>OY728136.1:1599543963-1604543963 GCA_963277665.1 Viscum album
CAAATACCAATTAATGGGGTAAATCTATCTTTAATTAAATGTACCACATAGATGAATCACAATAACCATTTCAACCATAAGGTGAAAAATTATATCAATAAAATATGGTGGAAATAAATCTATAATTCCAATAATATGTCTCTAAGATCCTTATTAATAATTGAAAACTTTACCATGTCTATAACATTACTACATATATATTTGAAAAAGAAGATTATTTTAGTTTATTTGTGTCTTATATTTCTATTTATAATGTTGAATAATGTAATAATCATCAAATGCTTCATCCGAACATGATAGTCATATGATTTTAGTCCACGTAACTGAAAATTATTCATGGAGAGAACATTATTTATATTTTATAAATACCGCTTTATAACATTTACATCATTAAGGGAAATGAAAACATTTAATTTTTCTTTTATTGATAAAATATAAGCCATTGGAAGAAGAGAATTTCTCATTTTACCTTACAATAGATATAATTCTTCCAACAAAACCGTGTTAATCATATTCAACCTAGGATTGATTCCATAATTTTTAGGAACATTTAGTAATGTTATGATACTATTATGAAATATATTTTTTGTATACACAATAAAAAAAATTAATGATGTATAATCAATTCCAGTATAATAAATTATACAAAATTGATCTAATTATTTAATTATATATAATATGTTTTTTGAAAATATTTTATCCAAAATAGTGTCAATGTCATTTACATTATCGAATACTTGATCACCCATTTATATATATTGTGTTGTAACTCTTTTAGTATTCCCATTAAATATAGTAGTTAAAAATTATTATTTATTGAAATGAGGAAAATAAAATTATTTAAAAAAACAACATTTATGGAACTATTCAACATAATGGAGTGTGTTCATTTTTCAAAAAATGGGGGACCCGAATATTGATTAAATGTTATATCCTGGATAATTTTTACAAAGTGAAAAATCAATTATCATCCCATACAAAAGGGTCCCCAATGTAATTTTTTCTTGAATATCAGAATCAAAAAAATATAACCTATATCACAAATTAATTAAAGATATTAAATCAATAGAAGAAAAAATAACTCAATATCATTACTGGGTTTTTTTAGGTCATGATATAAATAGAAAAAATATAATGTTATTTTTCATTTCCTATAACCATGGACAAAAGTAATAATTTACTAGCACAATTAAAACGTATAATGAGTCATAGTTTATACAACGAAAGACTTTCTTCCATATATAGATAACACAAGATATCAGTTTCATGGAACATTTACAAATCTAGGATAATCATAATAAATTTTCATCCACTGTAGTGAGTCTGTTGGATAAAACAGTTTCCCATAAATAATTCTCGTATATTTGTCCGATGTTGATTATCTCTGATATTCCAAAAATTTGTATATTCATATAAATCCTCTAATTATAGGAAAGTACCATAAAAATTTCGAATTAACTAATTTATCTTTCTTATATTGATTCATGACACCCATAAATAAATTTATGTGTGATTAATGGTCCTTGTGAAAAAATATGAAATAATTTATAAATGAATATATATTTTAGGATCATTCCCATTGAATTTAACATTATTTTTGTGCTATAAATTCAAAAGGAAGATAATCTTCCTCTTGTATCATATCTTACAAGAGACCCCATTGTTCGTTAATGTTGCGGTTTCTCCTTGTAATACCAGCATACAAATTATATAACATCAATAAAACTGAAAATGTTTTGTATTTAGTACACCTGATATACAATGGTCCCATAGAAAAACAATTAAACATCAAAAAAATTTGAAAATCTAAAATTAAATATTCAATTACCATTTCCATTTATTCCATATTATATATATCATCATTTTTAATTCAATTCATTTATAATGATCTTTAAAATGCAATATCTTCATAATTAGTGTTCAAATTCACTTTATCCATATGATTTGTCCAATATTTATATCATTTACCTATTAAGTAATAGTTATAATGTTTTTATAACTATACCAGCCACATTTTTATTTAATAAAAATACATAATCGTATTAAAATGATTTAAGAAGGGTCATATGTGTGGTCTATTCAAAAATTGGTGAACTCTTTGACTATATCTTCATACTATATTTCATATAATTAGATTTCATCTTTTTTAGATTCATATCAATCCTATTATGTTCATTAGATATTCAATTTATTCAAAAAGTATATAAACACACATAATATATTCATAATAACTGGAGAGTCTTATAGATAACTATAACAAGTGTAACCAAGATTTTGAATGTTACCAGAGATGGTTCAATAATAGTTTTGACTTTAATCAATGGTTAAATGAAAAGAAACAACCTAGTTTAAACTATATTGATGATGGTCTAGGTTCATGATTTGATTTTGTGTGGGGAAAAGTTGGTAATTCTAGGATAGTTTCTAAAGACTTTATTGGTAAGAGTATTATAAAATGAAGGATTTGTATTTTTCAATTTCTCTAATTCGTAAGTAGTTTTATAGGTGGTGTTTTATTGATAGTATTGTAACAACCCAAGCTTCTATGGTACGTTTCTCTTTGAATAATGTGATAGCGTGTGTTGTACGCAACACCGAGTTCTAACACACCATAACCAATAAAACTAGCCGTTATGAATAGTAATACCTAATTTTTGAAATTATATATATTTTATATTTCAAAATTTACTTCATTTTTGGATTCGGGATATCGAATTTAGCCTAAGGTGAAATTTTGGTACTTTTCGGATAACTTTCATATTTTGATGAATAGTAAAAATTACTAAATTTTAATTCAAAACAACTTTTTTAATCAAAATAATTAATAGTGATAAATTATGAATTTGAGTGGTTTTAAAGTATATTTAGAATATATTTTTTCCATTTAATATAATTTTGGTCATTGGACATAATTTTACAATTAAACCGAACATAAACAAGTGTCAATATTTTGATAGTTATTATCTCTTAAAAACACACTTTTTGTTTTGACAGTGGGAATTAATTTTAAATTAATTTCTTCCACTTCAATGTTTTGAATTTAGAAAATGGATTCCATATTTGGAATCAGGATGTCCAAATTGTGTAAATAGGTAACTTTCATTTTTAGACATTTTGAATAATTACTGCGGTAAATATTTTATTTACCATGGTTAAGGGTAAATCCGGTAAATAAGGGTTAAAAAATAATATTATAATAATACTAAATTACCCTAAAACGTGTCCTATCCTTATTTGATGATACCTGTTCGACCATAGGCATCTTGGGGTCGATTTTGGGACCCCATGGTGCCACGTTTAGGTGATAGGAACACTTTTTTCAATTAAGTTAAAATGAATACAAAAATGACACAAGCATATATCTTTTAGAAAAATAATATTTACATAGGGTTATATATTTTGGATTTTAGATTATAAATATTCATTAGAAATATACAAATATTTCCTACATAATGATATTTTATTTATAATTTTTAGATATTATATAATTTAATTTATGACACAGTGATGATAAATTAATTACTATAATAGTGAAAAATTAAAATAATTGATATTATAAATACCCAAATAAATATAATATGAAACTTTTAATAAATTAAAATAATTTTCTAGGATAATATGATATATCAGGATTTATGTAATTGTCTTTGTTCGAAGTAATCAATCTGTTATGAGTTTCACAAAAATCAACTATTGAATAGTGTCAAAATTGACATAAAAGAGTTCTTAAAACAAATATTATATTATTAATTGAAATTAAATTCCTAAAAATATAAGGTTCGGCCAAGAGACTTATATCATGATAGTTTAATCATTAATGGACCACTTGGGGGTCTCTTGGATTTATATAGTATGTTTATTAACCAAATTATATAAAAATACAAAGAGACATTGTAAAAGTGAAACTAATTAACTTAGAGTTAATACATAAAGATACGGTTTATATAAGTACCCAAACCTGCCTAAATTCTATTGGTTGGGTTTATTTCGACCCATCCCCACCTTAACATTTGAATAATCAACTTTGGAGCCATTGGAAACCGAATATGAATTTATTATAAACTAATATCTCTAGCTTTTCCAAAGGTGCCCCTCACCCCTCTTATAAAACAACACACCTCCTTCTCATTTCTTCACACCTTCAAAGCCTTTTGGTTCGGCCAAAATCTGCCCAAATACTCTCCCAACTCCCCTCACTACAACCTAGAGTCCTTAGTTTTATCAGAAAGCCAACCTAAGGAGCCCTTTTGGTCAAATCAAAAGGAAGAAACCAAAGAAGAGGTAATGATTTCACCACCCTTTTCCAAGTTCCTTTCTTCTTCCACTTCTTATTCCTTTGTTATTACCATTATAAAATAATAAATCCAGTATCATATATATACTTTGATGTTATAATAAATATGGTACAACCATATTCAGTATTCTATCCACCCTTTGAATAACATGTCAGCATACGTGCGTACGTATGGCTTACCGTCTCCACGTCGTGGTGTAATTGTTATTCAATATAATATTATTTGGATGGGTATAATAATGATGTGTAACTCATGTAAATAATAAATATAACATGTTAATGATTCTGTATATATGATATACCATCCATTTATATATTATTTTAATATTAAAAGAATGATATTGTCGCTCGTGCGTACGTACGGACTACCGTCTCCACGAACGCGATGAGATTCATTCTCCATCGTATCCATTCAAGTATAATTATCATTTGATGATTTAAAAAATGATGTTTAAGGACTTGATATCATTCTGGATATAAATAATATACAACCTATCCTTTACAAACATGTCTTACGTAACAAAACATAGAAAAGAAAACAAGTAAGTTAACACCCGAAACAACGATAATACTAAGATATTATTATCAAATCAATATTAAAAGATCATATATGATATCATATTAATGTATATGATTCTTGTATAACATAATAACAATTATTTCACCATTATACAGGAGGTTAACCTACCCCAACCAAGGAAAAGTACAAGGTAAGGGTTATTTCACAATCTCTTCATTATCCGAGTTTGTTTGTATGTAATAATCTACTGGGATCTCTTTATCATCCACATCCATGTTTTCTTAAAAATGTATTTCAAAACATTTTTATTATTTACAAGAATATGGGTTAAAGTCATTTATACCCTTGTTTGACTTTTTATAAGAGGAATATTTCCGTTGTTTTCAAAACAAGGTCCTTTTTAACCTTTTCGACAGAATTATGGTAAGAATGTTTTTTTAACTTATATGGCGGGTGCGGTTATTTTCCGCCGTTATAAAATCTTCATTGATTTCCTTACAAGCTTATAAGAATATTTTCAAATAAAATATTTTATTTTATATGGCTCTTAAATGATTTCAAAAATAGAAAGTGATATTTCTCTAAAAAGAGTTTTGATTTCATCTATGTCAACATCCTTTGATGGATTTTATGCTTATTTGAAGTTGAATTATTATTATACAAAACTTCTATATTTTATTGAAGGTTTTGTGATATGTTTGACTTTGTATGTGCTATTTTTATACCATTCATAGTTTATGGTGAAATTATTTACATTTCGTATGCTAGTTTTAATACGAATGTTTATGTTATTTTTAAACCTTTTCATATGAGAATGCATTGGACTTAATATGTGACGTGTAGAGCCCGCTATAGCTCCTCGATGCATCGGTAGGTCTCATGAGACAAACTAGTGTCTTGACATAAGGCCTTGAAAAAATCTTATTTGTAGTCTTGGCACGAGGCCTTGGCTATGTGGTTATGATAGTCTGGCATTATGCATTCCATCATTATGAAAGTGGTTATTGATATTGCATGTGATTATTCAATTAGTAGAATATCCATGTTAATAAGTAAATGGAATTATTTCATTTTACTTTTTCCATACTATGTTGAAGTTAAAGTTTAAAAGGCTTTTGTTTTAGTTATACATTGCCTTAAATGTTTATGCTTATTTTGAAATGTTTTTGCTATATTGTTATCCTTACTGGGTATTTGAGCTCACCCCTTTTCAATGTTTTACTTTCCCAAGATGTGAAGAAGTAAGTTATGGGTGACCTGCAGGGATAGTATGTGGGGATATGAGTGTGAAATATGAAGACTATGTTGTTGTTGTAGTTTTTTTCACTTTTTAATGTAATGTAAAACTTTATGAATACATCTAGTGTTTCCAAGGATAGTAAACCAATCGGTCGTTCGAGATTTGATCTTTCTTGTGATCATGACAATGTTATGTAATAATGCACCGACTCTGGGTAACTGGGGTCAGGGCGTTACAGTTTGTATCAGAGGGAGGTTTAGTACAAACCTTGGAAGCTAGATTTAGATAAACTCTGATTAGAGCACGTAGACCTAAGATGAACTTGGAGGATTAATATAGAATAACTTCCTATAATTTTGGTATTGTAGAGATTTTGTGAGTTTTCCGAGCAATACATCCCTGTCTGGATACGAGCAGGTAGAGGCGGCTCTGGCATAGATGTACCTAGGGGTAAAACTCGAAAACACCGCATTGAGCTAGACTCGAACGAGAACTGGTGCATGACAACGGGCCTTACTGCACTCTTGGTTACGAAACTCCCAGGGGATATGCTTAGGATAACTCTCATTTTCTTTACAAATCATTATGAATGGTTTATGAGTATATACTCCTCCAATGAAAACATTTTTATGATTATGGATTATATCCATAAATAGTTGAATTTATGTTAAGTGTTTTATAAGTATGGGATTATGTATTTTGATTCATAAACTGATCTAGTTTATGCAATTGTTTAGAAATGGAGCCTAGTGGATGAAATGGAAATCGTATCAATGCACGCACTCCATGTAGGGATTGCCCTCTTACTCAAGATAATTATAGTGGGGCTGGTGATGAAACTGGTGCCGATCAGCTAATCACCATACTGGTACAACTTACTCAGGTTATGAATAATAACCTTACCCGTATAGAGCACCCTGATCCACAACGTAGAGGATCAATGATAGATCGATTCATGAGGCAACAACCACCAACGTTCAATGGGAGTACAAATCCCTTAGTATCTAAGCAATGGATAAATTCCCTAGAGAAAACATTTCAGGCTTTGGGGAGCAGTGAAAGGGAAAAAGTTATCATGGCAGTTTACCGCCTCACTGGAGATGCTGATCAATGGTGGTCATTGATTCAAAATACGATGGAAGATGATGAAGTATCAAATATGGAATGGAGGGAGTTCAAAGATCTGTTTTTAGAAAAATACTTTCCTCATGACCATCGAGCAGATATGGAAAGGCAATTTCTGAGTCTGAGACAAAAGGAGGATGAGAATGTCACAAAGTATGAGGCTAACTTTACAAGGTTAGCAAGGTATGCTGGAGATTATATAGGTAACCCAAGAAGTAAGATTGATTGTTCCTTTAATGGGTTAAAACCATTTCTTCGTCGAGCATTAGTCTCACAATCCTTTTCGTCGTACGAAGACATTGTCTCATGTGCTATCAAGACCGAAAAGGAATTCTCTAAGTCTTATGACTTTAAAACAAAGCAAGAGAAAAAGAGACCTACTGATCAATCTGGGAATGGAAATAACGGGAAGAAGGGAAAGTTTGAATATCCATCCTGTGGTAAATGCTAGAAGAAACACCCTGGTACCTGCTTGAAGGGAATGTGAGTCTGTTACAAGTGTGGTGAAAAAGGCCACCAAGATCGTGATTGCAAGGGGAAGAAGGAATCTACCAATGTTCAGTTCTATAATTGCAGGGAGATGGGGAATTATGCAAATGCATGTCCTAAGCATCAGGAGAACTTACCTCAGAAAAGGCCAAGGGATCAAGGCCAGGCTTATGCTATCACTACTACTGAGGTAGAATCTCTGAAAGACGTGGTGGCAAGTAATTTAATGGTTTCCTCAAGTTTAGCAAATGCATTATTTGATTCTAGATCATCGCATTGTTTCATATCTTCCCAGTTTGCTAAGAAAATTAGATATTTCCAATTTGATTTAATAAGGGAGTTGCTAGTTAAAACTCTTAAGGGAAGTATCATTGCAACAAAGTTTTGTGAATCAGTCCCCATTAGAGCACATAAATGTTTTTTATCTGCTGATCTCATCGTCATACCTATGATTGAGTTTGATACAATCCTCGGTATGGACTTGATTTCGGACTATGATGCGAAGATTTATTGTAAGAAGAAAGAGGTTATGATTCTTGATGATAATGATAAGGAACACCTTATCTTTAGAGCAGAATTGTCATCACCTAATTCTTATTTAGATCCACCCCCAGTAGCTCAACATAATTTAATTATTGGGGAGGAAGAGAATTAAATAACTGTCGGTGAGGAAAGGAATGTCCAAATAGAGGATGTACCTATTGTGAAAGAATTTGTAAATGTATTTCCAGAAGATTTTCCTGGACATCCTCTAGAATGAGAAGTTGAGTTTTCCATTGATTTGATTCCTGGATCAAGGCCTATATCGAAGACCCATTATAGAATGGCCTCTGTAGAATTATTTGAACTAAAGAAACAACTAGAGGTATTGAGTAATAAGGGATTTATTCACCCTAGTGTTTCTCCATGGGGAGCCCCTGTTCTTTTTGTTAAAAAAAGATGGATCTATGAGGTTATGTATCGACTAGAGGGAGATCAATGCTATAACAATAAAGAACATGTATCCCCTACCACGCATTGAGGATTTATTTGACCAAATGCATGGAGCTCAATACTTTTCAAAGATTGACCTTCGATCTGGATACCATCAGTTGTGTGTGAAGAAGGAAGACATTCCGAAGAAAACATTTCGAACCAGGTACGTGCATTACGAGTTTACTGTAATGCCGTTTGGATTGACTAATGCACCCTCTATATTCATGGATCTGATGAATAGAGTTTTCATGGAGTATCTCGATGAATTTGTGGTGGTATTTATTAATGATATCTTAGTATACTCTAAAAGCTACGAAGATCATGAAAATCACTTGCGCATTATCTTGAAGACTCTGAGGAGGCATGAATTATATGGGAAGTTTAGAAAGTGTGAATTCTGGCTTCAAGATATTTCTTTTCTTGGCCATATTGTCTCTAAAGATGGAATCTCTGTTGATCCTTCTACGACCAAGGCAATCCAATAATGGCCAGCACCTACGAGTATAACTGAGGTACCTAGTTTTATTGGTTTGGCAGGTTATTATCGATGTTTTGTCCAGAATTTTGCCCGATTGGCTAACCCATTAACGAAGCTCACACGTAAAGGTGTTAAATTTGTTTGGACAAAAGAGTGTGAAGAATGTTTCGAAGAACTGAATAGAAGATTAGTCAATGATCCTATATTGACTCTACCATTGGGGAATGATGGGTTTGTTATTTATAGTGATGCATCAAAGAAAGGAATTGGTTGTGTCCTTATGCAGAATGATAGAGTTATTGCCTATGCATCACGATAGTTGAAAATTCATGAACAAAACTATCCTACTCATGATCTCGAGTTAGCAGCTGCGATCTTTGCTTTGAAGATATGGAGGCACTACCTCTATGGTAAAAAATGTGATATTTATACTGATCACAAGAGTTTGAAGTATATTTTCTCACAAAAAGAACTAAACATGAGGCAAAGGAGATGGCTTGAATTACTCAAGGATTATGATTGTACGATACACTACCGCCCGGGGAAGGCAAACAAGGTGGCAGATGCTTTGAGTATAAAAGACCATTGAGGTTTGAAAAATATGAGAATTGAAAGGGATCCAATTTTCATGGATCTAGTGAAGATGAACATGAGAATAACCAAGGAAGGTGAAACATCAATGCTTTTTCAAATGTTTGTCAAATCATCTTTACTATAATGGATTAAGAGTTCTTAGGCCGATGATGAATAATTTCAAAAGAAGATTAAAGATATGAATGAGGAGATATTGAGATACTTTGTGTGTGAAGATGGAATTTTTAAATTCGGGATGAGACTTTGTGTTCCTGATATACCTGATCTAAAAAGGGAATTGTTGGATGATGCTCATAGTTCTAATTTCTCTATACACCCTGGGAGCACCAAAATGTATAGAGATTTGAAGGAACATTTTTGGTGGGACAACATGAAGAGGGAGATTGCTGATTTTGTGTCAAGATGTATAGTTTGTCAACAAGTGAAAGCTGGAAGGCAACGGCCTGGAGGAGTCATGCAACCTCTTCCCATACCGGAGTGGAAATGGGACAATATTACTATGGACTTTGTCATGGCGCTACCAAAGACTCCTAGAAGGAACGATACAATATGGGTTATTGTTGATCGTCTTACCAAGTCAGCACATTTTCTTTCTATAAGAGAAGATATACCCCTGGAACGTCTAGCGAGACTATATATGAATGAAGTTGTGAGACTTCATGAAGTACCCCTATCGATTGTTTCTGATCGTGATACCCGTTTTACTTCAAGATTTAGGAAAGGACTTCAGAAATCCCTAGATACTGAACTTCATTTGAGCACTGCTTACCACCCTCAGACAGACGGACAATCAGAATGGACCATTCAGACCTTAGAAGACATGTTGAGATCTTTTCACTTGACTTTTAGGGTATGTGGGATCAATATTTACCATTGGTAGAATTTTCCTATAACAATAGCTTCCATTCGAGTATTCAGATGGCACCATATGAAGCGTTATAAGGAAAGAGATGTCGTACACCAACCTGTTGGGATGACATTGGTGAAAGAAAACTTTTGGGCCCAGAACTGGTGGAGGAAATGGTGAAAAAGGTGAAGGTAATCCAAAATCACATCAAAGTAGCTCAAAGTAGGCAGAAGAGCTATGCTGATAATCGAAGGAAGGATTTGGAATTTCAAGTCGGTGATCATGTTTTCCTGAAGGTATCTCCATGGAAGGGAGTCATACATTTTGGTAAGAAAGGTAAAATGAGTCCCAGGTACATCGGACCTTTCGAAATTCTAGAACGAATTGGGGTTGTGGCTTACTGATTGGCAATGCCGCTAAGTCTCTCCAAAGTTCACTATGTGTTCCACGTATCTCTGTTGAGGAAATACATTCCTGACCCAATGCATGTACTCACCTATGAGGAATTAGATCTGGAACCCGATCTTTCCTATTGTGAAGAGCCCGTTAGGATTCTTGATATGAGAGAACAAGTACTGAAAAACCGGACGACGTGTCTGGTAAATGTTTTGTGGAGAAACCATAAGTTGGAAGAGGCAACGTGGGAACCCGAGGAACTTACGATAAAGAACCACCTGATATTTTTCATGTAATAAGTATTCTAGAAATTTTTTGGAAGAAATTATTTGAAGGAGGGGAGAATTTAACACCCCAAGCTTCTACGGTAAGCTTCTCTTTGAATAATGTGATAGCGTGTGTTGTACGCAACACCGAGTTCTAACACACCATAACCAATCAAACTAGCCGTTATGAATAGTAATACCTAATTTTTTAAATTATATATATTTTATATTTCAAAATGGACTTCATTTTTGGATTCGGAATATCGAATTTAGCCTAAGGTGAAATTTTGGTACTTTTCGGATAACTTTCATATTTTGATGAATAGTGAAAATTACTAAATTTTAATTAAAAACAAATTTTTTAATCAAAATAATTAATAGTGATAAATTATGAATTTGAGTGGTTTTAAAGTATATTTAGAATATATTTTTACCATTTAATATAATGTTGGTCATTGGACATAATTTTACAATTAAACCGATCATAAACAAGTGTCAATCTTTTGATAGTTATTATCTCTTAAAAACACGTTTTTTGTTTTGACAGTAGAAATTAATTTTAAATTAATTTCTGCCACTTCTGTGTTTTGAATTTAGAAAAATGGATTCCATATTTGGAATCAGGATTTCCAAATTGTGTAAATAGGTAACTTTCATTTTTAGACATTTTGAATAATTACTGCGGTAAATATTTTATTTACCATGGTTAAAAAATAATATTATAATAATACTAAATTAACCTAAAACGTGTCCTTGACTTATTGGTTGACACATGTTCGACCATAGGCATATTTGGGTCGATTTTGGGACCCCATGGTACCACTTTTAGGTGATAGGGACACTTTTTTTTAATTAAGTTAAAATGAATACAAAAATGACACAAGCATATATCTTTTAGAAAAATAATTTTTACATAGGGTTATATATGTTGGATTTTAGATTATAAATATTCACTAGAAATATAAAAAGATTTCCTACATAATGATATTTTATTTATAACTTTTATACATTATATAATTTAATTTATGACACAATGATGATGAATTAATTACTATAATAGTGAAAAATTAAAATAATTGATATTAGAAATACCCAAATAAATATAATATGAAACTTTTAATGAATTAAACTAATTTTCATGGATAATAAGATATATTAGTATTGATTTAATTTACTTTTTTAGAAGTAATAAATCTGTTATGAGTTTCACAAAAATCAACTATTGAATAGTTTCAAAATTGACTTAAAAGAGTTCTTAAAACAAATATTATATTATTAATTGATATTAAATTCCTAAAAATATAAGGTTTGGCCAAAGACTTATATCATGATAGTTTCATCATTAATGGACTACTTGGGGGGTATCTTGGATGTATATAGTATGTTTATTAACCATATTATATAAAAATACAAATAGACATTGTAAAAGTGAATCTAATTAACTTAGAGTTAATACTTAAAGATAAGGTTAATATAAGTACCCAAACCTGTCTAAATTCTATTGGTTGAGTTGTTTTCAAACCATACCCACCCTAACCTTTGAATAATCAACTTTTGAGCCATTTTAAGCCGAATATGAATTTATTATAAACTAATATCTATAGCTTTTCCAAAGGTGCCCCTCACCCCTCTTGTAAAAGGGAACTCCTCCTTCTCATTTCTTCACACCTTCAACGCCTTTTGGTTTGGAAAAACTCTGCCCAAATACTCCCCCAACCTCCCTCACTAATGCTTATAGGCCTTAGTTCGATATGAAAGCCAACCTATGGAGCCATTTTGATCAAATCAAAAGGAAGAAACCGAAGAAGAGGTAATGATTTCACCACCCTTTTCCAAGTTCCTTTCTTCTTCCACTTCTTCTTCCTTTGTTATTACCATTCTAAAATAATAACTCCAGTATCATACATATACTGTGACGTTATTATAAATATGGTACAACCATATTTATTATTCTATCCACCCTTTTAATAACATGTCACCATACGTGCGTACGTACGGCTTACCGTCTCCACGTCGTGGTGTAATTGTTATACAATATAATATTATTTGGATGGGTATAATACTGATGTGTAACTCATGTAAATAAAAAATATAACATGTTAATGATTCTATATATATGATATACCATCTATTTATATATTATTTTAATATCAACATAATGATATTGTCGCTCGTGCGTACGTACGGACTACCGTCTCCACGAACGCGATTAGATTCATTCTCCATCGTATCCATTCAAGTATAATTATCAATTGATGATTTAAAAAATGATTTTTAAGGACTTGATATCATTTTGGGTATGAATAATATACAACCTATCTTTTACAAACATGTCTTACATAACAAAACATAGAAAAGAAAACAAGTTAGTTAACACCCAAAACAACGATAATACTAAGATATTATTATCAAATCAATATTAAAAGATCATATATGATATCATATTAATGTATATGATTCTTTTATAACTTAATAACAATTATTTCACCATTACACAGGAGGTTAACCTACCCCAACCCAGAAAAAGTACAAGGTAAGGGTTATTTTACAATCTCTTCATTATCCGAGGTTGTTTATATGTAATAATCTACTGGGATCTCTTTATCATCCCCATCCATGTTTTCTTAAAAATATATTTCAAATTTTTTTTATTATTTATAAGAATATGGGTTAAAGTCATTTTTACCCTTGTTTGACTTTTTATAAGAGGAATCTTTCCGTTGTTTTCAAAACAAGGTCCTTTTTAAACTTTTCGACAGAATTAAGGTAAGAATGTTTTTTTAACTTATACGGCAGGTGCGGTTATTTTCCACCGTTATAAAATCATCAAAGCTTTCCTTAAAAGATTATCAGAATATTTTCAAAGAAAATGTTTTATTTTATATGTCTCTTAAATGATTTCAAAAATAGAAAGAGATATTTCTCTAAAAAGAGTTTTGATTTCATCTGTGTCAACATCCTTTGATGGATTTTACGCTTATTTGAAGTTGAATTATTATGATACAAAACTTCTATATTGTATTGAAGGTTTTGTTATATGTTTGACTGTGGATGTTCTATTTTTATACCATTCATATTTTATGGTGAAATTATTGACATTTTTTATGCTAGTTTTAATACGAATGTTTATGTTATGTTTAAACCTTTTCATATGGGAATGAATTGGACTTAATATGTGATGGGTGGAGCCCGCTATAGCTCCTCGATGCATCGGTAGGTCTCATGAGACAAACTATTGTCCTGGCACAAGTCCTTGACAAAATCTTATTTGTAGTCTTGGCACGAGGCCTTGGCTATGTGGTTATGATAGTCTGGCATTATTAATTCCATCATTATGAAAGTGGTTATTGATATTGCATGTGATTATTCGATTAGTAGAATATCCATGTTAATAAGTAAATGGCATTATTTAATTTTACTTTTTCCATACTATGTTGAAGTTAATGTTTAAAAGGATTTTGTTTTAGTTATACATTGCCTTAAATGTTTTTGCTTATTTTGAAATGTTTCCGCTATATTGTAATCCTTACTGGGCATTTGAGCTCACCCCTTTTCTATGTTTTATTTTCCAAGGATGTGAAGAAGTAAGTTATGAGTGACCTGTAGGGATAATATGTGGGAATATGAGTGTGAAATATGAAGACTATGTTGTTGTAGTTTTTTTCACTTTGTAATGTAATGTAAAACATTATGAATATATCTAGTGTTTCTAAGGCTACTAAACCAATCAGTCTTTTCGAGATTTCATCTTTCTTGTGATCATGCCAATGTTATGTAATAATGCACCGACTCTGGGTAACTAGGGTCGGGGCATTACAAGTATGATTAGATATTTCATAATGTGGGAATGTTTCTTTGATTTTCACCTCTCAATGGAAAATTTTCATATATGATTAATATGAAGATCTTGAAAAAGACGTGACTAGTTCCGTGAATACATGATATTATACTACTAAAAATTATTGGTCAACCCTTTCTTCTCCATTAATTATTACATTTTACATATGATATGTATCTACTTATAGAATAAATGTTTCATCTCTCATTCAGTTCAATTTTTCGTTTTGTGACACACTTTTCATCAGATATCAAGGGCTTTGAATAATTGATTAATTATTTATTATATAATTTAATATCAAAAATGTTAATGAAATTTTATCATATTCAAATGAATCATCTTAATAAATATATTAATCTAATCATCACTAGTAAATTGATTTAAAAATAATGTTTATTTATTATTGGATGGAAGACTTCCCGTGGGATTTATTGTTAATTAATTCCATTTATTTTTGACATTTCTTAAAAAATTTGTGTAAAAATATCATTTCTTTGAACATATAATGTCTTCTAATCACAATAATTTTAAAAAGTGAGAATGATATTTGAATTTGATGAAATTAATAGATGATATTATTATTTATGACCAATGTGAAGTTGGATTACATGTTACTCTAATTTTATATAGATTATCATATACCATATATTAGAGGGATACCAATTTTTTTACTATAACCCACTGATGAAAACCTATTTTCTGAGCAGATGATTTATCAATCGTATATATTTTTCACATATAATTCAATATCCAAATCCTCTACCAAATTTCCATAAAAATCCAAAAAAAAATTCTCTATTAATAAATATCTCAAAAAAACCAATGATGACATATTTCACATCATTGACATACATGGTATTCATATTATACAACTAACAGAGAGTGAAGTATGATATATAAATTTATTATTCTAAAAAATATATAAATAATTTTTTTAATTCTATATTCTTTGATATACCTAATCCCAATACAGGGATATTAATACACTTATGGCCACCTTATTTTTATCAAAGGATTAAAAACTATATTTATAAATTTTTAAAATCTTGGGGGTTTTATGTATTCCACCTAACTCAAACTAACAAATATCTTTTTTTACAATATTTTTTGGGTTAACTATACATATTTTAGAAATATTGATACATGAAAGATAGAATGTTCAATGAAAAGATGCGCTATTATCAAAAAATATTAAATATAACAACAAGATTTTATATGAAATTCATGATATCCTTCATTGATAAAATAAAAAAATTTCTATTTATAGATAATCAAATAAAATGATATTGGGTTTCATGAAAAATTCATATAAAATATTCAATAAAATCATGGCCTAAATTCGAACTGACAACCTACTACTAAATGCACCACCACATTGACGCAGACCTGTATAATCTATCTACCACAAATAATATTCAAAACCATTAAAGGTATATCAAAATGTTTATACTCATTCTTAATAAAAAATAATACCACATGTTTGGTTTTGTTTTTATTATAATAAACTATATAAAATTATTCTACAATCTGAAAATCATAGATGTGTTTGAGGTAAACCTGATTTAAATGATAAATTTTTATGGGTGACATTCAAACCACTATTAATGATAGAAAATAGATAAAAACAATAATAATATTTTTTACATGGATTAATAAAAAGTAATAATGTTATAAATACAAAGATGAATCTTATACAACCCCAATCACCTAAGACCTTGAATTTTTTTTTCTTGACCACACCATGTATTTAAGATAAATAGATAAGAAAATGAATATAAATTTTTTTCTCAATATCTATATTAAAAAATATAACACCCTTACCCCAGTTACCCAATGTCTATGAATTATATTAATACATTGACATGATTAAAAGGAATAAAGTCACATAGGACCAATCCATTTAACAGTATTGGAAAATATATTACATACTTGACCGTTACAATACAATTTAAAATATAAAACGACAACAAAATTGTCTTCATTGAACACATTCATATCAATTAGACTATCCCTATAGGTCATTCATAATATAATTTTTTTCATTCTTGAAAAAATAAATCATATAAAGGGGTGACCTTAATTTCTTAGTAAGGATAACAATTTAGCATAAATTATTATAAATAAGTGTAAACATTTAAGAAGATATATAAAACTAAAAGAAAATTCTTTTAAACATAAACTATATCATTATATAGTAATGATAAATCAAATAATTCCATTTAGTTATTCACAAGGATATTCTACAAGTAGAATAATCACATGTAATATCAGTATCCAATTTCATAATGATGGAATGGATAATGACGGACATCATAACCACATAGTCAAGACCTTGTTCAGAGACTACAAATACAATTTTTTCATGGCCTTGTGCCAAGACACTAGTTTTCTCATGAGACCTATAGATGTATTGAGGATATATATTGGGATCCACCCATCAATTACTATGTCCAATGCATTTCTCATATTGAATGGTTGAAACAGATCATAAAAATTCTAATTAAAACTAGCATATGAAATATTTATACATTAACCATAAATCTTGACTGGTATAAAAATAACACATCCACAGTTAAATATAGCACAAAAACATCAATAAATATTGAATATTTGTATCATAATAAATCAAATTCAATAAAATATATTATTCATTGATGTATTTTGACATAGATTAAATCAAAAATATTTGGGAGGAATATCTCTTTCAATATTGAAATATTTTAAAAGTACCATATTATAAAAGAATACATTTATTTTGAAAATATTATTATAATCTTGTAAGGTATGCTTCAAAGGTGGTATAATGATAGAGAATAACCACAGATTCTATATAAGTTAAAATAAAAATCATACCTAAATTTGTCGAAAAGGTCATAAATTACCTTGTTTGGAAAACAACAGAAAGATTCCATTCAAACCATTTTATAAAAATTAAATCTTGGGTATAAATAACATTAACCCACTATCTATTAAATTTAATTTTTTTGAAATAAAATTTTAAGAAACACTGATGTGGAGGATGAGGAGGTCCTAGTAGATACTTATGTTAAAACAATCTTGTATAATAAAGAGAATGTGAAATTAACTCATACCTTGTACTTTTCCATGGTCGAGGGTACAATAAACTAGTGTATAATAGTGAAATAATTGTTATTAAATTATACACAAACAACATACATAATTATGATTTTATATATGATATTCTAATATTTCTTTTTCAATAATACTTTTATAGTATCATTGTTTCGGGTGTTAACAGATTTGTTTTCCTTTATATGTTTTGTTACGTAAGACATGTTTGTTATGGATATGATTTACTTGAATCATATCCAAAATGATATATTTTTCATAAATATATTTTTTTAATAATTAGATGAAAATTATTCATGAATTTTTAGCTTGGGGAATGAATCTCATCGCGTTCGTGGAGACGGAAATCTATACATACGCACGAACACTACATCGATTTTATTTTTTAAAAGGAATGAAGAAAAAATGATACATAAGTAAATTATCATTCTATAATAATATAATAGTATATATAAATTATGTAATTTCATTAACACCATCTTTAATATGTTCCATGTATGGTATGAACGAGTCATATCACTTTAAGGGGGAGGAAGTCTGGACTTCCTCAAATTAAATTATCATATATATACAACATTAAATGAAGAACAGTGTTCTATAAAAGAGAATTAAAAATTATTATTGAAATAATAAATATCATAAATGTCATATATAATTATAGTTCCATCATAATGGCCACCATAAGAGGTGGTAGTAGAATATTGAACAATCATTGTTTCGTGAGACATTAGTTCGCCATCCACAGAAAAATTATGTTATATACCCTTTAGATAGATGTGCGTGTAAGTGTAGTTAAAATAAATCTGATAATAACAACTTAGTATAGTTAGGATATTGGTGTTTTTATAAAATAAAGTAATAAAGAGAGTTTAGGGGGTTAGATATGTAAAATAAATGAAATGAACTTAAAAGGAGATGTTACCTTTAAATCAGGTAACTCCCATTGGTTTAAACCAAAAAGAATTCCTTGAGGTTCCCACTGCCTATGGTATGGAATCTAAGTGGAATATAGGTATGTAGGGAGAATAATTGGGTAGATTTTGGATTATCTATTGTCCTTGAGATGTGTGAGAAATGTGTTATAGGTGAGGGCTTTTTATAAGGGGGAGGGACTCTTTTGGATTGTTTGAAAATATTATTTTATTATATAATGATTTTAGCTTCTTAAAGGTCCAAAAATAATTAAAGATGAATGTATAATGAATCATGTTTGAAATAAAATAATCCAATAATAATTGGGCATCTTTTAGATATTTGTTTTATTTTTATAATCCCATTTATTTAAATCATTCTTTAATGAGGTAAACACTGCACCATTATCGTGTTATAAATAATATTATTTATATGATTTCTAAAAATAATAAAAAAAATACCAAGATGTATTAAATGTTTTTTGCTTTCAAAATATTTTTTATACTCAAAATTATAACTTATATAACCCGTTGTAAAAATTATTTTACTAAATGATATATGTTAATGACATTTTTGTCTCTACTTTAAATTAATTAATATTATGTGTCATTATCACACTCATGTGACTCCATGGGGTCCCCAAACCATCCGAAGGATGCAGGTTGTCGAAAATGTGCCAATAAATAGGAATTGGACACCTGTTATGGTAATCTAATATAATAATAATAATATTTTTCTACCCTTATTTGCCAGATTCACATTTTAACCATGCTAAATAAAATATTTACCGAAGTAAATATTCATAATTTATAAAAATAAAACTTACCTATTTACACAATTTGGACATAATTATTCCAAATATGGAATCCATTTTTACAAATACATAACACCTAAGTCAGATAAATTAATTTAAAATTAATTTCCATTGTCAAAAAAAAATGTTTGTTTTTAGGAAATAATATCTATCAAAAGATTAACACTTGTTTTTGTCCATATTATAGGTGCAATGGCATTCAATGACATAAATTATATAAAATTATACAAATTTAATCTAATTATACATTAAAACCACTCAAATGTATAAATCTACACTATAATTTATTTTGATTTAAAAAAGTTATTTGTAAATAAAATTTAGTATTTTTAACTCTTCATGAAAATAAGAATGTTATTAGAAAATTACCAAAAATTTATCCAAATTAAATGTTTATGTCCCAATTATAAATAATTTTATTTCATTAAATCAAATATAAAATTTCTCAAATATTCATTTTAAAAAAGGATCTCCATTAAGAGGCGGTGAAATATCATTTGTTTTGAAAAATACTTCTTTAATCTGAAAAAAATGAAATTATGTCAAATAAACACATAATATGGATTCTAAAATTAAATGTATTATATAAAATAAAAATTTAGGTTAATATAACTCATAACCGTTTTTTGAACGGATAGTTTGGTAAGTTGTGGTGATCTCAAACTTAGTGTTGTGTGTAACACATGTTATTGAATTTCTTTGAAGAGATAACGTAATATGAAATCGTGGGGTGTTACATTCTCCCATCCTTCAATAAATTACATCCTAGCAATTTGAATTTTTTATTTGAAAATAAACGGTTAATAAGATAATGATACCTTTTAAGAAAACCCACATCAGAAATTGGGTTAAGGAAATATAGTCTTAATAAGTGGTAAAGATAAATGAAAAAGTCACCACAAAATTATCATCCCGATTAGGAGAACATTGTTGGAAATTATACACACATAATTGGAGGAAAAATTTATATATTTATGGGGATTGAAGGAGGTAATTAATCAAAAAAATTGTAACGTGTAGATCCTCGAAGCCATCAATATATGATGATTTAAAATATCATCAGTTCAAAATAAACATAAGGTATTAGGATAAATTATTTAGGTTTTTAGATCCCTTTTATAAATAATAGGAATTAATATATTCAAAGAATATGAATGAGAAAAATATTCTTGACAAGTAGAGTAACATCCATCAACTAATTCTTACCAGAAACTCATCATTCACTCCAAAACATAATAGAATTCAAAAATATTATATTCATCCTAATCATATAGGGTTTGAATAATAATGAATTTATAAATAAATTTCCAGGATATTTAAAAAACTAAATTATACAAACTAGGAAATCATGTTGACAAGTGGATGGTGGTGTACACTTGTCGCCCTTCAGTTGCAGGTTCAAGTCTCTAGGCCATGCTGGATACGACAGGTTTTCACCCAACCTCCGGGTTGTCCTTTTTATGAGAATCCAAAAATAGTCTTAAGAAATACTTTAACGTCGAGAATAGTATCCAATGTCAAACATAATATGTTCTATCCCTTAGGCTTATACACAATAGATTTTTTCGTACTCACTGTCCAATATTTATATGAAAGCTCACATATTATAAATTTGAATACTTGGATCGTGTATTCTCATAAAATGTGGTAAAAAAAGGAATTTCCAAAAATAACCTTATTTTCATAGGTATATGCTTCCTTATTCCATCTGTAAATCTTAGAATACTGAATATACTCATTAAATCCAAAAAAAATTTATTCACCAATAATGATGGTATAAAAAAAATGTTAAGTAGATTCATGGTAGTCAATAATATCCAATATAATTTATCCAAATCAATCATCTATTATTCCAAAATCAATACCATAGTGTAAGGTTCATATTAAAGATTAACTTTCAATCAACCATGTATTTTCCAAAATGTATAACTTTCTATTGAGTCACTTTTATTTGTAGCACACATTCTCAAATCATTAATAAAATAGTACCGCAGAACAATCCTTATATACTTTATAATTATTATTACCAGTAAATTGCCTATACAACACTCAGATGCCATAATTCATTAATATCAACACAAGAAAAATAGTCATTACTCATAATCTATAGTAATATAAAAACATGATTATTATCCAATAATATCATTTGAGGTATACTTGGATGATTGGGACATTGATTCAAACAGTGTCCCAACTCCTTGCAAGTGAAGTATTTGACATTTGAAACCTTTTCCTTACCCTTTCAATCATGTACATGGTGTCCCTTTTCAGCACACATATAAAAAACACACATTCCCATCATGAATTTAACTAGGTGATTCTTTCCAAAATTATAACATTGGGAAAATCCATCTTTCCCTTATTCCCTTTATCCATATTTCTCTCTAACATCATTTACTCCTCAGACATCCCTTCAAATGCATTGGACTCAGATAATTCTTTAATTATTTTATTAACACATGATAATATTTCTTCATATTATTATAATACATTGGACACTATTTCCTTTCAAAATTTTCGCTTAGTTCCATGAAATATATGGTCTCTCTTACCCTTTAGATCATGCGTATTGCTGGAGTTCTCATTCAATCAGTTGGGCGCCATTTCTATATAATGCCATATACTAGGTTAGTTTTTGAATCACAATGCATAATTCAAATCTTGTAAAATACCTAACATAAATTCAAATAATTTTTCATTCAATATATAATCATAAAAAATGTTTTCTTTGAGGATGTAATTACTCCAAAATCTTTCATAATGTCATGTAAAGAAAATAAGAATTATCCTAAGCATGCCACATGTAGTGTCGTAACAAAGAGTGCACCAAGAAAAATGGTCCGATACTAGTATACCCCGTGTCATCATTGAAACACCTTTTTGGAGTTTTCACTCCTAGTTACATCTGTGGAAGAGACGCCTCAACCTGATCGCATCCATACAGGGATGTATTTCTTGGAAAATTCAAAAAATCTCTACATTAACCTAATTCTAGGATGTTCTTCTATACTATTATTCAAGGTCTATATTTGGGAAATGTTCACTAGTAAGAGTTTTTCTAAATATATTTTCCAAGGTTATTACTAAACTTTCTCTGATACCAAATATAACACCTCGAAACCAATTAACCAAAATCGAAGTATTATTTTAATACATTGGCATGATTACAAAGAATAAATTTATGAAGGAATAATTGGTTTAGCAGTTCTGTAAAATATATTACATATATGAATGTTACGTTAAATTATAAAATGAAAGACAAAAATAAAATTGTCTCCATTGACCACATTCATATCCCTTTGAAGATTACTTTATGCTTGACATAGTATTCTTTTCGCATCCTGAGAAAAATAAAACACAAAAAGGGGTGAGCTCAAATGCTTAGTAAGGATAAAAATACTGCTGAATCATTTGTAAGTAATCATAAACATTTAAAGAAATGTAAAAAACTAAAACAAAATCATTTTAAATATAATAATTAGTATAATAAGAGAAAGTCGTGTCAAATAAATCCCTTTACGTATTCACGTGGATATTCTAATAATCGAATAATCACATGTAATATAAACAGCTAATTTCATAATTATGGAATGCATAATGTCGGACATCATAACCAAATAGTATGGGCCTTGTGCCCAGACTAAAAATAATATATTTCAAGGCCTTGTTCCAAGACAAAATTTTTTCTCATTAGACCTACCGATGCATCGAGGAGCTATAGCGGGCTCTGCTTGTCACTTACTAAGTCCGGTACAATCCTTATATGAAATGGTTAAAAAATAACATAATCATTTTTATTATAAATTGCATATGGAATTTCTATACATTATCCATAAACCATGAATGGTATAAAAATAACACATCCACAGTCAAACATATCAGAAATCCTTCAATTAAATATTTATGATTTGTATCATAAAAAATCAACTTCAATCTAGTATAAAATCCATTAAAAGATGTTTACATAGATGAAATCAAAACTATTAAAGAGAATTAAATCTATCGATTTTGAAATCATTTAAAAGTCATGTAATTACAAAATAAAACATTTATTTTTAAAACATTCATACAATCATGTAATAGAAGCTTCAAATTTGTTATAATGATGGAGAATTACTGCACCTACCATATAAGTTAAAAAACATTCTTTCTTTGATTTGTCGAAAAGGTCATAAATTACCTTGTTTGGAAAATGATGGATTGATTCCATTAAAAACATTTTATAAAAATTCAATCAAGATTATAAATGACTTTAACCCATAGTATAGTAAATAGTAAAAAATGTTTAGAAATAATTTTTTATGAAACACGAATGTGGATGATTAAGAGGTCGTAGTAGATACTTATGTAAAAGCAACCACATATAATAAAGAGATTGTGAAATTAACCATTACCTTCTACTTTTCCATGGTTAAGGTTATAATTACATCCAATATAATATTTAAATAATTTTTATTTAATGATAAAATAATCACATACCAAAATATGATATCATATATTATATTCTAATATTGATTTGTTAATAATATTTTGGTAGTATCATTGTTTCGGTTGTTAATTGATTCGTTTTCATTTATATGTTTTGTTACATAAGTCATGATTTTTATGGATAAATTGTATTTTATTCCTATCCAAAATTATATATTATTCTTAAATATTATTTTCAATAATCAAATGAAAATTATTCTTCATTGGTTATGATGGGAAATTAATATCCTCACATTTGTGGAGACGGTAATCCATACGTACGCACGAACACTACTTCATTTTCATTTCTTTTATTTTCAAAGGAATGAATCAAAAATTATATTTAGGTATATTATAATTCCAATATAATATAATATTTTATATATGTTACATATGTTCTTTTACACCATCCTTTATACGTTCCATGTTTGTAATGAACGATTCATATCACATTGATTGGCGGTAGTCCACACTTCCTTAAATGAAATTAACGTATATATACAAAATTGAATGAATAATGGTATCATATAAAAATGAATTACAGAATATTATAGATAAAAAAATATCATAAATATCATATATAATTACCATGCCATCATAATGGCCACCATAAGAGGTGGTATTAGAATATTGACCAATAATCATTTCGTGGGTTAGTAGTGCGTCGTCCACAGAAACATTATGTTATATACGCATTTGATAGAGGTGTGTGTATGTGTAGTTATAATAATACTCATAGAAACAACATATTATATTTAGAATAATGGTGTTGTTATAGGGGAATTGATTAAATATTGCTTCAGGGCTTAGGGAAGTAAAATAATAAACATTAACTTTAGAGGAGATGATAACATTAAATCAGGATACTCTCTTTGGATTGAACCAAAAGTCTTCCTTGAGGTGCCTTATGCCTAAGATAAAGAATTTTAGAGGAATATATGGATATAGAGAGCTTAATTAGGCTGAGAGTGCTTTAGCCAAGGGGATTGAGAGCTGTGAGAAATGGTTTAGAGGTAAGGGCTATTTATAATGGGGAAGAGGGGCTCTTTAGGAATGTTTTAAGGTATTATATTATTATACAATTATTTTCAGTTTCAATAGGTCCAAAAATCATTAAAGAATAATATAATGTTGATAAAATCTGAAATAAAATCGTCCAAATATAATTGGATAGGTTTTGGATATTGTTTTTATTTTTATAATCCCATTTATTCAAATCATTCTTTAATGTCGTAAATACTACATCATTATTGTGTCATACATCATTTTATTTATTTGATTACTAAAAATTATAAAAAAATTCCATGATTGAGGAAATATTTATATATTTCAAATGATGATTTATTATTGAAATGATAACTTATATAATACCATGTAAAAATTATTTTACTAAAAGAAATATGTTTATTCCATTTTTGTATAAACATTAAATTGATTAATGTAATGTGTCATTATCACTCTCATCTGGATCCATGGGGTCCCAAAATTTACTCAAGGATGCCCATGGTCAATATTTTATCAACCAATAGAAATATAACAAATTTTATGGTAATTTAGTAATATAATAATAATATTTGTTTACGCATACTTACAAGATTTACCCTATAACCATAGTAAATAAAATATTTACTTAAATAAATATTAAAAAGGTCTAATAGTAAAAGTTAACTGTTTACACAATTTGGACTCCTGATTCCAAATATATAATCTATTTTTCTAAATTCAAAACATATATGTGGATAGAATTAATTAAAAATTAATTTAAATTATCAAAACAAAAATTGAGTTTTAGGAAATAATAACTATCAAAAGATTAACACATGTTTATATCTATTTTAAATTTGAAATTTTATCCAATAAACTAAATTATATTAAATGAAATAAATATAATATAATGATACTTTAAAACCACTAGAATTTATAATTTATCCTTATAGATTATTTTGTTTAAAAGAAGTGGGTTTTAATTACAATTTTGTATTTATCACTATTCATCAAAACATGAAAGTTATAAAAAAAGTAACAAAAATTTATCCAAAATAAATTTTTATGCCCCGATTGTAAATAATTATTTAATTTAATGAAATTTAATATATAAAAGAGTCAAATATTGGTTTTAATGATGGTTCTCCATTAAAATATTGTAAAACTGCATTTTTTTTGAAAAATACTTCTTTAATTTGAAAAAAAAGAATTTATTCTAATATTATGTCTAAGAAACACATAAAATGTATTCTAAAATTATATGGAATATATAAAATTAAAAATTCAGAAAATAAAATTCATAAATTCTTTTTGAACGTCATGTTTGGTAACTCGTGGTGCACTTAAACTT
Source organism: Viscum album (assembly GCA_963277665.1). NCBI lineage: Eukaryota > Viridiplantae > Streptophyta > Magnoliopsida > Santalales > Viscaceae > Viscum > Viscum album. Next base: position 1,599,570,644 of record OY728136.1, read on the forward strand.
AGTGTCGTGTGTAACACAAGTATTTGAATTTCTTTGAAGAGATAATATACTATGAATTCATGGGGTGTTACAACAAAGGAAAACACACATCACCATCAATTATAGGATTTGAATTGTAACCCAATAGGAAACATAACTCTCTAATATAAGATGAATCCTCGCTGGAATTTTCCTAAATGCTCGAAGGCATGATTTTTTTTATAATTCCCTTTTAATGATTAAGGGGTAAAATTTATGTAATCCATTGACCTAGAGGTACTTAGACACAATACAAGGCCATTTTAGGCCCAAAAACCAAACACCCATCTGAAATATGACGTGGTTAATGCTAATTTTTGTGTAATCAAATCAACAGAAAATGTTTCTCATCAAGAAATACCTATACATTAATATATTGGGCATGTACTGATGGAAAATTTATACCATAAAATTTATCCAAATATTATATAGTATAAGGTGGTACATCTCTTCTCAAACCATATCTGGGACCGAAACCATTTATCCAACACCCTTTTTTCCCATTTTTTTTCGAGCGATGTATGAATAAGTATTCTAAAGGACATATCTGCGTAACAACCATAAAAATGAATCCTCCATCCCTCCCTCCTCATTCATTGTCTATTACTCATTTGAGTTTCCATCACACTATCCATCACTGGAGAAGTAGTTTGGAGCACATCATAGAAGGGTTATCATTGTTGATAAGCCTCCCTCCCACTATCTTCGCTTTCCACTAATGCCTTATCAAGGTCAACCCCTACAATATATGTAATTCAAAAAGGCCCCTGAAAACCCACTATAGACCTTCGAACCTTGTCTTTAATAGACAAATTAATCATTATAGCATTTTTTTCACAATTTTATACCACAAAATGTATATTTTAATATGGTCGTCTACAAAATACCTAATAAAAAAACACATTAAAAACCTATAATAAACCCATTGAAAATCTCACCCTAATCACTGATAAGATTAGTAAAAACAATTTTTTTACATTTAAGTCAACATGTTCTTATTTTTAGTAGGACAAAAACATTATTTTAATGTTTTTCTAGAAAATTACAATTTAAAAATTTAATTGTGTACTCCCTTTAGAATTTAATTTTATTAAATCAATAATATTTTTTATTTTTTTATAACTAAATTAATAAATAAACTACATACTCATTTCTTTGAAATCAGCATGAAATAATTAAATGTAATTTCAAACCTATTTTTAAATTAGAAAACCCAAAAAACTTGTTACCCCTTTTTAAATAATTTTAAAATAATAAGTGAAAAACTGTACTGTGTTTTGAATACAAACAACCCAAATCAATAATTCTAAAATAGAAATAATATACCTTCAATAATAAATATAATAAAAACTCCACCAAAAAATAAAATAAAAATGATTTTTTAAATTAAATCACACTTATTTTTCTTAATGTTTTAGAACATGTGACTAATAAAAACATCAATGAAATGAAAATTATAACTTTCTATGATGAAAAATTGATTATAACTATACAATTTTATTTTAAATCATGATTATTTTTTATCTTAAAAAATATATGAATTTTAAATAAATGAGAAATTAACATAATATGATTTATATTAATCACAATTTTACCCCATATCATTAAGAAGAGTATTGGAAACACAATTCATATCACATATACAAATCGATTTACATATATTTTTTTATCATTAAAAATGTAGGACATCACCAATATAAAAATCCTTAAATCAAATGACAAAAATTTCTAGAAAGTTATATACTAAATGGGAAAATCGTGATGCAAATAACTAATTGGTAATGGTTACATTATGAAGCCGATCTCTGATATGTAATGATTGCAAAACATGATAGTCAACAAAAATTTTAGACAATAATGGGGGAAATATGGCCAGGAATGGAGGAGGGAAAATAGTTATGCATCAAGAGATGAGGGAGGGGAATATAAAGAATGGGTGGTCATTAGAGGACTGCTTCCTGATGGTGGGTGGTCAGCCTCCTATAAAGAGAAAGAAGGTGGGGAGGTAGGCACCATAAATCCGGAAATTTAGGAATGAAAAATATCGCATTGTTTCAACCAAATAGGCTTATCAGAGGTGATCAACAATAGAAATAATGAGAGAGGAAGATAAATAACAACATAGATTATATTTGAGAGAGTAAATTCGTTTGAGGGAAGGTCGAGGGGGAGTCGTGGAAGAGCTGAAATTCCATGAGATCATGAAAAAAGTGAGGGAAAGACAGGTCTAAATGACATCTGATATAGGTACTAGGCATAATATAGATATGCATGGGGAAATACATTACAATTAGCCATCTGAGGTATGGAGAAAGGCACCATTAGTAACGAAAACTCATACGAGGGATAGTTTTAGTGTAGTTGAATTTTTCTGCCTTGTTGTCATGTATTGGTCCTTGTTCCGCTATGTCTATAGTTCATTTACGAGTTCACTCTCAACCAAGTCATATAGGGTATTATCCACAAATAAATAATAATCTTAAAAACCGTTGGGAAGGGTTGACCACCATAAATATATATATATGTATGAGTCTATATATATATAATATATTCGTTATTTTAATTTTTTTAAAATAAATTTATAAATATTTACATAAATATTTATTTTTTATAATTATATAAAATATTTCATTAGTGAATTTTATTTATTTATTTGTAATTATAAAATTGAGATTTTATAAAGACATTAAATTAATAAACACAGACACACACAGAGATATATATATAAATATATTAATAAATATTCATTTTCAACTATATTTTTAACATTATTAATGAATATATAATCACAAATTCAAGAATTTTAAAAACAGAAAAAATAAATAAGTAAAAATTAGAATTATTTAGAAATAGTAAAAAATGGAAAAGTATTGTTAATTATACAAATAATGTTAAAAATATAATAAATCATAGATAAATATTGATATTAATATGAATATATATTGATAAAAATAAATATATTAAATAAATTTAATTAAATAAATATTAAATAAATATTAAATTATTAAAAATAAAAAATAAGGAATATTAAAATCGAAAAAATAATTCCAATCTAAATAATATTTAAAAAACAAAATAAAATTTAAATTTTTAAAACCAAAGATATAAAATAGAATACGTTACTAAATGAAATTCAAAAATATAGATTAAATTTTTCATATCATAGATAAATTTTTGGTACATGTGTTTCTATATATGATTTATTTAATTAAAAAATATTTTTCTGTGTGAAATTAATGTATATATATTACAGTTTAATATTCATTAAACTGAATAATGAAATTATTTTATATGTAACATCTATTATTAAAGTAAATAATGTTTACAATTAGTATATTTAATAAATGTAACTATTATTAATTGTATAGAGAATGTTTAGAAACAAAAAATGAATATTTATATAATTCAGACAAAAATTAATACATATCAATTATATTAATTTTAAAAATATTAAAATCATTAAATTTTAATGAATAATCATGTATAAATAAATATTTTAAAATCCATATAATTACAAAAAATTTATAAAATTAATAAATTTAAAATCAATATATTTTAAATGTATTTTATTTTTTAACGAATAATTTTTATAAATGAAATTAAAAATAAATAAAAGATAGAAATACAAAATTAATAATTATTTTTAAATCTATAAATTTTAAAAATATATTCCCAAACGTTACATTATTAATGAATAAATTATATTTAATGAATGAACGTTAAAAATTATTCAAATTAAATTTTATATGTATATATATATATAAAATTTATATACTAGTAATAATTAATAGAAATTAATAAATTTTTTATAATCTAAATATATTAATTAAATAATTAAATACTTTTTATTACATTATAATTATATATTTAATTTATTTTTTAATAATATTATTTATTCTCATTAATTCTAAATGTCATAAAAATTATTTAATAATATATATATATATATATATATATATATATAAGAAACTATTTCTTAATATATATATATATATATAAATTAATAGTAAAGGTATATAAATTTAATTATAAAAAGTTTAGTGGTAGGCCCAATCCAGCCAACGAACTTGCATGAATACATGTTTAAATAAAATTGAATATATATTAATTATCTATGTTAAAACAATATTTGAAGGATTAAATGTTAAAAAATAATTACTAAAAATTTAATTGAGGAATTGTCTACTAATAAATATAATTAAATTAATATATATATATATATAAATTAATAAGAAATATATTAGTTATTTAATTAGCATATCATGTATTTAATAAATTTATTCTTTTTTATAAATTATAAAAAATGTGTAAATTATTTATAAATATAGATATTATTTTCATAGTTTATTCATTTTTAATTAAATTAATAACATAATATTTATTGATATATATATGAAATTGAATATGATATATATTATTAAATAATTAATATAGTATTTATAAATATATTTTTACAAATATATATTATACATATTAATATATATCAATATTTAATGTAGTTTATAGTATATATATATATATAAATATATTTTTTGTATATTAATATTTACGAAATTAAAATATATTTTTATATAGGAAATATTAATTTAATTATAAAAAATGACTCAATATATATATATATAAGAAAAATTAATTTCGTAAAAATATTTAAAAAATAATAAATTAAAACAAATAGAAAATATATTTATATTTAATATATAATAATATATCAATATATATTTTCATATATGAAATTCGAATTTAATTATTAAAAAATTGAGTAATCCCTCAGCCTGAAGGGTCAAACATTTAGGTTGCTCAATAGAGAAGCCTTATTGTATGAGTGGACATAAGTAAAAAAAGAGTGGTTTAGTGCCCTTTGGGTGCCGTGCATGTAGGAATAATGTGTGGAGAGTATATACGAGATCCCATTTTTGTTCAAGGCTTCTATTGTGCTGATTCCACATAAGCATATAAAAATAAGTGACCAATTGTCCCTAAATTCGATGTGGGACTCACATACATGATTTCATTAACTTTACTAGCACAGATAAGGATGCCCTTTTTCAGTACTAGATAAGGTAATGACTAGGCATACCATTAATCAATGCTACAAGAAAATCACAGCAAAAGGGAACCATTAATCTATGCTAAAATATTCATGATAAAGGTATTATTTCATCAGTTCTAATAAAATGTACCCTTTATGAAGACTTTCTTTAGGAATGATTAATGAATAATTTATCATAACTTTTAATTAGGGTTGATAAAATCTAATACTAAATAAACCAATATCTCATTTAGTAGAAGGGTTTATATTAAATATCTTACTAATATTAATGTTTGGGTTGACCCATATTTAACTAGTGTTCTAGGTGTGGTACCCTTAAGAGAGTGGCATTGTACCTTTACACAAGTCGTGTTTTATACTTACGTGGAACTTGTGATACCTTTACATTTTTATGGGTATCATTACACCATGAAAATGACATGTAGGTTTTTCCATGAGAGGTTTTGGAGTACCCTTACAGAGCTACCACCTGATGTTTAGGCAATCCTTGAAACTCCTTCGTTATGAGTATCTAATAACTAGGAGACCCATTTTCAAAAGGGTTAACCCATAAATAGATTATGAGAGATCACCGTTACCATTAGGTAGTGTTATAATGACCCTATGCAAGAACAAACCCACTTACATAGGTAATGATTTAACTTTTCTCAATATTCATTTTTTATACTTAATAATATTTTAATTAGTAATTTAAACATATTTTATCTTATAATCTGTAAAATATCATACTTCTTATATTCCCTTTATATTGTTAATATAATACAAAATTCAATATTTAATATTATATTAATTATTTAATAAGTACAATAAATATTTAATAAATATAATAAGTATATTATGTTTTTAAATCTTATATTATTTTTCATCTATCAATTATATAAAAAACAAATTTATAATGGGGTTCCAATATATTCTTAATCATCTCTTTATGATGGAATTTTTACTCAAATATCAATTAATTTGGTAAATCATATCATTATCCATATATATAGACATAGCCTATTATTATTGTTATTGTTTAAAAAGGAATGCAAAAATAAACAAAAAATTAAATTATCCCTATAAAATACAAGGAACCTAACATACTTGGTTTCCATGAATTGTAGAGTCAATGTATAATTTTATATGGAAAATCAAAAAACTAGTATTGATATTTTTTACAACCATCCCATTTTATATCAAATCAAAACAATTATTTATGTTATTAAGTAAACTGATTTTATCCCCCCTAATCTAAAAAAGGTCATCCAACTTTTACTTGTGTATATAATGGTTTGAGAGAACAAGGATAAACATTATTAAACTACAGTAAAATCATAAAGGGGAAAGAAAAAATAATCCCCAAACAACCACTACTAAATGAAACACCAAAAAAGGATAAGATTGGGAAATATTCCATCAATAATTTCAATATTTAACATAGAAAATAATGATCTCTACAAAAATATTCTACTGGAAGGAATATGAATATGAATAATCGAGAAGGTAGGTTAAATTATAGTGTTATAATCGATGATGATTTGATCTAGAAAGACTCTGGGATTTTAATAACAAATGTGTGAAATGGGAAGGTAATGAGAAGAATAGGGGTCGACTATGTGGCAATAGAAATAAAAAAAATAGAACAATAAATTTAAGACAACCAGTTATAATAAATGATCCTCTATAACCCATCACCACATTGAGGGGGTCCTCAATATGCCCATTGTGAGGTTATTCAAATCATAGTTCCAAAATTCATTTTTGGAACCCCCATTTGTTATGTGTTTTAGAACTCACATATATAAAATTTTATCATCACAATGGAATTTTCCATTGTCATGTTAAATGTTTTTAGCATCCAAATTTCCACTATGACTAACCACTATGGCATAATGTGAACTGCTTGGTTTTTTTCACCTCACAAAAATAAAGAACACAATATGGTGATCATCACACTACACACTTCTTATATAGTAAAAATATATCTGAAAATATTTATAATAAATGGTCCAATAATAATTTCATAAATTAAAATTTCCATTATGCATAGATTCCATGTGAAATAGCTTTCAAAGAATATTACAATGTGGGTTTTCTAGCCATGGTACTTACACACACCAAACCAACAAATACTTGTCCATCATCCAAAATCCCAAGGCCAAAATGACATTCCCCACTCTCTAGCCTCTATGAAATATGAATAAAATCTAGAAACACACATAACCATGGTTTATCAACCTTAAAAAAATAACTAAACTCTCTTCGATCCTCTAAAACACCACTCAACTCCCTCTTGATACAACAAATACCTATAAAAACATGTAGGTGTAATTTTATAAATCCATAATTTCCAATATTTTATGTCATATGTATAACATTAAAAATATTTTACTGAAATTAAAGAAATGATATTCTACGGGTGAAAAAATGTGTTTAATGATTGAATATTTCATGTAATTACATCAAAGGAGCAGTAAAAGGGGCACTTTATAGTGGAAACCATACAAATGGTTGATGGTGGGTTTCTTCTTTATAATTGATTAATTTTTTGGGGATGTTAAATATGAATATCCAAGTGAGAACGAAATAGGTAAAAATCAATGTTTGTTATATATAGATGATTATAAGATGTAAAATGACATCTATTACTTACATTCTGTAATGGGAAGATCATGAGAAGTTGATTTGAAATTTTTGATTTAACTAGTGATAGTGAGGATAATTCTATGGTGGGATGCATCATATGAATCATTAATATGTGAACCTCATGTGGATGGGGACATGGAAATAATGGGATCAGTTAGAGGATGATTGAAATGGAGTTGGTGTGACAATGTGAATATATATGCGATTTTAATTATTTCAATATAAGTTACACAATTATCAAATTCAATTGTAGAAAAAGGAATAAGAGTGCCTGCATAGGGTTCATGATATATTTGGAAAGATATGAGGGTGAGTCTGATCATAGGAGAGTCAATTTTCAATGGTATAATTTGATGATAGATGTTGTTAATTTGGGATCCAACAATTTAATTACATTCATTTTTCATTCTAAACATTTGTGAAAGAATTTGAATGTAAGACCACATCCTTTAGCTTGGTACTTTCTGTTTGAATTTAAAATTGAGTTTAATACATCAACATGTTTTCCTTATTTTGATATGTAATCTTTTCATTTCATTCAATTAAATTTAAGGTTTTTATATCATATTATCATATTATCATTATTTGATTATTATTATGTTTTATTATTTAAAATGATTTGATATTTATTAATTGACTATTTTTTTTTATTAATTTCAATTATCGTTATCTTGTTAATGACTTTATTAGTGATGGATTATGTTAAAAAAATTGGCCATCTCTACAAGCCTCTTAGGATATCCTTACCCCATGGGAGTATTAGACATTGATTCACACACAGTGGAAGGATTGTATTTGATCACGCCCATGTATATGTCCCACTAGTTCACTACTAGAGGAGAACATGTATTTGGCATGGTAATCATATTGAACTATGACCCATGTATTGTGCGATGGGTTTTCGGTACTGATCTCCCAATAATAGCTTGGTAGTTGAGTAGCAAATCCTTGTGGATATAATGGTGGATCACTACAAGTTGTATCCAATATAAAATAACTAACTAATATAACAATTCATCAATTCTAAAAATATATGGATATTACCTTTGATTTCTAATTAGTTTATTGTGAACTATTTGATCATCCAATTGACTATCCCTACCTCCAATGATCACCCAAACGTCTCCTTTTAAAATTAATTCATATTTTTCCTCTTGTTAGGATGATATTACATTGTTATCATATGTTTTTAAAGATATTCCTAATGAGGCTTCAATGGTCGAACTAAGGTTATTAATATCCCAAGGATGAATAAAATCATGATGGTCATCTTCTTCAACTGGTAAATCAATCCCCCAATACATGATGGAAGATCTGTGTTTGATGATGAATTATGTTTCAATAGAAGAAACAAATTCATTAGTGCCTCATGTTGCAGAGTTCCATATACAATTGTTTCCATTGAATAAACCAAAATGGTAGTTTATTCTACACTACAACATCTACTATGTGACCACTAGTTGATCATTTTAGTGGTCGACTATGGGACACCACCGCTAGATCTCATTTCATCACTAGTGGTATCATTCATTTCATATTTCATTATCATGTTCCGCTGGGTGTTCAATTTCACACAGCTAATATCAACGTAACATGTGACTTAACTATATATGGTAGCAATGCTCTACTTTCTCCATGAGATGACATATCCATCATTCATTAGTATATCATCATACAATGGTAGATCACTCCATGAACCGATATATCTATCTTCATTAATATATTAAAAACCATTAGATGATCTCTTAAATAATTATATACTGACATTGAGGTAGCATATTCATGTGTCATAGTAGCTTATTCCCTTTACCGATGACATTATAAGGACAATTTCAAAGTTGAATGGTATATGTCAACCCCACTGGTAGATAAATAAACTGTTGAAAACTACTGGTTGATCATGAAACAACGATAGATCTCTAAACTACTTAGCATCACTAATCGATCTATACAACACTCAAATTATATAATTCATCAATATCAACCTAAGAAAACTAATCATTAATCTTTATCTATAGAAATATCAAAACATGATTATTATCCAATAAAATCTTTTGCGGTATACTCGGATGATTGAGACATTGATTCACACATTTTCCCAACTCCTTGCAAGTGAAGCATTTGACATTTGAAACATTTATCCTTACCCGTGAAATCTTATACTTGGTGTCCTTTTTCACCACACATATAACAAACACACATTCACATCAAGCATTTACCTATGTGATTATTTCCACAATTATAACATTGGGAAAATCCTTCTTTCCCTTATACCCTTTATCCATCTTTATCTATACCATCTTTTTCTTCTCATACTTCCCTCCAAATCCATAGGAATTAGATAAATCTTTAATTATTTTATTAACACATGATAATATTTCCACATATGATGATAATACATTGGATACTCTTTTCTTTCAATATTTTGTCTTAATACCACAAAATATATGGTCTTTCTTGCCCTTTGGATCATGCGTATTGTTGGAGTTCCCATTCAATATATTTGGATCCATTTCCATACAATGGCATACAATGGGCTAGTTTATGAATCGAAATTCATAATTCCAATAATCTAAAATACCAAACATAAAATTAAAAGATTTTTCATACAATATATAATCATAAAAAATGTTTTCTTTGAGGATGTATTTACTCCAAAATCATTCAAAATGGATTGTAACAAGAATAAGAATTATCATAAGCATAACCCAAGTAGTGTTGTAACCATGAGTGGACCAAGACCCGTGATCATGTACCAGGATACCCCGTGTCATCCCCGAAAAACCTTGTCAGAGTTTTCAATCCTAGGTACATCTGCTCCATAGTCGCCTCTACCCGATCGCATCCATTCATGGATCTATTGCATAGAAAATTCACAAAATCTATACATTAACCTAATTATAGGATGTTCTTCTATACTAATCTTTAAGGCCTATCTTAGGTAAATGTTCCCTAGTAAGAGTTTTTCTAAATCTTTTTTCCAAGGTTATTGTTAAACATCCTCTGATACTAACTATAACATCCCGACCGCAGTTACCCAAAATCGATGCATTATGTTAATACATTGGAATGACTACAATGAATCAATTCATGATGGACTGAACAGTTTAGCAGTTCTGTAAAATAGATTACATACATTAATGTTACGTTAGATTATATAATTAAAGACAAAAAAATTGTCTCTATTGGCCACATTCATATCCCTTTGACAATCCCTTTACGCGAGACATAGTATACTTCTTTGAATCCTGAGAAAAATAAAACACACAAAGGGGTGATCTCAGATGATTAGTAAGGATAACAATATATCGGAAGCATTCACAATTAAGCATTAACATTTAACAAAATGGATAAAACTAAAACAAAATCATTTCAAACTTAATATTCAGTATAATATTTAAAAGACTAGTCAAATAAATCCATTTACTTATTCACGTGGATATTCTAATAATATAACAATCACATGTAATATAAACAAATAGTAAAGACCTTGTGCCAAGACATAAAATAAGATTTTTTTAATTCCTTGTTCCAAGACACTAGCATTAAACGTTAGACCTACTAATGCAAAGAGGAGATATAGCGGGCTCCACCCTTCTCTTACTAAGTCCAACATGGTCCTCATATGAAAAGGTTGAAACATAACATAATCATTTTTATTAAAACTAGAATATGAAATTTTTTTACATTATCCATAAAACTGGAATGGTATAAAAATAACACATCCACAGTCAAACATATCAGAAAAACTTCAATACAATATTGAAGTTTTGTATCATAAAAAATCAACTTCATACTAGTATAAATTCCATTAAAAGATATTGACATTTATTAAATCAAAACTATAAGAGAGAATTAAATTTCTCTGTTATGAAATAATTTAAAATTCATGTAATTACAAAAGAAAACATTTATTTTGAAAATATTATTACAATCTTGTAATATAAGCTTCAAAGTCATTATAAATATGGAGAATAACAGCACCTTCCGTATAATATAAAAAAACATTCTTACATTGATTTGTCGAAAATGTCATAAAGTACCTTGTCAGGAAAATGATGGAAATATTCCTTTCAATCCATTTTATAAAAATTCAAACAAGAGTATAAATGAAATTAACACATGGTATAGTAAATAGTGATTTTTTTGAAATACATTTTTATAAATCATGAATGTGGATGTTAAAGAGGTCTCAGAAGATACTTACGTAAAAACAATCTTGGATAATAAAGAGATTGTGAAATTAAACTTTACCTTGTAGTTTTTAATGGTTATGGTTAAATTAACATTTTATATAATAGTTAAATAATATTTATTAAATTATAAAAGAATCACATACTAAAATATGATATCATATATGATAATCTAATATTTCCTTGTTAATAATATTTTAGTAGTATCATTATTTCGGGTGTTAACTAATTTATTTTAATTTATATGTTTTGTTACATAAGTCATGTTTGTTGTGTATAAGATGTATTTGATTAATATCCATCATGATATACTATTCATACATATTATTTTCAATAATCATATGAAAATTATTCTTGAATGGTTAAAATGGGGAATTAATCTTATCACGTTTGTGGAGATGGTAATCCATATGCACGTAGGAACGCTACTTCATTTTCATTTCTTTTATTTTAAAAGGAATGAATCCAAATTTATATTTAGGTATATTATAATTCCAGTATAATATAATATTTTATATATGTTACATACATTCATTAATACCATCCTTTATACATTCCATGTTTGGTATGTATGAGTCATATCACATTGATGGGCGGTAGTACACACTTCCAAAAAAAAAATTAATGTATATATACAACATGAAAAGAATAATGGTATGATATTAAATAGAATTATAGAATATTATAGATAAAAAATATCATAAACATCATCTATAATTATTGCACCATCATAATGGCCACCATAAGAGGTGGTAGTTGATGATTGACCAATCATCTTTTTGTCAGTCTATAGTGCACCATCCACAGAAAAATTATATTATATACCCATTTGATGGAGGTGTGTGTATGTGTAGTTCTAATACATCTCATAAAAACAACATATTTTATTTAGAGTACTGGTGTAGTTATAAATTAAAGGATTAAATATTTTTTTAGGGTATAGGGATGTAAAATAAAAAATTTAACTTAAGAGGAGATGATACCTTTAAATCAGGTTACTATCTTTGGATTGAACCAAAAGGATTCATTGAAGTTACTTATACCTATGATAAAGAAGTTTAAGAGGAAGAGACAGATATAGGGAGCCTAATTCAGCTGATAATGCTTGATCCAAGGGGATTGAGTGTTGTGAGAAATGGGTTAGAGTTAAGGGCTGTTTATATGGGGGAGGAGGGGCTCTTTAGGAATGTTCAAAAATATTATTTTATTATAAAATTATTTTCAGTTTCTATAGGTGAAAAAATCATCGAATAAGAATATAATATGAATCAAATTTTAAATAAAATCATCCAACTATAATTGGATAGGTTTTGGATATTGTTTTTATTTTTATAATCTCATTTATTAAAATCATTCATTAATGTCGTAAATACTACATCATTATTGTGTCATAAATCATTTTATTTATTTGATGAATAAAAATTCTAAAAAAATAACATGAATCAAGAAATATTTTTATATTTCAAATGATTATTTATTGTTGAATTGATAACTTATATAACACCTTGTAATAAAAATTGTACTAAAAGATATATGTTTATGACATTTTTGTATAAACATTAAATTTATTAATGTAATCTATCATTATCACTCTAATATGGCTCCATGTGGTCCAAAAATCGACTCTAGGATGCCCATGGTCAGAATTTTATCAACCAATAGAAATAGGAAAAATTTTATGGTAATTTAGTATAATAATAATAATATTTTTTTACTCTTATTTACCATATTTACCCTATAACCATAGTAAATAAAATATTTACTTAAATAAATATTAATAATGTATAAGAACATAAGTTACATATTTACACAATTTGGATCTCCTGATTCAAAATATATAATCTGTTCTTGAAAATTCAAAACATATAAGTGGTTGAAATTAATTAAAAATTAATTCCCACTGTCAAAACAAAAACAGAGTTTTAAGAAATAATATTTATCAAAATATTAACACTTGTTTATGTCCACATTAAATGTGAAATTACATCTAATAAACTAAATTATATTAAATGAAAAAATATAATTTATTGATACTTTAAAATAGCTGAAATTTATAATTTAACCCTATAAATTATTTTGATTAAAAAAATTGGGAATTAATTAAAATTTAGTATTTTTCACTATTCATCAAAACAAGAATGTTATTAGAAAAGTTTCAAAAATTTATCCAAAATAAGTTTTTTTGTCCCAATTGTAAATAATATCTTAATTTCATTAAATTGAATATATTAAAGTGTTAAATATTGGTTTAGATGACGGTTCTCCATTAAAATCTATTAAAATTTTATTTTTTGAAAAAATACTTCTTTAATTTGAAAAATTTGAATTAGTTCTAAAAATATTTATAAGAAACACACAATATGTATTCTAAAATTATACGGAATATATAAAATTAAAAATTCAATTAATAGTATTCATAAATGCCTTTTGAACGTAATGTTTGGTAAGACATAGTGCACTCGAACTCGGTGTCGTTTGTAACATAAGTTTTTGAATTTCTTTAAAGAGACAACATACTTTGAAATCATGGGGTATTACAACAAAGAAAACTCACATCACCATCAATTATAGGATTTGAATTGTCACCCAAAAAGAAACATAACACTCTAATACAATATGAAGCCACCATAGAATTTTCCAAAATTCTTGAAGGCCTAATTTTTTTTGATAATTCCATTTTATTGATTTAGGGGTAAAATATACATAATCCATTGACCTAGAGGTACTTAGACACAATACAAGGCCATTTTAGGACCAATGACCTAACACCCATCTAAAATCAAAACCGATTGATGCTAATTTTTGTTTAAAGAAAACCATGGAAAATGTTTCTCATCAAGAAATACCTATACATTACTATATTGGGCATGTTATGATGGAAAATTCATACTATAAAACTCATCCAAATATGATATAGTAGAATGTCGTAGATCCCTTCTCAAACCATATCTGGGACTGAAACCATATATCTAACACCATTTTTCTCATTCTGGTCGAGAGCTGTATGAATAAGTATTCTAAAGGACATGTTTGTGGATCAACCATCAAAATGAATCCTCCATCCCTTCCTCCTCATTCTTTGTCGATTACTCATTTGAGTTTCCCTCATAGTATCCATCACTGGAGAAGCAGTTTGGAGCATATCATAGAAGGGCTATCTTTGCTGAGAAGCCTCCCCCCACCATCTTCTCTTTCCACTGATGCCTCGTCTAGGTCACCCCTACAATAAATTTCATTGCAAAAGACCCCTGAAAAACCATAATAGACCTTCCCACCATGTATGTAATCGACACATTAATCATTATAGTATTTTTTCATAAATTCTATACGTCAAAAAATATATTTTAATATGGTCATTTACAAAATACATAAAATAAAAAAAACATTAAAAAACTATAAAAAACCCATTGAAAATATCTATTTCATCACTAATAATCGTAGTAAAACAATTCGTTTACTTTTAAGACAACATGTTCTTATTTTTAAGAGGAAAAAAAATTAATTCAATATTTTTTTAGAAAATCAAAATTTAACAATTTAATTGAGTACTCCCTTTAAAATTAAATTTTATTAAATCAATAACATTTTTTATTTTTTTAAACATTATTCCTAAATCTACTACAAAATCATTTCTTAGAATTCAGTATAAAATAATTAGATGTAATTACAAACCACTTTTTAAATTCCAAAACCCAAAAAACATGTTGTCCCTTTTTAAATAATTTTAAAATAAGTAGTAAACAACTATATTGTTTTTTGAATATAAATAACTCTAATCAAGAATTTCAAAAAAGAAAAAATATACCTTCAATAATAAATATAACAAAAACTCCACCAGAAAATAAAATAAATAATCATTTTTTATATTAAATCACACTAATTTTTCATAATGTTTTAGAACATGTTACTAATAAGAACATCAATAAAATAAAAATTACAACATTCTTTGATGAACAATTGATTATAGTTATATAATGTTTATTTAATTAATGGGTATTAATTATCTAAAAAATAAATGAATTCTAGATAAATGAGAAATTAACGTGATGCGATTTATATTAATCACTATTTTACCCCATATCTTTATGAAGAGTATTGGAAACACAATTCATATCACATATATAAATCGATTGACATATATTTTTTTTATCATACAAAATATTGGACATCACCCATTTAAAAATCATTCAATAATATGATAGGAATTTCTAAATAATTATATACATAATGGGAAAGTCTTGATTGCAATACAAAATTGGTAATGGTTAGATTATGAATCCACTATCCGATATGTATGGATTACAAATCAGTATAGTCAACAAATTATTTTTGACACTAATGGGGGAAATATGGCCAGGAATAGAGTAGGGAAATGCTTTATGAATCAGGAGCCAAGGGAGGGAAATATAAAGAATGGGTGTTCATTTGAGGATTTCTTCAAGATGGTGGGTGGTTGGCCTCATATGAAGAGAAATAAGGTTAGGAGGCAGGAACACAAAATCAATAATTTGAGGAATGAAAAATATAACATAGATTCAACTAGATAAGCTTATGAGAGGTGATTGATGGTAAAAATAAGATGAGACAACGATAAATAATAACATAGATTATATTTGAGAGAGCTAATTCGTTTGAGGGAAGGTCGAGGGGGAGTGGTGGAAGAGTTGAACATCCATGAGATAATGAACAAATTGAGGGAACGACATGTTTGAATTACATCTGCTATCGGTACTAGGCATATTAAAGATATGCATGGGGAAATACTTTCCAATTAACCATATGAGGTATGGAGCAAGGCACCATCTGTAAAGAAAATTCATAAGAGGGATAGTTCCATTGTAGTTGTATTTGTGTGCCTGATGGTCATGTATTGATCCTTGTTCCACTCTGTCTATAGGTCATTTAAGGGTTCACTCTTAACCAAGTAAAATAGGGTATTATCCACAAATAAATAATAGTCTTAAAGACCTTTAGGATAGGTTGACCACCATATATATTTATATATATAAAATTAATGAGTATATATATATATATTATATTAATTAACTTAATTTATTTACAAAAAATTTATAAATATTTACATATATATTTATTTTTCATAATTATATAAAATAATTCTTTAGTGAATTTTATTTAATTATTTATAATTTTAAATATGAAATATTATAAATACATTAAATATATACACACATACACACAAAGAGAGAGAGATATATATATATATATATTAATTTAAAACTATATTTTTAACAATATTAATGAATATATAGTCATATATTCATGAATTTTAAAAATAGAAAAATTTAAAAATATAAAATTAGAATTATTTAGAAATAGTAAAAAATAGAAAGGTATTGTTAATTATACAAATAATTTGAATAATCTAATAAAACATTGATAAATATTGAAATTAATATGAATACATACTGATAAATATAAATACGATAAATAAATATAATTAAATAAATATAAAAAAATATTAAATTATTAAAAATAAAATATAAAGAATATTAAAAGTGAAAAAATAATTCCAATCAAAATAATATTTAAAATAAATAAATAAAATAAAAAATTAAAAAAATGATATAAAATATAATATGTTACTAAATGAAATTAGAAAATACAGATTAAAATTTTAATATCATATATAATTTTTTGGTACATGTATTTCTATATATGATTTATTTAATTAAAAAATATTTTTGTGTGTGAAAATAATGTATATATATTATAGTTTAAAATAAAATAAATTGAATAATGATTTTATTTAATATGTAACATCTATTATTGAAATGAATAGTGATTATAATTAGTATTTTTAATAAATGTAACTTTTATTAATTGTACTATGAAGGTTTATAAACAAAAAATTCATTTTTATATATTTGAAACAAAAAATAGTTCATATCGATTATATAAATTTTAAAAATATTAAAAACATTAAATTTTAAAGAATAATCATGCCAAAATAAATTTTTTAAAATTCCTATAATTACAAAAAATTTATACAATTAATAAATTTGAAATCAATATATTTAAAATGTATTTGATTTTGTAACGAATAAATTTTTATAAATTAAATTAAAAATAAATAAAAGATATAAACACTAAATGAATAAATATTTTTATATCTATAAAATTTTAAAATATAAGCACAAACATTACATTATTAAAAAATAAATTATATTTAATGAATGAACGTTAAACATTATTGAAGTTTATTTTTATATTTTTATATATGTAAATAATTTATATACTGCTAATAATTAGAACAAATAAATAAATTTTTTATATACTTAATATATTAATTAAATAATTAAATACATTTTTTACATTATAAATAAATATTTAATTTAGCTTTTCAATAATATTATTTATTCTTATCAATTCTAAATAGAATATAAATTATTTAATTATATATACATATATAAAATTAAGAAACTATTTCTTAATATATATATATATATAAATTAATAGTAAAGGTAATAAATTTAATTATAAAAAGTGTTCTGGTTGGCCTAGTCCAGCCAACGAACTTACTTGAATAGATATTTATATAAAAGTGAATATATATTTATTATTTATGTTAAAACAATATCTGAAACATTAAATATTAAATACAATTACTAAAACTATTATTAAGGAATTATCTACTAATAGATTTAATTAAATAAATAAATATATATATATATATTAATAAGAAATATATGAGTTATTTAATTAGTATATCATGTATTTATTAAATTTATTTTGTTTTATTAATTATAAAAATTATGTAAATTATTTATAACGATATATATTATTTTCACAGTTTATTAATTTTTAATTAAATAAATAAAATAATATTTATTGATATATATATGAAATTTAATATAATATATATTATTAAATAATTAATATAGTATTTATAAATATATGTTTACAAATATAAATTATACATATTAATATATATCAATATTTAATGTATATCATAGTATTTATATATATATATAAATATAATTTTTGTATATTAATATTTAATAAATTAATATATATTTTTATATAGAAAATATTAATTTAATTATAAGAAATTACCCTATATATATATAAGAAGAATTGATTTTTTAAAAAATTGAAAAAATAAAAAATAATAAAAAATTAAAAATATATTTATTTTTAATATATACTAATATATCAATATATATTTTCATATATGAAATAATAATTTAATTATTATAAAATTGATTAATCCCTCAGCCTGAAGTGTCAAACATTTTGGTAGCCCAATAGGGAAGCCCTACTGTGTGAGTGGACCGATGTAGAAAAAGAGTGGTTTAGTGCCCTTTGGGTACTGTGCATGAAGGAACAATGTGTGGAGAGTGTATACGAGAACCCATTTTTGTTGAAGGATTCTGTTGTGCTGATTCCACATAATCATATAAAAATAAGTGATCATTTGTCCCTAAATTTGATGAGGGACTCACATATGTGATTTCATTAACTTTATTAGCACATATAAGAATGACCATTCTTAGTACTATACAAGGTAATGATAAGGCATACACTTTATCAATGCTACAAAAGAATCACATCAAAAGGGGAGCCTTAATCTATGCTACAAAATTCATGATATAAGCATTATTTCATTAGTTATAATAATATGTACCCTTTGTCAACACTTTTTTTAGGAATTATTAAGGAATCATTTATCATCACTTTTAAATAGTGATGATAAAATCTAATACTGAATTAACAAATATCTCATTTTGTAGAAGGGTTTATTTTAAATATCTTACTGTTATTAATGACCGGGATGACCCATACGTAACTAGTGTTCTAGGTGTGGTACCCATAAGATAGTGGAAATGCACCTTTACACATGTGGTGTGTTACCCTTACGTGGTACTTGTGATACCTTTACATTGTTGCGGTTATCATTACACCCGGAAAATGACATATAGGTTTTTCCATGAGAGGTTCTGGAGTACCCTTATATAGCTACCAGCTGATGGTTAAGCAATCCTTTAAACTCCTCTGTTATGAGTATGCAATAACTAGGAGACCCATTTTCAAAAGGGTTAACCCACAAATATAGTATTAGAGATCAACGTTACCATTATGTAGTGTTATAATTACCCTATGCAAGAACAAATCTAGTTACATTCTCTTACAAAGGTAATGATTTACCTTTTATTAAAATTCATTTTTTATTCATAATAATATTTTAATTATTAATTTAAACATATTTCATCATATAATCTTTAAAATATCATAATTCTTATATTCCCCATTATATTGTTAATATTAAACAAAAATAAATATTAAAGAGAGTATTAATTATTTAATAAGTATATTAACTATTTAATAAATATAATATGTATATTATTTTTTTAAATCGTATATTATTTTTCATCTCTAAATTATAAAAAGAAACATATTTTAAATGGGGTTCCAATATATATTCTAAACCGTCTTTTTATGGTGGAATTTTGACTCAAATCTCAATTAATTGGGTAAATAATATCATTATCCATATATACACACGTATCGTATTATGATTTTTATGGTTTAAAAAGGAGTGAAAAAAGTGAACCAAAAATTAAATTAGACCCCTTAAAAATAGGGCACCTAACTTACTTGGTTTCCATGAATGTTTGAGTTAATGTATAATTTTATATAGAAAATAAAACAAACTAATAATTCTATTTTTTAATAACCAACTGATTTTATTTCAAACCAATTCAATTATTTATGTGATTATGTAAACTTATTTTATACCCCAAATCTAGAAAAAGGTCATGCAATTTTTACTGGTGCATTTAAAGGATTGAGAGAACAAGGATTCAATTTATTAAACTAATGTAAAATAATATAGGGGAATGGATAAATAATCACCAAACAACCACAAAAAAATGAAACACCACAGAAGGATAAGATTGATAAATATTCAATCAATAATTTCTAGATTTTTAACATGGAATCTAAGGATCTCTACTAAAATATTCTATTAGAAGGAATGTGAATATTTAATATATAGTAGGTAGGTTAAATTATAATGTCATAATTGATGATTCTTTGATCTAGAAAAACAATGGGATTCTAATAACAAAGGTGTGAAATGGAAAGGTGATGAGAAGAATAGGGGTCAACTATGTCGCAATAGAAATAAATAAATAGAACAATAAATATAAGACAACCAGTTTTAATAAATGAGTCTTTGTAACCCATCACCAAATTGAGGGGGTCCTCAATATTCCAATTGAGAGGTTACTCAAATTGTAGTTCCAAAATTCATTTTTGGAACCCCCATTTGTTATGTATTTTAAAACTCACATAAATAAAATTTTATCATCACAATGGAATTTTACACTGTCATGTTAAATGTTTTTTAGCATCCAGATGTCCACTATGACTAACTACTATGGCATAATTTGAACTGCTTGGTTTTTTCACCTCACAAAAACAAAGAACACAATATGGTGATCTTCACACTATCCACTTCGTATATAGGAAATATATATCTTAAAATATCTAAACTAAATGATCAACTAATATTTTCAAAAATTATAATTTCAATTATGCAAATATTCCATGTGAAATAGCATTCAAAAATTATTTCTAGGTGGGTTTTCTGACCATGGTGCTTACAAATACGAAACGAACAACTGCTTGTCCATCATCCAAACTCCCAAGGCCTAAACGACATTCCCCACTCTCTGGCCTCTATGAAATATTAATAAAATCTTGAAACACACACAACCATGGTGTATCATCCTTAAAAAATAACAATACTCCTCGATCCTCCAAAACACCACTGAACTCCCTCTAGATACAACAAATACCTAGAAAAAAATGTTGGTGTAATTTTAGAAATCCAGTATTTCCAATATTTTAAGTCATATGTATAACATTAAAATTGTTTTACTGAAATTAAAGAAAAACTACTCTAAGGGTGAAAAAAATGTGTATAATTATTGAATATGTTTGTAATTACATCCAAGGAGCTGTGTAAGGGGAAGATTATATTGGAAACCATACCAATGGTTTTTGATGGGTTTCTTATTTATAATTGATTAATTTTTTTGGGGATATTCTAGATGAATATCCATGTCTGAATGGAATAGTTAAAATCAATGTTTGTTATATATACATGATTACATGAAATAAAATCACATCTATTCCTTACATTCTGTAATGGGAAGATTATGAGAAGTTGATCTGAAATTTTTACTTTAGCTATTGATAATGAGGATAAATCTATGTTGGGATGTATCATATGAATCATCTATATAAGAACCTCATGTGGGTGGGGACATGTAAATAATGGGATCAATTACAAGATGATGGAAATGGAGTTGGGGTGACAGTGTGAATATATATGTAATTTTAATTATTTCTATATAAGGTACATAATTTTAAAATTCAATTGTGGAAAAAGGAGTAAGATTATCAGCATAGGGATCATGATACACTTGGAAATATATGAGGGTGAGTCAGATCATAGGAGAGTCAATGTTCAATCGTAGAATATGATGATAGAAGTGGTTAATCTTGGATCCAACAATTGAATTGAATTTAGTAATCATTCTAAACATTTGTGAAATAATTTCAATGTAAGATCACATTCTCTAGCTTGGTACATCCGGTTAGTATTTAAAATTGAGTTTAAAACATAGACAAGTTTTTTTTATTTTGATATGTAATTTTTTAATTTCATTTAATTAAATTTATTGTTTTATAACATATTATCATTTTATCTTTATTTGATTTTTAAAATTTATTTATTATTAAAAATGATTTGATATTTATTAATTGACTATTTTTTTATTAATTTCAATTATCATTATCTTGTTATTGATTTTATTAGTGATGGATTATGTAAAAAATTGGCCATCTCTACAATCCTTTTTCACTATCCATACCCCATGAGAGTATTTGAAATTGAATCACACATAGTGGATGGATTGTATTTGATATAGCCCGTGTATATGTCCCATTATTTCACTACTAGAGGAGAACATGTATTGGGAATGGTAAACCTATTGGACTACAACCCGTGTAGTGTGTGATGGGTTTCGGGTATTGATCCCTCACTAATAGATCGATAGTGCAGTGGAAAATCCTTATGGATATAATGGTGGATCACTACAAATTGAATCCAATATGGAATAACCAACTACTATAACTGTTCATCCATTCTAAAAAAATATGGATATTACCTTGGATTTCTAATTAGTTTCTTGTTAAATATTTTCCATCCAATTAACCAGCCATACCTCTAATTATCACCCAAACAACTCCTTTTAAAATTAATTCATATTATTCCTCTTATTAGGATGATATTACACTATTCTCATTTATTTTTAAAGATATTATTTATGAGTCTTCCATGGTCGAACTGAGTGTATTAATATCCCAAGGATGAATAAAATCATGATTGTTATCTTCTACAACTGGTAAATCAATCCCCCAATACATGATGGTAGATCCGCATCTAATAATGGATTATGATTCAATAGAAGAAATACTTCTTCAGTGACTCATGTTGATGAGTTCCATATACAGTTGTTTCCAATGAATAAACCAAAATGGTAGTTTATTCTACACTACAACATCTACTATTGAACCACTGGTTGATCATTTTAGTGGTTGACTATGGGACACAACCATTAGATCTCATTTCATTACTGGTGGTATCATTCATTTCATATTTCATTATCATGTTCCACTGGGTGATCAATTTCACACATCTCATATCAACCTATCACGCGAATTAACTATATATGGTAGTAACACCCTACTTTCTCCATGAGATGATATATCCATCATTAATTAGTAGATAATCATACACTTGTAGATCACTCCATGAACTGATAGAACTATCTTCATTAACATGTTAACAACCATGAGATGATCTCCTAAATAATTTTATAGTGTCATTGAAGTATAATCATCATGCATCATAGTTTCTTAATCCCATTACCGGTGACATTATAAGGACAATTTCAAAGTGGAATGGTATATCTCAACACAACTGGTAGATAAATAAACTGTTGAAAACTACTAGTTGATCATGCACCACTAATTGATCTCCCATCTACTGAACATCACTAATCGATCTATCTACCACTCAAAAAAGGTATGTCAATGTAACTACATGTATATACATTTATCATTAGTTAAATATTTTTTTCAATAATTTAAATGTCTTATATTTTATGGGATGTTATTATAAAAAATAATTAGATTAATTTATTATTATATTTTTCTAAAATATAATAATATGTTATGCAAAAAAATTATGAGTTTATTTTACTTACATATCGAATTTTATATATATATTTTCATGATGATGTAGTATAAAAAATTATAAATGTATTAATAAAATATATGTTTTTAGTATTCGTTAAATTTTATATAATAATTAATTGCATATATTTCTTATAATTAACTTTTTAAATATTTTATAATGATTTATAATGAATAGGAATAGTGATAGAGTATTCTTTTTCTATTAAACATGACATTTAAAAACAAAGGTAATTAAAATATTGTTTTATTTTTATACACTAACAAGTGGAATAAAACTATTGGTTTTAATGAAACTCGTATATGATCAATGTATATATTAGTAGAGATGTATTCCTTAGAGATATCTTAATGTTATAAAAACATTAATTTATAGATATTTCTGTAGATTTTTTTATGAAAAAACTATGACATAAATATTTCTTCTCCCATTGAATCTAGAAACATCTATGAATATTATTCCATTTCTAGGATCACAAAAGAATGTCAATGTTTAAATTTCTTCCATTTTGTGATAAAATATCAGCAAGCTTCATAATCATTGAATATTTTTTTCAGCTATTGGTTTGTATTTATTTTTATTACTTCATGTAATTTATTTTTTATTTATCAAGTATGGTTTATACTCTTCCCACTAAAAATAAATTGATTCATTATTTGGTTATTCCACCAACAAAATGGAAGTCTGGGTGGGGATTCTGTTAAAAATTTATGTCAAATACTAGGTTTGTTCTATATTAAATAGATTTCACTATTCCTTCAGTTATTTGCAAAAAGAATCATCCAGAATAGGTTTTAATATCCTAAATAATGTGGTTCATAGTGGAGTACCAAAATTCAAATTGAGTAGAGAAGGATGATGAGTTAGCTACGTTATTTTGGATATGAATCATGATAAATATTTGTGTCATTCAATTATATTTCCACTACACATTATTTGATGAGAACAACACTCAATATAGATCATTTTTTAAACATGGTTTTATTTTTAATAAATTTTTTCAATGACTATTCATTCCCCTCTAGTAATGATTTCCAACACTATCGATACAGAAATTTGTATCATTATGTAGTAACATAAATTAATGATTTTTATCACATATAAGTATTTTAATATGATAAAAAATTTTTTATAGTTCTGTTATTCATAAAAATAAATATTTAGTGTATGTAATTATTTATATTGTATATTTCTAAATATTTACTAATCTATCATCCTAGAATTAATCATTTAAGGAATTTAATAAATTTTGTCCTTAATTATGGTGTATTTAATTGAGAAGTATTGATGAATTCCAAAAAACCCCATTCATTAGTGGAAGAGACTGTGGGTCCTAGAAAGACAGAATAAAATCCCTGATGAAATAGTTAATGGTGGTTCACAAGAATAACATATATAATCCATATGAACTACATAAATTTGATATAGAACAAATTTTATCTAATGAAATGGTAAAATGTACTTTAAATTAATGCTAAGAATATTTTAATGGTGATTTAAGTAGAAGTTCCTATAATCATGTATCATCATGTATGAAACAACACGAAATATGAATAATACTTCATGTGAATCAATAAATTAATAAAAACATCTACAGGAAAAATCTAAGAATGTTATGAGAAAAATTCTGGGACATTAAGATAGAAAATGAAGAATAAGTAAACCAGATGATCTAAATGATTATAAATATTTTTAATGGTATGACTACTCTTGGATATATTTTAGAAAAACATATCAAGTGGAAAGATTACTTTGTGATCTTCCAAAATTATATAATGAAAATATGGTGGCCACCGATGTGAGAAATAGCTTTAAATAGTATACATAAGATAAACTAATATCCTCTCTGTTTTAGTGAAAATTATGTTTAAAATACATTTTTGTCAATAATTATACAAATAACAAAGTTATTTCGTTTAAATATAATCTTATTTATTCATATAATTCATAAGAATCTCTGCTATATACATTTTATATTGAGATGGATAATATTAGTATGAATATTTTCAAGTTCATAAAAAATATAGGTGGAAAAGGGGAGTTTAAAAAATAATTTAGAATGTAATATAAGATAAAAAATTATGCTAACAATAATGATGTTTTAGAGTTATCATGTTACGAATGTATGAGTAAATCGAACATAACTAACTACTTATATAAACTAAAAAATCAAACTAAATACCTATTGAAAGGGAGAAAATAAAGGTTATATTTGTATAGAGGTTGTGACTACCCCGACAGTTTTGAATGAAGAAGTTATTGTAGTAGTGAATAAGAGATGATGAATATCTCCCAGATGGGTATACTGTGCAAGGTTAATAATTCAATCATTACTCAGTTAATAACTCCTTCAAAATTTTATCATAATTATAATTATGATGATGAAAATAGTTTGGATTCATGTTTTGATTCTGAATATGTAAATTATAAATAAAAATGACTTTTTAAAGAAAAAGACGATTTTATAAATGATAGTGTTAGGATAATTGAAATATTTATAAATATAATAATTAAAATTTAAAAAAATAATTTAATTAAATTAGAAATTAAAATGTAATTACAAAAATATAAAAATCTATTCTCCACAAATGAAATATCAAAAGATAATTATGATTCTTGGTTGTTATAACTAAAAGAGGTAAATTAAAATGAACAAATATATCTATGAGTAAATGATAAAGGTTAATGAATAATATTTATTTTAATTTTTGTTGATTCAAATATAGTTGAAATAAAATTTATTAATTACAAGAATAAAAAAAAATAAGAAGTATAGCATTTATATCTAATGATAATGTTTATATAAATTTAGAAAAAATTCATCGATAGAATATTAATGTGAAAAATTTATTTTTCAATCTCAATGAAAACTCATCAACAATAATAAAATGTCATGATGTTTATTTTAAAATTATTTCTTTTATGAAGCTATTATTTAATAAAAATGTAATTTGGTATAACAGTATATGATTTTTTTTACAAAATACTATATTTATTAAAATTTCAAATGAATGTATTTTCTATTTGGCATATTTTACATGTAAAATGAAATGGAATTATACCAATTAGTGTTCCGTGAGATTTTTAAAATCAAATCCGAATAATATAAAATTCAATAAAGAATATTTATATTTTAATTATCACACTAATAAAGGATTTAAATCAATTAGGGGGC
Organism: Viscum album; assembly: GCA_963277665.1. NCBI lineage: Eukaryota > Viridiplantae > Streptophyta > Magnoliopsida > Santalales > Viscaceae > Viscum > Viscum album. The sequence continues at coordinate 1,599,597,997 of OY728136.1, forward strand.
TAAATTTTTTTAATACTAATCCTATTAAAACCATGTTATCATGTGTACCAACATACTTTTTCTGATTATTTAAATTCAAAAAATAAGCCATCAATATATAATATTGTCATGGTATTTAGAGATATGGTGATCCGGGATAATAAAATTTAATATTTAAGTATTTCTATAATTTAATTCATGGGATGGTGGCCTTGTCACATTTGGAGACAACTCTAAAGGTCATATTAAAGGTATTGTTGAAGGTTGTTTTTCAATAATAGTTATAATTTATAAAGTATTATATATAGTTGGTTTATAATATTATATTATTAGAATATAATATTTCATTCACGATACATTGAATGTTATTTTCAAAAATGATAGATGTACTTTTTTGAAAAAAAATATGTTTTATTTTCTATAAATTAAAAAATATATATAAACTTTTGATTATTATGATCTAACTAAATATAATTATTTTCTATTAAATAAGTTATAATGATATAAAATTATGTGTAATAGAGGATTGGGCCTGAAAATTTTATACAATTTCACAAACAGTCCAATAATGAAGATGTTCTGCGACTGCTTAAATTACTTATGTGTAATATCTTTATATGTGAATAGCTATTTAAAAGTTAAGAATCCTGAAGAAATATTTAAATACATAATTATGTATGCACTACTAGATATTTATAACTTATAAATTTTGAATTTTGTTTTGGTTTTGGTGGTATGATGATGTATTTGTAATTTTTGATGATTTTAGTAGATACATATGCATTAGTTTCTCTCGAATAAAAATGAAGTGTTAGCCAATTTTTTTATTTCAGTATATCTATCAAAAACATAATTTTTTATTCAATAATCTCAATTATAAGTGATATAGGTAGTGAATTTTTCATCTTATAATTATTTAATTCTTTGAATCTAACAGATTGAAAAATTATATTTAATCGCCCATGAAACCAAATAAGATTAATGTGGTTGAAATAATGAAAAGTTCAATTCAAGAAATGTCTAGTTAAATGATAATGTAATTTAGTATACCAATTTAATTTTGTAAAGAAGATATTAATATATCAATCCAGGTTCTAAATATATTATCTATTATATATTTTTTTATATAAGACACCTTATGATCTCTTGAATCAGTTTTAACCTAATGTGGGATATTTTAAGTTATTTGGTTATAATGTCTATAAAGTAAATAAATATATAATTCAAAGAAATTTTATTCTATCCGTGTTTATGAGAAATTTTTAGGGGATTATAATTTTAGAGAATATTATAGTGTGTTCGATACGAAAAAATGAGTTGTTGAATAGTTTTTACATGTTATGTTTAATGAAAATAATTCTAAGAAGAATGATTCTATTACAAGAATAGTCGATATTGAATTCATGGAATTTATTATTTTTAAAAATAATGAATAAGATAATGAGAATTAATAAATTGATTGGGAGAATTTCTCTACTAAAAATGATCATTATGAATGTAAATAACTTGAATATCATCTAATTGAAAAAGTAACTGGCAATGTTGAATCTAGAATAAAAACAAAAAAATCTGATTTATCTTACTGTAAATACTCTAATTTGTTTCTTAATATTTGATCCATATTTATAATTATTTAATTGATTCTAATGGGTTAAATATATACATGATGAGTTATATAATTTTTAATGGTTTAAAGAATCATATTTATTTGATGTAAATAATGATGAGACAGAAATAATAACTAAATGGTTTTTTGAAAATTAGATTTCTGAAGTTGAAAATAGAGTTAAAAATTAAGCAATTATAGTTGGTCAAGGTTATTCCAAAGAAGTGGTAATTGACATTAACAATTTATTTATCTGATTTCTTGGATTGAATAAATTAAAATTCTATTATCTTATGATTCTTTACAAAATATCTAATTATATCAAATGGATTTAAAAAGAGACTTTTTAAATGGGAAAATTTCAAAGGATGATTTAGTTAAGAAACCCCTTGGATATGGATATTAATATTTTCAGAATATTTTCTTCAAAATTAATAATCCATTATATAGTCTTAATAAAACTTCCAGATATTGGTATAAAGGAAATAATTTTATTTACTAAAAATGAATTTGTTAAAGAAAAGTATGAGCCAATTCCAAATTGTATATGAATGAATCTATAAAGGTAGATAACATTAAAAAGTAAATTGGCATGATTGAAAGTTTACTATATCTCACTATATCTACACTAGACATAATGTTCAATGATTGATTTTGTTTGAATCAAACCGAAATGAAATTCATATTAAAAAGGATAAAAAAATAATTAGATATATAAATAGTGTTTTTATATTGGATTATTCAATTATAATGAGAGTTTTTTATTTACTATCATACTATGATTATGATTTTATAATTTATTGACCTGACATAAAAATCACTAAATGTATATGTCATTTTTTGGAAAATTTTAAATTTCAGGTATTTCTAAGAATCAAATTTCAGTAGAAAAATTAATTTTTTAGGATGAATATATTTTTACTACTAGTATTTTTCCATAGATTATATTCATAAAATAATAATTGGTTGATTTAAATTTTTTTAGATAATGTCCAAATCATCTGTGATAAACCTGTTGATGTTTCAATTTCTAAAATCCCACTACAATACTCTAGAAAAATATATATAGATGTTTGATTTATGATTCTTTGGGATCAAGTAAATAAATGTGATATCTTTTTAGATTTTGATCCTACATCGAAATTTTGTTTTCATTTTTCACTAAACCATGAGATTTTATTAAATTCAAGAAAATGAAATTTTAACTGAAAATTTGAGAAGCATAAAATTCATGTTTACTATAGATATTTGTTAGATAAAATAATTAAATATTTTTAAACTATTCAACTATTTTAATTATTTTAATTTTTAACTATCTCTTAAATATCATGAAAATGTTTTACTTTTTTCATAATATAGTGATTTTTTGTTTAAAAGAGATAATATATTTTGGACTAAATTTTAATTTATGTTTATAATTTTCAATATTGGAATGATTATTTGGAAAAACTAAAAAATGTTCTATTTTTTAATTTACAAAGTGGTTGAGATTATTAGTAGTTGAAATTGATTTTAATACTTTATCATGTATTTTTGTTTTTATAAATTATTATTTTATCACATTTAATAAACTCAAAATTATTTATAATTTACAAAAAGATAATCCTTATAATATTTGATAATTTTATGTATTTATTTAAATTGTTATAATTATGATTATTTTATTAATGATATTAATAATTTAATATGAAATTTACATTGTTAATAATTTTTTTGGTGATGGGTTAAATTACATATTTTCCTTATATACAACCCTCTTATGGAATCCCAACAACATGGGATGATCATACCTAAAATCCTTCAAAAAGTTAGGATTGTATTTTTATAGGACCATGTATAAGGGAAACATGATTGTGGATGGAGGGGAAAATACACTAGGCCCGGTAAGCATACAATGTGGTGACCTAAGCAGTTTCTGATGGTGTGCGGGAGATAATCTCCCATAAATAGATCAATGGTGGATTAGAGAATATTCAATGATATAATTGTGGATATCCACAACCAATATCGAATTTGGGGTAGTGAAATTATTACAACTTTTATCCAATATAAAAAATATTTATATTACTTTAGCTGTTTGATCAATTTCATTAAAACTATCTGATCATCAAATTGATCTCCCACACCACCACTGACCATCGACACGCCTCCTTTTCAAATTAATTTTTCTTCTATATACATGTTGTTTAATTTTCTACTAATCATCAGTGTTTACTAAAGCTCCGCTAAATGTGGATTCCACGGTCAAATTTAGATTTTTCAAACTATAAGGATTATGTGAGTCTTGAATTTCATCTTCAGCAACCAATAAATCAATCCGCCAATGCACGATGGTGAATCTGTATTTTATAGTGGGTCATTATTCAATTCAAGTACTAGTTCATTAGTGTCTCATGATGTTCACCACCATACAAAGTGGTTTCTGTTGAATGGGAAATATATATAGTTTATTCTTTACTATAGTATCAACCATAAAACCACCGATTGATTATTTCAATGGTCGACCATTGAAAAACACAAGTTGATCTCATTTTTTTATCGATAGTGGCATTCTTTTTAGGTTGTATTGTCATGTTCATCCCTTTGTTCAATTTAAAATAGTTGGTATCACCCTGCTACTCAACTTCACAAAATATGGGAGTAGCTCTCAACTTACAACATGGGATAGTAGATCTAGGATTCACTAGTATCTCATTATCCATTTGTAAATGACTTCATACAAATGAAGATATATGATCGTGGATCGATTATATTAAACTATTAGATATATTTATCAGTTTCAATACATCATTGATGTAGTATATTCTTTAATAATACTAGTTTCATCCCTTTCATGATGTCTATAGTAGGACCCCTTTAATGTGGAACAACAAATCACATCACCACTGGTAGATCAATCAACCATTGGACACCACCATTAGATCATGATCCAATTATAGATCTCCATACTAATCCAAACCACCATAAGATCAATATACCATTGAAAAATAGTAGATCCATATACTGAATTATATTTATATATACAATTAGTTAAAAATTATTATTCCAAATTATATATTTCTAATCCTTTATATTGTTTTATTAAAACAGATATTTATAAATAATTTTAATAATATTTTGTTAAAACAAAATAATATGTGATATAAATTAATTGTGAGATTATTTTATTTATATATACATGTTGTATATACATATATTTATAAAATTATATATTTCTTATCATTTTATACTTTCACAATATACTTTAAATTCATTCAGTTTACTTTAACTATTTTAAAATAAATAATTACATATATTTCACATACATAACATTTTAAATTTTCTATATCTATTTTTCAAGAAAAAATATAGATCCAAAATGTTCTATTTTATTCTGAGAGACCATCATAAATTATTGTAATGATTTTATTATTTTATTTTTCTACCCAATAAAGTTGAAAGCAACTATTGGTTTTGAAGACACAACAAGAACATATTTTTATTAAATATGAAGCTTAATTTGTTAGATGCATCTTCATGGAATAAAATAAGTTTTCATATAGTTGATTCAATAGATTCTTTTATAAAATTAATGTGAACTAATTCTTACTAAACTCATTTTCTGAATAAAATTTTGCTACTTTTGTTTCTTTATTGAGATCAAAAAAGGACATCAATGTTGTAACTTCATCCATTCAATTGATCTATGATCCTCAACATTCATCATCTTCTAAATTTCTTATAATATTCTAGTTTTTATGAATTTATATGTTTTTATAGTCTTTTATTTATTATAATTTTAAATTTTCAAATATATTTTACTTCTTCCCAATAAATAAAATGTCCTATATTTCTTTTTATTGATCCACCAAATAGTAAAACTATGTTGTGACTCTTGATAAAAAGATAGGAAACATACTAGGTATGGTCTCATGTAAAATAGATCTGTTGTTCATTATGATGTTTAAGAAAAAAAGTGTCCGTAATAGGATCTCAAACCATTAAAAGTTTGGTTATTAGTTGGTATAAATTTTCTAATGGATTAGAGAAGGTTGAAGAGTGAAATATGATCTTAGTTATCAGAATGACAATAAATCATTTTGTCTCCCATTTTATTTCCAAATGAATTTATTTAAACAACATATCAATCACGATAGATAATTTTTTATGACCTTTGTGATTAGAAACTCAATAACCTGTTTTTCTCTCTCATTTTACATCTACATCACTTTATTTAAAGATCAAATCTATCACATTAGATAATTATTTTTAGACTCAATTTGATTTATAAAATAATATATAGACAACGATTCAACCCCAATGAAGTTATTAAATCCATAAATATTAATTAAAAAATTCACACTTATTAATTTGGTATCGATCCATGTTAATTTCATTAACAAGTACCATTATAGGACAAAAAGGTATCTTCATGAATATTGGGGGATTAAAGGAATAAACTACAAGGTAGTGATAATGGAATTAAGAAGTAGGACTATTTTAGTACCACAAGATAGAAGATGGAATTTAATATTACCAATCTAGTCTACCAGGACCAATGATTCATATCATCTTTAGAATTAGCTAGCCACTGTCACACCAAATTACCAATAGGATGACAACCACTCTCTAGTGGTTCTATATAAAGATTTTATGTATTTATATCCGCTAATTTATAACTATGTTTTTTTTATGATTCATAATATTATCATTTGACCTTAATTTGAGATTAATGTACATGAATGGCTCTATAGGGTACCTTATAATTTCCAATGGTAGATTTCAATAATTTGATCAGTTGTTCGATCCAGGGATCCCAATTTAGTATGTCCTTGAAGAAATGGAATAATTCATATAGTTATCTAAATAGTTCCTCTTTTTCCTTCCATAATGGGATGAGTATATCAGTTACCTTAGAGAATAATATTATTTATCATTGAAAAATATTTTTGACTCTAGGAATTATTATTCTTTTTATTTTTAGAATGGTTATCTAAATTATTTACCTATATCCTTCTTTTGGTATTAGGTTGTGTAATATGCATGATCATGCTAAACATCCATTATTAAAGATTTTTTTGTTTAAAAATCCATTATATGTCTTTGATCCACTAATTTAGTACTTTAGTGGATCTCATATGATCATTCATTGACCATGGAATCGAATTTCTCCTATGTGGTTTTCTTCCCATTGACCATATGTTTGAATTCCAAATAATTTAAATTTAGTGTCCACGAAACCAAATTTTTTGAATAATGGGTTTAATGATGGATATAGCCATGTGAAACATGACACTCATGTGGTTTGGAATTTAGAATATGGTATTTTCATAACATGTAAACTTGAAATTGGGAATAAATGACTAATAGTTAGTTTTTTAAAAATTAAAAGAAAAAGTTAACATTTTATGTTGAAAAATCTATATAATTTTAAAACAAATATTAATGTGCATGAATATTAGTTTTTTCTATAAATTTGATGAATGAACCATTTGGTATATTTACAATGAGTTATAATATTGGAATGAAAATTTTCAATTTTTCAAGTATTTGGAGCATGGCATGGGAATCTTGTCTAGGTCTGTTGTGTTCTAAATATGTACTTATCCCTGATAATGGTTATTTTATTTGTGTTTTTTGTGAATTGGATTTGTAGTGTGATCATTGAATGGGAACCCACCTTGGGTATATTGTGAATTTATAAAAATATTGGGCTCATTTATGGTTATTTATAGATACATATGGAACCATGTTGTAGTAGGTATAACTGACAACATGCGCCAACCTAGAGATTATGGGTTGAAATTTATATTTAGGTATTTATTTTTTAATTTATAAATAAATTCTTAGATTATTGTATTATTTTAGTAAATATTTATTAGACTATATTTTTCCAACATTGTTAGTGGTGGGAGACTATGTTGTACTCACACATTGTTTTGGATAGAATATTGTAACCTAGTGGATTGCATGGATTCATGCATATATAAGGAAAATGTTGTTATATATATTGTAGGATCGAAATATAATATGAGATGCTCAATATACAAGAGGGCGGGTGAATTGTATACTTTAAAAATTCCTTTGGAACCTTTAAAGTTAGTTATGAATAACTAAAATTTCCTTAAGAAAAGGAAAGGGATAAGTTTAACAAAGTTAAACTAAGTAAATTCACAACACTTCTAACACCGAACTGAACTTGGAAAAGGATTCCAAAAGTAGGTTCCGGAAATATGATTCCGGAAATTGAAACTTAACAAAAGTTACAATATGAGATTCTACCTTAAAGCGTATAGAATCTAAACTAATCAGAGTAAGTAAGGAAGTATAAGAAAGTTATACTTTCCTTAAGATACAAATTGCAGCGGAATAAAGACAAGTAGTAAAACTACTAGTAACAAGAATATGTCTTTTAACCCAAAGAGAAGGGTATCCAACAACCTTGGATAAAGGTCCCTTGATATATACTTTCAAGCAAGTCTGTCTTACCCACACCAGGGTAAGCCCTCGATACGAAGATCAGAGTCTCTGTCTTGCTATCCCCGCAAGCCCTCAACTTCAAGGTAGTTGGCAACCTCTGTCTTTCTCAGCAAAAAAGCCCTTGATCTTTAAGGTAGTCGGCACCTCTGTCTTTCTCAGCAAGAAAGTCCTCGAGCTTTAAGGTAGTCGGCACCTCTGTCTTCCTATCCCCGGAAGCCCTCGAATGTAATCACCAACATTCGGAGTCGCACGAAGCTTTGAGAGTTAATAAGAGACTCTCTCTCTAGAAATCACTTCAACAGCATGTAAGCACTTTTTCAGCAATCAGCTGCTCCGAGCTCTTTCAAATGAGCTCCTATTTATAGGTAAGGTCGGATCCTCTCCAACGGTCATATTTTCCATAAAGTTCAGAGGGACCTGTACACGTGTCACTTAGACAACGGTTAGTTTATAACAAAATGGACGACATCATTTTATAACAAAACAAGTGTAACAGAAAGTACGACATCGTTTTAAACTCTAACAAAAAAATTCGGAATAGAAACTTCGGAGTGAAGATTCGGAGTGAGTAAATTCAGAGTGTATAAAACAATGATAATCAGATTCTGTTTGATAGGTGAATTCGGAATGAGAATTCGGAATAGGAATTCGGAATAGGAATTCGTCATCAGAAATCGTAATGATAATTCGTCATCAGAATTCGTAATGAGAATTTATCATCAGAATTCGTAATGAGAATTTATCATCAGAATTCGTAATGAGAAATTCGGAATGGGATTTCTTCATTAGAATTCGTAATGAGAATTCTTCTTCAGAATTCGTATCCTGAATCTGGAATAGAACTTAGTCAGAATTCATATCCGGAATTCGGAATGAAACTTCCTTATAGTTCTTGTCCAGAACCGAATCCTAAAACAGAATGATTTTATATCTAAGTTTTAATGACTCCGAGAAAATGAATCCGAATCTCATACTTAAGAACAAATATGAATGAAAATATGATAAGGATAATTTTTCTTATAAAAGCGATTTTCCTTAAGAAAGCAATTTTCCTTATAAAAGCAATTTTCCTTAAGAAAGCATTTTTCCTTATAAAAGCAATTTTTCTTAAGAAAGCATTTTTCCTTACAAAAGAGATTTTCCTTAAGAAAGCATTTTTCCTTACAAAATAGATTTTCCTTAAGAAAGCATTTTTCCTTAAAGATAAGGTGTTTGTGATTTTCAAAACAAGAAGGAATGGAAAAGTCATAAGGAAAACCTTATTGACTCAACATATATGACCCCACACACTTGTATCTGTGACTCGAAACATAAATTTTAAATTTATGGATTTCATACCGTTGAATGTTAGCCAGTTTTTCTTTCCAAAAAATAAAACATGAAAAGGAAATATTGGATCACTTAAATACGCAAGGACCATTATGGAATAATGATTTAAAAAATTATGATAGACTCTTCACAACTTGGATTAATAAACAAGTAATAAAAATAGATCTAGTACATCTCCCATAAAATTCTCCACACATGACACACATTTAGTTTACCATCATTATTCATAACCTTATAAAAATGAAACAAAATAATTGTGAGCACAAATTATCAGTAAGGGTAAACATAATAATTAACAATTCATTGTCTTGAGTGAAAAAAAGATAATCATAAGGGTATGATGATATATTCAAAGGGAATTAAAATAAAAATCCGAATTTATACTCATAATGACCAATAAATACAATTATAAATAATTGAATAAATCATTAACAATGGAAGGAATCATAGGAATTATTAATCATGATCCATGTGATGGTAATCGTGATAAAATGAGAATCTTATAACCCATATCAAGCATAATGAAAAGGCACTGGTGTCATTGAAAATTATCTCCATAAATGAGTTTAAACCATTGCTATAAATAACAAGATATAGGTTAAATATATTAGAGAAACAAAACCAGTTAAATCTATCATTCATTCTAATAAAAATATGGAACATTAACCAATATATTAGAGAAAAATAATGCGGCTCACCCTCTATATAATCTATATCAGTATCACTCATTTTCCATGATCTATAATGGGTATCAACCCTTAATATTTATTATACTAGGCTCACCCACAATCATAATTAACATCCATATATTGTTCAATAATAAAACATTTAGAATAAATGACATTATGATATAATAATAATAAGAGTTACGTTATTTCATAACTCATCCGTGGGAAAGAAATGTGTTCCATGATAAAATCATAATTCTTAGTGAGAAATAATATTCATGTTACTATTAAAAAATTTCCTCACTAGAATGTATGTAAAATTATGTTCTATTGAAACTAATGAATTGTAATATAATTAAATTATCAGGAAATTTATTTTGAAGAAATTTCCCTTTTCATATTGAAAATAACATTAGAAAAATTAAAAAATATGGTGCTATTAATTTTATTCAAAAAAATTCTTTGAAACTAATAAAATAATATGAAATTAATGTAATGGTTATATTTGAGGGAATGAATGCTCATTTCGTAGCCATAAAAAAAATTTATTTTCAAAAAATATCTACAAATAGTAAAATGTAACCATTTAAAAAAATCAAAATAATACCCTTAAAATTAATTTAAAAATATAAAATATCACTTAAAATAGATTTAATAAATCCCATATGTTTATAAGAGAACAATTGTGAAATAATTTATAAAAAAATTGATATCGAAGAGAAATATACCATATCTAATTTATGATAAATGATCAGTATCACTAATAATCATCTTTTTTAAAGTTAGTAAAACAAATAAGGTTTCAAATAAAAATTGAAAATATAAATCAAATTCACAACTATAGGATAATAAAACATATGTGGTCTGAGAGGATATGATCATATGTTATTCAAAAAGGATCATTTATCATAATCTATACAAAAAATAATGAATATTTTACAAAAAAATCATGTTCCACTTTGGTTACATTCCAATTATAAGCACATGTCTTAAAAAAGAGAATATCAGGTGAATTACCCATTCAAAGATCATATTATTTAATAAAGAATTTACTATAAGAGAGATTATGTGTGACACATATAAATCCAATAAATAATAATAAATATAAAATCAACCTATTTACTGATCAATTAACCCATAACCAAGAAACAAATATAGTTAATAAATAAGGGTTATTACCCAAAAAATTGAAAATAATGTTAAGAAACACATTACCACATTGTATAATTCATTTCAAATACAAAAAGAAAAAATTATTCAAGACTAAATTTCATATATGATGAATTAGAATGGAATAATGACAAAATATGTAAAATTAAAATATATGCAATTAAATAGTCAGGTAAGTCCCTGTTGGGTAAGAACAAGTTGTGTGTTTTGAGGATGTTGGGTTTATAATTTCAAAAAAAATTGTGTTTTTTACACTGGTCAAAGGAAACAACATTCCATCATCTATATAAAAATATACATGAAATAATCATATTTTATACAAATAAATTATATTATTAAGAACAATCATGACTGATAGTTATTTACAATGAACTATGTTATAATCATTGAGATGTTAAGATGTACGTACGCATGAGTAACGCTTACATTTTTCAGTGATAATTACGGATGGAAGGTAAGTATAATTTTATATTTATATAATCAAAATATAATTATATATATTATTATATTTTGGGATAAACACATATATATAATCCATCTGATATGGTGAATAAAAATTGAATCACATTACTTCATGGAGGTGGTAGTCCACACATACGCATAGAAGAAATTATAATTTTTTGATTATTGGATTTAAAAGAATATATACGACATATTATATTTTAAAGATGATTTCTATTTAATGAATATTATTTATAAACAATACTTCAATGTTTATAACCAATCATGAGAGGTGTTGAATGAAAACAAATTACAGCGGTTTGCATGGTTGTAGTCCGACGTACACCCCACAAATGTTCTTATTTCACATTTTATGTAATAGAATATAAATAGAGGTTGTATTATTGACATAGAAAAATATAATTATATTTTGTATACTCTAAATATTATTTTATAATGGTTTAATAAGATTTTATGGTGGTATAAGAGGAAACAATAAAAAAAGTCTACGTTAAGAACTGTACATCTTCTTCAAAGAACTTATTTTTAGTACATCTTATAACCTATATGGCTATTATAATTTCATAAATATAGTGATTATGATTTCTATTGTGATGGAAGGATGTGATCTAAGATGGTATTCTCTTATCCGAACAATTTCTATTTGGGAAGAAATGAGAATAATAGATTCCATTTTATAAGAGAGGGAGATCTTATGTAATTTATTAAAATATTATATTTTCTATATTAAATGTGTCATAAAAAAGGATCCAGTAAGATAATATCAAAATATATTACAATTACAATTATTTATATTATCATCAAATAAAATTTGATCTATTTTGGATCACCATTATACCATTATATTATTTAACTATTCATTATGCCTATTGACTATTATGGTGATATCCATTTTTTACTCTTATAGTATTAATATAGAAAATATTAATGGACAAAATTACCCATATGGGAAAATTTGTTTGTATACTTAATATATCCCATTCCAATAAAATATTTTTTGGAGTTTTAAATCGTGTACAAAATAATGTTTATTATAGAGTAACATTAATGAAAATTTTGTATGTATTAATTTTATTTTATTTTTAAATAAAAAATAAAAAATATTGAATTAATATCCAATGATAAATAATTTATAAAATTTTATGTTAATATAATGTTTTTAAACATAATAAATATCTTAAATTTTATTTTTTTATATTTTTATAAACCATTTTAATAATTTTTTACTTGTTGGAGAATCAATTTTATAGTGATGTATAATAATTTAAGATAATTAATAAATAATTTTAATTGAAAAATTGATAATTATAATGAAATTTTTTTTTGATTAAAATTAATATTTATAACTTCAAATATCTTCTATTTAACCATTTTAACAATGTTTAATGACAAGACAATAATGGAAATGAATAACCTGTATTTTCATTGCATAATGTTTTATGGAGGTCATAATTAATTATATATGGATAAAAACAACTATTCTATTATTGGATCCTAAATAATGACATATACACATCTATTAGCATAACAATACATTTTATTGTCATTATATATTCCTTCCCATTTTATTTTTAACTTTAACTTCTCGATTTACTGTTTACTAGGGGAACATATTTACTAATATTACAATTAATAAGAACAAAATATAGATGGTCGTATTTAAAATACATGGAAATGATGATTTATAAAATGGAATGAATTGTTAAAGAATAAACATCTAAAATTCAATGAAATTGCAGTTAATATAAATGAATAAAACCTATGTGATTTTTTTACAAAATATTGGATTTTAACCCCCCCCCCCCAAATGTACTAAAAATAAAGTTTTAATGATTATTATTACATATGTAATTAAATAATATTAATATTTATTTGATATTAAATTAAATTCATTTTTGAACCCCCACTTGTGGTGTGTTTTAAAACTCACATAAATAAATTTTTATCATAATAGTAGAATTTTCCATTGTCATGTTAAATATTTTTATCATCGAGATGTCCACTATGACTAACCACTATGGCATAATGTGAACTTCTTGGTTTTTTTCTCCTCACAAAACACAAGAAAACAATATGGAAATATTTATATAACCCACTTCTTATATAGAAAAAATATATCTGAAAATATCTATAATACATGATCCATTAATAATTTCCTAAATTACAATTTCCATTAAGTAGAGATTACATGTGAAATAAAGATCAAAAATGATTACAAGGTGTCTTTTCTAACAAATGCGCTTACAAACACCCAATGAACAACTGCTTTTCCATCCTCCAAACTCACAAGGCCAAAACGACATTCCCCACTCTCAAGACTTTATTAAATATTAATAAAAACTAGAAACAAACACAACCATGGTGTGTCATCCATAAAAAAACCAAACTCCCCTCGGTCCGGCAAAACACCACTGAACTCCCTCTCGATACAATAAATACATAGAAAAACATGAAGGTTTATTTTCAGAAATCTATTATTTCCAATATTTGATGTCTTGTGTATAATATTAAAATTGTTTTACCCAAACTAATGAAAAAAATACTCTATGGGTGAAAAAAAATGTATATAATGATTGAATATGTTTCTAATTACATCTAAGGAGTTGTATAAGGGAATCCTTATAGTGGAAACCAAACCAATGGTTGTTGGTGGGTTTATTCTTTATAATTGATAAATTTTTTATGGATGTTAAAGATGAAATTCTAAGTTAGAATGGAATAGAGAAAAATCAATGATTGTTATATATACATGATTTTAAGAAGTAAAATCACATATACTCTTTACATTCTGTAATGGAAAGATCATGAGAAGTTGGTTTGAAATTTTTTTCTTAACTAGTTATAATGATGATAAATCTATGTTGAGATGTATCATATCAATAATCAATATAAGAACATCATGTGGGTGGGGACATGGAAATAATGGGATTAATTAGAGGATGATGAAAATAGAGTTGGGGTGACAGTGTGAATATATATGTGATTTTAATTATTTCTTTATAAAGTACATGATTTTCAAATTCAATTGCAGAAAAATGAGTAAGAGTGTAAGCATAGGGATCAGGATATATTTGGAATGATATGAGTGTGAGTCAGATCATAGGTGAGTCAATGTTTAATAGTAGAATATGATGACAGATGTGGCTAATTTGGGATCCAAAAATTGAATTACATTTAGTGATGATTTTGAAGATTTCTGTAAGTGTATGAATGTAAGAACACATCCATTATCATGGTACATCCTATTAGTATTTGAAACTGAGTTTAATACAATATCATGTTTTTTTTGAAATGTAATTATTTTATTTCATTTAATTAAAGTTAATGTTATTATAACTTATTATCATTTCATCTTTAATTTATTTTTAATATTTATTTATTATTTAAAATGATTTGATATTTATAAATTGACTTCTGATTTTTATTAATTTCAATTATCATTATATTGATAATGATTTTATTAGTTATGAATTATGTAAAAAAAATATGCCACCTCTACAAGCCTATTAGGCTAGTTCAGCCCCATGGGAGTATTGGACATTATATCACGAACAGTGGAAGGATTGTATTTAATAAATCCAATGTATATGTCCCAATAGTTCACTGTTGGAGGATAACATGTATTGGGCATGGTAAACCTATTGAACCCTGACCCATGTAGTGTGCGATGGGTTCTTGTTATTGATCCATCGCTAATAGTCTGATTGTGGACTGGAAACTCTTTATGGATATAATGGTGGATCACTACATCATGTATCCATTATGGGATAACCAACTACTATGACTATTCATCCATTATAAAAATATATGGATATTACCGTGGATTTTAATTAGATTCTTGTGAACTATTTGATCATCCAATTGAACTTCCATACCACCAAGGATCACCCATAAATTTACTTTTTAAAATAATTCATATTAATCCTATTGTTAGGTTGATATTACACTGTTCTCCTATGATTTTAAAGATATTCTTAATGAGGCTTCCATGCTCAAACTGAGTGTATTAATATTCCAATGATGAATAAAATATTGATGGTTATCTTCGAAAATAGGTATAGCAGCCCCCCAATACGTGATAGAAGATCTGTGTATGATGATTGATTGTGTTTCAAGAGAAGTAATAGTTCTTCAGTGCCTCATGTTGCAGAGTTACATATACAGTTTTTTCCATTGAATAAACAAAAATGATAGATATTTATACACTATAACATCTACTATCGAACCACTAGTTGATCAATTTAGTGGCCAACTATTAGACACCACCGGTAGATGTCATTTCTTCACTAGTGGTAACATTCATTTCAGATTTCATCATCATTTTCCACAGGGTGTTCAGTTTCCAACAGCTCATATCAACCTATCAGTCGACTTAACTATATATAGTAGTAACTCTCTACTTTCTCCATGAGATGATATATCCATGATTCATTAGTAGATCATCATACACTGTTAGATCACTCCGTGCACTGATAAATCTATGTTCACTGATATATTAACAACCATTAGATGATCTCCTAATGAATTTCATAGTGGAATTGAAGTAGCATCGTCATGGATCATTGTAGCTTAATCCCTTTACCGATGACATTGTAACGAAAATTTCAAAGTGTAATAATATATCTCAAAACCACAAGTAGATAAATCAATCGTTCAAAACTACTGGTTGATCATTTGCCAACGATAGATCTCCCTACTACTCAACATCACTAATTGATTTTTCTACCACTCAAAAAATGTAGTTCAATATACCTAAAAGTATATACTTGAAACATTAGTTAATTTTATTATTATTTTAATTTCTTATAATTAATGGGATGTTATTATCAAAAATATTTATATTAATGTTTTATTATATATATTTTTTTAAATATAATAATATGTTATAAAGAAAATTCTGAGCTTACTTTACTTACATATTGACTTGTAGTATATATATTCTTATGATGATGTAGTTTAAAACATTTAAAATGTATTAATAAAATAGATTTTTTTAGTGTTAGTTAAATTTTATATAATTATTATTGTTATATATTTCTTTTAATTATCTTTTTAAATGTTTTATAATGATTTATAATGAAGAGGTATAGTGATAAAATTTTATTTTCTATACAACATGACATTAAAAAACTAAGGTAATTAAAATATTGTTTTATTTTCTGGCACTAACAAGTGGAATACAACTATTGGTTTTAATAAAGCTCATATATGATCAATGTATAAATGAAGAGATATTTATTCTTCAGAGATATCTTAATGTCATAAAAAATTACATTATATATATTTCAATATATTTTTTATTAAAAAAATATGACATAATTATTTCTTCTCCCATCGATTAAAGAAACTACTATGAATATTATTCCATTTATTGGATCACATAAGAATGTCAATGTTTGAAATTCATCCATTTTTGTGATAAAATATCATCAGGCTTCATAAAATTTGACATTTTTCATCATGTATGGGTTTCTATTAATTTTTATTACTTCATTTAATTTATTATAATCTGGTTTATAATCATCCCACTGAAAATAAATAAAATCAGTATCCAATTATTCAAAGAACAAAATGAAATTTCGGTTGGGGCTCTTGATTAATATTTAGGTAAAATACTATACTTATTCTATAGTAAAAATATTTGGCCTTTAATTCAGTTATTTTTTAAAGGAAACATCCGAAGCAGGTTTGGATATCCTTAATAATGTGCTTCATAGTGAGTACCAATCATCTAATTGAGTATAGAAGCTTGATGAGTTATCTAGGATAGTTTTGATATGAATCTTGAAAAATATTTGTGTCCTTCAATTATATTTCCACTACACATTATTTGAAGAGAACAACACTCATTTTAGATCATTTTTAAACATTGTTTTATTTTTAATAAATGTTTTCAATGACTATTCATTCCACTCTAGTAATTATTTCCAACACTATCGATGTAGAAATTTTAATAATAAAGTCGTAACCTACATTAAGAGTCATTATCACCCATAAGTATTTTAATTGGATAAAAAAGTTGTTCTCATTGTTGTGTTATTCTTTAAAAATAATTTTTAGAGTCTATAATTATTTATATTGTTTATTTTGAAATCCTTGCTAAACTATCATCATAGAATTAATCATCAAAGTGATTATATAAAATATTTCTTTAATGATGGTATATGTAAATGAGAATTATGGATGAATTCTAAAAAAACCCAATTTATTAGTGGAAGAGACTGTGTTTCATGGAATGATAGAATGAAATCCCAGATGATACGGTTAATGGTTGTTTACGAGACTTCCATATATAATCCATATAAAGTAAATAAATTTATTATTGAAAAAATTTTAGGTAATAAAATGGTAAAATATTTTTTTAATTGTAATTCTAAAAATATTTTGAATCATGATATAAGTAGAAGTTACTATTATCATGTATCATCTGGTAAGAAACCACACTATCTATGAATAATACTTCTTTCGAATCGATATACCAATAAAAATATCTAGAGGAAAAATCTAAGAAGGTTCTACGAAGAATACTAGGACATTAAGATGGGATATAAAAAATAATTAAACCAAATGTTCCATATGATTATAAATATTTCTAATGGTATGAGAACTATTGGATATGTTTTATAAAAATAGCTTAACTGGAATGATTACTATGTGATCTTCCAAAACAATAGAATGAAAAGATGGTTTCCATCAATGAGTGAAATAATTTTAAATAGTATACATAGAATAAAATCATATCCTCTTAGTTTTATTATGATTTAGGTTCAAAATACATTTTATATAATAATTATACAAATAAAAAAGGTATTTCATTAAAATAAAATCTTATTTATTTATATAATTAATATGAATCTATGTTATATGAATTTTATGTTTAGATGGATCATTTTAGTATGAATATTTTCATGTTAATATAAATTATAAGTGGAAAAGGGGAGTTTAGAAGGATGTTTAGAAAGTAATACAAGAAAGATAATTATAGTATCAATAATGTAGTTTTAGAGTTATAATTTTATGAATGTTATAAGAAATGGTACATAGATAAATACATATAGAAACTCAAAAATAAAATTAAATACATATAAAGAAATAGAAAATAAAGGTTATATTTCATTGGAGGTTGTGAATTCTCAAATAGTTTGAATGATGAAGTAATTTTATTAGTGAATAGTAGATAATGAATATCTTTATGATGGGTATACTTTGTGAGGAAAATTATTCACTCTTTATGTAGTTAATAACTCCTTCCAAATTTTATCATAATTATAATTATGATGATGAAAATCATTTTTCTTCATGTTATAATTATGAATATGTAAATTATAAATTAAAATTAATTCTTGAAGAAAATGATGATTTTATTAATGATAGATTAAAGTCAATTGAAATGTTCAGATAGATAATAATTAAAAATTAAAATGTAAATTAAATTAAATTATAAATTAATATGCAAATACGAAAATATGAAAATCTATTTTCCCCAAATGAAATATAAATAGATTAATATTATTCTCAGTTGTAATAACTAAAATATGGAAATTAAAATAAAAAAAATATATCTTCCAGTAAATGAAAAATGTTAATTAATAATATTTATTTTAGTATTTTTTGACTAAAATATAGTTGAATGAAAATGTATGAGCCATGAGAATGAAAACAAAAAAATTAAGAAGTAGAGCTTCTAAATCTAATGAGAATGTATATATAGATTTAGAAACAATTCATAGAGTGAATATTGATGTGAAAAATTAATTTTTCAATATCAATGAAAACTAATCAACATTAATTAAATTTCATGATGTCTATTTTAAAATTATTTATTTTATAAATCTAAATGAATATAAATTTTAATATGATATAACCGTTTATGATTTTTTTTCAAAATACTATCTTTATTAATCTTTCAAATGAATGTATTTCTAGTTTGGCCTATTTTACATGTATAATGAAATCAAATTTTGAAAATTAGGGTTCCTTGATATTTTTAAAATCTTATCAGAATATTATAAAAATCAATAAAAAGTATTTATATTTTAATTATCACACTAATAAAGAATTTAAATCAAAGAGGGTTCTAGAATTTTCTACTATATATCCTATTAGAACCATAATAAAATGTGTACCAACATACATTGTCTGACTGTTTAGATTCAATAAATAAGGCTTCAATATCTAAAATTGTCATGGTATTAAGAGAGAGGGTGATCGAGGATAAAGAAATTTAATATTTGAAAATTTCTATCATTTAGTTCATGTGATGGTGGCCTTATCGCATTTGGAGAGTACCCTAAAGGTAATATTACAGGTATTGTTGGAGATGGTTTTTCTAAAATAGTTATAATTTTAATAATATTATATATATTTGTTTTAAAATATTATATTATTAGAATATAATATTTCTTCCATGATACATTGAAAGTTATTTTTAAAAATGAAAAATGATCTTTTTTGAAAAATAAATTAGTTTTACTTTCTAAATATTAAAATTAAAATATATACACTTTTGATTATTATGATTAACTAAATATAATGATTTTCTATTGAATATGATAAATGAATATAAAATTATGTGTAATAGATGATTGGGATTGATAATTTTATACATGTTCGCAAAAAATCAAAAAATGAACAAGTTCTGCAACTTCCTAAGTTACTTACGTGTAATATCATTATATGTGAATACCAATTTAAAAGGTAAGCATCCCGAAGAAATATTTAAATATATATTTGTGTATGTACTACTAGATATTTAGAACTAATACATATTGACATTTTTTCATTTTTGTGGAATGTCAATGTCTTGGAAATTTTAGTTGATTAATATATATTAATAGTGATTAGTTTCTATCCAATAAATTTAAAGCATTAACAAATTTTTTTATTTTTATATGTCTATCAAAAACATAATTGTTTATTAAATCATCTCTATTAAAAGTGATATTGTTGGTGAATTTCTGAACTTCTAATTTTTTATATTTTCTGAATCTAACAGATATAAATATTACATTTAATCCCATAGGAAACCAAAAACTATTAACTATGTTGAAATAATGAAAAGTTCAATTCAAGAAATGTCTAGCTAAATGATAATGTAATTTAGTATAAAAATATAATTTTGTGAACAAGATATTAATATAGATTTCCATGTTATAAAAATATTATCTATTAGATATTTATTTATATAAAACACCTTATGATCTCTTGAATTGGTTTACACCTAATGTGGGGTATTTTATGGTATTTGGTTGTATTGTCTACAAATGAAGTAAAAAATATAATTTAATGAAATTTGATTCTATATGTGTGTTTTGGATATTTTTAGGAGATAATAATTTTAGAGAATATTATAGTGAGTTCAATAAGAAAAAATAAGTTGTTGAAGAGTTTGTACATGTTATATTTACTAAAAATAATTCCAATAAGAAGGGTTATATTACAAGAACAATCAATATTGAATTCATGGAATTTAATTTTGTTGAAAATAATGAATAATATAATGAGAATGAATAAATTTACTGGGAGAATATCTCAACTAAAACCAATAATAATGTATGTAAATAACTTTAAGATCATCTAATTGAAAAAGTAAACGGGAATTTTTAATCCAGAATACAAAAAAAAATCTGTTTTATCGTAATATAAAAACTCTAGTTTGTTTTAATTCTTGATCCATATTTATAATTATTTAATTTATTATAATTTGGTTAGTTATATACTTGATGAGTTATATAATTTTTAAAGGTATAATGAATAAAATTTTTTGTATGTAAACAATGATGAAATAGTAACAATAACTAAATGGGTTTTTTAAAATAAGATTGATAAGGATGGAAATAGAGTTAAAAAAATAAAGCAATTCTAGTAGAACATGGTTATTCCAAAGAAGTGGGAATTGAAATTAACAGTTTATTTCGCCAATTTATATGATTGAATAAATTAAAATTATATTATATCATTCTTGTTTAAAAATGATCTAATTATTTAAAATGGATTTAAAAAGAGCCTTAAAGATGGAATCATTTCAGAGGAAGATTATGTTAAGAAACCCATGGGATATAGATATGGATATTTTCTGAATCGTGTTTTCAATATTAATAAATCATTATATAATCTTAATAACTCTTCATGATAGTAGTAAAGAAATATTTTTTTTTAATAAAAATATATTTGATAATGATAATGATGATCCAACCATGTTTGTGAAAATACTTTGAAATTACATAATAATTATATAGATTTATATTGGTGATATAATGTTTGGTTTAAAAATTGAATTAGGGTTTATTGATTATTCTATGTTGAGGACATGATATTTTTATATGATCTTAATGAATGATATTTTCCCTTAGAATTCAAATAAATCAAAGGAAATATTTTTTTCTTAAATCATGAACAGCATTCTAAAGAACATGTCAAAAGGGTTAGGATAGATTCTACTGTGTTTATGAAAACACTAAATAATACCAATTCGAAATTCGATATAGATTAATATAGAAAGGTAGTTAACATTAAATAGTAAAGAGGAATGATTGGATGTTTACTGTATCTCACTATATCTACACCAGACATAATGTTCAACGATTGTCTTTTTTTTAATCAATTTGAAATTAAATCCATCTTAAAATGGTTAAATGAATAATTAAATATATAAATGGTGTTTATGTATTGGATTATAAATTTATAATGAGAGTTTTTTTTATTTATTATCTTACTCTAATTTTGATTTTGGAATCTATAAACATGACCCAAAAAACCCTACATGTATGTGCCATTTTTTGGAATATTTTAAAATTTAGGGATTTCTAAGAATCAAATTTCAATAGAACTTTTAATTGTTTTGGATGAATATATTTTTCCTACTTATATTTTTTCATATATAATATTAAAAAAAATTGTTGATTTTAATTTTTTAGATATAGTCCAAATCATATGTGATAACTCTAGTGGTGTTTCAATTTTTAAAAAGCACTATAATACTCTAAAAAATTAGATGTTTGATTTATGATTCATAGGGATCATGTAAATTAATGTGATGCCATTTTAAATTTTTATACTACAAAGAAATGTTGTTTTTTATTTTCACTAAACCTTGGGATTTTGTTAAATTCAAGAAAATGAAATTTTAACTGGAAATTTGAGAAGCATAAAATTCGTGTTTAGTATAGATATTGTTTTGATAAAACAATTAAATATTTTTAAATTATTTGTCTATTTTAATTATTTTTTTGGTAACCATCTACTAAACATTATGAAATTTTATTACCCTTTTCATTAATGTAGTGATTTTAGGAATATAAGAGATATTATATTTTTGAAAGAATTATAATTTTATTTGTGATAATTTTCAATATGGGAATGATTTTTTGGAAAAATTTAAAAAATGTTCTATTGTTTGATTTACAAAGAGGGTGAGATTATTAGTATTTGAATTTTATTTTAATATTTTAACATGTATTTTTGTATTTATAAGTTAATATTTTATTACATTTAATTAATTATAAATTGATTATATTTTACCAAAAGATAATATTTATAATATTTGGAAAATTTAAGTGTTTATTTAAAATGTTCTAATCATGATTAATTGACTAATGATATTAAGTGTTTAAAATGTAATTTACCTTGTTCATAATTTTTTTGGTGATGGTTTAAAGTAAAATTTTTCTTTATATACAACCCTCTTAGAGAATCCCAACCACGTAGGAGGATCATACATAGAATCCTAAAAAAAGATAGGAATGCATGTTACTAGGACCATGTATAATGGCCAAATGATTGTGGATGGAGGAGAAAATTCATTAGGCCCGACAAGCATACAAGGTGATGACCCATGCAGTTTTAGATGGTCTGTTAGTGATAATTCCACATTGACAGATTAATGGTGGATTGGAGAATCTCTAATGATATAGTGGTGGATATCTGCAACAAATACCTATTTTGGGATAATGAAAATCTATCACCATTTATCCAATATAAAAATATATTGATATTACATGGCCATATGATTGATTTCATGGAAACCATCTGATCATCAAATTGATCTCCCACACATCGACCAACAATCCACACACCTCACTTTTAAATTAATTTTTCTTCTTTATAGATTTTGTTTAATGTTCAATAATTCATCATTGTTTAGTAAAGCTCTGCTTAATTTGGAATCCATTGTCAAATTGAGAGTGTTCTTACCTTAAGGTTGATGTGAGTCATGACTGTCATCTTCAACAACCAATAAATTAATTCTTTAATGCATCATGGTGAATCTGTATTTGATAGTGGGTCATTTTTCAATTCACGAACTAGTTCATTAGTGTCTCTTGATGTTGACCACCTTACAGAGTAGATTCTTGTTGAATGGATAATATTTATAGTTAATTCTACACTATAGTATCATCCACCAAACCACCGATTGATTATTTCAAAGGTTGACCATTAAAACCCACATGTTAATCTAATTTTTTATCGGTTGTAGAATTATTTTTAGGTTGTATTGTCATGTTCATCCACTTGTTCAATTTCAAATAGTTGTTATCACCCTACCAATCAACTTCACCATATAACGGAGTAGCTCTCCACATACACCATGTGACTATAGATCCATTATTCACGAGTATCTCATCATCCATTTGTCAATGACTCTATACACATGAAGATATATTATCATTGATCAATTATATTAAACTGGTAGATTTATTTGTCAGTTTCAATACATCATGGAAGTAGGATATTAATTAAACATTCTAGCTTCATACCTTTCATGATGTCTATAGTAGGACCCCTATAATGTGGAATAACAAATCACATCACGACTGGTAGATCAATCTACCATTGGACACCACCAGTAGCTCAGGATCCAATTCTAGATCTCTTTAATAATTGAAACCACCATTAGATCAATATACCATTGAAAAATAGTTGATCCATATACTGAATTATATTTATATATATCGTTAGTTAAAAATAATTGTTCGAACGTTTTTATTTCTAATCCTTTATATTGTGTTATTAAAATATTTGATTTTGAAAATATTTTAAAAATATTTTTTAAAAACAAAATTATATGTGATGTAACATTAATTGAGAGATTGTTATATTTATATATACATGTTGATATATATATTCTTTATTTATTTTTTATTTTTTTATCATTATATACTTTCACAATAAACATTAAATACATTTAGTTTACTTTAACTATTTTATAATAATTAATTACACATATTTCTCAAACATAAAATTTGAAATTTTATATATCTATTTTTCAAGAAAAAATATAGATCCAAAATGTTCTACATTATTCTGTGAGACATTCATAAATTTTTCTGATGATGTTATTTTTTTATTGTTCTTCCCTATCATGTAGAATGCATCTATTATATTTGAAGAAAAAAAGACTATATTTTAATTAAAGATGAAGATTAGTTTTTCAGATGAATCTTCATGGAATAAAAATGTTCTTTTTAGACGATTCAATAGCTTTTTTTATAAAAATAATGTGAAATAATTCTTACTGAACTCATTTTTTTTGAAAAAAGTTATCATACATTTGTTTTTTAATATGAACAGAAAATTACTTAAATGTTTGACCTTCATATATTCAAATGATATATGAATCTCAATATTCATCATCATTGTTTTTTTTATAATCTTCTAGTTTCTATGTATTTTCATCTTTTTGTATTCTTTTATTTATTCTAATTTTAATTTTTCAAATATATTTTTATTTTTCCCAATAAATAAAATGTCCTATATTTTTTTATAGAACCACAAAATAGTAACTCTATATTGTGACACCAAATAAAAAGTTAGGAAACATACTAGGTTTGGTCTCACGTAAAATGGACTAGTTGTTCTTTATGGTATTTATAATGAAATGTGTCTTTTATAGGATCAGAAACCTTTAAAAGATAGGATCTTTGTCAATATTAAATTTCTCTTCGAATAGAGTATGTTGATGAGTGGAATAAGATATTAGTTATCATAACCACTGTAAATCTTTTATCTCTCTCATTTTATTTCCACATGAATTTATTTAACGAATATATCAATAAATACCGATAATTTTATATGATCTTTGTTATAAGAAACCCTATAACCTGTTTTTCTCTCTCATTTTACTTCTATATCACTTTAATTAAACATCACATCTATCACTATAGATAATTTTTAATAGACTCACACTGATTTCTAAAATATATATATCAATGACTATTCAACCCCAATTTAGTTACTAAATCCATCACTATCAATTCAACAATTCCATCTTTTTAATTTTGTACCGATCAATGTTAATTTCATTAATAATATTCATTATAGGATTAAAAGGTGACTTCATAAAACTTGGGTGATCAAAGGAATGAAATAGAATCTGGTCATAATGGAATAAAGAAATGGGACTATTTTAGTTCCACAAGATGGAACAAGTAATTGTATATTACCACTCTAGTCTACCAAGACCCATGATTCATATCTTCTTTAGATTCAGTGGGCCACCGTTGCACCAAATTACCAATGGGATTACAACAATTATCTAGTGGTTCTTTATATGAATTTTATGTAGATATATCCCCATAATTTCCATCTATGAATTTTTTATGATTCATAATCTTATCATTCGACCTTAATTTTAGATTAATGAACATAAAGGTCTCAATAGCTTACATTTAAACTTCCAATAATATATTTCAATAATTTGATCCATTTTTCGATCTAGAGATCCCAATTTGGTATGTACTTCATGAAATGGATTAATTAATATAGTTCTCCTACTGGTGACTATTTTTCTATCTACAATGGGATGAGAATATTAGTTACCATATTGAATTATTGTATTTATTATTGTTAAATATTTTTGATTCAAGGAATTATTTTTCTTTTGTTTTTATAAAGGTTAACCTAATTATTTACCTATATACTTCTGTTGGTTTTAGGATGTGTAAGATGTAGGATCATGTTAAACACCCATTATTGAAGTCTGCTTGGGTTAAAAATACATTATATTACTTTGATCCACTAATTTAGTTGTTTTGTATATCTTATATGGTTATTCATTGATCATGGAATCAAATTTCCCCAATGTAGTATGCTTCCCATTGACCATATGTTTAAATTACAGATAATTTATATTTAGTGTCCTTGAAACCAAATGTTTTGAACAATGGGTTTGACTTTGGATCTAACCATGTGAAACATGACACTAAAGTGGTTTGGAATTTAGAATATTACATTTTGATAACAATCAAATTTGAAATTGGGAATAAATGACACATAGTTTTTTGAAAATTAAAGAAAAAATTTAAATTTCCATATTGGAATGTTGATATAATTTCGTAAGGACTTTTAATGTGCATTAATTTTGATTTTTTTAGTAATTTTAAGAACTAACAATTTGGTATATTTATGATGAATTAAAATATTGGGGTAAATTATCAATTTTTCATACATTTGGAGCATGGCATGTGAATCCTGTTTAGGTCTATTGTGATTTAAATATATAATTATCTCTGATATTGGTTATTTATTTTTTGTTTGTTGTGAATTGGATATATAGTTTGATCATATAATTTGAACCCACATTGGGTCTATTTTCAATTTATAAATATATTGGTATCATTTATGGTTTTGTATAGATACATATGGAATCATGTCGTAGTAGGTATAACTGGCCTCAGGTGTCAACCTAGAGATTATGGGATGAAATGTATATTTAGAAATTTCATTGTTATTTTATAACTAAATACATTTTTTTATTTTATTATATCATGAACTATTACATAGACTATATTTTTCAGACATTGTTAGTGGTGGGAAACTATGTTTTACTCACACACTATTTTCGACACCATATTGTAACCTATTGGATTGAATGGATTCATGCATATATAAGGGAAATGTTGTTATAGAAATGACCCACACACTTGGATCTGTTTCTAAAATGATAAAAGTTAAATTTCGGGATTTGATACTGACGAATGTTACCCAGTTTTCCAATCCAAAACAAAAAGCATTGAATGGAAATATTGGATCAATTAAATACCCAAGGACAATTATGGTTTAGTGTTTATAAAATTTTTGATAGACTCTTCATAACATGGATTCTTAAATAAATAATTCTATAAGTTCTAGTCCATCACCCACAAAATTCTCCACACATGACAGACATTTAGTTAACTATCATTATTCATAACCTTATAAATATGACACATAATATTTGTGAGCACAAATTCTCAGTATGGTTAAACATAAGAATTAACAATTTATTTTCTTCAGTTAAAATAACATAATAATATGGGTATGATAATATATTCAAATGGAATGATAATAAAATAAGAGAATTCATACTCATAATGTTCAATAACTACAGTTGTAAATTATGGAATAATGCTTCAAAAATGGAAGGAATAATCGGAATTATAAGTCATGATCCATGAGAAAAAAAAATTGATAAAAGGAGACATTTATAACCCATATCAATCATAATGAAAAGGAATTGGTAACATAGATAACTATTATAAGGCCTCGGCCTTAAACCTTAATTAATATTGAATTAAATGAATAGTTCACATTGAGGAGATTTTCAAGTTTAGATTTTTAGTGAATTAGGACATAACTATAACATCTCAAAATATTACAATGTAGAAACTTCTACTAAGTTTCCATAAAATAAAAACTCTTAAAAAGTAACATATCTAGTTACGTGTTTTAGATAGCATGACTTTTCCTTGATATCATCCTTGACCCTATTCCACATTAAGCCCTATGAAAAAACATTTCAAAAACAAGGGTAAGCATAAAAAGCTCAGTAAGGGATACATAAAGAAAGAAAACTGTTAGTTTTTCAAAAAAAAAATGTAAACCATGTATACTTAATCAAAGTAATACCTTTCACCTTTATGAAGTAGTAAAAACTCTTCACCGAATAAAATATCATTACTCACCCTTTTTTAGCCAAAATATTACCATAAAACCCATATAAAGAACACATAATATATAAAGGTTAAATTGGGACATAAACATACTTAAGTTGAATAACCATCCGGTCTACTTCCACACATATCACTTAATTTAATATCCTTACGGTCGACTTCCATACCCAATGCATTGGAGGATATAACGTAACCACCCATAATATGGTTTATCACGTAACCACCCATCAAATGTCCAAGTACCATTATAAAATCATAAGACATAAAACAAATATAATAGAAAGAAAACATTTCCACACTTTTATCACAATATATCACGTAAATATATTTACATAACAAATCCATTATAAAAACCATTTTCAATACCAAAATACATAAAAGAGTATATGGTATTTATTTCAATTTGAAAACTTTACAGCTTGTTGAGGAAGCCAAAGACAAAATAATACTCGCGGAAGCGAAAAAGTTCGTTGTCACCGCGTACGTTAAAAGAAACATTCTTTTTTGTCATTTATTAAGACTCTTCATAGAAAAAGATTCTTTTTTTATAAAAGTAAACGTCAAAGGGTTTTATACACTGTATAAAAGAAATTTGTGTATAAAACGAAATATGCCTCAATGAAAGGAGATTTAGACGAAGTCCCGTACAAAGACCATTTTTTAAATAAAATATATCTATTATGTGTATTCACTATAAGTACACATAAATAATGTACAAATACAATATAGTACATAATAATATCATGACATAATTTGAGAGTAGGAGATTAACCCATAGAACAGAAATTGGGTTTAGAAGTTCCCTTACCTCGGGTCTGACTTGACTCAATCATTCTTTAACCTCCTGAATAATAAACTAAATTGAATTTATACTTTCTTAAGAACCTTTTTCAAGCTTATTATTCCTTTTGTGTCACTTATTTCCATGTTATAAAAATTATGTAATCATTTAATTTAAAAATGTTTGTTTTGTCGATATTTGGTTCTTAAGTCGAAAATGGACTTCTTACAATTACATGTTGTTTATGCGGTCCAAGGTTCATTATATCCATAATTATATTCATTTTTTGTATATAATATATATCATATATATCCAGTGTATACATGTATTTATAATAGTACATAACATTTAGAGGTAAGAAATGAGATGCACCGTTCATGGAGACGGTAAGTCGTATGTACGCATGAACGCTACTTCTATTTCTATTTCATATTTAATGGAATTAATAAATATTGATGCATAATAGTAATATAATTCATGTATTTTATCGTATATAATATCATTAAAACAATCCTTTATACAAACCACATATGATATTAATGAATCAAATCACTTTGAGGGGGCGGTAGTCCGCACTTCCGAAAATGAAGATATCGTGTTTACCCATAATGGAAACCATAAAGGTTATCTATAAATTAAAAGTACAGAATCCTAATGAAAACATAAACATATTATATATCATATATAAATATATTGACTTCTTAATGTCCACCATTGAAGGTGTTAAATATAAAATTGAACAATCATCATTTCGTGAGGCAAACATTCACCATCCACAGAAACAGTTTGTTCTTTAACCATTATATGTAGGTGTGTGTAAGTGTTGATCTAATAAGTTTTATAAATACATCCTAGTATATTTAAGACTCTGGTTTTGTTACAAAATAAATGAATAAAAAGAGTTTAGGGGGTTGGAGAAGAAAAATAAAACAAAAGAGCACAAGTGAAGACGTTACCTTAAAATCGGGTATCTCCCTTTGGTTTGAAACAAAAGGGTTTCCTGAAGTTCTTCCTTCCTATGGTAAGGATTCTAGGATGAGGGGAGGTATTTGGAAAGAAAAAAGGATCAGATCTTGGCCGAGCCAAAGGCTTGAGAAGTGTGGGTAAGGAGGTAGTGGTGGGGGCCTTTTATAAGTGGAGAGGAGGGACACTCTTGGAAAGGTATAAGGTGTTACTTTATTTTCAAATGAGTTTCGGATTTTAATGGTCCCACAATGATGTGTTTCAAGGATAAGGTGATAAGAGATTGAAATCCACCCATCCAATATGTTTTTTACATGTTTAGGTCTTATATTTTACATATCTTTCCATTTTATTTAAATCGTTAAATAATGAGGTAATCGCTTCTTCATCACTGTGTCATAAATAATTTAATTTATTTAATGTCTAAAAATTATAAAAAAATATCATGTTGTAGGAAATATTTTTATATTTCTAATTAATATTTATAGTGAAAACTATGACTTGTATCACCCCATGTAAAAATTGTTTTACTAAAACAATACATGTTTGTGCCATTTTTACTTTTACTTTAAATAAAAGGCATTAATGTCATTATCTTACCCAAGTGGCTCCATGGGGTCCCAAAAATCGACCCATGGGTTTTATTGGTCGGCCATGACTCATACAATAGGTTTAGGAAAAGTTTCATGATATTTTCATTTTATTATAATATCATTTTTACCTTAAATTACACTAATTACATTTAATAGCGATTAATAAAACATAAAAGTTACTTTTCATCAAAAAATATTTTAATCCAATTGAAACAAATTTTACTTAATAATGAAAATCATTTATATTGGTTTTTTTAAATTCAAATCATAGAAGTGGTAAATTCCAATTTAAACGAAAAATCAATTTTTGTAACTACCACTTTGTGGTTTCCTTATTCATCAAAAATTAAGGTTTTTCCGAAAAATACCCAAAATTCACCCAAAGATATATTTGATATTACAAATTCAAAAATGATTTGCATTTTAAAAAATTCAAATATTATAAGTTACATTAACAAATTTAATAATTAATTCCTGATGTCATGACAAATAGCATGTTTTTATGAAATAATATATATAAAAAGATTGACACCAGTTTAAGTCCAATTTCATTGTGAAATTAATTCCAAAGACCATTATTGGATTAAATGGTAAAAATATATTAAAATTCACTTAAAAACCAATTTAAATGATATTCTAATCATATAAATAAATTAGACTAAAAAGAAGATTTGAATTAAAATACATCATTTTTTACTATTCATTAAAAAATTAACATTATCGGAAAAATACCAAAAATTTACAAAAAGTAAATTTTGATGTCCCAATTATAAAGAATATTTTTATTTGGTCCAAATGAATGTATAAGAGTGACCAAAAAAATATTTAATGATGGTTCGCGATCAAAATCCAATAAGTGGACCTTTAGTGAATATTAGAGTATATATGCCTAAAATTGAATTCTTTTCATATATTAAGCTTTATCCATTACTGGATAAATATAAAAACATTTAACAAACATATATATTCATATTTTAGTTATTTATATTCATTCCCACCAATAAAACGGCTACGTGTTAACTACCATTTAAAATAATATTATTTTATTACAAGTATGCAACATAAGATTTCAAAGAAACACTTTGTTGCGTATTGAGTACGCTATCGAACATAGAAAACCCTTTAAAGTTAAATTAATATTTAATTCGTACATATTAATTAATATGAAAATGTTTTATTTTTATTTACCTGGGATGTTACATCCTTCCCCCCTTTTGGGAATTGCGTCCTCATAATTTTATCCACTTATCAAAATAAGTGGGGGTATTTATCCCTCATAGCATTTTTAGATTCCCATACTGCCTCTTCACTCATGTGGTTTTTCCACAAAACCTTTACTTGATTAATCACGTAATTCTGCAACACTTTCCCCCTGTGGTCAATAATCTGGACTAGTTGTTCTTCATAAGAGATATTCTCTTCCAACTGAACTACCTCTGGAATCAAAACATGAGATGGATCTCACATATACTTTCTCAACATCGAAACATGAAAAACATTGTGTACCTGAGATAAACTCAGAGGTAAAGCCACTTGGTAAGTAACTGATCTAACTTTATCCAGAATTTCATATGGTCTAATAAACCTTGGAATCAGCTTTCCTTTGTTATCAAATCACATCACACATTTCCATGGTGAAACATTGAGAAAAAAGATGATCACCTACCTCAAAAGATAGATCCTTCCTCCTGTTATCTACATAACTTTTCTGTCTGCTCTAAGCTGTTCTCATATGTTTCTGAATCAACTGAACTTTTTTTGCCATCTCTTCTACCAATTCTGGTCCCATCATCTTCCTTTCAGCCACTTCATCCCAAAAAGCTGGAGTTCGACACCATTTCCCATATAATGCCTCAAACGGAGCCATCTATATACTGGAATGAAAACTGTTATTATAAGGAAATTCAACCAAAGAAAGATGGTGGTCCCAACATCCCTTATAATCCATCGAATAAGCCCATATCATATCCTCCAATGTCTGAATTGTTCATTATGACTGACCATCTAATTAAGGATTAAAAGATGTACTAAAATTTAATTCAGTAACCAATGACTTTTGAAGGTCTTTCCAAAAGTTAGAAGTAAACCTGGGATCAGGATCAGATACAATGGATAGGGGAACTCCATGAAACTTGACTATCACTTTAAGATACAACCGAGCAAGTTGATCTAGAGACAATGTATCTTGTATAGGATGGAAATGATCAGATTTAGTCAATCGATCAATAATAACCAAGATTTCATTATTACCTCTAGATGTCTTCGGTAACCCCATAACAAAGTCCATGGATATATTTTACCATTTCCACTCTGGCACTGGTAAAGGCTGAAGCATCCCTTTCGGTAACTGCCGCTCTACTTTAACCTGTTGACAAGTCAAACACTTCACAGTAAAATCAGCAATATCCCTTTTCATTCCGTCCTTCTAGTAATACTCTCGTAGATCTCTATACATCTTAGTACTACCCGGATGAACTGAAAATGGAGAACTATGAGCTTCACGTAACAACTCTCTCTTCAACTGTGAATCACAAGGCACACACAATATCTTCCCAAATCTCAAAACATAATCATTATCAATGTTGAATTCAGGCAACTTACCCTTCTAAACTAGCTCTACCTTTTTCTGCAACTCACTGTCTTTCCACTGTGCTTGCTTAATTCTATCTGATAGGGACGATCTCACTGATACCTGAAACAATACAGAAGAACATCCTTCACCAACAATTTCTATGCTAAAGTTCATCAAATCAAATACCAAAGGATCTCATTCCAAACATAGCATGGTTAATGAAGCATTACTTTTTCAACTCAAGCATCAGCCACATTATTTGCTTTTCCTGGATGGTAATGAATTATACAATCATAATCCTTGATTAATTATAGCCATCTCGTCTGTCTCATGAACAATTCTTTCTGAGTGAATATATACTTTAAACTTTTGTGATCAGTATATATTTCACACTTTACTCCATAAAAATGATGCCTCAAAATTTTTAGAGAAAAAAAAGTAGTAGCTAATTCCAAATCATGTGTAGGGTAATTACCTCATGAATTTTCAACTGACGTGAAGCATAAGCAATTTCCTGATCATTCTGCATAAGGACACAACCATGTCCCTTCAACGAAGCATCACTGTAGATAACAAACTCATAATTCTTGGAAGGAAGTGCCAAAACTGGAGCATTCACCAATCTTCTTTTCAACTTTTGAAAACAATCATCATATTCTTTTGTCCAGATAAACATAACAACCTTCTGAGTTAGCTTAGTCATTGGACTAGATAACCATGAAAAAATTTCCACAAACGATCTATAGTAACCTGCCAAACCAAGAAAACTACAGATCTCAGTTACATTTTTGGGTCTTGGCCATTCTTCAACAACTTCTATTTTAGTAGGATCAACAGTTATGACATATTTCCAAACAATGTGACCAAGGAAAGAAATTTGTTGTAACCAAAACTCACACTTGTTAAAATTTTCCATACAGTTTTTTTTTCATTTAAGGTTTTCAATATAACACATAAATTACTTTCATGTTCCTCTTTAATTTTATAAAATATCAAAATATCAGCGATGAAAAAAACCACAAACCTATCCGAGATCTCATGGAAAATTCTATTCATAAGGTTCATGAATATAGAAGGTGCATTGGTTAACCCAAAAGGTATAACTACAAATTATTAATGGCCATATCTTGTACGGAACATAGTCTTCGGAACGTCTGCTTCTTTTACTTTCAACTGATGGTACCCCGACCTCAAGACAATATTTAAAAAATACTAAGCTCCCTGGAGCTGATCAAACAAATCATCGATATGAGGCAAAGGATACTTGTTCTTAACAGTAATGTTATTCAAGGATCTATAATCAATGAAAAGTCTCATTGAACCATCTTTCTTTTTAACAAACAAGACAGGAGCACCCCATGGTGATGTTCTAGGTCAAATGAAACTTTTATCTAATAACTCCTGCAATTGTTTCTTTAACTCTAAAAGTTCAAATTGAGCTATTCGATAAGGGGTTTTGAAATTGGATTAGAATAATGAACTAAGTCAACAGTAAATTCAACTTCCTGATCATGAATAATATAGGAAACTCATCAGGAAAAACATCAAGATACTCATTTACCACTGGCACATCATTAATCTGAACAGTTCCCCTGTTTTCAACGATATGTGCAAGATAAAATTCATTTCCATATTTTACGAGTTTCTCAACTTCCGGATATGTTATCAAAATCAAGGGTTCATTCTTGTACACAAACTGAAGATATTTCTGAAAAGAAACCATTTTAGCTCTGTAGTCAATCTTAACATGATAAAAATAATGCCAATACATTCCCAAAATAACATCAAACTCCACTGGAGGAAAAAAATAAGGTTCGCTGGTAGATCATTTCTGCAGACAAGGATAGGAAGGTTCTTATAATTTCTTTTTGTCTCAACGTTTCCTCTGGGTTTTTTTACCATAAGTTCAGGATTCATATCTTGAGATGGAATTTCCAATTTACTAGAAAACTTCTCAAAAATGAAAGAATGTGTAGACCCTGAATCAAACAACACATTGGCATAATCTGAATAAACAAACAGTGTACCTGATACTACTTCATTCGATGGCCCAGCATCTACTGAAGTAGTTTCAAAGGATTTCACCACCCCTTTCAGCATTTATTCTTGCTTCTTTCCCCCAGTTGAGTTATTTTTTAAACACTCATTTGCATAATGACCCATTTCATTTAACTTAAAACATCTTACCGCTGACTTTTCATTGCCTGATTGATCATCTTCCTTACAGTTACAAGAAATATGAACAGACTTACCACACTGAAAGCACTTTCCAGACTTGGATAAACATTCTCCAGGATTCATATTACCACACTTCTCACATGATGGATATTTGGTTTTCTTACCTCCTTGCTTCTTTGATGAATTCTTCCCCTTTTCCTGCCAACTGGACCTCTTATTCTGTTGTTTGTCAAAGAACACCTGATCATCAGCAAACTCCATTTCAACCTTTTCCGTATATCAAACATGTTTTTCATAACTTTTGACCTCATGAGAAGATAAATCACTTCTATAATTTGTCTTTAACCTTGAGTAAAAATGGTTTATTTTACTATCAAGATCTCGTATAAAGTTTGAAGCATACCTTGGCAGTCGAGTGAACTTTTCTTCATATACAGCCACTAAGTCATCCCCCTGCCTCAATTCTAGGAATTGTTTTTCCATTCTAAGATGAACCGCCTTAGGGAAATATTTCTCAAGAAACATACCTTTGAATTAGTCCTAGTGAAGATCATCAATCTCATCACTATCCCTGATATTTTTCATCATCGACCACCACTGATCTGCTTCACCTTCAAAATGATAAACAACAAGACTAACCTTTTGATGTTCTGAACACCCCATGACATAAATATTCTTCTCCAGTACTTTAATACACCCTTCAGCTAGGACATGGTCAGATGATCCTCTGAATGATAGAGGATGTTTCCTCATTAAATGTTGCACCACTGACATGTTCCTCTATGGTTGATCTGCCTGTTCTCATGCATGGTTAC
Source organism: Viscum album (assembly GCA_963277665.1). NCBI lineage: Eukaryota > Viridiplantae > Streptophyta > Magnoliopsida > Santalales > Viscaceae > Viscum > Viscum album. Next base: position 1,599,634,500 of record OY728136.1, read on the forward strand.
GACCAACATTTATAGACCGAGTGAGCTTTTCCATCACTACAACAATCTATTCAGTTCCAATTCTGACCATCTCATGTTGCTGATTTGGAAGGTTGTCTTCCTCCTGATGTCATCCCATAATAGATTCCTTGTTTCCTCAATGGATAACCACTCTGAAAACAGAAATATCATAGGTGAAGCAACATGGTAATCTTTAAATTCTATATCATATCAGTCATACCATAAATTAATTTATAATTTAATAATTTTCGAACTCCTAAAGTTGTCTAAACTAACCTTTGATACCAACTATAAGGCCCCAAACTTAAACCTTACTTAATATTGAATTAAATGAATAATTCACATTGAGTATCTATTCAGGTTTAGAGTTTTACATAATTAGGACATAACAGTAACATCTCAAAAGATTACAAAGTAGAGACTTATACTAAGATTCCATAAAATAAAAACACTTAAAAAGTAACATGTCTAGTTCCATGTTTTAGATAGCATGACTTTTCCTTGATCCCATCCTTGACCCTATTCCACATTAAGTCTTGTGAAAAAAATTTCAAAAACCTACGGTGAGCATAAAAAGCTCAGTAAGGGATACACAAAGAATAAAAACTATTAGTTTTTCAAAACAACAAGTAAACCATGTATAATTAATCAAAGTAATACCTTTCACCTTTATGAAGTAGTAAAAACTATTCACTGAATAAAAGATCATTACATACCCTTTTTTAACCAAAAGTTTACCATAAAACCCATATAAAGAAGAAATAATATATAAAGGTAACTTGGGACATAAACATACTGAAGTGGAATAACCATCCGTTCTACTTCCACACATGTCACTTAATGGAATAGCCATACAACCGACTTCAGTACCCAATGCATTGAAGGTTATAACGTAACCACCCATCCTGGTATTCACGGAACCACCCGTCATATGGTTTATCACGTAGCCACCTGTCAAATGTCCAAGTACCATTATAAAATCATAAGACATAAAACAAATATAATGGAAAGAAAACATTTCCACAATTTGATCACAATATATAACTTAAATATATTGACATAACAAATCCATTATAAAAACCATTTTCAATACCAGAATACATAAAAGAGTATATGGTATTTATTTCAATTTAAAAACATTACGGCTTGTTGAAGAATCCAAAGAAAAAATAATAATCGTGGCGGTGGAAAAGGTAGTTGTCACTACGTACATTAAAAGAAACATTCTTTTTTTTGTCGTTTAGTAAAAAAATTTGTAGAAAAAGATTCCTTTTGTATAAAAGTAAAATTCAAAGGGGTTTATACACCGTATAAAATAGAGTTGTGTATAAAACGAAATATGCCTCAATGAATAGATATTGAGACGAAGTCCCCTAAAAAGATCATTTTTTAAATAAAATATATCTATTATGTGTATTCACTATAAGTACACATAAATAATGTAAAAATAAAATATAGTACATAATAATATCATGACATAATTTGAAAGTAGGAGATTAACCCAAGGAATAGAAATTGCGTTTAGAAGTTCCCTTACCTCAGGTCCGACTTGACTCGATCATTCTTTAACCTCCTGAATAATAAACTAAAGTTAATTTCTAAATTCTTAAGAACCTTTTTCATACTTATTATTCCTTTTATGTCACTTATTGCCTTGTTATAAACATTATGTAATCATTTCAGGTAAAAATGTCTGTTTGTCGATATTTGGTTCTTAAGTCGAAAGTGGACTTCTTACAGTTACATGTTGTTAATGTGGTCAAAGGTTAATTATTTCCAGAATTATATTCATGATTTGGATATCATATATATTATATATATCCATCATATAAATTTATTTGTTATAGTACATAACATTTTGAGGTAAGAAATGAAATGCACAGTTCATGGAGACGGTATGTCGTACGTACGCATGAACGCTACTTCAATTTCTATTTCATATTTAATGGAATTAAAACATAATGATACATAATAGTATAATAATACATGTATTGTATCATATATAATATCACTAAAAATATCCTTTATACATACCACATATGCTATTAACGAATCAAATCACTTTGCGGGGGCGGTTGTCCGCACTTCCTAAAATGAAGATATCGCGTTTACCAATAATGGAAACCATAAAGGTATGACATAAATGAAAAATACAGAATAATAAGTAAAAAATAAACATATTATATATCATATATAAATATAGTGACATCTTAATGGCCACCTTTGAAGGTGTTAAAAAGAATATTGAACAATCATAATTTCATGAGGCAGACATTCACCATCCACAGAAACAGTATGGTCTTTAACATTAGATGTTGGTGTGTGTAAGTGTAGCTCGAATCCCTCTTATAAAAAAATCTTACTATATGCAAGATAATTTTTTTGTTACAAAAGAAATTAATAAAAAGAGTTTAGGGGGTTGGATAAGCAAAATAAAACAAAAGAGCACAAGTGAAGACGTTACCTTAAAATCGGGTAACTCCCATTGGTTTGAACCAAAAGGGTTTCTTGAAGAGCTTCCTGCCTAGAATAAGGCTTCTAGGATGAGTGGAAGGATGTGTAGAGACAAAATTATCAAGGAATGGCTGATCCAAAGGCTTTAGAAGTGTGGGTAAGGAGGTAGAGGTGGGGGCCTTTTATAAGAGGAGAGGAGGGGCACTCTTGGAAAGGTATAAAATGTTACATTATTTTCAAATGAGTTTCGGATTTTAATGGTCCCACATTGATGTAATTCTAGGATAAGGTGATAATGGTTCTAAATCCACCCATACAATAGTTTTTTGAAATGTTTAGATCTTATATTTTACATTAGCCTTCAATTTTATTTAAATTGTTAAATAATGAGGTAATCACTGCATCATCATGGTGTCATGAATAATTTAATTTATTTAATGTCTAAAAATTATATAAATAATATCTTGATGTAGGAAATCTTTTTATATTTATAATGAATATTTATAGTAAAAAATATGACTTTTATAACCCCATGTAAAAATTGTTTTAGTAAAATAATACATGTTTGTGCCATTTTTACTTTTACATTAAATAAAAGGCATTAATGTCATTATCTTACCCAAGTGGCTCCATGGGGTCCCAAAAATAGACCCATGGGTTGTCTTGGTCAGGCATGACTCATCTAATAGGGTTAGGACATGTTTCAAGATATTTTAATTTTATTATAATATCATTTTTACCTTAAATTACACTAATTATCTTTAATCACGATTAATAAAACATAAAAGCTACTTTTCATCGAAAATTATTTTCATCCCATTGAACCACATTTTACATAATAATGAAAATCATTTATATTATATTTTTTGAATTCAAATCACAGAATTGGTAAAGTCCCATTTAAATGAAAAAATCAGTTTTTTTAACTACCACTTTGTGGTTTCACTATTCATCAAAAATTAAGGTTTTTCCGAAAAATACAAAAAATTCACCCAATGATATATTTGATATAACGAATTCAAAATTGATGTCTTTTTTAAAGAATTTAAATCAAATATGTTACATTAATTAATTTAATAATTAATTCCCAATGTCATGACAAATAGCGTGTTTCTATGAAACAATATATATCAAAAGATTGACACTAGTTTAAGTCCAATATCAAAGTGAAATTAATTCCAATGACCACTATTGGATGAAATGGTAAAATTATATTCTAATTTCACTTTAAAACAAATTCAAACAATAATCCAATCATATAAATAAATTATATTAAAACAAGGTTTTGAATTAAAATACAACATTTTTCACTATTCATTAAAAAATGAACTTTTTCGGAAAAATACCAAAAATTTAAACAAAGTAAATTTTGATGCCCCGATTACAAAGAAGAATTTTATTTGGTCCAAAATAATGTATAAGAGTGACCAAAACTATATTTACTAACAGTTCTACATCTAAAGGTGATAAGTGGACCTTTAGTGAATATTAGAGTATATATGCCTAAAATTGAATTCTTTTCGTATTTTATGCCTTTTTATTTATTGGATAAATGCAAAAACATTTAACAAAAATATATAATCATATTTTAGTTATTTATATTCATTCTCGCCAATACAACAGCTATGAGTTAACTACCATTTAAAATAATATTATTTTATTACTAGTGTGCAACGTAAGATTTAAAAGAAACTCTTTGTTGCGTATCAGGTATGCTATCGAACATAGAAACCCCTTTAAAGTAAAATTAATATTTAATTCGTAAATATTAATTAATATGAAACTGTTTTATTCTTTATTTACCTGGGATGTTACTACTATCTCGATAACTGTGTTTGAACCCTTGTTATAAATAAATAGAGACTGGTTAATTTTTTTTGAGAAACCACACAATTTAAATATTTCCTTTATTATAATGAAAATATGGAACATTATCCAATGTATTAGAAATCTATAATAGGTCTCAACCTCTATATAATCTATATAAGTCTCATGTATTTTCTAAGATCTATAATGGGGATCAACCATTAATATTTTATATACTAGGCTCATCCATAATCATAATTAACATCCATATACTGTTCATGAATAAAACATTTAGAATCATTCACCTTATCATATAACAATAATAAGAGTTCCTTTATTTTATAACTCACCCATGGAGCAGAAATGGGTTCTAGGATAATATCATAATACTAAAAAAGAAATAATTTGGATGTTACTATTATAACATTTCTTCAAATGAAAGTATGCAACATTATAGGCTGTTGACACTGATGAATTAAAATATATTTAAATTATCATTAAATTTTTTTTTGAAGAAATTACCCTTTTCATATTGAAAATAACATTTAAAAAATTTCATTAAATATTGTTCTAATAATTTTATTCAAAAAATTAATTTGAAACGAATAAAACAATATGAAAATAATATTATGGTTTTATCTAATGGAATGTATGATAATTTTGTAACCGTAAAAAAATTATTTTCAAACTATTTCTAAAAATAGTATAATGTGACCCATTAAAAAAATGTCAAAAAATCCCATTAAACTAAATATTAAAAAGTTCAAATTTCACTTAAAATATATTTAATAAATCAAAAATATTTATAAGAGGAAAAAATTGTAAAAAATTTATAAAAAATAATTATGGAAGAGAAATATTCTATATCTAATGGAAGATAAATGATCAGAATCACTAATAAACATCTTTACTGAAGTTTGTTAAATCAATATGGTTTCATATAAAAATTGAAAATATAAATCAAATTCATAACTATGGGATAATAAAACATATGTGGTCTAGTAGGATATGATCATATGATTTTCCTAAAGGACCATTGAACATAATTAATCCCATAAATAATGAATATCGTATAAAAATCAATTTCCTCTTTTGAAACATTCCAATCATAAGATATACAGAAGTATAAATTAAAATGAAAAAGTAAATATAATTAATAAATTATATTATGTATATATTATGTGAATGTGTCATCATATACGCTTCATAAAATATTATATTTTCATACGATAAAGACATGTCCCAAAAAAATAATATGAAGTGAATTTCCCTTTCAAAGATCATATTATTTAACAGAGAATTAACCATTAAAAAGATTTTTTGTACCATATATAACTCCAAAAAATAATTATAAATACATAATAATAAAATTTATTGATCAATTAACTAATAACAATTAAAAAACCCAGGTTAATTAATAAGGGTTATTACTAAATAAATTGAAATAAATTTTAATAAAACCATTTCCACTTGGTAGAATTCATTTCAAATACCAATAGAAAAATTTATTCAAGTTTAAATTTAATATACGACGAATTAGGATGGATTAAGGATAAAATATGTAAAATGGAATTATTTTCAACATATTAAGGTAATTATGTTCATAATAATGAATTATTTCTCAATTAATGAAAATTCAGATCAAATCCCTTACCATAATTCTAGACATTACATGTTTGTCCTTTAAATCCTTCATTATAAACTCATATAAATTAGTTCATTTATTAAAAAAATTACAGGTTTATTAAATTATCCATAAACCAATTATTTCATTTATATTAAATGTATATATAATTAAATAGTCTGGTAAGACCATGTTGGGTGTATTGCGGAAATTGGGCTTATAATTTAGAAAACAATTGTGTATTTACATTAGTAAATGGAAAAAATATTCAATCATCTATATAATAATATATCTATGATATAATTATATTTTCTATATGTAAATTATCTTATTAAAAAACATTCAGGTCTGATAGTTATTATCAATGAAATATGTTACAATCATTGAGATGTTAAGACATACGTATGCGTGAGTAACATTTCCAGTTTTCAATGAAAAATATGTAATGAAGGTAGGCGTTATTTTATATTTATGTAATCAGAATATTATTATATATATTATTATATTTTTGGATATATATATATATATATAATTAATGTGATGTTGTGAAGAAAAATTGAATCACATCGCTTCGTTGAGGTGGTAGTCCACACATACAAATAAAAGACATTATAATTTTTTGATGATTAGAAAGAAAAGAAAATATATGATATATTATATTTTGAAAATGATTGATGACTAACGAATATTATTTATAAACCATACTTCAATCATTATAACCAATTGAGGGAGGTTTTGAATGAAAACAAATTACAGTGGTTCGCAAGGTGGTAGTCCGACGTACACCCAAACGATGCGCTTGTTTCCCATTTTATGGAATATAATATGGATATAGGTTTTATTATTGACATAAAAACATATCATTATATTTTATATACACTAGTAATTATTTTATAATGTTTTAATAAGATTTTATTGAGGTATAAGAAGAAAAAATACCAAAACACTATGTTAATAACTATACATCTTCTTCAAACAACCAATTTTCATTACATATTATAACCTATAAGGCCATTATAAATTCATAAATATGGTGATTATGATTTTTATAGTGATGGTAGGAAGTGATCTATGAATTTATTGTCTTACCCAAACAGTTTATATGTGGGATAAAATGAGAATAATATATTCCATTTTATAAGAGAGGGGAGGGGATCTCATTTAATTTATTAAAATATTATATTAAAATTTAATAAATTTTTCAACCAAAAGGATCCAGCAAGATAAAAACATTATATAATTAAATTATGTGTATTTGTATTATCATCTAATAAAATTTGATCTGTTTTGGATTACCTTTATACCATTATCTTTTTTAACCATTCATTATCCCTTTTGACCATTATGTTGATATCAATGTTTTTATTCTTATAGGATTAAAATAGAACATATTAATGGATAAAAGGAACCATGTATGGAAATTTTTTTTATATAATTAAAATATCCCTTTCCATTCTAATAAAATATTTTTTTGGAATATTTAATCATGTAATAAATAATTGTTATTAATGAGTAACATTAATGAAATTTTTTTAAGTATTCCATTAATTTTATTTTTAAATATTAAATAATAAAATTTAATTAATATCCAATGAAAATACATTTATAAAATTTTATGTTAATATAATTTTTTTTAACATAAAAATATCTTAAATTTTAATTTTTTAGATTTTTATAAATCGTTTTAATAATATTTTACTATTTGTAGAATCACTTTTCCATTGTTCTATAATAATTATAAATAATTAATAAATAAATAAAATTTAAAAATAAATTATGATGACAAAAAAATTATTTTTGATTAAAACTAATATTTATAACTTAATATATCTTCTATTTAATCATTTTAAAAATGTTTATGGATTGGATAATAATAGAAATGATTAACTTCACTTTTCTTTACATAAAGAGTTATGGAGGTCAAAATTAATGAAATATGGATAAAAAATCCATATATTTGATTATTGGTTGGTAATGAATGACATATATGCATCCATTAGCATAACAGTTTGTTTTATTTTCATTCTATATTCCTTATAATTTTATTTTTAACATTAATTTCTATATTTACTATCTACTATGGGAACATAATTATTAAAGATACTTTTAATAATAATGAAAAATAAAAGGGTCCTATTTAAAAAACATGGAAACACTGATTTAAAAAATAGAATTAATTGTTAATTATTAAACATCTATAATTTAATGAAATTACATTTAATATAGATGCATAAAGCTTAAGTGAAAATATTTTTATAAAAAAATGCGATTTTAACTACAAAAAATGTACTAAAATTATAGTTTTATTGATAATTATATAACATTTAATTAAATAATATTAATATTTACTTGATATTAAATTCAATTCATATTGATACTTTTAAATTAAATTAAAATGATGGCTTTACAATATTCATTATTTTTGAACATTCACTAAAAATTTATTCTTTTCAAAAAAATAAAATAATTTCACCATAATATAAATTTGAAATTATTATTTATAAAATGATATAATTTTCATCAAATAATATTTATAAAATTTTATGAAAAAAATTATTTTTTTCACAAATGGTTATAAATCCAATTTTTGATGTATTTTTTTGAATTAGAAAATTACATTTCTAAAAACAAAGTTTTCATTTACGAATCTCTTATCAACAAATTTCAATTTTTAATAACATCATATATATTTTATAAAGTGGTTATTAATATTCATAACCAAAACTTAAATGAAACTTTTATAACAATAATTTACTAAAAATAAAATTTTAAGTTCCTTTTAAGCACGTTTTTTCATGTCATATTCACCATAAAACATATTATTCCTTAAAAATATTATTATATTATATTACCCCATTTAATAAATTCCATCCTCACAATTTTGACTCATTATTTTTTACCATGGGACTTTAAAAAAACAGTTTTTCAATCCCATATCTTAAGAATTACTAATACAATACCTATTGAGAATAGGGAAAGTGAGAAAATGAAGTAAAAATGAAATAAAACATAATAAGAAACCAAGTAATGAAATGTGACTAATAAATAAAAATATTGAGTTAGAAAAATTCAATAATATTAAAATAAATATAGGGATATATAGATGTCATTTATCAAAAGAAAGTGAATGATAAAAATAATGTCAATGACCCAAAAAACATAAATCAAGGAAGTGTGAAAAATGCCTATTTATTCATCATAAATCATGTTAATAAAATAAAATTATTATTTCATGATTCTTTCATAGTGTTGAGGAATCTCATAACCATAAATATTAAAAACCTTAGTAAATATACGTGTATGACATGTTGAATTTCATCTTTGAATGAATTTCCACTATAATCTCATTTTTCTCTCCAAATGGATGAATATTCACAGTGATTTATTGATTCCTAAATCACTCGAATCAACTTAAAATGGATAACATACTTTCTATAAAGGATAAGAATATATTTTTACTATCCTTATAAATTATCCAATACTTATATGGTTAATTAAAGATAATATAATCTACTAAATAATGAAATAAAACATCGATATCCGAAATTCAATAGTAATTTCTAATGTTTAATATAAATTTATTCCAAAAATAATTAAAATTAATTTTTTTAATATCTTATAGAAATTTAATGAAACCAAATGTTTTATTCCGTAATATTATATAATTCAAAATATTAGAATCATAAATAACCTAAATGAAAATAAATCCACTAAAATGTTGTATAAAATTTTAAAATATAATTCAACTAGGAATCTCCAAATATTACTCCATGTCCAACCTATTTTTTACATGTGCCACAACCAAATAAAACTACTCCAAAACATCCATCAATTAAATCATTAAAATGGATTCCAATGACAATTCAATTAGAATAAATATTTAACATATAAACACATCATCGTGTTAATTATTCATATTATAACTTCACATGAATACTTATTAATATCCAATGTTTTCAAAACCCTACTCTAATACCAACTGTAATAGCCCTAAACCTCAACTCCCTTATCAGGTGATAAGAAAAATAAAAATATATTTATATCTATAAAACCAATAAATGTGACTAACTATTTTCGAACAAATACATAAAACATAAAACGATAATGTTTAATCAACTACAAAAACAATTACCTTTTAGGATTATTGATTTTGGGAATCTAGACATACTTAGAAAAACAAGGGATCATACTAATCTTGTTGAGAATGATCTACATAATCTACCATAAAATTATCCAAACATGAAAAAATTATAAACATAACTTCATTGAAATCATTACTTATAACTTAGGAAAACGAAATGTTATAAGGGTGAGATGAAATGACCAGTAAGTGTAATCAAATGTGTTAATAAATAATTTTCATATATGAAAATAAGATGATCATAAGGGTATGATGACATATTGAATGTGAATGATCACTAAATAAGAGGATTAATAATCATAATTATCTAATCATCACTCATAAATAAAATAATAATATTATAAAAAATTAAATAATACAAGAATAAATAATATCGAGCCATATTATGTCAATATTGATTACATGAAACATTTATAACCCAACACTGGCATAATGAAAATGTGCTGCTATCATGGAATAATAAATAATTTCTTTTTTAAATCCATGCAATAAATATCTATATCCTAGTTAAATAAAACAGTGAAACCCCATAATTTAACTCTCTATTTTATCCTTTCTATAAGAAGAATCATTACCCAATGTGTTGGAGAGTAGTGATGGGGATCACCGTTCATAAAAGCTATATCATAATATTACATTTTCAATGACCTTAAATGGGAGTAAAAATATCATCTTAACTATATTAGTTGATACTATTATCATCAATAATGTTTAAATATCATTCATTAATAAATAATTTATTATCATTCACTTTCTATAATATCAATATTCATTATTCTTACTATTATCTATTCCCTAGTAGAAAATAATTTGGTCCATTTTAATCTTATAATCAATATAATGAAGGAATATAAAGTGAAACATTATTATAAATTCCTAGAGCAGTGTATGTAACATCAATTTTTGATGATGTGTATTATTCAAAATATCTTTAAAACTTCACTAAATACACTCTTGTTTAAATTTACATTTTCACCTTGAAAGTAAATTTTAAATAATAAAGTCAAATTAAATATTATAAAGATGATTTTATTTTAACATAGACATATAGATTATTAAAGGAAGCTTCAAATAGAATAATATTTCTTATAGAGGGAAAATGGATTTAGGATGAAAACATAAAAAATAAGCATTCATTCCAAGCATTTCGTAAAAAATGTAAAAAATGACAAATTGAAAAAATGAAAAAAAATTCCATTTAGATAATATGAATGTAAATTCAAAGATCCTGTAATATAGCTTCATCTAATCATCATTATTTATACGAGAACATTTATTGGGTGTATTATAAAAAATGGACAAGGAAGAAAAAGATTCCCAATCTTAGTGATCATGTTATATATATATCACATATTTGAAATATTCTTGATGATTATTTACAGAAATAGTGGAAATAAAAATTAAACCTATATAATACATTAAAAAATGAATAAAAGAATAGATGTCATAAAATAAAAAAAGATCACCTAAATCTCTCAAATCAAACGTTGAACATAAATAATCCATAAAAGAATGATATTTTTTTGTAAAGCCTTTTATACATTGGATACACTTGAATAAGTATAAACATGAAAGATTAAATCCATATGAAAAAATAAATATCCTATATATAAGTATATTCATCATATAACAAGTAAAAGGGGATGTATATACCCCTCATAATATAAGATATGTACATATCATAAACATATGTCCCATATAAAGTGAATTTGAGGCAACTGAACCTTATAAAGATCATATCATTGAATGGAGAATTATTCAATGGTGAGACTATGTTTAAAAAATATAAATCATAAAAAAATTACATGTATATAAAATATCATTTTATATATCAATTCCCACAATATCATTGAATAATAATGTAATAAATTAGTACATATAACCTAATGAATGGAAATTGAGTTAATGGACTATATACCATATAATAACATGGATGCAAATTCCCCATGGAAATATAAATCAATTTTAATATGATAATAACAAAATTTATGATTTATTCCTAATATATTAAGTTATTGGGATTCATATACACCATATAAAATAAATAAGGATAATATTAATAATATATACCTCAATGAAAGGAAGTGGAGACAAAATACTTTAACCCTAGTCGAGACCTTTAATAAATTTCATATAACTACTATGTGAAAAATAATATCAATTATTTGATTATGTAGAAATTTTTTAGGCTTATTCTCTAATACATAAACTATTTATTTCATTTATTTTAATGATTTGTTGAATTATAATCTCAGTTAAGACTACATTGGGTGTTTTGGGGATGTTTCCTTCATAAGTTCAAAATGACTGTGTTGCGGTGCACATGATCAACTAGGAAAAATGTTACATCATCTACAGAATAATAATCAGGTAAAAGTAATTATATATATATATTATAATTTTAAATAAAACCATGAGAAATATTTATGTAAAATGAACTATGTAACATTACTAGAGATGGTAGGCCATATGTATTCACAAGAAATATTTCCATTTTTAATGATCATTATGGAAAAAAGGAAAGAATTATTTTTTCTTTATATAATTATAATATAATCATATAACATAATTTTTACTTATATAAAATAATATATATAATAAATGGGATGTGGTTATGAAAAAACTAATCACATCCCTTGGCGAAAGTTTTTGCCCACACATACGCACAAATGATGTTATCAATTTTCAATGAATAGAATCATAATGGTATATTTGATTTTCAATATATTAAAAATGGAATTGTTTTCATAAATTATATTTATAAATATTTATTCCATTATTATATCATGGAATGGATGTTATTGAAGGAATCTTAATTACATCAGTTCGTGAGGTGGTAGTCCCCCTATACATAAATGATGGGTTTGACACCATTTGATTGATGTTAAGATGGATATAATTTTTTTCAATAACATAAAATTATCACTGTATTTTCATGATATTTATGTCATTATTTCATAAATTTTGATTAAAATTTGAATGTGGTGGATGAAAAAATGAAAAAAAAAACTTCTTTAAGAACTATACATCTTTATTGTACAACCTCCTTTTTTTAAAAAATTAATTCATATAAGATTTTTATCCATCCAATAATAAAGCTTCTATAATAGGTGGTGGTATATAAGTAATATATTTTATACTTATTTTCTTAAATCCTATGGTTTTTTAATATTGATGTAGTGATATGAAGAGACTCCCTTCTATAAGATATGGGAGGATAACTCTTGAATTTATTACATGATTTTATTAATATCCATGAATGTTATATAAAAATTGATCAAAATCGATAATATTATAATATTATATGATTATTAGTCTATATACCCACATAAAATAAATTTATTACATGTTTGGATCACATTGTCCATTAACATTTTGTTTAAACCCTTTATTAACCCTTTTAACCATTACTATGATATGTATGTTTTTAAGCATAAGGGGTTAATAATTTCAATATAAAATAAAAAAAATCACATAAGTGTAAAAAGAAAGATTCTATAGGAATACACCATTCAGTTGGACAAGGATAATTCTTTATGGTAATTTGAATCATTAAATAAATGATTTTTTATTAGAAAATTTCAGTAATGTCATTTTTGTACTATTTATTTAATATATCATCTACTATTACAAGATGAAAAAAGAAATAAAAATATAATGAATTTAATCCTATAAAAATATTTAATTTCTATCAACATATTCTGTGTATCCAAAAATTTAGTCAATTATTATTATTTTTAGTTTTATTGAAATCATTTTACTAAATTTTCTACTACCTTCACTAGCATTGTGTCGGTGTTTCATAACAAATTTAAAAAAATTTATCAACACAAAATAATCAATTTACCATTATAGAAAATAATTTATATCTTAAATGAATATTTATAACCACATATATTCTCCTTTTATTCCTATGTAAAAAAATTATAGATAATAAAAGAAAGAGAAATAAATTTTTTTCTTTTTTATCATAATCTTTTATAAAGGTAATAATGATGGCCATTTAGAAAAAAAAATGAAAAAAAAATATATTGGATAATTATTCATGATATAATCTCATAAAATAAAATTATTTCAAGAATTACGGTCATTATATAGTCCTTGTCATTTTAGTCTTGACTATTATTACCTTATTTATCCTTTACCATTCTAACAAAATTTCTACATTTACTAATCATAAATTATTAAAAAAATATTGGGTTTTATTTTATATATTTTTACCCAATTATTACAATTATGGAATAAAATTTTCAATATTAAATTTATATTAGTGGAATTAAATAGTTTTAAATGAAATGCGTAAAATAAACACAAAAATATTTTTTATTATAATTATTTTTTACGCCATAAAATTCCCATACACCAAATCATGAATATTGATGATTCAGATGAATTATATTATATTACATATTAATAAATAATACTTATTTTAACTTGAAGATAAATTTAAATCATTAACTGAGTTCTTATAGAAAAATGATAGTTTAAAAAAAATATGTATTTTACAAAGTTCACTGAAAAAAATCCATTCAGAAAAATATGTAAATTTTACCAATAGATAATATATATATGAATAATTAAAAAATTAAATCCATTTCATCAAAATAATATTTGAAAAATCAAAAGAAATTAGTTATGAATATTTTTTTATAAATAACAATTTAAACCATTTTTAAAGAAAACACATTTTTGAAGGATAAAATGAGTTGTCTAAAAAATGAGTGTGTATTTTTGAAGAAAAAATAAGGAAAAATGAATTTATTATATCATGTATTAATATTTCATAAATCATTTGATACAATTTATTTTATAATATAACTTCAATACAAAGGGGCCCAATGATTTACTAGATAACCGACTAGATGAGACTAGATCTTGGAGTTAGGCCAGTGCATGGGGTTGAAGACCATTTTTTTGGAGTCCTTGATTCAAATCATTCATTTAACTAGTTAAACATATGATATTAATATAATATTTTGGTATGGAATTTTATGAATTTACTATAATGGGACATTGGGTACATCCTTTTTTATCTACAAGTGGTCAATTAATAATTTATTTTGTATCTTGTTTCCACTATGACTTCTACATATTACCAGATATGACCATGTCCCCATTATACTATCTACCCAATTTCCCCTAGTTGGAATCCTCCAGCTTATGGGGAGGTACACAAGAGGTCTAATAGTCAACAATATTGGTTACATGATGGAGAATTATGATAAGGATGTTAAAAAGTGGTATCAAATGAGGTCTCTAATATTATTCTTTTGTTTTATAATTTGGGAAAGGTATAAAGAAGAAGATGATGTGTCATGGATGGGTAATGAGATGATGTATGAGGGTGACTAACACATGTGTCGAGGAAATCCAAGTTACCGAGATTGACATTCCTATAATTTGGTTATTTATAGTATACGCAATTTTATTTCACAATGGGCGACACACATGTTATTCGATGCTATTAATTTAAGATATTTCTCTCATTGGATGACATGTCTTGTGGTGTGCATTCTTTCTCTATAGCTGTATTTTTGTGAAATATTTTAACATGAATATTTCATTTCATTCTTATATTTACCACATATGAAATATATTCCAATCCAAATTTTCTATTAAAAATGATGAAATGTATAAATATAATGAATAAAATGAAGAAAATCAAAAAAAATAATCTATCATAACATGATAATTCAAGGGCTAAGTTAATATTTAAAATAATATTAATTAATTTTATTTTTTATTAAATGAAAAATATAATGATATTTATTTATAATAAATAATATTATTAATCATTATTCAATAAATACCAAGGTAGATTCATGGGCCAAGTTAGGATCTTATTGGGTAAGATATATTTAAATTAATACAATCTTTGTAAATTTTTATTTATCCTTTATTTAATGATATAAAAAATAACATGGTTTCACACACATTAGTTAATAACACGTTTTTATTAATATTACTATTTTATTAGAGGTTTACATAGAATAAAACATTATTTAAGGGTTATTGAGAAATTAAAAATTGTGTTACTCCAAGTATGGATCAGAATGTTTTTCATTTATAGTTTTAAGACAATTTTTTAACAATATATTACTTTAAGAAAATATTATTTTGACAATAGGAAACTTTATAAATAATACAATAAATAATTGGAGATCATTATTGTCCTCTATAAGAATATTGAGAGAATATACGAATTAATTATTCTTAATTAAATAACAACTTGTTGTGAAATATTTTGAATGAAAATAAGCATAATGATTCCCGATGCTAGAACCTAGAGTACCATTGATGAAGTATGATATTTATGGATCATGTGTTGATAATATAATCTGAATTATTATTTTAAATCATCACCATAAAAACAAAAATGAAAATTTATCTTATTCAAATAACCATAAAAAAACAAAATTTTAAAGATAACGTAATTATTTTTATAAATTTATTAAAAAGTAAATATGAAGAGATCATTTCTTTTAATATTTTTGTGATTCTTTCCAAATTTTATATATATTTATTTGAATTATTGAATGAAATAAATTATTTTTACGTTTCTTGACTTCTTCCACTATTCACTAGAACATTCAATCATTGAGTTTCTATATAATAATTCTGAGGATACAATACCCACTTGTTTACAATTCTATAATACAAAACATATGTCATGAATATTCATTCATCCTAATATAAATACAACAGAAGTGAGAATCACTTAGAATCCATCCAAATTAATTTATGATTCCACATAACTTAACAAAACAATCTAAATTACAAAAGTGTTCAGAAAACAAAACCCTAATATTTTAGGGATACATCATAAAAATCCCACATAACCGGTAATATTATATATATTTGTACTAACTTTGAAATGATACAAAAAATATAACCTTATTCCTCTACCTTACCTATTCCTATAATCATGGGATTGGATCAGGCATTAATGTAATGTGACCACACATATATGCTATGAATATTACTTATTAGGCACTACCAACTATGTCACAATCATATCAAGTATATAAATGTGTAAAAATGTGATATTTCTATAAGAAATTTAATTTATGAACTATAATAATACTAAATATTACAACCATGAGTGCTTCCCGAGAAATATTGTCACGACCTGTCCCCCGGGGCACGTATCGTGAGTACCCCAAACCCCCCTTCCATAGGCCAGGGGCTGGTGACTAGCACCAAAGGCCTAAATCCATAAAATGGGATGGAATTGCCTTTATAACAGCAAAAAAACACATCAGAGTACACAATCAGAAGCAAAACACCAAGTAAAACTGTATACAAAAGAAGGCTGGAATGTAAAAGGGGCCGGAAATACAAGCCCAATAGGAAAGTAAAAGTATGACTGAAAGCAAGTACAAAAGAAGTAATGTAAAGAAACTACTGGGTCTTTGTCTGGCGTTTCTACCAATTGGGTAGGTACGGATGGCCTCCTCATCACTCTCGTCCGTTTGTCTCCTCTGTGTACCATCACCCCACGTGGTCCACCTCTAGGTTCCATCCAGTCCTACTACTCTCTGACTCAGTCACCGATGTCTGTAATCTGCAACCAACACAATGACGTGAAATCATATCTTGTGTAGGGGTGAGTAGAACAATACTCAGTAGGGACCCTGAGACCTTCATGGTCTCACAAAATCGAACAAGGATATACCACAATGTATGAATTCAATGGATAACCATTATTTAAGTATATTATCATATATATATGCATGTTATCTAGTAACCCATCTCAACCATGTGGAAAACAGAAAAGTCATTGAATCATCTCCAAGAAGTATTTTTATTATAGAAACCATGGCTGGTGTCTTACTTCTCCTCTATCGAGTATAATGGGCATGCTGTGTCACACAAAGGCACTTCAAACTAAATATGGACTACTAATGTACTCCTCCTATCGAATACCGCGAGTCTGTTGCGCTCACACAGAGACTCTCCCCACCACGGGACTGTCGTGCTCACATAGAGGTGCTCCCCCTCGTAGCCTATAAGGGTAGTACTCATGTCGAGTATTGTGGATCTGCCGCACTCACAAAGAGGTGCTCCCCACTGTGGATCTGATGCATCACACAGAGGCGTTCCCCACTGGGCTAGTTGAGTCACTCCAAGTCAAATCGATCAACCAGTCGTCAGGTATCATCCATCAACTAGGTCTTCATACTCTATTCGCTCGGCTCTGGAAGGATCCTCTACACGAGCTATAGGTCAACACTCTAACTGTCACGAAGTTCGATGAGAAATTATCTCGTAGTTCAACCACGTCATGGGGGTTTCAGCGCAATAGACGGCGCGTGGATCAGACGCCATGTATGTGAGTTATTAGCCTTTTAGTCATGGGGGACCAGTTGGATTCATGAACGATCCAACCTGACCGTAACTCAAATATACCCCGAACTCTAGTGGGGTATTCTCAAAGGTACGGCTTCAGACCAAGAAATTCTAGTGTCGCGATAGGTTCGTCAAATGAGAGTCTGGTGCCAAAGATATGGCCTAAGAAGGTAATCGGGTCAGTAGTGGGCCTGGGTCTGGCCTGACCCTGTCAGACCTACTCGGCTAAACCAAGTATAGGCCATCCAGCTCTGGGTCGACCCAGTCAGAATCACTAGGTCTGACCCGGCCTGTTGGGTGGGTCAGCCTACTATGTTTGGCCCTATATGTGGGGCCCGACCTAGTTTACTGCGAAGGCGGTTCGGCCGGGAGGTCTCCACGAAGGTGACTCGGCCCGAAGGCTGGGTCTAGTTCAGACAGCGCCGCCTAAGGCGCGGGCAGGCCACTGGTTGAGTATGCAGGGCATAGGTAGGATGGCTTGAAGCCGAGTAGGCCACAGTTGTGCCGAGTAGGGCCCAGGGGCACCAGCAGGGCACCGAGCAGGCCATGGGGGCGCCGATAGGGCGCCAGGGAGGGCACGGGGGCACCGACAGGGCGCTGGGTAGGGTGAGGCAGTGTCCCGGCTGGCCGTGGGCTGGCGGGCCGCGCACTAGGTAGGGTGTTGTGAGGCCGCGGCTAGGCACGCCGATAGCCGGGCAGGGTGCCGGGAGGCCGCCGTTAGGTGGGTCGGGCACCGCTCGGGCTAGTGTTGTTTAACCGGAAGCATCAGTGTGCCACAAGGGGGTAGTGCGATTTAGGGAGGCCTCAGGTAGAGTGACCTTCATCGTTTCCCCCATCGTCATCGTCGCCACATAACTACGCCATAGAACGCTAGAAGAAAAGTGAAAATGACGGAGGATGCCTGGCCATGTAAGGTTGGACCACTCCCTCCATGTTTAGGAAGGTATCATTTAGCTCATCATGAGAAGAAGATGATCATTAATACATCTGCAACAATCCCATTTTATCCTTTAAAGAAGGTAATAAAAAAGGTACATCTTCAAAAATTAATAAACCCCTACCTCTTGTTCGTTGCTCATTGGTGGAGATGCGGAAGGAAGATGATGTAGACTGTCTTTCATCGCGTCCATCACACATCCCCAATTCCAAGCTACATCAGTTTGCTGACGACATTGTGGGGGTTAGTATTCGAGGAAGGAAGTTGATGCAGAAATCTTCATCAGATTTTTTTTGCATTCTTCATTGGGAGTTTTTCTCCCTATCTCTCCTCTTCATCCGTTCCTCCAAAATGAAGCATGCCAACAAAATAAGAGATTGATTATCTATAATTCTGTTGGCATAAAATTCAAAAACGGTGAATAAATTAATTGGATCTATATAATAAATGAGGAGGATTAGCATAATAAATCATGCATTGTCTAATTAATTAATGGCCGGTGGAGAGGCTCTCCCTCAGTAATGAGGGGGAGTTGGGAGGTTACACTCTCCTCCAATTAATAGGGGTAGGGTGGTCTCCAACCCTGTTATTTAAATGAGGGGTTATGGTCTCAAGTGGTCCCCATGTCGTATCCCATCGTGGGAGGCTAAATTCAGGTGGGCCCCACCACCATAACCTCTCATGGGAGGTTAGGGTGTGGCAGTCCCACCTCCAACTCCCATGTGGATGTTTTCACCAACAATCACAGACAAGGTAGCATAAAATAAAATAAAGTGTTGTACACACTATTTTATTATAATACTTTTTGTAAAAAACCAAAAAATAACTTTTATTCTCGACCATCTGTCATCAAGGTGAAATTTTTATTAAGTGAATATCAGTGCTTTGAGTTCAACGGTGCCCTTGGATTTCAGTTCCGTCCACCGGTTCAAATGTTATAAAATCCTGCTTGTACGTTTACTGAACGTACCAAAACAAAACTTTAGAAATTAATTCCAGGAACACCTGGCCTCAGAATCAAGCATCATAAAATTTTATGAACTCATAAAAATACCATGTAATTACCAAAAATATTCCCACGGAATTTCTGAGTCATTACATTCTCCCAATATCAGGGATTTATATCCTCGTAAGCTACAACTCGAACTATGGGAAAAATGGTGGTACTGAGCACACATCTGAACCTCCTACTTCCATATGCTCTCCTTGGAGGTTCCCGTGCTGCCAGCGAACGTGCACTAGAGGTATCGACCTTCCACGTAGGAACTGCTCCTGTTGATCCTCAATCTCCACTGGAAACTCCACAAAAGTAACCCCATCCTTGATGTCCAACTCTCCATGGTTGGTGATGTGGGAAGGGTCATGCACGTATCTCCTCAGCTGGGATACATGGAAGATATTGTGAACCTGATGCAACTAAGGTGGAAGAGTTAAGTGATAAGCCACCTCGCATACAATGCTGAGGACCTGAAAAGGCTTGATGAATCTCAGAGATAACTTTCTGCCTTAGCCAAATCTTTGTAGACCTCATCGAGGTGAGATCCATATGAAGACATGGTCACCATCCTCAATCTCCAGAGATTTTCATCTCCCATCAGTATACGACATCTTCCAACTCTGTGTTTCCTTCATCCGCTCCTAGATTATTTGCACCTTCTCTGTGGTAGTTTGTACCAACTCTAGTCCCACCAAGGCTGACTCCCTAGGGTCTGTCCGGCACAAGGGCGATCTTCAAGGTCGCCTGTATAATTCCTCTGAGTGTGCAATCCCAATGGTGGAGTGATAACTAATGTTGAAGTCAAACTCTACCAAAGGTAATTGATCCTCCCAGCTATGAACGAAGTCTAGGATACATGCACATATCATGTCCTCAAGGGTCTGAATGGTCCACTTAGTTTGACCATCCATCTGAGGATGGAATGCGGTGCTCATGTGAAGCTGTGTCCCGAAATCCTCCTACTACCCCTTCTATAGCTGGGAAGTAAACCATGCATCATGGTTGGAGACAATCGGTGATAGAATACCATGTAAATGCACAATATCTTGCACATAGATGTGTCCCATTATCTCTACTAAACACTGATCCTTGATCAGTAGAAAGTGGGCCGACTTGGTGAGTCAGTCGTCGATCACCCAAATCAAGTTGTGACCCCTGGATATACATGGAATACCCTTCACGATGTATAGGGATATCCCATCCCTCATTCACTCTGGGACCTCTAAGGACTGAACCAAGCCTACTCGTACCTGGTACTTCGCCTTCATTTGTTGACAAGTGACGCACAATGAGACAAACTCAACTACTTCCATCTTCATACCTAGATACCAGATCTATCGTCAAAGGTTTTTGTACATATTCGCCACTTCTGGATGTACCGCTAAAGGGGATGTGTGGAAATCCCTCAACAAATCCTCCTAAATTACCACTAGTACCATGGTACGTCCTCTAAAGAGGATGGCGTACTCCCCAGCTTCAGTAAATCCATCAGGTGCCATCCCTATGGATATCTGAGCACGTCACATCTCGTAGTCAGCATCTCCACATTGTGCCACCCTGACTCGCTGACGAAGTGGGGGAGTGACTCTAAGAGACTGAAGAAAGGAATCTCCATATCTATCCTCAAATTATATCTGGAAAGCAGCCAACTGCTCTGTCGCTTTTCCTAGAAGCTGTATAACAGTCCTCCTGCTGAGCACATCTGGAACAACGTTCCCTTTCCCAGGATTGTAGACTATCTGGAATTCATAGTCATATATGATCTCAAGCCAACATCGTTGTCTCAGGTTCAAGTCATTCTATGAGAAGATATACTTGAGACTCTTTTGATCAGAGTATATGGTAAACTGCTTTCCTATTAGATAGTGTTACCTCATCTTCAAGGCGAAGACCACTACTGCTAACTCCCGGTCATGGGTAGCGTAGTTCTTCTTGTGTTATCTCAGCTACTAAGAACCATATGGTATCACTGCTCGCTCCTGAATCAGGACACACCCATGACTGGCCCCTGATGCGTCGTTGTAAACTACGTACCCTACACCCTCCCCTAGAAGACTCAATATGGGGGCACTAGTCAGCCTCTGCCTCAAATTCTGAAAGATCTGTTGGCATCTCTCCAACCACAAAAAGGGTTTCCCCTTCTTTTTCAATGATGATAGTGGTGATGAAACACTGTAGAAGTTTGGAAGGAACCTCCAGTATCACCCATCCAATCCTAGGAAACTTTGTACCTCCATCACACTACTGGGTGGCTCCCAAGTAAGTACCTCCTCAATCATTGATTGATCCACTGCTACTCCAGCCTCCAAGATATCATGTCCCATGAAGTGAACCTATCGAATCCAAAACATGAAATTCGAGATCTTACCATAATGCTGATGATCTCGGAGTTTGTCTAGTAGTAACTGCAAATGGTAGGCATGATCCTCCTCAGTAGTCGAGTAGATCATAATTTTTTCGATGAAGACATCGACAAAACGATCAAGGTATGGTTGGAAGATCTTGTTCATGAGTCACATGAACACTACTGGAGCAGTGGTTATGGAGAAGTGAATAATCATGAATTCATAGTTGTCAAACTAACACCTGAAGGCCATCTTATGCACATCCTCATCTCGAACTCTAAGATGTTGATAGCCTAATCTGAGGTCTATCTTCGAGAACCATCGTGCTCCATTCAGCTAATCAAAAAGGTCAACAATCCCCAGGAGTGGGTACATGTTCTTCACGATCACATGGTTCAGGTGATGGTAGTCAACACAATGCCTCAATCTCCCATCTTCTTTCTTGGAAAACAGAATCGGGGCTGCCCAGGGAGAAACACTAGGCGGGATAAATCTCTACTACTGCAAGTCATACAGCTATACCTTAAGATCACAAAGCTCAATGATTTCCATCCGATATGCTAGATTAGATATCGGTGCCATGCCAGGGTACATGTCAATGTGGAATTACACCTATCGAGGAGGAGGTAGTCCTGGAACATCTTCAGGGAAAACATCCGCGTACAGGTCCACTACAATATGATTACTCGGACTCTCCACAACAAATTCTTCAAGGGTAAGGGAAGCCAACTGGTGAGTGATTGGCTGCATCTTCCTCCGAGTACGTCTATCATATGCTTTAATGTTTCCCTTCTCACTAGTGAATGTAAACCTGGTCCCATCCATGTGAACACATATCAATTTTGTCCTAATACAATCAATGTGATCATGGAGTGTAGATACCCATTCTATAACTTAGATGAAATCATAAGCCATCGACGCCACTACTAGGAGATACCAGCCGAATCTATCACCTCCTAGAGTAAGCTCGCACTACGGAAACCAGTGTGTAATCATCGAATCAGCTCCCATTGAAGTCTGTAGCTATTAGGATTAAGAATACAGATCTGTCAAAATCTCTAAGCTCCAAATGAGGGGAGTGGAAATGAAAGAGTGACTGTAAAATGTGTCTATAATAACTGCAGATAAAGTGGAGTAGATACAGATCATACCTCAAATCATCTCTGGAGTACTCTAATCATACGCCTCAGTTGCCTGAAGCTGATCTCTCCCATGTCCACCCACTCCCTATGGTTAGGTTGGGCATCCTGGTGGTGGTGGTGGTAACACCTCGTAACATCATCCACCACCAGATGCATGTCCATCTCCTCTACCACATCTGAATCATCCCTGTAGACCGCCTCATTCGAAATTCTTCCTCTTCCTGTGAGGTCTCTCAAATATATAGAGATCATCTTAACAGAGGGTCGGAAAATCACAATCCTTGTGAACCTTCCCGCCGTAAGAGTAACACTGCATGCTACTAGCATGTGTGTATCTACTCCGTGTTCCCCACACAACCATTCCTAAGTCATGAAGTCAACCACCTATAGGTCTGGTCCTCTTTGACCTCTACGAAATCTGTCTACTTCTAGTTGCAGAAGACTCTGCTATGTGTCGGCTACTAATGGGTTTCACTGCTGGTGACTACTTAGCAAGGAAACTATACACCATAAGGGCTCTATCTAGAACACCTGTCTACATTGGGATGCTACGTGAGATCAACAAAGCTTTGATCTCTGACCTATGACCCTACTTGAAGGTCCGCGTTCTGAAGAATGGGTCTGAAACCATATCTGTGGAGTAGCGCGGGAGGTCGGTGTTCCTCACTATGTATTATGCTATGGTTATGTTGCCTAGCTGAAAATGAAGTATCTCCTATATCCACATCGCACGAAGGGTGGCTGGTACAAACTCCATACGGAACAGGCTCTTGAATTCTTCCTAGAGTATGGTCACCACGTCATGAACCTGGAGCATCAGGCTCCACCATCTGCCTGGTGCCGCCTAATGGAGACTCGCGACAATGATCTCCATGATGTCTTATGGTGTCCCTACCAGTAAGAAAACTCTCACTACAACCTCAAACCAATCCCAAGACAACTATGGCTCCATCATTCCCTTTAACCTGAGTTGCCTCTAGTGCCTGAACTCGTGCAACGCGCTCATGGAGCATGCATCATCTACTACTAGGGCTGGTGGCATCGGTGGCCCAATGGGAAGTAGTACCTATGGTTCCTCCACTGGTAAAGGGCCCTACACCGACGTCTTATCACATGTTGGGATATTAGTACATACGACTCTTTTGGATCTAACTGGTCGTTCACATGGAGGCATTCTAAAATAAACAAATGTGACACAGTCAAAATATTATACCCGGTGAGATAACCCAGTTGAGCTAAATTAATAAAAAAAAAATTAAAACACAAACACAATCATTGTATATGTGCATTGAGTCATAAATCAGAGGTTAGGGTCCTAGTGTATGGATACGTCAGCCGCCCACACAATCACTGGACTCCTCGAACTAAAAACCACATTTAGTACCCTTATCACTATTGATTCAGAAAAAATAAAGATCATAGTTCTAAGATCCATGGTAGAACAGACTCCTCTGATACCAATTTGTCATGACACGTCCCCCGGGGCCCGTATCATGACTACCCCAAGCCTGCCTTCCATACGCTATGGGCTGGTGACTAGTAACAAACGTGTAAATCTCTAAACTGGGACAGAATTACCATTATAACAGTAAACAAACACATTAGATTTTACAATATGAAGTAAAACACTATATAAAACTGTATAAAAAAGAAGTGCTGGAAAGTAAAAGGGGCCAGAAATACAATCCCAGCAGGAAAGTACAAGAACAAATGAATGAAAGTACAACTGAAGAAAAGTAAAGTAGCAAAATAGCCATCCTCCAGGGATCCTACCTGTAGGGTAGGTACAGATGGACTCCTCAGCACTCCCATCCTTCTGTCTCCTACGAGTAACATCTCACAGAGTGGCCCATCTCTGGGTACTATCCAGTCTTGCTACTCTCTGACTCATTCAGCACTATCCGTCGTCAACATCGCACAAAATGAGGTGTTGCCATATCTCGTGAAGAGGTGATTATAACGATATTGAGTAGGGACCCCGAGACCCTCATGGTCTCACAAAATCCAACAAGGATAAACCAAAATGTATGAATTCAATGGATAACCATTATTTATTAATATTCACATACATATACCCATGTTATCTAGTAACCCATCTCAATCCTGAAGAAAACACAAAATTCATTGACTCAGCTCAAACCGGGTTTTTTATTCTCGAAACCACGTATGCTAGCTTACACCTCCTCTATCGAGTACAGTGGTCCTGCCACGTCACACAAAGGTGCTTCCCACTAACCTTGGACTGTAGAGGTACTCCTCCAATCATGTATCGTGGGTCCGCTGCACTAACACAGAGACACTCCACACCATGGGCCTGTCGGGCTCACATAGAGGCGCTCCCCCTTGTAGCCTACAAGGGTACATCTCATGTCGAGTAACGTGGGTCTACCACGCTCAGATAGAGGTGCTCCCCACCGTGGGTCCACCCCGTCACACAGAGGCACTCCCCACTAGGCTAGTCAAGTCACTTCGAGTCGAATCGGTCAGGCAGTCGTCAGGTCTCAAACAGCTACTAGGTCTCCATACTTTATCAGATCGCATGTGGAAAGATCCTCTCAATGAGATATTGTTCTATACTCCAAAATTCATGAAGTGCCATGAGGATGTATCTTAAAGGTCCTCCACATCATAGGGGTTTCAATGCAAAGACAGCATGTCGATCAGAAGCCCAGTCTATGATTTTTTAGCCTTAGAGCCCCGGGGTCCCGATTGGATTCGTGAAAGATCCAACGTAACAGTAGCTCGAATATACCTCTAACTCTAGTGGGGTATTCTCAAAGGGATGGCTTCACTTCAAGAAATACTTGCTCCACTGACGGTTCATCAAACGGGCATACAATGCCAAAGATATGGCCCAAGAAGGTAATAGGGTCAGTAGTGGGCTCAGGTCCAGTCCGACTCGGTGGGACCGACTCGGCCCAACATCATCTAGGACAACCTGGTCTAGGTCGACCCAATCAGGCTTTCCCGGTCTGACCCGACCCATTGGGTGGGTCAACCTGCTTTGTTTGTTCTGGTCCACTTGCCCCGGCCTAGCGGACTGTGAGGGCGGTTTAGTTCGGAGGTCGCCCCATAGGCGACCTGGCCTGAAGGTCGGGACCAGTTCGACCAGTGCTGCGTAGGGTACAGGCAGACCAATTGTACCCCGGGAAGGCCGCGGGTGCACTGGGTAGAGTGCGGTAGGGGATTGGAAGGCCGCGCGAGGGCCAGAAGGGCGCCGAGCAGGCCGCATGGGTGCGGCAGGGTGCCGGGCAGGATACAGGGGCACTGGCAGGGAGCGGGGCAGGGCGCGGGGTGGGGGGGGGGGGGGGGGGGGTCTATCAAGGTGCCAGGTAGGCCACAGGAGAGGCCGGGCAGGCTGGGGGTAGGCGGGATGCACACCAGGAGGCTATGGGTAGGCGGGCTACACGCCGGGCATGGCTCCGGGAGGCCACGGGCATGTGAGACAGGCACCACTCGGGCTGGCGGTATTTGGTCAAAAGCATCGGTGTACTACGGGGAAATGTGATTCGTAGAGGCCGCAGGTTGCGGGACCTTCATTGTTGCCGCCTTCATCGTCGTTACCTCATCGCCATTCCGTAGAATTCCACAAGAAAATTGAAAATGACAGAGGATTTCGGGCCATGTTAGGTTGCCCTGCACCCTCTGCATTTAGGAAGGTATAATTTGGCTCATCATGCGATGAATATGATCATTAATACGTCTGCAACAATCCCATTTTATCCTTTGATGAATGTAAGAAAAAAGGTACATCATCAAAAATTAATAAGCCCCCTGTCTCTTTTCCATCGCTCGTTGGTGGGGTCGCAGACAAAAGATGATGAAGACCTTCATTCATCGCGTCCACCACACGTCCCCAATTCCGAGTTGCGTCGGTTCGTTGACGACGTTCTAGAGGGTAGTATTCGGGGAAGGAAGTTGAAGAAAAAATCGTTTTCGGCAATATTCATTTTCTTTATTGGGAGCTTTTCTCCCTAACTCTCCTCTTCATCCGTTCTGCCCAAATGAAGCATGCCAACAAAATAATGGATTGGTTATCTGTTATTCCATTGGCATAGAATTAAAAAAGGCCGAATAAATTAATTGGCTCCATATAATACATGTGGAGGATTGGAATAAAAAATTATGCATTATCCAATTAATTAAAAGGCATATAGATTGGTTCTCCAACATTAATGAGTGATTGTTGGGAGGATTTACTCTCCTCCCATTTATATGGGTCGGGTGGTCCCCGCCCCTATTACTTAAATGAGAGGTTATGGTCTCGGGTGGTCACCATGTCGTAACCTCTCGTAGGAGGCTAAATTCAGGTGGGCCCCACCACCATAACCTCTCAAGTGAGGTTAGGGTGTGGCGGTCCCACCTCTAACTACCATGTGGAGGTTTAAACCAATAATCAAACACATGGCAACTTATAATAATATAAAGAGTTGTACACTTTATTTTATTATAATTTTAATTTGTAAAAATCCAAAAACTAACTTTTTTTCTCGACCGTCTGCCATCATGGTGAAAGTCTTCTTACTCAAATACCGGAACTGTGAGATCATCGGTGCGCTTAGATTTCAGTTCTGAGCACTGGTTCAAAAGTTATAATATCCCGCTCATACCTTTACGGAATGTACCTGAACAAAACATCAGAAATTGAGTCCGGGCACCCCAGGCCTTGGAATCAAGCATTGTAAAATTTCAAGAACTTGTTAAAATACCATGTTTTTATGTAATAATATTTCCATGGAATTTCTAGGTCTTTACAAATATGGTAGTGACCATATATGATTTTCTTATTTTCTTGTTGTCTCTGAAAATGATAAAATAATAATTATTGGAAAAAATATATTATGTTATGTAGAAAAAAATTACATCAAATAATATATAATCCATTATCTTGATTTGAATCACATACATACTACCTCACCACTACCATTAAAAATATATAAATCATTAAAAAATTTAAAGGATGAAAACCCAAAAGCATATCAACAAAATTATGAAGAAATGAAAAACATTTCCATTATCCATACATTATTTTACTAAACACCCAACCCAACTACAAATCAATGTATATATATTAATTATTTCTTTGTAGTAGTGTAGAGAAAATATAAAATGTATCATGATATAGATATAATAAATTCCAAAATCATCTTGGATCTAATATAAGGTAAGCGGTATTTCCCAACTCATATTACATGACTACTCTATCTCACTCTCAAATTACATCTTTTCTTTCTCACAGAACCCAAACATAATACCATTTCATGTATCTTGAATATCAAAAGTTTTAATTCTCATACAATGAGATGTATCAAACTTGCACTCCATGATCCTGTAAAAAAACAAATTATTTAAAAGATTAAATTTATAGTGACTCAGAAAACATATGAATAATATTCCTAAAATAGACATTATAATTTTGACATTTCACTTCACAGAAATACATAATATCATAATACACAATCGTTTAGTTTATTTTGAGACTAACTACATAAATGTTTGATTTCATATTATTTGTTCAATGTATCCCAAAAATATTATTCAAAAATATTAATCAATAAGAACCTCATACATAAAATTCTTCATATTTTCTCATGAAAATATTAATATAATAATAGGTGATCTCAGATTCTCAGTAAGGGTAAAAAAATAGATACATATTTAAGATAATAATTGAGTTTATGTTGAGAATCTTAGTATGACTTTTTTTTAATATATGTAAAATAAATGAATAGAAAAAAAATTTTCTTAAATCCTAAACCACAATTCATGAAAAAAATTTTTTGGATAAGATATTTTTTTAGTATTGGTGTCATGGAATACGTTAATAATGATTTTCCATGAAAACAAATATATGAATAATAATATGTTATTATATTTATGATTAAGCATAATAAGGGAAAAAATTTTCAATTACAATGAGAAATTATAAGAATATTATCATATACAAAAAAATTATATTATATCATTGGGTATAGTATAATTTCCACCTAGAAAAATTTGAATCATTTATTTTGTGTATTTTTTAAATGAACAATTCTATAATAATATTATACATTTTTTTTAATCTTAATTTCTACAAAAAAAGATGAAAATAGTGTCATAGTGGATTACGATGACTCCCTATTCAAATATATTACATATATTAATATATATAATTTTACCTAATGGATTTGATGTTTGCAAAAAAAACCATACATTATAAAAACCTGAACCATATATTTCTACCCCACTTTTTATTATAAATATTTATTGTCATGTAATATCATAATTAAATTATGGGAATGAAATAAATTTCATGAAATATTTATCACAAAATGTTCATAATGCTTATAAAAAAAATAATAAATAAGTTATTTTTTATGAATATCAACAATGAAAAATGTTAACTATTAATGGAAATTTAAATTGAGGAAAACATTTCATAGCATCATAAGAAAATTATTTTTAAATATAATAATAAATATATTCTGAAATTTTGATAACCAATATATTAAAATAATAAAATTTTCAAAATAATGGAATATGAATTACATCATAAATAACTAATGATACCAAAGGATGGTTAAACACAAAAAATGGTTTAAACAAATAGAAAATTAAATTACGTAGAATGTGTTGAAATGGAATATTATTTTCAATATTTATTTAATGATTGGAATTTATTATAAAATTTCCAATTTATATAAATTTAACATTATTACTTCCAATATTTTCAATATAAGTTTAGAAAATAGATGCAAAGAACCATAATTGGTCATAAATTTTTTTATATGGAAACCAATAAAAAATAAAGTAGGTTTACATAGAGGAGAAATATTTATATATCAAATGATAAGTTATAATTTTTAACCAACTTAATAAAATAGTTTTTAATGAATTTTGATAAAAGGGAACTAAAATGTTATGGTTATATTCAGAACGCTTAAATATATATATGACAGGATTTTATAATATATTTAATGTTTAATGTAAAATAATTATCTCAAATAGAAATTTATCAATAAACAATCTTTATTTCGATGCGATATTGGAAACGAAACACATATAAATTTGTATATATTGATTCGAAAGACGGTTATAAATAGAAAAATAAATGAAAAACTAAATAAAATGAATAAAAATAAATTAATTAGATTATATATAATGTAGGAGATATATATTCTTTATATATAAATATCAGTACATAATATGAAACATGTCTCATAGAAGGAAATATGATATGGAAAACCATTTCATAGTTTTCCCGCACAGTGCAACAAAATTTCACTCCATGTGTAATTATAATGAATCAATAAAAAAAAAATTTATGAACATTATTCATATTTTTTTACATTTATATAAATCTTTCATAATATTGTTTTACACTGGTAATACATAATAAATGTTAACATTGATCATCCATTATTAGTAGTTTCAAATATCCCTTGTATGTTTCAAAAAAATGGTTTCCGGAATCATTAAATTATTATTATTTAATCATCCAAATAATATTAATTTCACTATGAAAAAATTAATATAATTATTAATGATCTTCTAGGTTCATTTTATTAGTGTCCAATTTACGGGTTTCTATGATAAAATCTATAATTCTATTTTTTAAAATAATTTTTATTGAGAAAAAGATTATGAATTAATAATTGGTTTAATCACAATATCAATATATGAGAAAAAAAATTATTGATATCACATATTTATATAATTATTTTTCTCATAATAACCGATGAAAAATATTTATAGTATCGCCCATGAAGTTTTTTAAATGACCCTAAACCAGAAGAAAGTATAATCAATGGATGAGTATGACTATAATGCATATTAAAATTAATATAATCCTAAATAAATTATAATTATTGTATATAGATTTTATTGAATATAAAAATAATAACATAGAAGAGGTTCAGGGAGAATTTAAAAGAAAATCAATGATTAGAGGTTATTACCTACAAAGAAGATTTTATAACTAATCTTAGAATACATCATGTGTTTGAAGGATGTGATTGATTCTGTTGAGTTCAAATGATACCAAATATGTGAATGTATTATTATGAAAGTAATTTTGGAAATTTATGTTGTGACATTACATTTTTCAATGTTTCTGTCTAAGGGAAATGTATGGGCTCTTTTATATGTGAGTGGGGTGGAATTATTTTAAATAGATATTTATTAAAATAAAAAAAATTCATATAAGAGGAAATTTTATTAAAAATTGAAAACTAGTAGGGATAATATAATTTATTTACACTAAAAACCTTATAGAAAAATTGGAAAGTATGTTTTTTTATGTTTTAGAACATTTACCAAGAATTAACACATTAACATAATTATCAGTCTTTCCACACAGAATATTTTTATAACGAAACATATATTTATTTCTAAAAAAGAAATTGATTTTAATAATGTTTTATAATAATATAATTCCAAATATAAAGTTCATTTTTATACTAACATATTAAAAGAGTAAAAAATTATATCAATATTTGATCTTTTAAGACAGTAATTTATGTATAAAAATTTCTTTTATGTATAAAATATATTTTTACATATTTAGGTCTAAGATTATGAGCAATATTAATTCACAAGAATTTAATGGTCTATTAATAAATCAATTATGACTATTGGATATAAAAGCTAATACATAACTATATTGTATCATTTTAGTACGATATAAAATGAAATAGTTGAAATATTAATTTTTATTAAAATATAATATACATGGTTCCCAATTGTCAGTAATAGGTTAATAAATACTCTAAATAAATATTAATTTTACTAATTTACACCTTAATGAAATATACACTGTATAAAAATATTATAATTCATTCAATCATTCATGTATCATGATAATGCTAAAAAATTTAAGATATTTTTAGAAACTGTATTATTAATGCTAACCAAAAAATAATAATTTTAGAACAAAAACTCAAAGCTCACCATTTTCATGTTTTTTATATGATAAATTTAAAAATATATTCATTTTATCCAATAAATAATATAAAATTTATTAAATAATATATTAAATATAAAAATTAAATTAAATTAAAAACATTTTTTTTAAAAACGATGCTTAAAATTTAAGTGGTCAATGTCTTAATTCAGATTAATAAATAATTAAATGTGTGCTGATCAAATTTTTTTGACCATTGAAAAATATTATATTAATAATAAATTTATACTAATAATTGGTATAATATAATAATATAAAACCCTTTAAAATTATTTATTGAAGGATGTACTTGTTTTTAACATTAAATGATTTAATCACACCTAATAGATATGAACTCTTTATCATCTAAAAATTAAATTTTCATGAACTCATCTATATTATAACAACTAAAATCACCATTAAATAAAACATACAATTTTTTGAAAATTAGAATTTATATTTTTAAAAAAAAATTATTCAGTATAAATAATTATTAACTTTTATCTACTTGAAATTATAAACAATGTAATTTTACTAATGATTCACATGTTATTCTAATAAAGTATCAATGTTTATCTTCAATTTTAATAAAATAAATCATCATTTTTAGTTCATCATTCCATGTGTTAGAAGTTTGTCCACACAATATTTATTTGAATAAAATAAATACTAAAAACTCAGTGTGTTACATTAAACCCTATAAAATAAATGATATCCTCTTGAATTGTAATTATATCTCTCTATTATTAAAGGGCATCAAAAAATAGAAATTCATTAAAATATAATTCCAATTTTGATAGGAAAATTAATATATTTCGAAACTCTATGTTCCTACATAATATAAATATATGTACCTTTTGGTTAGATATTTTTTTCAAATATAAATTATTATTTGGTTATAAGACAAATGATTTTATGTATAAATTCATTTCATATCTTCATTTTTATTATTTTGATTCCTTCTAAACAAAAAATAAAATTATTACATAGATATTTGAAAAATTCTAATAAAATGAAATTAAATGATCGTATTAATTTTAAATATAAATCCAATGAATCCTTATCGTATGAACTTTATTTTTAACTGATGAATATTTTTGTTAATCATTGAACTAATTATATCATATTATTAAAATTTTAGTTTAACATAGGTTTCTATATGTTTTATTATCTTAATATCAGAAACATAATCACAAAAAACCACTAATAATTAATCAAATACCAATTGACATGACCCAAATCCACACTAGTTTATACAGTGATAAAAACATATTGTTTAAACGATAATATTGATTCCAACTCAGAGAGAATAAGAATAAGAAGCCTAAAATATAAACATTAATTTATTTATTTCACAAAATACTATAAAATAGAACCCCATAACATAATGGTATTCTATCTCATTTATTTAGATACATAAAATTCTTTCTTCATATTATATTATTAACATATCCTATATGTATTATTCACATGATATATACTTTTATACACTACAAAGTTCAAACTGTTTTTGATTTCCCTAGAAAATAAAAATATATAAAAGAATGAGACATGATGTTGATGATATGAATCAAATATCACATGTGATCATAAAATTATCATTTTGTTGAAAAAATATAATCAAATTTTCAGGGATTAACATAAGTGAATCATGATAAAAATATATAAAAAATAATGATAAAATGGAATACATGATTTATTTTATAATAAAATTGTATTAAGTATTTAGAAACCCAAATTAGTAATCATGATACATGAAAACAAAACATAGGAATTAGAAATGGAAGAATATCATGGCATAAACATAAACAAATATTATAATTTTTTTATTCAGGATAACCACCGAGACAATTATAACATTACTAATAGAGTTACCTAGTGTATTGGGATTATACACCATTCAATTAAAAATAGTCTATAATGATCCATTATATATTGGTATTATCCTCTAACCATTCAAAATGTGAAAACTATGAAATAATTTTATAATGGATTGGCTATGTTACACTCACTATAAATCCCATGTCTATCCTCTTAACATTCAAATTATTAGATCCCTCTAAATTCCCATAAATGATAGAATTGTGGGGCCCCTTCCAAATGGAGAATCTGCCACCTTATTTTATTTAATATGATGGTATTTCATTGAGTAATAAAAATCCATGATGAGTGGTATCCATATTATATAGCTCATATTAATCTCTTTTAATGTGAGTATATATTTATGTTTCTTGTTATTAATATATATCTCTCAATTCTACCCATAGATATAATGACGCCACATTTTCAAAGTGAAGATCACTGAAACCAACTCCAGATCATGAATTGGATAGTTCGGTTCAGGAAAATAAGAATTCATTAAACCATAGGATAAAAGTTATTAATTTTTCATTAACACGCTAACCAACAAACTCTTCTAAGAATCACTAAAAATTAAGAAAAGATCTCCAAGCATGGGTAGTGTGATAACAACAGTAGTGATAAGCCTCATTTTCAAATTTATGAATATTTTTTTAGCATTCATCATTCAGAAAAATTATCACCCACATTTGAGTTATCATTGTTTGAGGGTTTCAAAATCATGTGACAATTCTCAATATTGGATGATAATATCCACTGAGCCTTAAGATGAAATAGATATCATTCATGGATATCCTCTTCCGTCATTATATTTTCATTTCATTTAGTGATCCCCATATATGAAATTTATTTTCATTATATACCCCACGAAGGAATATAGCTTCAAGAAAAAAATAACACTTCTTCTACTTTCAAGGTAGCTACAATAATCAGTAGGTCTTCAGTATGGTGCTTAGATGGTCCTCAGGATCCTCATATGTTTCAGCGTATATTATAATATAATCTATAAATAGTGCAACAAAATTGATGAAGTAATCCTTAAAAGTTTTATTAATGTTTTACATGAGTATTTATTGAGTGTTAATGTGTCCGAATGGAATTTATATAAACTCATAATGCCATACCTTTTACCAAAATTAGCTACGGGGAAATCATCCACCTTCACCATTACATAGAAATATCTCAACCACAATTCCACCATGGAGATGTATTGTGATCCATACATCTATTCAAAAACGTCATAAATTAGTAGTAAATGATACTTGTTATTTATTTTTATCTTGTTACAGTCAAAATAATCATTTCAATGTCATATCGCCCAATCCATTTTCATGATGAAAAGGACTAGTTCACCCATGGTAAATCACTTGGGTGTATAATAAATTTATCCATTTTATCATATACTTTTTTACAAATATCCCAATGTTCGACGATTTCCATCCTCTATAGAGTCATGTATATATTCAATGCAATTACTATAAGCTTGATCAAAAATTCTACCTCTCAGCTAGGAGTTAGACCATGAAATTCCACAAGAAAAACACCAACGTATTCCCCTACAATAGACCTATAATTGATGATGGTTATTTTCTTAAACTCAATCATATTAAAAAAATATAACTATTATAGAAGTAATATCCATGTTTTAAGTGATGGTATTAAAAAAGATTTACCCTCATACTTGCACTTGTATAGGATCAGGGCTTTATTCTCTATACA
Organism: Viscum album; assembly: GCA_963277665.1. Lineage (NCBI taxonomy): Eukaryota > Viridiplantae > Streptophyta > Magnoliopsida > Santalales > Viscaceae > Viscum > Viscum album. The sequence continues at coordinate 1,599,670,797 of OY728136.1, forward strand.
TAACATGATTCTCTTATCATGTAAATTTATGTTGTCTCCATACTAAGAAAGCTAATCAGTTCACATAATTTCCTCGAATTCCTCAAAAGAATGTATGGGAAAGATCCCATGGATTATAATCACACTATGATTTACCTGGGAGGAGATATATACATGGGATGTAATAATTTACCCATTTTTTGATTTCACTAACATCCATACATCCGTGATCTCTATTGGTGTTTGAATAGAATATCTAATCTTTCATGATATAGAGGAATTTGATGAACTATTTATGATAGCCCTAGAAATAAAATTTTTGTCTTGTTCTTATTTATCTCATATAGAATTAGGCATGAGTACATTTAATCTTCTAAAAACTAAAATGGATAACCAATTAAATTAAATGAATGACTTATATATGACTTTTATTTCCCTGACTTCTGAATTTTGTTTCTTCAATATATATTATCCATTAACTATTTATTAAGGTATATTATTATCATTATTTATAATACCCTAATTATAGTTTGTAATGTGTATATAAATTTATCTAATCATATCCCCTTGAGAGTATTAAAATAGTTGTGAGTTATGTCATGTTTCTGTGAATAATGATACCTCGAGTCAGGACAATAAAAACATCTCATTGTTATTAATCCTAGGTACATTTTTTAAAAAAATCATGTCCACTTGTAGTATCAATGAATATATGTATTTTATTGGGAAATTTATTTCTATAAACTATCCCAAATTTAGGGGTGTTTTCTTATAAATTTTCATATCTATAAGGTTTTGAATTATTTTTCTAATCCAATTCTGAAAAATAACTAAACTCTTGCTATAACCCCATCTATGACAAACCTTCATTTTTTTAAAAGTTAATACATATTTAATGACATATAATTACATTTAATACATCGTAAAATATTTATAAGTCTATTTTATTTTGGAATTAGGTAAATAACACAATAACATATAACATGTGGTACAATTTTTTTGAAGATTTCATTGAAATGATTAAAATATTTAAAGAAAACATAAAACATCATGAGATATCTAGGGAAAATCATAAGAATGTAGTGAGCTATAAAGCCCTGCATGGAAATAAAAAATTAATAACATGAATAAGATGAAACATGTTAAAAAATAGAAATATGAAAGATTAACAAAATGTGTTGTAATCACAAACATGAACAAAAGGACCTGACATACCGTGGTAATCACAAAGGTAACATGTGAAAATATAAACAACATAAAAACTAAATCATCAAAAGAATATAATTATAATTCCACCAATATATCATGGTGGAAACAATCCCATAAATATTTCATGAATACCGAGGTCCAAACATGATTTTTCTTTATATTAAACATTACCCAATGCTTTGGATCACTATCTCGGCACACCCATCATAATCATTTCATTCTCATTCATATGTTTGACACATCATTCATAAGACATGGATTCGTTCATAATTAATTTTTATTCCGTGATAATCGAATATTTAATACATATTTGTAAATCCCAAATAAATAATATACCAACATAAACGTTAAATCCAATGAAATGAAATAAGTATGGTATTTAATACACACTTCTTCTAGTGTGGATGATGGTAGTGAAATTTTTGTAGAATATTGAGTTTAATTATTGATTCATAAAAATTTGTTTATGATAAAGAATGTGGTAAATCATAACATATACATAATATTTTAAGTAATTTAGAAATGTAAAATTGAATCCAAATATTAAAAATTTTGAAATCTAAGGCATAATGTAATGAAGAAACATGAATTCATAAAACAATCCCTATGAGATTTCTGCATGTTAACTTTTGTAAATAAAAGATAATGAGAGGATTAATTAGAGTAATAATAATTTCTAATTATTAATAAATCAAATGGATGGTATTGGTAATATGGAATATCATATCCCAATATAATAAAATTTAAATTAAAAGACATATCAGAAAAGGAGTGCTAGAAAAAAGAGAAGAGTGGAAGATCCCTTAGATGAATGTGGTACTCAAAATCTTTGGAAGGAATTATTGAGAGATTGGAAACATTAGGAGATCTCTAGAGTGTATAGTACTCGGTATGTACATTATACAAGGATATTGAGTGAAGATAAATGGGTGAATATGAGGTTTTATATAGGAAAAGGATGATTTTTTTACTATTTAGGTTTTTTGCAATACATAATAAAATAACCAAAACCACAAACCAGCACATTTTTTCTTTTCATAGATTCTACCAAATGGGATTATATTACATTGTTATAATGAGATGGATAATTTTTTTAAAATATTACAATCGGTGATATCGAGGAGAGTTACACTCTTTTATGAAATGATTTTAAAATCATAAAATATATTAAATGGGTTGGAGAATTAATAATGGGGTTAAAAAATAAATTAAATAAAAAAATAAAATATTTAAACTTTAAAAAAATTACTTAGTCATGGATGCCTTTTATATAACTTATTACTTCAAATTTGGTTCATTATGATGTCATAAAACACAAAATATATTTATATTGTATTTAATTTTTACCCAAAAATATGAAATTCTAAAAAAAATTCACATTATATAATTTTCACCTCCTAATTTATAAATTAATAGTCCTTTTACATAAATAATTTTCAAAATATAGGGCTTTTCACTTTTAAAAAAAACTCACATTTAATAATCATAACAGATTTTTTATAATAATAATTTTTTGTACCCTTAAAAAATTACATTTCCAATTATAAAAATTATTTGATAATTTATATTTTCTAAAAAATATTTAGTAATCATATTAAATTAAATTAATAATTGTTTTAAAAGTCCATTAACTCATTAATTCATTAAAATAATTTGAATATTAACTTGAAAATAAAATTGTGCTTTATAGTATCAAAATAAAAATCTTTTACAATGTAAAAAAATAGGGTGAAAATATATTCATTATTATATGTATAAATAATTTATATAATGATTTAGTGAGGGTATTGAAACATGTCAATTTAATACATAATAATACACCCTACAGGTAAGGTCCGCTATTGTGAGACGTTTGTGGGCAGGTGGACGAACATGGTTTGGGTCGTGATCTCGGTGAGCATGATCTATTCCCATACAAAATTTTGCAATTGATATTATTATGGGATCTCATCTTGGGATTGGTCATGGTAATATCCCAGAAATATTATCTCCCTTAGAATATGAAATAAATGGGATTTATTGGGTACAATTATACTAGTTGATTTCCTCATATCATTTTTCTATGGAAATTAGGTTTGTTAATACCCTATAATTATAATGGTCATTTTTCATTAATCAATATATAATTTAACACTAATAATGATACATAATGTTATTTTAAATGAAATTTGATATATATAACAAAATAAAATAAATTCATGTGTTTTCTATAACCATATTACATAATAAGTCATTTAATTGAGTCAATAGTGCAATTTTATTAAAATAATTTTGGTTGTTACAATTATGATCTTGAAAAATAACCATTCCTTCATTATCAATAAACTAATTATTATAATTGTGATTAATTATATTCCCATATTATCACAACATATAATCCCATTTTATGATATTAGTCACATGGAATATTTTATTATCCATTATCATTAATATAGGATTTATTTTTGATTTTTATATGATAGCCCATATTGTATTACTTCCCTAAATATTCATTTCACTTCTACCTATATATTGTATAATTTTCCCATGTCAATAATAAGGTATATATGAATTAATTTATGGATATGGTTGAATAAATAATATTGTTGATACTATAATATTAATTTAGAATTTTATTTTTTTAAATGTAATTTTGGAATCATGTACAAATAATAAAATCCATTACATCTATACTATTAAATATCTATAGATAATATTCCTTGTATATTTTTTAAATATAGTAAAATAAAACTAGATCTATGTTATATGATTAATTTTGGTACATTAGTTTTGAGATTTTATATCCTTATGGTCATTTAAAATGATTTAATTGGACATTATCAAAATTATTTTAGATTTAGTTTTTACATGAAATGTGATAAAACAAATGACATCGAGAAATTTATGTATGATAAAACCATAATGAATTATTATAAAATAAAGGATCAAAATTAACTTTTGGACTATTAACTCGTACTTATTTTATGAGGTACACTTGTGAGGTTTATTATCTTTCATAAATTTGAATGTTTAATATTTTTTAAAAAACTAAATCTTGTAGTGATTTCAATTTTCATTAATGACAATTATTTATCAATGATATTATTATATTTTATAAAATTTATTAAAAATATGTGAAACATCTATGGATAAATCTATGGTATTATTGTTTTAGTTGTATTGAAATATATATTAAATTGTATATATAAGAAGAAAAAATGTGTTTATGATAAGGTTATTTTTATGGGATAACTATATGGGAAAAATTATTTTAGTATGATTTAATGTGATGTTTTATTTGTGATTTATGTTTATTTTATAATGGTTTTATTTTATTATTAAAATTTGAGTCACATTACATTGATATCCTTGGGATTAAATATTAATTTAATTGAAAATTGATCAGTGATATTTTTCATTATTATTATCTCATATTTTTGAATAGTGATATATATAGACTAGTCTGTCGTATTTAAAACATGTCGTTTAATATATTTGTCAATTTTTGACGAAATATATTATTTCACAATGGTTTAATGTCTTGAATATTCAAATGGGTTTTCTATAGGTATGTAATTTATAAAATATGATTAGGGTGTTTGGATTTAGGGATATATGAGTTAATGAATGAATAATGTTTTTTATGGAATGATAAGTAAATTAATTAATCCAAGAAAAATTGATGAGATATTATAAGTTATATTACAAAATAAATATGTGTAAATATAATCCTTAAATAATAAAATCATTTTGTAAAAATTAAAATTGTGAGGAAGAGATTGATTTAATAGTATTAAAATGTGAGTGCAAGATATTTAAGACCCCTTAAGTAAAATATTTTTTTCAATATCATGATTCTAAATCACCAAAAATCTAAGTAAACTCCTCAAAATGATGTATAAAATTTTAAAAGTTCAAGAATTATTTAATCCATACAGTATATAAAAATTTTGGATCGATTAAAATAATTAAATGTTACTAAATTTATTGATTAATATTTTAAAAATATTTCCTCTTGAACAAAATTTAGAAAATGTGAGGAATTTTATTTTTCAATAATAAAATGAAATTGACCAAAGATAAAAATTTAAAATAAGAGGATACATTTATATTTATAATCCAATTAATCATTATTCCTTTTGTAGAAACCTATATGGAATATGGTTATGATGATTTCATTCTTACTATGTCCATTAAATTAAAAAAATGTGTTTTTATTATTATTATTTATTATTATTTAGAGTATAATTTATATAATTTAGAAATTTAATTGAAAAAAAACTTCATTTTTGGATTGAAAATATTAAATATATATTATAATGATTTTTTATTATTTTAAAATATTATTCAATGAATACTGAAAAGTACCATTTTTAAAAGTATCATTAATTTTATGACATTATTACTTTATATGTGTGGATTTTTAATTAAGGAATCCATTTTAAAAGAATATGTTTTTATGCTATTAGGGATTTTTTTATTTTTAAAATTATTGTCATTATTTATAAACCACTATTTTACATTTTAGAACATAATCGATATATAATAAATAAAAATACAATAAATTATACATTTATTATTTTCAACCTAATTTTTATCAATCCTAATAAATTAATATAATGAAGTGAATATAAAGTTTAAAATTAATATATATTAATTATGTAAAAAGAATATTTTATTCATCCAATATAAAATATGAATTATATATGTTAAAACTCGTTACCTCAATAAAAAATAAAATTGCTAAAAACCCCTATGAATGAAATACCACAAGAATGAATAAACATATATTGTGATGGTTGGTACATGAAATTTGAACCCTTATATAATATATCATTATCTTTTATCTTTTTCCCTTGAGATTGGTTTTATATTATTAATAAGATTTGGGAAATAAAAAAATTTCCATCCCATTTAACTTAAAATTTATTCTAATTCAAATATATCATGATAATACAATCCATATAATGTAATTAGCTATATAGTATAATGATATTATGACCTCAGGAAATTTTAATCATCCATTATTAATGCTAATACGCCCCATGGGATTGTTTGAAAAACTATATGATAAATGATATAAATTTAACATAATTATAACAATGAAAATTTAATTATTCTAATATATGATATCATTATTTATATAATAAACGATTATCAAAACCATATTTATTATTCACACCAAATTTTTATATTAAATATTAAATAACTAATATTAATATTGGAAACAATTATAAATTAAACTATATAAATATTAATATTCAATAATAATGTCATTAAATAGTTGAGTAATGTGTTAACTTTTTCTATATAGGACTCTAGACTGCCAGAAATTGAGCAATAATTAATAGTATGTGTTTCATATCTAAAATTAATTTTCATGACACATTTTTTTTATTTTTTCACTTTGAAATAATTAATATATATTGATTAATTGAATGTAAAATATATTTTTTATATTTAGGAAATTAATATAATTTTAATATCTTTATAATAATCCATCATGAATAAAATTTTAATTCAAATAATACAAAGGTATTTGGGTTCATTATTGTCTTAACTCCCTTCAGGGAGTTACAATGAATATTTTATTATGTTCTTTATTTTTTTAATCATCGAATCCATGATAATAATTATTATAATTGTATATTATATTTATTTAATGATGATGTGGGATTTAAAAAATTATTTTTACCTTGATAAAATCCCTCTTAAAAAATTATATTCTTGTTAAAGATAATTTGTATCCTCATTAGCGATCGTATACCAAAATTATTTATTTTTTTCATTCTAAAAATTTCCACCATTTTAAATTTAAATCCAATTGTGTGATATATCATATGAAATTCATATTTCTCATATCCTATTATAAAAGGAATTATTTTTTACCATTTTCAATGGGCGTTTTCTATAATGGTATTTAAAATTTTTAAAATGATTTTCATGAATTTCAAATACAATGTTTAATCTTCTACAATATACTCTTAATTTCGAAACATTTTTACATTTCAGTGAACTGTTATTAAAGACTATTTTCAAATTTAAATATTATATAAAAAATTTCACTAATACCTTTAAAAAAATAATTTTTAATGTCAATTGTATGCAATCTTTTTCACACTGATAAATGATTTTTCAAATTTCTACTTTAGGATTTAATTTTTTCATTATTTATCTTAAAAAAATATATTAATATATAAATTATTTTTTATTATATAACACCCAAATTTTATTATTAAAAATATTTTCTACTGATTAAATTATGGGAATCCATTTTATACATTATTTATGCCAATTTTGGTGATACCATATAGATATATTGGAAGCATATTTTTCATTCTCTACGTTATTCATGAATTTATTATGGTTATATTTAAAGTGCAACCATATTTTTAGTTTATTGATGAGAGGGGTCATATATGAGAAATAAATGAATTAAAAATATTTCTATATCATGTGCACCAACTGGTATAGATGATGATACATCTCATACCTATGTTAATAGGTGACTATTTTTATAAAGTTATAAGTTACATAAATTGATTTATCCCAAGGGAATGGTTGTAAAATAATTATTTTTTTAAATCCAAAGGGTATATAGAGAAATTTATCAAATGAAAAAGAAGATATATGCGTATTTATCCATGAAATAGTATATACTATAGAATATATATATAGGGATAATGGGAGTAGAGTTGATTTATCAAATTATAATGTTTATAAATTTTTTTATTTGAATCCCAGAAACATACATGTTTGGTTAACCCAATCTTATAGTGTGGAAAATTTCTTAATGTGATGTAATAATATCTGATTTGTATTATTTTATCTATCATACATTCTTATTTGAAAATAATGTGGCCATACTAATACTTATTGACTCATATTTAATGTCTCGTGATTCCACACACCATTTCCATGGAATATGATTGTTCATTCTATATTACATGTCTTTCTTCTACGACTCATGTGAAAAAAAAATTATTCCAAGTTGTTTTAATGAATAATCACTCAAATTAATATTATAACTAATGTTACTCTAATATATCCCTATATAGATTGCTAATATTTTTCCCTTAGTGAGAGTTTGAGAAAAAAAATTCAACTATTCTGAACCAACATTACTATGATGAGTATAACATACGAAAATAATAGAATAATGTATAATATTATTTGATTACGATGAAATGATCATGTTACCTTATTATTTATCTAGCCTAAAATGAAACTAAATATTTAGGTCTCTGTTTTATGTGACTATTTTATAGATGGAATTATTTTTCATGTGAAATATTGAATTAAATGGGTATTTGTATATTATGTTTATATATATTAATTTTATAATTAAGGTGAGGGGGAAGATAATTTTATTAATTTAATATATTAATATTTTTCTATACCTATAAGAACAAATCTATTATAATATTATGGGTTTATTATATTTATAAAAGGTAGATATAAAGAAAACATAACAGTGAGGTGGTAATTTCAACAACCTTTCTAGGTAACAATTTAAACTATAATTTGAGCCTTCAATTATTGGTAACATGGAGAGACAAAAAAATACCGAATTGTAAATATATTTTGGGGAAATTATGATAAAAAAATAGAAATTAACTTTTTTAGTGGAGAGAAATGGGTCAGGGTGTTTTTTATTTGGGGTAAAGAGAGGTATTTTAGAAAAAGAATATTATGAAATATGAGATGAATTTTTTTAAAATTAAATTTGATTTAAAATTATTGTTCATGTGATTACATGGTAAAGAGGGAATTAAATTTTTTACTTGTCATCTATAAACATCAATTTTTATGTTGTAAACACTAGTACAAAATAATGTGCTTATACAACATTTTACTAGTCACTTATAACATTATTTTTTTCCAAAAAATTAGGAAATTTCACAAAATCCAAAAAATACAAGATCCTATAATAAATATGGAACCCCTTTTATCAAAATAATTTTAAAAATATTAAAATATTGTATTTTAAACAAATTATATATTATTTTGAATATACATAAGATTTTATTACAAGATCATGTTTCTATGATCAGAAAAATCAACATATGATTTTAATTAAATTTATTATTTAAAATAATAAAAAAATTCTTTCAAATTTATAAAAAATATAAAATCATTTAATTCAATGTTATATTTTATTTTATTTAAAATAAAACAAATATTTTATCCTAAAAATTTATATTTATTTTTTATTTTTGGAAATATTTTTATTTGATCATATTGAAAACCTTTATATAAATTTACAATGATATAAAAATTTTATATTTTTTTCATAAGATAGGAAAAAATCTTTACTAACCTGATAGTTTGATTACTAAATTAAAATATAAGAAATTATTCCTAGAAACCTTTTTACTATTCCAATAGTCAAATTTCAAATTAATTCATTTCATATATTTATTAATTGTACCTCATTTCATATCCAGTAATCATTCCTACAAAATGTAATTAAGGATCAATTTAATTATTTTCAATATGTACAATATACTAGTAATTTTTTTATATTATATATTATTTCCCTATTTGGGAAATTATAGTAGCTTTAGATAATTAAAATTTCTTTATTCTTGTGTTATTAATATTTTCATTTATTTTATATTATTTAATAATCCAATTTTTTGAAATATTTATCCTTTGGATTTTATACTAAAAAATATTATGAAATGTATCATCGTTTTTAATTATATAGTAAAATTGTTTTATACAACACTATATTACTAAATAATAAATGTGTTTATTTATTTGGGAAAAAATCTAAAATTTTGGATCATGATAATGTGTGGTCATGATTAATGTACTATAATGAGTATAAAAAGAAGAAAAATTAATTAATTAAAACCCTATGAGTGGAGTAATTAATATGTTATATAAAGACAACTAAATGTGGTATATATATATTAAAATATTATAAACATGATATTCTATATGAATAGGGATCATGAAAAAATAGAGATGCCCATCTTATTACATTTATTATCCACCTATGTTGTGAAACAATGTAATATTGGATATCAAACGTGTATTTGTCGCTAAAAACTCATATTTCCAATCTCTTAAGGCTTCAACATAATCTCTCATTATCTTTATAGTGGACCCATAACATGAAGGGATGGGTATTAGTTGAGGGGATTATAGGTCCATATAGTTAACCAACACTAAATTAAAGGATGTATGAATTATTCAACATGGACACCTCATATATATATTGAGTATCATCACGAAAACATGTGGGGGTTACTTGAGGATTTTTTATCAATTTTTATTATATTGTATATATTACTTGTTGATATCATTATGATTCATAACCAATTGTCAAAGTCAAAAAAATATGTAAACATCACAAATGATCCATTTGTGGATACATTTTAAAAAATTAATATATTGGTAATATGACCTGGTATAAATAGGTCTCTTAGGGGGTTACTAACTCTGTTCTACATTTTTTGTCATCCCAAAAACTTCCTTTATACCTAAAAGAATAATAACCATGAAATAATGAGATATGTACATAATGCCCACCAATGGAAAGTATAATTATACTGTAATTTTATATGGGGATGAATATTTTCAATGGGATATTTATAAATCCAATTTTAATACCTAGTTGAGATGAACTGAATGGAATAATGGAAGACATATTATACATCATATGACTTTATAAACATGGTGTGTGAGATGTAGTTAGTGGCTAATCAATCAGTAAGATCATCTATTTCTTTAGATTCTCCAAACATTGTATTCCTATAAAAATGTTCATGTTATGTAGAACCTTCATGTTTATCCAGAATATATATTATTGAAATAGATTCTACTAAACTGATGACATGTTTTATCTAATAATTTACCTAGAATATGTGGCTAGGGGGTTTCAACTGCATGTACTATAGTAAAACTCGATTGATCTACTACTCTGAACATGATATATACTACAGATGCATTCTTTATGGATCAAAAGTGAAGTTATGTATGAAATGTTACACCATGTGTTATGTAATCTAGTTATGAAAATTTTTTTGTAAGGGAGACACACTATGTGATTTTTAATTCACTATCACAACCCTTACATCTAGATAAAGGGTTATAGTGTGTATTATGGACCCACATTTCATGTGATATTAGTCCACATTATTGAAAAATTAACTAAATAAGTGAAATGGAAAATAGTAATTTATTGAGTAACACACATATTATCATCACATTTTTTTCACTATATCCAATTTCATCATTCATATCATCACTACTTTTTCACTTCTGTCACTAATATCACCCAGTGACATGGCTCAGTGCCACCATATCACCACATGAAACAATCAGTGATATTCCTCAACACCACTACCACATTTTAGATGAGTTACTATACCAAAACCATTTTCCCTAAAATATTCAGCAGTGCCACATTTTTGTTTCTCTCAATTAAAATCGTTCCAACACCAAGCTGCATTGACCAAATACATTCATTACAATATTTCACTTTATTGACCAAACTATTTTGTCAATACATTCAAGGATAATCATTGTCCATTAAAATTTAAAAGGTTAGTTATTATCCTCAATCATATGAATAAGAGGGTTGCGATAGAATTATTAATTTGTGAAGCTATTCTAATAACCCAATAGATCATTCATGAACACATTCATTAATGAGTTTATAAGGGTCATGAATATGTCATAGAAATTCAATAATATAAATTTTTTATGAAATAATCATGAAAAAACTAATCATTATAGAAATCCTAATAATCTAAAACATGGGAATTGAAATTAAAATTCAATATAAATTATATTTGTTTGAATAAATCAACATATAAAACCTAGAATTATAGGACAAATCATTAGTTGAATGCTGAGAATTAAAAAATAAATAATTTATTTATTAAATTTATAACATATTTCAATAAAATAATCCCCAAATATCATCTTTATTTTCCATATCATAATAATTATTAACTATTTTAAAAAATAAATTAAAAAAATGTAATTTCATAATTTTACGTTAGTAAAAAATTTAAAATTTTACCTATATAATTGGTTTAAAACATTATGTAATGTCCAATGTTTCGAGAATGAAACACTATGTTAGATATTTTACATGATAGGGAACATCGATGTTAAATGAAATTCTATATATTGTTATTAAATGTCACCATTAAAACCTTGACTATATATTGTAGGTCAAAAAAATTTTAAATTAATTAGGAATATATGGTATATACATGAATATATAATTATTTTTTTTTGGGAAAAATTAAATATAAATTAATGAAAACATATTTAAAATAAACGAAAATGATTTTATAAAAGACTATTTAAATGTGAAAAAATTTCATTCATAATAATATGTTAATAACTCACCAATGATTCATTATTATAATGGAATATATATAATCATATCTTTAATTTTGTTTTTGTTTTTTAAAATAATTTTATTTATTTTCTAGTCTAGACCTAAGAACAAATACAATTTAGTGAATAAATGTGGAATATTTTACAAAATGCAGTTTTTTCATCTATTCAAGGGGAACAAATATTTAGTATTTGATGAAAAATTAATAAATGTTATTTTAAAAAATAAATTTATTCATTGGAATCTATAAATCAAAATAACATTTGGTTAAATTTTTTAATATTTAGGATAATATTAATTTTTTTTGGATTGTGAATGAATAAGGCATTTTAGTTGAAAAATATTTTTTCATAAAATTTATTTATGTTGAAAAAAAATATTTAAGAATGGATATATATTTAGATAATTTTATTTCAATTAATCCAAATTTTTTAATTTTATTCAAATTTAACATTTAAATTAGATATAATAATATTGTAAACGTTTGGATGTTTTTACATTAAAAACCAATTTTCTTGATCGATCTACATAATTAATATTAAATTAATTTTAGCCACTTATGTGTTGTTAATTTTAAAAAATGGAAATAATGGGCTCTAAATTGTATCAAAATTATGATATGATCTGATCAACATAATTTTTTGAAATTGTGAATAGGGTCTACTAATTATTTTAATTACCACGGTGGAGGAAAAATAATGTAATTAAGTGTGAAAATAATACTATAAATTACCATAAAATGTTACATAATATCATTAGATGACTTATTGGTAACCCAATTTTTCTTTGGGAATATATTATGTCCACTAGGATCCACATTTATGACTTTATGACAATCATATTATTTTATTCATTAAGAAAATATATTTTATCACATAATTGTTTTTACTATATAAGGAATTTTTTATATAGGTGTTTATATTAGATATTTTGGTCTATAAATACTATTTATGAATCTAAAATGACTAACTAAAAATGGATAATGAATTTATTTTTTTTGGAAAATTTAAATTAATAAAAAAGTGAAAAAATGATGATGTAGTAATATATTCATTAATGGAAGAATAAAATTAATTATATTAAGATATTAAAAAAATAAAATTTCTTATAATTGATCCCATCATCATATTTTTTGGATGAAATTTAAATTTTAGGGATGTGGTAATGGTATTTTTTAATATGTTAATTTGTTAATATTTTTAAAAATTTAAATATTGAATAGTTTCCAAATTGGCAGTAAATATATTTTAAAATATAAATTCATTAATCAAATGATTTATACTTTATAATAAAAATTAATTTTTAGACAACTAGTTTGTTTATGTAATATAATGTTATAAATGACTCGTTTATTGTTCATTTTTAATGATTTTGTAATTATATTTATGCTCAATGTGTAAAGTATATGGTATCATGTTTACAATTATACGGGTAAAATACTAGTTAAATTAAAAAGATAAGGATTAAAAATTATTAAAAAATATCTAATTTCTATTTTCTAAAGTGGATTTGAAACAATATTATGCTATATTTTTAATTAATAATATCTTTCCGATTTCAAATATCATATAAATTTTTATTTATTTTACATTTTAATGATTTCTATGACTACCCCTCCCCTCTCTTTTATAAGGGAACTACATCGTTACATTTATTCAAGAATAAATACCAATTTTGTTCCAGAACTCTATACCGAATGAAATATATAGAATGCATCCCTATATTTTAGATATTATATTTAGGGATGAACAATCATGATAGTGTTATTATGGTACTAATTTAAGAGGTCATTCGAGGAAGTGGGGTCATTTTCAATTAAGAGTTTTTATTTTGTTTATTATTCATCTTCCTTCAAATCTTCTTCAACCATGATAAAATTATAACCCTAGAATCATCAATGTACTAAGATGTTATGAAGATAATATCATTACCTAAATAAATCTCTAATTTCATCAAATGGGAAATAAAATTTTCTTTTGTGTATATAGCAGGCTACAACCTAAAAAAATATATAGTTCTTTTTCCCGTACTATCATTTAATAAAATTTATAATGATGGAATTAGTGTTTACAGATATTATTAATGAAATATAAATCATGATAAGATAATAAAATATCAATTATGTTATTACTTCCCCAGAACATAAAAACGGTAACATCATTCGTGTGTAATTCTGATCCATCACCTTCTTGAAGAAATATAATTTGTTTTTATTCACCACATCAGTTTTATGATATATATGAGTACCGTTAAATGATTAATATTATATTAATAATAATATGATCAGTCTGTAAAGAGAAAATAATATTCACCATATCTTTATAATGATTAATGAAAAATGTAAATGTTACTCATGAGTATGTACAACTTGCCGTCTCTAAGATTATAATGTTATTTATTTTTTAGAACCTTCCATTAATGATTTTAATTAAAATTACAATTGATGTAATATAGTTATTATGATTTACTCTATTTTATTCTAGAGATGATGTATTAATTTCTATATTTTCTATACACGTCATATCAATATCTTTTTGACTCAACTACCAAATATCGACAAAATTCAAAATGTGAGCATAAATAATTAAGTACTATTATAAAATTATTATTTTCATATAAATTTTATGATTAAATTTAAAAATATTCTTAATCATGGAAATAATTATCTTAGGTTTTTTGTTCTGGGTGATAATGATTCTATATGACTAGTTCGAGTCTTGGAAAGGGACTCTATAAATAAAAAAATACATATTTTATTGATTTATAGTTTGAAATTGTTTTCATTAATTTACATGAATTAAAATTGGTTTTAAGAATTTATTTAAATAGGCATGAATATTTTAATATTTTATATCCATTAAAAAAATATATATGTGGTATTGGAAACATGGATTAAAAATATTCTTTCATAAATGTTATAATTGTGTTTTATAATGGATTGATAATTTATATAACAAATAATGTTTTATAACATATATATAATCATGTAATTTCACACTTATATGTATCATTAATGTCATTATGACTACATTACACGTTTACAAGCATATTTTCAAATAATGGTTATTAATTTTTAGGTGACCGGCTTTGCAAAAATGATATTTTCTTTCAAAGAGGAGATGTTATAATTTTCATTTTTATTGTTTTATGTAATATGATTATGTTAATGTTCTTGGGAATTGTTTATTTATATGGTTTGTTCTAGGATAAAATGATATAGGGTGACCCCATGATAAATATCTAATTTCTTGAACAATGAGACAGAGTTATCCAATTGAGTTTATCATAAAATATTTAGAAAATATAATGGTGTGGGTATTCCAAATATGACCATGATGTTTACTCCTTATATAGTAGTTTATTATAAAATTCTCCATTTATTTTTATAATAAAAGATAAATATATTAATTATGTTTTTCTTTATTTTCTACATGATGATTATAATTTCATGAGTTATGAAAAAAGGTTTTGTATTATGGTTGAGAGGAATTATTTTATGAAAAAAAATTCATGAGTTTAATAGATTCGTATAAAAGTATCTTATTTACTTATTTTATATACCACACAAATATTTTAGATATCATACTCTATTATAAAATGTTTTTCATAGTTCTTAATATTGGTAAGGGTAATAAAGATATCATTGTGAATTAAATGAAGACATGTCTCAAAAAAATCATTCTATGGGGTTCATTTTGTGTAAATATTGGATACTCAGTATTATATTCCAATTATAATTTGACTATTTATTTTTAATAGCATTACTAATTCTATAAAACAAAAAAAAAATATTTACATGAAAATATTATGATTTCTAATTTTAATATAACTTCAATACATTCTTTTTAATGATAGGTCCTTATTTTTGGTATCAACGTAGGGTTTAGAAAAACTATGAGAATAATATGTAAACATAATATTTAATGAAATATTCATTGGTTTATACTTTTTAGGTATATAAAAGACTTTTTTTTGATGAAAATCTTTTTTTTTAAATTGTGTTATTGCTTTTTGTGATTGGTAATTAATGTAATGTGATAACGTTTAACAAGAAAATATAGTAGGGATATTTTTTGGATCTTTTTTAATTTATATTTTTCATGAGGGTTATATTAATATTGGTTTAGAAAAAGGGCATCTTGTGAGTTGGGTGAGAATCCATTGTATCTAGAATGTCTAAATGAATATAGTAAAAAACAAAACGATGACAATGATTCATCTCCAACCACTAGCCTATGTGAAGCATTTTTTTAGTGTGGCATATTTATTTTTAGTTAACAAGTTTGATGTATATTGAATAAGTTGATTTTGGGATCCAATGTTTTATTAAATAGATAAAATTGGGATGGAAAAATATTTAGTGATTAAGTGAATGATGTTATTTTAAGAGACATTCATTATTTTGGTAATCATATGTGTTCATGGTACAATGAATACTATTGAAATTTATTTGAGGTGTTCAGGATTAATTATATTTTGGACGAATCAATGAATTTATTGTTGAGTTATGATGATTCCAGTTATTTATTGAAATGATTAACCTATATTTTATAGTACGTGATTAAGGTAATTTAATTTTTGTATGATACTTCAATGGTATATGATGTTATTTATCAATAAATTTGTAAAAAATTCTAGGTAGATTATGTGATTGAAAACATATGATTTTTGGGATTTAATCAGAAGGATATTAATATTTTTGAGTGGTCCTTTTTGAGAAATGGGTATTACTATTGAATTTTTGATATTAAAGTAGTTCATTCATATATGGTATATTATTTTTAGATAATTTTCATATTGTGTACTATCCATTTTTGTTTTTTAATGTCTAAAGGTGTAAAAAATATATAGTTTACAGTTTGTAGATTTTGTGATTATGTAGTATTTGATTCTTGTTAATCATGTTTGAATAGAAATTCTTATATAATAATCTTTGTTTGTAGAAAAATATGAAATAGTGGTGGAAATTTATTATTTTATAAAACACTAATTTTCAAGAAATTATATTTCAATATGATCATTTTCTATGTAGTAATAGGATTCTTCACATCTATGAAAATGATCTTAGAACTGAAATGTTTTCCATTTACTTTTCCAACTATGAAATCAATGAAAATTTATCCAATTACAAATTTATGTTATTGTGACTGTTATAATTTTCCTGGTTATGTGTTATAAAGAAATCAATAAGAATTTCATGTTTCTAGTTCTCATCTATATCTATGTTTTCCAATATATAACCCTAGTATTTTTTATCTCATGCAATCTTCATACTTCTCTTTATTTCTCTTAATGTACTTGTTTTACGATTTGATTTTATTATATAGTGTTTCAATAAAGGTAATTTGAAATTTCACCATGGATTTAAAATTAGAGGATTGAGTTTCTGATGGGGTTAGAATGTAACATTCTATGTTTTAGGAAAGAAACACTATGTTCGAATTCATAAAAGATACACTACATAGAATTGTTATTTAAGTGTTATAATTATTTTCTACTTATCAGAATGGTGTGAATGAAAAAATTAACAAATTTATGGAAATATTGTTTACACATATATAAATAATTAATTCATTGGTGAACAATTTATCATAATTTAATGTAAAACATTCTTAAATAAAAGAAAATGTTTATTATGAGAAAAATATTTTAAATGTGCACCTGTGTGTTTTATAACAATAAGTAAACAAACCTCCTTTACTGGATTATATTAATATAATATATATAATATATATAGTATAATGTCTTACAATCATCTTACGTATTTTTTAAACATAGTATATGAATAAATTCAATTTTGTGAATAAAAGTTGTATGTTTCACAATAAGTAGTTTTGTCTCCTTTTGATGGAAAACCAATTTTAAATCTAAATTTTTACACTTTTATAAATTCTATTGTAAAAAATAAACTTATTATCTAGAATATTAACATTAAAATTTACGTTGGATAATTTTTTTGTATTTCTCTAAAAATATTAATTTTTTTGAATAATACAAAAAATAATGATTTTTAATTGAAAACTATTTATTTCATAAAATTTATTTATAGTATTAAATAATATCATTTATTGGTTTAAAATAATAATGACATTATGTTTTTATAATTTAATCCAATTTAGTTAATTGGAATCAATTTCACATTAAAATTTTATATAAAAACCTTGAAAACATTTGAACTTTTTTTTACTTTAAGACACTATTTATTTATTCGACTATGAGATTAATTTTAAACTAATTTTCCCTATATACATGATTTGGATATTGAAAAATATAATTAAATGTTTTTAATCAGTATGAAAATAATTATATAATAATAATAATATAATGTTTCCAAAATTGTGAATATTAACATTTGATATTATTTTTATTAACATAATTAATTGAATATAGGGTTAATTATGGTTAAAAATGACATTAAATTAAATCAAAGCTACACTAATTTCAATGGATGTGTTAATTTCATCTCAAATATTTGTTTGGATTATTTTATATCCACTTGGGAAAACATTGATAAATTTATGTAATTTACATTTTTTTATTCAAAGAGATGAAATATTTTGTGACATCATTTTTTTAGTATGTAATTTTTTTATATGTGGATTTACAGTAGATATCATAATTTATAAATTTTATTTTTAAATATTAATCTATTACATATAATATGGTAATATATTTAAAAATTTTATGGAATAAGTAATCAAAACAAATTTTGACACAATGATCATGTAGTAATTGCATCATTAATAGAAGAATCAAATAAATGATACAAATATTTTAAAATAAATATAATTTTATGTAATTTATTGAATTAAAAAATTTAATGGATGGTTTTGACAAGTTAGGGATGTTTTTAAATGATTTCTTTCGAAGATATAGAGTTATCGGGTTATTATAAAAAATTCAAATATTTAATATTTTCAAAACATACACTAATGATTTTCTAAAATATAATATATTTTTTTAAGTGATAGAATTTATAAAAATATATGATTCACCAAACAAGTTGGGATAAGGCATATAATTTGATAAATGATTAAATTATTGGTCTTTTGTCAAGTTATACTCAATATATTTACCTGCAAATTGTAAATTACATGTTATCATATTAAGAATTAAAATGTTAAAATAAGGGTAAAAATAAAAGGACAAAGATAATGGAAAAAGTAAAATCATATATAATATTATTTTAATGAATTTTATTAAAAAATATAATCCTATATTATAAATAAATCAACTTTGACATATTTATAAAGGAATATTAATTTATAAAAATTTACAAATATAAACATTTCTATGACTTTCCCTCTACTCTATCATAAAAGAGAACTAATTCATAACATTTATTAACACCTCAATCCCAATTTGTTTCGAAAATAATATACAAAATGTTTTCCTATTTTCAGTGCCCAAATTATATAAATCTTATTTTAGGTATAAGACTCACTTTATAGGTGGCAAGGTTCTAATCATAGGAGATCATTAGAAGAAGAGGTATCACTTTTAATGAAGTGTTTCTATTTTTTCTTTTCAATATATACCATCAAATATTCCTTTAACAAGATTAAATAGTATATTTAGTGTAATAAATATACTTATATTTTATGATGTTCATAATATCAGTAAAATCCTTCTCTAATTTTACAAAATGAGAAAAAACATTTCATTCGTATCTACGGTGGACTACCTCCTCATGAACCGATGTTGTTCATTATTCATTACAATCACTCATGACTGGCTATAATGATATAAATAATGTTTATATATGACACTAATTATATATTTATAACTATATGAGAATATGATATCAATTATGTTCTTACATTTGGTTCACATTAAAATGATTACCTCGTTCTGGCGTAAATGTGAACTATCACCTCCAAGAAGGGATGTGATTAATTTTTATTCACCACATCACCATTATGATATATATATATAAGTATATTTATATGATTAATATGATTTTAATGATATTATTATTATTCTGGAAATATAAAAATACAATTACCTTATCTCAATTGCTATCATTGAAAAAGAGAAATGTTATGCACACATACGTACGACATACCTTTTCAATTATTACAACATTATTCATTTTTTAGAACAATGTATAAATTTTTCCATTTACAAGTATAATTTATATATAAATATAAACATTTTCTCATGAATATTATTCTTCATATGAGGTAATTTTGTACATTTTTACTTCACAAATCATTTCAAATTCATTTTGGACTTGAGTATAGAATATTGAAAGAGTGCTTAATGTGAACATAATTAATCAATTTACTATCATGAAATAATATTATTCATATAAATTGAATAATAAAATCTAATATTCTTCCTAAAAATGTAAATAATTAACGGATGTCTATTATTTAGGAAGACAAATAATGAAAAATATGAGTTAAACTCGTTAAAAGAGGCTCATTAACTAAAACATCATTATAATTGATTTAAAGATTTATTATTCTAAATATTTAACATTTATTTAGATGTCTTAAAAGTGTTTTTATGGATTTTTATATGTAGAGTAATTTTTTAAAATGTTGACTCATTTAAAATGATTCAAATTGGTATTGGAAACATTGAATTAAACAAATATTTTTTAACGTATTAATTGTGTTTTATAAATGGATTGATTATTTAAAAAACATTAAATGTATTTTAACATACACATATAAAAAATAATTTATACATTTTAAAATTATTTGTGGATTTTATATTAAAACATATGTTTAAAATGATATTTTAAAATAAACTGGTTTCATTTTTATGTGTCTGGATCTATAAAAAATGAAATGTGACTTTGAAGTGGAAATATTATTTTTCCTTGAGGATTGTATTATATGTCATTTTAATGTTATGGAAATTGGACATTGTCTATATATATGGGTGGTTCTGGGATAAATATAGGGTGGTTGAGCCCATGATTATTTTTAAATGCATTGGGTAATGATACAGAGTTAACTGGTTGGGATTATCCAAAGATATTAAGGGAATATACATCGCTAGGTGTTCCTAATTTAACCATGATATTTATTACCTCTATAGTAGTGAAATATTAAATGTATGAATTATTTAGATTCCACAAGTTAAAATTTTTATTTTAATTCCTATGGCATAATATAGGATTATTATGACATCATGAGGTAAGATAAAGAAATTATGTTTTATAGACAAAATGTATGATTTTCTAAAAAAAATTTCATGATTTTAAAATATTCATGGACATACAGTTTCATTCATTAATTTATATCCCATACATAGATTTTTGATCATATTCCATGTTTTAGAACTTTTTATTCATATTTATTAATATTTTTAAGTGAAAATAATATTTTGTGATAAAATAATCCAAGAAATTTCATGAAAAGTATTTATTTTAAAGGTTTACATTGGTTGATAAAGTGGATATAGAGTATAAAATTCTAGTTAAAATTTATTAGTTTACATTATAAGGGTCATTGAATTATTTGAAAATATAAAAATAAATTATAAATGTTAGAATAATTTTATTTCTTGTTTTGAATTAACTGTTGTACGTTATGTTGATATATTGTTCATAATACCTAAATCCAAAAAAAGATTATTATACCTAGGTAAAAACCCATATAATAAACAAAACAACAATGTTAAAATTTAAATTGAGGTTTCAACATAAATTTTAATAAAATTTCAACTAATTGATGCATGTTGTATAACTATAATAATTTAAAAATAGTATATTTTTAAAAAAATATATAATATTTTGAGAAATGAAACAAGAAAATGGAAACTTGTATTAGTATTGTTAAGAATCTTTATATATATTGAATGAATAATCCATTTTGATACATCTACCAAACATTCTATTGATTTTAATCTAAATGAACAATTCACTCAATGACGACAGGGTATGTGGATAACATCAAAATATAATTCTATCAAGGGCACTTTTAATGATTACCATTTTTCAAATATATACATATTTATTAAATCACTCACTTATAAATGGTTTTTTTTCTTCTGGTCATCAATTTCAATTAGGTTACCCATAATGGTGGTGTCATCTTTATTTTTTAACTATGTAATTTATATAATGTGATAAATATTTTTTATATATCTCTATTAATGAATCATGTGTTAAATGAATTGTTTACAGTGTAACTACAGTTGTATAAATCCTCAACCATATGTTAAAAAATCTGCACTATAATGATGAAGTTCATAGTTATTTTTCATTCCTGACTAAATTTAAAAAATTTACATCAAGAAGGGATATAAATAATCATATCATCCCCCTATAAGAACTATATTGAACACCATAATTATTAGATATAAAAAATAGGATAAATATATTATTATCCCCATTTAAGATCAACTTTATATCTTTTTATCGTCAATTGCACATTTATATTCTCTAAATAAATAAAGAATATACTTACTAGGATTCTAATTTAGATAAGTTAAGTGTTCCAATTTCAATTAGGGTATTAAATATTATGGTGTAAATTATTACCTAAAGTATATAATATCCCAAATTCACTCCATAATCATGCATGAAATCTGAAAAAAAATATTGGGAGCTTGAACGTTTTTATTTTTTTGAAATTATCTGTAGAGATTGTATGATGAATGATTACATAATTAGATAAAAACTCATTTTCTAAATCTTATTAATATTAATATAATGAATAAATAATTATCTTAAAAACTTATGGTTATGAGGAAAACATGAAAAATATGATCAAATCCATCTATCTGTTTAAAAAACTATCCTTATAAATGATCTGTTGCATCTAGTTAGTTTCATATTATATATTTATGAATTAAATGATCACACCAAATAAATCATTAATATTAAAAATATTATGACTATATATCATTTAATAAATTAGAATATCATCCCACATAAATTATTAAAACATGAGGGGTTTGATAAAAATATTACGATCTCATGTTTTACATTCACATACCTAAATGAGATATATAGAGACATGAAAATATAAAAAATAAAATATTTTTTATACATCCAAAATAATTTTTATAATATAAGATCAATATTTGTTTTCATCCATTCCATTCTAATGTGATTAAAAAAACTCTGTCATCCCACATCAAGAATCCCATATAGATCCATTTTCCTCCCCTAGTTGAGAATTTAATGCTCTCTACGTCCATATAATCCACTATGTTCATTTATGGAACACAAAACCCATGATACTAGATTTGGAACAAATTATAATTGATTTAATTACAATTGAGGTGAATTTGGATAAAAATATATTTATTTTAATTGATTTCAATAATTTAATATATTTATTTCATACCAGGAAGGCTCACCCAAAGATAAAGTCCTTGACCATTTATTAAAAAAAAATTACACAAAAAGAGAAACACAATCCATAAAAACCAGATACATAACATAGAAATACTTCCCATCCCAATATTTAAGATCCATTGCTTCATCTGCAGTAGTCGACTCCCACACTAAGCTGTCATATTGTGCAAGTACCTTGGCATACTTCCTTCTGCTGTTTAATTTTTCAAGATATAAGATCTCGTTAGAGGACTGCATACCTTTTCCCTTACTGGTAGAGGACCTAGTAGTCATCGGTTTCGATATAGAGGAGTAATCCTTCCATTGATTCATCCTTGGAGGAGCAGTCCCAGCTTTGTCATTCCCTGAAACATTCCACTTCTCTCCCAAAACAATCTCACTATAGGAGAGTTGGGTCCGGCCACTATTATTCTCCATTTCACTATCTAAAAGTTCCCCACATTTTCTAGAGGCTTTCACTTCTTGGAAATGATTATTTTCTCCTCGCATTGTCTCAAGCTGACTATTAGTATCAATCATTGCAAGACACATCATGTTTTCCTCACGATGAGAAATACTATGATCAACCGAAGGCTCCCTCTCCACTGCCGATTCCAGTTCTCCTCCTGTATTAGTGATAGAATCATGTAAGTCACCATTTATTGTCATCTTTTGAGCTTCTAGAATCAACGACAGCTCTTCAGAGTCCAGATTCACAAAACCGTTGCAGGTTACTGGGACACCAATATTCTTAGAATCCATAGCTAATTGGCCAAATTCTCCTAATGAATAATACCCAACTGCATATGGACTACCCCATCTATTGCAGTTCGGGACTCAACACCGTGGTCACCTCTCAACTGATCAAAAACCTGCATCACGGTTGGGTTCAAAGACACCTCCACTACATTCATACTACAACAAAGCCTTGGAACAACAATATCAATTTCATACCTCAGCTCCCTCTCCAAATTCCCATCAGAAGTATCCTGAACAATTTCCAAATCAGTGCATGGAACCTCCAAACAAGCTCCCTCCCCAGAAGAATCTCTAGCATCGAAGCTCAGTACATGTTCCATAGTAGAGCCCAGATCCCCATTCACAGTCTCAAACCGCGTCATAACCGCCCTAGATCCATCCTTCACATTCTCTTGAAGCAGCCTTGCATTAACACCAAGGTAACAGGAACCACTACACTGCATCTCCACCACCTGAGAGGAAAAACACACCTTGGAATTGTGGAAAAAGGCCCACAGGTGCCCAAACCATCTACAACCAACACAATACATCATCCTTGATTCAAACAAAACCTCATGCATCCAGTGTAATTCCTTCCCATCAGTAATCTAGACACAACGCGAAGGCTTCTGGGCGATGTCGACCTCAACACAAATCTGCGAGCAAATTGGGTGTGTCACACCTCCGTCCTTTGATCTAATCATAAATACCTCTTAATCATATTACCAATGTCATATAGAATAGATGGATTTTGAAATGAAAGTGAAAGGACAGGGAGACTAACCCATGTTACAACCGAAGAGGTATCCTACCGCATGTGAATGTCAAAGCTCCACCAGCAAAAAAAATTCACCGAACCTCCGAGGAGCCCTAGAACATGTGGAAACCAAGTCATCCTCTATGCCGAAATGTACCATTATGTGTCTTCGGTCCATCGACGTGACAACCACTCGTTCCTTCAGTTTCCACGAATCAGAGACAAACCGGGAAAACACTTCAACTGGGGGAAGATGAGGATGAAAGCGAGCCCCCAAAACCTAAATCTAATATATCATTATTGATAATTATATAGAAATATATAACTAAAAATTATCATCAATGATGAATAAAAATGAATACGTGGCTAATAATAATAGGAAATAAATATTGAAATAATAGAGAATAACAAAATATAGATGACTATCTTATAAATATGTCACATTCCTATTCACAAAAAATATCATTATAAAATCCAAGATTACCATGATTTATGTCAAGTGAAAAACCATGATATCTACACATTGTATTATAGAAAACACCACGATGAACAATTAATTAATATCAATATAGCAATGATGTTAATAACTTAATATTTAATTATATATATATAAATAAATTACTTGGATGGAGTTAAATAGTACCATATGTCAATATCTATTATAATAGCCCAACCTGGACAAAAATGTCCTACAGAGATGGTAACATGACCTGATACATTTCTTCATGCGTGCAACTAGATTCAAAAAGTAAATGTGGGTCTATGTCCCTTATATGGGATAGAATACCCCCAATAACAGGCTATAAACAAAATAAGAATAACATAACATAACAAATTATCCATTTATGAGAGATAACTGAATGATTGAATATATTTCAGGCCAGAAACAAATGGGATACCAAAGTAGAATGTCAAAAAATAGTATAATCTATGTGGGTCAATAAATAAATTTATAGTTCTATTATGTCGAACCTTGTCCCCAACCACGACCATGTTTATCTACATATCCGTCAACCACTATCCATGTTCCCTTACTCATATCATGTTCTAAAAAATTATGTTTTCATCTGAATTAGGATTCCCGTTATGGGTAAGAGTAATAAATCATAATATGAATCCACAAATATGTTCTTAATAAATATGGAATTGTAGTAAATGTTCATCCTATTATAATAATAATTGTTCAACAAGTATATTAAACAAAAAATCAAATACATATCAAGCAATAACTAACGAAGAATCCATACACCATCTGATTGTGAATTCATGGGCTCTATGTCAAAATAATAATAACTATATGTTGATTGAGAAAAAATATCCATCGTGAATGAAATTTAGTATTTAAAAATGGATAATGAATTATAAATACATTCTACACCAAATTTATAATGCCTCTATTATGACGAGCTTAGCGGGAATAAAGTTTCATTGAGTTACAACTCATGATTATCTATGAATCACTTATTCTACTTGTGAATCACTTTGTATCATGTGCACATCTCGTGAATCAACAGGCATCGAGAAAACTAGCACATGGATTCTAGGGATCTAGTGCATCTACAAATTGGTGTTATATAGTATTATCATAAATCCACCCAATTTCAATATATATATTCTCCACGATCATAAATAATTCACACTATCCCTTTAATAGATGAATATCATATGGTGATACTCCTATCATAACTATCAATAACCACTTTCATATCATGGTAATACCAAAAAAATGGTATAGTAAATAAGGTATGAATAACATATCATTTTGAGATTATAGGAATTTTTTTAAAAAACAAGTGCTAATGATCCAACATATAATAAAGCTACCAAAATATTAATCATGGACCCATGTATCATAACAGGTCAAAAGAGCTACACAAAAATAAACATATGATCAAAAACATACATAATCATCAAAGAATTCCAATACAAGAACTATATCATGGAAAAAATGTTTATAGGATATCCCCATTATGCCTGGAAGTTCCACAATAAATATTATTGATAAATAATATCATGATTCATCAAGGAAAATTCTACATGTCCCACAGTGTCAGGGTGCATTATAAAAACTCTTATATTTGAAGGCTACAATTTTAATTTTTTTGAATAAATAAAATATTACATGAGATAATATCATTTATCAATTAGATAATATTTAACTGAATGTGATAATTTCATATTTTACTTCTTTATAATTCCATTTCAAATATTATAGAATTAATAAAATAACAAAATTGATGATAATCTATTTTGTTTAAAATAAACTAGATTATACAAGAAGAATTTTGATTATTATTTACAATGATTCAATTTTATTAACACTTTAACAAAAAAACATCCAAAAATTAATTATTAATATTGAATCTCATATATATTGATTAAGACTATTGGGAATTATTACCAGGGTTTTAAACACTTCATTTAATTTAAACCAATATATAGAAAATAATAAGATTTTATCACACAAGGAAACCAAAAGGGGAGTTTATATTGATTTATTTAGGATTCAGTAAGATCTTTTAATGGAATTCTAGGGAAGAAAAAACTCAAGATGATAACCAAAAATGTATATAGAAAGATGTAAATAATTTATGTACTACCATACCTAACGTATTTCAATAAATAAAAATAAACAAATTAATTACCATTTAAAATATTCATGATGTAGGTTTTTAGAGTCTTTTGATTAAAATCACCTGAAATAAGCTCCATGATCCTTAAAAATTCACGATATTTTAATATAATACTTATACACATTAATATAATGAACGTAGTTTATATGATCATGATCGGTAAGAAGAAAAAAGTTGTTTTAAAACCATGTTTCTTCCAAATGAAAAAGGTGTAAGGGAAATATAAATTAACCCATACATAAATCCTAGAAATAACATAAGGGTAAAATTTTCTCCTTTCAATACCCCTGATAAATAATGATAAACCTAAAAAAATTAACCTATAATTAAGAAACACTATAATGTAATTTTTATACCTACACAAGTAATATTTTACACTTAAAAACCATTAAAAACATAGTGATACCATTATATTAATCATACATACCCATACATAATATTTGTAATGTATGGTTTACCCTAAAAACCATATTTTATAATTAAAAAACCCATCTTACCATTACTTAATTCATTTGTAACCCATAAAAAATAACAACTAGCCTATCAAAATTTTATATGTGCCCTTATAAGACATCCATTACCTATATATATTTATTGGAAAATAGTATGTATGCTTTCATAGTGAAAATGTAATGGGAATATATCTTACAACAACAATATAAAATGGATTCTACACATATTTTGACTATGTAAATATAACCACACCACCATGAAACTCAATGAAAACCCATCATTACATAGTCAAAATTATCAAAAATCATTCTTAAACATACGTAAAGAATCAATTAAACGATTAAGTGTAAATTATAAGTATAATTTTTGATTTACCATAAAAAAATAAAAATTAAAAAATGAAATAAGGATTAGGAAATAATTTCAAATTGATAATATTAAAATTCTCCCACAATAACACAATTTCCTCCTTGATATGTATCCTAAGAACTTATTCCAAAATTACTCTAGAAATTGAGCTGGAACATTAGTGTCCTTCTCTAACATTTCCCTTTGGATTCGTCCTGCGTTCATCATGATATAAATAAGTGGAACCAGTATCTCTGAAACTAAATAATTTCTGTAATAAAATGTTTGTTCTTAATTATCCTCATATAATTAATCTAGATCCAATCTAAGTTACTTATAGTCTATAAAATGAGAATGATGAGGATCAACCCTAGGACTATAGTTATCCAAGAACACATCATTTTGACATATATAACCTGATGGATGATCAAGATGAATCACCATTTCTATAGACATTTTGTGGTCTTAATGACTTAAAAATTTTGGTTCTTTTTTCCTAGCTTCAATGAACATAGATCCCCATCCTAGATAACACTAAAAATAATAATTTATCAAAAACATGTAACTCCAAAGGATATCTCCTCCATACTATAAATGATTATTTCTATTTATTGAAACCAACAAATCCTTTATATGTAATTATATAATATATGATGTATCCTTCATCATAATAGTCCCACAAATTATAAACACCACTTCCATATGTTAAAAAAGTCACGACTTGCCTATATATCTATAGAGATAAAAAATGGATCATTATTTATATAATTGTTGAAAAAAACCATTATATGTCAACTAAACAAAGGATATGTACTCTTTTAAATCTCCCCCATTGTTTGGACTATAATTTAGAATAATATCCTCTAAAATTTGAATTATCTGCACATACTATTCATATGTCAGATGATGATGTGTTGTTCTCATTCTCAGTTATGCCAAAATGTACTTTTCTAATCCAACACAAATGATGAAATGAAATGTGTACCTCTATTTGTTTAAATTTACATGTAGACTCCATGACATATATGATCTCATTGACATAAATATTTTCCATCATTACTTCATAGTGAGTCTCATTAATTTGTAAGAAGGGATAAACTATTTTTAACTAATTAATAATCTCCATGATAATATCAAAACTCATCAGAGTTTAGGCTATACATATCACCGTTTTAATTAGAAATTATTCAAAAATATAAAAATAAATTAGATTTCTCTCGAATCAAACAACATGAAATTAGTGTTGGGCCCTTACCCAATTGTAATTAAGGAATTAGAAAACAATCACATTGATGTATTCCCCTCAAGAGACCTAAAATTACATCACCTTTCCATAGCTATGGAATCATGGGATAATAATATTTCATTAATGTGGATCAAAAAATTATATGTCAATAATTTATAATCGGAAGTATAATAGAGGATAAAATGATCAATAAGTCTGGTCATATTACAACTAGAACAAATATGATGGAATGCAGAGTCTATAATTTCAAACAATGATCTAGATTAAGAATATATGGGCCAAATTGAACCTTTTATAGAATATTTTACCTCAAAACCATATTCTATAGTATAATAAATCTCATCCAAAATGGTGTATAATATATATGAAAATTTCTATGAGACATATGATATTTTTTATTCAACATCCATGTATGATTCTATACTCACTGAAATTATCCCAATGTCCATGTCTATGATTTTAATACACAACTATGGAGCATAGAAAAAAATTCTATAACATAGAATTATTTGAGATTTTCTATATCTATATATTATTGATTCTGGACCTAGGGTAATATGGAGTCCCTGATTTAAATACAAATATTCCAATGTTGAAGGAAATTTGGGGACCTCTTCATAAGACTGATGAATCTAGACTCCATTCCACCTGTATAGTGATACACTTATAATCATATTTTTTTATAATCCTTTAATCATAATTTGAAATTGTAGTATAAGTATATTGACTTCCAAATGGAGATGTGAATGTCAGAATAAGCTCAACCACTCAACCATACTCCATTATTGTCAATAATTCCATGGGCTTATGTCGATCATCATGTTATGATGTTTGGTCAATGTTCATTGACTTCGGTCTGACGTCAAAATTTTGTCCAATCTCAATCTTTCTTGCCATAGGATCATCATTTGTAGTTGTAAGTGTATAAATTTGATGAATCATTGAAAAATAAATATATTTGTATACACTAACATGGATCCCAATTAGAAATTCATAAAATCACATTTTAATAAATATTCACCTTATCCGGAAAGAAATCCTAGAATAATAGGTCCTTGAAGCCCCTTAAGTGAGTCCATCATGAGGAATATCTTATCCCTTTAGTCCCCATAAATGCTTTGAAGTTATCCAATGCATAATCCTTCCTAAATATCAATAATATCTTTTGGAATCATGAAATATTTTAAAACACCGTCTATGAAATCCACCAATGATCACCATTCAACAGACTACAAGTTTCCGAAATGGATTGAGGATTTTAGTGGAAAATTCATTGGCAATGTCCCCCACAGATCTCAAGGGATGGAATCTAGGATAGAGTGGGCATACATTATATACAATTATAGTGGTTTCAACAACATTATCTTGAAAACACTTATACTCAGCAGGGGGTCCCACAAAATACATAGAGGAAACATAATCATAATGATGATTGTATTTTAGGAACATAAACAATTTTTACCTGTATGTGGGATCATGAAATATTCTCATAGTACACTACTCAAGACACAAAAAACACTCATACTAGTAACAAATATTCCATGTGTATATATGATAGTAACATTATATATATATATATAAACAAACAGATAAATTTAAATAAATCAAGTAAAATTAAATATCCATTATTACAAAAAGTTATAAAAATATTAGCCACAACACGAAATATACCCAAATAGATATCTCAATCAAGGTAGTTTATTAAAAAACTAAAATACCACAAAAAATAGGTATATATAAGGCATAGGAACTGACATGACTACTGATTTATCAGGAAAGAAAATTAATTCTCAAATTAACTATAGCAAGAATCTCTTCAATGGTAAGTAGTAACTCTTTTAAAAATTTGAATAAATGATATGCATAAACACCCCAACCATATTCAATAAAACATTACTCTTTCATATCTTGTCCTATGTTATTCCAAAATATAATGAAGAAAACTAGTGATTTGATACTATTTTTTAAAGATCAATAAGGCACCATTGGGTTTTAGATTTATGATATCATGACCTCACATACACGTCCTCATATAGATGAGGTTTCTGACTACATTTGAAGGTTTTTGTTGGTTTGTTGAGAAATTGTAAACACATTATAATTTCAATTTAAAAAATTGTTTAATAATAAAAGATATAATAAAGGAATATAGAGAAACAAAATTATGGCATTCATGTCACAAAATTAATAAATGATATCCCAAAGTGAAATTCCAAACCACTGTATAATTATATAATTTATATAAATAGAAAAAAATTGTGCGGTCCTCTTTAGTCCATCCCAACTCAATAGTCTCTCTAGGATATTCTTTTCAGTCATATCCATAGATTCATTTCCATTACTAATATCAATATACATTATTTCTACACAAAATTATGATTTACATATAGTGTATGATTAAAAAAACCGGTAAATCACCAGCAATTTATAGATAAGAATTGAAAACGTACAATAAGTCTAATCCATAATTATAATAAATTTATTAAATTCATAATAAAAATCATGAATGGAATATTCATTCATTAACTAATTCTCCACAACCCTATAGTAGTACCTACATTGGCTCTATGATAGAAGAAAAATGAGGATATGTTGAAGGTATCAAAAAATAATAATAAAAATAACAGGTTAGTATCCTCAAGGAATCATGTGTTCATGAAATTCAAAATTTACATTTTCCCATGAATGGAATGTATCCACTAAATAAATTGTCTTTGAGTACCCCACTCATGATCACTACCAATCGATAATGATAAGCATGAATCATTTAACATTAAATCCACTAAAAGTGAATCTATAGGTATATGGTAAACATATACCTGGTTTATATGAATTGAGTTCATACCCTAAATAATATTATATGGTATCATCATATCTACTGTATGTTATCAGGACCATTTTTCTACAATCACAAATCATGTGAAATCCCTATCTTTTGGATAAACATAATATGATGGTACACATATCACATGTAGCAATTACCACCTCCACATTATTTTAAAACATATTATAGTATAGGTAATATAGTCAAATAATAGCTTAACATCATGAGAATATATTATAACGTCATCATAACATGTGACTATAATTAAAAATTTCAACATTATAATTATGGAATAAAAATCTAATAAAATATCATAATGTGTATAATGGACAACACACACAACCAAATGAATTCCCAATAATGAACGATCATAAATTTATTTCAAAATGAAAACTATATCATGAATGAATAGACTGCATGATATATAGATATGAAAATGAGCATCCTACCTCAATTTGATTGATGGAAATAATCAATGATCATCAAGGAAACATATCCGGAGTAACATCCACATTTTTTTCAACTCATATATATTTTCAATGATTACATCAACTGATTCATACTATTTTATTTTAAAATGAAATAAAAAATTACACGGGATAGTAAATCCCCTTTGCTAGACAATCCATAACTATATATTATAAATCAATATTGTACTAAATTATAATTCTACTTTATTTCATGAATATTAAATACAATTTAAAATAATTTGAAAATCATATATCTTTGGTATAATCTAGTTTATAAAATTCTATTTATTACTATTCATTTCCATAATTCTATGAAAATTTCATTTGTAGTACTCTATTAATTTTTTTAAAAAATATATATGAATCTAAAATCAAACAACTAATAAATTAATATATATTATTCTTCCTACCTTGGTTTTAATCCCATCACAAAATTACTCCTAGGATATTGAAATAAGAAATATTATATCATTCTTATAAATACAGAAAAAAGATATGAATGACTGATAGAGTCTTCAATAATATATTTCAAATGAATTTTAAGTCTATTTATAGTCATGATAATATCAAAAAAATTATGAAATAACAGTGCAAATAAATTTTAAATGGAAAAAACATTTCCCTTAATAAAGAACAATCCCAAATGAAATTTTCAATTAAGAAATTACTTAATAATTATTTAAGAGTGGAGTGACTATAATCGTTCATAATAATAGTCACAAACCATAACCTTACAAAATCCATAGGGAAGCCTTATTTAATGGTAATAGTGATTTACCCTTATAGTTCCTATCGCCATCACTTAAGTATAACTGATTACCCTTAATACACCCTCTTTATAAAAGGGCTACCCTTAAATGTATTAAAATAAACTTACATAACCATTTAAAAGACCATTATAACCATACACATGTTATAGAGAACCAATATAAAACCTTTAGAAACTTATGTATTCCCTTTAATGGAACCTTATTAACATAACATTATTGTTAGATTTTATGTTTGTTCCTTACCAAATATCTTATGCCACATATATGTGGCCTAAAAAACCAATATTACCCTTATATAGTATTCTTCTTACCCTTACATATCATTTTACTACTCATAAAAAGTTCTTTATGAACCCTTACACATTTAACCTATTATTTTTTTTGTAATAGAAATCAAATAGTAACCTCTGGTAGCAAATAATAAAATGGATTTACCCTTACACAATACATAGATAAGGGTGATGACCCATACTCAACCAATATAATTGGGACTACACCATTAATCAAGTCATGGAAAATGTCATTACCTTTACTTCAAGGCTTGTGAACACTTTTACCAATATTTTACAAACAAAATACCTGAATAAGGGTAATTTTTAGAATTTTTTTAAAAACAGCAAATATTAAAACATATAGGGTTAAACTATTAATTTAAAATATCAAATATTACATCCTTACCTATGTGTTTCATAAGTGTTCCATCATTCATAATACCATGAGAACCCATGGAAAAAATGATTTCCATATAATTTAACATTTGTATCACGTTATTCGATTTAAAAAGAATATCATTTGAACAAAAAATTAATTTAATAATTTTTTTTCATTAAAACAAATTTCAGTGTGATTTAAAAAACATAAATCTATAAGAGTTTTATTTTATTGTGTTAAAATATATAATAGAAAAAAATCATAAAAGATGATTTATTATTATTTTGACTCTGTATCAAAGTGAATACGTTATGTGTTACAAAAGAAAATATAAATTTTAATGAAATTTAAATGAATCAATTATATAATGTAATGATGATAAAATATTCTATTAATGAATAATTAATAAAAATATCTATTATAACTCAAATATAGATGACAAAATTAATGACCAATAAATGAAACAATCATTTGATTATATTTAATTAATGATTATTCTATTAAAACCCATTTCATAAAAAGGATGGTAAATAATCCATATGATAAGTGGTAATAAGATATTTACTAATCCTCAGATAAACTACATATTTGGATTTCAAGATAATAAAGCACAATATTAGTCAGAATAGTTAATATTGACATGAAATGGATTGTCTCCATTCGTAGAGGATGTAAAATATTATTAATGTAATCAACTCTAATGTAGAAGCATATCCATAACAGAATAATTATTTTATGTAAAAATGTTATCAAATAAAAATTATGATATATGTAAATTAAATATAATAACATTATAGAAATACCAAATCCGAGAAAACTATAGTTAAAGAGGAATATATATTACATAGGAAAATAAATTTATTCATGAAAACCATTTATGAATACCACAATCATTTATGTAATAGTATTTTATAAAATTTATAATTAAATTTATTATATAATTATGAAAATGAATGTGAAAAATAAAAATATATATATTTTAATAATCTTATAATATAAAGATAAAACTTAATAGGAAGGTATATAACTCAAGGTAATATATTTGAGTAGTTAAAACAACCCATCAAATATATATAATTTTAATCAATATAATTTTAATAATAAAATAATATATTCATATGAAAATAACATTAATTTATATTATTTTTTTATCAAAAATAAATACATGGGAAGTATACACACCAATAAAGTGGAAATAAGTGTTGAATATGTCATACGTGTCAATGATGAATAATTTGGATACAAAAAATCCTTATTTAATTATAAACATATTAATTGAATTATTTTAAATATTGAAACATTAAACTTATATTAAAA
Source organism: Viscum album (assembly GCA_963277665.1). NCBI lineage: Eukaryota > Viridiplantae > Streptophyta > Magnoliopsida > Santalales > Viscaceae > Viscum > Viscum album. The sequence continues at coordinate 1,599,706,835 of OY728136.1, forward strand.
ATAAAAATATATAATATATTGAAATTAAATTTAAAGTAGGATTCATATACACCATATAAATTATAAAATATTCCTGATAAATAATATTTCTCAATGAATGATATTTTAAATTGAGAAAACCATACCATAACTCTCAGCATTAATAAAAGTGTATTAACCTATCACAAAAATTGTTAGTATCATAATAAAATATTTCATAAACATATTCATATCAACTTATACTAGTAACATCAAATTATAATGATTTATTAAAAATATATTTTTAATTTATTTCATATTATTATTTGTAGATGTTAGAAATTTAATTTCTTTATATAGAAATTGAAATTTTGATTTCCAGCACTATACATTGATATAACATTATGAATTAAAGTATTAGTTAGGGGACTAAAATCTATTTTTTTATAATTTTATAATGTTTTAGTAAAATTAAATGATAGTAATATATAATATTTTTTTTAAATGAAATCATTGATGAGAATATTTTGTGTAATACATAAATATTGAATATTTATTTATTATTTAAATTATCTATTATTTCCTCAGGTAGTTAGAATGATTTTCCATTACATCTTTTAGATACTATATGAATTATTTTTTGAACTATTAGATAAGACAATGTGAGATTCCTTGTCCCATCTTGGTCAGAAAATTTTTTTTGAACAACATTTATTATATTAATATAATGAGCATTCATTTTCATAAAAATAAAAAAATACTACTACATAGTGAACTAGATTCTAAATTCGAGGGAATGATTTATTCGAAAATTTGGGTTTACCCGAGAGATGACATAAAATTTGTCGTCACTATGTCTTTATGTCGACAACCTTTGTGGGATAATAAAAATATATATGCAATTATATTTAACTATTAAATAATCTAAAATCATTACCCTAATTGAATTATATTTAGAAAATTCAACGACACAATTTTACTTTTATCTAACTATCCTTGCAATGATAGACTACCCATTGGGAAATGAATTGGGAGTTGTCTTTGAAAACAATATCGGATCATAATTAGATAGGGGATGGATGAGCCATATGATTTTTTGGATATCGACATTGATGAAGATGAAAAAACATCCTTCATCAGAAATATTCCAAACTACATGTAGAGTGGTTGTAATTATTAGTTCATTCCTTTCTTTTTATCCTAGACGATTGTAGGTCAATTTCATGAGTAATCATTAATTCACGCATCGATGGTCAATTTAATAGATGGATTTAGTTTTTTCATTTTTATCCCTCATTGTTGGTCTAAATATATGACCACATATTATGGATAAATGAAACAAATGATGTGTTTTATTCCTTACATATTGTGGCTTAGGGATTTCTACCTTGTTTGTTAAATGGAAAATGTTGGAATTTTATTTGGTTAATGGATCAATTATTACCTGAAATATGATCATTGTGTGATCATTCTTTATACCAGTAGAACAATATCATGGAAAAAGTTAATGATAAAGGGTGTGATAAATTTTCGGTGATGTCAGATGATGATTGGAGGTAGATCAGAATGGACAAGAAATTCCAGTTCATCCTAGTCTCAAGAGTGTGGCTATAGACGAATTTTGGGGAAATTTACTAAGGTGATTTAAAGCATGTACTCATTTTCTCCAACAATGGAGTTTTAGAACAACCAATATCTCCCATATCTGGATCTAATGTAGGATCTATTGACGTAAATGATAGTTTGGATAATATCCAAATTGATTTGGAAAATATCATGTAATAGAATATATTATCACTTGGCAAATTTTTTTGGGACCCCAAGGTTGTTAAGAATGGGTTTCATTGTATAGAAAAATATCACATGTCATGTGAAACTAACATGAACCCGGTGACATGTTCTCAACGACATGAAGTGTATCATACAAGATATTTAGGAAAAAACACAACCATAGTAAATGGACATGTTTGATGTTCACTGATACAACCTATATAAAAAGACATGGTTATATGTGCGTGGGAAAGGATAGACAGCATGGTTAGAGTTTTGAAAGATCTCTAAATTAATTGTATCATTTCGACAAAATGTGTATATTTAATTTTAAATGTTGTGCAGGGTATAGACACGTGGGATGACTAGAGGTTAGATGGAATAAATGTGTACTGTCCTATTTATGGTGTGTCCCTCCTTAAATGGTGATTGAATCCCTTCCATTCATTAGTTAATAAAAATATTAGTTGATTGAGTTTCTTATTTTCATCCCCTATAGGGTAATGTATGTAATTACATCCAAATCTATATAATGTGATCCCATGTTGAGGATGAATCTCTAATAGAATTTTTTGTTTCGCTATAAGATACCATAGTGTGACATTCTATCATTTTTTCTATTAGTGAGGTTTCTAGATTTAGTAAGTCCTCCGTGATCTAGGATTTTAACCTTCATATAACAGTCCATTTTAGTAGGCTAAAAATTTCATTAGATGTTGATCCCATACATAGTGGATTGATCCATATTGGGATCATGGTGTCGCCCTAAGGTCCAGTGTGTAATACCCTATTATAGTATGTGGGTCTTGTTATATTGGTGAGATTTCATAAGAATAATCCAATTATCATCTCTTATAGGTTAAGAATATCCATTTTTTAATGTCTTGTTGGTTTAATTGTCCCAAAATAATCATTTTTTATAATAGTCCTTTTTTGGAATGTATGGTTGTTAAAACATGAATGTGTTGCGTCACTCTTGATTATATCTGCATTTCTTATGTCTATTCTCCAAAGTACTATTATTTTGAGATGATTTTTATTGATGCTTCATGTTTAGTGTGTTCAGCTTGATCTGCAGGGTACTATTATACTCAAATGTACATGGGCTCTACCCGCACATCTAGTGTCTTATAACAATGAAATTCCTATAAAAAATTTTGTAGGAGGACTAGAAACATTGAATTGTAGATTTAATTTGGATAAATAGAGTAGTTTTTTTGTTTTTGTATATGATCATAGTCCTTGTAATTAGAGATGGTAAGACTCTATTCATTTCTTATTAGGATTTTATTTTTACCTCTTTATCACATTCAGTATGTTAATTTTAAATTATAATGGAAGAATCATAGATATTGTAGTGTCCTGAAAATTTTGCAGGGGGAAAACCCAATTTCCCCAAGACTTGGAAAAGGACCGAACCTGTCCGTGTACCAGCTCCCAGCAACAGTACTTGGCCGGTTTGGAAAATCACAATACCGTAGACCCGCATCATCTGCGAAGAAATGGTGGGGACCCTCTGTGGTCATGCAGCAGGATGGGCGCCAGTCCGGTTCACCGTTACGAACCGCCCTAACCGCAGACCGCGTTGACCAGTCCAAGTCGCACCCGCTGTCATTTGCGGAATAGAGGCGGAAACCTCCGCAGTGGCAGAGTAATCCCTGATTTCGCCTCGCAGAGGGGGGGAAGCATTCAATACCCACCGCGAATCGCGGATTGACCAAGTCAGATCTGAATCGGGTTATGGGCCTCCATAAAGGGTGTCGCGTGGCCACAGATACATTCCTTTCCCCACTCTATAAAAGGAGACCAAGGGGGAAAGAAAAGCAGATCGGAGAACTGGAATCAGATTTGAAGGGATAGGATATCGGTTGAAGGAAGGCTTTATATTTTGAAAATAGAAAAATTCCCATCTGCAAACCACAGCAGATATATGAATTAAGAAGGAATCAGAAAACGCATAATAAATTGGTGCACCGCGAACCTAAAAAAACAAAAAAGGAGAACCACGAAGGATACCCCCTATACGAATGACTTCCCCACGGACTAGGGAGTTTATGCCTCTTTTCCCATCCTTCGTACCGTGTAGCACCCTCCTACGCTGGCAAAGCCCCAACCGAAGACCCTCCAACCGGCGCCACCCTTGGCTGCCGCAGCCCGCCTGGAACCCTCCGTGAACCACCCTAGTTCGTGGATTGAACCCAAAGCCACAAACCACCCTGGTTCGCAGATTGAACCTGAAGTCGCGAACAGTCCTGGTTCGAGGGACGCCAATCAGTATGCGGACCACCCTAGTTCGCAGATTGCTTCTCCAGCCTTGTGGCACTTTCCCACGCGAAAGGCGTCACCACCTATACCTCTCAGTGGTTCGCTAAATACTTCGGTGTTCTCATTTCTAGAGCATGGTAAAATCCTTCCGATCTAGCCAGGTCCTCTGTAACTCCCTCATTGGCCTATTCATCGGCCCGGAGCCGAGGCCTCTGCCAGAGCTGCCGAATCCGCATGGTATGACTTTAAGGTGCATCAGCGCGCCATTTTGAGTTCACATACCCATGGTAAATAAAGGAAAAGGGGTTTCCCTAACCCTTGAGAAGATTCCTAAAGCATTCCTTGGTTCACATTCCCATGGTAATGTAGAGTCTGTGCTTAGGAATCCCTTTTTTGCGCCTCCACTAGTTGAGGGTTCCTCGAAGATGGTAAAATACCCATCATATGGAAGCCCTCATGCATTGAAAGAGAAGAGATGGGCATAAGAACACCCCCATTCCCTCTCCCTCTGGGCTTTGTCACCCTGGGAGTCTGTCCCGGAGTAATACCTGACCTTCTGGGCCTCCTCAGAGTTTAAGCACCAATTCATCATCCTGGGCCACTCCATGCATAAGCCCCACTCCGCTTATCACAGACGCACCTTTTGCGACGTGATCGTCTTCCCCCTGCGGCCTCTTGTTTCTCGCACTGAGCATGACTCACGTGGGCTTAGAGTAAGCATCGAACATGATATCCTATTATGGGCCTCCTCAGAGTGTAAGCCCCAATCCATCATTCCGGGCTTCCCTAGAGTGTAAGCCCCAAGCCAATGCAAACTACGTGGACTTTGATCCCTGCCACCTAGAAAAGGTACGTTGGAAGCCTCCATGAGGTTCAAGCCCACCACCCATTGGACCACCTGGTCTCTCTCCACGTCGGCTCTCTAAAAACTAAGAAAACTACAAGGACTTTGATCCCTGTATCCTAGATAGGGTACGTAGGAAGACTCTAAGGGGGTTCAAGCCCAACAACTGGTCAATCCGACCATATCCACATCGGTGCACCGCGCCACTCCTGGTGCCACCTCAAGCGATTTCCAACCCTTTTAGGTCATTAATCGAATGAGGGATGGTAAAACTCGGGCATAAATGATTCCGAACCCCAGCGTCTAGTTGATCATTTCCCATCAAGGTTAAATCCATGGATACTATGTTTGGGTATAATCCAAAGATTCGTGAACATATGAATAAGTCATAAATCTATAAGAGAGTCCCGGAATAGGCAAAAATTCCCCCCCAAAAAGGGTGCGATGAGCCCGACTTCCCATCATCTCAACCAGTGTGAGTTCTTAGGAGTCACTGGTCAGACCATCGGGTGAACGCCTACATTTGGAAAGTAGGTCCATCAATCATTGGATACGGAGCCGTTGGGCATTTCGTGGTTGAAAACCCAGAACGAAACAAAAAATGATGAACCCGACATGAATCTTTAACCAAACATGATGGATTCAACTTAATCTCATCCATTTACCCCTTATGCTCTAAAGGAGGGAAAAGCGAGGTCATTAATTACGCATGGGATTATGAGAAGCTTCTTTGACGGGTTCGCTGCTTGTATTTGCTAAAATGTTTTCCAGGTACCACTTTCAGAAATCCCTTCGATCCAATGGAATCACAAAGGAACTCACTAGTGTGTGTTTCCAATGATGCAAGGACAAGACTTCCTCAACATCAGATGGCACTATCCCCCACCCACTGTCTTCAATGCTATGTTTCAGACACGCTGATCCGAGAGTACCACGCAAATGGTACTCTCCCAACTGTGGAGGCATCCATGCACGCCCTCCAATCCGTTAGGATTCACCGGTCTACTGCCCAGCTGCGACCACAAAGGAAGATCTAGACAGCCCATGTCGTTATCTCCAACCGTTTCCGGGGTCTATCCCTAGACCGGGACAATTCATACCTCCCTTATCTTAGGGAGGTGGATGAGGTCGATGTTGAGGACTTCATCCCCACCGAATGGGTGTTCCGCTCCAAGGCACCCCAGGAAGACATCATCGTGGTCATGCCACGACTTGACATCCTCGTGCCGAGGAGGATGTCTCCCCGAAGATTCAAGCCCACGCTCCCCAAGCTCCGGCCCCTCGGACCGCCTGACAAGGGCGGCAGACGTACAGTCGGGGACCGGTCATCACCCTGGTCTTTAAGAAGGAGCTCTGCTGCCCAGCCACATAGACGTACCACGAACAGGCAACTACACCTGTTCGCTCCTCCCAAGCCCGTTGTCCAGACATGGCGGCATCATACAAGCCGGCGCGAATCCCTGCAGAGCTTCATCAAGCCCATCGCTCACGCAGGACGACACTTACTAGGTAGGCACCTCTTCCTACCCAGGGTCGTGAAGCCCACAATCCTGACCTGGTGGCGACCCGACACCAGCATGACCATCTCCCAACAGTTGCATCAGACGCTCGCCATCTTGATATGGTAGCAATCAACAAAGCCCAACACCCAGATGTGGCGGAAAATCATAGGCGGGCTTTGTCTCCTTGCAAACAAATCCCACCGACTAGATACGGTGGGAAACCAATATATGCAGGGCCAGCTCTCTGTAGATTCAAGTAATGTCCACCACCCTCATGTGGCAGAAAATAGAGAGAGAAACCGGCATATCCCAGTATAGGGGCATATTCGTTCACCTGCCCCAACACAGGAGAATTTTCAGTACCCACTAACCACTGGAGGACCGGAGCAGGATATTCCTACTCTGATACCGGAATGGGCCTTCATACCCATTCCATCCAAAGATGTATCTTTTTATATCCTAGGAATGATGGAGGAGTAGGTATCAATCCTAGATCATATCTTTCAGACTTTACATCATGTAATTTCATCGGTGACAAAAACAAGGACTCAGGCCCGTGAGACCGTCTCCACAATTGAGGCAACTCATCTAAGAGACGAGATAGCCACCTCAGAGCATATCTGCATCCCTGCTCCTACCCAGGAGGGTCGCCAGATATATTTCACGACACAAGGGCAACTGGATGGAGTAGATTCACTCATTCCAATTGGGGGACACCCTTCCATCATGGTCGATGCTTCAGAGCAGGCATATATCCCAGCAAAAAGTCAATATGTTTGTCAGCACATCCCGACAACGTCACAGGACCCAATTAGACAGGGACCCAAAGGAGGTGAAGGCTGTTTTCAACAGTAGATGGTCCCCTATGCCCGCAAAAGAGTGCCCCGAACGCACTGAAGGTAGTTGGAAAATAATGATCTGGATCATGACTCCACTCTACTGGAAGCTAGGTTTCCTGAAGCCGCTAAGCACGCATCAAAGGCTCGAAACCCTGCCCACCCATTACCATATTATGGGAGTAGAAGTAGCAGTTTCGAAGGTCCTCCGTTCAATGTTGCTACCAGTAGCTCTAAAGGTCCTCCTCTGAGAACTTGTGGGGGCTTCCCCTGCGGGCATATAATGATTAGTCACGATAGCTTCTCTCTTGATGCGAGTCATGGAAACCCTCCACGTGACTAGAAGATCGACCATCAAGAAGGTACTCTACTTTTTTTGGTCCACCTTGAAGGTCCTCCATGGGGTATACACTGCAATCACTTTCCATGCAGTAGGACCACAAATTATGATGGTATTCCTCACTATCATAGTTGCAACTACGGAGGTCTTCTCCGTAGTGACATATCATCACGATAAGAAGGACCTCCCATTATCATGGCTTTCCCTGAAGGTCCTCCCGAGGGGTCATGCTGCAACAGAACTCCACGCAGCCAGGCATCAAGTCACTATGGTAGTCCTCACCACCCTGATAATGGAGGTCCTCCCCGTAGAGACGTCGAGAAACGAGATGGCCCTCCCCTCGTTGTGGTACATATTGGAGGCCCTCCCCAGGATGTATCCCGTAGATATTCTCCCTATGGCACCAGTAATGGTAGTCCTCGCCATTGTCGTAGCTGTGATGGTAGTCCTCGCCACCATGGCCGCCATCACGAAGGTCCTCCCTGCAATGTCCCCAAGAAAAAGGAAGGTCCTCCCCTTATCACAGTGTGTCCTGAAGGTCCTCCCCAGGATGCGCATCAAAATCCAAGCCATGATGGTCATCCCCACCATAATTCCAATCATTGCGAAGGTCCTCCCTGTAACAACGTTGCGCAGCCAAGAGGTCCTCCACTTGTTGCAACATGCCTTGGATGTCATCCCCAGGGTGTGGACTGAAAAAGTCTTCTATGCAGTGAATCATCAATCAGTAATGGTAATCCTCGCCATTACGACCTTCATTGAAGAAGGTCCTCCCCACAATGACATATTATATCCATAAGAAGGTCCTCCTCCTGCCGAATCATGATTTGAAAGGCCGTCGTATGCCGAGGCACTCAGAAGGAGAAGATCGAGCATGTCAGATTCCCAGCATGTCACTAAAGATGACCTTCTTCGATTAGGAGCCGTTCCAGGGCCACGTTCATCTTTTGAACCACCTTAGAATCATCCACAAGAAAATTCGATACCTACCGGTCCAACTGCCTCTTTCTACAGTGAGAGCCTTAGTTGGGATGACCAGGTAGAGGAATCATTGTCAGAGGAATATGCCAATATGTTGCACCGGAAGAAACGACTGGCCATGAATGAATACGCGACATCCGCCATAATATATGGACAACCCTCTGCCTGCTAAAATCGAGCTTCATTTCCTATGAAGGGTATGTAGACCTCGTCAAGATGATAGGGGACCTCCTACGTCACATCGACCTGGAGACCCTTTCCTCTAAGCGATAACAATGCCCCAAGAGGCGGAAAGGGAATATGGAGGCAGCTTGCCTTCGTGCACTCCACTAGCTGTGCCACCTCATCGGTGACGCTCCAGCATGAGTCCATATCAGGGGATGGGGGGAACATTGAGCTCTGCATTTCACTCTACTCCCCGCCTAGAAGAACTTGTTTGGCATGGTGTCTTGCAACGTCATCACATCTTGACAAAAATCAGGTGGATCCCTGCACAGGAAAGGAAACACACCCAACAGAGTCGGGCCTCAAGTAAGTCCTAGAAGCAGTAGGCCCTATGGGAACGAGCCATTAAAAAACTCCAGAATCAGGCAACCAAGAGAATACAGCAGGACTATCTCCTAAGAGAGACCAATAAACGATCTCTTCCTGCCTCCCCAGATGGGACTGATCCATAGGTGAATGCAGCAACAGATCTGGTTCACCCCCAGATGTGGGCACGCGAGATTAGCAGGCTGCGATAGCCGTATCCACTGCCGCAATCTAGGGTGAATCCCATCCTATAGGGCTGGGGGGATTTTTTACAACAAATTCCCCCATAAAACCAATAAAACCAAGAAGAGACTCAACGTCTAGGGAACATAGACAACCCCATCCCTCACGACTGGGGGCATTATTAACCCCTTCACAACGACCTCCCCCATGAGAGTCGATATTCTCTCACCTAGGGAGGAAAGTCAGAAGTGGAGGCTCCCGTCCCATCCCATCATATGAATCAACATCCCCTCTGAGAGGAAGGTGCACTATAAGGTCTCATCAAAGAAATTTCCATGCCACCCTTCTCCATGAAGTCTGAGGGAAATCCCATGTCATTATAGGGAAGTCCAGCAGAAGACGCGGGATATTATCTTCCTATTTTGAAGATGACATCCCGTCCACTCCACAATATGCGTTCATCAATGCCATAGAGGCTAACCCCGCGAGTGACACCGGGGAAAATGAAAATCTGTATGGATCGGGAGATTACGGTTTCGGTCAGGTTTTGACTCACAACGAACCCCCAGGTGTGCACACCTAGAACCAGAGGGCCGCTTTAAATATGGCTGCCCCTTTAGCTAACATCCCTCCACCTACCCTGCGAGCTTCCAACAAGGACAAGAACAAAGGAACAGTTACCCTTAACCCATCCCCCTCTCTCGATAATAACGAGTCGAAGAGAGGTTCGCTCAACAGGAAGAAGAGATGAAAGAATTGAGGTGGCTTAATGCCGAGCTACTCCAGAGGAATTGCCTTATTGATAGTGTTTCCCAAGAAGAGCCACGTCATGCACTCCAGACAAGTGCACCTCAAAGGCTAAGGCTATCCCTGAAAAATGAATCACGGTCAGGGCTCCCGTCTAATGAGGCGCCTGGCCCGCCCAACTACCTAGATGTGGATCCAGAAGAATACGAGGATTTCCCTCCACTTAGGAGGAAACCAGAGGAAGTACGCCCGAACCCTATGAGGGTTCCCCGAACGGAATATGCACCCTTTGTGCTTGCCAACCCTGACCCTCATGCAATGCCTCAGGCTACGCCTACCCAGGGTCAGGCCCAACATGATGTAAACCAGGGACTCACCAATACGATCGAGGCATTAAAAGCTCGACTGAAAGTGACGGAAGGTCGACACACTCTGATACAGCCTGAGTAGAAACCTTACCCATAGTGGGTGACCAACACAACACTGCCACCCAATTTTGGGAGCCATGTATTCCACATATTCAATGGATCAAGTGATCCAGAGCAGCATTTGATGCACTACACGTCCTATTGTGACCCTATGATGGGAACTCCGGAACAACAAGAATTAGTGAAACTCAGATGCTTCGTACAGACCATGCAAGGATCCAGCTTCGTCTGGTATACAAGCCTGTCGGCCCCGTTGATAAAGAGTTAGGAGGACCTCCGACAGGAGTTCCTGTTTCACTTCAGCTCAACGCTGCCTAAAACAACTGTCAGCGATCTCATGAACTCCAAGAAAAGGGAGAATAAGAGGGTCTCAGATTTCATCGCCATATGGAAAGGTCTGACATATTCTCTGAACCGGCCAATGCCTCAAGATGAGATGCTATCCATATGCATCGATAATCACAGAGATGAGATGGAAACACCACTCATACCTGTGGAGTGTGCCACTGGCTTCCACTATCTCTCGGCCATTGCCCAGAGAATTGAGGACTCCCTACATCAGACTAATTCAAAGTCCTGAATAGCCTTGAAGGCTCTTGTGAAGAGATCTCCTATTTCTGAAGCATCCGCTGTGACACTCATGTCGGCCCCTATGCCCGCTCCACCGCTCAGGCCTCCACCAAATCGTCACGAGCCCCCTTCATATCAGTGGCCTCCCTACCTAAAATGGATGATTATAGAGGACCAATGCAGAACTAGTTTGAGGAGAGAAGACAAAATGAATACTCGTTCCGAGACTATCATGTTTGTGGATACTTCATTACCACCATGAACAGTAATCTTCTCCGCCTCCTGGAGCCAAAGAAACCTGAAGAAGTCGGCCGGGTTGACAGGCCAGATTACTGCCCCTACCATCAGATGTTGGGGCATAATATCCATGGATGGTAGATTACAGAAATGTCGAGCTAGGACCACCCCCATCACATGTGGCATGTATCTCTACCACCGACTCCGGGAAAGAGGAGGGGTGGCAGAAAGTCACCAGCAAACAAGGTCAGAAATTTGATAAATGGATGACTCAGAAGACTATCAACTGAGCCAGGGCATACTCAGTGAACATCTACAGCAGTCGGTGATGCGACCAACAGCCCCTAGTGCCATAGAGCCGACCACATCGACTTCACAATCCTCTATGAGCTGGTCATCCAAAAATATTTTAAGGAGGAAACAATCACAAGAGGAGCAGTCTGCGATGGGGCCAAAGTTAGTCATGACCCTGGTAGACTTTATGCCCTCAGATTTGACACCACAGGCACCGACCCACCAAACGGCACCATCAGAGACAACCGACCAGGTTGACCTGTCAGAGGATGAGGATCCAATCGTTGGTTCAATCAACATCATTCATCTCATGAAATCATTCCTTGACAATGGGTATGACTATGAACCTGTGTTCCCTGCACGAGGAGCCAGGAGGAGGAATCGTAGAGGTAGAGGATACCAAGGGTGGTGTAGCCGCGGCCAAAACCAACCCTACGGTTGGACCTTGGTCCAGACCGTCAATATTGCGGAAACACGTGGGAGAGCCCTTCGGCGGACTCACCAGGAGTGGGAATGACCCTCCACCTCCACAAGCAGACACTCTTGCACTGTTATTATGTGATACCCACCATAGGAGGAACATGTGTCTGACCGCCTAGTGCGTAAAAACAGACTGGCCAGACCAAGTCCATAAAACCTGAGAACACCACCAACATCCATCCCTGCGGTCAGTCCCTCCTCGTCGAATGCTCTAGCTCACAAAGAACATTCTAGGACTCTCCCGTCAATGGAGAAGCGTCGACCGCTGGAGCAAAAATATGACATCCTTAAGCAGCGGGCATTTGTACCAGCCATGTTGTCAACCTTTGATGCCCTGAGTTTGTCGGCCAACCATAGGGAGGCGCTTATTGATGCCTTGATCAGCCCCCAAGAATTCCAAGCCGAGGTAGCTGCCGCCAAGATTTTACATGGTGTAGACTGGCCCAGCTGAATGCAATGCAGTGATTTCCTTCCCCGATCAAGACGAAGATTCCATCATACATGACACATCAGACCGCTATATGTGTCCGACACGCTGAATGGTATTGAGATACGAAACGTCTTTATATACAATGGCTCTAGATTTAACCTCCTTCCCCTACAGAAAATCCGTACGTTTGGATACAGTGAGGATGATCTAATTCCATCAGCCACAACTTTGTTAGGTTACGACAAGAGTGAGAAAAAAACAATGGGACAGATTAAGATAAAGACCCATTTTGATGACATGGTAGCCTACACAGAATTCCTAGTGGTCCGGCAGAGCACATCATTCAATTCCCTGCTGGGAAGGACATGGCTCCATAAGCACATGGCCGTTCCTTCATCCTACCACCAGTATATCAAGTTCTGTGTCAATGGACAAAGCGGGACGTTGCAGGCCGACAAGTCCCCTTTCGAGCTCTCAGAGTCACATTAAATAGACGCTGGGTTCTATGAGTAAAAGAAGAAGAAGCCTATGATTGACGACGTCGATTGGATCCCTTCTCCAAATGGCATGGAAATGGTCCCTAATAACCCCCTCAGGAATCTTGGAAGAGATTATGTCCTGCCCATCAACCATGTGGAGAGTAAGAGTTTGAGTCCGGACACACATTCGGATGTCCTCATGACTTCATCCACGATGGCCAAGAATGACAGTGCGGGAACGTCTACCAACCCTCAATTTGGGGAAAATGCTCAAGCAGGGATGCCCACGATGCCTCCCCCTCAAACACTCGAAGGCTCGAATCAGAAACTCTCTCCTCATCAGATCAAGAGGATGAGGACTTGGGAGAAGAAGAGTGGGAAGATATTATAGATGCACCTCCCACATATGAGGAGGGTATCTTCACCACTGTGGACATGCTCAGTGAAATAATCCTGGGTACCGAAGAAGACCTGAGGCCCATTCTCATTAGCGCAGTCTTGTCTCCCATGGAACACGAGGTATATACCTCTTTCCTAAGGCAACATCGGGATTTCTTTGCATGAAATTACATGTAAATTGACGGACTCGATCCCAAGGTAGTGCCACATCACTTGGGTATTCCAGAAGACCACTGGGGATACAAACAGGCCACTAGAAAGACACACCCCTAACAAGCTGCCATGATAGAGGTTGAAGTCAATAATCCCATTAAGGCGGGCTTCATCAGTGAAGTCCAGTACCCTATTTGGTTGGCCAACATCATCCCTGTCAAGAAAAAGAATGGGAAAATCCATGTCTGAATTGACTTTAGAGACCTTAATCAGCATTTCCAAAAGATGACTTCCCGGTTCCAATCACCGAGTTGTTAATTGATGCGATGGCCAGATATGAGGCTCTATCCTTCATGGACAGGTATTCCAGATATAATCAAATCTGGATGGCCCGAGAAGATGAAGAAGCCACTGCCTTTAGGGCCCCTCAAGTGGTATTCTGTTACAGGTTCATGCCCTTTGGTCTCAAGAAAGTTTCCACCACATATCAGCATTCCATGCATCGGATCTTTAAGCCGTTCCTAGGGAAATTCATTGAATGTTACGTGGATGACCTAGTGGTCATGTCCAGACAGTGATCAGATCACCTATCGGACCTTCAGACCGTCTTCAACAAGCTTCGACATCATAGCTTGATGATGAACCCCTTGAAATGTTCCTTTGGGGTTACCTTAGGGAAATTTCATGGATTCTTCGTACGCCATTGCAACATCGAAGTCGACCCTGACAAGATGAGGGATATCCTGAGCCTACCACCCCCATCAAAATCTCACTGAGCTAAGGAGATTCTAAAGAAACCTAGCCTATATTAGGCGGTTCATAGCCAATCTAGCAGGAAATTTTTTTCCCTCCACCAGGTTGATGAAGAAGGGGGTCACGTACCAATGGACAAATGACTGCCAAGATGCATTCGACAACTTGAAGAAGTACCTCTTAATCCCCTCGATGCTTATGCCCCCAGTCTATGGAAGGCCTCTCATTCTATATGTGACGGCTCTAGAATGGTCATTTGGAGCCTTCCTCGCATAGAAGAATGACGAAGATAGTGAAAACAGTCTCTATTACCTCAGTCAAACCATGATTGATGATAAGACTCGATACTCAAATATCGAGAAGAGTTGCATGGCCTTGGTCTTCGCGGTTCAAAAGCTGTGACATTATCTGCAGCATCATTAGGTCCATTTGATTTCGCAGAGTAACCTGCTCATGTACATCCTCAGTCTCCCGATGCTAACCGGAAGCCTATCACATTGGACGGCCATCCTGCAATAATTTGACATCCAGTTCGTGCCTCAAAAATCCACCAAGGGCCAGGAATTAGCAGACATTCTGGCAGAGCACCCTTCATCAGGGACCATTTCACCAGACACTAAACTACCTGATGAAGATATGTTCTTGGTTCAAGGGGAGTTCCCATCATGGGAAATGTACATTGATGGCACGTCCCGAAGCCCCACCAGAAGAGGATGGAGGATCCCAGATTCAATAAAGTGGGTATGGGGATAATACTCGTATCCCCAAAAAGGCAGCTTTTCCGTATTCCTTCCTCCTGCTGGTGGGATGTATGAACAATGAAGCAGAATATCAAGTTCTCATTGAAGGCCTGGAACTCGCACTCCATGTGCAAGTACAACACCGTAAGGTAAAAGGTGACTCAGAGCTGGTCATCAAGCAAGTCAACGGTGACTATGATATCAAAAACGAGGAGGTGATCCCCTTGTTTTACCATGTACCTGGGTTAATGGTCATGTTCTCCACAGAACCAACATTGAATTATATTCCCCAGTCCCAGAACGCTTAGGCTAATGCATTAGCCAATGCGGACACAGCCCTAGCCGACCCTGGCCGGGATGAAACGGCCATCAGTATTACTCACCATCAAATGGTATTGACATTTGTTCAAGAAAATATGGAAGAGATCCACGAAGACAGCATGGTCCCCGAGCCATATGCTCCTGCTACCAGCTGGATGATCCCCTTCACAAACTACCTTCAACGGGGAGAGCTTCCATTAGATAGGGATGAACGAGACCAAATACGGAGAAGGGAAATCAATTTTCTCCTATATGGAGGCACAGGTCAGCAAGAGGTCCTCTACAAATGAGGCCTTGATGGAGTGATCCTCAGATAAATTGGCGGGGAAGAAACTGTTGTCGTCATGACTGAAGTACATGTAGGAGCTTGTGGAGCTAATAAACCAGGGAAAAATCTTTCCCATCAGGTTCGAAGTCTTGGGTACTACTGGCCTATAGTGGCACGAGACTGTGATCATTTTACCAGAAAATTCCACTCATGTTAGATTCATGCCAACTTCATACACCATCCCCCGGAGTTGCTTCGTCAAGCTATGTACTACTTTCCATTTTCCATCTGGTGGATGGACGTCATGGGACCATATCCTCCCGCTACCGCCAAACAGCTGATGTATATCCTCATGGCGACCAACTTCTTTTCCAAATGTGCAGAAGCCATACCCCTCAAGGATGTCGGGGCAAGAAATATTGTCAGCTTCGTGAAGGACAATATTATCACCAGATTTGGTTTCCCACATACTATACTGACGGACAACGACCCCAATTTCTGCTCTGCTGTGTTGGAAAAGATATAACACGAGTATGGTATAGTGCTATCCACTCATCCCGCTACCATGCAGTGGACAATGGACAGATAGAAGCTTTCAAGAAGACACTGTCCAACATCCTCCAGAAAATGGTGGACAAAGTGATGAATTCATGGTTAGATAGACTCTTCAATGCATTGTGGGATTATCAATCCACAATACGCACCGCTACTCGGTCTACCCCGAACTCATTGGTGTACAGCACGGAGGCAGTCCTGCCTATTGAACTCCAACTTACCTCACTCCGCATTGCCATCATTGATCGATTATCTGATGATGAGAAGTCAGAAAAGCAGCTAGGTGAATTGGAATAGCTAGACGAGAAGCAACTGCACACTTTGCACCACCAGGAAGTGTACAAGAACCTGATCGCATGAGCCTTCATCAAAAAGGTCCGCCAACATTATTTCATGGAAGGAGAATTAGTTCTGTTCCTCTAGACCCAATGATACCTGGCAAGAAGCCTCCAAAGTTGGGGCCCAAGTGGGAGGGACCATATGTTGTTCACAAGATCTACTCCAATGGAGCGTATGCCCTGATCTCCATGGACGGGAAATCCACCACAGCTCCAACCAATGTGAGATTCCTGATGAAGTATTTCGCATAGAGACAGAGAACTCTTCGTCTGAGCTGTATGACACTAAACTACCAAGCACCTCATCCTCACCGTATGACATTACACTGCACAAAATATAAAAATTCCCCTTCATCCTGACCACATGACGTTAAACTGTATGGCCCACGTCCTCACCGAAAGACGTTAAACTCCATGGAGATCGTCCATACCACATTACGATAAACTGCAGGGACAAGTTGATTTAAAAACACCCCCTTTCCCATGTGTACAGACCAGACCTGCACAGGGCGTATTGTCTTTCAGATAACATTGTGAGGATTGATTCCTGACCTCGTAGGATACATAGTGACACCAAAATTCCACACCCTGGCCTAGCCAATTAAAAAAAACAATAAAAAAACAAAAATTCCCATCCCCCCATGTATGGACCAGACCTAGATGGGGTGTTCCCATCGTCCTAACCACATTATGTTAAACTGTATGGACTCTGACCTCACTTCATGATGAAAAACTACACGGATTCCGGAGAACTATGTACAACTTCATTCCTACCCTCGCAGGATATATAGAGATGATAGGATCTCCAGTCTTTTCCTAACCCACTGAATTAAAGATAAAAAATGCCTTCTTTTCCCCCCATGTATGGACCAGACCTGCATGGGGTATACTCATTCCAGAGAACTACGTAAAGCTTGATTCCTACCTCTGTAGGATATGTAGCGACTCTAGGATCCCCAGTCCTGGCCTAACCCCTTTTAAAAAAAGAGATTCCCTTTCCCCCCATGTGTGATCCAGAACGACACGGGGTGGACTTCTCATCAATACCGCATGACGTTAAACTGCGTAGAAAATGATGTTAAAAATGCCTCTTTACCCGTGTACGAACCAGACATGCACGGTGTGTATATCTTCACCTTTACCGCATGACATTAAAATGTATATAAGTTGTCCCCACTACATGACGTTAAACTGTGCGGACCCCCCTTTTTATCTTTCATGTCGGGACACCTTCATCGTTACGGTATGATATTAAACTGCATGGATTTTGTCCCCACAGCATGACGTTAAACTGCACGGACTTCATCATGACCCACTCAAGACACATGGTGATACGACGTGGAGATACTCCTTGCACATTTCGATACATCCTTTCAATACATCAGACTCCACGATCCGGATAATTATGTATCTTCATAACCAATCATGGCTATCGGAGGTGGGAAGTCATCGAACCATGGACTCCTTTGTACGACTATGCATACAATACCCTCAGCGGCTCTGCATATTGATAGACCCTGGCCCATATACCAAATGCAAGATTTCCATAGGCAGCACTCTTCCTAGCTCCGTACGCTTACCGGCCTCAGAGCCCCTATACGATAACCCTTGATCCAGAATTTTACAGCGAAGTGGTTTCAAGTTCGTTCCCCTTTTCACATTCAGGTGTTGCCAGGGATTCCCTATCCGGCTACCCTGTGTGTCCTCTAGTGGTTCACATAGCGACCTGCATCAACAAACATCAAGCCAGGACTAGGCTACTTTGACTCAACTGACAATTGTGGTGAAGATGTTTCTTTTATACCTATACACCATTACCCCACGTGCCGAACTCTGCACTGTGAGAAATTGCGGATTTTCATAATCATTCATGGCCATCAGAAGTGGAAAGTTATCGACTTGGGGACACCTTTGTATGACTATCCATAGCATGCCCTCAGCGGCCCTGCATAATGATAGACCCTGGATCCTCCATCATGGGAAAGATTTCCTCGGGCGGTACATCTCCAAGCTCCGTATTCCTACTAGCCTCAGATCCCCCACAACATAACTCCTGATACAGTAAATCTCAATGTTGCAGTTTACAACCTTCATCCCCATCATTGTCCTAAGTATATCAGAACATATTGACTCAGTTATCGTTCTACTGATTGCACCAATAGTCACCCAATGGTCCGAGCTCTATGACTAATAAACTATGAGTAACTCGTCCTTACCACATGACGTGAAACTGCATGGAATGAAGGCACACCCCCACGCAAAACAAAAAGAGAAAAGATCAGCGAAGTGGGCTATTTGAAACTCAACATGAAACTAGGGACATATATCTTCAACATGTCCAGACATTCCCCTGCCAAATGATAGACTTTGTGGCCCAGATAATTGGGGATCCTCATAACCATTCATGGACATCAGAAGTGGAAAGATTTAGACCCATGGAAACCTTTGTACGACTATGCATACCATGCCCTCAGCGGCTCTTCATAATGATATCCCCTAGCTCATCCATCAAAGGAAATATTTCCACAGGCGATGCTCTTCCTAGCTCCATATGCTTACTATCCTCAGAGCCCCTATATCACCTCTCCTAATCCAAGAGGCCCCAGTACCATGATTTACACCATCAAACCACCTTCCACGTGTAGGGTCTGTTGAGGTATTCAAGCTGAGTTATATTCTGATTAAGAGCATCCTTCGCAAAAATGCCCTCCTCCCTCGCCGTATGACGTTAAACTATATGGAAACCTTTAAAGATATCTCTTTCCTCAACTAATGATGTTAAACAACATGAAAACCTTTATGTATATCCCTGTCCTCACCGCATGACGTTAAACTGCACGACAACCTTTAAAGATATCCCTGTCTTTACCGCATAACGATAAACTGCACGGAAGCCGTCCTCACGGCATGACGTTAAACTGCATAGCAACCTTTAAAAATGCCTCTCTTCCTTACCACATGACGCCAAACTGCACGGATTATGTCCCAACCACCTGAAGATAAACTGTACGGTCATACTCGTCATGGGATCAATGAGAAATAGAGGATTTTCTTCTCTATCAGTGCACGGGTCAGACCTGCACGAACCAATGCCTCACACTAGCGTGAGAAAAAATTACATCACCCATTATCAGGATGTTTAGTCTAGATATTTCCCCCGTATTCAAGCACCCCCTCATCATTAACCGTACTCTGTACTCAAAAAAAGGGGCCGAACACTCAGAAGACACCCCTGGTGGTCCCAAATCTCAACTTCCTTGAAGTTTCTCGGCTATCGGAAGTGGATAGTCTTTGACTAAAGGATAACTTTGTACGACAATGCATACCATGCCCTCAGTGGCTCTGCATATTTATCTCCCCTGGCCCGTCTACCAAAGGAAATACTTCCTTAGGTGATTCTTCTCTCTGTACGCCTCTTGTCCTCTGAGCCCTCATTTCTATCCCGGGAATTAGAAACCCTCTGAGCTACAATTTTCCAACCTCTTCCACAATCCTACCTGAATGTGGATGAACGTATTTGACAAAATTACCATTAACCAGGAGAAGTCGTTCCATTTCAGATGATGTCCCAGCTGTATGACTTTAAACTGCACCAATCCCCAACCATCCATTATGCTAGATAAATGCGTAGGATAGTAACCTTGCTTCCACACTCCTGATTGATACGGATGTTCTAAAAACCATTTTAGATGTCACATTCCCCTTCTGAGCCACCCTTGGTGGTTTTAATAATTTTACAAGCCACCCATCGTGGTTCCCATAAGCCGGACATCAATGAAGTCCCCTAGCCATCAGAAATGGAAAAGTCTTTGACTTTAGGACACATTTCTATGACTATACATACCATGCCCTCAGTGGATCTACATATTGATCGTCCCTAGCCCATCTACCAAAGGCAAGACATTCTTATGCAATGCTCTTCATACCCCTGTATGCTGATGCAGCTTCCATGACTTGAGACATGCCCTGCATGTCGTCCAAACATGTTTTCCCCACGTGTGTCTGAAGGGTATTAAGACATATTTTAATCAGTTGAACCCCATTGGGGACCTCACCCCACCATATTTGGTAAAAAATATTCGATCTAAAACATCAGTAGTGATAGTCTTGTCGGTGGGACTTTAAACCGCTCATGGAAGAAAGATGGACAAAGCCTGTTTGGCCGAAAACCCAGAAAGGGCGACCTATGAAAAAGCCATGTTATACATGCTGCATCCATACTGAATGGGCCGAGGAAAAATCAGGGCATTAAAAGAAAAAAGAAAAAGAAAAAAGTTTGTGGGGTTTTCCTATAAAACCCTAGAAAAAGTCAAATTGTGCTCACTGAGGCCCTTGGCTCAGGAAAAATTAAGAGAAATGTCCAATCACCCATTGATTTTTAGTAACACTCTACATCGGAATAGCCTACTCTTCATTCTGATCGGACCCCATTTCGATGGAGGGCATCTGTAGGGTCTTGAAATTTCCCCAAGGGAAAATCCAATTACCCCAATACTTGGAAAAGGCCTGAACCGGTTCACATACCGGATCCCAGTAACTGTACGCGGCCGGTTTTGTGAATCACAATACCGCGTACCAGTGTCGTCCGCAAAAAAAAGGTGGGGACCCTCCGCGGGCACGAGGCAGGATGTGCGCCTGTCCAGTTCACCGTCACGAATTGCCCTAACCACGGACCACGTCGACCGATCTAAGCTGCACCCGCTGTCATTATACGAATAGAGGCAGAACCCTCTATAGCCGCGAAGTACTCCCTGATCTCTCCTCACGGAGGGGGGGGGGAAGCATTCAATACCCATCACGAATTATGGATTGACCAAGTCAGCTGTGAATCAGGTCATAAAACTCCACAGAGGGTTCTACATGGCCATGGATACATTCCATTTCCCACTCTATAAAAGGAGACCGAGGGGGAAAGAAATGGGGATTGGGGAATTGGAATCAGATTCAAACAGATAAAAGATCGGTTGAAGGAAGACATCAGATTTTGAAAACAGCGAAATTCCCATCCGCGAACCACAGCTGGTATATGAATTAAGAAGGAATCAGAAAACTCATAAGAAATTCGTGAACCAGGATCCTAAAATACCAAAAAAGGAGAACCGCTAATCATACCCCTTCTTCGGATGACTTCCCCATGGACTAGAGAGTTTATGCCTCTTTTCCCATCCTTCATGCCGCATATCACCCTCATATGCGAGCGAAGCACCGACCGACGAGCCTCTGACCGGTGCTGCCCTTGGCCGCCACTGCCCACCTGGAACCCTCCGCGAACCACCCGGGTTTGGGGATTGAACCCGAAGCTGCGAACCACCAAGGTTCGCAGATTTAACCTGAAGCCACGAACCGTCCTGGTTCGCCGGACACCAATCAGTCCGTGGACCACCCTGGTTCGCGAATGGCTTCTCCAGCCGCGTTGAACTTTCCCACGTGAAGGGCTCCACCACCTATACCTCTTGGTGGTTTGGCAAATACTTCGGTGTTCTCATTTCCAGAGCCAGGTAATATCCTTCTGATCTAGCCAGGTCCTTCGCAACTCCCTCATTGGCATATTCATCGGCCCCGAGCCGAGGCCTTTTCCAGAGCTGCTCAATCCGCGTGGTATGACTTTCAGGCGCATCAGCGTGCCATTTTGAGTTCACATACCCACGGTAAACATGGGAAAAGGGGATGCCTCGACCCTTGAGTAGATTCTCTAAACATTCATGGGTTCACATTCCCACGGTAATGTGGAGTCTGAGATAGGGAAACCCCTTTTTCCCCTCCACTTATTAAGGTTTCCTCGAAGATGGTAAAATACCCATCAGAAGGAAGCCCTCGTGCACTACAAGAGAGGATATGGGCACAAGATCACCCCCTTTCCCTCTCCCTCTAGTCTTTGTCACCCCGGGTGTCCGTCTCGGAGTAAGCCCAAACCTATTGAGCCTCCTCAGAGCATAATCCCTAATTCATCATCCTGTACCGCTCCATGCTGAAGCCTCACTCTGCTTCTCATGGACGCACCTTTCACGACGTGATCGTCTGGTCCCTGCTGTTTCTTGTTTCTCACACCGATCATGACACATGTGGGATTAGAGTAAGTATCCACCATGACATCCTCCTATAGGCCTCCTCAGAGTGTAAGCCCCAATCCATCATTCTGGGCTGCCCCAGAGCGTAATCCCCAAGCCAATGCGAACTACGTGGACATTGATCTCTGCCACCTAGACAAGGTATGTAGGAAGCATCCATGAGGTTCAAGCCCACCACCCATCGGACCACATGGTCTCTCTTCACGTCGGCTCTCCGACACCTATATGAAATACATGGAACTTGATATATGTCTCCTAGATAGGGTACGTAGGAAGCCTCTAATGGGGTTCAATCCCAACAACTGGTTGATCCAATCATCTCCGTATCGGTTCACCACGCCACTCCTGGTACCGCCTCAAGCGAGTTCCAACCATTCAGGGACTTTATTCCAACGAGGGATGGTAAACCTCGGGCATAAATGATTCCAAACCCCTGCGTCTAGTTGATCGTTGCCCATCATGGTCAAATCCATGGATACTATGTTTGGGTATAAACCAATGATTCGTAAACATATGAATACGTCTTAAATCTATAAGAGAGTACCAGAACATGCAATAATTCCCCCAAAAAGGTTGAGATGAGCCCAAATTCCCATCCTCTAGACCAATGTGTGTTCTTAAGAGTTGCTGGCCAGACCACCCAGCGAACGTCTGCCTTTGGAAAGAAGCTCCATCAATTATTGGATACGGAGCTGTTGGGCGTTTTGTGGTCGAAAACCAGAATGAAACAAATATATTCCTAAATTTCTTTCAATCATTTCCCATTTATGCATTTTATGTGATTTTATATGATTGTGTGTGTCTCTATGTATAGTAATATTGTTATAATTCCTCCCATGTGTGTAATATTCCATCCCAGTGCTTGTATCAATCCCCAGACTTATAGGGGTCGACTTAGGGTTGTCCTGATTCAGGCCATATTGGCCCGGGTCCTGACACATAATTTTAGAATCATGTTAACATAATATATTTCTCTTTATGATCTTATATATTTATAAATTATATTTTTTATAATGATCCATTCATTTTTCTTATAATATACTAATGACGTTATAAATAGATATGGTAGTCCACACATATGCAACTATGTCACTTTAATTATCCAGTGGAATGAATGAGAAGAATGAAAATTATGACTTAACCTAAAATAACCATAACTACTTCATATATTTAATATTCATTCATCATATCAATTAATTTAACTATTCATTTTATGGGGTAATGAAAAAAGATACAAGTCATCCACATAGATGGTAATCAACAAATACACATGTTTGATGTTTTAATTTTTCAAATGGTAGAAAGGGGATTCAATAATGTCTATTTAATGAATATAGTAAAATTTATAAACACCAATGATAATTATTCCACTATATTAAAAATTTTGTAGTATTTAATTGATTATGGATTAGAATGATAAAAATGAAAAGATATGGGATGAATAATACACATTTTAAATATTTGAGACATATTTTGAATGGATTCGTGGAAACATAACACTTGTTATGTTTTCATAAAACCATGGTAAATCAAAGGGTTTAGGAAATTAAATGAGTGGAAATTATAAATGGAATAATTTCAATATATATGGTTAATTTTGGGATGATTTCGGTGGATGCGAGATTCTATTATAAGAGAAAATGAGAGTCATTGGCTTTGAGTTCAATTATAGGTGAGAGGTAATGACAACCTAACATGGGAGTAAAGAGAGTTTGGTGATGAATACATGGTGATAAAAGGTCGTATTACATTATGAAATATGAAAATGACTTATATAATATCAACACTTCATGTAAATTATTCAAAAATTGAACAAATTAAAGTTCTTCATTATGATTAATTAGGCATGACCAAATATTTACCATGGTAATTATTTTATTTTAATAAATGTCTAAAACATATTTAAGATATTATTAATTGAAAATAAATTTTGTTACTTGTTTTAATGAAATGTAATTTTAATATATTTTAACATTAACATAAATATTACAACATAATTTATTGAAAAAAACAATTTTATGGGGATGTAGAATTTATATGAATTTAGTGTTTTTATTCCCATTTTCTATCGATTAAAATTTAATTTATTGAATATAAATTTTCTATATGATTAAAAAATATATTTGTTTCATTATTTAAAATATATAAAATTAATTTATTTATATAAAATTCCAAAAAAGCTAATAAAATTATTTCTTCTGAAAAATAAATTTTCTTACTATGGTATCTTAAAAAGAATTAAATATTTTTTTTTAATAAAGTGATATTATATATTTATAAAAATGGATATGATAAAAAAAATTCTTATTCAAACCTTGATTTATTTTACTTAAAACTATTTAAATATATCTTCTCAAAACACAGAAAATGTTTTTTTAGAAATAAATATTAGAAAATAATATATTTAATTTAACTATATTCCAATCAATGTGAAGATATTTTGATTAAATATAATTTACCTATTAATTTAAATTATTAATATATTTCAAATTATTTAATATTTATCAGTTGGATTTAGAGACCCTATACATAGAAAATAAATAATCCCTAGTGAATTTTTTTTGTCATTTTAATATAATATTCACAAAATTTTTGAGTTTGATGGTTTTCTAAATTGTAAAAGATATATAATATATATATAATCATATTAAAATTAATATTTTAAATTTTTTGAATAAGTTGAATTATTTACTAAATAATTTTCAAAATGTTACTATGTAATTTATAAATAAATAAATTTATTTTTATTCTAATTATTTTTAACCAAATATTATCTATTTTTCTCAAATTTCATTCTAAAAATACATTTATGTTTATCTTATAATAAAATAAATGAATAATATATATATATATTTCATGTTACAATGTATTTGATGTGATTAATTTCAGTCAAAATACTATTTAATTAGAGAAAAAATATACTAAAATCTTGAGGCATTAGATTCTACCCCATTAAATAGATTAAAAAATTTAAATTTTGTTTATCATTCACTAATGCAAAAATGGGGCATCCAAAATATTGAAATGATTCCAGCTAAAATTCATAATGAACTATTTAACAAAACGATTAGGATGGAACTATAACTCTTCATTTAATTTATATTTGATTTATATAAATATTATCACATTGAGAAAGTATTACCCAAAAATAATGATATATGTCATTGAATATTATAGAAAAAATCTATTCAGAGCATTATTTTTGTGACCATAATTAATATTTAATGCTGAAAAATCGAGATCATATTTCGATATAAAATAAATGTGTATGGTCATATGATTATGAAATATCATTCAAAATATTACATAAAAAATGAACCTTTAATTAGACCTGTTACATTTTAGCTTTATTGGTAACATACATGGATCAAGATATAAAAAATTCATTTTATCTATCATTATCCATGGTTATATTTCAATTAGGTTCACATTAAAAATAGGTTTAAATCATATCACCAAATTCTTTTTATGTATTTTATAATGGTTTGTAACGAGCATGTTCATGAACCAAATCAAACCTCCTGAGAATGTAACAAAAGTCCATGGTTTTTCAACCATGTTATAAACCATGATAATGTTGAATCAATAATGAATCAACAATTTCTAGGGTTATCAAACCTTAGTGATTTTCATAGAGTACATGTATCCACTTGTCTGTATAAAAATAAATATTTTACATCATGGACTAGAATTTTTATTTTAAATACCAATATTCTATAATGTTTTCCTATATTTAATCTTTCCCCTAGGGTCTTTATATATGTTAAATATTCTTTATAACCAAATATGACAAAAGAATATATAAATGTATTGAAAACCTTATTTGATACTATAATAGGAACACCAGACCCATAATCTCAGTTCTTGTTCTATGTAAACAATCATAAAACAATGGATTTGATACAAAAAGAGTAGAATAAAGTTAAAAATATATTTACATTAGATCATTTCCACATGTCAAAATTATATATAACAATAATATCAATATATTGTGAAATTAATTTTTTGTGTATATGTGTAAAATCTATAAAAGAAACATATTATTTTACTAATAATAAAAATGTATGAGTAAGAAAATTTTATCAGAGACCCGTCTAGACATTTTTTATTATATAATCATATTCATTACCCAATAATTAAATCCTCATAAAACATGTGTGATAAAATAATATGTAATATAAAATATATACCAGAATCATAATTGATACATCATAAGCAAGAGATTAAAAATTGACATGTGATAAATATCTGATTATGTCATGACCCCCTCCCCACAAAGTATACCCTTCCTGGGCCAGAAATCGGTGAAGAGATTTTATAACCCCCATTTCATGCCTTTAGTAAGTACTAGTTTAGTGACTATCACTGAGGGTATAATAATGACAAATATGGGAGGCATTACCTTATTATTGGATACAAGTGAAAGAGAGAGATATGAGACACTCTAACATACTCCCAATCAGTCTATAGTTTCTACGAACTGAAAATGTTTTAATATTTAAGGTGAGGCTAGAAAAACTAATATTAATGGAAAACATAATTTAGTAAATGAAAGTAACGGTGGAAGGAACCATGAATGCAAAATATCTCTTGAAAGGTTACAAACTAGTAGTATCTAGCATGATATCTAAACTACCCCAACTATCCTAAAAAGTGTTTATATACATGATGGGTGAGAATAACAGTATACTTACTAAGGCCCTCCCCATGGCCTCTTGTTGAAATGTAAATGAAGCATGATAAAGAAAAATAAACAACAAGTGAAACTAATTTGTCACCTAAATATGAAAAATATGTTACAAACCTCACCATGGCCACTCTGAGAATTATGTCATACAAGAGAAAGTAATTTAATAATGAATATCAGGTGTAATCCAATATAAAATACCCCATGGTTTTTCTCTATTCCTCAATGATGGATTTCCTCATATTCTCTCTCCAAAAATGTTAACTTGTATACACCTGGGTGAAGCCCCACAATAGGAACCTCATGGGTCAACATGAACCATGTGCATCACACCACCATGAACATGTATCCAAAGTTACCATGTAGTTCTCATGATCCTTCACATCCAATATAATTTGTATCATATAGTACGCAATATATCTCAAGACATTACATCCCATACAATGTATAACAATCCTCAACCCATCATAGCCCATACAAACTTTACCTATAGTAGACTTCAAGAAACTATTTCTAGATTATATATGTGTGAATAACATCAAAAACTTATATCCCTATAAATCCATATATGTGGGAAACTAACATCCATTCTTACCATAAAAACAAACTACCAAGAGAATTGAATGGGGCCAATTTGGGTAGTTAGCCATCTATCTTCCCCCTGATATGTTGGGGAAGACAACATCCAGGGCATATAATCCTAGGGGTATCATTTTTCCTAACTGAATGGGTACATATCTTTTAGAAATAAAAAATATATTGAATATAATATAACTTACCACTACACTATGGTCTTTTCCTACTCTCAGACTCAACTACAACCAACATCTCTTAGACTCCCATATGCAACTTCTAATACCTGAGATCATATAAGAACACAACAATTTAATGACCTAATTTATGATACATTATCCCTTTTATATATTTAACGTTATCTTAATTAATTCACTATCCATTAATTATCAATTTTCATTTCCACATTACATTTAATTAGTATCACAATAGTGTCCCAATCTCTATAGGCATGGCCAAATAGATTCCATAACTTCTCTAAAATTATAACTTCATCATTGAATTATATAAATATCAAAGGCCATGATTTATATATCGATTTACTTTTAAAATCCAAAAATATTAAAAGATTTGAATCCCACATTAACACTGTCAATGTCCCCTACTTTCAGTTCCCAGCACCTGAACTCCTACAGACTTACTCTAAGGATCATCCAAGAACATAAAAATTTTAAATCATAAAATAGGTCATTCTAGGCCAATCTAGGCCATTACGTCAGATAACTCTCAAAACATTATCATCCTTCAAAAGTATATACAAGATCAAGATATGAAATAGTAGAACTCTCCTTTGAAAAGAGACCTTGTGAGATACCTCTCAAGGAACTCACCAATATAGGATCTCATACAATTCACTAGAGAATTGAGTGGAAACCACAAAACGACCCCAATTAGCACCAAAACACTCTCCTGTTAGATGTACCTCTAAAAAGAGAGTGAGCCACAACAAGAAACAGGGGAAATCCATGTTACAAACAGAAAAGGTCTACTACTAGCAAACTAACTTTGTTACAATAGTAGAGGTAAAAATGAAAACAACAAAGGGTACTGAACATGTATATGTGAATCATGTTCCCATGTAACTCTATAACACCCTAAGTATTTACAAATAAAAGTATTATTGATTGAAATATTGAAAACATTGACTCTATATGAAGTAAAAAACTGTTTTATGGAGATAGTTATAACCAATCAATTAAATATAAATTTTATTCTTTTGTGATTTGAATTTAGAAAATCAAACATCAGGGTTACAATTAGTAAGATATTTAAAGATTGATTAGATTTACGAAATTTTTTATAAATAATAAATCTACCCTTATGAATAGTTACTTGACCCTTATTAACTTTAATATTCCCAAATGAATATAAACTTCACTAATGAATATAGATATACAATATATGAACCTTATTAGTGATAATATAATAATATTATAAGTGTTGGTATATTTGTAAGTCATAAATATTTAATTACAATTTTATTAATAATTTAATTAGTTATATGAAAATATATTTTCTAGTGATGCAATTATAAATTATTATATTCATTTCTATTGGATACAGTTTATTTATATAATACTGTGATTAAGTTTTCAATGTCTTATAAAATATTTTATAGTTTTAAAATTGTTATTTTTCTAATACATTATGATTTTGAATAAATTTCATTTAACCGTTTATTAAAAATTATCTTCAAAAAATTAATTTCAGTTTTCTTAATTTTACTAGTAAAAAAAATTAATGTTATTTTTTGGAGTTTTTCTGAAATACATGTATTTATGTGAATAGTGATATATATTAATTTACTATATATAGACATTATATGCTAAATAACTAATTCATAAAATCATGGTTGATGTAAGAACCCTTGGTTTGAACTCGAATGATGTATTTACTATTTTGAGTCACTAAATCCTACAATATTTCTTATATTGTGGAAAATAATAAAATAATTATTAAAATAATAGGAAACCCCCTTCCCCAACTATAAATTCCACCCTCACACCATTTGTCACGTCAAACCTATCAAAATTTATGAATTTTCAAAATTATACCCAATCATCATCCCAAATCACTTCCCCACATCTGAGACTGACTGGTATCACTGAAATGTAAAAAAAATTACATATGGATGATCTCAAGGAGAAGAGACAAAGTGGTAAAAAATCATCCATCTAATTCATTTATCTTCATTTAAATTATTTTTCATTAGTCATATTATTTTCACATCCCATTATCCAATAGGAATGAAAAGTCTAATAACAAATATATACTAGAATATTAACTTATTAGTGGAACAAAAATCAACCCACTTATTATTCTCTCCCTATTCTTCAAAAAATAAAAAATGATGTTCGTGACGTATCGATTAACTAACATCATGGACAATGTGTTTTCAATTTTCATTACATCCTTTAAAGATAGTTGTCCAATAATGTTAATGGATGAAAAAATTTTATATTTATGATATATTTTCTTTTATGATTGGTAAGTAACACACACACACATATATATGTATAAATATTGTTTATTTTTATAATGATACTACTTGGGGATTATCAAAGAACAAAAAAAATGTTCTAATCGAATATCATTAATGATTTATGTAATTATTCATCATAATATATGAATAAATGATTTCTGGTATTATTTAATATCTTGGAATCATATTAATACCATTTCATTACACTTCTATAGTTTTTCATCCAATCTATAAGAAAATATATTACATACCACCCATGAAAATCATGTAAAAACGCACCTGAAACAATGGATAGAACAATATACTATTAATAAATATGTGAAATGAAGTCATAAAATGAAAATACAAGGTGTTAAAAACAAGAATATGTTTCTGTAAAATATTAACAACACTCTTTTAACCATTATACATTGGTTTTAAGCACATTTCAAGTAATACAAAGATGCGGTAATGGAAATTTTAACTGATTTTCCATTCTCTAGTTTAAGCTTCTACTTCATTTTTTATATGAATGTAAGATTTTTTTATAATGAATGTTTGATAAGTTTTATTATTGTTAATTAGGGTGTATAATAATAATAAATTTATTTTATTAGTTCTCGATTCTATTAAATGATATCTGTAAGATACTTTTCCATTATAATTTTCACTTAAACATCTATTTGTAAAAAATACAAAAAAATTTCATTAGGATAATATTATTGTTTTATAATTATGTGGTACTTATTTTGAATAGTTTCTGATAAATTGTGGTACCTCTATATCCCTCTAACACATTGGGTATATCTATGTTTGAGTATGGACATGTGGTTAATCTAAGTATAACTATGATGGATACACCATATGGTAGCCATATGGAATACATTGTAAGTGCGGTGTGAGGGTTACAAATCATAAGGTATCCATAAGGGTTAAAAAATTAAGTATTTAATTAACCATGATACCATTATGGTTTTATTTGTGTTTTCTACGATTTATTAATATCTCATGTTTCACAATGAAAATATATGATACTTTATGGGTGAGAAGTATGTCTTGGTGAAAAGGATTTCATATGTTTATAATTATTCTAGGACTAATGGTTTCTATCTTCTTTTATATCGCATACCTAGATATATCATTCACTACCCACTTTTTTGAAAAATCCCTCACCTTATAAGTATTTTTAAGTGATATAAGGAAGTCATGATAACTATTATAACAAATTTTTAATGAAATAATTTTACATTTTTTAAAAATATTTATGTTTTGGAAAAAATTGATATATTTTTAGTATTACCGACATTGTAACATTGTGTTTTGATATGTATATATTATTTCCTAACAATTTTAAACTCTAAAAATGAAAGATACAAAATTTATAATAATGTATGTTCTTGACTAAAACTCAAGAATCTGCACTGTTTATGGCTGGGTCTATGTAGTTTGTATCATAGGATAGTCTAGATACAGTTTCATGTTATGAATGTGTTAATAGAATAAAATAAATTATATTTATCTTACTATATGAGTACATGATTTAAAATATATACATTAACTTGTATCTTATCTATGATATGTTTTTTAGAATAGTTTCCTACAGAAGGGACATGGATGCAGAAGTGTGAAGGCATAAAAAAGAAGATATATTTTTGAATATTGAACCTGTAATGATGGGAATTGGAACTGTATTGTTGGTGAAAGTAATGGATTTATTGAATTATTCTATATATGGTCGCTGAGTCCATGTAAGAGAACCATTGGAGCCACCAGAAATAAACATGGAAATAGTTTAACATTTTATGATGAAACACCTTCATACATTAAGTGGATCTTATGACCTTGTAGTGATTAATGGATAGACCAATGGCCTTTAAAATATATTTGATGACATGGGAGTTAAGATAATCAAAAGGATATGATGGCTATTTATTATTTAGATTCTGATGATGACTAATGGTGTTTAAAAGTATAGAATATCAGGCTTATCAAGGAGACAGATTCCCGAGAATTGGATGAATTTAAAAATATAATCCTTGAAAAATATTTTCATAATATGGCTGAACAAATGATGGAAAATCCATTCATTTAATTAAATAATAATGGGAGAAAAATTATTGGTTGTGAATAAAAAAAAAATTCAACTGAATGGGAAGGAACTATCCAAATCATATTGGGGATCTATATTTCAAAAAAAGATTTTACTTGGGATTAAATCCACTCTATCGAAGGTGATTGGTCTACTGAGAATTTAAATTTTTATTGAAACGTGAATGTTGTGATGAAAGAGTAAAAAGTATTTTTTATAAAGATCATGTGTACTTTGAAAAAAAGTACATGATGAGGTCCATATGGAAAGTGATAGGTAAGAATATATAAATTAAAACTAAAGGTATGAATGGTCAGTTTTTAGATTGTAAAAAATGTGGTAAAATGAACCATGGGGAATTTATTACCAAAACTGAGATGTTATTTCAGTGTAGAATGTATGAAAATAGGGAACAAGATTGTAAGGAAAATAATATTGTGATTAAATATTATAATAAAACTGAAATTGGTTTCAAATATGGTGAGATGAGTTATTATTAAAATACCTTACTTGATAGAGATATAAACCATATAATGAAGAACGATTATTTGTATAAGGGTGCATCGATATCCATTGGGACTACTTTAGTATTTTTCCAGAAATCAATTGAAGTGGTATTATTCACTTTGTTTGTTTACTCATATATTGTTAATGTATTTTTTGATATATGGTCTACACATTCCTTTATTTCTAGGAAATTTTATGTTAAATTGGAAATTTCACCTCATGAAATGAGACGAGAACATATGGTTGAATCATTAGGGAAAAATATAACATAATTAGGAAATATAGTAATCTTCTTGATCTTATATGTGGAAGGAATTTTCTTGAAAATCATGTTTTTCCCTAGTAGATTTTGATTATATTCTAGTCATGGATTGGCATTCTGTTTATCTTTCTAAAATTGATTATAGAGTTAATGAATTTTTTTCCAGAAAGTGAATATTTTTTTATAAAATAATAAGCCCTTATAATTAATACAAATCTAGAAGTGGAAAATCTATTAAAATTGAGAAATATTTATCATATTGTTTAAAATAAGAGAACTTCTCAGTTTAATGGTTTCCTAGTTTTAAATGAATTCCCAAATGATTTATCTAATGAGTTACCTAAAGTTATACATGACTAAGAAAGTTCAATTACTATTTACCTGGTTCTTGATTATAATCCAATTTTAAAACACCCTTATCGAATTGATCAAGTGGATCTTCATGAATTTAAAAGGTGTTTCATGATGACTACTTCATTCATCCTAGGAGTTCAACTTAAGGAACTCCAATTTTGTTTGTTAAAAAGAATGATTGTTCAATGAGGATTTGAATTTACTGTAGATCATTGAATAACACTATTGTTAGTGATAAGTATCACTTTCATCGTATTTATGACTTTTTTGGAATGCTTCAGTGAGATTATTATTTTTACGTGATTGACATGAGTTCTGAGTACCAATAGTTGATGTTGGAGTATGATGAAATTCTGAAAACAAATATTCATACTAGATATGGGAATTATGAGTTTTTTGTTATAACCATTTGTTTGAAAAATTACCCTACATTGTTCATGGGTCATATGAACTGAACACTCTCTGAATATTTTGAAATTCTATTTTTATTGATAATGTTTTTTCCTATTGAAAATATAATGAGGATCATAGAAGAAATTTAAGGATTGTCTTAAAAATTCACAACAAAATGATGTTATACATAAAATTTAAAAAATTTTATTATTGTTAGAAACATGTTTATTTTCTTTGGAACATTATAAATAATGATGGCATAACATTTTATCCCACAAAACAAAAGTTTTTTTGAATTTCCAATACTGAAAAATGATATATTTATTCATAGTTTTTTTTATTAGCTAATAATTAGAAATAGTTTTCTAAAAAAATCCACAGTTATATTTCCTGTTAACTAAGATACTATGAATAGGGGTTATTTTTTTGGAAAGAATAATGTGATGTTTTTTATCATGAACTGAGTAATATATTGGTGAATATACCAGTTTTGAAACTTCTTTTTAGAATTGGTGAGTTTCTCATCTATATAGATTCTTTCATGAAGTTAATTGGTTGTGTTCTCATATAGAATGATTAGGTAGTTTATTATTCATCAAGAAATATGAAATATTTAATGAGAAATATTCTAATACATAATTTGGAATTATCATATGTGACTTCTGTTTTCATATATTGTATTCGTCATTTATACAAGGCCAAATGTGAAATATTTACTAGAGATAAATGTCTGAAGTATGTATTCACTCAAATGGAATTAAAAATTGTGTATAAAAGATTTATTGAATTTATAATGGAATATGATTTCATGATCAATTATCATCATGTTGAAGTTGACAATGTGGTAGATTCAATGAGTTGAAAACATCATGCATTATAAAACATGTTATTTTTTGAACAACACCACTTGATTGATGATTTGAATTTATTTTGATTAGATTTCATTGGTGTATGGAATTCCACTAATTTTACATGTGTCAGTGTAGTCTTCCCATTTATACATAATTAAAAAACCAAAATTGGAAGTCCTTGAGCTACAAAAAAGGAGAAATTGTTAAAATAAATATTCTTCTAGATTTTAACGTTGGTTAAATTTATTTTTTGAGATTTGGAAAAATATTTTGAGTGCCTTGTGATTTCCAGCTCAAGGAATAATTATTGTGTGAAGCTAATAGTTTTCAATTTTTGGTTTATCAACGCGTTATGAATTTGTAAATGTCAATAGGTTAATGCATAATGATAAATACCAAATCAGATTCTTCAACCATTTATTGTTTGAGGGTGGAAATGGGAAATTATATCCATTGACTTTGTGGTGGGAATACTACAGATATATTGAGGTA
Organism: Viscum album; assembly: GCA_963277665.1. NCBI lineage: Eukaryota > Viridiplantae > Streptophyta > Magnoliopsida > Santalales > Viscaceae > Viscum > Viscum album. Next base: position 1,599,741,974 of record OY728136.1, read on the forward strand.
TCAATTTGACTTGGAATATAGTGGATCTATTGAATAAATATGCACAATTCATTTCGATTCGAGATATTGTGCCATTGGATGAAAATTCATGATTATTCCTTAAAGGGATTGTCACGTAACATGGAGTTTATGTTTACATCATATCATACCAGGACCCCATGGTTAGTTATAACTTTTGGAAAGACATCATAAATAATTGTGAAAAAAATAAATTTCAACACATCTTTTCATCCACGATCTATTGGAAAAACCGAGAAACAATTCAGACCATAGAGGATATTCTTAAAACGTGTCAAATAGTATATGGGGGAATTTTGGATCAACATGTTTCTTTTGATGAGTTTTTTATAGTAACAAAATTTATTTATGTTGAAGGTACCTTTTGACGAAATATTTGAGATGTTTTGTTGAACTCTAGTATTTTGGGATGATGTTGGAGAAATAATGAAGATGGGACCATAATTAGTAGGGGAAGTAGATAACAAAGTGAAGAAAATCTAATAAAACAAGAGTAAAATTCCATGTAGGAAGAAAAGTTAAGAAGATGACATGAAGAAATACATTTTCATTAAATGTAGGTGATCATTTTTTTTTCAATGAATATCACTATAGAAAATTGTACTGAATTTATTATGAAATGAATACTAAGTCAATGGGTTTTTGAACCTTAATAAGTAATGGATAATTTTTGACTGGCTAGCTATCAAGTAGCATTTCCTTTGATTTTATCTCAGTTAAAAAATATATTTCATGTTTTGATGTAGATATTGTATGTGACTGATTTATCTAAGGACATGAACCCATAAGTAGTTAATATGGAAGAGAACAATTCTTCTGAGAAAATGAATATTGGGAATATTGATCATATATTGAACTTATTGATGAATTTTTAAATCCTCCCTGTTATGGTTTGGTGGAAGAAAAAACATGGTTGATGAAGAAACATGGGAGTCTAAAATGCTATGAGGTAAATGTATCCTCATATTTTTATAAGTATAAAAAAAATATAGAATTCAATTTTTAAAAGGAAGGGAGAATGTAACACCCTAGTACATGAAAATAAATTTAATATTGAATAATCTTCATTAACTTTATGGCCAATCCCCTAGGTCTTGTGTTGTGAAAAACCCAAGCCATCTTTATATAGTCCAGGTGATGGAAACTAGCACCGAGTAGGAATATCCCAAAAAATGGGAGCCATTTTCCATATTACTTGTATACACGTAGCCAAATCCAAGCCAAAGATGCTGGAAGGTGAATAAATAATGTAAACAAACACATGATGCTCATGTAGAACCCTAATTCTAAACAGTGCTAGATTACAAGCCTAACTGAAATTGAAATGTAAAAGTACAAATCTTTGGAACTCCTATACAAAAAACATTACCTGATTGGTAGGATAAAAATTTTTATTCTGAAGCTACAGAAGAAAATATAATATTTTGGGTCACTCTATGCATGACCGGGCCTTGATCCACCAGGGGATTCATCAATGATTCGATCTTCAGCGCAAGACATGGCATGTGCGTGTGATGACCATATAGAAGAGAGTAAAACAATACTCAATAGAGATGCCAAACCATATAGCTATAAAACAAGGAAATACCCAAATAAAATAACCAAATAGGTACATGAAGTGTAGACTTTGTGAATTAAAATCCAGAGAGTCACTGGATTCATCTCAAATAAAGAAAAAATAATTTATAAAAAGTAATACTATTATTTGTAGATATTAAACACCTTGAATTTCTATGGAAATTATCCTCAATGAGTCACATAGGCCCGCTATGTCACCTAGACTGGTCTATCACATATGTCTATAGGGTAACATAAACTGACATATCGCATTGGCCTATTGGGTCACGTAAACCTGGTAATCACTTAGGCATGTGATGTCACATTATCTATCTTGTCACAATGGCCTACTAGGGAAACTAAACTCCCTCATTACATAGGCCAGCTGGGTCACCTAAACCCGCTTGTCCCATAGACCTGATGGATCACATAATCCAACTCAACACATAGGCACACTAGCCCCCTAGAACTACATGACATAGTCTTCTTATCAAATCTAACTTTAGGATTCCACTTGTAACACACTTAATTTCTATAGAATCTAATTTTAAATCCATATGTTGTATTTAAAATTCCACTAAAATCTACATAGAGTATATCAAAAGTACCACATAATTGTGAGGGTCCCAATGCCGCAAAAATATCATCAATCAGATGTACAGTTTGAAATATATGAGCCTTTTAGTGAAACATGGTTAATGGTGTCTAGGTCCACGGCTGGGCCAATATTGTTGGACCAACCTAAAACAACACAAATTAAGGTCTGCCTAAATGAACCATTGGGTAGACCGAGCATGAACCGGTTGGGTCTGCCTACATAGCCTGGTAGGCTGAAGCATGCCGGTTTGTTCCAACCAGTACACAGCTAGAACTGTGTCTCTGAATCACAATGTCGGTTGTTGTAGTGTCATGTTACTGCTGTCCAGCATGACCATGGCTCTTCAGTCACTAAATCTGATTCCCATGGAAATCATAGGCCTCTACTATCCCCTCAGGGCTGAGGCTGTAGAATTCTTCCCCCACCACTGTGTGCCAACAAGTACTTCCACGTGCCACCAAACTCACCCATGTGATCAATTTTCATAACTATGATCAGCATCAAGAATCTCGGGTCATCTCCATCACTACAGAGTGCTGCAAAGTTTATTTCCATCCCACCGGGAGACCGACCACATTAAGGACATCCCATAAAATCCCAATGCAACAACAAGGGTTCATCGCCAAAGAATGAAAGAACGTGGGGTTGAATTGAATACTAAGAACACCAAAATAATGATCCAAGACAGTTTCATGTCTTCTATAGACCATTCTTGTCATTAGGATTAGAAATGACATAAATATAGTAAGCAATCAAAATGATATAATTCCCATTAAATTCCTAAAAAAAATTCCCAAAACCTCAAGAACTATTAACCCAATAGTCAAATAGTTAGTGAGTTGATCACGCTTTTTTTAGAAGGAAAGAATGGGGAAAATTAATAAAATATAAATAAACCCCTACTCGGGATTGGATAGATCATGGGTGATGGGTGAATCATGAGTTCAATGTTCATCAATCCTTCGATGTCTCATCCAAATCCATTCATTGACCATCTTTGTCCTTTGCTTGTCATCACTCGGTGTTCACCATCGAATTTCCTCCAAAGATTCAAGGAAAACTCTAGGATCCTCTCTTGATCTTATATCACTATTATTCAACATGATCGACGAAATGTGTTCCCTCATTTATGTTATGCTTAGTCACCACGTCATTACATAGTTTCATTAATGAAACAAAATAGTGTCTATATTATGCTTGACATGCATCATTATAGAATTGTTTTATTTATGAAATGAATGAGCTAGATTAATTTTTCATTATGGATAAATATTTTTGATAAATATTTTTTATATTCATTAAAATTCCCAAAAAAAAAACTTTTACCCGAGACACACATCAGTTGAGGTTAGGCCCCACCTATGGAAATAATAATCTATAATGATCAATGATATTATTTTTCTCCAATAAGAGTTATCATTTATGAGTTATAGGATATGAAAATAAAATAATCTTTATCTAATTATTTTATTTACGTTTACATCCCAAAAACTACATTCCACAGATGACTAGTGCTGGCCAATATTAGGCTCCTTTTTTGGAATACACACCATTAAGAATTTAATGGTGGTCTCATATTTTCAATTTCAGTCACCGTTCATGTGTTATATGGATTTATAAAATAATATAATTTTGATAAAGTGTTTTGTTTACAATTATTACATTTTTGGGTTTTCTCACAAGAGGACCGTGATGAATAAAGGTAAGTCATTTCTTTGGTAAACCCTCCATCCTGAATGAAATAGAGCCCTTGAATTTCTAATCTGAGATCCTATTTTAATGTTATTCAATTTTTTCTAGAAAACTTCTCATGCGTGCTATTTAAAAACATATCATTGTTATATAGACAATTCAAGTAAAACAATTCCTTTGAATTGCATATTGTCTCACTTCTGAATCTATGAATTTTTCTAGTGAGTTTATAAAAATAAAACTATGGACATTTCTGTCATTATATTCTCCCCACCTTAAGGATTGTCATCCCCAAATTCCAAACAATGTTATTCAAGAAAAGATGAGTGTATGAACATGAACCCATGCCTCCCACTCATATGTGATCTCCTATAGATTTATGTGGAACCAATTAACGCAAACTAGAGGAATCGATCCACCATAAAGGTTCCTCTCCGGTCAATCCTCAATCTCTGTAGAAAACATTGTAATTGTCACCCCATCATCAATATCTTGATTACCCAAGTAAAATATTTTTGGATGATTCGTGTACCTTTCTCATCTTTCGTGATATGTGAAAGGTGTCGAGTACCTTCTCTAACTACAAATAATGACCAAAGATGTTTGTCATACCGCTCTCTCTGGGCAGTATAAAAAATGGATAGATGAATCCTAGAGATAAAATACCACCCTAGCAATATCCATGTATCCCATATTGTTGGGATACATAAAGAAACACATGTTCTATGTTCTCAAACTCAAGTGGTATCAATTGTTTATCATCATAGTACTTCTAGGGGTTTTGTGCAGTCTTTATCCACTCCTAGATAACCTGCTCCATCTCTGTATAATCCTGCACCAAATCCTTACCCAAGAGGGATGTCTCTACAGGGTTAATCCATCAAATTAGAGACATGTTGGGACTCCCGTACAAGTCCTTGAATGGATCCATACTGATGGTGGAGTGGTAGGTCTTGTTTTATGTAAAATCCACCAAAGGTAGGTGAACCTCACAACTATTGACAAAATCGAGGATGTAAGCACATAGCATGTCCTCTAGGACCTGATTGGTCCACTCCGTCTAGCAGTATATCATTGGGTGGAAAGTCACATTCAAGCACATCTGAGTCCAAAATTCTTCCTACAATCCCTTTCACAATCGAGATATAAAGGGAGCACCACAATCTAAGACTATCATTTTTGGGACACCATGGAGTTGAATTATCTCTTGCACGTAGAGGTATCCCAAGCACTATATGGACTCTGTTCCTAAAATGCAATGAAGTGATTGTTATGGTGATTTATTCAATGATCACCCAGATAATGTTGGTTGACCTGGTAATATGTAATTAAACTAACATGAAGACCGACGATATCCATTATTACTCAATTTTTCTCAAAATAAATAATAAAAGAGAAAAGCCTTCCAAGAATTGGGGAGAAACATGATGTTTTTACAACAAAAATTATTAAACATGATCTTAGTTTTTATATCAACTAGTAATCCTAGAATCAACCTATTCCATCATCCCTAACATCCTCCTTGACAACCACATTTATATCTTGATGAATGACATCAAACTAAGATTCCACTTCTACCATCTTTCATCTTCTGAATAGAATGGTGTTCACCACACCTTCAGAATATCCATCATGGGTATTCCTAATGGAAAACTGAGCAGTTAAAGGCTCAGAATCGGTATCATCAAGCTTTACCTCCCTTACTCACATGAAGATTGGGGGGTAACAACAACCGATTTAAGATAAGTTACATAATCTTCATCCATGATGGATAATTTAAATAAGGAGAAATGCTATGTTTCCTTATTCAGCAACTACAAAATGTCTCTCACACTGAGAGAATCTCAAACCACCTTTTCCCATTATAGTTGTATAAACTATATTGATTTCATAGTCCTAGATGTACTCCAGCCATCATCTTTATATCATGTTAAAATCATTTTATGGGAATATATACTAGAGAATCGCATATTTAGATTATATTGTAATCCATTCGAACAAAATGTCATGTCACCATATAATCAATGAGATGAGTAAAATTTCCAACTCACAGTTGTGGGTTGCATAGTTAGACTCATGTGGCCTCAACTTCCAATAGCGGTCAGAATCCCTTAAGCTAATTGAAATGATCATCTATCCACATTAGGAAAAAGTTAATCTTTATGGTCACATGATTCATGGATCAAAAGTCCACATATAACTTCATGCTCCCATCTTGTAATGCCCCGCCCCGAGTTAACTAGAATTGGTGAATTATTACATAACTTTGGCATGATACAGGGAATCATGTCTCAAAAGATCGTTCAGTTTAGTATCCTTGGAAATACTAGATACTTACATAACTTTTACGGTACATCATGAAATAATAAAACCACATTGTGTCACCTTTGAACCCTATTGTATCCCATAGCCTATTCCCGTAGGATAATATTAATATAATTTATTACCTCCTGTGACAAATAAAACAGAAAAAAGGGGTGAGCACAGATTCTCCGTAAAGATAACAATATATCAAAAACTATCATAAATAATGAATAAACAATTATGTAAATGTATAATTCTATAACACAATCCTTTTAAACATAAACATCATCATAATATGGAAATGATAAATCAAATAATTCTATTAAATTATTCACTTGGATTTTCTACTAGTCGAATAATCACATGTAATATTAACATCCAATTTCATAATGATGGAATGCATATTCTCGGACATCATAACCACATAGTAATGTCCTCGGGTAAAGACTACAAATAAGATTTTATCATGGCCTTTTTACAGGACACTAGTTTGTCTTATGAGACGTACTGATGCATCTAGGATCTATAACAGGCTCCACTTGTATCTTTATATGTCTAATGAATTATTCATATAGAAGGGTGAAATATAAAGTAAGAATTCATGTTAATACTATCATACGATATGTCAATATTTAAACCACAAACCATGAATGGCATAAAAATTGCACATCCATCGTCAAACAAAACTAATTAAACACAATATTGATGATTATATTATGATAAAGTAACCGCAATAAAAAATAAAATACATCGATGTTAATTGACATAGATGAAAATAGTCACTAGAACTATTTGAGAGAAATATCCCATTTTTCATGAAAACATTTAACTGCCGAACTATTTATCAAAGAAGTAATTTAAAGAGATTTTTGAATCAAAGTGCCCCATAAAACATTGAAACTAATAAAATAAATTTTAATTTGAAAACATTTATGTCCATATAAATTAATACATAAAATCATTTTTAAAACATGGACATTAATGAGAAATATTTTGAAGAATAAATTTTAAAAAAATTTAAAACAATATTTTAGTTAGAGTTCCTATCCAAATGAGTGATTCTTGAATACAAATATTTTAAGAAAATAAAAAATTTTAATATCACGAGAATAAAGGGATTCATGATATACTATGTCAAAGTATAGTATATACACCAAATAAAAGTGAATTGGTGCATAACAACAATAATGTCTCAATGGAATGATTGTTGAGATGAATTATTTATAAAGAACCTATATTTTGGATAAGGATAAATAATTGACCTAATTGTGTGAGAAAAATATAAATACACTCAATATGGTTGGATATTCAGTGTAAATTAATCAGAGGATGTTCTCACATATTCTTGTAAATACAATACCAATGACATGGATGTTTAACTCAATGAATTGAAATTGAGTTAAAATTACTCTTATCATGTTTATATCAATGAATTGTGAATTTATAAGTGGTATGATTATGTTTATTAAAAGTATATCCACACAAAGGGGAGATTTAATTAATACATAAGTAAATAAATAGTTATTTCACACATAATTCTTGAGTAAAGTAATCAATGAAGTTTGCAAAAAACTGAATGAGGGGAAATTGAATATTTAAATTCCCTTATCGATTTGGAAACATATTAAACCTACACCCCAAGAAATAAGTATCATCAAATGATGATGTAAATATCCATAAATTAAATTATATTACTCAAACAAATACAATCATGAGTAGCACATACACCACACAAAAGGTAATAATGGAAAATATAGCATGAATCTCACCGGAATAAAAGTGAGTCGAAAACTCTTTAACTTTTACTTTTCTTTGGATAAGGGTATGTTAACCTATTATATGATAGTTAAATAATTTTTATTAAATTATGAAAAACTATACACAAAATAATGATATCATATATGAGCCTCTTACGTTTTATTGTTAGAAATATTTTAGTTGTATCATCATTTTAGGTGTTAATTGTTATGTTTTCCTATATAATATTGGTTAAGTATCCCATGTTTGTTGTGGAATGGATTTATTTTATTCATATACATAATTTTGTTTCAATATAAAACATTATTTCTAATCATAAAATTGAAATTATTCTTGAATAATTATGATGGTAAATGATTCTCTTCATGTCATGAAGACGGTAAGCCGTACGTATGTAGGAGCGACAATATCATTATTTTAATGGTGTAATTTTAAATAATTTGATGGTACATCATATATGAATAATATTTAACATGTTATATTTATTATTTACATCATTTATACACACTATTATACCCATCCAAATAATGACGTTCTGGAATAACAAACTTCACCACTACGTGGAGACGGTAAGCTGTACATACACTCGAATGGTGACATAGAAATTTATAGAATGGATTGAATAAAGAATATGGTTGTAAAATATTTATAATAACTTGAAATTATGTAGGAGGTACTGGAGTAATAATTTATTTATGTAATAAAAACTGAAATAGGAAGTGGAAGAAAAAAAGTACTTGAAAAAGGGTTGTAAATTATTACCTCTTCTTTGGGTTATTCATTTTGATTTGATCAAAATAGATCGTTAGGATGGATTTATGATAAAATTAAGGAAAATAGGATGTAGTGAATACAGTAGGGAGGATATTTGGGCCATCTTAGGAAAAGACCAATGTCTTTGGAGGTCAGAAATTAATAGAAGGTGAAGTGACCTTTTATTAGAGAGGTGAGGGTCACTTTAGGAAAAGCATGAAATATTAGTTTATTATATGATAATTTTCTATTTAAAATGGATCAAAAAGATGTTATTTCGAGGATAAGGTTGGTATGGGTCGAAATCCTCATAAAAAATAGGTTTTATACATATTGAGGTCACCATATTAATCTTATCTTTTAACTTTAACTCTTAGTAATTTTTTTTACCATTTACCATGAATACTTGTATTAGTATAATAAATGGTTAATAAAAATATTATACAATGATAAGAGAACCCCATGTTGTTAATTAATGTCATATATATTATTATATAATTCACTTTTCCAAACTGTAGATTTTTTGAACTATTATATCATTGAATAAAATATTATTTGTTTTGAAAACTCATTTATGTCAATTTTGACATTATTCAGTTTTTGTTTTTTGGGAAAGTCATAAAAATATTATTACTTTGAGAAAAATACTCTGAATAAATCATAACATTACATATTCAGATATAAAATTATTTTATGGCGTCAAAAATTACAAATTGTAATTATTTTAATATTTATAATATCATTTATTTGATTCATCAATTAATAAGGAAAATATTGCATCATTATTGTCTCATATATAAATATATATGTTTTATGTATAAAAATTATCAATAAAATAACATGATGTATAAAATCATTTTATATTTCTAATGAATATTTATAGTCGAATAGTTCATTTATAAATACTTATATAAATATTGTTTTACTAAAAGATATATGCTTTTGTTATTATTGTCTTTACTTTAGATTATTTAATATAAAATGTCATTATTGCTCTCTAGTGGCTCCAATGGGGTCCCAAAATAGACCCAAGTATGAAAATGGTTGGAAATTTATCATCCATTAGGAATTGGACACATTTTAGGATAATATAATATTATTATAATAATATTTGGTTACCTTTATTTAACAGATTTACCCTTTAACAATGGTTAAAAAATATTTACTGAAGTAAATATTCATAACATCTACAAATAAAAGTTACATGTTTTAAAAAAATTGGACATTATGATTCCAAATATGGAATCTATTTTTCCAATTTCAAAAATAATTAGTAGAAGAAAATAATTTAAAATTAATTTCCTTTTTTAAAACAAGAAATATTGTTTTTAAGAAATAATAACGATCAAAAGATTGACACCTGTTTATGGTCAGTATAAAAATAAAATTACATACAATGACCTAAATTATATTAAAATATAATAAATATAATCTAATGATACTTTAAAACCACTGAAATTTATAATATAACACTAAAATTTATTTTTATTAAAAAAGTTGTTAATATTTAAAAGTTAGTATTTTTTACTATTCATCAAAATATGAAAGTTATTAGAAAAGTACCAGAAAATTATCCAAAATAAATTTTTGTATCATGAATCAAAATAAGAATTTAATTTCATTAAATTTATTTTATAAAAGATTCAAATGTGGGTTTTAAAAATAGATCACCATTAAAATTGGTTAAATTACATTTTTTAAAATACTTCATTTTTATGAACAATTATAAATTTGTTCTTATGTTATGTCTAAGTTACATATAATATTTAATCTAAAATTATATGGAGTGTATAAAAATCAAAATCCAGTTAACACTATTCATAACTACTTTTTGAATGACCTGTTCAGTATGTCATAGTGCGCTGTAACTCGGTGTTGTGTGTAGTACAATCCATTGAATAACTTTAATGAAAATAACATACAATTAAATCATGGGGTGTTACATTCTTCCCTCCTTTTTGAAATTGTGTCCTCACAATATTAAAATTGGTCTTGAGAACTTCATTGAAATTCCAACATCGGTAAGGGGTCAATAAAATTATCACTTTAAAATAAAGAAAGAGAAATACAAAGTTCACCCCAGACAACCCATAATAGGATTCCATATAGGAAATCATGTTTATAGAAGATAAACTAAGTTTAAATTTCTGACAGATAGTTATATAAAACATGACAAGGAAAAATTTAATAACATGAAAACCAAAAATTTGTGATGGGATAAATGGTCATTAGTTTCCTAGTAGGAAAAATAAACAGATGATGTTTTTTTAAAGATACATATTATAACGTTGAGGAATTATTTATTTTATTGACTAAGAACATAAAAGTATATAGTTACTTGTTAGTTATAGTTTCATAAATTAATAAATTTCTACCACTATCTCATAACTTTTTTTCCCTGAATGATGAGTATTCAAGATGAGTTGGATACACCTGAAGGGCTAGAATCATGTTCTAGAGAATCGCACGATCCAGAAAGGATAAACGATATATTTACCTTCTCTTTAGAGATTAAACAAAACCATAATGGTTAGTACAAGATACGATGATCCCCAAAAAGGATAATATTTTAGAAAATGAAATACTAATCATATTTTAAAATATTTTACCTAAAATACCCAAAGTTCAATAAATACCATTCAATAAACAATTGTTCTTAAAATCTGTCAATATAATCGAAACTAATATTGAAACACAAAATATTGAAGAAATTGATTATGTAGTCATCCATGAAAAATTGTATCTCCAAATAAAGTTGACTACTCTTAATGTATCATACTTAAATGTAATTAGGATAATCAGATATTCTCTATGAAAGGTTAATAATTTCCAAAAATAACCCAAATCAATATAAATTCATAATAAAATTCCACCATTTCTCCTAAAATTAAATCCCATTGTAATCAATTTTCCATAGACATATAGTTTTTCCAACAGAAAGAACATCTCCCAAAATAAAATTTATCACATAATCACCAAATAATTTAACTATACTATGGATATCCATTTTATAATACATAATATTCAAAATCAACATATTAATGATCGATAAAATTATTTATCCAAAAATAATTAGTCACACTAACCAGGGACTTCATGTTATCTAGTGCTAGGCATTAAATCCCAATCAATCTCTGGTTATGGGTTTTATTCCCATAGATTTGTCCAACGTGATGGAGTTTTACATGGTCGGTGTGTTTTCCTTTTTCGAAAAATATGTTTTATAACATTGCGATAATGAGAAAAATTCATCAAAATAACCGTAACATAATTTCACCATAAATGTTAACACATACCTCACGTTTTCATCACAAAATTCAATTACATGAAATTGTAGAAAATTATAAGATCATATAAACCCAAATGTCTATTTATAAATATGTCCAAAATTGTAATAACTATTCTTCCTAAAATAGAATTTTCACATAACAAACAGAAGGGTTACACATACAAGGTAAAAGTCATCAAATGTAATCCCATCAACAAAGAGAAGTAATACTTTTAAACATTTCTCTGTCCATATATTTCAACATAGGTTCTTCCATGACCAAGAGGTTATCATATATAATTGGGCATTCACTCATGTAATGCCCATGACTACTACATTTTAGAAAAAATGACTCTAAGTGGATATTTGGTATCATATTTATTTTCTTCAATAGTACTCATCATTTTTTCTCTACTATTATTTAAATTATTTTCATATTTCCTACACATATAGAATTTATTGGTCTCATTGATACAATTTCCATAGTGTATCCTTTTACATTTCTTGCATGATTAAAATTGAGCATTCATTTCCCCATGATCTTCACTACTAGTGCTCTTATCATTCACCGCTTTTCTATTCATTGTTGGGTTCAAGATTTAGTTAACATATATATTTTTTAATCATATTTTCGGAAAACGTTTTCGAAATGAACATGATACCTTTTACACCTATCAACATTCAATATAGTTACTCATTTACACTACTGTTCCCATCTTGTACATCATCTTCAATGCTAATATGACTTCCTTGAATTCTAGCCACCGACTAACACTAGAAAGCATAATACGAGTCATAAAATCATTTACATAATACTTGAACACATTATTTTCAAAATAAAACACATTGGGATTAACCAAGGTTACCTATTCTCATCTTATATTAAAATTATACAAATCTGTTTGCAATAAAAATGAAAATTATCCTATGAAAATCCCCCAAGAGTGTCATAACCAAGAGTAACACAAGGACCATTTTCATGTACCCAGACACCCCGGGTCAAGCTCGAAACACCTTGTCAGAGTTTTTACCCCTAGGTACATCTGTACCAAAGCTGCCACTACCTTCTTGTATCCAGACAGGGAAATATTGTATTTAAAACCTGCATAATATTTAAATTACCTATATTTTTTTATTTTCTTCTATACTAATCGTCAAGGACCAATTTGGAAGTGTTTTCTAATTATATTTTTTCGAAACCCAGCTTCCATGGATTGAACTCAACTTCCCATGGTACCAATTGTAATGCCCCAAACCTAGTTACTTAGAATCGGTGCATCATTACATAACATTGGCATGATACAAGGAATCATTTACCGAAAGACCGATCAGTTTATTATCATTGGAATTACTAGATACATTCATTAGTTTTACATTTCATCATTAAATAAAAAAACAACATTGTGTCCCCTTTAATCGCACTTGTATCACATAGACTATTCATTAGTATAATCCAAATATACGTCTTTGCACCCTGGGAAAAATAAAACTTAAGAAAGTGGTGAGATCAGATGCTCAGTAAGGATAACAATATAGTGGAAAATGTCATAAATAAGAATAAAAATTTAAGGCAATGTATTAGACTAAAACAAAAGCCTTTTAAACATAATATTCAGCATAATATGACAATGATAAATCAAATAATTCCATTTACATATTCAGATTGATATTCTACTAGTAATTTAATCAAATGTAATATCAATTGCCAATTTCACAATGATAGAATGCATAATGTCGGATATCATAACCACATAGTCAAGGCCCCGTGCCAAAATGAAAAATAAGATTTGGTCAAGGCCTTGTGCCAAGAAACTATTTTGTCCCATGAGATCTACTTATTCATCGATGTTCTATAGTGGGCTCCACCAATCATATACTAAATCCAATGCATTCCTTATATGAAAGGGTGAAATATAATCTAAACATTCAGATTAAAACTAGCATATGAAATGTCAATTTCTTAACCACAAACCGAGAATGGAATAAGAATAGCACATCTATAGTAAAACATAACACATTCTATACAATATGGAAGATTGTATTATGATAAATAAGCCTCAATCAAAAAAAATATGCTGAAGGATATTTACATAGATGAAAATATTCATTAGAACTATTCGAGTGAAATATCCCCTTTTTCTTGAACACTTTTAAATGTCCAACTATATATCAAAGAAGTCATTAAAAAGATATTTTTGAATCAAAGTGTCCCATAAATCATAGATATTTTAAAATGAATATTAATTTCAAAACAATTTTGTCCAAATTAATAAATACTTAAAACCATTTTTAAATCATGGACATTAATGAGAATGATTTAGAAGAATAAATATTTAAAATATTTAAAATAATATTTTAGATAGAGTTCATAACCAAATGAGAGATGCTTGAATAAAATTAATTAAGGTCATAAAAACATAACAATATCATGACAATAAATGGATTCATGAAATACTATTTCATTATACATTATAAAAACCAAATAAAAGTGAATTGGTGCATAACAACAAATAAGTCTCAATGGAATGTAAGTTGAGATGAAATCCTTTATAAAGACCATATTATTTGGTTAATGATTAATCAATGAAATAACTGCATATGAAAAATATAAATACACTCAATATGATTTTATATTCCGTTTAAATCAATTATAGGACATTCAATCATATTCATGTAAAAACAACACCAATGAATTGGATGTTTAACTCAAGGAATTAAAAAATAGTTAAAAATACTCTTATCAAGTTTATATTGATGACTTGAAAATTTTTCAATGGAGTAATTATGTGCATCAAAAATATATCCAAAAAATATAGAGTGTAAATTACTACACATGTAAATTAACAGTGGTTTCACACAAAATCATGGACTAATGAAATAAAGTATGTTTGCATAAAACTGAATGAGTGGAAATTCAAATTTGAATTTCCCTTACCGATTTGGCTACTTCGAAACATAAACCCAAGAAAGAAGGATCATACAATGATGATTTAAATACCGATAAATTAAATTATATTACTCATGAAATACAATATTGGGTAGTAAATACATCATACAAAAGGTAATAGTGGAAAATATAGAATGAATATCACATGAACTAATGTGAGATGAAAACATATTGTCTTGTACTTTTCCTTGGTAGAGTGTACATTAAGAATTGGAATAAATGTTAAATCATTGTTATTAAATTATAAATAAATATATACATAAATATTTTATCATATATGATCCTCTAATATTTCATTTTAAATAGTATTTTAGCAGTATCATCGTTTTAGGTGTTTATAAATTAGTTTTCCTTTACATTATTGTTTACGTAATCCATGATTGTTATGGATATGATGTATTATATTCATATCCAGAATTATATTAGGATCTTGAAAATTATTTTAAATCATAAAATGAATATTATTCTTGAATGATTATGATGGGAAATGAATATCAACGCGTTGTGGGGACGGTAATCTCTACAAACACACCAGCGTCAATATCATTATTTTTATGGTTAAGTCATATATAATTGGATTGTATATCATATATAAAAATCATTAAAATTTTTTATTTATTATTTACATCAGTTATACTTATTATTATACCTATCAAAATAATGAATTTTTTGAATAAAAAACTACCCCACGACGTGGAGAGGGTATGTCTTACGTACTCACATATAGTGACTTTTTCATTTATAGGATGGATAGAATAATGAATATAGTTGTTCCATATTTATAATAACATCATAGTATATAGGTGGTACTAGCTTTATTATTTTGGTATAGAATAAACAAAAAAATTGGAAGTCGAGGAAGAAATTAACATGAACGAGGGTGGTGAAATTATTACCTCTTTTCGATGTGCTTCCATTAGATTTGATCAAAAGGACTGCATAGGCTGGATTTATGATCAAAGGAAGGACTCTTGGATGTAGTGAAGATAGTTGGGAGGATATTTGGGAAGATTCTGGCAGAGCCAAATGACCATGAAGGTGTGAAATTAAGAGATGATGAAGTACCATTTTATAAGGGAGTGAGGGCCACATTATGAAAAATTTGAAATATTAGTATATTATATAACCATTTTTGCTTTATAATGGCTCAAAAAAATTTATTTCACAGATATGGTGGCGATGGTTCAAAATCCTATCAACCAATATGTTTTATAGAGGTTTAGGTCACCATATTAACCTTATCATTTAGATTTATCTCATAATAAAATATTTTACATTTTACCATGTATTTTTCTATTTTATAATAATTGGTTTATAGGCAAGATAAAAAATAAAAAAAGAACCCCAAGTTTTTCATTAATGTCATATATGTAATTATTTATGTATTTTTTATGAAGTTTAAGATTTTTAGGACTATTATTTCATTTAATAATATTGTATTTTTTTAAAAACTCATTTATGTAAATTTTGACATTAATTTCTTTTTGGTTTTTTTGAAAGTCATAAAACATGATTACATTGAATAAAATACATTCAATCAATCATGACATGTCATATTTAACTATAAAAATCTTGTATGGAATCAAAAATTTCAATTTATACTTATTTTAATATATATAATATAATATAATTGATTCTTTCATTAGTAAGGAAAACAATGCATCATCATTGCGTCATCTATAAATATATTTATTTTTTGTATAGAAATTATAAATAAAATATTATAATGTAAGAAATATTTTTATATTTATAATTAATATTTATAGTCTAATATATCAATTGTATAACCTCATATTAAAATTTTTTTCGTAGAAGATATATTCTTTTGTTATTTTTGTCTTTACATTAGATTATTTAATATAAAATGTCATTTTCATACTCATGTGGCTCTATGGGATCCAAAAATCAAGACAAGGATACCAATGGTCCTCAGATGTCTTTTAATAGTAATAGGATACAAGTTAGAGAAATTAAATATAATTATAATAATATTTGATTACAATTATTTACCAGATTTAAACTTCAACCATGATTAATGAAATATTTACTGAAGTAAATATTCATAATGCATAAAAATAAAATTTACATATGTAAGAAATTTGACCTCTTGATTCCTAATGTGGAATAAAATTTTCCGAATTCATTAAAAATTATTTTTAGAAACTAATTTAAAATTAATTCATGTGGTCAAAACAAAAACTATGTTGTTATGAAATAATAAATATCAAAATAATGACAGTTGTTTATGTCCAGTTTAAATGTAAAATTACATAAAATAACATAAATTATATTAATTTATAAAAATATTATCTAAAAATACTTTAAAACCACTCAATTTTATAATTTATTTATAAAAATTATTTTGATTAAAAAAGTTGTTTTTATTTAAAATTTTTTATTTTTCACTATTCATCAAAATATGAATGTTATCAGAAATGTACCAAAAAAATATCAAAAATAAATTTTTATGTTCCAATTATAAATAAGAATTTAATTTCATTAAATTTAATATATTATAGTATCTAATATAGGTTATAAAAAGCGTTCTCCATTTAAAATTTGTATAATTCATTTTCAGAAAAAATAATTCATTTATCTGAAAAAACAATTTTATTCTTATATTATGTCAATGAAACACATAATATGGATTGTAAAATTATATGGAGTATATAAAATTTAAAATTTATTAAATAATATTCATAACATCTTTTTGAATGGCTATATTGGTAAGTCGCGGGGCACTCACACTCGGTGTGGCGTGTTGCACAAACTATTGTATTACTTTAAGGAAAATTACATAAAATAAAATCATGGGGTATTACATTCTTCCCCCATTTTGGAAATTGCATCCTCACAATTTAAAATTGGGTTTCAGATCATCATTTAATGTTCCACAGTGAAAAAGATTCAATAAAATTAACACTTTAAAATAATGAAATAGAAGTACAAAGGTCACCGATGATAACCCATACTTGGATTCCATAAAGAAAAACATGGATATAGAAGATAAACTAAGTGTGAAGTGATGATGGTGAGTGACAGAAAACAAGATCAAGATAAATTTAACAACAAGAATACCACAAATATGGGATAGGATAAACAATCATTACTTTCCTAGTAGGATAAGTAAATTTTTTTTAATGTTTCATTTCATAAAGTTAAGGAATTTATTTATGAGATTGACTATGAACATAAATATATATACTTAATTTTTAAGTAGAGTTTCATCCTATAATAAATTTCAACCACTAACTCATCTCTTTCTTTCAAACATTGAGTATTATAGATGAATTATTCACACATAAAGCACTAGAATCAACTTCTAGAGAATCACATGATCAAAAAAATAGAAACTATATATTTATCATGTCTTTAGAGATTAATCATAACCAAAATGGATAGTACATAATTAGATGATCCTAAAAAAGGATAAACCATTATAGAAAGAAATGCTAATCTTAATTTCAATAATTAAACCAACAATACCCAATGTTCAATAAATACCGTTCAATAAACAATTGTCCTTAAAATCCATCAATATAATCCAAAAACAATTTGAAACCCAAAATAAGGAATTATTTGACTATATAGTATTCCACGTTAAATTGTATTTTCAAATAACATCAACTACACCTAAAGTCACATACATCAAAGTAATTAACCTAATCACATAATCTATAAAATTAGTTAATAATTTCCATAAATAACCCAAATTGATATAAATCCACAATAAAAATACACCATTACTCCTCAAATGAAATTTCTTAGTGTTCAATTTTCCATAGTCATTAGTGTTCCCTATAGATCGAACATCTTCCAAAATAACATTTTTCACATAATAACCAAATTTTTTACTATACTATGAATATAAATTTGATAATATATAAGATATCATATCAACATATTATTGATCAATAGAATTAATTAACTAAAAATAATTATTCACAATAACTAGAGACAACACGTAGTCCCGTGGTAGGCGATAAATCCCATCTTACTCTGGTTGTGGGTTTGATTCCCACAACATTGTCTGACGTGACAGGTTATCACATGGTCTGTGTATTTTCTTTCTTCAAAAACTATGATTATAAAATTCCCAATATGAGATAATTTCCTAAATATAACAATAACATAATTTGACCACTTTTGTATTCTCATACCTCGAATTTTCATCCCAAAATTTAATAACATGTAATTGCCTGAAATTCAAGGATCATATAAACCAAAATGGTTATTTATAATCATATCCATAATAGAGAAGATAACTCTGCCTAAAATATCATTTTAAAATAACATACTTTAGGGTTACACATACAAGAGAAATGTATTTAAATGTAACCCCATAAACAAAGAGAATTACTAAATTTAGACAATTCTTTATCCATTTATTTCCACATAGGTTCTTCCTGGACCTAGAGGTTATCCTATAGAACTAGGCATTCAATTTAGTAATGCTATGGTTCCCTACATTTATGGAAAATAACTGTAAATGGATTCTTGCAATCGTTTTTATTTTCTTCTCTAATACTCTTAATTTTTCATCAGTAATTCATTACATTATGTGCTTATTTCCCACACATAAACAATTTCTTTTTTCTATTGATAAACATAACTAGGTTTCACCTTCCACATTTCCTTCATTATATAAATTGAGATCTCTTTTCACCATGGTATCCACTATCAGAGCACTTATCATTCACCGCCATTCTATTCTTTTTTGTCTTCAGGAGTTGGTTAATATATATGTTGTTGATCTTAATAATGGAAAACAAATTCAACATGAACATGATATCTTTTACAACAATCAACATTCCATTTTGTATCCCATTTCCACCAACGTTCCAACCTTTTACATCATCTTCATTGTTACTATGACTTCCTTGTAATCCATTCACTGACTATCAAAAGAAATCATAGTGTGAGTCATATAATAATTTAGATAATATAATTACACCATATTTTTAATAAAAAACACCATAGGATTAACCAAGGATATTTATTTTCATCTTATATTAAAATACATCAAATAAAATTGTAATGAAAATGAGAATTATCCTAAGCATATCCCCCCTAAATGTTGTAACCAAGAGTGAAAAAAGGCTTGTTGTTGTGTATTAGGATATATCAGGTCAAGCCCAAAACTCTTTGACAGAGTTTTCACCCCTAGGTACATCTGTTCTAGAGCTGCCTGTACTAGCTCGTATCGAGACAGGGATATATTTCATGGTAAACCCACATAATATTAACATTACCAAATGTTTTTTTGTGGTCTTATATACTAATCAATAATTTCTATCTTAGGGTAGTGATCTCTAAAAAGAGTTTTTCTAAAGCTAGATTTCATGGTTTGTACTAACCTTTCTCAAATATCAACTGTAATGCCCTGACCCCAGTTACCTAAAATCGGTGCATTATTACATAACCTCCCCATGATACAAGGAATCATGTCCCTAAATAATGATCACTTTTCTTTCCTTGTAAATACTAGATACATGCATATGTTTTACATTACATGATGAAATAAATAAAAAGCAATACAGTGTCCCTTTAAAAACTCTTGTATCTCTTTGCATATTTATTTAGGATAATAATAATATACTTATTTGCATCTTGAGAAAAATTAATCATAAGAAATGGGTGAGCTCAGATGCTCAGTAAGGATAACATTATAGTGGAAATAGTTGTAAATAATAATAATCATTTAAGGAAATTTATAACACTAGAACACACACATTTTAAACAAAAACATCAGCATAATATGGAAAAGATAAATCAAATAATAACATTTACTTATTCACATTGATTTTATACTAGTTGAATAATCACATGTAATATCAATATCCAATATTATAACGAGGGAATGCATAATTTAGGACATAATAACCGCATAGTCAAGGCCTCGTGCGATGAGTATATATAAGATATTTTCAAGGCCCTGTTCCAAGACAGTAGTTTGTCTTATGAGACCTACTGATTCATCGAGGACCTATAATGGGATCCACCTATCACATACTAATTCAAATGAAATACTCATAAGAAATGTATAAATATAATCTAAATATTTTAATTAAAACTATCATTATAAATGTCAATATTTTAACCACAAACCAGGAATGGCATAAAAATTCCACATCCATAGTCAAACATAACTCATTCAAAACAATATAGATGTTTGTATTATGATAAATAAAACTCAATCAAAAATAAAATACACTGAAGGATATTTACATATATTAAGATAGTTATTAAAACATTTTGAGATAAATTTTCCCTTTTCTAAAATACTTTTAAATGTCACACTATTTATCAAAGAAGAGGTTTAAGAGGATTAATGATATATTATGTCAAAGTACATTATATACACCAAATAAAATATAATTGTACCATAACAACAAAGAATAATCAATGGAATATAAGTTGATATTAATTCTATATAATAAACATATACGTTGTTAATGGATAAATAAATGACATAATTGTATGTGAAAATTATAAATACACTCAATATGAATGGATATTCAGTGTAAATCAATCAGAGGAAATTCATGAATATTCATCTAAGAAAAACACCAATGACCTAGATGTTTAACTCAATGAAATGAAATTGAATTAAAATCACTATTATCAAGTTTATATAAATTAATTGGGAATTTATCAATGGAGTGATTATCTGAATCATAAGTATATCCACTCAAAGGGGAGTGAAAATGAAAACTACATACCTTGTAATTTTCCATGGATGAGGGTACGTTAATCTCATTTATAATAGTTAAATCAATTTTATTACATTATAATGAAATATAAACATAAATTTTATATCATATATGATCCTCTAATATTGATTTGTTTATAATATTTTAGTAGTATCATCATTTCAAGTGTTTATAGATCGGTTTTCCTTTATATTCATGGTTACGTATGCCACTTTTTTTATGGATAGGATGTATTTTATTCATATGAATAATTATATTAAGTTATTAAACATTATTTTTAACCATAAAATGAAAATTATTCTTTAATGTTTTTGATGGGGAATGAATCTCATGGCATTGTGGAGAGGGTAATTCGTACGTATGCATGAGTGACAATATCATTAATTTGATGGTGAAATAATATATAATTTGATGTTATATCATATATAATGAATCATTAACATGTTATATTTATTATTTAGATAATTTATACACATTATTATAGCCTTCCAAATATGTTTTTTTTGAATAAAAAACTACACCTCGACTTGGAGACGGTAAGTCGTACGTACACACATATGGTGACTTTGTAATTTATAGGATAGATTGAATAATGAATATGGATGTTCCAAATTTATAATAACATCCCAGTATGTATGAGGTTCTAGATTTATTATTTTATTATTTAATAAACAATAAATGTCTATGTGGATGAATAAAAGAACTTGAAATAGGGTACGAAAATTATTACCTCTTCTTCAAGTGCTTCGTTTTGATTTGATCCAGAGGGATCCATAAAATAGATTTCTGATCAATGGGTTGACTCTAGAATGTAATGAATGTTGTTGGGAGGTTATTTGGGTAGGTTGTGGCTGAGCCCAATTATTTTGGAGGTGTTAAATTATGATAAGGGGAAGTACAATTTTATAAGATATGTGAGGGTATCTTATGTAAAACCTAGATATATTAGTTTATTATACATTAAATTTCGGTTTATAATTGCTATAAAAAGATTAATTTCATATATACGGTTGGATGGGTCGAAATACACTCAACCAATTGGTTTTTAAACAGTTTTGGGCCACTATATTGATCTAGTAAATTATATATTCCTTTCTAATGATAATTATTTTTAATAGATCTATTATATAAACTCATATATAAATTGTTTTACTAAAAGATATAGGATTTTGTTATTTTTATCTCTACTTTAGATAATTTAATATAAAATGACATTGTCACTCTCATGTGGCTCCATGGGATCCCAAAATCTACACAAGGATTCCCATCATTGGACATGTTTCAGATAATAGAAATAAGAGACATGTTAGGGTAATATAAAATTTTTATAATAATATTTTTTACCCTTATTTTCTAGATTTACCTTTTAAGCACGGTAAATAAAATATTTACAAAAATAAATATTCATAATATCTAAATATATAAGATACCTATATACACAATTTGGATCTCCTTATTCTATGTTTGGAATCCATTTTTATAAATTCAGAACACAGAAGTGGCAGAAATTAATTTAAAATAAATTCTTGTTGTCAAAACAAAAAAGCATGTTTTAAATAAATAATAACAATCAAAAGATTGACAGTTGTCTGTGCCTAGTTTAATTTTTAAATTACATCCAAGGACCAAAATTATATTTAATTATAACAATATAATATAATTATACTTTAAGACCACTAAAATGTATAATTTATCACTATAAATAATTTTGATTAAAAAAGTTATTTTTATATAAAATTTATTATTTTTTACTATTCTTCAAAATAAGAAAAATATCATAAAATTACCAAAAAATTATCCAATATAAATTTTTAGGTCCCAATTCTAAATGGAAAATTTAATTTCTTTAAATTGAATATATAAAAGTGTCAAATAATGGTTTTAAAAAGGGTTCTATATTAAAAGGTGGTAAAATTGAATTTTTATAAAAATTGTAATTTTATCAGAAAAATAAATTTGTTCATATGTTATGTCTATGAAACACATAATATGGATTATCAAATTATATGGATTATATATAATTCAAAATTCTATTAATAAATTTCATAACAACTTTTTGGACGGCTAGTTTTGTAAGTTGCGGTGCGCTCGAACTCGGTGTTGCATGTAGTCCAAGCTATGGAATTACATTAGAGAAAATATCATTCTATGAAATTATGGGGTGTTATATGTTTACATTTTTGGAAAACAATATAGGGGTTACCCATTGTGAAATTCCGAGTCTCATTATTCTGTTACTCTATAAGTTCTCTAAATTGACCCTAATTTTATGATGCTCTATGAGAGCCATCTGATATTTCAGTGTAGATATTGGTGTAATCCAAATGTAAATGCTAATACAAAAGTCTTCAACACTATTGGGTGGTTTTCCTATAATATATTCTAGAAATACTTCCTCGTACTCGTGCACCACTACAGGAAACTGAGGACTCATCTCACAACTACACCAAGGGAAATACTAGCCAACTTAAGAGTTATTCATTACACCTGCGTATCATGAGTCTATATTGTTATACTTGGGTTCCCTATTTTGTTGTCCATGGAAACCCCAATTCAAACACTGTGGACATAACACATCCTTTTTCCTAAAATAGTAAATATGAGGATGAAATCTGGATGATCAGTATATACCCAAACTATCATCATAAGGCCACAATTTAGCCACCAATAAGTTCCAACCGAAACTCTTACCTAAAGGTTTAGATCACAACATTGTCATAATTATTATTATTGAGTCAACTCCCTTAGTAATTTTCTGATGTAAGGGTCAATTCAATGGTTTAACAAGAAAATATTGATCCTAATGAATAATTCTAACAAGTAGGAATGATTAGAAACAATGTCTACTAATATGGAAATTAATTGTAGATTCAAACCATACCACAAATAATTCCTGGAGCCCTTGGTTCACATGCATTGATCACATATTGCTACCCCATTCCCATTTCCTCCACATCCCTATGCCAGGTTTGGACCACATTGGGGTGGTGTCTGTAACATTTTGAAAAGAATACCACTTCTTTATGATAACCCAGAACTTTTTCCACGTCTGTTGCACTATAGATCCTTATGTTCTTGTCACAATCTACCACTTAGTGGCCCATCCACCATTTCCCTATTTTCACCCATGTGGGCTGGAAAATATCTAGCATGATACCATCAGCCTTATCATCTAATTCAGTGAAACTCTCTAGGATTGATGGACTCACCATATGAACCCTTAGATGAGGATCATCTATCTGAGGACCTCCTATCTGAATGTATCACACATCGATGTCTTTATGACAAATGTCAGATTCCTGCTTCCAATGTCCCAACTCTTTATTTCCCATAGATCACATCTACTAGATGTATCCACTCTACTAAAGGACTATCAACCAAAAAAGTTCTCTCTAGAATCCAAGAATAATTAGGTGTCCACAGTATAATAGTGGTAGATCAGATGTCCCTTCAAAATCCTCGCTCTGAGGCTCGATCACTAAATCACTGGTCAGATCTTATTCATCGAGTACATCGAATGGTCAGTACACCTCAATGATTACATAACTACTGACATGTTATATATTTGAAGATGTATAAGAACAAGGTCATGAATTTCCCTTATCTTTTATGGAGAGAGTCCCTTATTTGAAAAAGGATATCAAGTTCTGTCCCTCGAAGAGTCACCTCATCATATGATTGGGCAATATAAACCCCACCATCCCCTTAAAGGGATGCATAAAAGGTTCACAACCCTGACCACCTTCTGATCTAATGGTGTCATGACTTGATAGAAAACATGGCCACCACAACAAGACAGTCCATAAACGCTAATGATTTGGGCTCGCCTCAAAGCCTATGGTGTGTTTGATGCTGAAACTCATGATGTTCTATCATCACGTGCATCTCAGCCAATGGAACTATGAGTACCATGTGCTACTCGATAGGGGGTGATATAGATTATGCACCACCTGATGGTGATGTCTCTAAAAAAATCCCTATACTAGTCTAATAACCCCGAAGTTCATCCTCATGATCACATGGTGGAATCATGGATGGCTGTCTAAATGGAAGAATCTTGAAAGAGAACATAATGTACCCCGACCAATAGATTATACTTTGTGAGATGAATCAGGAAGTACATTGAAGCCCAAACCCATTCATATATGATGATTGCATAATCATTTATCCCAGCAACTATTTTTTTCACATACTGAGTACAAAATCATAATTGAGGGTCCTAGTGTATGGATACATCGGATGATGTACCAACACTGTATACCCAATCCTATAATCCGAAATCCAAACACAAAACATTGTTCCCTAAACCACACTCATTTAATTTGTGTTGTTAAGGTTGAACTGACCACCTATGATAACACTCTATCATGACCCATCCCCCAGGGCTCATGTTCTCACTACCCCAAGCCCACCTCCCATAGGCTAGGGGCTATCCACTAGCACTGAGTATGCATATCCCAAATCCATTGGATGTATTTTCTTAATTTCATGTATACAAACACACAACTAAAATCCAGTAAAGCTGAAAGGGTAATACACTATGTAAAAAGTCACATGTTATAAAATTAGAAAACTAAAGGTAAACATGAATAGGATACAAACCTAACTATACCAAAAAACTAAATTAACAAGTCTCTTGATCTCCTCTGTAGAAAACCCGACCTGAAGGTAGGTATAGAAATAGTTGTTTGAATTTGCACAAGATCATATAATATTTCATGTCACTCTAAGAACCATCTAGAACTTTTCCACCATGGATTCTGTCAATGTTTCAGTCAACGTCACATGAAATGGCACGTGCAAGTGTAGCTAATGCTGGGGTGAGAAAAAAATATGTAGTAAGGACCCCAAGTGAGAAATGTATACCAAAAAGTAGTACACAAATAAGACTAAAAAATATGTATAACAAGTGTAGACTTTAATAAGTATAGCCAAGAGAGTCACTAGATTAAGGTCACATATGTGTAAAATAATGTATTAAAATGAAGATTATCAATTGAAAACACTGAACACCTTGAATTGTCAAGGCACTCATCCCCAATGAGTCACATATCCCAACAAGGATACCAAGTACCACATCATACTATGGCCTTTTGGGCCACCTAAACCAACTCATCACTTAGGCCTGCTAGGTCACCTAAACTCTACTATAACTTACGCCGACTACGTCGCTGAAACCTATTGGTCACTTAGGTGTGATGTGTCACCTAAACTCTCTTATCACATAGGGATGATAGGTCTCCTAATATATCTCATCGAATAGGAATTTTGGATCACCAAAACCCACTTGTCACATAGTTCTACTAGTTTACCGAATCTCATTCATCACATAAGCCAACTTGAAAAAATAGACACGCTCTTCATATTGTTATTGTCACATCTATCCATTAGTTTTTTTCTCAAAGCATGCTTTATTACTAGAGAATCTATGACTCAATACATTGTTCATATATCAAAATCCACTAAGAACCACATAAATTTTATCAAATTGACGGAATCATCCCAAGGTCCTTAGCACTGAAAACATCTTGTCGATTGAATGTACAGTTTTGATGATGTGAACCTTTTAGTGAAATGGGGGAGTTTCGATCTCTATCCAGTCCAACCGACCTGACCCGGCCCAGCCTGAACTAGATGGGCTCAACCTAGTCTAGTTTTTTCCTCTTAATATGTGGCAAGCGATGCAGGGTTATTTCTTGTATTCCAGTAGGACCACAGCTCTCTAACCGTGTGACATAGCCCACTACAGCTTCATCTTAAGAAACTACGAGCCACGGAAGCCACTCCAGTTGTCCGTTTTTTGAACTATGATCTCCTTCAGGATCCTTGTTTTATATATTTCACTAATTCATTCTCCAAATTTTCTAGCCATCAATTCTGTGGTCCAACTAGGTTTTATACCTCCCCGCAATTTTTGATGCAACCACAAGGGTCCTGAAGAAAAGAACTCATGAATGGGGTGTAAGATAGAATACTGGGAACACCAAAATAATGATCTATTCCTCTTTTTGTGTTAGAATTATATCTTTCTTTACAGAAGTATTACAACAAAGGTAAATAATGGTATTGATCACAAATATAGAATTTCTGTTAAATTACTATAAAAAAATTCCCAAACCTATAAGAAAGATAGACACCTGGGTCAACTAATATGTTAGTTGATCTCAATTATTTGTTTAGAATTGAATGATGGGGAAGATAATAACATAAAATTAATCCCCTATCTATGTTTTGATTGATCTATAACAAAGGGTGAATCTTTCTTTCATCATTCTTAAATATTTCGACGACTGATCTGAATCCCTTCATTGATCAGTCATTGTTCATCGTTCATCGTAGTTCGACATTTTCCAAATAATTTCCACCACTAATTTAGAGAAAAATCTAGGATCCTTCCCTAATCCCATATCAATTTTAATCAATATATTGTATAAAATGTGTTTCATGGTCTTTGTTATGATGATTTGTCATATTTTACACTGATTTATTGCATTGTTAAGCTGAGTCGTTGCGTCTTTACGTTGTTTCATTTATGAAATAAAACACGATTTCTGGTATACATTAGTTTCATCCTCATTACAATGATTAATTTATAAAATGAAATAGTTGGATCGACATTTCATTATAGAGAATTTATTTTGTATAAAATATTCATCTAAGGATTTTTTTTTTTAATAAAATAGCAAAAAATTAAATTTTACCTTTATCCCACAAAGGGCGAGGTTAGGACCCTCATAAGGAAATCACACCCTCACAACCTCAACGGTACTCTTGGATTTCCAATATGAGTTATTGTTTTCAATTTCCAGGATTTAAAAATAAAATAATTACTATTTAATTATTTTATTTGCGGTCACATACCAAAAACTAATTTCCACAGTTGACCAGCACTAGACAATTTTAGTCTCTGCCTATGAAAAATAACACATTACGAACTCAATGGTATTATCATATTTTCAATATGATTTACCATTAATGTGTTATAGGGATTTTAAAAAATAAAAAATTTATTTTTATTATTTATGGTTTTTCGGTTTTATATTATTCAGACAAGAGGCCTGTAGAGACAAAATATAAGTCATTTATACTGTAAAAATGCTATATCAAATGCAACGATGCCCTCAGATTTATGATCTGGGAAACTGTTTAAGAGTTCTTCCACATTTTTAGTAATATTTCTCAAACATTTTATTTAAAAACATAGCTTATTTAGATGAGCCATTCCATAAATATTGGGCCATGGAATCACATGTCATCTCAGTGCCTTGTCTCATATTTTTTCCATCAATTTGCTAAATAAAAAATACGAACGGTTATGTAATTAAAAATAAACCTTGAGAAATCGTGAAAAAAAATTAGTTTTGAAGAGGTAGATATAACCTTGCTATTAAACCTAATTGTTCTAATTTAATGATTTGAATCTTGAAAAATAGACATACAATGTTTCAATTAGTTAGGTATTTAGAGTCTTATAGTATCAATATATACATTTTAGTAGTAAATTTTTCCCTATGATTAGTAACATAAGACTTAAGAATATTAATATGACCAAATGTATAGTATCCTCACAAATAAATGATTATAAAAATTTGTGGATCCTATAAGTGGAAATAATATCATAGTATAAGTGTTGGTATTTTATAATTAAGAAATAATTAACTAAAATTTTATGATTAATTAAATAATATAAATAAAATTTTATTTTCATAATATGTTGTATTGAATAATAATTTCATTTTTATATAGTTACAATATAATTATATGACACCTTGATTAATTCTACATGATGTTATAAAGTCAGTTATAGTTTTAAAATTGTTATTTTTCAAATAAATTGTGATTTTATAACAAAATTTTAAATAAGCATATTTTGAATATTATTTTACAAATATGGATTTCATTTTTTAATTTTACACGTCATAATTTTTATGGAGTTATTTTGTGAAAATTTTCTGAAATACATGCATTTTTATGAATACTGATATAAGGCCATATAACATATATATATATACATTATATGTTATATACTATATTTTATACATCATATCTTGATGTAAGAACCCTTTATTCAAATTAAAATTTTGTATTTACTAATTTTATTAATACGAACCTACACCATTTCTTTTTTTGAGTAAAATAATATAATAATGAATAAAATATTGGAAAAACCCCAGGTCCATAACTATAAATACCACATCTCACCCCATTTCATTCCACACTACTCTAGCATTAATAATTTTATAAATTTTTCTCTTATATCATCCCCATATCCAAGATCTTCTTATCTCCCCAAAATCTAAAAACCAATGGCCTTAAAAAGGATCTCAAGGAGAGTAAATCAAGAGGTAAAAATCCTCTTTCATTTTCATAAACATTCATTTCAATTTTTTTTTTCATATATTTTATTAACCTGCATTTATAGAAGATGCATGAATGCTTTATTTTCATATATAAACTATATTTTTATCTTGTTTATGGAAAATTTCAGAATTATAATTCTTCTACTCTCCCACTTATATTAAAAAAAATCATATTCTGTGATGTGTCGATTTACCTATAATGGTGATGATTTGTATTCAATTTCTATTAATTCATTCACTGCTGGTGGTAAAGCAATTTTAATGGTTCAAAAGGAGTTTAAATTGTATAATGAAACTATTTTGCGTTATTCAAGAACCTCCAAAATGATCTAAACGAATATCATTAGTGGTTTAACTAATGATTCAACACCATATATGAGAAAAATGATTTATTGTATAATTTAATTATATGGAAACATATTAATACCATTATATTCCATTTCTATAAATTCTCTTCAATTCTACATGATAATACATTACAGACTGAGTGTGGAAATAATATAAATAATTCCATAGAAATAATAAAATGAACTAAATATTTTTTTTTTAAAAAAAATAGATGATATATTTAAATTATCATATAAGTTGTTTAAAACATTAATATGTTTTTCTAATATATTAATAACCCTTTTTTAACCATAATAAAATAATATTAAACTCTTATCATGTAAGACAAAACCGTGGTTGGGGAATTTAGATCCCAATTTCCATTCATTATGTTAACCTTTTACCTAATTGATTTTATGTTAATAAGATTATTTTTGTAATATTTTTTTATATATTTTTTAATTTTGGGGATGTAAATTTTATAACCACATTAAATTTTTTGTATTATTTCTCACTATATTTATATGATATTTGTAGGGGACTTTTTGTAAATCCGATTTCAAAAATCTATATTTAAAAAATTCCAAAGGGATGTTTTGGTGAAATTATTCTTCTTTTATTATTATTTTTAAATATTTTTTATTATTTTTATTAATGTTTGGGTCCTATATATCACTCCATTTCATTCTGTACATTTATGTTGGTAGTAATCTGTATGGTTACTCCATGGATATTGTGACGGTTACACTATAAGTTAACTAGGAGTGTTACATTGTAAGGTATCCATGAGGTTTTCAAATAATAAGTAGTCTTGGTTGTTACAAAATTATGAATTTTATGACCCAATTTTCCTTTATTTTTTTTGTTTTATATATTTTATAGAAATATAAACTCTCAAAAATAATGTATGTGATACTTTATGGGTGATAAGTATGTATTTGTTAAAATGATCTCATATAATTATATGTATTCATAGACTAATAGTAAATTTCATACTTTTATATCTCTTACTAAGATTTTTGTGAACATCTGAATTTTTTAAATGTTTTTACTTGTTATTAGGATGTGTAAGAGATTAAATCATGTTATAAACAATGTTATAAATACATTCAAAAGAAATAATGTAATACTTTTTTTTAATTTATTGATTTGGATGAAATGGAAAATATTATAGAAGTACAAAAATTGTATTATTGTGGGTTAATATATATGACTAATACCCTAATTATAAAAAAACAAAATCAGAAAATATTTTCAACTTAAAGGAAATGATATCCTTGAGTAAAACTTCGGATTATTTAACATTTATTTTCATGTCTTTATACACTCCTCCATGAAATCATGACACCATAATACATGAACCAAGGGGATATAATTCCTCTTCCCGACACCTTATCCTTTTGGTCCTAGATCTCCATAGGATGTTCCTTGAGGGTTGTCTCATAATCTACATTGATATCCACCCAATTGATGATGTTTGAGTCGTTATGAAGGTAAAAAAGAGGCTATGAATTGTTAAAAACATCATGTATCCGGCATATGAGTAGGAGAATTGATACCTGATTCACTACGACTCCAACAAGAGACAACACCTTGAATGTCCAAATAGACCTGGGATAATGATTATTCTCATGACAAATCTATTTCATTCCATTATGGGGTGTCACCTTCATGACTACATGATCTCTAACATTGAATTGTATATGCCACCTCTTATAATGGGAATAGGATTTCAGATGATAGTACACCACCTTCTTCTGTTGACAATAAACTATAAAATCTTTACCATATTTGGTACTCGATGTTGGTTTAGATTCGCTGACACTCCAACCCCAATACGACACAACATAGAATGGAATGTTTGGTAAAATAGGGTTTCTAATGGATCCATGATAATGATGGAGTAAAAACTATTTTTTATGCGAACTCCACAATGGGAATGTACCTCATTAATTGAACCTAAAAATTCTAGGACACCAGGGCCCAACCTGTCTGCAAGGGTATGGATAACAAGCTCTATTAGACAATACATCTATTAATAAAAAGTTCTTTTATTGAATTGTTGACACCCAAATGAATACTGGATACCTCTCCACACCCTATAGGTAAATTAATGATCTCAATCAGAAATGATCATCATTGGGACTCTGAGGAGACTGACCACCCCCACCAGTTACTTATTCAAAAAAACTTATGCTGATCATGAATCCTTGATTGATATAAAGTGGTATATTTTCACCAAGTGACACACTACAACCCATATAATATCATATTTTCAATGATATATATGTAAAATAGTATCAAATTCCATTTATATCCCGTCCCACATTCATTCAGGAAAATCTAATGGACGGGGAAAACCATTAGGAAAATAGTGATCAGCCTTCATATTCTGGAAAACCATACACTAAGAAACAAACTCTAAAACTGTGTACATCATCCCAAGACCCAAAAATTGACTCCTCAAAGAATTTAATTTTTTTACTCAAGGATATACTGCTAAGGTAGAAATATTGAACTCTCTAAGAGCCATTCATCTCACCAAAGGTACAAAATTTATTCCATACAACAAAAACATAGGTTGTTTATCTTCAGACCAACCATCAAGGGCCAGACCACAAACAACATTTTTCCTAGATACCACATCTTCATGATCCCCTAGTTGGGACTCTCCCACTTTATGCACAATATATGACTACACTATCATCTAAAAAAGACAACCACTTCCCCATAATTTTCACATATCCTAATGTAATGCTTAAGGTTCTTCTATTACACTCAATGAACCACCTGAGAAATGCACTTCATCACCATGAAACATAATTCTCAATGCATTTGCGACAACATTTCCCATCAACGGTGTATAAAAAAATTCATATTCATATTCCTATAAGAAATCTATCCTCCAACTATGGCTATTGTTCAAGTCATTATAGAAGAAAACAGACCTCCAGATTTTATGATATTTGAATACCACAAAGCACTTATTGATGAGGTAATGTATCCACAACATTAGAGTTGACATCAATGTTAGAAACATGCAATTGTCGGTTTCAAAGTTATTCTCATGGGGATGAAAGTTTTTGACCGATAATAAATGATCGAACTCTGAGGCATATGAACACAACCAAACCCATGATGAAAAACATATTTGAAAACCTAGAACTGAACTCCTTATATTCGGAGACACTGAATTAAATAATTGACCAAAATCTTCTTCTGATACTCAAAAGCAACCAGAAACAGATTAGTCCATAAGATCAGCTAATCATTTTGTGTCAACACTATCAAATAAGTCACTACCTGAGGGAAATTGGTTATGATCCACCTATAATAGCCTAAAATATCAAGGAATATTTTCACCTTTGAAAACATTATGTGGTATTCCCAAAACACATATGGATCCAAATTCGATGGACCCATAGCTACTCTATACTAGGATACAACATTTCCTATGAAATATAATTATAAATCCCACAACTCATACCTTAAAATCATCCGATGTAACTGCTGAGGATGAAGAACTCAAAAAACAACATTCATCTACTCGGTTTGCTCCTCCTCACACATAGTGTACGCTAGGATGTAGTCAATGAATACTTCCATGACATTTTCTAGGAACTCATGTAATAGAGTGTTCAGAAACAATATGATCCCATCTATGGAATTCATTTCACCGATCAACATCACAACGGACTTGTAATCCCCATAACATAAAAAAAAGTAGCCTTCTGAAAATCCTAATACAAAACTCACATATGATTATATCATGATCAAAAACTTCTTTCCAAGGACTAACATTCACAATATATTAGATTGAATAAAACATTAATTAATGGGAGAGAATATTGATTATTCACTTTAAATTGGTTCAAGAGATGATAATCAATAAAAAACTGCAAGCTTCCATAAGCCTTATTTATGAAAAAAATAGTTCCCCCACAATGACAAACTCAACCAAACAAAAAAAATATAATTGACTATGAATCTATATACAAAGCTATTAAAACTCATAAGGTAACAT
The DNA here is from genome assembly GCA_963277665.1 of Viscum album. Taxonomy (NCBI): domain Eukaryota; kingdom Viridiplantae; phylum Streptophyta; class Magnoliopsida; order Santalales; family Viscaceae; genus Viscum; species Viscum album. The sequence continues at coordinate 1,599,776,293 of OY728136.1, forward strand.
CATATAAGGAGATATTGATATTGGATACATGCATGGATATATCTTAATCTTGAACTCGATATCTAGCCAATGGGGTTACAGTAAAACCACTTATTGAAAGACATTAGGGTACTTATTTATTACTATAGATAACTCTAACTACTAAACCTATAAAAAAATCATCATTAGAACGTCCATCATGGATTAAAAGGAAGAAACAATCTCTGATCAATCTAAGGGACTTGATCACCTATGAATACATCGTTCTCTCCTTCTTCATCAAAGAATACAACCTTCCTCTTAAAGAAATCCATGATGGTATTCACTAAATAAAACTGAGCCATATTGAGGAGGAAATATTATGGTTTTATCCATAAGCATATGAAACTACCCTTGATTGGTGCTACTCAAACACTAGCTCAAAATCTTTACATACATCAAACATTTCATCTTGACCTCCAACTAGCATAGTCTACTGTAATGGAACTATAGGTCTATCTACCTCAAATCCCAAATCATTGAAAAGGGTAGTTGATATGTTGGAGTGTGTCTATTTGAAATTAAATAATTCATGAACCCATGTAGAAAACTAGAAAAGTGTACATTGAACAATGTATGGCTCATATAAGGCTAGAAACACTAAAACATGAAGCTGACCACGACCTACTCCACAGCCTCTCTGACCCAACTAAAGAATAAATTCATGGACGCTCTATTATCTCTCAGGATGAAGATTATATAGATTATTTCCTCTTTGTAAACCATATTCTCTATAATCATCCCAAAATAATGCAACATGTTGCCTCACTTATAACTACATCAATGAAGGAACCTAATCTAGAACATCAAGTGCATGTTGAATTCTCATAAATGTCTTGAATTCTCACCACTGATGACCTCAACCTCCATAAAGAAACCAATCATACGATCCCTTGGAATAGGTATGATATTCGTTGACCCCAATGAAATTAGATAATAAGGGATGGGGCCTTCTCTTGACTAATAATATGTTCTTCTGTCTTGACAAATGGGAACCGAAAATACATGTCTTCTTTATGAGGAATCCTAGAAAACCCCCTCTAACTATGTTCTTGTTCTGGATAATGTCCTCTTGATGACCTCTACTCTCACCATCACCCCATTAGATGACCTCAACATAAATGATGTGACCAATAAGTGGATCAATAGATGAAAATCCCCATCTAAATTCCCTTACACGACCTCATCATCCAACAATAGTTTTGAAACATATCACAAACTATTTTAGAAATGGTTTACAAACTATCACTCCCTAGAGCTCCCCTCTCCATGGGTAAGTATCTCCTGTAGACTGGACACCATCACCATCAATGTAAGAAACTCAAATTTAATAATACTTGAAACTAATTGTCTGAGACCGTTGACTCCCCATGTGATTCATGGAAGAATATACCCAACTACCACACTACGTAATGCATCATCATCAAAGAAAATGACCCCCAGAGGTTCTTCCAGTGACAAATCAAATTAAAATCTCTCTTATCCTCCTCTAACCAATATTCTATAACTTGATCTCAAACAGATCATTAATTCATCTACAAACTCTGGTGCTAAAACTATCAGAGTGTCCCTTTCCAAGTTATATCTTCATCATCCTGTAATCTTTAGTGATATTCTGTAGCATCCTATTGAAAATATTTTTTTGAACCTAATAAGGACATCAAAATAGGGACATAATAGAAACATACAAAATAGTTAATGATCCTAAAACTAGAATTTAGAAGACTTTACCATTAATTAATTTTTTTATTTTATTCATTTTAGGTCAGCCAAACACGAGGTATCATCATTAAAACATATGGGTAATGAATATTGATGCATGATTATTTAATGGTTCATTACCCAAAAAATACTATCAATTCATTTTTGATACACTCTATTTTTAAAGTTATGTTAATCAGATCATAAGGGGCCGAAATAGTCATCTCTAAGATGGTCTCCCATGTTATCAACATTTTAAATACATAGCCAACATAGTTTCCCTACACGATCATGTAACCTCACATGTGCCTAACCCCAATCTCCATCATGTCCCTCAACCATACCTTCCACTGATACCACTCTTTCAAAAACCCCTCCCAGCAATGTGAATCCATCTTGGGGTGAAAATGGGAAATGTGGAATTGTCACCCCTAAGTCCCACCTCAAGTAGGCCTTGAGTTGTTAACTAGCAATGGTGGAATAATAAACAAACATATGGGAGGAATTACCCTGTATGAGAATACAAGAGAAAAATTTCTATAGATATACTCCAACTGACTCCCTCTCAGACTAAAATATTAATGAAATTATAATGTAAAAATATGAAACTTTCTAGAGGAAGTACTAGAACTGAATGGAAAAGAGCAAGATCAAAAATAATGCGAGGATGAAAACAACCACAAATCCAAAACATCTCTTGAAAACCTACAAGCTAGTAGTAATGATTCTAATATCTAAAATACTCCAACTAACCTAAAAAATTATATTAATGTTAAGGGAGTATGAAATTATACATAGTAGGATACTTCTCAGGTTCTCTTGTGAAAAAATGGATTCCTCATATAGTTAAATGTATAACAAGTGGAATTAACCCATCACCTAAATTGGTATATTCTGTTCCCAACCACACCATTGATACTCTCACCATGTATCAAATAAAAGAGAACATAATATAATAATGAATATAAAGGTTACCCTTCTACCACTTCACAAATGGTTTAAGGCATTTCCCCAAAATCTAACATCCTAAGAATATCTATCTAAAAAGGATATACTACAGACACCAGGGGGAAGCAACACAATATGAACCTCGTGTTCTATCATGCAACTTGTGCTTCAGACCACAATTTACATGTAACCAAATAACATGGTTGTTTTTGGGAGCCACCACCACCCGCATAATGTGTATCATACGTCATGTATTATACCTCAAGACATTACAACCCAAAAACAAAGTAAGGATACTGAATAGAACACACCTCATACACCTTATATATATAGCAGCATTATGAAACATTATATAGACTGTATTTTTTAGAATAACTACAAGAAATAACATCCTCTTAAACACAAATATTTGGAAAACTAACCACTTTATAAACTAGAATATGTAATAACCATGATATGAGAGTGTGGAAAAAAGGGGTAGTCATCCTTCCATCCTCCCCCCAGGAGGTTGAGGAAAAGACCCCCAGGGCTCAGAATCCCCATGGTGTCAACTGTCCTTACCAACATGGTAGAATATTTTATAGAAACACAAAATTTAAATGATATAGAATATCTCTCAACCACACTATAGAAATTTCTTAGTCTCAGACACAGCTGCTTCTATTTTCTCATGCAATCCAGACTACAACTTCTGTGACCAGATATCATATATAAACCTACCCATTGGAATTCCTACATTATAGAAATTTTCCTTTTTTATTATTATTTTTTTACTTTATTATTTATCCACTAATTTACTATTAAAACTTCCAAATTACATTTTTTTATTCTTAAAACAATGTTCTATGTCCTCCAATAAGAAACCAACCAAGTCCACAACATCTAAATGATTATAAAGTGATCATTGCATCACTGAAATATCCATCCCCATAAGTTAATCATTTATTAATTTATTTAATAAACAGTATCTATTACCATATTTATAGCTATTCTAGAAACAAGTTTATGCCACAAAACACAAGGGGTTAATCATGGTGAGTAGATGTACTACCCAAATAGTCTTTTCCACAAATATAATGATTTTAGACCCACCTAATCCAAATAATTAAATCACAATATTCTTGTGGAATACCCCATGTGTCTTCACCTCCATTGGAAAAAGAGTAATAAAAAAAAAATATTCATGATGTGGGGAAACTAATACAGGTAAAAAACAACATATTCCACGAGAATCCAACCATCGTAACAATGAGTAATCCTGAAGTTAACACATTCCATCATCCCTAGTGTCCTCCTTACACCACATGCTTTACCAATGCATCTCACTACTCAGGGCTTCAATTGTTGCAACAATAACTGGGCCTCATAGCCCCACATACCACAATAGTCTAGCAGGCTCAGCCATCCATGGCTCACATCACATCTAGCCCTTCCTACCCCACATACCACAAGTCTCGTATCTTGAGAACATCATAAGCAGTAGTAAAAAAAATTACAATGGCCTCACGGATCAATGGAAAGTCATTAACCATTAACACAAAATTAGGTATGACGTATCTAAAGCATTAGGAACATATAATTAACTAAAAGTGATGAAATCATTCCCTAAAAAGGAATTATCAGTATTACACCATCGTTTCTTATTCAATATTAAAGTAACTAATGCATTATTGATAGGTCAAAACTACAGTTTACCCCATAAAAAATCAGTCAAAATCTATAAAAAATTAACTAAATAATTTAGTTAAAATGACTTTATGTTATTTTTCCATAATATTGAACATGATTTGTGTTCATGAACCAATTAAATTAAACATTTACTTCTGTATAAATTTTATTTACTTAAAATTATAATAACATCAACTAGATTTAATTAAAATTCCTCTTTAACAAATAATCCAATTAATCATAAATCAATTCTATAATTACATTCATTACGAATTTCCATCAATACCAACATTTCTGAACCAACAAAGGCATTGATATCACACTATCTAGAAAATTAATTGGCAAAACATTTTAATAGTACACTGTAACACCATCTCTATACAATCGATAAAATTTCATTAATATAGTTTACATATATAATTTGTTTAATTTCATTACCATACTAGAGATAAATAATAATATCTATAAAATTTGACATATGTATATAAAGAAGCAAAGAATACCCAACCTGAAAAGGTCATTTGTTTTCTTTACACGATAATGGATCAAGGTAGTGGAACATGATCGCCACTCCAAAAACTACTACATCCGCTCAAGGATTCCATAACACAACTACACCAAAAATTAGTAAATGAAAACCCTATATGAATAATAGAGATCATGTTCCATCACATGGAGAGAATAGATTGGAGAAATCAAGTTGAATAAACCATAAGAATGTAGATAGACTTTACCTTATTCCACATACAAATCGAATGAGGGAATTTGGGAATTGATTAGGGATGAAAGAATCCCTAAAATGATGATGTGGGGGTCATCGGGTCATATGGAGATGGGAGGGAGTTGTTGTGGACATATGGTTTGACAACCTGATTTGCTGAAAAATGTTTTAAAACACACTATAGTGGGTTATTAAATGTATTGTAATCCCATTTCATGTTGTATAACTAAAAGAGGACAGTGTTTTCTATATAAAACTAGTACCTCATCATTTTATTTTTTTTTCAAATCCCACTATATTACACGATGTGAATCCTAGCTCCACACCAAGAATGTACCTTTCATCGATTTTCTATGACCCTAGATCCTCAAAACATTTTTCCTTCATCCTTTGATCTCATCAGTACTCAAATACATGAAATGGGAAAATCCATGTAGATCTGAGCCCTTACAAATTAAATGATTATGGTAAAATATATAAAAATCAGTAGACATTTTTCTGCAATGAAAATCCTTCCAATATAACATAAGGAAATAAATGATCAATTAGAAAACATAGCAATTATATAATATATTTGATGTATAAAACTATAATCTTGAATCTTGTTGTAATTATATAAAAATTATACTACAAAAAAATTTGTGAATTCATTAGCATAAGAAATCATAGAATTGTATGAAACCCTATGATTCAAATTTTCTACACTATGAAAAAACACATGATTTCTATACTTTATAATATAAATATATCCTTGATTACAATTCCTTTAGTGTATAAAACCCACATCATTTCTATTTTTTCATACCTCATTATATCTGATTCATAAAAATTTATTTTTAAGGTGACATATAATTTCACCCATTATAAACTATATACATGGGTTACATGTGTTATTAGGAATTCAACAAACATTGAAATCTAAAGAAATAAAAATGGGTTTCATATAATTTATAATTCGTATCACATTACATTATATCAAATATAGATTAGTCGATACCAAAAATAATGTAAATAAATATTTATTTCTTAAATTTAATTATTGGGTGATTTAAAATATATAACTCTATAAGAATAATATATATTGGTTTTATTTGGGAAAAATTATGTAAAACATAATAATAAATGTAAACCATTTGTTAAAACATATTCTCAATGATAAGTAGTTAATATTAACATTTTGAAATTAATTTAAATGAGAAAATAATATTGTTTATTTATCAGAAATTATTTGGGAAATATATTTCTATATTGGGAAATTGAATATAAAAAAATATCCTGGTGAAATGTGAAGATGAAATTATTTATTTTCTCATGAATTCAAAAAAAATCATCATTTTTTATGAAAAAGTAATTTTTTCGAAATAATAATTAATAGAAGACATATAAATCATCTATTTAAAAGTTAGTATAGATAAATATTAATTTCAAAAATATAATAAATAATTGGATTGAAAAAGAAAAAAAGAAACTATTGGCATGATGTGTGAATATGGGCATAGAAGATAAAATGATCATTTGGAGAGGATGATAATTTCTCATAACATCATAAAATTTAATGGACAATAAAATATTTAAATGAATATATATTTTATTTTAAAATTTAATGGCAAGTAAAAAGATGGAATGGAAATATAATATCACCATATGATGTTATATCACTAATCCTAAAATATTTATAATTTTGTTATATTACTATGCCTCCTAAAAATAAGTTGATTCCAGAAAACAACCTCCAAATGTAAAAATAATTGATGAAACAATCCATTAAAAAGAATTTGATATGGAATTACTTATTTTAAAAATCTATAAAATTATAAAACATATATAATTTAATCATACATTTAACAAATGAGGAATTATATAGATGATGATTATGTAGATTCATTATAACTAAATGTGAGGACATTTCTGTTCAGAAAATCATTTATGAAATTGGTATTGTCTGAATGAAAATATTTATAATGATAATAAAATATTGGACTATGAAAATACCTTTTATTTTATGTATTTTTTAATAAAAATACATTTATGAGATGTATATACCCCATACCAAAGAAAATAAGTATGTAATTTAACAGATTTCTAAAACGTAAAATTTCCACATGGACAAAACATACAATTTTGGTGAAATATTAATTGAACAATAATAAATTTATGAACAAAAAATAGAGCATTTCATAATGTTAATATACTTTTAATAATTTCATAACATTGAATATTTTATTATATACACCGTAAAAATGAAAATATATGTATAACATAAATAATGTCATAGAAAAAGAATTTTTGATTTGAAAAATCCTATCATTAAATCTTAAAAGACATGAAGTAAATAAAAAATTTGAATAATAAGAATAAACTTATAAAGAATATATCTCAAAAATTTATTCTTATATAAATAATTTTATAATATTAAATTGAAATAAATTATTATAAATTTATTGGGCAGTTATGATTTAATTTCAAGGTGGAATCTTATTATTTTTTATTTTTTCCATGTGATTTATAATGTTGGATTTGATCCACATAAATTGATTCCAAGAAAATATTTAAAATATTTTAATGTTACTCTTGTATACCATTCATTGTTATTTATAAATTTCTAATTTTATTACATTAGTGTTGGAGTACACAAATGTGATGATGAAATAGGTACGGAGCTTATCTCATGTAATTTTACTATATAAATGTATTTATTTATAATAATCAGTGACTATATTTTAATAATTTAATAATAACAATACTCATGAAATATTTTAAAATTTATTATCATATATTTATATCATATAAATATTAATGTAAACACATGTTTCTTAATGGTGAAAAATAAAACACATAGTTGGATATGGTGGTAATACAAATGAACAAATGATTAATGTTACCAAATTAAAATGTACCAAAATAAAATAAGGTATAAAATGAGTTATCATTATGAAAACAAAAAATTTATAAATAAATTTATACATATATATATTATTTATTTATTAAAATAATTATTATAATATGAACTTTTTTTCAATAATTGTAAATGAAAGAAATCAACCAAGGGTGCAGTAATGTGAGAAGAGAGATAATGACACACGAGTCCTGCCTCTAGTTGGCCTCAGGATGGTGACCAAATCAGAGGGTATAGTAAACACACAAATGGAAGGCATTACCTTATAAGATAACACATTTGAGAGAAAGAGATAATATAGGCACCAAAAAACTTAATCTCAGACTGATATATAGAAGAAAACCCAAGTGGACGTATGTAATGTCATAAAAAACTACAACAATTAAAGGGTAAAAAGACTTCAAGTACGCAAAAGAATTTAAAAACACCAAAGATCACAAATCCCAAACAACACTGGCAACCGCCAGCTTGTAGTAACTACCCTAATCTATAACCTAATCCAATTGACATGAAAAACATTTTACATATTCATAGGGTTAGTATTACAGTATACTCGGTAGGATCCTCCCTAGGGCATCTCGTTTAAATGTAAAGAATGAATTCCTCAACACAGTGAACAAAAAGTGAATCCAACTTGACACTTAAACTAGTATTATATATTCCAAGCCTCACCATGTCTACTCTCTCCAATTATAACATAAAAGAGTATAAAATATAATTAATAATATCAAGGGTACCCCACTACTACTACCCATTGGTTTTCCGCTTTGACCCAACGTCGCACATGCTAAGAATCACTCTACATAAGGTCCTTCCCAGAGACACCTAAGAAAGTCACCACAACATGTATCCCATGCAACAATACTAGCACATTCATGTATGAAAACTAATTAGGTAGTTTCTGGGAGCCAGAACAGCTCACATAACATATATCATGAGTCATACATTATTCCTCAAGCCATTACAACCCACAAACCGAGTAAGGATCCCCAAGCCATCAGAGCCTATACATGTAACACAAATATTAGTTCATAGGAAACTTTTTCTATAATATATGTGTGTGAATAAAAGGAATCCATTACAACCCCCTTTACACATATATGGGGATAACAAACATCTGTGTCCACTATCTCATATAATTACCCCAGAGAAGACAACATGGCCAAAGGGGGATGTCATCCCTCCCAATAGAATATTGGGGAAAACACCCCCTAGGGAACAGAATCCCTAGGGTGTCAGCTTCCCTATCTGATGGGGTTGAGTAGCATATAGAAACAAAAAATGTACAAAATATATTAGATCTCAAAACCACACAATGGTAATAACTTAGTCTTAAAATAAACTAGATCTAATGTCTCTCAGACTCATGATAACCACTTATAAAACTAGGAATCCTATAATCACATAAACATTTAAAGAGAATGATTACATACCATTATTCCATTTTAATCTATTTCTATTTATATTAATTAAATAATTAAACATTAATTAACTATTAACATTTTCCACATTATATTTCATTAGCATCACACTCAAACATCCTTGTTCCTTTAAATTACAACCTCATAATTGCATCCTGTTAAGATCCAACCCCATTAGAAATCATCAATTATTTAATCATTTAATAATAAACTTTTTGCATTCCTATATTCCCATGAATTCTAGAAAACAATTATAGGTCACTAAACACTATGGGGCTCCACACTGTGAGTAGATGAACTACCAATTGAGTCTTTTCCACCAATAGTAAGAGCGTAGATCCATCCTCCCATGAGAAGCCAAACATAGATAGCACGTGGAAAAAAACTGCGCATCTTCTCCCCTTTTTTGAAGGAGGGTAAGTAATGCTAGTTTCCTAGAGTAGTGGGGATTTTAAAAATAGATAAACAACCAACATGATTCATCAGATATACAAACATTCACATCTAACCCATTTCATCATATATGGTCCCACCCCAACCAAACAATTCATAGATCGATGCATCTCACCTCGCTAGGTGTCAACTACTACCACAACCAATCTGCCTCCCTACCTCCACAAATCACAAACACCATCCAGGCTCACACCACTACCGATAGAATTTTTCACATCGATCACCCCAATGGTATTGTTCACATCAGTCTCATACATGTAATAGTTTTCAATGATCTCATGGATGGAACTGTTCGCATCGGTCTCCCTGGTGGGAATCATCGCATCGGTCTCAACGATGGAACTGTTTGCAGAATTTGAAATTTGGAAAAGTGTTGTGGATATGTAAAGTTAACCTCCAAGAAAACATAAAATAAAATATTTCTAAAGAGTAATGTACTACAGAGGTCTATTCCATTACATCAGATACCTGTCAAAACATTCTCATCATCAAGAATTCAAAACACACCTAAAGGAAACAAAAAATGGAATTCTAAAAACAACCCATCGTGTAACCTATCAAAAGGGAGAATGCCAAAATAAGAAACCCAAGAACACCATCTACTAAACACTAATGTTCTTCAAAACGAAAGAGAATTTTTTTCAAATTAAAATAATTAATCATCAAATAACTCGGGGTAATTATCATTTATCATCCACTCAAGTTCACAGATAATCTCTTTCACGCCAGCTTGTCACCACAAGACACTAACCAATGGGATGGAACTCTAGTACAATGCCTTCTCTTTACATTCATGGATCTCCATAGGCCGTTCTTCAATGGTCACATCATCACCAACATCTATCTCCCCCCAATCGATGAAATGAGAGTAATCATAATGATAACAACGAAGTTGTGACACATGAATAAAATCGTGTATCCGGCTCATCTACGATGGAATTGATAATAGATATTCCACTGATCTAACATGATATAACACCTCGAAAGGCCCAACTAATTAGGGAGAAAACATTCTCCCATAACAAACCCTTGGATACCCTTGATGGGGATTCACCATCCGAAACATGTGATCTCAAAAATCAAACCCTAAATCTTTCCTCCTTTGATCAACATATGATTTATGACAATCCTATGCTATCTTCATACCCTCACAAATCACCTAAACCATCTTTGTTGTATTCTGAACTTTCTCTGGTCTATGAACTGTTGACTCTCTAACCCTAGTCCAGAACAATAGAGAATGGAATGGTCATCTATATAAGGCTTCAAACGACACCGCACCGATTGTGCAGTGAAACCTATTGTTGTGAGAAAACTTTTCCAAGGTTAAGTGCCTCATCCATGAACCACTAGAATCATAGGACATAAGAGTGCAACATTTCATCATGATTATGGATAGTCCACTCTGTCTGACCATCCATCTGCTGATGAAAGGTAGTTCTAAGTCGTAGCTGAGATCCAATGGCATACTAGAGGACACTCCAAACCCTAGATGTAAAATGAGGTTAAAAATTGGAAATGATCATCCTCACGACTCCAGGGAGTCTCAACATTTCCTCCAAATACTTCCTCGACAAAACATCCATTGTGATCATCTCCTTGATTTATTTTATGTGGGTTGATTTGGTTAAATGGTCCACTACATCCCAAATAGAATCTTGTACTCCTAAATGATGAGGTAAACTCATAACGAAGAATATAGATTTTTCCTCCCAAATCCACTGAGGAATCTCTAATATCTTGAGAAGAATATCGGGGACACGATGCTCGAACTTCACCTTCATGCAGACAAAACCTAGAGACACAAACTCTGGAGCTACATGCTTCAACCCAGGGCACCCAAACTGAATCCTCAAGGCTCGGTATATCGTTTTTATGCCAGGATGCACTGATAATGGAAGACTATATAACTCAATGATAACCTCATTGCGCATCGCCAAAGGAAAAAATATTTATTCAAGATAAAACACTCGGTGTTGTTCATCCTCAGACCAACTATTAGGGGGCTCACCAGAGACAACTCAGTCTCTCTGGTCCTCTACCATTAGATCCCCCAACTGGGCCTCTTCATCCTACAACACTAGAAATGAATGCACCATCCTCTAAAAAATAGAACTACTTTTCCAAACAACTCTTATATAGAGATTTAATGATGATAGTTTTAAATTACTCTATACTAATCACTAGATTCACAAATTGAATCACTACCTGACTTCTAGCTCAGCACATCTGCCACAACATTTCAATTTATAGTTATATATGATATTTTAAATTATTATTTTTTCAACAAATGAAACCACCAACATTTCCACAAGTTCATTTCAAGCTAGTAGAAAACATTCCTCGTGATATTATGATTGTTGAAAACCAAAAACTGCTCTCCAATGAGGTAATTTCTCCACATATTCAAATAAAACAACACCAATTCCAACTAAAGATCATGGGTGGCATGTTTCTATTCATGGGGACATAACTGCTGAGACCCATAAGAAACAAATGATCTTTTCTGCATCAAAACACAACTGAACAACATATTTGAAGCATGGTAGCAGAAATCAAACTAAAATTCCTCTACAAGATGAAAAAGAACTAAATATCTTATGAACATCTATTTTAGATACTCGATAGCTTACTGACACTGATCAGACCACATGAACACTTGACCCTTCTTAGGAAGTGCTGTTAGAGGATTCCCAACCTGAGAGAAATCAGCTATGAACATCCTGTAGGAGCCCAAATGATGAAGATATATTCATACCCCTACCATTATCATGGTTGAATCCAAAGACAAAACATATTTTATCTTCGATGGATCCATAGATACTCCTTGTTGGGACAAAACATTCCCCATGAAACGGAATTCTCGATCCTAAAACTAACAATTTGTCAAATTCCCCAATAGATGATGCTGACAAAGAACCTTCAAAATGGCATATAAATACTCTGTATGTCCTCCACAAACCTGGAGTACATAAATATGTCTTCTATGAAAACCACAATGAACATATTCAATATCTCAAGGAAGACGACATTCATCAATTCCATAAACACAGATGAAGCATTCATCACACTGATTGTAATTACAACGAACTCATAATTCCCATGATGATAATAAAAAGTATTCTTTGGGATATCCTCATTCATCACATGCATTTGATGACATCCTCACCAAAATTATATCTTTGAAACCCCACTTGAACACTTTAGTTGATAGAATAAAACATTGATTCGTGGAAGAGGATAGTGATTCATCACTGTCACTTTGTTTAAGCGATGATAATTGATACACATTGAAAAACTTCCATCTGTCTTCTTGACAAAAAATACTGGTGTGCCCCATAGTGACACAATAGGATGAAAAAAACAACACATTAATAGAAAATCATGTGGTATATGTAGCTCTCGTAGAACGTAATAGTCTATCCTATATGGATACATAGAGATATGATAGGATCTTTATTATAGATCAATCCCAAAATCGATCACTCGTAGAGGGGTTAACACTACCACCCCTTCTGAAAAAACATCAAGGTTCTATTCTATGACCCAGGGAATCAGTAACCTATGAACCTCTAAATAAATCAGCATCCTATTAGTAATTATAGATTATAATGATAGAACACTCCTCTAACCCTTCTGAGGGTCTTTCTCACTAGAAAACACTGTCGACTCTCTATCTGCATCGAAGAACACCACATGCCTCCTCAATCAATCAATGAAATCCTGCATCGAATATAACCAATTAATGACAAGGATGAAATAATATTGTAGTATCCGTAATCATAGGAAATTCCCCCAAGAGTGGTGCTTCCACAACACTAACTCATAGTATCTACGTACATCAAACAAATCACCTCGACCTCCAATTGGCGTAGTCAAAGCCATGCGAACTGGAAGCCAATCTACCTCATGTCCCAAATTATGGAGAAGGACATGTGATTTGAAGGAGTGTGTCACTCCTGAATTAAACAAGGCATACACCCAAGTAGAAAACATGAAAATGGTACCTCAAATGACATCTGGCTTGCCTGGCACTGGCAATATTAATGCATAAAGCTAATTTCCACATCCTACTTGACCTCTCTGACACTGATGAAGACCACCACCACAGACACTCTCTACTCTCTAGGGATGGGGAGAATCACATGGATGTCTCTTGCATTACTCATATGCTCTCTGTAGTCCCAAATCTAGTGCAACCTATTACTAGTTCCTCGGCTAGAACAGCATCAATGGAGGAACCTGGAGCAGAAAACCAGTTGCATGATGACTGCACTAAAAGGTTGGGCACTCTTGTTGTCGATGACCTCTAACAACACACAATCAACCAGCACCTAATCCCTTGTCATATGTTCTGAGAGCCGCTGCACCCAGAGAAATGAGATACCGAGGTCATAGACCTACCCACAAGCAAACAGAAACTATGATTCCATGTAAACTGGGAACTCCGAACATTAGCTATTCATTGTGTTGAATCATAATTACTACCCTCTCAATATGACCCAGTTATTCACAATGTCCTATTGATGGCCTATACCCTCTCTAGAACCTCTATATATGTCTTCAGGATAAATTGGGTGAAATGGTACTCGATCTCTAGAGTAAAGCCGCCTCGAAATGCATCGCACTTGCCTCCTCATCTGGAAATAGGTCTAAATTATATTATAAAAGGTTTCTGAAATGGATTCCAAACTATCCAACACCGGAGGTCCTTATCAAAGGGTATAATACACATGGAGACTAGACACATCAATGGTCAATGAATGAATATTTAATCTTAACTTGTCTCAAATCTTCTCCCATGAGATTGTCAACTCCACGTGATCCCCGAGGAATAAGAACCACCAATGCCTGGCTGCTCCATGTTGTATCATCACAAACAAAGACACCCAGTACACATATCGAGCATGAATTGAACTGAAGCCTATATATCCATCTTCCATCTCGTCTTCCATGCCTTCATCTGAAATGTATCCCCTGTACTTATATAGACTTCAGTGCTAAAACTCGCAGAGTGTCCTCTTCCATGTCTTATCGTTGTCAACCTCTACCCTATGACAATCTTCCTTTACATCCTATTGGATATCTTCTATGAAAAAATTATGTGAACGTTGACCTGGAACCATACCTAAAAAATAAATAATAGATATATCTCATAAACCTAGAATATAGAAGATTCAATAGTAATTATATAATTTTTTTATTCACTTTAGGTTAAAATATACCAAGGTATAAAAATTTAAACATGCGAACAAAGAAGAATAATTCCTGATCCTTTCCGAGGTATCTCCAGAAACTAGTATCACATTTTTTTCTAGCCAATGTAAACTTAATGGTCTTTGAATTAGATCACAGGGGCCCTAAATTCCAATTTCTCAGTCGCTCTCTATTGTGTACATCAGTTGCTAAACATTAATGCCACAGTTTCTCTACCAACCCACAAAACTCACATGTACCAATCACCAAACTCAAACCTATACCTCAAGAAGACCTCTGATAACAATCTATCACAACCCCCTCCCGACAAGGTGTACCGATCATGGGTTGGTACTGTGAGGAGAGAGATAATGACTCCTAAGTCCCGCCTCCAGAAGCCATGTGTTGGAAACATGCACCAAGTGTATAAAAACACACAAATGGGAGGTATTACCCAATAAGAGAACACTTGAGAATTATAGAGATATGATAGAAACCAACCAAAAAACAACTCAAACTAAAATATAATAGAAAAACAAATTGCACATATGTAATGTCATGAAAAACTACATCAATTGAAAGGGAAAAAAGACTACAAGTACCCAAAAGAATTTAAAAGCAGTAGAGACCACCAATCCCTATTAGCTCATGAAAACCCAAGCTAGTAGTCACCAGCCTAATATCCAACCTGCACAATGTGACCTGAAAAAAAGGTTATATATAAATTGTGTTAGTATAACAACATACTTAGTAGGATCCTCTCAAGATCCTCTCATGAAAAAGAAATGAAAATATGATAAATAATAGTGAACAAAAATTGAAACTAATTCTTCACCTAAACATGTATTATATGTCCCTATCCTCAACATGGATACTCTAACCATGTATTTCTCACAAGAGTATATAATATAATAATGAATATCAAGGGTAACCTGCTACTACATCCCCACTAGTTTGCCCATTTTTCACAATGTTTCACATACAAAGCATCTCCCTTAAAAAGGGATTTCCCATAGTCCCATGGGAGAAGCACCACAACATGCAGCTCAAAAAAAAAACAGAAAATCCACTTAAGAAAAATAACTTGGTAGTTTAAGGGACCCACCAATGATCACATAACATGTATCATGCATTGAGCATTATCCCTCAAGCCATTACAACCAACACATCGAGTAAGGATCCTCAAGCCTTCATATCCTATAGAAATTATAATTATAATAGTCAATAAGAAACTATATCAAGAATGTATATTTGTGAAAAACCACAAGCCATTACATACCTCTACGGACATATATTTGGAAAACTATCCTATTTTCATACTTGAACATGTAACTACTAGGAGAAGAGTGTGGGTCCAAAAGGGGTATTCATGCAACCATCCTCCAATCAAAATGTGGGGTAAAACACACCCCCCAGGGCTAAAAACAGAGGGGTATCAGTTTCCCTAACTGTTGGGGTGGAGTATCATGTAGAAACAAAAAATGTTTAGAATATTCCATAGCTCAAAACAACACTATGGTAATAACCTAGTTTTAGATGCAACTTCCTCTAATGTCTCTTGTACTATCGGTTTCCACTTCTATGACTGGACATCCTATAAAAAAACCTTTTAAAGATATTGATTAAATTTTTTTATTCCATATTTATCAAACACAATTTACCATACTTAATTATTTGAATATCAATTAATAGCGAACAATTTCCACAATATATTTCAATAGCATCACACCCAATGTTCACTATTCATTTAAATTGCATCCAAAGAATTGCATCCTAGTAAGCTCTAACCCCATTGGGGACATCATTTATTCAATCATTTATTAAAAACATTATTGCATTCCTATATTCCAATACATCATAGAAAAAAATTCTAATCTACTAAAAAAAGGACTCCCAACAAGATGAATATATGAACTACCTTTCGAGAATTGCCAATTATTGGAAGAGCATAGACCCATCCGCCCTCAAGAATCTAATCACGGGAAGCATGTGGCATACCCTAAGAGTCTTCTCCTGTTTTTGTAAGGAGTTAAGAAAGACCATCTACCATGAGCAGTGTGGAAATTAAAAAATGATAAAAAACCAACAAGATTCATCAGGTATCCAAACATTCTAATCCAACCTATTTCATCATCTTTGGCATCCTCCCCGACACCCACATGCATAAAACAATTCATCTCACCACTCTAGGCGTCAACTGCTACCACAACCAATGATCCTCTCTTCCCCCACATTTCACAACATCCATACAGGCTCACATCATAAGAAGAAGGAAAAAAAATATCATATCAATTAGGCTTTTATCTTTTAAGGAAGTACGAGGGTAACTCAGAACCCTATGAAGAATTATCATTTATCAAACTACCATCCATTTAATCCATCTGGAATTAAACGATTTATTATTTTCGTATTACAACAATGGGAAACCGAAATAGTAAGCTGTCACAAATAATTAAACATCCTTAAAACATCAATTTTATTAACATCAAATTAAAATAAAAAGAACTAGATTCATTTACAGGCCTCTTTATCTTTGAAAATTAATTTTTAATTAATCCATGTTTACGTTCTTTACAAATATCTGTCAAGAGCCAAAATCTAAAAAAATAAATCCTAATTATCACACTATCTAGAAAAATAATAGTCAATAACATACTATTAATTTCAATTTATTTATCTAGTTCAAATATTTATTATGTCAACTACATTATGATACAGTGGTCTAAAACATTCTAAATCTACATTTTCTCATACAAGAATAGAGAATAATTGAATCCCCTACCTCAAGTAGTTCTTGTCAATCAATATACGAGAATGATTCACCCAATGGATTATGATCACCTCCTCCTATAACAATGACATCCACCCAAGGATGTTTCGGTATGACCGCACCAACCGAAACACAAGAAAACTCCATTAGAAAAATGGAGATCACATACCATTACATGTCTCGGCGAAATAGGATAAGATGAAACCAAAAGAATGATGTTAAATCAAACCTTATATCAATGAATTATCAACAATTGCTGGCTGCCCCAAAACAGGGGTTGTGCATGGATCATGGAAAAACACCAAAGGGAAACGATCTGAGGATTATGTTTCTATCACAATTCTCCTTTGGTAAGAAAAAAATGGCCCAACATCTCACATTAGGGAACAAGAAGGTAGAATATGTGTGTATGATATATCATCCATTTAGAAGATTTACAGAGTAACAATTTAAAATATGTTGAATTTTACACTAAAAAAGATAGCATTAAACAACACCATTTGTCCAAGTTAAGTTATCACGGGCTATTGGAAAAATAATATATGAGTAATGGATTTATATTTGGCATTAAATCTCTTAAAACAAGTCCTTGAATGTGTTTTTCGTCAACGAAAATGTCAATGGGGGTGAAACTATAAGAAGTTAGAAGCATTATTCCTGGTTCGGGAAGCACTATACACCTACCGATAATGGAAACACATCATAAAATCCTAGAAACGATGTTCATAGAATGAATCACTGATGACAATGATAACATTCAAAGATAAAATCACTAATGCTGATGGTATTTTTCATAGAATGACTCAGCAATGTCGATGGTATAGTTTGAAGAATGACTCACTGATGCTGGTGGTACTGTTCGGATAATGACTCACCGATGTCACTGGTAATATTCCAAAAACAAACAACTGATGCTGATGGTATTATTTAATGAATTAATCATTGATGTTGATGGTATTATTCCCAGAATCACTAACTGATGCTGAGGGTACTTTTGACAGAATGACTCACCGATGATGATAGTAATATTCACAAAAGACTCACTGATATCTATGGTATTGTTCATAGAAGGACTCCTTGGTTCGGATTTTATTGTTCACAGAATGACTCACCAAGGATGATGGTACATTTCACAGAATGTCTCATAGATACTAGTGGTATTATTCACAAAATCACTAAGTGATGTAAATATTTGCATCGGTCACACCAATGGGACTATTAGCATCTGTCTAACAGATGGAACTATTCACATCGATCTTACCTATGGAACTATTTGCTTCGGTATCCCTGCTGAAACTATTTTCATAGGTTTCACTGATGGGACTCTTTACGTCAGACTCCCCTATGGAACTATTAGCATCGGTCCCATGGATGGAACTGTTCACATCTGTCTCACCAATGGCACTGTTCCCATCGGCCTCATTGATGTGGACTACAATCGGTCTCAATGATGGAGCTGTTTGCATCGGCCTCACTGATGTATCTGTTCATATCTGTCTCATAGATAGAACTATATGGAGAATTTGATATTTCTAAGAGATTTGGGGATAAGTCACCTTCACCTCCCAGAACACCTATAACACCAGATTTCCGTAGAGGAATGGAATGGAGAATTCCAAGCCATTACAAATATATTTGTAATATTATAAATAATAAAAAGATTATAAAAATAATTAAAATGGTTAAATTATATTAATATTTTTTCTATAGGTTTGGAAGAGAATCGATGGAACTAATTAACATGAAATTATCATTGGTTGAAAATATTAATGATTTGGATTTGAGACTCATCATGATTATATTATACAAATTTTATTAATTGTTGAATATTTTTGTTATAGAGGGTATAAGAAATTTAAATGCACCCTTTGTTTCATAAAATTGGATAAATTTTGGGGTGAATTTTTTTTCTATTGAAGTTTGTGGAAGTGAGAACATTTTATTAGTGAAATGGAAGGATTTTTCATGAAAATGTATGTTATATGAGGGGTAAATATTGAATCAAGTTGAATTAATGTTCATGATAAGGGGAACAGATGGTGATACATGTGGATATGAATTTACATTAAAAAAAATTAATTATATTTTATTTATGTTTCATTTAAATATAAATTTATTTTGGAATATTTATGTTACATCTTTGAATACTTAGAAACATTAATAAAAAAATTTCTATAGTAATTATTTAACTAAAAAATTTAGACAACCAATATTTAAAAATATAAATATTATAAATCCAAATAATTAATCCATATAAATTAATTAATTTTATATTATGAACTAGTTTCTTTTTATATTTAATGAGTATATGGAGAATATTTTTTCTGTACATTTGTTTCTTATGAAACATTGGTTGTATTCATTATTTTTTCTATTAATTATTAATTATATTTCTAAAAATATTTTTTCCTATATTTTTGAAAAATATATTATATTAATTTTTTAATGGGAGACCAATTTCAATTACATAGTTATATATTAAAAAATATTTATAAAAGTAATAATTTTGAGACCACGGTTTTATTTTGGTAAATATTTTTTAATATGTAAATTATTTCATCATAAAAATGAATATTAAATTATTAATGTATTTGGATGAGATTAAATATATGTATAAAATTTTGTTAAACCTAATTTGTGGATTTTAAAAATTTAATTCTTACAAAAAAATCCATAAGATGTTAAAATAATTTTTTATAAAAGATTTATTTTTATGCTTAAAAAGAATTTATTCACATTTGATGCTATTTAAAAATATTAAGATAATAAAAAAATAATAAAATCATATCTATTAATTATATAATAAATTTTATTCACTTCAGAAAAATACTATTCTAAATATTGAAGAAATTATAAATCATTGTGAATTTCTTTCTTATATTTAAATGATTCTATTCTTATTTATTTAAAATTGTCTACATGATTAATAATAATTTTTTAAATTATTTAAAAACATTTTCATTAAAATTATATCTTATATATTTATCAAAAAATAAAATGACATTTTAACAAAATGGTAATAATAATAGTACATAAAAAAATATATATTAATAAAATTTATTTAATTAAATATAATATTATTTTGTTTAATATTGAATTATCATAGTGTTTGAAACATTATATTCTAATATAATATTTTAGCTATAGTTTTTCATGGTTTAGTTCAATTTATTAATTCTTTTGAAAAACAATTTATTGAACATATTATTTATATAATATAAGAGATATTCTAAAATATCATGGCATTATGTTCTCCCCAAATTAAATATAATTTATAGCTTTAATATTAATTTTCATTTAATAATTTTTAGAAAAATGTTATTTATATGATCTACATGTCATAATATGATGTTTCTGATGGCTATGAATATCATTAACATGGAAAGTACTATAAACTAATTTTAGAACTCATAACTTTCATACTCTATGATTTTCAATCATTTTTTTCAAATATTCCCCCTAACTAGGATAAATGTCTTATGAGTTTTTAAAAATGAACCACAGTGTGCAATGTTTTCTTGAGTTTATTTGCAAAAAAAAAATAAATATTATATTTTAATAATATCAATTTTAATTAAAAATAATAATTATATAAAAATGAATACTCATTCTAATGTTTTCACCCCAAGAGAACTTTTTCTTCAACAAATAAAACATTTATTTCAAAATTAATATCGTCATATGGACTTAAAAATCTATTAGTTTAACCCCTGTTCTCTATTGTAAAATTGTTTTCATATTTATTAGCATTTTTATATTTATAAATTAAATCATCACCTATATTTTAGAAAGAGAACATGAATAAACATAATATTATCCCTAAGAGTGTGATATTAGTTGTGCATATGGCCCAACATTTTGTTAAAAGGGTGAATATCAAATTTATAATTACCATCCATTTTAGGATCATTACCCCTATCTAAATCTATTCTAGTGACTTCTTTCACTTTTTTTATCATTATTTTGTTTTTAGTACCATGATAACATACCCTATACCTTTCCAAAAAATTATTTGGGATTCATAAAATTAAGATCTCCCATTCAACCATCACCAATTTTCTCTATATCATATCCCTAAAATATATAAAATTATACTAAAAACCAACAAACCAAACACTGATAAGAATTGAGGAGGCCCATAACCACACTCACAAATATGGTAGTAGAAATAAATTTTTAATACAATTGGATTCATACCAACTGTCATGACCGAATTTAATTATATCCATACTGTACATATTTATATTTTGTTAAAAATTACACATTATAAATAGTCTCACAATGCCACAAAAATATGATATTTCATCTTCTATTTACATTTATATTTGAATATTGTTTTACAATTTTTTTATCATTTCTCAATAATCAAGACAAAACACTCCCAATTAAATAATTTTTAAATCTTATACTAATCTTCATAAACTTTTGAACTGATGCATAATAGATGTGTTTTCGATGATTCATTATATTGAATAGAATTAAAATGAATCATTATTTTATGATGATTGACATAGTTGAAAAAATAGATATGTAATAAAGATATAGTTAAAATTTAATTTGATAATTAATGGAGATCATAAATATTTTTGAAAATTAAAGATTATCATATTATAAAACTCGATGACATAACATTTCATCAGGGTTATATTATAATAATTCATAATGAATGTGTATATAATTATAATATGTAATCATTGGATAATAAAATATAAATAAAGAATATAATATAAATTATTTATATAAATAATCATAAAAAATCATAGAATTATAATAAGACCCATGAAGCCCTTTCATTATGTTTTAAAAATTATTATGAGACTATGAATTATATTTGGAAAAAACACATGCTCTAATGTATTCAGTTTGGAATGAACAAATGATGTCTATGATTTAAATTTTAATCAATCCCATGATGACCAAACATTATTATATAAAGAGATATGAAACATAACTAATGAATTGAAGTGAAATATAATAACCCCCCAATAAGAATACATGTTTATGTGTTTCATATTTTATTAATCATTTACAATACCATGATATCACACTAATGTATATAGATATTAATATCACATATAAGAGGTACCACATTACATGAAATCAAATGTAGACGAAATAATACGGAATGTTCAATAACAAAAATGATTTATTTAAAATTTCATATATAGTTTGAATAAAAAAATCATAATCCAAAGGAGTTATAACATTATGAGTTATATAGTAACATTGATGTTAAATGTAAAAGAGTCTTTTGAAAATAATATATTTACATTTTTATAATGGAATATGAGGTTACCAAATAATAAAAATCGTAACACCCCATGATTCCACGGTACGCTTCTCTTTGAATAATACAGTGGAGTGTGTTGTACGCAACTTCGTGTTCTAACACACACCGCAACCAATCAAACCAGCCGTTATGAATAGTAATAGCCACTTTTGGAAATTTTATACATTTTATCTTTCAAAATGGACTTCATTTTTGGATTCCAAATATTGAAATTATCTTAGGGTGATTTTTTGGCATTTTTCTGAAAACTTTCAATTTTTGATGAATAGTGAAAGTCACTAGATTTATATTAAAAACAACTTTTTTAATCGAAATAATTAATAGTGATAAATTATGAATTTGAGTGGTTTTAAAGTATATTTAGAATATATTTTTACCATTCAATACAATGTTGGTCATTGGATGTAATTTCACATTTAAACCAGACATAAAAAAGTGTCAATATTTTGATAAATATTTTTCTTAAAATCACGTTGTTTTCAGCGAGAATTAATGTTAAATTAATTTCTTCCACTTTTGTGTTTTGAATTTAGAAAAATTGATTCCATATTTAGAATCAGGAGGACCAAATTGTGTAAATAGGTAAATTTTATTTTTAGACATTTTGAATAATTACTTTGGTAAATATTTTATTCACCATGGTTAAAGGGTAAATCTGGTAAATAAGGGTAAAAAATAATATTATAATAATAATAAAATACCTAAAACATGTTCTATACATATTGGGTGATACATTTCCTACCATGTACATCTTTGGGTCGATTTTGGGACCCCGTGGATCCACTTGTAAGAGATATTTACAGTTTATATTAATTAAGTTAATGTATATACAAAAATGAAATAAGCATATATCTTATATCAGAATAATTTTTAAATGGGGTTATTTATGTTATATTTTCTACTATAAATATAAATTATAATGATAAAATTATTTCCTATATAATGGTATTTTATTTATAATTTTTATACTTTGAATAATTAAATTTATTTATGATACAATAAAGATGCAATATTTTTTTTATTAATGAAAGAATCATATAATTAGTATTATAAATGTTAAAATAAATATAATTTGAATGTTTTCATTCCATCCAAGAATTTTATTAGTTAGCATGACATGTTAGGATTTCTTAAATGATTTTTTTTTTAGAATTGATAATTTTTTAAGACTTTAACAAAAATGAATTATTAAATATTGTCAAAATTGACATAAATGAGTTTTTAAAAAAAATATTATATTCTTAAAAATCTAAGGATCAGACAAAGGACTTATATAATGATAGGTGTATCATTGATGGACTACTTTGGGGTCTCTTAGATGTATATAGTATGTTTATTAACTATATAATATAAAAATACACAGTGACATGGTAAAGGTAAAACTATTTAATTAAGAGTTAAATATAATTTAGATGGTTAATATAGTGAACCAATCCTATCTAAAATCTGTTGGATGAAAGGATTGAGACACATCCCCACCTTATACTTTGAATAATACACTTTGGAGCCATTATAAACCAAATATTAATTTATTATTAATTAATACTTTATGTATAATGACCCATACTTTACATACATGGTTATTACTTAATAATTGAAGCATACATATTAAAACATATAAAAAACTATGGTAGGATCCTATAGGTATAGTGTCTTTGGAAACTAGGAAACACAAAAAACTGGTTCATAAATCATCTACATTGTCTCATATTTATTTCATCATATCTAGAGTCCCTTTTGGTATATCCTACTTAATATTCTTATTCCTGACCTGGGGAAAAGAAAACGTACAAAAGGGGGAGCTCAAATGATCAGTAAGGGTAAAAATAAGAAATATCAATCATATGATATTCATAAGAACATAACATTTTGAAAATATTAACTTGAAAAAGAGATCATATTATCATGACATGGGACAAATCATTTTAGTGAAATGTAATCCTAATAATCATAACATAAAACTTGAACCATTTTGCATACACACATAATCATAGAAAATCATTTCATATTAGTCAAGGCTCATTTCCAATACCATCATAGTGGACAAATACCATTACTGAACCAAGTTCACTTCTCGTTCCAGTCCTGTATCACTAAATCAGATTAACTTGTCGTTCCATCCATGTATATTTCATGAGATAAACATCATTACCCAATGTATTTGAGGGAGATATAGGTCCCACCCATCTCATAATTAAACCATTATTATGTGTGCCACAAAATCATAAATCATAGCATAACCCATGTACTAAAAATGAAATTTTTAAACATCGAGCCATCATAACATAATCCAAATAAGATAATAGAATGTCAATCAAATTAATTACATCATAAAATAATCAAATCAATATAAAAATGGGGATAGAAAAAAACCCTATATTATCTTAGAAGGAAAATAATTTTTATAAAACACTTGAACTCCATTTTTTAGGAAAATATCCTTTCTACGTTAAAAACAATTTTCCTTTCTTAACATGTTATACAATTTTAAACTAAAAGAAGTTGATTATAAATAATCATGAAAACATGTAAATAAAGCTTCATGTAAATAATGTTATATGAAATCATAAAAATCCATTCATTCCATATAAGTTAAAAAAACCTCATTCTCCTACTTTGGCCTCAAAAATCAAAAACTACCTCATACTAAAAACGTTAAAATATTCCTTTCATATTATTTACTAAAAACTCACCAATGGGTAAAATTGGATTTTAAAAATTTTAGGGGGGATAGAAATAATATTACATATTGAGTAATCATGTATGTGGATGATAAATATTCCCTAGTAAATTCTGATGTATAAACAATCTCTGATAAAAATGAGATTTTCGAGATTTTCCCTTACCTTAGGTCTGATTTGCATCGTACATATCTGAACCTCCTGTATAATGATATAAATAATGTGATTTACTTATTTATGAATTATATTAATTGTCTTGATATCATATATGTTAATATTCTTATCTTCTTATTAGTAATATTTCATTGCTACTTGTTATTCGGGTGTTCATTGCTTTATGTTCTAATTCATGTTTTGTTGAATAAATTTTTATTATTTTTTTAGGATATAGATACCAAATATCTATAATGGGATTAGTGTAATATATATCATATTTGTTAATTCAATTCATTTATATAATCATTATTCAATGAATATCATGAAGAATGAGTCGCATCACATCATGGAGACGGTAGGCCGTTCCTACGCACGAGCGATGATATCATTCGCATGATTGTGGATTTTTTTTGAAGTTTATGTATACTATATCAGAGTCAATATCACATTAAAATAATAATATATAGTTATTATTTAAACCATTATATCGTACATGTAAGGTGGTGGTGGAAAACAGATTATACCACGGCGTGGAGAGGGTATTCTGTACGTACACACGCGCAGTGATTTCATTTTTCGTAGAATGAATAGAAGGTTAAATAGGGTTGTATCATATTTATAATAACTTGTAAGTATATTTCTGATACGGATGTTATTAATCCATAATGAAACAACTAAATAAGAGGAAGTAGAAGAAGAAATATATTTGAAAGAATCGGTAACAGATATTATCTCTTCTTGGACACACCTTTTTGAAACCTCATGTTGGGGCACTAACATTGGACTTTAAAGAAGAACATGATCTATAGTATGTTTCTAGAGAAGTTTATTTGGGATGTTTTCTGGGTTTGGTGAGATTTAATGCTCAAAATGGTGTGAGGATGAGATGGAGGAGTTGCCCTTTTATAAGGGAGGAGAGGGGCACCTTTGGAAATATAAAAAATATTAATTTATAATATATTCAAACCCCACATAAAAACATCCAAAATGACAGAAAATTGATGTTTAGATGAGATAGGGTTGTAATATCATCAAGAAATAAAATCTAGACATGTTGGAAATTTATTTTCAACATTATCAAGTTCGTTTATCCCTATTTAATCTATTTAATTTTATTTGTTGTAATAATATTAAAAATTTAAAATTGTTATAAATAACTATTTATGTGTTGTGAATTGTCCATAATGGGATAATTTATGAAATTCTAGACCATCTAAATTTAAATTTTATAATTTTTAAATATTTTTGTGATTTTAAAAAAAATATATTAGTTTATTTTTATAAATCAACAATACTGTCAATTTTGACACTATTCATTTATTTGAATTTAAATAAATTCCACACAGTAGTTATGTTGTTAATAAAAACTTTATTAGATTCATATAATGTCATATTTATCTTTAAAATTAGTGGAACACATTAAAAAGTTCATATAATATTTATTTTAATAATTTTAAAACCATTTTTTTGATATTTCAATCAATAAAATAATTTCATCATCAATATTGTGTCACCATTATTGATAATAATTTAATCCCCATAAATTATAAATAAATTTACATGATGTAGATAATTTTATTATCTTTTTGGAGACTATTCATGATCGAAGTTTCATGAAGTTTATCACTAAATTAAAATTATTATACTTATAAGATTTAAGAGAGTGACATGTTGAAACTTTCTTTGGTTTTAATAACAATTAAAATATTGTAATTTTAAAAAGTCCATAAAATTAATTTCTTCTTACATTTAGGAGATAAGGGTTGAATTTTAGTCATCCAATAGTATTTTAGTAGGTGTTAGGGAAATTTTATTATCTTATTTTTACCCTTAATTACTCTATTTACTTTTAACTGCAGTAAAAAAAAGTACTGTAATTACTATTAATAATATAAAAAAAATAAACATATTAACATAATTTGAAACCATTGAATTAGAATTTTGAATCCATTTTTCAAAATTCAAAACAAAGAAGTTGCAGTAACTAAATTTAAAATTAATCCCGTTGTTAAGAAAATGGGTCTAAAAAGTTAAAACATTGCCAAAGATTGAAATGTTTTTACCAATGAATTCAATGTAAAATTAATAGTAATGACATACATTATATTAAATGAAAAATATATATTCTATTTATACATTAAACCCATTCAATATTATAATTTAACTATATAAATTTTTACAATGAAAAAAATTTGTTTTTAATTAATATATAGCGTGTTTTAACTATTCATTAAAATATGAAAGTTATCAGAATAATATGAAAATATTACCCAATGTATATTTTTACAACCTTGTTCCAAAGAAAAATTATATTTTGTAAAATTTAACTTATAAACCTGTCAAAAATAGATTTAAAGTGGGTGCGCCATCAAGATGCAGAAAAACTGCATTTTTTGAAAAATAATTATTTTACCCGAAAAATTTAATTTATTGACATACCATGTTTTAGAAAATGTGTAAGATAAATAATAATTTTATAAAATTAAAAATATAGTTAATACTATTCATAACGGCTAGTTCATAAAAATATTGTAACAATATATCGTTGTTTAGTGAAAACCAGTATTGCGTACTATACACGCTATCGAGGAAGGTTGTGATTGCGTGTAACGCACACTTGGAATGTGTTGTGTTCAAGGAAAGGTTAATTTGAATATAACATTAGAAATAAAAAAAAATATTTCCCATAATATCTCAGGGTGTTACATTATTTTTTTCGTAAAGAGCGCCTCCTCCCCCTTATGAAAGGACACCACTTCAAAAAAATTCATAATATGTTCAAAGCCTTTTGGTTCGGCCAAACTCGGACCAAATATCCTATCACCTATTCTAACTTAATACTACAGGCCTTAATTTATTCATAAATCCTTCTTTAGGATCCCTTTTGATCAAATCAAAAATAAGAACCTAAAGATGAGGTAATGTTTTCACCACACTTTTTCATGTTCCTTTCTTCTTCAACGTCTTCTTTCATTGTTGTTTCCATTCTAAAATAATAACTCCAGTATCTTATTTATAATATGAAATTATTATAAAAATGGTAAAATCATATTTAGTATTCTATCCATCCTTTGAATGACATGTCACCATACATGCGTACGTACGACCTACCGTCTCCCCGTCGTGGTATAATTATTATTCAATACATTATTTTTTGGATGGGTATAATAATGATGTGTAATTAATGTAAATAATAAATATATCATTATAATTATTCTTTATATTTGATATAACATCCAATTATATATTATTTTAATATTAAAAGAATGATATTGTTGCTCGTGCGTACGTACGGACTACCGTCTCCACGAACGCGATGAGATTCATTCCCCATTGTATCCATTCAAGTCTAATTCTATTTATAATATTAAAATTAATGTCTAAGGACTTGATATCATTGTGTATATGAATAATATAAAACCTATCGATAACAAACACGACTAATGTAACAAAACATATAATGAAAAATGAGTAAGTTAACACCCGAACGACGATAATACTATGATATTATTAACAAATCAATGTTAAAAGATCATATATGATGTCATATTAATGTTATAAATACTTGTATAAACCTATAACAATTATTTCACTATTATACAGGAGGATAACCTACCCTTGACCAAGGAAAATTTACAAAGTAAGGGGTTTCTTATCTCACTTTTAATTTCGTGAGATTTCCACTGTTCATCACTTATTTATTACATGTGGTGTGTGTACTTCCCATGATTGTATTCATTGTGTAATATACTATAATTTATGGATATTTAAATCATCATTGTGTTATCTTTTTTTTCATGGATATATGTTTGTAAGATACCAAATCGAAAAGGGAATTTGAAATTTCAATTATCATTCATTCGGCTTTACCCATAGTTCATTGATTATTTCACTCCTAGATTATGTGTGGAATCACTATTCATTTGTTTATGTCATAATTTCCACTCCTCTTTCTATGGATAATATTTTCATACACATAATAACTCCATTGGTAATTTCTCAAGACATCGATATTAACTTGATATGAGTAACTCATTCTCTATATGTTGAGTTAAATATCCAATTCATTGGTGTTGTATTCACAAGAATATGTGGGAACGTGCACTGATTGATTTATAGTTAATATGAAATCATATTGAGTGTATTTATATTTATCACACATAATTATGTTTTTGATTTATCCTTAACATAAGAATATAGTCTTTATATGAGATTTAATCTCAATTTACATTCCATTGAGACTTTTTTGTTTTTATACACCAAATCCCTTTTATATGGTGTAAATAATGTACTTTGACATAGTATATCATGAATCTATTTATTCTCATGTAATTAAAATGTTTTTATTACCTCAATTATTTTTATTCAAGTGTCACACTTTTTTTTGGAACTCTAACTAAAATATCATTTTAAATGATTTAAAGATTTATTATTCTAAATCATTCTCATTAATGTCCATGTTTTAAAAAATGTTTTAATGATTTATTTATATGAACATTAATGTTTTAAAATTAAAACTACTTTTTAAAAGATTCAAAGTGGTATGGAACACATTGATTCAAAAATATATTTTAAATGGATTCTTGAAAAATAGTGTGCCTTTTAAATGTTTTCAGAAAAATGGGATATTTATCTCTATAGTTTGATGATTATTTTAATCTATGTCAATATACTTCATTATTATCGATTGGGGTTAATATGATACAATACAATATTACATATTTTATCGAATGAGTTATGTTTTACTATGGATGTTCTATTTTTATACCCATTGTGGTTTGTGGTTTAAAGTATTGGAATTCCATATGCTAGTTTTAATATGAATGATTATGTTGTGTTTCAAAATTTTCATATGAGGAATTCATTGGACATAGTAAGTGACCGGTGGAGCCAGCTATAGATCCTCGATGCATTGGTAGTTCTCCTTAGACAAATTAGTGTCTTGGCACAAGGCATTGAAAAAATCTTATTTGTAGTCTTGGCACAAGGCCTTGACTATGTGGTTATTATATTCTGTCATTATGAATTCCATCATTATGTAAGTTGTTATTGATATTTCATGTGATTATTAGGTTAATAGAATAACAATTTGAATATGTAAATGGAATTATTTCATTTTATTTCTGCCATATTATGCTGAAGGTCATGTTTAAAAGGCATTTAATTTAGTTATACATTACCCTAAATGTATATGCCTATTTATGAAAGTTTCCTCTATTTTGTTATCCTTACTAGGCATCTCAGTTCACCCCTTTCTATGTTTTATTATTCCCAGGATTTGAAGACGTGTTTTATGAATGACCTACATGGATTGTATAAAGGGATATGAGTATAGAGACAAGATGTTGTTGTTTTTTCACTTTATGATGTAAATGTAAACCTTATGAATGTATCTAGTGATTCCAATGCTACTAAACTAATCGGCCCTTCGAGACGTGATATTTTGTGATCATGCCAATGTTATGTGATAATGCACAGACTTTGGGTAACTGGAGTCAGGAAGTTACAGTTTGTATCAAAGGAAGTTTAGCAGTAACCTTGGAAGCAAGATTTAGATAAACACTAAATAGAGCACATAGACCAAAGGTAGAATTTGAGGATTAGTATAGAAGAACTTCCAAGAATTTTGGTATTATAGAGATTCTGTGAATTGTCAATGCAATACATCCCTGTCTGGATAAGAGCAGGTAGAGGCGGCTCTGGCACATATTTACCTAGGGGAAAAACCTGAAAACACCGCTTTGAGATAGACTCGAACGAGAACTGGGGCACGACAATGGGCCTTGCTGCACTCATGGTTACGACACTCCTGGGGGATATTCTTAGGAATATTTACATTTTAATTACAAACCAATATGAATTATTTTTATATAAGATGAGAATAAATGACCTTGGTTAATCCTAATGTGTTTCAAATTTAGAATATGGTGTCATGATATTCTCTAAATAAATTTATGACTACTGTTACTAATATAATGCTTTCTGGTTTTAGTCAATGGCTGGAGTCCAAGGAAGTCATAGTAACTTTGAGAATGATGTACAAGGTGAGAACGTTGGGGGAAATGATCAAAAAATTGAATGTTGATAGGCATAAATGATATTGTGTTCATGCCAAATCAGTTTTCCAAAAATATGATCAACAAGATATATATTAACCATCTCCCAGACTCAACAAAGAAGATAAAGGTGATGAATGATAAGAGCTCCAGCAGTGGTGACCCTAGAGAAAAGAATCCTAAATTTCCATCATGCAGGAAATGTGAAAGGAGACACCTAGGAAAGTGTCTCAACAGATAAAAGAAGTGCTTTACATATGGGATAGAAGGACATAAAGTGAAGAATTTACAAGTAAAAATGAAGAGTACTATGGAAGAAATTAAAGATTGTCCCAATAATTAATTTAAAGTAATTTTCCATAAATATAGGGGACCTGGCCTTTACCCGAGTGAATGCCCTATTTTATAGGATATTTTCATGGTCAGAGAAGAAACTATGTGGAAATGAATGGATGGAGAAATTTTTAAAAGTGTTAGTGCTCATTATTGATGGGATTACTTTGGAATAAATTTCTCTTGAATTTTATTCCCATAGTTTTCCATGTGAGAATGATATTTGAGGATGTCTTATATTTTCCCTTGTGGATATAGTCATAAATAAGCACATGGTTTTATCTGATCAATGGGTTTGAGGCAAATACAAGTTATTATATTTTGGGATGAAAATACAGGGTATAAGATAACATTTCCAATTAATATTATGTTACATTTATTTTGAAGAATTTATCTAATTTTGGTAATGTTATAAAATATATTTTTTTGAAAAGGACAACAAACAGAACGTGTGACATCTCGTCACATCGGACAAAGGTGTGTGAATCGAACCCACAACCAAAGTGTGATTTGGATTTATCAACTACCATTGGACTATGTGAAGTACCTGGTTAGTTTGACTAATTATTTTTAGTTAGATTATTTTATTTAACAATAATAACTATATTTTGGTTCTTATTACTTATCAAATGAATACCCTTAGTATAGGAAAATGATTTCGTGATTAAGTGATAAATGTTATTTTGGAAGATGTTCGGTTTGTTGGGAACACTATATGACCAAGAAAAATAGAATAATTTGGGGTTTCATTTGAGGAGTAATGGTGTAGTTTTATCTACGTTTTTATGGTGAATTTATAAAGATTTGGTTTATTTATGGAAATGATAAACCTATAATAGAGAATATGTGATTAGGTTAATTACTATTAATTATGTGACTTATGAGTAGTTGATTTCATTTGATGATACAATTTAACATGGAAGACTACATAACCAAATTATTCTATGATTTGCGTTTCAATATTAGTTTGGATCATATTGAAGGATTTTAAGGAAAATTGTTTATTGAATTTTATTGATTTATCTTTGGGGTATTTTTGGTTTAATTTTAGAAATTAAGATTAACATTTCTTTCTCTATTGGAATATCCTTTTAGTGGATCATCAGATCTTGTACTAAACATTTTGGTTTTGATTAATCTCTAAAGATAATTTAAATATATTGTTTATCCATTGTGGATCTTGTGATTCTATAGAAGTTTATTCTAGCGCTTCATGTGTGACCAAGTCTTATTGAATACTCCTCATTTAAAAAACGATTTAGTGGTGGAAATTTATTAACGAATGAAACTTACATAAAAAGTATGTTTATCTATTTATTTTCATAGTCAATCTCATAAATATATTCCTCATCTTTATTTAATGTAACATAAAAAAATGTTGTCTGTATACTTTTACTACTCTGTAACTAAATACTGTTTGTCCCATCACATGTTTTTGGATTTCTTGTTGTTAACTTTTTCCTGATCATGTTTGTTGTCCCTCTCCATCAGAACATGACATTGATTTTATCTTCCACATCAATGTTTTCTTACACGGAATCCTAGTATGAGTTATCTTGGGTGACCATTTTATTTCACTTTTTTTCTTTTAAGGTGGTAGTTTTATTGACTCTTTTTCCGATGTGGGACAATCAATTTTATTACCAAGCCCAATTTTAAAAATTTTGAGGATAAATTTATTTGATGTAGGGGAGAATGTAACACCCCAAGATTCTATAGAATATTTCTCTTTGAATAATACAGTAGTGTGTGTTGTACGCAACTTTGAGTTCTAACACACACCACAACCAATCAAACCAGCCGTTATGAATAGTAATACCCACATTTTGAAATTTTATACATTTTATCATTCAAAATGGATTTCATTTTTGGATTCGAAATATTGAAATTAGCTTAGGGTGAATTATTGGTATATTTCTGAAAACATTCAATTCTTGATGAATAGTTAAAATCACTAAATTTTAATTAAATACAACTTTTTTAATCGAAATAATTAATAGTGATAAATTAATAATTTGACTGGTTTTAAATTATATTTAGAATATATTTTTTCCATTTAATTAAATGTTGTTCATTGTCTTAATTTCACATTTAAACCGGACATAAACAAGTGTTAATCTTTTGATAGTTATTATTTATTAAAAACACGCTTTTTGTTTTGACAATGGAAATTAATTTTAAATTAATTTCTTCCACTTATGTGTTTTTAATTTAGAAAAATGGATTCCATATTTAGAATCAGGATTTACAAATTGTTTAAATAGTTAAATTATATTTTTAGACATTTTGAATAATTACTTCGGTAAATATTTTATTTACCATGGTTAAAGGGTAAATCCAGTAAATAATGGTAAAAAATAAAATTATAATAAAAATAGAATACCCTAAAACGTGCTCGAACCCTATTGGTTGAAACATGTCCATCCATTGGCATCTTTGGGATGATTTTGGGACCCCATGGATCCTCTTGTAAGTGATAATGACACTTTATATTAATTAAGATAAAGTAAATACAAAAATGACGTAAGCATATATCTTTTATCAAAAATATGTTTTACATAGGGATATATATGTTATATATTTGACTATAAAAATTAAATAGAAATATATAAACATTTATTATATAATGGTATTTTATTTATTATTTTTAGACAATGAATATTTAAATTTATTTATGACACAATAATGATGCAGTATTTTCCTTATTAATGATAGAATCAAATAATTAGAATTATAAATGTTAAAATAAACATAATTTGAATGTTTTGATGCCATACACGAATTTTATTAGTTAATAATACATATTAGTATTTCTTAAATGATTTTTTTCGAATTAATAATGTTGTTAAGACTTTATCAAAAATCAATTATTAAATATTGTCAAAATTGACATAAATGAGTTTTTAAAAAATAATTTATATAATTAATTGATATTCTATTCCTAAAAATCTAAGGCTCAGCCAAAGAACATATATAATTATAGGTGTATCATTTATAGACAACCTTGGGGTTTCTTGTAAGTATATAGTATGTTTATTAACCATATAATTTAAAAATACAAAGTGACATGGTAAATGTCCACCTATTTAACTAAGAGATAAATATAAGTGATAAGGTTAATATAGTGACCCAAACCTATCTAAAATATATTATATGAAATTATTTCGACCATAAAATCCTTATAATTTTAATAATCCCCTTTGGTTCCAATAGGAACTGAATATGAATTTTTTATAAATTAATACTTTATGTTTTTTCTAAAGAGCCCCTCCTCCCTCTTATAAAAGGACACAACTTTTAACAAATTCTTCATACGATAAAAGCCTTTTTGTTCTTCCAACCTGTACCCAAATACCCTCTCAACTGTCGTATATAAATATTAGTGGACATTATTTAGTCAGATAGCCAACCTAAGGATCTCTTTTGATCAAATCAAATGGAAGAACCTGAAGAAGAGGTAATGTTTTCACCACCCTTTTTCATGTTCATTTCTTATTCAACTTCTTAGTTCTTTGTTGTTTCCATTCAAAAATAATAACTCCATTATCTTCTATATAATTTTATGTTCTTATAAATATGTTACAACCATATTTATTATTCTATTCATCCTTTGAATGACATGTCACCATACGTGCGTACGTACGACATACCGTATCCACGTCGTGGTGTAATTGATATTGAAAACATTATTTTTTGGATTGGTATAATAATGAAGTTTAATTAATGTAAATAATAAATAAAACATTATAATTATTCTGTATATATGATATAACATCCACTTATATATTATTTTAACATCAAAAGAATGATATTGTTGCCTGTGCGTACGTACGGACTACCGTCTCCACGAACATGATGAGATTAATTCCCAATAGTTTCCATTCAAGTATAATTATCATTTTAGGATTAAAAATAATGTTCAAGGACTTCATATAATTATGTATATGAATAATATAAAACCAACCCATAACAAACATGGCTTATGTAACAAAACATATAAAAGAAATCGAGTAAGTCAACACCGGAAACGACGATAATACTAAGATACTGTTAACAAATCATTGTTAAAAGATCATTTATGATATCATATTAATGTATATGATCCTTGTATAATTCAATAACAATTATTTCACCATTATATAGGAGGCTAACCAATCATCGACCAAAGAAAAATTACTAAGTAAGAGGTTTCTTATCTCACTTTTAATTTTGTGATATTTCGATTGTTCACCACTTATTTATTGGATGTAGGTGTGTGTACTTCCCATGATTGTATTCATTGTGTAATATACATAAATTTATGGATATTTTCATCATCATTTTATTATCTTTATTTCATGGGTTTATGTATCTTATTATACCAAATCGATAAGGGACTTTGAAATTTCAATTTCAATTCATTCAGCTTTACGTATTATTCATTGATTATTTTACTCCAAGATTTTGTGTGGAATCACTATGAATTTTCTTATGTCATAATTTACACTCCACTTTCTATGGATATACATTTGATACACATAATAGATCCATTTATAATTTCTCAAGTCATCGATATGAACTTGATAAGAGTAATTTTAAACTCATTCTCCATTTGTTGAGTTAAATATCAAATTCGTTGGTGTTGTCTTTAAATTAATATGTATGAATGTCCTATAATTGATTTTCAGTTTTTATACAATCATATTTAGTGTATTTATATTTATCACACATAATTATGTTGTTTATTTATCCTTAACCTAAGGATATGGTCTTTATAAGAGATTTAATCTCAATTTAAATTCCATTGAGAATTTTTTGTTGTTATACACCAAATCACTTTTATATGGTGTATATAATGTACTTTGACATAGTATATCATGAATCAATTTATTCTCATTATATTAAAATGTTTTGGTTAACTCAATTTTTTTATTCAAGTGTCTCTCTTTTGGATAGGAACTATAACTATAATATTATTTTAAATGATTTCATGATTTATTATTCTAAATATTTCTCATTAATGTCCATGTTTTAAAAATGGTATTAAATATTTTTTTATATGGAAATTAATGTTATAAAATTAAAACTTCTTTTAAAAGTTTCAAAGTGGTATGGGACACTTTGGTTAAAAAATCTATTATAAATGGATTCTTGACAAATAGTGTGACTTTTAAATGTTTTCAAGAAAAATGGGGATATTTCTCTCAATAGATAGATGATTATTTTAATATATGTCAATATCCTTTGTTATTCTCAATTGTTCTTAATCTGATACAATACAATATTCCATATTGTATCTAATGAGTTATGTTAGTCTATGGATGTGCTATTTTTATACGATTCATGGTTTGTGGTTAAAAGTATTGACATTCTCTATGCTATTTTTAATAAGAATGTTTATGTTATGATTCAAACATTTTATATTAGGAATGAATTTGACTTAGTATGTGATGGTTGGAGCTTGTTATAGCTCCTCGATTATCGGTAGGTCTCATGAGGCAAATTAGTGTCTTGGCACAAGGCCTTGACCAAATCTTATTTATATTCTTGGAACAAGGCCATGAATCTGTATTTATGATAGTCTGGCATTATGGATTCCATCATTATGAAAGTGGTTATTGATATTTCTTGTATTTATTCGATTAGTAGAATATCCATGTGAATATGTAAATGGAATTATTTAATTTTATTTCTGCCATATTGTCCTAAATTTCACGTTTAAAAGGCTTTTGTTTTAGTTATTCATTTCCTTAAATTTTTATGCCTATTTATGAATGTTTCCACTATATTGTTATCCTTACTGAGTATCTGAGCTCACACATTTCTATGATTTATTTTTTCCAGGATGTGAAGAAGTATTTTACGAATGAACTTTAGTTATAATATAAAGGGATATGATTGTGGAGACAAGATGTTGTTGTATTTTTCACTTTATTATTTAAATGTAAATCTTATGAATATATTTAGTGATTCCAAGGCTACTAAACTAATCGGTATTTTGAGACTTTATGTTTTGTTATCATGTCAATTTTATGTAATAATGCCCCGGATCTGCTTAACTTGGGTCAGGGCGTTAAAATAATTACTTATTATAGTGTTTCAAATCAATATTTCACATTAATGAAATACCGATGACATTTTAGGTTTATATCATTAAATAATTACGATAAACACTAACAAAACAATATCACACATTAGAGTTGGACACTTATACACAATATCCATTTTCCTCAATAAACTCAACATTTTAAATAAAAAACATTTTATATGAATGAAAAATCATCACAATTTTAATATTGAACATATCCATTTACTTACTATTACTTATACCCAATGAATTTATTTAAATGTTGGATGAGAACAAAGACCACTATTATAGTCATAAAAGAATGATATTTTGTTAGTATGATGATAAAACTAATACATACTATACTAAACCTTATCACATTATTCCTCCAGATTATAGAACAGCTCATCTTGAAAGAAAAAAATAACACTCTATTCAAAAATAAATGTTTTAATATAGAAAAATAAATATATAATCCAAGTTGAAATCATCATGAATCATTGGAGAAACCACCCATGTTACTCACGGAAGACCTTAACCTTAAACATTTTTACATTATCTTTGAGTAAATAATAAATCAAATCATAGATTAATTATCACAATTAAATCAGAAATATAAACCATAGTATATTCCCATTATCAATTGATTGATACATTATCAGTAAGATCATTTATAATATATGAAATAATCATATGAACTACTTCCATAACAAATTTATTGGTTGTTATAACCCAACCACCCATCCTAAGATTATCTTGGACCCTCATCATTGGTTTATTATATAACCACCAAATCGTGGATTTTCATTAAACCTCCCAATATTATTTTATAATTTAAACAACCATCATACAAAATATTTAATATGAGCCACAATATAATCATAAATCATGTAATATATCATAATTATTATAAAAAAATTATATCATCATTTTTAAATCCCATATTTTATGAAAAATGGACAAAAATTGGAAATATTTTTAATGGAAATAAACTAGTAAAAATTTTAAATATGATTTAATTAATTAATGAATCTTGATGGAAAAATCCTCCCATTATTTATATGAAAAAAATAATCCTTTACCTTTTTTTCATAAAATTCAAAAATTACCACATTTAGAGATTTACAAAAAATAATTTCTTCCAAAAAAATTCTATGAATGAAAAATTAAAAAAACATATTCTAAAAATAATATGAGAAGACTAAGAAATCGATGATAATATTTTAAAAAATATAGATATGGATGAAAATTTAATTATTCAATGAGTCATTGAGAGAATTTGTTTTTAATATAATGTATATTACAAATTTTAGAAGGATTTAAATTGTAAATACCATTAGTGAATAACACAAAGAAATGACCTAAATATCATCATAAAAGATTAGTTCTTCATACAACATATAAAATTGTATGTATATACCCCATATATTATTATATTGGTACTTAATATCAAAAAATGCCTCAATGAATG
Source organism: Viscum album (assembly GCA_963277665.1). NCBI lineage: Eukaryota > Viridiplantae > Streptophyta > Magnoliopsida > Santalales > Viscaceae > Viscum > Viscum album. Next base: position 1,599,816,118 of record OY728136.1, read on the forward strand.
GAAATTGACACAAAGTTCCCAACAATGAGTCCGATTCTTCATACATGTCATTTATATTTGTGAATAATAAACATAACAAAATTTATTAATTTTAACGAATTTATTTATGTTTATTATTTGTTGTATATCTCTTATTGTATTTATATATTTAATTTATTAATCATTTCTATTTGCATTATAATTTTATTTTTTCTTTTATACATATGTCTTAAATGATATAGGTATGCGCACTATGGTCATAGAAGTCATTATTCTTCCTTCATCAGGCTAATATTGATGACATAATTATTTTTTATACATTAATTAAAATTTTAAATCCATCTATTCATTTTTTATGAATAATGAAAAAATTATAATCTAGAAGAGGATTGGTTGTACATACACATCAGTGACATTTAAAATTTTAAACTATCACATTGAAAATAAGGTAATATTTTTATATTTTTGTATTGATAATAATATCATAATTTTAATATAATTTCATAAAAAATACATATTTATATCATCCATATGATGTGGATATGAGAAAGGAATAATACTGATTCATAGAGTTGTTAGTCCATGTCACACCCATCATCTTTAAATAAGTTTTTCTTTAATTTTCTCTGTGTCGGGTAGTGCAGGGTTAAGCCCGACTTATAATTTGATGTTTTTTTAAATGCTTGTAATGGTCTTGAGTATGTCCAGTGCACCGCAGTCGAAGCCGTGCAACCTCGCTCCATTCCCTGTGCGACCTCGCTCAGTTAACCGCGTTGCCTTCCCGGCGCTTGATTAATTAATTAATTATCATATTAATTTAGATAAGTCATCAATAAGTGTTTTTAATTAAAAACGTTTTGAATATAATAATTTTATTATGTTTGTTATTATTATCATCATCTTTCAGTTAAAATGTTTATGGGCAGCATAGAGTAACCATGCAGTTGCCCGACTCCTTAAAGAAGAAAAATTAACACAATCAAACAATGTTTAAATAATTATTTTAATGATAATTTAAAAAATATTTTATTTATTATTATTATTACAATTATTATTATTATTATTATTCTCAATATGTTCAATGTGTTTGTTAATATAAGGAATATTATTATTAAGTTAATTTGATTGACTTTCTTTTTATCAAATTTTGTGAAGCATATTATGTTTATTTATATCATGTTTAGTTTATTATAATTATTATTTGTATTTTCTTTTTATTTTAAATACTATCTTTTATCTTGTTAATTGTTTTATATTTTATTTTATGACGGGAATTAGTTCTTCTCTCCCCTGCATAAGCCCGTCGCGACCCCCCTCCCCCATCCCGATTGGATGGGAATTTCCTCCCCGTTAAAATCCTAAGTGTCGCACCTAAATCCAGCTTCCAAACCCCCCTTGCATCGTTGCACTAATCCTGCCGGTGCAACTATCTCATGTCGTCGCACCAAGTCCCACATCCCGTCCACTCACACCTAAAACCCTCCCGGTTTCCCAGCATGCCTCTTCCTATCCCTTTTCCAGCGCCGCACCCCTGTTCCAGGCTCACACCGTACGCCAACATCCACTACTAGTCTTGGTTGAGTTCGACACCCCCCCCCCACACTCGCTGGCTGACACTATTCCTAATCTCCCACAAGTGCATCTCTCTCTCCTTCCGTGCTTGTTGCACCCCCTTCGGATAAGCCATTCCCCTCTTTTATTTTTGTCTTGTTTTGTTGTTTTTTACTCATTATATGTGCCGGTTTTGTGGTTTTAACTTGTTTTTTAAATTTATATTCATGTTTGCGGGTTCGCAGTAGGTTTCTTGTGGTGTGAACGACATTCTATTGGAGTTTCACATCGAGCGTTGGTGTTTTCGACACCTGAGGTAGGTGTTTCCACATCTAAAAAGTGTTTGATATGTTAATTTGCTTAGTTAGTTAATTTATAATATTACTTGATTAATTCTTATGGGTGCAGATCTGATTATCTTGATGTTGTCTATGCATTTTTTTCGTTTAGAAGTATGTTTATGCGGTGCATGTGCGTTCATTGTATGGAATCTTATTTTTAGTCAATTGCTAGTGTTTATTAATGTTTTCAGTTGGTCTGTTCTTGTCTGGAAACTTGTTTTTAGTCAATTTCTAGTGTTTATTAATGTTTGTAGTTGGTGTGTTCTTGTCTAGAAACTTGTTTTTAGAAAATTAGTAGTGTTTATTAATGTTTTCAGTTGGTCTGTTCTTGTCTGGAAACTTGTTTTTAGTCAATTTATAGTGTTATTAATGTTTGTAGATAGTTTTTCATGTGTGAAATGTGCAATGTTTTTGTCCTAGTGTTTTTTATAAAATTTATGTACTTTTTGTGAAATGGTGAAAAGTGAGCAATTTGTGTTATTGATGTGGTGTTGGGTGTGTTTGGTCAGGAAAGAGGGTTGAGTGTTTTTGTGTGTTAGAGTCACGTTATATTTCTTTTTAATGAATTCTTTTACAAGGTATTTAATATGTTTTAATAAAATTATTAACGATGAAAATTTAAAATGTTTTAGTAAACAATTATTAGAAATGCAGAAATTATTTTAGTTGAGTTGGAAAAATTCTTTTGGAGTGCATACGTTCCAAATGGGTATATGTGTGTGTGAAAGTATGACATTGGTTTATGTAACACCCTGATTTATTTCATTTTCTTATTTTGACATGAAATGTGAAATTGGAATATCTTGAGCAAAAAAGGGTAAGCCTGGGCACTAGGTGGGTAGACTAGACTAGCGTGCTAGTGATACAGGAGTGGCCACGACCCAGTTTCACATAGCAGGATTAATGCATACAACACTAACTAAACTTTCGATGATGACTGGAGACCTCAATGGTAGGAGGTGTTTCCCTACTAGTGGATCGTGCACAGGAATGTATGATATGGTTCACCGAGACGTGAGGTTCTAGGGTCCCATACAACTTTAGTACTTTAGGGCCTCTCCCACTTTTGGTGCTCCTGGACTACTATACATTCCCAGTCGGCATACGGTGCATCTTTTGGGTTTTTGTGGTGGTTTGAGGTTTTCTTTAATGGAAGGGTGTTTTCTTTTAATTATATTTTTTTCTTTAAAGTTGCTTTCCTTGTAGAAATTGTTTATTTAAAGTTGTTTAAGCTTTGGTGTCCTTTTATTTATTTAGCCTGCAAATGTATTTGCCATTTAATATTTATACGTGGATCCTTTTTATTTGGTGACATCCTATTGGGCTCTTTGATCACATCCTACATAAACATTTGGGTGTATGTAGGCACTGTTCTCTATGTATTCTAGGTTGAGGCATCGTGCTCAGTGATGTTGGTTATTCTTTGATGGTCATCTCATGTAGGTTAACGTTTGTGACGTGTGGATGTCACACATCTCCTATTGCTTGGAGGATTGAGTAAGAGTTTTAGTTTCCGCTGTCATCTTTTATTTTTTCTTGTTTTTGGTTCAGTTTGTAGATATTAAACATGTTTATAGTTTAAAGACCTCTTTGGTTGTTTACATCCAGTTTTAGTTTATTTGTCTTGCTGGTTGTTTTTCTGTCTTTTATTTTAGGTAAACTGTTCCCACTTGTTACTCTTGGTACTGGGACACTTATGCCAGCCCATGGGGAACGAGAACACCCTTTGGGCCTTGCCGCAGAACGGGTCGGAAGCCAGGTCAGTTGGAGACCTGGCCTGGTTCTTAACAAAATTGTATCAGAGGTCAAGGTTTGCTCTCTTGGGTCATTTTATTTTAGGATAGAGTCACAGTAGACTTGAGTTAAAGTTGTCGGGACTCGACATCCTGGTTACGAGTAAGGTGCCTGGCCATCACACCTTGTGGCGAGACTCAAGTTACCGTTGTATGTTGGGGTTTGTCTGAGTTTTGGTCCTCACAGTTAATCGTGTCTAAGGGAAATGAAAATTGACTAAGTTCAGTGGTCTTAGTGAGCTCACAGGGTCTGGAATGCCTTGTGGAGCCAGGGACACTGTCCTAAAATACTCTCCGTGGCTAATGGCGTGATTGGTGTGTGGCCACCAACCATATGCTCCAATCACCCACGGACACTAGTTTCCTCATGCATTGTTTATCATCTCTTTGTTTTGGATTCGTGGAAATTTTGCTTCTATGTGAAAATGTTTTGGTCATGGACAATGTTTTTAAATGAATTTATTTAAAAAAATGAAATGATATGTGAGGTTTGAAAAGTGTGGGTTAGATGTTTTGGTTTTGAAAAACTGAAAGGTCTAGTTTTGATCCTTGGTGTTCTCATGGGAACCACATGCATGAGTGTATATGGAAAGTGAAAAGGTTAATGGCATGAGAGAATGAGTTCCTGGATGGATATGAGGTGGGTGCCGGTGTGACATAAGAACATTCATTTGCAAGGCCCATGGGACACCATTGGTGTTTTTGCAACCCACTGGCTTTGCTTATTTTCAAAATATTTTCTTAAAGGAAATTTTTGTGTTTTTAAATAACCAGTGATGGTGTGGTGTGGACTTGTATTTTTGAAAGGTTGGACATGAGTCATTTAATGCTAAGAATCCTTTTGATTGATTTGTGTATTGAGTTTGAATTCTTATTTGTAATTTGGTACGCAAGCATGTAGCTAGTTAATTCTTTTGAAAAGTACATCGGGGATCCATTTCAGTGGTCCCCCCTGTATGTCTGGTGTTTTCTTGTTGTATTTCATAACCGTTGGTCCAGTTTGGTTGGGTCCATGGTTTTCTTTCTTGGCTAGTGTATTCCCCCATAAAGCATTGACATGTGATCGAAGTGTGGCCACAGGAAATTCGCCATTGGTCGGCCCTCCAGTTGATTAGAGGAATCTCTTCTTGGATTCTAGAATTGAACCCACCTATCATTTTTACATCTAAGAGGATCCTCTCGCAGCGGGATGACAACTGTGAGGGGATTTGAAGGGAGTTTCAGCCACTTTGGGTTGTCCGAGTCATCAGGTATGAAGTTTGACATCGTTGTGTCTGAAGGATCCCCCTTGGAATGTTGAACGGAAATCTAGCAGGGAAGGGTGAAAGAGGTTTAGAGTTATTAGTGTTGACCAGTGTCTTGAAGGGCTTTTTAGATCTTTCATCGGCTACAAGGGTCATGTTTGGTGACGCCTTGCTGTGTGATTTCTCTTTGATAGTCAAGGGTGAAGTTTGACCTCTTTAATTTTAATGTTCTGTTTGGAAATGGTGAAGGAGATTCCAGTGGGGAGCGGTGGAAGAAACCTAGAGTGGCTGGTGTGGGCCACTATTCTAAATGACCTTTGGTCCTTTTTTGGTTTTTTATGAAAGGGTCTACGTTAGGCCACTAGTGTGGATGACCCAGTCACATGGGGATGCTACGATCAACTGCAGGAATCATGTGTCGTTTAAGACTCAGTTTGAAGTCCCTCTCAGTATAATTTTCCTCTCAAAAAAAAATATCATGTTCAGGTGATGATTTGTGTTGTCATGTTCTCATCCAATATTACAAAGGGTGATGCACATGCACCATTTCAGCTCTCGTGTTTGTGAATGTTTAGTGTATGATCAGTTGGATGTCGTAATGTGTTGTTGTTGCTGGTGTTTCCTCGGTTGTATTGTGGTTGCATGTGAAACCAAAAGGAGAATCTTCATTCGGGAGTCTTCAATACCTGACTGCGAGGTAGGAGATGCTTCAAATATCAGGGCTCCGGCTATAGGCCTGGGAGTGAAGCTAGCGCGTGGTTAGGAACCCCAGGATTGTCTGAAACCCCGACTTCATTTCTGTCATCGGTTTTGAAAGTTAAAGCATCTTAAATTGTTTTCCATGTTTTTTTCATTTCGAATGAACCGTCTGGCTGCGTAAGGTTTCAGTGACTATGTGGAGGCATATCTGCCTCAGCGCCTTAAAGTCTTAGGGGTTGCGTCCTACTTGATGCAATAAATTTAGTGGTTCTTATTGGAGAATGTTGGGTAAATCTGTCTCATATTAGAATAATTCGTATCCAGAAATGTGGAAATTCTGGTTTTTCATGGGACATACTTTTGACGCCCCGGTAGTTGGGCCCCTCCCTCATCGCCACTTGTGGTGGGGTGTTTGGTCACCATCAAGAATTTTTCAAATTTAGGTATCCTTTGTTCTTTCTAATGGCGATGAGGCCCACGATTGGCCTCACACAAAGGACTCTAGAATAAATTGGTGTTGGACTTTCCTTAATGGTGGGGGGGGGGTCCACTCGGACCTCTCCATTTTGGTTTTCCAGTCTCGTCTTGGCCATTGATAGGTTATTAATGGTGGGGATCCCTTAGGGCCTCCCCATGTTGATCTTTTTCTTCTGTTCTTAAATATGGCTTGGTGATAAGTGATAAGAGTGTTCTGTGGATGTGGTTTGATCTTGTTTCTTCCTTCCAAACAAATTTTGTGGTTTTCATTTAATAGTTCCTGGGGTATTACGACTTTTAAAGTTGATTTCTGTGGGTGTGAGGGATCCTTTTCTTAAACAGTCAACTAGAGGCCTTTCAGATCTTTGGGGCGGGCAACACATATCAGAAATTCTTCTTACACATTTCTTGAAGATGTTCTTGAGTCACTTTCTCTGTGCATGATGCTTCTACCTTTTTTGGATTCTTGTTTGATGGTATTCTATTTGATCCTTAGTGGGGTTTTGTTCCTTGTTTGGGTCTTAGTATTAGTTGTGGATTTCCGGGGATAGAAAGCATAATGGTGGGGAGAATTGTCACACACGTCATCTTTAAATAAATTTTTCTTTAATTTTGTTTGCGTTGGGTAGTGCGGGGTTAATCCCAACTTAAAATTTTATGTTTTTTAAAATTATTGTAATGGTCTTGAGTATGTCCGGCGCACCACGGTCAATGCTGTGCAACCTCGCTCCGGTCACCGTGCGATCTCAGTCGGTTAACCGTGTTGCCTTCCCGGTGGTTGATTAATTAATTAATTATTAAATTAATTATTTTATGTGATCAATATGAGTTTTTAATTTAAAAGGTGTTGAATATGATAATTTTATTATGTTTATTATTATCATTATCATCTTTCTGTTAAAATTTTTATGAGCCGTGTGGAGTAACTACGCAGTTGCCCGACTCCTTAAAAAAGAAAAATTAAGATAACAAAATGAAGTTAAAATAATTATTTCAATGATAATGAAAATAATATTTTTATTATTATTATTAAAATTAATATAATTATTATTATTCTCAATATGTTCAATGTGTTTTTTAATATAAGGTATATTATTATTTAGTTAATTTGATTGACATTCTTTTTATCTAATTTTGTGAAGCTTATTGTTTTTACTCAAATCATTTTTAGTTTATTCAAATTATAATTAGTATTTTATCATTATTTTTAATAGTATATTTTATCTTGTTAATTGTTTTATCTTTGGTTTCTATCGGGGATTAGTTCTGCTCTCTGCTGCATAAGCCCGTCACAACCCCCCTCTCCCTCCCAATCTCCTGGGCATTTCCTCCCCCTTGAAACCCTATGTGCCGCACCTAATGCCGTCTGCCAAACCCCCTCCCCCTGCGCCGTTTCACAAATTTCACCGGTGCAACTCCGTGTCACTGTCTCACCATGTCCCTCGTCTCGTCCGCTGACACCACAAACCCTCCTAGTTGCCTCGCATGCCGCCTTCCCCTCCCATTTCTAGCGATTCACCCTAGTTCCCGACTCACACCTTGCGCCAACCTCCCCTACTGGTCATGTTAGGGTTTAGTCCCCCCCCCACTCTTGCTGGCCGACGCAGTTCTGAATCCCCCACTGGTGCATATCTCTTTCCTTCCAAGTTTGTTGCACCCCCTTCGGATAAGCCAATCCACTCTTTTATTTGTGTCTTGTTTTGTTGTTTTTTAGCAAATATATGTGATGGTTTTGGGGTTTTACCTTGTTTTTTTAAGTTTAAATTCGTGTTTTCGGGTTCACAGTAGGTTTCTTGTGCTTTGATGACTTTCGAATGGGGTTTCACATCGAGCGTTAGTGTTTTTTACACCTGAGGTAGGTGGTTCTGCATCTTAACATTGTTTGATATGGTAACTTTCTTTCTTAGTTAATTTATAATAATACTTGATTAATTCTTATGGGTGCGGATCTGATTATCCTGATGATATCTATGAATTATTTTTGTTTAGAAGTATGTTTATGCAGTGTAGCTGCGTTCATTGTCTGGATCCTTGTTTTTAGTTAATCTCTAGTGTTTATTAATGTTTTCATTTGGTGTGATCTTGTTTGGAAACATGCTTTTAGTCAATTTCTAGTGTTTATTAATGTTTGAATTTGGTGTGTTCTGGCCTGGAAACTTGTTTTGAGTCAATTGATAGTGTTTATTAATGTTTTTAGTTGGTGGGTTCTTGTCTAAAAACTTGTTTTTAGTCAATTTCTAGTGTTATTAAGGTTTTCAGTTAGATTTTATGTGTGAAAAGTGAAAAGTTTGTGTCCTTTTTTTAGAATTTGTGTTGGTTTTGTTAAGAGGTGCAATTAGTGTTCCTGAGGTGGTGTTTGGTGTGTTTGGTCATGAAAGAGGGTTGAGTGGATTTGTGTGTTAGAGTCATTTTATATTTCCTTTTAATGAATTCGATTACAAAGAATTTAAAATGTTTTACTAAAATTATTAACGATGAAAATTTAAAATGGTTTAGTAAACAATTATTAGAAATGCAGAAATTGTTTTAGTTGAGTTGGAAAAATTCTTTTGGCGTGCGTACTTTTCCAAATAGATTTTTGTGTGTGTGAAAGTGTGACGTTGTTTTATGTAACACCCTAATTAATTTCATTGTCTGAGTTTGACATGAAATGTGAAATTGGAACATCTTGAGCACAAAAGAGGAAGCATGGGTACTAGGTGGGCGGACTAGACTAGCGTGCTAGTGATACGGGAGTGACCTCGGCCGAGTTTCACTTAGCGTGATTGATGCTTACAACACTATCTAAACATTGGATGATGACTGGAGACCACTATATTAGGATGTATTTCTCTACCGGTGGTTCGTGCACGAGAATGTATGATATGGTTCACCGAGATGTGAGGTTCTAGGGTCCCACACAGTTTTATTACATTAGGGCCTCTCCCACATTTGGTGATCCTAGACTACTATGCATGCACCGTCGGCATACGGTGCATCTTTTGTGTTTTTGTGGAGGTTTGAGGGATTATTTGATGCAATGGTGGTTTATTTTATATAATTTATTTTCTTTAAAGGTTCTTTCCTTATAGAAATTGTTTATTTAATGTTGTTTAAGCTTTGGTGTCCTTTAATTTATTTAGCCTGAAAATGTATTTGTCATTTAATGTTTATACGTGGAACCTTTTTGTTGGGTGATGTCATACTTGGCTCTTTGCTCACAACCTACATACACCTTTTGGTGTATGTAGGCCTTGTTCTCTGTGTATTCCAGGTTGAGTCATTGTGCTCAGCGACGGTGGTTGGTCGTTGATGGTCATATCGTGCAGGATAACATTTGTGATGTGTGGATGGCGCAACTCTCCTATTGCTTGGAGGTTTGAGTAAGAGTTTTAGTTTCTGCTGTCTTCTTTTTTTTCGTGATGTAGACTTTAAACTTGTTTATAGTTTAAAGGCGTATTTGGTTGTCTACATCCAGTTTTAGTTTATTTATCTTTCTGGTTGTTTTTCTGTCTTTTATTTCATGTAAACTATTCCCACTTGTTACTCCTGGTACACGGGCACTTGTGCCAGCCCGTGGGGATCGGGAACACTCTTCGGGCCTTGCCGCAGACCGTGTCAGGCGCCGGGTCGGATGGAAACCTGACCTGGTTCGTGAAAAAATGGTATCAGAGGGAATGGTTTTCTCTCTTGGGTCATTTTTTTGGAATAGAGTCACGCTAGACATGAGTTAAAGTTGTCAGGACTTGATGTCCTGGCTAAAAGAAAGGTGCCTAGCCAGCACACCTCTTTGTGGGACTCATGTTACCAAAGTATGTTGGGGTTTATCTGAGTTTTGGTCATCGCGGTAAATCGTGTCTAGGGGAAATGAAAATGGAATAATGTCAGTGGTCTTAGTGAGATCGTAGGGTCTGGAAAGCCTTGTGGAGACAATGACACTTTCCTAAAATACTCTATGTGGCCAATGGCGTGATTGGCGTATGGCCGCCAACCATATGCTCCAATCAACTGCTGACACTAGTTTCCTCCTGCATTGTTTCTCGTATATTTGTTTTGGATTCATGGAAATTTTGTTTTTTAGTAAAAAAATTTTGGCCTTGGGAAATGTTTTCAAATGAAGTGCTTTAAAAAAATGAAATGATGTTTGAGGTTTGAAATGTGTGGGTTGGATGTTTTCGTTTTGAAAAATGCAATGTTCTAGTTCTGATTCTTGGTGTTCTAATGGGAAACCACATGTATGAGTGTATATGGAAAGTGAAAGGGTTAATGGCACGAACGAATGAGTTCTTTGATAGATATGAGGTGGGTGCCGGTGCGGCACGAGAACATGCATGTACGAGGCCCATGTGACACTGTTGGTGTTTGTGCAACCCACTGACTTGGCTTATTTTTAAAATGTTTTTTTAAGGAAAATTTGGTGTTTTTAAATAACCAGTGATAGTGTGGTGTGTACTTGTATTTTTGAAAGGTTGGAGATGAGGCGTTTCGAGCCGAGAATCCTTTTGACTGATTTGTGTATTGAGATTGAATTCTTATTTGCAAGTTGGTAAGTAAGTGTGTAACTAGTTAATTCTATTGAAAAGTACACCTGGGAGCCCTTGTAGTTGTTCCCCTTGAACGTTTGGTGTTTTCTTGTGGTATGTCATAAACGTTGGACCAGTTTGGTTGGGTCCATGGATTTCTTTCTTGGATAGTGTATTCCCCCCATAAAGTATTGGCATGCGATTGAATTGTGGCAACAGGAAATTCGTCATTGGCCGGCCCTCCAGTTGATTAGAGGAATCTCTTCTTGGATTCTATAATTAAACCCACCTATCATTTTTACATCTAAGTGTATCCTCTCGCAGCGAGATGATAGATGTGAGGTGAGTTGAAGGGAGTTTCGGCCTCTTTGGTTTGTCTGAGTCATCGGGTATGAAGTTTGATGTCGTTGCATCTGAAGGTTCCCCCTTGGAACGGTGAAAGGAAATCCAGCAGGGAAGGGTGAAAGCGGTTTATAGTTATTAGTGTTGACCAGTGTATTTAAGGGATTTGTAGTACCTTCATCAGCTGAAAGGTTCATGTTTTGTGATGCCTTGCATTGTGATTTCTCTTTTTTAGTCAATGATGATGTTTGACCTCTTTAATTTTAATGTTCTTTTTGGAAATGTTGAAGGAGATTCCAGTTGGGAGAGGTGGAAGAATCCTAGAGTGGTCAGTGAGGGCCACTATTCCAAATGACCTTTGGTCCATTGTTGGTTTCATTTAAGAAAGGGTCTACGTTAGGCCACTATTGTGGCAGACCCAGTCACATGGGGATGCTATGGTCAACTGTAGGAATAACGTGTTGTTTAAGACTCAGTTTAAAGTCACTCTCTATATAATGTTCCTCTCAACAACAATGATTATGTTCAGGTGACGATTTTGGTTGTCGTGTTCTCATCCAATGTGACAAATGGTGATGTGCATGCACCATTTCAGCTCTTATGTTGGTGAATGTACAGTGTATGATCAGTTGGATGTCGTAATGTGTTGTAGTTATTTGTGTTTCCTCGGTTGTAGTGTGGTTGTGTGTGACACCAAAAGGAGAAGCTCTATTCGGGAGTCTTCAATTCTTGACTGCGAGGCAGGAGATGCTTCAAACATCAGGGCTCCAGCCATAGGCCTCATAGTGAAGCTATTGCGTGGTTAGGAACCCCACGATTGTTTGAAACCCCGACTTCATTTCTTTCATCAGTGTTGAAAGTGAAAGCAGCTTAATTTTTTTTCTATGGTTTTTTCGTTTTGAATGAACGATCTGGTTACGTATGGTTTCAATGACTATGCGGAGGCATGTCTGCCTCAACACATTAAACTCTTGGGGGTTGTGTGCCACTAGATGCAATCAGTTTAGTGGTTCTTATGGGAGTTTGTTGGGTAAATCTGTCTCAAATTTAAACAATACTTATCTAGGAATGTGGAAATGATGGTTTGTCTTTGGTCATGCTTTTGACGCCCCTGTAGTCGGGCCCATCCCTCCCTCCCCCTTGTGGTGGGGTATTTGGTCACAATCGATAATTTTTCAAATTTTGGTATCCTCTATTCGTTCTAATGGCGGAGAGACCTACGATCAATCTGGCAAAAGGGTATTTGGAATAAATTATTGTTGGCCTTTCTTTAATGGTGGGGGGGTCCACCCGGACCTCCCCATTTTGGTTTTCCGGCCTCGTCTATGGAGTTCATATGTTCTTACTGGTGGGGATCCCTTAAGGCCACCCCATGTCGATATTTTTCTTCTGTTTTTAAATACGGCTTGGTGATAAGTGATAAGAGTGTTCCATGTGCATGGTTTGATCTTGTTTGTTCCTTCCAAACAAATGGTGTTGTTTTCGTTTAATTGTGCTTGGGGTATTTCGACTTGTAATGTTGATTTCTGTGGGTGCAAGGGCTCCTCTTCTTAAACAATCAACTAGAGGCTTTTCAGCTCTTTGGGGTGGGCAACGCATATCAGAAAGTCTTCTTACGCATTTCTTGAAGATGCTCTTGAGTCACATTCTCTGATGACGAAACTTTTACCTTTTTTGGCTTCTTGTTTGTGGGGATCCTATTTGATCTTTAGTGGGGTGTCGTTTCCTTCATTGGGTTTAGTCTTAGTTGTGGCTTTCCGGGGACAGAAATAATTATAGTGGGGAGAATTGTCACACCTGTCATCTTTTAATAAGATTTTCTTTAATTTTCTCTACATCGGGTAGTGTGGGGTTAAGCCTGACATAAAATTTGAAGATTTTTTAAATGCTTGTAATGGTCTTGAGTATGTCTAGCACACTGTAGTCGAAGCCGTGCAACCTCGCTCCGGTCGCCGTGCGACCTCACTCGGTTAACCGCATTGCCTACCCGGTGCTTGATTAATTAATTAATTATTAAATTAATTATGTTCAGTGATCAATAAGAGTTTTTAATTAAAAAGCTGTTGAATATGATAATTTTATTTTTTTATTATTATTATCATCATCTTTCTATTAAAATTTTTATGGATGGCGTGGAGTAACTGCGCAGTTTCCCGACTCCTTAAAAAAGAAAAATTATGATAATAAAACGAAGTTTAAATAATAATTTTAATAATTAAGAAAATAATATTTTATTATTATTATTATTACAATTATCATTATTATTATTATTCTCTATATGTTCAATGTTTTTGTTAACATAATGTATATTATTATTAAGTTAATTTGATTGACTTTATTTTTATCAAATTTTGTGAATCTTATTATGTTTATTCATATCATGTTTAGTTTATTAAAATTATAATTATTATTTTCTTTTTATTTTTATACGATATTTTATCTTGTTAATTGTCTTATCTTTTTTTATGTCAGGTATTAGATCTACTCTCCCCTGCATAAGCCTGTCACGACCCCCCTCCACCATCCGGATCTCTTGGGCATTTCCTCCCCCTTGAAACCCTAAGTGCTACACCTAAAGCCGGCTGCCAGACCCCCCCTCGCACTGTTGCACAAATCGCACCGGTGAAACTCCCTCACGCTATCACACCAAGTCCCCCATCCCATCTGTTCGCACCGCAAACCCTCCCGGTTTCCCAGCATGCCGCCTTCCCCTCCCTTTTCAAGTGCTACACCCCTGTTACTGGCTCGTGCCTTGCGCTAGTCTCCCACGCTGGTCACGGTTGGGTTCGGTGACCCCCCCCCTTCCCACTCTCGCTGGCCGACACAGTTCTGAATTCCCCACGGGTGCATCTCTTTCTCCATCTGCTTTTGTTGCAACCTCTTCGCAGAATCCAATCCCCTCGTTTATTTGTGTCTTGTTTTGTTGTTTTTTTAGCAAGTATATGTGATGTTTTGGGGGGTTTACCTTGTTCTTTTCAGTTTAAATTCATGTTTGCAGGTCTGTAGTAGGTTCCATGTGGTGTAAAAGTCTTTCGACTGGAGTATCACGTCGAGCGTTGGAGTTTTCGACACCTGATTTTGGTGGTTCCTCATCTAAACATTGTTTGATAAGTAAATTTTCTTGCTAAATTAATTTATAATATTACATGATTAATTCTTATTGGTTCGGATATGATTATATTCAAGTTTTCTATGCATTATTTTCATTAAGCAGTATGTTTATGTAGTGAAGGTGCATTTGTTGTCTGGAAACATGTTTTTAGTCAATTACTAGTGTTTATTAATGTTTTTAGTTGGTGAGTTCTTGTTTGGAAACTTGTTTTTAGTCAACTTCTAGTGTTTTTTAATGTTTTCAGTTGGTGCGTTCTTATCTGGAAACTTGTTTTTAGTAAATTTCTAGTGTTTATTAATGTTTTAGTTGGTGTGTTCTTGTCTGGGAACTTGTTTCTAGTCAGATACTACTGTTATTAATGTTTGCAGTTAGTTTTTCATGTGTGCAAAGGGCAATTTTTGTGTCCTAGTGTTTTTTATATAATTTGTGTTTGTTTTGTGAAAAGGTGCAAAGAGTAAAATTTTTGTTCTTGATTTGGTGTTGGGTGTGGTTGGTCATGAAAGAGGATTGAGTGGTTTTGTGTGTTAGAGTGGTGTTATATTTCTTTTTAACGAATTCGTTTACAAAGAATTTAATATGTTTTAATAAAATTATTAATAATGAAAATTTAAAATGTTTTAGTAAACAATAATTAGAAATGCAGAAATTGTTTTAGTTGAGTCGGAGAAATTCTTTTGGCGTGCGTACTTTTCCAAATGGGTTTTGTGTGTGTGTGAAAGTGTGACATTGGTTTATGTAACACCCTGATTGATTTCATTGACTGAGTTTGACATGAAATGTGAAATTCGAACATCTTGGGCACAAAAGGCGAAGCCTGGGTACTAGGTGGGTGGACTAGACTAGCGTGCTAGTAATACATGAGTGGCCTCGTCCCAGTTTCACTTAGCGGGATTGAAGCTTACAACACTGACTAAACATTAAATGATGACTTAAGACCACTATAGTAGGAGGTGGTTCCCTACCAGTGGCTCGTGCATGGGAATGTATGATTTGGTTCACCGAGATGCGTGGTTCTAGGGTCCCACACAACTTTTGTACTTTAGGGCCTCTCCCACTTTTGGTTCTCCTAGATTACTATACATGCACTGTCGGAATAAGGTGCAGCTTTTGGGTTTTTTTGGAGGTTCGAGGTTTTCTTTGATTCAATGGTGTTTTCTTTTAAATAATATGTTTTTTAAAGGTGATTTCCATATAGAAATTGTTTATTTAAAGTTGTTTAAGCTTTGGTTTCCTTTCATTTATTTAGACTGCAAATGTATTTTTCATTTAATATTTATACGTGGATCCTTTTTATTGGGTGAAGTCTTACTAGGCTCTTTGATCACACCCTACATACACCTTTGGGACTATGTAGGCCTTGCTCTCTGTGTATTCTAGATTGAGGCATCGTGCTCAGCGATGGTGGATGGTCATTGATGGTCATCTCGTGCCGGTTAACATTTGCGACATGTGGATGTCGCACATCCCATGTTTCTTGGAGGTTTGAGTAAGAGTTTTAGTTTTCGCTGTCATCTTTTATTTTTATTGTTTTTGGTTCAGGTTGTACAATTTAAACCTGTTTATTGTTTAAAGGCTTGTTTCGTTGTCTACTTCCAGTTTCAGTTTATTTATCTTTCTTGTTGTTTTTCTATCTTTTATTTTGGGTAAACCGTTCCCAATTGTTACTCTTGGTACCCGAGAACTTTTTCCCGCCCGTGGGGATCGAGAACGGCCTTTGGGCTTTGCCGCGAATTAGGTTGGGCGCTGGGTTGGATGGCGACCAAGCCTGGTTCGTGACAGTCCACACATACACAAGTATGATGAAATCATTATTCAGTGAAGAGAAGTGTAAGAAGTCAAATTATATATTATATTTAATAATGAAAAATATTTCATTAATATCACATATGAATACGAATTTAATAAATATAACTTATATTGATATATAATGATGAAAAAAAATTACATTGGTTTGTGAGGCTGTAATCTCTTGTATAAATAAATGAGGATTATCATTCCCATATACTGAAAGAGGATATTGATATAATTCATGAAATATGAATTATAACAGAAAAATATTTGGAGTATAATAGAGTTTTTAGTTTATCATGGTTGAGGAAGGATTAGGGGATGTCAAAGAAGAAAAAAATATAAAACATATACATATTCTTGAGAAATATCCTTTACTTAACACCTTACGACCTATAAGATTCTTATTCTGACTAAATGGATAACTCTATATAGATAACAAGGATTAGATTATGATAAATGGAATGTTATTATATGAAAAGTGGGGTTTTATATATGAATGAATTAGAATAAAATGATCACTTTTTAAGAGAGGGAAGTGGCATTTTTTGAATTTCTCAAAGAATTAAATTAAAATTAATTATTTTTCAATCCCATGTGGATATAATGTGACTTATCAAAAATATAAGATGACTATGGTAATATATAACCTCTCTATTTAAAAAATTATACTTGTTTTGGATATATTTCGTCCCTTATCATTTAGTTTTATCACTATTTATGCCCACTAACTATTACCGAAGAAACATGTATTTTACTCAATGGGTGTTAATAGAACGATTATAAAATAGAAAAATTATTATATATAGAAAATGGTTTATATTTCAAACATTTTACTAATACCATACTGGAATTTTCGTATTTTATTAGTTATAAATCATTAAATAAAAAATTATTTCCTATAAGATATCTACACTATATGTTTTTAAAACTGTTCATTATATTTACTTAAAAAATATCAATAAACATCTTCAATTTAAAACAAACATTGAATAATGTCACTAAAATGTGTTATGAGTCTATAAAATTCATATAATACATAATTTATCTAAAATAATATTCAATTTAATAATTTGAATATCAGTTATTGGATTTTCCATTTGTAAAATATTTTCTACATTAGTGTTGTGGTAGTATATAAGGCAATTATTTCATCATGAATATTTTAAAATAAATTATAATCAAGAATATTAATATTTTAACATTAAAAAGACTATATTTTGTTAGATATATCATTATAGTGAACTAAATTAAATATGTTAATCATATAAAACATTAGTGATACAAGTTGTACATTTAATTACATTAAAAAACATAAATGTGGTAATATCATCCATGTTGAACTAAAATGTCATAATTTAGGCTCGTTAATTATTATCATCGAGATATTTTCATATAGTAATATTATTGTAACTTTTTGGTTATATAATTCGAGTAAATGATTTTATTTTTAACCTTAATAGCACGATATACCCTTTGTTGTTCTAATAAAATTAATAAGAATACCATTTCTACTAACCATAAATAAAAAGAAGGTACTTACTAAATTTGGACCCAATTATTCAAAAAATTGAATCCATTTTGCAAAATTCAAATAATTGATGCTTTATAATTTAATTAAAAATGAAACATGGCAACTAGAACGAAACAATTCATATTACTTAAAATTTGGAATTATAAAATATTAATTTACCAAATTCATGAAAAAAATTCTTATAGAAAAGTAAAAATGGATAATTAATATTGAAATTTACCAATAAAAATATAAATCTAATCCATAATAGAAATATAAATAGTAATTAATTTAAAATAAAATTAATTTTTCAACAAGTATCGTCATTTTTCACTATTTACTGAAAAAAAATATTTTAAAAAATAATCTCATAAATTCATCCTTAGATAACTCGGACGTATTTAATTTTCAAAGAAAATTAAATTTTACAAAAAATTAATTAATTTTAATATTAAAATTTTATATTAAATTATATAAGAAATTATTTTAATAAACCATTACAATTTTGATTGTAATATTTACTACATATATTTATAATGATTATAAATACAAAATTTTTTGAATAGAAATAGATATTAATGATATTTTTTTATATTTAGCCAGTTTTTTTATTCTCCCCAAGTTTTAAATTTTTTCCTTATAATTTGATATGAGGACCATTAATATGGGATTGAATTTTTATAATACATTTATTGAAATCATACATCATAAAAAAGGAATAAAAAAACGTCCTCTTGAAATCAGAGAATGCTATGTATGAAGGTCATTTAAATAACACATAACTATGTTTATAAGTTATTAAACTTTTACATATATGGTATTATGTCTCAAAAAATTACACATAGTGAGTGATAATGACCATGATCATGCGAATGTGAATAATCACATAACTGTAAATCTGTTATTGGATAAAAGTAAATTGATTTTATGGTAATAAATGTAAAGAAAAATAATTTCTACTTCAAAACAATTTTACTAAAGTTGAAGAATTATTTTACTACTGAGTTAATGATGATATGGAAATACACATTCTTGAAATGTATTGTTTATAACATTAATCAAATCCCACAAAATATATCACTTTCCTTCAAAATAAGAATAATCAAGGAGAATTTCATTGATTTATGAAGAACTAGAATCAAAAACTATAGATCAAAAATTCTACCAAAAGATAAAAATATATTCCTCATATCACTATATATCATCCATAACCCAAATCGTTAGTATAATATATAGTAAATTCACCAAATTAATAAATTTTCATATGATGAAATCTAATTTTATCACCAAATTGAATCATTAATACCAAAATATCAACATAGATAATCTAAATATTGCTAGCCCTAAATTTCCTCATTAGCCATCCTAAAAACGCGATGAACCAAAAAATGTCAAGGATTAGAATACAACTGTGCATGATATTAATTTATCATTTATATTATAATGTAAAAACGATCACTATTAATATATAATAATGAAAATATAATTTTAAAAAAATATTTAATCTTTATAATAATTTTATAATTTTCATCAATCTGCACAATAACCTTAAATAAATAGTGAAATAACATTTTCATCAAAAATATTATTCATTATTGAATCGTAAAATAGAATTCACAAATATTTATTATATTTTAATCCAATAATTCCTCCAAAATTATATTGATCTTATTATGAAATGAAATGAGTCAGCAGATCAATTTAAAATCATATAGTTATCTATTTGAAAAAATAAATGTTAGAGAAATCAACTAAACAATTATGCATCAAATCATTAAAATAATGGAAACATCCTTTTTCCCACCAGGACATAATACAAGAAAGAATTAATCATTAAAACCTTATCATCCACCAGTTATGGGATAAAACTTCATCAAAATGCCAAATGTGTTGGGATTTCACCCAACCTACTTTACGGTTTCAAAAATAATAATTTCTCTAAGACTGCTATAAATCTGATAAATATCCAAATAATAACCATAATATATTCAACATTAATAAAATAACTTATCGTCAATTTTTATCTCTTACATTTAATGTTTCATCCCATATTTAATGATATATGAATACCTAAAAAATAAGTGTCACAAATATACCATTAGTCATTTTAAAAATTCCTGACATAAATCCTTAAAAGGGATATCAAATAAATTGATCTCATTATCAACCATAAAATAATAAATATATGATGGTATCTATAACACTTAATATAATATCACATTAACACGTTCTAATCTCCAAAGATATCCAAACCCTCATCTAAAAACAAATATAAGGACCTAAACATAATTGTTACATATTAATGTTATTTTAGTTGAGAAACCATTTTCATAATATACTAATGATCATTTCAGTTGGGAATTTTATAGAATTCTGAAATTCACATACATAAAAACCCTATAAATAACATGTAATCACATATTCTATGTATCCATTTTTCACAAAAATGAAATATTTTTAATAAAAACGTTTATCCAGTCTGAAAAAATCATCACAATTTTCATCAGGATAACATCCTTGTCCCAACTATCCATTGAAACTACTGGAAATTTTATAAAACATTGTATAAGATTTAAAATCATAGAAATGTACCTAATTTATATAAATAATTTTTTTTTTGAAAAAAAAATGATATAGTAATTGTTATCACATTCTTCATTGATCATACATACTAAATAAATTTATGATGAAAAAATTATCTTTTTTCCTAAAATAAAACTTATAAAAACCACCTCATACATAGATTAAACATGTTAAAAACTTAGGAAATCATTATAGTAAGCAACATAACTAATTACAGAAGTCCTTCAATTTTTTCATCCGAACATTACCTTATAGGAACCATCAATGAAACTAATTTATTTTAAATAATAAATAATCATTGAAATACAATAAATTTATATTCACAATATGTATTATGATAAACATCTTTAGTTAAACCTATCTCATATAAGAATGAATCATATGGAAAACATCCATATGTAATTCATTGGAGGTCATAATGTAACCACAAATAATTTATTTATCACAAAACAACAAGCCATTGGTCAAATGGTAACCATCCATCCTTGGGCTGTCTTGGAACCAATCAAATTTTTTATATAATGGAACCTTATATCTATTTAATTATAATAAAATTACCATTAAAATGATATAAATCATTAAATCATTCTTCCAAAAGACATTCACATCGAAAATAAACATCTCATTTTATAAAAAATATTTTTATTAATATGCATCCGTATAAATAAAATAATTTTATTTGAAAATATGCATGTAAAATTGTAATGTAAGAATAAAATATTTAAGGATTAATGATGGAGGAAAAATAAATTGATTTCAAATAAGATAAAAAATCATCCCTTATATATTTTTGACCGAAAATTCACAAAGTAATACATTTGGAAAATGGAGAAAAGATTAATTCAAAACAATTTTTAAAAAATTAAACATGGATAAAAAATATTTTATAAAATAATAATATAATATTAAAATCATTCTATAATATATTTATAGATAATATGAATATAGAAGAAAAATATTTCATTGAGGGAAAATGTTAAAAAATAAATTTAGAAAACATTCAATTACCAATCATTGTAACATTTGAAATGTAATCCCCATGAAATAAAAACATAAAAAACACTAAAATATCATTATAAAAGTTTAATTCAATACAATAAATTTCAATGTGGTATTATATACAAATATTAAAATAATATAGTTTCATAACGTAAAAATATTTCTCAATAAATCGGAACTGAGACAAAGCCCATTACCAAGACTCTGATTCATTACGAAAATTCTTAATCATACTATATATTAAATAAATATAAATTCTAAACATTATTTTGATTTTTTTTATTTTTATGATTAATTTTATATCAGATATATCAATGTTATATAAAAAGAGTACATTATTTAAGTTCGAGTAAGACGTTTTGATAATATTCTGCACAAAAAAACAAAATCTTCGCAATGGTCAAAGTGGTAATTACTCCACCATATCAAAAATAATATTAAAGATATATTTTTCATTTATACACATATTATATTTTGAAATTTAACATTAAAATATGATTATGGAAAATTAACTACGTTAAAATCATGGGGATGGTGGGATGTAAAAAAACAAGAGTAACATTTCATATTATCAACAATCATTGTGGAAAGAAGGTATGTATGATTTTGGATGCCAATAACTATAAAAATATCCAAAATTTCACATTATTTCATAATATATAATTATAAATATCATCGTTGTGATGTGGTGATAAAAAAATGATTGATAGTTCTTCATGGAGGTGGTAGTCAACAGTTACACATAAACAACATTATCTTTTTTCAGTGAATTTAAATCTAAGAAAGTAAATTATATATTAAATTTTCATAATGATGAACCATTTCATTAATCTAATATATAAACATTAATTCCTAAATTATAATCATTCATTAGATATAGTGATGGAAAATTAATTACATTGGTTCATGAGGTGGTAGTCAACCATACATATGAATGATGATTTCTATTCAAAAATAATGGTGTAAGAGGTGTATAAATGTTATGTAACTAACATAAAAACAAATCATTATATGAATTATAGCATGGTTATAATTCTATTTTGGGATCTGAATGTTTTAGGGAAGTGAAATAAAAAACAAATCAAAAACATGTTGATTAAACTATCAACACTGCTTTTGAAAAACATTACATCTAAAAATATTTTTTCATATCTGATCGGTATTTTTTAAAAAAACCACCTCTACAAACTGAGGAGGGACTTGAGGATAGTTTTTTATGTTCTTATTTGAAATAAATGTTGTATATTTGTGAATTAAGTTATTACTATATTACCTTTTATAATAGAGGGGGTGGGGAAATCATGGAATTATTCAAAATATTAAATAGAAATAAATTAAAATTCAATTAAAAGTGGATGAAAACTTATTTATTAAAAATAAAAAATTAGTATTCATCAATATCCCCTTATCCAATAATTTATTTCATTTTCTTATAATAGTTCCATGACCTCCACTCCTAGGTCCTATGTTGAAATCCTAAAATTCACATTTCTGGGTATTATTAAAATATTTTTCACGCAAATTTTTCATTCTAAATCATAGATCATGAAATGTATCATTATATTTCATAGAAACTGAGTAAACGTTTTTTAGTTTCATATAGTTAGGAAAACTCCTATATATAAATTCACTTGACATTAAATTATCATTTCTCTAATTGAACCAATCTTCTATAATATTACATTAGGGAATAAAAGTTGAAATTTATCAATCCCTTATAGAAAAAAATAATTCATTATAACTCATTATAACATGGGAAAAATGAAACATAAAAAGGCCGAGTTGAAATTCTTAATAAGGTTTATCAAAATCAATAAAAGTTTAATTACTATAATTACAATAACTGTGTATGAGGATGTGATGAAAAAATAAAATTCCATTAAAAAATCATAAATGAAAAAATACCGATAAAATCAAAAATCAAAAAATATATTAAATCTTGGAAAAAGAAACATTCATTATAATCAATGACCATGATCCATGTGATGTCAATCCTAGGCATGAGAAACGTTATAGCCCCTTGGATAGAATAATGAAAATGTATATTAAACACGGGAAATAATTTTCATTTCTCACTTAGAATCACCCTTGAAAATAGAATAATAATACGGTCTACTTCTAAATCCAATGCATGGAATGGATATCCTGGACCAACCCATCTTTGGTTTATCACATAACCACCCATAATTTGTTTATCTGAGAACCACATAATATTGGTTCATCAGACAACCACCTATCAAATTTCCATGTACCAATATATAATAATAAAATATAAATTCATTAATTTCATTATAAACTCATTTGATAATACAATAACAATTTCAAAACCTGATTATCTTAGTGAAAAATAAATGGGTTCCATAAGAATTTACTAAAAACATGAATATCCCCTTGAAATGAAACTGGTTCAATAAAAATCTCGTTGGAAAATATTTACTACCTTTAAAAGGATGAGGATGGTGTCAATATAAAAAATCCAAAGTAAAGTATAAGTAAATATAAGGGTTTTTGTAATTGATGAATTTAAATACAACTAATTAAAGAATAAAAACATTATTTGAGGATGATGTTCTATTCATTGTGAAAAAACCATTTATAATCAAAATTATATGGAAAATTGTGTTCTTATAAAATTAAATTGGAAATTTATAAATAATTTGTCTAATATAATGTAAAAAATTCCTTTGTAAAAAATTTTTATATAAACAAAAAATTTGAAACATATTTTAAAACTATTTTAGAAAATGTTGTTTTTAAAGAAAACACGTTTCTGAATAAAGAGAGAAATGATGTCAGTTTTTCAAAAAAAACATTTTTATAGAAGTTATGTTCAAGAGATTTCATATACAACAAAACTACATGGATGTGTTATTAATTGTAATATTTCAACCATTGATTCGAAAACACACACAATCCTGATAAATGATGCGATTGTTGTAGATGACCCTTACCATTTTTTTAAATTTAAATCGTAATTCACATAATTAGTTTTTAATTGAATATAATATACCATGAGAATAAATAAAATCAAGATATAAAATTTTAAATGGGTTGAATATACAAATATTAATGGAATTTGTGATCATACCACTACCTTTGTCTCATATACTAAAAATTATGATAACAATTCATTACTTGTTTGGCATATTGAAATCCACAAACAGCCTGAAAGGGAGATACTAAAATTGATATGTAAATTAGGTAAATTTAATTATATGAATCATAAAAAAAATTCTTGGTCATTTTATAGAACACAAAATAGAAACAAGTGTTGAATATGGAATAGATCTCTCATAAATAAATGTGAGATGAGATAACCCCTTACATTGTGTTAAATTCATCTTGCTTGTTGTAATATCATAAGTAATTATAAAATATATTTTTTTCGTTTCTGTTTACACATATGAATTATATATTAATATTACATTAAATTGGATGATATTTTTTAGAGTGTACCTAACATGAAGCACTGACTTTATTAGAAAGGATACGTTGAACACTAGATTTTGTAATTCAAAAAATTATATATTGATAATATTATAATTTTATGTGGTAGTTATCGCATAGATGTTATAAATTAAGTAATTTATGATATGAACTTAATTATGCAAATTTATTTTAGATATTTTTATATAATAATTCACTGTTTACAATAATAATTATGATATAAATTATAAAAAACAATTGAATATAATGGATTTGTTTTTTTATAAAAAAAATTTTAAATGGAAATAAGTGATATTCTAAAATAAAAAAATCTCTCAAGAGAGATTTAATTAATAAAATATATATTTAAAATATTCAATTTATTATTTAATAACTCACATTATATTTAATCTTGAAATTATATAAGGAATAATATATTTTTATGGATAAAATTTCTGTTTATCTAAAAAACAGTTTTACTACCTTTGAAAAAAATATTTTTTGATACTTTAATATCTTATATCTGAAAAAATACAAATCTTATTTAGAAGAGGGACATCAAAATTTTCTATGGATGAAAATTTTGTTTCTTTTATGATAAATTCATTTTTTAATGGAAAATAAAAAATACTACATTTTAATTCAAAACAATATTTTCATCTAATTTATTTTTATTGTAATGCCCCAACCCCATTTACCCAGAGTCAGTGAATTATTACATAACATTGTCATTATCAGAAAAGATCATGTCTCAAAAGACTGATTAGTTTAGTAGGCTTGGAAGTACTAGATACATTAATAGGTTTTCTTTACATTATAAAATGAAAAACAACAACAAAATTGTTTCCATAGACCACACTTATATCACCTCAGAATATCCCTACGGGTCAGTATTAAAATACATTTTCTCCTCCTTGGAGAAATAAAACATAGGAAGGGGTGAGCTCAGATGCTCAGTAAGGATGACAATATAGGTGAAACTTTCATAAATAAGAATAAACATTTAAGGAAATTTATAAGACTAAAACAAAAGACTTTTAAACATGAACATCAGAATAATATGGCAATGATAAAATCAAATAATTCCAATTACTTAATAACATTGATATTCTACTAGTAAAATTATCAAATTCAATATCAATTTCCACATTAATAATGATGGAATGCATAATGCCAGACATTCATAACCACAATGTCAATACCTTGTGCCAAGACTACAATATAAGATTTTTTCAAGGCCCAGTGCCAAGACACTAGTTTGTCTATTGAGACCAACCGATGCAACGAGGAGCTATAGCGGGCTCCATCAGTCACTTACTAAGTCCCACACATTCCTAATATGAAAAGGTTTAAACATAACATAAACATTCATATTAAAATTGGCATAGAAAATGTCAATAATTTATCCATAAACCATGAATGGTATGAACTACCAATACCACAGTCAAACATATCACAAAACCCTCAATTCAATAGGAAATTTTTGTATCATAATAAATCAACATCAAACAAACTACAAATCCATCAAAGGTTGTTGACATTGATGAAATCAAAACCTTTTTAGAGAAATATATCTGTATATTTTAATTCATTTAAAAGTCATGTAATTATAAAATAAATCATTTATATTTGAAAATATTCTTATAATCATGTATGGAAAGCTTCGATGATGTTATAACAGTGGAAAATAGCCGCACCCTTCGTATAAGTTAAAAAAAACTCAAACCTTAAATTTGTCGAAAAGGTCGAAAAGTACCTTGTTTGGAAAATGATTGAAAGATTCCTTTCAAAAACATATAAGGTAAAATATAGGTAAAAATTACTTTAAACCATTGTCTAGTAAATAGAAAAAATGTTTTGAAATACAGTTTTATGAAGCATGTATGTGGTTGATAAAGAGGTCCCGGTAGATAATTACGTATAAACAATCTCAGATAATAATGATATTGTGAAATTAACACTTACCTCATACTTTTCCTTGGTCGATGGTTGGTTAAACTACGGTATAATGGTGATATAACTTTTATTAGATTATAAAAGAATCATATTCATTAATTTGTTATCATATATGATATCGTAACATTGATTTGTTAATAATATCTTAGTATTATCATCGTTTATGGTTTTAATGGATTCGTCTTCCTTTATATTAATTGTTATGAGAGACATAATTTTTATGGATGGGATGTATATTATTCATATCAAGAATTATATCAAGTCTTTTAAAATTATTTTTAATCATCAAATGTAAATTAGTCTGGAATGGAAACGACAGGGAATGAGTCTTATCACGTTCGTGGAGACGGTAATCTGTACGTATGCATAGGTGACAATATAATTATTTTTATACTAAAATAATATATAATTGGATAGTATATCATATATAAATAATCATTATCATGTTATATTAATTATTAAAATCAATTACACATCATTATTATACCCATACAAATAATAATGTATTAAATAACAATTACACCACAACATGGAGATGGTAAGCCGTACCTATGCATGTATGCTGACATGTCATTAAAATGAAATATAGAATAAGTAATATGGTTGTACCATGTTTATAATAACATCACATTATATAGAAGATATTGGGGTTATTATTTCATAATGGAAACAATAATGAAATTGGAAGTGGTAGAAGAAAGGAACTTGAAAGATGTGATGAAATATTTACCTCTTCTTCGAGTTCTTCCTTTTGAATTGATCAAAAGGGATCCATAGAATGGATTTCTGACAAAATTATGGCCTCTAGTACGATGGGAGGACATTTTAGAGGGTATTTGGTCTGGGGTTGGCTGATCCAAATGGAATTTTTGTTGTCAGTTAGAGATAAGGGGAGTGTCATTTTATAAAACAGGTTAGGGGCACCTTAGGAAAAGTTAAAATAATTATATTATAATAAAATAATATTAGTTTTATAATGTCTCCGTAATAAATTATTTAAAAGGTTGAGTTGGATATGGGTCTAAATACACTCAAATAATAGGTTTTAGATTGGTTTGGGTCACTATATTAACTTTATCTTTTAGATTTATCTCTTAGATAAATAGATTGACATTTACCACGTCTCTTTGTATTTTTATTTTATATTATTAATTAACTTACTATATATATCCAAGAGAACCCAATGTTGTTCATCAATGATACTAAAATCATTAAATAAGACTTTTGTCTGATCCTTAGTTTTTTAGGAATAGATTATCAATTAAAAATATGTTATTTGTTTTAAAAACTCTTTTATGTCAATTTCGACACTATTTGATATTTTGTTTTTTTCTAAATTCATAACAGCATTATTAGGTCGAAAAAAATCATATAAACAACACTAATATGTCATATGAACCTAAAAAATTAGTCTAATTCCTAAAATGTATCAAATTACATTTATTTGGATATTTATAATATCAATTATTTTAATCATTTCTTAATACAGTATTTATTGCATCATCATTGTTTCGTAAATAAATATAATTATATAATGACTAAAAAATATAAAAAAATTAAAATTATGTGGGAAATATTTTTATCTTTCTAATGAATATTTATAGTAGAATTTATCTTATGTGTAACCCTATATTAAAATGGTTTCGTTATTAAACATTAAATTTTACACTTTTAAGGATTCTTTGAATTAAATAATAATAAATGTTCTAATCTAATCCAAGTCGAGCTAAAGGATCATATTTTATTCCTATGGTTGTTTTTGGTCGAATTACACTTTTACAAAAGAATTAGTACATGTGTTAGGTTAAAAATAATATAATTTTTTCCTTTACATACCAATTATAATTTTAACCGTGGTAAATAGAAGTAAAAAGTTACTATTAACCAAAAATTATTTTCATCTTATTGAACCACATTTTACATACTGATATCAACCATGTCTCATGGATTTTTTAAATTCCACTCAAATAAGTGGTAAATTTATGTTTTATATGAATTATCAAATTCTCCTAGAAGGTTGTAAAAAGATGGTGAAAAGTTCAATAAATTTTTTATATATCTAGAATTATTATCAACTGACTCTAGTTAATTAAATTGAACTTAAATTGGTATTATGTAGTTATTTTGATCTAAAATAAGTTTAAATAAAATAAATATTTATTTAAATTAAAATTCATATTTAAACTATAACTCTGTTTTTTTTGACTATTGATAAAAAATTGAAAGTTTTCAAAAAAATTAAAAAAATCACCTAAGCTAATTTAGAAATTTTGAATCAAAAAATGAAATCTATTTTGAAAGATAAAATTTATAATATTCCAAAATGTCGGTATAAATATTCATAATTGCAATGTTGATTGGTTGTGTTGTGTTAGAAATTGATGTTCCATACAACACACACTATTGTATTATTCAAAGAGAAACATACCATGGAAGCATGAGGTGTTACATTTTACCATCTGTCAAATAATTTCGTCCATAAAATTTCTAAAATATTACTATATAAAAAGACTCGGGTGGTACTTCATCATATGTTCCTTAGGATCCCAGGTTGCCTGTTCCATCTTATGGTTTATCCATTGTACTTTTACCAGACGAGTCGTCTGGTTTTCAGCACAATTTATCTTGTATCAAGATTCTTGATAGGCTCTTCGCAATAAGACAGACCAGGTTCCATTTCTAATTCCTCATCGGTGAGTACATGAATTTGGGAAGGAATTTATTTTCTCAATAGCGATACGTGGAACACATCATGGATATTGGAGAGTCTTGGTAGCATTTCCAAATGGTAAGCTACATACCCAATTTGTTTGAAAATTTCGAAAGGTCCGATGTACCTGGGATGTAATTTTCCCTTATTATCAAAATGTATAACACCCATCCATGGAGATGCCTTTATGAAAACATAATATCCTACTAGAAATTCCAAATACTTACTTCAGTTATCATTATAGCTCTTTTTCCTACTTTGAGCTACTTTGATGTGGTTTTGGATTAAACTAACCTTTTCCATTATTTCCTCCACAAGATCCGGGCCTACAGGTTTCCTTTCATCAAAATCATCCCAACAGGTTGATGTGTGACACCTCGTTTAGTATAATTCTTCATATGGTGCCATATGAATACTTGAATGAAAGCTATTATTATAGGAAAACTCTACCTAAGGTAAATATTGATCCTAAATACCTTGAAAGTCAAGTGAGAAAGATCTCAACATGACTTCTATGGTTTGAATAGTCTGATATGATTGTCCATCAGTTTTGGGGTTGTAGACAGTGCTCAAAAAATTTTTAGTATCTAGGGTTTTCTAAAGACTTTTCCATAATCATGATGTAAAACATGGATCACACTGATAAATAATCGATTTCAGTACTCCATGAAGTCTTACAACATTAATAATATATAGTCTTTCTAAATGTTCAAGTGGTAAATCTTCTCATATATAAAGAAAATGTAATGAATAGGAATGATGATTAAAAATTCCCCATATTTCATTATTCCTTCTAGGAGTCTTTGGTAGTCCCATTACAATTATCATCGTAATATTATCCCATTTCCACTCTAGTATAGGAAGAGGTTGCATGACCCCTCTAGGTTTTTTCCTTCTATCCATCATTTTTTGATAAACCATACATCTCGACATAAAATACGCAATATCCCTCTTCAAGTTGTCCCACCAAAAATGTTTCTTCAAATCTATATACATCTTAGTGCTACTAGGTTGTATAGAGAAATTGGTACTATGAGCATCATCCAACAAATTCCTTTTTAGATCAGGTATATCAGGAACACAATGTCTCTTCCCAAATTTCAAAATTCCGTCATCATACACAATGTCACTCAATCTCCCATCATTCACAGCTTTAATCTTATTTTGATACTTTTGATCACCAGTCTGAGAATTCTTTATCCTTCAAATAATGATGTTTTGTCAACCATTTTAAAAAGCATTGATGTTTCACCTTCCATAGATATTCCCATATTTATCTTTTCTAGATCCATGTATATATAATCCTTTTCAACTATCATATTATTCAAAAATCCATGATCCTTTGTACTCAATTCATATTCCACCATATTTTCCATCCTCATGTGGTTGTTTATAGTGAAATCAATTAATTTAGTAGTTAACTCCATCACCTTTGACTCATGTTGAGTTCCTTCTGAGAGAAAATGTAAGTCAAACTCTTTTGATCAGTATAAATCTATCAAATTTCACCATACAGAATGTGTCACCAAAGCTTCAAAGCAAATATTACAGCTGCTTACTCACGATCATGTGTAGGATAGTTTGGGTTGTGAATTTTTAGCTGTCGTGATGCATAGGTAATAACCCTATTATTCTGCACAACGAAACAACCAAGCCCTTTCTTTGAAGAATCACTATAAATAACAAACCAATCATTCCGCGATGGTAGAATCAATATAGGATCATTGACTAATCTTATATTAATTTCTTCAAAACATTATTTTCACTCTTTTGTCCAAAAATATTTTACCCCTTTTCATGTGAGTATCTTTAATGGGTTATCCAACCAGGAAAAATTCTGGACAAAACGTCGATAATAAATAGCTAATCTAATAAAACCTTATACCTCAGTTATACTTGTCAGTGCCAGCCATTATGGATTTCCTTTTTATTTGAAGGATCAACAGAGATTACATCCTTAGAGACAATATGGCCAAGAAACGAAATATCCTGAATCTAACATTCACACTTGCTAAATGTCACATATATTTCATGTCTTCTCAGAGTCTTTAGGATTATGCGAAATTGATTTTTTGGATCTTTGTAGCATTTGGAGTATACCAAGATATCATAAAAAAATACCATTACAAAGTAATAAAAATATTCCTTGAAAACTCTATTCATTAGATCCATGAAGACATAGGGTGCATTAATTTGTTCAAAAGGAATTACTATAAAATCGTAATGCTCATACCTGGTTCGAAATGCTTTTTTTGGTATGTCTTCCTACTTCACAGTCTACTGATGATATCCAGATCAATGGTCAATCTATGAATAGTATTGAGCTCCATGAAGTTGGTCAAATAAATCACCAATGCAATATAGGGTGTACTTGTTCTTTATTGTCATAGCATTGACCTCCCAGTATTCAATTCATAACCTCATTGATCTATCATTATTCTTAACAAAAAGGACAGGGGATCCCCATGAAGAAAAACTAGATTGAATAAATCCCTTATTACTAACTTCCTCTGGTTGATTCTTTAGTTCACTAATTCCATAGTGGAAATTCAATAAGGGGTCTTCGATATAGACCTTTATCTAGGAATTAAATCAATGGAATACTCAATTTCTCATTCTGGAGGATGTCTATTTAAATATTATGGAAACACATCAACATATTATTTCACTATAGTTAAATCCTATATTTGAACATTCCTTTCCTCACCCATAGTTATTTCATTCTCTTCTCCCCAATAATTGAATTTAGTTGAGCTACCGGGGGTGGATCTTGATAATAATTAGGTAGTGATGATTCCACTCTAAAGATATGGTGTTCTTTATCATCGTCATCAAAAATCATAACCTTATTTTTCTTAGAATAATTTATCATATCACGGTCCGAAATCCAATCAATAGTGAGGATTATATCAAATTAACTCATGGGTATGATGATGAGATCAGTAGATAAAGAGAATATATATAACTAAATGGGATCTAACTCACAAAAGATTGTTTCGATGATAATTCCCTTATGAGTTTTTACTGAAAAATCCCTTATTAAATAAAATTGAAAATATATAATTTTCTAAGAAAACTGAGAAGATATGAAATAATTTTATTATCCATAATCTAATAAAGAATTTTCTAAACTTGAGTAAATGATTAAATTAACTTTCGCTACGTCATTTGGAGCTTCAACCTCAGCAGTAGTGATATAATATGCTTGACCTTGATCCCATGACATTTTCTGAGGTATGTTATCCCATCTCATAGGACATTGATTTGTATAATGCCCCCTTTCTCTACAATTGTAGTGTTCAACATTTTCAACCGCTTTCATCCCCTTGTAATCTGGAGCATGGGGGCCTTTTTCAGCACACATATAACATACTCTCATTCCCTTCAAGAAAGTACCAGTGTGTTTCTTCCAATATTTACTGTGGGATGGATTTTCAAATTTTCCCTTCTTCCCTTTATTTCCATTTCTTGATTTTTTTTATTAGTTCTCTTCTTCTCTTCCTTTTATTTAATGTCGTAAGACTTAAAAGAATTCTTTTTCTGTCTTGATTGCATATGAGACAATAACTTCATATGATGAGATGGATTGTGAGACAAATTCTCGATTGATAAATGGTTTTAACCCATCAAAGAAATGACCAGTCTTACTTCTTTGGTTATATATATAATCTTCAGCATGCCTTGCTACCCTTGTAATGTTAGCCTCATACTTTGCAACTTTCTCATCCTCCTCTTCCTATGACTTATAAATTTCATGTCCAAATCTGCTCGATGGTCACGAGGAAAGTATTTTTCTAATAAAATCCATTTTAACTCCCTCCATTCCATATTAGATACTTCATAATCTTCTTCTGGGTTTTGAATCAATGACTACCATTGATGAACATCTCTAATGTGGCGATAAACTTCCATGACAACATTTTCCCTTTCACTACTCCCCAAGGAATAGAATATTTTCCCTAAATAATTTATCTATTTCTTAGATACCAATGGATTTGTACTATCATTGAATGTTGGTGTTTGTTGCCTCATGAAGAGATCTAAAATTTATCCTCCAAACTGTTTATCAGGGTGCTCCATACGGGTATGGTTATTATTCATAACCTGAGTTAGTTGTCCTAGTATGGTGATAAGTTGATCAACAAAAGGTGTATCACCAGCTCCACAATAATTATCATGAGTATGTGGGAAATCTCTACATGGATTTCTTGCATTGATATGGTTTCCATTCCTTCCAATAGGCTCCATTTCTAAACAATGGCATAAACTAGATTAGTTTATGAATCGAAATACAGAATTCTAGACTTGTAAAATACTTAACAAAAGTTGAACAATTTATGGATATAATACATAATCATAAAAAATGTTTTATTTGAGGAAGTATATACTCATAAAACATTCATAATTGTTTGTAATGAAATTGATAATTATCCTAAGTATATCCCCCAGGACTGTCTTAATCAATAGTGCATCAAAGCTCATTTTCTTGCACTAGTTCCCATTCGAGTCTAGCTAAATGAGGTGTTTTCAGGTTCTACCACTTGGTACATCTAGGCCAGAGCTGCCTCTACTGGCTCGTATCCAGACATGGATGTATTACTTGGAAAACCCACAAAATATCTACAATACCAAAATTATATAATGTACTTCTATACTAATCCACAAATTCTATCTTAGGATAGTGTTCTATAATCAGAGTTAATCTAAATCTTGATTTCAAGGTTTGTACTAAACTTCCTCTAATGAAAAATGTAGCACCCCGACCCCAATTACATAGAGTCGGTGCATTTTACATAACATTTTCATGATCACAAAAGATCAAGTCTTGAAAGAACGATTAATTTTGTAGCTTTGGAAGTACTAGATACATTGATATGTTTTACATTACACTATAAAAAGAAAAACTAAAACAACATTGTTTCCATATACCACACACATATCCCATCAGACTATCCCAACAGTTCTATCAAAAAACAATTCTTCGCATACTGGAAAAAATAAAACATAGAATGTGGTGAGCACAGATGCTCAGTAAGGATAATAATATATCAGAATCATTTATAAATAATCATAAACATTTAAGGAAATGTATAAGACTAAAAAAAAGACATTTAAACATGATATTAAGAATAATATGGAATTGATAAAATCAAATAATTCCATTTAATTACTCACAATGATATTATACTAGTCGAATAATCACATGCAAAATCAATAGCCACATTCATAATGATAGAATGCATAAAGCCAGACTTTCATAACCACATAGTCATGGACTTATGCCAAGACTACAATATAATATTTTTTCAAGGGATAGTGTCAAGTCACTAGTTGGTATCATTAGACCTACTGATTCATCAAGGAGCTATAGCAGGCTCCACCCATCAATTGCTTTGTCAAATTATTTCCTCATATTAAATTACTTAAACATAACATAAACATTCGTATTAAAACTGTCTTATAAAATGTCAATAATTTATCCATAAACCATTAATGGTATGAAATAACACAAAAACAGTCAAACATATCACATATAATTATATAAATATGGATGTTTTTTATCATAATAAATCAACTTCAAACAATCTTAAAATCAATCAAAGTATGCTGACATAGATTAAACCAAAACCTTTTTAGAGAAATATCTCTTTAAATTATGAAATCATTTAAAAGTAAAGTAAATATAAACAAAATAATATATATTTGAATATATTATTATAAGCTTGTAAAGGAAGCTTCGCCAATGTTATAATGGTGGAAGATATCCGCACCTTCCGTATAAGTTAAAAATACATTCTTAAATTAAATTTGTCAAAAAACTCAAAAAGTACTTTGTCTGGAAAACGATGGAAACATTCCTTTCAAAACATATATGGTAAAAGATGGGTATAAATGACTTAAAACCATTTTCTCATAAATATTAATTTTTTTGAAATACATTTTTATGAATAATTAATGTGGATTATTAAGAGGCCCTGATAGATAATTATGTATAAACAACTGTGGATAATAAAGAGATTGTGAAATTAACCCTTACCGTGTACTTTTCCTTGTTCGAAGGTAGGTTAAACTCCTGTATAATGGTGAAATAATTGTTATTAAAATATAAAAGATTCATTTACATCATTATGATATCATATATGATCTTTTAACATTTCTTTGTTAATAATATCTTTGTATTATCGTCGTTTCTGGTATTAACAGATTCATTTTCCATTATATTATTTGTTATCTGAGTCATTTTTTTATGGATGGGATGTATATTATTCATATACAGAATTATATCTAGTATTTAGACATTATTTTTAATCAAAAAATGAAAATTAGTCTTGATTGGTTATGATGGAGAATGAATCTCATCGCGTTCGTGGAGACGAAAATCCGTACATACGCACGAGCGACAATATCATTTTTTGATCATAAAAATATATATAATTGGATAGTATATCATATATAAAGAATCATTATAATGTTATATTTATTATTTACATCAATTACACATCATTATTTTCCAATCAAAATAATAATATATTGAATAACAATTACACCACACTGTGGAGACGGTAAGCCGTACCTACTCACGTATGGTGACATGTCATTTATAGGATGGATAGAATAATGATAATGGTTGTACCTGTAACATCCCAAGTAAATAATGAATAATAAATATTTTTATCTATGTATATTAATGAATTATATAGTGTTTTAGTGTCTTAAAATGAAAATAAATCAAATCTTAAGCATGGAATACACTAATATTTTTTAAAAGATTGTTTTACTGCCTTTTGATAGAAAAACATTTTTTTAAATCTATATTTTGACAATTTCATAATCTATATTTGTCAAAATAATCATATTCATTATGATTGGTACATTGAATTTTAGATTGGATAAATTTTTGTTATTTTTCTGACAATGTTCATTTTTTAATGAATAGTGAAAAACTACTGCATTTTACATCAAAACTGCTTTTTCATTTAATTTAATTATATAGTTAGATTATATTTTTAATTGGTCTTAAAGTGTAATATGAATATAATTTTACCATTTTATCCAATTGTGGCCATTATAATTAATTTCACTTTGAATTTGGTCATAAACTAATGCCAAACATTTCAAAGATATTGTTTAAAAAAACCCGCTATTTGTTTTGACAACAGGAATTATTTTTAAATAAATTATTGAAATTTATGTGTTTGTAATTTGGTAAAAAAATTACATATTTGGAATCAGAAGGTACAAATTATTTAATTAAGAATATTTTATTTTAGGACATTATGAATAGTAACGATGGAAATTATCTCTAATTATCTTGATTAATGAGTAATCAGGTAGTTAAAGATAATAAAATGATATCATAATAATTCAAAAAGACAAAAAAATGTGTCCTAAGGCTACTGGTTGTCTCATGGCTGACCATGGGATTCCTTGTGCCAAACTTGGGGGCCCCATGAAATCACTTTTGTGAGAAAGTGACTTTTTATCTTTTTATTTTCTAAAGAATGTTAAATGTAACAAAGAATGTATCACCTAAGTAAAATATTTTTAATTTTGTATACATAAATGATATTTTAGACTATAAATAGTCATTGGAAATAAAAAACGATTTTATACATCATTGTATTTTTTTAAATTTTTTATACTTTAAATAAATTAAATTATTTATGACATCATGATGATGCAGTAATTACCTCATTAATAAAGGATTTAAATAAAATGAAATGATAATGTTAAACTTATTACATAAACAAGTCCAAATCCTATTGGATGGGTGGATTTAGAACCCTTATCACATTACCCTCGAATAATATCAATGTGGGACCTTTTTAATCTGAAAATCAATTTCAAATAAAGTAACATTTGTTTACTTTCCAAGAGTGCCCCTCCTCTCCTCTTATAAAAGGCCCCCAACTCTACCACCTTACCCACACTCCCAAAGCCTTTGGCTCGGCCAAAACCTGCCCATTTTGTCTCTTCACATCCCTCTCTTACTTCTTGAAGCCTCACATTGGTCAAAAGTCTTCCCAGAGAAGCCATTGAGCTCAAACCAAAGGGAGTTACCCGGTTTTAAGGTAATGTCTTCACTTGAGTCCTTTTGTTTTATTTTTCTTCTCCGACCCCCTAAACTCTTATTATTCATTTCTTTTGTAACAAATACAGTATCTTAAATATATGAGGATGTTGTTATAAGAAGGATTCGAGCTACAATTACACAAACCTACATCTAATGGTTAAAGGACATACTGTTTCCGTGGATGGTGAATTTATGCCTCCCAAAATGATGATTGTTCAACATTCTTTTAACACCTTCAATGATGGCTATTAAGATGACACTATATTTATATATGATATATAATATGTTAATGTTTTCCTTAATCTTCTGTATTTTTTATTTTGGGTATTCTTTTATGGTTCCCATTATGGGTAAACGCGATATCTTCATTTAAGGAAGTGCGGACTACCGCCCCCTCAAAGTGATTTGATACGTTAAATACCATATGTGGGACATATAAAGGATGGAGTTATGATATTATATATGATATTACACATTAAGTATAATATAACTTTATATCATTATGATTCCATTCTATAAAATACGAAATAGAAACGAAAGTAGAATTCATGCGTACGTACGGCTTACCGTGTCCATGAACAGTGCATTTCTTTTCTTACCTCTAAATGATTATGTAATATTATAAATTCATGTATATACTGGATATATATTATATATATGATATTTTCAACATGATTATAATTCTGGATATAATGGATACATGAACAACTTGTAATTATAAAGAGCATATTTTGACTCAAGTTTCAATGATTGTTAAAATGACCGTTATTAACTTAAATAATTACATAGTATTCACGACATGTTAATAAGTGATATTAATGGAATAATGAACTTGAAAAAAGTTCTTAAACAAGTAGTAATTAACTCAAGTTTATTATGCAGGAGATTAAATAACGACCGCGTCAAGTCGGACCAAAGGTATGGGACTTCGTCTCAATCTCCTTTCATTGAGGCATATTTTGTTTTATACACAACCTTCTTTTATAAGGTGTATAAAACCCATTGAATTTTACATTTATACAAAAGGAATATATTTTATATGAATCGTTTTAATAAATGACAAAAGGGATTGTTTTGTCGTACATATGCGACGACAACGACTTCTCCGCCGCTGTGACCATAATTTGAGTTTCGGCTTCCTCTACAAGCCATACCTTCTTTTTAAAAGAAAAATAAATACCATGTTTTACTTTTATTTTATTTTGGTATTGAAAATGGTTTTCATAATGTTTTTATATCAATGTGTTGTATTGATATCTTGTGATTGAAATGTGGAAATGTTATGTTTCCTTTATGCACGATTTATGTGATACGATTATGTTGAGGTTCTTGGGAATTATTATGAAGATGGGTGGTTCCATGATAAACTAAGGGCGGGTGAGCCCGATATAGCTCTCCAATGCATTGGGTAACACGATGGAGTGAAATGTTAAGGTTTCTCCGAAGAGATTTAGGGAATATACTTTGATGGGTATTCCAAACGTAACCAAGAGGGTTAATCCCTATATATTAATGTTATGAATTCCTCAAGTTACCTTTATGTATTATGATTTCTATGATTTATTAATGATTTGATTAGGAATGTTAATGTTCGTATGTATTATGGGTAAATTATGATTTCATTATTATGTATATATGTACCCATGTTTCCTTTCCATATATTTTTATATTCCTTACTGAGCTTTTTATGCTCATCCCATGATTTTTAGAAATGTTTTTCATAGGTCAAGGGAAAGGTACATGATATGATGATAGTGTCAAGGAAGTGTCATGAAAGAATCCATGTT
Source organism: Viscum album (assembly GCA_963277665.1). NCBI lineage: Eukaryota > Viridiplantae > Streptophyta > Magnoliopsida > Santalales > Viscaceae > Viscum > Viscum album. The sequence continues at coordinate 1,599,854,994 of OY728136.1, forward strand.
TTATTTTAAATATGTTTCCATTGATGGGAAAGAATAATACTATCATTATGTAACCACTTTTTTTATATGTAAAATGTAATTCATGTTCTATGATCTAATTCTCTAAAACTCTAAACCCGAAAAGATCCTCAATGTGTAATCTTGTAATAACTCAAGATTAAGTAAGGTTTAAGGCTGGGGCCTTATAGTTAGTATTAGAGGTCAGTTTAGATTAATTTAGGGGTTATAATTTTATTAATGATTATCCAAAAATATTTTTATGGTCAAATTGAAATGATATAGCATTTAAAGATTACCATGTTGCTTCACATAAGGTATTTCTGTGATAAGAATGGTTTTCTATAGAGGAAACAGAGCAGCTTTTCTGGGAAGGCATACAGAGGGAAATGACCTTTCAAATCAGTATCCTGAGATGGTCAGAATTAGAACTAAACAGTTTGTTGCAGTGATGGCTCAGTAGACTCAGGTGAAAAATGTTGGTTGTTTTTACTGATGATATTTTGGTGTTTTCTAAAAGTAAAGAGGATCATGAAAGACATTTAAGGTTTATTTTGAAAACCATAAAAGAAGATAAAGTGTATGGGAAATTTAGCAAGTGTGAGTTTTGGTTGCAACAAATTTCTTTCCTTGATCACATTGTTTCTAAAGATGGGATAACTGTTGATCCTGTAAAAACAATGGTTGTGGAAGACTGGCCAAGACCCACAAATGTAACTAATATTCGTAGCTTCCTTAGTTTGGAAGGCTATTACTGAAGGTTTTTTAGAAATTTTTCATGGTTATCTAGTCCAATAACTAAGCTAACTCGGAAGGGTGTTAAGTTTATCTGGACAAAAGAATGTGATGATTTTTTTCCGGAATCGAAAAGAAGATTGGTGAATGATTTAGTTTAGGCACTTCCTTCTAGGAATGGTGAGTTTGTTATCTACAGTGATGCTTCATTGAAAGTACTTGGTTGCATCCTAATTCAGAATGATCAGGTAATTGCTTATGCTTCACGAAAGTTGAAAACTCATGAGGTAAATTATCCTACACAAGATTTGGAATTAGCTATTGTTGTTTTTGATTTAAAAATTTGGAGGCATCATTTGTATGGAGTAAAGTGTGAAATATATACTGATCACAAAATTTTAAAGTATATATTCACTCAGAAATAGTTAAACATGAGACAGTGGAGATGGATGGAATTAATCAAGGAGTATGATTGTACAATTCTTTACCATCCGGGAAAAGTAAATAAAGTGGATGATGCTTTGAGTCGAAAAAGTAATGCTTCATTAGAAATGTTGCATTTGAAATGTGATCCTTTGGTTATGGATTTGATGAACATTGGCATAGAAGTTGTTGGTGTAGGATGTTCTTATGTTTTTCTTCAAGTATCCGTGAGATCATCTCTATAAGATAGAATCAAGAAAGCACAGAAGCAAGACAGTGAGTTGCCGAAAAAGGTAGAGCTGGTTCAGAAAGGTAAGTTGTCTGAATTCAACATTGATAATGATTGCATTTTGAGATTTGGGAAGAGATTGTGTGTTCCTTGTGATTCATAGTTGAAGAGAGAGTTGTTATTTAAAGCTCATAGTTCTCCGTTTTCAGTTCATCCAGGAAGTACTAAGATGTATAGAGATCTTCGAGAGTATTACTGTTGGGATGGAATGAAAAGAGATATTGCTGATTTTACTGTGAAGTGTTTGACTTGTCAGCAGGTTAAAGTAGAGTGGTAGTTACCGAATGGGATGTTTCAGCCTTTACCAGTGCCAGAGTGGAAATGAGAGAATATATCCATGGACTTTGTTGGAGGATTACCGAGGACATGTCGAGGTAATAATGCAATCTAGGTTATTATTGATAGCTTGAATAAATCTTCTCATTTCCTTGCTATATAAGATAATTTTTTCAATAGATCAACTTTCCCGTTTGTATCTTAAAGAGATAGTCCAGTTATATGGAGCTCCCCTCTACATTGTATATGATCGTGATCCCAGGTTCACTTCTAACTTTTGGAAAGGCCTTCAGAAGTCATTGAGTACTGAATTAAATTTTAGTACATCTTTTCATCCTCAATCAGATGGGCAGTCAGAATGAACAATTCAGACCTTGGAGGATATGATACGAGTTTGTTTGATGGATTATTAGGGATTTTGGGACCAACATCTTTCTTTGGTTGAATTTTCATATAATAACAGTTTTAATTCTAGTATACAGATGATACCATTTCAGGCATTATATGGGAAGCAGTGTCGAACTCCAGCTTTCTGGGATGAAGTGGGTGAAAGGAAGTTGATGGGACCAGAATTGGAAGAAGAGTTGGCCGAAAATGTTCAGCTGATACAGAAACACATGAGAATAGCTCAGAGTAGGTAGAAGATTTATGCGGACAATAGGAGGAATGATCTCTCTTTTGAGGTAGATGAACATGTTTTTCTCAAAGTATCACCATGGAAAAGTGTGATGCGATTTGGTAAGAAATGAAAGTTGAGTACAAGGTTCATTGGACCATATGAAATTCTGGGGAGAGTTGAATCAGTTGCTAACCGAGTGGCTTTACCTCTGAGTTTATCTCAGGTACACAATGTTTTTCATGTTTCGATGCTGAGAAAGTACATGCCAGATCCATCTCATGTTTTGAGTCCAGAGGTAGTTCATCTGGAAGAGAACCTATCTTATGAGGAACAACCAGTCCAGATTCTTGAACATAGGGAGCCAGTGTTACAGAATAGGGTGATTAAGCATGTAATGGTTTTGTTGAAAAACCACATGATGGAAGAGGCAACATGGGAATCTTAAAATGCAATGAGGGATAAGTACCCTCTTTTATTTGATAAGTAAATAAATTACGGGGAAATTTTTTTCTAAAGGTGGGAAGGATGTAACATCCCATTTATGTAATGAATAATAAATATTTTTATCTATGTCTATTAATGAATTAGATAGTGTTTTAGAGGCTTAAATTGAAAATAAACCCAATCTTAAGCATGGAATACTATAATATTTTTTAAAATATTGTTTTACTATCTTTTGATGGAAAACCATTTTTTTGAAATAAATATTTTGAAAATTTTATAATCTATATTTTTCAAAATAAACATATTCATTATTATTGGGACATTGAATTTTACATTTGATAAATTTTTGGTATTTTTCATACAATGTTCATTTTTTAATGAATAGTGAAAAATTATGCATTTTACATCAAAACAGCTTTTTCATTTAATTTATTTATATGGATAGATTATATTTTTAATTGGTCTTAAAGTGTAATATGAATATAATTTTACCATTTAATCCAATGGTGGTCATTATGATTAATTTCACTTTGAAATTAGTCATAAACTAATGCCAAACTTTTCATAGATATTGTTTCAAAAAAACCCGCTATTTGTTTTGACAACGAGAATTATTTTTAAATAAATTATTGAAATTTATGTGTTTGGAATTTGGTAAAATGGATTACATATTTGTAATCATATGGTCTATATTATGTAATTAAGACACTTTTATTTTTGGACATTATTAATAGTAACGATGGTAATTATCTCTAATTATACTGATTAATGAGTAATCAGGTAGTTAAAGATAATAAAATGATATCATAATAATACAAAAATAGAACAAAATGTGTCCTAAGGCTACTGGTTGTCTCATGGCCGACCATGGTATGCCTAGTGCCAAACATGGGGGCCCCATGAAATCACTTTTGCGAGAAAGTGACTTTTTATCTTTTTATTTTTTAAATAATGTTAAATGTAACAAAGAATGTATCACGTAAGTAAATTATTTTTAATTTTGTCTACATAAATGATATTTTGGACTATAAATCGTCATTATAAATCTAAAAATATTATCTACTTCATAGTTTTTTTTTATAAATTTTTAGAATTTAAATAAATTAAATTATCTATGACATCATGATGATGCAGCGATTACCTCATTAATAATGGATTTAAAGAAAATGAAATGATTATGTAAAATCTATGACCTACACATGTCCAAAACCTATTGTATGGGTGGATTTAGAACCCTTATCACGTTACCCTTGATTTATATCAATGTTGGACCTTTTGAATCCGAAAATCATTTTCAAATAAAGTAACATTTCTTTACTTTCCAAGAGTGCCCCTCCTCTCCTCTTATAAAAGGCCCCCACCTCTACCTGCATACCCACAAACCCAAAGCCTTTGGCTCGGCCAACCCCTGCCCATTGTGTCTCTCCAAATACCTCTCTTACTCCTTGAAGCATCAATTTGGGAAAAAGTCTTCCCAAGGAAGCCTTTGAGCTCAAACCAAATGGAGTTACCCGATTTTAAGGTAATGTCTTCACTTGAGTCCTTTTGTTTTATTTTGCTTCTCCAACACCCTAAACTCTTTTTATTCACTTCTTTTGTAACAACTCCAGTATCTTCAATATACTAGGATGTTGTTATAAGAAGGATTTGAGATACACTTACACAAACCTACATCTCATGGTTAAAGGACAAACTGTTTCCGTGGATGGTGAATTTATGCCTCCGGAAACGATGATTGTTCAAAATTCTTTTAACACCTACAAAGGTGGCCATTAAGATGATACTAAATTTATATATGATATATAATATGTTTATTTTTTCTTTAAGATTCTGTATTTTTCATTTTGGGAATACCTTTATGGTTCCCATTATGGGTAAACGTGATATCTTCATTTAATGAAGTGCAGACTACCGCCCCCACAAAGTGATTTGATTCGTTAAATACCATATGTGGGACGTATAAGGATGGAGTTATGATATTATATATGATATTGCACTGGAATCATAATATACCTTTATATAATTATGATTCCATTCTATAAAATACGAAACAGAAATGAAAGTAGCGTTCATGCATATGTACGGCTTACTGTCTCCATGAACGGTGTATTTCATTTCTTACCTCTAAATGATTCTGTAATATTATAAATGCATTTATATACATGATATATATGATATATATGATATGTAAATCATGATTATAATTCTGGATATAATGGATACATGAAAAACTTGTAATTATAAAGAGCATATTTTGACTCATGTACCAATGATCGTTAAAATGACCGTTATTAACATAAATAATTACATATTGTTCATGACCTGGCAATAAGTTATATAAAAGAAATAATGAACTTGAAAAATGTTCTTAAACAAGTAGAAATTAACTCAAGTTTATTATTCAGGAGATTAAAGAACGACTGAGTCATGTCGGACCCAAGGTATGGGACTTCATCTCAATCTCCTTTCATTGAGGCATATTTTGTTTTATACACCACCTTCTTTTATACGGTGTATAAACCCCTTTGACTTTTACGTTTATCCAAAAGGAATATTTTTTATACGAAGCATTTTACTAAATGACAAAAGGGAATGTTTTGTCGTATGTATGCCGCGACAACGACTTCACCGCGGCCGTGATCATTTTTTGAGTTTCAGCTTCCTCTACAATCCATACCTTCTTTTTAAAAGAAAAATAAATACCATGTTTTAATTTTATTTCATTTTGGTATTGAAAATGGTTTTCATAATGTTTTTATATCAATTTTTTGTATTGATATCTTGTGATTGAAAGTTGGAAATGTTATGTTTCCTTTATGCATGTTTTATGTGATACGATTATGTTGAGGTTCTTGGGCATTATTATGACGATGGGTGGTTCTGTGATAATCTAAGGGCAGGTGTTCCCGATATAGCTCTCCAATTCATTGGGTAACGCGAAGGAGTGAAACGTTAAGGTTTCTTCGAAGAGATTTAGTGAATATACTATGATGGGTATTCCAAACGTAACCAAGAGGGTTACTCCCTACGTAAGAATGTTATGAATGCATCAAGTTACCTTTATGTCTTATGATTTCTATGATTTGTTCATGATTTGATGATGTACGTTAAAGTGCTTATATTTTATGGGTAAAGTAAGATTTCATTTTTATGGATATATGTACCCATGTTTCCTTTCCATATATTTTTATATTCATTACTGAGCTTTTTATGCTCATCCTAGGATTTTTTAAAATGTTTTTCACAGGTCAAGGGAAAGGTACATGATATGATGATAGTGTCAAGGAAGTGTCAAGAAAGAATCCATGTTTTTTTAAATATGTTTCCATTGATGGGAATGAATAATACTATGTTTATGTATCCACTTTGTTTATATGTGGAATGTAATGCAAGTTCTATGATCTAATTCTCAAAAACTCTAAACCCAAAACGATCCTCAATGTGTAATCTTGTAATAACTCATGATTAAGTAATGTTTAAGGATGGGGCCTTATTGTACCATATTTGTACAAAAATCACATTATATAGAAGAAGCTGGAGTTATTATTTTAGAATGGAAACAATAATGAAAGTGGAAGTGGAAGAAGAAAGGAACTTGAAAGGGATGATGAAATATTTACCTCTTCTTCAGGCTCTTCATTTTGATTTGATCAAAAGACATCCTTAGTTTGGATTTATGATTGAAGGACGTACTCTATGATAAAGTGAGGACTATGGAGATGGTACTCGGGTAGGGGTTTCTCGAGCCAAATTGTCACGACCCTTCCTCTGGGGCCCATATCATGACTATAACATGCCCGCCTTCCATAGGCCAGAGGATGGAGACAAGAACCAATGTCGTAATTCCATAAAACTGGGTAGGAGTCGCCATTATAATTCATAAAAACACAAAACTAGAGTAGAAGGGGATGAAAACACTATGTAAAAGATGTATAAAAAGTGTACTGAAAGTAACGGGGGCCAGAATACAAGCCCAACTGTAAGGTGCAAATACAACTGAAATAAAGTAAAACTGAAAAGGGAAAAACTGAAGAAAGGTGAAAGTACCTCATGGATCATCCTCTAGGGTTCCTACCCGAAGGGTAGGTATAGATGGCCTCCACATCAATCAATGTACTTCAGACTACACTGTGTACCATTATGTCATATGTTCCTCCTCCGAGTACCGTCTAGTCCTGGAGCTCTCGGCAACCGTCAGCACTGTCCGTCATCTGCATCCAACACAAAAATGTGTGGGCATATCCCATGCAAGGGTGAGTATAATGACAATTAGTATGGACCCCAAGACCCTCAAGGTCTCACAAAATATAACAAGGATAATCCAAAAAGTATGAAATTGACAGATAACCATTACTTAGGTATATGACCAAACATATACCTATGTTATCAAGTAACTCATCTAAATAAAGAAAAAAACACAAAGGTCATTGACCCAACTCAAACCCGGATTTTCATTATCGAAACAATGGCTGCTGGAGAACTCACCCACTATCAAGTAAAGTGGTCCTGTTGTGACACCTAGGAGTTTATGACTATCCTGTGACTGTTGTGGTAATCCTCATGTAGAGTATCGCGGGTCTGCTGCCAACTACCAGGCTCTCCGTCCGCTGTTGGTCTACCGCCAAATATCACGCCCTCCCTCTAATAGCCTACATCGGTACTCCTCCTATGGAGTACCACGGGTCTGCTACAAACTACAAGGAGCTCTGTCTTCCATGGGTCTACCGGAAAATACTAGGGGCTCCCCACTGGGCTAGTCGAATCACTCCGATTCTAATCATTCAATCAGTCATCAGGTCTGTCAGCTACTAGGTCTTTGCCCTCTGAACGCTCATTTCCGAAAGGATCCACTCCATGAGATACTAGTCGAAACACCAAATTTCACCAACACTCACGTGGAAGTATCTCATAGGACCGCCTCATCATAGGGGTCACAACGCAATAGACAGAGCGTCAATCAGATGCACAGAATGTGAGTTATTAGCATTTCTCCTCTAGGGGCCTGGTTGGATTTCAGGTTAAACCAACCTGACTATACCCCAACTGTTTCCAAACCTCATGTGGGATATTCCAAAAAAAATATCTTTCTCTTTGATTATCGTCTCGGAAGACGGTTCGTTGATCAGACACCCATGGCCCGTGATATGGGCGACAAGGTGTAATCGGGCCATTGTGGGTCTGGGTCCGGTCCGGCCCAGTTGGACCAACCTGGCCCGGCCTGGCCTGGCCTGGCCCGAACCGCGGTCTCACCCGATCCGCGGGTCTGACCTGGTCTCAGAATACAGTTCATCTTGAGTGGGAGGTCTGAATCGAATGGGTGGGCCGACCCGAAGGCACGACCCGGTCCGAGGGCAGCCTTGCCGAGGGCTTCCTGGCCCGGCCCGAGGCGGCCCAGCCTGAGGTAGCCCGACCTGTGGCATCCCTGCCTAAAGGTGGCCCGATTGGCTTGATGACCCTATGGCCTAGTCGTGGTCCTCCTTTGTCGTGGCCAGGGTGGGAACGCTGTGCCCCATGGCAACCGAACGGCTTAGTTGTTCGGGTATAACCGAAGCGGCGCCAGGTGGCATAGGTCCCGCTCACACGGCACCTGACGGGGTCCTGCACCTCTCAGATGGCCTGAGCGGCCAACCGCTCCACACCATGATGTGGTGCGCTGGTGACACACCCCCCTCCAATGTGGAAAAGCCTGGTCATGGCCATCAGCTAGTCTCAGTGCAACGTGACGGCATCGAGCTCCTTGTCTGACTGTCATCACCCTCCTAGCCATGGCCCATTCTTTTCTGCCCTGTGTGATGGCATCACATCCCTCCAGCACCACCGTAGCCGGCTTGTCAGCAGATATACTCTTTGCGCTGCATGACGGTGCTGTAACACACCGTGATTTTATCAGAAGTTTTCATTTTAATTTATTTGATATATTGTGTTGTGTGCTACACCAAGATTATCAGGCAGTATATACAACACTGTATTAGCTTGCAGTATACGCAACACTATTCTCGGATCATGTTACACAAAATTTCATGATCATTTGATATAAATTATTCTACACAAAAATGAGTGTATATATATATATTCAATGTATAAATGAAATGTAGTTGGATTATATTATACAAAACAAAAAACAAATATTTCTCTACACACAACCCTGACATGGCTTGATTTACACACAATCGTGACCTTCCACGATAGCATGTGTTGTAAGCAATACCAAGGTTTACTAAACAACGATATGTTATTAAAATATTATATAAACTAGCCATTATGAATAGTAATACCCACTTTTTGAAACTTTATAAACTTTATCTTTCAAAATGGACTTCATTTTTTGATTCAGAATATCGAAATTAGCATAGGGTGAAATTTCGGTATTTTTCTGAAAACTATCAATTTTTGATGAATAGTTAAAACACTAAGTTATTGGTTAAAACCGAATTTTAATTTAAATAATCATTTATTATATTTAAATTTATTTTAGGTTAAAATAGATACATAATACTTATATAAGTTCAATATAATTCATTGGACAAATTTTATAATAATTTTAGATATATAAAAATTTTATTGAACTTTTCATCATCTTTTACCCACCTCCTAGGAGCATTTGTAGTTGTACATAAAATTTAATTTTATTACTTCTATGTGTTGAATTTTTAAAATCCAAGAGACAAAGTTATTATCAAGGTGTAAAATGTGGTTCAAAAATATAAAAATAATTTTTGGTGAATTGTAACTTTTTACTTTTATTTACGATGATTTAATGATAATAGGGTAATTAAGGATAAAAATTATATAATTATTACCATAAAACAAGTCCTAATTCAATTGGATAAGTGTAATTCGACCAAAAACAACCTTATGAATAATATAATAACATTTGGGTCTACTTGGATTAGAATAGGACACTTATTATTATTTTATTTCAAGAAGAGTTAAATGATTTAAAATCAATGTTTAATACATAATTTTTTTTAATATAGATTTATAAATTAGCTATATTTGAATATAATTATTAATTAAAAAGATAAAAAGATTTCCAACATAATGGTATTTTATTTATAATTTTTAGACATTAAATAATTTAATTTATTTATGACACAATGATGATGCAGTATTTACCTTATTAATGAAATATTAACATAATTGATGTTATAAATACCCAAATAAAAGTAAATTGAGACTTTTTATGAATTACACTAATTATATAGGTTAATATGACATGTTAGTATTGATTTAATTAATTATTTTCGTACTAATCATGCTGTTATGAGTTTAACAAAAATAAATTACCAAATACTGTCAAAATTGACATATAATAGTTTTTAAATAAAAAAATTTGATTATTAATTGTTATTATATTCCTAAAAATACAAGGTTTGGAAAAATTAAATAGATAATTTTATATATATATATATTAATAATGAACCACTTGGGGTTCTTTAGGCTTTTTATAGTATGTTTATTAACCATATATTGTAAGAATACAAGAAGACGCGATAAAAGTTAAATTATTTAACATAGAGTTAAATGTAAATGATAAGGTTAAAATATTAACCTAAACATGACTAAAACCTATTGGTTGAGAGTATTTTAAACCATCCACACTTTAGCTTTGAAATAAATCAATTTGGAGCTATTATAAACCGAATATGACTTTATTATAAAATAATATTCTAAGTTTTTTCTAAGGTGCCTCTCTCCTCCCTTATAAAAGGGAACCTCCTCCCTCTTCTCTTCACACAATTTTGATCTTTCAAGCTCAGAAAAATCCTACCAATTTCCCCAATAAACTTCCCTATAAACATTATAGAGTTGCTGGTCTCCTCAAAAAACCTAATCTAGTGCCTTAAGATGAAGCCTAAAAGAGGTGCGTCGAAGAAGAGGTAATCTCTTCTACCGATTCATTCAAGAATCATTCTTATTCAATTTCTTTTTATTTATTTGTTTCATTATAAAGTAATAAAATATGTATCACTAATATAATTATATGTTATTATAAATACGAAATAACCCCATTTCACCTTTTATCCATCCTATGGAAAACGAAATCACCACGCGTACATACGTACAGAATACTGTCTCCACGTCGTGGTGTAATATGTTTTTCCTCCACCACCTTACATGGATGGGTATAACGGTGTAAAGAATAACTATATATAGTTATTATAACATCATAATAATTATGAGATATTATATTATCCACTACAATTCAATTCAATAATTATGGTAGTGATATCATCACTCGTGCGTATATACGGATTACCACCTCCATGACGCGATGTGTTTCATTCTCCATGTTAACCACTCAAAAATGATTATAAAGTATATATAATGAATAATAATGAAATATATGACATTATAAAGCTACCAGATTTATGTATATATATATATATATGTAATCTACTTACTTTTATTCAGGTCAATAAGGAAAAGAAAACAGCATTCATGCGTACGTACGGCCTACCGTCTCCATTAACGGTGTATTTCATTTCATTTGTCTATATATATATATATTGAATATATATGATATATAAATCATGATTTAAATTCATGATGTAATTTAATCATGATATATGTAATAATAATATCAAGAACAACAAGTCCAAACACGTGCGATTAATAAAATGATTTTACAGAAAATGATGCTTTAACATGGAATATGCAAAAGAACGGGTAATATAAAGTCATAAGTGAACCGTATATGATATCATAACAATGAATATGATTCTGTAATAACTCAATGACATTATTTAAATCATTATACAGTAGGTTTGGATATATACAAAGCATATCAGACTTAAGTAATGGGATAACTTTCCCAATATTGTTTTTATCCACGATTGTTTATTTATTAGTATTTACTGGGGTTATATTTATCCTATGTGTACCTATTTTCTAAAAATGGTTTCATGTATGATTAATTTTCTTTTTACAGATTTTTTAATTTTACTACATGGTATGTAAGGAATCTTTCTATTGTTTACCATACAAGGTACTTTTGTCTTTTCCAGAAAAAGTACAAGAAGAAAGTTTATTTAACTTATACGGTATGAACAAATTTTTATGGTTTTATTACACCTTATTTTCATGACTCATACTCTACAATATTTAAATACTATTTTCAACAAAATCCTTTTCTTTTAAAATTTCATGTAAATTTGTGAAAAGGAAATTATTTTGAAGTAGAATGGATATTTTCTTCAAGAATTCATTTCAAGTGTTTTATCCAAACCATTTTCTATATAAGATGATAGTATATCATATCTTAATGTTTCAATTATAATGTCTCTATTATTTACATGGTTTCACTTTTCTTATTATGAAATGATATCTATTTGTTTTCTATTTATTATGTTAAGATGGGATAATATTTTTGAAACCCATTTATTCTTTGGGTTATGATGAATGATTTATGTTTATGTTGTAGCACACGCAAGAATGATTCAATTATGAGATGGGTGTGACCTATATCTCCCTCCAATACATTGGTTAATGATTTATATCTCATGTGGATGACAAGGTTGGAATGGTAAGTTAATCTGGTTCAGTGATACAAGACTAGAATGAGGAGTGAACTTGATTCAGAAAGGGACTTTTTCCACTAAGATGACCATGGAAGAAATACCTTGGCTACAATGGAAATCATATCATGTGCTTAATGGTTTTCGAAAACTAAATTTTTGATTCCCATTCTATTTAATCATGATTGATGTTCCTTTATGATCTATTCCTTACGTATTGCAAAAATTTATTTCACATCTCAAGATTTTGATGTTTAAACATTATGTTCATGTTTTGAAGTTCAAATATATATAGTTTGTTTTATTTTCTCCATACATACCCTTACTGATCATTTGAGCTCACCCTTTATATGTTTTCTTTTCCATAGGATATAAAGAAAGGTTTTAGGTAAGAAAAAAAAGGGGAAGATCTTTATGGGATATATTGAAGATCTTTCACCATGATTAGAAGATATTGTTCCAATTTTCCAAAGACACTGAACTATTACGGTCATTTGGTGTCTGTTTTTGTTATGTATTAAGGATTCCGCAAAATTAATGTAATGTATGTGTATGTCAGGTTTGGGTCTCTACAGTTGGTATCATAAGAACGGTTTAGTTAACCTTTGGAAACTAGGACGCCAAAACATTAGTAAGATCCCTTCAGATATTTCTAATGTATGTCTAGGGATGTCACGAAGGTTAAGTATAAGTATAGTTTATAGTCCTATAATTCTGGTAACAATCATAGAATTAAGCTTAAGATGTTATATATTGATGTTACCCCCCTTAATTATGTTGTTTTCCCTAGCATGATTTTTTCCTCTCACCATATTCTTTTTGGGTTTTAGACGATGGCTGGAACCTAAAGGAACTATGTTGATCGATGTAATGGAAAATGTAATGATTGTCCTCCTGAACAAACCAATGTTATGGGATATGGAGTGAAAAATATTATATCTATACGTACACAAGCTATAAATCATTTTGGACTTCCAAATGAGGAGAGAAAGGAACAATATTCTATTTAGTCCTTCATGAGGCAATTCCCACCTTCTTTTAGTGGGTCTTCCGATCCACTTGTTGCTTAACAATGGATCAGTACCACTAAAAAGATATTTTCCATACTTCATTGTTCGGATCATGAAAAATTCATTCCAACTATTTACCTTTTAGAAGGTGATGAAAATAAATGGTGGACTCTAATTCAGAATAAAAGTCCCTAAGATGAAATTGAATCTATGGAATGAGATGAGTCCAAGAACATATTTTTCAATAAGTACTTCCCTCATATTCTTTGAAAAAAGATGGAAAATAAGTTCCTTGGGCTTAAGAAAATGGATGGTGAATCTGTTGGTATATATGAAGAAAAATTTTCAAGGCTTGCAAGGTATGCATCTAGCATTATCATCCAACCTTGAAGTAAAGTTGACATATTCTTCAGTGTCTTAAAAACATGTCTTCGAAGGGAAATTTCTATAAGAGACTTCAGTACCAATGAATAAATTGTGTGTTATGCTATCAAGGTAGAACTGGAAGTTGGTGTTACATATCCATCTCATGGTTTTGACAAGAAACGAAAGATGGAGTTCAAGGAAAAATCTCAAAATAATGGTGAAAAGAAGGTGAATGTTTCATTATGATAAAAGTGTGGAAAAAAGCATGGTGGATATTGTCTAAAAGTTGCTAAAAAATGATTCAAGTGTAGAAAAGAATTTCATATAGTAGCTGAGTGATAAAGTAATGGGAAAATGGTTTCTAATGTCGTGAATAGAGAAAAGACTACAGAGAAACCTCCACCAACACTTCAATGCTTCATGTGCAAGAAAATTAGTCATTTTACTAATCAATGCCCTAATCCTATGGTTAATGAGGATCAATGTGAGAAACCTATCAAGGGAAAGTTTGATGGGATCCCACATGCGATCACTATTTGTGATGTTGAATATGAAAATTATGGTGTGTAATGATTAAGTGTTTATGTAATGGGATTTCAAAATAGAATCATGGAATCTCATTTATTGTATCATGGAATTTTGGAATATCTATGTATTGGTTTTCAATAATTATATGGTACCGGTAACTAAGAAAAGTGATTGAAATATTTTTGGATAGCTGATGATATAAAAATATTGAATGGATTATGAGAAAATTAAATGTTTGATAGTATTCATGAGCTCATGAAAGATATAATGACAATGTGATATCATGGTTTCAGTATATAGAAATTTTTGGATTTTTGTAAGTGAAAAGAGTTAACTTTTGACAGAATTCATGTTTTCACTAAGGTTCAATGGGTATTCATTTTTCAAGAGAATACATAATTAAGGTATTCACATGTTTTTAATGTGACCAACAAGATATATATTATGATATATGGGGGATAAATGATTGTATTTACATGCTTTTAATGTGACCTTTCAAGTAATCATTTTCTTTATACTATGAGATTGGACATATGTATTTTGGATAAGTCTAAAGATTGTAATGGATTATGTTGGACATCAGATATTAATATTTAAGGATAGAAATTGTTTTTCGATATTTTTTTAAGAATTTTATAGTAGTTTAGTTTTGGAAAAAGAACAACACAATAGATGATAATCAACTCATCGCGTCGGACAAAGCTGTGGGAATCGAACCCACAACTGAAGTGCAACCGACCTATATCGCCTACCACTGGCCTACAGGAAGTCCCTGGTTTGTAGAAACTAGGTTTATTATATTAAGCGGTATGATATATGAAGTATAAGTCCATTTTAGGAACCATATATGATTAATCTCACTTTAGATGGACTTATGTATATTTAATAACTTTTTCTAACCTTATGTTTGAGACAAATGGAATGACCAATCATTCTATCGCATGATCTGCTAACACATTTCAAAAGACAAAATCAACTTCATTTCTTTATGAGGTTAAGTGGAAATTATTCAAGGCATGTGCAATAGTAAGATTGTACCAAAATAACGTATGTATTTATTTTAATTCAAAAATTCTTCAACATTTGTGAAATGATCTTGAAAACCGAAATTTTTTTCCTAGTGCCCTCATATCTGATGAATCAGATGGTACCTTAGATCATCACACATTTATGACTTTGTGATTGTCGGATTTTTCGTATCCATGTCCCCTACCACTCATAATCAGAAGTTTATGGTTATATTTCTCTTCCATATACATATTTTCATATATGATCTCATATGTTGAAACCCAGTGATTAGTTAATTTGGTTAACTATTACTTTTCATAATTTAGTTTTCAATGTTATGTTTTGGTAGTTCTTTTCATGATGTGGTTTTCTATTAAAGAAACATTCAAGTAGTATATCATTTATAACCCCAATTAATTTGGAGGTCTAAATTCATTTTAAGGGGGGTAGAATGTAACAAACCCATATTTTATGAGAAGTATTCCATTTAATTTATTTGATATCTTGTGTTGTATGCTACATCAATATTATCTTGTGCTATACAGATCACCGTATTATCTTGTAGTATACGAAACACTGTTCTTGGATCGTGTTACACAAAATTTCAAGATCGTTTGATAGAAGTTATTCTATGAAACATTGAGTGTATATATATATACTCAATGTATAAATGAAATATGGTTGGATTCTATTATTCAAAACAAAAAAGGAATCTTGCACTACACACAACCTTGACTTGGCTTTCTTTACATGAAATCACGACCTTCCACGATAGCATGTGTTGTACGCAATACCGAGCTTCACGAAACAATGATATGTTATTAAAATATTATATAAACTAGCCATTATGAATAGTAATACACACTTTTTGAAATTTTATAAATTATATCTTTCAAAATGGACTTAATTTTTGGATTCATAATATCAAAATTAGCCTAGGGTGATATTTTGGTATTTTTCTAAAAACATTCAATATTTTATTAATAGTGAAAATACTGAGTTGTTGGATACAACCGAATTTTTATATAAATAATAATTTATTTGATTAAAATTTATTTTAGGTCAAAATATATACATAATCCTTATATAAGTTCAATTTAATTCATTTGAGTCATTTTATAATAATTTTTGATATATAAAAACATTATTGAACTTTTCACCGTCTTTTACCCACCTCCTAGGAGCATTTTCAATTGTACATAAAACATAATTTTACCACTTCTGTGATTTGAATTTCGCATATCTGAGAGACACAATTAATTTAAAGGAGTAAAATGTGGTTCAATAAGATAAATATAACTTTTGGTGAATAGTATCTTTTAGTTTTATTTACCACGGTTTAATGTAAATAGGGTAATTAAGGGTAAAAATGATATTATTATTACCCTTACACATGTTCTAATTCTATTGGATAAGTGTAATTCTACCAAAAACAACATTAGGAATAAAATATTACCCTTTAGGTCCACATGTATTAGATTAGGACACTTATTATTATTTTATTTAAAGAATAGTTAAAAGAATTATAATCCATGTTTAATAAATAAAACATTTTTAATATGGGGTTATAAAAAAGATAAATTTGACTATAAATATTAATTAGAAAGGGAATTTTTTTTCCAAATAATGGTATTTTGTTTATAATTTTTAGACCTCAAATAAGTTAATTTATTTATGACACAATGATGATACAGTTATTACCTTATTAAAGGAATATTAACATAATTGATGTTATAAATACCTAAATAAAAGTAATTTGAGAATTTTTATGAATTACAATAATTATATAGGTCAATATAACATGTTATTATTGATTAAATTCATTATTTTCGTACTAATCATGTTGTTATGAGTTCACAAAAATCAATTACCAAATAGTGTCAAAATTGACATAAAATAGTTTTTAAAAAATATATTATATTATTAATTTTTATTCTATTCCTAAAAATATAAGGTTTGGCCAAATGACATTGATAAGGTTATTTATATTAATAATTAACCACTTGGTGTTCATGTGGCATGTTATAGTAAGTTTATTAACCATATAGTGTAAGAAAACAAGAAGACACGGTAAAAGTTAAATTATTTAACTTGGAGTTAAATCTAAATTGTAATGTTAAAATAGGTACATAAACTTATCTAAAAGCTATTTTTTGAGATGATTTCGACCCATCCCCACTTTAGATTTGAAATAAATTAATTTGAGCTATTATAAACTGAACAATACTTTTTTATAAAATAATATTCTACGTTTCTCCTAAGTTGCCCCTCTCCTCCCTTATAAAAGGAAACCTCCTCCCTCTACTCTTTACACACTTTGGAGCATTAACGCTCAGAAAACCCCAGACCATTTCCCTTATAAACTTCCCTAGAAACATTATAGATGTTTTTTTCTCCTCAAAAGACCAACTCTAGTGCCTTAAGAGGATGCTTAAAAGAGGTGCGTCGAAGAAGAGGTAATCTCTTCTACCAGTTTTTTCAAGTTTCATTTTTCTTCAACTTCTTATTATTTAGTTGTTTCATTATAAAGTAATAAAATCAGTATCACTAATATACTGATATGTTTTATAAATATGAATCAACACCATTTCACCTTCTATCCATCCTACGGAAAACAAAATCATTGCACGTGCATAAGTACGGAATACCGTCTCCACGCCGTGGTGTAATATGTTTTTCCATCAACACCTTACTTGGATGGGTATAATGGTGTAAAGAATAAGTATATATAGTTATTATAACATCATAATGATTCTGAGATATTCAATCATCCACTGTAATTCAATTCAATAATTATGGAAATGATATCATTTCTCGTGCGTACATACGGATTACCGTCTCCACGACGCGATCAGATTCATTCTCCATGTTAACCACTAAAGAATGATTATAAAGTATTTATAATTAATAATAATGAAATATATGACATGATAAAGCTAAAATATTTATGTATCTATATATATGTCATCTTTTTACTTCTATTCAGGACAATAAGGAAAAGAAAATAGTATTCATGCGTACTTATGACCTACCGTCTCTATGAACAGTGTATTTCATCTCATTTGTCTATCAATTATATATATATATATATATACTAAATATATATGATATATAAATAATTATTTACATTATGGAATTAATTCAATCATTATATAAATAATAATAATATCAAGAACAACAAGTCCAAACACGTGCGATAAATATAATGATTTTACCCAAAACACTGCTTTAACATGTAATTTACAAAACAACGAGTAATATAAAGTAATAAGTGAATCTAATAAAATATCATAACAATGCATATGATTCCTTAATAATGCAATTAAATTATTTAAATCATTATATTGGAGGTTCGAATACATACCAAGAATATCGGACCAAAGGTAAGGAATAACTTTTCCAATCTCGTTTTTATCTGAGATTGTTTATTCGTAAGTATTTACTGGGGTTATAATTATCATCCATGACCCTGTTTTCTAAAAATGGTTTCATGTATGATTAATGTCCATATTAACCATTTTTGGATTTTACTACATGGTATATAAGGAATCATTCTTTTCTTTACCATATGAGGTACTTTTGACTTTTCTAGCAAAAGTACGAGAAAAATGTTTTTTTAACTTATAAGTAATGAACAGATTTTTACAGTTTTATAAAACCTTATTTTCATGAAACATACTCTAAAATATTTTATTTCTATTTTCTTCAATATCATTTTATTTTAAAAATTCTGGAAATTTGGTGATAAGAATATGATTTTGAAGAAGAAATTTTATTTTCCCCAAGAATTCATTTCAAGTGTTTTTTCCAAACCATTTTCCATCTAAGATGAAATTATTTCATCTGTGAATGTTTCCAGTATAATGTCTCTTTTATTTATAAGGTTTCTCTTTTCTTATGATGAAATGATATCCATTTTTTTTATATTTATTATGTTATGATTGTATAATGTTTATGAAACCCATTTTATTCTTTGGGTTATGATGAATGATTTATGTTTATGTTGTGGCACACACAAGAATGATTTCATTATGATATGGGTGGGACCTATATCTCCCTACAATGCATTGGGTAATGATTTATATTTCATGATATAGACAATGCTGGAACGGTATGTTAATCTGGTTTAGTGATACAGGACTGCAATGAGGAGTGTACTCGATTCAAAAATGGACTTTCTACACTAAGATGGCCTTGGTAACAATGCCTTGGCTACTATGGAAATCATATCATGTGCTTAATGGATTCCACAATTAAATGTTTTATTCCCATGCTATTTTATCATGATTGATGGTCCTCTATGATCTATTCCTTACGTACTGCCAGGATTTATTTCACAACTCAAGATTTTGATGTTTAAACATTATGTTCATGTTTTGAAGTTCAAATGTATGTAGTTTGTTTCTTTATCTCCATGCTTACCCTTACTGAGCATTTGATCTCACCCTTTATATGTTTTCATTTCCATTGGATATAAAGAATGATTTTGGGTAAGGAAAAAAGGGGAATATCTTTTTGGGAGATGTTGAATATCATTCACCAAGACTTGAAGATTATATTCCTAGTTTCCAAAGACACTAAATTATTACGGTCCTTTGGTGTCTATTTTTTTATCTATTAAGTATTCCAAAAAATTAATGTAATGTCTATGTATGTTATGCTTGGGTCTCTACAGGTTCCATGCTCTTGTGGAAACCTGGCAGCCTTGTGCCACCGGCCTCTTCATGGCCGGCTCATTGTCGGTCGCCACGTGAACCACCTCCATCATCAACGATCAAGAACAACAAAAAAGGTGGGTCTGTCCATGTTTGTGCGGTATGAATCATCTTCCTCATGTTGATATCATTCTGTTTTCATACCAGATATTTGTATGAAGAAAAACGAGTACAAAACAATTCAAACCACTACCTTTCATGTTAATTGATGATGGAGTCACGGGAAACATGCGTCATTTCATAGACATCGGGAAAGAAGAAGTCGAGGATGGCGTCGACATTCTTCATGGGCGGCAATGTTTCCTTTAATTTCCATGGTTGAAGTGGGAGAAGACGGTGCTCGCCCTTTTTCAGTAGGAGCGTTCTTCACGTTCTTCATTGATAGGATAATGTTCTCTCTCAAGGTTCCACCGAAAAGAACTCCCATCCAACATAATGGGTTAAGACAACCCATTATTTAATTTTTTGCAAAATAATTCAAAAAGATTTGAATTCTATGATACCATTCACTTAATTAATGGGTGGATAGTTGGCAATTAAATGGTGGGGATGTTCAAGGGTTCACACTTACTTGGGGGTTCCAAGGGTTTCATCTCCCGGGTGGTCTCCACATAATGAAATCCTTCCATGTGAGGTTATGTGGAGGTGGTCCCCATCACCATAACTTCTCATGGGTGGTTATGGTGTGGTGGCCCCAACCAATAACCCCTCTTGTATTTTTTAATGACCATAGTATCAAAGTAACGGTTAACACTTATTTTAATTAAATTTAACAAAAACCTCAAAATCTAACTTCTATTCTTGTTAGAAAGCAACTGTGATGAATGTCTCACTATGAAATCACTAACACAGTAAGATCAACGGTGCCCTAAGATTTCAATTCTGAGCACCGGTTCAAAAGTTATAAATTCCGAACGTACGTTTACTAAATGTCACCGAACAAAACTTCAGAATTTGATTCCAGGCACACTGGGCCTCAGAATCAAGCAGTGTCTGAAACTACAGACTCATAAAATTCCCATGTATTTAAAAATAATTCAATAGAATTATAGTTATTTATAGAAATGGCTTTGATGGTGTGAATTAGAGAGAATGGGGTACCTTTAAATAAGAGAGGTGAGGGGCACGCTAGGAAAAGCTAGAAATATAATTTTATAATAAAATCATATTCGATTTATAAGGGCTCTATAATGAATTATTTAATGTCTATCGTGGGGATGTGTCTAAAACCACACAAACAATAGGTTTTAGACAGCTTTGGGTCATTATATTAACTTTATCTTTTAGTTCTAACTCTTAGTTAAATAGTTTTACATTTATCATGTCTCTTTGTATTTTAATAATATATGGTTTATAAACATACAATATACATCCAAGAGAACCCCAAGTGATTCATTAATGATAAACCTATAACTTCATAAGTATTTTTTCCTAACCATAGATTTTTAGGATTATAATATATGTTATTAATAAAATATTTGTTTTAAAACTCATTTATGTCAATTTTGACAGTGTTTGATATTTTGTTTTTGATAAATTCATAACATCATTATTAATTTCAAAAAAAATCATCTAAAAAATCCTAATAATTCATATTAACCTATAAAATCAATTTAATTCATAAAAAGTCTCAAATTACATTTATTTGGATATTTATAATATCAATTATTTTACTCTTTTATTAATACAGTATTTACTGCTTCATCATTGTGTCATAAGTAAATATAATTATTTAATTTCAAAAAAATATAAATAAAAGAAAATTATGTAAGAAATATTTTTCTATTTGTAATTAATATTTATAGTTGAATTTAAATTATGTTAAACACTATATTAAAAAATGATTAGTTATTAAACAATGAATTAAACACTTTTAACTCTTCTTTAAATTAAATAATAATAAATGTCCTAATCTATTAAAAATGGACCTAAAGGATCATATTTTATTCCTAAGGTTGTTTATGGTCGAATTACACTTATCCAATAGAATAAGGACATATGTTAGGCTAAAAATAATATCATTTTTACCTTTAATTACCCTATTTACATTTAACTATGGTAAATAAAAATGAAAAGTTACTATTCACCAAAAATTATTTTCATCTAATTGAACCACATTTTACTAACTGATATCAACCATGTCTCTCATATTATTTAAATTCCCCTCACAGAAGTTGTAAAATTATGTTCTATGTGAATTTTCAAATTCTCCTAGGGTGTGGGTAAAAGATGGTGAAAAGTTTAATAAAATCTTCATATATCTAAAATTATTATAAACTGACTCCAATGAATTATATTGAACTTAAATTTGTATTATGTATCTATTTTGACCTAAAATAAGTTTAAATAAAATAAATTATTATTTAAATAAAAATTTGTTTTTAAACTATAACTCATTGTTTTAAACTATTCATAAAAAATTGAAAGTTTTCAGAAAAATACAAAAAATTTACCTTAAGCAAATTTCGATATTACAAATCCAAAAAATAACTCCATTTTAAAAATATAACATTTATAAATTTTCAATAGGTGGCTATTACTATTCATAATAGCTAATTTGATTTGTTGTGGTGTGTTAGAACTCGATGTTTCATACAACACATGCAATTGTATTATTCAAAGAGAAGAGTACTGTGGAAGCTTGGGGTTTTATAATTATTATTACATTATCATATGATTTTTTATATATATTTATATTATGATTTTATTATATAATACAATTCTATTCATATTAAGTAATTTAACACTGAAATTAGATATAAACAATGTCAATTTTTTTGATGGATTTTACTTGTAAAAAACCTATTTTCTCATTTTGACAACAAGGATTACATTTTAATTAATTTCATCCAATTATATGTAATCAATTTTGAAAAATAGATTCCATATTTGGAATCATTAACTCCAAATTATGAAAATTTTTCTTTTTTTGAACATTATGAAAAGTAACTTTGGTAATAAATTTTATTGCCTTGGTGAATGGAAAATCAGGAAATTAATGGCAAAAATAATATTATAATAATATAATACAACTCAAAAAATGTCCAATTTTAATTGTATTAGTGTATCAACACTATGATCATTGTTGGATATATTTTAGTACCACATGGAGCCACAAGAATAACTTTAATACTTATATAATTAAATATACAATGAATTTTTATTTTGGTTACACATTTATTTTTAAAGGTAATGTATTTTAATATGTAGTCATACATGGGATCTATTTTAATATAAATATTATTTGAATTCTAAAATTATTATATACATGATGATATTTTATTTTTAAATTTTTTAAATTTAATTATTAAATTTAATTATAACATAACGATAATGTATGGATTTTTTAATTATTGAAATAATAAAATAAATGACATTATATACATTAAAATAAATATTATTTTCAATAATTGTTTTCTTGAAGTAATTTTATAGTCTTTATTGATATGTTATTTATAATTTCAAGAATTTTGATCAAACCTATCTTACTATTATGATATTTTTTATAAGTCAACAAATGAATAGTGTAAGAAATGAAACTATTGATATTTTAAAATAAAAAATAGTTTGTTAAATGATATAAAATTCCAAAAAAATATAATATTTTTCCCAATGTTATGATAAGTAAAAATATTTCATAATTATACATTTTGTGGGCTATTTTACATCTTATGGTAATTACATTAACCCACAATATGTAAATAACAAAATAACACAGTATGATTAAAAAGGGTAAAAAAGGGTTGAACCAAAAAGATAAGGAATGAAAAATATTAAAAATAATATCTATAATGATTGAATAAATGTATATATATTATATTGATGACATATTTATCATTTTGAAATAATTATTTTTTTATTTATGTTTTTAATTTCCATGCACATAAAAATGATAATGTCGTTCGTGCATACATGTGAACTATTAACTCGATGAATCAATCTGAGTTGTTTTTATTCACAAAATAACTTTTATTACATATTTAAATATATTTAAATGATTATATTGATTTTAATTATATTATTATTTATATGGAAAGATATTTAAATAATTATCTTATTTCCATAATGATCAATGGAAAATGGAAACGATACTCATGCGTACATACGACATACCATCTCTGTAATTATAATGTTGTTCATTTTTCATACCACAAATGAATGGTTAGATTTTAAAATTATTATTTATATATAAAACTATAATGAATTTTATTCTTGATATGACTTAATTATAAAAACATTGACCATTGAAATCAGTACAAGTTCAATTTCAACTCAAATATCAATTAACGACAAATCATCTGATATAAAAATAAAAAATTATGTAATTGTTGTGACATAAAAATAAGTGGTATAAAAGGATAAATTTAAATTAAAATGGTTCCAATTTATGTTAAATTTTTCATAATTTAAATATTACATAATATTATGATTTTACATGACAAACAAGAATCAATTTAAGAGACATCATCTTAATCTTCTATCATTGTGGCATATCTTGATGTTATAAAACATTATAATCCAATATGGTGTATATAAAACCCTTTGGAAATGTAATATCATGAATTATTATATTATCATGATATTTATTGTATTATTTTATGTAATTTATAAATTATATTTATTTTATTATATCCCTAGTGGTAAGAGACACTTTAACTAAAACATAATTTTAAAATACTTTTTAGATTTATTGTATAAGACAATCTATTTAATGTTCATGTTTTAAAATTGTATTTATCAATTTATTTTTATGGACATGAATGATTTTAAATAGTAACTCCTATCAAAACATTCTATGTGGATTGGAACACATTTATTCAAATGTATTTTTACTAAATGTTTTTAATGGTTTTAAAAATTGATTAAATATTTAAATATTGTAAAATGATTTCTTGTGATTGAAGATAATTGTTTTGGTGAAATTTTTAAAATTTAAATATTTTATGTGGTAAAATTATATAATGGAATGTGGAAATTTTATGGGTTTTTACGTGATATACCAATGATTGATTGTTAAGTGAAAAACCTTAGATATGTGGTCCCGTGATAAACCCAAGAAGAGTGGTTACATTAAACCCACCAATGCATTGGGTATAGATGTTGGTTCTATGGATATTCCTTTTATATATTTGTGTGGAAGTCGACTATTTGGTAATTTTAATTTATGTATGATGATGTCCCATGTTATATTTATATGTTATATGTGATTTCTATAGGTTTTATTGAAATTTTTTGATTCAATAAATAGTAAGAAATGAGATTTTATTCAGTGAAGAAAATTTTCTACTTCCTTAAGGTAAGATGTATTATATTATGATAAATTATTCGTGGTTTAAATTATTTCATAAAGATATCAATTTTCATTCTTTTTGTATCACATACTGTGATTTTTGGGCTCATCCCTTATTTTAAATAATTTTCCCCTATCTCAAGATTGTTAAGGGAAAAGAGGATTTCTCGAGGAAAGTAACAAACCTGAATCTTGAAATGAAAACATGTTTTCTTTTTTAAATGTGTTTCATTTGGTGAATAAAATTTATGATATTTAGATATTTCCAATTTTTATACTTATGGTTTTATTATGAATGATTTATGGTATAATTATCTAATGATCTAAACATAAAAATATCCACAACGTGAAATAATTTAAAATTTTTGACATATGTCAATATTATTTAATGACTAAGGCAAATTCATTATTTTTTATATCATATAACGGTTAAGAAAACATTAGTGGTTAAGGTGATATTTAATAATAAGATATAAGTTATATATTTCCTTAATGGTTTTCATAATAAAATGATTGAATGTTAAATTAGATAAATTTAAAGAGTTTTATAAAACATAAATAAGTATGTTTTAGTGTTTATAATCTACATTAGATAGTATATGATGATTTTACTTGTATACTAACACTAAATTTTTGGGTTTTGGTAAATGGATGGATCCAACTAGAAGTAATGTAATGATGGATGTGAAAGAAAATATAGTATTTATATGAATAAGCATCCAATAGAAATGGGAGCTATAATGAGAAATAACTTTGTTATTTTAAGGAAACAAATAAGAGTCATGGTTAACTACTAGAACCATGGTGAGTTTTCTAACACATAATATATGATTGAAATGAATCCCTATGGATTTTCATTTAATTATCATAAAGTTAATCATATTTATCAACATATGTGTCAACTATGTAAAATGAAACACCTAAAAAATGTATCAAAAGGCTGCGATAGTGTTATAGATGTCGATATAAAGGTCATAAAGTAATAACCTTCCATGAAAAAAGGAACCATTCAGTTGAATTTAGTAAATGCAATGATTTTCTCTCTGAGTTATCAATTTAATGTTATTAATATTTTGGAATATTTTCATCATGGAATCAAATTTCTAACTAAGAAAGTTCATGAATTGGATCAGGAGGACCACTTAAATAATTTCTTAGTAATCAAAAATTCGATTAAAATGGAATATTATGAAAATTACAATGTCCTATGAATGATATATATTATATATTTTCTCATGTTCTAAAATTTGTGAATCTTAGGAAAAGATTCATTTTTTGTTTGTAGGAGACATTTATTATAGAATAAGATGGAAAATCATGGTTAATAGATCATGAATAACGAATAATGATTAAAAATTATTCAAATAAGGGATTTAAGACTTACGGTAGACTATATAATGATAAAATATTTTAAAAAATTAATGATCTTTCAATAATGAGATTACTTTGGAATATTTATTGTGTATGGGTAACTCTAAATGTTGTTATGTGAAAATATAACTAAAGGAAGAATTATATTTTCATGTGTAGATATAATAATAATGAACCTTTTATGGATTACATGATCCTTAATTTTTATGTAATTATGGGATATTACATTATGGGATGAAAATTGAATGGCATGAGACAAAATTTGAGATTAAAATATTTTATGGCTATTTTTGAGTATTTTATATCAATTTTGGAATGTTATAAGAATTTTATACTTTTAGAAAAAGTAATACCCAAAATAAGGGTGAAACCCCATCATGTTCTGCAAGGCCATGAGAATCAAACCAATAAATAAAGTTAGATAAGGATTTATTTCATATAACTGGCCTACGTGAAGTCCCAATTGAGTAAAACATTATCTTTGTTAAAATATTAAATTGAAAAAAATATTTTGATTTTGGGACATTATGTTTTTTTAAATGGATATCCTTGGTAGTGGAAAATTATTTGGGTGATTATATGACAATTGTTATATTGGAAGAGGTTAACTCTTTTTGGATCTTTATATGATTATGGTAATTACAATACCATGGGATTTTATTTGAGGTGTAATGGATGAATTTTATTTTTATATAATCTATAATTTTATTGTGAACATATGGATATTAGGATTATTTAATGAAATTATTATCCTATCGTGGAGAATATTTTATTAGGTTAATTAAATGTGATTTGAGACATTAATATTAGTTGATGTTGTTTGGAGAGAAGTGTTAAATTTTGTTCTAGAAGACAATTTGATCCAATAATTATGAATTTGGGTTTTAAATATTAGTTTGTATTATTTTTAGAAATTTTAAGGATAGTTATTTATTTAATTATTTATTCTATACATTGGTTATTACTATTGTATATTATATATTAAAAGATTTTATCTTCATAAAATGATTTTATATTTTTCTTAATTAATAAATCATTTACTATCCATTTTTTTGGTTAATGTGTTAAGATAAGAGAAATAGATAGTTAATATTTTTTAAATTATGTGATTCTCTATATGTTGATTCTTGTGTTTTTGGCATAAAAATTTCCACTTGAATACCCATCGTTGAGATTAAATATATGATTTTGTAGTGGAATTCTATCAGTTGGTGAAATAATACTTCTGTTGTAAGTATATTTCATTATGTTAATTTTTAATGTAGTAAAACAATTCAACAACTCAATAAAATGGATCTTAGAAAAAAATATCGACTTACTTTTCCTACGATGAAATCAAAGACCATTTAACCCAACACATGTTTTTGTTTTTTAATTTTTAACTTTATCCACTTCATGATTTATATCACTCTCCATCCGAATAAGATTATATGTATTCAACTCAATTTCATTGTCATCTTACGTGGAACACTTGTATCTATAATCATAGGTTTCCATTTTAATTCACTTTATATATTTTCATGTTGAATAATTTTTTTTTCTTTTTTAGGATGTGGGATTTCAATAATCGTATTTTCAAAAGTAAAATATTTTTTATCAAGCACAAATTTAAAATTATGAGGATGGTATTTCTAATAGGCAAATGGATGTAAAATCATAGGTAATTATAGAATAATAATTATTGATACTATTAATATTTATTCAATAGATATTAATTTTACATTGATGTTGATGACATATCATATAGTATACCTGACATGAAACAATGGGTTTCTCAAAATTCATACGTCACACACAAGTTTGAGTTATACAAAAAGATAATATATTAATAATAATATTATTTAATTTTGTAGTTATCACATAGCTATTATAATGGTGGTAATTCATAATAATCATTGAATTATGAAAAAATGGTTTACACATGTCTGTATAATGATTCATTGGATAGAAAATTAGATATGAAATTAAATAAAGAACCAATTTAATATCAAGGATGTGTTTTTGTGAAAAACAATTTAAATGAAAATAAATCAGTTTATAAAATAATAAAATTACAATAACTGAATTTTATTAATGATAATTATATTTAATATATTCAAAATAATATTTAAAATTAATATTATATGTTTTCTTGATATTATATAAGAACTAATATAATTTTATGGATAGAATGATTGTTTTTCTTTAAGTATAGTTTTACAACCTTTTGATGGATAATAATTTTTTAATATTAATTTTTTTTCAATTTCAAATGTTATTTTTTAAAAAATAAACTTTTTATATGAATGAGGGACATAAATATTAACTTTTTTTGATATATTGGTATTTTTCATATAAAATATATATATTAATGAATACTGAAAATTACAACATTATATTTTTTAACATCCTTTTTGTATATTTCATTTCTATTGTAATTTAATCATTTTAATTGGTTTTAATGTATAAATATATTATTATTTTTATAATTTAATCCAATTTTTGTAATTGTATGTAATTTCTAATTGAAATTAGATAAAAAATTTAAGCATTATATAGATTTAATTTTCAAAAATGCCTTTTCTCATTCTGACAAAGAGGAGTGATTTTTTATTAGTTTAATCTAATATATATGTATTGAATTTAGGAAATATTTTTTCAATATTTGGAGTCATAATGTCAAGAAATTTAATCATACCCGTTAATTTATAGAAATTATGAATAATAACTTTGGTAATAAATTTAATTATGATAGTTAATTGAAAATTTGTTAATTAAGTCTAAAAATAATAATATATTAATATAAAACTACACAACACATGTACTAATTAAATTGGATGAGGGTATACAAAACATGATCATAATGGGGTCTATTATAGGACAACTATGAGCCTCATATATGACATTAACACTTCTGTAATATTATCTTAAATGAATAGTCATTTTTAGTACACTTTGTTTTTTAAAGTGTAATGTATTTTAATAAGAAGTTATACAAGGGATATATCTACTATAATATGTCATTATAAAAATAAAACAATTACCTACATCATTATAATTAATTTATAATGTTTATTAATTAAATAATTAAATTGGATTATAACTTAATGATGAGGTGGCAATTTATTAATTAATGAAATAAATAAATAAATAATTTTAAAAATATTAAAATAAATATTATATGGCAAATTTATGTCACGAATGAATTATATATATATTTTTTATTATTTTTTATTATTTAAATGAGTTCTTTTTAAATTGTCTTGTTGTTATGATTTTTTTAAAAGTCAACTAATGAATACGTTCAGAATCTACAGTACTAGTATTTTAAAATATAATAGAGTTTATTTTTTTTTTTAAATCCTAAATATAAAATATTACGAAACATTTATAGGATAAGAACAAATATAAAATAAATTACTATTATTTGTGTCATTTTATATCTTTTCAGAATTACAATATCCCAAAATGTGTACATAATAAAATATCAATATTATATTCAAAATGGTAAAATGTGTAATAAACCAAAATTATAAGGTTAAATGGTATTAAAATATTTGTTAATATTAAATTTAATTTGGATATTATTCCCAAAATCATCTAATATTCGAAATAAATGATTTTTGGATTATTTGGAACAGAAAATGAATTTTTATTAATTTAATATTTTAATAGTTTCCAAGGGTGCCCCTCCCATCTCTTACAAATAGGTTCCCACTATTCTCCAACACTCACACATCCATGACCTTTTATATAAGACAATATATACATAAAAATATACTTATAATCTCTACACACATTATTAAGGCCATATTGATTGTATAAAAATCTCATCAAAGGTGTTAAGGTGTTATTAAACAGTGATCAAAGAAGATGTATCATATTTTAAGTGTTTCTAATTTATTTATTCTTATAGATTATTTAAATATCCTCCATCCATGATGAAATAATCAATATGATATATTAAATATAATGAGTTTCTATTATGTTAATATTATCACCAAAATATATCTCCCATTTTATCAAATGTGAAATAATCATTTAATTAAAGAATACGACAGGTTACCACCTCACGAACTGATATAGTTCTTTTTTTCAACATGATAAATCAGGAATTATCATAGTGAGGGAATAAATGATTATATATGATATCCATGATATAGTTTTTATTTTAACTAAATAATAATTCAATTATTATTTACTTTCTATGCATATAAAATTGATAATGTTGTTCATGAGTGTGTGTGAATTATCACGCTTATGAAGTGATGGAGTCATTTTTATTCACCACATCACATATATGATTCATATATATCGGCATATTTAAATTATTATTATGATTTTATTTATATAATAATCATTCTAGATTTATAATATAATAAATACTTTATTTGCATAATTATTTACGAAAAATGGAAACATGACTCAAGTGTATATACCACCTACTGTCTCTATGATTAGAACATCGTTCAATTTTTAAAACACAAATGAATTGTTATAATTTAAAAGTGTAATTTTTTTTATAAATTTCATAAATTTTATTATTGAGATTTTGTAATTAATATCACATGGATTTTAAGTCCCTATCCTTAAACATTACATAATCTTTATTTATTTCAAGAATACACATTGGGGATATTTTTAGGTTTAATGTTTTAGAGATTTATATCATAAATCATTCATTAAATTCAAAATTTAAACATGTTTGTTACATCAAAGACAATATTAATTATCTCCACAAAAGGAAACATATTTAAAATAAAACATGGTTTCTTTCATGACACGTCCTCGACACTATCATCACATCATGTACCTTTTCCTTGACTAGTGAAAAACATTTCAAAAACATGGGATGAGCACAAAAAGCTCAGTAAGGGTTTTTAAAATACAGAAAAAACATTATTCCATTTATACATAAGAATCAATGAAATCATACTTTACTCATAAAACATAAGAAATTTATCATACCTCATGAAATCATAATATTTATGAATAACTAATAAAAATCATAAGATATAAAGGTAACTTGTGAAATTCATAACATTCTTACATAGGGAGTAACGGTCGTGCATACATTTGGAATAACCATCACAGTATATTCCATAAATCTATTTGGAGGATCTTTATAGTTTTACTCCATCACATTAACCAATTCATTGGAGAGCTATGTCAGGGATCACCCGCCCTTAGTATATCACAGAACCACCCGTCTTGATAAACAATGTCCATGAACCATAACATAACTCTATCACATAAAACATGCATTAAGGAAACACAACATTTCCAGATTTCAATAAAAAAATGTCAATAAAAAACAATTATATACTAAAAACATTATCAAAACCATTTTCAATACCATGATAAAGTAAAACTCGATATTTATTTTTCATTTAAAAAACGCATGGCTTGTAGAGGAAGCAAAAACTCAAATAATGGTCACGGTGATAGAGAAGTCATTGTTGCTACATACATAATACAAAAACATTCCTTTTGTAATTTAGTAAAATGATTTGTGTCAAAAGATTCAATTTTAATGAAATTAATAGTAAAATGGGTTTATTATAAATCTAATAAAAGATGTTTATATATAAATTGATGTATGCCTCAATGAAAGGAGATTGAGACGATGTCCCTTACCTCAAATCTGACATGTCTTGTTCGTTTCTTTATATTATAGAATAATAATCTTTGGTCAATTTATAATTGCTTAATGAATTAATTTAAAGTTTATTATTCAATTCATATCACATATTATCATAGTATAATAATTAGTTAATTATGTGAGTTCATATCATATGTTTTGTCGATGTTCGGTACATGACTAAAAAATAAAATTTTTTGAAAATAATTTCCCATGTAGTTATAAGTACATCATCTCCAAAATGGAATTAATTATTTAAATATCATATGTATCTAGTATATATTCATTTTATACTATTCTATAACATTTGGAGATAAAAAATCAATGCACTGTTCATCGAGACGGTAGGCAATACGTATACATGAATGAAAATTTCATTTTTTTCATATAAATGGTAATTAAAACTAAATTACACACATATATATAATTACAATATAATATATATTTTATATAGGAAACATAAGTTCATTAATTACATTATTTATAAATTCCATGTTTGGCATGAACAAGTCACATCCCATGAGGGGGCGGTAGTCCACACTTTCTCATATGAATTTATCACATTTGAAACATGAAAAGCATAAAAGTATGTTTAAATATAAAATAAAGAATCATATAGAGGACATAAAAATAATATATATCATATATTAATATAGTGATATCATAATGGCCACCATTAAATTTGTTAAAAGGAGATTGAACAATCATTATTTCGTGAGGCAGTAATTCACCACCCACAGAAACAGTATGTTTTTTAACCATTAGGTGGAGGTGTGTGTATGTGTAGTTCTTATCATTCTCATAACAACATCAAAGTATATTTAAGATAATATTTTTGTTACAAAATAATGGACTAAAAAGAGTTTAAGGTCTTATAGAAGAAAAATAAAACAAAAGAACATAAGAGAAAACATTACCTCTAATTTGTGTAATTCTTTATTGATTTGATCCAAAGGCTTCCTTGGATAGACTTCTTCCCAAAGTGAGGATTATAAGAGTAATAGAGGGATGTCTAGAGATAATATGAAAATATTCTGGACAATCCATGTTCTTGAGAGGTGTGGGTAAGGGGGTAGAGGTGGGGGCCTTTTATATGAGGGAGGATGGTCACTTTTGGAAAGTCTCGAAATGTTACTTTATTATAAAATGGTTTTTGGATTTTAAAGGTCCCAAAATGATATATTTCAAGTAAAAGGTGATAATGGTTATAAATATACCCATATAATAGTATTTAGACAATTTTAAGTATTATATTTTACCTTTATCTTTTCATTTTATATAAATCGTTCATTAATGAGGTAATCGTTGCATCATCATGGTGTCATAAATAAACTTATTTATATATGGTCTAAAAATTTTAAAACAAAATACAATGATGTAGGAAATATTATTATATTTCCAATGACTATTTATAGTCTAATAGATCATTTATATAAACAAAATTAAAATTGTTTTACTTATGTGTTACATAGTTTGGTTATATTTTCCTTTCTTAAAAAATAATATGATAAAAGTTCACAATAACACCAAAGTGATTCCATGGAGTATCTAAGTTGGAACAAGGCATACCATAGCCATCCAATACACAACTAAGAGTATTTTGACAGATGTTTTGGTCATTTTATATTATTATGATAATATTTTATTACCCTTAACTACTCGATTACTAATTAATCTTGATAATTAATGATAATTGACGTCATTACTATTCATAATGTCCAAAAGAAAAAGAGTCTTAATTACATAATTAGGAAAGTATGATTCCAAATATGGAATCCATTTTACCCAATTACAAACACAAAAATTGTTGTAATTAATTTAAAAATAATTCTCGTTGTCAAAACAAACAACAAGTTTTCAAGAAACAATATCTATTAAAAGATTGACAGTTGTTTATGTCCAATTTCAATGTCAAATTAATTCCAAAGACCACCATTGAAGTAAATGATAAAAATATATTATAATTACACTTTAAAAACAAATAAAAAGATAATATAACCATATAATTAAATTATATGAAAAAGAAGTTTTGAAGTAAAATGCAGTATTTTTCAATATTCATTAAAAAATAAACATTATCAGAAAAATACCGAAACTTTATCCAATGTAAATTTCAATGTCACAATTCTAAATAAAATATTTATTTTGACTAATATGGCTTATAAAATTGTCAAAAGATAGATTTACAAATGGGTTTCCATCAAAATGTGGTAAAATAATCTTTTAAAAATATTAGATTATTCTATGCTTAAGATCGGATTTATTCTCATTTTAAGCTTCTAAAACACAATCTAATTCATAAATAGATATTGATATGAAAATAAATTATTATTTACATATTTGGTATGTTACATCCTTCCCCCTTTAGTAAATTTTATCCCCGTAATTTATTCACTTCTCAAATAAGTGGGGGTATTTATCCCTCATTGCCTTTTCAGATTCCCATGTTGCTTCTTAAACTATATGGTTTTTTATAGAACCTTTACCTGATGAATCACCTTATTCCGCAATACTTGATCCATGTGGTTAAGAATCTGGACTGGTTGTTCCTCATAAGATACATTCCCATCCATCTGAACTACCTCTAGACTCAAAACATGAGATGGATCTAGCATGTACTTCTTTAACATTGAATCATGAAAAAAATTTATTTACCTAAGATAAATTCGGAGGTAAATCCACTTGGTAGGAAACTGATCTATCTTTCTCCATAATGTCATAGAGTCCAATAATACTTGTACTCATCTTTCCTTTCATACCAAATCACATCACACTTTTCCATTGTGAAACTTTGAGCAATACATGATCACCTTCTTCAAAAGAGAGATCCTTCATCATGTTGTCCACATAACTTTTCTACCTAGTCTAATCTATTCTCAAGTGTTTCTTTACTAGCTAAACTTTTTCTTCTATCTCTTCTACAAATTCTGGTCCCATCAACTTCCTTTAACATACTTCATCCCAAAATCTTGATTTCAACACCTCTTCCCATATAATGCCTCAAATGTTTCCATATGTATACCGGAATGAAAACTGTTATTATAGGAAAACTCAAAAAATGAATGATGTTGGTCCCAACTTCCATGATAATACATCAAACAGGCACATAGAAAATCCTCCATGTCTGAATTGTTTGTTTTGACTGCCCATCTAATTGAGGATGAAAATCTGTACTAAAATTTAATTGAGTATCCAAAGACTTATGAAGGAATTTCCAAAAGTAATAAGTGAAACTGGGATCACGGTCAAATACAATGGATAGGGGAACTCTGTGTAACTTGACTTTCTCTTTAAGATACAATCGAGAAAGTTAATAT
Source organism: Viscum album (assembly GCA_963277665.1). Lineage (NCBI taxonomy): Eukaryota > Viridiplantae > Streptophyta > Magnoliopsida > Santalales > Viscaceae > Viscum > Viscum album. The sequence goes on from OY728136.1 coordinate 1,599,890,520, forward strand.
AGGAAAAAATTATCTCGTATAGAAAGGAAATGAGCAGATTTAGTCAAGAGATTAACAATAACCCAAATTGCATTATTACATCGAGGTGTCTTTGGTAATACCACAATGAAGTCAATGGAAATATTCTCCTACTTCCACTATGGCACTGCTAAAGGCTGAATCATCTCCTTCTATAATAGCCACTCTACTTTACACTGTTGACAATTGAAACAATTAAATGTAAAATTAGAAATATCTTTTTTCATTCAATCCTACAAATAATACTGCCAAAGATCTCTATACATACTAGTACTGCCTAGATGAATTGAAAAAGGAGAATTATGATCTTCATATAACAACTCTCTCTTCAACTGTGAATCACAAGGCACAACAAATCTATTCGCAAATCTGAAAAAAAATCATTATCATTATTGAATTCAGGTAACATATGCTTCTGAACCATGTCTAACTTTTTCTACAACTCACTGTCTTGCTTTTGTGCTTGCTTACTCTGGTATGATAGAGATGATTTAACTGATACCTAAAAAAAAGAATAATTTCCTACACCAACTACATACAAACAAAAATTCATCAAATCTTTAACCAAAGGATCACGTTCCACACATAACATGGTTATTGAAGCATTACTTTTTTGACATAAACCATATGCCACTTTATTAGCTTCTCCTGGGTGGTAGAGAATCATGAAATCACAATCCTTTTATAATTATATCCATATCCTCTGTCTCAGGTTCAATTATTTCCAAGTGAATATATAATTTAAACTTTTGTGATCAGTATATAATTCAAACTTTACACCATACAAATGATTCCACCAAATTTTTAAAGCATAAACAACAGAAGCTAATTCCAAATCATGTGTAGGGTAATTTATCTCATATGTTTTCAACTGATTTGAAGCATAAGAAATAACTTGATCATTCTGCATTGGGATGCAAGAAAGTCCTATCAATGAAGTATCAATGTAGATTACAAACTCCACATTCATGGAAGGAAGTGCTAATACTATATCATTCACTAAAAACCATCAAAACATTCTTTTTCCCATATAAACATAAAACCCTTCGGAGTTAGCTTAGTCAATGGGCTGGACAACCGTGCATTTTGTAGAAAAATTCAGTAATAGCCTTCCCAACCTAGAAAACTATGAATCTAGGTAATTTTTGTGGGTATTTTCCATTCTTCAACAACCATTGTTTTTGCAGGATGAAAATTTATTCCATCTTTAGAAACAATGTCACCATGGAAAAAAATTTGTTGCAACCAAAAGTAACACTTTCTGAATTTCACAAACAGTTTATTTCCTTTTAAGGTTTGGAAAATAACCCTTAAATGACTTTAATTCTCCTATTTACTTTTACAAAACACCAAAATATCATCAATGAAAACATCCACAAAAATATCCATGAACTCATGGAAAATTATTTTCATAAGGTCCATGAATACAGTAGGTGTATTGGTTAACCCAAAAGGCCTAACTACAAATTCATGATGGACATATCTTGTATGAAAAACGATCTTCGGAATATTTTTTCCCTTTACCTTCAACTGATGGTTCCCCTATCTCATGTAAATCATTGAAAAGTACCGAGCTCCTTGGAGCTGATCAAATAAATCTTCTATATGAGGCAAGGGATATTTGTTCTAAACAATGATGTTATTCATGGGTCTATAATCATTGCAAAGTCTCATTGAACCGTCTTTCTTTTTAACAAATAATACAAGAGCACCCCATGGTGATGTTCTAGGTCAAATGAAACCTTTATCTAATAAATATTACAATTTATACTTTAACATTAAATGTTCGATTTGAGCCATTCGAAAAGGGGGTTTTGAAATTGGCTTAGAATCAGGAAATAAGTCAATAGTAAATTCAACTTCCCGATCAAGGCCTATTCTAGGAAACTCACCCAGAAAAACATCAGGATACTCATTTACCACTGGCACATCATTAATCTGAATAGTAACTTTATTTTCAATAATATGTTCAAGGTATCATTAATTTAAATCTTTTAAAAGTTTCTCATACCATTGATATGTTATCAGTAGTAAGGGTTCATTCATTTACACAAACTGGAGGTCTTTCTAAAAAGAAACTTCTTTAGCTCTACAGTCAATCTTATCAAGGTAATCAGAGAGCCAATCCATACCGAGGATAAAATCAAACTCTACTATAGATAAAAAAATAAGGTTTTCAAGTATGTTATTTACATGGATATGGATAAGAATATTCTTATAAATTCTTTTTGCCTCATGATTTCCCCCAGGTGTTTTGACCACAAGTTCTGGAGTAATTTCTTCAGATGGAAATCCCAATTTACTTAAAAAAATTTTCCAAATGAAGGAACGTGTAGAACATGTATCCAACCAAACATTGGCATAATCAGAAAAAACAAACAAAGTACCTGATACCACATTATTTGATGTCCAAATATCTATTGAAGTAGTTGCAAAGGATTTCCCAAAACCTTTCTGCTTGTAGTCTGACTGCTTCCCATCATTCAAGATCTTTTTCAAACACTCATTTACATAATGACCCATCTCATTCCACTTGAAACATTTCAATAATTGTAATCCAAATTTGGTCTTACTATTACCCTGGTCTTCTATTGTGCAATCACGAGCCTTATGTCACATCTTACCACATCAGAAGCACTTTACAAAATTCAAAATACATTCCCCAACATGATTTTTAAAAAATTTATCCCAAACTACAATATTAGTTTTCTTACCATCATACCTTTTTGTTGGATTCTTCCCTATCTCCTGCCACCCTGGTTTCTTTTTCTATTGGTTTTCATAGAATACATGACCATTGAAAAACTCCATTTCCACCTTCTTAGCACAACAAACAAGCTTTTAATAACATTTGAACTCACAATAAGCTAATTCCCTTCTATATATTGGATTTAATCTTGAGTAAAAATGATTTCTTTTACTATCATGGTCTTTGATAAAATTTGGAGCATACCTCGCTAGTCGAGTGAAAATTTCTTCATAAGAAGCCACTGATTCATCCTCTTGCCTAAATCCGAAGAATTATTTTTCCATCCTAAGTCGAACAGCCTTAGGAAGATATATCTCAATAAACATACCTTTGAATTCATCCCAATCAGGAGCATCAATCTCATAAGCATCCCCTGATATTTTTAACCAATGACCACCACTGATATGCTTCACCATCCAAATGGTAAACAACAAGACTAACTTTTTGATTTTCTGAACACCCTATGACATAAAAAATCTTATCCAGTGCTTTAATCCACCCTTCAGCTAGCACATGGGCAGATGATACTCTGCATGATGGGGGTTGTTTACTCATGAAATGTGCCACCACTGACATGTTCCTCTGCAGTTGATCTGACTGATCTTGTTCATGGATACCACCACCATTTATCATTTGAGTCAAATGCACCATTACTTCAACAAACTGTTCAGTTCCAATTCCAACCATCTTAGGATGCTGATTTGGATGGTCACTTCTTTCTGTATTCCTTCCCAGCACTGCATTCCAATTTCCATTGCGGAAAACCATTCTGAACAAACTTGCCTTATATGAAGCAATGTGGTAATCTTCAAATGCTATATCATTTCAATTTGACCATATTGTAAAAAATAATATTTTTGGATAATCATTTAAAAGAATTATAACTCCTAAAGTTGGCTAAACTGACCATGATACCAACAATAAGGCCCCCGCCTTAAGCATTACTTAATCATGAGTTATTTTATGAATACACATTGAGGATCTTTTAATGTTTAGAGTTTTAGAGAATTAGATCACAAATCATTCATTACATTCGAAATTTAAACAATTTTGTTACATCAAAGACAATATTCATTTTTTCCACCAAAGGAAACATATTTGTAATAAAACATGGTTTCTTTCTTGACACATACATGGCACTGTCATCACATCATGTACTTTTCCCTTTACCTATGAAAATCATTTCAAAAACATGGGATGAGCATAAAAATCTCAGTAAGGGATATAAAAATATTGAAAGAACATTAGTTAATTCATACAAAAGAATCAATGAAACCATATATTACTCATAAAACAAAATCACTTTAACGTACTTCATGAAATAATAAGATTTATGAATAACTCATGGAAATCATAAGACATAAAGGTAACTTGAGGCATTCATAACATTATTACGTAGGAAGTAGCCCTCATGGTTGCGTTTGGAATACCCATCAATGTATATTACCTAAATCTTTTTAGATAAACCTTATTGTTTAACTCCCTCCCATTACCCAAGGCATTAGAGAGCTATCTCAGGATCACCAGACCATAGTTTATCATGGAACCACTTATCATCATAAACAATTCCCAAGAACCATAACATAATCATATCACATAAAACATGCATAAAAGAAACGTAACATTTCCACATTTCAATCAAAAGATATCAATAAAAACATTTATATAATCAAAACATTATCAAAACCATTATCAATACCAAAAAAACTAAAACATGGTATTTATTTTTCATTTAATAAATTTTAGGGATTGTAGAGGAAGCTGAAACTCAAATAATGGTCACGGCGGTAGACAAGTCATTGTCGCCGCACACGTAAGACAAAAAAATTCCTTTTGAAATTTAGTAAAATGATTGATGTAAAAAGATTACTTTTAAATGAAATTAAAAGTAAAAATGTTTTATTATACAACTAGTAAAATATAATATTATATAAATTGAACTATGCCTCAATGATAAGAAAATTGAGATGATGTCTCTAACCTCATGTCTGACTTGTCTTGTTCGTTTCTTTATATTTATGAATAATAATTATTGGTCAACTTATAATTTCTTAAGTAATTAAATTAATGATTATTATTAAATTCATATAACATATTATCATGTTATAATAATTAGTTAATTATATCAGTTCATATCATACGTTTTGTCGATGTTCGGTAAACGAGTCAAAAATAAACTTGTTTGAAAAGAATTTCCCTTGAAGTTATAAGTATATATTCTCCAAAATGGTATTAATGATTTTAATATCATATATATATCCGTTATATATTCCTTTTATTCTATTCCATAACATTTGGAGATAAAATATGAAATTCCCCATTCATGGAGACGGTAGGCCGTACGTACGCATGAACGCTACTTTCATTTTTTTGTCAAATTAATGGACATTAAAACTAAATGAGAAATATATATTATAATTCCAGTATAATATATATGTTATATAGTAAAATAATTTAATTAAATAAAATATTTAAAAATTCCATGTTTGGCATGAATGAGTCACATCACGTGAGGGGACGGTAGTCCACACTTCCTCAGATCAAACTATCACATTTTCAACATGAAAAGAATAAAGGTATGTTTAAATATAAAACAAAAAATCATAGAGAGGACATAGATATAATATATATCATATATAAATACAGTGACATCATAATGGCCACAATGAAATGTGATAAATATAAGATAGAACAATCATCGTTTTGTGAGACAGTAATTCACCACCCACAGAATAATTATGTTCTTTAACCATTAGATAGAGGTGTGAGTAAGTGTAGCTCTAAACATTATCATAATTACATCACATTATACGAAACATACTGGTGTTTTTACAAAATAAAGGAATAAAAATAGTTTAAGGGGTTGGAGATGAAAAATAAAACAAAAGAACATAAGAGAAGACATTACATCTAAATCAGGTAACTCTTTTTTTATTTGAGCCAAAGGCTTCCATGGAATGACTTCTACCCAATGTGAGCCTTCTAGGTGTAATATTGGGATGTGGAGAGATAATATTAGGATAGGTGAGATGATACAAGGGCTTGAGAGGTGTGGTTGAGGGGGTACAGGTGGAGGCCTTTTATAAGAGGGAGGAGGGTCACTTTTGTAATGTCTTGATATAGTACTTTATTATAAAATGAGTTTTGGATTTTAAAGGTCCCACAATGATATATTTAGAGGATAAGGTGATAAGTGTTCTAAATCCTCCCATAAAATAGGTTTTCTACAATTTAATGTCTTAGATTTTACCTTATCATTTCATTTTATTCAAATCGTTCTTTAATGAGGTAATCACTGCATAATCATTGTGTCATAAATAAATTTATTTATTTAATGTATAAATTTATAAAAAAACCCTCATCTGTTAATTATTTTTAGCTTTCCAATGGCTATATAGAGTCTTAGAGATCATTTATGTAAAAAAAATTAAAATTATTTTACATAAGTGATACATTGTTTGGTTATATTTTCCTTTCTTTAAAAATAATATGATAAAAGGTCACTATCACACAAAAGTGATTCCACGAGGGCCCTAAGTTGGCACAAATCATCCCATGGTTGGCCATGACATATCCATGAGTATTTGGACACATTTTGGTGTCATTTTATATTGTTATGATATTATTATATTGCCCCTACCTACCCTATTACTAATTAATCATGATAATTAAAGATAATTATCACTGTTACTATTCATAATGTCCAAAAACAAAAGAATCAAAATTACATAAATTGGACCTTCTGATAAAAAATATGGAATCCATATTACCAAATTAAAAACACTTAAATTGTAGTAATTAATTTTAATATAATTCCTTTTGTCAAAACAAACTGCATGTTATTAAGAAATAATACATATCAAAAGATTGACAGTTGTTTATATCCAATTTCAATGTGAAATTAATTACAATGACCAACAATTGAATTAAATGGTTAAAATATATTCTAATTACACTTAAAAACCAATTAAAAAGATAATATAAACATGTAATTAAATTAGATGAAAATGCAGTTTTGATGTAAAATGCCATATTTTTCACTATTCATTAAGAAAAGAACATTGTTAGAAAAATACAAAAAAATTATGAAAAGTAAATTTCAATGTCCCAATTATAAATAATTAGTTTATTTCAAATAATATAGCTTATAAAATTATCAAAAGTTATATTTAAAAAATGGTTTCCAACAAAAGGAGGTAAAAGAATCTTAAAAAATTATTAGATTATTCTATACATAAGATTGGATTTATTCTCCTTTTAAGCCTCTAAAACACTATATAATTCATAAATAGACATAGATATAAAAATATATTATTCTTTACTTACGGGGGATGTTACATGGATTATTGAAATCAGCCCAAGTTAATTTTCAACTCAGGTACCAATTATCAACAAAACATCAAAGGTGAACTTAAATATTTATTTAATTTTTATAACATGGTGATAAGTGATATAAAATAAATAAAAACAAATTTTTTTTCAATAATTTGGAAATTAATATAAGATTTTTATTATTGTAGATAAATATATTACCTTACGATTCAAACACAAGTTAAGTGACGTTATCTCAATATCCTTTCAATGAGCCATAGCTTGATGTTATACTCCTTTATTATCCTATAAGGTGAATATGAATTCATTTTGAGACATAATAACATTAATTAAAATCTAATAGTGATATTTAATGTTTAATTTAATTTTAGTCCTTAATGATATTTATTCAAGTGTTACACTAGTGTTAAGATACTCTTTAACTAAATCATTGTTTGGAAATGATTTACTGATTTATTATTCTAATAACATCAACATCTTGTTCATGTTTTCTAAATAGTATTTATGAAATTCTTTATATCTAAATGAATATATTAATATACAAATTTATTCATGGTTTCCATGTGATATGGAAAACATTGATTCAAAATTCAATTTATTAATAGTTTTAAATCATTTTGTAAATTGATTGAAGATTTCAACATGTTGAAATTCTTTCTTTTCATTGAAAATAATATTTTATTAGTGAAATTTTGAAAAGTGAAATATTTTATTTTTTATGATTATATAGTTGTACATTGAAATTTAATGTGTGGGTACATGATTGACCAAATATTCATGGTTACATGATAAACCAAATACATATGGTCTTGTAACAAAGCAAGGATGGTCGGTTGTGTTTATAACTTCCATTGAATTTGGAAATGAAGTTGGTCATATAGACTTTCGATTTAGTTATATATTTGGACATTAAATGTGTGGTTATTGCATTTATGTTTTGTTATTTCTATTTTTACCATTATATGTTATATGAGATTTATATGGGTTTTATGGTAACATTTATATTACAAAATTAGTAGTTAATAAGTATATATTATGTGAACAGTATTTACTACTTCTTAATGGTGAAAAGTGCTATGTTATGATAAATTATACATGGTCTATGTGATTTCACAAGGATAATACTTTTCTTTTATTTTGTATCCCATAAATATCTTTTTATTATAATCCCATGTTTTAAAATGTTTTTTATAGGTGTTATGATTGGAAAGTACAAAGATGATGTCATGTTGAAAGTATCAAATATGAGTCCTAAAAAGAAATTATGTTTTATTTTTAAAAGGGGTTATTTTGATGAAAAAATGATTTTTTGGATGTATAAACATGGTATACTTATTTTTTATGTATGATTTATTGGATAATACTCTAATGCTCAAAATAGGAAAAAATCCACAATGTGAAAAAAAAAATTATTGCCATAACTCAAGATTATGTAATGTATAAGGTCGGTTCCTTATACGTTTTCATTATATTACCTAAAAAAATATATTTTAATTTTTTAATTTATATGAACAATTTTTAATGTTTATTATTATATTTATATAAATTATTTAAATGTCTAAAAAATTACATATATTTTTTTACATCTTACATTTTGATGATATTCGGTACATGAGACAAAATGATTGTGGTATACTGTTTATAGTAATTTTGGTCATTAAAGATTCATTTCAAGAAGAATAATCATGAAGTAATTATCATTTTTATATCATTAATAATAATAAATCCATCCATTCCATATTGATATTAATAATCAACACTATTACTATCAGTGACATGGTAGGTCTTATGTACACCGGATTATTGTTTTCATTTTTCAATTATCATTATGGAAAGAACATAAGGTAAATTTTACATTACCTTTATTAAATAAAATCATATATAACACATTATTTCATTCAATATTCTATTATATATATATCACCAATGTTATATTGTGATGAAAAAAGAATCAAAACACTTCGTGGAGGTGATAATTTACATGTACACTTGTATGGCATTATCGTTATAATGAGTATTGAAAAATTAAAAATGTAAATGATATATTATATTTTAATATTGATAAATATGTCATTAGTAACATATTTAAACTTTAATTCCATCATTATAAATAGTATTTAGATATGGTGATGGGAAAAAAATATGGGTTCACGAATCGATTTTCCACCGCAGATACAAATGATCAATTATTTTGATTTTTGATGGACTAGAAGATAGATACATATAATTATTAATACATGATAACATATATTTATATATATGATGGTTTAATTATCATTTTATTATGGATTTAGTTGATATTAATTTATATTTGGAAGAAATTAGATAGAACTACTTGATATAAAATGATTCAAACTCATTAGGGAATATAGTTTTCTTAACACATTAATATCATTTATGGTGATGTCATTCAAAAAATAATATCTCTAGAATTTGGTTAAGCATTATAGGAAGGGAGTTTGGATGATAACTTCCAAAAAAAATATGTTTTGATACTGGAAGAGAAGAAATTATTGGATCCCCTATTATAAGAGATGGGAGTAGTACACTATGAATTTGACAACATATTAAAATATAAATAGACTATTCAAGATCCAAGGACATTTAAATGTACAATAATTTCATAGGTATGAAAAATTATGACAATATAATATCATATTTAACTTATTTAATATTTTTGTGATTTTTAATTTCTTAAATTAAATATTACTTTACTAATATTAAATTATTTTAATATTTAGTTCTATTCATTACTATGAATTTAAATACATCAATAATAAGTGGTAATTAAAATATAATAATTTAAAAAATCTATCATTTATAACATAGTTATATGAAATTTATTATATACATTATGTTATCTAAAATATATCAAAATTAATATTTTTTAAATAAATTATTTTATATTTATATCAATTAAATATATTTTCTTTTTCCATTACAGAGTCATTAATATATATCTATAACTAATAAATATTATATATAAATACCAATAATAAAATAGATTTCAATATGTTAAAAATAGACATTTCTTTTCATATATTTATTGTTTATCCCTATCTATACACATATAGTATGTTATATGCAATGATAGTGATATTTTGAAACTATCTTGGATTTAAATAATATATATATAATTTTTATATACAACTATCAAAAAAGTAACTATGATGCAATCATAATGTGATAGGGTAATATTAACTTCATACAATAAATTTTCAACATGTTTAGTTCATTGAAATAACCTTATTGTTTTACACTTATTTAACCATTTTTTCAAATACAATGACTACATGTGTTTTTACAAAACAGAATCATCAAATAAAATATTATAAATAATGTAATATCATCCAAAAGAAATAATTATTCACATTAATGATCCATTATTTCATATGAATAAAATATAATCTACCAATAAATTTGAGGGAATCATTTTGTGAATTGTATAATATATATAATATTATTTGTACCCATAATTTAACGGATTACCATTCATCTTGGCCACATATATTTCAAATGTTATATTTCATAATTACATAAAATAAAATGTAAATATTTAATAAATTTGGAACATAGACTTCTAAAAATGAATCAATTTTTAAAATTTTTAAAAATAGTAGATGATAAAAATAATTTAAAATTATTCTGTTACATGGTGTGAGAAAAGTAGTTTTTAATGTTAAATCACTCAAAAGAAATTTTTGTATTTATATAATAATTCAATGTGAAAATTATTCTATTTACCTTAATTAAATATAAACATATTATATCAGTCTAATTTTATATTAAATCACATTTAAAACATATTTTAATAGTATAAATTAATATTGATTAAATAAAAATGTTCAACAAAAAAATTTAATTTTTCACTATTAATAAAATAATACTTTTAAGAAGAATAATTTTTTTACTAATGTATATTATGAAATTAAAATTTTACCCTAAATATTGTGTTGTCAAATATAATTATTAAAAACATTAAAAAATAAATTTAATTTAATTCGACAAATAAAAGGTTGTAAATATATTTTTTAAAATAATAAATCGTTTATGCATACATTTTGATTTATTTTTATCTTATGCTTAATTAATATTTTAATTGGATGTAAATTTTTTTTAAAAAAATGGGTTCAATAATTATATAGTTAGTTTATTAATATCGTATAAAATATAAGCTAAGTGATAACTACAGTATTCAATTATAATATTTAGATATACTTTTAAGATCAATGGGGGGTATCTTGTATTCTATATAACATAGTGTTTTACAAAATATATAGTTGTTACATTATAACCTTTTAATAAATTGAGACCAAAAAATTTGAAATTGATAAATAATAGAGGTTTTAATTTTCAAAAATCATTTTTTTAAATCCCACATAAGGAAATGATTAATGAAAACTCCACATAAATTTTTTTAGAAGTATACTATTTACCAAACGTCCCACATACTATGTTTTCTTGTTGAAATTAATGAGAATTAAAGGAGAAAAATAACTCTCATGGAATTAAATACATTGAAAGAGAACATGATTATGGAAATATTAACCATTAAAAAATAATAAATCTGTGATTAGTTAAAATGTCATTTAGTTTTTAGTAAGAAATGAAAGACAATTATTTTTTGGTTTCAAGATAATTTTAATTGATTTGATTGATTATTTTATTCATATAACTAAGAACATTTGTAAATATACTTTGTTTTAATGTATAATTTCAAAAATTATCTATCTTCCTCTAAAATATCATATTTTTATGTAAATGATATGTATTTGATATTAATATTTCATTCATGAAGAAATAAAACCAACTTGTACAGATCTATAAATTTATAAAAAGAAGTATTCTATTCTTATCTTTTGTAATTAAAAAAAGAAAAAAAATTAGGATAAGATAAGATAATTACACAAAAATAATAAAAATTTATATCATAAAATAATACATTGATAATAAAAATTCAACAACTATACCTAAAATTCAACATAGATAAATCCACACATAATTATACATAAAATTCTTCAAAATAGTTTATACTTTTCATTAAAAACATTAGATTAATTAATCACATAGAGTTCAATGATAAATTCTCTAAATAATGTCTATTTTTCTAGAAGTCTTTTACGAAAAATTTAATCTCCCTACTATTATCCGTGATATGATAACTGTTTACATAAATAAATTAAAACACTGTAAATCCACAATAATATCATTTTATAATCTATATGAATACTAAACCTTTATGTCTATTAATATTATATTTACATTAATTATATTGTATTCCAATAATGATGAACATCTTCTAAAATAATATGGTGATAAGGAAACCTATGAGGGTTGAGCTCAAATGATCACTAATGGTAAACATCAGCATCAACCATTGAATGTTATCAATTAAAATAAGATCACATAAGCCTATGAATGAATTAAAATTTACCGTGAGAGAATCATAAAAGGGCTACCCATAAATAACCATATCATCAAATATGAAAAAATGGAAAAGGGAACCGTCATATGAATTTATAAATGCGAGACATATTATTTTAATCTCAGTTTAGAAAAACAATATAAACCAATAGAATGTATAAATTTAAAATATCTGTAACATGGGAAATTATTTTCAATAAAATCATACAATCTCTCTGAAAAATAGAATTACCATATGGTCTATTTGAATAAAACGGAATTGGAGGGTAATAAAGGATCCACACATTATTAGTTTACCACCTAACCACCCATCAATAGTTTATCAATGAAATAGTTATCATTGGTTTATGCTGAAACAACTCACCAAATTCTGATGTTCAATTAAATAATGATATCACTTCAATAAATTAATTTTCAAACATGATCAATGGAAAAAACCGATATCCCATTCCTAACATGAGTAACCTATGGACAAGAAACTAGTTATATAACAATATATTTGAAATATGATTAACCAATGGAAAAGAAAATGGCTATATAATATTCAAATTCAATCAATATTAATACATCTAGAAAGGTATTATTATTGTATTAAAATAAAATATTCCAAGTGGAGGATAAGTAAAAAAAAGGTTTATTAGCAACGATGAATCGAAATTAAATTAAAGGATTATAAACAATCATCCTTGAGTCATATATCCGGTTTTATTTTGATAAACACTATATGAAATATTTAAAATTTTCTAAATATGTTTCATTGATCATAAACTTAAATATAATATTGAATGATTTTGAAAATAATTTTAAAAACATATTTAGTATAATATCCATGTAATATTAAAATTATGTAAATATTTTTGAAAGAAATTTCTAGAAACAATTTCACTTAAAGAACAAAAATTTACATCCTAATATAGAAATGATGTCAAATTATCAAATATACACATTCTTATACATTTTACGTACCAATAATTGGAAAAATGATACATATATTTGGATTTATCTTGAATTATAATATTTCAACATCACAAACAATATCATACAAAATACGGGTAATGGATGAGATTGTAAAAAAATACACATAATTCTTTGATAAAATTGATTTATAATATGAAAAATTAAATTTAAAAGAAAAATAAAATATGATGATAATAAATTAATTCATTATATTACATGAAAATGGGATGAATATAAACCCAATAAATGAAGATAGATTCATAACACAACCAAAGTCTAAAATTACACAAATTGTGAATAAAATTCATTAGCAATATTTTAACATTGAATATATAAAACCTATAAAAATAGATACTAAAATTAATGTGTAAATAAAATAAATATTTTTATATGAATCATAATATTAATTAATGTGATTTATATACAACAAAAAATAAAAATAAGTGGTGAATACAATATATATCTCCGAGATATAAAAGTCAGACCAAATAGACACTTACATTTAGTCTGATTCATCATGATTTTTCGTTATGAAATTGAAAAATAAACAAAGGATAATTATTTAAATTAATGTGAGAATTTTTAAATATAACTATTCCTTTTATAACATTCTTACCATCTTATTAATGTACAAATATCATTTAAGTTCACGTCAAACATTTTGTCAATTTTCAAAACATGAGTCTAAAAAGACTTTTCTACGATGTTTATAGTTAATATTTCATTAATTAGTAACATATATAATTATTATCAATAAATAACTATCATTTTTATATGTCAATTTTAATTATAAATCCATCCATTGAATAAGGATATGTAAAATGAACTAAGTACCAATACTGGAGATGGTTGGACGAACGCATGCATGAGTAACATTCTCATTTTTCAATGATCATTATGGAAAAATTATAAGTATAATATTTAAATTTAAGAAGGATAATAAAATAATATATATTATATTATTACATTAAATATTCATATATATATCATCCATGTAATTCCATTATTAATAATATATCACATCACATTATGGAGGCCATAATCAACAAGTACACAAGATTGACGTTATAATTTTTATGTGTTTGGAAAAGATTTAATGTAAAAGATAAATTCTATTTTAATAATGTTAATTATTATATTATTTTCATATATAAACATTAATTTAATCATTAAAAATTGTTTTTATGTATGGAAATTGAAAAATAATATCATCGAATCGCAAATTCCGTAGTCTGATGTACACACAAATGATTTTGTATTTTCCAACAAGATATTTAAGGGGAGGTATATGGTTAATTACACAAAAATAATGTCATGTTAGTACAATTTGGACAATTTATTAATTATTTTATCCACATTGAAGGATATTAATGGTTCTATCTTTACTAATATTACTGGTTCTATCTTTACTAATATAATGAACTATTATTTTTAGAGGTATTTTGGGAAGTTATTGTGTCTGTTATTTTCCTATTTAAAAATGATTTTATTTTTTATGAATACTAAAGAAGAGGTTCTATTTTAAAATATAGTACAGGCATTATTTCAATTTCTCAAAATATCAAAATATAATTAGAAAATACTAAATACAATGAAATTAAATGTATTATAAATGAATATGGTACTATATATTAAGACATATTTTATTACCTTGATCTTATTTGATATTTTTATGGATTTAAAATAATTCAATAAAAAAATATATTAAAAAAAGATCCTTGTTGTCAAATTTAATACTATTATTAAAATGACATTAATTACATCTAGAAAAACAAGGACATTGGATTTAATAATTTCAATCATTAATTATGTATCATATAGAATTTTAAATTTCATTAAAGATATTAAATAATTCAAAATTTATATAATATTATTTTTTTTACATAAAATATTTTATTTTTCTCATAATTATATAAATACTGTTCTAGAATTCCATAAGCAATTAATGGAATATATAATTTTTAAAAACTACATAAAAATTTTTTTAATGAAAAAAACATAAAGATAAATAAATAATTTTTTTCGAATAGATATTTTTTCCCTATTCAGAGTCATAAAAGATATTAAATCGAAAGCGACTGATATTTTATAACTATATTTGATTTAAATATTATATACGTTTTCTTAAAAAAAGTTCTCCATTACATAAATACAATTATATATGAAGGTTATATTAGTAAAATAAATGTAATAAAATTATTTTGGGACAATATTTTGTCATTGTTTAACCTTTAATTTTTTTCCTGTTATTTTACCTCTTTAGATCATACAATGAAAACATGTGTTTTTACTCATTGATGGATTATATAATCCAAATAAAATGAAAAAATACCAATAAATGAAACTTTTAAGAAATATATAACCCTATTAAAGTAATATGGATGAAATTTAAATTTTCTAAGAATTTAATATCATTTATGAAAATATTATTTCATTTAATATATCATATATGTCAAGTCAAATAGTATGTGATATTTTGAGTTAAAAAAATATCAGTCAAAAAATTTATCTTAAAAATGACTATAATAATGAATTATAAATATATATAATTATTCTGTTAAATTATTTCATGACATTCATTATCTAAAATTACTTTTATTTTTGAATTTTTAATATCTTATATATGATATTTTCATTTTTTAAACAATTTCGGAATCATCATTGTTCAATCATTTAATGTAATAATTTTTCCCTACAAACAACAAATTATTTACCATGATTGAGGCATATTATTTATATTTTAAATTTATTATTATATTCTAACATATCCCCTATAGTTCCCCTTATTAAAAATGATTCACTTTTGAAATTAAGGAGTATGACAATCTAGAGTTTTAATTGAATAAAATTAAAAAATGTTTATAATCTTATACAATGGACATAAATGGTCACATAGAAATTACATTAATTATTAAGATCGAAAATTATTCATATATTATAATATTTTGGATTGTGTTTCGATCATTTTATAATATATATAATATTGTATTTACACAAAAATACATGATTTACTATTAAAAGTGGGAACAAAAATTACTAATGTAACTATACATATTATCAATAACTAAAAATGGCATTTTTAATAAATTTTTTCCATATAATTAAAAATATAAGTTGAATTTTTAAAAATTATAATGATTGAAATGTATAAAATTAGATTAAAAATAATCTCTTAAAAGGTTTGAGAAAATTGGTTTTTTAAAAGCTATTATTCAAAAAAGTGTTATAATTATATATCCAAATTCAATTCAATATAATTAATAATATAATGGTAATAATAGAATAAATATATGTATTAATGATATAATTTATCATTTAAAAATCAAAAATAAAATTATAAATTATAAATTATTTAGATGAAAATTCATTTTTCAATTAAATGTTGTATATTTAAATATCCAAAACAAAACTTGTCTGAAAAATACCATAAAAGAAACCAACATAAAATATGATATTATGATTTATAAAATAATTTAAATTTTGTAAAAAAATTTACAATAATTATGAAACTAGATTTAATAGTATTATAACATTAGAAAAAGATGTATTATTTTAGAAAATGAATCACTAATGTCTAAAATTCGATATATTAATATATTATTCTTAATAAATCTCTTTTATGAACGTAAAAAAATTATATATGATTATATATAAAATATATTTAGTATTTTCATATTTATAAAAATAACTATTATTTAATTACTAAAAAACTGAACAATAAAATTTAGTTGATCAGTTAAGCCTAATGTCACATATCTAGTATCTCATAAATGATAGTGCTTCCTTTTCAAAACATAAGATGTTACATTTTTACAATATTAATACCATAGTAATTTCATTTTAACCCATATTTTACACAGTTTACTCTTACTCTAACAACCTGGATGTTTACACATTAAGGTTTAATATAGTTTCAATAAAATGAAAAAATGGAATAAGGTTCATATTTTAAACATTATAATAATAAAAAAAAAGTTTATTTTTGATTTATTATGAATATAATAAAATCCAAAAAAATATTATTTTCCATAAAATAACCATAAAGACTATTTTTATTACTATTCATTATAATGACGTCAGTAATATAATGAAAACACCAATAATTCAAATACAATATTTTATTAAATCACTAACATGTCATGATCATCAATAAAATTTGTGGATTACATTAATCATCACAATGATTTTTTATTTTAATATTATTAGTATGAATTGTTTTATTTAATAATTAATTATATAATTAATGCATCCTCATTATATAATAAATTAATAAAAACATTTCTTTGATAAAATAAAATAATAAACTATTATGGTAAAAAAAATTGAAATTAATATTCATAATAGAGAATACGAACTATATAACACCGTTGTAAAAGTATTTTACTTATTAAATTAAGACTCTAGCTTGCATGATATTTCCCTAATATGATACTGTATAGGTCACTATCTCATCAATGTTTCCCAAAAATCTCCTGAATTCATATTTTCAAAGATTATGGTCAAGATATACATATATAATAAGATTTCAGTATATGTTTGGGTAATATTAAATTTTTCAGAATTTTCAGTGTTAAATTATGGGATTTACCCATTACCACGGTAATTAAATTATTTATTTCCATATCAATATTGACCAAAAAATCAAAGATCCAAGAAAAAAATTTACCAAATGATTCCAAATATGGAAATAATTTTTTAGATTTCAAAATAATTAAGTTGCATCATTTAATTAAAAAATAATTTGACAAAAATAAATGATTAATGTTTTATGAAAAATAACCCATTTTAAATTATAAACAGTTTTTATTCAAAATTGGGTAATAAAATCCATCAAAAAATCCATTAGTGGATTAATTAAAAAAACATAACCAATTTGAATATTAATGTAACACAAAATAGAATGTTACTATTTATGTTATTTAAAATATCATATAGTTGTCCATAAAAATAAGTACATTTAGTTAGTTATTAAGAAATAAATATTTTTATTAAATTTTAAAAATATAAGCACATGATAATTTTTAATAATTTATTTAAATATTTAATTTATTTTGTAAAAGTAATAATATATTTTTTTAAAATTAATAATTTAAATACAGTATTACTAAAAAAATGAGTTTAATAAAACCATTTTATATTTTGTTTTAAAAATAAAATAAATAAATTATAATGAAAATATCTAAAAAATTATTATATTCTGATAACTTTTAAAAATATATAATCAATCATTAAATGTGTTATTATAGAAGAAGATTGGTGAAAAATTAAAAAATTGAATTTATAGATAAATTGAAATAAAGATGTTTTGATTCTTTATTTATATACAAAATATCAATAATGGATCCCTTAAAAATAATCAAGATTAATTGTAGGATATATGAATTGTAATATAAAATATATAAATGGAAACTAAAAAACAATAGGTACATTAAATTTGAAAAATACACATTTTGAAACTTGCATTGTAATATGATTTATAAATTTAACATATGAAAACTGGTAAATAATATTTTGTCTCATGATAATAAATTTATATATTTACTTCAAAAATGTAGCTGGGAGTTGTTTTACAAATTTTGGATATGTAGATAAATGATAAATAGATGATTTGGATATTATGAAAAATATTCATCACATTATCGATTTTTATATATAAAAAATCATACAATGGGGATTTATTTAACATGAAAATTAAGTCACCTATAATAATATAATGGAAGGAAATAAAATATCACCATGGGATAGAGTGGTAAAATATTGTAAAACAATATTCATATATAAATTATGAAGAGACTGGAAAATATTTTGCATCAAGAAAACCCCTTTTGAATATCAGAATCATGGATGTTAAAATCCATTTAATAGAGGTTTAAAATAAAAATAAAATAAATTTACAATGTGAAGCACCAATGTAAAGACCTGGAATTTTTGTGGTAGTTTTTTAAAATTCATGGGTATTTTACAAGCCTGCAAAAATTTACGGTGCATTATTTCGAGGCTTGATGTTCCAGGAATCAATTTATGATGTTTTTTCTGGTACATTTAGTAAACGTACGAGAGGGTTTTTATTACATTTCAACCGATCCTCGGAATTGAAATCTGCAGACATCGTTGAACTCGTAGGCCGATATTCTCTTAAAGAGACTTTCACTTCAACAATAGTGGGTTGAGAATAAAAGTACGTTTTTGGGATTTCGTGGAAAATAAAAAATAAAGTTAGATTCACTTTTTTTATGACCCTCCATGTGGGTGTTTGTTGGGTAAAACCTCCTAAGGGAAGTTAGAGGTTGGACCACAAAAACTTAACCTCATATGAATGGTTACGGAGGTGGGGCCAACCTGAACATAACCTTCCACGAGAGGTTACGACATGGGGACCACATGGGACTAAAACCCACTTTTAATGGGAGGAGTAGAAAACCTCTCAACACTACCTCATTAATGAGGGAGAGCCACTTGACTCTTCTAACTTTATTGTTTCCAACATGCCATCCTTAATATGCCAACCAAAGTAATTAATTTCCCCAAATTAAATTTGGGAAATCATATCACTTTTGGCTTCACATTTGAAATTCGGTGGAAGCTTTGGGAAGAGGAGAGATTGGGAGAAAGATTCCAATGAATAACGAAGAATGCTAGCAACGATGTTCATCGAACTTGTTCCTCGGACACCTGCCGATGTGGGACGTCTTCAACTAACCTACCCTTCACATCATCGTCAACGAGCCAACACAGCTAATAATTGGATGTGTGAAACAGACGCAATGAATGAAGATCATCTTTGTAATCTTCTAGAAACTTCTTTGGAGATCAATGGACAATGGTAGTGGTTTTATTATTTTTATTTAAGTATGCTTTGTTCCCATTTTCATCCTTTATCTCAAAACGAAAAATGGGGGTTGTTGTAGTTCATAATTGTAAGCCACTTGTTATCAACATAACCGCAGAGGGTGTGGGCCAAAAAAACCTGTCCGGACTCCCCTCACTCGATATTATTTATGTTAATCTACGACACTAGCCCCAAGGGATGGGTTATGACAAATTGGTATCAGAGGAAGATCATTTCAGCCGCAGTACTTAGGACTCTGATCATTTCTGTGAAGAAATATTGTTAAGGACACTGATTGTGATTTTCAGTTCAGAAAGTGCAGTATTGGTTTGGCGGCCGACATATCCATACACCAAGACCCTGAATACTTATTACTGAATCAATGCATGAAATCATTTTCTACATGTGTGTTTTCAAATGTTTCATATAATTCAGCTCACTCGGTATAATCTTTTAACCGTGTCACATCTGTTTCATTTAGGATGCCTCCCCATAGATGTCCAGCGAGAGTTCTAAGAGTTGTACGCGTATATAGCCCACCTAGAAATGAGGCCTTGGTGTAGGGCCCTCTTCCAGAAGATGCATCAATAGTACCTCTACCCATTGGGCCACTAATGCTGCTAGTCCCAGTAGCAGACAACACACACTGCTTGAGCACGTTGCACGAGTTCCAGCGCTAGAGGCTACGCAGGTTCAGGGAAGAGACGGACCCGCAAGTAGCTGAGTATTGGAATGAGGCTGTGTGAGAGTCTTAAGACTGGTAGGGACACACGAAAACCTTATGGTGATCCATGTCGCGAGTCTCCTTCATCGAGTAGCTGGCTGATGATAGAGCCTGTTGCACTTAGTGCTTGACGGGGTGACACTAATCTGTGCAGACTTCGAGAGCCTGTTTTGCACAGATTTTTCCCCAGCAACCCTACGTGCAGTGCTGATACAGGAGCTACTTCAATTGCAGTAGGGTAGCATGATGGTGAAACAGTACTCAGCAAAGTTCACCAACCTCTTCCCTACTCCATCGATATGGTATGAGACCCATTCTTCAGGGTCTGTACCTTCGAGGAGGGGCTCATGAGAGAGATCAGGGCTTCGATGATCTCACTCAGCATCCCAGCATAGGAAGAGGTGCTAGAAAGATATCTCTTGGTGGAGGGTTTCATTGCTGAGTAGTCTCTAGCAGCGAGACCCCCACTAGTCGACAAGCAGCTGAGTCTTCTACAACAGGAAGTAGACAGACGACGCAGAGGTCCAAGAGGACCAGACACAAATGTGGATGACCGAATGAATCAGGATCAGAAGTGTGGGGCACCTGGGGTAGAGAATTACATTCCAGGAGCGGGCAGTGCTACTCATGCGGTGGGTAGGGGAACATGGCTCATCACTATCTGACCCACCATTCGGAAGATGAGTAGACTGTCGAAGGACTGCCCATGTAGAGGAAGAGATTTGATTGAGTCGGTCCTCATGGATCATGCTGACCTGGAAGAGGAGCTGGCTGTATAGTTGGCGGTGGATGACGTTTTGAGGTTTTACCGGCACCACCACTAGGAGGTCCACCCCTACCGCAAGGAGCAGGTGGATAGGGGAGAGATCAACTCCAGAAAGTTGGGGCCTACGATAACTACACTCTGGAGATGATTTTAGGTACAATCTATGTCTACTCCACCATAGATATAGTTCATATAGACATTGGTTCCAGTCACACATTCATTGCCACTACCCTCGTTCGGATCTCAGATATTTCGACAGAGCTGTTGGCTCGATCCTTACGGCTAAAGACTCCTACGGGAGCAGACTCGATGATTACACACTGGTGCCGACAATGTGATCTTACTATAGGAGGCGAGTGATTCATCTATGATCTCCTAGTAGCGGCGCTGACCCCTTACGATGTAATCATGGGAATGGATTGCTTATCTATTGTCCCTACTTAGATCGACTGTATTAGGCACAATGTGAGGTGTGTCCACACTGATGGGAACAAGTTTAGCTTCACCGATGAGAAGATATCCTTTGAATCACAAGAAGGACTTGCATGGAGTAGGGTGCAGAAGATTACTCATCAGCTGGCCAAGCATACCCTTGAAATAGTTGATGTGGAGATCGGAGTTATCCTGTAGTGGTGGAATAGTATGCAGGTGTTTTCCCTGAAGAAGTTTGACGACTACCTCTTCAAATATAGGTGGACATCTACACAGACATATACCCTGAGATGACACCAATATCTACACCATCATCTTGTACGGATCCCGGTAAGCTTCACGAGCTGCGAGTACAACTAGAGTACTATCTGGGGAAGGGATTCGCCCACCCCAGTGTTTCTCCCTAGGCAGCCATGATTCTGTTCTCCATAAAGGCTGATAGGGTCTTAAGGATTTGTGTTCACCGCTATCGCCTAAACAAGGTGACCGTGAATAACAAGTAGCTGCACCTAAGGATTGATGTCCTCTTTTATCAGCTAAAGCGAGCACTACGGTTCTCAAAGATAGACCTCATATCAGGATATCACCACCTCAGAGTTTGATGTGAAGATGTGCAGAAGACATCCTTCAGATGTCGGTATGACCACTATGAGTTCTTAGTTATTCCATTCGGCATAACCAATTCTCTAATAGTGTTCATGGGACTTATGATCAACATCATCCAGTCATACCTCGATCGCTTTGTCGTACTCTTTATATATGACATTCGGATCTACTCGACAACAGAGGAGGAGCATGCCTTCCATTTGTAGGTAGTACTGGACACACTCCGAGAGCACCAGCTTTATGATAAGCTCTCAATGTTATAGTTTTGGATCTGAGGGGTTCACTTTTTGGACACATAATCTCAAGGGCTGGATTTGTAGAGGATCCAGCAATGATTGAGGTGGTACATGCTTTAGAGCCACCCAGGAGTGTGACAGATGTATGATGATTCCTAGGTTGGGCTAGTAATTACTGGAGGTTCTTTCCTGAACTCTCTAGAGTTCCAACAACACTATCAGCCTTTACAAAGAAGGGGAAACCCTTCGTGTGGTCAGAGAGCTTCCATAAGATCTTTGAGAAGCTGTGGTAGATGCTAATTATTGCCCCCATCAAGAGGCTTCTAGAAGAAGGTGTAGGGTATGTAGTCTATTCCGATGCATCAGGGATCAGAATATGGTGTGTCCTAATGAAGGAGAAAGCATTGATTGGATATGGTTCTCAGCAGCTAAGATAGCGTGAGTAGAACTATGCTACCGTTTTCCTAGAGTTAGCAGCAGTGGTCTTCACATAGAATATGTGGTGACACTATCTGAGGGTAGAATGTTTTACCATGTTCTCTGATCACAAGTGTCTCATGTATACCTTTTCTCAAAGGGACTTTAACCATAGACGGTGGTGATGCCTTTAGTTACACCTAGACTATGAGTTTGAGACAGTCAATACTCATGAAAAGGGGAACATTGTAGCAGATGGACTCTACATGAGATTTGGAATATAGCTTCTAGGTGAGGCGACAGAGCAGCTATCGATTTTTCTGATATGCATTGTGGATAGAGATGGAGCAACTTTCCTTCAATATTTTAAAGTCACTCCCCCACTTATTCAGAGATTCAGGGAGGTAGAACACGGTGGCGCTGACTGCGAGACATGACGGGATTAGAGATCCACAACATAGGAACTTGATGTGTTTTCTCAAGGTGTGGAGCACGTCATCCTTTTTAGAGGACATACTATGGACCAATGTAGCTTCAGTAGGAGGTGTTTTGGGAGTTCCACCAGTCCCCTTTAGCGGTACGTCTAGGAGTGGCGAAGATGTTCATGGATTATCAATGAAAACATTGGTGGGCAGGTATGAAGAAGGCAGTGGTGATGTTTTTTCTCTAGATGCCTCACATGTCATTAAGTGAAAGAGCAGCACCAGGTACAAGCATTCTATGTTCAGACATTAGAAGTCCCAAAGTGGAACTGGGATGGGATATCCATAGAATTTTTATAGGGCTTCCACGTACATCCTTGGGTCACAACATGATTTGGGTGATCATTGATCAACTTACCATGTTGGACCACTACCGACTGATAAGAGAGCAGGGTTCAGTAGAGATCTTGGGATGCCTCTACAGCAGGATATTATGCAGAAATATGGAGTACATTCTTCTATTTTCTCCAATTGTGACACACAATTTACTTCTTTACTAAGGAAGTGTTTGTAGGAGGCTTCCAGAATGCAGCTTCGTCTGAGCACCACCTTCCATCCTCAAATGGATGGCCAGATTGAGAGTACTATTCATACTCTTGGGTACATGCTCCGTGCATGCATCCTTGACTTTTTTCCTAGTTGGGAGGACAAATTACCATTGGTGGAGTTTTCATACAGCAACAGCTATCACTCCACCATATGAATGGAACCTTTTGAGGCAATATAAGATATGAGCTTTTAGATCTCCTTTGTCTTGGAATGACCCTTGGGAGTCAGCACTAAGGGGATTATAGATGGTACGAGCTACCACAGAGAAGATGCATATCATCGAGGAGCAGATGAAGAATACACAGAGAAGGCTGGAGTCTTATACTGACTAGAGAAGGAGACCTCTGGAATTCATGGATGGCGACCGCGTCTTTATACAGGTCTCACCTCGATGAGGATAAAGGATATTTGGCTGAGGTGGAAAGCTATCTCTGAGATTCATCAGAACATTCCAGGTCCTATGCATAGTAGGCGAGGTGGCTTACTACTTAGATATTCCACCTCAGTTACACCGGGTGCACGACTTCGTCAATGTATCTTAGTTGAGGATATATTTGCACGAACCTTCTCATATCATCGAACATGGATAGATGGAAATCGACGATGGGGAGATATACACGGGGGTTCTTGTGGAGATTGAGGATCGATAAGAGTGGGTACTATGTGGATGGTCGATACCTTTAGTTCACGTTCGCTGGATGCACGAGAACCTCCAAGAGAGCACATGAGAGTGGGAGGCTTAGATGCGTGTTCATTACCCCCACTTGTTCCCTACGTTTGAGTTGTAGTTTACGGGGATGTAAAGCCCTGAGGAGGGGAGAATGTAAAGGCCCGTAATTTCTGTGAAATATTATTATTTAAATTCACTGGAATTTGACGAACCCGCAAAGACATACTGCGCATTATTCCAAGGCCGAGAGTGCCCAGAATCAATTTCTGATGTATAGTTCAGGTACGTTCAGTAAACGTAAGAGCGTGTTTTATAACGTTTGAACTGGTGCTACGAATTGAAATATTAGGATACTATTGAACTTCCAACGCCGGTATTCACTTTTGGAGACTTTTACTTCAAAGACAGTGGGTCAAGAATTAAATATTTCATTGGGTTTTCGTTGAAAATAATAAATAAAGTATGATAAAATTTTTTTTTATTTCAGCCTCCATGTGTGTGTTTGTTGATTAAAACCTCCTCATAGAATATAGATGTGGGACCACAACACCATAACCTCCCATGAGAGGTTATGGTGGTGGGGACCACTATAATATAACATCCTGCGAGAGGTTACAATGTGGGGACAACACATGACCAAACCCCCTATTTATGATAGGAGTGGAAAACATCTCACCTCTCACTCATTAATGAGGAAGAGCCTCTTGACTCCTCTAACATTAATTTTCCCAACACACCATCCATAATACACCAACCTCGGTAAATAATTTCCCAAATTTGAATATTGTGCCAACAATTAAATTTGGGAAATCATATCACTTTTGTCTTCAAATTTGAAACTCAGTGGAAGCTTTGGGAAATGGATAGCTTGGGATAAAGCTTCCAATGATGAACGAAGAGCTCCGACAACAATCTTCTCCAATATTTTTTGCTGGAAACCTACCGACATGGGATATCTTCAACCGACATACACTACACATTATCATCAATGAGCCGACACAGCTTGGAATTGGAAGTGTTCGGAAGACGCAATGAAGAGACGATCATCTTCATATTCTTCCCGCGACTACTTCGGGGATCAATGAACAAATGTAGGGTTTTAATTTTTTATTTATGTATGATTAGTTACAATTTTCTCCCTTTCTCCCATAAAAATGAAGGAGGGTTGTTGTGCTTCATACTTGTGAGATGCTTTTTATCACCCTAACCACGGAGGGTGTGTGCCAAACTATCATGGACTGACTCCCCTCCTTTGATCTTGTTTATGATAATCTATGGAATGTGTCCCAGGCGATAGGTCATGACTACCAGACCCAAATATTTTATTCTATTTTATCAATTAATTATTATTCAACATTTTACCTCATTTTTGGGTATATATGTCATGGATTTTTTAATTTTTAGTCTTCTTTCCTAGTAAAACTTTTGGAACATAGTCAATGGAAAATATTTGGATAACCACGCCACAGATTTAAATTCATTAAAAAAATGATTTGCATTATTGGTTAATAGTATAAAAATCCTTGGGACCAACCTATAATAGTCCCTATGTGGGAATAATGAGTGGTTCATGATTCTAACACAGTTTAGTAAACCATGTAGTCATACCATGAGACATATTCTCTTTTCAAATAACAAAAAATTCAAAATATACCCTCCAAAAATAAAACCCCATTTGTAAATACCCTTCAAAAAATGTAATCATTTATTCAATGAGAGGCCATTCTGTAAATCCAATTTTATTTCATCCCCAACAATTTTTTTCCATTAAAGTTCCTTAATGACATATATTAGTCCTCCACTCTAGTCAAAAAAAATATTTTTTTTTCATATTATATTTCTTTTCATGATTCATTTATAAATAATTGTTATGTAGAGGGTTGGACCTTGTGTATTGTGATTCCTGGTAATATGTTTTGAAGATCACATTTCATTTATTTATCGATATTTAATCAATGGTATTTTTTAAATAAGTACTTTATTTGATATATATGATCTGATTTCATTTCATCATCTATATGTTCCATTAATTATATAAATTAAAAAAACACCTCTAAATTAAGGACGTTTTGATGGATCAAAATGAATTTTAATGTGGTTGCTAAAAAATATGATGTTTATTTCATTAATTTCAAGAAATGTATTTGTTTTATTTGTTTGATAAAATATTTAAATGAACCAATCAGTGGATTTCTTTATTGAATTTATATTTCATAATTAAATTTTATCTATGAATCTAATTGAGACAATAGGTCTATCATTGACTTGAGATATTCTCATTTATATAACTTTATAGGTTATCCTTTGGGTCCTTATTCATTATTCCATAATTTTTTGGTTAATATTATTTTAACTGATTGGGGTTTTATTTGAAATGGAATATTCGAATTAGAAGTGTTTTTATGTTTCTAATTTGAAAATAACAATTTATTTACAAATAATCATTCATAAAAACATATCTTAGGAATATTAGGATCACTCTAAGGAAAAATAAATTCAACTGCATGTTATCAATTGTTTCATGTTAGATTTTAAATTGTATTGGTTTTTTAGTCAAAATAAAATTTTAATCATTAATAATAAATTCATAGTTGAGAAAAATCCCAGTGTAATTCCATTATTTTATTGTGTTGTTGATATTGATTTCTTAGTGTTTTGAATTGGTAGGTATTACACGTTATGATGGTATTTGATGATTTTGAGGGGTATATTACATTGGAAAATTGTTTTATGTTATATCACCTCATCTTTCTATTAAAAATGTTGTTCCTGTGACTATTACTAATTGATGGTGGAATACTATAATCATAATTAAATTAAGATTTCATGATCGACCAAATAATTATACAATATTGGGGAGTTCCACAGGTGACATTAGATGAGAGAAACCATTTGGTATGATATAGTGTAATATATCAATTGGATTACTGACTCTTCTAATCTATGTGAATCAAGATTTGAATCATTGAATATTTAAGAATTTCATGATACTATATATCAATAACTATCTAATACAATTAGATTCATCTATTTTTCATATTATTATCATTGTTCTATCTTAATTTTCTCTTTCCGTTTAAATTTAAAATATTATTTATTTTTAACTGAATCTATTCATTTATATAGCAGTGTTTTGTTTTACATTATATTGAATTTCATTAGTTATTATTTTATCATGGTATACAGGGTGATCTCTTAATAATTTATTTAAAAACAATTGTTCAATAAGAATTTATAAATGTTTCATTAAAAATGAAATATTGTTAAATATATACTTTTAAAAAAGTTATTGATTAGTTTTTTAATGAAAAAATTTTATACATTAATTTAAATCTAGGATGTATTGCATATTTTAAAAATTAATATTCAAGGACATTGTGGTATTTATTTAATAAGCAGTTATGATCACACCATAATTATACCACTCAACATGGATACATAAGAACTTATTTATTGATCGGGTTATGATTATGGTCACTCAGGGAGTGAGTCAATATTATAGAAAGATGGTGGAACATTACAAACACAGAGATCATTATTTCTATCACTATGATTGTTTTTCAATAAGTATTTTATTAGGATATATCAACCATGTTAGACGTTAATTACATAAATGATGTATCTTTTATTATTATTATTATTATTTATTTAGAAAGGGTTTTTTTCATGTTATAATTATTTTATAATATTTTTACGATATTGTGCCTATATATTAATGTTGTTCATTGATATCTAGATTTTTTATTTCATTCCAAAAGTGTAGTTGGAATATCGATGTTAGTAATAAATAATTTATATAAATCATTATTATGATCTAACAAATGATGTTTTGGTGATCATATATCATCTATGATGGGGGATCCATCGAGTAGCCTATGTTGTGTTGTCCTGAATATGGTATAAGAAAAAATATAATCTGAGCATAGGATATTGGGGATCTATTTTCCAAGATAATTATATTTTAGCAGGTTTTAAATATAGCTATTAAGGAAAATTAAAAAATAATAGAATTAATGGGAGGATTGTAATGAGATATTACTCATCCTATGGAACATGTTCTAATAAAATTATGCATTGCGAGATATAAATTTTGAGTTCCCTTTTTAATTTTTTTTATATACATAGTTTGTATATGAGATTACATCAATGTTTTATTGGTGATTCATTGTATTTCCAAAATATATTAGTGAATTTCAAGGAGGAATCATATGTCCATTATTGAACTAAAAAATCAATAAAATCAATTTTTTGGCTATGGGAATGGATCAATTTCCCCATTGTCCTCTTAAACATGGTTGGTGAATAGTTTTCCAAAAAATTCTGGGAAAATGTGTATAAACACAATCCGGAATTGAATTTGTTTTTATAAAAAATTGATATAAATTCATCTATATTGTTTATGTGTGTTATTAGATATAGATTAGAGTTGATCTATCCCTTTAATTGGTGTTTTATGATTTTATTTTGATAATATTTTTTAATATGTATATTTCTAAAATGCGATGATTTGTTTTGAAATATTATAATTTTATTTCATTGAATGAAATAGAAATAAATTAATATTAATAACTAATGTATATTTTAACTATATAACTTTATTAAATTTTTATTAATATTATTTAAGAAATTATATTTTTTAATCTCGAATGATACATTTTTAGGTTTTCTCCAATAGCGTTTTATAGTTTGGAATCTAAAATGAGAATAGATTATATTATTTTAGAATGTACTTCTAATTTTTTGAATAGTTATGTTGATTATGTTTTATTGATTTTTTTTTTGGAATAATATTTTTATTACTGATAGATGTGAATTAAATAAATGTTTTATTTATTGAGCATTGTGTTTATAATTTTTTTTTTCAGACTAACTCTTAGAAATGTTTCGTAGAATAATATTGTTACCAATCATGATAGGACAACTCATGAAACATCTAAGACTTATAATAATTTTATGGAATAGCTTTTATATAATTGGTGGATAATATTTCATGCTAATTTATATCATTTAGATTTTTTATGGGATTATGGGATTTAGATTGTATTTTATTGATTAGGAACTCAAAATTATATTAGTGTAAGAGATTTTTGGGTTCTATTTTAATGGATATGTTTAGATAAGTTGATGATGCTAGAGTATACTAAATGGAAAGGTGAAATTATACTGAAAAACATCAAGAAGTAATTTTATTAGTGGCTGATTTTATCAAGTTTATGATGAGTTAGTTGATTGCGAACAAAACTCTCCATTAGTTTTAATATATCTTAATAAAGTAATTTATTATTTTTTTAGTAAACAAGTAAAATTTTATTAATAAATTGATTAATTTGATTACTTAGTGGAGAAATTTTATTTTATTTATTTTATAATTATCTCAGATATAGATTTTTTTTTCCATTCCATAGCATAAAATAATGAAATATAGGATTATGATTTCATTGTAAATATAGTTTTCATTTGGAATACCATGAAGGGTGGAGTATTCATCCATTATTGTGATGATATGTGTTCCCCATATTATGACGGGTAAAGGATAGAGGTAATTGTTACAGAAATGATTAATTAATAAGTAACAATATATTCGGGGAATAAGAATACTATAATCATTTTCCAACATATTTTTTTTAGGAATTATATTCACTCTTGGTAAAATTTCCAAAATACATAAAATTATTTTTATCAGTTTTCACACTTATATATGTACTAAATGATGTTTATATTATTATTTAAGAAATACTTTCTATTAATTAAATATTGATTTTAATCCCCTTGAATATTATTATTTATTACTCTATTAGGTTTTTCTGTTAACCTAGGTTTTATATTTTTGTATGTTCAAGGTTTTTGATATTTTATTAAATAACTATCCATCTGACCAATATATGTATAAAAAATGGTTAATTATAAGAAACTTAACTCTCATGATTTTTATGTTTATAGAAATCATTAGATAATTTATAAATTTCTATAATAACATCATTGGGTACCGATTTCAAAATGATATTTTGGGGTTATCAGCTGTAATATTATATTTGTAATTTTTTCATATGTTGTTGTTATGGTTGATTTTGGTGGTTCTATGAGATAAGGTAATATGTTTTTTTATCTTATCTATAATTTCATGGAATATATATCAATTTCATCAAAACCTTATAAATTTATTTCATTTTATTGGTTATTAGGGGGATATTTTCTCAAATCTATGATAAAAATCACATCTATTTTATTTTTAAATTTTTAGTGTGATTATTTTTTAGTTTTAGGAATAATATATATATATTCATTAAGTTTATTACATTTTTGTAGTGTTCATGAATTTGGACATGTTTTGTATAAAAATAGAGCTTAATTATATATGGTATTTATATTATTTATTAAAAAATTTTGATTTGTTAGTGGATTATTTCTTAAACTGTGTGGCCAAGCCATATCAATGACCATGTGAGTCAAGTGAGTATCAAATGATCTATGAAAATATTGGGAAAAAATTCATAAAAAATTGTTCTAATCTATTCTCACATTTAATTAATGAAAAATATATTCCAAAGAAATAATAAAACCCTATGTTTCCTACCACCCTCCCTAGTTATATAAGGTGTCCTGGGGAAGCCCATGATGAATCTTTATTTATATATTAAATGATTTGGAGCACTATAAAAATAATTTATCTGTGTTTACATCATGATATGGTCCCATCCACATCTTCTATCATGTTTTCCAGGTTTTTCCTTCCTCCAGTTTAAACTAATTATTTCTTATGAGATGCATAGTTTAGGGGATGCACCAATGTGTTTTAATTATTGATGTTATATTGTGACAAAAATGTATTGAGTATTTTCATACCATAATAGATGGTTTTTCATGATCCACACTCTTTTTAATTTTAGTTTTTCAATTCCTTCCCCACATCTATACACACCATGAATGTATGATCATTTTGGCATATTGTTCCTTATATTTTTTTATCATTTTATAGGAATTTATACTAACTAACTATTCATTATTAATTTGATTTTTCATTGTTTTTTGGGATAGATGAGTGGTGATTTATTTGTTATTGAATTCAGTAAATTATAAAAGGATGATTGGTTATCAAAAATGGTTTAGTGTGGTTATTTAAACTAAATTATGTAAATATATTTCTTAGTTATATTTATAAACTTAAAATATATTAAAAATAATTAATTTTTACAAATATTTTTTAAATGATTTTGGTTTGGTATTTATAGTTTTTAAAATAATGTATTAGTTGGATCTGTTAAAACGACATCCCATTTAATATACATCCCTACCAAATCCCTTATGATATTATTTAAATGGGTTTGATTTACTAATGTTTCTCATAGGTAAAATTATTTTTTAAATTTTAGAATATGTTCTTGTGATGAGTATATAGTATTGAGCCTTTGTATTATACTAAATCACCTCATCATGTTATTTTCAATGGGGATCTAATTAATATTATAGGGGGATGAAAAAAATACTACATAGATAAAATTTTATGTATTATATATATATTTTGGTATTTGAGGATATATTATACTATCAATAATGATGCATGTTGAGTGAATTTTTTGGGATATATTCTTTTGAATTCCCTGAGAGTTATGTATATATTTCTAAACTATAGGGTCTATACTTTACAAATGTAAATCTTAAAAATATTTAGATGAACATTTAATGAATAATATTATGATCCATTTATAAAACAAAATGGTTTACTATAACATACCAGGTAAATAAATAATATCTACTTTCATATTTATTAATATTTTTGAATTAGTAATTAATTTTACTTTAAAGGGGTTACTATGTTTGATGACGTACCCGATACGCAAAAACGAGATTCTTTGAAATCATTCGTCGCACAATAATAATATGATATTATTATATTAAATTGTAGCTAATGCCTAGTATTTTTATTGGTGGGAATAAATAAAACAAACTAAAATATGATTATAAATGTTTAGTAAATCTGTTTATAGTTATCCAATAAATGATAGAGTCTTAAAATGTTAATGAATCTAATTTTAAGCATAATTTAATTTAAAAGGCTGATTTACAACCTTTTGATGGTTATCCCTAATTTAATCTACTTTTGGTCACTTATATATGTTTTATTTGACCATATTAAATTATTCTTTAGAATAAATATATCCAAATACATTTTGGGTAATTTTTATTTATTTTTTTGATAAAATTCATTTCTTAATGATTAGGGAATATACTAGATTTTAATTCAAAATTTGAAATTAATCAAAATTATTTATATGGTCAGATTATCTATTTAATTAGTTTTGAAGAATAATTTTATTTTATTTTTACTATTTAGTACAATTTTGGATGTTGGATGTAATTTCACTTTGAAATAGAACATAAATAAGGTTTAATCTTTTTATAGTTATTATTTAATAAAAACACACCTTTGGTTTTGACAGTGAAAATTAATTTTAAATTAACATTTTCCATTTTTGTGTTTTGAATATGAAAAAATGGATTCCATAAATGGAATCAGGATATCCAATTTGTGTAAGTATTTATCTTCTATTTTTAGACATTATGGATATTTACTTCAGTATGTATTTTATTTACCATTGTTAAAGTTTAAATCCAATAAATAATGGTAATAAATATTATTTTAATAATTTAAAATTAACTAATCATATGTACTAATTCTATTGGTTGATAAATATCTGATAATGGACATCCTTGGGACTATTTTGGGATTCCATGTGGCGACATGGGAGTTATAATGACACTTTATATTAATTAACTTAATGTAAGGACAAAATTGACAGAAATTTTTTTTATTAAATTAATATTTACATAAGGTTATAAAAGTTATATTTTTGACTATAAATATTATTTTTAAATATAAAATTATTTCCTACAATATGGTATTTTTTCTAAAATATTTATCTATTATGTAAATAATATTATTTATGAATGAATAATGATGCAGTGTTTACCTCATTAATAAATGAATTAAATAAATAAGATTATAATGATTAAAATAATATCCAAAACCTGTCCAATTATTACAGGATAATTTTATTTCAAAAATGAGTCATTTTATCTTAAACATTAATATGTTTTTGACCATTAGAAACAGAAGATCATTATATAATAAAATAATATTTTCACACATTCTTAAAGATCCCCTCCCCCCCTTATAAAAATCCTACAACTCTGCCAATTTCCTCACACCACTCAAGACCCTTGGCTTGTCCAAACTCTTCCTAAATAAAATTTCAAGATCCTTATATTCCACCTATAATCCTTAAATTAGGTAGCAGTCACATCTAGATGGCTTTTTGGTTCGAACCAAATGGAGTTACCCGATTTAAAGGTAACGATTTATCTTAAGTTATTTTATTTTATTTTACTTCTCAAACCCCTAAACACTTATTTAACTTTTTTTATAACCAATAAAGTTTCCAAAATATACTATGTTGTTATTATGATAATTATTCTAGCTACACTCTCACACAGAACCATCTAATGTGTAATGAACATACTGTTTCTGTTGATAGCAAACTAACGCCTCCCGAAACGATGATTGTTCCATTATTTTCTACCTTCTCTTGTGGTGTCCATAATGATGGAAGTATTTTTATATATGATATATATAATTTATATGTTTTGATTATGCTTCTTTATTTTCCATTTATATCATACCATTATGGTTTCCATTATGGGCAAACACTATAATTTCATTTGAAGAAGTGCGGACTACGGCCCCCTTAAAATGATATGACTCATCAATGCCATATGTGGGACATATAAAGGATAGAGTTAATTATATTATATATTATATTATATTGGAAATATAATATACCTATGTATCATTATGTATTAATACCATTAAAATATGAAATAGATATGTAAGTAGGGTTCATGCATTCATATGGTTTACCATCTCCATGAACAATGTATTTCGTTTCATAACAGTAATGTTATTTATTATTACAAATACATGTTTACAATATATATATATATATATATATATATATATTATATATTTAATCTAAATCATGAAAATAATTCTTGATATAATAGACTATTTATCACAACGAAATCATGTAAATATAAGAAGTTCATTTTTGACTCAAATTCCAAATATCGTCAAAATGACCGTTGTTAGATTAAATGATTAGATAATATATATAACAAGGAAATAATTCATATAAAAGGAATAATAAACATGAAAAATTTTCTAAATAAAGTTTAAATTAACTTTAGTATATTATTCAGGAGATTAAAGAACGATCGTGTTATGTATGACAAAAGGTAAGGGACTTCGTCTCAATCTCCTTTCATTTAGGCATATTTTTTTTATACACTAATTTCTTTATAAGGTGTATAAAACCATTTTACTTTTACTTTTATTCAAAAATAATCATTCATATTCTATGTGTTTTACTAAAATAAAAAATATAATGATTCTTTAAACGTACGTGGTGACAACGATGTTTCTGCCACCGAGAGTATTATTTGATCTTTGGATTCCTCAAAAAGCTATAATGTTTTTAAAAGGAAAGTAAATACCATTTAATCTTTTAATGTATGTTGGTATTGAAAATGGTTTTGATAATGGATTGAATATTTCAATATATTAAAATGATATAATGTGATTAAAGTATGGAAATATTATCTTTCCAATATATTTGGTTTATGTGCTAGGAATATGTTATGGTACATGGGAATTATTTACATATATGGGTGGTTCCGTGATAATCCTTCGATGGGTGTCCCTAAGATAGCTCGCTAATTCATTGGGTAATGTGAATGAGTTAAACGTGAATGTTTCTCCTAAGAGATTTAGGGAATATAATGTGATGGGTATTCCAAATGTAACACCCTATGTAGTGATGATAGCTATAATGTAAGTATGATATGGATGTCACGTGTTACGTTTATGATATATGTTTTCTATGTGTTATTCAAATATCTTATGATTTCATGAGGTATGTTAAAGAGCTTATGTTATGTATGTAATGATGAACTAATGTCTAATTTCTTTGTTTTATTACCCTTACTGATCTTTTTATGATCATCCCATGTTTGGAAATGTTTTTCATAGAACCTAAAGATAAATAGTGTCAATGATGGGATAAAGTTCAAGTCATGATGTCTAATACATGGGTTGAGACATGAATCTATTTGTCATGAGTGTTTAATTTGTGAAAAAATGGAAACTATGTTGTACTGTCTTTCATGTAATTTTTGAGAGTTAATGTAATAGTTATTTCCTAATTCTCTAAAACTCTAAACCTAAATAGATCATTTAAGTGAATTTTTTATTTAATTCAAGATTATTTCATGTTTTGGGCTGGTTTCTTAAAGTTAGTATTAGAGGATGGTTTAGATAACATTAGGAGGTTGTGTATTGTGAAATTAATATACATAAATAAAGTTATTTTAATATTGAAATGATATAATTTAAATATTGAAATGTTGTTTCGCTTAAGATATATCTATGTTTAGAATTGTTTTCCACAGTGGAAACATGGCGGCTTTGTTGGGACGAAATCAGGATGAAGACAACCATCCATATCAGCAACCTGTGATGGTTGGAATTAGAACTGAATGGCTTATTGCAGTGATGGAACATTTGAATCAGGCTATAAATGGTGGCGGTATCCATGTGAGAGAATAAAAAGATCCACCACAGATGAACACTTCGGTACTGAAGCATTTCATAAGACAACATCCCCCATATTTCATAGGATTATCTGACACTGTGATAGATGAACGGTGGATTAAAGCACTGGAAAAGATTTTTGATATTTTTTGGTTTTCAAAATATCAAAAGGTTAGTCTTGTAGTTTACCATTTTGAAGGTGAAGCTGATTAGTGGTGTTCGATGGTGAAAAATATCTGGGATAGTGAGGAGATTGATTCTCTTGGGTGGGCTGAATTCAAAGGTATGTTTCTTGTGAAATATTTTCTAAAGGTGGTTCATCTTCGGATAGATTACAACTCCCTGAATTGTTGCAGGATGATGAATCAATGGATTCTTATGAAGTAAAATTCACTCAACTGGTACGGTGTGCTCCAAATTTCATACAAGATCTTGATAGTAAGATCAATGGTCTTTACTCAGGATTAAAGTGAATGTATCGATGGGAATTAGCATCTCATGAGTTAAAAAGTTATGAAAAACATGTTCAATGTGCGGAGAAGGTGGAAATCAAGTTTTTTTGATGATCAAGACTTCTTTGACAAACAATAAAATAAGAGGTCGAGGTGTCTAGAAAAAGGGAAGTACTGTTCTAAAATGTCTACTGATAAGAAATATATGATTAATGTTTCTAAAAAATGTGTTAAAAATAATGTTGGGGAATTTCTTTTGAATTTTGTTAAGTTCTAATAATGTAGTAAAATGGGAAATAATGCTCATAATTTCAATTTAAAATATCAGGTTAATGGTATAAAAAATTCTGATTTACAGTCATTAAATTTTCTTAAGTAAAATGATGTGGGTCATTATAAAAATGACTATCCAAGGAATAACTCAACTGAGGGGAAGAAGCCAGACA
This sequence comes from Viscum album, assembly GCA_963277665.1. Lineage (NCBI taxonomy): Eukaryota > Viridiplantae > Streptophyta > Magnoliopsida > Santalales > Viscaceae > Viscum > Viscum album. The sequence continues at coordinate 1,599,928,253 of OY728136.1, forward strand.
ACTAGCAGAAAGGAGTGGTGAAATAATTTACAACTAATTCAGTAGATGTTGGTCCATCGAATCAAGTAGCATCAACTACACGGTTTGTTTGTTCAGATTATGCCAATGTAATGTTTGTTTCAAGGTCTATATAATTGATCATTTCTAAGAAGTTTTCAGGTAAATAGGATATTCCATATAACGATATGAATCCTAAAATTATGATAAAACTCTTTAAAAAACTTTTGGGACAAAAATAAATTATAACAACCTTATTGTCCATGTGTGCGGAAAGAATCTACCTGAAAACACTATTGTTTTGCCTCTAGTATAATTAGATGTTATTTTGGGAATGTATTGGATTTTTTTTATCAGGAAAAGATTGAATATAAAGATATAGTGGTTTCTGTTTAGACATATATTTAGTTTTTGTACAATAATGAACACTTATTTTTGATAACATATCAGGAAGCTTAGAAACTAGTAGAAGAGGGAAATGAATGTTACCTTGCTCATATTGTTGAAAATAAAGGAACTGTTCAGATTAATGAGGTGCCAATAATTAAAAAGTACCCTAATGTTTTTAATAATGAGTTTTGTATTATTATACCACATCAGGATGTTGAATTTACTATTAAAATTGTTCTTTATGCCAAGCCAATTTAAACCTCCCTTATCGAATGGCTCAAATTGAACATTTTGAGATAACGAATCATTTACATGACATAAATGATAAAGGATTCATTCGACCTAGAATACCACCATGTTGTGATCCTTTATTATTTTCTAAAAATAAATATTGTTCAATGAGACATTGCATTTATTATAGATCATTGAAAAACATCACTATTATGAACAAGTATCCTTTTCCTCATATCAATGATTTGTTTGATAAGCTCCAGGGAGCTTAGTATTTTTCAATGATTGACTTGAGGCCGCGGTTCCATCGGTTGAATGTAAAAGATGAAAAAAATTCCAAATTCCATGTTTTGTACAAGATATAGCCATTATGAATTTGTATTTATGCCTTCTGGTTTAACTAATGCACTAACTGTATTCCTGGATCTTATTTATTGAATTTTTTGAGTTGTTGAATATGTTTGTGGTTGTGTTCATTGATGATATTTTGGTTTATTATAAAAGTAAAGATGAGAATTAGAGTCATTTAACTGTTGTCATTAAATCCTTAAAAAAGAAACAATTTTTGAGATTCAACATGTGAGAGTTTTGGTTATAGAAAATTTCATTCCTTGGTCACATTGTTTCGAAAAATGGCATTATTGTTGATCCTACTAAATTTATTTTGAAGAATGGCCAAGACCAACAAATATAACCAAGATTCGTAGTTTTCTTGGATTTTCAAGTTATTAATGGAGTTTTTTAGAAACTTTTGCACAGTTATCTAGTCCAATGATAATGTTCACTCGAAAAGGTGTTAGGTTTGTTTGGAAAAAAGAATGTAATGATTGTTTTTATGAATTGAAAAGGAGATTGTTGAATGCTCTAGTTTTGGAACTACCTTCCAGAAATGGTGATTTTGTTATCTATAATGATGCTTCATTAAAAGGAATTGGTTGTTTCCTTACGCAGAATGATCAGGTAATTTGTTATGCTTCACTTCAGTTAAAACCTCATGAGTTAAATTTCCCTACACAAGATTTAGAATTAGATTCTATTTTTTTCATTAAAAATTTCGATGCATCATTTGTATGAAGTGAAATATAAAATATATACTGACCACAAATGTTCGAAGAATATATTCACATAGAAGGATTTGAACATGAGACAGAGGAGATGGTGGATATTAATAAAGGATTATAATATCATGATCTATTACCTATTAGGAAATTAAAATAAAGTGGATGATGGATTGAGTCCAAAAAGTAATGCATCATTAACTATAAAATATTTGGAATGATATCCTTTGGTTTTTGATTTTATGAACATTAGCATAAAAGTAGTTGGTACATGAAATTAATCTATTTTGTTTCAGGTGTCAATGAGGTCATCTCTCTTAGAAAGAATTAATCACGTGTAAAAGTAAGACAATTAGAGGCAGAAAAAGTTTAGTTGATTCAGAAGCACATTCGAACTGCTCAGAGTGGGAAGAAAAGTTATGTGGATAACAGGCGGATGGATATTTCTTTTGAGGTTAGTGATAATGTTTTTCTCAAAATATTCTCTATGGTAATGTGTTATGAATTTTGTTAAGAAGGTAATGTTTAGACCCAAGTACATTAAACCTTATAAAATCCTAAAGAAATTTCGATAAGTTTCAAACAGAGTGGCTTTACGTCTATGCTTATCCTAGATACACTACATTTTTCATGTTTCAATGTTGAGAAAGAATATGCTGGATCCATCACATGTATATAGCCTAGTGGTATTTCAGTTAGAAGAAAATGTCTCTCAGGAGGAGTAACCAGTCCAGATTCTTCATTAAAGAGAGCAAGTGTTGCAGAACAAGGAAATTCATTAGGTAACAGTTTTATGGAAAACCCATATGTTTCTAAATTCAATGTTTGAATATGAAAAATTCTATGAGGCTTAAATACCCCCATTTATTAGAAAAGTGAATAAAATTATGAGGACGCAATGTACTAATGGGGGAAGAATGTAACATTTGAGATAAAAAATTAAATATGACATTTTCATATTAATTAATATTTTTGGATTAAATATTAATTTTAATTTAAAATGGTTTCACTGTTCGATGGAATACCTAATACGCAACAATGGTTTTCTTTGAAATCATATGTTGCACAATAATAATATAATAATATTATTTTAAATGGCATTGAATTCAAATCCATTGTATTGGATGGAATGAAAAAATATAACTACAATATGATTATATGTGTTTGATAAATGTTTCTACCTTTATCTAATAAATGTTAGCGGCTTAAAATGTGAATGAATCTAATTTTAAGAATAATTTATTTTAAAATTTTGATTTACAAACTTTTGATGGAGAAACCTATTTCAATATTTTTTTGGTTACATATATTTTTTCAAATTGATCAAATAAAATTCATATTTATAATTAGAACATCAAAATTAACTTTGGGTAAAATTTTGGTATTTTTCTAATAAAATTCATTTCAATATGAAAAGGGGGAAATACATTATTTTAATTGAAAACTGCCTTTAATATAATTTATTTATATAGTTATATTATTTATTTAATTGCTTTCAAGGTATAATTAGATTATATTTTCACTATTTAATCCAATGTTAGTTATTGGAAATAATTTCACTTTAAAATTGGACATTAATAATTGTTAATCATTTGATAGTTTTTTTCTAAAAAATAGGCCTTTGGTTTTGAAAGTGGGAATTTATTTTAAATTAATTTTTTCCACTTCTGTTTCTTTAATTTGAAAAAAATGGATTCCTAATATTTTTATCAGAAGGTCCAAATTGTTTAAATACCAATCCATTATTTTAAGACCTTTTGAATATTTACTTCTGTAAATTTTTTATTTATCATGCTTAAAGGGTAAATCTAGACAATAAGTGTAAAAAAATATTATTATTATAATATTAAATTACCCTTACTTTTGTTCATATCTTATTGGTGGATAAATAACAGACTATTTCCATGCTATTGTTGATTTTCAGACGCCATGGGGCCACTTGGTAGTGATAATGACACATTATTTTAATTAACATAAAGTAATGACAACGATGACATAAACAAATAGCTTTTAGTAAATTATTATTTACATCAGTTCATATAAGATATCATTTAGAATGTAAAAAATAATTTTAAATATAAAATGATTTCCTACATCATGGTTTCTTTTTTATAAATTTTACTCATCAAATAAATAAAATTATTTGTGACATAATAATGATGCAGTGTTAACCTCATTTATAAATAATTTAATTAAATTAGATTATAATGATTAAAATAATATCAAAAACCTGTCCAATTCATATTGGGTGATATTATTTCAACCAATATACATCATATTTTCTATTTTAATATGTTTTGTTCCTTTAGCAACCATAAATCCCTATATAATAAAATAATATTTTAACAAATTCCTAAAGTGCCCCTCCTCCCCAATATAAAAAGAACTCACCTCTAACCCATTACTCTCACCTCTTAAGAACCATGTCTCATCCAACCTCTTCCAAAATAAGCACTCAAGATATCAATTTTCATCCTTGATTCGTTAACATAGGATGAAAGGACTTCTAGAAGTCTTTTTGGTTCAAACGAATGGGAGATAAACAAATTAAAGGTAACAGTTTCTCTTAAATTATTTTAATTTATTTTAATTATAAAACCCCTAAAATGTTTTTATTAGATTATTTTATAAAAAAACCAGTGTCCTCAAAAAACTAGGTTCTTGTTATGAGATTTATTCTAACTACACATTCATATAACTCCATCTAAAGGGTAAAGAACATATTATTTCTGTGTATGAAAAACTAACGACTCACGAAACGATGATTATTCAATTATTTTCTACCACCACTCATGGTGGCCATTATGAGGGATTTGTATTTATATTTGATATATATTATGTTTATGTTTTCTTTATACTTCTCTATTTACCATTTATATGATACCTTTATAGTTTTCATTATGGGTAAACATGATAAATTTAATTGAGCATGTGCAGACTACCGCCCCCACAATGCTATATGACCCGTGAATTCCATATATGGGACATATAAATTATGGAATTAATGATATTATATATGATATTATTTTGGAATTATAATATACTTATGTATCATTATGTTTCAATTCCATTAATATAAGAAATAGAAATGGAAGTAGCATTAATGTGTACATACGACTTACCGTCTCCATGAACGATGCATTTAATTTCATTCCTATAAATATTATTTACAATAATTAATACAAGTATGTACTAGATATATTGATATATTTGAAATCTAAATCATTAATATCATTCTGTATATAATATAATTTTGAGCACAATGAAAAATGTAAATATAAGAAGGTCATTTTGGACTCAAGTACAAAATATTGACAAAACGACCATTATTAACATAAATGATTAAATAATGTTTAAAACATGGTAATAATATATATAACAGTAATAATAAAATTTATAAATTTTTTTAAGAAATTATAAATTAACTTTAGTTTATTATTCATGAAATTAATGAACGAACAAGTCAAGTCGGACAAGAAGTAAGGGACTTCGTCTCAATAATATTTCATTGAGGAATATTTTGTTTTATACACTACATTCTTTTTACTAACTATAAACCCCTTTGAATAATACTTTTCTTAAAAATGAATATTTTCTCTACAAAGAGTTTTACTAAAAAACAAAAAATAATGTTTCTTTTAACGTATGCGGGGAAAACAACTATTCTGCCACAGTGAGTATCATTGGTTCTTTGGTTTCTAACAAGTTGTAATATTTTTCAAATGAATGTAAAATAAATTTACTCCTTTCATATATATTTTTAATTAAAATGGTTTTAGTAATGGATAGATTATTTCAACAAATTTAAATGATATATTGTGATTGAAATGAGGAAATGTTATCTTTCCTTTATGTTTTTTTATGTTTCATGAATATGTTATTTTTCATTGGATTTTTTTATATATACGGGTGGTTCTGTGATAAACCTAGGACAAGTTAGCCCGAGATAGATCTCTATTGCATTTGGTTACGTCACAAAGGTAAATGTGAATATTTCTCTTAAGAGATTTAGGTAATAAACTGTGATGGGTATTTCAAATGTAACTCTATACGTAGGTGTGATAGCTATAATGTAAGTATGATATGGATGCCACAAGTTTACTTTATGATTTATGTTTTATATGTGTTATTTATAAATCTTATTGTTTCATGAGTTATTTTAAAGAGCTTATGTTATGTATGTAATGATGAACTAATGTTTTCATTATTTATTTTATAACCCTTACTATGATTTTTATGCTTATACCATGTTTTGAAATGTTTTTCACTAGACATAAAGATGAATAGTGTTAAGGATGGCTTGAAAGAAAAGTCATGCTTTGTAAAACATGGGATTAGACCTGACTATTTATTTCAAGAGCTTTTAATATGTGAAAAAAATTAAATATGAGTATATGTTTGTAACTTGTAATTTTTATGATTTAATGTAATTGTAATGGCCCAATTCAGTAAACATATAAACCTGAAAGGATCCTCAATGTGAAGTATTCTTTTAATTTAAGATTATGAAATATTTATGACCGAGTCCGTATAGTTGGTATCAGAGTCAGGTTTATATTTTTTAGGTGTTAGAGGATTGTAAAATTAATATCCATAAATTCATTTATGTTAATATTTAAATGATACATTTATATATTACCAGTTTGTTTGGCCTAATATATCTATATGTTCAAAATAATTTTCACCTGAGGAAATGGGACAACTATGATAGGGAAAAATCTGGAGAAGAATACCATCCAAAACAGCAAAATACGATGGTCAGAATCAGAACTAAATAGTTTGTTGCATTGATGAGACAATTGAATAAGTATATATTTGTTGGTGTTATCCAAGCATGAGAACAAATAGATCCACATAGAGGAACATGTTAGTAACAGGGAATTTCATGAGGAAACATCCCACATTTTTCAGAGGATCATCTGACCTTGATATAGTTGATGGGTGGATTAAAGAATGAGAGAAGATTTTTGATATTATGGGATGCCTAGAATATCCAATGTTTAGTCTCTTTGTTTACCATTTTGAAGGTGAAGCTGATCAGTGGTGGTAGATGGTGAAAAATAATAGGGATATTGGAGATATTGATGCCATTGATATGGATGAATTATAAGGTATGATTCTTGAGAAATATTTTCCTACTGTGGTTAGTCTTAGGATGGAATATAAATTCTTTGAATTGAGGTTGGAGGATGACTCAGTGGATGCTTATGAAGAAAAATTCACTCGACTGGAATGGTATGCTCTAAATTTCATACATGATTTGATAGTAAAATCAACCATTTTTACTCAATATTAAATCCAAATTATTCAAGGGATTTATTATATTTTGAGTTCAAAGGTTATGAAAAACTTGTTCAATAAGTGTAGAATGTGGAAATGGAGTCTGCCGATGATCAGGTCTTCTTTGAAAAAAAATAGAAAAAGAGGTCGAGGTGGAAGGAGAAAGGAAAGAACTCTTTAAAAATGTATGATTGTAAGAAACTAATGTTTATATTTTGTGAAAATTGTGGTAAAAATCATGTTGGGGAATGTTTTTGGAATAATGGTAAATGCTACTGATATGGTAAAATGGGACATAAACCTCATAATTACACTGAAAAAGATCAGTGTAATGGTAAGACAAAATCTGATTTACAGTCAGTAAAATGTTTTATGTGGAATGAAAAGGGTCATTATTCAAATGAGTGTCCAAAGAAGTACTCAAATGAAGGAAAAAATATAGGCTACAATAAGAAAGGGGATGTGAAATCCTTTGCAACTACTTCAATAGTTGTTGGTCCATCGAATGAAATAGTATTAGGTACACAATTTTTTTTCGTCAAATTCGTTCAATGTGTTGTTTGATTTGCGGACTACAAAAATGTTCATGTATAAAAATATTTTTAGTAAATTTGGATTTCCATCTCAATATATGAATCCTAAACATATGGTAAACACACCTGGAAGAAATGTTGAGACAAAATTAAATTATAATATCATTATGGTCTTTTTGTGCAGAAAGAATCTACTTGCAAACCTTATTGTTTTGCCTCTAGTAGAGATTAGTTTTATTTTGGGTATTTAATGGAATTCTATATATAATGCTAAGATTGACTATAGAGCTAAAGAGGATTATTTTAAGAATTATTTTTATATTGTTTACAATAAAGGATACATAATTTTGATAAAATATCAGGAAGATGAGAAAATCATAAAAGATGGAAATGAATGTAACATTGCACATATTATTGAAAACAAATGAACTATTTAGATTTATGATGTTCCAGTAGAAAGTGAGTACCATGATGTTTTTCATGACGAGTAGCCCCGTTTTATACCTGGTCAGGATAATGAATTTACTATTGAATTAGTTCTTGTTGCCATAATAAATCCAAATCCCCCTTTTCGATTGGATCAAATTGAACTTTTAGATTTAAAGAACCAGTTGCAGGAGTTATTAGGTAAAGGTTTCATTTGACCTAGAAAATCAGCATGGGGTTCACTGGTCTTATTTTTTAAAAAGAAATATAGTTCAATGGGACTTTTCATTGATTATAGAGAATTGAATAACATCACTTTTAAGAACTTGTATCATTTTCCTCACATTGATGATTTGTTTGATCAGATACAGGGATCTCAATATTTTTTGAAGATTCACATGAGGTCAGGGTACCATCAATTGAATGTAAAGAAAGTATACATTAAAAATATTGTGTTTCATACTATATATTTACATTTTTAATTTATAGTTATGCATTTGGTTTAACCAATGTACAATCCATATTCATGGATATTATGAATAAAAGATTCCATGACGTATTGGATAAGTTTTTGGTTGTGTTCTTTAATGATATATTGGTTTATTATAAAATTAACGAGGATCATGATATTAAATTATGGTTTGCCTTTCAAACCTTAAAATAAAAAAAACTATTTTCGAAATTCATCAATTGTGAGTTTTGGTTACATAAAATTTCATTCCTCGGTCACATTGTTTAAGAAATTAGCATTACTATTGATCCTACCAAAACAAAATATGATAAATAATTGCCAAGAGAAATAAATATAACCACGATTTTAATTTTTATTGAATTGGTAGTTTATTACCAATGGTTTGTTGAAATTTTTTCATAGTTATCTAGTCCAATGACTACATTAACTTGAATAGGTGTAAGATTTATTTGGACAAAAGAATTTTATTATTGGATTTAGGAATTAAAAATATTATTGGTGAATGCTCTAGTTTTGGAATTACCTTCCAGAAATGGTGAGTTTGTTATCTATAGTGATGCTTCATTGAAAGTACATGGAAGTGTCTTTATACAGAATGATGAGGTAATTTCTTATGTGTCACGTCTGTTGAATCCTCATGAGTTAAATTACCCTACACATTATTTGGATATAGCTACTATTTCATTATGCATTAAAATTTTTTAGGAATCATTTTTATGTAGTAAAATATGAAATGTATAATGACCAAAAAAATTTGATGTATATATTCACCATGAAGGAATTTAACATGAGACAGAGGAGATGGTTGGAATTTATCATGGATAATGATTGCATGATCCTTTAAAATATTGGAAAAAAATAAAGGTGTTGATGCTTTGAGTCAAAAAAATTATGCATCATTAACCATGCTATGTTTTGGACGATATCCTATGGTTTTGATTTGATGAACATTGATATATAAGGTGTTGGTGTAGAAAATACTTATCGTCCATTTCAGGTGTCAATAAGATCATCTCTCTTAGACAGAATACATCATGTTCTGAAGGAAGACAATGAGTAGCAGAGAAGGTCAGCTGATTCAGAAGAACATGAGAATAGCTCAGAGATGGTTGAAAAGTTATGCAGATAATTGGAGAAAGGATATTTCATTTGAGGTAGGTTATCATGTGTTTCTCAATGATTCTCTATGTAAAAGTGTGATTTGTTTTGGTTAGAAGGGAAAGTTGAGTAAGAGGTTTATTGGACCTAATGAAATCCTATCTAAGGTTGGATCATTGCATATAGAGTTTCTATAACTCCATGCTTATCCAAGGTACACAATATTTTTCATGCTTCAATGTTGAAAAAGTATATGCAGTATCCATCTCATGTTTTGAGCCTAGAGGTAGTTCAGTTGTAAGAAAATACCTTTTATGAGAAACAAACAGTCCAGATTTTTGACCGAAGAGTGCAAGTGTTGTGGAATAAGGTAATTTATTAGGTAAATGTTTTATGGAAAATCCATATGGTTGAAGAGGCGACCTGGGAATATGAAAATTCAATGAGGTAAAAATACCGAAATTTCTACGAAGTGATTGAAATTGCAAGGATGCAATATCAAAAAGGGGGGAAGGATGTATCATCACAGTTAAATAATGAAATATAGAATTTTTATATTTGTTAATATTTTTGAATTAAATAATAATTTTACCTTAATGTGGTTTTTATGTTCGATGGTGTAACTGATACGCAATAGTTTGTTTCTTTGAAAACTTATGTTCCAAAATAATACTATAATATTATTATATTAAATGGTAGTTAATTCCTAAATTTTGTATTAGAGTGAATGAATAGAACTGACTAAATTATGATTATACTTGTTTTTTAAATGTTTTTACATTGATCAAATAAATGTTAGAGGCTTAAAATGTGAATGAATCTAATTATAAATATAATTTACTTTAAAGGGTTTATTTACCTCCGTTTTATGGTGAACCCTCTTTAAATAAAATTTTTGTCACTTATATATGTTCTATATGATGAAATAAAATTCTTCATTAGAATTGGGACATCAGAATTCACTTTGGGTAAATTTTTTGTATTTTTCGTATAAAATACATTTTTTAATGAAGACTGAAAAATTCTTTATTTTTATTCAAAAAATCCTTTTAATATAATTTATTTATTTGGTCATATTATATTTTTATTTGTTTTTAAATAATAATTAGATTATATTTTTACTATTTAATCCAATTTTTTTCATTGGAAGTAATTTCACATTGAAATTGGACACGAAAATGTGTCAATCTTTTGATAGTTATTATTTCTTAAAAACATGCCTTTTGTTTTGACTGTAGGAATTAATTTTAAATTAATTTTTACAACATTTGTGATTTGTATTTGAAAAAATATATTCCACATTTGGAATCAGGATGCCCAAAATTTGAAAAAATGTATTTCTTTATTACAGACATTATAAATATTTTCTTCAGTAAATATTTTATTTACCATTGTTACAGGGTAAATCTGGAAAATTATGGTAATAAAATATTATTATAATAATATCAAATTACACTAAAATGTGCCCTAATCGAATTGGGTGATACATATCCGACCATGGTCATCCTTGGTTTGATTTTGGGACACCATAGGGCCACATGGGAGTGATAATGACACGCTATTTTAATTAACTTAATGTAAAGACCAAAATGACATAGAAAAAAATATTTTACTAAATAAATTTTTCTTTAGGGATATTAAAGATATATTTTAGAAAGTAAATATTATTTCAAATGCTAAACATATTTATTACATCATTATATTAGTTTTAAATTTTTGACATCAGTTAAATAAAATTATTTATGACCCAATAATGAAGCATTGTTCACCTCATTTATAAATGATTTAAATAAATAAAATTATAATGATTAAAATAATACCCAAAACCTGTCCAACTATTATTAGATGATTTTATTTCAAACATGTGTCATCTTTTCTTATACTTTAATATGTTTTGAACCTTTAAAAATAATAAATTGTTTTATATTATTTTACTTCTCCAACCACTAGAATCTTTTTATTACTTTACATTATAGGAACACCAGTATTCCAAATATACAAGGTTTTTTTTGTGATATGGATCCAAACTACACTTTCAGAAACCTCCATGTAATGTGTAAAGAAAACATTGTTTCTGTGGATGGAAAAGTAACACCTTAGGAAGCGATGACTGTTCAATTATCTCCTACCGCCTCCCATGGTGGAAATTATATTGGAAAATTATTTATATATAATATATATTATTTTTATGTTTTCATTATGATTCTTTATTTCCCATTTATGTCATACAATTATGGTTTCCATTATGGGTAAACTCGATAAATTTATTTGAGGAAGTGCAGACTACCGCCCCCTCAAAGTGATATGTCTCGTTAAATCCATATGTAGGATGAATACATGACAGAGTAAATGATTTTATAAATGAAATTATACTGGAATTATAATATACATATTTATCATTATATTTTAATTCCATTAAAATTTTAAATAGAAATGGAAGTAGCGTTCATGCGTACCTTCGACTTATCGTCTCCATGAACAGTGCATTTCATTTCATACCTCTAAATGTTATTTAATATTATATATACAATTATATACTAGATATATATGATGTATATGACATATAAATCATGAATATCATTCCAGATATAATGGAAATTTACCAGAGGGAAAACATGTAAATATAAGAAGTTCACTTTTTACTCATGTAGTAATTATCGACAAAATGACTGTTATTAACGTAAATGATTAAAAAATGATTATAACATGGTAATAGTTGACATAAGAGGAATAATAATCAGAAAAAATTTTCATAAGAAAGTAAAAAATTAACAATAGTTTATTATTCATGAGATTCAAAAACGAACGGATAGAAATGTAACTGCTTTCATTGAGGCATATTATGTTTTATACACTAATTTATTTTATATGAAGTATTAACCACTTTTAATATTACTTTTAATCAAAAAGAATTATTTTCTCTACTAGGCATTTTATGAAATGAAAAAAACTATGTTTTTTTAATGTACGTGGTGACAACGACCTTTCACCAGCCACAAATATTATTTGATTTTTGGCATCCTTAACAGGACATAATATTTTTAAAAGGAAATTAAATTCCATTTACTCTTTTTACATATATTGGTATTGAAAATAGTTATTATAATGGATTGATTATTTCAATATATTTAAATGATATATTGTGATTGAAATGTAGAAATGTTATCTTTCCTTTAGGATTGTTTTATGTTCTATGAATATGTTATTGTTATTGGGAATTATATACGTATATGGGTGGCTTCATGATCAACCTAGGGCTGTTGAGCCCAAGATAGCTCTCTAATTCATTAGGTAATGTGATGGAGGTAAACGTGAATGTTTCTCCAAATAGAATTAGGGAATATACTGTGATGGGTATTCCAAATGTAACTCCCTATATAGTTGTGATAATTATAATGTATGTATGGTATAGATGTCAAAAGTTACCCTTATAATTTATTAATTCTATATGATATTAATATATATTATTATTTCATGAGGTATGTTAAAAAGATTATGTTATATATGTAATGATTAAGTGATGTTTTATTTAATTTTTTTAAAATCTATTCTAATCTTTTTATGATCATCCCATGTTTTAAAAAAAAATTCACAGGACCTAAAGATGAATAGGGTAATGGTTGTGATCAAGTAAATTTCAAGCTCTATAAAACATGGGACTTTCCATGAATCTTTTTTTAAAGAGTTTTTAATTTTTGAATAAAATGAACATTGAGTTGAGTGTCTACCTTGTAATATTTGAGATGTAATGTAATAGTTTTTGTAACATTCCAGGTAAATAAATAATATTACATTCTAAGGTTTATCAAAATTTTTGAATAAAATGTTACTATTACATTAACGGGAATGCTATGCTCGATGGCGTACCCAATACACAACAACAAGTTTCTTTGAAATCTTACGTTTCACACTAATAATATAGTAATATTATAATATTTAATACCTAGTCATTATAATTGAGGGAATGATCCAAAATAACTAAAAAATTATTAAATATGTTTGTTAAATATTTTTACATTTATCCAATAAATGTTAGAGGCTTAAAATCTAAATGAATCCAATTTTAAGAATAAATACTCTAATCTTTTTAAAATATTGTCTTACTGCCTTTTGATATAGAACCATTTTTAAATATAACTTTTGACAATTTTATAATATCTATTTGTCAAAATAAACTTATTATTTATGATTGGGACATTCAAATTTACTATGGATAAATTTTTGGTATGTTTGTAACAATGTTCATTTTTTAATGAATAGTGATAAATATTGCATTTTACATCAAAACTACCTTTTCATCTAATTTAAAAATATGGATAGATTATATTTTTAATTGTTTTTAATGTTTAATTAGAATATATTTTTACAATTTAATTAAATTTTTGTCATTATAATTAATTTCACTTCGAAAATGGACATAAACAAGTGCAAAACTTTTCATAGATATTGTTTCCAAAAACCCCGCTATTTATTTTGACAACATGAATTAACTATATGATATATTAATGAAACTTATATGTTTTGAATTTGGTAAAACTGACATCATTTCTCAATTGGAAATATCAAATATAGATTCGGGTTAATTTTTGGTATTTTTCTGATAATGGTTTTTTTAATGAATAGTTAAAAATACAGTTTTTAATTCAAAACTGTATTTTCATCAAATTTATTTATATATTTAGATTTTAATTTTAATTTTTTTAAAGTATAATTGAATTATTTTTTTATCACTTAATACAATTTTGTTCATTAAAAGTAATTTAACTTTTCGATTGGATGTAAAAACAAGTCAATCTTTTGATAAATTTTACTTTTTAAAAACTCGCCTTTTGTTTTGACAACGGGATTAACTTTTAAATTAATTACAAAAATTTATGTGATTTTAATTTGATAAAATGGATTATATAGTTGGAATCATTGGATCCAAATTATTTAATATAGACGGTTTTGTTTTTGGACATTATGAATAGTAACGACGGTAATTATCTTTAATTATCGTGTTTAATTAGTAATCGGGTAATTAAGGGTAGGATAATAATATCATAAAAATATAAAATGACCCCAAAACGGGTCTTAACTATATTGGTGGTGTCTTGGCCGACCATGGGATGACTTGTACCAACCTTGGGACCCCATGGAATCACTTTAGTGTGATAGGGACCTTTTATCATCTTTTTTTAAAGAAAGGAATATGTAACCAAAGTATGTAACACCTAAGTAAAATAATATTACTTTTGTTTATATAAATGGTATCTTATACTATAAATATTAATTGGAAAGCTAAAAATATTTCCTACCTCATATTTGTTTTTTTATAATTTTTATTTATTAAATAAATTATATTATTAATGACATCATGATGATGCAGCGATTACCTCATTAATGAACGATCTAAATAAAATGAAAAGATAATTTAAAATCAATGACTTAATCTTGAAAAAAACCTATAGGATGAGTACATTTCAAACCCTTATCACCTTATACTTGAAATATATCAATGTGGGACCTTTAAAATACGAAACTCTTTATAAAATAATGTATCATTTCTTGAATTTCCATGAGTGCCCCACCTCTCCTCTTATAAAAGGCCCCCACCTCTACCTCCTTACCCACACCTCTCAAGACTCTGGCTCGGACAAACCTGGACCATTTCATCTCTCCACATACCTCTATTCATCATCGAAGCCTCTCCTTAGGAAGAATGCTTTTAATGGAACCATTTTGGTTCAAACCCAAGGGAGTTACCCGATTTAAAGTTAATGTCTTCTCTTATGTTATTTTGTTTTATTTTTCTTCTCCAACCCGCTAAACTCTTTTTATTCCTTTATTTTATAACAAAAACGGTATCATAAATATAATAGGATGTTTTTATAAGAAGTATTAGAGCTACACTTACACACACATCCATTTAATGGTTAAATAACATATTGTTTCTCTGGATGGCGAATTACTGCCTCACGAAACGAAGATTGTTCAATATTATTTTAACAAATTTAAAGGTGTACATTATGATGTAACTGTATTTTATATATGAAATATAGGGTATCTATGTTTTATATATTCTTCTTTATATTATATTTAAATCATACCTTTATTCTTTTCGTGTTGTGCAAATGCGATAATTTCATATGAGGAAGTGCAGACTACCGCCCCCTCAAATGATGTGACTCATCCATGCAATACATGGAATGTAAAAAAGAATTAAATTGATGAACTTATGTGACCTATATAACATATATATATTATACTGTAATTATAATATATATATATATCTCAATTATTTTTAATTCCATTAATATGACAAAGAAATGAATGTAGCATTCATGTGTACGTACTGTCTCCATGAACGGTGCATTTCATTTCTTTTTATCTCAAAATGTTATGGAATAGTATAAAATGAATATGTAATGGATATATATAATATTTCAATTATTAATACTATTCTGGAGATGATTTACTTATAACTACTTGGATGATTCTTTTCAAACAAGATCATTTTTCACTCATGTACCAAACATCGACAAAAACATTTAATATGAACACACATAATTAACAATTTATTTTAACATTATAATATGTGATATTAATTGAAAAATAAACTTTAAATGAGGTCCTTATGAAATTATAAATTGAAAAAAGTTTATTATTCAGGAATATAAAGAAACGAACAAGACAAGTCGGACTTGAGGTAAGGGATCCTACCTCTCTCTTTATTTTTAAGTACACTTTTTATGTAACTTAATTTAAGATCCTCTTTATTATGTTGGGATATGTTATTTTATATTCCTCTTTATGTAATTTTTTTTGTTAATATGATGAGAGACCCTATTTTATCTCATCAATCCATTTTTTGAAGTTTTATGTGGTGCGGTTAGGCTGCCAAATTTTCAGAAGGGGATTTTCATCTCACTTTTTATTCTCATGAGATTCATGCAACATTGGACACTATTTCATTGGTGTGGTGTATTTACTTCAAAATATTTTACTATTTGTATAATATACTCTCATTTATGGGTAGTTACATCTTCATTGTATGACCCTTCTTTCATGGGGTGTACGTTGCGAATGTTTCCCAAATCGGTAAGGGAACCTTTCACACTCCTCTTTTAAAAAAACTTATTTTGTTATGTCTTTTAATTTACATATTTTTATGTTGGGATATGTTATTATATATCCTTATTGATGTAAATTTATGTTCAAGTGATGCGATGCCATTTTCTCTCTCATCAACTAAATTTATGAATTTTAAGGTGACGCAATTAGGCTATCGAATTTTATCAAAGGCACTTATTAACCCAATCTGGATTTCTTTGGGTTCAACATGTTGTTATTGAAAATGTAATCATATGAATATGTGTGAACGACCAATGATTGTTTTAGACATAATATACACTTATATGGTGTGTATTTATTTTCGTCAAACATAATTTTGAGATTGATATATCCTGAATTTAAGGATACCTTCTTTATAATGGATTTCATCTCATTTTACATTTCTATTGAGACTTCTTTGTTGTTATGCTCCAATTCACTCTTATATGGTGTATATACTATCTTTTGGAATATTATATCATGAATCCCTTTATTATCATGATATTATAATGTTCTGATTAAATGTTATTCCTCAATTATTGGTATTCGAGTGTCTTTCATTTTGTTAAAAACTCTTTAACTAAAATATTGTTTTAAATGTTTTAATGATTTATTCTTAAAAATATTTCTCATTAATATCCATGTTTTCAAAATGGTTTTAATGATTTATTGATATTTATATTAATGGTTTTTAATGTTAAAAACTTCAATGTGGTATGGGACACTTTGATTCAAAAATCACGTTATTAAATGTTTTAAAGGGATTTGAAAATGGTTTTTAGAATGGATTTATTATTTCAATATCTGAAAATATTATATTGTTATTGCAAAGTGGGAATGTTATCCTTCCTTTATGCTTAAGTTATATGCTATGATTATGTTATGGTTCTTGGGCACTGTTTATGAAGACGGGTGGTTCCATGATAAACTAAGGGCAGGTGAGCCTGATATAGCTCTCCAATGCATTGGGCAGCACGAAGGAGTTAACCGCTAAGGTTTCCCCGAAGAGATTTATGGAATATACTGTGATGGGTATTCCAAAAATAACCATGAGGGTTACTCCATATGTAAGAATATTATGAATTCCGCAAGTAACCTTTATGTCTTATGATTTCTATGAGTTATTCGTAAATCTTATGATTTCATGAGGTATGTTAAATTACTTATGCTTTATGAGTAAAGTACGATTTCATTGATTCTTATTTATACATGGACTAATGTTTTCTTTTCGTATTGTTACAACCCTTAGTGAGATTTTTATGCTCATCCCCTGTTTTTTTGAAATATTTTTCACAGGACATAAATTTGAATAGGGTCAAGGATGGGATCAAGGAAATGTCTGGCTATCTAAAAGAAGAACTAGACATGACTCTTTTGTTCAAGCGTTTTTATTTTTTTGAAAATAATGGAAGCTGAGTAGATGTGTTTACTTTGTAACCTTTGAGATGTAATAGGTATTTCCTAATTCTCTAAAACACTAAACCTAAAAAGGTCCTCAATGTGAACTATTCATTTAATTCAAGAATAAGTAATGTTTAAGGATGGGTCCTTATATTTGGTATCAAAGGTCGGTTTAGATAACTTTAGAGGTTAGAGTGTTGTTTATGAAAAAGTGACAAGTTGTGTATTACCACAATGGTTAGTATATTAGATGGAGTCATTGTTTTTTTGAATCTTATAATGAGTTTGAGATTACTTGTATAAGTATATCATGGTGTTTATCTTCCTCTTTATTATATGATGACTTTTCTGATATACTCACACTGACATTTTTGGTTTTAGTAAATGGCTGGATCTAGCGGGCACCAAACTAAAAGTGGACTTGAAGAAAACTGTGACGGTTTTATGAATGAACAACTGAATGATATGGGAGCTGTAATGAGAACTCTTGTGGTTATCCTCAAACAACAATATGGAGTCACGATTGACCACCTGAACCTTAGTAATTTTTATAAGGCAACGTATATATGAGAAACAAATCCCTACAGAAGTTCAGGTAATAATCAAAAAGGTAAGTATGTTGAAAAACCAATGTGTCAAATAAGTGGACAGAAACACATAGGAAAATGTTTCAATGGGATAGAAAGATGCTATAGATGTGGAAATGAAGGTTATAAAGCAAGAACCTGCCATGGAAAAAGGAAGCATCTAGATGACTCTAGGAAAGGGAAATTTGTTCTTTCAGAAGGATCAATTGAATGTTTTAAATGTGGTGTGCATGTTCATTATGCAAACAAATTCCCTACGAAGAAGTTTCGGGAATGGGGTCACCACGATCGTACAAATATTCATTTACCAATACCTAATGCCATTCCGATTTAGGATGAAGAAACTGAAAATGACCAATGAAAGGTATGGATTATTTCTTAACATATGTTTTCATATTATTGGAATCTTAGGATATGATTCATGATTTTGTTTGTAAGAAATAAGTATTTCAGAATATGTTTAAAAATAATGGATAATGGATCATGAAGAATGTTGAATGAGTAAGAAGTCAACATATAAGGTATTCAAGAGTTATGATATATTTTAGGATGGTGAAATTTTTAAATGTATTAAGTCTCTTGTGATGATGGGGTTACATTTGACGAGTTTTTATAGTAACCCTAATGTTTGATATATGAAAATTTTAATCAAGGAATAATTATCCAATCCTTTGTGGATATAGTTATAAAGAACCATTTGGGTTTAAATGATCCTTGAATTTGAGGCAATTACTGGATAATACATTTTAGGTTTCAAAATGGGGGTTATTAGATAACCTTTGTTGCTAAAATATGTTATGGTTATTTTTGATGCTCTTATCTCTTTTTGGGGGGTTATTTTAAGAATATTATTATAAGGCCCCAGCCTTAATCCTTACTTAATCTTAATTTATTACAAGATTACACATTGAGGATTGTTTCAGGTTTAGAGTTTTAGAGAATTAGATCATAAAACTTGCATTACATTCCACATTTAAACA
The DNA here is from genome assembly GCA_963277665.1 of Viscum album. Classification (NCBI taxonomy): domain Eukaryota; kingdom Viridiplantae; phylum Streptophyta; class Magnoliopsida; order Santalales; family Viscaceae; genus Viscum; species Viscum album. The sequence goes on from OY728136.1 coordinate 1,599,947,798, forward strand.
AAGTGGTTACATAAAAGATAGTATTCATTTTTCCCATCAATGAAAAAATGTTCAAAATAAAACATGGATTCATTCTTGACACTTCCTTGACACTATCATCTTATCATGTACCATTCCCTTGACCAATGAAAAACATTTCAAAAACATGGGATGAGCATAAAAAGCTCAGTAATGGTTATAAAAATATGGTAAGGAAACATGAGTTCATATATACATAAGAATGAAATCATATATTACCCATAAAACATAATCTCTTTAACATAACTCATCAAATCATGAATAAATCATATAAATCATAAGACATAAAGGTAACTTGAGCCATTCATAACATTCTTACATAGGCAGTAACCCTCTTGGTTACGTTTGGAATACATATCACAGTATATTAAATAAATCTCTTGGGAGAAACCTTAACATTTAACACCTTCGCATTACCCAATGCATTAGAGAGCTATATCGGGCTCACCTGCCCTTAGTTTATCACGGGACCACCCGTCTTCATAACAATTCCCAAGAACCAAAACATAATCGTATCACATAAAACATGCATAAAGGAAACATAAAATTTACACTTTTCAATCACAAGATATCAATACAACACATTGATATAATAAAAAAATTATGAAAACCATTTCCAATACCAAAATAAAAGAAAATTAATACATGGTATTTATTTTTCATTATAAAAAAGTTAGGTTATGGCTTGTAGAGGAAGCTGAAACTCTAATAATGTTCATGGTGGTGGAAAAGTTGTTGACGCCGTATACATATATCAAATAAAAACATTCCCTTTTTTCGTTTAGTAAACTCTTCATATAAAAAATTTTCAATTTGAATAAATGTAAAAGTCAAAGGGGTTTATACACCGTATAAGATAAAGTTCTGTATAAAACAACATATGCCTCAATGAATGGTGATTGAGACGAAGTCCCTTACAAAGATCATTTTTAAATAAAATAGATCAATTATGTGTATTCACTATTAGTACTCATAAATAATGTACAATTACAAGATAGGAAATAATAATATCATGACATAATTTGAAAGTAGGTGATTAACCCCAAGAATAGAAATTGTGTTAAGAAGTTCCCTTACATCGTATCCGACTTGACTTGATCATTATTTAATCTCCTGAATAAAAAACATTAGTTAATTTCTAATTTATTGAGAACCTTTTTCTAGTTCATTATTCCATTTATATCACTTATTACCATGTCATTAAAATTATGTAACTATTTAAGTTAATAACAGTTGTTTTAACGATCATTGGTACATGAGTCAAAAATAAACTCTTTATAATTACAAGTTGTTCTTGTGGTAAAATATCCATTATATCCAGAATTATATTCATGATGTAGATATAATATATACCATATATTTCCAGTATATTCATGCATTTATAATATTACATAACATTTAGAGATAAGAAATGAAATGCAACATTCATGGAGACGGTAAGCCGTGCGTACGCATGAACGCTACTTCCACTTCTATTTCATATTTAATGGAATTAAAACATAATGATACATAATATTATTTTAATTAAAGTATTGCATCATATATAATATCATTAAATCTATCCTTTATACGTACCACATATGGTATTAACGAATCAAATCACTTTCAGGGGCGGTAGTCCGCAATTCCTAAATTGAAGATATCGCATATACCCATAATGGAAGCCATAAAGGTATGCCCTAAATGAAAAATAAAGAATCTTGAAGAAAATATAAACATATTATATATCATATATAAATATAGTGTTATCTTAATGGCCACCTTTTAAGGTGTTAAGAGAATATTGAACAATCATCGTTTCGGGAGGCTGAAATTCTCCATCCACGGAAACAGTATGCTCTTTAACCATTAGATGAAGGTGTGTGTAAGTGCATCTATAATCCTTCTCATAAAAAAATACTATTATATTTAGGATACAGGTGTTTTTACAAAAGAAAGGAATAAAGAGATTTTATGGGGATAGAGATGTAAAATAAAACACAAGAACAGAAGAGAAGACACTACCTTTAAAACGGGTAACTCTTTTTTGTTTGAACTCAAAGGCTTCATTGGGAATACTTCTACCCAAAGTGAGGATACTAAGAGTAAGAGAGGGATTTTTAGTGACAAAATGGGCCTGTTTTGGCTGATCCAAAGGCTGGAGAGGTGTGGGTAAGGTGGTATAGGTGGGGTCCTTATATAAGAGGAGAGGAGGGGCACTCTTGGAAAGGTATAAAATGTTACTTTATTTTCAAATGAGGTTCAGATTTTAAAGGTCCCACACTGATTTATTATGAGGATGAGGTGACAAGGGTTCAAAATATACTAATACAATAGGTTTTTGACATTTTTAGTCTTAGATTTTACATTATCTTTACATTTTATTTAAATCGTTATATAATGAGGAAATCGCTCCATCATCATGATGTCATAAATAATATAATTTCTTCAATGTCAAAAAATTATAAAAAAATGATTTAGGAAATCTTTTTATCTTTCCAATGACTATTTATAGTCCAATATATCATTTATTTATAAAAAATTATAAAGGTTTTACTCGGGTGATACATTCTTTGTTATATTTAACTTTCCCTAAAAATAAAAAGATAAAAAGTCACTTTCACACAAAAGTAATTCAATGGGGTCCCCATGTTTGGAACAAGGCATCCCATGGTCGGCCATGACATAGAAATCAGAATTTGGACACATTTTATGGTAATTGTTTATTATTATTATATTATTTTATTATCCTTAACTACCTGATTACTCATTAATCAAGACAATTAAAAATAATTACCGTTGTTACTATTCATAATGTCCAAAAAAAGAATCTTAATTAAATAATTTGGTCCACATGATTAAAAGTATGGAATCCATTTTACCAAATTCCAATCATATAAATTTCAATAATTAATTTAAAAATAATTCCCGTTGTCAAAACAAGTAGCGGGTTTTTTTGAAACAATATCTATGAAAAGTGTGGCACTTGTTTATGACCAATTTCAAAGAGAAATTAATCCCAATGACCACCATTGGATTACATGGTAAAAATATATTCTATTTACACTTTAAAACCAATTACAAAGATAATCTAACCATATAATTAAATTAGATGAAAAAGCAGTTTTGCTGTAAAATGCCGTATTTTTCACTTTTCATTAAAAACATGAACATTCTCAGAAAAATACCAGAAAATTATCCAATGTAAATTTAAATGTCCCAATCTTAAATAATAATTTATTTAGATATATATAGCTTATGAAATTGTCAAAAGTTTGACTTAAGAATGGTTTTCCATCAAAAGGCAGTAAAATAATATTTTAAAAATATTAGTGTATTCCATGTTTAAGATTGGATTTATTCTCATTTAAAGCCTATAAAACACTATCTAATTCATATATAGACATGGATCATAATATATATTATTCATTACTTACATGGGATGTTACATCCTTCCCCCCATTTGAAAATTGTGTCCCCGCAATTGATTTACATATCAAATAAGTGGGGGTATTTAGCCCTCATTCCATTTTCAGATTCCCATGTTGCCTCTTCAATAATGTTGTTTTTCCACAAATCCTTTACCTGATGAATCACTTTATTACGTAACACTTGCTCCATGTGGTCAAGAATCTGGACCGTTTGTTCTTCATAGGAGATATTCTTTTCCAACTGAACTACCTCTGGGCTCAAAACATGAGATGGATCTGGCATAAACTTTCTCAACATCGAAACATGAAAAACATTGTGTACATGAGATTAACTCAGAGGTAAATCCACACGGTAAGTAATTGATCCAACTCTCTCCAGAATTTCATATGGTCTAATGAACATTGGAATCAGCTTTCCTTTCTTACAAAATCACATCACACTTTTCCATGGTGAGACTTTGAGAAAAACATGATCACCTACCTCAAAAGAGAGAACCTTCCTCCTGTTGTTCACAAAACTCTTCTGCCTTCTCTGAGCTGTTCTCATGTGTTTATGTATCAGCTAAACTTTTTCTGCCAACTCTTCTACCAATTCTGGTCCCATTAGATTCCTTTCACCCACTTTATCCCAGAAAGCTGGAGTTCAACACTGCTTCCCATATAACGCCTCAAATGGTGCCATATGTATACTAGAATGAAAACTGTTATTATATGAAAATTCAACCAAAGAAAAAACTTGGTCTCAACTTCCTTGATAATCCATCGAACTAGAACATATCATATCTTCCAATGTTTGAATTGTTCATTCTAACTTCCCATCAGATTGAGGATGAAGAGCTGTACTAAAATTTAATTCAGTACCCAACGACTTCTAAAGGCCTTTCCAAAAGTTAGAAGTAAACCTGAGATCACAATCAGATACAATGGAGAAGGGAACTCCATGTAACCTGACTATCTCTTTATGATACAAACGAGAAAGTTGATCCAGGGAAAAAGTATCTCGTATAGCAAGGAAATGGGAAGATTTAGTCAAGCGATCAACAATAACCCAGATTGCATTATTACCTCGAGGTGTCTTCGGCAATCCCACAACGAAGTCCATGGATATATTATCCGATTTCCACTATGGTATTGGTAAAGGCTAAAGCATCACTTTCGGTAACTGCCACTCTTATTTTACCTGTTGAAAAGTCAAACACTTCACAGTAAAATCAGAAATATCCCTTTTTATTCTGTCCCACCAGTAATACTCCTGAAGATCTCTATACATCTTATTACTTCTTGGGTGAACTGAAAACAGAGAACTATGAGCTTCACATAACAACTCTCCCTTTAACTGTGAATAACAAGGCACACAAAATCTCTTCCCAAATCTCAAAACACAATCATTATCAATGTTGAATTCAGGAAACTTACCCGTCTGAACCAGCTCTACCTTTTTCTGTAACTCACTGTCTTACTTCTGTGCTTGCTTTATTTTGTCTGATGTAGATGATTTCACTGATACCTGAAACAAAACAAATGGACATCCTACACCAAAAACATTTATGCCAAAGTTAATCAAATCCTTAACCAAAGGATCACGTTCCAAACACAACATTGTTAATGAAGCATTACATTTTTTGACTCAAAGCATCAGCCACTTTATCTGCTTTTCCCGGACGGTAATGCATTGTAAAATCATAATTCATGATTAATTCTAGCCATCTTTTCTGTCGCATGTTCAATTTTTTATGATTGAATATATAATTTATAATTTTGTGATCAGTATATATTTCACTCTTTACTCCATACAAATGAGGCCACCATATTTTTAGAGCGAAAACAATAGAAGCTAATTCCAAATCATGTGTAGGGTAATTTACCTAATGAGTTTTAAACTGAATTGAAGCATAAGAAATTACCTGATCATTCTCCATAAGGACACAAACAAGTCCCTTCAACAAATCATCACTGTAGATAACAAACTCACCATTCTTGGAAGGAAGTCCCAAAACTAGTGCATTCAACAATCTTCTTTTCAAATCCTGAAAAGAATCATCACATTATTTTGTCCAGATAAACTTAACACCCTTCCGAGTAAGCTTAGTCATTGGACTATATAACCGTGAAAAATTTCTAACAATCCTTCGGTAATAGCCTACCAAACCAAGGAAACTACGAATCTCAGTTACATTTGTGGGTCTTGTCCATTCTTCAACAACCATTGTTTTTGCAGGATCAACAGTTATCCCATTTTTAGAAACAATGTGACCAAGAAACGAAATTTGTTGCATCTAAAACTCACACTTTCGTAATTTCCCATAAAATTTCTTTTCTTTTAATCTCTTCCAAATAACCCTTAAATGTCTTTCATGCTCCTCTTTACTTTTAGAAAATACCAAAATATCATCAATGAAAACCACCACAAACATATCCAATAACTCATGGAAAATTCTATTCATTAAGTCCATGAATACGTCAGGTGCATTGGTTAGCCCAAAAGGCATTACAAAAAATTAATAACGGCCATATCTTGTACAAAACGTGGTCTTTGGAACATCTGATTTTTTTACCTTCAACTGATGGTACCCCGATCTCAGATTAATATTTGAAAAATACTGAGCTCCCTGGAGCTGATCAAACAAATCATCGATATGAGGCAAAGGATATTTGTTCTTAAAATTGATTTTTTCAAAGCTCTATAATAAATGAAAAGTCTCATAGAACCATATTTCTTTTTAACAAATAAAATAGGAGCACTCCATGGTGATGTGCTAGGTCGAATGAATCCTTTCTCTAATAAATCTAGCAATTTCTCCGTCAATTCTAAAAGTTCAGTTTGAGCCATTCGATAAGGGGGTTTTGAAATTATCTTAGCATCATGAACTAAGTCAATACTAAATTCTACTTCCCAATATGGTATTATTCCAGGCAACTCATTAGGAAAAACATCAGGATACTCATTTACCATTGGCACATCATCAATCTGATCAGTTCCCTTGTTTTCAACGATATGTGCAAGGTAACATTCATTTCCATATTTTATATGATTCTCGGCCTCTTGATATATTATCAACAATAAGGGTTCATTCTTGTTCACAAACTGAATGTATTTCTGAAAAGATACTTCTTTAGCTCTAAAGTAAATCTTAGCATGGTAAATAAAGATCAAATCCATACCTAGGATAACATAAAACTATACTAGAGGAAAACCAATAAGGTTATCATGTAGGTTCTTTCCACGGATAAGGATAGGAAGATTCTTATAAATTCATTTAGCCTCAACATTTCCCCCAGGTGTTTTTACCACAAGTTCAGGAGTCATTTCTTGAGATGGAATTGCCATTTTACAAGAAAATTTTTCATTGATGAAACAATGTGTAGTCCCCGAATCAAACAACACATTGGCATAATCTGAAAAAACAAACAATGTACATGATACCACTTCATTTGAAGGACCTACATCAGCTGAAGTAGTTGCAACGGATTTCACCACCCCTTTATTCTTGTAGTAGAACTGCTTCCCATCACTTGAGCTCTTTGTCAGACACTCGTTTGCATAGTGACCCATATCATTGCACTTAAAACATTTCACTAACTGTAAATAAAATTTGGTCTTATCATCACCCGGATCATTTTCAGTGCAATCACGAGCCTTATGTCCCATATTACCGCATTGGTAGCACTTTCCAGAATTTAGAATACATTCCCCTGCATGCCTTTTACCACATTTATCAGAAACTGGAAACTTAGTTTTCTTACCATCATACATTTTTGAAGAATTCTTCCCTTTCTCCTTCCAACTCGGTCTCTTATTCTGTTGGTTGTTATAGAACAATTGATCATCAACAAACTCCATTTCCACCTTCTCAGTACATCGATCATGCTTTTCATAGCTTTTTAACTCACGATAAGATAATGACCTTTGATATTTTGGCTTTAATCCTTAGTAAAAAGGATTGATTTTACTATCACGGTCTCGGATAAAATTTGGACCATACCTTTCCAATCGAGAGAACCTTTCTTCATAGGAAGCCAATGAGTCCTCCTCTTGCCTCAAGTCTAGGAATTGTGTTTCCATCCTAAGTCGAATAGCCTTAGGAAAATACTTCTCAAGAAACATACCTTTGAAGTCATCCTAGTCAAGAGCATCAATCTCATCAGCGTCCCTGATATTTTTAACCATCGACCACCACTGATCTAATTCACCCTCCAAATGGTAAATAGAAAGACTAACCTTTTGATTGTTTGAACATGCCATGACATTGAAAATCTTCACCAGTGCTTTTATCCACCCTTCAGCTAGAACATGGTCAGATGATCCTCTGAATGATGGGGGATGTTTCCTCATGAAATGTTCCACCACTGACATGTTCCTCTGCGGTTGATCTAGTTGATCTCGTGCATGGATACCGCCACTATTTATCGTTTGAGTCAACTGTTCCATTACTGCAACAAACTGTTCAGTTCCAATTCTGACCATCTCAGGATGCTGATTCGGAAGGTCATTTCCTTCTGTATGCCTTCCTAGCACTGCCTCCCTATTTCCCCTGCAGAAAACCATTCTGAACAAACATGTCTCAGATGATGCAACATGGTAATCTTCAAATTCTATATCATTTCAATTTGACCATAAAAAATATTTTTGGATAATCATTTAATGGAATTCTAACTGTTAAAGTTATCTAAACTGACCTCTGATACAAACTATAAGGCCCCAGCCTTAATCCTTACTAATCTTGAGTTATTACAAGATTACACGTTGAGGATCTTTTCAGGTTTAGAGGTTTAGATAATTAGATCATAAAACTTTCATTACATTCCACATTTACAAAATGTGGTTACATAAAAGGTAGTATTCATTTTTCCCATCAACGGAAAAATATTTAAAATAAAACATGGATTCATTCTTGAAACTTCCTTGACACTATCATCATATCATGTACCATTCCTTTGACCTGTGAAAAGCATTTCAAAAACATGGGATGAGAATTAAAAGCTTAGTAAGGGTTATAAAAATATGGAATGGAAACATGAGTTCATATATACATAAGAATGAAATCATAATTTACCCATTAAACATAAGCACTTTAACATACCTCATCAAATCCTGAATAAATTGTTGAAATCATAAGACATAAAGGTATCTTGAGGCATTAATAACATTCTTACGTTGTGAGTAACCCTATTGGTTACGTTTGGAATACCCATCATAGTATATATTCCCAAAACCTCTTCGGAGAAACCTTAACTTTTAACTCCTTCGCATTACCGAATATATTAGAGAGCTATATCGGGCTTACCCGCCCTTAGATTATCATGGAACCACCCATCTTCATAACAATAACCAAGAACCAAAACATAATCATATCACATAAAACATGGATAAAGGAAACAAAAAATTTCTACTTTTCAATCAAAAGATATCAATACAACACATTGATATAACAAAAACATTATGAAAACCATTTCCAATACCAAAATAAATGAAAATTAATACATGGTATTTATTTTTCATTTTAAAAAAATGTTAGGTTATGGCTTGTAGAGGAAGCTGAAACTGTAATAATGGTCATGGCGGTGGAGAAGTCGTTGTCGGTGCATATGTATGACAAATAAAAACATTCCCTTATGTAATTTAGTAAGATCATAGTATAAAAAATATTTCTTCTGAATAAACGTAAAAGTCAAAGGGGTTTATACACCGTATAAAAGAATGTTGTGTATAAAACAACATATGCCTCAATGAATGGAGATTGAGACGAAGTCCCTTACAAATATAATTTTTTTAATAAAATAGATCTATTATGTGTATTCACTATAAGTACACATAAATAAAGTATAAATACAAGATAGGTAATATTAATATCATGACATAATTTGAAAGTAGGTGATTAACCCAAAGAACAGAAATTGTGTTAAGAAGTTCCCTTACCTTTCATCTGACTTGACTCGATCGTTGTTTAATCTCCTGAATAATAAACATGTGTTAATTTCTACTTTCATAATAACATATTTCAATTTCATTATTCCTTTTATATCACTTATTACCATGTCATGAACATTATGTAACTATTTATGTTAATAACGGCACTTTTAACAATCATTAGTACATGTGTCAAAAATAAACTGTTTATAATTACAAGTTGTTCATGTGGTAAAATATTCAATCTATGCAGAATTATATTCATGATATAGATATCATATATACCATATATTTCTAGTATATTCATGCATTTATAATATTACATAACATTTAGAGGTTGAAATGAAATGCACCATTCATGGAGACGGTAAGCCGTGCGTATGCATGAACGCTACTTCCATTTCTATTTCATATTTATTGGAATTAAAACATAATGATACATAATATTATTTTAATTCCAATATGTAATCATATGTAATATCATTAAATATATCCTTTATACGTACCACATATGGTATTAACGAATCAAATCACTTTGAAGGGGTGGTAGTCCGCACTTCCTAAAATGTAGATATTACGTATACCCATAATGGAATCCATAAAGGTATGCCATAAATGATAAATAAAGAATATTGAGGAAAACATAAGCATATTATGTATCATATAAAAATATAGTGTCATCTTAATGGCCACCTTTTAAGGTGCTAGAAGAATATTCAACAATCATCATTTTGTGAGGTAGAAATTTGCAATCCACGGAAACAGTATGCTCTTTAACCATTTGATGAAGGTGTGTTTAAGTTTAGATATAATACTTTTGATAACAACATATTAGTATATTGAAGATACTGGTGTTGTTACAATGAATGGAATAAATAGAGTTTAGGGGATTGGAGATGTAAAATAAAACACAAGAACACAAGAGAAGACACTACCTTTAAAACGGGTTATTTTTTTTTATTTGAGCTCAATGGCTTCCTTGGAAAGACTTCTGCCCAATGTTAGGCATCTAGGAGTATGAGAGGGATGTGGAGAGACAAAATGGGCAGGTTTTGGCCGAGACAAATGCTTGAGATGTGTGGGTTAGGTGGTAGAGGTGGGGTCCTTTTATAAGAGGAGAGGAGCGGCACTCTTGGAAAGGTATAAAATGTTACTTTATTTTCAAATGACATTCGGATTTTAAAGGTCCCAAATTAATGTATTTTGAGGTTAAGATGATTAGGGTTCGAAATATACTCATCCAATAGGTTTTTGACATGTTTAGGTATTATATTTTGCATTATATTTTCATTTTATTGAAATCGTTAAATAATGAGGTAATCAGTGCATCATCATGATGTCATAAATAATTTAATTTCTTTAATGTCTAAAAATTTTAAAAATATACTATGATTTAGGAAATATTTTTATCATTCCAATTACTATTTATATTTCAATATATCATTTATGTATACAAAATTATAAATGTTTTACTCAAGTGATACATTCTTTGTTATATTTAACTTTCTCTAAAAATAAAAAGATAAAATGTCACTTTCACACAAAAGTGATTCCATGGGTCCCCAAGTTTGGCACAAGGCATCACATGGTCATCCATGAGAAAACCAGTAGAATTTGGACACATTTTATGGTCCTTTTTTATTATTATGATATTATTTTATTATCCTTAACTACCCGATTACTCATTAATCACGATAATTAAAGATAATTACCATCGTTACTATTCATAATTTCCAAAAACAAAAGAGTATTCATTACATAATTTGGACCATATGATTAAAAATACGGAATCCATTTTACCAAATTCGAAACAAATAAATTGAAATAATTAATTTAAAAATAATTCCCGTTGTAAAAACAAATAGTGGGTTATTTTTGAAACAATATCTATGAAAAGTTTGGCACTTGTTTATGCCCAATTACAAAGTGAAATTAATCCCAATGACCACCATTGGATTAAATGGTAAATATTTATTCTATTTAAACTTTTAAACAAATTAATAATATAATCTAACAATATAATTAAATTAGATGAAAAAGCAGTTTTGATGAAAAATGCTGTATTTTTCACTATTCATTTAAAAACTGAACATTGTCAGAGAAATACCAAAAATTTTTCCAATTTAAATTTAAATGCCCCAATCCTAAATAATAAGTTTATTTTGACAAATAGAGATTTTAAAATTTTCAAAATATTGTTTTAAAAATGGTTTACCTTCAAAAGGCAGTAAAAAAATCTGTTAAAAATATTACTGTATTCCATGATTAAGATTGGATTAATTCTCATTTTAAGCCTCTAAAACACTATCTAATTTATAAATAGAAATATATAATAATATCTATTATTAATTACTTACTTGTGATGTTACAAATATAGTTTTAGAAAAAGGTAAACACACAGACCGTATGACAACCCATCGCGTCGGACGAATTTGCGGGAATCGAACCCACAACCAAAGTGCAACAAGTATTTATCGCCTACCACTAGACTAAATTAGGTCCCTGGTTAGTTTTAATGATTATTTTTTAGTTATATGATTTTATTAATTAAGAGTAAGTTGATTTTTCTATAATCAATTGAAATGATTAGCCTATCATGGAGGATATGTGATTAGGTTAATTACTTTTCAGTATGAGACTGTAATAGTAACTGATGTTATTTTGGAGAAAAATGTTAAGATTTATCATAGAAGACAATGTGATTAGATCCTTCAGATATTTGGGTTTCAATATTAGTATGGTTTACATTGAATAATTTTATGGATAGATGTTTATTGAATGGTCTTTGTTGAACTTTGGGTTTTGTTTGACAAATTTTAGAGATTATGAGTAGTTTTTCATTTTGTAAAAAAATATCCTTTTTGGGTATTATCTGATCTCGTGCTAAACTTTTTGGTTTGTTTTTGGTTGAGATGTAAATACATGGGAAATATATAGTTCTATTTTGTGGATTAGGTGATTCTCAAGAAGTTTATTATAGTACTCTTAATGCGAACAAGTCTTCCTAAATACTCGTCTTTTTTAGAAAATATGAGTTTGATTAAGGAATCTAGTAAAATTTGAAAGTCTATGTGACAAGTATGTATGTTTCATTATTATTTAGTTAAGCTAAAGAAAATATTCCTCAATGAAAAGTAACTTAAACCAAAAATTTTTTCTGTTAACATTACCAATCGGGGAATCAAATACCATTTAACCCATCACAAGTTTGTGATTTTCTTGTGGTTAACTTTCTCCTACATATGTTTACTATCACTCTCCATAAAAACATGACCCTTTGTTTCCTCCTCCATATCCATATTTTCCTACTTGGAATCCTGGTATGGGTTAACTCAGGTTACCTTTGTATTTCTCTCCCTTTCTTTTAAAGTGATAGTTTTACTGACCCTTGTTCCGATTTGAGACTTTCAATGGTGTTTCTAAGCCCAATTTTGAAATTGTGAGGATGCAATTCCCAAAATGGGGGAAGGATGTAACATCACAGGTAAATAAATAATATTACATATTATGTTTTATCAATATTTGTGAATAAAATGTTAATATTACTGTAAAGGGAATACTATTCTCGAGGGCGTACCCAATACACAACAACGAGTTTCTTTGAAATCTAACGTTGCACACTAATAATATAATAATATTATAATAGTTAACGCCAGGCCGTTCTAATAGAGGGAATGAAAAGAAATAACTTATATATGATTTCATATGTTTTTTAAATAATTTTACAATTATACAATAAATGTTAGAGGTTTAAAATCCAAAGGAATCCAATTTTAAGAATAGATACTCTAATATTTTTAAAAGATTGTTTTAACACCTTTTGTTGGAGAACCTTTTTTAAATATAAATTTTGACAATTTTATAAGCTCCATTTGTCAGAATAAACATATTTTTTATAATTGGGACATTGAAATTTACTTTGGATTTATTTTCGGTATGTTTCTCACAATGATCATTTTTTTAATGAATAATGAGAGATATTACATTTTACATCAAAACATCTTTTTCATCTATTATTAATATATGGTTAGATTATATTTTTAATTGGTTTTAAAGTTTAATTAGAATTTATTTTTACAATTTAATTCAATTGTGGTAATTATAATTAATTTCACTTTGAAAATGGAAATAATCAACTACCAAACTTTTCATAGATATTACTTCCAAAAAACCCGCTATTTGTTTTGACAGCCGGAATTAACTATATGATTTATTAATGAAACTTCTATGTTTTGAATTTGTTAAAATAGACATCATTTCTGAATTTTAAATATCAAATGTAGCTTAGGTTTAATTTTTTGTATTTTTCTGATAATGATTTTTTTAATGAATAGTGAAAAAAACTGTTTTTAATTCAAAAATGCATTTTCATCCAATTTATTTGTATATTTAGATTGTAATTTTAATTGTTTTTAAAGTATAATTGAATTATTTTTTATCACTTAATACAATGTTGTTCATTGGATGTAATATCACTTTTCAATTGGATGTAAAAACAAGTCAATCTTTTGATAAATTTTACTTCTTAAAAACCCATCTTTTATTTTGACAACAAGATTTACTATTAAATTAATTATTACAATTTATGTGTTTTGAATATGATAAAATGGATTCAATATTTGGAATCAGAGGGTCCAAATTATGTAATAAAGATGCTTTTGTTTTTGGACATTATTAATAGTAACGATGGTAATAATCATTAATTATCGTGTATAATTAGTAATCGGGTAATTAAGGGTTGGAAAATAATATCATAAAATAAAATTGACCCCAACATGTGTCCTAATGAAATTTCAGGTCTCTTGGCCGACCATGGGTTTTTTTTGTGACAACCTTGGGAACCCATGGAATCACTTTAGTGTGATAGTGGCATTTTATCATATTTTGTTTAAAGAAAGAAAAATGTAACCAAAGTATGTAACACCTAAGTAAAATAATTTTACTTTTGTCCACATAAACAGATTCTTAATCTATAAATAGTCATTGTAATGTTAAAAATATTTCCTACATTATAGTAAATGTTTTATAATTTTTATATATTAAATAAATTAAATTACTTATAACATCATGATGATGCAGTGATTACCTCATTAATGAACGATTTAAATAAAATGAAAATATAATGTTAAATCTAAGACATACACTAGTAAAAAACCTATTGGATGAGTATATTTCGAGCCCTTGTCACGTTACCCTTGAAATATGTCAATGTGGTAAATTTAAAATCCGAAAATCTTTTTAAAATAAACTAACATTTCTTGACATTCCATGAGTGCCCCTCCTCTCCTCTTATAAAAGACGCCCACCTCTACCTCCTTACCCACGCCTCTCAAGCCATTTGGTAGGACAACACCTACCCATTTCATCTCTCCACATCTCTCTCTTCATCATTGAATCTTCACCATAGGCAGGAATTTCTTCAATTAACTCTTTTGGTTCAAACCAAAGGGAGTTACTCGATTTAAAGGTAATGTCTTCTCTTATGTTCTTTTGTTTTATTTTTCTTCTCAAACACCCTAACATCTTTTTATTCCATTACATTGTAACAAAAACAGTATCTTAAATATATTAGGATGTTTTTATAAGACGTATTTGAGCTACACTTACACACACATCCGTCTAATGGTTAAAGAACATACTGTTTCTGTGGATGGTGAATTACTGCCTCACGAAACAATGATTGTTCAATATTCTTTTAGCACCTTTAAAGGTGTTCATTATGATGTCACTGTTTTTTGTATATAAAATTTATGAAATTTATATTTTATATATGCTTCTGTATTTTATATTTTAATCATACCTTTATTCTTTTCATGTTGTGCAAATGCGATAATTTCATATGAGTAAGTACGGACTACCGCTCCCTCAAGTGATGTGACTCGATCATGCAATACATGGAAATTATTAAAATGAAATTCTCGAACTTATGTGACCTATATAACATATATATTAAACTTTAATTATAATATATATACCTCTCTCAATAATTTTTAATTCCATTAATATGACCAAGAAATGAAAGTAGCGTTCATGCATACGTACAGACTACAGTCTCTATAAACGATGCAATTCATTTCTTTTTATCTCCAAATGTTATGGAATATTATAAAATTAATATTCACATTATATATATGATATTTAAATCATTAATAATATTCTTGAGATGATGTACTTATAACTAAATGGGTGATTCTTTTCAAACAAGTTCATTTTTGACTCATGTACCAAACATTGACAAAAATGTTTGATATGAACTCAAAAAATTAACTAATTATTATAACATTATAATATGTGATATGAATTGAATTATAAACTATAAAAGTGGCCCTTAATAATTTATAAATTTACAAAAGATTATTATCCAGGAATATAATGAAATGAAAAAGACAGGTCGGACTTGAGGTAAAGGAACCTACCTCTCTCTTTATTTTTAAGTACTCTTTATATGTAACATAATGTAATTTCTTCTTTATTATGTTGGGGTATGTTATTTTATATTAATCTTGCTGTAAATTTTATGTTAATATGATGAGAGACCATATTTTCTCTCATCAATCCATTTTTGGATGTTTTTTTGTGGCGCCGTTAGGCTGTAGAATTTTCAGAACGAGATTTTCATCTCACTTTTTATTCCTGTGAGATTAATGCTACATTGGACACTATTTCCTTTTGTGTGGTGTATGTACTGGCCATTATTTTACTATTTGTATAATATACTCTCATTTATGTGTAGTTACATCTTCATTTTATGACCCTTCTTTCATGGGGTGTATGTTTCGAATGTTTCCTAAATCGGTAATGGAACCTTTCACACTCCTCTTATAAAAACACTTATTTAGTTTTGTCTTTTAATTTACATATTTTTATGTTGGGATATTTTATTATATATTATTATTGATGTAAATTTTATTTCAAAGTGATGAGATACCATTTTCTCTCTCATCCACTAATTTTATGAAATTTATGGTGACACCATTAGGCTGTTGAATTTTATCAAAGGAACTTCTTAACCCAATTTGGATTTCTTTGGGTTCAACTTGTAGTTATTGAATATGTCATCCTATGAATATGTTTGAATGGCCTCTGATTTTTCTACACATAATATCCACTTATATTGGGTGTATTTATTTTTGTGACATATAATAATGAGATTGATATATCCTTAATTTAAGGATACCTTCTTTATAATGGATTTCATCTCATTATAAAATTCTATTGAGATGTCATTGTTGATATGCTCCAATTCAATCTTATATGGTTTATATACTGTCCTTTGGAATATTATATCATGAATCCCTTTATTCTCATGATATTATAAAGTTCTGATTAAATGTTATTCCTCAATTATTGGTATTCGAGTGTGTCTCATTTTGTTAAAAACTCTTTAACTAAAATATCATTTTAAATGTTTTAATGATTTATTATTATAAATATTTATTATTAATATCCATGTTTTAAAAATGGTTTTAAGGATTAATTTATATGTATATTAATGGTTTTTAATGTCAAAAACTTTAAATTGGTTTGGGACACATTGATTCAAAAATCTTTTTATTAAATGTTTTAAATGGTTTTGGAAATGGTTTTTAGAATGGATTCATTATTTCAATATCTTAAAATGATATATTGTTATTGCAATGTGGGAATGTTATCATTCCTTTATGATTATGTTATGTGCTATGATTATGTTATTGTTCTTGGGAATTTTTTATGAAGACATGTGGTTCTATGATAAACTAAGGGCGGGTGAGCCCGATATAGCTCCCCAATGCATTGGGTAAAGCGAAGGAGTTAAACATTAAGGTTTCTCCGAAGAGATTTAGGAAATATACTGTGATGGATATTCCAAATGTAACCATGAGGGTAACTCCCTATGTAAGAATGTTATGAATGACTCAAGTTACCTTTAAATCTTATGATTTATATGAGTTTTTCGTAAATATCATGATTTCATGAGGTATGTTAAATTGCATATGCTTTTTTAGTAAAGTATGATTTCATTGATTCTTATGTATACATGGACTAATGTTTTCTTTATGTATTTTTATACCCCTTACTAAGATTTTTATGCTCAATTCAGGTTTTTTTGAAATGTTCTTCATAGGACATAAAGTTTAATAGGGTCAAGGATGGGATCAAGGAAATGTCAGGCTGTATAAAACATAGAACTAGATATGACTCTTTTGTTCAAGAGTTTTTATTTTTGTGAGGGAAATGGAAGCTGAGTAGATGTGTCGAATTTGTAACCTTTGAGATGTAATAGTTATGTCATTATTCTCTAAAACTCTAAACCTGAAAAAGTCCTAAATGTGAATTATTCGTTTAATTCAATAACCTGTAATCTTTAAGGCCATGTACTTATAGTTGATATCAGAGGTCAGTTTAGATGACATCAGAGGTTTGAGTGTTGTTTAAGAAAAATTGACAAGTTGTGTATAACAAAAAGGGTTATTATATTAGATGGAGTCATTGTTTTTTTTGAATGTTAGAATGAGTTTGAGATAACTTGGATAAGTATATCTTGGTGTTTATATTACTCTTTATTATATGATGATTTTACTGATATACTCACACTGACCTTTTTGGTTTTATTAAATGGATAGATCTAGCAGGCACCAAAGTAACAGTGGACTTGAAGAAAACTGTGACGGTTTTATGAAAGAACAACTGGATGATATGGGGGCTGCAATGAGAACTCTTGTGGTTATCCTCAACCAACTATCTAGAGACACGATTGACCACATGAACCTTAGTGATTTTTATAAGTCATCATATATATGAGAAACAAATCGGAACAGAAGTTCAGGTAATAATCATAAAGGTAAGTATGTTCAAAAACCTATTTGTCAAATATGTGGAAATAAACACGTAGGAAAATGTTTCAATGGGACATAAAGATTCTATAGATGTGTAAATGAAGGTCATAAAGCATGAACCTTCCATGGAAAAAGGAAGCATCTAGTTGACTCTAGGAAAGGGAAAGAGGTTCATTCTTAAGGATAAATTGAATGTTTTAAATGTGGTGTGCATGTTCATTATGCAATCACATGTCCGACGAAGAAGTTTTAGGAATGGGGTCACCAAGATCGTACAAATATTCATTTACGAATACCTAATGCCATTCCAATTGAGCATGACGAAACTGACAACGACCAATGAAAGGTATAGATTATTTCTTAACATATGTTTTCCTATTACTGGAATCTTAGGATATGATTCATGATTTTGTTTGTAAGAATGAATTATTTTAGAATAAGTTGAAAAGTAATGGATAATGGATCATGAAGAATGTTTAATGAGTAAGAAGTCAACATATAAGGGATTCAAGTGTTATGGTAGATTTTAGGATGGTGAAATTCTTAGAAGTATTAAGTCTCTTTTGATGATGGGGATACATTAGAAGACTTTTTATTATTACCCTGATGATTGATATATGAAGATTTTATTCAATTAATAATTATCCTTTGTTTTGTGGACTATGTTATAAAGAACCATTTGGGATTATATGATCCTTGAATTTGAGGCAATTACTAGTTAATACATTTGGGTTGAAAAATGGATGTTATTAGATAAATTTTGTGGATAAAAAATGTTATGGTTATTTTTTAAAATTTTATCTCTTTTTTGGGGGGATTTTTTAAGAATAATATAGTTTTGGAAAAAGGACAACACACAGACCGTGTGAAAACCCATCACGTCAGACGAAGCTGCGGGAATTGAACCCACAACCAAAGTGCAACTACTATTTATCGCCTACCACTGGACTACGTGAAGTCCCTGGTTAGTTTGAATGATTCTTTTTAGTTAGATGATTTTATGAATTAAGAGTAAGATGATTTTGGGTTATCAATGGAAATGTTTAACCTGTCATAGATGATATGTGATTAGGTTAATTACAGTTTAGTATGAGACTGTATGAGTAACTGATGTTATTTTGGAGAAAAATGTAAAGATTTATCTTTGGAGACTATGTGATTAAATCCTTCAGAGATTTGTGTTTCAATCTTAGTTTGTTTTTCTTTGAAGAATATTATAGATATATGTTTATTTAGTGGTCTTTGTTGAACTTTGGGTTTTGTTAGACAAATTTTGGAGATTCGGAGTAGTTTGTCTTTTTGTAAAAAATTTATCCTTTTTGGGTATTATCTGATCTCATGAAAAACTTTTTGGTTCGGTTTTGGTTGAGATATAAAGACATGGAAAATATATAGTTCTCTTTTGTGGATATAGTGATTCTAAAGAAGTTTATCATAGTACTCTTAATGCGAACAAGTCTTCCTAAATACTCATCTTTTGAAGAAAATATGAGATTGATTAAGGAATCTAGTAAAAGTTGAAAGTCTACATGACAAGTAAGTATGTTTCATTATGATTTAGTTAAGCTCAAAATTAAATTCTTCAATAAAATGTAACTTAAAACAAAAATGTTGTTTGTTATCTTTTCCTACTGGGTAATCGAATACTATTTAACCCATCACATGTTTTTTATTTTTTTGGTTAACTTTCTCCTTGACATGTTTACTATCACTCTCCATCAGAACATGACCCTTTGTTTTCTCCTCCATATCCATATTTTCCTACTTAGAATCCTGGTATGGGTTAACTCATGTGACTTTTTTACTTCTCTCCCTTTCTTTTAAAGTGATCGTTTTACTGACTCTTGTTCCGATGTGGGGCTTTCAATGAAGTTTCCAAGCCCAATTTTAAAATTACGAGGATGTAATTCCCAAAAGGGGGGAAGGATGTAACATCATAGGTAAATAAATAATAATACATTCTATGTTTTATCAATATTTTTGATAAAATTTTAATATTACTTTAAAGGGAATGCTATGCTCGATGGCGTACCCAATACGCAACAACGAGTTTCTCTGAAATCTTACGTTGCACACTAATAATATATTAATATTATAATAGTTAACGCGTAGCCGTTGTAATGGAGGGAATGAACATAAATAACTAAAAAATTATTACATATTTTTGTTAAGTATTTTTACATTTATCCAATAAATGTTAGAGGCTTAAAATCCAAATGAATCCAATTTTAAGAATAAATACAATAATATTTTTAATAGATTGTTTTAACACCTTTTGTTGGAGAACCTTTTTTAAATATAAAATTTGACAATTTTATAAGCTCCATTTTTCAAAATAATCTTATTATTTATGATTGGGACATTTAAATTTATTATGGATTTATTTTTGGTATGTTTCTGACAATGTTCATTTTTTAATGAATAGTGAGACATATTGCATTTTACATCAAAACTGCATTTTCATCTAAATTTAATATACTGTTAGATTATCCTTTTAATTAGTTTTAAATTTTAATTAGAATATATTTTAACAATTTAATTCAATTGTGGCCATTATAATTAATTTCACTTTGAAAATGGACATAAACAACTACCAAAATTTTCATAGATATTGCTTCCAAAAAACCTTCTATTTGTTTTGCCAGCGGGAATTAACTATATGATTTATTAATGAAACTTCTACGTTTTGAATTTGGTAAAATAGACATCATTTCTGAATTTGAAATATCAAATATATATCAGGGTTATTTTTTGTATTTTTCTGATAATGCTTTTTTAATGAATAGTGAAAAATATTGTTTTTATTCAAAATTGCCTTTTCATCCAATTTATTTATATATTTAGATTGTAATTTTAATTGTTTTCAAAGTATAATTGAATAATGTTTTTATCACTTAATACAATTTTGTTCATTGTAAGTAATTTCACTATTCAATTGGATGTAAAAACAAGTCAATCTTTTGATAAATTTAACTTCTTAAAAACACATCTTTTGTTTTGACAATAAGATATAATTTCAAAAAATTTACTATAATTTATGTGTTTTGAATTTGATAAAATGGATTCCATATTTGGAATCAATGTGTCCAAATTATGTAATTAAGACGCTTTTGTTTTTGGACATTATGAATAGTAACGACGGTAATTATATTTAATTATCGTGTTTAATTAGTAATCGGGTAATTAAGGGTTGGAAAATAATATCATAAAAATAAAAATGAACCCAACATGTGTCCTAATGAAATTTATGGTGTCTTGGCAGACCATTTGATTTCTTGTGCCACCCTTGGGACCCTATGGAATCACTTTTGGGTGATAGTGACATTTTATCATATTTTGTTTAAAAAAGGAAAATGTAACCAAAGTATGTAACACCTAAGTTTAATAATTTTAATTTTGTCTACATAAATGGAATCTTAGACAATAAATAGTCATTGGAAATCTAAAATTATTTCCTACAACATAGTATCTGTTTTATAATTTTTAGATATTAAATAAATTAAATTATTTATGACATCATGATGATGCAACAATTACCTTATTGATGAACGATTTAAATAAAATGAAAAGATAATGTAAAATATAAGAGATACACTTTGAAAAAACATATTGGAAGAGTATATTTAGATCCCTTATCACATTACCCTAGAAATATATCAATGTGGTACATTTAAAATCTGAAACGCTTTTTAATATAATGTAACATTTCTTGACTTTCCATGAGCGCCCCTCCTCTCCTCTTATAAAAGGCCCCCACCTATACCTCCTTACCCAGACCTCTCAAGACTTTGGCTCAGCCAAAACCTGTCCATTTCATCTCTCCACATCCCTATATTCATCATTGAATCCTCTCCATAGGCAGAAATCTCATCAAGGTACACTTTTGGTTCAAACCAATGGGAGTTACTCGATTTAAAGGTAACGTCTTCTCTTATGTTCTTTTGTTTTATTTTTCTTCTCCAACCCCCTAAACTCTTTTTATTCCATTATTTTGTAACAAAAACAGTTTATTATATATATTAGGATGTTTTTATAAGAAGTATTAGATCTACACTTACACACACATCTGTCTAATGGTTAAACAACATACTGTTTCTGTGGATGACGAATTTCTGCCTCACGAAACGATGATTGTTCGAAATTCATTTAACACCTTTAAAGGTGTCCATTATGATGTAACTGTATTTTATATATGATATATATGATATTTATATTTTATATATGCTTATGTATTTTATATTTAAATCATAACTTTATTCTTTGCATGTTGTGCAAATGCGATAATTTCATATGAGGAAGTGCTGACTACCGCCCCCTCAAGTGATGTGACTTGTTCATACAATACATGAAATGTATAAAGAATGAAATTATTGAACTTATTTGACCTATATAACATATATATTATTCTTTAATTATAATATATATATATATATCTCAATTATTTTTAATTCTATTAATATGACAAAGAAATGAAAGTAGCGTTCATGCGTACGTACGGCCTACCGTCTCCATGAACGGTGAATTTCATTTCTTTTTATCTCCAAATGTTATGGAATAGTATGAAATGGTTTTCACTGGATATATATGACATTAAAATAATTAATAATATTCTGGAGATGATGTACTTATAACTACATGGGTGATTCTTTTCAAACAAGTTCGTTTTTGACACATGTACCAAACATCGACAAAAACATTTGATATGAACTCACATAATTAAAAAATTATTATAAAATTATAATATGTCATATGAATTGAATGATAAACTTTAATGTAGGTCCTTAATAAATTATAAATTGAAAAAAAAATTATTCAGGAATATAAAGAAACGAACAAGACAAGTCGGATTTGAGGTAAGGGATCCTACTTCTCTTTATTTTTAAGTACTCTTTTTATGTAACATAATTTAAGCTCCTCTTTATTTTGTTGGGGTATGATCTTTTATATTACTATTTCTGTAAAGTTTATGTTAATTTGATGAGAGACCCTATTTTATCTCATCAATCCATTTTTGGATGTTTTTTGTGGCACCGTTCGGCTGCCGAATTTTCAGAAGGGGATTTTCATCTCACTTTTTATTCCCGTGAGATTCATACTACATTGGCCACTATTTCCTTTTGTGTGGTGTCTGTACTGGACATTATTTTACTATTTTTATAATATACTCTCATTTATGGGTATTTAAATCTTCACTGTATGACCCTTCTTTCATGGGGTGTACGTTTTGAAAGTTTCCCAAATCGGTAAGGAAACCTTTCACACTCCTCTTTTAAAAACACTTATTTCATTATGTCTTTTAATTTACATCTTTTTATGTTGGGATATGTTATTATATATCCTTATTGATGTAAATAATATGTCCAAGTAATGAGAAACTATTTTTACTCTCATCAACTAATTTTATGAATTTTAAGGTGATTCCATTAGGCTGTCGAATTTTATCAAAGGAACTTCTTAACCCAATTTGGATTTATTTGGGTTCAACTTGTAGTTATTGAATATGTCATCCTATGAATATGTGTGAATGACCTATGATTGTTTTACACTTAATATTCAATTATATTGGGTTTATTTATTTTTTTCACACATATTATGAGATTGATATATCCTTAATTTAAAGATAACTTATTTATAAGGGATTTCATGTCATTTTAGATTTCTATTGAGAATTCATTGTTGTTATGATCCAATTCACTCATATATGGTGTATATACTATCCTTTGGAATATTATATCATGAATCCCTTTATTCTAATGATATTATAAAGTTATGATTAAATTTTATTCCTCAATTATTGGTATTCTAGTGTCTCTCATTTTGTTAAAAAATCTTTATCTAAAATATAATTTTAAATGTTTTAATGATTTATTCTTATAAATAATTCTCATTAATATCCATGTTTTCAAAATGGGTTTAAGGATTTATTTATATGGATATTAATGGTTTTTAATGTTAAAAACATCAAATTCGTATGGGAATCTTTGATTTAAAAATCTCTTTATTAAATGTTTTAAATGGTTTTGAAAATGGTTTTTAGAATGGATTTATTATTTCAATATCTTAAAATGTTATATTGTTATTGCATTGTGGGAATGATATAATTCATTTATGCTTAAGTTATGTGCTATGATTATGTTACTGTTCTTGGTAATTATTTATAAAGACGGGTGGTTCTGTGATAATCTAAGGGCGGGTAAGCCCGATATAGCTCTCTAATGCATTGGGTAACGTGAAGGAGTTAAACATTAAGGTTTCTCAGAAGAGATTTAGGAAATATACTATGATGGGTATTCCAATCATAACCATGATGGTTACTCCATATGTAAGAATGTTATGAATTCCTCAAGTTACCTTTATGTCTTATGATTTCTATGAGTTATTCGTAAATATTATGATTTCACGAGGTATGTTAAATTGCTTATTCTTTATGAGTAAAGTATGATTTTATTGATTCTTATTTATACATGGACTAATGTTTTCTTTCCATATTTTTATAACCCTTACTAAGCTTTTTATGCTCATACCATGTTTTTTTGAAATGTTTTTCAAATGAAATAAAGTTGAATAGGGTCAAGGATGGGATCAGGGAAATGTCAGGCTGTCTAAAACAAGGAACTATACATTACTCTTTTGTTCAAGATTTTTTAATTTTGTGAAAAAAAATGAAAACTGAGTAGCTGTGTCTACTTTTTAAACTTTGAGATGTAATAGTGGTGTCTTAATTCTCTAAAACTCTAAACCTGAAAAGGTCCTCAATGTGAATTATTCATTTAATTCAATAATAAGTAATGTTTAAGGCTGGGTTCTTATAGTTATGGCCTAATTCTATAAAATTCAAAACCTGTAATGATCCTCAATGTGAATAATTCATTTAATTCAAGATTATGCATTGTTTAAGGATGAGTCCTTATATTTAAAATCATTAGTATCATATTGAAGTGAAAATCATTTTTATTAGAGATCATTTTCATCTCCTTACTAGTTCATGACTGTTAAAACATTCACGAACTAGGTTTGGATTCCATTTGACCCAACATCTGACTCAGTCCACGACTTGGACATAAGGGTGTTCTCTATCCCAAAGGGATGGAAACTAATTTTGGTATCAATTATAATGAAATGGAGAATCATTTCATCCCAATAAACTGGATAAATATTATATATACAACAAACTTATGGACTAATAGAAACATAATATCTAATAAACATATCAAAGTAATGCCTATACAAAATACAACTGAGCAAAATAAAAATCAAAACTGATAAGAAGTGAAAAATATAATTCAACTTACATGATCTCTATGTGACCTCTGGGTAAACTCCAACCATATGTCCAATCCAATCCTACTCATGAAATCGAATTGGAAACCTAGTCCTCTAAAACATCTCATGTCTATCAATAGTAAATAGTAGAAGTAGGTTTTGATATAGACAACTCAGTAGAAAACCACTAGTGAATCCCTAAATATTCATTCCCAAAAATATTTCACTAAAAATATTTTAAAATACATTTATGAAAATATGATTTTTTCTTTTTAATAAACAACCACTATTTCTTAATATAAATTCTGAGACCCCACATCACTAGTTTTTAATGAATAATATAATTTAAAAAAAATAAAACCCAATACTAAATAAAAAAGAAATACCAAGCATTAATTAAAATGAAACAGGAATAATAAATGTGGAAAATTAATTAGTAAAATTTAAAAAAGAAAATATAGACAGTAATTGTGGGTGATTCCTAAACATACCTAGAGTGATCCCTCTATGAACTTGGTTTAGATCCACATTTTAGTTTATGGTGACTCAACCTAGTATATAACCAATTGGATTCCCAAAAACAATCCAGTGGAATATCCAAATGTCCTCTTAATTATTTTAGGGGTACCTACCCATCGAATTGAGGTTGATCATAAATCATCACTCGAGAATCTAAAAGATACCCATGATTTCATGGTATTAATATATTGTATAAGTAGAAGTCCCTCATACCTGAAACTCACCTTTTCTATTACCACTACATTTACCTACCCCGTACAAGGAAACCTCATATATGGCAACCTATGTAGGAAATATCCCACTATAGGGGTTCCCATTATATTGTAACACGTTTATATGTTCCAATCGGTTCATCACACCACATATTCTTATAAATCTTTTCTCAAAAATTTCATGATGCCAATCAAGCATTCACATTAAAGAAAAGAATTCGTTTCCCAATATAAAATGTTTCTCATATGCCGTTAAACAAGAAATTTACAAATAATATTTCAAAAATAATCATACATTTCTAAAATAAATAAAAAATACACGTTCAAGAGTGCAATGTATAAAAAGGCCTTTTTTAAAAATACAATTTTATTTCAAGACCAAAATAAATACGCATAATGTCCATAGAAATAAAAAATAGGCTTTCATGTCATTTTTAAACAGAAAATATTTTATAATATCCTAAGAGGGACATATTATTAAACATAACATTTTAAAACAACCTCAAATTATTTTAAAACAATGGGATTTTGGTTAAACATTGAGTTTTTCTAGGATCTACCCATGTGTTTTGAATGTCGTTTTTATATTGAAATTGGGCAGTCATCATTTTTTTTCCAATCCATGTGTGCACTCTAGGAACACATAGAAGTTTCCACATCTAATGGAATGCCACAAATTTTTTTCTAAACCAATTCCCACTATCCCACATAATTGAAAATTAATAAACATCCCCTTACAAACCATTATAATTATCTTATAAATAATTCAAAAATATTTTCATTCCATAAAAACCACATAAATCCCATCACATATAAAATATATATATTAGAATTAATTTCTCAATATATATAAATGTGGAAATATCCCAGTGAGGACTGATTTTACTTTAATATCTCAATTTACATTTTATCAGACATACTAGGTGTACAAATACATATGAATAATGGAAGAATTTCATTGAAAATAATTTTTAATCAATATTTACAAATTCCAAATAACAAAAATATTCTAAAAAGTAACTATATGTTTACAAAAAATGTTTATAAATTTATTTAAAGTGAAAAATAATAAAAGAAATGCATAAGAAAGGAAAATTATGGAGACACCTCCCTTAATAGAGTGCATATGTGAGAAAACATAATTGGGATAATAAATAAAGCCTAAAAGACCAATGAAACAACATAAAATATGTTGAAACACAACCCGAACACAAGCCCTATCCCTTAGGATTTGACGAAGGGAGAGGCCCCCAATGGAGAACCAAATAATAAGTTTAGGAGAAGGGAATGGGAAAAAAATGGACAAGGACACCAAAAACACACCTTGGATATGAAATAGGAGAAACAACGGAGGACGAGGATCAAGGAGTAGGGTTTTGGAGCCCTATATTGTGTTAAAATAGACCAAGGATGGAGATTCCCGATTTGGTGATTAAAAATGGTGAGAGGTAAAAAATAATTTTAATATTTAAAATTTCTAGGAATATTGCATGGTTTGTCAACACAGATCACAAAACCATTCACCTACCATGCACCCTCATTATCTATTAGAAACATACAAAAAGGCTTGGTCACATGGTGTAGAAACCTTCTACACCCCATGCCTATCTCATTTCACCCAAATGATATCAAAAATCATGGATTCAGTGGAAAGGCACATAGTTTCTTCTAACCATGTGAGAACCATGTTTATAGAAAAAACACCCTGATACATCCAAAAACCAAAAACATTAAATACAATTTCAATTGGAAACTTCACCCAATGCTCTAAGGACATAGAAAAATAAGGGAGTATAGATGGTTATTGTGTGACCACTATCCCTACCACATACAAATTCTTCTCCGAGAGTGTCACACAACTAAATGATAGCCCACACCGGATTCCTTGCCCAATCCCAACTAAATGAAACCATGATCCATTAGAAACCATTCACTCCAAATGCCACACACAAACATTATTGATAAGATCACAACACAAGAATTATGGAATAACATGGATGGTTTATCCCTAAAAATGAACTCGACTACCACATTTTTACATGTCTTTAACTCGGCCGAATGAGTGGAAAACCAACAAAACTAACCAAAATTTGATCAGATGATCTTAACAATCCAACCACCAAAACTGAAATTTTTCCTCACAAAAATTACACTAAATACTATGGTAAATACAAAAATGTTTCACACCCCATAAAACAATCCCAAAATACCATCAATCAATTTGACATAACCCATGAATCTACAAAGTATCAATGAATTAATTATAATTTATTGATCAAAATTAAAATAAATACAACTACCAAGGTTACAAAAGATTTCATCACACCATTAAAATGGAAATATGAACTCCAATTAGAAGAAAAAAATAAAAAAATACAACAATCTCTTCCAACCCAATACGGGGAACAAAAAATGGGGAATGTATCACCAAAACCCAGAGACTCTTCACTTTGCATTAGGTTCACTCAGTGGCATGTAGATAGAGCCATAATGAAGGAAGAATCACCTGCCTTATATTCATGAACTTACATCCTCCAATCAAGACATCTTATTTAGGAAACACATTTTATAGAAAATCTCCAGACTACACAAAACACCACATCAATGGAAATTAATTGAGAGTTAATGAAAGTATGACCTCGAATGCTCGAACCGAACACAGAGGTAGCACATAAGAGAATGGTATAGCGAATTAGAAGATAAATACAATGAATGATTATACAGACCCGACCTTAAACATTATGCAATCATTAATTTAGTTATTAATACACATTGAGGATCTTCTCAGGATTATAGATTAAGAGAATTAGGCCATAACTATTGCATTACATCTCAAATATTTCTAAGTATACCATTCTACCCCATATAAATTATTTCATAAAATAAAAACAGATAAAATAAAATATGAATTCTTTTCATGATGTAAATCTTCTTAATTCTTCCTTTCTCTTTCCCTACCATAAATCCCATGAATAAAATTTCCAAATAACATGGGAGGAGTAAAATAAGATAAGTTTGATTTATTAAACTAGGAACAAAAAAATAGTCAACCAATATATATAGGTCAATGAAATTAGACTTTCCAAAATTTCACATACCACCCAAGATAACATGATTTATAAATAACACATGGAAAACATAAATCATAAATGTATCTTGTGGAATCCATAAAAAATGTACATTTTATTTCATAGAAACGTAAGGAGTTACATTTGGAATACCAATCTCAGTATATTCTATAAGTATCTTAGGAGAAATAATAAAATTCACCTTCATCAGGTTTCTAGAGAGCTATATGAGGCTCAAATGCCCTAAGTTTATCATGGAACCACACGTATAGGTAAAAAATGCCCAAGAACCGTAACATATTCATAACACATAAAACAAACATAAAGGAAAGAAATTTCCACATTTAAATCACAATATCTAATATCAATTTATTGAAATAATAAATTCATTATCAAAAAATAATTTATTAACAAAATATGGAAAAATTGTATATGGTGTTTATTTTGCATTTAAAAAATTACGACTTTTAGAGAGGCCAAAAATTAAAAAATGTGCACGGTGATGGAAAGGTCATTGTCACCACGTTTGATAAAAATGTAAACTTCCCTTTCTCATTTAGTAAAACACTACTTATAAAAATATTTCCTTTTAATGAAATGAATGGGGAAAGTGGTTTATACACCATAAAAAAATGTCGGGTATAAATCAAAATATGCCTTAATGAAAATAGATTGAGAGGAAGTCCCAAACCTCATGTCCGACTTGACTTGTTTGTTATTTAATCTCTTAAATAACAAAAAAATTTAATTTCTAATTTTTTTAGAACATTTTTCATGTTTATTAATCTTTTTAATCACTTATTAGAATGCTATAAACAATAAAAAATAATTTATGTTAATAATGGTCAATTTGTCTATATTTGATACTTGAGACAAAAATGAACTTCTTAGAATTAAAATTTGTCTATGTCGTCAAACATAATTTATCCTCATAATGATCTTAATGAAATAGATATCATATATATATATATATATATTATATGTATTATTTTATAATATTACAAAACATTTGGATAGAATAAATGAAAAGCACTGTTCATGGAGAAGATAAGCTGTTTGTACGCATGAACACTACTTTCATTTCTATTTAATATTTAATGTAATTAAAACATAATGAAACAAAGATATATTATAATTCCAGTCTAATATATTTTATAATTTCATTAACTCAATCTGTTATATGTTCCATGTAGGTCATGAATGAGTCATATCACTTGGATGGGGTAGTAGTCCACCCTTCCTCAAATGTAATTATCGAATTTTACCATTTTTGGAAACCATAATGTTATGATATAAATGAAAAATGTAGATGCTAAGAGACAATATAAATAAAATATATATCTCATATAAATAGAATTCAATCTTAATGGCCACCATTTGAGGCGGTAGAGATAATGGAGCAATAATAGTTTCATGAGTCATTAGTTCACCGTCTATAGAAACAGTATGTTAATATGCATTTGATATATGTGTGTGGAAATATAGTTTGAATCCTCCTCATAATAACATCCTTGTATATTTATGATACTATTGTATTTATAAAAACTGGAATAGAGAGAATTTATGGGGTTGGATATATAAAATAAAATAAATGAACTTTAATGAATATAATACCATTAAATCAGGTAATTCTTTTTTGTTTGAACCATAAGGATTTTTTAAATTGCCATCTGCCTAGCGTAAGGCTTCAAAGAGGAAGAAACGTATTTGGGGAGATTATTATAGTAGATTATGGATGAGAAAATGGGATTGATAGGTGTGGGTAATGGGTTAGAGATGGTGGCCTTTTATAAGAGGGAGGAGGGGCACTTTAGGAATGTTTGAAAGTAATATATTTTAACATAATAATTTTTGGTTTTAATGGTTCAAAAAATTATTTAACTAGAATATAAGGTACATATAAGTTGAAATAAAATAATCCCATAAAAATTAGATAGGATTTGGATATTTTTTAGTCATTATCTTAATTATTTAACCCTTCATTAACTTATTTGACTATTTCTATGTCATCTATATATTAATACTACATGGTTAATATAATTACAATAAAATTCCAAGAAAAAAAAGGATCATTAATAGAAATTTTAATATTATAATATATTATTTGGATGAATCATAGTTATTTAGGACTATTTTATCATTTAATAAACAATTGATTGATTTAAAAACACTTTTATGTCAATTTTAATACTATTCATATCATGACATTTAAAAAAATTCACACCAACTAGATTATTTCTAATAAAAATCATTAATGTAAAGATTAAAAGTTATCTTAATCTATAATATTTGTCGATGTCATAAAAAATTTAAAAATAAATTTATTTAATATTTATAATATCATTTATTTGAATCCATTATTAATAAAGAAATTATTACATCATCATTGTGTAATAATTAAATTTTTATATTTAATGTCTAAAAATTTTAAATAAAATTCAATGATGTAGAAAATTGTTTTATATTTAACATTAATATTTATAGTAGAAGAAATTTATTTTATATGCTATAATAAATTTGTTTTACTAAAGGATATAATTTTATGTTATTTCTTTCCAAACATTAAATTAATTAATATAAAATGGCATTTTAACTAACAATTGGTTCCATGTGGTGCCATATATACCCAAGGATTCCTATGGTCGTATATGTATCATCCAATTATCTTAGGACACATTTTAGGGTAATTAAATATTATTATAATATTATTTTTTACCCTTATTTACCAGATTTATCCTTTAACAATGTTAAATGAAATATTTACTAATGTAAATATACATAAGGTCTAAAAAAAGTCAATTATTTACATAATTTAGACCTCCTAATTCAATATATGGAATCCATTTTTTAAAATTTAAAACAAATACATGGCGTAAAATAATTTTGAATTATTTCTCTTTGTCAAAATTTTTTTTTTAAGAAATAATAACTAACAAAATATTTAACATAGTTTTTGTCCAATTTAAGATTAAAATTACTTTAAATGACCAATAGTGTGTTAAATCGTAGAAATATAAAACAATTAAACATTAAAAATAATTAAGGGAAAAATATAACTAGAAAATAAATTAGATTAAAAGGAAATTTTTTTATTAAAATACAGTATTCTTACCTATTTATTTAAAAGTGATCATTATCATAAAAATACCAAAACTTCAATGAAAGTAAACTTTTGATTTCCCAACTCTAAATAATAAAATTATTTCTTGTCAAATAGAACATATAAAAGTTTCAAAATCTTGATTTAAAAGAGGTTTTCCATCAAAAGGTAGTAAATCTCACTTGTAAAGAACATTAGAATGTTTATTCTTAAAATTGGATTCATTCAAATTTAAAGAATCTAAATTTTATTTGATAAATATAAATCTATTTAAAATAGATATATAATCTTGTTGTAGTTAGTTATGTTCATTCCCACTAATACACTGACAAGTCATTAACAACTATTTATAATAATAAAAATATATTATTTTTTTGGTAAAACTCAATGTTGTGTGCAACGTAATATTTTAATGAAAGAATTTGTTTTTGTGTATCAGGTATCCCATCGAACATTTCATCCCCTTTAAAGGAAAATTAATATTTAATTCACAAATATTAATAAAAATGAAAATGTCATATTCTTTATTTACGTGAGATGTTAAATATTTCCCCCCTTTTGGAAATTGTTCCCTCACAATTTTATTCACTTATCAAATAAATGGGTGTATTTATCACTCATATCATTCTTAGATTCCCATTTTGTTTCTTAAACTATATGGTTTTTCCATAATACCATTACCTGATGGATTACCTTATTATGTAACACTTTATTTTTATGGTAAAGAATCTAGTCTAGTTTTTTCTCATAATAATGATTATATTCCAACCGAAGTACCTCTAGACTCAAAACATGAGACGGATCCACCATATATATTCTTAACATTGAAGCATTAGAAAACACTATGTACATGGGAAAAATATGGAGGTAAAGAGAATTTCTATGTAACTGATCAATGTTTCTCTAGAATTCTATAGGTTCCAATGAACTAAAGACTAAACATTCCCTTTTTAAAAAAACACATCACACTTTTCCATGGAGAAACTTTGAGAAAAACATGATCACCTACATCAAATCAATGATCTTTCCCCCTGTTATCTGCATAAAGTTTCTGCCTGCTCTGAGCAGGTCTCAGGTGCCTCTAAATCAACTGATCTTTTTTTGCCATAATTTCTACCAATTCTGGTCCCATCAATTTCATTTTACCTATTTCATCACAAAATATGATGTTTGACACTACCTTCCATATAATTCCACAAAATGAGTCATCTGTAAACTTGATTTATAATTGTTATTAAAAAGAATTCAACCAAATAATTTTGTTGGTCCCTACTTCCCTTTTAATACATTGATCAAGCACATAAAATATCATCCAATGTTGAAATTGTTCATACTGTTTACCCCTCAGATTGAGTATAAAATATTTTAATAAAATTTTATTCAGTACCCAACGGCTTCTAAAGGCCTTTCCAAAAGTTAGAAGTAATATTAGGATCTTGATTACTTACAATAGAAAGGGGAACTCGATGCAACATGAATATATCTTTACATAAAACTATGAAAGTTGATATATTGACAATATATCTTGGATTAGAGGGAAATGAGAAGAATATTAATACAATCAACAATAACCAAAATTGCATTATTACCTCAAAAAGTATATGGTCATATGATGAAGAAATCCTTGGACACATTTTTACATTTCCACATTAGAACTAGTAAAGGCTAAAACATCACTTTCGTTAAATGGTTCTCTACTTTAAACTGTTGAAAAATCAAACACTTCATAGTAAAGTCATCAACATATTTTTCCTTTCAATCCCACTAGTAATACTCTCAATGATCTATAAAAATCTTATTACTGCGGTGAAGAACTAAAAATAGCGAACTATGAGCCTCACATAATAATACTTTCTTCAATTTTGAATCACACAGAACATATAACCTCTTTCAAAAACTCCAAAAACAATCATTATCAATGTTAAAATCAGGCAACATACCCTTCTGATCCAACTCTACCTTTTTCTATACCTCACTGTCTTCCTTCCGTGTTTTCTAAATTCTGTCTGTTGGGATGATTTCAATAACGCCTGAAACAACATAGAGGAATTTCTTATACCATGAAATTCTATTCCAATGTTCATCAAATCAATAATCAAAGGATCTTATTTAAAACATAATTGGGTTATTGTTGCATTACTATTTAGAATCACATCATCAACAACTTTATTTGCGATTACTGGATAGTAAGGAGTCATGCAATCATAATCCAAGAATTATTTTAGCCATCTCCTATGTCTTATATTCAATTATTTTTGAGTAAATATAACCATCAAAAAATTTAGGTAAATATATATTTCACGTTTTACTCCATATAGACGCTGCATCCAAATTATTTAAGAAAAAACTACAATATATTATTCTGAATCATCTGTAGGGTAATTTAATTCCTATGGATTCAATAACGTAAAGCATAAGCAATTACCTGATAATTTTTCAATAGGAAGCAACAAATTCTATTAAAAATAACATCATTATTGATAAAAAATTCACTATCTCTAGAAGTCATTACTGAAAATGGAGCAATCACCAATATTCTTTTAAATTTCTGAATGAAGTCATAACATTCTCTTTTACTAATGAACTTAACACCTTTTCAAGTTAATTTACTCTTTGTACTAGATAATCGGGAAAAAATTCCAAAATAAATCTGGTAATAACCTACTAAACCAAGAGAAAAATGAATCTCATTTATATTTGTGGGGCCTGACCAATTATCATCAACTTTTTTTTTAGAATTATCAATAAATATTCCATTTTTTGAAACAATGTGACCAAGGAAAGAATATTTTTGTAACCCAAACTCACATATTCTGAATTTCACATACATTTTTATTTTTCATTTAATGATTTCAAGACAACTAGTTAATGAGTTCTATGTTCTTCTTTACTTTTTCAATACACCAAAATATCATCAATAAACCCAACCACAAATGTATCCATGAACTCGCAGAAAATATTATTCATAAGATCCCTAAATACATAAGGTTAATTGGTTAATCCAAAAGGTAAAAAAATTCATAATGTCCATATACAGTAACACATGGGGTCTTCGTAATGTCTGATTCCTTTACATTTAACTGATGGTACCCCGCACTCAAGTGAATCATCAAAAAATACTGAGCTCCCTGGATCTGATCAAACAAATCATCAATATGTGGAAAAGGATAATTGTTCTTAACAATTATTTTATTCAATTCTCTATCATCAATTCAAAGACTCATTGAACCATATCTCTTTTTAACAAACAAGACATGATCACCCCATATTGATGTGGAAGGTTGAATGAAACCATTATCTTATAACTCCTCTAATTTCTTTTTTAACTCTAAATGTTCTATTTGAGATATTTGATAAGGTGGTTTTGAAATTGGTATAACATCAGGAACTAAGTAAATAGAAAATTCAACTTCCCGATCAGGTATTATACCGATAAACTCGTCAGAGAAAACATAAGGATACAAATTTACACCTAGAACATCATTAATCTAAACTATTCATTTGTTTTCAACAATATGTGCAAGGTAACATTCATTTCAATATTTTACTAGTTTCTCACCTTTCTGATATGTTATCAAAATTAGGGGTTCATTCTTGAACCCAAATTCAAATTAATTCTCAAAAGAATCCTCTTTATCTATGCATTCAATCTTAGCATGATAAATGGAAATCAATTCCATACCCAAAATTACGTGAAACTCTACTAGAGGTAAAACAATAAGGTTATCATGTAGATTCTTTTTGCACATAAGGAAACTGAGGTCCTTATAATTTCTTTTTGTCTAAACATTTCTTCTCGATGTTTTTACCATATGTTGAGGATTCATTTCATGAGATAGAATTAATAATTTTCTAGAAAATTCATAGAAATGAAATAATGTGTAGACCCTGAATCAAACAACACATTGGCATAATATGAACAAACAAATATTTTACCTAATACAACTTCATTCGATAGAACAACTTCTGCTGAAGTTGTTCCAAATGATTTTAGAACCCCTTTATGCATGTAATCCGACTTCTATCATCCAGTTGATTTCTTCATTGGACACTCATTTTCATAATGACCCATTTTATTGCATATAAAACATTTTACTGACTGTAAATGCTATTTTTTATTATAATTACTCAAATATTATTAGTTAAATTACATGCCTTATGCCCCATTTTACCTCATCAGTATCACATTCCATTATTCAAAAGAAAATCCCCATTGTGATATTTAAAAAATATTTCACAAACAATAAAGCTAAGATTCAAATAATCATAATTTTTTGGAAAGCTATTACCTTTCATCTTCCACCACAACCTCTTATTATGTTGTTTTTCAATGAAAAACTGACCATCGAAAAACACTATTTCCACCATCTCTTCAAATCAAACAATTTTTTCACAACTTTTGAACTCATGAGATGAAAAATACATTCAATAAATAGGATTTAATATTGAGTAAAAACTATTGATTTTAATATCATGATCTCATATGATATATAGAGAATACCTTACTAGATGAGTTAATTTTTCTTCATAAACATCAACTGATTCATCCTCCTACCTCCATTCCAGTAATTATCATTACATCCTAAGACAAACCACCTTAGGAAAATAGTTTCAAGAAACATATATATGAATTCATCATAATAAAGAGAATAAATCTCATTATGGCATTCGATATTTTTCCCCATTGACCACCACTTATCAGATTCAACTTCAAAACTCTTAATATATAGATTATCGTTTTGATAATCTGAAAAACCCATGACATCAAAAATCATTTTTAGTGATTTAGTCCACGCTTCACCTTGGACAAGGATAGATTATACTATGACTGATGGGGGTGTTTCCTCATGAAATTCTACACTACTGACATGCTCCTCGGTGGTTGATCTGGCTCATCACATGCATGAATACCACCAGCATTTATATCCTATGTTAATTGTGTCATCACTATGACAAACTGTTCAGTTCTATTTTTGACCATATGAGGTTTCTGATTTAGAATGTTTTATTCCTCCTAATGTCATCCTATCATAGCCACCATGTTTCCTTGGTAGAAATCCATTATGAACATATAAATATATTAGGTAAAGCAACATGGCAATCTATAAATGCAATATCATTTGAATATTAACCAAAATAAATTTGTGGAATTAATGTAACAATACCTTAACTCCTAAAGTTGTATAAAATGACCTCTAATACCAACTATAAGGGCCATGTAATAAATAATACATAATCATTAATTAAGTAAATAATTTACATCAAATATCATTTTAGGTTTAGAGTTTTAGAGAAGTAGGCCACAATTATTACATTAGATCTCAAATATTAAAATGTAGACAATTCAAATTAGTACACAATTTTTCATAAAATGAAAAATATTAAATGAGAATAAGAATTCATTCCTAGTAATAAATCTTTTTTAAATCTTCCTTTTTCATTACCTATCTTAATTCATATGAAAAAACATTTCACAAAAATTGTATGAGCATAAAAACCTCAGTAAGGGATATAAAATATTGAACAAAAAAATTAATCCACCAAAAAATATATATAAATAAAATCATAAATTTCAATTTTAAACATACCAGCCAATAACATTAGATCTAGGAATAACACATGGAATCCATAACATACTTACGTTGCAGTTTTCACACCGATGTAAGGAGTTACATTTGGAATACCCATCACAATATATTCCCTAAATATCATAATATAAAAAAAACATTTATATACGACATGTTACCCAATGAATTGTAGAGCTATCTCAGCCTCAACCAGCCAAGGGTTATCATGGAACCACCTGTATACATAAACAATTCTTAAAACTCATAACATATTCATAACACATAAAACAAACATAAATAAAAGACAACATTTATAAATTTTAATCACAGTATATCATTCCAAGATATTAAAATAATAAATACATTCCAAAAACCATTTTCAATACCAAAATACAAATAAAATAGTATTTAGTATTTATTTTACTTTCAAAAACACTATGGCTTCTTGAGGAAACCAAAAATATAATAACGCTTGCAGTGGTTTAAAGGTCGTTGTCACTTTGTTTGTAAAAAAGAATAATACCTATGAAGATTATTAAAATTATACATAGAAAAATTTTCCATTTGAATGAAACAAAGAGTCAAAGTGGTTTATACACCATATAAAAAAGTCATGTATAAATCAAAGTATACCACAATGAATGGAGATTTAGATGAAGTCCCTTAGCTCGTGTCTGACTTGACTCGTTCGTTCTCTAATCATTGAAATAATAAACTATTGTATATTTATAATTCCTTCATAACATTTTTCATGTTTATTATTCATTTTTTATAATGTAATACAACTTTATAAACATTACTAAGCCCATTAAGTTAATAATGGTTGTTTTTTCGATATTTGGAACCCGAGTCAGAAATGAACTTCTTATAATTACATTTGTCTATGTGGTCAAACGTAACATATCTCTAGAATGATATTAATGATATATATTTCTTATATATCATATATATCCAGTATATATATGTGTGTATATATAAAATTAGATAACATTTGGAGACAAGAAATGCAATTCCCTATTAATGGAGACGGTAAGCGGTACATACACCTGAACCTTACATTCAATTATATTTTGCATTTAATGGAATTAAAACATAATTATACATTGGAATATTATATTTATATTATAATATCATATATAATTTCATTATCTTCATCCTTTTTAAATTCCATGTATGTCAACAATGAGTCATATCACTTTGAGGGGACAGTAGTCCGCACTTCCGCAACTATAATTATGGTATTTACCCATTATGGAAACTATAAAAGTATTTAATAAATGTAAAATAAATAATCATAGAGGAAATATAAATAAAATATATATAGTATATAAATATAGTTCCATCTTAATTTCAACCATAAGAGTTTATAGGAGATAATTGATCAATCATCGTTTCGTGGGGCAGGAGTTCACCGTCCACAGAAATAGAATGTCCATATCCATTAGATATAGTTGTGTGGAAATATAGTTCTAATAATTCTCATAACAATATTCTAGTATCTTTAAAATAATATTTTTGTTATGAAAAATGGTATACAGAGTGTTTAGGTGGTAGGAAAAGGGAAATAAAAGAATAGAACATGAGAGAAGACATTAACTTTAAATTGGGTAGTAGCCTTTAGTTTGAAAAAAAATGATTTCATGAATTGCCTTCTCATTATGTGAGGCTTATAAAAGGGAGGGAGGGATATTTGGAGCTTATTGGAACAGATTTTGGATGACCCAATTGTCTTTAGAGGTGAGAGTAAAGTGTTATAGGCGGTGTCCTTTTATAAGAGGGAGGAGGGGCTCGTTAGAAATGTTTGAAAGTAATATTTTATTATAAAATGGTTTTATGATTGAATGAGTCCAAAAAATATTTAAATAGAATATAAAGTAGATATATGTCAAAATAAAATCCTCCATTAATAATTGGATAGGTTTTGGATATATTTTAATCCTTGTCTTTTTTTAACCCTTTGTTAACTTATTTACCTATTACCATGTCCTCTTATATATTCTTACTATATGGTTAATATATTAACTATAAAATTCCAAGAGACCCAGAATGGATAATTAATGAAATTTTAACATCATATATTTCATTTGGGTGAATAATAGATTTTAGGACAATTTTATCATTTAATAATATATTGATTGATTTAAAAACCATTTTCTTTCAATTTTAATACTATTCATATCATGAATTTTTAAAAAATACAAAACAAGTTGAATATTGTGTAAAAAAATCATCAATTCAACGAAAACAAGTCATGATAATCTATAAAATTCGTGGTTGTCCTAAATTTGATCAAAAAAACTTAATTTATTATTTATTATATCATTTATTTAAATCCATTATTAATGATGAAATTTTTACAGTATCATTGTGTAATAATTTAATTTGTTTATATAAGGTCTAAAAGTTATTAATAAAATACAATGATGTAGGAAGTCTTTTTATATTTCACATTAATATTTATAGTTGAAGATATCACTTTTATTACCCTATATAAAATTGATTTAATAAAAGATCTATATTTATGTTATTTTTTACATGAAATTAATTAATATAAAATGACATTTTGACTTAAAAGTAGCATTATTGGGTGCCCAAATAGACCCAAGGATGACAATGGTCGGACATATATCATCAAATAGTACTTGGACACATGTTAGGGTAATTAAATATTAATATAATATTATTTTTTACCCATATTTACCAGATTAACACTTTAAACATGATAAATAAAATATTCAACGAAGTAAATATTTATATTGTCTAAAATTAAAAGTTATCTATTTACACAATATGGATCTCCTGATTAAAAATATGGAATACATTTTAAAAAATTCAAATTATCTAACTGGTGGAAATTAAGATAAAATTAACTCCTACTGTAAAAACAAAAAACGTGTTTTTTAAGAAATAATAACGATCAAAATATTTACCTTTGTTAATGTCCAATTTAAGAGTTAAATTACTTCCATTGTCAAAAATAAGATTAAATGGTAAAAATATAATCTAATTAAGCTTTAAAAACAATTAAAATAACTATCTAATAATATATATAAATTGGATTAAAACCCAGTTTTGAATTAAAATGTAGTATTTTCCACAGTTCATTAAAAAATGAACATTGTCAGAAAAAACAAAATTTTATCCAAAGTAAATTTTTAGGTCCAAATTGAAAAGAAGAATATTATTTTGTCAAATATAAAATATTAAAGTGAAAAAACTATATTTAAAAAGGTTTATCCATCAAAAGGCAGAAAATCAACAATTTAAATAATATTAGATTGTTTAGGCTTAAAATTAGATTCATTCATATTTTAAGCTTCTAACATTTATTGGATAATTTTAAAAACATTTAACTTTTTTATAATCTTATTTTAGTAATTTGTGTTAATATTTATGAATACGAATGCTAGGTGTTAAATACCATTTAAAAAAATAATTATATTATATTATTTTTCGGTAAAACTCAATGTTGGGTGAAACATAAGATTTCAAAGAAACATGTTGTTTTGTATCAGGTACACCATCAAACATAGATTCTACATTAATGTAATATTAATATATAATTAAAAAATATTAAAAAATATGATAATGTCATATATTTTATTTACCTTTGATGGTAAAAGGATACTCCTAAAAGATATATTCTTCAAGAATGTTCTCTTCCCCCGATGGGAAACCATCATGAACAACAATAGACGCCATATTTTCAACCACCTTCTCTCTAGAAAAAATATCCGATAAGAATGTTATGTTAACCAATTACTCAAAACAAAGATCAGTAGAGTAGAAGACTCATTTAGTTATCTCAAGATGATGAACACAATGAAGAAGATAAGTATTCAATAAATCTTGTAAAGATACCACTGGAGAAAATAAGATTAG
Source organism: Viscum album (assembly GCA_963277665.1). Taxonomy (NCBI): domain Eukaryota; kingdom Viridiplantae; phylum Streptophyta; class Magnoliopsida; order Santalales; family Viscaceae; genus Viscum; species Viscum album. The sequence continues at coordinate 1,599,989,561 of OY728136.1, forward strand.
TTTCATGAAGTGGTTGAAATATTCCTTCATCATCTGATGGCCTCACTGAATATTCAAGAGATATAACATTTTCATAGTCTACAACTCCATGGTTATAATCCATAATATGAAGATAGACTTATAAAAGTACCACAACATCCTAACATGAATCAATGATGGGGAAAACTTCTCTCATTAATTGAGATATGAACCCCCAAATAAACCAAATGTTTCACTGACACTTATATCATTGGGAGTGCCCAACAATTTTAAGACACCATCATCTTCATCAAGAAACTCAACTGCCTGTTACAAACCTTGATCAACCCAAAGGACATGCAACAACCCATTAGAAACAAAAAAATTGGAATGACTCCTTTGAGACTTTGGGGACCTTTCTAGGAGGTAAATTCTAAATAGAATAAGGATTCCAAATCCAAAAATCAACATAAACCAATAAAACTATTGAGAGAAAATTATCAAGTAAAAAAGGGATGAGAAGAATAAAATCAAAAATCAAAACTAAAATATCCATTTAAAAAAAACAATTTTTAATTCAATTGTAAAATAACCATCATCGAAGCCTAATATTTGACCACAAATCCTTGTATTCCTATAACAGAAACAACATTATAAAATAAAAACCAATTTCTGAAATCATTTTCCTCATTAGAAATAAATTTAGAAAATTAAGTCTAAACATTTGATTTAAAATACACACTCGTGGAATCCCAGGAACTGTCACAAATGTGTCCATACATTTCAATTCACACATTCCATCACACACTTTCCACACATACCTGAACATATGAAAACAACCGTATAGAATAATAAGGGTTAACCCCATACCACATACTATTCAATTCCATACATGTACCTCATTTTCAAACCAATACACATTCACTTTTAAAACCCATTTTCCATAACTAAATCCATTTGAAGGTAATCATTTCCATTTCTATATGCACATCCATATTAAATTCCTATTAACAGAAACCAATATCATAAAAATAATAAAACATATACAAAACTACCTGAATAAGGAAAATGTATTCATGCTTAACCTATTGATGTGGTAGTTGGATACTCTCAAGGTAAAAATTAACAACATTGAGGTGATAGAACCATGTACTCTGAATCCACATGTTTCATAACTTCATGTGAAATCATGACATTACACTATTGCACATCTATTGGAATTCCTCAACCAAACTGACTATAACCAAGACAATGTCCCCAAAACCGAACTCCCATTGAAATTAGAGGATAAACAAATTGTGATGGTATTCCCCGAAATGTATCCTATGATTCTACTATCCTAATAACCAAATACCTTCCAAACCAAACATCATGTACATAGACTAAGTTACAATGTTTTATGAACTAGATTGAGATTTCATCCTACCATACACCTGAAACAGTCTGCGGTATGGCCAAATGAGCATTTCTAATCCCCACATGATAGAAATTATTGGTAAGAATAATTTATAATATAAAGGGGAAATATTTCTAGCAATAAGATAGATTAATAAAATAAAATTATCAGTCTAAAGGACAAACATCCCTAAACTCTCAAATAAATATTAAAAACTCATCCAGATACAAAATAAATCTAAAGAGAAGAAAATTTGATACTGAATGAAAACCAAAATAAACTTCTACCAACATGATATCCATGTTAAATTTTGGTAACCTACCACAAAAAGACCAAAAAACTCCAATATGTGGACTCGAACAAGAAACATGGACCTACAAAACAATTCGGGTCTACCAACACCAAATGGTACGAGTAGGGTGTCAGCTAGATAGCTTAGTCAGAAACTACCAAAGAATCCAGACATCTACTATCCCAAATATAGTCCATTAAAAATGATTGGAATCAATTTTTAAAAATATGTTTCTCTCATTTTAATGAAAAAATGAATTTCCTTCTTAAATGGTGACACACCATATCACTGGTTTTAAAAAATTAAATATAATTATAAAATGACCTAAACAAATCTAAAATACAAAAAAGAAATACCATTCTATGCTAAAGAAAAATAATATTGAAAAAATGTAATCAAACAAACCATAATGTATACATGAAACTATATATAGGAACAAAAGGAATTTCCAAAATCACCCTAGAGTGATCTTTAAATATACATTTTTTAGAACAACCTACTTGTATATGGTGAAGCCCTATATCTATAACAAACATGACTCCCCCAACTATCCAATCTAGTGGAATGTCCAACCTAGTCTCTCCTCTAATCCAGGCACTATCAATACCTTTAATTTCGGTCGATCCTCAATCAACACATGAACATCTATATGACACCCATGATCTCATGGTTATTATGTTCTTTATAACTAGGTATCCAACTCATGAGTGACTCACATTACATATTATCACTGCCCTTTTCTACCAAAAAAACCAATATCTCCAATACCCTAATTCATATAGGAAGAATACATATATATGGTTTCCCATCATACAATAATCCATTTATAAGTGATAATTAGGCTATTACATCACATAATATTATAAAAAATACTAAAACATTTCAAGTGGCCAATTGGGAATTCACTTTTGTCAAACATAAGTCATTAACCAATATTACAACATGCCAACCAGGATTTACATCATTTCACTCTAAAATAAAACTTGAAAACTTTTCTCTGTAAATTTACATATTAACAAAAAAATCATATTCAAAATTGAAATTCCAATAATTTTACATTATTTGAAATCCAAATTTATTTCCAGTAAAAAACTAAAACAAAAAAAAACATTTTTTCCCAAAACATGATTCCATATAATTTTGAATCCAACAATATTTTACAATATCCCATGCACGCAAGGCCTATGAATATCTTCCTAGGAATGTTATTTATAAACCATTAAAATTTCGAGAGATGATCATGATGCATATTCTTGGGTGGGGAAATTTCAGGTAGTCATAGTTTGGAAAGATTTCTATAAGACCATTAGGTGATATAATTTCAAAAATCCTACGGGACATGTAAGGGTTCCCCTTCAACCCTTAAATGGGGGTTTTAAAATATAAATAAAAATTGATGTCTTTTGGGCTATTCCATAAAAAACACCCTAGGATGAATGGATAAGCTAGTAAGGGGAACTGCGAGCTATGGATTTCTCTCATAGCCGACTCCTTCCTCATCTATGTTGGCACAACACCCCTCTTTAAGCTCCATGAGACCGTAGAGGTAGATGATCTCTTCCAGCTGTGTCGGCGACTTCGTAGACTCGGTCATTTCAGTTATTTGCACTGTGGCTTGCCTATCCTTACCCTAATACTTATTCGCTGGATAGGGTTTATCATGGTGGCATGGTGCAGGGCTGCGGCCGAGATCCAGCTGCAATGTATTTAGAGTTTCCACCTCGTCTTCAGTGTGTACGTTGGGTGGTTCTCCATGGTTTTTGTGAGCGACTTGGATGGTGGAAATGTGATATGTTTTGTTGTGGGTCTCTTCCTAGCGTGCTGTTGATGTTTTTCTAATTTCATTTTTTGCAATTGTTTTTGTTATAGGATCATTTTTATTGGTGTTGCTGAGTTCATGTGTTGGAGTTGGGCTTGGAATCGGTTCTTCTATTTGATACGTGTTTTATTTGAGTCTTTGATGGCAGCTGGGTGTCTGGATCTCTGGATTTTTCCAATATTCGAAGGAATATTGTCTATGAAGCATGTTCCAGCAGAGGCTGAAGGTGAAATGATAAAGTTTATTTTTTTATGATTTGGTCGGGGATGACGACGACATGGTTTCTGGTTCTCGACATAAGCATTATTGAGGGTTTCTTACACAATGATGGCGATGACGGACACTAGTGAATCTCGCCAAAAACTCAATTGCTGAGGAATCTCAGCCGTCGCGTGTGTGTTTTGAGACTGGTCATGGTTCGAGGTGTTGCATGGTTTGAGGGATCCTAAGATTCAAGGCCGACTAGTGGGTACGTGTCCCAGGGCATGGGGTTTTGTTTTATCAAATTTTGAATTCTCCTGTTGTGGTTATTTGTATTCTGGTTTGTGGTTTGTCTATTAGGTTATCGGTTTCCCATAAACCATCATTTTACGAATTGAAAAAAATAGATTTTAGGTAGGCACCCTAGGGTCATTTTCAAGCAAATATAGTTTTGGTAAATACCAAGAGTTTTAAAAGATACATCCAAGTGTTTTAAAAGATAGTATTTTGATAAAACCATTACATCATTATTTATATTATGGTCATTTTTTACACCGGGCACACATGGATGTGCCAAAATCTTATATAATACAACATGTTGATTTTTAAACCAAACCCAAAATTACACATAATAAAAAAAATCAATAAAATTAATTCAATCCCATAACAATCATTTGAAATTTATTTCAACATAGTTAACAACCCATTAAAGGCATCTAAATCACACATAATTCTAGCATTATAAATTAGAACTAAGCTACCAAACTATATCAAAGGCCAAATCAGAAAACATGGATTTCTTTTACTTTAGAGTATCAATTGTATTTTATTCAAACACTATAGGGGAACTTATACATATGTATCAAATGAATAATTACATTGAAAACTAATTTTAATCCGTTTACATCCATTATAAAACAAAAGAATAACAAGTATTTGAATCAGGTTTATAAATTTATTGAATGTTCACGGTCATCAAAGGTATGGATCTGAACAAAACATTACGGAGACACATAAATAAATTGAGTTCATATTTTATGAAACATAAAATGGAGGAATAAAAAATCCCCAATGAACATCTACAAACTCTAAAATTCAAATAAACAAAATCCACACATGAGACCAAGCCAGTAAGATTCATCCAAGGGAGATATCCCTAAAGGAAACCCAATCACTGATGGGAAGGTAGTGAAATGTTAGAAAAAAATGCGTAAAACCTAAAAATTCTACATGGATTTGATTGAGGAGAAACCATAGAGGAGGAAGATCCATGGAGACTGGTATGGGAACCCTCTTAAGGAAAAAAATCCACCAAAGAGTGAAAAATCCAATTTTAGGATACAAATAGGGGAAATAAAAAAAGGGATTTAAATATTTAAAATATATAGATAGCTCGCAAGGATAGCCACCATAGTTTACCAAAACATGTTCCAATTTTGTCCCAACACTTCCCATACATGACACCAGACATAGATTAGCCACACTGTTTAGAAACCATGATCTATCCATGAAAAACACCTCTACCTGAAAAAGGCGTCACAGCACACAGTTTTTTGGTCAATGATTAAATAATCCACTAACCAAGAGAAAACCATCCAATGGGAAAAAATTCATGCATAACATCAAAAATACAAATCATTAAGCTGGTGCTCAACTTGGCCCCTGACTAAAAGATCTGATACCAAGAGAATAATAAAATAAAGGAGTATCCAAGGGTTGGGTGTGACAAAAACCCCTCATATACATATCATTGATTTAAATTTTTTATATATTTTGTGGAAAATGAAAAATAGTTATTGGTGATATTAGATTCACAATAAAATTATAATGTGGAAATCAAGAATTATTTATAAATAACATTATAATATTAGGTATTAAAACGTGATATTAACATTTAAATGTCATACACACCAAATCATAGTTCATAATCATGAGTCAAGGAATTAATCATGATACTTTAGAATACATTAATAATAATCGGATCATATAACATGAGTAATGAGAATATAATAGTGGCATAAGACATTGTCATAAATTATTCCTTCAAAATTTGGAATAATCTGAATCATATATATTTTTTGTAATTACTAGACACTAATACATTCATTACATGTTATTGATATCCTAACCTTCAGTATACTGACTTCATAGATGGTATTACCTTACTTATACCATAGTTTGAGATTTGTATAACCTATTTCATATCCAATTTTCGGATTTGAATAAAATCACTTGTCCAATTAATGAAAATAGAATACAATATTCTAAAAATTTAATTAGGGAGATTTAAATTTTTTGGACAACCATACACATAATCAATAATTCATTCTATTGTATTATATATTATCATTTAAAAATACATCAAAAAATTTACTAATTGTAAATACAAAGGTATTAATATAAATTTATTCAACCAAAAAATTACCCATATAGTAAATTAATAGATATGGGATTCTTGGTTCAAATCTCCATTAAGGAACATGAAACATCAGTAGATGTTACCATAGATGAAAATAATGGATCCCTATAATATTTCATAATGATATCAAACTTTCTATTTATAATTCACATATTATAATAGAAAATGATGAAAAAAACATTGTATTGAATTTTGATAGAATATAACTCTAGTTACATTTAATGGATGTTTTCATATATTGATCATCCATAAAATTTGGTAATTTTACTTTTTGTTTGTATGCTGTAAATAATATTTCCTTTGAAATTTTCTATAACAAGTCCAAATAACCACATTTGGAAAACGAAAATAAAATTATTTTTATAAAATTTATGAAAAAATGAATTAAAGGGTAAAAATTACATTAAAAATAATATATGAATATAAAAATCTTAATGAATATATGTTTATTAAACCTTAATTTTAATTTAAAAATTTCAATCACGTAGTGTAAAAATGTCAATTTTTTTGAAAAGATTCCATTCAGTATGTTGAGTAAATAAAAGGTTGAAAATGAATTAAAAAATGTAACCTCAACTAATGAAAATAGAAGATTAAAAATAATTTAATTTAATAAGAAAATATATTACAACACCATTCAATGGAATTTCATGCATTTAAATAATGATTAAAATGGAATTAACAAATAAATTTTTTACAACATTGTTAAATCTTAAATCCAAACCTCATGAATATGATAACCCTAGATGTTCATATAAATAAAAATAATTTTAATTATAATAAATATAAAATATAACCATTAATTAAATATTTTCAAAATAAAATAAAATATAAATAAATATTACATGTCTCTCGCAAAAGTAAATGTGACGTGAAAAACTATTACTATGAGTTCAAAATTCATTGAAAACATACATTACCTTGTATAATTAATGTAAATATATTAAAACAATAATTTAGATTTATTTAGAAAATTGTTATATGTTATCAACCTATTTTATTTCAATTAGAATTCTCCAATTACTCATTATTACAATGATTGTTTTTTTTGTGTTAACTATTTTGGGTTTTCCTGAGAACATTGGATTTGTTATTTCTAACCATGTACATTGATCATTGATCATTAATGAAAATAATTTTAAGGTCAACAGAAATATAATAATTATTCTTTATATATATAATGTTACATTAATAAATTAATTTGATATATAATCAAATTAATTACAGAATTCATAGAGATGGTAGGTCACACATATAGATAAATGATGTTTTTGAATTTTCATCGATGTAATGAAATTAATGTAAATAATATTTTGACATTACTAAATCGTAATATATAATCTAAAAAAAATATATTAATTAAATATGTCCTTTTTGAAATCCATGAAATAAATAAATGAAAAACAAATCACATCCCTTCCTAAGGGTGGCTATGTACAAATACACATGGGCAGTGTTATAAATTTCAAATGGATATGATGTTGAGATATTAGATACCATAATATAATTCCAAATAATTTATTATGTCATATATATCTTATATAAAATTGGAAAAGTTAATAATAATCATCTTTTAATTATCATTATGGAAACATAATTGCATCAAGATATGGAGGCAGTAGTCGACAAATATTCACGTGTGATTCATAAAAACCCCATTTCATGGAATATAAGAATGATATTGGGGGTTATATAATAATAATAAAGTCAATTTATTTATTAGGATAAAACATATATTATTTTATAATGATTACTGTAGAAATAGAGGAGGTATAATAATAAATAAATTAAATGAGTTAATGTAATATGATTACATATACTTCGATATACCTTTCATAGATCACTTATTAATAAAACTACCTATGTTATGTTAATAATAACAGCACATCTATATCATTGATATTGATGTTTAGGATATAATGTTTCGGGTTTCTGATGGTTTTTACAATCATGGGGTGTAAAAATTTTTAGAGGACGCATCTTTTTATATTGGAGTGAAATGACACAATTGTAATTACATAATTTATATAAATATAGTAAATTTATTTCATATGAATAATGCTTCCAAATAGACTTTAATTTGATGAAAAATTGAACACTAACCATATTTAATTTGCCGATTTTATTGAAGATTTTTTTTTTTCATTTTAAATATTATCATTTCTCTTAACCACTATGTTAAACTATTATAACACTAAATACAATAAAATTATTTTCATATCATTGTCTTTTAATTTTATTTATAGTGTAAAAATTCACCCAAAAAAGACTATGGGTTATATTTTATAGAAATTAAAATATTAATTTTTTATTCTTTATTATAATAATTTATAAATAATTTTAGAAAATATATTTTCACGAAATATCATTATTATAATTTTGTAATATATTTATTTACATTGATCTTAATTTCCTAAATAAAGTTATGTTTTTAGAATATATAATATTAAAAAATTCCTAAATAATTAAATTTGTCAACAAAATTAAAAGAAAATATAATTAACCAAATCATATTACATTTAATATTTCTAAAATAATTTATTTAATTTTTAATTAATTGAATTAAAATTGTGTCAAAATTTTAATAATATTTTACAGTAATTATGAACTCACTAAAAATTTAAATAAATTACCATGATGAAAATAAATAACTTTTTCACGTATCCTCGTAAAATCAAACATATCCATTTTCTTCTTAATTGATAAAATTCAATGATTTGAATGTTAAGAGATTGATATTATGGAATATTCTTTACATTAAATAATATAAATTTCATAATCAATGGAAAATGTTGCCAAAATAAAATATATTATAATTTGGAATTTTAATTGATTAATTTATTTTGGACAATAAAATAATAGAAATTTTGGGTTTGATTTTATTACATAATTTCATGTTTTTATACGCTTTCATACCATGTGAACAAAACTAAGGGGAAAAATGATGGGTCAAAATATAAATTTATACACAAGATGGAGGTGAATTGTTTCTATTCTAATTCAATGACAATTATGCCTCTTGATATTGACAGAAGATTATAAAGGTCAGCAGTGATTATCTTATGTATGAATTTATAAGCAATGAATAAAAACCGAAATATATAAAAAAATGTTTATAGAGGTTCGGGGCATAAATTTTTTCTAGTCCTCTCCTCTAATTACTCTCTCTTGGATTTTGGTGAATTTAACTAGTAATCTCATCATATAATTATACAAATCCATAATTGAATGAATGTAGGTGACACCTTTACAAATAAGTCTAAAAATAGAGCCTTCTGGTTCATTAAAATAGAAATAAAAACCACAGCTTAGATAAAAAAGATGATACTCCAATAAAACTGATTACGTGAAACTGATACCCTCAATAAAAATATATTGATTATATATGGATCACGTTGAATTTCGCAGTTTATAGAAAAAAAAACAGTAGATAGATATTCTTCGTTAAAAAATATTTTCTCCATGAATGGGCAGTTAGAATGAAATAGGGATGATATAGATCATTGAATTAAAAATAGAAATTAATAGAAATATCATACATACATGAAGTACTAAATCTTGAATATGAATATATCTATTGTTTCCTCTTCTATAGAAAAATTTGTCTAATTGATTGTTAAATAAGATCTATAAAATATTTTTAGAAGAATGTATTTTTAATTATGAATACATGTCAAAATTTATGGTTCAATATATATCTCAATAAAAAAATTCTTCTTTGAATCATACCCACATATAGAGAACAAATACACAGATGAAATAAATAAATAATATTTCTTACATATCAATATGAGATCAAATAAAATTTCCTAATAATTCATAGGAAATAATATTTCCAAGACATCTTAGAGTAGTCACAACATTTTTTAATAATTGGAGAGAATTTATCTATATATTACAATTCATTGAATCAATCAAATAATTCATTGAATTATTAGAAAACGAGATTTAAATCATCTTGATATTTTGTAAAAACTGATGCAAGAAACTCTGATAAAAAAATAAATTGAAATAACCAATTATTAAAAAGTTAAATGTCATGTTCCTTCACAAAATGATAAAATACCAAAAGTAGGGTTCAACTAAGTAGCATTCATTCTCCAAATGTATGGTTGTCAACACATGGCTAAAAACAAAATTAAGGTATATGATCCATTCATTTTCATCTAATAAGTAAGGTTTCATACATATATTAAGTTATTTATACATACTTTTTCACTTTTTCAAACATTAGGTTACATCCAAATGTATGTTTTTTATCCATACGTTTCTAACAATGTTGGGTTGACTAACCATACAAGATGATCATTCGGCATAAAATTTAACACAATGGTTGGAACTTTTACTTATGTTACAATCTTCAACGTATATTATGAACAGTGTTTCTATAATATGCTTCGGAGCATTCTGAACTCCTTGACAAATATTCCATGTGAATAAAAAGCTTGAGTATAATTCCAAAATAAAAAATATAAAGAATAATAGTTTTATGAAATACATAGAATTTAATAAAATTTTTAAAACAAACAACGATATTTGTGAGAATGAAAATCAATAATATTTATAGAGTATTGTTGATACAATACATTCACAAAAATCTCCCCCATTTGGATGATCATAAAACACATAAAATTAATAACAATATTCAAGATTTATATAATAATTAAAAGTATATAATTTGATGTATGATTTAATAGAATTATTTCGTTAAAAATAAATGTTGTATTTATCCAATATTCTCCCCATTTTGTGTGATAAAAAATAATGTGTTGAAAATGTGTAAAACATATTTAATTTTTCACAGATCTGTAGGTGAATGATATAATAGTCTACTAAAATAAATAAAACTGGATTTTTTCCTTTGAGAAATAAATATTAAATATTATGGAATTACGTAAACAAAAAATAAGAAGAAATATATTTTATTGATAAAAATTTGTATAAATATAATAATTAGTTTGACTAGGAGAAATGATTAGTCAAGTGAAATGTTTAGGGTACAAATTATTATGTATGAGTTGCCTTGGTTATGGTTCTAATGATTTTGGGAAACCTCAAACATTTTATTAAAATATACCATCTCTAACTAAAACTTCTTTATTAGAGTATCCAAAAATTGCCAAATCATTACTCTATTTTCATGACTGATATGAATGTTCTCCACAATATTGACATTAAAAAAATCATGTGAAGTCTCCTAATTCTACATAAACTAATATTACTTTTCTATGACTCTTTTCACCTGAAATATTATACGTCGTTCAATATATGTCAGTTGGTTAGGTGTAAATTTTGGATTCTTAAACATAATATACTTAGTGTCACTATTAAAAAAAATTGAATATGATCATTCATATATACTATAAAAGAGGAGATTTCCTAAAATCTGGCAATCAGATCTGGTCAGGTAGTAATTTCAGTGGTAGATGTGATGTTCTGAGCAAAAATAATCTTTATTGATTCAAATTGACTCCCCAAATACTGGTTTAAATCATCAAATTCATACTTATGAACAACATCAAACATTATATTTCCATCTTCATTAATCATCTCTGTCTTGGAAGCATAAAGTTACTTCTTTGAAAAAGAAATTTCATTCTGATCTGATAAATTTTTCATTTCATGTTCCGTCAGTTTTTGAAGAATCACATTATCTTCTTGAGCCTTTTTAAACTTTATTACAATACCATTAACTTATTTTTAAAATGAATTAAATACGAATCTATTTTGATATTGTTATTTTCCAACCGCCACATTTTCCAAATATCTAGAAGGATATTTTTCCATAGCTTTTTGCAATGGGGTTTCAATTGATTTTTCATTTAAATAGGAAAAACTAGCAATAACATAAATTTTTTATTCTGTTTCAGATTAATGTCTTACTACCACATGAAAAAAAATATATAAAATCTGATTTTCAACAATTTCAGTTGCTACATATTCTGATTTACTCAATTGTTGCTCTTCCAGAATAGTGGGTTCTTCCTCGAGGACAAATGGTAAAACAAAATTATGTTGATATCTTATCTGGAATTAATCCTATTGATATTTCTTGACAAAGGTTTCATCCAATGTTACTAACATTGTATCCTCACCCAATCCTCTCATCGGTTCTTCAGTAGGTGGATCTACTCGTTTTTTTGGTTTTACTACCAAATATCCTGGAAAATCCACATTTTCCTCTTTTTCATAAAAAATATAAATTTTATTTGTATTGGTATTGAGGTTCCTTAAATGTGTTTTTCACTAATATCTTCATTCCCAATTGCACATTTATCCCCCAGAGAAAAATATCATGATCTTTGTTCATCATCTACACCAAAACTAAAGAGTCGTCCTCTGACTGTACTTCAGTAAAAGCATGATTTACTCAGTGTTCCCACATTGAGCACATTGTTTTGATGACCCTTAATTTAAAAATCTATTAAACTAATTATTCCTTCCATTCACTAAATTTACGAGATTATCTTTTCATAAGGATAATAAGACAACCTAATATCTGGTTGACAGAAGTGGTGAAAATATATGAACATATATTTTCAAAAATTCATTTTTATTTCACTCATAAATAGATACTTGATATACATTTCTATGTATAGAATCATTTCCATCTCATAAAATCTATTATAAATTCCTGTTTAAATAATCGTAACTATGATTTTATTATATTCCTTAAGATAAATGATAAAAAAATTATAATGGTTCTAGAAAAAAATAGAAAATTTATAATATCATTAGACATATGGTCCATATAATTTATAGGCATTATAATTAAATGAAATACTCCCTCATGATGTTGGTTCAAAATTTTATAAATATCAGTCAAAGTAACTGAAATGACATTATCTTGGATTCTTGATAAATTGGTATCTTATGTATCAAAAAAATAAACTGAATGTTGTTATAGAAAATTTTCCATTCAACCTCATTAAGGAACTATATATTATCCTCATTTACCTTATATTCCAATCCTTGAAAATCTAGTACTTGCATCCAGTTCAGATTTTTCTAATAAATCCATTTAAAATAAACAACATTTCCCTGCAGAATATTCATACCAGAAACATTTTGATGCTTCAGGTCATTGGCTTCACCTTCTTCGGTTCTCTTAGTTTTTGTCATTAATAAGAAACCAATTCTTTAACGGTTTTTGGTGTTAGGGTTTCAAAAGAAAACAAAGTTAAATAAATTTATACAAAGTTAGAAGAGTGTTTTTTTATTCAAAAAAAGTTCAAAATTCAACATGTTTTTTTATTTGAGTTTTTTTAGATAGTCCCCTATATCACGTGTCATTACGTATGATAGTCATTAATTTTTTTTAAATACACATGGTGTGAATAGATTTACGACTTAAGTAAATTAAATAAAATGTATTGTGAGAAAAAATATTAAAATTAATAATTTTTAATGTTATCAGTAAATAATATTTATATATATATAGAGGAATAGATAAATAAAATAAAATAAAATAAAATAAATATATGAAATTAGATATATTAAATATTTCTCATATTTTTAAATTAAATTAACCTAACTCCCCATTATTAAAATCAAAACATTAATTTTGAATTTGTTGTTAAATATATAATCTAGATGATATTGAGTAGTTATAAATTATACTGATATATAATTTAGAAGAACATGGTCTCTTAGAAAATAATGCTTAATATCAATATTCTTTATTATAGAAGTAAATATTGTGTTTTTTTAAATATTTATGAAACTTGTATTATCACAAAAATTAGTTTTACAGCTAAATTTTAATCTAAATTCTATTAGTGTATATTCATCTACAATACATGTTTACAATAACATCCTACAAATACATGTTCTCCCTGGGCTATTGATTGAGCAACTGTGTGTTTTATTTTCTTACTTGAAATTGATACTAAATATTTTCCTAAAAAGTCATTGGGTTTTAATGAATTATTTATATCTAATATAAATCTTCCAAAATTAGAATCGAAATATGATATTAAATTAAACCAAGAAGGTTTTCGATAAAGAAGTGATGGGAAAACAATTCTATTAAAATATCAAAAAATCATTTTGACAAAAATCAGATGATATTATTCATTATTTGTTTGATATCTAGAAAATAAACATACAGAAAACATTATATTAGTTCTACTATAATTGATATATAATAAACTACAAATCTTGCCTCTATAAAACTTATTTTCCATTGGTTTACCAACTTCATCGAAATCACATTTTGTATTGGTATACATGGGATTTATATTTGTATTATTGTTTTCAAAACAAAATATTTTCCATAAAGCAGTAATATATTCACATTGCATTAAAAAATTTATATACTCATGTTTATAAATTTTATTTCCTCAAATGATGTTCAATTATACCATCTTACTCATTTAATTTTTTTTCATAAGTTCTAAAAGATCATTACATTGTTTTTTATTGGTTGAAACATTAAAAACATCATCAACCTAGATTTGAACTGATAATATATTAAAAAAATTGTTATCTTAAAAATAGTTGGATATGTTACTGCAATGATAAATCCATTTTATAAAATAAATGAACATAATATTTCTAACCAAGATCTAGTTATTTGTTTAAGTCCATAAAAGCTTCTATATGTTGAAAAACTAAATCTTGTTTTTTAGAATTTTCAAAACTAGTATGTCTTTCAACATAGACATCCTACCATATATATCTATTTAAAAAATGAATATTTAATATCCTTTAAATATAATTAAATGTGAATATGAGATGTGTAGGCTAGAAGAATTATTATTTATACTAATCTGGGTAAAAGAGAAAAGGTTTCATCATATCCATACCATCTTTGTGAATATATCTTTTAGCATATAATCTATATTTTTTTCTAGTTATAATCCCTTTGTCCTCAAGTTTATTTCTAGTGACCTACAAAGTTCCTATAATTGAATAATTTGATATTCATTCAACTAATTCCCAAAAATCATTACTTTTGAATTGGTTTAGTTAATCATGCATTTATAACAACCAAATCTCATCTTAGAAATAATATTGAAAAAATATATGTTCTTGTTGGCACATGAGCCTTATCCCAATTGGTAAGGACTCCTTAAGTGCATCCAAATGTCCAGGGATCAAATCCAGGCAGAGCCAGATTTCTGGGTTTCTGTAGTAGTACTATAGTAGAACTGTAGCAGTTACTGTAGCGAGAACTGTAGCAGGCACTGTTTGGCACTATAGCAGCCAGGAATATGCCCCTGTTTGGGCCTTCGGGCCACCAATTTGGTACCTGAGTCCTGTAAGGCCTTCGAGCCACCGAGGCCTTCAGGTTAGTAAGGCCTTTGGGCCACCTCAAGGCCTTTGGGTCACCTTAGTGTTGATGTAAAACAGAAAACCAACAAGGAACAAGCTTTACAAGGAGGATGAGCAAGGTGCTTTCACCACAGCAGAGGCTAAACGAATTGCAGGAATGAGAGGGTATGGCACCTTCCATCAGGACAAGATTGTACATGCATGAGAATGCCTAGCTGAACATCCATGTGAAGGTGGAGAGCTGATTTCACGATGAAGATGCTGGGAAGGAGAAGTTCCAAGTAGTTAGTATGGGATGTATTTAATGTTTGAAGCCTACGAGCAATGAATTCCTTTAAGGCCTACAGGATATGTAATACTTACGCCTATGGGCCTTCTAAGGTTTCCACCTCACCCCTTGGAAGGTGGATTATCAAAATCAATAAAAAATGAAGGCATGCGGGCTATTGGAGGATATATGTTCTTGTTGAGGTAGAAAGGAATAAAATTCCAATAGGTTTCCTGTATTTCATCTTGTTCATACTCCTATGTATATGTCTCCTTTAACTATTTCTAAATGACGATTCAAAGGGTTTCTAGACAATCTAGGTAAATAAATTTAGGTCCATCAGTATCATGTTCTTTAGAAAAGTACTAAAATTCAGTTATGATATTTTCAAAATCAATTTTTCAGGTATTCAAGTATCATGTTGTTAGAAGAGTGTGTAATTTTATCAGTTTGATTTTTCTCTTTAACAAAAGTGGACGTTTTATCAAAATACACATGAACTGGATCTTAAAAAAATTATTTATTTTTTAAACACTCTAGAGTCATTAGAGGTAGCATAATATCATAAAAATATTCCAGCATCATCTTTTTGATCAAACATACCATGATTATCCTTGTTGTTAAGATATATACTTTACATTCAAAAATAGGAAAGTACAATACCTTAGATTTTCTGTTATTCCAACGTTCATAAGGCCTCTTTTTAAAAATAGTACGAATAAAAACTCCATTCATGATATACCAAGTTATGATTATAGCTTCTATAAATAAGTAGGTAGGTATAATATATTAATTCAATATATTCATAGAATTTTCATGAATAATTATTTTTATTTATTCAACAATTCAATATTTTTCAGGTTTTATTAGTGCAGAAATGGCATGTTCAATACATAGATTTAAACAAAAGTAATTGAATTACTAATTTTAAAATTCTCCACCATGAACACTTCATAATGAAATTATCTTCAAACTTTTTTCATTTTGATAAATTTTACAGAAACATTCAAAAAAAAGTAAAGGCTTAACTTTTGAGATTTAGAAAATAAATCCCAGTAAATGAAGAGTAATAAAAATCTAAAAAATATACAATTTATATTTCTGTGAAATTTTCAACATTAGATTGTCCAAAAAAGATCCATGTGGTTATGTTCTAATGGTTTTGAAGTAGAAATTTTTTTAATAGATCTGAATGAATTTTTGTAGTGCATTCCAATATGGAATGCATCACAAAATTATTAACGTTAAAACATAGGACTACGAAAATAAGAAAATAAATATTTCTAGATATTATATGTAATGAATAAATATTAAAGTGGACAAGATGCTTAATCAGTATACAAGGCTCATTTATCATAGCTATTAACGAATTTTTTATATTTCATTACACAAGGAATTTAAATCCAATATATATACATTATAATTTCTAGGTTCTCAAAATAAATCTATTTGGTCAATAAATATAGAGAATGAATTATTAGAAAAATAATAATAATATACATCATTACAAATTTAAGATATACTTATCAGGTTATGCTTCATCCCATGTATATATTGTACATTTTGGACTGAGATTGTTTTTGGATCTCAAATAGAATGAAGTCAAATTATCATTATTTTGGCATTATCATTAAAAGTGACTATACCTTTATCTATTTGAGCTTCTGAAATGAATCTTGATGAGTTTCCTCTCATATTCTTTGAGCGACCACTATCCACATACCATATATCTTTTATTTTTATGGGACCTATTTCCTTCATGGACAATTGAAATAAAAGTTTTTTTGGTAAAAATGTTCTTCTGGGTCTAGCAGTGTCAGCTTGGAATGATCTATAAATCCCAATCTTCTTTGTTTTTTCCATAACTCATGTCATTTTATTTAGATAGGCTATTTGAAATAAATTACTTTTAAATTCAACCTATTTTAGGATTTCATAAATAACTAGGTTTTTTATATGACATTCTATTCACCAAAAATGATAAGTAACTTTTTATTTGTCGGGAACCAAATAATTCATAAATAGTTTATACTTCTGATCATTGCATCCTATAACAAATAATTACATTTTAATGAAATTTTTTCAAAACATTTCACTTATAATATTTTTTTCGTTTATAAATATGTGAGAAACACAATTATGTGTTTCTACTTCATCTTAAAATGTTTTAATCTTATTTTCAAGATCAGTACAGTTTTTGGTATATGAGTTAATTTTTTTACATAACTATTGATGTTGTTTATATAAAGATCTTATTTCACCTAAAAATTTATTGAGAATATTCAATAATTATTTCTATTTCAACAACAAGGAGCCATATTTTTTCTAGCATTCTATAATAGGCAGATAATTAATTATTTGAGTAATTTGAATCAGAATCAGAATTTTATGAATAATACATGTACACATAAAATTCATTTTCCATTAATAACGGATTTTCTTCATGATTTAATTCCTCTTTTTCTGACTCAGAATTTGATGAGCTATTAGAGTCTTCAAAAATACACCATGTATCCTTTATTTATCTTTTTCCTATTTTGTCCACAATCTGAATTTTTCTGAAATGTCCCTTCTATCATTCCATTTTCAAAATTTAGCTGGGGAAAATCTATTCACATATGACTTAATTTCCTGTATTCATTAAATCTGACATCCCTAGAGCCTTTCTCATTCATTTTTATGGGATTTTTGAATCATCTTTTCTTCTTAACAAACTTAATAAACATTTTGGATAATTGAGCCAATTCAATTTTAGAATAAGGTGTTTTTGAATTCCATTCTTCTCTATATTCATGATTTATTCTTTTTCATTTCACCTAAGAAGCATCCTTTAGAGAAGTATGGTACCATTTCCTTAAGTCATTATGATCTTTAGGTTTATCATAAATTACAACTACTTATATCATCAGGGTCCCAATTAATTCTCTCATTGTCATATTTTTGACATGTGATGATTGATTAATTGTAGTGGTCTACCATTCCATTTAGTAGGTATAACACTATGTTCTTTCAAATTGTGATCATCATGTTGGATAGGAACACCTAATTTTGTTATATTACAAATAATCTATACATTCCTTCCATTCATCTTAGAGATACTTTCACCATCAAGCATTCCGAATGTATCTAATTTTTTTTCTATTACATAACTCATTTGAATTAAAATTTCTATTCATTCATAAGAAAATATACTGGTTTTCCATATTTCATAAGCATTAGGACATTGAGGGGGACAATTGAATTCAATGGGTCCATGACCATAGATAATACATTCATACCTTTAGTATTGATGGCATACTCAGACTCTATAGTAGAATTCCATGATGTAAGATTTTCATGTATTACATAAGGAGTAATGAGAATAAAGTAGACTTTGAATCCTAGATTCATCATATATATACGAATCCATGATTTATATTAGCAATAATGTTAACTATAAAAATAAAGAGAATGATCCATTGAAATTAATTCTCTCCGATTAGTCATTTCCTTCATTGTATAGACCGTACACCTTTTTTCTTGTCATATACTCTTCCAAAAGCTCTACTATGATACCAATTGTTTGGTTGATATATACAAATATACAGATGATGGGGTTGAATTAGGTCTATTGAAATTATTTTACAATTCTGTCTCTAGATGTTGATTAATGATTATGCATGTAATTAGTGTTTATCTTTTGTATGAATTTAAGAATAGTGAAAAAATGGAAATGTATAACATGACAATATATAGAGGCTCGAGGCATTATGATCTCTTAGTGCACTCCTCTAATTAAAATCTCAGTGATTTTGATTAATTTCACTAGTTAGGTACCCATGTCATATGAGCAATCCACAAATGAGTGCAGGAAGTAGACACCATTACAAATAAGGATAATAGCAGAGCCTTCTGGTTCTCTAACAAAGAACCAAAAAACCACGGTATAGATGGAGATGATGATAATCCAGCCATACTATGTATGAGAAGTTGAAACTCTAAATAAAAATATATATATTAAAAATTGTTCTATTTGAACTTCATATTTCAATCTGAAACTGATGGTAGAAGGACCTTCTTCTTTAAAATATATTTTATTTTAAGAAACAGAGGTTCCAGTGCAATCCGGTTTCAATAGATATTTGAAATAGAAATAGGACTAAATTGTAATAGAATATATATAGAAAATACTATATTTTGAATATGTATATCTCCAATGTTTCCACTTCTGGTGAAAATAGAGTCTAGTCAATTATTGCGGTATATCTGTCAAATAAATACACATTAATGCAGTTCAGTCATGAATATGAGTCTCAATATATGGATCAATATATATCTCAATAAATTATATTTCTTTTTTGAACCATAAAAAATTTTATTGAACCAAAACAATGATATAATAAATAAAGAATAGATCTAACAATACAATTTCATATCCAAGAAAATCCTTCAATTAATTGTAAGTATTCAAATTCTTGACACCGCATAGAGTATTCATAACATCCCTTAAGAGTAGGATTGAATTTAGCTACTTATTATTATTAATTGAATCAATTATAATGATCATTGAATTATTCAATAATTATCATTAAATTGGCCTGATATTCTGTAAATATTGTGGCACAAGTCTTTGTAAAATACATAAATTCAATGTTCCGATGATGATAAATTCAAATGTAAGGTTCTATCCCAAAAAAATATCAAATGTTGGGTTCAAATACGTAATTTTTATTCTCGAAATGTAATGTAAAAAATGAATTTCTTATCACTAATTTAATGTTGATGATCTATACATTTTCTTCTAAAACGTAAGATTCCTTACTTACATAAGGTTATTTAACCATACTTTTGCTCTTTGTAAAAAATAAGGTTTCAACCAAATGTAAGGTTCTTCATCCATAAATTTCATTTAAAGTAGTGTTGATTCCCCATACATGATGATCTATCTACATAAAATTTAATAAAAATGTAGGCTTTGTCCCTTACGATACATTCATCAATGTAAAATATGAACTGTGTTTCCAGAATACTCTTAGGAGCATTCCAATCACTTTGAAGAATATTCTACACAAATAATAAGCATGAGTATAATTTCAATAGAAGTAATATTAAAAATATTAATTTCTTTAAATATTCTGAATTTATTATAAATAATAAAACAAAAAAGGTTATTAGTGACCATCATAATCAATAAGATTTATAGATTATTATTTAGAAAATACATTCCCAACAAAAAAATTTCAATGTCACCATTCATAATTTAAAAACAAAGCCTATGAATTTCCAAAAGTTTAACATCATGTTTAGAAATATTGTATCCATTTATATATATTGAATATCATTTATTAAAAGAAATAATTTTCAATATAAATAAATAGATGGTTCAATAGGAAGGCATCACAACTCCATTTTTTTGAAAAAATAAAATTCTAGAATGAGATAAATTTTAAGGGGAATTTACAATGAAGGGTATCAAAATGACCACATTCATCTGCTTCAAATGATGGACTAAAATTTAGGAAAAAAATGAACACTTTGAGCTGGAAACATTAGATTACCTCCTAGATATGACGTTTTCAATCTAATCATTTTCCCTACAAACTTTGGTAACATCATGGTATTTATAATCAACAATGTGATGGAAATAAATCTAGGAGGGAAACATATTCTAAGGGATATTATTGGAATGTGATTTATGAATTTCCATTAACAATCATGAGTCTGATTCAATCCAAAGGGATTACTAGTGATGATGGATATCATACATGTCCACCTTGACCATATCCTATAATTTAGATTCAATTGCATAACTATTGAGAATGAAAAGGTAAAAACAGCCCCCAACATTACTGTGCTGAGTACCGAATATAGAACCATAACCCAAGGTACCCAGTGAACATGAACGCACCAACTCCAAATTAAAATTAAACAACCAAGAGATCAGAGGTATCCATCTAATATCATTGAAACCCATTGGCTTCTTGAACCTTCCTCTTATAACAACCCACCTCAAGGAATCGTCGATGGAAAAATCTTTACTCATAGATCTAGTTTCATTTTGAGAGTAAATATAGATATATTTATTAATTGGACTAATTAACACATGGATATAAAGACAATGATCATTAAAAATAATCCCATTTCATTCCATATATATAGTTAAATGACAAAATTTGTAGTGAGAAATTCTATTAAATAGACATTCTCACTTCATCCCACTTTATAGATAGATTTAATCTAGGCCCCAAAGCACCCATGATCAAAATTTTATCTAAAATTATCCTGCATATAAAGCCTCACCCTACATATTATCTATAGGTAGAGAAATAGATGTTTATAAGAATCCTTATATTACATATACACATGACCCATGGGGAATGACATATCCCTTCATGTTTTATGAGCATATGCAATGAAATAAGCTTCATATTGATGCTCTAGATTAATATAATATCATCTAGTTGTTTGTATGTCTTCATAAATCCCATAAACCATAGTTATATAATAGTTTAATCACCACAATAATGCATCCAATAGTCATTGGTGGTGACATTTCAAATTATATTTGTTGTCTAAATGAGTGTATCTAGGTCAGTGTACATGTATACGATAATCTTCAAACAATGCTAAGAATATAGAAGCTCATTTATATTGATATTACACTATATATTAGAAATTGATACATATTTAATTGAATATGGGCTATTATAATACTCATATATTGTGAATGAAATACATGTTGTAGTCGAAAAATGTACAAATTAATATTTATAGTCCATCCACCATAACAGTGGCCTTTTCTCATGATTATCCTATAAATTGGCTAGGGAAAAAATAAAAATTAATGTATATAGAATGGTGATTCTCTAATTTGGTGGTTAATTTAGTTGTAAGGAGCTCCAATGAAGATTAGTTATAGAAAAAACACTTTAGGTAATTTTTATATAATGTCTCATTGAATAGCCTGAGATATGTAATTTCCATCCCTCCCATGTCAATGGGATTAACACATTGATTCCATGATTCCATGACTATCTTCATATAATAAACTAACATAGTAAAAATAAATAAATGATTCATAATATGCATAACATATATTACTTTTCAATTACATCTATAAAATGAAAATTTATATACAATGAATGATTTTATTACATATTTGACTAAAAAAATCAACCTTCTTAGGGTACGATGTTCCCTTTTCAAGTTTCAAATAGATTGATAATTCATGAGTAAATAAAATCCATGTTGAACCTTATAACATAACACCATAAATAGGTACCCCATGTTATGTAAATCTATGTGACCCTATTTAAATGAAAGATACCTAGCCACTATGTAACATCCCTACCCAACTTACTATCAAAATAGTAGCTAGAATAGTGAATACCTGGCCCTTAATCACGTCTCCCCATATGATGCAGGCTACCAACTAAAAGTGAGTTTATCCGGAGGTTATAGTTAGGAGACTATACCCTCTTATCTAATATACACATATATATTAATAAATAAATAAATAATAAAATAATATAGTTTAATAAATAGTACTAAATGGTGAAGAAGCAGATGGTAGATTTTTATATAGCAAAAAAAGTGGGGAATGAAAATTTATTAAATAGACGAATTCATGAAATGGTAATGATATATGTTATAAAATAGTGACCTATACGTAAATCTACCATACTAAACTCAAGTAAATAAAATAAATCAATGCCTTATAGGTGATATAAAGGAGCATGTTGATCCCCCACTCGATCCATTTCTCCTAACTCCCAAGTAAAATATATTTTGAAATCACCCTAGATCATACGAATATTACATCTACATATGTACCAAGGGTACCAGAGTATGGTGTGGGATAAAATCTATGTACATTACCACACATGGTGAAATGTGCAATTCTAATAGATTAATATGCATGTAATTGTGTGTAGGAATTAAAATAATGAAGGAACTAAATGAATGAATTTACACCGATTCAGGTTACTATTGGGAAACTAATCAACAATACCTATTTCATCCCATGACTTATATAATATTATTTTTATTTCAATATATATATTAATATATATATGTATATATATATCATTACATGCATACAGTCATAATTCCTCCCATCCAAAAACATTTATTTATGTGGCATGTGGTCTAAATTTCTCCCATCCATAAATGATTGTATACCTGGAATTGAGAAATAAATCCTCCCCTCCATAAATTATTATAGCGGTGGTATAGGATAAAAAAGCCTCCGATTTATAAATAAATATATATCTTTATTGGTGTAAGAATGTCTCTCATCCTTAAATGTATGTATTGCATCCCTAGGTATAGAATTACACCAATCAATAAACAATTATTCACATGGCATTGGGTAAAAATTCCTTTCATCCATAAAAAATTATAAAACTTACAAGGGGTAACAATGCCGACCATATAGAGTTAATTATACATTTTTATTGGGTGTAAGAAATGTTACATTCTATAAAAAAAATTGTAGTGTTATAATGGTGTAATAATTCCTCCCATCCATAAAGGATTATTTATATCATTATACTATATTAGCATGTCCAAAATTTATTAGATGAATATAATGCATTACCTCTTCTGTCACGTCATCAAGACATTCAAATGGACCAAGGGAATGACAAAGTATATAACATGATACATGATGTATAACCTATACATCTGTACATTTAATTATATTACATTCTTTTTATACCATTACATTTCAATGAATCATTTCAATATATATAGGGAAAATTTCATTATTATACCATCTAGAGGGATCATTTTATATATAACCATTTGATCAATTTCATTAAAAGAGATGCATATATCATTCCATAACCATTTATATAATTTCAATGAAAATCATTCCCTTTTGTGTAATTCATCTTACAAAAGGTCATCCCTCTCAATTATTATAAAATGGATAATTGACTTATTGTAGAGGTTTCAGGTCATTGTAATTGATGGTGTGCCCTACCTCATTTAATCTATCATAATCAAATCCATTAATACAAATTCATGGGAAAAACTATCTAATATGGACTTTATTATACATTTGAACACATTCAATTTTCCAAAACATGGTAATGCCTTTTAAAAGGCATAAAAGATACACCAAGGCTATTAAATAGGAGATCTTAAAATTCTAAATTATACTATTTAACATGAATAAAATACACCTCTGTGGGACGGGGTTTCATAGAAAAACAGAAAATTTTTATAAAAAAACAATTGACCACTTTTAATCATTTCATTAACTTTATCAATTGATTCATTTTAACGAAAAATCATATTTTATTTAATAAAAATGAATAATAGTTCCTTTTGTAAATAATTAATGCATTACTAAAATTAAAGGGCATGGAAGAGGTTCTTACCTCAATGAAGAACCCAACCAAACACTGTAGATCTTTGTGTATTCTAATTAGAAGTTTTTTCTACCCCCATGAATGATATGCACCTTTTCCATTATTTAAGGTAAAATAGTCCCTATGTACACATATTTTTGATGAATATGATGTGAAAAAGAATCCTTTCATGTATGCATATCTGCTTATACTCGAGTCTATACACCTATGTATATACACACACACACACACACACACACAAATAGGAACACTTATCCACATAAATGTATATTAACTTCTAGGGATGAGTATTCACATAAAAATAATATATATATATATATATATATATATGCATATATAAGAAATTCAGCTTAGACACGATGACTTATAACCACATGAAATGTTCCAACGTTATACAAACTAATTACTATAAAACATAGAAAAACCAAATGACGCAGTATAATAATGGAAAAAGAAAATAGTGGGCATATATATTTAGCATGTATAGGGGTAGTGAACAAAAACTACCCGAACTATTTTTCCTTCAATAGAAATTGTTGGAACATTCACAATGGTGTCCTGGGAGAGGAACCTAACACCTTAAATTTAGAAGAAAAAATGCATCGTTAAAACATAAACCTGAGGGATTGACCACATCTTACAAGGAAATGGATAGATAATAATTAACTAGAAAAATAATGAAGTATGTAGAAGAGGTCAATTATTGATAAATCCAAAAAGAAAAATAGAGAAATCAGGTATAAATATGAGTTCAAAAGAGATAAAAAGGGGTTGTTATCGTTCTTATAGGTTAAGCCCTAGAGGGTTTTGTGTCATGCAGGTTTTAGAGGGGAGACACCTCATTGAATTATTATAATTTTATTTTTATTTTACTTAATTTTATTTAATTTCATTAAAATGGTTAGTGTACACTATTTTATTGGCAAATTTTTTTCCAATATTTTTAAAATAACAAAATGAATAGTGCGAGGGTACAACCTCTAAAGGTAGAATATGCAGACTAGGTGTACGATTTCTAAAACTATTTATATCCCAATTTCATAGCCACTTCCCCATTTTTAAAATCCATATGGTTTCCTACAGTGGGTCGTATGGTATTAGAAAAACATTGCACCTAGTGTTTCTCATTGAAAACCATTATTTTCCAAGTCTGACAAACCCAATAATTCATTATCCATTATGGAAACTTCACATGAATTTACCTACGTCTATAAAAACACCCTAAAATGTTCTAATTGTCAGAAATTCTTTCTGATGATTAGTTTTAAATTCATCATCTCTATTAAATGAATAGGTTAAGAAACTATGTCAATTTTTTTAATCTTTAGAACGTGGATCATAATAGCCTTCCCAATTTAGAACATCATTTACTCAAGAATCCTTTGTGAACAACGTAAACATTACTATACATATATGGGCCATGAAACATCATTCTGAAGCACGTGTTGCACTTATTAATTCCTAAATAATATTTGATAAATATTTTATACATATAGCACTTAAGCCTCCAACACTAGTGCCAATGCGCGTTTCTCAACAGGATCACCAAGACTCCCCTTACCCAATATATATTAATCATAAAAATGATCACATCATCATCTCAATTGGAATTTTGACAATGGTACATCCCCACACAAGATTTAATTTTGAGAGGAAAATTCTAATCTATAACTCAACCCCATTGGATTTGTCTTTCAAATAACTCCCTTTTGAATTTTGATGATACTGATGTTTTGATTTTATAATGATAAAATAATCAACTTCCCATTGAACCAAAATCTGATTTCAATCTACCATTTCATGAATTTCCTTGAATGACATTATCCACACTCATCTACACCTAAATACATGCCTAAAAATGAACCATCACCAACCATAAACACTAAATATGAGATGAAAATAGTTAAGATAATTCAATTAACTATTTAAAAAATGATTGTCTTAGACGGAAGACATTTTATAAATTGAACTATAATGTCCACTCCTTAGGAATCGTGATGTTACCAGGATATACATACCATGCATTTTGTAATGTTTCAAACCAAACCACAATGTAAACCACACAACCATCATGAAACACCAAAATAAAATATATGGGAAATGATTATCCACATTTATTTTTTTGCACGACCTAAGAATGATACTCTCTGTGTGAATCTAGGATGTTGAAAAGATATGGGACATGATATTATCTTGGTGGAGTAAAATAAGAGGATTTAAATTTATTCTAGTAATACATACCCATTTTTGAGAAAGAAGAATAATGGGGCCTCAACTTTTCGACATCAATGATAAAACATGGAATCACCATTGAAAATTACACTACAATCAATCAAAAGACCTCACTATCCCACATGATCTATACAAACATAACCATTGAATTCATTCAAGACCTACAGTATTCCTCTAAGGTTGTGTTCACCTCTGAAATCATCGATGTCATCATATCAATCATGAACTGACCTGATTCAACACTTTTATGCCTTATGAGAAACTAACCAACATTTACAATTTACAAATAATCATTCTCAGTGTGTTTTTTCTAATCAGGAGGACACATTTCTCAGAGTTGATGGGAATCTTCCCATAATAAGAGTTTCCTATACACAAAATGAATGAAAACATGCTGCTCACAAGTATCCTAGATCACAACCACTTTAAAAGAATGTGATACATTCACCTACTTTATAGTCACATATCATAAGAGAAAAAATAAATTCAATACCTATCTGAAACCAAATCCACAATGCCAAACATGTCATAACACATGAGTATCTATAATTTCCATCAAGGAATTGCTATATTGTTAATTATTTTACTCACATGTTACTATTTTATGGAGATTACCTGAGACCATACTCAACAAAACAAGATATTTATTTAAAAATCATATTACCTTATATGACCATAATCCTTGATGACGACATAACCAGTTATCCAATCACTAAGATAAAGAATGTGTCAAGAAACCTACAAAATGGTTGAACATTCTTAAGTCATGTCCTAACTTTTGATACAATTCATTGCACACAAATCACACCTATAAAATGGAATAGAAACCATGACCATCATTCTGAACTAGGGTGTCATTGGAAACTAAATTTCGTACGAATGAGAAAGGCACCTGAATGGAACCTAAATTCTAAAACTATCGAAAATTTAATGGATTTTAAGATATAAAGGAAATAACAAACATAGGATATCCCCTTATAAAAGAATAAATTTAGACCTTAACAGTAGGTCATGTCAGCAATAAGTTACCAGGATCAAAAGCCAATCATTTATGACATTTCATAATGTAAAATAATGCCCATAAAATAACTCATAATTTCATTCTAGGTAAAATTAATGTTAAACTCATCATACACTTATACAAGGTTTTTAAAATGTTGACACAACTATAGGTTCTATTTCTATTCCCATTGAATTTAATCATATTTAATCATTATTCATTCAATGATTTAAAACAAACATAATGTACCAATTTTTAAAATAAATTAATAGGTAGGTAATTATTTTTCAACCTAATAATCAATGAAAAATATAAAAATATCATAATTATTCCCTTTTAAATGCTTTTATATTTGTGGAGATTCATTCCTAAATTGAAAATTTACTATTAATTTCTATTTTAGTAAATATGGTTACTATATAAGGGTCCTATTTCAAACCAACCTATGAACATAAAACTCATCCTAATATCAGTTGTTCAATAAATTAAACTCTCAATTTGTTCACCTCACAAATAATGTTTCTTAATTTACATATGTGGTCTATGTTGTAGTTTTTTAAGGTAACCAATATGATTAAAAAATTAAAACCAAGAAACTATCACACTTATAACCATTTCAGCCAAAACATGGTAATTACATTAAAAATGTGATTCGATTTTCCAAATTCCTGAATCCCTCATACACAACATCGATTAAAATGTTTTCTCCCATTAATCAAAAAATATTATATTTTAGAGTTTAACATGATTAAAATAATAGTCAGCTTATATGGTTTTCCACCTATAAACTTTTTATGTGCCCATTCACATTATA
The DNA here is from genome assembly GCA_963277665.1 of Viscum album. Classification (NCBI taxonomy): domain Eukaryota; kingdom Viridiplantae; phylum Streptophyta; class Magnoliopsida; order Santalales; family Viscaceae; genus Viscum; species Viscum album. The sequence goes on from OY728136.1 coordinate 1,600,018,592, forward strand.
GTTTGGAATATCGAAACCTTTATTTAAAACTGATTTCAATTTAAAATTAAAATTTAGAATAATTTTTCAATTGTTTGAATAAAATCATTACCTTTTCCTAGGTATAACTCACCTATACACCTTACAACTGAATTATTTCACCCATCATAGTTAAACACATTTAATTTAGAAAAAGTTACATATTCTTTATCAAAAAAATTAGTATGTCACTACAATTAGCTTACATAAAGAAATGTTCTAAGAATTACCTAGACATAGATTAAAACTAATCATGGCATATTGATAAATTTATATAATAAATTCAGATGAAGACTTCACGGGCTTCCCTGTACCGACGGTGAGGGACCTCCCCTTTCTTGATTGTTGGTTCTATGGTGTTTAGAGAGGTTTCTCGGAGAGGGATGACTTTGCAATGATCCGCATCAAGGGTTTTTGGTGAATTTTGTTGGCTCATAACCAAACCATGTATGATGAGTTTTGGTGATATGGTTGGACTATGGTGGCTAGTATATGTTTTCAGCTCCTTGATCTGGTTCACTCTTGCAAAAAATGGCGCAAGTCCCCCTCTCTTCACATTATTCAAGAAGTCCTCCCAGATAGGATCCATCCAATGGTTGGTCACTGGGTCAGATGGAATCCCCACCCACTCAAAATAAATCTCATCATTGATGGATTTTATCCTCAGATGACAAGAAGGGCGGTGGTGTGGTTTGAGACCTCATATAGAATGTGATTCGTGCCTTTACTGCTCATTTTGGTTGGGGTCACTCCCTCTTAAACGAGGCCACGATTATGCTAATGGGACTACATCTCTACAATAATTGGGGTACCACTCTTGGTGTGACTAAGAGTTATTCTCTCATCCTCCATGACTCCATGCATTTTAAGCACAGAATCCCTTGGATAGTTACCTGGGTTCTTATGTGATACAAGAACATCATCAACGGTGAAACTGTATATTTTCACACAAGGAGGGAGGGTAATAGGGTTCCTGATTATCATTCCTTGATGGAAGTGTGTGGTCTCCGTGTGTTTTCTCCTTCAAAGGCATTTTCAATTCTTCTTGAAGGGAGGAAACATATCTAAGGGGATTACCTAGAACTAAATTTATTTAGACCCCCATAAATCCTTCCTCTTATGTGGGCTTCTCATTGGCCATTTTTTTGGTACCTTTCATGTGCCATTTAATGAAATGATGGTGATGGTGATAATGATGATTATGATATCAAATGTTATATCAAATATCATAAACAATAATCCAATCTATAGTCACATCATCATTCCTCGTACATGTGTTGATTAGTCTCAATCATAGATGTTAACCATGCTCTGAAAAATTCATAATACCCTATCTAACATCCCAAAATTGTCATAAAAATGAAAAATTATTCTATAATACCACATTGCAATGTCCCATCCAGGATTAACATCAAATTGGTAGCTAAACCGGTGGGTCACATGGTATCACGTGCATCTCCATGCACACCAAATGCTGTTGCATTTCAACGAGGGTCTATGGAGGAGATTGTGGGGAGAATATACCATATTATTAGATATGGATAGTAGTAGTATAAAATAAATAAATAATCTCATTAAATTTTAATAAAATTATTCAACAATGAAGATGTAGAACAATATATATTTTTATTTAGCTAAAAAAATGTTTCCAATTCTAGTTTGTAAAATAGATGAATGCATGATATGTTTTTGATACATGACAGAAAACAATAATCAATAAATCAATCAATACTACAAGAATAATGTTAATGAATGAAATAAAATCCCCATTGGGTATGTACATGATAATCTCCATTTTCAACTCTGTCCATTGATCCTCACTCAAAGTAACAGTAATACAACAATCAACCAAGATCCTGCATATATATGCTCTACTCGTGCACCATGTATACCTAGTCAAGGTGTGAGATAAAATATCATTATGATGGTACCCATGATTTCATTCCCAATCATTATAGTGAAAAATACATTTAATAGTGTACATGTATAGGTAAATAATGAATGAATTGATGGAATGAATATACACATATCCACGTTCTAAAGGGACACCTGACAGTGATACCTGATTTAGATTATGGATGGTATAAAAGTCATTTCATGTCACTATATATATATATATATATCTATATATATATACATATTTCATAACATAAATAGGTTAATAATTACACCCATCCATAATCATTTATATTGCTCGAATGTGGCTAGAATGAGTCTAACACATAAATGTTTGTATATCTGGCATTGGGTAAGAATTCCTCCCATCCAAAAAAATTCAATAGATAAAATCAGTAAGAATGCCTCAAATCCATAATCAATTAAATATAATTAATGGGAAAAAATTCATACCATCCACAAATGTTTATATAGCTGACATGGTGTAATAATTCCTCCCATAGATGATCAATTATATAGCAGGAATGCGGTAAGAACATCCCCCATCCCTAAACGATTGTATAAATGTCATGGGGGTAAGAATGAATCTTATCCATAAACAATTATATATATTTAATGAAGTAAGAATTAATCCTATCCCAAAAACAATTTTTTAGATGTCATTGGTTGGGATTTCCTTCAATCCATAAACAATTATATTGCTCATTATACAATATAATCAATCCCACAATTCAGAAAATAAATAAAGAGCATTATCAGTTTTGTCTTGTCATCTTGTCATTCAAAAATACAATGGGAATTACCAATTATATTACATGAAAGATGATGGAAACCACTCATATATTTAATTAATTAAGTACCATTACTTTTAAATCTATACATTTAAATGATGTATTTAATAAGGAATTGGTAAGAGGGAATGATCTTACAATCCACATGGATCACATCTCATTTAACCATTTTAAACATTTAATTTAAAAGGAATCATCTATCATTCCAATAACATTTAAAAAATTTGATGGAAAATCATGAAATTTGGTGTAATTTATCATACTCATGGTCATCTCATCCAATTTCACTAAAAATGGAAAATTGACATAAGGAACAAGTTTCATGGTCATTTCAATTGATGGTAGAAGAAATATAATTTAATCCTTCCTAATCAAACTCATTTTGACCACTTCAAATAATGGAAGTATATTGTATGTGGTCCTCCAATTCATGTAAAGTCAGTAATTTTATTTAAACATAAATAATTCAAATACAAGTCATACAAAAGACAGTAAGGCATCGAAAAAGGAAAGCATAAATTTATATCATCTACTTTTTATCATGAATACTGTGCACCTCTATTGGAGTTTTTTTATTACAAAACCCATTTTTTTAACAAAAAAATCATTTATCACTATTATCCTGAATGACCCAGAGGCATTCATTTTTATTGATTTTGATAACCCCCATTTCAAGGGATGAGGGGTAACCCTTAGAAGCTGATAGGCTAAGAGATTACGTTTCCTGTAGGCTTTGGAGATTACATGGCCCAAAGGACTTAGGGTATTCAACCAGACTATCAACAAGGAACTGCCCCTCCCCAGCATTTCCATCAAGATAGTACCTCTCCACCTTCTCTTGGGAATCTGGATAGGCTTCCCATGCCAGCATAGGCTAGTCCCGATGGCAATACCATACCCTCTCATTCTGACAAATCCATTTGGTTCTTCTCTGGTGAGTGCACCTGCTCTGAATCACTATTATAAATTTCATTAAATTTATAAAAGGACGCTTTAAAATAAAAAAATACTTCATTTATTAAAAATTTAAACTATATGATAAGTAATTTATTAATGATTTACTAAAATTAAATATTATGGAAATGTATTCATACTAAAAGAGGAACCCAACCAAACACTTAGGATATTCATGCTTTATAACTAGTGTTTTGTGCTACCCACACTGAGCATATGGACATTCTCACACATATAAGGACGCCTATACCAAATGATCACATCTCCATGGGCTTGAACATGTGAAATGGGATCCTTACATATATTCTTATACCAATATTCTAGATTCCACTTACATATAAACGCATTTTCATTTTTATGTATATATGTATTCATATGCACACCTACTCCCATACATGTATATTAATATAAAGGATAATTATACACATACTGGGGGATCATATATATATATATATGTGTGTGTGTGTGTGTGTAGATTTCTATGGATACACATGCAAGTCCCCTTAGACCCGACGACATGAAACCACACAGCAGGGTCCAATACAATATTAAATTATTTCTAGGTACCTTAAAAACCAAAAGGATGCATTATATATAGGGGAAAACCACACTACATGTATAAATGTTTTTTGTAGAAGTATATGGAGATCCAAAAGAACCCAAACTACTTCACCATATGTGGTAGTTGACGAAACAGTAAAATTGGTGTACTGGGAGAGGAACCACAGACATAAACTAGAGGGAAAACAAAATACAAGTATGATATGAGCCCTAACGATTAGACACACATTATCAGCTGATGGAGAGACAAAAATGGACAGAAATAGGAAGTATAATGGGGGAGGAGATTGACCTAAAAGGATCATACAAGAAAAATGGAGAAGTAAGGTGGAAATTAGTCATTGGAGGATGCTGGATGTGGCTATAGTCGCATAGCTAGAGAGAGCCCCTGGGGTTGCATTGTGATGGTATTGGAGGGTATATTCCTATTTTTTTAATTATATTAATTTAATTTAAATTTATTTTCTTAAAACTAGTTATATTATATGGTCACTAAAACTCTCAACAAGCCAATAAATGAATAGTGAGATGGTACTACCTCAAAATGTATGACATACATGGTAGGTTCATGGTATGGAATATCATGCACAACCAATTTTCAATGCCACTATACCCCATTAAAATGACAATATAGTTTTTTTATGGTGGGCCTCTCGGTATTAGATAAACTATGCACCCATTACAAGTCCTTCAAAACCATGATTTTTTGGGTGTCGCACTCCAGAATCTCTTTAAAACATTCAAGAAACTTGTCTGGGTTGTAGTAAGTTCCGAAAACAGAACCAGGAATGTTTCAAAATCTAAAAGCATCATTCTGATGAAATTTTTAATATATAGCCTATTTAATTTACAAAAAAAATGATAAAAATTTGTTGAATTTTTGTCCAGTTAAAAATGTGAATCGATTCATGTTCCATTATTTTGAATGTGTATGACCTTTTATAAACAACACAGGGTTCTTATTATAGATGATAATCATGCCACCAACTTATTCATAGTGTCCAAAAGTGAAATTAATATTTGATTTTATGGTTTTTTTAGCTTTCTAAAATAGAATTTTTTTTTTCATCATCATGAAAAATATTCGAGGTTGAAAATAATATTCTTCTAAAAATTATTTTCATGTAAATCCAAGAATGAATAAGATTATTTTAAAATATATTAAAAGAATCCACATCTAAAAAAATTGAATCTCAAATAAAGGACCACCTACCATTACTAATCTCAAACAATGAATGAAACCCCTTGTGGACCCATTAATAAAAATTGAGAGTCTAAAAAAACTGAGGAATGAATTCACAGAGTTGATAATGTAAAATCAAAACCCATGAATTCTCAAAATAGAAAAAAAAATGAAATTCAACATTATTGTGCCAAACATCTAAGTTATATGAATTTTTAGGGTGATATTATCATCTTTTACATTTTTTTATCAAGATGTTCATAATTTTTTAATCAATATTATGAATGTTTTGGACAGTTCAATTATGTACAAAAACAAAATTATTTACAGTAATAAATCCCATAGAAAATATCTCCCGGTCTGAAATCATGAACTTTGTGATCACTTTTTTAAATTTTTACCAATATCATCATATCCTAATACATTATAATCTAGTCAATTTTCCTTCTTTTGATAAATAAAATTTAGTTTCAATTCACCGTATAAGGAACAGATGAATGATTAAATATTACTATCACTACATTGGTGACATCAATGTGTGTAATTTACCTATTAAAAATCTATTTTTTGTTAAATATTTGTGTATTGCTACAATATAAATATTGAGAGTGATGTAGGATGTCTAAATATAAAATTTCATTAGGAATATACAAAAGCCTCATATTTTAGAGATCATATGTGTTTTAAAAAAAAATTCTGTTAATTTTTTGTGTATTTTGATCCAATTTTTTCATATAAAGATCATCAATATAGCCGGTCCCATAATTGGGAATTTGATTATCAAAAAATAAAAATATTATTATTATTATTGATTCCAATAAGCCCACAATTTTTCTTTTCCCTATTAATAATGTGAAACAAGCATGGATTACTATCTTCTACCTTAATCCACCTGAAATTAAATTTATTTTGGGAAAGTCCTTTATAAGGGTCAGTATAAGTTCTTATTTTGAGTGGTTTTTATTCTCAACATGAAAGAACAAATCAAGATTCCTATAGATTTCATAACAATGAGTTCAATGAGTATCAACCTATATGGAATAAAAATATATCATATAGAAGTAAATTTTTGTACTCACTTGGGGCCTTTCATTTTTATTCTTCCATTTAGTGGCCATAGTTTGTAAGGGAAATCCATAATAATCAACCTTCCCAGAATACTTATTGATTTCCCTATAAATAGGGGAAAAATAATTATTGAATCTGAAATGTGAAGGTGTTATCACTAATTTGTTAACACATATATAAAAAATATAAGAATATGATTAGAGTGTAATTTGGGTAAATATAGGATATCTATATCAGTATCATCATTCCTTTAATTCACATGTTTGAAAAGTAAATCCAATTTATTTTCTTACATCCCATTAATAACATACCTACTTGATGGGTAATTATCACCAACTGTAGGAACATCATCCAATAAACACTGATCAATAATGGAAGATAATTCATTAGCTACTAGAATACAAAAAATAAATCATGTTTTTATTATGGTCTTAACCCAAAATCGAAGTCTCAAACTATGATCCAACTCTAAAACACATTATCAAGTATTCAATCCAAACATCTCCATTGGGCATTTCATCATGAATACATGTTAAAAACAATGAAAAATTTACTTGAAATTTTTTTCCCAATTCATTCCAAGTGAAACCATAATGGATTGGTGAACTTTTATGTTGGAGTTAAGATAAATTAAATCACAATTTAGAAAATATTGAGACTCGATAGAACCTTCATACTAATTATAAAAACATAGTTTTAACCTGATTAATTCCATTTAAAATCTATCAAGCTATTAAATCTCATCCTTGATTCATAATTTCCAATAAGACTGGGTGTTTAAGTCACAATGAATTGGTTATGTGATATTAAAGTCAATGAATTACCTAGGCATTGGGAATTCTAGAGGAGTAGCTTCATTGTCTGGGGAACTAATCAATGATCAATTCACATAATATAGTTACATCCTAGTTTTTTTAATTTATAGTAGATCCATTTTATTTGTTCCCTTATATGTTGTACATTCTACAAAGTAATATCGATCACTCATAGGAATAACATCAGTGTGATCATGCTCATACAAGGATGATTACTCCACACCACCATCAAATTTAAACAACTTAAATGGGTGTACATATTAATGAATTTGTCATAAATGTCAATTATTTATCATTCCCATATAGTAGTTTAATCTCAATTTCACTACATTATTATTGTTATGTTATATTATAAACATATGGACTTTATTCACTACTAGATTTCTTCACATATAGTTTGGATCCTTTATTATTTTGTTTTTAGATTTAGTATATATAAAGATTAATTTTTTTGAGTTAGTGGTTTCATAAAAGGATAATATAAAAAATTTTATTTTCAAAATGGATATATATATGAATGATTTATAATATTTTTTTAAAATATTAATTTTCTTTTAAATATATTTTTTTAAATTGACCAGATTGGGTTTTCATAATGGAAAAAAATATTTTTTTCTATTATTATGAAATGAAAATTTATAGATTATTATAAAAAAATAAATTCATGGACTCTAATAATTTTCTAATGTGATATTTTTCTCTTACAATTATTCTTCCACACTTCATCTATAGACCTTAGCTTGTTTTATTGGATTAGGATATAGATAGGGTCGATTTTGGAGATAAATGATATTAGAGAAGAATTATAACAATGAGGCCATATAGATGTCTTGTTTGGAGTCATAGTGTTTTTTCCTAATGTTATATTATAGATTTATCCTCTTGGAAGAAATCCTATTCATTAGAAGTTGTATCTATTATGATATTTTCAATTGTATTTTTTTTGAGTTGAATGTTTAGTCTCATTATGTATATATTTAATTAATATTATTATTAATTTTCTTATTATTTATTTCATTCATGGACTCCAACGAAATTATGGTCAAGATATATTTTTGAGTGGATGATCAATGTCATGTATTCATTATTGGGTCAAATCATTCACTTGATAAAAAAATTTATTCCTTACTTCTTATCACCCTCTCGGGAATTGTGTTAACCAACATATGGTATTTCATGTGATTTATTGATTTCCTAATTATAGTGTTTTCTATAGTTTTTTATTACATGTGTTTGAAAAAAATGTATAAATAATATTGAATCATTAGTAGAATAATTATAACTCAAAGGATGGAAATTTGAGTTATAAAAATGCATTAATATTTTGGTAACAATTCAAAAAAAATCCATTTAATTAGAATAAATATTTATATCGAAATCATTTAAATTTCATATTATTTAATATAGAAAATATACTAAACTGTAGTATAAAAATTACCCAAAATAAAATAAGTTATTAAAATGGATGATATATCTATGATTAAAAGTTGTGATTAGAAAACCCATTATGCCATTATTGAAATTTTAATAAAATAGTTTTGAACAACAGGTATTGAAATGGATCATGAAATAAAATGAATATAAATAGAATAATTATATAAAGTGGTAATGAATAAATGTATACACCATATAAAAAATTGGTCCTCAATAAGTAACATGTCTCAATGAAGGAAATTTCTCAAGAGAAAGCCTTTCCTGAACACACTAATTCCATGAATTTGATTTAAATTTCAATTTGTAAAACATAACCATATTAATAACCTACTTGATAATAATATCAATATTTACATAATATAATTTTTTTTAAATATAATGATTTTTATATATTTATATATATATATATATATTTTCATTAACAAATTATGAATATTTTTCATGGTTTGGACATGATTAGTAATGTGTATATTGATTAACATAGACTGAGACAATGATAAAAAAATATAATTACATTTCATGAACTAGAAGTTATTTTAGCTTCTAATTTTCACTATTATAATTTAATTAATGGATAATATGATTCATGATATTGATATTTGTGATGATATTCTCAAGTATAATTTACCGAAATCAGTACATTACATCAAAATAATACATTATTTTCATTCTATAAATTCCAAATCATATTTATAAAATATTGTACACATAAGTATAATATATTTATATACTCATAAAAGGTGTTTTTGATTATTCTATGTATGTATGTGATTAAATATGTAATATATCATCCATAAAGACGGTAGTAGACACATACAAACATACTACATTTGAATTTTTCTGTTGATAAAATGAACAAAACATAAATAGTAATTTATCTTAAATGAATAATATTTATGTCAAATATATATTTTTTAATCATTAAATATATTATTATATCTATCAATTTATGGGTGTAAATAAAAAAAATACATTTCATCCACAAATGTCATTCTCTGTATATATGCATCAGCATTGTTTTAAATTCTTGAACGGCTAAGACAAGAATAGATAATTATTTCAACATTAATAAAATAAAAGTTATTTTACCTAGGATACTATCTTCATCATATTAATATTCTCATATTTTTTTTTGATAATGGATGAGAATGAAAATAGGTAAAAGATTAGGTATGAAATAATTCTCATATGATGGAATTGAGTTATCTATTGAAAGATATATTGGATTCGGTGGACATGGTAAAAATTATACTGAACATGGTCATCCATGAGTGAAAAATAATTATTGTATATTTAAATTTAGAGTTTTAAATTAGTATGTATTTTTATGTGTGGGTTATTGTGTGTGGATGTGAGATTATTTTATGTCGTAAATGTGCGACTTCCATGGAATTAAAATGAATGCAAGTGGTAAATATTGAATGAGAAGGAAATTACGTGTGGAATTATTGGTGAGACAAGTGGGTATTAATATAAAACCAAAAAATTATTCTATATGGTAATTTGTAATGAAATCATAATAAAATATGAGTTTTCATAATTTACCATTTTTAACTCTTATTAGATTTTCTTAAATATTTACCATGGTAATTATTTTATAGTATAAAATAAAAAATTAATCATCTCATTTAATATTTATATGTTGAATCTGGATATTGAATAATTTTAATTGTATTAAATTATTCAAAATGAAAATTTTCACTTTTACGTCAAAACAAATGACGTGGAAGAAAACAATTCCTATAGAAAAATATATTTTTATACCAAGTTTAATTATTATTAAACAAGCTCCCATATTTCCTTTAAATACTTATTCTTAGATTAATGTATTCTATATGAATTTATATAAATTATTCATAATCAATACTAAGTGAAATTATTTAGAATAACATTAATTAATTTTTAATAATATAAATTTAGTTTATTGAAAATTATTAATTAGTGGTAAATATGTTTTAAAATAAAAAATATATTGAAAAATTATTATTTTAATTTAAAATTTTATATACTTAAATAAAATGTTTCCTAAATAATGGTGGTTTTTACAATTTAAATATGTATTATTGATATTTTATTAACATGATTTTATTAAAATTATTTTACTAATTGATTGAAAAAAGTAAATTCATTCCATAAATTAATAATAATATTATTAATATTTTAAAATTATGTACATGTAGATATTTTTGTTATAATAGCTTTTGAATAAACATTAAATATTCTATATTTATTTTTTGTTATCATAATTTATCAATTATTATCATTTATTTATATTTTTATCAAAATTTTATTGTTTTCCTTTTAGTATGGTAGTATTTGTTAGGAAATATATTCATCAGATTTTATTATTAAATTAAAATATATAATAATATCATTAGGTGAGACATTCCACCACTGAAATAAATTTTATCGTCAAAATTTTATTTAAAATTTTGAAATGAATACAAAATGAAGTTATGAATTTGATATACATGAATAAATATCTAATTTTTATTGATAAATGATCCTCAAAATTAGGGATAAGACAAAAACTAATAATTTTTTTAAAATTGGAATATATTTATTTTCTCAATCAATTTTCCTAAAATATAATAATTGGGATTGCATTAATTCATATGATTTTAAAAACACACAATTTTCATCATTAGTTTCATTATCCTAGATATCTAAATATATTAAAACCAAATTTACCATTATAACATCCTATAATATGTGAGTAAATGATCATATTTATAGATTAATTAGTTGTAATGAATTATTGAATGAAAACATGATTTCATATTGTAATAGGTAAGGTTAAACTAAGTTATAATAAGATCAATATATGACTACATCAGTTTATCAATTGCAGTACATGGTGTAATTCATATTTGGTTATTTAACCATAATAGAAATATATTACATCATCAAATCACATTAAAATCAATCAGAATGGTTGGTAAAGAGTATGTGATGAACCAAATAATATTCCCCTAAAGTGTTATTCTTGTTGTGAAGTAACACATACCAATCATTAACTATGCGATGATCGTGTCAATGAGCATCTTTTCATTACAAAACATAGGATTTACATCCACTATATGTCTAAGATAGTGTGACAAATAAATGAGATAAGGTCCAGATCACACTGATAATGTTTAATATGGAAGGTTTTCTATAAATAAATAGTTGGATTCATTTCTCCCTCAGTAATAAAAAACACATCCATGATAAAATATTATATTATTGTTGTTAGGTAAATTTAATAGGGAAAAAATGAATAAGTATCATTATAATAAATGAACAACAAATGAAATACTAAATAAGATCTCAACCATGGGAATAAGAAACATACATCCCAAATTAAAATAACATAAAACAAAAAAGAATCTACATAAATTTACACTTTATCATTTTTCAATATCTATATATTGATACAACTGCTATGAATAAAATTAGATATCCACATAAAGAATAATAATAAAAGGAACTTTAATGAAGACCACATGATTTACATAAACTAAATGTTGTCTGTTTGCTACGAGGTAAGCTAATCCATATTGGAAAACACTATTGATTTTTTATTCTTTCAAAATTCAATTTTATTACATGAATGATTTAAATGGAATTAATAAAATATATAATATATTAAATCACATTAATGCATATATCTCGTATATAAACAACAATGACTTCCTTTTCTATATCTTCATCTATGAGTTTAGTCTCTTATTAAAACAATTTATTTCCTTGAATCCTTTTAAATATAATTAATTCTTTTTTTAATAAAAATTTTCAATATCACAATGAATACCCACTTTTTAATCACATTTTATTAATTATATCAAAACCAAACTTAATTTTAATTACTTTGTAAACATCACGACAACATCTCACAATAGAATGATGCATTAATGTGTAAGACATGATACCTCATGATTTTATAAGGTATCATAATATAAAATAATGATATCTCAGTAATGAGATCCATAGAGTAATAAATTGAAAGTCCTAAAAATTTCATAAGGAAATACATGATTATCTATATTAAAAACACTCTATTAGAATATTAATAAATTCCAAATATCTGTAACAAAATTACTATTTTTAAATACAAAATTTAGGGGAATCACCTATGTACTCTATACATATATCATCATAGGAGAAATTTTAATTTTGACAAAGACTCTATAATATCCCTCTCCCATCTTCCACTAAGTCAACACGTAACCATATGTAATTCAGTCAAGTGTATATGAGAAATCATCAACAAATAAAATAATAATCTAAAAGTATATCTTCAATCAACTAATTTAACCACAATAGAAAAAATTACTATATAATTCTATCTATAAAATATGAGATATAATATTGCTCATATACTCCAATTAAATTCACTGTAGTTAATAAATAACCAATAGCTGGTTATATTTTAATTAGGGGTCAATTGGATTTTACATAACCTCATATTTTAATACCACTAAATATTTACTACAGAGAATTCCTTTAAAAATGGATTTATATTCAATGGTATTTATGATATTTTTAATATATAATTCCAAATTACTCAATATTCTCAATTCATTAAAATACAATTTCTAAAAAAAATTATACAACCATTGGTAAATACCATTTGAAAATCATGTAATCAATTAACTTGTCAATTTTTATTAGTAACATAAAATAAAAAAACAAATTTCAAATTCAATTTATGAGAAAATAGATTAAATGAATTAAGAAACTCAAAATTTTAAATAAATAAATATTTAAATGTTTTACAAATACAACTCATTCCATATAAAACAAAAAAATCATTGAAAATGAATCATGCTATTTAAAAAACTCATTTGATATTTAATTAAATAATATCCTCAAAAACTGTGTCTAAAATTAATAATTAATTAAACAATTGGAGGCAAAATAAAATAAATTAAATTAAAATTATGTTAAATTCATTAAAAACAACCATTTTCCAATGACAAAAATACTAATTTTTTTATTAATAAACATTTGAAAACATAGCTCATGAAATTATTGGTATGTGTATAAAACAGATACTTACTTGGATCAATATCTAAGAAACCATGATCCATATCTGGATCCACAAATTGGTTCTTGAGGAGAGAATATATTGTTATAATTTCAGATGATGTCGGGTAATGTGAATAATATGATGAATATGTGGTTTTACCTTAACAATATATGACATTTTAAATGAATAAGGGACAAGGATTTGAAGAATGTGGAAGGGGGAGTGATCCCTCTCGTTCTGTTGGACCTTGCCAAATGAATGAGACATAAGGGTTTGAAACATCTTATAATGCATTAAATGGATTTTTTTGAAGATGAAGATTATAAAATTTATTAAAATTATATAATATAAAACATTATCTACTAAATAGTTCTCTAACATTGATAAGTAATTATAAATTAAAAAATACAGTGTTTTACCATGTGGATTACTAACCATGCTTTAACCATAAAAATTAGGTCGTCGAAAAATTATATTCTTATATCATTCTTTTCACCTTGTTTTCCACACTGTTCACAATCCATGTTCTATGAATGTTTCCACATAAGTGTAATGTCAAATTATTTCTCTTGGTATAATAAAAAACTATGTAGTACATGTTCTGGAAATACCATTATTGTAATGAAAAAAATTAACAAATTATGTTCACTTCGTATAATTATGTCATATTATAATATGAATAAAATTAATTTTACAATACTGAAAAAACATTATAAATAATAAATTAATGAAATATTGTGTATTACTAGAAGATAAGGAACCTATCCAAATAGAATGGTAACGTAACCACTGGAATAGTAATATGACCATTAGGAATAATATGTCATCATATCAAATAGTTACATTATCAATGAACATATAATTAAAATCATAGCATCTTATTAATGTTAATATTACATTAGTATATCATAGTATATGAAAAAAAATATTTGAAAAATTATTATTTATGTGTTAGTATTTTTATAAAATAACAATTTTTATCTTTAATTTTATTATTAATATATATATTAAAAGGAAATATTATTCTAATAAAATAACTTCATAAATAAATGTTTTTTTCCTTATTATTATATGATAATTTTATAAGTCCTTAATTATTTTTACAATGTGTTATAAAATAACTTATAATTTAAAAAACAATAGTTATCAAATAAATGATGATTTTAGTTAATAATTATATTTCTCATATTAAAAAAAAATCACCTAATGGAATTCATTTTTGAATTCTACACTTTGAAAACTTCTTAGAGTTAATTTTTTGGGATTTTTCTTTAAAAAATGAATTTATGAAGAGTAGTAAAATATGATAACATATAATAATATCTAAATACATAAATTTTGACTCAATGATGATGTATGGATGATTTAAGACATAAATACATCAAAAAAATTATTATTTAATTATACATACTAATAGAGTTAAAACTAATTTAATACTTGATCCAAAATAGTAAATTAATGAAAATAATAATGAGAAAACACATATCTCATCCCCTCTAAATGAATCTCTAACCACCTTCTCTCACAACAACTATAATGACTTTAATAATTCTATAATCTTAAAAAATCCCTTCCCAACACTCCCCAAAAATCTATGAGGTTTTTATCTCATGAATAAATTCTACCCCTTTTCCCTAATGAGATTCTCAAGGTTGAAAAATTCAAGATGTAAATTCCTCTATATTCTTCTCTTAATTTTTTTAATTTCATTTATTTTACTATTCTCTAATAACCTATGCTTATCCACAAAACATTATTAATATAGTATACTATATATATAGTAATTTTTTAATGGAATTATTAATCTTCCAATCTATTCCCTCTCTATTTTATTCTTAAAACGTAAATATTATATGTGGTGTATCCATTGACCACCACTGTGGACAATGCCTTTTTATTTTTCATTACTGCCTTCATGGATTGTCATATAATAATCATTATGGATATTATGGATTCAGATATAAATATCATAATTTATATAATATTTTCTAAAAAAATATATAATGATTATATTAAAAAATATTATATGAGTTCATAGTGATCATCAAATCTGATAAATAAATTAAATCATTTTAATTAAAAAAATTCTTTTGATTCATCATTGTATAATATATAAAATTATATATCACATAATTTAATAATATTTGTGATCATTAATAAAAAATGACTAAAATTTTACATATCCATTAAAATTTTATATGAACTTCCATTCTCATATACGAGCAAACAGATCATGAAAACCATGAAAACAATCACTCCCTTATTGTGAAATCGAATATTATAACTGATTATAATAGAAATAAATTAACTTAAATAAATTATAATAAATAAAATAATTTTCTATTTTTGTTATGGATTTATAATTAATAGATTTAATTTTACTATCCTTGATACTAAATAAAATAATATATGCTGACATAATGGTAGGGGATTCTCAAACCCAATTTCCATTCATTTTGGTTTCATTCCTTCACTCTAATTTCATTACATGTATAGATTTAATGATCCTTAAATAAAATATATTTATTCTCCATATTACAATTTTATGATATACATGTATTTTAGTTGAATTTATTAATGTCAAAATGTTTTCCAAAATAGATATCTTTTTAAAACAAACATATTACTTCTGTTGATGATGATTATATAGCACTCATAGAGAATTATTTTTAAAAAAAATTAAATTGAGGGATCCCACAAGATATGGATTTATAGTTTATTTTACAAGGAAATAAAATATATATTTAGGACTTTTTGTACTTATGTTATCTTCTAAACATTAATATTTTAAGTAATGTTGTCATCTATGAGAAATCCAACCATCAACCCACATGGAAGACAACACAACGATTGCCCAAAGGATGTCACTGATGCTTGGAGAGGTTGTGTTCAAAATTTCACGTTGATTTTTACCCTGCAATCAAATAAAATGAATAATAACCTGATAAATTTAAAATTAACTCCTTCACCAAATAGGGGAAACATGCAAGTGGGTCTTTTATGTAGAAATTTATATTGACGTTTAGTGGAACTTTTTATCAAAGCCACATAGAACAATGGGTAAACTCATTGGAAATGATCGTTTCCATGATTCACTATTCAAAGAAGGATAAAGAGACTCTGGATGTTTATTATCTATATGGACTATAGATAAATTATGGAAATTGATTAAAAAAAATCATAATGATCGAATCGAGGAGATGGAGTGGGAATACATTAAGGTAATATTTCTTAACATGAAATCCCCTAATAATCTTCCTCAAAATATGGAGAGTGAATTTATTGAGCTAATGAATAACGATGATGAATCAATCAAGAACTATGATGAAAATATAAAAAGGAATTCGAGGAATGATTTTGCCTTTTTATCAACTATGGTAGAAAAATTTATTGATTCATTAGTGTTTTAAAACAACTCCTTAAAAGGATATATAAATTCAAGACTTTGGAAGTTATAGATATGTTTATTTATGTACACTCAAAGTTGATATGTAGTTTTGATTATAGTCTTATGGATATGGGGATATGAAATGAATGATCGAGTTTCATGCTAGAGGATCTAATGAAAAAGGGTGATAGAAAGATTAAATACTCACATATGATAAATATGCGAAGAAGCATGATGGTAACATCCTCAAATTAATGGAAAAAATCCATAAGTGTGGGAGAGAATGCCACAAATCTCCCAAATTTCAATGATTCATGAAAATAATGGACAAGGTGGTGGAAGAAAGGATAGAACCGCCCATTGTTTAATACATCAATTACAGGGAGAAATGACACTATTAATTCTAGTGCACTAAATGTTGAGTCCTTGAAGATAATTAATGTCATCAACCACAAAATATAGTGGAATGGAAAGGCTTATGAAATCTCTACCGGTGAAATGGACCCTAACAATTATATGGTGAAAGGTACTCTAGTTGATAATTTTATAATACCGAACACAATATTTTATTCTGGTTTTATGAATTCTTTCATTTCATTCCTGATTAGTAGTAAAATTTAAACACCAACTCAAAATATGAGGGTTGAGTAATATCTGTAAAAAAATGGCACAAATAATGCTTTCATTGTAAATTTCTCCTACCTAGTTAATGTTTGTTTACTAAAACTCCATAAAAATTATATCTCACATAATTTGGTGGAGTTCTATAATACATTGGAAATGGATTGGCTATTTTTATAAAAATCAATCATTAAATTTAGGTAAGCTGGAATCATTGTACACATCATGAGGCATTCTCTGTCTTCGTACAAGTGTAAGGTGGAGGACGAATCCACTATAGTTACATCGCCTCATGAATGGATATTATTTCATTATTATTTATCATATATAGCTTAAAATATTGAGAGTAATGATTGAATGATTTTTTAAAACATTATAATTAAGAGGGATTATTGTAATGTGTTCCTTGATGATTTTACCAGTCTTCCTCTTGATAGAGAAGTTAACATATCAATTGAACATTTTCCAATATATCTACTTATATCAAATAAATTGTATTGAATGAACACTATGTTGTTAGACTAAAAGAAGAAAATGTTGCAAGAGGATCCAGACAAGGGGCTTATACTCCCCTTAGTTCTTCACCATGGGTTATATCGGTCCTCTTCATCATCAATAAGTATAGAACAATGATCCACATTATTTGTTATCGTGATCTAAAATAATCATGATAAATTACATGAATCCCCTTCCACGGATTTGTGAATTGTTTAATCTACATCATGGGTCGAGTTATTTCTCTATGGTGGATCATCCTTCAGGATATCACCAATTAAAGACTATGAAGAATCATATTCCCAAGACTACATTTCAAACATGGTAAGGACACAATGTGTTCTTCGTGTCTCCTTTTTGAAACCCAAATTATATATTCATAATAATGGACATAATAAATATGTTATTTAGATAATACCTGGTCAAATAGGTTATAGTATTTATTGATGATATTTTGATATACTCTAAGAGAAAGAGAGAATATGATTTAAATTTGAATAATGTGATAAAGACTATGAAATGATAGAAATGATATAAAAATTATAGTGAATGATTATTTTTAAGGAGAACGTATAATTCACAGGGCATGTTATCATAACAAAAAAAGGAATATCTATAGACCCTTCCAAGATATTGTTTTTGAAGAGTGTCCATATCAATCATCATTGATGGAGATCCACAATATCCTTGGGGAATCTAGGAATTACCAATGATTTATCAAGAATATCTCATGATAGTAAAACCCCAAAACTATGAAGGATTTAATGGGAAAAAATTATTTATGGATCAATGAAGTTGAATAATTATTCAAGGAGTTAGAAAAGAGTCATACCATCAAGCTACTACTTATAGTTCTGGATAGTGGGCAATAATCTATGGTATACAGTGATACATAAAAGAAGGGATTAATCTGTATAATGATGAAAAATTATACATTGATATACATTCTATAAATACATTTAAAATACCTGAATAAATCCCAATGAATGATTTAGAGTTTGAAATTGTGATCTTTTGTAACGTCCCGGATCCGGGTGCCACTCAATGGGTGCCCTGAATCCGGTTAGTCACATGAACTCAAGCACATATCCCCAAAAACCAAAGGATGTCGACAATCATTGTGGAACCAGGTCAGATAGTGTGGGAACTATGCCCTCATTTGTCAAAGTGTACTGCAGTGGAAAAGACAAATAACATGCAACGACATAAGTAGTAGATAGTTTAAAATTTAAATTAAAGGGAACCAGCAGTAACATATATATATATATATATATCAAGTTGCGGCATGTCATTATTTTATGAAAACAACTAGAACAAAGTACACTACAATACAATAAAATATAGCTCAAGTAAAAGGTAAACAAAAACGTTAAAAACAGAGCAACATGAGCTCAGCAGCATCGTAAGCCTTTGCTCGGTCCCATGCTCTCCTACTCTTCTGCAACAGTAATGTAACTATATAGAGACCCTTTCCCCTACAGACACCTACAAAAATATAGTCTGTTTGGGCAGATGACATGACCCAAAACGTGTGTGAGAAATAAATCCCAGTTGGTAACCACCAACGGCACGTGCCCAACTGTCTGTGAATATTTTCAACCCTAGTGTGCAGTAGAAAATGAAATGAACAAACTAGTACTTAAATTAAATAACATTAGCATTCATATTTCCATTTTAATATTAATTTAACCGTTGTATTTAATATCACTTTTTTCTCATCATTACCAATCCCTCAGGCCAATCAGAACCGTTCCCTCAGGATAATATAATAAAACCAGGCCCTCAGGCTTTCACTCAGGCTATTAATGATTTCCCTCATGCATATGAGATATTTCCCTATGTCACAGATTTCGCTGCCCTCAGGCATAAGAAGTGTTTTTCTAAGGTGAAATAGATCATTTCCCTCAGGCTAAGTAGTACATTGCCCTCAGGCTAAAAAAATGCCATCAGGATAAAAAGAAAATTACCCTCAGGCGCAAGTAACCAGGCCGAAACCAATGTATAACAAGAGATTTATATAAAATTCCTATCAATGAAATTTAATACAAATTATAATCATGGTATATATACCCTCGGGAATCCTAGCCAAACGTCTAAACCAAGGAACACACCCCTAGGGTTTTCCTGGATCCAAGAAGTGATTCCAAACAACAATTATAAATATTCATTAAACTACCTTTGCAGTTCTAGGTATTTAATTATGCAAGGCCTCAGCCATACGACACCCCCAACATGGTCGCGTATCACAGTGGTACACAAAAGAAACAGTAGTTGAAATATAAACACCAGAACACCTACCTCGATTGTCTCGGATAGGTATTAGTGAATGAAACCTCCCGAATCGTCCAAGACTAATGTCGATCCATGTGGTTCAATCGGGATTAGCAGAAGTGGTAACAAATTTCTAGTGCGCGAGTAGATGATCTACGAAGCTTCGGCCCTCTCCTGAGGTCCAAATACATTATATGCTTCCTCTGTGAATAGAGGAGGCTACTGCCCATTTTATGCGAATAAAAAATACTACACTGTGTGTAATCACAAGTAAATAACATGTACCTTTCTCATTTAATTTTTTGTCTGGTGGCTACTTTTTCAACCGCTAAACTGTTCATCTGTCCACATTAGTACACAACATTTATTTCCAAATACACGGCGTGTAATGTATCTCAACTAGCAGCTACTCCCACTACCTTACGATTCACCAGACGACTGACTACATGACATGTAAATACCCACTACATGGTATGTAGTCTATTTTTACACCTTTCATTATTGACAGGGATACAGGCCCTTTGTACTCATCCCACATGGCCAAAGTACACGGCATAAACCCAAAAAATTTGGTATTTTCCCACATTTTCATTATTTTCTCAAAAAAATTAAGGAAAAAAGAAATGAAGAAATTTGTACCTCATGAATAAGAACCAGGTTCTTACAAACTTCCCCCCTTAAATCAATTCATCCACAAATTTCCCTTCCATGTGTGGCAAAGATAAATCTCAGAACAACTCTAGCCACTGAGCACATACGTCGGTCTCTCGCTCATATATTTCTTTCTGCACTCAACCATGCTTCCATAGTACTGGTACGAGAGGAACTGACAGGCGTCGGTGAACCATCGTGCTCCTTTCAAAAATCCGAATCATATTCTCCTCGAAGGACGCATCGATCTGAATCTCATCATACTCGTATTGAAAGGCGTGAGACTAGTATGAATGATAATGGCATAGCTAAGATATATGGAAGACATCATGCATTGACCAATAACTTTGTGGTAACTACAAATGACAGGAAACCGGCCCGACTCTCTCTAGAATCTGAAATGGCCCCACATACCCCAGTGAAAGTTTACCCTGTTTGCTAATCTGCATGTGTCCCAACCTCGATGAAACACACATGAAAACCTGATCCCAGACCACAAACTTCAAGGATAGTCAATAGTGATTAGCATATGATTTTTGACGAGAATTCGTAGTAGCCATCTAATTAGGTATAAACTAGACCTGCTCTGATGTCTCCTGCACAAGACATGATCCCAACAATGCTGCCTCACCTACCTCTAACTAGCATAAGGGTGATCAGGATGAACTACCATATAATGCCTCGTAAGGTGCCATATTAATAGTTTCCCAAAAACTATTATTATTGGAAAACTCGACTAGGGGTATACGCTTTTCCGAAGAGCCCCCGAAGTCTAGGACGTATGCATGCAACATTTCCTCAACCACATGGATCGTACGCTCTGAATTTCCTTCTGCCTGAGGGTGGTAAGTTGTTCTTAGAAGCACATGTGTACCCAGTTCCCTATTAAAACTCTTTCGGAAACAAGACATAAAATGGGCATCCATATCTGAAATTATTGAACGAGGGACACCATGAAGACGTACGACCTCTCGGATATAAAGCTTCCCAATCCCGGCAACAACAAAGGTATCCTTGATTGAAAAAAACTGATCCACCTTCGTATGTCTATCGACAACAACCCACATGGAATTATTTCCTCGAGGTGACCTCTCCAACCCAGTCACGAAATCCATCATGACATCATCCCATTTCCAATCCGGAATGGGTAACTACTGTAACAGTTGGTCTGGCCTCTGATGCTCTGCCTTCACCTGCTGACAGGTAGAACATCTAGTAACAAAACTAGCTACCTCACTCTTCATACCCAGCCACCAATACGGATGTCTCATGTCACTGTACATTTTTCTATTTCTTGGATGCACTTCTCATAAAAAATCCTAGTATATTTAGGATACAGTTGTTGTTACAATTGAAAGGATTAAAAAGAGTTTAGGGGTTGGAGATGTAGATTAAAAGAAACCAACTTAAGAGAAACTATTACCTTTAATTTGGGTAACTTCCTTTAGATTGAACCAAAAGGACTTCTTGAAGTGTCGTCTGCCTAATGTAAGGATTCTAGGGGGGAGGAGATGGATGTAGTGAGCTTAATTGGGTAGAGGTTGGACTATCCATATTGCTTGATAGGTGTGAGGAATTGGATTGAAATGGTCTTCTTTTATAATGCGGAGGAGCGGTTCTTTTGGAAAGTGTGGAAATATTATTTTATTATAAACTTGTAATCAGTTAAAAAAGGACAAAAAATCATTAAATATGAAGATAAGATGACTCATGGTCGAAATAAAATCATCCAATCAGAATTGGACATGTTTTGGATAATATTGTAATCGTTATAATATTATTTATTTAAATCATTTATTAATGAGGTAAATGCTGCATCATTATTGTGTCAAGAATAATCTAAATTATTTGGTGTCTAAAAATTATAAAAAAATACTACCATGTAGGAAATCTTTTTATATTTCCAATTAATATTTATAGTCTAAATGATAATTTATATAACCCCTTATAAAAATTAATTACTAAATGATATTTGTTATTGTCAATTTTGTCTTTACATTAAAATAATTAATCCAAATTGTCATTATCACTACCAAGTGGCTCAATGGGGTCCCAAAATCGACCCAAGGATGACCATGGTTTTCCAATACTCATCCAATAAGGTTATGACAACTGTTAAGATAATTTTGAATTATTATAATATCCTTTTTACCTTGAATTAACCTATTTACCTTTAATTGTGGTAAATAAAAGTCAAAATTTACTATTCACCAAAAATTAATTTCATCATGTTGAACCACATTTTACTCCTTGATATTAACCGTGTTTCTGGTATTTTCGAAATACAACTCACAGAAGCGGTAAAATTATGTTTTACGAACAATTGCAAAAGCTCTTAGGAGGTGGGTAAAAGACGGTGAAAAGATCAATACAATTATTTATAAATCTAAAATTATTATAAAATGAATCCAATGAATTTCATTGAACTTATATAAGTATGATGTATCTATTTTTACCTAAAATAAATTAAAATCGAATAAATTATAATTTAAATAAAAAGTCGGTTTTAACCAAAAACTCAGTGTTTTCACTATTCATCAAAAATTGATGTTTTTCAGAAAAATACCAAAAATTCAGCCTAAGCTATATTTGATATTCCAAATTAAAAAATTATGTCTATTTTCCCAAATTCAAAACATAGAAGTGGCATTAATTAATTTTAAAAGTAATTCCCATTATCAAAACAAATAGTGTGTTTTTATGAAACAATAACTATCAAAAGATCGACACTTGTTTATGCCCAAATTCAAAGTGAAGTTAATTCCAATGACCATAATTGGATAATATGGTAAAAATATTTTCTAATTACACATTAAAACCAAATAAAAATATAATCTAACCATATAAATTATTGTGATGAAATAAAAAATTTCTTAAAATATAGCGTGTTTTTAATATTCATTAAAATATGAATGTTTTGAGAATAATATGGAAAATTTATCCAAAGAAAACTTTTATATCCTGATTCCAAAGAAGAATTTTATTTTGTCAAATTGAACTTATAAATATGTAAAAAAATATATTTAATGTGAGTTTTCCATCAAATGGCGGCAAAACTCCATTTTTTAAAAAATACTTATTTTACCCAAAAACTTTATTTTGTTCTGATACAATGTTCTAAAAAATATGTAAGATGAATTATAATGTTATAAAATAAAAAATGTGGTTAATAATATTTATAATGGCTATTCCATAATAATATTATAACAATATATCATTGTTTAGTGAAACCCGGTATTGCGTACTACATACGCTATCGAGGAAGTTCGTGATTGCGTGTAATGAAAACCAAGTCAGGGGTGCATGTTGTGAAAGAATCCTTTGTTGTTTTGTATAATATAATCCAACCATATTTCATTTATACAATGAATATATATATATACTCACACACTCAATGTTTTGTATAATGACTACTATCAAACGAACATGAAATTGTGGGTAACACAATCCAAGAATAGTGCTACATGTACTGCAAGAAAATATGGTGTATCATATATCACAATATAATCTTGGTGTAACATAAAAAACATGACATAAAATAAATTAAAAACAATACATATCATAAAAATTCACGGAGTTACATTCTACCCGCCTTATAATGAATTTCTACCTCAAAATTCGTCGGGGTTATAAATGGTTGAATACTTGAATGGTTCTTTAATAGAAACCCACATCGTAAAAATGAATACCAAAACATAACATTAAAAACTAAATTATAAAACTTAACGGTTACCCAAAGTAACTCATCACTGGGTTTATATATAGGAGAACATAGGTGAAAATATGGATATGGAATAAAAATCTAACCACCAAGTTTTGATGGAGAGTGGTAGAGAACATGGATATGAAAAATCCAACAATCACAAAGCCATAAATTTGTGATGATCGAAAGTACCATCTAATTCATCATATATAAGAGCATTAGGAAAAATTTTTTTTAATATCATTTCCTAATGTTGAAGAATTTGAATTAAAAGAAATACTTACTTTATTTCTGTACATTCTCACTAGTGTTTGTGCCTTAAACAATTTCCACTTCATCTCTTAAAGAAAGAAAGTTGAATTTGTCATTCTTGAAGTGTTAGCAGAACATGTGATAGATTGATGGGTCATTCCATCTGTCTCAAAGAAAATGTTAGAAAAAGTTATCAAATACATAAGTCCATGTATGGAGAGGTTAATCATATATGATTCCAAAAATAGAATTATAATTCATCTATCATACTGCTTAATAAAATATAACTAGTTTTTAAAAACCAGGGACTTCCTGCTGGCCAATGGTTGGCGAAAAAGGCCAGTCGCACTTTGTTTGTGAGTTCGATTCACATATCCTTGTCTGACGCAACGGGTTTTCTCCCGTCTTGCAGGTTTCCCCTTTTTCTAAAACTACATTAATAACATTCCTACAATAATAACGAAAGAAATGTTCAAGCCTTAAACAATACTGTATTATGTCTATCTTAATTAATTGTAATCTTTAGGCTTATCCAAAATACATCTGTACAATCTCATAGTATACAGAAAGTGATTACTGGAAAGGTCACACAACAAGAACGTGAATAACATCATTTATCATATGATATATCATTGTTGGTCACATTCCAAACAATTGAATTCCTTAATCATGTATTCTATTGCAACATTAATTACCATAGAACCTTATTTGAAAACATGAATGCTATCAAAAGTTTTCTCTTTCTACATTCCAAAATCCCAAAAATTCCTTATACTCAAACCATGATATTATTTTGTCCTTATATTAGTCATGATCTCATTAACACAATAAAATATCTCATTATCTCCTTATCCCTTTATTATGCGCACATAATCTATTTTACAAAAATATCTAAATAACCTTTCATGGATACCTATTCCATTCATCATATGCTTTCAATACTCAAGAAAAGGTAACAGTGTAACAATCCTTAGATTTTTCTTTATTCCCTAATACCACACATTATTCTTGATAAACATAAAATCATTACACTACCTTCTTAAACCACTGACTAAACTTCATCACATCTTCCATCTCATATATCATTAGTAGTATCTTCATCATCAACCCCATAAATACTACCCATATAACCATGCTAATTCTCTTTATGTGATTTTCCCTTAGGGAATTGGTTTGTATAATGCCCGTACATTCCACATTTAAAACACTTAAAAGTTGTTGATGTCTTAACAGTACAATTATCCTTGTTCATGGTGTTAGGTGAACCTTTCCTTTAGAATTACTATCTTTGTGTCCATCTTTTCCACACCCAAAACATCTTCTAGTTCCATTGAAAAATTATCCTTGATGCCTCTTCCCTCAGGACATACATGAGGGAAATTGAACTTTCATTCCTATATGATCATCATGAAACTCCATCTTTCTATTATGAGCTGAGTCAAGAAACTTACCAAAGCTAAGATTATCGATCATATTTTTAGATTGTTGATTAGGTATAATAACGATGTTTCACCTTCCAAATCCCATTTCATTTTCTTGATCATGTAGAATATAATTCCATTGTCCATCATATTCTCTATTATTGTGAATCTTCCTATTTCCACCCATTTTCTAAAACCCAAAAATAATAGTGTGAGAGGAAAAAATCATGATATGTAAAACAACATAATAAAGGGGAGTAAATTCAATATCTAACATCGTATGTTTAATTATATGATTGTTACCTAAATTTTAGGACTATAACCTATACTTATACATAACATTAGGGATATCCCTAGACATACTATAGAAATTTCACTGCGGATATAACTAAAGTTTTCACATCCTAGTTTCCAATGGTTGACTAAACCTTTCCTCTCATACCAACTGTAGAGAACCAAATCCGGACGTACATGGAAATTACATTACTTTTGGGGAATACATCATTCATAACAAAAACCAACACCCCAAGACCATAATAGTTTATTGTCTTTTGAAACATGGAACATAATCTTCTATTCATGGTGAATGATCATCAACATCTCCCATAAAGATCATACCCTTTTTTTCTTACCTAAAACCTTTATTTATATCCTAGGGAAAAGAAAAAATATAAATGGTGAGCTGAACCATATTTACTTTTTCCATAGTATTCAAGGCATTGTTGTCATGACCATCTTAGTTGACAAAGTCCCTTACTGAACCGGGTTTACATGCCGTTCTATCCCTGTATTACTGAACCATATTTACTTTCAGTTTCAGCCATATATATCCCATGAGATATAAATCTTTACCCAATGATTTGGAGGGAGATATAGGTCCCACCCATCTCATAATGAAATCATTCTTACGTGTGCCACAATATAAAAATAAATCATTGATCATAACCCTAAGAATAAAGTTGGTTTCACAAACATCATCCCATAATAACATAATCATTATAAAACAAATGGATATCATTTCATCATAAAAAAAGTGAAACCATGTAAATCATAGAGACATTATACTTGAAACACAGACATATGAAATAATGTCATCTTAGATGTAAAATTGTTTTGATAAAACACTTCAAATGAATTATTGAGGAAAATATACATTCTTCTTAAAAATCATTTTCATTTCACAAAATTTAATGAAATTTGAAAAGAAAAGTATTTTTTTGTAAATATTCATAAAAATTGTAGATTAAGCTTCATGAAAATGAGGAGTTTTGAAACCGTAAAAATCTGGCCACGTCGTATAAGTTAAAAATAACATTCTCCTCGTACTTTTGTAGGAAAAGTTGAAAAATTAATCATATGGTAAACAATAGAAATATTCCTTTCATAACACATGGTAAAAGTAAAAAATGGGTAAAAAGGACATTAAACAAACATAAATTTTTATTTAGAAAACATGGGCTTGGATGATAACAATAACCCCAGTAAATACTTATGAATAAACAATCTCGGATAAAAAAATATGATTGGAAAACTTATCCCTTACCTTAGGTCCGATATGCTTCATACATATCAGAACCTCCTATATAATGATTTAAATAATGACATTGAATTATTAATGAATCATATTCATTGTTATGATATCATATATGGTTCACTTATGACTTTATATTACCGGTTCTATTGTAAATCCCTTGTTAAAGCAACGTTTTGGGAAAAATCATCTTATTTATCGTACGTGTTTGGACTTGTTGTTCTAGATGTTATTATTACTTATATCATGATTTACTTACTTCCAGAATGTAAATAATTATTTATATATCATATATATTCATTACATATCCAGAATATACATGTATTTATAATAGAACATAACATATATAGGTAAGAAATGAAATGCACCGTTCATGGAGACGGTAAGCCGTATGTACGCATGAACGCTACTTTCATTTCTATTTATTATTTTAATGGAATTAAAACATAAATATACATAGGTATATTATAATTCCAGTATAATATCATATATAATATCAATATCCAAATCCTTTATACATCCCACATAAGGTATTATCGAATCACATCACTTTGAGGGGGCGGTAGTCCACACTCCCTCAAATGAGATTATCGTATTTACCAATTATGGAAACCATAAATTCTTGATATAATTGGGAAGTAAAGAATAATAAGGAAATCAAAAACATAAAATTTATTATATTTATATAAAGTTCCATCATAATGGCCACCATGAGAGGCGGTAGGATAAAATTGAACAATCGTCGTTTCGTGAGGCGTTAGTTTTCCATCCTCGGAAAAATTATGTTCTTCATCAATTAGATAAAGGTGTGTGTAAGTGTAGTTTTAATCCGTATCATAAAAACATCCCAGTATATTTATGATACTGGTGTTGTTACAAATTAAAGGATTAAAAATATTTTGGGGTTAGAGAAGTAGAATTAAAGGAAACAACTTAAGAGAAACTGTTACCTTTAATTTGGGGAACTTCCTTCGGTTTGAACCAAAAAGTCTTATTGAAGTGCCTTATGACTAATGTAAGGCTTCTAGGGAGAGGATAGGGATGTAGGTATCTTAATTGGGAAGAGTTCGGATGATCCAAATGGCTTGAGAGTTGTGAGGAATTGGATAGAAATGGTCTTCTATTATAAGGGGGAGGAGGTGCTCTTTTGGAAAGTGTGGAAATATTATTTTATTATAAACATATATTCGGTTTCAAAAGGTCAAAAAATCATTAAAGATGAATATAATATAACTCATGGTCGAAATAGTTTCATCTAATAATAATTGGACATGTTTTGGATAATATTTTAATCATTATAATATTATTTTTTTTAATTTACATATTAATGATGTAAATACTACATCATTATTCTGTCCTGAATAATTTAATTTATTTATTGTCGAAAAATTATTAAAAAAATACCACCATATAGGAAATCATTATAGATTTCCAATGAATATTTATAGTCGAGAAGATAATTTACATAATCCCTTATAAAAACTAATTACTATAAGATATTTGTTATTGTCAATTTTGTCTTTACATTAAATTAATTAATCCAAATTGTCATTATCACTACCAAGTGGCTCAATGGGGTCCCAAAATCGACTCATCTATTCCAATGGTCATCCAATACTCATCCAATAAGGTTAGGACAAGTGTCAAGGTAATTTTGAAATATTATTATATCCTTTTAACCATGAATTAACATATTTACCTTTAACTGCGGTAAATAAAAGTCAGAAGTTACTATTCACCAAAAATTATTTTCATCTTATTGAACCACATTTTACTCCTTGATATTAACTGTGTCTCTCAGATTTTTGAAATTCAACTCACAGAAGCGGTAAAATTAATTTTTACGAACTATTGCGAAAGCTCTTAGGAGGTGGGTAAAAGACGGTGAAAAGTTCAATAAAATTTTTATAAATATAAAATTATTATAAAATGAATCCAATGAATTTAATTGTAATTTTATAAGTATTATGTATCTATTTTGACCTAAAGTAAATTTAAATCGAATAAATTATTATTTAAATAAAAAGTCAGTTTTAACCAAAAACTCAGTGTTTTCACTATTCATCAAAAATTGAAGTTTTTCAGAAAAATACCAAAAATTTTGTCTAAGATATATTTGATATTCTGAATTCAAAAATGATGTCTATTTTTTCAAATTCAATACATAGAAGTTTCATTAATTAATTTTAAAACTAATTCCCGTTATCAAAACAAATAGCGTGATTATAAGAAATAATAACTATCAAAAGATCGACACTTGTTTATGTCCAAATTCAAAGTAAAATTAATTCCAATGAAAAAAATTGATTAAATGGTAAAAATATATTTTAATTACACTTTAAAATTAATTTAAATAAACATCTAACCCTATAAATTGTTGCGATGAAAAAAATTGTTTTTAATTAAAATATTGTGTGTTTTTACTATTCATTAAATATGAATGTTATCAGTATAATATGAAAAATTTATCCAAAGTAAATTTATATATCCTTATTCCTAAGAAGAATTTTATTTTTTTCAAATTTAAGTTATAAACATGTCAAAAACTAGATTTAATGTTGGTGCACCATCAAAAGTCAGCAAAACTGCATTTTTTTAAAAATACTTATTTTACCCGAAAACATTATTTTGTTCTCCTAACATGTTCTAAAAATATTTATGATGAATAATAATTTTATAAAATTCAAAATGTGGTAAATAATATTTATAATGGCTAGTCCATAAAAATATTATAACAATATATCGTTGTTTAGTGAAACCCGGTATTGCGTAACACGCACGCTATCGAGGAAGATCGTGATTGCGTGTAATGCAAGCCAAGTCAAGGTTGCATGTTGTGAAAGACTCCTTTTCTATTTCATATAAAGAATCCAACAATATGTCATTTATACATTTAATATATATATATATATACACCCAATGTTACGTAGAATGACTACTATCAAACGGACATGAAATTGTGTGTAACACAATCCAAGAATAGTATTGCGTATACTGCACGCTAATATGGTGTTGTGTATAGTACAGGATAATCATGGTGTAGCATAAAACACATGACAACAAATAAATTAAAAATAATACTTATCATAAAATCATGGGGTGTTACAGTCTCTACCTCTTCTCCTAGAAAATCTGCTCGTACTTCTCTGTCCACAAAAAGAAATGCCCATTCTTCTTCCAGGCTGACTAGTGTGCTACTAACTTCGAGAAGTCTTGTAAAAATATCTATTAGTACTCAGTCTATCCTAGGAAACTCCACACTTCAGTCACACTCATTGGTGGTTCCCAATAATTCACTACCTCTTTCTTTTCAGGATTCACTAAGACTCCAGCCTCTAAGATAACATTCCATGGGAAGTGGACTTCCCATATCCAAGAAATTCATTTTGATAGATTTCCAAAAATATGGTTCTCTTAGTGTGTATCCAGAACAATCTAATAGAGCATGTCGCCCCCCCCCCCCCTCCTCCTCTGACTTCGAGTATACCAAGATGTCTTCAATGAAGACCACCATAAAAAGATCGATGTATTGTTGGAAGATCATGTTTAGGAGCCCCATGAACACTACTGGAGCATTGGTCATTCAAAAACATATCACAAAGAACTCATAATGGAAATTCTGACATCCAAAGACTGAATTCAGTAGGTCCCCATCCTGTACTCTGAGCTGATGATAGCCTGATATGAGGTCTATCTTCATAATCCATCGAGCTCTATTTGATTAGTCAAAGCGATCATCAATTATCAGGAGTGGATAGTTGTTCTTCACTGTCACCAGTTTGAGACACCAATAGTCTACTAATTTCCTCAATCTCCCATCCATCTTCTTAGCAAACAAGATCATGGATGCACATGGAGGAACAGTGGGCCTTAAGAAGCCCTTACCCTGTTATTCCTCCAGTTGTACCTGTAACTCCCAATGCTCCTTGGGAGTCATCCGATTTACTGGTGTAGATAATGGTGTCATCCCAGGGTACATGTTGATATGAATTTAAAACTCCATGTGATAAAGTAGTCCCCAAACATCATCAGCGAAACCATCAACATACTAGTCCACCACTATACGATATCTCAGACTCCTCGCATCAATTACTCTTAGGGTAAGGCTATCCATTTGATGTGTGATCGGCTAAACCCTTCTCCGAGAATGTCAATCCTTTTATGAAAATGTTTTCTTTTCACTAGTTATTGAAAACCTAATCCCATCCTCACAGACACACAACACACTGGGCCTAAAACAGTCAATCTAGGCATGGACTATGGATATCCAGTTCATTCCCAATATGGGTTTGTAAGGCCACGACACTGCTACTGGGATATCCCAAATGAAGATCTCACATCCTAGATTAAGATAACTCTTCCAGAACCAGTGTTATACTTGTATAATCCTCCCCCATAAATGTCTAAAATCATTATAATCAAGCTAATGGCTTCATCAGAATCTCCGAGATCTAAACAAGCGTCATAGAAATGAAAGAGTGACTAGAACCTCTGTCTATAAGTACTGCAACTTTGCTGTAATAGACACATATCATACCTATAATCATTTCTTATGAGCCAGGGTAATTGGATTTTAATACCTATAGTAGTGTTCGCCCCTTTCAACAAGATCCCATTGGTCGGGGTGGAACTCCTTGTGTTGGTGGTGATAGAACCTCAAATCACTTCCCACCACCTACTCCACGAACTACTTCTCTACCACATCCTCTAACTTTAAGAACTCCTCACTCGAATATATTCCTCTACCATAGAAGTTCCACGATCATATCCTGATCATCAGTACAATCGGTCGAGT
This sequence comes from Viscum album, assembly GCA_963277665.1. Classification (NCBI taxonomy): domain Eukaryota; kingdom Viridiplantae; phylum Streptophyta; class Magnoliopsida; order Santalales; family Viscaceae; genus Viscum; species Viscum album. Next base: position 1,600,051,451 of record OY728136.1, read on the forward strand.
ACTCGCGAGCCATGTGGCCCAACCTGCTGAACATGAAGCATAGTCTGCCTCCCAGTTGACCTTCTATACCTCAGGAGGTCTATACCTCCGACCATGCATCTCTGGGTCATCGACTGATGGGTGAGGCTGACTTGGACCACTTTGTCATCTTTCAAATTCCTCATGTAGATGACTCATCAATCTGTTGTTTGGTGGTGGATCTCACTGTCGATGCCTTCTCATCTATGAATCTCTCCATCAATAGTTCTTTCTTGAGCATTCCAGCCTGCCTCGAGATGTACAACGATATCATTGATTCCATAATCTCTTTCCAGAGACCCTATATAAAGGTTCAGGTCTTGAAAATTGGGTCTCGTACCATCTCAGTTTAGTTTTGTGAGAGGTCATTGAATCCCGTAGAGTATCGGCCACTGATAATCTAGAATACTATAAGTGTAGAAGCTCTTGAATATGAATAGAGCATTGTATCACAAGAACGAACTTCACCCTGAAGAGGATCTCAATGTCCGTCCAGGTTAGGGACTCCCCGACATGTGACTAGAGCATCATGCTACACCATCTCCCTATTTGCGTCCTGGAAATGGATAGCACCTTGGACATCCATCTGCTTTGCTAGTGTCTCAACCAAGAAAAATACTCTTGGCGCAGCCTCCAGCCAGTCATAATACACCTGGGAATATTCCCCACCTCAAACCCTCATAGGCTTCTCTCCATGATCTTGGGAAACATTCTTAGTAGGTGTGCATGGTTTTCTAGTGGGGCTAGTGGAAGTTGTTGCCCTAAGAGTTGTGGTGCTACTGGTACACCACCCAAAGGTTCCACCAATGTAAGTGGACCCTCCATTGAAGCCTAATTTCTTAGTGGGCCATCAACATGTACTCTATAGGGAATACTGGTTGGCTGTTTACGCGGTGACATCTTGAAAATAAATTGGTGTGCCACAGTCAAAAAGTTCTTCCTGGTGATCTGGCTCAAAATATATCAAATAAAAACATTTCCAAAACACATACAATGAGTATTTGCGTGCACCAAGTCAGAAATCAGAATTTAGGGTCCTAGTGTCATGATTTATCACCAACTGCACCAACACTGGACTCCTCTAACTATAAACCACACTCAAAACACATAACACTACGGATCCATTGAATAGATCTAAATCATATTTCGTTGGTAGAACAAAATCCTATAATACCACTTTTTCATGGCCAGTCCCTCAGGGCCAATACTATATATACCCCAAACACGCCTTCCATAGGCTAGGGGTCAGAAACTAGCACTGGAAAGGCATATCCCAAAAAGTGAAGTCATTCTATTTTAACCTGTACAATCACACAATCCATGAACACTACAAGATTCAACCATGAAGTGAAACATCATTAGTAGAGGTGTGTACTTAATGTAAAAGGGGACAGAATAGAAGCCCAACTAAAAGGGACAACTAATACTGAAAAATTAAAAACTGCACCGGGAGTCGTCCACTGAGGACCCAACCATAATGGCATGTAAAACTCATATCCACTACTCTCACTGTTAGGAAATCACCTTAGTGTACTGCCTGGTCCGTGCTCACTCAATTCTCAGCCAAACTGCTCATCGTCATTACAAGACAACAAAAGGTGTGGGTGAATCTTGTGCATGGGTGAGTAAAAATATATATATAAGGGATATCAAGACCCCCAAAGGACTCTCCAAAATCGATAATGTAAAACTACAAAGCATGATCTCAATCAAAGAGCACAAAGATAAAGTCTCAACTCAATCTAGGATTATGTAAAGTATAAGAGTAGAACTAATCAGTTTCGATGATAGATGATTTTATTATGTCATGTGGAAATGATACTAACCAAAAAAAGTCAAAACCACATAGGATAAATCGATACTAATCCCCAAAAGACCAACAAAATATCTGACCCACCCAGTTTCGATAGGTACTAAACCCCACAATACCCACACTGGATATGACCCCCCATAGGATTAGTATGCTCTGACCCACAAAGGATCACCATGCGCTAACCCCCATACGATTTGAACCACACTATATTGGAATGTGCTTACCCACAAAGGATCGTTGAGCACTGACCATCACAAGAACTGACCAAGATAGAATCAGTGTTGATCCAAAATGCATCACTAGGTGATGGGCCACACAAGGCCACTTGGTACTAACCTTCATATGCACTGTCTCCATATTCAACCTCACTACCAGTCACTGGATTCTCACTCATAGTACGCTTGATTCTGGAAGACCCATTCCTCAATCCATCAGTCATATTTCAACTAGCACGAAGTCCCATGAAGAAGTAACCTGATGATCTGTCATGTCATAGGAGTACCAAGGCAACAGACAACATGTCAACCAAATTCTCGATCTATATATTTTTGGCATTTTAGTGCCGAAGGCCCTGTTGAATTCGGGTATGTTCCAACCCAGCCGTACAAAAACATTCTCCAGAACTATGTTAGGGTATCTCAAAAGGACCCTCCTGTTCCAATGATACCAGCGCCACAAATGGTTCATCAAACAGATGGATGGTTCTCTTGTTTCTATCACATAATTGTATCTTGCCCCGAGAGGGGTTCAGGTCTGGGCCGACACATCCTGATCCAATTTGGGTCTACCTAACCCTCCTAGGGTCTGACTCGGCATGAACCGACCAAGCCTCACCCAACCTGCCCTAGTTGGGTTGGGCTGTGGTCGGCCTGATCTGAGGCACCACAAACCGGCCAGGATGGCCTCCCTCAATCTGTGGCACCACATGGCACTGCCATGTGGTCTGCGAGACCTGCGTGATGTGAGTTTCCCTTTCCTTTATTGCACCTTCAGGCCGTGAAATCCATAAATAAGGCATGAAATGGAATTCCACCTCCACCTTAACAACTAGATGAGGGTCGACTACCTTCATTAACAGTTGTATCATGATGTCGCGTCTCTCCACTACAGCACAAGATTGTGCACCGCCTTCTACCACAATGGTCGCTTGCTTCCTTTGCTAACCGGAAGATCATCCATGGGGCTATACATATCTTGAGAGCTTAGTTCGTCATTCATGACGTGCCTACAGTGTTCTCTGGACGTCGCTGTCATTGAGCGCCTATCGGTAAAAAAATTAGGTTACGTTGGAACATCCTACCTCTGAAGAACGCAATGAATAACAAGAACCAGAGTATCTGACCCTTGTCTGTTTGGCCCGCATCCTCCGAATTAGCATTATAATGAAAAAGAGCATTTTTTTAATCACATTAAAATATTGTTAAACCCTAAATAATTCTCCCACAACGACCACCCACGAATTCAAGAATGATGAAAATAATTGTGTTAATTTCTTGAATTAGTTACTAACTCATAACTTAAGATCCGATGGAGGTGTCGTGGTTTCCGTGGGAGGAACGTCCATGTTGGATGGAGTCATCGGTATTCGCTAACAGATCATTGCTGCCCGAGTTTCAATCCTCCATTGGTGGATGATGGCATAAGACTTCACCAGTGTTTTCTTTTCTTGAAGAATCTGTTCCAAAACCGCACCCTGATTTCCATTTAAATAGGAGGTGGAATGGTGGGTAACAGATTGAGAAATTTATGAGGTTCATCATATTAATTAATTAAAATATTTTAATTCACAATAGGGGTGTTACGTAGTTGATTTGTAAATCAAATAAATGGCATTTAAAGTCACTGATCCAACAACCTCTGCTTATTCGTTAGAGAAAAATAAAAAAAATCATTCCATTTTACATTTTTTTAAAGTCCAAAAAATAAATTTTTCTCTCGACCAATTTTGGATGATGTGAAGCCTCTATTAATAGAATACTGACACTATAGATTTAACGGTATACTTGTATTTTTAATCTGAACACGGGTTCAGTAGATAGAAAATGTTGCACGTGGGTTTACTCAACGTACATTTAAAAAGTTCAGAAATTCATTTTGGGCACACCAGGCCTCAGAATCAGGTGCCGTCAATTTTCACAGACTCATAGTAAACCCAAATAATTAAAAATTTACATGTGGTTTATGGGTATTTAAAATATCATAAAATATATTTTATCATAAATTAAATAAAACATGAAACTATTACAGTTGAAAATAATAATCAAAAATTTCATATAACAAATATCATATTAGGAGGATAAAATACATGGGTGACATAAAATCATAATTTATCCCATAATTATAAAAATATTTTCATTATAATAGAATAAATAATATAATACACAATAATATACAATTCATTATGATGTTCTCATACATCACATGTAAATAGTTAAGGCCACATACAAATACACAAACTTGTTTATATCATTATTCATATTGATACATCAGTGGGATATAATGGGTTATACCCACTTCATACTAAGTACAAATAATTCATCACATAAAATACTTGAACAACCATCAAAATATTAATCTACAGAATATATCTTCTTACTAAAAATAGAATATAAAATATCAGTATTTAGCCCAATAAATCAATAGAACAAGATGATCCTAGAAATATTTTTTAATATATTACATTACATCATTATGGTATATTCACAACAAGGAATATGATACATTAGTGGATGTTGAGATCAATTTAATTACATTATAATCACCATTGGATGATTTCATAAAGAAAATTCTCCATCAATATTGGAATAAATATATTAAATAAAAATATATTAAAGAATATTTTAAAATTAATTTTTTTAAGAATTGATTCTTTTAATAATTTAATGAAAACTTCAAAAAAAATCAGTATTTATGAATGTGGGAAAGGACATTCATATAGTGTTAGCTAAAACAATGATACTGTTTCTAACTCTTTTACTAGGGTGTGCCTTCTTGCATGTTATTGTTTTTGGGCAGTGCGTTGTACATCATAATCACTTCTTCTAAAGGCAGGTGACCTGCATAACATTCTCAATAATATATACCCCTTGAAGAAAACTGGATTATATGATTTTTGGCTCACCATCCATGGATTCCGCCATAGAATTTATTTCCTACTGTGGGACTCCCTCAAAGATTATAACATGTTCATTAATCTAATTCATGGTTACATCTCTTCATGGAATCCAGTTAATCACACTACTTATATTTTTTCATTCATATGGGTCTTCATATAGTTAAAACCTTCAGCCATATGAGGGGTCATGTTGTGCATCAATTTCATGTATATATGTTATACCATTGGTAACCTATATTCTTTATCATGAGAGGGCTTCTCAAGAGAATGAAACACAAGCCATTCCATGTCAATCGCAATGTATCCTATCCATGAGGCATGTCATATGAGCTTTTCCATAGTGATCCCATGATTAAAATTGTCTAGGTCACAAGTTTAAAGTCATATAGATATGATGTTAGAATGATCAAAATTCCACATGAAGACAAACCCAAGATGTACATCCCAAAGAGGGAGATCCAAGGTGGTTTACTATATGAATGGGTTAGAACACACAATTAGATCCTTCCCAAGATTATGTTGCACATAATGTGAAAATATCACACTTTGAAGGGGTATTTATATAGAAATAAGAACTAATTTTTTCCATTGATAGTAGTTGTAACTCATGGAGGTGTTATATGAACCATGCTTATATATAATGGATAAAATCCCATGTGGAAATAGATGAATTGTGGGAGGATTATAGATGGTTAGTTACACTTGGAATGATAATTTCTCTTGGATGGATGATGAATGATGTGGGGATTACCACTGGTTAGCTTCCCCATTGTTTATAAGATAAATGATGATGTTGATGGTTCTTACATGTATTAAATCACTGGATGTCTTGAATGATTTTATTAGGAGGTGGAGACCTTGGTAAAAATCATCCTTGATATGAATGAATTGAAATTTAAAACATGGATGTAGTGTGAGGGGTGGTTGGATTAAACATTATGGAGGCCACTTATGTATCACATCAAGTTGGGAATCGAATTCCTCATAGTTCTAGTGGTTATTGGTTATAATAAATGATGAGGAGGTCAATAGAGCATATGTAATGGTAGGGTCCCACACATGGAAGCGTCCCGTGGAGAAAAAAAGAGATGTATCCACTAGTCTTGGGAATCATCCTATCGTTATTAGGTGACACGAGGGAGATACCATCCTGAGATCTCAATATGGGTGGATGATTCGATTCTAGAGTTACAGCACTATGTGGGAACCAAGAATTACCATTGGTCATGATTGAACCTAACAGAAGTGATAGACGAACCCTTTTTTTAAGATAGGTATAATAACCCACATAGTTATAGAGGGATGGTTTCATGGTTACTAATAACCTTTATTCCCATGAGAATCATTCTCAATGTGAGAAACACAAGTATATGGTAAACATGTTTGATGTGTCACTGATATCCCAGACACAATAAATGGGGTAGGGATTTCAAAAGAAGAATCCCAAAGAGGTTCCCATTCCATGTGAGGAAGATCCAATTGAATGTATGGTAGATATCTCCCCCATAAGGATTGGTGGTGATGTAAAATGGATGTGGCATAATACCCAATGTATGATGAATATGGAAGGAAATAGTTTAAAACAATTTTCTAAGGAATAAGGTGATAGATAGATTAATTTCATCTAGAATGAACGTAGGGGAATCACTAATTATCGATTGGGATTACATAAATGATACCCAGAAGCCCTTGGTGAAGGTAAGGAATTAACAATGATAAAAATTTAGTCTGTGGATGAGTGGTCATTCATAATTCCCATGTTATTTTCTTATATTCAAAAAACTGTGGAGGATTATCATAACTATGAAAATAAATCACTTGGTAAGGTAACTCTATAGGGAAAACTACCTAGGGACTAATATAATGTTACGGGCAATCCAAGACGGATTCAGGGAATATGTAACCACGAAATAGGGGGCCATATTGAGAGGTGCTTCATAAGGTTAAAGTTCATTTCAAAGAAAATGGATTTTTAAATCACAATGTCTCTTCCTTGGAATAAATATAGGTGATGTAAAGGGATCACATCATAAATAATGGGTTATTAGTGAAAAATTTAGTACCCAAAGGGTTTCCATCCTATAAAAAAGAAGAATACCCTCGCAAAAGGAATCCATAAAAAAGAAGGGGAATTATGAATAGAGAAGGGTGGTTTTTGGATGATTTAATACCATGGGTGAATCATTTTACCTGTATTTCGTGGTTTTCAAGGGGCTAATGAAATAAGAGAAAAAAAATCAAATGGCCAGGGTATCCACTCTTTTAAATTGGAATATGAAATGTATTTTTAGGCTAAGGATTATCATGATTCTCTTAAGTGTATTAGAGAGAAAAAAGGATACCATTTATGGCTGTAACTATGTCAGAATCCTAGATCCATCCTTCAAATACATTTGTAAAGTTGAAGAGGGTGTTAGACTCATGATTGTTCTATTAGTGCTTTGTGTGGTCTTAAGGGTGGAGTCCCTTCATGAAAGACATTCATGAGGTAGACACATTTAACGACTTTAAGGCCATTTGAACGTTGATTCCATCCCAATAAATTGTGCCCTTCCTAAACATTTCATTGGGCATGTTTTTTAGCACAAAAAATGTCCCCCTAGCATATATTGAGTGTTGAACAAAGAATGAAAATCATATTTGGAAGGTGAATTTATAAAAAACAATCAAATGATATGTCAGCCATTATACTCGATCATAGTGTAGGTTCCCAATGATTATTGGAGAAAAAAATCACCTTAATGGAAAGTGCCTATATGTAGTGTTAGGTCCCCCTATAAACCATATAAGATCATCTTGTATCCCTTTTCTAGATCCCTTATTTTCTAATCCTTCTTCTACAAGTGAACATATATTTTCAAATTGGGTTACTCGATCCATTACACCATGAACACTTCTCAAAGAATCTAATCATCATGATATGTTCTTACATAATGAATTACAAATACTCTTCTACTTATCCATGATCTAGAATAGCTTGAATGACCATCGCGAAGACCCCCCACATGCAAGGTTAAAAATTTCTTACTTCTTTTATCTGATGGACTATCAAGAAACTGATTGTGGGGTCCATGCTGATTTTTTCAAAAAAGATGATATTTATAACCAAATCATGATTGGTGACAAATATAAAATATGATCATGAATTTGTTATTCATCTAATTTAAAAATCCAAATGGTGTATCCATTATTGAAGATACTAACTCTATATGGCTTCTATTTGAGTGATGGTGGCTTTAACCCTCCATCAACCAGGGAGGAACCAACATACTAGTTAATAGGCACTATAAGGAAGTAAAAGTGTAACAGGGCTACCAACGGTCAAATATTGAAGGATTAATCTCTTATTATAGTCATATTTCATAAAATTCACTCCATCAACATTGATCCAAAGGCTCTGGTGGCTAATTCATCTCCACCTCAGTATATGATGATCATCATGGCGGATCTCTAAACACTAGAGAAGGGGTGAACCAAGGATTGGGATTTGATGTAGGGTGAATAAATTATTAATTTTTTGTCCTAGTCATACTAGGTGTGAAATTAATGTGATAAATTAAAATTCATGTTGTGGTGAGTTTCACATTTACAAGCAACATGGTCATCCCAGTTCTATGTCTACCAACCGAAGGGGATCATTACCGAATTTTTGAGAATTTGGAAATCAAATAATAATACACTACATATACAATATGGGTAGGATGGAAATAGATTATGGTACCTCATTAATATCATTATAATCCCTATTATGGGGTGAATGTATGATTAAAAACTACCCCTGGTGAATAAAAGTAAGAATCAAGAGAAGATGTTGTGTTTGGTGAAGGAGCTGTTGGATATGGTTTTAGGCACTACAATGGAAAAGTATGGGACCAGATGAATCAACATCAAATTTTGTTTCTTATACATTATGAAAATTACTATAGAGGAGTTTCATGGGTTGTAAAAGGGACCCATGATGTACCAAGAAGGCCATACTCTTATATGAATGGACACATTGGAGAAAAGGATAAATCTTACTAGTGAAGACTAGATGTTCTCTAGTGGAAACTATGGGTGTAAAAAATCTGAATGCTGGCTTGGATAATAGTCATGTTGGTCAGATTAATTATGGTTCTCATTTTTGGGTGGATGCATCCAGTGGGAGATGTCCACATGGGGAATTTACGAGCATGATCATTATGGTAGAAATGATTGAGTTAAGGAAGAAAATTAACCATTTGTTACTTGTACTGGAAAATATGTATAAGATTATATGGAATATTTCAGAGGGATGAAGACACAATGAAGGTGTATAACACTCAAATTATTGTAAAATTATGTGGTGGTTCCCATTGAAGGAAATAACTATTAAAACCCATCAACCCTCCTAAGATGAACATCTATGAATGAGATCATGAAGGATACAAGGAGTTTTTTTGTTAAAGCTAGGTTTTGATGTATATGGTAATCATTTTTATTAAGGTAAATTTATTCACCTTTCACCCATTAATTATGTTTATGGGAGTGATAACTAAAGACAAAATGAGTATCGTATAAAAGATTTCATTTCTCATAGCCCTTCGAGGTGGAGTGCTAGTGGTGATGGTGTATTAAGATATAATATGTGAATCATACAAACCGTAACGACTTGTGAGGAACATTAATATTATATAGAGTCTGAATGTAATGAGGTACATGGAAGTCTTATAGGAGAACCACTCATGTATAATGATATAGATCTGGCTAATGTTCACATGTGAAAATAGGAATATTCATAACAAGCTTTCGCTATCCACCCTCACATTCAGGCTTTTTCAAGACTATGAAATGTGTTGAGATGCTGCATAATCTAGAGATACACTATTGTAGTAGACCATCTAGACCAATGAGGGAGTGGTCTCACTAATTAGGGATCATGGTGTATTGTGGGAAAGAGGGTTGTCTATAAAGGAATGGGTGGTGAATATAGTGGTGATAGAGCTGCATCACAAGAGCTGGTCGACAAGGGACATTCACCGGTAAGAGATGAAAGAGGAGGACCAAAATTAAGAGGCCCAATTCTCATATTTCAGAACAATGTTTGGGAAATTGAATCATAACGATGGGTTTTTAGGATACCTAGCCAGGTACAGGGGAATAGACTCTATTTTTTTCCATCTAAAGTGCGGTTTGGGAAATAATGGACATCAACATGCAATTCCTCAAAAATTGAATGATATGGAAGAACCTCAAATTGAACATAATAGAATTGGTTGAGATTTTTTATGCCAGGGTTGGAATCCCTATGTCATAGTAAGTAGGATATTGGTATGTTGTAGATATAGAGTACCTATTCCATTCCTGAGGAACTATGCATCTGATGATGGATTTGGTGAGAGTACTTCTAGATCATACCTCTCCCAAAATATTTTCATGTGCTAAACGTATCATGGTCCATCTCCTTCTCATGGAATCAGATAGATCATGGGGGTAATTGCAAAATGAATGGATCCCCCAAAGAATGTGGAGGTCATCGCCTTAGGGGATGAATCATTATATGAATTCAATAAAGTTCTCAAAGTATTCTTATAAATAATACATTGTTCTATACCTATCATTATTATTTTTCTGGATTCCATGAATGAAATACGTTTGTGATGGAGTCCCTCATGAGAGTGGTCCATTCCCATGGGAATTTTGGATAGAAAATATGTGTATAAGATCAATCCCAATGATAAGAGTCGGGGGAAAAAGTGTTTGAGGGCTAAACCATAGTTGAGAAGGGTTGGCATCTAACAGGGAATCTTCGGAGCCATCAATAATATATGGTCACCATGTTCATGTATTCTGAAGATGAAAACCAAATAGAATGATAAACCACCACACAAATTCCATATGTTTCTTTCATTATATGGTCATATATGTTGTATCTCGACAAAGTTAAATGTCATGTTCCATCATGAACAATGTTAATAGTAGTGGGTTATCTATACGGGGACCTTGTTAGAGGAAACGGGTTCCCATTCACAATAAGTGTACTGGTACATGTGGAATTGGATGCTGAAGATGACCAGGCCATGGCATCGGGTAATCAGTCTGTTATGGAGTTTGGTAATGCATCATGATGGGAAACACCTAGGGATTGAATGGACGAAATGATCTAGGCTGGGTCAAGTGATGATGAACACACTCAATACATAGATCCTAACACATCTGATGGAATACTAGAAGAGGATCACATCACTGGACTCTTGGATTCATTCTCAATGTGTGAACCTATGGATCCTTAAGAGCTGGATGGTGATTATCATAACATGGTTGAAGAAAGCATCATGACATGGCGTATGGTGATGAATTGAATTAAAAACTATCTCAAGACACCAAAAAAACTCTGGGTGGTCATTATTGGGTCACTTCAACACTTGATAAATTGTCAATGTATCATAGCGGAGAATGCTTTCCATCATCATGTCATAATCCATAACTATAATACTGGAAAGATATGAGAATTAAATCAACCGTTGGATGCTTCTTTGTAAAAGGAAAAGCATAACAACATATGGATGCTTTGGGTTGCTGAGTAAGAGATCCAACATATTGAAGAACTAACAAATAATCATTCAAAATTCATTACTAATGAAAAATATCTCTTCATATGATTAAGGGACAATCTAGAGGATTCCAATGAGTAGATATGATAGGCGATTTTTCATATGGATTATCTTTGAAATAAATGGGACCGATAGAAGACTAGGGATGATTAAATTCATCTTGTAGAAGATGATGATGATAGGGAGCTTGAGTGATGAAAAAAGTATCTGGAGACCACACACCCAGTTGTGGTAGTGCTAAAGTACTCTATCAAATGAGCATATCCAAAGGGTGATCTTGTTAGGACTCATGAGATGCATTAATATGTGGATTCTCTCGATATAATTGGACCCTTTTATTTGTTTTGAATCTTATTCCTCCATGGACACATTTCATTTCTTCCATAACTATTTCCGATAAATCGTATTTTCCAGAAATATAATGGGAAATAACAAATCACATGTTAGTAGTTCCCATTGTGAGAAAAAAGGGAAGGCGACCTAATTTTTTACTCTATAGGAGAGTTATGGATAACCTTCTAAGACTCAAGGTTTAATATTGTTAACGAATAACTTAGAGTATTCATGTAGAGAGGGGTTGTGACTATAGTACAAGGACCTTCGAACAAATAACATTCCTTTCTAGATATTCTATAGTATACATACTAGATATCATCATGGGTTTTGGATTCTATTTGAAAAAATGGAATGATAACTATGAATCACAAAACCAAAAATTCCAAACATAATGGTAGTGGTGTTATGACATTGGAATTTTTTTTACCCTATTTGAATCATTGAACCCATATGGGATAGCATTAATGGATGACAACCATTTTATGGTCACCAACATACCATGTTTAATACAAGAGAACTACATCTAATTGTGGTCCATATTCATTAGGATCATTGTCATATGATAGTAGGTTAGTTGTTCCATGAATCCATTATGATAAGGTTACCCTACAAACATTGAAGTGAAAGATGATCCGAATACAGTGGCATAAAATGTGTGTATGTGAATTGTTGAAATGTTTGAATAGATTCCCAAAACTCAATGTAATATGACCCCAATTCATAGAACAAATTGGTTTGAGTTTAATGGTATTAAAATAGATCAGACCTATCTCCTCAGGGAGCTCCATCTCAGATGTTGAGTAATAACTAGAGATGTGAACAATTAGGTAGTTGTCTAGCATCATGAAATAATTAATCTAAGGAAAATCCAGATATTTTTTATAGTTTTACATCAGTTATGTGAAGATGATGAGTGAATATTTTAAATAATTATGAAAATGCATGGTATAGAATAATATCATGGGTTCAAGATTTGTCTCACAGTTTAAAGTCATGTAATAGTAATATTGTACATTATTTAAGGACATACAACATGGAACTTGGATAATATTTTAATTTAATTTTTTATAGAAAAATAATGTTTTCTCTTAGAGTATTTGAGTGACTTGGTTGAAATAAACCCAACATGTACAAGCTAAATAGGCTCATGTAAACTTCTTGGTTATTAGGGAACATATAGGGAATTTATACGTGTTATATTTTTGATAAACAAACCCAACATGAATGTTTTCCAATTAGGATCACTAAAACACTACAATTCCGTGTGAGGATCCTCGATTAAGGACATATGGTTCACACTAAGGACCCTTCACGTGGCTCAACCACATCGGTACCCTTCCTACCAAAACTCTTAATATGTTGTCATCTATGCTTGGTATGATAAACAGTGAATGAAACATGGGGTTTACCTAACATGAGGGAGATCATATTTAGGGAAACTGTAAGAGTGGAATCCTACCATGATACATAAAAATAAAAATAATGTAAGATGAATCCTTCATGGTGTGGAAATTGATAGATTAAAATGTTATGGTCATATGTTGACAATGCTCGAAACATATGAAAAACACTAGGGAATAATAGGGGTGACCATGCATGAGAACATATTTATACCATGTTAGAATCATAGGATCCTATGTTTTCTTGCATTGATCCATTAGGGATATGTACCAAGACCGGAGGTGAGACAAATAAACAAGTGACCATCACTATTAGGGAGTCTGACAATATTTAATGGATGTTGTATAACCCAAACCAATAAGAACTCGATCTATGGGGAGAACCAATCAGAGTGTAGGATTATGACCCTGGTATAAAAATATATTACGGTCATATTTAATAGACCCTGATAAAGAGTTTAATGTTGTATTTCATGGTCAAATGGAAAAATGATCAGCCCAATTTTATGAATTAAAACAAGTAGGAGTTACAACCCAATGTGAATGTTGAAAAATACTCTCATATTCCACAAAAACTCCTTAATAGAAACTGTAGGATGTTTATGGTGACAATTTATAGAAAATAACACAATATAAAGGGACAAAAAGTGTCAATGAACCTATGGATTTAGACTAGGATGAAATATTTGGATGTCTCTACATATTCCATGAGGATGGGAATCCACCCAAACATATTTCAAACACATTTTGTTGGGAGAGACAGACATTGGTGGGGGAATTCATCTCTAGCGAGGAAGCAGAAAGCATCTGACATTTATCATGGGGAATCCTAATCATGTTTAGGGTAGGATAACATTTTAATATATGGTGTTGAGGATTTAGAACCTTTATTTATATTCATATATCATGGACCATATAGTTTGTTATCAAAAAAGGGTATATATATGGTGTGGTTATCACAAAACCGGTGTGAAAGAGGATTAAGGACGCCCAACACCACACACCATGTTCTGAAAGAAGAACACATATAGATTAATTTCATGATTATTAGAATTATTTTAATCATTATTAAGGATATGATATATTCTCCAAAATCTCTTAGATTAGGGTTATTGAGTATGGACAATGTGGTAAGAACTCCAAGTAGAATATGTGTAATGTGGTTTCATAAAAACCCGATATGAATGAGGACCATGAAGGTAAACACACCACATAAATACCCATGAGAAAACATGAATATATTTTAATATCATGTATTTTGGACTATCATGAAGACAATGTGACTAGAAATATGACACCCTTGCCTCTGGAACAAAAGAAAAAAATTATTGGCATCATTATGACTCACATGAGGATGCGAATAAAGCCATAGTAAGTTATAGAATTATGAAAATTTTAACATCATGGGTATGGATAGAGATGAAAACTCATGAAATGGTGAAATGATATGGCTAGCCATGATGGAAATGTTACTAGGATTAAATCTACATCCAAGGATTGAGTGAATCATTCAAAATGTATTTCTAAAATGAAATATCCTTATAATGGCCTGACTCGTACAATGAAAAGAGGGAATTAAAATTTCACTACTATTTTTAGTGGCTAGAATAGGATGAAGAATGAATACATCACAATGTATCTTATTTGAACAAGAATCAAGCCATACAACCTTTTGAAAGGTGGAATGGTAGACAACTAGTTCAAAATGTGATGTCATGTGAGAGAGAATATCACAATGGAAATATGTTTTTCATCAAGCGGCATGGATGATGTTGTTATGATTTATGTTCATGTGATAATACTAGTCGATGATGTTTATTGGATAGTGGTAATGGTAGTAGTTTTCATTACTTATATCATCATGTGGCTCAGATGATGATTTTAATTATTTTTATCATCATGTGATGTGGACATTGGGGGATATGAGTGTTCCCATTGGGATTTACATGGCCCTACAACCATAACCCGTTGTGAATGAGAGCTATAGAGGAAAATTTCATCCAACATAATCCCAAGGGAAACATAGTCCTAGAGTAAAAAAATACAATTTCGGACTGGTTGAAACGATAAAATATTTGGTTGTTCCTATACATGACTTAATAATCAGAATCATGCCATATGTAGATATTGATTAGTGACATGGAATATGGATGACGTATGAAGTCATGTCCTCTCAAGTGAGAACATCATGATGTTTTTTTTATTTTTAATGTCATTACTACTCAGACTATTCAGATCTCAGTCTAATTTCTTATAATTCTTAACATAGGATCTTAATTTTAGGCTATAGTGTTTGGACTATAAAGGGTGGGTATATGTAATAGAGATGTGTGGTGTAGATGGTTGACAAACCAAATTTGAATGCACAAGTATGACCAATTTCATACAATAAATTCCTAATATTACATTCATATAGTTTAATATCACTATTCATAGACTATTGGGATGTGGTATCCAAAAGAAGGGATTTTTCTATTGTTGTAGGAATAACCAGATGTGAATGATGTCCAAGAAGGCTCATCCTCCTAACAAATATTTATGGAAAACCAGAAAAATGTTTAATATTGAAAGGATAATTTTTGGTTTCAATGTTATTAATCTAGTTCTAGGGACATGTGAGTGAACCTTTTAAGGTCAGGTGAAAGGTACCATCAATGTTGTTCATTTTAAAGTTAGGCAGTAAGGACGTTGTATAGTTCTTATTTGATGGACATAAAATTGAAAAAAAATTGTCTGATTTTCTAGAGGATATATGTATCACAATGACGGAAATAAACTAGTATGGAGGGGACCATAATGTCCAATCATTATACCTAATATTCTTGTGGTGTCCTTGAATCTCCATATCATTGGCACATACCCTAGCATGACCACCAAGCCCATATGATTCATGCTCAGTGTGGAAAACATGGACATGTTTTTTTCTTTTTCAATCTTCAAGAATCACATAAAAAGGTAATGAATCACCATGCGTGTTTGTCACAATATCCCTATCCATCCCTACTCAACATGCTTATAAACACCAAGGGTTAATTCTATGGAAGGTGGGGTTCCACAAAACAATAGGGCTACTCAAAAGAGGTAAATAAAGACATATTAGATCCGGATCTTGAAATGGGAGACTTAGGGGTAGGGTACAATATTTTCCAAATTTAAAATAATGAATTAACAACCACACTAGTCAAGTAGTAGGTATGAATGTGAATAATCAAATATGGACCAATTTTGAAACAAAAGAATCATTATTCATTTCATGAAAACTCTTAAAGAATTGGCATCATATAGGAGGCAAGCCAAAGATGGCATCAGACCATCACCATTAGGGGGTCCTTCGGGATATAATTTTTTTGGGGAACCAATCCTTGGAATAATTGAATTATGGTTATAGTTTTGGGAATTTTATATGCTGAAGAAGAAAATTTATGTTCATTCCCCACCATATCAGAGCATTTCAATAGTAGGACCTAGTTTTATTAGTGGTAAAGGTCCCAAGTGTCTCAAATAGTATATAATAATATTTCTTGGATAAGAGGATCATAGTTTAGGGTTATAGAGATTTGAACTTATTAAAAGTTTATGGTTGTGTTCTTTGTATTTAAACCTATATTATCATAGTATGAATGGGATGATGGTTCGAACATTGTTTGAATTTCAGAGAGTTGGAATAATTTTGTTACATATTTTAACATCAGGAAACAATGACTTTGATCCTCATTCATTATTATTTGAACTTTATGAACATGTAATTGGTTGTAGGTGTTATTTTCTCCCCATTCAAGGTGTCAAAGATTAATGCACCACTGGGATATACCACGAGAATGATGAATGGTACATACCACATGGGTTCTATCTTTGGTGGATTTCTTCCAGTTATTATAGCCTTTCATAGAGTTGAAACTGTATCACCTTATATGAAAGAGAAGAGGTGAACCTTCTTGATGAGTGCTCTGGCGATCAATTTCTGGAACCTCTCGGATTAGGAATTGCTCAAAGCCTATTCTCATTGAGGGATTCCGGTTCATCCAGATAATCATAAGCTATCATATCTGATTTTTGGTTATCATAGGAATCTCTTATAGTAAAGGTATCTGGATATCGATGGGCAGAAATGCTTCTATTTCATACACCAAGGAGTGTGGGGTAACCTAGGTGGAAATCTGACTATTCAATCTATAATCAATTTTTTCATTGGGGAGCTTGTGTAGTAAATTAATATCGTTCATTACAACATTCTTTTATTGAATTATGAAGATCATTTTTTAATGTGTCAATCGATCTATGCTTCTGCACATGGTAGTTCGATGTATGGGTTAAACATATGTTGTATTTGGTGTATATCTTCATTAGTTATGTTATTTAGAAGATGGTTCCATTGTCTTTGATAATGTGGAATGGGACTCTGAGTTGATGAATGTTGTTGGAGTTCATGAATTCAACAACCAATGTGGAATTGAATTACATGAGGATAAAGGATTATGCATACTTTTAGATGAAATATGTTGCGGTTAGAAAGAACTTTTACCGTAGAGATATTGTTAGTGGATGTGTTCCCACGTCTTCGATTACCCAAACTGTAATGCACAAAGAATAATTCGTTGATTGGAGGGGTTATAATGGTTGATGGAAAAATTTGGTTCGAATATGAAACTCAAAAAACATCTTGATGAAAATTATATATTCATGTAGCATTATGGCCCAAATGTATCATAATATCCAATTCTCTTTGGAGTGTTTTAACCCTACCTAATGAGCTCCACAAGAATAGGAATGACATTCTTTCATACCCTGGGGAATCTCATCTATTTTAATGCAGTGAAGGAGAATTAAAACAAAACCACATTTTTAGAGATTATCCTAGGGCTTGCGCTCACTCTAGAGGGTGAACTATACATTATAACAATAGATTATCTCACATTGGTCCTGATCTATTAGAATATTTCCATGATGATGATTCTCAATGAATTGTGCCATCCAATCAGTGATTTCATAATATGTGAGGGGAATCATAATCCCCAATGTGAATGATTCATCAAGAAGGTTGTTTACCTACTAGATGCCATCATTATCTAGGATGATGGAATTGAAAAACCCTTTGTTGGACCATGTGGATGAACAAGTAATTTAGGTATTTCACTACAAGGGATGATAAAGATTAAAAATGCATTTTATTGATCATTGTGTGAGAAGGTTACATAAATTATATTTGTATTATAATGGAACTGGTCCATCAACAGGTGAGTGGTTTCCAATTGGGGCACAATCCATTGAATATGGATGATGTATTCTCTATTAATCTGGTTGATGACTAGCTCAAAGTCCCCATTTATAAGCATACATGGAACATCAATCTCAATGGTAATCTCGTGACCAGTAATAAGATCCTAAAACTAATCCTCACTAATTTTCTTAGAATATGATAATAAAAATGAATATGGATGGAAACCCTATGGTTGGGTGATGTTGAAAATCCCAAGTTCCCTCTGTTGAGGTTGGTATCATTTATCCTTCTACTTATTGGGATTCAGGAGGAACTAATGGGAGTGACTTGAATGATAAATATTTGTAAAGAGTATATTATCTCATTTTACATAAATTTGGATATAAATATATTTATTGACTACAATATGAATAATTTTTTGTGACAATTGTCATCTATGTAGCTTTATTTTCTAATTTATTTTTTGTACTCATTTAAATGTGATACACATAACATCCCCAATAATTAACTCTCTATTCATTGATATGATCATTGTATGTGTGAATTTCCCCAAATTACTATTATTGATATATGTGATTTTGATATTCACCTATATTTTTTATGTTCTATATATAATACAATATTGACCTGTTATACAATAGATATCAATATATTTGTGATATATAATGTTTCATTTCAATTTATAATTTCATGGGGACCATGAGTAATGTGAATCAAAAGTATAAGAGGCTTATGATACAATCTCCTCTCTTTCAGGATTTCTTATGATCATGTATCCTTAGGAAGATATATTTTGATATTATTATATTGAACCATATATCTATTATGCCTCTCTAGTTATGATAATTATTCAAAAATAGTATTTTAATTTCCTCCAATATTGATTGAAGTTAAACTATGTAATGCATTTCTAACTGATATAGATCATATATATAATTTTCAATGATTGTGTCTTCCTCTTCCACATAGTTGATTTCTATTTTATTAATTTTTTTAAAAAATAATTTCTTATAAATGTTTTATATGATCATTTTAATTCAATTAAAATGTTATTATTTTGATATTAAAAGAATTTTTTCAAAATGGGTTACTTTTTACTACATTTATATATTTTTTAAAAATATATATTTTTTAATAATTAGGAACCTAATGGATTTTGTGCCATCATGTCCATTTTTTTAAATGATGTTCCAAATATGTGATTCCATATATTTTTTCAATGAAATGTATTTTCAAAATTATTTTATGAAATCTTTCATCTAAATGTGATTCTAAAAATGAATCATTTATTTTCAACATAAATATTTTTAATAGTATTTTAATGATATTTCAATTTAGAAAAGAAAAAAACCTTTGGGTATATATGTTTAAATTGAGATATTTTTTAAAGATATCTCCCCCATTATTTTCCTTTAAGTATTTCGAATTTCTAAGGAATATATTTAGGGAACCAATTTATTTTCCAAATATAAATCTTGATCAAAGAGATTTTTATATAACCATTTACTTTGTATATTCAAATCAGTATTTAAAGATATTTTTTAATATATTTCATTTCAAAATGATTATAATGTTGGAAATTGAGTTTCATGGAGCATATTTCATCTCCATGAGATAATCATTTTATTAAAATAATAATGGTTGTGTCTATGATTTAATGATGAAATGTATACTATATTTAACTTATTCATGTTTCCATTTTATTGATGTTACATATAATGGTTATACATAGATATATCCATGTGAGAGGGATATATATTATATGATGGGTCATCCTAGATCCCATCTGCTAAGTAAAATTTATCATATATGATGGGTGTTCTGAAATAGAATTGGGTTATCATTGTATATCATATTTTATGGGTGAGACCATTTGTTAGGTGAGCATAATAGTGAATATATGTTGGGTATATCTAGATTTTTCCAAGTGTGTCTTATATAGATAATATTATTTGTGATCCCAAATAGAACTCCAATATATTAAGTAATGATTATGTAAGGAAATGATTTATATTATTTATGATAAATATAATTATAAGTGTTTGATAAGTGTTTTATGAAATTATTTTCCATTATATGTATTAATTTTTTTTGATTTCCATCAGTTATAAGTATTTTCATTGATTAAAATGGATATCAAAAGGCTCATGAATATAGATTCTAATGAATCACTACCATGTAAATTCCTTATTCCATGTTTGAATTCTAAATAGTCTAGGTATGGTTTTGTATGTGTTTTGTTATGTTATTCTCATGAAAAATGATTATATCATCATATAGTTAAATTATTATTACTCTAATTAATTAATATTATTATTTAATATTTTTCTTACAACCATATAAAAATAATGGACCCCACACATCTTAAAATTTCATTTCCTTTATATTTTTCATGAATGTTTTTGAATGAGTTATTTCTAGAAAATATTCATATGTATTATTATGATGATGTGATTTGAAATAATTAAAATCTAGTTTAGGTTGGTGAAATGATCAATTGAAAAATTGGTTTTTATGTATGAAATTTTAAAAATTATTTAAAATGAGAAACATAAATGGTCAATGAGAATTTATATGAAAAAATTTACTCATTTTTATCTTGCATGTTTTAGATGATTAAAATTTGGTAGGGTTCATTTGTATCAATGAATTAAATGTTTTTTTATTATTTTGTAACTGAATCTAAGAGTTCTAGTTTTGTGGTGTTGTAAAATATAATGTGAAAAAATCGATGTAAAAATTGAAAATTCAATAAATTAATTGAAAACCAGAAAATATATTATTTTAATGATATAATGATAGTAAAATAAATCTAATGATATCATAATCATGAGAGATCTTGAATAATGATTAGATTTTGAAATAAATACTCAAAGTATGTCCAACATGATAATAAGTGATTTCAACCTCAAATAAAACAAACTAAAATACATTTTCATTGTATAAATAAAAAATAATCATAGAGATAATTTTATAATTGTTGTACTTACACAATGTTAATACCATATTATAAATAATTAACATGAAAATATTCATTTTTGAGTGTTGATAATTTAAATTTTCTTGTTTTTTCGATTAGATAGTTTAGGTCCAAGAATTTTTTTTAAATGTTGCATCAACTCCATAATTTAAATAATACATAAATATCATTTATATTCATTATATTAATATTTACAGTCATTTTTAATAATTTATATGAAAAAAATTTCACATCGCTTTTTGGAGGAGGGAGTCCACCCATACACCTGAGTAATATTATATTCTATTTCAACGGTCAAAGGGTAAGAATGTATATGATATATTATATTTCCAGATTAATAATTACATCATACATATTATATATATTCATTAATTCCATAATTGTTATAATATATATATAATTTCTATGGATATAAAATTATGTATCCTTGTAAAGATGAAAGGCTCTTCGTACGAACAAGGGATGTTTTGTTTTTTTAAGATGATGAAAAATGAGATGAATTAGGGTTGATCAATTATAGTAATAAAAATTTGTCATATGGTAGATAATGATGTTTTAATTAGATAATTGATATAAAATATTTTAATGTTTTACATGTTTATTTAAAAATTCAAATTCAGTTAATAACTATACCTCTTCTCCAAACAACTTCCATTTGTGTTTACAAAAACCCATCATTGGATGGTATAATAATAAATCAATGAACATTAAGATATTATAATGGATATCAAAAATGTATAAATAAATTGATTGGGAATTTAATGGTTAATGGTTTATTTTTTTATATGAATGATGTGACAAATTTATACTTGATGAGAGGTGTGTTTTAGAGTTAAATTTGCGATTATTTTATACATTTTTTTAAATTCTATTGTTGGGTGAAGATGAATTTGAATTATTTAAATTATTAATAAAACTAAATAATATGCATAAAAATTTAACAATGAAAGAAAAATATAAATTAAAAATTGGACATCTGAATGAAATACAACTAATCAAAATCTGTTATTTAATTGAATGAAATTTGAGTTACGACTGAAAATCTAGAACATACATAAATATATTCAACACAATATTTTTAAATGAATAAATTTTATCAATAAATCTTATATATGGAAGGAATAATTTATATAAACTTTTTGTCTTAATCAATTCATGAAAAATTGATAAATGTTACTATTGATATAAAACAAGCTTTTTACCAATTAAATAATAAAATAACATTTCCTAGATAAATCAAACCAACTCAACCTAATATAATTTTAATGGGATGAATCATAAAAATAATTCATTTTAATTAGATTCAATTTTCAAAATATTATAATTTATATATTAATACAATTCATTTAAAAATCAATCTGAATTATAAAAATATTTATTTAGAGGAAAATGATTACAAACTAAAAATCAATCTTGGGGGTTTCATTCATCCATTTCACAATTGTTTTCACTAAATTTTAGAAATCTCACCTCATAAACATATCTGGGATTTTATTCAACATAACATTTTTAGTTTCTGATTTTAACTCTATTATATTATAAATTTTTCAATGTATCTTTACCATCTGAGTCTCTTGAATCCTCTACCAAAGTTCCCTATTTTCCCTAATATCGATTGACTCTTCCTAGTATGATAAAATAGGTTCTAATTAAATTTCATAAAATATGTGAACAAGAGATGGGTTAAGCATATAGTAATTTTATAAATAGATATGTAAAACCTAATGAAATTTACATTGACTAGGTCAAATTACATAATGATAATCCACAACCCCACTATGTTCTATAATTTCAATAGGTATAATATCCCATGGACATTGTCTAACTTTTTTTCCAATCATCTTAACACCATTTCCATGAATTTTTTTATAAACGCATGATCCACCATATTAAATTCATAAACCTTACAGAAATTATCCATATAACAATTTTATTTTATATTTTGAAATTATTTAAGGTTACTATAAATATTCTTCTTGTTCAACATTGTCTACTTATAATGGAATCGTCCAAAAAGCATCCTCTCACCAACATCATAAAAACTAGTTATAATAAGAAAACCCATTCAATTTTATACATCATATGCTTCCATATTAATTCATGAAAGGAAGCTAATATTATATTAAAACTCAATTGAAGGTAAATACTTAACCCACAAAAACTGGAATTTATTCATACAAAAAATCAATATAACATATAATATCTAAATATTCTGTTAATAAATCCCATAAATTTAAGGATTGTAGGTGGTTATCAAACATATCTCACTATTTTTTCCATTAAAAGTGCTTTTAAAATTTCAATTTAATCCATAACTGAAGATCAGATACAATCAAATTATCTATAAAATTAACCCTCAAAACAACATCCATATAGAGATATTCATTCCACCCAAATGGTATATCGTACATTATATTATGAAATTCATGGAACTTTTTTAGAGAGTTATAAAACCATACAATCTATAATTTTTTCATCGATCCTCTGAATTTTTTTAGAATCTATAGTAATATAAAAACAACACAATAGAGGAATAAGTAGTGTTTTCCTAATTCCTCTATGATATATGTTCACCAATTTCATATTTAAAATATATTCATCATGACAGTTACATATAATTATCCAATTTTAAATTATCCAACCAAAATATTTCTTTATATAACAATAAATTTTGGCATTATCAGGTTGTATAGAGGAACATAAATTATTAGTGAATCTAATAATTCCCTTATAAAAGTTATTATATATAGCAAAAAATTACAACTTTATAAATTTAAATAAACTATATTCATAGGTGTATCCAACATATATATCATCAATCATGAAATCTATATTTTTTTTTAATATTGTCAACTTCAAGTTATGAAAATTTTATAATCAAAAATAGGTATTTTTTGGATTATTTTGGAATCAATATGATGTTTTCCCTTCCATTCATATTTTAAATATATTCTTACTAAATACATTAATATATGATATCTTTGGATGGAAAATTTTTATAAAATAATTGATATTTCTTAATCAATGCATCAAAAAACATATATTCCTCCCTTATGTGGTAGTGTATTGAGGAATCACAATCCATAATTAGTATAATCCATAACCATTGACTTATTTATGATCATTTTATTTGAGGATTTATTTGAATCATTATATATATAAATAATTTAACATAATTCAATATAAAGGCAAGAGATCCATATCATCAGTGAAACTAGTATAACATACAATTCAATATATCATGCTTAAAAATTCTATTTTAGAATCATTATCCACCATAATGCATAGGTAAGAAGTCTATTTTTTTCAATAGTACACATCATTATCATTTTATGGATTTATGAATATATATCAAATAAACATGCCATCATGATGGTAAATTGAATATTGGTTTTTAAAAAAAATCCACATTAATTATTAAAAAAATCCTTAATATTATTTTCATTATATAGAATTGTCATATTTATGTGTCGTAATAGTTAAAATATGAGAAAAATAAGAATAATTATGATCAATTCATCAAAAAGAACGTACTAATATATGGATAATTCATATCTATGTCATATCAATATCTATGTGTCCTTTCGTCACTAATTTTTACATTTAAGGAGAGTTTTTTAATGTGTTTTATCAAAAAATATAATATTTAAAACTAAAATAAATTATTTTTTAAAAAAAATATTAGTTAAAGGTGGAATTGCTGATGTCGTCTTCCCCTCCACCATATTTAGTCAGAATCGATGAAATATAAAATGTGGTTGGATGAGTTATTACTTTCCCTCAACTCCCTATAAAATTCCACCCCCTTCTCATCTCATCCATTTTAACCCTTCGTTCTTCATTCTAGATCATCTCTCCCTAAAAAACTAATTTTCTGTGTCGTAGAGTTGGTTGATAAAAGTAGACTTAGTTTTTTTATAATGCATCATTTAAAGAAATTTTTCTATTTAATTTAGAGTTTTTATTTATTTGAATGAATTTTTTTTAGTATAAAATATTTCAATTTTTATAAATTTTATTTATATCAAAATATTTTCAATATTTATTTATTTAATTAGTCATATATAGTTTGGAATAAAAATTATTATTAGTAATGCTTACACATAGATTTAGTATAAAATAACATAAAATAATGTATTTTTTTATTTTTTTCATAATGATTATTTACTTATATACGTAATAATATATTTGGCCAGATAAAAACAAGTGGATGAGGCTCTGGACAAAATGTACCTATGGGAAAAATCTAAAAACACTACATTCACCAAAACTCGAAAATAAACTGGTGCATGACAATAGGATTTTCTGTACTCTTACAATTACACTCCTATGTTATATTCTTTAGATTATTCATATTTTCATTATAAACTAAAAAAACACCTAGGAAAACAAAACATCAGATAAGTATATTTTTCAATTATTAAATTATAATGAGGTTTATATAAAATTAAATGGACTAAGAATAATATATTAAATATTGAATGGTATCATTAGTAATTGATATTTTTTTAATTATTTTTGAAGATTTAATTTATTAAGTAGTTTATGTATTTATATATTGTCAAAAAATGAAGCATTTTATTTGTAATTATTAATTAATGAATAAAATAGGACAGAAAAATCAATATATACAATGACATGTTAATAAAAATTGACTAATGAATATCATATTATTTATGATTGAATAAGTAATAATTATTTAGTGATAAATGAATAAATAAATAATGATTAACTAATTCTTAACATAGTAATGATTAACTAGTGATTATATAATGATTAACATAGTAAAAATTGTACTAAAAAATTAGTATAATAATTTAGGATACAAAAAAATGATTTAAACTATTAGTACCATAAATACTATATAGATTAAATACAATAGTTATTATTCATAATTAATTATTAAAAATTAATTAATGAATAACATTTTATTAAAAATGAAACCATGTAATGACTAAATAATGATACTTATGTTCATATTGAGTGAAATGAATAAGAATAAACTTATTAAATAACACATTAATGTTTTACAACATAACATAAATACCATGAATTTTTTTAATAGAATTTATTTTTTATTAGATGAGTCTCACATCATACATGATGTAAAATAAACCTTTTTTTAAATTTCCATCATTATGACATCATTGAAGGATATATACTTCACTTTTGAACATTCAAACATTTTTGTCCTACTAATGAAATCTAAGATGGCATCTAAGAAATTTCATTATAAGGTCAGAAGCCTTTGATATTTAAAAATTGATGTAAAAATCCTTCAAAGATGTTAGTAAGCTACCAATTAAAAATAAGCTGGATTTTAACACATAGTTGAATTATGACTCATCTTATCCAAACTAGATTTTATTGAAAATTTTCATGTATTTTCTAGTATGTTATAAAGAATTCATATGTTATTTAATTTTTTTATTATTATTCATTTGACATTATATGAATATAAATGTCATTTTATCAAATATATATAATCTAATTTTTTGTTTACATTTATTTTTACCTCGGTTTCCGAAAAAATATATGATTTATATTCTAATAATATTTTATATAATTAAACATTACGAAAATATTTTTGGGTATAAAAAGTAATCCTATAATTAAATTCTAATAAATATTATATGGTCAACCATCATTGTTAATGTTTTTTATACTATCATAATCCTGATCAACGCATAATTTTTGACATAGAGTGTCATTTTTTCCAATGTGTGCTGCTATACGGAGGTTATTCAAACTTAACAAGGAGATTATTATAATACACAACAAATATCATTGGATAGTATAGCTAATTTTTTAACCCAATGTGAGTTTCAATTCAAAATTATTGTTTCCATAAATCTGGGACTACATCAATAGATAATTTCAATGAGCTATAAACATTTTCAATTCCCGAAAAAAAATAGAATCTAGATTTTACATTAGTTGCTGATGAGATGTAAGTCCAAGAAATAAATTTACATTCTTAGTGGTCATATGGGACCATAATGAAGTTATATGTTTATGATTCTACTATATAACCAAAATGTCCAGTTGTATGAAGATATAGAGTTACAAGAGTGGTTGAAGATGGTCCTCCCCATGAAATTAAGCATATTCCAAATGATGAAAAATACCAAAACCTAGTTGATCTCCCTGATATTCATGCGAATCTGAATTCCAATGAAGACGATCGTAATAATGGATGATATGGAGACAACGGTGAAGATGAGGATGGACTAGTAAAGGTTGGGGAGGAAGTTTTTAGAAATTCCAAGGATTTACAATAACCTTAAACAACAATAAATAATCCCCCATTATTTTCATATTGTGAGATGTATTGATATGGGTGTGTGAATTCTTAAAAAAATTTATAACACACACAATTGAGATTCATAGAGACTTACTAGATAGGATTAATGAGCTCAAAAATACCTTATATACTAGAAGAAATTTTCAATGTAAATAATCATTTAAAATCACACTAAAGAGATTAAACATTGAGAGGCACTATAGATATATGGTTAATGAATCATACCACAAAAAATATTTCATATGGTGTGATAATTATGGGGAGGATTGTAGATTCTATTTGTGTGATATTTTGGACATTTCATTTGTAGGGTGGAGAATCTCCAGTATTGAGTTATCTCATACATGCGTTCAACCAAACCTCACACACGATCTTACCTAATTGGATGAAAAATTTGTGTAATCCATTATCATTAATATGATTAGGACATACTAAGACATTCTAATAGCCTTAGTGTGAGTGAGGATAAACAACATTCACTTATAATATTTCTTATAACAAGCCATGTATGGAAAAACATAAGGCAATTGTAATGGTCAATGGTGATTGGTATGAATCGTATCAGCTGTTAACGCAATTTCTATCCACACTAGGGAACTATAAACATGTTGTAATTCATATAGATAAAAATAATACATGTCTCAAGAAAACCATCATGATACATCTAGTGTTGAATTTTATTCGATATTTTGGGAATTCCTCCCATGTATCTCCACATTTCTTTTAGGAATAGATTTCATTCATTTTGATGGAACATTTCTAGATAGAAAATAAAATTTCATATTATTGATTTTAGAAACCTAATATATAAGCATATCAATTATTCCCCTTTCCATTTAAATTATCGATAATTAATGATATGAATCATGTAGTTTGTTTTTGGAGTGTATCAAAAACCATTTCACTAACATTCGGGGTGTCTGTTCGATATCTGATCGGAATCAAGAAATTAATGAAACAATCATTTTAGACCTAGATACATAGATATCTCCAAATGATTGTAATCTTTAATTAATTAGACACATTAATATAAATGTATTGAATACATTCCACAATTAATTGATGATGAAAAAAATCCATAGGACTGTCACACATTGCCTTTGTTATTTTTTACTATTTCATTGTAAAGATAAAATTAATATATGTGAAATATCATCTATTCCGTGTAGTATATGAACACGATCAATGAATATTTGATGAAATTATCAAAAAGATCTGCAATGTTGATCATGAATTTTATTATTATATGATTCATATTCCAAATAAAGGGCATTTTCATATGATATCAGGAAGAGGTATGGACACACGACCACTAACATTGTGGAGTTCATCAATAATTTATTTAAGGGGATTCACAAGTTAACTATAACTACCGTAGTTCTAGAGACATTATATCATTTCATGAAAAAAAAATTTGATAGGAAAAAACTTTCCTGATATGGAATTTAGTAAGGTCTAAGGTACATAATCAATGATCCATTAGATATTGAAAAGAATATTGAATAATCATCTAGTTATCATGTCTTTCTTTTTCTAAGGGAAGACTCTCAATTTTATGTTTTATATCATTCGTACCCCATCACACATAGAATCACTTACAAAATGGGTCTATTTATGGAAACAATTATATATCAATGGGGAATCATTCAGGAATCAGGGTTTCCAAGCGCACACGTCATCGCAACATGTGCCTCTGTGAACAAATCATTGGAAGAATATGATTATCTAGTCCACTATATGGACACCATTCCTAACTGGTATGATTCTCTATGGATGTCTGTTTGGTTGTTTTGTTATTTCTAAAAGCCCTATGGCCGGTCGATATTGATACTTGACATCAACCTATTGCATCCCTTGGGGAGACCAAAGGCCAGTAGGATGTGGATTGAGATAGAATGGGCTCGAGAAAAATTATAGAGATTCATATTCACCATATATCATCAAGATGTACATAACTAGAAATGAATCCTTCACATTGTTTGGTTTTTTTGACAATTTCAACCAAAATATTGTATTTTTTGCAATATTATATTCTCATATTATAAATTTTATGATGTTATCTAATTTTTCCTTGGTTTTCTAAACCTCAAAACCTAAAATATTAACCCAAAACTCAAAAACATATTCCACATACCATAATCTCCAAATTCTGAAACCTTCCCCCAATAACCAAAACCCTACTCATGAGTTTGTATACTCAAAATGGAAAAACTACACAAAAAAATCATAAATCCAATACCCAAAAAAATATCTGAAACCACAATAAATAAAATATAAATCTTAAAAGTTAATCCCTAAACTTAAAGACTAATTCCTTATTACCTAGTCTCAAAAAAATAAACCCTAAGCAATAAAACTTAAACCCTAACCATGAAATCAAAAACCAAAACCATAAAACCTTAGAAAAAAAATCCAAAACCCTAAACCCAACATCCAATATCCAAAACTCATATATCTAAACCATTGATCATAAAAGATTCTCCCTAAACCCAAAAAACATCTTTAATTTAACTTGGTTTTAAAAACATTATGTAATTGATATTATAATAAACTTATATGTAATAAAATAATAGTATCATATATTACAGTTCAAGAAGACAAAATATGATTTTAGTATAATAATGATTATATGATTAACCATATTTCTCAATATTATTTGAACAATCAAAATAATGATTATAAAACATTTTCAAATTATAGATTAATGTTATACCAAAGAGTAATACTAGAGGGAGGTTATAAAAAATGAGAAACTAGGTTTTTATAGTACTAAACCAACAATATGGGTTCGTATAGATACTTCTGTAGCACTAACATAACATCAAGAATAAAATTTTGGAAAATTAAAAAAATTACAAGAGGAATAATGACAACAAAAATTGTGATGGAATCATTTAATGTAAATAATATTATTATTGTCAACAGTCATCCTACGTCATGGTTCATTTCCCAAAAATTCATTCTTGATGTTCAGTTATTTTTACAAATTGACCCATAAATGTGAGAATATAATCATGAATCATACCATCATGTAGACAATCTATCACAAATTAAAAAGTATTCCATTTTATAATAAACATTTAAATAACAATTAAAAATTATTTATAAATAAAAATATATATTACTATATCTTAAAAAACAACCTTTTATAGGTAAAGCATGTCATAACAACACGTTGGTAATATTATTTTAAATACATGAAAACATTCCCAATTCACATTTCATAAAACAATGTGAATAATCATGGAATGTCATGCTTCTATAAGTCATAAAATTCTATTTACCATAACATTATTTTTAAATTTTACACATATGACACATATCGTTAGATTATATTAAAAGGGATTATACCATACTACTCACTCTATAGGATAACCAGATTTCTCAGGTCATGATAGACAGTGGCGATTATTAATTAATCAGAGTGCATAGAGAACTCCATTTGCAACACACACATCCTTTACATGCCATTAGAACATACATGAACTCTGATATTTTATTTGAAATTTCTATCTATATTTCACATTTTTCAACCATCGACAGCTTGTTTCACTCACGAAGAGAATGAGACTAGGGACACACACATTCCACCTTCTAGAGAGAGATATGACCATCACACACTAGGGTGTGATAGTGCTTCTTGGTATTCCAATCTAGTTGGATCTTTTTTTGGACCCAATCATGTATCTTATCCCTACCCCACTCAGTGATTGTTAGGTGTCGAAATATTTGAAATCGTAGAGCTATAGATGGTGTATTGATATTTATACCTTGGATAGAGGTGTCGATTCCATATTTACCTGATGAGGATGATGATCTGATTGTCGTGTGATATTCATATGCATATATATTACATCTCATTGGAGAAAACATGTATAATTGTCACTCATGGATGCACGTTAACATGATGTATCTGCCCATACTATATGACTGTGATCTGTCTGGGATGTATATATTGGGATCAACCAGCTTGGTATTCTCATATTGAACATTATATAGACTACCCCACATGTACTACATAGATCTCCTGGGATGAAACATCCATCTTTATATTTGGTCATGAGAGAGAATCCCACAATTCCCCCTAATATTGCTGGTCATATGATGTTGATGGAGGTGATGCATGATGCCCCGCGTAGATGCTGGTATGATCACTAATTTCTGTAGGTTTATGATGATACTAGGAGTTATTGAATTTAATTTCTCATTATTATTCACTATTGATGTTTCTATTTTATAGGTGATGTTAGAGACATGGTTTCTGTGTGGTCATAAGATACCATTTGGGAATATATTTTCTTAAGTAAGATGATCTCTTACCTGACCACAAATGTATATACAATCCACCACTGCTTAACAAATTTAATAATAGAATAAATTATCATATTTAGTAAAGATAATTTTTGTCAAAGGTCAAATGTCATTTGAGATTTCATGTCTTCCATATTGTAATATTATAGACTAGATTCCATAATAATGAACTAATGGTGTTGAGGTTTCGATGATTGTATTTCCCCTTATAAAATAACATATTTTTGAGTGGAAGCATCCTGATAGAGTCAAACACACGTATTGTTGTGCTTAGCTGATTCCATTGTTGATGAGACAGATATAGAAGCACCATGATGTGAGGAAAACAGGGTGGTATGAGAAGATTATCACTGAGTACCCACCATATTTCTCGACTTTTATTGTAGATGTCTAGAATTTCATATCAAGGGTATACATATGAGTCAGTTCATTGTTTCAGGGCAAGTCAATTATGATCCCTGCAATAGACTGAAGTCTATATTGTACCTTACACAACACAATAGTGAAATTTAAAAGTCAATAAATATCCATTAGTTTGTTTATTGAACTCTTTTTTAATTCATTTTTAATCACATTACAGGGAACTCAATGGGAGCCTCTTGTTCGCATACGAGATGAAGAAGAGTATGGGGTCTTTTATCGGGCTACCGCATATGCTAAACAATGATAGAT
The DNA here is from genome assembly GCA_963277665.1 of Viscum album. Taxonomy (NCBI): domain Eukaryota; kingdom Viridiplantae; phylum Streptophyta; class Magnoliopsida; order Santalales; family Viscaceae; genus Viscum; species Viscum album. The sequence goes on from OY728136.1 coordinate 1,600,084,190, forward strand.
GATGTCATATTATGTTTCCCTTTGTGATAACATCATCAAGAGTCCAGTCCATATAATGAAGGTTACCGACCTTGAATAACATCCTGCATCAGCTGCTAGTGCATAAAAGTGACAATGATGATGATGTAGACAACTGCGTGCTTCACATGAGACCTCACTTGTTCCACGAGAAGAGGTCGACCCTCTTGTAGTTTTGCCTCATCATATTAAGGATGTGCATGATGTTGTTGGGGATCCATCATTATTGAGGGGATATCCGTAGTTCTGTCCATCTTGGGTTCCAAATCCATTGTAGCCTTGGGGTCCATATCCATCACAATCGTGGGGTCTAGATCAATCGCACCCCTGTGGTATAGCTCGACCATAGGTTTGGTTCCACATTAGGATTATGGTAGATCCTTATACCACCATAGTGGGAGATGGATGGCAAGAATAGTATGAGATGTAGTTAATGGTTCCTCCCACTAACACATAGGTCGAGGTTGTGATAGTCAGCATTCTGCTGCCTGAGGATTAGTCCTTTCCAGGCCATCAGACCCCACACTGAACCCTATAAAACATCATTTTCAATGGCCACCATGTGGAATGGAATATCCTCTTTATTGACATAAAATATGATTGTACATTTTCATTTATATATTTCATGTATCTTGAAATGAAGATTTATTATTAATATTAGAACATATTGTATGTTTGTCCAATTTTTTTGTTTTCATTAGCATTTTAGGAATATTTTATATTTAACAGCTTTCAATGTCTACTACATAAAACATAGGAAGTAATTATTTAATTTAAGGTATATAACATTAAAAGCATATATAATATACCGTATAAAAATAATTTAAATAAAATTTAAATGATATCCTAGACACCGAAAATGTTTTTCAAAATAAATTGTTTCCTTACTAAAATTAATAAATGAAAATGAAATGAATATAAGAAAGGATACATAGATGTGAGAGAAAATTTAAGGAATATCGAATAGGATCCAAAGACAACTATATAGATTTGAAATCCTACAAAATATATACTATTAGACCCATATAAATAAAAATAAAAGATCGACTAATTTTTATATATATAATAAATGTTTTAATTTTCATTTATATTGGTCTTATAATATATATTTTATTTTCTAGCAAAGTCCCCTATGTGAAATATTTTTATCTTTCATGTTGTTGGATTAGGAAGAATATAAATTAGTTTTCAACAAAAAAATTTCGATATTATTTTTAATTTTCACTATTTAATATATTTTCAATGCATGTTTTTAATATCGTTTACATTGGTCTTATAGTTTATATTGCATAGGCTAGAAAAGACACAAACTTGAAACATTTTTATATTTATACATGGTGGACTAGTTTTCTTATAAATTATTTTTCATCAATATTTTTATGAAATTATTTAAATTTTTAACTAAGTATTACACATTTAATAAATGATAAAATTTTATTTTCTGTTAGTCTTATTGTATATATTTTATAAGATAAGAATTCCATGTACTTGAAACATTTTTATGTTTCAATATGGTGGTTTAGAATGATAATGAAATATTTTACATCAACCAATATTAAGAAATTATATTAATATTTAACTATTTTATATATATTTCATAAATATTTTAATTTTTATTTATATTGGTCTTAATGTTTATATTTTATAGGCTAGAAACATCTGGTACATAAAGTATTTTTTTCTTTCATGTTTGTGGATTATAATACATATAAGTAAATTTTCATCATCAATTTTAAGAAATTATTTTTATTTTAAACAATTTATAAAATTTTTATCCATGTTCTACCTTTCTTATATATGTCAAAAATATTATATATTTTATAGGCTAAAAAAGTCCCATACATGAAACATTTTTTAATTTCAATGATGGTGTATTATAATGCTTTGATATTATTTTTAATTATATTTTTTTAATAATGTTTTTTTTATTTTTAACTATTTAAGATATTTTTAATCTTTGATTTAATTTCTCTTTATATTTTTAATATAGTTGATTTTTAATAGGATACAATTTCATATACTTGAATCATTATTATTTTTCATGTTGGTGGGTTAGAATGCTTATAAATTATTATTTATCCAACATTTTTATGATTTTTTCCGACTAATTATTATATGTTTGATCGATGTTTTAATTTTCAAATATATTGGTCTTATAATTTATATTTTTCATGATAGACATGTGAGGTAATAGATACATTTTTAAGTTTCATGTGGTGGATTAGAAATCATATAAATTATTTTTCAAAAATATTTTTAAAGAAAATATTTTTATTTTTTACTATTTATTACAGGTTTAATCCATGTTTTAATTGTAATTTATATTATTATTATTTTAATAATTTTATAGGCTTGAAATTTTAGGTACATGAATAAATTTTATGTACATTATTGTTCGATTAAAAGGCTTATAAAATATTTTTCAGCAAAAAATTTCAGAATTTCTATTTATTTTAGGTTATTTGTAATTTTTCTATTCTCTATTTTAATTTTCTTTTATATTTTTCTTATTGATTATATTTTAAATGATAGAAATGTCAAATAATTGACACATTTTTATTGTTAACTTTTTTGGTTTATAAATCATATAAATGATTTTTCCCCATCATTTTAGGAAATTATTTTTATTCTTTAATATTTTTTATATTTTTAATCAATGTTTTAATTTTCAATTATATTTGTCGTATAGTTTATATTTTATTGGCTACAAAATATGCGTACATGAAAAATAGTAAAATTCGGTTGAAAGTTTATTGTATTTATATAAATATAAACATACCAAAATTAAAATAAAAAATAAAAAATAAAAATATATAATAAATAATATATAAAATAGTAAAATAATTGTTTTATATGAAAGGTTGTATCACCAATTCCACCATTGGATATAACCAAAAGGTACCAGTAGAGATACCATCTTTGAGGAATATATTTTATAATATATTTAACATTGAAATTTAATTTTTTTCCAAAAACATATTTTAATAAAATCCATAGAAGGATAAAATGACATACCAACCACATGTCAAATTTGGCCCCAAAATGATACTTCTGAACAATAAAATTCACAATTGAATTTTTTGCACATATAACTCATTTTCTATATATTTATTAAGAATTATAATTAAATGACTCTAATTATAATCAGATACTATTGAGTATATCAAAGAAAAATCAATAAATTAAAATTAAATTATCTCGATAAATATTGAATAATATTTTCAGTAGATATATAATAATTGTGGGTTCATTAGCTAATGTGAAGAGAATTACTATAAATTCATAATGTAAATACATCATTTGAAATTAAATATTTGGAATATCCCCTATTAATCATCATTGATGATACCCAAAATAATGATAAATCAATAAAAACATATTAATATTCTTGATGTTGGTAAAATAATTCATTCATATAGGGAAAAGGATACAAGATCTTTTTAGTACAAGAATTAATTTCCCTTCAGTTGATAAAAATACTTATAGACCCATATTTATTAAAATAAGGAATACTATACCCCCTAGTTAAAAAAATGGGATAATAAATCCATTACCAACCAGATAAATCTATTTATTCTTTAGTTCCACTATTTTTTATATATCATTCTTATAGACAGTCTTAAATATTTTTTTAAGGGTTATAATCCATGTAAAACAAAATATTACATGTAGTTTGTTGTGTGGGATGTAATCATGGAAACAAATCAATGTATTCATACACAACATTTAAATTATCTACTATAATGGTACATTTTCCATAAATTAACCGTACCTTCTAATATTCTCTACAAATTTAAATATTGAAAAGTACTAGATGTTGATTTAAATTTGACTATACAGATTTTTTATCTCTTATATATATATTTTATATTCAATATCTCTATAAATATTTTTAAAATAATTTTAATGAAAATATATTTTATCATTATAATTTGAAGGAAAATATTTCGAATGAATTTCATAAATGTAAAAATATATATAATGATCATGTTTTAAAAAATGGAAATTCATTGTGTTGAGATAGAAATTGGCTAAATTATCTGAAATAATGTAAAATTTTGACCATACATATTGGCTTTGAATTCCATTATAATGATACTAGGGAAATATATATTTTTATTGGCATAACTGAAAGATATAAAAGAGTAAGAAGATCCATAATCGAAAAAAAAATCACTTAAATTTAAGTGGAAGATCAATGCTCCTACAACTATATATTTACAAAAATCATCATTAGAAATAGTGACCATACATGACCTCCATCATCCCATTTAATTTTCTATGGAAAATTTCTAAGATGCATGATAAATTCATTCAAATAGTGACACATCTCCTAAAAGGATAATCATTAAAATTTAATTATTTTTTTCATTATATTTAAATTAGAATCATGTTGAAATGTTCTATGAAATTACTGAAAACAACCATTCTAAATATGAATTTTCCACAATTTCACATTCCATAAATATTTCTTGTTATAAAATCTCCCCAGAACATGTTCACTTTTTATGTATTTACATGTTACAAGTACTCATCTATCTGTGTATGGTCATTCATTTCAAAAGAGACTAAACACATGGATAATACCTTGTATATATTAATATCAAATGATACAATATATTTATATATTAATTTTTTTGAACTAGATACATATTCTGTATTGGATATTTATATTAAAATGAAAAAAAACTACAATTTAGATTACACCTATAGACTACAACATGCTATTCTAACAATTAAATGTTCTCTTTAATCATAATTTTTTTCCACATTCATTTTAATTATAAATAATAATTTCCATTCATTTCTCATGGGGAATATATTTTTTCATTAGTATTATAAAAAATTAATTCAATTCACATATTTTTTTTCCTCCGCAACCTTCGTATTTTGATTTAATAACCCATATTGATGTGATTTCAAAGAGATATGATAAACTCCCAAAGAAATATTAAGAATTTCCATACACCCAAATGAATTATATATCAACTACAAGGAAAATATCCATTATCAATCCATAAAAGGATAATAAGTATAATTTAATAATTGAGGTTGTTGATGCATTAAGTATTCCAACATTGTTTCACCTTGTTTGTGTTGAGTAGTATAATATATATATATTAATGTTATTATTTGTATCATAAGTCATATGCCCCAGTATTTCTATATTTTTTTGATATCCCACTCGTGTTCTACTTCCAACATCATTTAATTTCCTAGGATGTAAACCCATACACAAATTAAATACATTCATACATTTTCAGTTCATTCATATAACATCTATTTCTAAACAATGGTATATTCTGAATTTAGTTATAAAAATTTCAACCCTACATCATACTTAATAATTCAAACTATTTCATGAAAGCTAACATAAATCTTATGTGTATACATTTATTATGTAACTCCCTAACATTATAATTTGAGAACATTATATTCAATTGCATGTATGACCCACAACACCAATATTGTATGATAATACAATTTCATGGGAATTTAATATATATTTACTATTTTATATAACATCAATATCTGATTGAGATTGAAATCTATGCAATAATTAGTTATCATGGAACACATGCAACAATATGATTATTCAATAGCATGTGATGTTTACAAGTCAACGATTTAATAAATAAAAATAATTAAATTTAATAAAATAGTTACAAGCTAGCTATTAAATTAGAATTTATAAATATGATTAATTAACATATGATATTATATGGTTTACAAAAATAAAAAATCAATTCATTGGTAGTAAATTTGTTTTAATTGAATAAAATAATAAATTGGATATAATAGAAATGTTTTTAATCCAACAAATCTGTTTTGACATACTAAATTAAGTAAATTTTAATAATTATATGATATTAATTGAATAAATATGATATATAATTAATAAAAAATTTCATATTAATCCAATATATTTTATAGTCATTATATAATAATAAATCATATTTTACACCTATAAACTATATTGTCAAAAAAGGAAATTTTAAAAAAATTGATTGGAAAACAGATTTAAAATCCAAAATTTTATAGTGTAATATATTTTTTATGAATAAGTAAAATTTATAATTGAAATCAATAAATAATTATTTTCATAGGGTGATTTTTTCATGAATTATTCATTTTTGATGAATGGTGAATAATAATAACTTTTAATTCAATTTTTTTTTTCTAATTTGGTAATGGTAAATTATAAATTTGATTGTTTTTAATGTTTAAAATTGTTAAAATTTTAATACATTGTTCCAATTTAGTTCATTTTAATCAACTTATCTTTGACCCAATATACCAAAACATAGAAAACTATTGAACATTTGAAATTAAAGACAGACATTGTCATCCCATTAGTGATATTATATTTTAATTAGTTTCTTCAACATATGTGATTGAAATGTGGGAATAAAGATTAAATATTTAGATTTATAATAATTTATAATTTTTAATATGATATACTTATTTTATAAATAAATATATTATTGAATGTAATTAATATTAATTACATTAATTAAAATAAAAATTATCATAATAGTTGACTGAACATTAATCATACGGGCCAAAATGACATAGAAAGTATTCAAAAATAAATTGGATGCCCGAATTTGGACACCATCCTACCATTTTTGGAATTTTATTCATTAATGGTTATATTTACATACGAAAAATTTAGGTGTAATTCCCATCATAGAAATTTTCATGAATACTACTCCTCCGATATAAAAAATAACTCAACCCTACATCTTCCATAAACCTCTATAGACCTATGTTGTGACCAATATATGCCCTAGTATATACTATACATCCCTCCCCTAAATATATTATCATCACCTTTGGATGAAATTCATATGTGGTATCCCGTTAGTGAAACCCAAAATGGGGTACCCAATAAAGAGGTAACATTCTTCATTATGATCTTTAGTTTAATTTCCATTTTAAACCCCATCAACTATTATAATTCCAAGAATAAATAATAACCGAAATATAATAAATATTCATATTTTTTTTATTCTATGTTTTGTTCCTACAGTTACACAAACATCCATTTAATGGTAATTGAACATACAATTCATGTATGACAAACTACCACCTCACGAGATGTTGATTGTTCATTTTTAACATTACCACCATTCATGGTTAGGGATTATGATGAAAAAAATTTATATGTGATATATATTATATTAATAATGTATTTATACTTTTGTAATTGTTACATAACACATAAAATTATACATTCCATTTGTGTAAATATAATAACATCGTTTGTGGATGTCTGGACTACCACCATCTCAAAGCAATATGTTTCATTCAATTAATACATTAAATGTATAATGGATAGTTTTTATAACTATATGTATAATATATGAAATATGTATGAAAATATATATATAATTCTACAAATATTTCATTTAATTTTCAATCTTTTAATATGCTAAAAAATGTTACTAGCGTTCAGGCTACGTATAACCTATTGTCTCCATGAACCGTATATTTAATTTCCCATATTAAACATTTATTAATTATTATATATATATATATATATTTGATATTTAAATAAATTTTTACATTATGTAGATGATTAAACTAATATATAATCGATAATTAAAACATGTAACATGTTAAAATATACTAGACAAACTATGCAATTAATACCCAAAATTGTGAAAATAATTAAATATTTTTATCCAAAGTTTAATAAGTTGTTATAAGAAGATAAATTAGGATACTATAAATATTAATTATTTTCATAATTATTTTATTATGTATTAGTAAACCACAATAAATTAGTTTTAATTCTATTCACTCAATGGGAAACAGAATAAAAATGATTTTCATCTTACCTTTTTACATCAAATAGTCCAATGTCATATTCATATATTAGAACATTTATGATATAAATATACTCTAAATTATGATATATTATATAATTAATTATATTATTATCTTGATATTTAATGTTTAAATTAAATTAAATTTTTACTTCATTTAGAGAACTTGTTTTTTTCACAAAACCATTTTATCGAAATAGGTTATATTATACATTATTAAATTTAATAAATTAGTTTATTATATAAAATATTTCCCTATATTTTCATGCATCACATCATTCTAATTATTATTCTAATTACTTTCTAAGAAATATATTTGACCATTATTTTATCGTGAAAAAGGAATTATAATTTTAAACTATAAGACATGCACAAATCTACCCATATTCTTTTCATCAATTATTTCTCTAAAAATTAAGTTGTAAATTTTTAGAGATTTTATTGAATTTATTTTCATCAATTGTTTTTTTCAAAATGTATATCTGACGAAATATATTGTCCTAAATATTTATTTAATGTACATATTTTATTTAATTAATGAAAATTAACCATTCTTTAACTCCACATGGGACACTAATTATTGATACCATCATTGTAACTTTTTTGGGTGATTTATGAATCCTTTTTTACATAGATAATATTTAAATTCATAGTTTTGATTTGTTTTTTAGTCCCCAGGGAATGTTAAATTTTTTATGTCAATTAAACATTGAATTTTCCCAAAATATCTATGTCTTTTATCTGAGATATTATTATTTCCTAAACTGTGTACCTTATTTATTTATGGTTTTCACAATGAATTTCTTTTGATATATTAGGAAATATTGATTAAACTATATCATTTAATCAATTAAAATATTTGAAAATTCCAATTTTTCATGAATTAAATTGGTTATTTGATATATAAGGAATTATTTGGACTTGTATGAATCCAGTGGGTCCTAATTATTGATATTCCCTCAATCTATTAGTAGTCTTGTGGTATAAAATTATAAGGTGAACCAAATATAATTAGTTTTTCATCATGTATGTTATAGTCCATCTTCAGAATGGTATTTATGGTATAGGTATCATATAATTTGGGATAATGGTGTCTAATAATTAAGAAATTTCACCACTTAGATTCAACTATAATGTTCCTATGAGATTTTGTGTCGAAATATCAATGGATTCATCTCAGTCTCATTTCATTAATTAGAAGGAATGTATTTCATTTATTTTTCATTCCATATTGATTTTAACTCTTCATGTTATTTTAATTTCATTTTTTATCATCAATAACCATTTGATATTTTTATCCATTTAGTTTACAAGTTATGTATAATGCCTGTTTAGTTACTTTCTTACCAATGTTAATTATACCCATTAACTCATTATTAAATTCTCTATACTTGACAATTACTGGAATTTTGTGCTCACCATTATTTTTTCCTTTCCCCTGGAACCCAAGAAGAGTACAGAAAAAATATAAGAGGATACACTCAAAAAAATAATTTATTATCCAATAAATTTATATTCAATTTTGAAATAATTGTTTTTATTCGTATTATAAGACACATGTATGTATATAGTTTACAAAGACAAAAAAATTATTGAGGTTTTTATATTTAATTAACTGTAATCATGAAAATTTAATTGATGTAGACACTAGCTTCATGAATTTTGGGATTGGGTAGCTACATTTGGAATTATAGGATTATTAGTACCAACCATGGGAATAATATTTAAGAATACACATAACAGAAAACCTGCCTTTATGTTAGAAATTGATGATAAGTATATAAGAACATATTCAAATTTTGTTTTGGTAGAGAATATGTGGGTCTTCCTAGGAAAACATCCCCATATGGATAATACAATTGGACACAGATAGGCAAAACATATACCTTGGGGTAATAACTCTTCAAAGGTCTATCAGACCAAACATAACATAACCTGGTAAAATATAACGGGTCTTAATAGTGTCATGGTATGATAATCCTTGGGGATACTCAGAGGTTAATTCATATTTTCATTACAATAAAATTATAAATTATTTGAATAATTAATGATTATTAATGGAATATGTTAAACCGTAGAAAAATTAAGGGCCAATGTTGAAATAAAACAGATGAATAATTAATGAATTGACGATGTGTTCCAAACATTATTTAAATTTTAATTCTGTGATTAATAATATTTCAAATATGTAAATCATTTTAAAATTGGAAATTATATTAATATAGTTTTATAAAATGGAAACTTGTATTATTGGTAAATATAAAACAGGTCCTTCAAGTCCATGTGACATGAACCCATAAATGAAATTTTTATGGTTTTCTCACCTTCCATTTCCCTACACAATTTCATGGTTAATTTTTCATATTTTTAGTTAAAAAATTGATGAATAAATAATAATTAAGAACCAATAGTATTACTCTTCTAGTTTAGAGGTTAATATACTAACCCTATTGATTTTAATGAATATTTAGAGAAAAACGGTGAGACTTCTCACTCTTTTATGTACCATAATCTCTTATAGAGGTGTATTTTATGGCTTTTGACGTCAATGATAATTTTTTGACAACAATTTCTTGAGGAAAATGAATAATTGAAAATCCATTATAGGATAATAGAAGGATGAAATTGGGTTCATAGAAATATATCATGTATGTATATGGTATTATATTATTAATCAATAAAATAATTCATCAAAATTTTGAAAATAATATTAAAATAAATTTTTCTCTAAATACATTAATTTTGTTTAGAAATGATACAATTTTAAATAATCATAGATTTATGGCTTTAAAGTCATCATATTTTAAATTTACCCTTCAATTGGATGTGATTGATGACCTAAATTACCCCATTTAAATATTTACAGTTTTTATCCATGTACATTTCTCTAATTGCGAATGATTTTCTCACACATAGAGTGATACTTATATATTAGTCCATGTGAGTTGTGGACATCACATTGAAAGATTTCTAAAGGATATTTTCTAAAAATTTATCATGATGTGTGATTTAAATATAATATAATTAAATAATTTATTATCAATGTCGATCTTAAATTGTAAGGACATAATTTAATTATGTTACGATGATTATAATGGTGTGAAATTATAATATAGGAACATTAAATTCGATAAAAGTATGAAATTAAAACCAAGTACGTATGGAAATTTAGTATCATGATACCTTAATAATATATTTACTATTTTAAATAAAATCAATCTATGATATCTCTTGTAATGCACAAAATACTATGTTAGCTTAAATCCCTCATAATAGTTAGGTTTTCATTTTTATTATGTTACACGGAAGACCGTGTTTTAGCGAATTATACTAATTTTATTTAATATAAGATGATAAGGCAAAGATAATAAATTTACTAGTAATTTAAATGATTATATTAATTAATAATATAAATGGTTAAAAAAATATAAAATTAATTCATTTGAAGTAATATTACTATAAATTAGTAAATGAAGCAATTCAATAAAATCGAAAGGTTTTTTTCCAAAAAAGTTGTTTTATTAAAATATATTAAATTAATAATAATTTATAATGATATTAATGAAATAAATTATTTATATAATGAAATGTATATTTTTTATATTAATCCAACGGACTTCATAGTCGTATGATAATAATATATCATATTTTGTGCATAAAATTGGTAATTTTATAAAAATGATTTTTTAGCATTTATTGGATAACAAATTTGAAATAAAATTGATGAAACTTTTATATTATTTTAGGAAAATAAAAAATTAATTTTTAAATATAACAATAAAAATTATCTACATTTAGATTATTGGTACATTTCAAAGATGTTTCATATTTTTATGAATAAAAAATTATCGAATTTTCTTTCAAAAAAGATTTTTTTTCTAATTTATCAATATGGTAAAATTATATTTTTCACGTATATCATATTTTGAATAGATCAATTTCACATTGATTAATCCAATTTATCATATTTGAAACAATTTTCTTTGATATTGAATACAAGTACCCAATAATATATTTAACATTTTTCATTGAAACCCCACTTTATCATTGCATTTTGGGGATTAAATTTAAATTAATTTCCCTCACTTATATTATTGAAATTATGTAAAATAGAGTTAGTATTTTTAGTAATGCTATATATATTGAATAATATAGAACTAATATTTTCTATGAAAAGGATTGGTGAGAGTGATTATAAATTACAATAATGATTAACAGAACAATTATCTTTCTAAGGGACTACACCCTAACCATAATAGTAAAAATGACCTAAAATATATCCATAAAACATTATATGTTAAAATATTTTCTGTATAAGAAGTTTATCAATGTTTTTCCATTATTTTATTCATATATGATATAAAAAAACATCAGTGGAATTCCCATTTCAAAAATTTACAAGAATGACACACCTCATTGAAAATAAATATGAACTCCCCCTTTTATTTCATAAAACCATTCGATACCATTTATTAAACCAATTCTGTAGAAATATCCCCAAGACATCTCTCTTCTAAACCTAGAATCTTGAACTTTAGAAAGTAATCTCTCCTATGAATTCCTTTTCGTATAGACCAAATAATGTTACCCTAAGTATAGGAAACATCCTTCCACAAGATATGTGGTTTTATTTTAAATCTACACCACTAGAAAACATATTATTTGACAATTATATAATGAAATATGTGTCTTAAATATAATGGTAATTTTTATTCTATGTTTTTTACCTACACATACATACACATCCATCCAATGTGAAAAAAATACAGTTCTTTTTTGTGGAACAACCACCATGAGAAATGATGTTTTTTCATTTTTTTCTAATACCAAATATCATGGATGATATTTGTGATTTTAAATATAAATAATTTATATAATATATTTATAATTCATTAATTAACATATAATGTATACCTTGAAGCCATCTAATTTTTGTAAATATAATAGCATCGTGTCTGCATATGTGGACTATCTCCTTCTCAAAGAAATGTGATCCATTCACACAATGAATGAAATGTATAAAGGATGGTTTTATGAATCCAATGTAACATATATGGAAGATATATTATACTATATTTATGTCCAAAATTCTCGTATCCATGTGGAAAGGCCTCCTACTTGAAATCCAATAAACCGAGGTTCAAATTTTGGTGGAGGTGAATTTTTGGGTTACTATTGCAATACTTTAGTAGTCACTATAGTAGTATTGTAGTAGGAACTGTTTGGTACTATTGCAACTAGATCTATTCATCTGATTTGTGCCTTTGGGCCACCAGTTTGGGCTTTCAAGTCTCAGTGCCTTCATGATATGAAAATCCTTCATGCCCTATGGCCATCGAGCCACAAAGACCATGGAGTATCCCAGTTCAAACAGAGCATGCCCCAGAAGAGGATCAGATAAATGTGTTCCAGTCACCAGAACCTGAGCTAACCGGATTGGAAGAATGTGAGGGTATAGAAACCGCCGTCGGGATGAGGCACCGTACATCTTTGTATGGTGCAAAGCAAGCCAATCAGTAATGCAAGTTGGGGAGCTAGGAGATCAATGATGAAAAAGCTGGGGAGTGTAGTTCTAGTGATTTGGTCCTATGGGTCATGTATTGGGCATAGTATTGCCATAGTCCATCGGGTCATGTATTGGACGACAGTTTGTGTAAGGAAATTTTATTTGGTCCTACATGTCATGTAAGAGATCACCTTAAACCCTTAAAAGGGGGATTATCCATAAAAATATAAATATGAGGCCTTTAGGACACCTAGTTGTGATATTGGATTTATGAATATTCATTTATATAATTTTCATTTATTTTATTAATAATGAAATTTACATTCAGGCATATGCGAGGCCAACCATCTCCTTTACCATTGCATGTCATTTCCTATCTCCAAATATTATGAATAAATATAAACACTAATATAATAAATATTTATTATATTCAATCATTTTAATTATTTTGGATATGATGAAAAAATGATCTAACTAATAATAACAACGTCTATCAAGTTAAATCATACTCATCAAGCTAGGAAATTAACCTTCAAATTAGTGAAAATAATATACTATTGTTATGAAATGTGTAGTAAGATATTTTAAGAAAAAAATATATGAAATTATAAAAACTAATTCAGGTATATGCCATATTACTAATAATAATTAATATATTATTCATAATGTTAATATCCATTCACACAAAAAAACCCTCAGTGAGGTATTTTTATATCATATTATACATCTATTTGAAAAGTGTCCTATTATTTGTATAATTATTTTGTGTGGTTTATATAATACCAATTCTTATATATTATATCTTTAATTATATTATCTTTAGGGTATTTTTTTGAAGTTATATTTTTCATGGGTATTGTGATTCATAAGATAAAATGTAATAAGAGACATTAACACAATTTTCGTTCATTGAGACATAAATTATTATTGTTCACCTAATTTATTATATATCGTGTTAATATATCCACATCTAAATGTAATATAAATATTAATTATCTATAAATGAAATTTTGAGTTTTAATTTGAATTATTTAGGCTAAGAGGATTCCCAATATGTGTTATGAAGATGAAAATAATTTTTTTAACCCAGTTTCCTTTTATTAGGTTATATTACTTCATTGTAGTTTTTAGTATTATTAAATAATTCATGTTTAGTCAAATAATATTTTTTTAATCTCCACTTGTTTTATGTGGAGTTACATTTTACACCGAATCCAAATTTAATTATTTATTCTCACACAAATATTATTTCCTTCTAAAAGGTTTACAACATAATATGAATTTTTGGATAGTTCTCACTTGAATTTCTATCATAGAAAATTATTGGATAATATTTTAAAAAAATTATTATATTTTCTTCTCCAATGTTCATTCATGCCCATTTCAAAATAATATTTCAAATTTTTTACTATTTGGTTATCCCAAATTTTTAGATATGTTTTTTAATAAAACCTGACTTCATTTCCATATTTGGTCATAGAAACTATTTTCTTCTAAAACCCATATTTTCTAAAGTGTTTTTAAATCATGTTTTTAAACATTCAAAAATTATTTATGAACACAATTTTAAATTTTTGTATTATTGAAAATTATTTCAATATTATAATATTCTATCTTTATGATGTAGGAAGACATCTTTCCCTTTAGAGTGTAATAAAATTATTTATTTTACATTATATGACATGTCAAGTTTACCCACCACAATTTCATCAATTATTACATTGGAAATAAAAATATATATAGGTTAAGGATAAATTTTTTTAAAATTTAATTTCAATGAAAAGGTTTCTCCAAAGGTTTTTTGAGAAAAAAATGATATTTTCCTTAATAATTTTTTAATGTTATTATATTATCTCATCAACAATAAGAAAAATTAATTTTTTCCATTTGGGATAGTTTTTATCGATTCAATGCTTATTTTTATTCTATATGGAATATGACTCTTTTGAATAAGTATTTTATTTTCATTGAAAAAAATTATTAATTTTTTAGTACCATTGGAATATTAAATATCCTATGACAATTGATAATTGAATTTACCCTAAATAGAAATATAAATTATCATTGATATAAAAATTTCCAAAATCATATTCCATATAAATATATGGTGTTCCCTTTGTTTATTATTAGATATCTAGGGAAATATAGATAAATCCATATCATATACAAAATACAGATTTTTAATATGTAACATTGTCCATGAATTAAATTGATTATATGATATATGAGAATGGATTTGGAAAACTACAACATTGGGGGGGGAGTTATACATAACTACTCGAGGTATTATTTTTCTCATGGAATGGATTTAGTTGGATAACATATGATAATGTTGTCTTCACCTAGTATATTATATAACATATTATGAATGGCCTTGAATGTTAGAGAACAATATACCTAGGAAACATGGGATACAATCACTAATAATTGCATTCATTTTGATTCAGTTATTATTTTACAATGATATATTTTTATACATATAAATATGGATGCATTTCATTCATAGTTCATGAATTAAATGGCATGTGTTTATGTTATTATCCTTTCATTATTTATTGGTTATTATTTAGTTATTTGAATGGATCATTTTTCATATACTACAATTAAATATCTTTTATACATTTAGTTTATTAATTTAATTAAATGTGTGTTTAATTACTGACTTTCTCTATTAACTAATATCATTGATTAATTATGGTTTGCAATATACATGACCCTTATAAGGAATTTGGCCATGCCATTATTTTTCCTCCTCCATAAGAATCCATGAATTGTACTAAGAAATTTATGCAAGGATACAATAGATGGAATAAACTTATTATCCATGAAATGAATAGTATGTGCATTAAATAATCATTATATTTTTAATACCAGACCCATGTAAGTATCTGGTTTGACAATATATCTAAACCCATTGATCCTTTTGGATTTGATTCCATATAATAAAGAAAATATAATGATTGTAGACATTGTCCTACGGATTATGGGGTTGGGTTCCTACAGATTATATGAGAATCATAAAATCTGTATAATTGGTAATATATACACGTCATAATTTTTTTATCAAATATTTTATTATATATTTTGATGAAATTAAAAATTAGACAAGAAATATCCCCAAGGACTGTCTATCTTGGTATACAGCTTTAGGCACACTGATTAGGCACAAGTGATGATCAGGTTAATTCCTAATATTTCCCTTTATAGTTGTTAACCATAGGTTAATTTATTTAACAGCCAAAAAACATTCACGTTCCAACCAAGGATTCATTTTCATGGAAAACAAAAAAATCCATAATTTTTATATTTTTATATTATCATTTACATAGACTTATCTATAGACTATATTGTACATTTATCCTCTAAAATATTTGTTTTAACAAATCTATTTCATATGTTTTCCATTAAAATTCCTTTTATAACAACTTTAAATCCATGTACCACATCGAGGTTTAAAAAGGGATCCATGTCGAATATCATATACTAAACACCCCATTATCATTTAATGAATCAAGATATATTATTGGAATATTATCATTTAATCATGGATTCCATAACCTAGACGTTAAAATTATATTTATGAATAAGAATAAATATATTACAAAAAAATATCTCTAATGGTTTTATATATCAAAATATATTTTATAAATCATTATAAATTAGAACACAAATTTCAATAATTTCAATTATTAGTTCAAAGTACATTTTCTTCACAAATGAAATTTTTTTTGGAGAAAATAATATAATTAATTTTATTATTTTTTAGGAATATTATCATATAAAAGGAAAATATTTTTTATTATAATAATTTCAAAATTAACATAAGATTCAAATATATTATTTTTATGAAATGATTAATTTTACATTAAATACATAACGTTATAAATTGTTTAGATACAAGTATTTCATTTCATTAAATAACATATTTTAAACATCCCATTATTTATTTGATTTAATATTAATGTAACATATTGACATATTTATTTAGAATTCTCTAATAAATTATATTTCTATAATTTATATTTTATTTTTCTTGTTAAAGATTATTTTTAGGATTAAAAGTGATGTTTCCGGTTAATAGTTTATAAATAAATAAAATGTATAAATAGTAATTAATTAAAACAAAACCAATAATGAAATATTCAAATTAAATTAATAGTTTATAATGGTTTTAATTTGATATTTATATTAATATTTATATTATAACATTTCATAATGTTAGTCTAATATCATCTAGCACAAGAGAAATGCATTTATGGGAAACAAATTTCTCAAAACATTTTTAGGGATAATTTTAAATTGTATAAAATAAATTAATATAAATAAATCAAATAAAATGGATTCCATATTTTGAGTCAGAATAATTAATATTAGGTAATATGTAAAACAAAATTTTTGTCATAAGGGGCATTAAAAATAGTAAAAAAAACTAGTTCCTGTGGTGCAACACATAGTGATCATATTTTGAGGTACACTAGAAAAAAATTATAAAATGGTTTTCTTTATTTATTGAGGTGTATCTAAAACATATTACTAAATAAATATTTTATTAATTTCTATGCACATTTATTAATATAGAAATCATATTATGAAAAAAAAAATTGTTTTTCAAAAACACCACTCCTCATATTTTATAAAAGTAAAACACCTCATTTTACATTTTAATACATATCAATAAATTTGGATCCACTGGGCCATATACAAATATCCCAAAAACGTCATTTTCAAACTCTGTAATTTTTTTATTCTGAAAAGACATACCATAAGGTCCATAATAGTAGTTCCAAATGAGTTTCTTTTAAAGGAATGTAATTATCTTCATTAGGATCCATATTTATTACATATTATGTGCCAAATTAAATACTTTTTTTTCAAATTATAACTTAATTACTAGAAAATGTTCTAAATTAAATGATTTAGATATTTTTCTACGACAATAAATAACAATCTTCTCTATTATCAAATCTTAAATGAATTCATTATTCTCACATACAATGAACTAACACCTCCCAAATATCGATAATTACATTTACATCATGTCCTATAATGGATTATAATGATGATGTATTTAATTTATATAAATTACATTATTTAAATACTATGTAGTTTAGAAAATTTAAATATCTATTATATTCTCAAGAAATAGCTCATTTTTAAATGATAAAATCATTAATGTGTACGGTGGACTACAGCCTCATAAAGTGATGTGATTCATTTTTATCACCACTACAAAGGAATGGTATTATAATGTTCATTTAGAGAAATATTTTAAGACTTATTATATAATTATAAATATATACTGGTAAAATTAAACTTTCTATAATTCCACTATAATCGTTGAAAAATAGAATTGTCAATCTTTGGAATGTACAACATATTGTCTTCATCATTGTATTCAAGATTAATTTTCTAAAATATATTTCAGATTTTAGTGAAATTGAAGTATTAAAATTATAATAATTTAATTTTTTTTATTATCGACATGAATTAATATATTCCCCTTTGACCACAGTCAACAAGCCGATATATTTTTGACATTATGGACTGAGCATCCTAAAAAACAACTAAAATGGGTATAACTGAACTTGTAATTGGATACGATATTGAAATTATTATATAAATAATTTTATTTCTATTAATTTAAAACTATAAAAGTATATTAATAAAATAATAATAGATATGTGTTAGTTATACTGGTTATATAATAAATATAATGTATATCTAAACTTGAGGTAATAGATTTTTCAAGTCACATTAATTTCCTTTGAGAAATATTACATAGTTAGTAGTTTTTTATATGTATGTGTATACACATCCCTGGAATAAATATTATGAATCTTTAGAGGAGTGTTTTTTTATATAAAAATCCATTCTTTCTTCTATATATCATTATGTTTTTTTCAAGATATTACCATAACACTAACTGATTTCTCCTCTCAATAATACTTTCGTGAGATATATTCCATATTCACCACATATTTTCTTATGTTTAATATGATTCCAACATGTAATATAATATCATGAATATGTTTATCTTCTTTGTATTTAATCTTTCATTCGATGTTTCTGGTGTCATGGGGATTATGATTCAAATGTTACTAAATTGGTAAGAGTTTTCTTTACATTCTACTGTTTATTTGAGATTATTTATATATAAATCACCCATGAGATATTTTTTTAATTATTTAATCTCAAATCCAATATATTTTCAATTTATATTCTTAAACATTAAAATTTATTATACAAGTAAAATTTTATTTAATTTTTTACTAAAAATGATTGAGAATATTTTTTATAATAGTTCACTTTGTTTTTCACCGTGTTGAAACGTAAATTTTTATCCATGCTCATGTTTTCATAAACAATATTGAAAAATATTAATAAAATAATTCAAATCATTTATTAAATTCTTTTTTTTACCATTTTGAACTTTAAACAATTTTTTAATGTAATATCATTATCCTTTTTGGAAGGAGGTACATTAGATCGTTTAAAATAGTTTATATACAAGTTACATTAACATATATTGAATATTTGGAATTAACTATGATCATAACCATATTTCTAATTGACTCACAATTTACATTTGGAATTTGTTTTAAAAAAACAATAATAATAAATTTTTAGAAAATTATTTATTTTCATGATGTTATTTCATAGTTAAGAGGATATTTAAATTATGGAATATTCCATGAATTATTTTAATTCCATTTCAATAAATTCTTAAATCCATTTATATTATGTATTTCTCATAAATTTTATAAATTTTTCTCTTAAAAATATACATATCTTATTTTACCTCTAATTAAGGGTTAATAAATTTTTTATGATCATTTAAACACTTCCATTTTATGAAATCTCTTTAGATTATGACATTTGTCAAAATAATAACATAAATTAAATTTATATGGTCAATTATATTATCTTTGTATTTTTATTTTAATACATTTTGAAAAAATATGAAATACTAAACTTATTATGATGGTGGATCACATATAGTTCTCAATTCATTATTTTACCGTTTATTTTAATGTTCAGTTATGTATTGGGTTTTGACATAAACATAATTTATTACGAGAGTCCATCCATAATGTGGTGTTTTCAAAGAAATTATCCATGACTCGGGTTTGGGTAATGTAATATGATACTACTATATTTCATATGTTCTTATGATACCAAGTTCTATATTTATGCTCCCATTTGATTTCTATTGAGGCCTCTCTTTTCTAATATAATTTTATACTTTTCTCTCTATAGATATTCTTCATAATAATGTTTATTTCATAACATGGTTTTTTATCTCACTGATTTTTTATCTATATTCTTATATTTGTACCATATAGTATTAAGAGATCAAATGGACATAGGTTCTCATTATGTGGAATAAAATAGGTTTTTATTTTAGTCACTGTTTGTTTTATGATTAACCTAGTTTTCATAAGAAACATGGAATAATGATCATTGAATTATAATTAGGAAATTTTTATATTACAATATGGAAATAATATGCATAAATGGATTGGGTCACTAATGTTGGTATCAGAGAAAAGGAAGGATTATAATATATATGGAAACTAAATTTTCTGCATTGGGTGAGGTATGGATCTATAATATAGGGTTTAATGTAGTATTTTGTCTACTAGGGATAGTGTGAAGATTTCCATTTATGATTTGTATCCACATATGGAGTGATATGATAGTTATAAATCATTTTCCATTGGTAACTATTACATTCCAATACAGTTAATATCCAAACATGGTAATTATAATTTAATGGGTTTTACTTAAATAATATACTGAGAATCCTAGGGACAAGTCTCTGCATAACACAATGTTTATAAAAAATATCATGTAATTTGGAAACATATAAGGAATGCAGGATCCCTAAAAATACTTCATTTTATGGATACTACATGTTTATATGAATCTAGCATAGTTATACCGTGGTTTATTAAATATATAAATAGAGTAATGATGTGAAATTTATATTAAGTTATTTCAAGATAGAAATCCTTTTTGGACCCATAGTGAGAAACTATTACAATATATTATTTAGAGATTCACTATAATGTTCATGAACAATTATGAATGTATTAAACATATAGTTATGTTAGAAGATGTGGTAGGAAAAATTACCATGGATAATATTGATTTAATCCTAGACAATGGTATGTCATGATATATATATATATATATGTCATTTTTATGTTATTCCTTATTTTTTTATAAAATTTCTATTTTTATTAATTCATTATAATTTAGATTAATTAATTTATTTTTCAATTCTTGTAATTTTAGAAATCATTAAAATAACCAATCTGATTGTAATTGTAATTACTTCCCAAATATGATTCACACATTAATTGTAATAGTATTTATAAATATTGTGATAATTCCAAATGAGGAATCATAAATTTTGATTAATAACTAGAATGTTGTTGATTTTCCAAACACATCAACTAATTTAATGATGTATTTTATTATTATTTTAGACTATTAACCATGAAAATAGAAAAATAGATTCAATTTTATAAGCATCAAAATATTAGAAGAGGAACCAAGGAACAGACCAATACAAAAATTCATGGTGCCTTATGTCTAACAGAAGAGGAACCATTTCAGTTAATTGCTGAGGAATAATGAAGATCATAGTAAAAAAATTTAAAATAAATAATGGTATGACAATAAAACCACAAAATGTTTAATGATATATATATATAAGGGGAACGTGTTTTATCTGCGTAAATAAAAAAAATATGATGATTAATTCTTAAGGACCTTTATGATGAATATCATTGAAAGGGAATACATTAATTATTTTTTGTGTGGTAACTCTATAATCATATCGATGAATTATTTTTATCACCGTTACGCTATTACTAAGAATCATGACTATACTAATGTTTATAATTTAGTAGTGTTTTTTTCGATTTGGAAGAATATTAAGAATTGTAAAAATTAATTAGTAATTATACTTATCTATCAGGATAAATTTTCTACAAATCCCTATGATTTAGGTATATATAATCATTGATGTGTTCGTGATTTTAATGTATTTATTTTAAATTAAATTTATTTTTTTTTGTAAAAAATAATTACCTATAAATAAAAACATTTCTAAAAAACATAATTCTATGAAAAATATTATATTTTAATATTTTAATTATATAATTTAGAATATTATTAGTTAAAAATAATTTATGATTATAATTATCACTATTTTTTGGATTTAATAAGGACATCCATAAAGCAAGGAGATAATTAGTAACATTAAGATACGTTACGAGGCAAGAACCAACATATGGAAGCTAAAAGGGTGAAACAAAAACTGCTAGCCTACATGATATAATTTTTTATATGAAAATGATTATATATAATTTATTTGAAAAACAAATTTGATGTTAATTTTTTGAATCATATTTTAGTATCAAATTATTTTCAATTTTAAAATTTTTCTTGTGATTAACAATATTTTGGTAAATGATTCATTGGATTGAGGTATATGGAACCCTTATGTATAATTTTTTTTTCTAACATGAAATATAATTTTGAAATACAAAATATTTTTTATTTTGTGGTCATTAGGGATGAACTATTATGTAGTGATTTAAGTTAAATTTTGGATGTGGAGATAAATATGAAGGTGTATTCATTTTTATAATTATGATATATGATTATAGTACTTTTATTAGGTAAATATTTAAATTGTAATGGCTTGGACCACTATGGTCTATTACTCTATGGAAATTTAGTTCATGTAATTTTATGGGAGGTTAAGGTGACTTATCCCTGGCACTTTTCAAAATTTCCAATTTGGTGAACAGTTCAACAAGTGAGACTGCTATGAAAAGTTCCACCAATAGACCGATTTGAAAAATTCCAACCGAATACGAATATGAACATTTCCGCTGGTAGACCAATGTGAAAAGTTCCTTTTGTAGAATAATGTGAACACTTCAAATGGTAGACTGATGTGAAAATTTCCAATTGAAGACTGATGGGAACAGTTCAAATGGTAGGCCCATGTGAAGACATCCAACTATAAACCAATTCAAGCATATCCAACGGTTGACCAATGTGAATAGTTCCAATGGTAAATAGATGTGAAAATATCCATCTATAGACCAATGTTAACAATTCCAATGGTAGAATGATTTGAACACATCCAATAGTAAACCTTGGTGGATAGTAACATTGGTGAGGCTCATGTTAAGACTTCCATCGGTGAGGCTGATGTGAACAGTTCCATCAGTCCAACCGATGTGAATAGGTCCATCGGTGAGATCGATGTGAGTAGTTCCATCGGTGAGGCCAAGTTGACTAGTTCCATCCTCCAGGATGATGTGAACAGTTCCATCGTTGAGGCCGATGTTAACAGTTACATCGGTGAGGCCGATGTCAACATTTACATCGGTGAGGCTGATGTGAACATTTCCATCAGTGAGGCCGATGTCAAAATTTACATCGGTGAGGCCAATGTGAACATTTCCATAGCTTAGGCTAATTTGATCTTTCCTATTGTTGAGGAAAATGTGAATAGTTCCATCGATGAGGCGGATGTGAATGGTTCCACCAGGGAGGCCGATGTGAAGTTTTCTGTAGGTGAGAACAATGTGAACTATTCCATCATTGAGGCTAATGTAAAAATTCCATTGGTGAGACATTCATTGATTACTATTTTCAGAATGGGGAGGTTCCAATAACAACATATATATTCTTTTCCATATTTTGAGTTTGGGAGCAGTGTTTCACCTTTCTATAGTTCACCCCTTTGATGTTTTGTTTGACATGAAATGCATTTAATGCAACATTTTAATGACTATAAGGCAGATTCAAAGGCCATAACTCCTATATTAACATCACTAAGGATCTGGATTCTTTTACATGGTAGAAAAATTTAATTTTATTCAATCCTCTCTTAATGGAAAATCTAGTATATCTTTGACCGCTACCGCGTTAAACATTCCTCCCTATATTGGTTCCCAATGAATCTATTATTTTTTTTTGTTCACCCTATGTTTTTTATGCAACCAATCTATATCAATCAATCTTTGATATAAGGTATGATATATCGTCATTATTTTGGGTTCATCTCATTCTATTTATCCTTTCAATTTCATGGAATTGTAACTCCATGTTCTTAATATTCTTCTCTTGGGTGTTGACTAGTATACTGGAGACTCTACATCCTTGGTTGGATACAGTTTTCATGAGGGTAGAGATTGAAATCGGTTTTGTGGATCGTTCTTGTATAATGAACATCAAGAACCATTAGTGGTAGGGGATTCTTTGGTTCTCTATTCTTTTACATGAAAATGTAGAGTACCATGTTTTAGAAAATAGGATCACAATAGAATTTACATATACAATTTTGGAATCAGATAAATAAATTGATATTGATCGAATATTATTATATATTGTTTTTATAGATAGTGTGATATCTATGTTTTCTATGTTTAGATTTTAGTTTTTGATGGAAATTGGTAATGAACATAATGCTAAAAATTTATTGTTAATTGTTCGAATAAAGATAAAGGGGAATGTAACTGAATCCAGTTGTTGTAAGTTTATTCTAATAATATAGATACTGTAATCATGTTTAATTTTCTTTGGAAGATTACTATTTATGTTTCTTATAGTTGGATCCTAAAAATAAAAAATAGGTTAATTCATGATGGATTAAAGAACTAGTTGCTTGATAAAAACAATTAGTGTTTGGGTTCAAAGTTACCATCTTCATTGTTTAAAGGAAAAGAGCCCAATTGATATGATGTTAGTTTTCATTCTTCTTGTGTTGTGATCTATACGACTAGGGAGTTTTGTTGGTTGTGGCCGCAATTGATGCCATTGTGTTGAGATGGATCAGTTTATGCATGTGGGTGTCATGGAGGACCCAGAAGACGATGGAACAGGTTGGATGAGAATGTTTTGATGATTTCTATTTCTTATTGGTTGTTTATCATCCCTACATTCCCCAATTCTCAAGGATGTTTGTTTTCTTACCCTCCTTCCAAAATGGGGAGAATTTGCGCGGTGAGGGCCACATGCTTTCCTGGTTTAGATTCTAGATAGAGAATTGGTCTACGCTCATAAAATAGGTGGAAAATACTCAATGGTTAGTTCATATACTCACCGTGTTGAGCCCAATTATTATTTTTAGCTTTGAAATTTTTTTATAAAATGATATGGAATATGGGAAAGTAATAATGTTATTAAATGATTGAATAAATGATTTTAGCCCATGTTGTAGGATCTTGCTGGGATATGAAGTTGTGGTTGAAATTTTAATAAAATAGTAATTATTGGGTGCGATTTAAGTTAAGTAAAATGTGGAAATTAATAATGGCTATTTAATGTTTTGGGAATTAAATAATGTAAAGTGAAACAGATAAAAATAGAATGAAGTAATGTAATAAATCTCTTTAAATGTTTGTGTTCTTATAGAATACAGAGACTTAGAAGTGGAAGCCATAATTCTGATATATGTTAGCTGGAGTTGATTCAAAAACAATTTTATTCCCATAGAGTGTTTGTGACCTATAGTATATTATGTAATTTTAGTGTTTCTATATGCTACTCCACCCCTTCAATTATGGAAAATTACACCATAGGGATTCTAAGACCTGGGGTTTTTCCCCAACATTCATATGGGATGATGGATTGATGAATACCACCATTGGACACCCTCTCTTCACATGGTAGTTAGATTTAATTGTATCCATAAAGTTTAGTTTTCCACATATATGTGTATAGAGGGCTGTAATGGCTTGTGGTTATTCACAGACAAATATTCTAGATATACATATCTATGGACTAAACTATATGTAACATGTATATTCTATGATGTCTTGAGGAGCATTACTCTGGGTATGCCCTATAGTGGCTTAAGGTATAATACCTGACTTATGAAACCCTTTATGAATGTTGTGGCATCTCTTGGAAACAACCTAGTTACCTTCCTTAATTGAATGTGTTGTTTTTTTGGATGAGGTGCATGTTGTGGTGCTTCACCCAGGTCTTTTCGGGAAAGACGTTTTGGTGAGAGATGCCTAGGACATGTGACATTGGGGAAAAGCGGAATCCCAGTGAAGAAGTAGTAGTGGGGTCCCACTGTTATTCATTATTATATTATATACTATTGTCTGTGATACTTGGTGAGAGTATATGTGTTGAGGTTGCAAACATAGAATACATGTTTAGGTGACGAGTTGCTTTCACTTTTTGATCATAGTGCTCTAGCATGCCATCTTTACATTTGCACGAGAGACTCCAAGGGGAATCCTTCTGTGTATAATGTCATACTCCCCTTATGTATATATTAACTATTTTTCAGGTCACATGAAGTAGGTTAGAGATCAAGCTGGTTTGTACAAGATAGGGGTTGTAGGTGCTAGCAAGACTTGTGGTTGCTGTTGTTTTTTACTTTATTTTATAGTTGTATTTTGTCCTTTCAGTTGTATTAGTTTTTCATGATAATACATATGTGCACTTGGTTTTTGTTTTATATTTTATTCTGAGTAGGAGTTGGTCGGTGTCTATCTTAACTCTCTATTTCGAATGTGTTCCCTTAGAGGGTAATGTCTCCATTTTGTGTGTTTACTATACCACCTGTTCTAGTCACCCACCTAGGGACTCTTAGAGGTGGGACTCGGGGTTCATTATCTCTCTTCCCACATTGGTGGCCAACGAGGTGTACACCTTGTGTGGAGGGGGGTCATGAAGGTGTGGTATCAGTGGTCTGGTTTGGGGATATGATGGAGTTTGGTGTTAGTCACAAGCAATGATGCATGGGTTGGTACAACAAAAATGTGTTAGTCATGTTTAGCAAGTTATCTAAATACTGGATACCGACAGAGACATTGGAATTAGACCCATGTTATCTGATGCACCAACATTTATTTTTATAAGGGATAGTAAATGAGGTGTTACTAGTTTCAGGGTAGAGACCAAGGAAAGGATCATGCGTCATTATTTTTGGGGAATATGTATGAATGGGGAGACCATGGGATAAGTTATATAAAAATGAATAAAATAAAAAAATTATTAAATTATTGTTGATCCATTCATATTCTATGTTTATGAGCTCTAACTATTTTTTATCTTGTACATATGGGTCTAGGAGGAATTCCTCATTAGTTTTGTCCTAATGATGTCCAGCAGGATGTTCCAGGATTTTGTCGTAGAGTAATGGATGAGGAAGAAAAAACATTGAAGAGCACACTCTGTGAGTTTTATGTCCCGATCCTACTGAAGTACGAGGGTCCCATTTTAGATGTAGTCATAGAAGAATGTTTGGAGGAGGTGGAGTTAGTATTTAGTTAAATCTGTGCACAGAAGGTGCACTGGGTGTCTTTGGATGTGATGATGCAGTATAGTGCAGCAACACAGTGGTGTTTCTTGTTCCTTAGTGATTGTGAGGAGTTAGTGATCTCATGGGAGAAGTTCTAGGAGATGTTTAGAGATGTTTTCCATTATTTGAACACAAAGGCATCCATTCACCAAGACTATCATACTATTCTATAGGGGAGATCCATTGTACGAGAGCTTGTAATCCATTTCTGGAACCATTTACAATATGCTCCAGACCTGTTTCCAGATGAGGAGTCCAGGGAAAGTCATTAGGAGGAGGGTTTGCGTCTAGATATCTAATGTCAGTTCACCCTATTTATGATGAAGACATATCATTAGGTGTTAGAGAGGGTAGATTTCATCAAAAATACATTTTCTAGAACTGTATTGTCATGGTAGGGGATTCATCGTGATTCCTCACGAAAAAGAGCTATGGTCTGGGTTTCACTGTTTTTAGGAAAGAACGGTTTCTACATGGCCGGGTGTAGGCACCAGCTCTCTGTATCTCATTTATCTAGAGGAAAAACTGTTAGGAATATTACAAGGGATATTGTGTTTGTTTTTTTCTTATGGTGGTCGAGGTCATCTACCTCTAAATTTCTCGACCTTTCAGAACAGTCACCGTGCAATAGGGGTTTTGATCAAGGTTCGTCTATTGAGGTAGTTCCTATAGAGGCTACAATAGCATGTTGCACTATATTTAGATCATTAGAGGGTGGATGGGGCAGGCAGAGGATAACCCCCTTAAGCTCCCTGTCCTCAGAGAGCAGATTGTGACCATGGTGGCGGTCTTTATTAGGTTAAGATAGGGTGTGGAGGAGCATAGGGCCATGTTCATGCTTTGTGGTTGCATGTTCCAGGCAAGTGATACATTGTTTGAGGTACCCATTTGATGTTTTATACCATAGGTTATGCCTTGTATGATTCGGTATGGAAACAATCCTTCATATCACCTATAATTTTTCAATCCATGGTAATTGAGGTAGATTTTCTTCTAGTGCTATTGGTGTTGACTAGGACATTTGGAGGTCGAGCTGAATTGTTTGAAGTTTGTAGTGACTATGATCTAGTGCATGAGAAACATCTCTCTTAGAGATATTTCATATGCTTATGGATATAACCATATGATTTCATCCTTGGTATGGATTGGTTTTATTTGGTATAGGCTACACTGGATGGATTTATAGGTAGGTTTTGTTCTTCAATGAAGACAGTGTGCCAATTTTTTTTTAAGAGCGATACAATTGGATGGGTAGGATGTGTGTTCAGCCCTTTTCATCCATGATAGCTGAGCTGATGATGATTTATTTTGTAGTTCTGCAGATTGTGTTTCCAATGGTCGTAGAATAGTACCCTTAGGTTTTTACAAAAGAGATGGTAGCTTTAATGACACAGAAATTCCACATTTTTTCATAATATGGAACATTTAAGTGACCACTAAATTTTACGACACAATATTCCAAGGCCCTGAGTGCCCAGAATGATCCATTGACAAAAAGTGTTTATCCTAAAATTGCGCACAAGAATTGTTTTCCTGATAAATAGCAACAACTATTAAACATGTTATCAGATCATAAAATGGATGGCATTGTTGTGTTAAGGATGGCAGGTTTACCATAGGCTAGACATAAGTTTAGTTGGAACAAGCCTCTAGTGAGAAACCACGAAAAATACATAACCTTAAATAAAATAATTAAATAATTTATTATTAAAATTCTATTACTAATAAACAATGTTTCATGTTAAAAACCAGAGACCACCACTGAACTCGTGATGATATTCATTCCAAATGAAGATACTAACATTGTCTTGCATAGACCATCAGTGGAAGATTTTTTTCAGCCGTAAATAAAATAATTATTAAAAAATTATTTTATTGTAAACTCCTTTACATCTGAACTCTATCTCGGATTGAAAACCAAAGAGATCTATTGATCTTGTAGGGAATTCTCCCCTTAGGCGGAGCCTAACCTCGACTGGTGCGGGTCGAGGGTGACTTTATATAATTTTTGATCCTTTTTAAGATATGTTTAGTTAAATCATTGGTGGTGATTTCCATCTTTTTTATTGGTTCTCAAATTAATGTTTATAGGGAACCATTGAATCCAGAATTATGAGATTCACCTAGAAACAACATAACTTCGGGCGGTGATGGTTGAGCGTGAATGTAAATTTTTGGATTTTTCAAGAAAAGTATTAAAATAATTTAAAAGAATTATTTTTTTTCTCCCCATTGCATGGCGGACATTGATGATATAGGGAATCGATGAATTGGTGACAAGGTACATTAATGAAATAGATTGATGACCCACATTCCTCAATGTAACAGTGAATTAAATGGTTCTAAATAGCGATGTTGTTTCATAAATTAAATAGTGGAACGACGCAACATCACATCATTATGGAAACATTGAAGAATGGTTATATAAATAATTTGATCTGTCATAAAAATTAAGGAGAATAAATTTTGGGAATTCATTGGTGAATCCCAGACTCAATTCTTCCCTAGGGATGAATGAAGAATGACAAATAACACATTTCAATTGTAGGAACTGGGAAGCATCTTCGACGCCATAAACCCTCGAGGAATAAAATGTGGAAAATGACATCATAAAAGGTTGCGGTTTATCTATTTTGAAGTTCCTTATCTTCCCATTCATGAAGAATATAATGAAGGTGGACCAACAGACTAACAGCTTGATCCGCATCTCATCTAATCATGATGATAGTGATTGCGTGATCTTAACATGAGGTTTATTATTCTTTTTGTTATTATTTATTTTTCCTTGTGTTTAAAATGCTAACACTATGTGTGAAAGCCAAACCCAACATGGCCCAGAACCTCCTTTAAACTTTTCCTTTTTTCATTCTTCGTGGCAGAGAAATGAACGCGGTGGAATGGCATTTGATGGATGCGAAACGATGACGACATTCATGTTTCCCAGGAAACATTCGCTGGTGTGCCTTGCTGGTGGCAGCTGGAAGGGATAGAGGAGACTCGTGGAAACCATCCATGGAATGTGGAAGGTGGTACACATTCACACACCATAGTGGCTAGAGGTAGCTGGCCTGAGTTGGCCGTGTGGGAAAAAGGCGTTGCACACAGGCGTCGTTGGCAGTAGCAGCCACATCAGGATGGGGGGGCACAAACCAGCATCACGCCATGTCACACCGAATGAGATAGCCCCGCATTAGCAGGGCCAGCTGAGTTAAGAGGTCCTCCATCAGGTGGTCATGGATGGATGAGGGCCCGGTAGGACCCTCGGGCCAGGGTGGGTGGGTCGAGCCCCACTCAATGGGCCAGGCCAATCGTAGCACGCGCCCACGAACTAGCCAATATGACCCCGATGGGCTAGACCCAATGAATCAGGCCGACCATTAAAAGGTCGGACCATGGTGGGGTCAGGTAAAACATGGAACCAATTGCATCGTGTCGGCCTAACTGAGTTTGACTGATCCCAGAACCAACTAGTCTCTGAATCGAGAAACCCACATAATAGATAAACATGGTGTATGTTTGAGCGCTGTCAGTGGCGTTGGGACCCCTTTTGGGAAGTTTTCTCTTAGTATATTCTGGCGGGCCTGACCATGATGGTCCTAACAGATTTTAGGTCATCCCCATTTCAAGGAAAGGGGTCCAACTAATAGACCGGGTGACCAATATATGTGACATATGTGGCATAAAAACACTTGTGATAAAGAGGTACATTGGAGATTCTCTAAGTTAGTTTTTTTGGAGTTTGACATGTGAACTAGGTTTGATCTCACATGAATTCAACTGGTAAAGTTTTACAAAAGTGCTCATAACTCACAGACCATCCATTCAATCGATGTGTCGTCTTCCACTTTGGGACCCCTATGATGGGGCAGTCCTTTGGGAATGATTTTTTTGAGACATTTTAAAAGTTGAAATATGACCAATGGCTGGGGTAGTAGAGTCTTCTGATGATCAAGAATGTTTTGTGTAGGAATCCAATGGACGGTTGTGACATTATGAAGAAAAGAGACCAATGCAGGTCAACAATAGAAACTCTAGTGTGGTATGATCTTGTTTGTACGACTAATCATCCTTACCTTAGCACCAGAAACCAATACGGGTCATCACCAACAACCAATATGGCTCCGCACAAGTGAGAAATACAGATCTACCCAAGTGACCAATATGTGTCAGTACCATCAACCAATACGGGTCAACATCCAGTGAAAAATACGGTTCAGCACCAAAGACCATTAATGTTCATCTCCAGTGACCAATACAGGTCAGCACCAACAAAAAATATAGGTCAGCAACAACGACAAATAGGGGTTTGCATTAGCAACCAATATGGGTAAGCACCAGCGACCAATACGGGTAAGCACCAATGACCAATACGTTTTAGCATCTAGCGATCAATACAAGTATGTATATAGCGACCTTCATTTCAGTAGTAGAATTACCATAGATAAGATGATCTGGATTTACGACCATCCCCAATCCTAGTAACCATGTTGTTATACCATTAGAGTGAGTTGTATATTTTTCTTTTTTCTTAACAATTTTTAAAATGCTTGTGATATAACATTTTTGGTATTTCTTGTGGTGTTTTAGATTGTGGATTACTGAGTGTCCTTTGGGGGTATCAGGTTTTCCTTATAGGGTATTTTTATACTCAATGCTACATAGGCTAATCCTGCACATCAGTGTTTGGTGTAGACTAATGATGCTCTGAGAAAATCATTGGAGGATCAAGAATTTGTGGTGCTTGGTGTGACATGATTAGTAAAGATCCACATCTTCGACATAAAACATACAGCTACTACCCTCCAGGTTGAGCTCCAGGGTAGATTCGATAACTCTTTACATTTTTTCAGTCTCTACAAGTTGTATTCTGGCCATTATTTTTTTACATTTATAATTGTGATTATACATTATTTTCATGGTTGTACCTTACATTTGTTTGTTGTTTACATCAGTTTCACTTTTTATGTGTGTACCAATCTCTAAGGCAATTCCATCCATGTTCGGGAAAATCCGTTAGGTGCTAGTAACAAACCCTTGGCCTATGGAAGTCAATCTTGGGGTAGTCACATCCGAGCCCTGTGGGATGAGTTGTGACAAAGTGATATCATATGGCTGAAGGTTTTAAAAGAAGTATTGTGATTAAATGTTTTCAATCGAGCAATATAGTTAATTGACCTGAGTCTGGGTTTCAGTTTGGGGAGTCCAATGTTGATGCGATAGAAGACATTTCCATACAATAGGACCCTAAATTCTAATATCTGACACGGTAAACAAAAACAATAGTTGTTCGTTTTTTGAAAACAATGTTTTCTTTTTGATATCTATAGATATCTTTACATGTATAACTTATTAACCATGGTTAATCTTGATTCTCTTTCAAGATGCCTCCACGCAGACCGCCATCCTATGACCATTAGTATTGTTCATAGTGTGATGAGTCTTAAGTACAAGTATTGTTGCCCATAATGGTACTTTTACGTAGATTTACAAAGATACCATTTCATGTAGGTCAAAATTAACTACCAGGGCTACTTGTAGAGGTCACATATAAACAAATTGCCTTACGCGAGTTTCAATAATTGATACCCCGCAGGTTCTGAAGCAGGCTCAACTCACAGGTGACTAAAGACTTTCCATAGGTGGTAAAAGTGTTTCAATCTAGATAATGAAAAATTAGAATTGATGGTGGTCCTGGTATTGAGTATTATATGTGGATTAATAGGGTGATGGTTGCGTACAAATTTCCCTTAACATATGATGAGGTGTCTTTTCTATGGATAGTCCTTGAGAAACGTCCTAAAATAAGGGTTCTATTAACAAAAAATTCTTAGGTGGTATTTTTTACAATAAGAATGTACAACGAGTCAGGGAGACATAGCTTGGGAATGTAAACTACGAGGACCGACATGATCACATATCTTCAAGATAGGCTCCTGATAGAATTTTCAGAAGGTGGAAAACATGTATTATTTTTTAGAAGATGCACTATGGTACACGTGATGATTCAAGAGGGTTTGTTTATGGAGTTCGACACATACCCTTTGGTGGTACATCCATGAGTAGTGAAAATGTATGAGGACCTCTAACATCAGTACTGGTGTCTAGGCATGATGAAACCAGCGTTAGAGTTTGTATCCTGATGCCTTACTTGTTAACAAGTGAAAGTTGTGCATCAGATACTATTAGGATTATATTGTCCACATATTATTCCAGAGTTGAAGTGGGAGTTTATGTTCATGGACTTCATAATAGGGCTACCATGTACTTTCCTGGGGCCATGATTCCATCTGGGTGATCATTGACCGACTCAACAAGTCATCACACATCTTACCCCTCTAAGAGTAGGCATCAGTAGAGGTCTTTGGAAATCTCTACATACATGATATTGTACCACTTTATAGGTTTTGTCAATGATTTTCTCATATTTCAATGCTCGTTTTACCTCCCACGTGTGGAAAGGAATGTAGGAGGCAATTTGGAATCAGCTACGCTTGAGCACAACCTTTCACCCATAGATAGGTGGTCATATAGAGATGACCATATAGACACTCAAGGATATTCATTAAGCTTATGTCCTCAATATTTTCCACATTTGAGACATCCACCTTCCACAGGTGGAGTTTTCATATAACAAAATTTATCACTCCCCCATCAATAAGAAACCATTTGAGGCCTTGTATGTGTGACAATGCAGATCACCTATTTTCTAGAATGACCTAGTGGAATCAACACTAATAGGTCTAGAGTTGGTATAAAATACCATAGAAAAATAGTAGATCATATAGGATTGGATGAATACAACATAGATTATCTTGATTTTGTATGTTGATAGTAAATGGAGACCCTTGGATTTTGATGAAGGAGACCACGTATTCTTACATGTCTCACCACGATGAGGATTATGAATGTGTGGTAATGGAAGAAAGCTATCTCTGAGGATCATCATGGATTTACAGATCCATAATAGAGTAGGTGAGGTGGTATACCATGTAGATCATCCCACATAGATGCACTGGGTGCGTAATAATTTTCATGTGTCGTAGATGAGAAGGTGCTTGCATGATCCATCACACGTTATCAAATGGGGAAAGATAGACATCAATATTGTGATGACATTTTTAGAGTTATCGGTAATGATAGAGGATCGACATGATTCAGTCCTACATGGGTGGTCGATTCCTCTAGTGTGAGATTGATGGCTGTAAGGGAACCTCCAGGAGAGCACATGGGATAAGGAGGCTTAGATTCGTGCTCAATACCCTATTTTGTATGATTTAACATTGATTTAGATTTTGGTGATGTAAAGCCCTATAGTGGGGAGAATGTAAAAACCTGGAAAATCAGAATATATTTTGTAATTATATTGAACTTTTATGAGAACTTTAAATATGACGACAAGTTATTCAGAGACCTAGAGTACCTAGAATGACCTGTCGAAAAAATGGTTATGCATAAAATAACGAACTTGAAATATATACCAGAAAAAGAGGAATAAATATTAAAATGGTGACCAGATCTTAAATATGACGGCATCAATAATGTCAAAATGGATTTTTTATAATAGGGATGACTTCAGATTAGACAACGCATGCCTCTAGTGTGAAAAACCTAAAATGAAATAACCATAAATAAAATTATTTTATTTTTCAAAAACTTATAACTCACGAAAAGTTTCTTAGATAAAAAATATGAGACCACCACTAAACTCATGATGGTATTCTTTCTATAGGTAGATTCTATCATTTCCTGGTGCATCCCACCTGTGGATGTTTGTTTATTTCCGTAAATAAAAAAATTAAGTGAATATTGTTTTATTGTAAAATAACTAACATCTAAATAGAAACTCAGATTGATAATCTGTGAGTACCATTGAGGATTTGAGGGAATGTTCCCCTTAAGAGGATCATAAACTGGACTAGTGTGGGTCGAGGGTAAATGTAAACAATTTCTTATAATCTTTTAAGTTACATTCAGTAAACGTGCATGCAACATTTTCTATCACCTGAAATGGTGCTCAGATTAAAAATATGAATGCACCATATAATCCGGAATGTTGGGATTCACATATAAACGAAATCACATTGGCATGTGAGGGAAAAGGGGAAAATATAATTTTATGACTTCTTTAGAAAAATAATAAAATAGTAAAATATTTATTTTATTCTTTTTCAATCCGTTGCACGATAGATTAGGATGCTATGGGGAAGTGATGATGCATTGACGGAGAACACTAATGAAACCCATGGATGACCCATATTATATAATATATCTGTGAATTTAATGGTACAGAATAGAAACAGTGTTTCATATATTAAATTGCATAACGAAAATACATCCCATCATTATGGGAACACATTAGTTTAGTTCTATAAATAGATTTATGTATCATGTAAAATAATGAGGATGGATTTGGGGGATTCTCAGGTGAAGTTCTGACACACTTCCACCATAGAAAAATACAATAAAGGACAAAGAACGCCTTCTGAAGGTCGGAACTAGGAAGTGTCATCGACGCCAAAAACCCTCAAAGAAGAACATGTGACATCAAATGTCATAAAAGGTAGGGGGTTTTTGTGATTTGATGTTTCCTATCTTAAATTTGATGAAAAATATAACAAATGTGGACCAACCATCCAACGTGTCGATCCATGTCTCATCGAATCATGTGGATATGTTGTTGATGGATCTTAAACTCAAGGATTATTCTTCCTTTTTTATTATAAATTTTTTCTTCATGTTTAAAATGCTAACTGTAACACCCCGAACCCTATTACCCAGAGGTGGTGAATTATTACATAACATTTTCATGATCAGAAAAGATCAAGTCTCGATAGACCGATTAGTTTAGTAGTCCTGGAAGTACAAGATATATTCATAAGGTTTATATTAAATTATAAAATTAAAAACTACGACAACATAGTCTCCATAGAAAACAACGAGATCAAATTGAATACCCCTACAGGTTAGCCATAATATACTTCTTTACATCCTGTTAAATAATACAACATTGAAAGGTGTGGGCTTAGATGCTCAATAAGGATACCAATATAGAAGAAACATTCATAAATATGCATAAACATTTATGGAAATTAAATAAAACTAAAACAGAAGCCTTTTAAACATAATCATTTTCATAATATGGAAAATATAAATCAATATAATTCCATTTACATACTCACATGGATAGTATACTAGTCTAATAATCACATGAAATATCAATAACCACTTTCATAATGATGGAATGCATAATGCCAGACTTTCATAACCACATGGTCAAGGCCTTTTGTCATGCCAATAAATAATATTTTTTCAAGGCCCTGTTCTAAGACGCTAGTTTGTCTCATGATACCTATTGAGGAATCGATGAGATATTGCTAGTTCCACCCATCAGTTACTATGTCTGATGCATTCTTTATATGAAAAGGTTTAAACATAACATAAACATTTATATAAAAACAATAATACAAAATGTCAATAATTTATCCATAAACCATGAATGGTATAAAAATAAAACATCCAAATTCAAACATATCAGAAAAAATTGAATACAATATGGATGTTTTGTATCATAATAAATCAACATCAAATAAGCTTAAAATCCATCAAGTGATGTTGAATTAGATGAAATTCAAACCTTTTTTTTGAAAAATAACTCTATCTATTTTGAAATTAATAAAATAAATATAATTATATAAGAAAACATTTATTTTAAAAATATTCTTATAATCTTTTTACGGAATCTTGGATGATTTTATAATGGCAGAAAATAGTCGCACTCACCGTATAAGTTAAAAAAACATTTTTACCTTAATTTTGTCGAAAATGTCTTAAAGTACCTTGTTTGGAAAAAAAAGAAATATTCCTCTCAAAACATATTATAAAAATTCAAATAAGGATATAAATGACATTAACCCATTGTTTTATTAAATTGTAAAAAAAATTAAAATACATTTTTCTGAAACATGGATGTGGATGATAAAGATGTCCCAGTAGATACTTACGTAAAAACAACCTCTAATAATAAATATATTGTGAAATAAAACCATTCCTTGTAATTTTCCTTGATCGAGTGTAGGTTAACCTATTTTATAATGGTTAAATAATTGTTCTAAAATTATACAAGAATCATATACATTAATATGATATCATATATGATCTTTTTACATTGACTTGTTAATAATATCTTATTATGATCATCATTTCATGTGTTAACTGAATCGTTTTCCATTATATGATTTGTTACGTAAGTAATGTATGTTATGGAGAGGATGTATATTATTTATATTCAGAATGATATTAACTCTTTAAAAATTATTTTTAATCATGTAAATAAAATTACTATTGAATGGATACGATGGGGAATGAATCTCATCGTGTTCGCGGAGACGGTAATCCATATGTTCGTATGGGGGAAAATATCATTCTTGTGATATTAAAATAATATATAATTGGATGATATATATTATATACGGAAAAATAATCATGTTATGTATATTATTTACATCAATTACACATCATTATTATACCCATAAAAATAATAATGTATTAAATAACAATTACACCATGACGTGGATATAGGAAGCCGTACGTATACACGTATGGTGACATGTCATTCATTGGATGGATAAAATAAATAATATGGCTGTAACATATTTATAATATAATAATAGTATATAGAATATATTGGATTTATTATTTTATAATAGAAACAACAAATACATAGTATGTGGAAGAAGAAAGGAACATGAAAGAGGTGATGAACTATTTACCTCTTCTCTGGGTTCTTCATTTTGATTTTATCGAATGGGATCCTAAGGAGGACTTTATGTCTAAAGTAAGCCCTCTAAGATGAAGGTAGGACAGTTTAGAGGGTTTTGGGGAATGGTTTGGCCTATCTAAATGGCTTTGAAGGTGTGAATATGAGGGATGGGGGAGTTCCCTTTAATAAAAGGGGTGTGGGGCACCTTAGAAAAGATAGAAATGTTATATTATAATAAAATCATTTTCGGTTTCTAATGGCTCCAAAATGATTTATTTAAAATATATGGTGGGTATGTGTTGCAAAACACTCAACCAATAGGGTTTAGATAGGTTTGAGTCACTATATTAACCTTATCGTTTAGATTTAACTCATAGTTAAATATTTCGACATTTACCATGTCCCTTTGTATCTTTATATTATATTGTAAAAAAATAAAATATACTTCCAAGAGAACCCCAAGTGGTTCATTAATTAAAAACATATATTAATAAAATACTTTTGGCTAAACCGAAGATTTCTAGGAATAGAATATCAATTAATAATATAATATTTTTTAAAAATTACTTTTATATAAATTTTGACACTATTTGGTATTCGTTATTGCTAAATTCAGAAAATCATTATTACTTCTAAAAAAATTCATATATCAAACTTTATCATGTCATAATAACCGATATTATTAGTTTAATTTATAAAAAGTCTCAAATTACATTTTATTTTGATATTTATAATATAAAATATTTTTATATTTCATTAATTAGGTTATTACCGCATCGTCATTGTGTAATAAATAAATTAAATTATTTAATGTATAAAAAAATATAAATAAAATAAAATTAAGGAGTAAATATTTTTTTATCTTTCCAATGAATATTTATAGTTGAAATAATGCCTTATATTACCCCATGAAAAAATTTATTTATTAAAAGATATTTGTTTATGTCATTATTTCCTTTACTGCAAGTTAATTAAAATAAAGTATCATTATCATTCATAAATGGCTCAATGGGGTCAAAATATAGACCCAAGTATTCCCATGGTTGTCCATGACTCATTAAATAATGTTAGGACATATGTTAAGGTAATTTTGTATTATTATTATATTTTATTTACCTTGAATTACCGAATTTACCTATAACCGCAGTAAATTAATGTCAAATGTTACTATTTACCAAACAAATATCACCTTATTGAACCACATAATACTTACTGATATCAACCTTATCTCTTGAATTTTTGAAATATAATTCCCAGAATTAGTAAAATTATGCTTTATGCAAATTTGCAAATCTTCCTAGGAGGTGGGTTAAAGACGGTAAAAAGTTCGACAAAATTTTTATATATCTAAAATTTTTATAAAAAGACTCCAATGAATTAAAGTGAAATTATATAGGAAATATTTACCTATTCTAACAAAAAATAAATTTAAATAAACTAAATAATTATTTATAAAAAAGTCAGTTTTAAACAATAAATCAGTGTTTTTCATTATTCATAAAAAATTGAATGTTTTCAGAAAAAAACAAAAAATTCACCCTAATATAATTTTGATATTCCAAATACAAAAATGATTTCAATTTTTACAATTTCAAATTATAGAAGTTTCATTAATAAATTTAAAATTAATTCGCATTGCCAAACCAAAAACCTTATTTTTATGAAATAATAACTATCAAAAGATTGGCACTTGGTAATAACAAATTTCAATGTAAATTTGATTACAATGAATATAATTGGATTAAATCGTAAAAATATAATCTAATTATACTTACAAACCATTAAAATGTATAATTAAACACTAAAAATGTTTTTGATTAAAAAAGTTGTTTTTAGTTATAATATAGTATTTTCACTATTATCCGAAATATGACAGTTATCAGAAAAAAACCAAAAATTTATTGAAACAATATTCATAATACCCAATTCTGAATAAATAGTTTATTTTGTCAAATTTAATATATAAAAGTTTCTAATATTGGATTTAAATTAGGTTATCTATTAAAAGGCGGTAAAATTGTATTTTTTGAAAAATACATCATTTATCTGAAGAAATGAAATTGTTCTTATTTTATGTCCATGAAACTCATAATATGGATTCTAAAATTATATGTATTATTTAATTTCAAAATTCAGTTAATACTATTCATAAATGCTTTTGAACAGCTAGTTTGGTAAGTCATGGTGTTTTTAAACTCAGTGTTGTGTGTAGGGAATGTTATTGAATTACATTGAAGAAATAACTTACTATGAAATATTGGGGTTTTTCATTCTTCCCTCCTTCAATAAATTACATCCTTGCAATTTGAAATTGTTCTTTGAAAATAAAAGGATTAAAATAGATAATACCATTGTGGGAAAACACCAATCGAAAATTGTCTTAATAAAATTTAGTCTTAATAAGAGGAAAAGTGGAATGAAAAAGTCACCACCAAATTATGATCTTGATTAAGAGAACATTTATGGAAATTAGAGACATGTAATTGGAAGAAAAACCTAAATATTTATAGAGAGTGATTGAGGTCATCAGTCACAAACAATTTCTGAATTGAGGGTCTCAAATCCGTCAATTTATGATGTTTTAATATATCATCAGTTCAACAAAAAATAAGGTATTAGGTTAAAAAAAATTTAGTTTTAAGATCTCTTACCTAAAGTGTAAGATTTAATTTCTTCATAGAATAAGAGAAGAGAAAATTATACTTGACAAGTAGAGTTTAATAAATAAACTAATTTCTAACACGTACTCATCTTTCACTATAAAAGATAATATAACTAAAAACAATATTCTATTTAACCTATTCATATAGGGTTCCAAAAAGATGAATTTATAATTCACCTATAAAACCCATTAAGAAAAAGAAACTACATTATACAGTCCATGGACTTCACATAGTTTAGTGGTAGGTGATAAATCCCAATCACAATCTGGTTGTGGGTTCGATTCCCGCAGCTTTGTCCGATACTACGGGTTGTCACATGGTCTGTATGTTATCCTTTTTATAACAATCCAAAAACATCCTTAACAAGAGTATCCAATTTCAAACATAATTCATTCCTACCTTTAGACTTATCGAAAATAATTCAATCCAAACTCATAGTCCAAAATTTATACAGATGTAAAACGCAATGAAGATCCTTTTTTCCATGTAATGACATGTGAACACCTTCATTATGTATTTTTTTTTAAAAAGGTAACACCTTAAATTACCATAAAACATTATTGATTAAATTCATGATCCCTTATCCTTTATATAATACTGGATATATTACTTATATCAAATATATTTAATATTTCAGCAATGATGAAATAAAAAAACTATTAATCAGTTACAAGAAAGTCAAGAATATACAATATAATTTATCTAAATAAACCATCTCTTATTCCAAAATCACCACCTCATTATCAGGACCATATTAAGGATTACATTGCCTTCCACCATGTATTTTCTAAAAATTTAACCTACTATTGAGTCACATTTCTTGTTTCCACCCAATCTCAAGTACATAATGAAATATTATTGTAGTACAATCCTTATATACTTTTTAATTCATATAAGATGTACATCATTAATAAAATACCAAAAAGACACTATAAATTAATAATAGTGTAAGAAATATAAGTATTCCTGTTCATCTTTGGTAGTATCATATAATTATTATTATACAATAGATGAATTTGAGGTGTACTATGATGATTTGGATATTGATTGACATAGTGTACCAACTATTTGCAAATGAAGAATTTTAAATTTGAATCATTTTTCTTACCCTTGAAATCAGGTACTTGGTTTTCTTTTTCTCCACACTGATAAAAAACTCCCATTCTATTCCATCATTTACCATGGTGATTATTTCCACAGTTATCACATATGGAAAACTCCTTCTTTTCCCTCTTCCATTTAACCATCTTTTTCTCTTCCATCCATTTATTCTCTTTCTTCCCTTCAAAGCTATATGACTCAGAGAATTATTTATTATCTTATTAATAAATAATACAATTTATTCATATATTCAGAATAAATGGGAGACTATTTCCCTTATAAATGTTGGCTTAATACTATGAAAGATATGATCCTTCTCACTCTTTGGATCATAGGTATTGCTGGGGTTCACATTCCTTCTATTGGGTGACATTACTATACAATGGAATACAATAGGCCAGTTTATGAATTTCAATTAATAATTCAAATCTTGTAAAATTCCTAATATAAATAGAGCAGTTTATGGATATAATCCATAATCATAAAAAATATTTTCTTTAAGGAGGTATATACTCGTAAATCCATCATAATTCATTGTAAATAAAATGAGAATTACCCTAATCATATCCCCCAGTAGAGTCGTAACCAAGAGTGCAACAAGGCCTATCGTCGTGCATGCGTTCCTATTCGGGTCTAGATCAAAGCAGTGTTTTCGAGTTTTACCCCTAGGTACATCTGTGCCAGAGTTTCCTCTACCTGCTCGTATCCAGTCAGGGATGTATTTCATAGAAAACTCACAAAATCTATACAATACAAATATTATAATAAGTTCTTCTATACTAATCCTTAATGTATATCTCAGGTCTATGTTCCTTAATCAGAAATTATCTAAATCTAGTTTCCAAGGATTGTAATAAACTATCTCTGATACCAACTGTAATGCCCTGAACCCAGTTTCCCAGTTTTGTTGCATTATTTAATAACATTGGCATGATCACAAATGTTCATGTCTCGAAAGACCGATTAGTTGAGTATCCTGGGATGTACTGGACACATATATAAGGTTTACATTACATAATAAAATGAAATCTACAACAACATAGTCTCCATAGAAAATATAGATATACCATAGATTATCCTTCTAGGTCAGTCATAATATACTTCTTTCGCATCCAATGAAAAACAAAACACAGAATGGGGTGAGCTCA
Source organism: Viscum album (assembly GCA_963277665.1). NCBI lineage: Eukaryota > Viridiplantae > Streptophyta > Magnoliopsida > Santalales > Viscaceae > Viscum > Viscum album. The sequence continues at coordinate 1,600,127,567 of OY728136.1, forward strand.
GATGCTCATTATGGATAACAATATAGCCGAAACATTCATAAATAAGAATAAGAATTTAAGGAAATGTATAAAATAATGATAAGTCCATTTCTACAGAAACATAATCATATTATGTAAAATAGAAATCGAAATAATTCCATTTACTTAATCACATGGATATTCAACTAGTCGAATAATCACAAGCGATATAAGTATCCACTTTCAAAATGATGGAATGCATATTGCCAGACTTTCATATCTACATAGTCAATGCCTTGTGCCAATTCTACAAATAAGATTTTGTTAAGTCCATGTGCCAAGACACTAGTTGGTCTCATTAGAACTACCAATGTATCAACGAGCTATAGTGGGATCCATCTGTCACTTACTATGTCCAATGCATTTCTCATGTGAAAAGCTTTTAACATAACATAAACATTCATATTAAAAATAACATAAAAAATGTCAATACATTATCCATGAAACTAGAATGGTATAAAAATAACACGTCTAAATTCAAACATATCACAAAACCTTCAACACAATATGGTTGTTTTCTATCATAACAAATTAACTTCAAATAAACTTAAAATCCATCAAAAGATGTTGACATAAATGAAATCAAATCCCTTTTAGAGAAAAATCTATTTATTTTTTGAAATAATTTATAAGTCATATAATTATAAAAGAAAACATTTATTTGGAAAATATTTGTATATGCTTGTCAGGGATGCTTCAATGTTGTTATAATAGCAAAAAATAGCCACACCCGTTGTATAAGTTAAAATAATATTCTTACCTTCATTTTGTCAAAAAGGTCATAAAGTACCTTGTTTGGAAAATGATAGAATGATTCCTTTCAAAACATTTTATAAAAAGAAAAATTATGTTATAAATGACTCTAACCCATAGTCTAGTAAATTTTAAAAATGTTTGGAAATACATTTTTACGAAACATGGATATGGATGATAAAGATGTCACAGCAGATATGTACGTAAAAACAACCATGGATAATAAAGAGATTGTGAAACAAACCCTAACCTTTTACTTTTCCTTGGATGAGGATAGGATAAACTCCTATATAATGGTGAAATAATTGTTAATAAATTATAAAAGAATCAAATATATTAATATGATATCATATATGATCCTTTAACATTTCTTTGTTAATAATATCTTAGTATTATCATCGTTTCAGGTGTTAACTGGTTCATTTTTCATTATATGATTTGTTACAAAAGTAATGTTTGTTTTGGATAGGATGTATCTTATTAATATTATGAATAATATTAAGTGTTTCAAAATTATATTTAATCATCTAATGAAAATTAGTCTTGAAAGGATACAATGGGGTATGATTCTCATCGAGTTCATGGACATGGTAATCCGTATGTACGCACGAGCGATAATATCATTATTTTTCCAGTAAAATAATATATAATTGAATGGTATATTATATATATAGAATAATTATCATGTTATATTTATTATTTAAATCTATTAAATATCATTATTATATCAATCCAAATAATAATGAATTGAATAACAATTACACCAGGACGTAGAGACAAAATGTCGTACGTACGCACGTATGATGACATGTCATTCAAAGGATAGAGAGAATAATGTATATGGTTGAACCATCTATATTATAACATCACAGTATGTATAAGATATTGGGTTTAATATTTTTGAATGTAAACAACAATGAAAAAGGATGTGGAAGAAGATAGGAACATGAATGAGGTGATGAAAAATTTACCTATTCTTCAGGTTCTTACTTTTGATTTGATAAAAAGGGATAATTAGGATAGATTTATTACTAGAGTAATGCCACTAAGATGAAGGGAGTACAATTGAGATGGAATTTGGGCTAGGTTTATCCCATCCAAATGCCTTTTAATGTGTAATATTTAGGGAAAGGTGAGTGCCCTTTTATAAGAGGGGTGAGAGGGAACCTTATGTAAAGTTCAAAATATTATTTTATATTAAAATAATATTCGATTTATAATGGTTCCAAAATGAATTATTTAAAGTCTATGGTTGGGGTGGGTTGAAAAAAACTCAATAAATAGGTTTTAGATAGGTTCGGGTCACTATATTATCCTTATTTTATAGATTTAACTCGTAGTTAAATAGTTTTACATTTACCATGTCTCCTTGTATTTTTATATTATATGGTTAATAAACATACTATATACATCCCAGTGATCCCCAAGTGGTTAATTATTGTTAAACCTATAATTATATAAGTCTTTTTTGATCCATATAATTTTAGCTATAGAATATCAATTAATAATATAATATTAGTTTTAAAAACTCTTTTATGAAAATGATTAAATTATTTGGTATTTTGTTTTTAATAAATTCATAACCACATTATTAGTGTGAAAAAAAATCATATACTAACCGCTAAATGTCATATTAACCTATAAAATTATTTTAATTCATAAAAATACTCAAATTATATTTATTTGCATATTTATAAAATCAAATATTATAATATTTCACCAATTCGGTAAATAATTCATGAAAATTCTTTCATAAATAAAAAAAATTATTTAATTTCTCAAAAAATAAATAATATACTATTATGTAGAAAATATTTTTATCTTTTCATATAATATTTATAGTCGAATAGATGACATATATAATCCCATGTAAAAATTTATTTACTGAATGTTATTTGTTTATGTTATTTTTGAATTTATTTTAAGTTAATTAAAATAAAGTGTCATAATCATTAATAAGTGGCTCAATGGGGTCACAAAATCGACCCAAGGATTCTCTTGGTTGTCCATTACTCATGAAATAAGATAATAAAAAATGTTAAGGTAATTTTGTATTATTATAATATTCTATTTACATTGAATTACCCTATTTACATTTAACCACGGTAAATTAAAGTCAAAAGGTACGATTCACCAAAAATTATTTTAATCTTATTGAACCAAATTTTACATAGTTATATAAACAGTGCCTCTTAGTTTCTTGAAATTCATTTCACATAATCAGAAAATTTATGTCTTATACAAATTTGCAAATGCCCCTAGGAGATGGGTAAAATATCGTAAAGAGGTCGATAAAATTTATATATATATAAAAATATTATAAATAGTCATCAATTAATTACACTGAAAATATTTATATATATTATGTATCTATTTAGGCCAAAAATGAAATTAAATTAATTAACTAATTATTTGAATAAAAAGTTGGTTTTAAAGAATAACTCAGTGTTTTTCACTATTCATCAAAAATTGAATGTTTTCATAAAAATACCAAAAATTCACCATAATGTTATTTTGATATTCTGAATTGAAAAAAAAATTCTATTTTAACAATTTAAAAACATATATGTTTCATTTATTAATTTAAAATTAATTTCTGTTGTCAAAACCAAAAAGAGTAATTTTAAGAAATAATTACTATCAAAAGATTGACACTTGTTTATATCCAATTTCAATGTGAACATACATACAATGACCATAATTGGATTAAATGGTAAAAATATAATCTAATTATACTTTCAAACCATTAAAATGTATAATTCAAAACTATAAATTATTTAGAATAAAAAATTTGTTTTCAGTTAAAATATAGTATTTTTACTATTCATCCAAAATAAAAGTTATCAGAAAAACACAAAAAAATTATTGAAACTAAATTATTATGTTCCAATTCTAAAGAAGAAGTTTATTTTGTATAATTTAATATATAAATGTTTCAAATATTGGATTTAAAAAGGGTTCTCCATTAAAAAATGGTAAATTTTCATTTTTTTTAGAAACACTTCATTTATCTGAAAAAGATGAATTTTTTGTTAAATTATGTCCAAGAAACTCATAATATGTATTCTGAAATTATAAGGATTTTATAATGTTCCAAATTTTGTTAATACTATTCATAACTGCTTTTTAACGGCTAGGTTGGTATGTATTGGTGCGCTTGAACTCAGTGTTGCTTGTAGTGCAAGGTATTGAATTACATTCAAAAAATAACGTACTATGAAATCTTGGGGGTGGTACACTAATGAGTAGGGTGTGTGATGATACTTAAAAGGCCGAGACCCTCCAATAATGATGTACTTGGTTCATTCTTTATGGTGGAGCAACAAAAATGGTGGAAAAGGGGGTTGTGGGCCGTGAAAAGACGATATCATTCCAGTGGCCCGCAAAAACAACTATCGGCACACCATGTAGACGAAGACTGTTGGTGGCTGAAGGAGTACCACATCCGCTAGAGGAGGGTGGTGGAAGGTGGCACGCCATTGTACGTTGTGGGGGCATGTGGCAGCTGGCCCGAGCCAACTATGCTGGAGAAGGGTGGAACAAGATGGCACCGCCTGTGGCAACACCCAGAACAAGAGTGGGCAGTGCGGCACTACACCAAGCTATTTCATGCCAGAAGAAATGCCCTAGAATATTAATGTCCATCTGGTTGAAGCAGTCCACCTTCAGGTGGACGTGGGTTGGGAAAACAGTTCAGACGTGCCTATCGTGCATGGCCGAAACCGCGGCTCAATGGGTCAGTGCGGGTGGGGCTAGCCCCACACGGTGGGCTGAGCCGACCGTGGACCAGGCCCGCAAACTATCCTGGACGACTCTAATGTGCCAGACCTAGAGAACTGGAGAAACCCATAACGGGTCAGACCCAAGTGGGGTCTTGTAGTCCCCATGACCTTTTTTTTCGGCCCGACCTGACAGAGTCAGACCATGTGAAGTCCCATCCAATCCCAGAATTGAGAAAGGTCCATAACTAACAAACAAGGTGTCCACTTGAAGCGTCATCAGTGTTGTTGGGACCCTATTTTGAATGCAGTCTCTGGCATATTCTGGCAATATGAATCGAGTCAGCCTAGACAGAGGTGCGATCACCATCATTTTATGAAAAGAGGTGTAACTAACAGACCCATGGACTGATCGACGTGACATCTGTTGTATAAGAACCCTTGTGGGAAGTCAGTCTTTAGGATATACTCTTAGTGTGTTTAGATGGAGTCTGACATGAGACATGGGTTGGATCAGACATGAATCAAATTAGGACTTTTTTACAAACGTGACCATATCTCATAGACTAGGTATCTTATTGACGCGTCATATTTCATTTTGGGACCGTTATGATATGGCAGTCCATTGAGTATGTTTTCTCAATAATTCATACAGGTTGAAGTATGTAAGATGGATTTAGAAGAAGAATCTTTCGAAGATCAGGCCTCCTACGTGTGGGAATCCAGTGGTTGGCTGTGACAAGAAGAAGAAGAGTGACCAATGTAGGTCAGCATCAGAAACTCTAGAGTGTGATGATATAGATGTATGACTAATATTATCAATCTCAACACCAGTGACCAATATAGGATAGCACCATCGACTAATACAAGTCAGTATCAGCAACCAAAATGGATTAGCTCTATTGACTAATATGGGTCAACATCAAACGACCTATACAGGTCAGCAACAGCGAAAAATTCAGGTCAGCACCAGTGGCCAAAACAGGTGAACACTAGCAACCAATACAGTTCAGCACTAGCAACAAATATGTGTGAGCACTAGTGACCAATACAGGTCTGCACTAGTGACCAATACAGTTATGTAGCAGTGACAAATTCATGTCCACATCAAGCGACAAATATGAGACAACATTCAATGATCTATGGTTAAGTAGTAGAGTTACTACGGATTGAATGCTATGGATTTACGACTATTCATCCATATCCTAGTAGCCTTGATGTTATACTGTTGGAGTGAGCTATCACTTATACATTTGGCATTATCATTTAAATCATGCTTCTGATATTACCATTGTGGTATTTTATGGGGATTTTTTCATTACTGAGATTCCTTTGGGGGACTCGGGGTCCCCTACTGGGTATTTTTATACCCACCCTTACACGAACTCCACCAAAAAGTGTGTGTCTGGTGCAGAATACTGACGCTCCGAGGAATACATTTGAGGTTCGGGACTTGATAGAGCATGGTGCGATGAGAAAAGTAATGATCCTCTTCTTTGACTTCATATTTGCACCTACTAACCTCTAGGTGGAGCTCTAGGGTATATGAGACAACTATTTTATTTATATAAATCTCTATAGTTTGTATTTTGTCCAATTATTTTTAGTTTACAGTGGTACTTGTGGTTGTACATTATTCCTGTTGTTGTACAATACAATTGTTAGTTTTTTACTTCAATTTCCCATTTAGAGTGTTCACAGATCTCTAAATAAATTCATTCCCTATTAGGGAAAATCCATCATGTTCTAGTCACCAATCCCCAGCCTATGGAAGGTGGGAATGAGGTTGTCCCATTTGGGATCTTTTGGACGGGTCGTGAATGTAGCAGTTCCCCCTCGACGAGGGATCGAGTTTGGGATCAAGCTATAACCAGTTGAATCAACTATATATATTTATCCATATATTATGACCCCTTATGAGTTATGAGATATACATATATAGATTTATATTTTGTTACAGTACGGTTTTGTTTGGCCGAGTGTGTTACGACGGGGTGCACCAGTTTTGTTCGTGAAGAAGGATGATGGGAATTTGCAGTTGTGTATCAATTATCATCGCTTAAACATAGTGAAAGAGAATAATCGTTATCCTATTCTACTAATTGATGATTTATTCAATCAAATTATGTGTAAAACTTGGTTCTCGACGATCTTATTGCAGTTAGGTTATCATCAGATGCATGTGAAATAAGAGCATATCCTGAAGTTTACATTTCGTTATCGTCATGGGAATTACGAGATCATTGTAATGTTGTTCAATGTGACGAATATTATAGATATATTCATGGGATTGAGAAACAAGGTGTTATGTGTGTTCTTGGATAAGTCTATGGTGGTTTTAATCTATTTCATCTTTGTGTAATCCATGTTAAATGAGGATCACATAGAAAATATACACGCCGTTTTGGGAGTTCTTCGCCAATATTAGCTATTTGGGAAGTTGTTGAAGTATGATTTTTGGGCGCGAGAAGTCTGTTTCTTGGGGCATGTTTTGTTCTATTAGGGAGAATCTTTTGATCCATCAAAGATAGAACCAGTTCTGTATTTGGCAGCCCCGAAGATAGTGGATGAGGTGCAATTATTTTGTGGACTTGCATGCTACTACAAGAGGTTTATAGATGATTTCTCAAATTTTGTGTCTTCTTTGAAGGAATGGACCATGAAGGATTTGGTGTTCATGTTAATGAATCAGTTTCATGTAGCTTTTATGTATTTGAAGATGAATTTAGTATGTTCTCTAATTTATTTACTTCTATAAGATAGGGTTCAATTTGATGTTTTTAATGATTCTTCACTTATGGGATTAGGTTTTGTTCTGATGTAGTAGAGATCAATTTTTTCTTATGGGTCTTGGAAGTTTTGTCCCCATTAATGTAACTACGCCACCCTAGATCTTGAGTTGGAATTTATGGTTTTTTCTCTCAATTTTTATAGAAATCATCTAATTGTTGAATGCATTGTGGGTTTCACATATCATGAGATCCCATGGAATGATTTCTACATGCATGACATGATCTTATGGTAGCGTCTATGGATGGAGTTCTTATAGGAATATGACTTTGAAATATCATATTCCCCTGGAAAGGGTATTTTTTTAGATGATGCGCTGATCCAAAAGTCATATAGTGATGTAGTGCATGAATCTGGTGATTCATGGAGAGTAATGGAAGAACTGGAAGCATTACATCTCGATGAGGGAGAAGTTGGTGGAAGAGGTTTTCTTTTTCAGATGAATATGCAATAAACTCTGGTGCAGTAGGTTGAAGAGTCCCTGTGAGGGAACATGAGGTAGTGGTCTAGGGAGACTGAGTTTCTTAAAGTGAGGCACCTGATAGTTGGTCTGAGTATGGACAACACTGATTGTTGTATCACAGAAGGATATTTGTTCATTCGGATATGTGCAAGACATTTTTGAGACAGTTCCATAAATCACTTTTGGTGGTGCATCCTGGCATGAAAAAGATTTACCGAGCCTTGAAGAGTCAATTTTTTTGGCCCGTGATAAAGCATGCAGTTTTGGATTTTTTGTCTCGATGTTTGGTCTTCCCGAATATGAAGGCCAAACATCATATTACTGGTTGTCTACTCCAGCCATGAGATGTTTATCCTTGGAAGTGGGAGGAAAACTCTATAGACATTTTTACTTGTTTACCTCGAGCCTAGGGAAAACATGACACTATTTGGGTGGTAGTGGATCATTTAAAAAATTCATCCCAATTCCTATAAATCAAGGAGTCAATATCCCTAGATGTTTTCAAGGATGTATCTGGAGTGGGTGGTGAGACTCCACGGAGTCCCAAGGATGATCCTTTCTGATCGAGATCCTCGTTTTACATCTAGGGTGTGTAGATTTTCCCTGCATGCTTTTGGTTCTCTACTATGCCTTAAAACTACTTTTCATCCACAGAAAGATGGTCAAATATGGATTACTATCCTAACTCTTGAATATATATTTCTCTCTTGTATCTTGGAATATTGAGGTTCATGGATGAGGAAATTAACTTTGGTGGAGTTTTCTTACTACTATAGTTTTCACTCCACCATCAGTATGGTGCCAGATTAAGCCATGTGTGGATGAAATTTCTGTTAACTATTGTGCTTGAATGAGGTTTTAAAGCCATCATTTCTTAGACCAGAACTAGTGTAGAATATGAAAATGATGGTTTAGGTGATTCGTGAGAGGGTGAAATCCATGTAGGATCTTCAGAAATCATATGTCGATCAAGGGAGGGTACCATTTGAGTTTGATTTTGGGGATCAAATGATTCTAAAAGAGACTCCCCATCATTAGATGTGAAGGTTTAGTCATGGAATAATATTTCTACATGGTTTTTTGGTTCTTTATTGGTTTTAGATCATGTTGGATCAGTGGCGTATCATATAGAACTTCCCCCACAGATTAGACGAATACATGATGTTTTTCATGGGTCACAGATCTGTCATTAACATGATGGTGACTCACACATCATGGATTTGAGAGAGATCAATGTCTTCGATGATGCGACCTTCGAGGAGTGACCTATCGAGATCCATTAATACAAAAGGATGTGATGTGTGGGCATTCTATCCCCTTGGTTTATGTCTTGTGGCGATATGGTGGCGTAGAGGAGAGTACCCTAGAATTTAAGTCACAGATATGTTCTCAGTACCCCATGTTGTTTGATATTTTACTCATTTCACGTATATTTTTTTTTCTCTTTTTGTTTTTTGACCTTTCGTATCTATGTGATAAATTTCTTTGGATCCTTCTGGTGGTTAGTTATCTTTTGAGCGGTATCTCGATGACATGTTGTTTGGACCCCGTTTCAGTTTCCCATAGGGTGGGTTTTTAAAATCTCGAGGGGGAGAATATTTTGAGAGGTATCTGATGTAATGGATCAGACCTCTCTGTTCTATTCATGAGTGACAATATAGTGCTTGAGGTGTTCTGGGAGGTCAATGTGACTAATCCCAAACACTTTTCCAACATTCAAATTTGGGGAACAATTCCACCGAAGATACTGATGTGAACACTTCCACTGGTAGACCGATGTGAACAGTTACAATTGTATATTGATGGGAATAGTTCCATTGGTATACTGATGTGAATAGTTCCAATGATAGACCAATTTTAATAGTTCTAATGGTTGACCGATGTGAACTTTCTAACGGTAGACCGATGATAATAGTTCCAATGGTAGACTAATGTGAAGAGTTCCAAGGGTAGAACGATGTGAACAGTTCCAATGGTAGACTGATGTGAACAGTTCAAAAGGTGGGTCAATGTGAACAGTTCCAACGGTAGACTGATGTGAACAGTACCAATGGTATAATGATGTGAATCGTTCAAAAGGATGATTGATGTGAAAAGATCCAATGGCAGGCATATGTGAACAGTTCAATCAGTGAGGCCAATGTGAATAGTTCCATCGCTCATGCTGATATGAACTATTCAATCAGTGAGTCCAATGTGAGCATTTCAATTGGTGAGGTTGGTGTGAAAACTTCCATCCGTGAGGCCGGTGTGAACATTTCCATCAGGGAGGTCACTTTGATCCATTCCATCACTAAGTCCGATCTCAACATTTCCATCAGTGTGCCATGTTGAGAACAATGTTTTCATAATGGTGAGGTTCCAATAGAAGCCTTTATTTCCTTTTCCAATTTTCTAGTTAATGAAAATTGTTTCAAGCTTCCTACAGATTCGTTCCATAGATTATTCCATTAACGTAAAATTTAATTAATACCTCTTTTTACAGACTATATGGATGATTCAAAAATATAAATACTATATTAATTTTCCTAAGGATCATGATGATTTTAATTGGTCAAACCATGTAGTTTAATGGGACCCACTTTTAATGGAAAATCCATCGTATCATAAATTGTTTCACCATTAAATATTCCAATGGAATGAGATAACTTCCTTCAATGTTCATCCTCTTTATTCATGGGTGTAATACCCTTTGAAATTTATTTCCTTCTTGTAGGAGTTGTGCATTCAAAATTTCATCCGTGGATTGGTTCCCCATGATTTTTTATTGCTTCATGTGCACCCCCTATTTTTATGTAACAAAGAAGTATCGATCAATATTTGATATAAGTATGATAAATCATCATTCATCAATATTAATCTCCATCTATTTCTCCTTTACATTTTAAGGAATTCTCTATCCATGTTCGTAATGGAATTTTCATTGGTGTTTAACTGTGTTGGGGAGTCTCTACATCCTCGGTTGGATACAGTTTTCATGAAGGAGGAGATCGAAATATGTTGTGTGGATTGTTCTCATATAATGAACATAAAAAATTGTTTGACGAAGGGGATTCAGTGCTTCTATATTATTTTATCTGTAAATGTAGAGTATCTGTGTTTTATCCCATTTGAACACAATGTAATTTACAGATTAAATATTTGAACCGGATATGTAAATTGATGTCGATCGTATGTTATTGCCTCTTGTTTTTCTACATAGTGTGATTTCTATTATTTCATTGTTTAGATTTTTGTTCTTGATGGAAATTGGTAATGAATATAAGTTGTAAATTAATTGATTATTGTTTGTGTAATGATAAAGAGGCATGTAAATGTATTCAATTGTTGTTGTTGTAATTTTATGCTAATCAAATTAATCCTATAATAGAGTATAATTATTTATGATTGATTACTTTTTACGTTTCCCGTAGTAGGAACCTGAAAATGATAAATTGGTTAATTCATGATTGATTAAAGAACTCTTTGTTTAATAAAGTAAAATCCTTTTAGGGTTAGGAGTTCCTTCTTCCTTGTTTAAGGGAAAATTCCCTAATTCCTAAGATGTTTTTTTGGCTTCTTGTATTGTGTTATGTGAGGGGAAGGGAGGCATATTGGTTGTGGAAGTGGTTGACAAATAGAGTGGCGAGATGCATCAGTTTATGCATGTAGGTGTCACAGAAGATACCAGAGATGATAAAATGGGCTGGATGTGAATGTTTGGCTGCATTCTGTTTCTTGTTGGTTGTTTATCTTCCTTACAATCCCCACTGCTCAAAGCAACTACTCTTCTAAACCTCCTTCCAAAAAGGGTAGAAGACGGGCGTGGTATGACGCTTGCTTTCCATGTTTATCTTCCTGAGGGAGGATGCGTCTATGATCTTGATATAGGAAGAAAAGAATCGATAGATACTTCATCAACTCACCGTGTTTGGAACCCATAATTTAGTAGCTGAAAATGTTCTTTTCATGAATTAATGGGAAAATTGGAATATAATGATGTTAGTAAATGATTGAATAAATGATGGTAACCCATGGAAATGGATCTTGCTAGGATTCAATGTTGTGGATAAAATTTTAAAGTAATAATGATATTTGGGATTGATGATATTGAAATATAATTTGGAAATTATTAATTGTTAATTAATATTTAAGGAAATAATGAACATAATGTGAAACAAATAAAAATGGAATTATGTAATAAAATAAATTACGTTAAATGGTTTTGTGCATAAAAGATAAATATTATTACATGTAGCATTAGGGAGTGCGATAGACTTTAGCTGTAGTTGAGTCTAAGACTAGTTCATGTCCATTGTGCTGTTGTGAGCTAATTTATATTCTATAATTTTGCGTTTCTATATGCTACACCACCCCATAAGTTAGGGAAACTAACACCCTGATGATTTTGATCCCTAGGGTTGTTTTCCCTATCATTATGGTGGGAGGATTGATGGATGATTACCCCCCTTTTCCCCACACTCATCTCACGATAGTTACATGTGATGGTTTGGACAATGGTTAGTTTTCCACATATATGTGTGTAAAGGGATGTAATGGAATGGGGTTATTCACAAACATATATTTTGGATATAAATTCCTATGGACTACTATAGTTCTAACGTGTATTGCCTGTGATGGTTAGAGAATCCTTACTCGGAGTACAAGATTAAATGGATTGAGGTATAATACCCAATGTAGGATACATGTTATGTGAACTATATTGGCACCCACAAACTACTTGGATTATTTCCTTATGTGGATATGGTGGTTTTTTTCACAAGGCTCATGTTGTGGGGCTTCACCTAGGTGTTTGTGGGAATGCATTTTTGAGAGAGATTCTAAGGACATGTGACGTTATAAAAAAATTTAAAACCAGTGGGGATGTAGTAGTGAGGTACCCTTTATATTTATTATTATTTTCTATACACTTGAATGTGATACATGGTGAGATTATCCATGGTGAGGTTGAGAACATATAATACCTGTTTTGGTGATGAGTTAGTTTCACTTTTTGTTCACTATGCACTAGCATTCTTTCATTACCATTCCAAGAGAGTGTACATGGAGGATACTACTGAGTATATTGTTATACACAACCCATGTATATACAAACTATTTTTTTTGGTTACATAGAGTAGGATTGAGATAAGATATTTTCTATATGCTTTGGTTTGTAGGAGATATTCGGGCATGTGGTTATTGTTGTTTTTTACTTCCCTTTGGTACTTGTAGTTTTTCCTTTCAGTTGTAGTTGTTTTCCAAGACATTACAAATGAGCACATGGGTTTTGTTTTATATTTAATTCTGGGTCGAAGTTAATTTGGGTCTATCTTATCTCCCTATTTCTTATGTTTTCACATAGAGGGTAATTCCTCCCATTTGTGTGTTTACTATAACCTCGGTGCTAGTCACCAACCTGTGGCCTACTAGAGGTGGGACTCAGGGGTAATTATCTCTCTTCTCACATTGCCAGGCTAGGATGGGTATACCTTCTGGTCAGGGGGTTAGGAAATAAATATATGAAGAATATATTAATATCTTTTTTATGAATCAATAGATAAATTAAAAGTTACTTCTAGTTTATTGGTGATGAAAAATTCTATAGGTTAGTCCTAATATAGGAAATTATTTTAGATTGTGGATATAAATGATTCAAAGATGAATTTATATGTGTTCAATATTTATATTTTCTTATGATGTTAGTCAATATGGTAATATGGTCACTCAAATATATGAAATGGTTCTTAAAATAAATATTTTAATCGTTTTTGATACATTAATGTTCCTTTCTCTCTATAAAATTACAATATTATCTCCAAATGGAATTTCATTCAAAGAACATGTTTCCACATTCATTTAATGATTTCTTATATATGAATATATTTAAGTGATTATCATTATATTCCTCTTTCCTTCATTGTATGAAAATTAATTATTTATGAAAATTATTTATTATCACTTTATAAGATGTGGGTTATCTAAAATGGAATTTTTAAATGTAAAACAATTGATTAAAGGAAACCAATTAATATTACAAGAATGATATTTGGTTAATGTGTGAGGGAATATTTTTACACATTTATATTTTAAATGAACAATATTTTTTATAAAATATAATATAAGAATCACTAAGACTAAAAAAATTGTGATATAATAAGAGAATATTATTATTTTAACAAGAATGATATAAAATAGACATTAATATTTTTCATAATTGGGACTCATAATATGATGAAAAATATCCCTATTGTATTTATATAATATCAATTTTTTGATTATTTCATAAAAGTAATTTATGAATTTTCACTATATTCATTTTAAACATAAAATATATATTTTATTCAAAAAAAATATTTTTATTTTTTTGTAAGAAATTATTATTATTGATTTCATAAAATTTAAGGGAAATTATTTTAAAAAATTTAAATCATTAGTTCAATTATCATATCAAATTATCAATTAGTGGAATAGTTTTAATTTTCTGAAACGCATGACATTTTAGGGAATTGTGAAAATTACTAATTTTTGAGAAACCATCATTCATGTTCATAAATCATGTAATTTAAAATATGCACTATATATTTGTTTTTTTAATTATAAGTTTTATTATATTAATATTATAATTATCTGAATAATTTAATTTTAGTCAATAATTTTCATGAATTGGAAGATGTTTATAATTAGTCTTAATAATGTACCTTTCAATAGAGTTTTTTAAAATGAATAAATATTATCCTTTAAAATTAATTAAAATATTTATATAAAGGAATAATTTTTATTATATTATTATAATATTTTTATATTTATATTTAATTAAATTATTTTTATATGTATTTTGTTTCATATATTCAATGTAATATCATTAATTACTTAAAAATGTATTTCAAAAAAATAATTTTTGACACATATTACATGAGAAATTTTGAATAGTATTCTGAAACATATATTATATAAATATAATAAATTTTTATCCATATTCTAAACCATTATAAATTATATTATTCAATATGGTCTACTTAGTTTTTGTCATAATGAAAATTAATATCATAAAATAAATTCATTCAATGGGGAAAAATATAATTATAAAATTGAGTACCATTAGTGCTAAATTTGATAAAGTGGTTAAAAATTATATTTATATAATTATAAATAATTTTATCAACCTTTTCTCCCAATTAAATATTATTTAAATAAATTTATGTGTTACTTGGATTGAGAGTGACTTCCCATTGATGAAATTTTTTGAGTATTTTTAATAAAACCAGTCATATAATATTGAAAAAGGGAACCCAATAACCTAACTTAATCAGACCTACCATTACATTCAGAATGATACAACTCTAATAAAATTTCTCCCCCAAATCCTTAAAAAATATATAGATTCTTTTTACCCAGAATATAATCATTTTCTTCCTTAATAAGAGATAAAAAGGTGATACTTCTAAGTCAATATAATCATCTTCACCGTGCTCATTATTTATATTATGATTTTTCCACAATAAATTATTTCAAAAAAATTAAAATTTTATAAAGACCCTATATTTTATATAATTATATTTTATAATTTATAAAACATAATATATATCTATATGTTATTCTATAAAATTGGAAAAGAATGAATCCTTCATTGGAACGAAGGATTACCACTTCTGAAAACAATGTAATTCTATGTCCATTATCACACATATCAAAAATTAATGATGATATATTTAAGGTTTATATAAGATATTATAAATTATTAATATATCTTTATAACTAGGATATCATATACCTATTTACTGAATGACCAATTGGGATATGATATTGTTGTTTGAGTGTAAGGAGGATTACCGACTCTCAAAGCGATGTGATTCATGTTTTCATTAATAAATCATATGAATTGTTAATGTATGTGTATATAAATAAAAAAAATCTCATAACTATGATATAATTATCATTAAATCAAAATAAATTAATACTTCATTCCTTTCATCACAATGGTTAAAAATTTGAGATTTTATTCATAAGTACAAAAAAACATCCCAATGATTGTAATACAGATCATTTACCATATCGATATTTCATGGATTTATTTAAACAAATAGTTGATGTAGGAAAATTGGAATAATTTCAGGATTTTTATATAGAGATGATGGTATAATTTACACTTTGAAAACTATTAGTACAATGATGTCATTTTGAAATTATGAAATGTGTTTCCCCAAAAGACACAATCTGGAAAAAATAGATAATGTAATTAATTATATTTCCAAAATAATTGAATTAAATTGTATCAATAAAAATTAGTTAACCAATAAAAGGTTATTATGAGAAAAAATAACTTATATAATTTTAAAATATTAGAGATAATTGATATACATGACTCGTATGGGCTTGTCAAATGGGATTTGTCCTACAATATTTATTAGTTAGAGTCATATCCCATATCATTCAATTATAGTTATTACGTAGTGTATATAGCACCAATGAATAAATTATAATATTTATTTCCTGAAAAATTTATGTGATTTAAAAATCCACATGAGTTTATCACATTCATGAAGAATTGATTCATGGATTATAAAGGTATTAGAGGATTTCTCTACTCATGTTTACATATACAAGACATATCACATCTTAATCACTTATTTAGATTTCATAGTAAATACTGATAACATGTTATTATAATACCATGAATCATTATATCTTGTTGATATTTAATGTTTCATTTCATAATATTTATTTATTTGGGGAAATGATTCAATATTCACCGATGTTTTAAGGGATTCATACATAATCTGCTCTAAATTGATTATTTTATATGTTTATATCCACCATAAAGGATTAATAATGCCATAGAAATTCTAAGAATATTACTATTTTAATAAATATTGAAATGATAAGCCAATAAAATTACTGAATTTATTATATTTAGATTCACCAATTTTATTGGTTTTCAAAACATTTATCAATTTTTTTAGAAACATACATTTAATAATAATAATATTTATTAAAATAAATTATTAAAACCACCTTAAAAAATATTTCTGGAATTTTTTCTTTAAAAGGAATTAAAATTGGGACATACATAACTAAATTTCATTAAAATAAAATAATAAAAATATTTTTTTTCTGTTAATAAAATTGATTATATAAAATAATAATTAATTTAATATTTAAACATTACAATTATGTTAGATTTATAGAGAGATACATATAGATAAATAGATACATATATTTATATATATATATATGTAAATATGTATAAAAATAAAGAAAAAGAAAAAACAATAAAAACATAAATGGTATGTTGTCTAACCCTTGGACGAATGCTTGATATACTTACATCGAACCTCAGCCACTACCCAAGATTGACCACCTAGAATACCCAATAATACCTAATCTACTATCAACGGTGGACCTCTCCACGTCTGCAATCCACTTCATCGTCCAACCACACCATTTCCATAGAACCATTGTCCACAATGCGCAACCACTATAGCCTTCTTATGCTGCCGCCTCGCTCGATGTTCCTAGATCCAACTGAATAAATTATACATTTCATCACTTATCCTTCTCTTTTAATCCATCTAAAATAGAATTTTATCTAACAAATATTCCTCTGATTTCCCCCTCACTCCACTAAAAAAACAGTTAGTCCATCCCTAATCCATTGTGGATTATCTTAAACAACATAACAGGAACATATAATTGAAAATATAGTAATTATTGGTATTGTAAATAAAATCATCACAAAAAACTACTATAGTTATATAAATGTGTTAATATAAAGATCTGGCTATGTTCGTTTTATATAAAATAATTATTTAATTGGAACCATTCATCCTTTAGAAGCTACAATCCTATTACATGTATATATATAAGATTATGTTCTCATTTTGAACAACCACAAACATTAAAGAAGTAACATTGCACAAGGTTAAGCCCCTCCCTCTACATTCATTATATATATAATGATTTCAAACACACAACAACAAAAATAACATGCATTCTAACAAGTAAAATCACCCATTTCCACTAGTTTTTTCCATTTCAATCAGGAGGGAATACTTTCCTGGTAGAACCGCATTTATTTTCTCGGTTCGAGCATCCCAAACTAGCCACTGCATGGTATGCAATTACAACAACTTATATAAGGAGAACATATATATTTTTTATATACACATATATATAAATATATATATTAAGAATAGATTACAAGAAATATATTGATTTTCATCTACACATAATCATACACGTATTAATTTAAAATCATTATTATTAGTATTCTAATTATAAAATTATCACTTTTAATATAATTTATTTAATTTCATTTTAAATTATCATTCAAAATTTTCAATTTTTTTCAAATTATATATATACATGTACATGTATATATATATATATATATTTACAATATTTTTTTATAATTTTAGTATTTCAAACATATAAATATATATATATATATATTATATGATTTTATATGATATTAAATTACATATCTTTCATGGTTTAGAATTTAAATCAATTATTTATATATTTATCAATATATTTATATCACAATTTTTTTAAAATAAAAATATGTGTATATAATTAAAAGTATATACCTCATATTATATAATGATTTTTTTTATATTTATACTTAGGAAATATGTGTGCCAATGTGATACATTATTCTCAAAATCATCCATTTATATATACATTATATATATTACAAATGTGTGTGTGTGTTTGTATATATATATATATATATATAAATCTTTCATTACATCATTACATCTTTTTTAAATCAATATATAATTCATTATAAATCATAATAATATACATCTTATTTATTTTTAATTATGAAATTTAGAATTTTATATTTTGAGAATATTACTATTATATTTATTTTATGTGTTATATAATTTTTCATTTAATATTAAATTTTAAGGTTATATATATATATATTTATAATTGTTCCTTACAGAAAAAATATATATATTCATATATTATTAATGTGATTACATTTTATATACAGTAATTTTAAAATTACTAATATACAGACCATTATTATAAATTCATATATATTTTTTTCTCATGGTTATTCTAAGAAAGAGTATTTTAACTATTTATTATTTCACATGACTATCAATTTAAAAAATCTATCAAATTATGTGAAAGGATTATATATTTTTTAATGTTTCAATGAATAAAATATTTATTTATGAAATTGAGTATTTAATACTTTTATTTAGGGATGAAATTAAAAATATTCATTTTTAACTAAAATCAATTTATCGGAAATTTTAATGACATGGTGGTTAAATAGTTTTTTAAAAGACCATAAAATAGAAATTTCCAACGATATTTGATAGTTCCAATTATGAAAAGTGATTTACATTTAAAAATAAATATTTATATATTTATAAATATGAATTCAAATAATTATTATGTTTTTAAATCAGAAAACCCATTGGAACAATTATATATCTATAAATTGCAAAAAATTATTTTATAAAAAAATGGCACTTGGATAATATAAAAATTAATTCATGTAGGAAGTGAACACATTCTTACCACAAGTTGGTAGGCACAAGAGAACATTAAATGATTAATTGGATATATTGTTTTTCTTTTAAAATCATTTTTAATTTTTATTAGAAACCTCTTGATTGTTTTAAATCATTTACAATGATAACTATTTTTAAAATATAATATAAACTTTTCAAAAGAATAAATATATTCATTGGAATTAAATAATTTCCAAATGAATAGATCTTATCATAATTAATAATGTATACATTTTCAAGGTTTATGTCTATTCAAATGGTTTTTAAAAATCATGTTTTCAAATGATTTTGAAAAGATTTTTCAAAAATTCATTTAATTTTGAATTATTTTACAAAAATAGGTTTTAAAAAATATATTAATATATCAATTTATTATAAAATGAAATTTTCAAAATTAATTTTTGTTTAAAAAATTATTTAACTGATTTCTCAAAATTCTTTTTCTGGAATATATTATATAACATAAGATTGTTTAATAAAATTTCTTTTTTGTAGTGTGATTTAATGTCCTTTAGTTTTATAAGAGGCTAACACACAAAAATATTCATCAATGGATATATTTACTATTTTATCATTGATTATATGTTATAGTTATTATTTTTCTCAAATAATAAACCATAAAATATCCCTAGTTCTAAATGTCTGTATATTGTTCATTTACTTTTCCTAAAAAATAGTACATCAAATTGTCTACCGAATCCAAATGTGATTGTATGGGGACAATAAAAATAGTTTGGTATTTCTATCATAGACAAAATATAATTTTATAAACTCTAGTTATTTCCTAAAACTTCATTTTATTTTACAATCTACCACTCATTTTTACATTAAATTAAAAATATATATTTTTAACAGTAGATGAATTATATACCCTCGATTGTTAAATTTTTTATTCCGCATCTATGTTTTGTAAAAAAAATTAATGAATTATTTTAATATTTTACAATTTTTTTATTAAATAAATGTTATTCTTGTTTAAAATTTTACAATATTAATTGAAAAGAATCCTCATTTCCTATTTTTAATGTTGATATTTTTTTCACTTTTTATGACTGTAACATCTCAAGCATTCGAGGAGGTACATTATTTTTTAATTTTATTGTTTCCAACATTTAAAATAGTTAATTAAATAATTTTAGATATTAGTAGAGTAATCCACGCAGCTCGGTGAGTTAGATTCATGAAAATGAAGGAAAATATGGCATAGTTTGTATGGAGCACATCTGGAACATGGTTTCAACTAACAGTTAACCATATCCATGATACATATTGAAAAATAGTGCATGGATTAAAAACTAGGAATGTGGGATCCTGAAGCCATATTAAATTTGACATAACCAAATATAAAATATACAAATGGTTTCTTAAACCACTAAAGAACCCTAAAAAGCTATGTTACCAACCACCTCATGGATATTGTGTTATTCAAGTTCTAAAATAGATTTGGACAATCAAGATTCTATACCACTCACCTCATTAAAGGATAGGAATTTCTAATTCCCCACCCATTTTGGATTATGGAAGTATTACTCTATTTTCGGACCCATCACACCTCTAGTAGCAATGATGAAGAACCAAATCCTATGAATCATCACAATGATGATTTTCCATCAATCGGCAGTCATTTTATGTATAATTTATTGTAATTGAATTTTTGGTAGGATCGGGTTATACCAAAAATACAAATGAGGGGGGTGAAATGTAATTTTTAAAAATTCATCGTGAGACTATTTTATATACATTAACTTTAATCAAATAGATTAACGCAATGTAAATTAAAATAGAAGGGATACATGATGTATAGTCTTTTGGGGAACAGATGGCCCCTAGTCCACTCCACAAATGATCTCCTCCACGAGCGTGCTGATTTTCACTATCATGTCCTCTTATCAATAGACCATTCCAAAACTGAGTATAGGCAGTTTACAACTTTACAATCTAAGGTAAAACATATCCTTCTTGTTTAATCATAGATCCTACAAATCTAAGTATGAGAAGCAATTAACTCAAGATAAAAAAGTATTTGTTCTTGGAAAATACATTCCCATTTTTCCTCACAATTGCAATAGAATGCAATTGATAGTAGATGGATCAGCATCCTCAGAAATAATGATCATCATGTAAGAGTCGTTCTGAGTTAATACGTTTTCAGTTGATATAGAAATGTAATGCTCAACTTCATAAGTATTAGATTCACAATATATATTCAATGTCAAATTATTGAATCTTCTATTGTGTTTCTTATTCTTCTTCAATAAACAATGTTTTGTTGCTCTTCATAACAGCAGATCTATAAGTCTAAATTATCTCAATTGTATCAATGTTGTCATGTATCATATTTTGTATTTCGTAAGATTACCAACTCCCGTGTTCCTGTTTTTGACATTTTATGTTGACTATATTGAATTTCAAAATTGCACAAATATATTGACTGCTTTCTCTGCATAGTTAGATAAAAAATGTCACATTCTGACATGAAATATTCCAAAAACATTTAACTAATTGAGCAGCTGTATCTCACTGGAAAAATCAGCATGAAAAGCTCCTTTTAAATTGATCATTTGTATCATTTAAAATGGATTTGAATCAGTCAAAGAAGCGCTATAAAATTATCTTTTAATCCGGCTTGAAATCACCATAATAATCTACTTTTAGAACATTTCATAATAATATCATCTTTAATTATCTGATTCCAAAAGTATTGTTGAACTGTATATCATGCTTCTTCTGAACATATGCCGGATCAAAATTTTAAGGTTGATGATGCATCCTTCAAACATAAGTTTTAATACAAACGTAGGGCTGATCAAATCACAGGGTTGATCATCCATAATTTTCTTTTCATCATTAAAACCTTTGATTAATGATCCATACATTTATAAGATTATAATGAAAGGTACATGATCTCTAATTATGCTAAAAAGTAAGGTTGTTCACAAATGTAAGGTTGATGAACCATACATTTGAGAAACAAACAAAACATTTTAAACTTACATATGGTTCTTCTTCTATACATTTCTAAGATACCAAATATAGGGTTCCATCATAATGTAGGGTTCTTCTTCTATACTTTTCTGATAATGAATGGTTCATTAACCATACGTTTCTAATAGCTCATAAATTATACACTGCATTCCATCTTTATGTTGTGCTTCTCCACGTAGGTTATGAACAGTGTTTCCAGATCACGCATAAACAATTCCCAAATATGTAGAGCATGAATAGTTTTTCCAAAACACAATAATGAGAATACTTTAGCAATTGTTTCTCATTCTTCATGAACTTAAACATTTGTTCTAGTAATAAAAATATAATGAGTAATAAATTTCTGAAATACAATTAAAATTAAATCATTATAAAAACATTAAGGGTATCTGTGAGCATAAAAATCATCATAAAGATATATAGTATTGTTCTCAACAATCTCCCCCTTTGTAATAAAAATATTATTTATTGTTGAAAATAACACCTTCTCAACAATGACCCACTTTTTGATGATAAAAAATCCCATAAAATATTAAATGAAAATATCTTATAAAACTAATTATATATAGTTTAGAATTTTCTTTAGAAAAACAATATTTATTTTTAACAACATTATTTCCAAAATAAATAAACATTATGTTATTTTTAAACATAAAAATAAATTTCTCCCAATTTTTCTAAAGATAAAAAAATTAAAATAAATGAAAATTGTTATCCCAATTTCTCCCCCAATAAAAAGAGTAAAAAATATTCTCTATTAAATTTATAAGAATGATTTAGAACAATTAATGTACAATGTGAAATAGCTAAAATAAAATGTTTTTTATCCAAATTTCTTTTTCTTTTTTAGATATTAAAAAAATGATATAATATAGAATAGAAAACATTTTAATGTAGCACTATACATAAATAATTTATATTATTAACTATTAATCCATAAGTGAATCTATATTTCTAGCATATCTAATAACAGATAGTAGAACTAAAAAAACACACAAATATAGAATGAAACAATATTTCATTGAAAATATGTAACAGTGACATTAATGATGATTACATGAAGCAAGGTGTGGTAATCCTAGGATATAGGGTCTATCTCCACTGAACTATGGCCTTAATTTCCATCAACCGATCCCTCAGACTTATCATCATTCCATATCATAGTATTATAACATTACCTCTACTCTACTTGGTCATATGAATATATTCTATCATGTTGACTATAAAAAACTCATAGAGAATTTCTTCCTTATCCCTAAACAGAGTTATCTTTACTGTGAACTGAGTCAGTAAAGTTATAATACATGGTTCAGTTGAGGATAATTGTTCAAATGAAAACATTTGATTATCTAATAGAACTAACAAAGGGGCATTATTCCATTGATGTTACTACATTATGTCATTCATTTTTCACATTTCTACTGTGATAGCCTGAAATCTTCTGATTAAATCATGTAGAGTACCTGATTTACTTTCTTCTCTTGTTCTGACAGATGATAATTGTTTCTACATGAAATATCTAAATTCAATTAAATATGTCTTTATAACTATCCATTATTTTATATTTGAAACTTCATATAACATTTCCTTCTTAAACACTTAATCTTCTTACATTGAAACTGAACTAGCATTCAGGTTCTAAAATTCCATATGTTCTTTCTCTAAGGCTCTCCTCAGAGCATCTTTTTTAGATTCCAAACATGATAGCTTCCTCTATTACTCTTTGACTTCCTTATTCACAGAATCAGAGTAACCCTGTGCTTTGTTATAATACTTATCATTTACTTGATTTATCAAGACTATAGGTAATCACTCTACATCATATTTCTCTTTGTCTTCCTCTTGAGATGGTTTTCCCACAGACTTTTCCTCAGAGACTTTCACAGACTCTTCCATAGAAAAATTCACATTCACCAACTCTATATCTATATCAGAAACATTTTCATCTGGAATTTCAAAATTTAATGGAGGTTGCTCCTCATTAGCATCATCTGCATCCATTTCCACCACTAGGTATTTTGAAACAAATTTCTCTTGAATTATATGAGGACTTTCCACCACTACTTCAACAGGCATAATCTCATTTAATATTTATGTTTCAGTTTCTACCATAGACTCTACAGTAGTTTCAACATCTTCTACAACTATTACCTCTTCTTGAGCCTCAACTCATTTTTCATCTTGAGGGTTCTTGTCAATCTGAGGAGCTATTGGTTGAGCAGTTTCATGTATGGCAGAGTCTCTAATGAATCTATAGATCATAGTAGGTTCATTTTCATGTGTGAGTTCTTAAGGATTAATTTCATCTGTTTTAGTCACTGGATGTCTTGACCGCTGAATTTATTTTAGAATTTCTTCATTAGTATATGGATAAGTTACTTTAAACCGTATCCTATATGATACTGGACTTGTTCTAGATTCAGCTACTCTTTCTTTTGTTGTTACCGGTTGGGACTGATCACTTTCATCATCCTCTATAGCTCAAATAAGTATCAGTTTTCCTTTGATAGTGCTCCATAAATAAACAATTTTGTTTTCAAATTACTAGAATTAATGATATTACTATGGTTCTATATCACCTGAGCATCCACTAATCTTATCATATCATTCTTAAACATAATTTTTTAGATAAATCTTCCAAAAGGATAAAAAAACGCATTCTTTCATGTGGATGGAAACAGAAACTATGATACCTCACAACGTATCTATGAATGTATAATTTTAAATAACTCCTTAGAAAAAAAATTTAATACATATCAGGATAATGAATCTTTTCCATTTTAGAAATCCTGGGTACAATCCCAGTTTTCACAAACTTAACTGATATCTTCTCGTCTGGTTCCATGCCCTTTACAAATATTTTCTTAATATTTGTTGATCCAAACTAAAACGACATAGTATCCTTAGATTTATTTACCCTATCACCAATATTATTAAAATTGAAATGATAAACTACCTTATCATGGAATTTTAGAATCTATGAAATTTCTACAGATGAGATTGAAAAATCATTTCCTCTTATTTTTTCTATCATGGAATCTTGATCATCCCCCAGACTAAACTGAACTAATTTGAAGAAATAACGAAGATACACCTCATATAAAAACTCATTTTCCGAACCATTAATAGTCTGTTTGTGGTTTTGAAATGCAAGAGACATCTTTAGCAATAGGATCTTGTGATATAACCATTCCAGATATATGACCATCCCTTGAAATATTTTCCTTCCTTCAGAGCGTGCCTCTTGGAATTGCTGGTATCAACTAGATCGTCTCTCCTGGTCTAAGAAATTTCTTTCGTAAATCTATGAAGGTTAAAAAAATGAATATGAATTTTTTGTTCAGGTTCATATTGACAAAGAGCGGTAATGCTTCGCTGTCTAATAAGGTTTTTGGTAGAAATAAAATGATACAAAATTCAAAAGGGATCTGACAGCCTTGACTCCTGTTTCATCAATAATCTTTACAAAAATTTAATAAAATTAAATTGTACGTACACATATAAAAATAAATCTATTAAAAATAAAAAATTATTTTGTTTGAAAATCAATGAACTACTTTATTTTAAAGAGTATTTAAAATTAAAGAGAAATAGCATAATCAAATGAATAAAAGAAATATTTAATTAAAATTAAATAACCCTATCTCCCCCTTAATAAAATCAAACATTGTATATTGGAAATGATTTAGTAAAAATATAAGCTAATTGAATTTCAGTAGAAACTAATTCTAAGAATATATAGTTTTTAACAACATGGACTCTTAGAAAATGATGTCTGCTATCAATATGCTTAAACCATGAATGATTAATAATATTTTTTGAAATATTAATTGAACTTTTAGTATCACATAAAATAAGTGTATTATAAAAATTCAGTTCAAATTCCATAAGAATGTTTTTCATCAAAACACATGTGCTCAACAAATGCCAGCATACACATATTCCGCCTCAGCTTTTGAAAGGGAAACAGAATGTTTTTTCTTACTTGATCATGATAATATGGATATTCCTAAAAAGTGACATGTACCTGAAGCTCTTTTCCTATCTAATATAAAACATAGAAAGTCTTCATCTGAATATGAAATTTATTTGAAATCATACGTTATTGGATAACGAATAGAATGAAAAATAGTTCCTTTAAAATATCTATAAATTCTTTTAACAGCAGTTTAATGAGATTCATTAGGATTTGATTGAAAACACCGACAAATACATACTGAATACATTATATATAGCTTGATAATAGAAATATATAATAAACTACCAATCATACCTCTATATAACATGTTGTCAACTGATTTCCCAGTTTCATCCAAATCATGTTTTATATTAGTAAACATAGGAGTTTTATATGTCTTCTTATTTTCATGTAAATTTTTATAAGTAAATTTGTAATATATTTTATATCATTTAAAACATTTCCAAAATATTTTTGACAAATTTAATGTCATTAAAATAAATTTAACTCTACCATCATATGAATTTAATTTTGTTTTGAATTAGATTTGAAAACTCATGACAAAGATATTTATTAGATGATCCAAAAATTACTTTTTCAACATAAATTTGATCTAATTAAATATTAGAATTTATATATTTCAAAAATAGTTTTGGAAATACCATTCCAAATGAAAAATAATTTTTACAAATAAAAGAGCTTAATATGTCATACAAAGATTTAGATTCTTGTTTATGGACATAAAGGCCTTTATAATGTTTAAAAAGAGAATTTAGTTATGTGAATTTTCAAAACTAGGATGTTGTTCAAAATAAACTTCCTTCATTTAATAACCATTTAAAGAGGCAGATTTAACATCAAACTCATATAATTTAATGTTCATATGAGATACATAGCCTAAAAAGATTTTAATGAATTCTAATCTAGCTATAGGTGAAAAGGTCTCACCATAATATATTCCTTATTTATTATTATATCCTTTCACTACTAGTATTGTTTTATTCCAACCTACTATTCGTTGATCATCTTCTTTATTTATAAAGACCCATTTCATTCCTATAACTGGTTAATTCTGTGGTATTCCAACTAATTTCTAGATAGCATTTCTTATGAACTACATTAGTTCTTCTTGCATTTTTATCATCCAACTTTCATCATCTAAAGCATCTTCCATAGACTTGGGCACTAATTGAGATAGAAATACAGAAAACTGAATAAGAGTTCATATGCTCCTTCAAGTTCTCATTCCTATTTCATTGTATCCTATTACAGATTCTAAAGGTTGATTCTTTAGGGTCCTCGACTCTCTTGGTAGTACAATTATAGGTTCTTTAGTGTCATGTTTTTTGGACTGGACTTAATTTTATTTATATCTTTTTTAAAATCTTCTATTAGTACCACATGTCTCATGTGATCATTAGAATCAAGTTCATCTATTTGATATGTACTTTTCCCAATGTGGTCAGATTCAACAAAATTCACATGAACTAATTCATCAAAAATACTTGATATTTTATTAAAAACTATATATTCTTTGGAACTAGTAAAATATCCAAAAAAAATTGCATCATCTTATTTTGGATCAAACATACCCTGATTGTCATTGGTGTTTAAGGTATAAACCTGACATCAAAAAACATTGAAGTAATTTACATTTGGTTTCATGTTATTCTAGAGTTCATAGGCCTTATTTTTCAAAATTGTTTTTATTAAAACTCTATTCACTATATAACAGGTTGTACTTACAGCTTCTACCAAAAAATAGGTAGAAATACTCTATTAATTTAGCATAGTACTGGTCATTTCTTGAATAGTCTTATTTATTCTTTCAACAATTCTATTTTGTTGAGATGTTCTTGGTGTAGTGAAGGTGTGTTTAATACATATATTTGAGAAAAAGGTATTGAATTCCAGATTCTCAAAATCTCCACCATGATAACTTCTTAATGAAATTATTTTAAAAACATTTTTATTTTGAACAGATTTGCAAAAACATTCAAATAATGATAAAGGTTTATTTTTATATTTTAGAAAGAAAATCCTTGTAAATCTGTAATATTCATTTACTAAAAGGTATACATATAATTTACCATCCAAACATGCTACATTTGATGGTCCAAAAAATACATATGGATAAGTTTTAGAGGTTTAGATGTAGCAATTCTTTTGACATATTTGAAGGATGTTTTGTGCTTCTTGCCAAGTTGACATGCATCAAAAAATCTATCACTTTCAAAAATGGGACTAGGAAATTTGGAAACTAATTTTTTCTTCGATAACTTATGTAAAGAATATATATTGAAATTTCCAAGTCATCTATGATAGTTCCATGATTCATTTATCTTAGAAGTTATGAAGTTTACTTGTTGATTACATAAAGAATATACATCTAGGGTATATACATTATTAGTTCTATGTGCTCTATATTTAAGTAGTTTATTTTTGAAAATAGAACCGCATTTGTTAGAGAAATTAGAAACTGAACCATCATCCCTTAGTTGAAAGATACTTATCAGATTGTGTTTCAATCCTTGTACATAATGTACATTATTGATTGAGACATCTTCTGAATCTTCAAGTGTTTCAAAGCCAGTTATCTTGCCTTAGGCATTTTCACCAAAAGTGACAAGTTGACCATATTTTTGAGTTTGTGTAGTGAAATTTGATGATCTTCCACTCATATTATTTGTGCAGTCACTATCCGTATACCATATGGCCTTTCTACTTCTGTGACATGCTACATGAAAATACATTTAAACAAATTTCTCTTTTGTACCCATATTCTATTGGGTCCAGGACTGTTAGCCAATAATGATTAGGGAATCTAGAAAATCTTATATTTTCTAAATTCAGCAGAATCAAATGAATTATTTGATACAAAATATTTCATAATTCCACTTATTTTTAGTTTTTCTTCAGAAATAGTTTTTAGAAATATGTACCCTTTTCTCATAGTAACTACAATTTAATAATTTTGTTCTTGGAACACAATTATTCATGTAACGCATAGGTTTTTTACCTTTACATCGAATTCCAAATCATTGTTTCTTAATTATAATTTTCCAATGAATTTCATTCAAATATTTTTCTCCATTGGTAAAAACTTGTCTTTTGGTTTTATAGGTTTCTACATTATTTTAGAGTGTTTTTACCTTTCATTCATAATTTGTATAGTTATTGTTAATTGAATTATACTTATCATTTAACTTATTATGTTGTTTTAGTATTGTATATCATTCATCTGAAATAGTCTTTTGAATGTTCTTTAGAGAAATATATATCTTAAAAAGATAATAATATTTTTCTTCAAGCATGTTGCAGAAAGATAAATGTTTTTCATTAGAATATTCTGTTTTAGATCCGGAGTCAGCATTAGAATTTGAAGAGTAGTATGATAGTACCTCATCTGTTTCTACCATAAAGTACATGTTGGATTTTTTATTTACATCTTCCTTCTCTGAGTTTAATTATAAAGAGTATCTAGAGTATTCAAACACACTCCATGAAGCTTTCATTTTTTTCATGTCTTTTTGCTTGTAATAATTCCTTTTGACGATGTTCTTCTTCTTGTTTTATTTTAACCGAGGATGGTCATGTTTGATGTGACCCATTTTCTTGCACTCATAACATCTCACTTAATTTTCATCCTTATTGAATGTTTTCTTGAATCCTATCTTATTTAAATAGAATTTAATAAACATTCTGGCTTACTAAGCCAATTCCACATTAGAATTTGATGAATCAGAACATTTTGATTTCACCTTCACTTCCTTCTTCTTTACCATTATTCTTTTACTTTTTGATGAAACCTTTAAGGCAGTGTCAACTTCCATGATAAAAACCTTATGATCGTTTGGTTCATTTTTAATCTCATCTTCATTCTCCATAAGTGTTCCAATTATCTCTCTCATGTATAAGTATTTGAAATGTGTTGACGATCTGATTGCAGAAAAAAATCAATTCCATTTAATAGGTAGTAATATCAGTACTTGTAAATATTGATCTGCTTGTTTGATTTGTAGGAACCTGGGACACCCTAAAAGGGGAGGGTGAATCAGGGTGACAAATTTTTCTTTTAAATAGATGGATCATGTTCCTACATTGGTAGGAACTTGTTAAAACTCTAGGATGAATATTATCAGAAAGAACACAATCACATGCAGAGAGATGACACAACGCTTTTTACTCGGTTCAACACTAAGGTCTATTCCCATGGAGCATATGCCGATAGGTTGTTGGTTCTTCCAAATTACACAATTCTTTACTAGTTGTGGATTACCATCGTTCGGGCACAATCAATCTTTCCTCGGCTCACTTATTTTACAAAGGTTCAGGGATAGCTCACTGCGTTCATCAAGTCACTCTCGTTGACTACCTGTTGCTCACTGCTGTTGGTGAAGTACCACTCGGTTTATAGACATCATAGTATCCTCATCATTGACAAATAATGCATCCTCTGTTGTTTGTAGATGCTTTGTTGAAGTCCAACATTCAAGAGTAAACTAATATAACTTTGCACTGAAGGTATCAGGCAATCTTTGAGCTTTTGTGCAGCTTTAAGAAGATGGTTGTACCTCAACAACACCAGACATACTTCTCCAAGCCAGCGTGCATGTTTCAAAGATGGTGCACAAGTTATAATTGGTGTGAACGTCCACCTCACCTACTTGTGTGACATTCACTTCATCAACTCCAAACATTCATGACTCACATTCCTTTTCACCCAAATTGTATTTGGCGAGCAGCAAACAACTCACGCGCAACTTATACTTGCACGACCCATAACAACTTGAGAATTTCCAATGCCTGCATGATGGGAGCACTGAATTTATCTAAGTCTCGAACATTGTTCCAAATGAGTAGGGGTGGTCCAATATTTATAGGCAAACTGGACACCCTGCGTGATGGCGCGCACACCTCCTCTCGGTGCCCTAGTTCTGTCGTGCAACTCTAACCACCCTAGACTCTGTCGCACTACTCAATTGCACGACCAAACCAAAACTTGCGTGAACCACTTTCCTTTGCCATATTTTTAAGTTCTGATAATGAAAAACATATGGCGCACAACTTTTCAATCCTCCTAGGCTCCGGCGTGAAAGTACTTTCTTGGCGCACAAGTCACTTGCGCAACACATGTCCGATGAGTATGTCTCTTTACCAAAAAACACTCTTTCCCCCTTTTGTCAAATTTGAGGTCATAAATCAGAAAGAAACTGGAAAATAGTGATACCTTCAATATTGTTATCTGCATGACATGTATGAGTACTTTGCTGGCACACATTCTGAACTTCCTCCCAGGATTGCAAACAAACACAAACCATCCTCCAATTCATGCATAGATGACCATGTTTCCAAAAATATCCCACTTAGGGTTTGTTGGAAATCAGTAAATAAATTCAATAGATTGCCATCCTCATGAAAACTTAAAATGAAAGAATTAACTTAGCCACCACTCTATGTATATGTAAGCAATGCTCGGTGTAGAAAACAGGAGAGAATGCTTGAATTGGGTTCCCATGCAGTGAATTCCTTCCCATCCTATCACAGAAACTGAATTATCAATGTGTCATAAAAGCATTACATGCCTGAATTTATTACTTTCACTCTCATTGAAAATAAACCCAAATACCACCAACTATTCATTGTTCGGCTCAAACCACACTCCCCTTGGATAACATCTCCCCCAAAACCTACATCGCATCCATAAACTGATTAAAAAAAATTAATATAACTCGGGAGAGTGGATTTTCATAACCTCCTTATGCACTAGGAGGCGGCTGAACACAGAGGTTCAACCGATGCTTCTCAAACACAGCCATTGACAGTGGCTCGGTCAGGATATCTACCACTTTCTCATCACATCCCACATGATCCATTCTAATCATTCCTTCTTCAACATTCTCTTTGATAATGAGTTACCTAATTTCAATATGGTTTTTACGAGAATGTTGAACCAGATTCTTCATAAGATCAATTGTGCTCATGTTATCATAACATATCACCATTGGTTGATTCACATCATCACCAATATCTATTAATTTTTCTTCATCTGTAACAGTTGAGTACATGCCTTTGTCTAAGAGATATACTCAGTTTCCGTAGTACTAAGAGAAGTACTTTATTTTTTATTGCTCAACCACTCAACACATTTATTCCCAATATAAATTCTCTACCACTGGCGGATGTTCTGTCTACAACATCACCAGCCTAGTCAGCATTAGAAAATTATGTTAATTCATTGTTCCTTTCAGCATGAATGTATAATCCACAATTGTGAGTACCGTGAATATACCTCATTATTATTTTTACTACTACTATATGTTCCTCTTTTGGATTACTCTGAAAGAAGGATTCATGTCATCTGGCAAAGAAAATATCTGGCCATGTCGTTGTCAGGTACAATATTCTTCCAATGATCCTCTTGTACATGGTGGGACATTCAAAGGTCCCATCCTCGTGCATTCCATGTTTAGTTCCAACTGCAAATAGAGTTGACATTGGTTTCGAGTCTTGCATATTAAACTTCTTCAGTAGCTCTCTTGCATAAGTTTCCCGAGAAATGAAAGTGTAATCCTTCTTTTGAATCAACTATAGCCCCAAGAAATATGTGATCACACCAATCATAGACATTTGAAATTGAGATTTCATTCGATTGGAAAATTCATCCACTCATTTCTGCCTGCTGCCACCAAATATGATATCATCAACATACACTCAAACCATTAATTGATCTTTTGGATAATTATTTACATATATATTGTGATCTACTCCTCCTCTTTGGAATTCCATCTTTTTAAAGATAAGAGTCCAACCATGAGTACCACACTTGTTGTTCCTATTTCAAGCCATAATGTGCTTTCTCTAGTTTTTAGACCTTAGTTTCATTAGTACCAAGAAGAAAACCCATTGGTTGTTCAATACAAACTTCTTCTTCAAGTACAAAATTTAATAATGTTGTCTTGACATCAATTTGATTGAATTTATATCCTCATTGTAAAGCCATGGAATGGAACAACCTGATTGAATCCAGTCAAGCCATTGGAGAAATGGTTTCTTCAACATCAACACCTTCGATATGGGAATATACCATACATATCAGTCGATCATTGTTTCTAATAACACTTCCATTCTCATAAAAAAATTTCTTAAAGATCCATTTCATACGAATCACATTGTGACCATCAGGTCTTATGACAAGATCCCATGTCTAATTCTTGTCAATCTGATCAAAATCTTCATTCATGGGTTCCACCCAAGATTCATCCTTTGCAACTTCTTCGAATGAGGATGGCTCCAAAACTTACCGAAATAAAGAATACATGTTATTCCTCATCTTCCATGTTTGTGTGGGTGCACTCCAGTCCCCAATTATATTAGATGGATCAATCTCAGCTCTACGATTTCTTCTGTGCAGTTTAGTTAAATTCCATATAGCCACAATATTTTCTTCATATTCTTCTTCTGAGTCAACATCATGATGAGACTACTGAATGTTTTGTTCAAATTCTTTTATTTATATATTTGTATTTTCTCCACGTTTACTTTCTTCCACAATTTCTATCACATCAACATATGACGTCTTTGATGCTTTTTTTATTTTCCCTCTTGTTATCTTAGCATCACTACTTTCTACAATCCTTCCTAATCACTGGTTGAAACAGTTGTAGGCTTTGTTGTTCATTGGGTACCCATGAAAAATTCCTTCCTCAGTATTGTCACCAAACTTACCATGATTTCCTTCTTTATTCCGGATGAAATATTTGCTTCTGAGAAAACGAATATTTTTAAACGAAGCCTTACTTCCATGAAACAATTCATATGGTGTCTTCATTTCTCCCATATAAATCCCTGTTTGATTCTGAATGTGCACTGTAGCTTCAATATCTTCCTTCCAGTAATGGCGAGAGATACCACAATCAATCAGCATAGTCCTGGCCATATTGTTGACCTATCGATTCCGGTTCTCAACAACTACATTTTGTTGTGGGGTTCTCACAACAGCTACCTCATGCTGTATTCCATGTTTTTCTAGGAAATTATCATACTCAATGGACATGTATTCTCTAATATTGTCAGATGACAGGACTTTTATTGTCTGTCCAGTATCATTCTCAGCAATCGAGCAAAAACGTTTTCATGCAATCAAGTACTCGTCGCTTATTGTTAATCACTATTACACAATCCATTATATTATAATAATCAATGAAAAGGACAAATTACATTTCTCCATGAGTTTCGACTACATTTATCAGCCCACATTAATCTATATAAATTTGATCAAGAAGATGGTATTTCCTTTTCTTCTTTGGCCAATATGAACTGTAGACCAACATCCCATGAATGAAAGCATCCCAGGACTTTACGCACTCATGCTTCAGGATGGGAATGTCTATGACAATCCTAAATTTAGATATTTTCTCCATGTCTTGTTGATTGATGTGTCCTAGTCATTTATGCCATAAATTTTTTTCTACATCAGCAGTCTTGTAACAAACATTTTCTTTACTATTAACCTGATACAAGTTGCCTTCTATTCTGCATCCCTTCATATGTTAATTTCCAGTCTTTCTATTGATAGTGAATCCTTTCTGAATAAAAGTATCTATAAGTCTCGAGTCACAGAGTTGACTCACACTGAGTTGATTATGATGTAGCCCATCTACATAACAGACTTAATTTTTTTTATCTCTCCATTATCTAATTCATTACTTCCACTTCCTTTGATTTTCAGAATTCCATCATTACCAAATCGTACTGTACCATCAACCATTCTTTTGATATCCGTTAACAGGACAGCATTACCAGTTATATGAGATGAACAACCGCAATCCAGAATCTAGGTACTATTGCTTTTTGTAGATTTTAGGGCCACCTCTACAAGGTTGGATTCCTCAATTTTCTTCCATTATTTTAATTAGAATTTAGATTGAGTATAGAGAACTGATGTACTTTCAATTATCTAATCTGTGAACATTGGTTCTTCATAGTCGATGACTTCATCGAGAAAAGAAAACTTATTTGTAAGAGAAAAATTATCTTGTTAAGGAGATTTGACTTCTCTTGAACTTCAGTATGAGGTGTCCATGTACCTTCTATTCCTGCAATTAATAGAATTATGACCAAAGATAGAACAATGAAAACAATATCCATAGAAGTTTTTTCTTCTAAAAGATTTAGGATATGAATTTGTTCTCCTTTGTTGAACTCCCAGATCTTCCCGGTTCAAGTAGCTCAATGCTTCTTTTTCAATTTAACATGGTATGGACTAAATAGCCATAGAACTGACACTTCATGAGAGGAAATGCCTTCTCCCTAGAATTTATCCTCATACCTTCTTCCGTCGGATAATAGTATGAGGGCTCATTTTTCCAGAAGGCTCGAGGATAATCTTTATTTCTTCTTTCAGATTGAATTGTGGGTCTCTGTTTCATCACTTCAAAAGACTTTCCCACATCACCCACATTTAGCATGCCTTTATTTTTTTCACATTTATAGGTAGCATTTGACACTTCTACCTCACATACAATTCCACTATTCCCCATGTAGGAAGTTCTTTGATCATTTATTATATTTTCAACTCTATTAGGGCCTTTTTTTATCTCTCCAACAGCTTACCATCTGAGATCCTTCCAAACTGTATTCTCTTCATTGATTCTTTTGAAATTGAATATTTTTAAAGATTTATCTTAATAGTAAAAAGTTCCTCCTCAAGACACTCAGCAGTCTTGGACTTTTCCTCCAGTCTAAATGTGAGGTCATTGATGACCTTTGCCTGATCTTCAATTCTCGACTTCAGATCTACTACAACATCATTTCATTCAAGTATTTTAGAATGTAATTTCATCAATTCATCGAGTCATTCAATTTCATCTTCATGTTGTTCAACATATTTAGTTGATTATTATACAATTGATTTCTATTTATTGCAACTCTTAAATTTAATATTCAGATTACTAACAACATCCTTAAGTTCCAACTCGGGATCTGCACTAGTTTTGCACTTATTTTCTCCACCAGTATCTTTTGATTTTTCAACTGTGGCAATCATGGAAGAGTGGTTCCCAATTTTAAATTCTGGTTCTTATTCATCATAGAATTCAATATCATTATATTCCTCTTCATAGACAAAAATCATCCTATCTATATTTTTCTCCGATTTTAAGTCTCCCTTTTTGAAAATCCTTTTCTGAGGCTTCTCAATATCTTCTGCTTCACTTTCATCATCATCATCCTTTCATTGGAACTGAGAGGTAAATCACCCAACTCTTCCACAACAAAAACATGCTAGAGGTATCTTACCATTGAATTTACATTTCCCCTTTTTCTACGTCTTGGTGATGAGATAAAGAATGTATTTTTCCTCTTCATCTTCACCACCACTATCTTATGAAATTTTCAATTTTTCATGGATTTGAATGACATTTCCTTGCTTACACGAGTCATGGAATATTTGTGTTTGACTCTCATATCATATTCCACTATACTACTTAAAATATCATACATAGATAGTTCGGAGAGATCTTTTTCTTAATGGGATGATACCTTTGCATTGTACATAGGAGGAAGTCTTCTAAAGATTTTATTTACGATATCAATGTCTCTGATTACATCTCCAATACCTTTAATTGCACCAAAAACTTCAGTAATTTGATTGAACGGTGAATATACATTCTCATTAGGATGCATCATTAGATGGTCAAACCAGTTGTGTAGGAATTGTAGTTTTTCTTCCTTCACTTGGTTATCACCTTCATAAATATTTTCAAGTTTATCCAACATGGAATTTCTGGAGGTGAAACTCATTACCTTTAGATAGATCTGATCAGAAAGGGCTACGGTTAGAGCACTCTGCGCTTTAGCATCAAATTCAAGAAATTTTCTATCGGCAACTTTCATAGCCATCCATGTTGGATCAGTAACATGTATACCATAGATCATGGAAAAAAGGACTTACATTCAAAGGGATCATAGATGAGACTTCATTCTATTATTCCAGATATGGAAATTACATCCATCAAAGAGAGGGACTCCCCTGACATTGACAGCATTCTCCACGAAAACAAAGGACAGATTCAACACTAGCAACCATTACATTTTGATACCACAATTAGGACCCTTGGATACCTTGAGAGGGGAGGGGTGAATCAGGGTGAAAATTTTTTGTTTTAAAGAGATGGATCGTATTCCCACATTGGTAGGAACTTGTTAAACCTGTATGAATAAAATTATCATAAATAAAACAATAACATGTAGAGAGATGAAACACGAATTTTTTACATGGTTCACCACTAATGGCTATGTCCAAGAGCACACGCTGACAAGGTTTTTGGTCGCACCAAATTAAACTATTCTTCACTAGTTGTGGATTACAATGGTTCGGACACAATCACATTGTCCCAGGTTCACTGCCTTTACAATGGTTTTGGGATATCTCACTGCATCCCTTAGGTCACTCCCGTTGACTCCCCATGGCTCGCTGCCTTTAATGAAGTCCCACTCAGTTTATAGATTTGATGGTCTCTTAATTATTGAAAAATAATGCATCATATGTTGTTTGTAGATGCTCTGTTCAAGTCTAACTCTGACCAGTAGACTAATATCTCTTTTCACTTAAGGAATTGGGAAATCATCTAGTTTCTGTGCACTTCAAGAAGATGAACGCACTTCAACAATACCTAGAACGCTTCTCCATTCCAATGAGAAAGTTTCAAAGATGGAGTGTAGGTTATAACTTACATGCATGTACACCTCACCCACTTGCACGACACTCACTTATTCAGATAAAAAATTTCTCAACTCACATTCCTTTTCACCGAAACATGTTTTGGCACGCGGAAAAAATTGCCGTACAATATATACATTCGCAACCCACAACCACTTGCATGAGCACTACACCTGCACGGCGGGAGAACTGAATTTCTCTAAGTCTCAAACTTTGTTACAAATGAGGATGGGTGGTTTACTATTTATGGGAAAACTGGACACCCTATGCGGTGGTGTGCGAGCCTCCTCTTGACGCCCATGATCAGGCATGCAACTCCAACTTCCCTGGCCTCCGTCGTGTTACTCACTTGCATGACCAAAGCGATACTTGTGCGACCCACTATCATTTTCAATATTATTATGTTCTGATCAGGAAAAACATATGGTGCAGAACTTTCCAATCCTCCTAGGCACTAGCGCAGAAGTCCTTTCTCGGCACGCACGTCACTTGCACGACACATGTCTGGAATGCAAGTCTGTTTTCCAAAAAAACATGGTTTTCCCCTTTTTTCAAAATTGAGGTATAGAAATAATGAAAAAACTGGAAAATGGTGCCACCTTCAAAATATTATCTGCATGACCTATAAGAGTACTATGGTGGATCACATTCTGAAATTCCTCTAAGGATTGAAAACAAACACAAACCATTCTCCAATTCATGCATAGGTGACCATGGTCCCAACATGAGTGGTTCTCCAAATGTAGTTATATTGTTGACAATTTTTTTAAATCATCCATTAATTTGAGTAATTCTTTCATCATAAAACATTGTAAATGTATCAAATTTGATCTTAGGAGAAGGATATCTAATTTTCCTAACATTTTCAGTTCCGTCATAAGAAACAACAATAATTTTCCACATATCATATGTTGTCGGGCATTGAGATATTCTGCTGAATTCATCAGTCCATGACCACATATAATTGCATTAATTTCATTTGAGTTCATATCATAATTTTCTTCAGTATCTCCACTCCATGTCATAGGATTTTCAGGTATTTTATATGTAGTTAGAATCATTGAATATATTCTATATCCATTGTTTTCCAGATAAATAATCATTCATGACATCTAAAATCCATAAATTGCTCCTTTGAAGTATGGTGCTCTCACCACATACATTCCCTCTCTTGTATTAGTCATCTTACTCGATGTATAATCATTAATCACATTCATCTTGTTACGTATTTATCAGAAAGGTCCTCCTATGATACCAGTTGATGGATCGAGTTATACACAATATAAACAAGAGTGGGGTGAACTTGGTCCTTTACAAAATTTTTGTGGGATCATGTTCTATCCACTAACATTAATCAGATAGATTAATGTAGTGGAAATTAAAATAGAATTGACACTTGATGTATAGTTGTTCGGGGAACAGAAGGCCCCTAGTCCAATACACCAACCCTCTACTCCACGAGCTTGGTGATTTTCACTATTTTTTCATCTTATCAACAAGCCTTTCCAAAAATGATTATAGGAAATTGACACTGTTACAATTTAAGGAAAAATAGAGCCTTCTGGTTCAATTGCAGAACCTACAAAGATTAGTATGAGAAGACGACTACTCTATATAAATAGAAGTATTTATTCTTTGAAAATATTTTCCCATTGATCATTATAATTGAAACAGAATGAAATTGACAGTTGATGGATCATTGTTTTCAGAAATAATGATTTTCATGTAAGAGTCATTCTCAGTCGATACGGTTACAGTAAACATAGAAACATAATTTTAAACTTCAGAAGAAGTATATTGATAATAGTTCTTCGATATCGAATGATTGAATCTTATGTCATATTTTTTTCTTTAATAAACAGAGTTTTTCCACTCTTCGTAACGATAGATCTTTTAGTCCCAATTATCTCAATTGTATTAATGTTGTCGGGCAATATATTTTGTATATTGTAAGTGTATCTGATCTCATGTTCCAATTTTTGACCTTGTACACTGCATATATTTAATTTCAAAATACAAAAAATATATCGAGCACTTTATTTTCATTGTTATATCCACAAAAGTCACCTTCTGACTCGCAATATTCAGAAAAATTTGAAATAATAGAGCAGTCGTACCTCCCTTAAAAATTCTCAAGGAAAATTTCCTTTCAAATTGATCATTTGAATCATAGAGAAACAACTTTTAATCTATCAATGATGCTCTTTAAAATATTCTTTTAATCCGTCTTGAAATAAGCCTAATAATCCTCCTCTTAATCGTTGCATAATAATATCATCTTTAATTATATGATGCCAAATGTATGGATGAACTGTATATCATAAATATTCTAGATGTAATATAGATAAGAAACATAAGTTTTATGATGAATCCTTCAAACATATGTTGGAATACAAATCTATGGTGTATAAAAAATGTACGGTTGATCATCCATATTTTTCTTTCCAACATTCAATCCTATGATAAATGATCCAAAATATTATATGTTTCCAAAATAAATTAATGTGATCCATAAGTTTGATAAAATGTATGGTTGGTCACAAAATTAAGGATGATGAACCATACTTTTGAGAATAAAACATAACATTTAATACTTCTGTAAAGTTCTTATTCTTACTTTTCTACTATCTCGAATGTTGGGTACCTTCCTAACATAGGTTTTTTCTTCCATAATTTTCTAATAACATATGGTTGCTTTACCATACCTTTCTAATATCTCATAAAGTATAAAATGCATTCCATCCTTGCGTTCTACTTCTCCACATAGGGTATGAAAAATGTTTCCAGAACAAGCTTAAGTAATTCTCGAATATGTATAGCATGAACAGTGTTTCTAGAAAACGCTTATGTGTTTACATTAGAAATTAATTCTCATTTTCCCAAGAACATAAATATTACTTTATTTAATAAAAATATAATAAATAATAATTTCCTGAATTACACAAAAAATAAAATCATTATAAAGAATTAAGGGTATTTCAGAGCATCAAAATCACCACAAAGAAATAGAGTATTGTTCTCAACCATCTCCCCGTTTTTAATAAAAATATTATGTATTCTTGAAAATAAACATTATCAACTTTTTTTAGGTGAGTCTACAACCATTTTTACATATATATTATTTTATATTAATGGATAAATGTTTTCTATCTTTATAAAGACCTAATTTGTTTTTGTTTCTATATGATCATAGATTAGTCATTATGGTTTTGTGGTATTTAATTATGGGACTCGATTTAGTGGGTGATTGTTTAAGAGAATGGTGTTAGAGGTATATTGGTTATATTTCAAATTTTTTATTAATTTTCAAGTGGATGTGGATGTGGTTTTTCATTGTTATTATGGGAATTTTATTTCCATGATATGAAATGACATGTTTGGTTTCTAAATGATGTTTCAGATTTCTCTTTTTAACCATTGGATATGTTGAGGATTAGTATATTGGCCATATGTTATCCAATGGGGTTGTCAAAACACTTTTACAGGAGAATATAAAATTTAAATAATGATTTAATCTTTTAATTCAATTAATACAATTCTAACTATTTTTTACTACATACCATCAAATAAATTTATGTTTAAAATAACATGAACGAGTAAAATGAGTAATGGAATGTAAAATGGAAAAAGTGAATTATGGATAAAGGTGAATAATATTTTCCTTATATATATTGCAGGTTTAATATTGGGGGTTTATTAATATGATTCCCCCCCCAAGTATGTGCACCTCAGTGTGTGTACAAACCGTATAACTTCTTTGAGGTTGAGAACATGAGGAATAGTGGATAGATAAAAGTCCAAAGATTTATTTATTGATAAAACACACCCATGTAGAGCCTTCAGATTGAACTGGAAATCCCCTTAGTCTCCCCCTACCCCCCTTGGACAGCCACCCCAAACCCTTGAACAGCCCCCAAACCCCATTAATTATGAATTTATTTCTTTAAGTACTTAATTAACTTATAAATTATGTGTTAATGGTGTATGGGTATAATTGTTGTATGGGTATACTTGGTCTAATATAATTATGAATTATGAGATAATTTTGTATGGGTATACAATCTTTAATTGTATTATTGAGATGCTTTTTTTTGTAGGTGTTCAGGTGTGCTTCTATAGATTTATAGAAGCTACAGAGAGGGGATTTATCAATGCTCTTTTAGTGCTGATAAATCATGCTTTTATCAGTGCTAAAAAATAACTCATAAACTACACCTTTATCAGTGCTAAAGAAGCACTGATAAAAGATATGTTTCTTAGTGATCTTTTAGCACTGATAAAGGGTTGTTTTATCAACGTTCTCT
Organism: Viscum album; assembly: GCA_963277665.1. Classification (NCBI taxonomy): domain Eukaryota; kingdom Viridiplantae; phylum Streptophyta; class Magnoliopsida; order Santalales; family Viscaceae; genus Viscum; species Viscum album. The sequence goes on from OY728136.1 coordinate 1,600,169,792, forward strand.
TAGCACTGATAAAGTCTACCTTTTTTCAGTGTCGATCTTTATAGTGCTTTTTTAGAGCTGTTAAAGCCCGTTTTTAGCGCTTTTAATGCCCATATTTGTAGTAGTGAAGGGAAATTTTAAAATTAAAATGTTTCCACCATATTATTATTGATTGATAAGAAGTCACTAATGTAGATCATCATAATGTGTAAAATGATTATTGTGATATTTAAAAGATGCTACTCTCCCTAGGTAGCCCATAATGATTCTCTAGGATCCCCAATGGACCATATTATCATAGGATGAATGATTTTTAGGAAAATATTTGAATATAGATATTATTCAATGTCATTGTATAGATATTCATACATGGTTTTCTGAATCCTAGTTGGGTATATAGATACACAATCCTTGTATGAATACATATAACCCATTTTTGTAATGTTGATATATTTATATTCAAAGATAGATGTACGTTTGATCGGTATGGGTATCACCTGGAGGAATGGATAAATTTTGTGATTTTGAATTTTGATAAATAATGAATCGTGGTTAAATTAATACATATCAGTTTCTTCACTACATATGCATAAAATTTTATTTAATATACTTGTATATATATACTATTGGTGTGGGCCTATTAAATTTTACTCAAGAACTATTTAGTCTGATACTGGGTACCAATGTAGAAATCGTGGTTACATGTCATGATAATGGAAAAGTCCCTATACAATATGGTCGATATAGGATTTTGGATTAGTATATATAAGCGGGAAAATTACATAATATATGGACTAATTTTTGGGATTTTAGTTTGTGACTTATATTTTCCAATAAAAATTGAAACTTCTGTGATATGTCATCTTTATTTGTATAGTTTTTGGAATTTATCAATTTAGGTATGTTTACTATTTGAATAATATTTTCTCAACATCATTCAATATATATTATTAATAAGTTTTTTAATTTTTTTTTTACATTGGTAATGACGGTATAAAATCAACTTGCACCTCATTAGCACCTCATTATTAGTAAAAAAATGGGTTTATGGGGAAGAGTGTCTGAGGTCATGGGGTGAAAAAACTAGGGGAACCAGTTTAGTGGAACACATGATGGGATGTTAAAATATTTTATTAGATATTATTAATTTATTTTTAATATACTATTTGTGATTGTTATAGAGGAAAATATGAGGTTTAAATACATAAAAATAAATTCATTCAGGGTATTATCTGAACCATGAGTGGGGAATACCCATGTACTTGTGGGTAGATTATTGTTCTTAATATTCCCTTGTTTCAATTAGATGTTATTTCACCTTGGACATTACTCTTATAGGGTAATAATATTATTTTTACTATGGTTATGAATATTAAAATCCCTATAATGTGGTTTGAATATGAGGGAATCATTTTAGGTTCTATGTATTTATGTTTATTGCATCTAAATAGGCACTTATGTAAATTAAGTTATAGTTGATTGTTGAAAATAAATATGATATCCTTGTTTATTAGATATTATAAATAATATTCCCTAATAAATATAAATAAATTTATTTTAATATGATGTCATAAATAGTTAAAAATGGTACTTAAATGTTGTATATTAATGTTTTGTTGAACACTAAATTTTTACTAGTGGTGTTTAATGATAATCTTGTTAATATTTATACTTAGTTTACCCACATGTTAGCCACATAATATGATATGGATGATGGATGTTAAAGATATAGATTTTGTTATATTATTTTGGATAGTGGATGTGGAGTTGGTGTATATTGTAATATAGTGGGCATTATTTAATATAAATTATAGGAACCATATGTTTTGTGTTTTTAGATGTGGGTTTAGTGTTATAGAGCGATTTCAGCATGATGACAGTCAATTGTTTAGAAATTGGAAAAAATCTCTCAGATTTATCCTCTATTATTCAAAAATTATGCCCAATTGATTCTATGAATTAGGTAAAGAGTGTAATTCTGTATGATCAACTTTCATCTAATGAATATTTAGAGAGGTATTAAAGGAAGAAATCTATGAGATTTTTTGATCTGAAAATAGTTTTTTAGTTACAACACCCAGCACCCATTATTTGATAGGGTTGAGTTGATGTAGTAGATTTATATATTGAGTCTTTTAAGATGAACCGGGATCACATTGAGCCTCCTCTATGGATGAGAGATATGTTATAAGCCTATTTTTTATAATCACTAGAGAGGTACCGTGGGAATAGTCATTATATATATTAGTTTTTCGAGCGTATGTGTTAAATGGAATTTCTAGAGATATTCTGTAACAACCGGATATTTTATGAGAAATTTTTTTTTTATTTCTTATGTTATATGCAATGGAATCTTTCACTACACACAACACTATCTTGGTTTGTGTTACACGCTATCGCGACCTTCCTCGTGAGTGTGTGTAGTACGCAATACCGAGTTTCACTAAACAATGATATATTATTATAATATTATAAACTATTCATTATGAATTGTATTAACTGAATTTTGAATTTTATAACATTATAATTCATCTTACACATTTTCTAGAATGAGGTATGAAAACAAAATCACTTTTTCAGATAAAAGAAGTATTTTTCAAAAAAAGTTGTTTTATCGCCTAATGATGGAACACCCATTTTAAATCTAGTTTTTGACGTGTTTATAAGTTTAATTTGACAAAATAAAATTCTTCTTTTGAATCATTAAATAAAATTTTAGTTTGGATAAAATTTTCATATTTTTCAGGTAACTTTCATATTTTGATGAATAGTAAAAACACACTATATTTTAATTAAAAGCAACTTTTTTCATCGCAATAATTTATATCATTAAATTATAATATTGAATTGTATTAAAGTATAAATAGAATATATTTTTACCATTTAATATAATGTATGTCAGTATCATTAATTTTACATTGAATTCATAGGTAAAAACATTTCAATCTTTGGCAATGTTTTAACTTTTAAAACTCGTCTGCTTAACAACGAGATACATTTTAAATTAAAAACTGCAACTTCTATGTATTGAATTTTGAAAAATGGATTCCATATTTTGAATCAGTGGGTCTAAAATTATGTTAATAGGTTACATAAATTTTTTTTAATATGAATAGTTACAACATTAATTTTTTTTTCTTGCGGTTAAATGTAAATAGGGTAATTCAATGTTAAAAGAATATTATAATAAATTAAAAATATGTTGAAACTTTTCCTAAACTTATTGAATGAGTAGTGGCTGACCCTGGTCATCCTTGGGTCAATTATGGGAACCCATTGTTCAACTTGGTAGTGATAATGACAATTTGGATTAATTAATTTAATGTAATGACAAAATTGACATTAACAAAAATATTTTAGTAATTAATTTTTTTAAGGGGTTATATAAATTATATTTTCGACTATAAATATTAATTTAAAAGTTAAAAATATTTCCTACATGATGAAATATTTTTTAAAATTTTAGAAATCAAATAAAATAATTTATTTTTGACACAATAATGATTCAGTATTTACCACATTAATAAATGATTTAAATAAGTAATATTATAATGATTAAAATATTTTCCAAAACATGTCCAAATATGATTGGATGATTTTATTTCGACCATGAGTCATCTTATCTTCATCTTTAATGATTTTTTGACCTTTTAAAATCTAAGATAAGTTTAAAATAAAATAATATTTTCACACTTTCCAAAGGTTCCCCTCTTCTCCCTTAAAAAATGGAACCTCCCCCCTCACCTCCTCACACCACATTGAGACATCAAGATCGCCCATACCCTAACTATATATATTATCAACTTCCCTAGAAACATCATAGAGGTCCTGGTCTACTTCAAAGACCAATCTTAGTGCCCGAAGAGGAGGTTTCAAAAAGGTGTGTTGAAGAAGATGTAATATCTGTTACCAATTCGTTTAAATTTATTTCTTCTTCTACTTCTTCTTATTTAGTTGTTTCATTATGAAGTAATATCATAAGTATCACTAATATATTTATATTTTATTATAAATATGAAAAACCATATTTCACCTTCTAACCATCCCACGGAAAATGAAATCACCGCGCGTGCGTACGTACTGAATACTGTCTCCACACCGTGGTGTAATCTGTTTTCCACCACCACCTTACTTGGATGGGTTTAATGGTGTAAAGAATAACTATATATTATTATTGTAAATTGATATTGATTCTAAAATATTATTCATACACTTTAATGCAATTCCACGATCATGGGAACAATATCATCGCTCGTGTGTATGTATGGCCTATCGTCTCCACGATGTGATGCGACTCGTTCTACATGATCTTCATTGTATAATGATTATATAAATGAATTGAATGAATATATATGATATATATTACACAAATAACATTCTGTAAATGAGGTATCTATAACATAAAAATAATAATAAGAAGTTTTTCGACAATACTCACATAATAACAAAAAGCAATAAACACTCGAATAACAAGTAGCAATGAAATATTACTAATAAGAAACAAAGAATATGACCATATATGATATCATAACAATGAGTATGATTCTGGAATAAGTCAATGACATTATTCAAATCATTATACAGGGGGTTCAGACACGTATAAAGCATATCTGACCGAAGGTAAGAGATAACTTTTCAAATCTTGTTTTTTATCCGAGATTGTTTATTCGTAAGTATTTACTAGGCTTATTGTTATCATCCAAGTCCATGTATTCTAAAAATGTTTTTATGTATATATAAAGTCGTTTTTACCCATTTTTTACTTTTACCAAATGTTAGGAAAGGAATATTTCTACTGTTTACCGTACGAGGAATTTTTTGACCTTTTGGAAAAAAGTATAAGAATTATGTTATTTTTATCATATACGGCATGAACGAATTTTTACGTTTTCATAACCCCTCATTTTCATGATGCATACTCTACAAGATTTTATGACTATTTTCAACAAAATACTTTTCTTTTTAAATTGCATGGAATTTTGTGAAAATAAAATTATTTTGAAGAAGAAAGGATATTTTCCCCAAGAATTCATTTCAAGTGTTTTATCAAAACCATTTTCCATCTAAGACGACATTATTTCATATCTATATGTTTCAATTATAATGTCTCTATGATTTACACAGTTCTGCATTTCTTATGATGAAATGATATCCATTTGTTTTATATGGATTATGTTATGATGGGATGATGTTTCTGAAACCCACATTATTCTATGGGTTAGGATGAATGATTTATGTTTATGATGTGGGACATGTATGAATGATTTCATTATGAGATGGGTGGGACCTATATCTCTCTCCCATGCATTGGGTAATGATTTATTTCTCATGAGATATACATGGCTGGAACAGTAAGTTAAACCGGTTCAGTGATACAAGACTGGAATGAAGAGTGAACTCGGTTCAGTAACGGACATTGTCTTCTATGATGGTCTTGGAAGTGAGCCTTGACAAATATGAATTGATTTTCTATGATTATGTGTATATTTCATGAAGTTTCATGTTATAATTTATGATTACTTTGGATTACTTTTCGTTACTATGATTTATCCCATGACATGATATTATGATCTCTTTTGCAGGTTAATATTTTCAAAATGTTTTGTTCTTATGAATATGATATGATTGATATTTCTTTTATTTACCCTTACTGAGCATTTGAGCTCACCCTTTTGTATGGTTTCTTTTCAACATGTCTGAATGAAGAGTATTATATTGAATATGCCAAAAGGGACTCTAGATATGAAGAAATAAATGGGATACAACATAGATGATTTATGAACCAGTTGTTTATGTTTCCCAGTTTTTAAAGACCCTATACCTATACGGGCCTTTCATGGTTTTGTTATATGTTTTAATAAGTATTCTTCAACTCTGAAGTAATAATAATGTATGTAAAGTATGGGTCGTTATATTTGGTATAAGAGGAATGGTATAGTCAACCTTTCGAAACTATGATTTGAAATCCCTAGTAAGGATGCTAAGGATAAGTCTAAGCATAGAACACAATATTAGTGTTTTAGAAATGTCCTTGAACAACCTATGATAAGACCTTACGTGTGAAATTTTATTCTTGCTTATGTGGTTTTCCTATTATAATTAGTGTTTCTCACACTATTCTTCTTGGTTTTGGTAAATGGATGTAACCTAAACGAACTGTGTTAATACAGAATCTGATGGGAAATGCAATGATTTTCCACCAGAGCAATAAAATGTTATGGCATCTGGAATGCAAAATCTTGTAGCCATTCCCACACAACTTTCTCAAGATATGAACCATGTAGGACTACCAAACGAGAAAAGGAAGGAGCAACATTCTGTTGAATCCTTCATGAGGCATCGTCCACCATCATTCAGCAGGTCTTTGGATCCATTAGTGGCAGAACAATGGATTAGTACCACTGAAAAGATATATTCAGTTATACAATTTTCTGAACATGCTAAAGTCATCTTAGTAGTATATAGTTTGGACGGTGAAGCTGATCAATGGTGGAATCTTATTAATAATATGAGCCAAAGTGATGAAATTGAGTCCATGGAATGGTACGAGTTCAAGATCTTATTTTTTAATAAGTACTTCCCTCGTATTCTCCAAAAAATGATGGAGAAGGAGTTTCTTGAACTATTTCAAAAGGATGATGAATCTTTTGGTATCTATGAAGAAACTTTTACAGATCTGGCAAGGTATGCTTCTAAGATTATTATCCAACCTAAGAGTAAGATCAATTGATTCTTTAGTAGCTTAAAACCAAGTCTTAGAAGAGCATTAGACATAAAAGACTTCAATATCTATGAGGAATGTTTTTGATGTTCTCTCAAGGTTGAGATGGAGATTAGAGTAACCCATCAGTCATATGGGTTTGATAAGAAGAGGAAAATGGAATTCAATGGGAAATATAAAGACTACACTGAAAAGAATATGACGTTTCCTCTATGCTCAAATTGTGGAAAGAAACATGGAGAGAATTGTCTTAAAGGGACAAGAAAAAGTTTTATGTGTGGAAAATAAGCTCATCGGGCAATTGAATATTGAAATAATTGGAAGAAGATGTATACTGATGCGAACCAAGAAAGGGATACACAGAATTCACCACCAACACTTCAATGATTCAAGTGCAAGGAAATGGGGCATTATTTTAATCAATGCCCTAATCCAATGGTTGTTGATGATGATCGATGTCAACACACTGTTAAGGCCAAAGACAATGGAATGCCACATGCAATTACTATCGGTGATGTAGAGTAAAATAACAAAGTGGTGAAAGGTACACTTACCATCCACTCTAAAGTAGAAAATGTTTAATTTGATTCTGGATCCACCCACTCTTTTATTTCTGAAGAATTTTCTAAGTGTATCTCCATATTACCTCAACAATTTGATGTTGAGTTAGCTGTGAAAAATTCTAATGGCACCACAGTCGCATAAAATGTTAATAATTCTTATCCTATTGACATTTGTGGGAAATTTCTTCCTCGAAATCTTGTGATCCTTCTTATAGTGGAAATTGATGTGATTCGTGGCATGGATTAGATTTTTTTTATACAGAGATCATATTTATTTCCAATGAAGGGAAGTCACATTTCATATTCTTGATCAATCTATGATCACAAATCGATGAAAGGATGAATATAACCTTCCAATGGAAATTTCTTCCATCTTATGGCTCTTGATTCCAATAAATGAAGGTTATTTATCTTAAATGGTTGGAGAGAAACTCATGATTAATAATATTCCCATTGTACAAGAGTTTGATAATGTCTTTCCAGAGGAACTGCAAGGTCTTTCACCAAATCGTGAGGTTGAGTTTTCAATAGAACTCATACTGGGTGCATTGCCCATTTCAAAGACACCTTATAGAATGGCCTCAAATTAGTTCTAGGAATGGAATATGAAACTCCAAGGGAATCCTGATAAAGGATTAGTGTGTCACATTTGGTAGCACATGTTCTGTTTGTTATGAATAATGATGGATCAATGTAACTCTACATTGATTATTGAGAACTTAGCAAGATCACTATCAAGAAAAAATATCCTCTCCCACGCATTTATAAACTATTTGATTAATTATAAGAATATAAATACATTTCCAAGATTGAGCTTCATTCACGATATCATCAATTAAGGGTCAAAATAAAGGATATACCAAAGATGTCGTTCTGTAGAAGGTATGGACACTATGAATTTATAGTGATTCCATTAGTTCTTACTAATGCCCCTTCTATCATCATGGATCTAATGAATATATTCTTTAGACACTATCTTGATCAGTTTGGGGTAGTCTTTATAGACGATATTATTGTCTATTCAAAGAGAAAGGATGAACATGAAGACCACTTGAGAATTGTATTGAAGACCCTGAGAAAGGAAAATCTTTATGCCAAATACACCAAGTGTGAATTTTGGACATAAAAAGTTTCATTTTTGGGTCACATAATGTCAAAAGAGGGGAGATATGTGGATCCATAAAAACAGAGGTTATCGGGAGATGGTCGAGACCAACAACAATAACTGAGATTTGAAGTTTTCTTGGTTTGGCTGGATATTTTTGACGTTTTGTGATTGATTTTTCACGATTATCTAATCCACTCACCAAGTTGACTCTAAAAGGATTTAATATCGTGTGGACTGAGGAGTGTGGAGAGAATTTCAAGGAGTTGAAAAAAGGTTATCCAGTGCACCTGTGTTCACACAGCCTTATAGTGGAGAATAGTTTGTGATCTACAGTGATACATCCATGAAGGGATTGGGGTGTGCTCTCATGAAAATGACATGGTTATAGCTTATGCCTCACGATAGTTGAAAATCCATGAGATAAATTACCCAACTCCTTATTTGGATTTTGCTGTGGTAATCTATTCATTAAATATATGGAGGCATTATCATTATGGTGAATGGTGTGATATTTATACTGATCATAAAAGTTTAAAGTATATTTTCACACAGAAGGAGATGAATATGTGCCAAATCAGATGGTTGGAGCTGATTAAGGATTACGACTGCTCAATACATTATCACCCTGGGAAAGAAAACAAGGTGGAAGATGCATTATGTCGACAAGACCATGCTATCTTATCTATGATGAGGATCTCAAAAGATCCAATATTTATGGATTTACAATGGATGGATCTTGGAATTATAATGGAAGGGGAAAATGATATGTTTCTCCAATGAATGTTCAACCATCTATACATGTGATGATTAAAGAGGCACAAAAAGAAGATGTTGAGTTACAAAATTAGGTGAGTGATGTTCCTAAATTCAACCTTGATTGTGATGGGATAATAAGGGTCCGGAACTGATTTTGTGTTCCTCTCATCCTAGAATTAATGAAGGAGCTACTGGATGAGGCTCGTAGATCTTCATTCCCTATTCATCCTGGAAGCATGAAGATGTATATGGAGCTGAAAGAATACATATTTTGGGATGGAATAAACATATATTATGCTGAATATGACTCTCGATGCTTGGTTTTTCAGCAAGTTAATGCTGAGAGATAAAAGTCTAAAGGGCTGTTACAACCATTACCCATACTAGAATGGAAATGGGAAAATATCGCTATGGGCTTTGTCCCTGGACATCCTAAAAAAACCAAAGCCAATAATTTTATCTGGGTTATAGTTGACTGTCTTAAAAATTCGGCACACTTCATTTATAATAGGGAATATTTCACTCTGGATCAGTTTTCCATGATATATGTAAAGGAAGTTGTAAGATTACATAGAGTACCACTTTCCATTATATGTGATCGAGATCCGAGGTTTACCTCAATGTTCTGGTGAAGTCTTCAACATAGTCTAGATGCAACGTTGAGTTTCAACACTTCTTATCATCCACAAACAGATGGTCAGTCTGAGAGGACAATTTAAACTCTAGAAGACATGTTAAGATCTTTCTATATGGAATAAAATGGTGGTTGGGATCAACACCTACCTTTGATGGAATTATCCTATAATAATAGCTTTCACTCCAGTATTCAGATGGCTCCTTATGAAGCTCTCTATGGAATGAAATGAAGAACTCCATCTTGCTAGGATGAAGTTAAGGAATGAAATATATTAGGGCCTGATCTTGTTGATGAGATGGAAGAAATAGTCCGACCTATTCAACAAAACATCAGAGCAGCTCAATGTTGAAAAAAAATTTAGGCCCACAACCGAAGAAAAGACTTAGAGTTTGAAGTGGGTGATAAAGTAATCTTACGAATATCTCCCTTGAAGAGTGTAATGATATTTGGGAAGAAGGGAAAGGTGAGCCCTAGGTATATCGGTCCTTTTGAAATACTGGATCGTGTTGGGAAGGTAGCTTACCGATTGGCGCTTCCACCGAATCTCTCTCGAGTTCATGATGTGTTCCATGTATCTCTCCTGAGAATGTACATACCAGATCCTTCACATGTACTAAGCTCAGAATATGTACCGCTGAAGCAAGATCATTCTTATGAAGAACAGTCGATAGAGATTCTCGATCATAGAAAAAACGTTCTATGAAGCAAGACCACTCACTTGGTTAATGTTTAATGGAGGAACCACCAATTAAATGAAGCTGCATGGGAACTTGAGGATATGACAAGGGAGAGGTATCCTCATTTGTTTGTTACGAAGTGATGAATTTCGAGGGGGGAATTATTTTTATGGGTGGTAGAATGTAACATATAATGATTTTATGAGAAATATTTTTTATATTTCTTATGTTATATGAAAAGGATTCTTTCACTTCACACAACATTTGTTTGGCTTGTGTTACACGCAATCACGACCTTCCTCGATAGCGTGTTTAGTATGCAATACCGAGTTTCACTAAACAACGATATATTATTATAATATTATAAACTAGCCGTTATTAATAGTATTTAATGAATTTTTTATTTTATAACATTATAATTCATCTTAAACATTTTCTAGAATGAGGTATGAAAACAAAATTAGTTTTTCAGATAAAAGAAGTATTTTTCAAAAAAAATGCAGTTTTAATGCCTGTTGATGGGGCACCCATTTTAAATCTCGTTTTTGACAAGTTTATAAGTTTAATTTGACAAAATAAAAATCTTCTTTGGAATTAGGAAATAGAATTTTACTTTGGATAAATTTTTCATATTATTCTGGTAACTTTCATATTTTGATGAATAGTAAAACAAGCTGTATTTTAATTAAAAACAACTTTTTTCATCGAAATAATTTATATTGTTAGATTATAATATTGAATGGTTTTAAAGTATAAATATAATATATTTTTACCATCTAATATAATGTATGTCAGTATCATTAATTTTACCTTGAATTCATAGGTAAAAACATTTCAATGTTTGGCAATGTTTCAACTTTTAAAACCCGTTTTCTTAACAACGGGATAAATTTTAAATTAATTATAGAAAATTATGTGTTTTGAATTATGAAAAATGGATTACATATTTGGAATCAGTGGGTTCAAATTATGTTAATAGGTTACTTTTATTTTATTTTTTGATATTATGCATAGTAACTATGATAATTTTTGTTTACTACTGTTAAAGGTAAATTGGGTAATAAAAGTTAAAATTATATTATAATAATTCAACATAACCTTTAAACTTATCATAACATTATTGGATCAGTAGTGGCCGACCATGGGCATCCTTGGGTCGATTTTGGGACCCCATTGGGCCACTTGGTAGTGATAATGAAAATTTAGATTAATTAATTTATTGTAAAGACAAAATTGACATTAACAAAATCATTTAGTAATTAATTTTTATAAGGTTTTATATATCATATATTTCCTACTATAACATTTCATAGGAAATATAAAAATATTTCATACATGATGATATTTTTTTATAATTTTTAGACATAAATAAATTAAATTATTTATGACACAATAATGATGCAGTATTACCTCATTAATAAATGATTTAAATAAATAAGATTATAATGACTAAAATATTTTTTAAAACATGCCCAATACTGATTGGATGATTTTATTTCGACCATAAGTCATCTTATCTTAATCTATAATGATTTTATGACTTTTTTAAACTGAAGATAAGTTTATAATAAAATAATATTTTCACACATTCCAATGGTACCCCTCTCCTCCTTTATAAAAGGGAACATCCTCTCTCTCTTCCTCACACCACATTGAGCCTTAATGCTCTAAAAAACCATAGAAATATATCTTCGCCACTTCCCAAAAACAACCTGGAGGTCCTGGTCTACTTTAATGACCAATCATAGTGCCCTAAGAGTAGGTTTCAAAGAGGCGTGTCGAAGAAGAGGTAATTTCTGTTACAAATTAATTCAAATTTATTTCTTCTTAAACATCTTCTTATTAAGTTGGTTCATTATGAATTAATAAAATAAGTATAACTCATATACTAATATGTTATTATAAATATTAAAAAAAATCCTATTTTACCTTCTAACCATCCTATGGACAACGAAATCACCCCTCGTGCGTACATACAGAATACTGTCTCCACGCCGTGGTGTAATCTTTATTCCACTACCAACATATTTAGATGGTTATAATGGTGTAAAGAATAACTATATATGATTATTGTAATGTTATATTGATTCTGAAATAGTATACACACACTTAAATACAATTCCACAATCATGGGAATGATATAATCGCTCATCCGTACGTACGGCCTATCGTCTCCACGATGTGATGTGACTCGTTCTACATGATCGTCATTGCATAATGATTATATAAATGAATTTAATGAATAAATATGATATGTATTACACTAATACCACTTTGTAAATGAGGTATCTATAACATAAATATAATAATAAGAATTTATTCGACAAAACACACATAAGAACATAAAGCAATAAACACCTGAATAACAAGTAGCAATGAAATATTACTAATAAGAAGATAAGAATATGACAATATATGATATCATGGCAATGACTATGATTCTGGAATAAGTCAATGAAATTATTTAAATCATTATACAGGATGTTCGGACACATATAAATCATATCAGACCTAAGGTAATGGATAACTTTTCCAATCTCGTTTTTGTATCTGAGATTATTTATTCGTAAGTATTTACTGGGGTTATTATTATCATCCAATCCCATGTTTTATAAAAATGTTTTTATGTATGTTTAAAGTCCTTTTTACCAATTTCTGACTTTTAACACATGTTATGAAGGGAATATTTCTATTGATTACCATGCGAGGAATTTTTTGACTTTTCCGAAAAAAGTACGAGAAGAATGTTATTTTTAACTTATACGGCGTGAACAGATTTTTACAGTTTCATAACACCTCCTTTTCATAACGCATACTTTTCAAGATTTTATGAATATTTTTAACTAAATACTTTTCTTTTATTATTGAATGTAATTTTGTTAAAAGAAAATGATTATGAATAAGAAAGGATATTTTCCTCAAGAATTCATTTAAAGTGTTTTATTAAAACCATTTTACATCTAAGATGACATTATTTCATATGTGTATGTTTCAAGTATAATGTCTCTATGATTTACATGGTTTCACTTTTTTATGATAAAATGATATCCATTTGTTTTATATGGATTATGTTATGATGGGATGATGTTTGTGATACCCTCTTTATTCATTGGGTTATGATGAATGATTTATGTTTATGTTGTGGCACACGTAAGAATGATTTCATTATGAGATGAGTGGGACCTATATCTCCCTCCAATGCATTGGGTAAAGATTTATATATCATGAGATAGACATGGCTGGAACAAGAATCTAAACTGCTTCAATGATACAGGACTAGAACAAGGAGTGAACTCGGTTTAGTAATGGACTTTGTCCTCAATGATGGTCTTGGAAATGAGCCTTGACTAATATAAAATGATTTTCTATGATTATGTGTCTATGCCACAAAGTTTCATTTTTTATGTTATGATTATGTGGGATTACTTTTTATTACTATGATTTATCCCATGACATGATATTATGATCTCTTTTGCAGGTTAAGATTTTCAAAAATGTTTTGTTCATATGAATATGATATGATTGATATTTCTTTTATTTACCCTTACTAAGAATTTGCGCTCACCCTTTTGTATGTTTTCCTTTCCCCATGTCTGAATGAAGAGTATTAAGTAGAATATTCCAAAAGGGACTCTAGATATGATGAAATAAATAATAGAAAACGTAGTTGATTTATGAACCAGTTGTTTATGATTACTAGTTTCTAAAGACACTATACCTTTATGGTCTTTTCATTGTTTTGTTATATGTTGTAATAAGTATGCTTCATCTCTGAAGTAATAACAATGTATGTAAAGTATGGGTCATTATATATTCCCTGATCAATCTTACCCTGAGACCTAATATAATGGAAATATGAAGAGATAATGAATATAACATAGATATGTAAGTTAATAATGGTTTGCACTAGACACATCAATAATTGACCTGATATTCATAAGAAGAAAAGTGGAGATAATGATGATATGGATAAAAGTTATTAGGATGGAAATTGATTTGAGATCAAGTCTGAGTTACAAATCTATCACTTGAAGAGGTTTAATTGAGGTGGTTGATTTGGATCTCATTTCATGGGAGAACCAAATAATGGATTGTACTGGTCCAATGATAGGTTTCGTGGGTGATATAGTTATATGTATTCCATTTTAATAATGATTTATTATGATAAAGGCTAATAGGGTAGAGGATGATAGAGTAGCTGGGGGGGAGGATTAGTCTCCCAAGGCAGTTATCCATTGCTTTTTCTATCTATATCGAAGTATACTCATTGTGTTTGGTTATTGTCCATGATCAACAATAGAATTATGTTCATATATGAGGATGGGTTACATATAGAGTTTCGTTAGGAATCCATGATTGATGAGCAGTGACGGTGAACCTGCAATGATGTAGATCAATAGAAGGTGGTATGCTACCCAAAGATGGTAAGATATTTGAAAATCCATCGGCTATACCAGTTGGGATGTGGGATGATGTACTTCAATAAAATTACATCCATATATGTGGGGAAATAAATACACAGAGACTCAAACATGATCTATGGTTATTGGGATAGATCAACTAATAGCAGTTAAAAATGTACACATTGGTGGAGATTCAATATGATCAACAAATATAAGGTAAAAACTATATATAGTATTGTATTTCTTGTGATTTATTTTTACAGAATCCTAATATTATATTATCTATAACTGGGATTTCAATAGTTCGGGCCTTGAACTAGAGTATATGATTGGGTTTATACTTATAGACATGTAATAGAGGTATGAGATATTATGGTATCCATCAATTTTATGAGTATTCTTGCATGATTGTTGGGTATTTACTCCTTCTAGACTTGAATGTGAAAGATATGAATAGTTTTAAACTAATGTTGGGGGTTGACTATTTAATTACAAACTAGGAAAACATTGATTTTAATCATAGGATAGTTAGTTTCACATATCCTAAAGGTGACACATATATCCATCATGGGGAATGGGATGTCCAAGAAGACATTATATGATAAATTCATTGATAATTGAGTGTTTTCAGAACCATGGTGTGATGGGGTTTTATGAATTATGGTGGACTAGTAGTGCATGATTCCATCTTAATATAGTGGATTTGATTCATGATGTGTTTCCGAATGAATGCTTTACAATTTCAAATAAGAAATAGATTGAATTAAAAATTGTTTTGATACCAAAAGATAAGACTGTTTTTTACCCCATTATTTAATGGAACTTTAATGATAAGAAGATGTTAAGAATCAATAGGAATTTTTAATGGGATATGGGATTCATCCATCTGAGTATGTCATCATGGGTATATCCATTGTTGTATCATATGAATGAAAGATGAATCATACAATTAAATGTCAATTATTGGTAATTGAATTGAATTGTGATTAAGAGATGTTATCATCCTAGGCATATAAAAATTATTTTACAAAAACTAATAATACTTTTGTGTTATCCATAATTTATATGAGAACATTATATCATCAGTTAGGACTGATGATTTCTGATATTCAATTCACTACATTTATAGGATCTAATTTCTTGTATGAGTTATTCAGGATGTGGTTTCTATTGAATAAAAAACCTTATTTATTCAATGACAAGATAAACAAAATAAATAAATTGTACCAATATCCATTTTTTGTGTTTTTTATGATCACATCATAGTGTAATCCCAGACTCATGAATATATTCTCCATAGTATTGACATCATGAATGGTAGGCTGATAGAAAATTTAAATTCAATAAAGATATCTATGTCTAAACTATGGATTGACATGATCTATTTTTGGGCACAAATTAACTATATAAAAAATGTTTCTGTTAATATGGAGTGGGTTAATGTTTTTGAATCATGGAATAATCCAAAAAATATTTATTATTTTTAGATGCATCTTAGTTTAGTACATTATTATTAATGGATCCTAAATTAATGTTATCAATTGAATGTGGTTATATAATTAATCATCAAGAAGTCTTCATGTTAATTCCATCTTGGTAATTTGAAGATATGTTACTATAGATTACGAATTTTTTTTGAAGATCGAATTATGATCATACATGATCATTGTATAATGTACAGTCTGTTTTCTATGCATAATGACATGACAAGGGGATGTGTTGATGTGTGGATATTGGGTCATATATTGTATCTCATGATAGACAATTTCACATGAATTTAATTATAGTTTATATTATCTCAGTCATTCCGTTGAAAATTATTCTGTTAAATTATAGTGGAATTCTCCTTTTTGGGAGTTTTGTGAACTATATTGATGATACGAGCCTTACACAGTTATTTATCAAATGTACTTTGAAACTCTATATATAGAGGTGCATTGATAATATGCAATAATTTTTCATTTATCTAGATGAAATGATGGGGTTGGGGAATATCTTTGTAGATACA
Organism: Viscum album; assembly: GCA_963277665.1. NCBI lineage: Eukaryota > Viridiplantae > Streptophyta > Magnoliopsida > Santalales > Viscaceae > Viscum > Viscum album. The sequence continues at coordinate 1,600,186,644 of OY728136.1, forward strand.
TTGAGTTAGAAGACACAAACATGTGTTGTTTAGGAGTTTGATTCCAAGTGGAAGATAATGGAAATGTTTACGAACATGAACAATTTTTTAGGATGAGAATGAGATAGTGAAACACTTGTCAGTTTCTGTTCTTTCATCTATTGTGAAGAATGTTATGAGGTAGAATTTTGAAGTATTTAAATTTTAGAAATTAGGATAAGACAATGAATATGGGGATCCACCATTCTATTGGACTATTATAAATGTTGAAATTATTTACGTCCATTACTAGGTAGTTATGGAAGCATGTATACATGAATAAATCATGAGTGAAATTAATGATTGTATATATAAAGTGTGTCCTCATTTGAAAAAATTGAACTTTTATCTTCATTTTTAGTAATGGGTGATATGAAAAAATATATATTGTATGCTTCAGGAAATGATGCTACACCTGTCAGTATGTAAATGATGAAAATTATTGGTCTTTTATACTTTTTCAAATATTTTTGATTTTACAATAGAATATGGTACACGGTACCATAAATTTTTTGGTAGGAGTTATTATGATTCCTTTTTGGAATATTGAAATTTTTCAGACAACATATCAATTTAAAATGGCATCTCATTTCATAATTATAAAGAACCATACATTACATACATGGTTATTACTTCCGAATTGATTAATACTTATTACAACATATAAAAAACCATGATAGGACCGTATATGTGTAGTGTATTTAGAAACTGGGAAACACAAACAACTGGTTCATAAATCATCTACATTGTATCCGATTTATTTCATCATATCTAGAGTCCTTTTCGGAATATACTACTTAATACCATTCATCTTCACCTAGGGAAATGAAAACATACAAATGGGTGAGCTAAAATTCTCAGTAAGGGTAAACAAAAAAAATATCAATCACACCATATTCATAAAAACATAACATTTTGAAAATATTAACCTGCAAAAGAGATCATAATATCATGACATGCGATTAATCATAGTAGTCATATGTAATCCTAATAATCATAAAATAAAACATGAAACTTTTTGGAATTCATACATAATCATATAAAATCATTTCATATAAGTCAAGTCTCATTGCCAAGACCATTATAGCGGACAAATTCCATTACTGAGCCGAGTTCACTCCTCATTCCAGTCCTGTATTACTGAACTGGATTAACATTATGTTCCAACCATGTCTATCTCATGAGATTTAAATATTTACCCAATGCATTGGAGGGAGATATAGGTTCCACCCATCTCATAATGAAACCATTCTTATGTGTGCCACAAAATCATAAATCATATATCATAGCATAACCCATGTAATAAAAATTGGATTCTTAAACATCATGCCATCATTACATAATCCATATAAGATAAAAGGACACCATAAAATTAATTACATCATAACATAATCAAATAAATGTAATAATAGGGATATAAAAAGAATCTTATATTATCATAGATGGAAAATAATTTTGATAAAACACTATAACTCCATTCTTGAGGAAAATATCCTTTCTTGTTCAAAAACATTTTTCCTTTCATAACATGTTATTCAATTTAAATCTAAAAGAAGTTGGTCAAAAATTAATCCGAAAAATTATTAATGATGCTTCATGGAAATTATGTTCTATGAAATAATAAAAATCCATTCATTCCGTATAAGTTAAAAAACATGTCTCTCATACTTTGGCCGTAAAAGTCAAAAAGTACCTCTCACTAAAAATGTCAAAACATTCCTTTCATATCTTTTACTAAAAACTCACAAATGGGTAAAAATGGATTTAAATAATTGTACGAGTATATAAATAATATTATATATTGAAGAAATATGGATGTGGATGATAAAAATTCCACAATAAATATTGAAGTATAAACAATCTCGGATAAAAATTAGATTGCACGATTTTCCCTTACCTTAGGTCTAATTAACTTCGTATGTATTTGAACCTCCAGTATAATGACTTAAATAATGTCATTGTCTTATTACAGAATCATATTCATTGTTATGATATCATATATGGTCATATTCTTATCTTCTTATTAGTAATATTTCATTTCTACTTATTGTTCAAGTGTTCATTGTTTTATGTTCATATGCATGTTTTGTCGAATAAATTCGTATTATTCTTTTTATGCTATAGAAAACTTATTTATAGAATGATATTATTTTAATATATATCATATTTATTCATCAAATTAATTTATATAATCATTATTCAATGAAGATAATGTAGAATGAGTCGCATCACATCGTGGAGACGGTAGGCCCTACGTACGCACGAGCGATGATATCATTCCCATGATCGTGGATTTGTATTGAAGTGTATGTATACTATTTAATAATCAATATCACTTTAAAATAATCATATATAGTTATTCTTTACACCATTATACCCATCCATGTAAGGTGGTGGTGGAAAACCGATTACACCACGGCATGGAGATGGTATTCCAAACGTACGCACGCGCGGTGATTTCGTTTTCCATAGGATGGATAGAAGGTGAAAAAAGGTTTTTTCATATTCATAATATCATATCATTATATGAGTGATACTGATTTTATTACTTCATAATTAAACAACTAAATTAGATTAAGTAGTAGAATAAATAAATTTGAATGTATCGGTAACAAATATTACCTCTTCTTCAACACGCCTCTTTAAAACCACCTTTTAGGGCACCAAAATTGGTCTTTGAAGAAGACCAGGACCTCTAGTAAGTTTCTAAGGAAGTTGAAAAGGGATATGGGAAGGAGATGGCTGAGATTTAAGGCTCAAAATTTTGTGAGGGGGAGTGGGAGGAGGTGCCCTTTTATATGAGAGGAGAGGGGCAACATAGGAAAAACATAAAATATTATTTTATAATAACGTCATATTCGGTTTATAATAGCTCCAAATTGATTTTTTCCGAAGATAATGTGCGGGTGGGTCGAAAGGCACTCAACCAATAGGTTTTATACAAGTTTAGGTTATTATTTTAACCTTATCATTTAGATTAACTCTAAGTTAAATAATTTAACTTTTACCGAGTCTTCTTGATTTCTTACACTATATGGTTAAAAAACAAACAATAACAATCCAAATGAACCCCAATTGGTTCATTATTAATAAATATCACCTTATATAAGTCATTTTTCTAATATATATATTTTTTGAAATAAAATAAAAATTAATAATATATTACTTGTTTTAAAAATCTATTTTATGTCAAATTTTAATCTATTTAGTAATTGATTTTTATGAAATTTAAAACAGCGTGATTAGTTATAACAATGTCAAATAAATAAATAATAACATGTTTATATTACCCTATAAATTTTTTTAATTCCTAAAATGTTTCAAATCACATTAATTTGGGTATTTATAACATCAATTATGTTAATATTTCATTAATAAGGTAATTACTGCATCATGATTGTGTAATAAATAAATTAAATTATATAATGTCTAAAAATTATAAATAAAATACCATTATGTAGGAAATATTTTTATCTTTCTAATGAATTTTTATAGTCGAATTTATCTTATGTATAACCCAATATTAAAAATGTTTTTGTTATTAAATATTGATTTTAACTCTTTTAACTCTTCTTTAAATAAAATAATAATAAGTGTCCTAATCTAATCCAAGTGGTACTAAAGGGTAATATTTTATTCCTAAGGGTGATTATGGTCGAAATAAATTTATCCAATATAATTAGTACATATGTTAGGGTAATAATAACATCATTTTAACCATTAATGAACCTATTTACTTATAACCGTGACAAATAAAAGTAAACAGTTACTATTCACCAAAAATTATTTTTATCTTATTGAACCAGATTTTACTGCTTGATATTAATCATGCCTCTCAGATTTTTGAAATTAAACCCACAGAAGTAGAAAAATCACGTTTTATGTACAATTGCAAATGCTCCTAGTAGGTGGGTAAAAGACAGTGAAAAGTTCAATAAAATTTTTATATATCTGAAATTATTATAAAATGACTTCAATGAATTATATTGAACTTATATAAGTATTATGTATCTATTTTGACCTAAAATAAATTTATATAAAATAAATGAATATTTAAATAAATAGTCAGTTTTAACCAATAACTTAGTGTTTTCACTATTCATCACAAATTGAAAGGTTTCAGAAAAATACCAAAATTTCCCCCTAGGATAATTTTGATATTATGAATCCAAAAATGAAGTCCATTTTGAAATATAAAATTTATTAAATTTCAAAAAGTGGTTATCACTATTCATAACGACAATTTTATATAATATTTTAATAGCATATTGTTGTTTAGTGAAACATGGTATTGTGTACAACACAGGCTATCGTGGAAGGTTGTGATTGCGTGTTAAGAAAACCAAGGTAGTGTAATGTGTAGTGAAATATTTATTTGAATAAGTGTATAAAAAAAGAATTAAAAAAACATACTTCTCATAAACTATCAAGGTGTTACATTCGACCCCCCTTAAAATGAATTCCTCCCATGAAATTCGTCACTTCGTAACAAACAGATGAGGATACCTATCCCTCATCATATCCTCAAGCTACCATGTAGCTTCTTATAATTGGAGGTAAATCCATTAAACGTTCATCAAGCAAGTGGTATTGTTCTGTAGAACATTTTCGCTACTATCCAGAATCTCTATCGGTTGTTCTTCATAAGAAAGATCTTACTCCTGTGGTACAACATCTGAGATTAGTACATGTGAAGGATCAGGTATGTACTTTCTCAGGAGAGATACATGGAACACATTGTGAACATGAGAGAGATTCAGTGGGAGAGAAAATTGGTAAGCTGCATTCCCAACACAATCCAGTATTTCCAAAGGACCGATATACCTAGGGCTCAACATTCCCTTCTTTCCAAATCTCATTACTCTCTTCTAAGGAGATATTCATAAAATTACTCTATCACCAACTTCAAACTCTATGATTTTTCTTCGGTTGTCGGCATAACATTTTTGCCAACTCTGAGCTTCTCTTATGTGTTGTTGAATAGATCTGACTTTTTCTGCCATCTCATCAAAAAAATCAGGTCCTAATAGCTTTCTTTCCCCAAAATCATCCCAGCAAGTTGTAGTCCTTCATTTCATTCCATAGAGAGCTTCATAAGGAGACATCTGAATACTAGAGTGAATGTTATTATTATAAGAAAATTCATCCAAAGGTAGGTGTTGATCCCAACCACCTTTGAAATCCATTGATCAAGATCTAAACATGTCTTCTAGAGATTGAATTGTCCCTTCTAACTGACCGTCTACCTGAGTATGATTAGCATTGCTGAAACTCAAATCTATATATAAAGTATGGTAAATACTTCTCTATAACTTCTGTTGGTTGGAGTGGATACTCAATAGGGGGTTTAATTGAGTTCCAATTAAAATTTCTATTTTAAAACTTTGTCTTAAAAACCCCCTAATAAAATACTAAATTAAACTGTAGTGAATTTATATCAATGTAATGGTTCAGTTGGGTTCTCAATGGATTTATTATTTCCCATTTAATCATAACAGAAAGGTTGATTAACTTTTGAATCCAACTTACTGATTTACAACTAATATAAACACTTGCAAAATTAATTATCAAAGTGAATTTAAAACATTTTTGGTTTTAAAGAAATTAGCAGCGGAATAAAAGAATAACTTTGAAAGATATAACACAGCAGATATAACCAAGAGGTTTAGTCTCAAGCTGAGACTTAGTCCTCTCAACAATTTATATAAATTTGATCCACACCCTGGATCGGGGTTCACAACAGTTTACACCTGTCCAGGTCCAAGACCTCTACCACTATTATTCGCGGGAAACAGAACAACAACAACCAGCTGTTCAGGTCAGACACGACCTCTACCACTATCTCAATGGGAAGTAGAAGATGTAAGAGTTTGAGTGAGGATTTACAGATCCTCTAGTTAAAGTATAGGAGACAGTGTGTGAGTTAAATGCAGGAGATAACACACACTGCTCGAAATGTAAAATAATGAACCACATAGTAAAGATGTAGAGTTTTGAAATGGCTATAGTGATCGAAATGAAGCTTTGGACTCCTTGAGTTTGATCAAAGATGATTCTGAGTCCTCATCTGGTTTTTGTTTGAAAAATAGAGTGTCATCTGCTTGGTATCCAGATTCAGAGATAGTGAGAAATGTAGTGAATCAAGTTCTTCAATGTCCTCATGGATGTACAAAACTCTTCATGAGTAAGCTTGAGTGTGTATGAGGTTCTTTGTTTCACTACGACTATCTCATCCACCACTCATTGCGCTCTCCTATCTTGGCGTTGTTACACCCGTATCATTTTGCACCAGTAGGGGCATCATGTATTTATGGCACGAGATCCAGTAAAAGAAATGATTTCTTTTTGTAGGTATGAGGTATGGTTCCCTGACATCCAACAACCTTTATTAAATAAACGACAGAGCATTAAAATATTCCTAATATGAACGTTGGTTAGATTAAATAAATATAAAGAAATTCAAACAGTTGTTTATGACTATCGGTGTGTCAAGTGATCAATAGGTCATCAGCATCAGCATCGGTGAGACGTCTTTGGTGACTCAGATGACCAGTGCCGGTGTGTCATGATCGGTGACTCATTTGATCTGTATCGGTGTGTCATGATCGGTGACTCATTTGATCAGCATCGGTGAGACATCTTCGGTGACTCAGATGATCAACATCAGTGTGTCATAATCGGTGACTCATTTAATCTGCATCAGTGTGTCATGATCGGTGACTCATTTGATCAGCATCAGTAAGACATCTTCAGTTACTCAGATGATCAGCATCGGTGTGTCATGATCGGTGACTCATTTTATCTACATCGGTGTGTCATGATCGGTGACTCATTTGATCAGCATCGGTAAGACATCTTCAGTGACTCAGATGATCAGCATCGGTGTGACATGATCGGTGACTCATTTGATCTGCATCGGTGTGTCATGATCGGTGACTCATTTGATTTGCATCAGTTTTTCATGATTGGTGACTCATTTGATCAGCATCGGTGAGTCATCTTAGGTGACTCAGATGATCAGCATCGGTGTGTCATGATCATTGTCCTTTGATATGGATCGGTGCAACCGTTGTCCTTTGATATGGATCAGTGCATCCGTTGTCCTTTGATATGGATCGGTGCGACCATTGTCCTCTGATCCAGAGGACTTCCAGAATAATTTTAAATCAATAACAAAGAGATAAAAACATGATCCAGCCAATATACACAGATTCACTAAGAGATTGTGATTATGTATATGAGAAATCCAACCGGATTAAGTAATTGATGATTTGTGATTATTAAAACTGAAATCATAGGAAGAATTTCAACAATCTTCCAGAGGGCTCAAGAATCTCCCTCGTTTTGATAATCACAAATCATAGCCAATCACAAAGTGTATCCATAAATAAATAAAATATATCATCAATAATAAGGCACAATAAGAATAAAAACAAAATGAGATATAAATCTCCCCCTAAATTTATGCCTTTAAATACTTATGCAAGCATTGCCATAAAAAGATATAAATCACCCCCTTGAGATATGAATCTCCCCCATATCCCCATAGATCCATAAATATATAGATTTTCCCCCTTTGGGATAATAAAAAAGGAGGGAAAAAAGATAAACAAGAGATTAAAAGAAGGCATCAGTGAGAAGAAAAAGAAAAGGAAATAATGTTTATAAGACATAATAGAACAATCACAACAGAGTTCACCCAATCAACAACAACGCATAACTATTTCAGGGGATGTAATGTGACTTTTCCCTTGTCAGAAGGATCAATGGTTGGAAAGTATTAAGGCTTGGAGGCAGGTTGAACTGGGCGAATTTGAAATGGTGGTAAGATGGTTATGGAGGTTGGAGGAGAGGATGCCACTGGGATTTGCTGTCGAGATATAGGTTCTGGTTGAGAAGATTTCTGATGAACTGGTCAGAGTTGAGATAAGGCTTGAGCAACAGAGATCTGATTTGGAGCAACATCAGAGACACTAAGAGGGTCTGTAGTAGGAAGCACAACGTCGGTGGCTTGTGCATTCAGATAAGGCTTCAAAAGATTTATGAAATTTTGAATAACTTCTGCACCATACTGCATAGCCTTCTCAAAATCATCCTTATTCTCCATGAACCGCTCCAAGGATGGAGTAAAATCTTGCAACTATCAAACATGTGTCTTGAAATCTTGAGTGACTGGAGGTAGTCTTAGATTTTCATCTAACACTTTGAAATTCATAGTCATCTCATGCTTGGTATAGATTTTTGAAAAGTAGTGATCAACCTTTTCCTTGATCTCTCTCTAAGCATTAGTGGCATCTTCTGAATATACTATTACCATCTTATGAATGTGATCACTGTGCTCTTTCATCCTCCTCAACAAGTCCAAATCAAGAACATGCCTAATGGCGGCCAATTCATTATGCACAATCTGCCTTAGAGCCTCTAGCTCACGAGTAGTGATCTTGGATACTTTGGCTGTACTGTCTTGAGAAACTATCTGAGTTATATTAGATTTCAACTTTCTCAGATCAGACTTCTTAAGATGTTCAATTAGATTTCTCAACACTTCCATCATACTAGAGATGGTGGATCTAAATTCGTTGGATAAAGAAACTAAGACAGATTTTAGATCATTCATAATTTGATTTAGAGAGGCTATGTGCCTTCCAATAAACACACCAGTATTGGCCAGGTCTGGTTTAATAGCATTTGAAATCTCTTCTCTGACAGTATCTCTCACAGTAGTAAGCAAATCTCTTTTAAACTTATCAAAATCAGACTGAGAGATAGTAGAACTAGGTAGATGAGCACCTACAACATCAACACCATGAGCAGAACTTGCCTAAACTGGTTGGCTTTCCATCATAACCACAGTAGATTCTGATTCTTCTTCTTCTTCTTCAGAATACTCTAAACCCAAAATAGTGAAACCAGGGTAATCATCCCAGGCAGCAGCACACAGGGTGTATTTTGGTTTATCATAACTTGCTTTTCCACTGATTTTAAGAGATTCTCTCTTGCCATTGGCATCTGTTTCTGGTACAGTTTTATTTGTTTTTGTTGGAGGTACAGCAGGACCATACACTGGTCGGTTAGCACCATCATCATCATTATCATCATCATCATCTTCTCCATTCTGATTTCCATAATTCACAGAAAAGTCAATGTCAGATACTTCAGTGTCACTAGCTTCTTCATCACCAAGAACTGGACCTGATTCAGGTAGGGGTAAAGGTGGACTGGCAAATCCAAAGTCTATTCTTCCCTTAGGGCACATAGTATCAGTATCACTCCTATCATCAGGAGGTGACCTACTTTCTTCTTCTGTTTCAGCTTCTTCTATCTATTGTTTACTAGACTCATCAGTTTCTTTATTCCTTTCAATATCCACTTCTTCCTCATCATCGAAATAAATTGGCTCCTCATCTGATTTAAAACCAGGGTCTCTCAAACCCTTCGGCCTCTTTCCATGATCAATGGGATTGTAAGATTCATAAAACTTGTCCTCATCAGCAACCCATCATTTCTTCTATGGATTCCAGTTTATTTTCATCCATTTACAAATTTCATTACTAACACAATAAGCACTATCATATTCGGCTATCTCATCAGCTTCATCAACACATTCTAGATTCTTTAACATAGCAGAGATCATTTTGGAATAGAACAGGGCAGTGGCTTTCTTAAAAGGTTTCACCATTCCATCTATGTGCACCATTAGATATCTACAAAAATTGACCATCTCATGGGTCTTTAGTAAAAACAATAGAAAAACATCCTGGTATCTTAGAGCAGCAAAATCTCCTTTCCTGGGGCAAATTTGGTGCTGAATAAACTTAAATAGAAGTCTACATTCACCATCCAGCTCCAAGGCTATGATTCTCCTTGAATCTCTATTTCCAGTCAAAATCTCCAAAGCTAACTCATAAGAGAAGTATTTAGTGGTTGGAGGAATGTTTCTAGCATAATCATCATACCGATCCTCATGGGGTATATTCAAACATTCAGCCCATTGTTTGGACGAAAAAGATATTTTCTTTCCATCCACTACAGAAGACATTCTGGCAGCCTCGGCACCATCTAAAGTAACTTGCAGATTTCTATAAAACTCATGCACTAGCTTTGGGTAGTATACACGAGTGTTATCTGAGAACCAGGCATTCCATTCTTGCAAATATAAAACTTGAAACAACAACGACTTACATGTCAAAAGCTAGGTGGAGCTGACTTCCGTTTCTACAGTAACAATCCGAGTTTCCAGGTTCGGATTTTCTGATCTTTGGGTGGTACTAATCGACTCACCTCGAGCACACTTTGAAGGTACATGACCTTTTGATCCTTTTCTCGGTCTCTTCTGCTTAGCCATTTGATAATTCTTGGGGAAAGAAAGAGTTCGAAGGTTTGAAGTAGAGGAAAAGAGAGGAAATAAGGATTGGCGGGAAGGAAGTGAAAGGTAGACGGTTTAGGGAATAGAAACAGTCGCGTATCATTTATTTCATCATTTAGGGTTCCCATAATAAAGATAAAAGTAGTTAAATAGTCACAATAAAATAAAATGTAATATAAAGAAAGATCGGTTTCACAGATTTGTTTCACAGATCGGTTTCACAGATAGATCCGTTTCACAGATCAAGTTCATAGATCAGTTTCACAGATCGGTTTCACAGATCAGTTTCACAGATCGGTTTCACAGATCAGTTTCACAGATCGGTTTCACAGATCGGTTTCAGAGATCGGTTTCACAGATCAGTTTCAGAGATCGGTTTCACAGATCAGTTTCACAGATCGGTTTCACAGATCAGTTTCACAGATCGGTTTCACAGATCGGTTTCACAGATCGGTTTCACAGATCAGTTTCACAGATCGGTTTCACAGATGCGTTTCACAGATCCGTTTCACAGATCGGTTTCACATATCAGTTTCACAGATCGGTTTCAAAGATCAGTTTCACAGATCGGTTTCATAGATCAGTTTCACAGATCTATCATACACAATTCTAGTTTAATAAAATTCATTCTTTTAGAACATAAAGGCTTTGTAAAAATATCAGCTAATTGATGTTCATAGCTAATAAATTCTAGAGAAATATCACCTTTCTGATAATGATCTCTTAGAAAGTGATGTCTGATATCAATGTGCTTAGTCCCAGAGTGAGACACATGATTCATAGATATGTTTATCGCACTAGTATTGTCACAGTTATTTGAAACCTGTTAAAAATAAAATCCATTGTCTAATAATGTGTGTTTCATCCATAGAATCTATGCACAGTAACTACAAGTATCAATATATTCTACTTCAACAGTAGACAATGAAACTGAGTTCTGTTTCTTACTACACCATGATACTAGGGACTTTCCATGTAAATTACAATTTCCAGATGTGCTTTTCCTATCTAACTTCCATCCAGCAAAGTCAGCATCTGAATAACTAGTTAGGTCAAATGATTTCCCTTTTGGATAAAAAAACATAAATTCACATTATACTTAAGATATTTAAAAATCCTTTTAACAGCCAGTAAGTGTGATTCATTAGGATTAGCTTGAAATCTAGCACACATACATACACTAAACATAATATCTGGTCGACTAGCATTAAGATAAAGGAATCTCCCAATCATGCCTCTGTAATAGGTTTGATCAACTGGTTTCCCAGTTTCATCAACATCCAACTTACATGTAGTACTCATAAGTATATAAATTACCTTAATACTATCTAAACCAAAACGTTTTAATAAATCCTTATTATATTTACATTGATTTAGAATAATTCCATCCTTAGTTTGATTGATTTGAAATCCAAGAAAATACTTAAGCTCTCCCATTAAGCTCATTTAAAACTCATTTTGCATAACCTTTGAACATTCCGGACATAATGAATTTTTAGAAGATCCAAAAAAAATATCAACAACATATATTTGTACTATTAACACATATCTTGATATACATTTTATAAAAAGAGTGGGATCATCTATTCCTTTTGTAAATCCTTTTGGAATAAGAAAGTTTGAAAGTCTTTCATACCAAGCACTTGGAGCTTGTTTTAAACAAAATAAAGCTTTATAATGTATAAATACATGATTTTGAAAATGAGGATTTGTGAAACCAGGTGGTTGTTATACAAATACATCTTCAACAATAAAACCATTTAAAAATCACTTTTCACATCCATTTGATATAACATGAAATTCAGATGTGATGCATAGGAATGAATGATCCTAATAGCCACTAATATAGCTAGAGGTGCAAAGGATACCTCATAGTCAATTCTTTCTTCTTGATTGTAACCTTGTGCAACTAGCCTATATTTATTTCTAATGATGTTTCCAGATTCATCAAATTTGTTTCTAAATGCCCTTTTTGTGCCTATGGTTATAGTGTCCTTAGGTCTTTCTACTAATTTCCAGACATTGTTTCATTAAAATTGAATTAGTTCCTCTTACATAGCCATTACAAAAAATTCATCATTGATAGCATCATTGATATTTTTAGGTTCTAGATGTGACAAGAAGGCTTGATGTTCAACCTGATTTCTAAGATAAGCACTAGTCTGTGTCCCTCTATCAAGATTTCCTACAACAACATCTAAAGGATGATTCTTCAGAATTCTAGTTGATCTAGAAATGATAGGGCTCGAGATTTCAGGTTCATCTACTGGTTGAGGTTCAAAAGAAGCAGGGTATGGAAAATTTCCAGAACTGGATGATTTAACCACAGGTCCACTGTCTTTATCATTAAGGTTTAAACCAGAGAGATCATCTTCATGATTTTCAAGAGAGGTCTTAGGTTCATGTGTATCAGTTTCATCAAATTTGATGTGAACATATTCTTCCACACATTTGGTAGTCTAAGTGAAAACTCTATAGGCTTTACTAGAAGTTGAGTACCCTATAAAAATTACTTCATCATACTTGGATGAAAATTTGTCGAGATTGTCTTTAGTATTAAGAATAATGACTTTGAAGCCAAAAACATTGAAGTAGTTAACCTTAGGTTTCCTATGGTTCCACAACTCATATGGGGTCCTCTTAAGAACATGTCTGATCAAGACTCTATTGATAACATAACATGTTGTATTTACAGCTTCAGCCCAAAAATAAATAGGAAGGTTATACTCATTAAGCATTTTTCTAGCAATTTCTTGCTGGGTTCAATTCCTCCTTTATACTACACCATTCTATTGAGGTGTCCTAGGGGCAGAGAATTTTGACTATAGCCATTGTGTGATCATTAAGATTCAAACTCATGATTTTCAAACTCACGACCATGATCACTTCATAGAGTTTTAATCTTAAGACCACTAAGGTTTTCTACAGACATGGAGTATTTTACAAAGCAAGAACAGGCTTCACTTTTGTGAGCTAGAAAATATACCCAACTATATCTTGAAAAGTCATCTACATGAACATAGACATACTGCTTACCATTTAAACTAGAAACTATAGAAGGTCCAAATAAATATATGTGAACCAACTTGAGAGGTTGAGAAGTTTAACCTTCTTTCTTTGATTTAAAAGAATCTTTATGTTGCTTTCCCTTTTGATAGGGATTACAAACTTTGTCTTCTGGAAATTCACGTTTGGGTAGGTCTCTAACTAAGTTTTTCTAGAAACTTTTCTAAGTGAATGCACATTTTAGTTTCCTAATCTTCTGTGCCAAAGCCAATAATCTTTATGAAAAGCATTTAAACAAGTAATAGTTTTCTTAGATAAAGAATTTAAATCAACAAAATAAACATTTTCATTTCTCAAAGCAGCAAACACTAAAACATTTTTAGAATTAAAAACATTGCAGGAATCATTTTCAAATTTAACATAAAAACCATCATCATATAACTGAGAAATAATTAACAAATTGTATTTATGTCCATCAACAAATAAAACTTTAGAAATTAATAATAAGTCAGTGTTACCAATCTGGCCTAAGATGATGATTTTCCCTTTTGAATTATCACCAAAGGTGACAAAACCTCCATCAACTCTGAATAAGCTTTTAAAGCATGAGAAGTCTCCAGAAATATGTCTTGAACATCCACTGTCCAAATAACAAGGATTTTTACAAGAGGTCTTTAAGCAGGTTTCCTACAAAACAGATTTAGATAGGATGTGATTTTGGTACCCAGATCTTCTTGGGTCCAGACAGGTTAGCAATCAGAGATTTTGGTTCCCAAATTTGTCTTAGGGGTCTCATAAACTTTGTAGAATCAACATATTTTTAAAGGTAAACCTTATTAGATCCATAACTATTAATATATCTAGTTTAAGCATATGAAGTTTCAGAACTAGCTACATTCTATCCAGATTTAGGAATGAATTTAGTTTTGGTAATCTTCCTTTGTCCAGGTTGGTATCCTATACCAGTAGTGTATCTAGGTGCTATTTTCTTACCAAGAATATGAGTAAGTGTATCTTTACCATTTGTACATTTTCTAAGTATTTCTTGAGTTTCTCATTAGATAATTTCATTTCAGTGTTTTCTTTAATCAACTAAGCATTCTTTTCCATTTCAATATCAAGATCAGGTATATGTTTAACAGTTAAAGCATATTGTATATTTAACCCTTTGTATTTTTCTTTCAGCTCATTACAGGTTTCTTCTAAAGTATCACAATATTCAAATAGTTCATATTTTGACATGTTTTCTGAGACAGAATCACCTTCAGAATAATATGAATTTAAAGCATGAGTTTCAGATGTTACCTCAGAGGTGTTTGTCATAAAACACATGTTTCCCTTATTTCGGTGCTCAGTTTTAGAAACATCAGATTTAGTGGAGCTGTCCTCAGAACCACTCCAAGTAGCCTTCATAGCCTTTTTGTACTTACTGCCTTTGTAATCATACCTCTTATTGTATTTCAACTTTGGACAGTCTGCTTTTATGTGTCCCTTTCTTTTGCACTCATAGCATACATCTTCATATAACTTGTCATATTTCTTCAAATTCTTTTTCCAATGTCCCTTGCTATCATACTTACCTTTATAATTTGATTTTCTGAAAAACATCTTCTTCCTATAAAACTTTTTAAATCTTCTGGCAATGTGAGCCATCTCAGCATCACTATCAGAAGCACCTTCACTGTCTTCACAGCATGAACTCTAATTTATAGCATGAAGCTTCTCCTTATCCTTGATCTTTGAAGATGAAGTCTTGAAAGCAACTGACCTCCTTCTAGGTTCATCTTCTTCTTCTTTGTTATCCTTGAGTACCACTTCATACACCATCAACATTCCAATTAGTTCCTTGACTAGTAGTTCACCAATATCACATGATTCTCTAATTGAGACAGAAGTTCCCCTCCATCTTTCAGGTAGACATCTCAGAATTCTCATAATTTGTTCCTTTGATGGAACATCCTTTCCCAGAGAAGTCATTGTGTTGACAATTTCATTAAACCTGAGATACATGTCAGAAATGGGTTCATCAGGCTCCATCTTAAAATTATCTTACTTAAAAGTATAAGTGTTCAATCTCAATTCCTTATCACTAGTTGTTCCTTCATGAGAAACAGCTAAGGTATCCCAAATTTCATAAGCAGTTTTACAAGCCGATATTCTATTAAATTCCTCATCTCTTAAAGCACAGTACAAGGCATTCATATCTTTGCGGTTATTATTGTAGGCATCCTTAGTAGCTTCATTCCAAGTAGTTCTAACAGTAGTAGGAATTTTATATTCTGATTCTATAGTAGTCCAAATATCAAAACCCATGATTTCTATATAAATTTTCATCTTGATTTTCCACTGATCATAGTTAGTGCCATTGAAAAATGGTCGTCTATTGGTAGAAACACCTCCAAGTATATTATCCATGATAGCATACCTAAAACTAAGTTTTTAAAGAGATAAAAATTTAGAAATAACAGAAATTTTATGAACATTTAAATACAAATAAAATCACAGTTTAAAAAAAGAGTACTTTTAGAAAATATTTAAATCTACCTTTGATACCAATTGTTGGTCGGAGTGGATACTCAAGAGGGGGGTGAATTGAGTTCCAATTAAAATTTTTGTTTTAAAACGTTGTCTTAAAAATCCCCAAATAAAATACTAAATTAAACTGTAGTGAATTTATATCAAAGTAAGGGTTCGGGTGGGTTCTCAAGGGATTGATTATTTCCCAGTTAATCAAAACAGAAAGGTTGATTAACATTTTAAACCAACTTACGGATGTACAACTAATATAAACACTTGCGATTTTAATTATCAAAGTGACTTTAAAATAGTTTTGGTTTTAAAGAAATTAGCAGCGGAATAAAATAATATCTTTGACAGATATAGCACAGCAGATATAACCAAGACGTTCATTCTCAATCTGAGACTTAGTCCTCTCAACAATTTGTATTAATTTGATCCACACCCTAGATCGGGGTTCACAACAGTTTACATCTACCCAGGTCTAAGATCTCTACCACTGTTATTCGTGGGAAATAGAACAACATGAACCAGATGTTCAGGTCACACATGACCTCTACCTCTATCTCAATGGGAAATAAAAGATGAATGAGTTTGAGTGAGTATTTACAGATCATCCAGTTAAAGTATAGGAGACAGTGTGTGAGTTAAATGCATGAGATAACACACACTACTCGAAATGTAAAATAATGAATCACAGAGCAGAGATGTAGTGTTTTGAAATGGATCTAGTGATTGCAATGAAGCTTTGGACTCCATGAGTTTGATCAGAGATGATTCTGAGTCCTCTTCTGGTTTTTGTCTGAAAACAGAGTGTCGTCTACTTGGTATACAGATTCAGAGATAGTGAGAAATGTAGTGAGTGAAGTTCTTTAAAGTCCTCATCGATGTACGAAACTCTTCTTGAGTAATCTTGAGTGTGTATGAGATTCTGTGTTTCTATATGACTATATCATCCACCACTCTTTGCGCTCTCCTGTCTTGTCATTGTTACACCCGTATCATTTTGCACCATTTGGGCTTCTTGTATTTATGTCACGAGCTTCAGTAAAAGAAATGATTTCTTTTTGAAGGTATTAGGTACGGTTCCCTGACATCCAACAACCTTAATTAAATAAATGAAAGAGTATTAAAATATTCCTAATATGACCGTTGGTTAGATTAAATAATGATAAAGAAATTCAAACAGCTGTTTATGACTATCGGTGTGTCAAGTGATCGGTAGGTCATCAGCATCAGCATCGGTGAGACATCTTCAGTGACTTAGATGATCAGTGCCAGTGTGTCATGATCGGTGACTCATTTGATCCGCATCGGTGTGTCATGATCAGTGACTCATTTGATCAGCATCGGTGAGACATCTTCGGTGACTCAGATGATCAGCATCGGTGTGTCATGATCAGTGACTCATTTGATCTGCATCGGTGTGTCATGATTGGTGACTCATTTGATCAGCATTTGTACGACATCATCTGTGACTCAGATGATTAGCATCGGTGTGTCATGATCGGTCACTCATTTGACCTGCATCGGTGTGTCATGATCAGTGACTATTTTGATTAGCATCGGTAAGACATCTTCGGTGACTCAGATGATCAGCATCGGTGTGTCATGATCGGTGACTCATTTGAGCTGCATCGGTGTGTCATGATGGGTGACTCATTTGATCTGCATCGATGTGTCCTGATCGGTGACTCATTTGGTCAGTATTTGTGGGACATCTTCGGGGACCCAGATGATCAGCATCGGTGTGTCATGATCGTTTTCCTTTGATATGGATCGGTGCGACCGTTGTCCTTTGATATGGATCGGTGCGACCATTGTCCTTTGATATGGATCGATGCGACCGTTGTCCTTTGTTATGGATCGGTGCGACTGTTGTCCTTTTATATGGATCGGTGCGACCGTTGTCCTTTCATATGGATTGGTGCAACCGTTGTCCTTTGATATGGATCGGTGCGACCGTTGTCCTTTGATCCAGAGGACTTCCAGAATACTTGTAAATCAATAACAAAGAGATAAAAATATGATCCAGCCAATATACACAGATTCACTATGAGATTGTGATTATGTATATGTGAAATCCAACCAGATTAAGTAATTGATTATTTTTTATTATTAAAATAGAAATCATAGGAAGAATCTCATCAATCTTCCAGAGGGCTCAACAACTTCGATGTAACCCTCAGATCCCAATCATATATAATGGAATTTTTTATTCCATCCAATCATACCACATCCATTACATATATCCTGGCAATATGATCTAGAGGGAAATCCTTTCTAATAGAAATGAAGTGTGACAACTTTGTAAGACGATCAACTATGACCCAGATAGCATTATTGCCTTTGGATGTTTTAGGTTGTCTGGTGAAAAGTCTATAGTGATGTTTTCCCTTTTTTATTCGGGTATGGGTATTGGTTCTAACATCAACTTAGAATTCTGTCTTTTAACTTTAACATGCTGATAAACCAAGCATCGAGAGACATATTCAACAATATCTCTTTTCATGCCATCCCACCAGAAGTACTCTTTTAGGTCCCTATACATCTTCATGCATCCATGATGAATAGAGAACGATGAACTATGAGCCTCATCTAGCAGCCCCTTCTTTAATTCAAGGATGGGATGAACAAAAACCTGATTCCTTAACCTTGTTATCTCATCACAATCATGGTGGCATTCAGGAACATTTCTCACCTTCTTTTGTAACTCTACATCTTCTTTCTGTTCCACATTAATCATCACATGTATAAATGGTTGAACATTCATTTGGGAATGATATGATTTTCCACTTCCACTATAATTCCAATATCCATCCTTTGTAAATCAATAAATATTTTAACTTTTGCGATTGTCATCATCGATAAGCTAGCATGGTCTTGTTGGCTTATTGAATTTTCCACATTGTTTTCATTCATATGGTGACAATGAATTGAGAAATCGTAGTCCTTAATCAACTCCAACCATCATTTTTGGCTCATATTCAACTCCATTTGTGTGAAAATATACTTTAAACATTTATGATCAGTATAAATAACACACCTTTCACTAGAAAGATAATGCCTACATATTTTTAATGCCATGATTACCGCGGCTAAATCCAAATCATAAGTTGGGTAATTTTTCTCATGGATTTTGAATTGACGTGACGCATAAGCTATCACCAAATCATTTTTCAGGAGAACACACCCTAGTCCCTTCTTGGATGCATCAATGTATATCACAAACCATTCTCCACTATAAGACAGTGTGAGCATAGGTGCACTGGATAACCATTGTTTTAACTCTTTGAATTTATCTTCACACTCCTTTTTCCAAATGAACTTAACTCCTTTTCAAGTCATCTTTGTGAGTGGATTAGATAACCTTGAAAAATATTTCAAAAAAATTCGATAATATCTAGCCAGACCAAGACAAATTCGGATCTCAATTACTATTGTTGGTCACAACCATCTTTCGATAACCTCTGTTTTTTCTAGATCCATATATATCCCCTATTTTGAGATTATGGGACCCAAAAAAGAAACTTTTTGAAGCCAAAATTCACAATTGGTAAATTTCCCATAAAGCTTCTCCTTTATTAGGGTCTTTAATACAATTATCATGTGATCTTCATGTTCTTCCTTGCTATTTGAATATAAAAGAATATTGTCAATAAAGACTACCACAAACTGATCAAGATAGTTTCTAAAGACTCTATTCATTACATCCATGAAGATAGCAGGGGCATTAATAAGTCTAAATGTCGTCACTATAAATTCATTGTGTCCATACACTGTACTGAAAGTCATCGTTGGTACATCCTCATTTTTTACCCATAATTGATGATACTCTAAAAGAAGATCAATCATGGAAATGTGTTGAGCTCTGTGTAGTTGGTCAAATATGCCATCAATGTGTGGGAGACGATATTTTTTCTTCATAGGGATCTTGTTAAGTTCTCGATAATCAATTCAAAGTCTTATTGATCCATATTTCTTTATAACAAAGAGAACAGGTTCACCCCAGGGTGATGCACAAGGGTGTATGAATCATTTATCAAGATAGTCTTAGAGTTTCTTCTTAAATTCCTGCAACTCAATTGGGGCCATTCTATATGGTGTCTTTGAAATAGGCATAACACCTGGTATGAGTTCTATTGAAAACTCAACTTCATGATTTGGTGGAAGGCCTATTAATTCCACTGGAAATACATCATCTATCTCCTATACAATGGGAATATTCTTAATCGTAAGTTTCTTTCCAACCATTTGAGATAAATAACAGTCATTTATTTGAATCAATACCCATAAGATGGAATAAATTTCCACGAGAATGTTTTATTCATCCTTGCATCGATAGATGATATTAGATTGATCGGGAATATTAAATGTAATTTCCCTTCTTTGGAAATTGATATGAGCTCCGTATAAAGAAATCCAATCCATTCTAAGAGTCACATCAAATTCCACTATAGGAAAGATCAAAAGATTTACAGGAAGCACATTCCCACAAACTTCAATCAGAGAAGAATTGTAAACTTTTGATGTGATTGTTGTGCCATTAGGGGCTGTCACAACAATCTCTATATGTAACTGATGAGGTAATATGGAGATACCCTTAGAAAATACAGAAAAAATAAAAGAGTGGGTGGACCCAGAATCAAATAAAACATTTCCTACTTTAGAGTTGATGGAAATTGTACCTTTCACCTCTTCGTTATCATACTCCACATTGCCAATAGAAATTGCAAGTTACTTTCCTTTTTATTTAGCCTTATAAGTTTGTTGACGTCGATCATCATCAACAACCATTGGATTAAGGAATTTATTAGAATAATGCCCCATTTCCAAGCACTTGAAACATTGATGTGTAGGAGGTGCATTCTATGTATCCCTTTCTCTGTTCGCATCATTAGAAATATTCCTCCCATTATTTTGACATTCAACTACTCGATGACCTTATTTTGGACACTTAAAACATCTACTTGTCCCTTTAATAAAATTCCCTCCATGTTTCTTTTCACACATTGAGAAAAAGGGAAAAGTCATTTTCTTTTCAGTGTTATCATTAGATTTTCCATTAAATTCCATTTTCCTCTTCTTATCAAACCCATATGATTGATGGGTTACACCAATCTTTATCTCAACATTAAGAGCATATCGACCAATTTTCTCGTAGCTATTGAATTATCTTATGGATAATACCCTTCGATGACTTGGTTTTAAGCCACTAAAGGATTGATCAATTATACTCTCATGTTGGATAATAATTCTGGGAGCGTACCTTGCATGTCTTGTAAAATTTGCTTCCTAGGTACCAATAGATTCATCATCCTTTTGCTTCATTTCAAGAAACTCTATCTCCATCATTGTTCAACAAATATGAGGGAAGTACTTTTTGAAAAATATGTTCTTGAACCCATACCATTCCATATACTCAATTTCATCCCTTTGCCTCATATTCTTAATAAGATTACACCATTGATCAGGTTTACCTTCCAAATGATATACTGTTAAGATGTCTTTATCATGTTCAAAATAATGTAGAACTGAAAATATCTTTTTAGTGGTACTGATCCATTGTTCAAACACCAGAAGACGGACTTAATGAAGGTGGATGCTGCCTCATGAAAAATTATACAGAATGTTGCTCCTTCCTTTGCTCGTTTGGAAGTGCATCATGATTCATCGCTTGAGAAAGTTAGTGAGCATGGCTAAAATATTTTGTATTCCATTTCCCAGAATGTTTGGTTGCTCAGGGGGAAAATCATTGCATTTCCATCGCATTCAGCATTAACATGGTTCATTTGGGTTCCAACCATTTACTAAAAGCAAGAAGCATAGTGTGGGAAACAGTAATCATAACAAGAAAACCACCAAATCCAGAATAAAATTTCAAACTTTAGGTCATATCATAGGTTGTTCACGACCATTTCTAAAACACTAATATTGTGTTCTATGTTTAGACATATTCTTGGAGTACTTACTAAGGCATTTATATCCTAGTTTCAAAATGTTGACTATATATTTCCTCTGATACCAAATATAATGAACCATAATTTACAAACATGGTTACTAAATTAGATTTGAAGCATACTAATTACCAAATATAACAAAACCATGATAGGACCATATAGGTATAGTGTATTTAGAAACTGGGAACCATAATCAATTAGTTAATAAATCATATATATTGTCTATCATTTATTTCATCATATCTACAGTCCCTTTTGGAATATCCTACTTAATACCCTTCATCTGTCCCTAGGGAAAAGGAAACATACAAAAGGGTGAGCTCAAATGCTCAGTTACGTTAATCAAAATAAATATCAATCATATCTTGTTCGTAAGAACAAAACATTTTGAAAATCTTAACCTGCAAAAGAGATCATAATATCATGACATGGGATAAATCATAGTAGTGAGATGTAATCCCAATAATCATAACAAAAAACATGATAATTTGTGTAATACAAACATAATCATAGAAAATCATTTCATATTAGTCAAGGAATATTGCCAAGACCATCATAACGAACAAAGTCCATTACTATACTGAGTTTACTCCTCATCCAGTCCTGTATCACTTAACCAGATTAACATGCCATTCCTGCCATGTATATCTCATGAGATATAAATCATTACCCAATTCATTGGAGAGAGATATAGGTCCCACCCATCTCATAATTAAACCATTCTTATGTGTGCCACAAAATCATAAATCATATATCATAGCATAACCCATGTAATAAAAATTGGATTCTTAAACATCATGCCAATATAACAGAATCCATATAATATAAAAGGACATCATATAATTAATTCCATCATCACATAATAAAATCAATGTAAAAATAGGGATAGAAACTGAACCCTATATTATCTCAGATTGAAAATAATTTTGATAAAACTCATGAACTCCATTCATGAAGAAAAATATACTTTCTACTTCAAAAACATTTTTCCTTTCATAACATGTCATACAATTTTAAACTACTTTAAGTTGATTAAATATAAACATGAAAACATGTAATGAAATATTCATGCAAATATTGTTCTATGAAATCATAAAAATCCATTCATGCGGAAAAAGTTTAAAAAACATTCTTCTCATACTTTGTCTGGAAAAGTCAAAAAGTACCTTGTACTAAAAACGAAAAAATATTCCTTTCATATCATTTACTAAAAACCCACCAATGGGTAAAATTGGATTTAAAAAATTTTAGGAGGATAGAAATAATATTACATGTTGGGGAAACATGGATGTGGATGATAAATATTCCCCATTAAATTCTAAAGTATAAACAATCTCGGATAAAAATGAGACTGCGATATTTTCCTTTAACATACATCTTATTTTCTTCATACGTATCCAAACCTCATGTATAATGATTTAAATAATGCCATTCTCTTATTAAATAATCATATTTGTTGTTATGATATCATATATTTTCATATTATTATCTTATTATTAGTAATATTTCATTGCTAATTGTTATTCGGGTGTTCATTGCTTTATGTTCTTATGAATGTTTTGTCGAATAAATTCTTATTCTTATGTTTAGGTTATACATACCAGATTTCCAGAATGTTATTAGTGTAATTTATATATGATTTATTCATTAAATTTATTTATATAATCATTATTCAATGATAATCTTGTAGAACGAGTGGCATCACATTGTAGAGACGGTATGCCCTACGTACGCATGAGTGATGATATCATTTCCATGATTGTAGAATTTTATTGAAATGTGTGTATACTATTTCAGAATAAATATCACTTTAAAATAATAATATATAGTTATTCTTTACACCATTGTACCCATCCATGTATGGTGGTGGTGGAAAACTGATTACACCACAGCGTGGAGACGATATTTCATATGTACGCATGCGCGGTGATTTCATTTTCCGTAGGATGGATATATGGTGAAATATGGGTGTTTCATATTTATAATAACATATCTGTATATGAGTTATACTGATGTTATTACTTCATAATGAAACAAATAAATAAGAGTAAGTATAGTAAGAAATAAATTTGAAAGAATCGGTAACAGATATTACCTCTTCTTCGACACGCCTCTTTATTAACCCTCTTTTTAGGGCACTAACATTCATCTTTAAAGAAGACCAGGACCTCAAAATTTTGTGAGGATGAGAGGGAGGACGTTCCCTTTTATAAGGGAGGAGAGGGGCACCTATGAAAAAAACATAAAATATTATTTTATAATAAAGTCATATTTGGTATATAATAGCTCCAAATTGATTTATTTCGAAGATAAAGTTGGTGTGGGTATAAATCCTCTAAACCAATATGTTTTAGAAAAAGTATAGTTTACTATATAATCATTATAATTTAGATTTAACTCTAAGTTAAATAATTTATCTTTTACCATTTCTTCTTTTTTCTTACACTATATGGTTAATAAACATACAATAAAATGCCAAACGAACCCCAAGTGGTTCATTATTAATATATATAACCATATCAAAGTCATTTGGACAAACCTTATATATTTAGGAATAGAATAACCATTAATAATATAATATTTGTTTTTAAAAACTCTTTTATGTCAATTTTCAAACTATTTGGTAATTGATTTTTGTGAAAATTATCACATCATAATTAGTTAGAAAAAAATTAATTAAATCAATACTAACATGGTATATTAACCTATAAGTTTTTTTTAATTCATAAAAAGTATCAAATTAAATTTATTTGGGTATTTATAACATCAATTTTGTTAATATTTCATTAATAAGGTAATTACTGCATCATCATTGTGTCATAAATTATTTAATTTTTTAATTTATGAAAATTATAAATAAAATACCATTATGTAGTAAATAATTTTATAGTTCAAATTAATATTTGTAGTCAAATGTATCTTATGCATAACCCTATATTAAAAATCATGTAGTTATTAAACATTGATTTTAACTCTTTTAGCTCTTTAAATAAATTAATAATAATTTTCCTAATCTAATCCTTGTGGACCTAAAGGGTAATATATTATTTCTAAGGTTGTTTTTGGTCGAATTAAACTTATCCAATAGAATTATTACATTTTTAGGGAAATAATAATATCATTTTTACCCATAATTACCCTATTTACTTTTAATCGTGGTAAATAGAAGTAAAAAGTTACAATTCACCAAAAATTATTTTTATCTTATTGAACCACATTTTACTCCTTGATATTAACCGTGTCTCTCATATTTTCAAAATTAAACTTACAGAAGTGGTAAAATTAAGTTTTATGTTCAATTGCAGATGCTTCTAGGAGCTGGGTAAAAGATGGTAAAAAGTTTAATAAAATTTTTATATATCTAAAATTATTATAAAAAGACTCCAATGAATTAAATTGAACTTTTATAATTATTATGTATCTATTTTTTCCTAAAATAAATTTAAATAAAAAAATTTATTATTTAAATAAAATGTCAGCTTTAACCAATAACTCTGTGTTTTCACTATTCATCAAAAATTGAATGTTTTCAGAAAAATATCAAAATTTCACCCTAGGATAATTTCGATTTCTGAATCAAAAAATGAAGTCCATTTTGAATGATAACATTTATAAAATTTCAAACAGTGGGTATTACTATTCTTTACGACTATTTTATATAATATATTAATAGCATACATTGTTTAGTGAAACTCGGTATTGCGCACAACACATGCTATCATGGAAGGTCGTTATTGCGTGTAAAGAAAGCCAGGCTAGAGTTGTGTGTAGTGAAATATTCTTTTGATGTTTCGTATTACATAAGACATAAAAAAATATACTTCTAATAAACTATCAGGGTGTTAAAATAATGATCCATGTGACATTTCCTATTATCTTGTAGGGTAAATTTAATATTTTGGAGATAATGAATTTTTATGGGGTTCCACTTACTATAGTCTCATATCATGATCCAAATTATGCATCATCTTACTTAAAGGTAATGTATGAGACTCTTTGTAATTCACTAAAACTGATTAGGATTTTCACCCACAAGAAAAATGGGATATCAGAGCATATTTTTCAAGTATTAGAGGACATATTGATACAATATGACATCGACTGTTGTCTAATATGGGAGAATAACATTTATAATTTTGAGTCATAAAAAAATTATTATAAGAATATTTATATGAATAGATTCTAGGTTCTCTATTACAGTTCTTATGGTTGTCACTATGGTTGGATAGAAGTGGGATAATCATTGTTGATGGGACCTAGTATGTTATAGGAGATTTTATATATTGATTTTCAAATTAAAATATAAATTTGTTTCCCATGTAATTATAAATTTGTATAATAATCAATTTCATCGACCATTCAGGTATACTGATGATGTATGTCTGTTCCAATGATTGAACATCACATTGTATCAGTAACAGATTAAAAAAAGTCATGTTGATTCTTAGGTTAGTTATCCTGTTTGAGATTGTTGAAAGGATCATAATAGTGGAATAACAATTAGATAAACTAAATCTATATAGTGGTATCAATAATGTATCCCATGTGATGTGAGTTCAATATTATAATTGTGACCCATATGGTGTGATTGATTTTCTGGATGTTGAGATTAATGACGATGCATCCGTTGAGGAGTATCTCAAACATGAAGTGGATCACAAAGAGAATGTTTTTTTTTTGTGGTAAGTCTAAGATGCTTGGAAGAGTTATGTTTTAGTATTGTAACATTCAGACTAAAAATTTAAATGTTGAATTATATATCTGTCAATTATGTAGGGATATTTTTAATTCTTATTATTAATAAGTTATGTGACAGTCTCTTGGGTATAATATGTTAAAAGGTGGGAAGGATATATGATATTGACAACATGAGGATATGTTTTGGTTTTTAATATTTGTGTAAAATCCCTTTATAATGGTTAATGATATTCTTAATTAGTGTTTGAGAGGACACTAGGGTGTATGAGGGATATCATTATATAAATATAGGGAAAAAATTCCATTCTATGCGGGGAATGTGATTGGTACACAATTAACACACACAATTAGAATTTACTATTCAGCCTATATGGGTGATCATTCAATAATTTAAAACCATGAAAAGAAAAATCTAAAAATTATGTTTCCATTGATAGATAAACAAAAATGGCATCCTCATAGATTTTTTTAACATTCTGGATATATAAATAATAGTGAAACCTAGGTGCCTAGATGAACTATTGCATCATAGGATTAACTAATGAACCTGAATCCAAGGAAATGGACATGGAATTCCATATAATTTTTTGTATGGTATGATATATTTATATAAATCCAATTTTGATACTTGTATAGGATATTCATTTATGTAAAAATGTGTCCCCTTTTTTATATTATTTAGATGATCGACATGAGATGATGAATCCTTCCTGGGAATATGTATAACATGGAGCAAGGGATAGATCTGGTGAATTTTATTATTTATATGTAATTAATCACTATTAATTTCAATATTGTCAATAGTTTATACTAATTATATATATATATTGTTTATCTATTTAATATTCTGTGTAGACTCTATTGGTTGTGGAAATTTTGATTTACACTGACTCTCCAATCATGCATCCATTGGGAACCTGATCAGATTTCAAGGTTGCAAGTTAGGATAAGAGAATATTACTGATGTTAGATTAGGAGTAAAACTAATAATTAAGTGACATTTCCTATAATTTGATATTGAATATGATGTTATTTTTAAATCATATTCATGTAATTTAATATATTTAATCCATATTTCCTAGGATTAAATGATCTTATGAAGTCACTTTCATTCTACTAATCACTAGTGTGATAAATCCCAATCATTCTCATTTATGATCACATATTGTTGGAACATAGGTTATTCTAAATAATCATGGTTTTCAACTTCAATTTATATTATTCTCACTCCATATTCCATTCTATTTTCTAGCATATCCCAATATATTTTATAATCGTACATGTATTTTAGAGATCATTATAGAGAATAAAAACAAAATATTATTATTTTAGTTTAATTTAGATGTGTTATAAACAATGTTGTACAATGGAACTATTCCTCATAATCATCATGTTTTAATTTTTTGATGTATATATAATAAATTGTTGAATATCATTTTTGAATGTAATCGGTATATATAGACCACAAATCTAGAAACCAAGAGACAATGAATATTTTATTAATTTGGGTCATGATACAATGTTTAAAAATTATTATAGATTAATTATTATTATTTTATTATAGATGTTGATATAATCATAATTATCATATTGAATATTAAAACATAAATTACAACAAAAATATTATTGTGTGGATATTATTTTTTCATCATGTAAGTGCAATAAACAATTCTATGATCCTATATTTTTATCCTGGAAGGTGGAAGACATAATATAGAGTGATTGAATATGTTATGTAATGGAGAGCCTACAAATACTATCATTATATAAATAAAACATGAATAATGCGATAAAAAATTTAAAAAAAACAAGATACTATTTTGAATTAATGTCAAAATACCTTGATAAAATAATATGATAAAAAATCACTTAAATAATAATTTTTTGTTTCTTAAGGATAAATTGTATAATACTATACTTTGTAAAACAAAAATCATGGCCTTGTTCAAATACATCTTCTTTAAATAGTAATGGTCTACGCCATGTTTTAAAATTTATTTGTATTGTGAGGGAAAATGATGTATTGAAGGGATATAGTAGTTCATGTATATTATATAATTAGTCAAATTAATTTATAATATTAATATGGGGAATATGAAATCAATCCATAGTTATCATAATCAGTAGTATTTGAAATTTGGAAGATAAAATTTTTATTTTCTCCCATTTAACAAATTTAATTACATGATCATTTGCTACCCACTATAACATGGATGATTTAATCATTATTATAAATCCCTAGGGAATAATATAATGAAAAATAATTATTGAAAGGGATGAAAATGAATTTCTATTTTAGAATAATATTTTATAATAAAAAACATTTTAACTTAAAAATAAATTATATTAACACCAAAGAATATGAAGAGAATTAAAATGGATTTTTATATTATTTTAAATGAACTAAGTAAAATTATATAAGATTAAGAATATTACCATGTAGTCATGATAATTGTAAAATTAATTCTTGTGTTATATATGAAATCAATTATTCTCATCACACTATTGGTATAATTACATCACATGGAAAATAAAAAAATATTAAATAATTTTTTTTAATAAAATTTATTATTGGCTAAAACATTCTTCAATAAATCAATTTGTAATACTATATAAATTTTTGAATTTTTTCAATTAAAATATATAAGGTGAACAATGATAATCCAAACTAAATTTAAAAACTAACACGTTATTTATATAAAAAAATATTTTGTACTTATAAATTCAAATTAAGTTAAAAATAGATTATTTCATGGAAAACCTATAAATAACAACAGGATTTGAAAATATATTTCAATTAAGATAGAAATGTTATATAAATATTCAAATTTAAACTTAAAAAAGGCATCTTAATTTGGGATGAGATTATGATATAAACCTATACTTTCGGGCTAACTAGATGGTAAGAAGTATTATCCTCCTCGATAATGAATATAAATTTATTAAATTTATATAAATAAATCATATAAAAACATAATATGTCTTATATGATCCACTTATACCATTTCAACACTTGTATAATAATATCTCATTATTGAAAACATCATTTCTTAGTGTTCAATATTTACATTCTCGTGTCTTTTTTAAATATTGATGTGATAATTCATTAATATTAATCATTATTTCATCATATCCCAATTTTTAACAATGATAAAAATTCAATATATATTCTTTATATACAAATTTGTGACCATTATTGAATGTAGTATAGGAAAAATAAATCCAATCACATTGTGGATGTGGTAGTCCACAAATAAGAATTTGAAAATTATTATTATTAATTTTAGGTGGAAGGGTAAGAGAGTAAATGAAATCATATATATAAATATTCATAATTATGCCAAAAATATAAATTATTATAATTAATAAAGAAAATTAACCATCATATAAAATTAGGTATTAAAAAAGAATTACATCACTCTATTGTTATGGTAGGACATTTATATGCATGAGAGATATGTCCTAATTCATTAGGGGAAAAACATTTAAAATAGTTGTTCCATAGTAATAATAACATATATGTGGATCTATTATACTTATGATTATATATGATAATGCTTCGGGATTATTTTGAGGTGGTATAAGATTAATTAATATTATAATAGTCATGTAATAACTACACATCTTCTTAAAACAGTATCCTATGTATTATTCATAATTTTTTTTATGACGGTATTCTAATTAAACAATGTATTTTATATTTTGGGAGGGATTCTAGGAATTAATTTTTTATTGTAGTTATTTTATGAAAGATGAATCAAATGTAGTCATCTTAATAATGTGATATGTATGTTTATACATGACTTAAAGGGGCTTTTAGTGTTATAATATTGATTATTTCATAATTTATGCAAAATGATATTTCTGTGAAACTATTCCTACAATTCTACTGGGAAATTATGGAAACATATAGGTTATTTTTTATTACGTCCATTCAAAAACCTAATGAAAACATTTAAAAAGTTAATTAAATATAAGTAATATAAAACAAAATTTAATGTTATTAAAAGATATTTTTAGAATCAATAAGTCATAAATAAGTCTATATGTTAAATATAATAACTTTAAATGAAAAAAGTACATTACAAATAAAAATATATTCATGAAAAATATTTTATAATGAATTATATAATTATTTTATCATGATGTCATCATAATTGTTAGAGTATAAGTGAAATGGAATTTTTTCTTATACATTAAATATTCTATTTTTCTTGAAAAGTAAAACATTTACCTCAAATGATTTTTTTAAATAATGAATCCATAAATGAAGTCTTTTATATAAAATTATATTTATTAAATTTTTTTTTAAAATTTATTTAATAAGTGTTGTTACTATAGATGAAAATATAGATTAAATGTAAACATTAATTTGTGTTACCAAAAATGTTTTATAATGAAATGTTAAATTAACCTAAGAATTCCACCAAATGGTCTCAATCATAGTTATAATTATTTGGAAAAGTAAAAATTCTATATTTTGAAATGTTATAATATCGAATTCCCCATTTTTAGCATATTTCCCCCATGATTCCTTTTATTGAACAACCCAACATCATTCCGCTATCTAATGAGGGCTAATGTTTCGCAAAAAACCACAGTCTTAGTACATTAAAAAATCCTTA
The DNA here is from genome assembly GCA_963277665.1 of Viscum album. Classification (NCBI taxonomy): domain Eukaryota; kingdom Viridiplantae; phylum Streptophyta; class Magnoliopsida; order Santalales; family Viscaceae; genus Viscum; species Viscum album. Next base: position 1,600,217,834 of record OY728136.1, read on the forward strand.
CAATGATATCCTATAATAATTATAGTTCACATGGTTTTAAATAATGATCTATAAACATAAATTCCATTAATTTATTCACCCAAATCTTATACTAACTAATATGAAATGAAAATGATATATATTTATATATAAAAAATTTAGATAATTATTCAATACATAACACAAAACAACACACCCTAGAACCATAATGGGTTACATTCATTATATATTATATATATAATAATTACATTTCATTATATATCATTGACATATCCCACAAATATTTTCTCACATATTAAACTCCCTAGATATAACATACTGAAAAAAATTCTTCATTACCTCAGAAAGGAAACATAATAATGTTTGATTTCAAATTCTCAGTATGGGTAAACATATGAAATATTAATCAATGATATTATGAAAAGAAAAGATAAAAATATATGTATTATAATAATCATGACATATTATAATTATACAAAAAATCAATGATTATTAGTCATAAATCATTGAATATAAATTTTCCATTAAAAAATAATACAAAAGTGTGATGTATAATCATTAATTAATCATGAGCTATAATAACACAACTGAAGAATAAGAATTTTTTTTTGGAATTTTGATAGGAATATATAGCCGTTTAATTATTGCAGGCTCATGGTTAAGACTATCATTGTGGATTGTGTTCATTCTTCATTTCATCATATCCTTAGTCATGGTCCCATCCCAAGAATATTAGTTTGGACTTAGTACCTTACTGAACTGGTTAAAATTCCATTCTAGTACTTATTATCTTATGTTATATCCATATTATTCAAATGAATTTGACGGATATATAATTCGAGAACCAATATTCACATAATGAAAACAATATATGTGTGTTTTAGAAGATAAAAATAATAATAATTTCCTCATATAATTACATGTGTAATATAAAATGGGTATCATAAACAATTATTCAAATCATTACCTATTAAAAATAATTGAGTATCTAAAAGGTTACATCATAGCATCATAAACCGATGGAAACGAAATGAGTTTTATAGAATCCGAATTAAATCAAAATCATCATTGTAGATGCAGAGGAGAAATGTTGATTGTAATATATGATTATATAGAAATAAATAAACAAAAAACCATAAATAAGTTTGATATATATTAATAAAACATTTAATATTATTGGAAAACTTTATTAAAAAACATATTAAAATATATGTTTTATTTTGTTCACAATTTAACTAAAAATTAGAAAAATATATAGAAATTAAATTTCATAGAAAATTATCCTAGAAAATTATAAATGATGATTCAGGGAAATGATCATCATAGACTTTTAAATAATTGATTAATTTTCAATATTTAAGAAATAAAATTTTCCCTAAAAACATTGTCAAATCATTAAAAATGAATTTTTCCAACATTATTTCATTAAGATGATTCTATTTTTATACTGTGTATATTGATTCAAAGGTAGTGAAAAATACATATTTATTTCATTTCAGGTATTTTTATGAATGTTTTGAAACCAATTTTTTTTATATTGAGGAAATTTAACAAAAGATTCGTTAACTAAAGAGTAAAATGATATCTTTTGAATAAAAAGATTTTACACATTAGTATAATTTAAAAATAAAAAAAATTTACTCTAAATAAAAATTATATAAATAATGAGAGGGTAATAAAGAATATTGGTTCTAAATTCTATGATCCATATAATTTCCTTCAAAAAAAATTTATCATATAAATTCTTTTTTAGAAATTATATTTTATCTTAAAACCTTACCTAAAATCCTAACATTTATTGTTTGTATTCAAATTCCCAAATATATATATATATATATATATATATATATTAATTTAAGATATATTCATAAATAGAATTCAGGAATAACATTTAATTCATAATTCATTAATTATTAATAATTTTATTTTTATTCAGAATTTTTCCATTAAAATGATCATTCATGTGAAATGTGGTACATTTTCCATGCATACCAAGTTCATTAATTTATCGATCCACTATGTAGTCATAGATTCATCATATAAAATAGTATTATCATTAAATTATTATCATATTTATTCACCGTATAATTTTTTTAACTATTTATATAAATCACTGATTATAAATGGATCTTGTTACTATTTTCATGTGGTAGTACCCACAGATGAAGGTAAACAATTATCATATTCCATTGAATGTAAAACATAGAAGACTGAAAGGATATTTTTTTCCAAAAATAAATATATGTTAAAAAAATTCAGAAAAATCATTAAATCCATCAATAAAAATATCAATATTAGGCGGTGATGGATAATGAATCATATCTCTATATAGTTGGTTTAGTGAAGATGTATGAACGTTAAATACATTCATTTCACATTTAATGGAATGGAAAATGTAATATTCATCATCATAATAAAAATTAGTTATATCTGAGATACAAAATAAGTTATTTGACAATGTACACCATTGATTTATAGGTGGTATAGAATGAAATAAAATTGAATTTACTCAATATTTATCGCTCTTCATTTTGTATCCTTTTATTCCATATAACAAAAGCCTTGATTGGGTTGAATTATAATAAATCTATGAAATATAGTATTTTTTTCGAGGCATATTAATAATTTATTATGATATTTCTTACACTATAAATATGGTTCAAAAATTTTTAGGGATATTTGAATGGTTGTATCATTTTACAGTTGAGGGAGATGACACACAACAAAATTGTCAAAAGATTAGAATATATTAGTGGCATAATAATGTTAGAGGATATGAAATAAAAAATATTATTATATAGTAATAAATATTTCTAATTTGTTAAATGAATAAAATTATTCACATTGGCTTCTGATATTTCAATAGTTATCTCTTAAGTAAACACCCTAGTAAATCAATTTAATCCTTGTTTATGATTAAAAGTTTAACCTTTGTAAAACTTAATTTTAACAAAATTAAAATTTATTATATTAAAATATAATACTTAGGATTATTTTTAATATGAAATAAATTTCTAAATAATCCATATATATGAATTTAAATAATCTTTTTTAAAATAATATTATAAAATGAACATAAAATTATTAATAAAAAATCTATTTTTATGAATTAATTCAAATTTATTCATAAACCATTCATAAAATATATTTTATGAATGTTAAAAATTTTTATTTACAAATGAATATTTAAAAAAATTTAATATATTTTATTAATATGTATTTATTGTTTTTTTGATTACTAATAAACAGTGGACATAAAAAATGTATTTTATAAAAAATTCCATTTATTTAAAATTCAATTAATTTTTATGTCAAAAAAGTTAATAACCAATGATTTCATCATTTAAATGTGTATAAAATATATAATAATAATTCAATTACTATTATTCACAATCACCGGTCAATTAAAAAGACGATACGTGTCACATTAAATAATTACAATTCAGTATTATTCCACAATATATAAAAAATAAATTTTCAAAGATTTAAAAAAATATATTTATATTTATATTTTAAATGAAATAGGATATTTTACAATTTCATTTTATAATATTAGAAAGGGGAAAATTTAAATTTGATAATTGAAAACCAATTCATATATGAAAAATAGTTTTTTTTTAAATGATGCTAATTTAAATAGATAATTACTAAATTGATAATGGATATGTAAAACACCCCTCAATTCCAAATTATAAAAAATAAAGTCTATATAAGAAAATGAGGTACCTGAAAACATTGGATACTCAGACATCGTGATAGATGGTCAGATGGTTTGTGATATAACCAAATTTTTCCTAAAGATGACAACCATAAAATAAATACAATTCCTTCATACTAAATGAGTCATATAAAAATAATAACTAGATGTATATAAAAATAAATATATATGATGATGATACAAATGATTACGTGGTAACATTAGTGGAAATAACATACAAATCTCATTATAAAACCCTTAAATGATGTAACAAGTGGATGAAATACAGAAAATGACATGTCTTGAAAAAAAATACAAAAACATTCATCTCCATCAAAACCAAGGAATGATATGGAACCACCTTATAAAACTCCAAATAAAACAAATCCTCTAGATAATTCAACATTCACCAGAATATAGATAAACACACAAAATTATTCCAAAATAAGGAAGTACATGGTATGTAGAACCAATTATCTATACTCTATATAAAAACTATGACCCTAATATTGAAAACCCATCATATTAAAAAACTATTATTGATTACACTATCATATGAATCAACAACCAAAGGCTACCTCCATTATTTTTATTGAAACATAACAATTAGGAGTCATAATATCAAATAATTATGTATTATAAATAAAATGGTCAAAAAAATTTAGAGTCATAGATGATGGAAACCTAAAAATAGATAGGTTTACACAAAAACCATAATAATTTCAATCAAATATTCATGTATGGAATGTTTTTTATACATTTTTTGGAGTAACACTATTTGTGATTTTTCAGTTGGATTTTAATGAATTCAAATTGTGTTTCAAAAAATTCATAACGCAATATAGTCAAGGCCAGGTTGTGGTCAAATACATGATTGGACCATGGATCACCTATATACCAAATGTATGACCGACATTTCTAGTGTTGGGGTTGTCTATATAATTGGTCCTGGGTGTCCCAATGTTCCCCAACAACATTATTTTATCCTACAATATAGGGTTAGTATTGTGTATATGATTGAAATATGAATATAGACGCTCACTTACAATAGGGGGTGAATTGTTAGTTTAAAAACTATCATTTTTAACATTTAAGAAAACTATTTTTAACAAAGTTAAACAAGGTAAATTGACATGAATTCTTTTTTTATATTAAAGAATCTTCGTAGCTTACAAGAATATGTTTCCGAAAATTAATCTTATTGAATTTTTACATGGAAAATATTCTACCACAAATCATATAGAGTCATACTTATATGAGTGTATAAAAGTACTAGAATGTATATGAGAGTTATACTTCTTTCCGTAATCAAAACACAGTAGATATAAACATGAAATAAAACAACTAACAATCATGAAATCCTTTAACCCAAAGATTATGGTATCCATCAATAATGGATAAATGCCCATTGATTTATAAATTCACGAAAGTGTTTCTTACCCACATATGGGTAAGACCTCAATAGAAATATCAGAATTTGTCTTCCAATCTTATCAATCCCTTGACCATTAAGCAAGTCAGAACCTCTGTCTCTATATCCCTAGAAGTCCTCAATCATTTATATTGTTGGTACATCTGTTTTTCTGTCCCTGGACATCATCGATTGTACTCAGCAACAATCATAGTAGAACACAACTATCTAAATAAGATGTTGAGAACCACACAAATCATGACAATGTCTCTCTCTAGAAATCACATCAACTAAATATAATCTCACGGTCAATGGAAGGGGTGATACTCTATAATGATATCATTCAAATGAGATTTTATTTTATTGGACCTTCTCCAATGGTCGGATCCCTCCTCCAATGGTCATATTTTTTCTAAATCTTAGAGGGACCTATACACGTGTCTCTCAAATAAAGCTTTGTTTAAAAAATATTGTATGACATCATTTCAAAAACATGTATAAGGAACATGAAATTTCTTAACCAAATCTATTTTTCAGAGCCTACTGAAATATAGAATTCCGAATATGACAAAATAAACAATAAAAGTTTATATGACATTGATATTTGGGTGATGTTTTATAATTAATCCTGAATATGAATTCAATAGATTTTAGAATATGAATTCCCATGAATTTTGAATCTTAATTCTGAGGAATTTGGAGTCAAAATCCATGGAATTCAGAGTCTGTATTATGAGTGTTTAGAAGTCTTAAGTAAGTGGAACTCCAGGTCATAATTATAAGGAATTCATAGTATGAATTATTTGGAATTTAAGAACTTATTTTGTGCAATTCGGAGTCTAAATTATGAGGAATTTTGTATCTATGTTTCCGAGAACACACAGTATGAATTTCAAAAAATTCAGAGTCTGAATTTCATAAAATCTAGTGTCTGAATTTTAGAGAATTTTGAGGATGGCTATCACATAATTTAAAGACAGAAATGTATAGATTTTGGTTTTTGAATTTTAGAGAATTCAGAATATCAATGTCATATAATTCGGAGTCTAAATTTCAGAAAATTTAGAGTTTGAATTTTAAAGAATTCAGAGTGTTAATTTTATAGAATTCAGATTCTAAATTTTAGAGAATTTGAAGTATAAATTTTAGAGAATTTGGATCCTAATAATAAAAACTCTATATTAAATGATTTATAGGATGCAGAGAAATTATATATGAAACCAAATTTTTCCTTAGTAATATAAAATGTGTCTTATTTGATGAAACAATAAAATTAATAATGAAAACATAGTTAAGATTAAAAATTATCCTCTGGAAGTGAAATTTTCATTTTGAAAATAATCATTAGGGAAAATATAATTTAACAATAGATAATATCTGTGTGATTTTTCAAAACAGAGAGAAATTGAAATTTCATAATGAAATGTTACTTTCTGAAAAATATTCCCCTTTTAAGAAATCCCAAACATTCATAGAAAAAGAATATAATGAAATCAAATTTATATTTATGTATATAAAAAAACATATCTCTAATGAATTATGAATCAGGATGAATACGACTAACTCCCCCATTTAATATAAATCCATATAGACTTTATTTATGATTTCCATAAAGATATTTTACCTTTTATTACATATGGAATTCTTTTTAGAGATTAAAATCCCACTTAGATAACATCCCCATTACATATGGTATTCTATTCAATATATACTATTTTTTTTATTAATACTTTCCCCCCTTTGCGATTTTCAAAATTGAATTGAGTTAATGGAAAATAATATGGTTCATGACATATGAGTAATATAAAACAAAATAAATGACAAAGAATAGAAAATTTCATATCGATTGGAAAAATTTGTACATGAAAGGAAATATATCAAAATATTGGACTTAAGGAAAAAATTATCCTTCTTTTTCTTTTTCATTAGCTTCCTGACAATTTTCTTCACCTTCATGTGCTCTATATGATCCTATAAAAATGATTATGAAGTCCATCCTGATCCACAATTGTTTTTCAAAGTTTTGATCTTTTCTTCAATAGCAGGATGAATTTCTGCATGAGTCATTAACTGTTCTTCTTGCTTACTGGGATTTTCTTCCGACCAAATTCTGAGATCTATTTCCCTCGTCAGTTTCAAGGCAACTGAATTATGTTTCCCAATCTGATCTTTTTGATTCTTATCTTAAGATGATTTTTTAATATGTAGCTTCTCATTTAAACATGAATTAAGGTTTTTGATCATGACATCTTCGGTATCAAATGAATCCTTCACATTATCATGAATGTCATAATATATTCTCAGCTCTTCAATTGTCATCATAGAACAATTTTTGATTTCCTTTCATGATCTCCTAGTTTAATAATACCATATATAGATGTATTTATGAATGGACTCAAGACAGAAAAATATGTCCATAAGAATGGAAAGAGAATATGATTTCTGATTAAAAGAATTTTGAATAATCTGACACCTTGATTCAATAGTTGTAAACAAAATAATTGTATCAACCAATTTCTTTAGGGATTGAACTACAGAATCATGACCAATGGGGAACGATTCTAAATCAGATTATTTTGTTGGTGAAGATTATCTATCTACCTTAATAACCATTCTTTCAGATGATCCAACAATATCATACATATCCACCTCAGCCTTCTTAGGTGTATCAACTGACACCAAATGTCCATTATCATCTCTCAGAATGATCTTGTTCACCCTTGGTTATTCATGTTCACTATCTGATAGTAGAAGTATCGTATCAACCTTGCCATTTACTTTTTAGAATATGCCACTATATTTCTAGTTGAAAAAAATCATTGTTGCAAATATATTATTTTGATGGGTTGTTTACTTTTTTTAGACCACATTTCTCGTTTCCAAGGGAAGCATGTTTAGAAGATTCGGCCTGGGAGTCCGGATTAATGATTTCACTGAAGGACTCTCATTCACAGGATATAATTCAACTCTCATAATCATATCAAATGTATCATCACTTCCTTTATCTTATTCTCCATACACTTCCTCTTCTTGGACAATTTCGTCTTCTTCATTTGGTTTTCTAATTACCACCATCTTTCTCATAGTGTCTACAAGTATGGGTTCATTGAAATATTTTTTGGTACCTGAAATAGATCGGAATTTTTATCAGTATAATTGAGTAGATATTGAAAAATATCATCTCCATTCATTTTATTTTTTTGATTCTTCTTTTTTATTGCATTTAAAACACCCCAGTCACTTTAGTCATAAAAAACATTTTCTCGGTAGGATCCAAGCCAAATGTAGTCTCTCATTCCTTCCTATTTTTCTTATCTTATCACCATTTAGATAAAACCTCATCTAGATAGGTATTTTGATTCATAGATTTTGGGAGAGATGATTGTGTTTCCTGAACTGGTAGAGTTTTTTCTGTGGATTCTAGTTTTTTTTCTTTTCCTTTATCTAATATTTTATTGAAATCTTATCTACTTCTGGTTTATTGGATAAATCATTGATTTCCCTTTCAGATATGTAATAAATCTCACTAGAAATGTTGTTAAATCCCAACTTCATCCTTCTATGTATATCATCACTCAATAACATAAACATGATATTTAATGGCTTAGAACTACATGGGATTTTTAAAGAATGTAGAAAAAGGACTATTATCGTGGAAATAATAACATAATTCATAATAATTTTAGATGTGATAGTCCCAATACTAATATTTATATTTATAAAAAATACATACTTTAATAGATTAATCTTCCTCAGGTTCACTAGATAATCCAAAATGTAGATATCACTGTACTTCATGGTATCAATGTCAATTTTTCTCGGAATGAGAACTACATGAACTCATAAATCTAAGATCCCAAGGTTTGTAGAATGATGGTTAATTAATGGTGTATTCACTTCTGATAAATCATGGAACATTGTAGCCTTATCCTTATCGAAACATCCTAATATATCCTATATCCTGAGGGAGATTAACTCAACTTCCCCATCATACGGAAATCCAATAATTCATTTACTGAAGAAAATGGAAAGGGAATACGTTTTCCCATAACTCTTTAATAAAAAATTCCCTTTCCCTTCTTGAATGAAATAGCAGACCATCTCATACAATTCTGCCTGCATCTTTGGATTAACTAGATCATGAGCTTTTGGTTTGGATAGATAGAGACTCTCTCAAATATTCTACTTGATATTCGTTGAAATAAGAGAATCATACATAATGAATAACATTAGATCTACTAACCATTTTCTATAGATATACCTTTAAAAAATTTCCTTAAATGACATCATTTTATTCTTCATTTATGCTTTTAAGGATATTTGGATTTATGAAAATATGAAATGTAGAATGAAACTTATGTAATGTAGAAGAGCTTCAACACATAGGAGCTTGAAAATTGATGGTGGAAAACCATTAGGGGGTCTTTTATATAGGTGTTTAAAGTGACGATTCGACTTTCCTATCCAATATTAGAAACAAACATGATTTGATATAATGATTGAGGTGAATGAAATTGTAGGATTTTGATTGGTTCTGATCTTTTAAAATTTTTATGATAAATATTTGGATTTTTATAAATTGAATCAGAAAATTTTTCTTAAAATAATAGGAGAATACCAATAAGTAAAATTTAATTATTAAAATATTTCTAAGGTATCACACCTTTTGGATTGCTAGAAAATTTATCTGTATTGAAGAATATTCTTCATGAATAACATTATATTCTGAAAAAATTATTTAAGAATGAAGTTTTTTTATGAATATTTTTGTTATGAAATAAATTGTTTTCAAGTAATTTTAGTTACAAAAAATTTTGAAAAAGATTTTTTTTTGTTATGAAATATTATGAATATTCAATATTTTGATTACCATGAAAATGTACTCCCCTTTTGAACATGATTAGATTAATTTAAAGAGATATATTTCAACAAAATGATTATATGGATGATTACCTTATGGTTATCATTCCTAACTTTTCATTAATGTATTAAAATCTATCAGATGGTAAAATTTTATTGAAAATATCATCTATTTGGTATTGTGTTCTGAAAAATTAAGAATGATATATATTTTTAGTGTTTGATCCCTATAAAAGTGATGCCTAATATCTTTGTATGTTACATGAGAGTTATGTGAATGATTTTTACTAAGGTAAAGGGAAATAGGATTATCCCACAATATCTATGTTTTGGTAAAACTCATTCCATTGTATGTGAGTGTGTTTTGCATCCATAACAAATTAGCACAACAACTTAAAGTTGTACATATTCAGCTTTAGCAGGGAAATGTGCTACTGAGTGTTGTGTTTTTCCATGACCAAGAAACTAAAGAATCTCTAAAGAAATGAAATGTTCTAGAAGTAGTTTTTCATTTATATTCTATAAACCCCATAGTAAGCATAAGAAATTTATTTTAAAAAAAACATTTCTAGAAATATAAAAGAGTCCTAAATCCATGGTTCTATATAAATAGAGAGATTTTTTTTCAACTTTTAAATCAGATTTTATGGGATTAGATTGATATCATACACATAAGCATACTAGAAATAATAAATAAGGATACCTATTTTTCAAATATAGCAAACATACTATCATACCTATGAATGATGTTTGATTTACTGGTTTCCTAAATTTATCAAGATCAAGAGAATTTGTTGTTCTGATTATAGTGCATATACTTTTAGTGTTGTCATATAGATAATTTTTAAGATGATGATTAATATACATTTTATGAAATATATGTACTTTTTGGCCTTTGAGAAATTTGAAAACTTTTGAAAAATGATAACTCACCCTTCATACTAATTTTAAACACATATTTAATTATAATCATAAATGAATTTGTTATTGATAGCAGAGTTGAACAAAATATTATATCACCAACATAAACTTTAACAATCAAAACGTTTTTCTAATCTTTCATTATTAAATGGGTTGGTTAGACACTCTACTTAACATAGTTTTTTTTATGAAAAAAATCATGTATGTCTATAATATTAGGATCTAGGGTCTTTTTTAAGTCCATATAAAGAATTGGTATGTTTTAAAACATGTTCAGGATATTTTTAATCATCAAAAATAGGAGTTTGTTCTAAAAATCATCTTCTAGAACATATCTATTAAAGAAATAATATTTTTAATCCATTTTTAAAATGATTGAAATTATTGAATTCTATAGAGTCATGAAAAATATGAATAGATTCATGTCTAGCTACCGAAGCATAGGTTTCATCGTAATATATTGCCCTTTGTTGATTATAACCGTTAGAAACTATTCTATGTTTATTTCTTACAATAATTGCATTTTCATCACACTAATTTCTAAAGACACATTTTTCTCTTCTAACAAAAGTTTCATTAGGTCATTAAACCAAGGTCCACTCATTATTCCTTTAGAATTCATTTATCTCATTTTGTATGGAATTTATCCAACCAACATTACCTAAAGCTTCATCAGTGTTTTTTTGTACTAATTCTAAAAGGAATTCTAGATGTTCTACTTCAATTATTATGGAACATTTAGTGCATACAAGTTTCTTTACACCACCATTGATACTATCACTTGGAATATTCTTAAGAAACAACTGATTTGGGTATTGTAAATCCTATTCATCAGTATTTGGTAAGAAATCTTCTAGGAAAATTTCTTCCAAAATATTTTCTTGAACATTTTATTTATAAAAAAGGTCCACTATAAATGATCAAATATCAGTTATTAAAAAACCATCATAGGATGTAGGTATGGGTTGCATAAAAATAAAAGGATTAGTTTCATAAAATTTAAAATTCACTATTTCATCAATAGTAAATTTATTTTAAAAAAAACTATTTCTGTTAGAAGTTGTGGAGTAGCCGAGGAATATTCCTTCATCAGATTTGGGTGTGAATTTATTTATATTTCTTTTTGTTTTCCGAAGGAATGCATTACAACCAAATACCTTGAAGTATGAAATTCCTGGTTTTCTACCATTTTACAATTCATAAGTTGTTTTTTTATGAAATTTTGTAATAAAATCATGATTTATAGTACAATATTAAGTACTTACAACTTCATCACAAAATTGATTAGCTATAGATTATGCACTCATCATGGTTCTAGTTATTTTTTTGAATAATTTTAATTCTTCATTCTACAAGACAATTCTATTGAGTAGTTCTAAGAGATGAGAAGTTATGAGTAATGCCTTACTTAATACAACAAGTTTCAAAATATGAATTTTGAAATTCTTTTCCATGATCACTATGAATAGTTATCAATGGAAGGTTTTTCTTATTTTTAAATTGGGATCTACATACATTGAAATATGAAAAATATTTAATGTTTTTTGTTAGATAATAGACCCACATTAATCTAGTGAAATCATAAACTAAGGCAAATATATAACATTTCCCTCTAATACATCTAGTTTGTGTTGGACTAAAAATATCCATATTCACTAACCATAATGTATCAAAAGTTGATACTTCACATACTGATTTAAAACATGATTTATGTTGCTTTGAAAATTGTCAAGGATCACAGACTTTTTCAGAATCAAATCCCAACGCGGGTAGATCCTTAACTAGTCTTTTCATTGAGAGTTTACATAATTTCCTAAGATTATAGTGTCCTAACCTTATACTTCATAACCACGATTGATCTTTCATTTCACTGAGGAATTTTAGATCTTGTCTCTTATGTAGTTCTATGTTTAGTGTGTTTAATTTATCTTACTTATGGAATAAAAGAATAAACTCATCCTTTGAATTGTGTACAAAGTATATATCATTCCTATAATTAACCAGGCAACCTTTATCAGATAATTGACTTATACTAATGAGGTTGTGCTTAAGACACTTAAATAATAAAATATTTGAAATTAATGTTTTTCTAAGAAGAACAATGGTACCTATACCATTAAATTTCCCCTAAGAATTATTTATGAAAGTATTTTTTAGTCCTTTCATATTGATGATATTTTCAATGATGTTTTTTCCAACAGTCATATGGAGGGAACATTCACTATCCATGTACTATGTATTGATATTGGTACATTATTTATTTTCGAAAAAATAAAATATTTATACTTTCAGAATCTGAACATTCATTATTCCAAATTTTTTAGAAAGAGATAATTTAGGTATCCACTCTTTTTTAGAAAAATATTCTATATGAAAACATAATTAATGAGTTTTTATCGAACAGTTTTTCTCCCAATGTCCACCACAGAAAAAATTATTGTAAAATGGATCACATTAAGGGAAAAAAATTATTACCAAATTTTTTTTAGAATGAGTATAGCCCAATACAGAACATTTTCTAAGAGGTCAAATTTGGGAATACGTGTTCTCAAAATTTTCCTTACCTTTGGTAACATTTTATAGACAATTCCTAAAAAAAATCGGACATTAGTTTAATATCAAAATATTTATCATAAAAATATTTGTTTTTGAACAAGATTTATCCTATAAAATATTTCCTTAGAAATTATATTTTCAAGATTATTAGAAAGTTTATTCATCTCAGAATTAGCATCCTCATGATTTCTGAAAATATGTTTAAAATTAAAATCATTCTTATCAAGTTCTTTAGAAATATTTGATACATCTTTGGTTAAAATATACAATCTAGAATTTTCCTTATCATTAATTTTCTTGAGTTGATAATTTTTTTATTAAGTTGATTAGCAATCCCAAATACTTCTTTATAAGGAGGTAATGCATTATATTTTGTTGAGGAGGACTCATCATCTCAATATTAATAGTATTTATCATTAGTATTATTTTTATTCAAGGATACATTAGTAATAAATTTGACATTGTGTACCTTGGCCTTAATACAATGATTTTTATTGGGTAGTTTTCATAGTAGACCAAGATTCTTCTAATAAGATGATTCATACTTTGAGGATTCATCTGAAGAGTCACCCCCAACGGCACTCCAATTGTCATTATACATCAAAACATTCTTATCATTAACTTTTCAATACATCTTTTTATTCCTCCGATAATTCCTTTCATTTCTATCATTGTTCATAGGCATAGGACAATCTAGCATTATATGCCCTGCTCTTTTTCAGTCATAAAAAGTGACTTATGAGTCCTTCATGTCTTTTCATAATTTCAACTTATATCTTTTCTAAAAGTATTTCTTTCCAGCTATATTGTTCATTATTCTGGCATGATTAGCTAGATTATTCTCAGAATGCTCACTTTTACAGGATCCAGATAAAACATTGACTTTCTTAGACTTGGATCTTGTAACCCCTTTCAGTGTCTTGGATTTATTAGTAGTAAAGGATTAATATCCATTGTCAGTATTCTTCTTATTCATATCATCATCTCTTTTAATTTTTATCTCATGTCAAGGAAGAGTTCCCAAATTCTCATCAAGAGTGATTTGAGATACTTTTATATCCTCATCAATAAAAGTTCTCTTAGATTCCATCAAATTAAGCATAATATCAATAATCATTTCTACAGGAGCTTTATCCTGAATACATTTATCTCGCATATATCATAAACAACTGAAAATGGTCATAAATCATTCTTTCACTTTTCGAACCTGTTCTCTATAATGAAATATAAATCCATAATATTCTTCTCTAGGAACATCTCTTCTAGTATCTAAAACATTGGACGTACCAAAATGTGTAACTTCCAATTTCATCCAGATGTTGTTAGCATCATATCAAAAATAAATTTTGACTATATATATTCATCGACATAGCACTCAATAATGTACTGTGTCCCATTTAATTTAGTTTATATTCTGACTTCTTTTTGTGTGTGATGGTTTTGAATTTATTATCAATAATTTTGTAATCCTCAGAAATCATGAAAATTAATCCCACTCCATTATTAATTATTGAAGTCTTTATATGATATCTCCAACATTCATAATCATTAAAATAAAAAATAGGAGGTCTAGTATGATTTAGATTATCAATAGAACAAACATTCATTTATTCAATTTAATAAGATAATTTCTTTCCATATAAACTTGTTAATAGAACATGTTTGTAAAAAATGATAAAAATATCTATGAAAAACATACGTAAGAAAATATAAGAAAGAAATTTTAGAAGAAGGAAAACATAAGAAAGAAAACATACACGTGAATATAAGTAATTCAAAATCCTCTAGTGATACTAATTGTAGGATCAAAATATGAATGTAGATGCTAAATTAAAAGGGGTGGGGGTGAATTTTATGTTTAGAAACATTCATTTGTATCCTCAAGGGAAAATATGTTTAACAAAGATAATGAATGTAAATTTACAAGACAATTGTTAGTTCTATTAAAAAATCATGCTAGGTTCTAGAAATAGGGTTCCAAAAATGAATCATAAGGAATATTTAAAAGGAAATTATTATACCATAAAGCATATAGAATCTCTCTCTTTAGAGCATATATAAGTACAAGAAAGAATAATAATTCTATACTTCATTCCATTATTAAAATACAGAAGAAATAAACACAAAACAAAACAAGTAACAAGTATGATATCATTTAATCGAATGTATAGGGTATCCATCAACCATAGATAAATTTCCCTTGATTTATAACTTCATGAATTTCTATCTTACCCAAACCCGGATTATACCTCGTTAAAAATATGAGATTCTATCTTTCTATTACCACAGTCCCTTGATATTTATAGTAGTCAGAACCACTTTCTTTCTATCGCCATAAGTCCTTGAACATTAATGTAGTCGGAACCTCTATTTTCTTATCCCGAGAAGTCCTAGATTATACTAAGAAACAATCGGCAAAGCACAATAATATTTCAACAAGATGTTCAGAACATCACAAAGAATGAGATTCTCTCTCTCTATAAATCAATTCAACAACTTGAAATATCAAGGTCGACGGAATGACTGGTTCTCTATCATGAGCTCATTAAAATGAGTTATAATTTATAGGAACATCTCCAACAATAGGCTCCCTCATCCAATAGTCATAATTTACCATGAATACCAGAGTGACCTGTACATGTGTCACAAAAACAACAGATATCTAGAAATGGATAGCATGACATCATTTCATAATCCAGTATAAGAAAAATGAAATTTCTTGACTAGGTCTGTTTTTAGGAGACTAAGGAAAAATGGAACTCAGAATCTAAGTAAATAAAAATTCAATGTTTATAGGACATGGATATTTGAATTCAATATTAAAAAGAATTCAGAATTTTAATTCAATAGATTTCAGATTCATAATTCTCATGAATTCTTAATCTGAATAATGTGGAATTTGGAGTCAGAATTATTAGTTATTTATTGTCCTAATATGGAGTAATCCAGAGTCTAAATTCTGATGAATTTGTAGTCTTAATTTTGAGGAAATTGGTGTCGAGATTCTAGTAAATTTTGAGTTTTAATAATGATGAATTCAGAGTCGGAATTTTGAGGAATTCTGAGTCATAATTACATAAAATTCAGAGTCTGAATTTTAGTGAATTTGGATTATGAATTTCAGAGAGTTGTGTGTATGAAATTCAGAGAATTTTGTTTCTAAATTTATGAGAATCTGGAGTCTATATTTCAGAGAATTTGAAGGCCGAATTTCTGAGAATTTGGAGTTTTAATTTCATAGAATTGATAGACTAAATTTCAGATATTTTTTAGTCTAAATTTCATGGAACTTAGAGTCTGAACATCATAGAATTTTGATCCTAAAAACAAAATATTCTATATAAAAGGATTTATTGGATTTTTAGATTTTAGATATGAAACAAAAAATTTTCCTAGTAAATTTTTTTTGTTTTTTTAGATACTATTATGTAAAACATGAAATCATAGGTAAAGATAAAAATCTCTTAGGGTTGATAAATTTTCCATAGGAAAATAATCCTTTGGAAAAATATAACGTTCCATAATATAATGTTTTTGTGATTTTCAAAACATAGAGTAATGTAATATTAATAAAAAAAACTTTATTGAATCAATAATCTATAGTCCATAATAATCATACTATATATGTCAAACACGAGACAATAAACATGTTAGGATCCTGTGGGATTAATAAGAGAGAACACATTGGGAATTATATACTACCACGAATTTGTGTCCCTAGTATCATGATGTTGAATAGTTTAATTATCTAAATAGTATTATATAATATGTTAATGCAACTAAATTGGGGGGGGGAGTGTTCATTGATAAAAGGATTTAAATGCTTCATTAAATCACTTTATCTTATAAAACACTATATATTCAACCTTTATTATATATTTTGGATCCAGATAGATGTAGATTTAATTTTAAGAAACCAAATATTTTTTTGAACACCGACCATAGTAAATTCCTTCCCCTATATTATTCTCTTATGAAGATTTAATGGCCCATTTAGAATAAAAATTTATGGTTTTACATGTCCATTATGGGTCAAGAGTATGGTGGATCATGTTTATGGAATTTAGTAATAGTGAATGGAAGTATCTTATATATTTGGATCCATCTACCTATTTGTATATGAATTGGGTTATTTGAAATAGAATACCATATATTACTAGGTTCATTGTATCAAGCTATTCTATATGGTATTTCATAGGTATGGGATGTTTGTACACACATATATAATATATGTTTACATGTTTAAATTTAATAATTCCTTTAAAATTAAAAAATAATCTTGATAGACTACATTGAAGCCTCAAGTTGTTTATTGGAGGTTATCACTGGAACATAATCTTCCGCGTATGGCATGGGAATCATTGAATACCCAAATAGATCTATAGTGGCGATGGTTGCATTATCTAGTTATCCAATTAGGATTAATTTTCATCCAAGGATTCATAGGGTGTGATGTATAAAAATAGAAACTAATTTTTATGATTTATTTGTGACCACTAATCAATTTTTAATTTATTTTTTAATCAATTGAATAACAGTTTTAATAAGATAATGAAATAATGATCTTATGAATGTTAATTTGATTATATGGTTATTATTGGACTATGAAATTAAGAACTCGTTGTTGATTTGATAAGATTATCCTTATGACTTTTCCATTCCTTCATACTTGGGGGTGATTGTTAATTAAATAAGGTATCCTTCTGTCTTTACTATTCCTTCTTGTTTTGAAAATCATGAACACTTTATTTCAAGGAAAAACTCATTTTACCCCTTGTTCTACTTCTATAAAGAAAAATTCCTTCCCCATGAAATTTTTTCCATACCATGTTTTCTTTTCTCATATCAAAATATTTCTATGTATAAAACTTGGATAGAAACCAAGAACTCAGAATCATATAATACATAGATATGAAGCATTCTATTTAAGACTATGAATTATGGATACGATCATTTATGAAGTTCAACTCTGAATTCTGGTTATGAACTCTCATGATGTTTTAAACTGAATTCTGGATATGAACTCTCATGAAGTTCAACTCCAAATTCTGGACATGAACTCTCATGAAGTTCAACTCTGAATTCTAGATACGAACTCTCATGAATTTCAACATCAAATTCTGGATATGATCTCTCATGATGTTCAACTCTAAATTCTGGATATGAACTCTGATAAGTTCAACTTCAAATTTTGCATACAATCATTCATGAAGTTAGACGCCGAATTATAAATATAAACTTATGTAAATTTTGAATATGATTCTGATTACCAATTCTGGTTAAGAACTTCTCTATGTTCTGACACCATGTTCTCTGAATTCAGTCTCCGAACTCCAATGAGTTCTGACTCTGAATTCATAGGAACCCTGACTCCAAACATTTTATGTTCGGGTTCCAAATTCATATGAATCCAATATTCCTTGAAAATCAGATTCAGGAATTATATAGAATTCAGGATCTGAATTCCTACAAAACAGAATATGAATATCCTTGAATTATAGACTATGAATTCATTTTTTGTTAGACCTCAAACATTCTTTTACTTACATTTTGAATATCAGATTCTATTTATTCTTACACTCATTTTGTTATAAAATGATGTTATCTTTCAATAACTCACTAATCTTTGTTTGAGTGAAATGTGTACATGTCCCTTATAAATTAAAGGAAGAATATGACCGTAAGAGGAGGGAGCTGACAATTGGAGTTGCGCCTATAAATATACGCTCATTTGAAAAAGCTCAAAACTTTTTGAAGAATAAAATTTGAAAATTGTGCTTACATGATGTTGAAGTGATTTCTAGAGAGAGTGGCTCTTAAAAACTCTCAAGATTCATATATAATGTTATGAACTTCTTGTTCAAACATTGCTTTGTGCATATTTTCTTAGTCCAGAGCTTTGACTTCCTTGTTATCAGAGACATTGGATTGGGAAGTCAACGGTGTCGATTTCCTTACAAATCGAGGGCTTGAGGGATAGCAAGACAGATACTGATCGTCGTATTGAGGGCTTACCTTGGTTTGGTGTAGACAACTTTCTTAAAATTATAAATCAACCAACCTCTAATCTAGGGTTTTTGGATACCCTCCTCCTTTGGATAAATGATTTATTACTTGTTACATTTAATATTTTGTTTTCTGTTGTGAATTTTTGTTGTTGAGGAAAGTATAAATTTACTAGACTTACTTAAAATTGTACTCTGATTTTATAGGATTCTATATGCATTAAGATAGAATCATATTTGGTGTAAAATTTTGTTAATTTTCATTTCTGGAATCACTTTTCCAGAATCAAGCAAGTTATTAGAACCTTTAGGTGTAGTGAATTTTGGATAAGCAAAATATGCTTAAAAATTTTTAAATTACAAAATTCACCCCCACTTGTATTAGAGTATCTCATGTTAATATATTCGATCCTACATTTGGTATTATAGAGTATTTCATACTCAGAAAAACCATCTCAATAATTGCTATCAATGGTTGGCATCCTCATAACCTGTACTAATCTCACACTCGTTATTATGGAATATGTTAAATATTTATTATTGTTATTATTATTATTTTGGGAACATGCTCTAATTATATTATTCATGTGTTTCTAATTTTTTTTATTAGGGGATATTTAAGAGATTCCATGGATCATAATTTCTAATTATTGTTATTATTCATGTATGATCATGATGCTATTTGACTATTTGTTGTTCCAAATATTATTATAATTATTTAAGGGCCATAATATGAGTCAAAGGATCTACTTTGATTCTATATATTGTTATTATTGTTATTAATTTTGGGGTTCCATTTTCCGATTCTATGGATATGGTGTGTCCATTTGATTATATACATGATTTTGATACAAAAGAATTTTACATCTAGAATGTGATGACATCCTTATTGTTTATCTTTTGTGACATTCTAGACCCATGGGATGATGATACTCAATATTTATGCATCATTCTATTTCCCTTTCTTTCAAACATGAATAATTAAAAACATTAATTAGATATAAATGTCATTATACACTATTATTGGTGGAATTCTATATTTTACCCAAACCATGGTTGAGATGACTTGAGAACCTATTGATATATTGAGGATCCATCCAATGATAAGGGAATGAGACTTATATTCTATGGTAAATTGGTATAGTGTAATTAGATCTTGGATTTTTTGATTGAGAAAGGTAACACAACAATATATATATATATTTTGTATTATAACTATTTTGGGATTTGTCTAGTTATTGTGTGAAATTCTTTTATTACAACAATATCAATCATTTTTCATTATTTGTTACATTAAATTATCAGTTCATGTGATTTTATTCCTTAGACCATACAACAAAATGGGTGTTTAGTAGTGGTTTACAAAACCATGATTGATTATTTTTTGAATAATTTCCCAGAGGGTTTTTATAAATCATTGATAAACAGCTAAACATTTTTACAAGTATAAATCATTCCCCCTACCCAAACACCCCAACCCTCCTGACCCCACCATTTTAACCCCCCCCCCCCGAATCTTTGAAGCCGTAACCTTGTCATCTCCTATTTCCACCAATCACCAAATGTCGTCTCTCATCACCGCCACTTGTTGGACCCCGTAGTTTTTTTCCTCAACTCATTATTCATCCCCTACTCGAACTGCCCCTCGCCTCACCTTACCTCATTATACCTCACCTTATCATCCCTTTCCCCACCACCCATTGCCTACCATCATTAGTATGATTAAATTTACAACATGATTCTATTTTTTCTGGCTTGATATGAATGATAAATTTTACATTTACATGATTTTCACATTATATTTCCTGAAATGATATTGTGTTTTATGATTCTTGGTTTACATCAATTTAAAACATTAAAGACCTTGTTAATCATTTACAATTATGAAATTATATTGAAAGGATGTTACACTAGTTCAGAATATGTGGTATAATTCCCTTATAACATGGCTATGGAAGGTGGTTACCCTAGTATTATATGAGATTAACATAAAACTTTTTTATCAAATATGAAAGTATGTTTCCTTAATTATCACTTTATTTATCTTCCATCCTTAGTGGACATTGAGAAAAGGTAACTTTATAATATTCAATTTGGTCTATTTTATTAATCTTGGAGTGACCTGATGCATGTATGTATGATTTATATGGTGCCTAGTAAGAATACGGATTCATTACAATGGGTTTAAACATATATTTCTCATCACCATATATGAAATTGGTTATTTTTTCTATCATTAGATATTAGGAAGTGTATAAAACACTACAAGACACATTCATATAAAAATATTATTATAACACTAAAGATATTCAGGAGAGATAAGTGGAAATATTTTGAGTATTTTATATACACACACAACATATGATAATTTTATGTTTTTGTAAACATTAAATATTGTGATTTATATAAATGAATTTTCCAAATGATGGATGGTGGATGCTGAAGAATGAATAATATAATAGTTTGAAGGGATCAATCAATGGAGATAATATGTGCTAATTTGATAGCTCTGTTATCGTTTTATTTATTTATTTTGGAAGTAATTTCTATGTATGGTATACCTAATGTGAGATATTAAACGGTGTATATATATGAATCATCTCATATTTTACTTATACATTTTTAGGGATTTTTTCCATATGATCAGAGATTATTTTCAACAAACTCTATACATGGGGAATGTTTATTTTTATTTTTATTTATTATTTATGATTCCTTTATTATTTATATCTTATAGAAAAATTTAATAAAATTGATAGGAATTTTTTTGTGTACGAAGTGGGACCCTATTGGATTTTCACTTCTTTCTTTTATCTCATTATTTTTTCATAATTAATGGGAGTGACTTGACAGTGGGATTCTAAATCTATATCAGGTTTCCATTATGTTTTTTAAACCTCACATATATGTTTTCCTCATTCCTTTTATAGTTTATGGTCATACTAGAAGAACTCTGATGTTGAAAATAGTTTAGGGTGACAATTTATATACTATAGGGTTACATATATTATAAGGTCATAATGCACTAAAAGTAAATTCTAGAGTAATTTCATTTACTGTGGACTATGGTGCTACTGATAGTTTATGTGCATACTTCCTTAACCTATATTGATAAACAAATAGTGGTTTTTATGACACTAGAGCATTTAAATCCAACATAAATGGTCTTCAAAGGATAAACTACACCAATCAAAAGAATATAATGTTATGGTATTAATTAATTGACATTTAGACATTATGAACCTATGAATTAATGTACAAATGATTGTTGGCTAAAAATGGGGGAAGTATTAATAATAAAAAATTTACATTATGAAATGGTCATGATAATGCATGTGGATAAATAAATTACTCATAAATAATCATACTCTATTAATTGTGCATTGATATGTATAGTTTCTGAAACCACTAATACTCAGTTCATCCTCCTAAAACACAACACATTCATTATAAAATAGATATACCAGAATTTATAATTCTAGTAAACATCAATATACAATCATGTATAGTTTTAAATTCATCATGAAATGTGGAGAATATAGTTTCAATACATACCATTATATATGGAATTAATTTATTTATTACCCATATTACTCCATCGACATAAAAATATGGAGCATGAAATATTGTATTCAATTTTTTCTCATAGTAAAACTCAGATCAATTTCATTGTTGCCTACAACACTACATCTCACTACGTATACAGTATATTAAATATATGAATGTTATGCCTTCAATGTTCCTCACACCATTTTCATATTTATTTTAGATTTGACAATTCTTATATTATAATCCACATATAAAATATTTCAACCATTTCAATGGGTGTCATGCCTTTTTTGTGCATTTTCAACTATGTATAAACATGCTGAACAAAACGATCACTGATTATTTATTTTATATCTAAAAAACATTATATCATTTTTGAATATTTTATAAATTAAAAAAAATATATGTTTGTCATCCTCATGATAAGTCTATACAAAATGTTATAGTAAGAAGAAAATAGAAAACCACATATAAAATTCTTTGTTATTTTTCATTGTTATGTATATTTTGATTTTTAGGGAATTACATATGTTTTCATTTAAAAATTATTTTCTATGTATAATGTTTTTGAACTATATGATCTAAATTTAATTCTATTTTATTAATTTATTGGAATTCAAAGTAAAAATCATTACAATGTTCCATCATCCATAGTGACAAATGGTTTTCCCTTATTCTCCCTCCCAACGGAATTTGATAAACAATCTACTTCCCACATGCACCATCTCTCACACCCATCAAGATAATCTCATTCCTCTCTTTGTCAATGAATTCACATTCAGAATCCTATACAGCGAGGGAGCAGTGTGCCGCTCCTTGTTCTTTATAGGTATATTTTAATGATACTGTTAGAGGTAAAAAATTTAAAAAGAATAATTTTATTAAACATTATCATAAAAATGTTTGTTCATGAAATATGGATGCAAAGAAACTATGGATAAAAATAAGAAATTTTTAGATGTATTGAATGTGACTTGACTAAATATATTTGTCCCATTTTATTACTATTGGATCACTATGGATTATGCCGCAAGATTATGTGGCTAGATTAGAGGCATGCTAGTCATAGAGTCAGTTTCCCTACAAATTACATATGATGATGGGAGTCATTTGCATTCATCAGGGAAAAATGAATGTTTTTAATAATAAATAATTGTAATTTTAATACATTATGGTTTAATTGAATGTCATTATGTTAAAAAACATAATATTTGAACAATGTGTTTCTATGTACAGATTTTTTTCCACATGATGGTTGATGATATGGTAGTAAAAAAGTGGAAATTGTAAATTCAAGGCATGGAATGAAATAATTTAAATGGAGATTACAGAGAAATGTCAATGATGATTTGGTGAGTGTCCAACAGATGTATTACGAGGTACCCAATGGGGTACCTATATCGAAATTCAATGGTTTTATTGAATAATATCATGATGACAATAAAATGTTAATTAAATATATATTATTATATTAATATTCTTCTGAATTTATACATGTCTATTAAAAGGAGAATAAATTTTATAAATTTGTATTAAATTACATTTTATTTATTTTTGAATAATTCAAGGAATAATGCATCATGTCAGGATAATCAAATAAGCACTCACACTATAATGTCAAATATTGTTTTTAGCATATGATTGAATTTGGTATAATTTTAAAAAGTTTAATAATTTATATAAAAAATTAATCTATTTAACAGATTTAATTTTTTATTTATCTTTATTTTATTTATTCATAGATTTTAGAGTGCCATGAATCCTGATCATAAGTGTGATTGATTTTTCATAAAAAATTTAATGGGATTTTTTAATGATCCTTCTAAAGATATTGGTGTTTGAATTCATTTATTATTATAATACCTCTTTATCTGATATATCTATATTAATAGATATTTTGTCTAATATGATATGTATTTTATTTTCTGGAAAAAATTACAGAATTATGGGATGTCAATAGCACACATTCCTATTCAGTCTCCTAGGATGACCTAGTTTATAATGTAGTTGGGATGGGACATCCAGTCAGAATACGCAGGAAGGGTTTGGGACCCTTAACAACTGAGGTCCTTTGTAGGGCCCCAGAGACTAAAGATGGATATAATCCTAGTTTAAGTTGAGATACTCAGAGATATTTTTATTTTATGGAAAACATAAATCAGGAACAAGGTCTCAGATATTGGAATTGTAGAAAGCATTGGTCATTATATATCAGAATATGGTCGAATCTATCCATGGTGATATTGCATCAATGACAATTATTGATCAGGTTAATCACACAACCTCAACACCATTATTTTTGAAAATATTAATTTGTTTTATGATTAAATGTAATTATACAAAATTATATAATTGTCAATGTAATTGTCTTATAGGTGCTGGTAGTAGGATGTAGATATAGAGATTGAGAGGGTAACAAGCAGTGTTCATCGTCAGAAACTGATTAGTAGTCATAATGATATGATAGAAAAATGTGGAAATAATGGTTTTTTTCATGTATCATGTTTGGAATATATTTATACCCAACATTTTCATGACAAAATATTTCATGAATTACCATTTTTAAAAAATGCACTATAATTTGACATGTCTTGATGGTTTAGTAAAGTTGTGAGTCTAAAATTGGATGAATATGATATTTGGGGACTATGTTGTAATCTATGATCCCTATAGAAGATGGAGATATTTAATATTTTTAATTGAGTTATGTTAGGTGGTTTATAATTGCATTTCAGACATAGTATTATTTTATTTTATTTTTTGATTCATTTTATTCTTGTTGGAGACACTAGCCACAAAACCATGTCATTCAAAAATGTGGCCCCCAATAGTTGGTTAGACCATTGACCACATTTGAAACATGATGAAGATCACTTCTTACAATAGACAATTTTAGATGTGATTCCTATATGATAGGAAATCCTATTATGGGCACACGCCATCTTGATAGGGGATAATAATACATGGAGGATGATGGGGATCGAAATTGAGGGAGATCAAATGTGTGGAGGTGATAATTAGATGGTTTTTTGTGATGATTTCAACACTTATGGACCTATTCCACTGTGATCTTGATCCCATTTAATGATCCTTTATATAATAGATATTCAACTGCATTATCAAGTGGAAGGACATAATGATGATCGATGTTTGAGAAGAGACTATTATATTAGATTTTAGCATCTCTTTGTATTCCATGAATCATAGAATCCACCCATATATATAACATACAATACATTACCTATAGATATTACATGATAATTTAATAACATTTATTACATAACATTACAAAACCATTCTAGTACTGTATATGTTTAGTGTATTTGGAAAATGGGAATCATAAACAAATTTTTCATAAAACATAGACATTATCACTTACATATTTCTTCATAACTAGACCCCTATTGAATTATATCACTTTATACCTATCTTCATGACCATTTGAAAAAACATATGAAAGGGTGAGCTCAAATGCTCAGCAAGGGTAATCAAGGGAAATATCTATAATATCATTTTTATAAGTACATAACCTTTGAAAATCTTATCCACCATATAAATGATAATAATATCATGTCATGGAAAAAATAGTAGAAGTGAAATGAAATACCAATAATAATAATATATGGAAATACTTTTCTTGGCATACATAAAAAAGTATATAAAATAATTCCATATTAGTCATTCCACATTGACGTGACCATCAAAGTAGAAAATTCCACTACTGACATAAGTTCACTCCTTGTTCCATCATAGTATTATTGAATTGAACTGACATTCCATTCTAGTAATGTCTATGAAATGAGATATAAATCAATACCCAATTCATTGGTGGAAGATATTGGTCCCATCCTTCTCATAATGAAACCATAACAGCCTGTTCAAAAAAAATATAAACACATTCACCATAACATAACCAATGAAATAAAATGGGTTAGTTAAACACAATTAAATCATAATTTATCTAAAACAAATTCATTTCCTAAATAACATTCTATTATAAACAAATAAAATCATAGTAATAGTAGGGTAAGGAACATAACACTATTTGAAGTGTGACATCTTAGATGAAAAATAATTTTGAGAAAACACTTGAAATTAATTCAGGATGTAGATATCTTTCCTTTTTTAAAAAATCCCTCTAAAAAATTCATCACAATTATAGATGAAATCATATAATGTTAATGTAAACATTTATACTTGTAGGGTATCATTCAAGGATATAATTCATTATTAAAAAAACCAATCTGTTCATGTCAAAGAAGATAAAAAACATTCATATCAAACTTTTTCATGAAAATTCAAAAAGTAACTTATACCGAAAATGAAATATATAATCCATTAATACAATTTAAAAAACATTTAACAATTGGTAAAATTGAAATTTAACAATGATAGTATGTTATGAAGATAAATTTTAAATACATATTTAGGAATCATGGATGTGGATGAAAATTATACCCTAGTAAATACTGACTAATAAACAATCTTAGATAAAACAAAGATTTGAAATGTTATACATTACCTTGGGTATGATATGATTCAAATGTTTCCAAACATCATGTATAAGGACTTAAACAATGTTTTGATTTATTCCAGAATTAAAATAATTTTTATGTTAACATTTATGATCATATTTTCATTCATTTTTCAGTAATATTTTATTGGTATTTGTTATTTGGTTTTTAACAACTTTATGATCTGATGCATGTTTTGTCAGATAAGTTCTTATTAAACTTTTAATGTTATATTTATATAATTTAAAGCAATTTATTTTTATAATATATATCATATTTATTCATTATATTCATTTATATAATCATGCATTAATGAAGATTATGTAGAACGAATTTCATCGCATCATGGAGATAGTAATCAGTATGTACGCATGAACGATCCCATCATTCCCACAATTATTGAATGATATTTAAGTGGATGATATAAATAATCTAATAATGAATATCATTTTATATAAATCATATATATATATATTTATTAAATTCATCATTATACCCATCCTTGTATGGTGGTGTTGAAAAATGGATTACACCACGACGTAGAGACGGTAAGCCCTACGTATGCACGCATGGTGATTTTATTTTTCATTGGAAGAGGAATTAAAGATGACCATAATCAGTAAATGATATGACCTCTTCTTCGACATGCCTCCACTAAATATCCTCATGGAGAACTAGAGTATGTATTTAATGATGACCATAACCAATAGAATGATAATAGGGATGTTTATAAGGATACATTCATGGTGATGTCATAGCTTGAAGATCAAAATGAAGTGAAGAGGCGAGGGAGCAGTTTTCTATTTATAATAGAGGTGAGTGGCAGTTTGGGAAACTCCATAAATAATAATTTATAATAGAGTCAAAATCTACCAAAAACACCTCAAATGTGTCCGAATATAAAATATGAGAAGATATATGAATGTAATATCATAAAATAATTATTTTTGGACAAATTAGGTTTTCAATTTAATCCATAACGTTTTAATTTACATTATTTATTCTAATAAATTTTAATTATGGTAATAAAATTCTGAATATTTATTGGTTATAAATATTTACTTATGTAGAGTTAATTTTCAATAAATTGATATTGAATGAAATTCTTGATCTTATAATTTTGACTTTGTCATTTATTGTTATTTTTTGATTTTAATATAATTTAATATAATGTTATTTTTATAAAATATCTACAATGAACTTTTTTAAACTAATCACTTATTTGAATTTAAATAAAATCAATAAAGAAGATAAATTATAATAAATATAATAAATACACTCCTAATATGTCCTAGTAACTTATAAAATTAATGGATAAAAATAATTTATACATATGATATTTATTTTAATATTTCTAAAACCACTGAATTGATATTTCTATTAATACAATTATTTTTACATGAAAATATTTTCTTAATTAGTACTAATTATTTATCTATAAAAATTATAATTAAATTTAAATGATGTAGGTAATCATAAAACTTTTCCATAAAATATATATTTTCAATATTATCACATAGTTATCAATACAATTAAATAAATATATTCAAATAAAATTAGAGGGTGACATTTTTCACATTCAATATTTTTTATTACATTCATGTCATATTCATAGTCATGTGGCCATAATGTGATTCAACTAAAAAAATTAGATTATTTGGTTTGAATTTAGTAACCCAATAGTTTTTATAGGTTTTATTTTTATTTTATAATATTATTTTTACACATATTTACATGGTTTACAATTATCCACGCTAATAAAATTAATTACCAAACTCTATTTTAATAATTGACAAAAATAAAAGTATCCTATTAACATAATTTGAACTTAAAAATTCCCAGTATGGTATCCATTTTTCAAAATTAAAAACATAGAATTTGATGTAATGAATTTAAAATTAATCTCATTTTTTTATAGGAAAAATGACTTTTAAATGTTAAAACGTCGAAAAGATTGAAATGTTATTACCTATTAATTCAATGTAAAACAATACTAATGAAAGAAATAATATTGAATGATAAAAATGTAATTTATTTATACTATAAACCAATTATATATTATTATTTATAAAAATAAATTATCTTATTGGAAAAAGATTGTTTAATTTTGATTTACCGTATTTTTACTATTCATCAAAACATGCATGCTAAGAAAAAATATCATAAATTAATTGAATGTAAATTATTATATTCCAAATCAAAATAATGTGGTAATATTTTCAAATATAATTTATTAATGTGATTAAATATTAATGTAAAATGGGTTCTTCATTCAGTGTTATTAAATTAACTTTTAAAAAAAAGTTTTTATACATCAAATATGGTTTTATATATAACCTATTATGAAAATAACCATTTAATATAAAAAAATACTATTGATTTTATAACACATATATATATCATTAATTTCATTACCAAATGTAACTCTCCCAAATATACTAATATCCAATTCATTTATATATTTCATAGAAATTAGATATCAAATTAATTAGTAATGCGTTTTCATACGTTAGTTAAAATTTTTACCACTACCATAATAAATAAGCTAAAATGTTAATTTTATAAAATTATCATCTATATTTTTTAAAACTCATGTTTTCAATAAAATCATTTTATTGAAGAAAAAATTTATTTATTGAAAATATTTCATAAAAACATCAGGGTTTTGAATTCTACCCCCATAAAACTGAATTTCACCCTCAGAACTTGTCACATATAAAAAAACAGATTAGGATACCGCTCCCTAATCATATCCGCATGTTCCAATGTATCTTATTCAAATTTTTGGTTCCCCTATAAAACATTTACATAGATAGTGGTGTTTATTCATTGAAGTTTTTCCTTCTGATTCAGAATTTCTATCAGCTGCTCTTCATATGAAATATTTTTCTACAGAGGTATGACTTCTGATATTATTACATGAAAATTATTAGTTATGTACTATCTCCAGATAGATACATAGAACACATCATAACCATTATTGATATTTGGTGGAAGCGGAAATTATAATGCTACCTTCCCAACACAATCCGGAATTTCAAATGATCTCATATACCTAGGGATCATCATTTGCCTCATTAAAAATCTCACTTCACTCATCTAAAGAGATATTTATAAGAACAACATATCACCCACTTCATAATATATGTAATTTATTTATCTTTTATTATAATTTTTTTGTCGAATCTGAGATGCGCTTATGTTTTGTTGAACAGATCTGAATTTTTTTTCCATTTCACCAATTAGATGGGGTGCAAATTGTTTTCTTTCCCCAACATTTTCCAAGAAATTTGGATTTCTACATTTCATTACACAAAGGTATTTATAAGGATCCATGTAAATACTATTGTGAAAGCTATTACTATATGAAAATTCTTCTAATGTTTGGTTTGATCCCAACCAACTTTGAAATTCATAGTGAAAGCCCTCAATAGGTCTCCCAATTATTGAATTGTCATCATAGACTAATCATCTGTTTAAAGATGATAAGCAGTGATAAAACATAACTATGTATCCAGATAATGTTGAAGACTTCACGAGAACATCTAGGTAAACATCTGATCCCAATAAGATATAACGCAATTTGATACTCAATGCAATCATACCACTTCCTTTACATATATCATGGCAGGCTAATAATGAGATAAATCCTTTATAATAGTAATGAAGAGTTCTGACTTCAAAAGGTGATCAATTATAACCTATATAGAATTACTTCCTTCTGTTATTTGGGATTTCTGATGACACTGACCATAGTGTTGTTTTCCCAATTACATTCCGGTATCGGTAAGGTTTGTAATAGACCGTTAGACTTCTTTCTATCTGCCTTAACAATCTGAAAAACCATGCATTAAGTGACATATTTGGTGACATCACTATTCATTCAATCCCACTAGATGTACCCTTACAGTTCCCAATATAACTTTTTGATTCTTGGTGAATGGATAATGAAGAACTATGAGCCTTATCCAATAGATCCTTATTTAATTATGATTTGGGAGGAAAACAAACCTAGTTCCTAAACCTTATTATTTCATGAAAATCATGGATTAGTTAAGGAACAATTATCACCTTATTTGGAAACTCTGCATCTTCCTTCATTGCCTCTTTAATCTTAACATGTATAGATGGTTGAACATTCAATTAAAAAATATATAATTTATACCCTTTCATTAAAATTTCAAGATTCATCTAGTGAATATAATTAAATATTGGATCATTCATGATCCTCATAATTGGAAAGATATCATGGTCTTTTAAATACAAATAATCTACCACCATGTTCATATTCCCATGGTTGTAATGTATTGTGTAGTCATAATCTTTAATCAACTCCAACCATAATTTTTTGGAACATATTTATCTTCTTTTCTATAAAAATATAATTTAAACATTTTTTATCAATATATATATCACTCCATCAACAATAATTATAATGCTTCTATATCATTATTGAAAAAATTACCACAACTAACTCCAAATAATGAGTTTGTTAAAATTTCTCATGAATTATCAACTGTCGTGAGACAAAAGTTATAACCATATCATTTTCATGATAAAAAATCCAAAACCCTTCATTGAAGCATCACTATATATCAGAAACCTTTCCACACTACAAGTAAGTGTGAGCTTCAGTGAACTGGCTAGCATTATTTTTAGTTCTATTAAATTCTCATCACATTCCTCAATTCAAACAAACATAACTAATTTCTGAGTCATGTTTGTGACGGGATTAAAAATCATGAAAAATCATTCAAAAAAATCAATAATGTATAGGAAAACAAAGAAAACATTAGATCATATTTACCATTATTGGTCACAACCATCTTATAATAACCTCTAGTTTTATGGATCCACATATATTCAATATCTTGAGATTATGTGACCCAAAAATTAAACTTTATGGATACAAAATTCACACTTGGTAAATTTGGAATATTGAATCTCTATTGAAAGGGTCTTAAGTATAACTCTCTAATAATATTCATGTTAATTCTTTCACTTTTGAGAAGATAAGAATATATTATTTAGGTACTTCTAGAAACTGATCAGAATAGTCTCCAGAGAACCTATTCATTAGATCCATGAAGATATGGGGGAATTAGTAAGACTAAAAGGCATCAATATAAATTCATAGTGTCTATACATTTTAAATAATATCTTTCTTAGTTTATAATCGTTTTGACCCTTAATTAATGATATACTGAATGAAGATCAATCTTGTAAAAGTATTGAGCACCTCGTAGTTAGTAAAATAAGTTATCATGGGAAGGAATATGATATTTTTTCTTGGTAGTGATATTGTTATGTTCTCGATAACAAATGTAGAGTCACATTGATAAAAAATTCTTCATAAAAAATAGAACATGTGCTCCCCATGGTGACGAACTATGGCATATGAGTCCATAGTCGAGATTCACTTGGATTCCTTATGAAATTCCTACAACTCAATTGGGGAAAATCTAAAATGTGTCTTTTAAATAGACATAGCACGCGGTATGAGTTCTATTGAAAACTAAACATCACGATTTGGTCGAAGACCTAGAAAATTTTCTAGAAATACATCATAAAACCCTTTTAAAATGTTTGTATTCATCATCTTGAGTTTTTCCCCAACAATTTGAGATAAATAACCTTCACTTATAAGAATAAGTACCCATTAGATATATGAAATTTGTTCTGGAAGTTTTTATTCAACCTTATATCGATATATGATCATAGATTGATCTGGAATATGAAATTGGTCTTCCCATCATTGTAAATTGATATGATATCCATATAGTGAAATCCAATCCATGTCATGAAGCACAAAAAATCCCACTATTGAAAATATCACATGAATTTTAGGAAGCACATTTCCACAATCCTCATCTAGAGAAAAATAATAAACATTTTAAGTAATTGTTGTTCCAATAAAAGTTATCACAACTAAATCAACATCTAATTGTTGAGGTAATACAATGATACCATTATAAAAATCATCAGATATATATTATTGGTTGGGTCTATAATGATATTAAAAATTTGATACTTTAGAGTAGATGGTAACTGTACGTTTCACCATTTCATTATCGTAATCCACAGTACTGATAGTGATTGAATGATCCATTCCATTGCCATTGACCTTATGTATTTGATGATGTTTATCATCATCAATAACACTTGGATTACAATATTGATTTGAATAAAGACCTATTTTCTTGAAGTTTTAAAATTTATTTTTGGGGGTTTCTTTTTCTGTATCCTTTTCATTGTTGGAATCATTAGACATCTTCTTCCATCACATCAAAATTCAACATTTCTATGACCTTTTTTTCCACACATAACAAATATAATAGTTCCTTTAGGATAAATCCCTCCATTTTCCCTTCTGCTCATTGAGAATAAGAAAAAAATCATATTTATTAGTCTAATCATTACATTTTCCTTTGAATTATATTTTTCTTTACTAATAAATCATTTATGTCTAATGGGATAATTCATTCTCTATTTCAACCATGAGAGAACATTAAATATTTTTCTCATAATTTTTGAAATCCCTTGTGGATAATTCCATTCAATGAGATCATTTTAAGCCACTAATAAATCAATCAATTACAATCTCAGGTAGGATAATAAATCGAGAAGTGTGCCTTGCACGTCCGGTAAAATTTTCATTGTATGTACCAACAAATTAATAATTCTTTCTATTATGTTCAAGGAACACCTTATCTATATTTTTTCAAAGAATATGAGGAATGTATATAATAGAAAATATGTGCTTTATCTCATACCATTACATATATTAAATTTTATCTCATTTCCTCATATTCTTGATAATATTCCACCATTGACAAGCTTCACCTTCCCAATGAAAGACTACTATGATTACACTATCATATTAAGATCATTGAATAACCAAAAATATCATTTTAGTTATACTGGTCTATTGTTCAACCACTAATGTATTAGAACACCCACTGAGTGATGGTTGATTCCATCTCAGGAAGGACTTAACAAAAAGTGGCTCCCTACTGTGATTGTCTGGAAGTCCAGCGTGATTCATAGCTCGAGAATGTTGTGTGAGCATGTCTATAATATTTTTCATTCCCACTCTAATAACATTTGGTTTCTTATGGGGACAATCGTTTCATTTCTGTCATATCCTCCTTAAAGTGGTTCCTTCGGGTTCCAACAATTGACTAAAACTAGAAGCATAATGTGGCCACCACTAACCATAATGGGAAAACCACGTAAATCAAGAATAAAAAAACAATTTAGGACACTTTTTTTTCATCCAAGGTTATTCTTGAACATATTTAAAACACAAGGAATAGATTGTAACATATACATAGACATATCGTTAGGGATTATAATAAGGTAATCTCACCTAGTTTTTAATTGTTAACTATTACTTTGCTCTGATTCCAACAATAATGGCCTATACATTACAAATATATATTAAATAAACATTGATGAATATTAATTACATAACCTAACAAAACCACATAGGGACCTTTTGGGTTTACTGTATTTATAAACGCCAAATCATTATCAAATGGTTCATAAAAAATCCACACTATATACTGCTTACTTCTTCGTTACTTGACTCCCTTTTGACATATATAATTAACACTAGTATCCATGATCTACTCAAAAGAAAAAATTGAAAGGGTGATCTCAAGTACTCAGTAAGGGTAAACAAGGGAATTAAAAATCTTATTATAATCATTAGAACATAACATTTGAAAATTTAATCCTCTATATAAATGATGATAATTTCGTGTCATGGGATATATCATAAAAATCAAATGTAATCCCAATATTCATAACATAAGACATGATATTTTGTGTCAAATACATATAATCATATAAAATCATTTAATATTAGACATGGATTATTACCGATAACATCATAGAGGAAAAAGTGTAGTATTGAACTGTGTTCACTCCTCGGTTCATCTCTGTATTATTGAACCTAATTTACATGGTGTTCCAGACATGTATTTATTATGTGATTTAAATCATTAAAAAATTAATTATTGGGATATATTCTTTGAATCCATCTCAGAATCAATCCATTCTATAATTTCCCACAAAAAGATATGAACATTCACTATAAAATATCCCATGAAATCAAATGGGTTTCTTAAACATCATCCAATCATAATTGATACATAAAAAATAGATTTATTAAATTACATTCTATCACAAACACAATAAAATCATAGTAATTACAATGTGAGAAGTATTACCATATATAGAAAGTGTCATCTAAGATGGAAAATAATTTTAGGAAGACAACTGAAATTAACTCTTGAAGAAAATAACCATTCTTCTTAAAAAACTTTTACCTGCATCCAAACGCCACAAAATTTCATAAGAAATAATTTTATGTTAAAATAAACTTATAATACTCTAAGGGAAGCATGAAGGAAATAATTCATTATGAATGCATAAAAAACTGTTTATGTCGTAAGAGTGAAAAAAACATTCTTCTCGTTCCTTTACTGGAAAACTCAAAAATAACATCATACCCAAAACGACAAAAGATTCCATTCATACCATTTTATAAAAATTTACCAATGGGGAAAATTTTGTTTTACCAATTATATAATGATATAAATAATATTTTGAAATAAATATTTATGAAGCATGGCTATGGATTATAGTTATACACTCTTAAATACTTACTAATATTCTATCTTGTATAAAAATATAATTTTCAAGGTTATACCATACCATAGGTATGATATGCATTTTATGAATATAAACATAATGTATAATTATTTAAATAATGTTACTGATATATTAATGAATCAAAATAATTTATATGAAAATATTTGTGATCATATTTTAATCTGTTTGTCAATGAGATTTCATTGTTACTCCTTATTTAGGAATTAACTGATTGATGTTCTCATGCATGTTTTATCAGATTAGTTATTTTTACTCTTTTTAGAAGATATTTACATAATATAAATCCTGTTATTAATATAATATATATCATATTTTTTTATTCTGTTCACTTTTATAATCATTAATTATTTAAGATTATGTAGAACAAATCACATTGCATCATGGAGATGGTAGGCCGTACATACACACGAGTGATGATATTAATACCATAATTATTGAATGTTATTGATGTAGATGTTTTATAGTATCTCAGAATCGAAATCATTTTATATAAATAAAATATAAATTTAACAATTCCATCATTTTACCGATCCGTGTAAAGTTGTAGTGAAAAATGGATTACACAATGGCGTGGAGACGGTAAGCCATACCTATGCACATATAGTGATTTCATTTTTCATAGGATGCGTAGAAGGTGGAATATGGTTTTTTTATATTTATAGTAAACATATCAGTATATTAATGATACTGATGTTATTACTTTATAATTAAAAAAATATTGAAAAATATGTATAAAAGAATTATTTTTGAATGAATCGATAAATGATATTACCTTTTCTTCGATGTACATCCTCATTATATCCTTTTAGAGACCTTGTCTTTTTCATTGAATATGACCAGAACCTCTATAATTAAAATATGGATGTTGAGAAGGAAAAAGGGTAGTGGGTGTTTGATCTTGAAGGCTCAAAATGAAGTGAAGTTATGAGAGGGGGTGTACCCTTATATATTTGAGGTAACGAGATCATTTGTAAACTCCATGAATAATAATTTATAATAAAATTAAACCCTACTGAAAACATCCAATGTCTCACAATTTAGAATATCTGATGATATATATTTTTAATATCATAAAAAAAATTTAATTATTATTTTGTCAATTTATTCCTTATCTCTTTAATTGACACATAGTTATTCTATTAATGTTTTGTTGTGGTAGTAAAATTCTAAATATTTAACAATATAAAAAATTGAAAATATAGTTTTAGTTGATAATAAAGTGATATTTTATGAAATGTTAGTCATTATAATTATCAATTTTCATCATTTAAACAAAAAAAATTTAAATAAATTAATAAAATGATGTTTTTATTAAATATCAATAGTGTCAAATTATACAAATTTTTTTTATTTGACATTAACGAAAATCCTTAAAAAGATAAATTAGATAATAAATTATTCAATACACTACTATCATGCTATATTCACTTATTAAGATATTTTAGAACACTGATTAGTTCATATGAAATTTATTATATTATTTATAAGACCATTTATTTGATATTTCTATTAATAAAATAATTTTTACATCACTATTGTGTCATCATTAATGCTAATGATTTAATCAATAAAAATTAAAAATAAATATGTATGATATAGGTAACTTATTTATATTTATATATACTGTATATAGTCGATATTATCTCTTATTTATCTATATATTAAATTTAATGTACTTATATAAATTGGGATTTTTTCATTTTATCCCATTCATTTCATATTCCTCGATAAGTGGAAATAACGTGATTCTATATCAAAAACTATATTTCTTCACCCAATAAGTTTTTTTTGGTGGTATGGTAATTTTATAATATTATTTTTTACCTTTAATTACACGAATTACCATTAACCATTTTAATAAAAATAATTACCAAAGTTACTATTCAAAATGCAAAAAAATAAAGGTATCCTATTAACACAATTTGGTCCTAAGGATTCAAATATGGAATCCATTTTTCAATATACGAAACACTAATTTTGTAGAAATTATTTTAATATTTATCATGTTATCGAAATGGAAAAACAGGTTTTAGGAGATTAAACATTGGTAGAGATTGAAATGTTTTTAACTATGAATTCAACATAAAATTAATGCTAATGAAAAACATTATATTGAATAACAAAACATTATTCTATTTATAATTTATTACAATTAAATATATGTAATTTATTAATATAAATTATCTCTTGGATTTTTTTTTAAATTTACATTTAGCATATTTTTATTATTCATCAAAAAATTAACGTTTTGAGAAAAATAACAGAAATTTACCAAAATTAAAATTTTATACCCCGTTTCAAAATAACATGATTATTTTTTCATATAAATATTATTAATGTGTCAAAATATAAATTTAAAATGGGTTCACCTTTCAAATGTGTTAAAATAATCATTTTAAAAATATTGGATTTCATAGATCAAATAGGGTTTTATTCATACCCTATTAATAAAATATCCATTGAATATAAAATATATTTAATTACGTATATATCACACAAATATCTAATCAATTTCATAAACAAAAGTAATTCACTCAAAAATAAAAATATCTAATGGATTTATATATTAAAAAAATTGACAGCCAGTGAATTCATAATGCATATTCGTAAGATAGTTATAATTATTCCCACGAACCTAACAACTAGGCTATAACAATAATTTTTTAATAAGGGTATCTCGCTGTTCATTAAAACTCAAAATTGTGTGCAATAAAAGAATCTGAGTAATAAATATAATTTAACGAAAATAATTCATAAGAACTTAAATGTTTTAAAAGATGTTGTTTATAAAATTAGTGTGGTAGACGGACATCATTATAATAGGAATGTCATTCCAGGAAAGGGCTATAATATCATAATCGTTACATACATTTCAAATATGTAAAATGTTAGAATATTTTGTTTAATGTATTAGTGATCATTTATTTGTGCTATGTAGTTTAATGTCTTACATCTCAGATGTAGGTTGTATAAAATTTAATGTCT
This sequence comes from Viscum album, assembly GCA_963277665.1. Lineage (NCBI taxonomy): Eukaryota > Viridiplantae > Streptophyta > Magnoliopsida > Santalales > Viscaceae > Viscum > Viscum album. The sequence goes on from OY728136.1 coordinate 1,600,256,990, forward strand.
TATATATAAATATATGAAACATTGTACGATGGTCAAGGCGGTATGGATTTGATTATTATTTTTATATATTCTCTATTCGTTAGTTTTTATGAAACATTGTAATGTTATATACCACATAACATTGTTGGGTAGTTTAGATTATTCTGTTATATTCTATCCACTCATGGTTTTTTTAATATTATTAGTTCTGGGGCTGTAGAATCTGCATCATTTTTTTCTAAATCTACATTTATTATCATTTTAAACTCCCACTAATGAAATAGAAAATATCTTGTTGTGGTTTAGACCACATATATATGTTTATGATTATTTATAAGAGGTGGTTAAAGAATATTCATAAAAAATCCATTATTATTCATCATCCTTTTTTGTAGTTTTCGTGGATGTTTTAATGTCAGAAAATAGTAAAAATTTAACAGTGATTAATACTTCGACTAAATAAATTATTTTTTTTGTAAGAGATGGCCACTAAATCCTCAAAAAATGCCACTAAATATGTTTACTATGACAATTTCTATAAAACAATTCTAAATTAGTGAAACATCCATCTTTTGGATGCTTAAATCAAAGTTAGAGACGATTTCATGAAACCATCACATAAGCATATGTTGGATGATTAAATTGTCCCTATGCAATGATTTTCTTGTAGTGAGATTTTATTATTAGAATTTTCTTTTTTGATTATTTTTAACTAGTTTTTGATGACTCCCCATAATATATTCTTTGACAAAGAGTGCATGATATAAGCCTCTGGAATATGAGGACTTATTCTAGAGGCCTTATAGTAACACAATTTGGTTACTTATGAGTTATGTTTTCCATTATAATAAATTTTTGGATCAGTACACAATATATTCCATAAAACCTAAAAACATAAGAAACTCAAAATTACATTTTTAATATAGGGGTTGTACAATATTAAAATTTCAATATATTGTCTACATATATTCTTAGATAATTAGATATATTATTACATAAAAATATGTATACATTAAAATAGTATAAATAATCCTCACAAAAATGGAGAAATATTTGTACACCCTTATTTAATTTAATGCAGATTTTCTTCATTTACGATGAGTCACCATTGTATGAATCATGTAATTAAAAAAATTTAAGATATTTTTTAGATCATGATGATTTAGTTAAATGTGATGAATAAAATTAGTAACCGAAAAATAATGGGATCTTGATAGTCTAGTAAAAAACATGAAATACCATGAATATATTTAACTTATTAATAATAATAAATGGATTAGATAAATTAGAACATTATATATGTTTATATTAATATTTTATCAATGAAAAAATTTGAAAACTATAGTATATGGAATAATTATTATATCCTTAGTCAATGGGAATGCATGAATACATTATATTGAAAAACAACCCTATCACAATTATTATTTCCTTACATTATAAAATCAGATGATTTAAAAAAAACATTTTCATGAAATGAAGAAATATATATCTGTGAGTATCATATTCAAAACCATTGAAAGACTATTTTTTATCCACCATTGAATAACTAAAACAATTATAATTCTAAATGAGTTACTTATACAATGTTCCCCACATTTTTCAAAATCGAAAAAAAATTATTACCAAAAATATGTGGGATCTATTTATAGCCCACACATCACCATGAGAAATATCGTCTACCCTATCTTCATCTATAATTATAATGAAATATGTCATCGAAAAGAACATGAATGGTTTGAAATTTTGATCAGAATACCATAAAAAAATTAATGAATAAGAAATGGAAATTTAATTCTATCATTAAAAATATGATATATCTATCTTCCTAAAATATATTACTCTAAATATATTTTTTATAATGGGCTGCCACAACCAAATACCATGTCAAAATTTAACGAATAGGGAAAAAAGAAGATTACATGATTCTGGAGGGCAGAATATTATTATAATATATATTATAAAAAGAGAGAAAATCACCATGAAAATTACCCTTCCATGATATGCCTATGTTTACTCCCATGTTGGAAAGACCATCAGCAACCATGTTCGCTTCACAAAAGGAATGAGTAGTAATGTAGTTGATTTCCACAAGTGAACCCAGGAAATTCATCAAACGAGATTTACGCTTCCCTGCCAGATGAACCACCCCTTCCAAATATCTTGGATAATAGTGGATGAGTCACTTTTAATCCTAATATTACTCCAACCCTTTTGTTTGGAAAATTTAAGTGTATGAATCTGCCCTATCATTTCTCCTTCCAGAGAAGAGGTTGTAGCATAACAACCAAAGAAGCATTCATGACACAAGCCATGATAGTCTCTAAAAATAGCACAACATCCTGTAGGTCCCAGGTAGCCTTTAGAGAACTATCAATATTCATTTTGATCCATCCTAGAATCAGGGATTGTCAGAATAAATCAAAAGTGCCTCTAGTATATCTGTATAAACTAACAATTTAATGTCAGCGTAAGATCTCAATGTATCCCACAAAGAATGTAACACCCCGGGTAAATAAAGAATATGACATCTTTATATTTATCCATATTTGTGAATAAAGTATTAATATTACTTTAAAGGGTTGCTATGTTCGATAGCGTACCCGATACACAACAAAGAGTTTCATTGAAATCTTACGTTGCACTCTAATAATAAAATAATATTATTTTAAATGTTAGATAACAAGTAGTTGTTGTACTGGCGGGAATGGATAGAAATAACGAAAATATGATTAGATATGTTTTTAAATGTTTTTAAATTTACCCAATAAAAGATAAAGGCTTAAAATACGGAAAGAGTTCAATTTTATGCATATATATTCTAATTTTCACTAAAGGTTCACTTATCACCTTTTAATGGTAAACCGTCATTAAATATAGTTTTGATCACTCGTATACTTTATTTTGGACCAAATATAACTCTTCTTTATAATCGGGACATCAAAAATTACGTTGTGTAAATTTTTGGTACCTTTATGATAAAGTTCATTTTTTTATGAATAGTGTAAAATGTTGTATTTTAATTCAAAACCTCTTTTTAATCTAAATTATTTATATGATTAGATTATTATTTTAATTGGTTTTAAAGTGAAATTAGAAAATATTTTTACCATTAAATCCAATAGTGGTCGTTGGAATTAATTTCACTTTGAAATCGGACTTAAACTAGTGTCAATCTTTTGATACTTATTGTTTTCACAAAAAACACGCTATTTGTCATGACAACGGAAATTAATTATTAAATTAATTAATTTGACTTATATGTTTTGAATTTTGTAAAATAGACTTCATTTTAGAATTCGGAATATCAAATATAGCTTAGGGTGAATTTTTGGTAATTTTCTGAAAAACTTCAATTTTTGATGAATAGTGAAACCACTAAGTGGTAATCAAGCAAACTGATTTCTCAGTTAAATGAAATTTTACCACTAATGTGTATTGAATTTTGAAAATCTGACATACATGGTTGTCATTAATAAGTAAAATTTGGTTCAATGAGATTATAATAATTTTTTTGTGAATAGTAACTTATTAAGTTCTTAATCACGATTAGTGGTAATTAGGGTAGTTTAAGGTATAAATAATACTTTAATAAAATGAAATGACCTAGACACATGTCCCAACCTCATTGGTTGTGTCATGGACGACCAAGACAAGCCATGGGTCAACTTGGGGACCCCATGGATCCACTTTTGTTTGGAAATGACATAAATTATTTTTTATTTAATGTTAAAGTGAAAATGACACAAACATAATATGTTTTGCGAAAACAATTTTTAAATGGGGTTATACAAGTAAAAATTTTGATTATAAATAGTCATTAGAAAGCTAAAAAGATTTCCTACATCATAGTATTTTTTTTATAATTTTTAGACATTAAATAAATTTAAATTATTTATGACATAATAATGATGCAGCGATGACATCATTATTTGACGATTTAATTAAAATGGAAAGATAATGAATCATCTACAACCTACACATGTCCAAAACCAATTGGATGAATGGATTTCGATGCCTTATCACCTTATCCACGAATTCTATCAATGTGGGACCTTTTGAAACCGAAACACATTTTCAATTAAAGTAATATTTCTTTACTTTCCAAAAGTGACCCTCCTCTCCCCTTATAAAAGGCCCCCACCTCTTCCTCATTTCACACACTCTTCAAGCCTTTGTCTAGGACAAACCCTGCCCATTTTCTCTCTCCAAATCCCTCTCCTCATCCTAGAGGATTCCATGTGGGCAGAATCCTTTCAACGGAAGCCTTTAGGCTCAACTCAAAAGGAGTTACACTTTTTAAGGTAATTCATTCTCTCATGTTCATTTGTTTTATTTTGCTTCTCCAACCCCCTAAACTCTTTTTATTTACTTATTTTGTAACAACACCAGTATCTTCAATATACTAGGATGTTGTTATAAGATTTATTTGAGCTACACTCTCACACAACTACATCAAATGGTTAAGAACATAAGGTTTCCGTGGGTGGAGAAATTCTGCCTCCCGAAAAGATGATTGTTCAACACTCATTTAACACCTTCAAAGGTGGCCATTATGATGTCACTATTTTTATATATGATATATAATATGTTTATGTTTTCCTTAAGATTCTGTTTTTTCATTTTGGGCATACCTTTATGGATTCTATTATGGGTAAAACACGATATCTTCATTTTAGGAAGTGCGGACTACCGCCCCCTGAAAGTGATATGATTCGTTAATACCATATGTGGGATGTGTAAAGGATAAAGTTAATGATATTATATATGTTATTATACTGGAATTATAATATACTCTTATATCATTATGATTCCATTCCAGAAAATATGAAATAGAAATGGAAGTAGCGTTCATGCGTACGTACGACTTACCGTCTCCATGAACGGTGCATTTCATTTCTTACCTCTAAATGTGATGTAATATTATAAATGCATGTATGTACTGGATATATATGACATATATGATATCTACATCATGAATACCATTCTGGATATAATTAACCTTTGACCAAATTAACAACATGTAAGTATAAGAAGTCTATTTTTGACTAAAGAACCAAATACCGACAAAATGAACATTATTAACTTAAATGATTACATGATGTTCATAACATGGTATAAAAGGAATAATGAACTTGAAAAAGATTCATAAGCAAGTAGAGATTAACACAAGTTTATTATTCAGGAGATTAAAGAACGGTCGGGTCAAGTCGGATACGAGGTATGGGACTTCGTCTCAATCCCCTTTCATTGAGGCATATTTTATTTTATACACAAATTTCTTTGATACGGTGTATAAACCCCTTTGACTTTCACATTTATTCAAAAGGAATCTTTTTTATACGAAGCGTTTACTAAACGACAAAAGGGAATGTTTTTGTCGTACGTATGCGGCGACAACGACTTCTCCACCGTCGTAACCGTTATTTGAGTTTTGGCTTCCTCTACAAGCCATACCTTCTTTTTTAAAAGAAAAATAAATACCATGTTTTACTTTGGTATTGAAAATGGTTTTCATAATGTTTTTATTATATAAATGTGTTGTATTGATATCTCGTGATTGAAATGTGGAAATGTTATGTTTCCTTTATGCATGTTTTATGTGATATGATTATGTTATGGTTCTTGGGCATTATTATGAAGACGGGTGGTTCCGTGATAAACTTAGGGAGGGTGAGCCTGTTATAGCTCTCCAATGCATTGGGTAACGCGAAGGAGTGAAACGTTAAGGTTTCTCCGAAGAGATTTTAGGGAATATACTGTGATGGGTATTCCAAACGTAACCAAGAGGGTTACTCCCTACGTAAGAATGTAATGAATGCCTCAAGTTACCTTTATGTATTATGATTTATATGATTTATTCATGATTTTATGAGGTATGTTAAAGTGCCTATGTTTTATGGGTAAAGTATGATTTCATTCTTATATATATATGAACTCATGTTTCCTTTCCATGTTTTTTTTATAACCCATACTGAGTTTTTATGCTCATCCCAAGTTTTTGAAATGTTTTTCACAGGTCAAGGGAAAGGTACATGATAAGATGATAGAGTCAAGGATGTGTCAAGAAATAATCCATGTTTTATTTTAAATGTGTTTCCATTGATGGGAATGAAGAATACTATCTTTACGTAACCACTTTGTTTATATGTGGAATGTAATGCATGTTTTATGATCTAATTCTCTAAAACTCTAAACCTGAAAAGATCCTCAATGTGTAATCTTGTAATAACTCAAGATTAAGTAAGGTTTAAGGCTGGGGCCTTATAAAGAATTTACTAGATGATTTCTAAATTGAGGCAGTATCATGAATGGAAATGAAAATTTGTGTCCAACCTTTATTGAGCTTTAATGAGAAATAATTATATAGAATATTATTTTGATCATAACAGATCACATGAATGATCTGATAGAAAGCTATAAAAAATTGATTCTGGATTTTTGAGAAGAATCAAAATCTATACAACGCTATTGTTGGGAGTTGATTGAATCAAGAAGCATTAATCATTAACCCAAAATATAAAATATATAATTCTAATGAGCTTCTTCTCAAGCACAAGATAGAAATAAATTATCAGAATCTTCTCTCTGTTGGTTGCACAAGTGACATTTAGAGAAAATATGGATCCCAAATACTTTCAGATAAATTAAATGGGGACACTTTTATGAGTAATTTTCCAAACAAGATTATGTCTTGAGGGATTAATCCAATATGTTTTCATATTTCAATAAATTATGAAATAAACCATACAAAAATCATTGAAAATATTCATTTTTATATTTTTTATATAATGTACTAAGAATTCAAATGATCATAAAAAAATATGAATGAATAATAACATTATTTAAACATTTAATTTGTCATTGTTATTGAGGATAAAGAGTTAAATCATTTAAATTATTTGTAAAAATAAATCATTCCTCCGTCACGTATGGATTTGTACTTTATCGATATCCTTAAAAATTAATTTATACTAGTTTTTAAAAATTATTAAATAACATTTTCATGATTAATTATTTTTCATAATAATTATTTTATTTAATTAATTTAGTTTTATATTTATATACAAAAATTATTATGTTAATGTTGGGAATTTTGGGTTCCATGTGTTTGTAACCCTAAAATATCATCAGTTTGTTGTCCATACTCAATGTATTTTTGGTTCCATTAACTGTAGCATATTAAAAATATTTTAATTATAATATATAGCCATTAAATATTATTTTAACAACATTCATTTATGGTAATAAAAGGAATCATGCAATTTCATGAAGATGGTACCCTATATGTATTCATAAAAAAAGTATTTGTTTTCTCAAACAAGTAGAAAGGCAATATTGTAGTTCATTATTTACTTTTTAAAAAATTAATATTTTTTTATATATATATCATATTTATTTAATTGATTCATACTTATTACCAACCTTACGTGGTGGGAATGTAAAATAAATCACACCATTTCATGAATATTCTTTTCCACTTTCACACATGTGAAATGTTATCAATATCTTACCTATATAAAGTGTGACAAGGGAAGATATTTTTCAACTATTCATAAAAATAAAGGTAAAAACATAGGTAACGATTAGATATATTATATTTATTTTTTTTAATTATTAACTATATTTTATAAATTTAAAAACCTTAAATAAATATTATATAAATTATTATCGAAAATAAACATATAAGATTTATTACCATATTTGTTTATTAGGTATTATAATGATTTATTTAAAATAATTATTTTAAAATTATATAATTTTAATTTTATAAAGTGAAAATATATTTTTTATTTATATTTTCAAAAGTATATTTTGTTTTCATATTTATAATTTTATAAATATTTTGATCCCTAAATGAATACATAAAAAATTATTTCTATTCAAAATTATCTTTTCCTTTAATGCAATTTATTTTTCACATTTTATTTTGGATTATTTAAAAAAATTAATTATTTATTTATATGATAAAAAATACAATAATTGTTATTGTAACCATCATTGTACATTAATATGTTCTAATAATAGTAGTATACTTATAATTTATTTTCTAGATAACGAAACATATTCTATTTTTTCTAGATATCATTTTCAATTATATATACACACATCAATTAAATTGAATTGATAAAATTGATTCAGTATTTAGAATCAAAATTATTAACATTTCGTAATAATATTATATAATTTATTTCATATATTTAATAAAAAAAAATCATTTATATCCTTATGTTATAGGTTGAAACAGATTTACAAGGGGATAAAGTAATGATATAAGGTATAAAATGGGAAAAAAACCAATTCAAAATTATTGGGTTGGAATATTTTTACATGATACAATCCAAAAATTGTAAATATTCTTCTACGAATCTATTTTTTATGTAATACATTAATATATATTATTATTATTATAAATCAAATTTTTATCCACCACTCCCAATTATTGAATGATGCCCACTTTCCACTTATCTTTCCAAATCGACAGCCGTGTGGATTGGAAATTCAGTTCAATATTCCCCTCATAACAGATCTACCCATGTCGTAGATTCCATTTTTTTGATAAAAATAATGTATGATGTATTCAAGTATGAACATGAAGTTAATATTGGAAGAGAAAGAATAAAATATACATCCATGATGAGACATACATGACGAATGATACACAATTCCTTATCACATTGTTTTATAATACATAATGAATGATTTTAAAAATATATTTATTCTATGTAGTTATTCATAAAATTCTATTCATGACGTTATTATATGGAGATGATGGAATTATAGAGTCAGTTTTATAACAGTTTTGGCATTCATTCATTGGTTTTCAAAAACAACCGTGTTTATATATTTTAAGTATATTAATTTATAAAAATGACAATGGAATTATCTATATGATGGATTATGAAATCAATTGAATTATACCACCATAGAAATTGTAATCTTTGGTTTTCATTCCACTATAACCATTAACATTTTCTGTAATGGAAAACCCTCATTACCATTGTCTTTTATATTTTCAAAAATGATTTAAAATGGATTAGATATTTTGATATCCAAATATGTTTTTATTATTGGTGAAAAGAATAATATTACAGTTATTGTAATGAAAATAAATGATTTACTGAATTTATATTATTTTATGTATTCAATAAACTTTTTATGATGATTTGAAATTCTGATATAGATTATAATGGTGGTTGAGCTGGATATATCCCATGATAACCTTTAATCACTATATTAATAACCAATTCATTGTGTAATCGGATAAAGATAAATTGATTGGATTCTATTATGAAATTACATGATTTAATTGAGTTCTTTTCAATATTTTTATAATTTATTATTTGATTGATATTAAAAGTATGTCTAATTTTACCACAATATTTTATCTATTCTAGAAATGGGGTTTAATTAATATCAACGAATTTTAGAAGGCATTTTTATGATATTTTGTTCATATGGATTTTAATACATCTTATGGGAAGAATACATAATTTTTCTAGAGTTTTTATTTATTTAATGGTAATTTATATGATATTTTTTCTTATTTAAGTGTTCTTGTAAATGGTTATGTTAAATTAATTATGAAGCACTGTAGAGTTTTTTTGTTTGGAAAATGATTAATTTGATCACATAGGTTTTTCTAGAAATAGGAAATGTTATGAGTATTTAGATAATAAATAGATTTTATTCTAAAATTCATATGAATGTTTTTATTGTTTTTGTTTTCACACATATTCTTATATTGTTTTATCAGTGTTTTATAGATGATTTAGGATAATTATGAGGTCAAAATGAACATTTGGATGATATTACATGGAAAAAGACATGATATATCTTAATTTTTTTATTGGTGTATAAATAGATTCATTTTTGAAGTAGAAATATTTATGTAATATTTATTTATATTAGAGAGATAAAAAAATTTCTTAAAAACAAAATGAGTAATAGAAATAATGGGGAATGACATAGAAATATTTTATAAATATCCCATATTATATATTTTTAATACAAATTTTTAATAGTCGGTATCATTGTAAATGTTTAGATAATTTTATATGTTAGTATAATGTAAGTAAATATCATTAATATATTATAACATATATCAATAAAGATATTTAATATCATTATTACGATGATAATTCATTTTAACAATGTCTATTCAAAATTGATTTCCCTAGAGGAATAATTGATGAAAATATAGGAAGTCCATAAGAGGAAAACATTTTTGCATATAATATTAATATTGTTGGAATTGGAACTATGTAGTTTTTCAATGTTATTTTTTAATAATGGATAGGTAATTTTTTGGAATCCATTCTATAGAATAAATAGATTTTCCACAATGGATCATACCAATAGTGGAGAATTTTATGAAAAAAACACCATCAATTATATTGTGAATCTTTTGACCTAATAGTATAATATGGATGGATTAATGATCTATAAATAATATTAAATGTCATAGGGTTCTTAGGTTAACAATAGATAAATCATCCAACATACCATTTTGATGTTGAATACGATCAACAATGGTGAATGTATAATATTACTATAGAAAATAATGATATTGAATCCATTGAATAGGATTGATTTTGGATTATTTTCCATAAAATTTATTTTCAAATGGTTTTTCAATATATTGTGTAAAATAAATTTCAAGAATATATATATATATATATATATATATATATATATATATATATGAAAATTCAATGGCTAATTTGGAGTTAAACATCACCCAATTTGAATGATACACCTCAAATTGCATTTGACGCCATTATATTAAATTTTAAACAATTCACACAACATTAAATCCAAAATACCAATATGAACTAAAATATCATGAAATTAATGTTATGATTATGTTTTGATAGGTTTTTATAATTTGTAATTGTAATTTTCAAATAATCGGGTTTTAGGAGAATAAATAGAGAATTGGGTACATGTGGTAAGAAAATGGAAAGAATCCATCCTGGATATCCTAATTTTTGAAAATAAAGAACAAAAATTGACATGGGTGTAGTAAAGGAAATCTTGGATAATAACAATGTGGGGGCCCATGGATGGGTCATTATAATCCTATTATCATTTTGAAAAATTTTATTCCATGGTGGGTTTTGGAGAAAATAATTTGCGAACACAATATAGAAATTATCTGAAGTGACATTCGAGGTATGATGTTATGTAATCAAAATAAATGGGATGATGGAATATTTAATTTCATGGATAGTTAGAGGAATAATTTAACAAAAACAATGTGAAATATGGAAACATATTCAAGACAAAGAACATGATTTCTCTACCTCCATGAATGAGAACATGACATTAAATTTTATTCAGTCCTGTGCAACTGATTGGATAGTATTTAAGAAAATCAATATTCATCCTAAAGATTGTTTATGAAATGAAGATGTGGATGTTTTTCAAGTCACTGAAAAATGAAATTTATAGAAACTACATTCATGAAATGATATCATGGAAAATGAATAGTGGACTTTGGTGGGTAGAGATGTATTTTTTTTGCCTCATATTTTGATATTTTCAAGGGATATAGAGAATGATTTTTTGGACATGGTTTCAACAGAAAGTGAGATCAATGATGCATCATTGATCCTAAAATCAAAAGGACGACCTACTCTTGATGGATTTCATGGTCCATTATTTATGGTTATGTGGTGTATTATTAGGGTTGTAATGGATCAGACATCTCCGGCCTATTCCTTTGTCAAAAAGAGGGCCATGAAGTGTTCTGGAAGGTAAAATGGACTTCTCCCACACTTTTCAGAATTTTGAAACTGAACGCCATGTAGTGTGAGTAAAGGCTGTGTACCCCATCGCCGGGTATACCCCGTATTGAAGGTCGTGTCCGTACCATGTGAAATAAATTGGTACACACCCTGTACCCCATACAATACGTCGTGTTGTCCCTCCCCACATACGCATTACTTTCAAACCGCATATTGACCAGTCAACGGTCGTGTGCCGTTTTGGAGCCATTTCATTAACATGTGAAATAAATGAGTACACGCCGTTTAGCCAATACTACACGCCGTGTAGTCCCTCCATGCATATGTGTTACCTTCAAACTATGTGTAGACAAGTCAAGGGTCGCGTGCCGTATTGAAGGCCGTGTTGGAAGTCGTGTGGTGACCGTGTGAAATGGCCGAGTACACTCCATGTTCCATAAAGTACACAAAATGTACTTTTTTTTCTCACCTATAAAAGGTGGGGTCCCCTCCTCCTTTTCAACTCACCCCTCTCCTCCCCATTCCTCTGAGAAGAGCTCTCCCAAGAGACTCGAAGGCTCTTTTTCTTCCATAACTTCTTCGTCCGAGCTCCGATTTACGATCTGTCAGTGGCCACGGGATTGTAACGACGAGTCGGAACATCTGAGCTTGGATCCACTGTCTTTACATTGGCCTTTCCTTTCCATCTTCAACCCAAGGAGGATTTTCTGGGATTTTACAGAAGTGACGGACGCTGACAGGCATCTTCTAAAGTTGATCCGGGGGAGCGTTGTTATCATAACCTATTGAGGTAGGGATCATACATTCTTCTCTATAAATTTTGCATCATGAATGGTGGGTATCCTCTTGTTTTCATGAGAACCGGTTGAACCATCAAATGAAGATAATAACTGGTTAAAGAACAGGGATAGGGAACTTGTTATGTTTATCTTTATATCCTGTGATATTATGTTGTGAAATGAATAAGCTTGTGCCTACTCAAAATCACAGTCATTGGGGGCCTTTTCTTGCGCAATTAAATGTTTCCCTATATTTTAGACTATTTTTGTGAATGGAACTTTGTTGAATGTGGAATTTGGTTAATCATGTAATGTTGTCTCATTTAAAATATGGAACCCTTGTGTGACCACCCCGGTTAAAGAAAATGAACTAATGAACATGTGGGTGTTATCCTGGAAATGTGACATGTGATGGGGGTGTTTTTGTGTATTGTTGTGGATCAAGTGACCAGTGGGACGACGGTTGGCTTGGTTGTGGTTATGGTGGTTGATAGCGGGCATGCAGGGATGGGATTGATTATGAACGAACTATGGGTTGGGAATAATAAATAAAATGTGGAAGAGTTAATTAATTGTGGGGCATGGTAACAAAACACAAATAATAATAAATTGGGTTGGTCGGTTAATAATTGGTGCTTGGTTGTGTTACTTTTGTTTTCCTAACATGATTTGTGGATGGAATGGATATGCTTTACGAACGATTGAAATGGTTGGTTGTGGATAGTTTCCTAGTAGTTAAGGAAATAATAAACAGATTCTGTTGAAACATGAAAACCTAAAAGGGGTTGGTGTTATTATTTATATGCATGCTTTGTAGTAGCAATGCTGAGGCACGTGTTCAGTTCTCTGATTACAAGACATTGGTTAGGCTGAGTGTTTGGTATATATATGTATATAACTGTATCTTTGTGTTTTATCGCACCCCACCCATGTTGAGTACTTAGGGTTGAACACTCCCATTTCATGGGAGAGGGTGTTTTTCCCATAGATAGTAGATCCTTCCTGCTCCTTCATCCATAGGTTGAGATGGCTTGAGGGGACCTTACACCCAAGACACTTCGGGTAGGTTTCGATTGGGTCCGTTTTATCCCAAGACTCGTCGGGCAGGTTTTACTTTTTCCTAGGAATCTTCGGGATGAGGCCCAGGTGTGTGTCGGTGGGATACATGGTTGTGAGTCCCAGGTGTGTGCAAGCAGGATATGTGGCTGTGAGGCCCAGGTGAGTGCGGGTGGGATGCGTGGTTGTGAGGCCCAGGGGTGTGCAGGCAGGATATGTGGTTACTGAGGCCCAGGTGTGTGCGGGCGGGAAGAGTGTGGTAGAGTCAGGATGTTCGCCATTAAGAAGATCATCTAACTAGTGAGAAATGGTGCGAGGTACCCAATACTCTTGTTCTTATATACTACTACCTGTTTTGATTGTGTTTTTGGTGAGTGTGGCCAGTGAGATTCGGTGGGTACAATTCCTTACTATGTTTCTTCTGTTGTTCTCACGGGACACTAGGATGTCTCCCCACTTGTGCACGAGAGCTTTAGGTTTCCCTACTGAGTATACATGTATGCTCACCCTATTTTAACTTTCAGGTTTATAGGAGGACTACCAGGACCATGTGATACCCTACTATTCGAGATAGTCGGAGTTGTTGCAGTTGATGTACTCTTGTTCTTTTAGTATTGTACTTTTGAGATTTCTTGTACTTTTACCTTATTTCAGAACTATTTAATCATGCATGTGGGATTGGTTTGGATTTATTTCGATACACATATTATTTTCCTTTTTGGTGGTTGAATTGTTTTATTTCCCGATCGTAAATAATAAAAAGGGTAATGCCTCCCATATTTGTGAAAACTCATACCCTTGGTGCTAGTCGCCACCCCGGGGCCTACTGGAGGTGGGAATCAGGGGTCATTATCTCCCTTTCACCATTGCCGACTCAGGAGGGGAATCTTTGGTCGGAGGGGGTCATGATTGAATTATTTCAAAGGTGATGTTTGAGAGATAGGATGGAGTAGAGTTAGGCACAGTGAGGATTGCATGGGATGGTAGGGCAACAGTGTTGGTTAATTATGGTGCGTGACATAGGCCAGGGAAGACCCGTTAGGACCTGGGATTCTAGCACCCCCCTCCCCCGTGATCCAATGCAAGGACTCTTATCTAACCAAATGACCAACTGAGACAACATTAGATGTAGGGTAGAGACCCTAGGGATGTTACTTGGATCATCATGATTGTGTTTTACTTTATTTAGGTGTTCTGTGAAATAAATTGGATAAAATGATAAAATCAAACCCTGATAAATTCCTTGAAACATGGGCTTACCCAATCCTTGTTTACCGTATAGCTGTGGCACTTGGACGTCATCCCCAGGTGACTCAGACGGCCGAGGACCAGCTGATTTATGTGGTCAATCAGTTGAGGATTGACTGAGGAGAGGAAGATAGCTAGTGGCAAAATACTCTCTGTTCTTTCTAGCGGAAAACCCTCAAGAAGTACAAGGGTAGTACTTCAGATATGGAGACGGAGGGGTGTAATGAGGAACTAGGGATTTCTTTTGCCTTTATCTATGCTTCGAGGGAGTACTGGTTTCCCCTAGCAGTCAGTCAACTGAGAGGTGCGGCACGAAAGTGGTAGACACTCTACCTCGGAGAGAGGGTATAGGTTGTGGTTCCGTGGGCTGACATTGAGAAAGAATTCGGAGAGGAATTCCATTCTTCCATGATCAAGTCAGATAAGCGGTAGGAGTTTCTCTACCTTAAGTAGGGGAGTATTTCAGTACCAGAGTTAGGGATCAAGTTCAAAGATCTCCTATGCTTTTCTACGGATCTCATTCTAGATGAGGAGTCTCAGGCGAGACGTTTGGAGGAGGCGCTTCGTCCTTTGCTCTAGTATGCTGTCACCCAATATATCCATCAGATGTACATGGAAGCGCAGAAGAAGGCAGAGGTTGTAGAGAAGATGCAATCGCTGGGAGGTGCACCATGTGAGGGGATCCAGCTAGGTTCGTTGAGGGGGAAGGCAGTCAGCAGTAGGTCTCCTCCGATGGGACCTTCCAGGGTCAGGCCAGTGGGGAGCAGGCCCCAGCAGTGCTAGTTCAGATATTCTGGTACTCTTCCCTTTTTCACAAGCCCAGGACCGAAGTGTTTTTCTTGGGGAGGTTTCAGGCACATTCAGAGTCGGTGCCCGACCCTAGATCAGTACGGTAGAAGTTGTCAGGTTCAGCACACACCTCAACATCACGAGTTGCTGGTGAGTCCCGTCCAGCAGTAGGAGGACCATGCTCCCCTGAGGGATGACTTTACATGAGGAGGCCGAAATCAGGATGCTCCTTAGGGACCTCGACCAGGGCGTGGTTGGGGAGGTGGATGTCATTAGAGTGGCATAGGAGGTGGGTGTGGACAGTTGCACGCAGCAGAGTTGGTAGCTCCAGTAGAACCTGAGGTGGTTCGAGGTACGATTTGTTTGTTCAGATTTCTCATTTCTACTTTGTTCAATTCGGGGGCTTCACACTCCTTTATTGCACCTTGTGTAGCCCATGCTGTGGGACTAGATGTAGAGAGACATTCCCTACCACTTGTGCTGAGTACACCATTTGGAGGCCATACTAGTGTATCTTGTGTTAGCTGGGGATGTGGGCTGATGTTGGGACCACATTGATCTAGTGGGGACATTCTTCTGTTACAGATGCAGCCATACGATGTCATCCTAGTCATTGACTAGTTGTTTTCTATTAGTGACTTTATCGACTAATTTCGTAAAATATTCATGTTCTCCGATGTGGACGGGAAACATGTATCTTTTTTTTGGTGAGAGGAGCTATCAGGTTGGAATCCATCGTGTGGAGCCTATCCTTTCTTTGTTAGGCGGGTAATCAGTGGATCCAGCTGCTGTAGAGATGATGGATGTCCCGGAGGTTGTTGGGGAGTTCCTAGATGTTTTTTCTGAGGATGTTGTGACTCTACCACCACGACGTGAATTTGGGTTTGGGATAGACTTACAGACTGGTGCCCATCCTATTTCGATGTCCCCTTATCGGATGGCACCTTCAGAGTTGCGGGAATTGAGGATCCAAATTGACGACCTGTTGGAGAAGGGTTTTGTTCAAACCAGCATGTCACCATGGGGGGCAGCAGTTTTGTTCATGAAGAAGGCAGATGGTGGTGTCAGGTTATGGATAGCCTACTGAAGGTTGAATCATGTAACAGTGAAGAACTATTACCCCTTCCAAGGATTGATGATCTTTTTGACCAGCTGAGGGGAGTAGGTTGGTTTTCCAAGATGGATCTATGATCTGGATATCATCATCTAAGGGTGAAGGATAGTGACATCTCAAAGATGGCTTTCAGGTGCTGGTGTGGGAACTTCGAGTTTGTAGTGATGCCGTTTGGAGCTACAAATGCACTGGCTCTGTTCATGGGACTTATTAACATTGTCTTCCGAGAGTTCATGGACCTGTTCATCATTGTGTTTATTGATGACATCCTGATCTACTCAAGATCAGAGGAGGAGCACGTTGTGCATCTTAGGGCAGTCTTGGAAGTCCTTCGACACCACCAGCTTTATGGGAAATTGTTGAAGTGTAAGTTCTTGACAAAAGAAGTACACATCCTTGGGCATGTAGTGTCTCATCCTGGAGTGTCATTGGACCAATCGAAGGTGGAGGAATTTGTTTCTTAGGAAGCACCCAAGAGTGTGTCAGAAGTTCGTAGATTCCTAGGGTTAACAAGTTACTATCAGAGGTTCATTTTAGACTTCTCTCGAGTTGCTGCCCCATTGACAACATTGACTAGGAACAACCTAGTCTTCCTATGGGGCGAGCAGTGCCAGAATGCTTTTGACTACCTGAAGTAGAAGTTGGTTAGTTCTCCAGTACTCAAGTTTCCAGAGGAAGGTTTGTTTTATGAGGTGTATTGTGATGACATTGGCATTGTTTTGGGTTGTGTACTGATGCAGAAGAAGGGTGTGATCTGTTATGGGTATAGGATGTTGCGCCCTCACGATCGTAACTATGTCACCCATGACCTGGAGCTTATAGCAGTAGTGTTTTCACTGAAGCTGTGGAGACATTACCTATTTTGGGAGTGCTTTGTGGTTTTCTCAGATCACAAGAACCTAGGTTATATCTTCTCTAAGTGTGACCTGAACTTATGGAAGTGGAGATGGGTCAAGTTCCTCCAAGACTATGACTTCGTGATATCTTACAATAAAGGTAAGGGAAATGTTGTGGAAGATTCCCTGAGAAGGAAGTCACATGAGGAAGTGGTTCGGGAATCCAATGATGTTTGAAAAGCGATGGGAGAGTTGGATGCCTTGCACTTGGATGCAAGGGTATAAGGTGATAGTGGTTGTTTGTTTCAGAAGACAGTGCAGTACTACTTGTTGCACTTGGTGGAAGAGTCACAGTGGGGGGACTCTGAGGCAGAAGTAATGCGAGATTGTGTAGATTAGGGAAACTCTCCAGATGGATGGTTAGAGGACATGCGACATCAAATTCTTTTCCATGGAAGGTTGTTTGTTCCGGAGGCAACGCATGAGGGTGTTCTCCGTGAGTTACACAGCTCAGCCTTGGCGGTACATCCAGGAGTTTCAAAAATGTACCGATGCCTGAGGGAACCGTTTTGGTGGCCCGGGGTGAAACAGGTAGTGGCATTGTTTGGGGCTAAATGCCTAGTGTGTCAGTAAGTGAAGGTTTAACACCATGTTCCCATTGGTTTGTTTCATCCTTTAGATGTCCCCAAGTGGAAGTGGGATGGCATCTCAATGGAATTCATCACGGGACTACCCAAAGCTCAGGGTGGTTATGATGCTATCTGGGTAGTGGTGGATCATCTAACAAAACCATCTCACTTTTTAACAATTAAGGAGTTAGGCCCAGTGAGAACCTTAGCATAGAGGTACATAGAAGAGGTGGTGCATTTTCATGGAGTTCCAAAGACTAACAACTTAGACAAGTATACTCTGTATACCTCACGAGTCTAGAGGGGGTACGAACATACTTTTGGCACCCAGCTATGCCTTAGCACTGCTTTCCACCCCCAGACCGATGGGCAGAGAGAGTGAACTATACAGGCACTGGAGGACATGCTGCGAGCATGCGTTCTGGATTTCAGAGGGTCATGGGTACGACACTTGCCTTTAGTAGAGTTTTCTTACAACAACATATTCCACTCTACAGTTGGCATGGCGCCATTTGAGAATTTGTATGGATGACCATGTTGTTCACCCATTTTCTGGGCAGAGGTCAGTGAGATAGGTTCTCTTGGGATAGAGGTAGTGCAGAGCACCATAGAGAATGTTTAGCTTTTGCGTGAGAGGATGACAGTAGCTCAGGACAGACAAAAGTCTTATGATGATCGTCGGAGGAGGCCGTTGGAGTTCGAGGTTGGAGGCCATGTGTTCTTGAGGGTTTCCCCTCGAGGGGGCAACAGAGGTTTAGGGAAGGGAGAATACTCTCACCTAGGTTCATCGGACCTTTTGAGGTGCTGAGGCGATTCGACGAGGTGGCATATCAGCGAGCCCTACCACCTCAGTTGGAGAAAGTTCATGACGTCTTCGACGTTTCCCATCTACGTCAATACTTACATGACGACTCTCATGTTATCGACTGGGGAGAGTTAGATATGGGAGATGATGGGAGCGTCGAGGAACGACCAGTCAGATTCTAGGATTGAATGAAAATGTGCTCTGTGAATGACCCATTCCCTTGGTTCGTCTGTTGTGGAGGCATGGAGGCCTCGAGGAGAGCACATGGGTGTAAGAGGCTCAGATGCACGCTCAGTACCCGGAGTTGTTTTGACTTGTGTTTACTTTGTTTTTCTGAGCTTTTTTTTGATGTTATACTTTGTACCTTTGATATATGGAATGCTTGGCTTGTTTTTTATTATACCTTATGTTTCCTTGTTCTTTGGAAGTGTGTAACATGTCTGGATGTGTCGGAAAAAGGTAAAAACATGATCCTTAATCAAGACGTATTAATGCGGATGTGATTGGACCAGTGCGGGCGAGTCAGTGCCACCTAAAGAGGATAATATCTCGACATAGGTGATGGAATTTCCTCAAACCACATGTTCAGGTAGTGTGTTTGTTATATGGTATTGGGGGTAGAGCATGTTGAAAAATCCTAATGTATGAAAGTGGGAAGAACTAATTCTTAATTAAGACACATTAATGAGTATGTGATTAAACTCGTGTAAGAGATTCAGTGCCTCCTAAAGCGGATAATATCTCGACATAAGAGAATGAATTCCTAACACATATGATTAGGGTTATTGAATGGTTTCCTGTTATAACGAGGGACCTAAGAGTTATATTATTGGGTTCCTCTGGGTTGGCCTTTGAATTATCACGGACAAGATTGTTTTAAGATGTATCTGATGTAATGGGCCAGACCTCTCCGACCCATTCCTTTGTCAAAAAGAGGGTCATGAATTGTTCTGCAGGGTAAAATGGACTTTTCCCACACATTTCAGAATTTTGAAACTACAGGTCGTGTCGTGTGAGTATACGCCATGTACCCCATCACCGGGTAAACCTCGTGTTGAATGCCTTGTCCTTGCTCTGTAAAATAAATGGGAACGATCTGTGTACCACATACTACACGCCGTGTAGTCCCTCCCTGCGTACGTGTTACCTTCAAAAAATGTGTTGACCAGTCAATGACTGTGTTCCATGTTGGAGCGATGTCCTTACCATGAGAAATAAATGAGTACATTCCATGTATCCAATAATACATGCAATGTAGTCCCTACCCACGTATGTGTTACCTTAAAACTGTGTGTCGACAAGTCAACGGTCGTGTGCCGCATTGAAGGTCGTCTTGGAAGTCGTGTGGTGACCGTGTGAAATGGCCGAGTACACATCGTGTACCATAAAGTACAAGCCTTTTAATTTTGTTTTTCTCACCTATAAAAGGAGGGGTCCCCTCATCCTTTTCAACTCACCCCTCTCCTCTCTATTCCTTTTAGCAGAGCTCTCCCAAGATACTCGAAAGCTCTTGTTCTTATATAACTTCTTCGTCCAAGCTCTGATTTACGATCTGTTAGCGGCCACAGGATCTTAACGACGAGGCGGAACTTCTGAGGTTGGATCCATTGTCACTCCTTCGGCCTTTCCTTTCAAAATTCCACCCGAGGAGGTTTTTTAGGGATTTTACAGAGGTTACGGACGCCAATAGACGTCTTCTAAATTTTATTAGGGGGAGCATTGTTATTAGAACCTGTTGAGGTAGGGATCTTACTTTAGTCTCTCTAAATTTTGCATCGTGCAGGGTAGGTATCCTCTTGTTTTCATGAGAACCGGTTGAACCATTAAACGAAGATAATAACTGGATAAAGAATATGGATGAGTATGTTGTTATGTTTATCTTTATATCTTGTGTTATTATGTTGTGAATTGAATATTCTTATGCCTACTGAAAATTACAGTCGTTGGGGGCCTTTGCATGCGCAATTAAAAGTTTCCCTATCTTTTTAGACTTTTTTTGTGAATGGAACTTTGTTGAATGTGGAATTTGATTATTAATGTAAAGTTGGATGAATTAAAAATCTGGAAGCCTTGTGTGATCACCCCAGTTGAACAAAACGGAATAATGAACATGTGGGTGTTGGCTTGGATACGTGGCATGTGATGGGGGTGTTTTTGTGGGTTGTTGTGTATCAGGTGAGTAGTGGGGTAGCGATTGGCTGGGATGTGGTTATGGTGGTTGGCAGTGGGGCTATAGGGATGGGCTTTATTGTGAATGAACTGTGGTTGTGAATAATAAAAAAAATGTGGAAGAGTTAATTAATGGTTGGGCTTGGTAATCGAAGATAAATAATATTCAATGGGGTTGGTTGGTTAATAAGAGGTACTTTGTTGTGTTGGTTGTGTTTTCCAATCTTGATTTGTGGATGGAAAAGACATACATTGAGAATGATTGATATGGTTGGTTGTGGATAGTTGCCCAGAAGTTAAGGAACTAATAAGCTGATTCTGTTGAAACATGAATACCAAAATGGGGTTTGGGTTGTTTGTTGTATACATGCTTCGTAGAAGCAGTTCCGAGGCACATGCTTGGTTCTCTAATTAGAAGCCATAGCTTGGGGTGAGTGTTTGGTATATATATATATATATATATATATATATATATCTGTATCTTTGTGTTTTATCGCACCCCACCCATGTTGAGTACTTAGTGCCGGATGCACCCATTTAATGGGAGAGGGTGTTTTACCCAATGTTACTAGCTCATTCCGGTTGCTTCTTCCATAGGTTGTGATGGCTTGAGGAAACTTTACGTCCATGACTCTTCAGGTAGGTTTCTATTGGGGCGGTTTTAGCCCAAGACTCTTCATGAAGGTTTTAATGTTTCCCAAGAATCTTCAGGATGAGGCCCAGGTGTGTGCGGGTGGGATACGTGGTTGTGAAGCCCAGGTGTGTGCAGGCAGGATGCATGGTTGTGAGGACAATGTGTGTGTGGTCAGGATGCATGGTTGTGATGCCCAAGTGTGTGCGGGTAGGATATGTGGTTCTTGAGTCCCAGGTGTGTGCGAGCGGGAAGGGTGTGGTAGCGTCAGAATGTACGCCGTTAGGAAGAGCAGCTAACTAGTGGGAAATGATGTGGGGTACCCAATACTTTTGTACTTATATACTACTACCCATTGTGATTGTGTTTTTGGTGAGTGTGGCTGGTGAGATTGGGTGGGTAGAATTCCTTGCTAGGTTTCTTCTATTGTTATCACGGGACACTAGGATGTCTCCCCACTTGTGCACGAGAGCTTTAGGATTCCCAACTGAGTATACTTGTATGCTCACCCTATGTTTACTTTCAGGTTTCCAAGAGGACTACCAGGGCCGTGTGGGACCCTACTAGTCGGGACAGTTGCAGTTGTTGTAGTTTCTGTACTCGTTTTCTTTTGGTATTGTACTTTTGAGCATTCTTGTACTTGTACCTTATTTCAGAACTATTTAAACATGCATGTGGGATTGGTTTGGGTTTATTTCAGTACACTTGTTCTTTTTTTTGGTGGTTGACTTTTCCTATTTCCCGTTCTTAAATAATAAAAATGGTAATGCCTCCCATATTTGTGAAAAATCATACCCTTGGTGCTAGTTGCCGCCCCGGGGCCTACTGGAGGCGGGACACTGGGGGTCATTATCTCCATTTCACCATTTCTAGCTTAGGAGTTGCATCTTTGGTGGGAGGGGGTCGTGACAAGGGAGTATGTGATTTCGGCAATCAATGACTTCATCAACATTGGTGTACTTCCTAGAGGTATTTTTTCCTTCTTGTTATTGACTCCAAAGGACAAGAAGAAAACTTCTTTTATCCAATATAATACTATATTCATATGAAACATATCAAATAAGTTAATTATTTCAATTTTGAATAAATGGAATTGGTAGGACCTTACCTGAATTATTTCCAATGGGAAAAACATGTTTATAAAAGGATGAAACTTCCAGATGTTGATTGGCATTGCTAATCAGATAGACGACGAAATAAAAAAAAATTCCTATCAGATCTAACATTATGATTAATGTTTTTTGTATAAATTTGACGAGTAGATGGATTGGAACACCATTACTAAGATCTTGGATCATTTTTTTCTCAAGGCTAGGGATTGTGACTTATTTTTTCGGTGTAATGATTCTACATATATCTCAATTTCCATCATGGGATTACGTATTGGATTTTTCAAAAAAGTGTAAGGTATATGGTAAGGGTGTGTGGTGGAACAAATCTTCTTTATCATGAGTGTAGATACTCTATCTATAAACATAAAATTGTATTTAGTAGGTGAGATGATTTATATTAAATTAATAAAATCATATTACATAGGATATCCCATCTTATGTTTTCCATTTACAAGTTTTTGAATATCAATGGATAGAAAAAATTAATTAGTGTAATCAATATAAAATTAGAGGCTTATGGTGAATAGAGTGAGAAATAAATCATTTGAGATAAGACTATTATTTAAAAGTCTAAATTTGGTGACCACTGAAGATGGGATAAAATTATAGAAAATTTTTCAAATACATAGGATAATCATTACCATGATCCATTTAGGTGTTCTTATCTCAAACGGTAAGATCAGAAAAGTATTCATTGATGGTGTTATGTTTTAGATGGTGAGTCACATTATTAATTGTTATCGTATGTTCATATATTTTGGAAGGAGAGTGTATATAATGTATTTAGTTTTGGATTTCATTCCGATGATCATTATTACTACTATTAGAGAAAACATAGAAGATATCAAATTTTTATTAAATATTACAAAATCATATATATGGGATAAAAAAGATAAGATAAATCCCATTATGATGCATTGGTAATTATTTTAAAAAAGTTAGATAGGGAGGTGTTAACTTATGAAGTGTTTTTTGACACCATGAAATGAATGAAAGTGTAGAAGGAATATGAGATTATTCAAGGAACAACTCACTGATAGATGTTAATGTCATATATGTGTAGAGAGGATTGTAATATATGGGATGATAACTCTTCTATATATCATGTATCAATGTATTTATATTTGATTATCATGATATTATAAAAATAGGATTTATTGTTGGTGGGATCCAATGATGTTAGGTTCTGGAAAAATAATTGCGCAGGTAAGGTTATTTTCTTTCATAGGGTTCCAACACTTGAGATTTATCTAGATTGGGATATAAGGCACCCAATATTGGTTGGTATGTTGCTATAAATTGATAATTGGATTTTATTTGATATGATCAGTAATATGGTAGATCCTGATAGATGTGTGTTTCCTAATATGTTTTCCATAATGTCCGCCATCAAAACATTTTATTCCATTGACCATAATGACATTGTGGTTGAGTCATGGTCCTGGAAGGTATAGTGTAATGAATCACCATCTAAAATTTTTATTTTTTGTTTTTTGAATGAGTAATTAAGAATTACATATTAAGGATTATTTTTATAGATTATTTCATTTCATGGAATCAAGTTGATGGTTCTATATTAATAATAGTTGAGAATATTACTTGCATATATTTTTAGAGACTATTGGGTGAACTTCATCTGTGATTTTATTGGGTAGTTGATGGGGATATCAGTGTGAGGGTATCAATATAAACATTTCAGGGTGATTTATTTTTTAAGAAAAATCATAAATTCTTTCTCATCAATTCTCACAACATGATTTTTTTGGTGGTTTTTTGGGTTTTTTGGGAAGCATATAACATAAATTGAAATGGTTTTCACACCCCTTTACATAAAATTCGTGAATTTATCAAAGAATTGGTGGTATGACACTCCATTTACATTTTTATTGAAATGGTTTTGGTGAATCTCACATTATTGATTACTTATAATGCTTGTATGGTAGAGGAATGAGATTTGGCTATGTCGGTATACTGGATTTCTTGTACACACCATAGGGGTTTCATCTTAAATATTAATGCAACAAAATTTTCAGGGAATAAGTGTAAAGGAGGATTGTTAATGGATCGAAATTTTTATATACTGTTATCTATCAGATTCATATTTGTGTCTAGGAACTCACTATGGGATGTGTTCAGACCTCTCTTTAGTGGTATTTTCGGTAAACTGTACAATTTTGGCCTTATTGTAATGGAATTTAACTCTATGATTCTAATATAGGTGCATACAAATATTTCATATATTTTAAGTGATCTGGTCATTTTTAATAGGATTTGATGATTTCTCATTATTCCAAGATCATATGTCAGTCACATTTGGATGGTAGAAAATTTCATATTTTATTATCTTTCTTGTAATTTTATCCCATGTGAATGTGTTACTAATTATCTTCATATAGGATCTATAAATTTTGATCCCGTATTTTTGATATGTTGGGATATGGTGGGATAAATCTTTAATGACCCCCTAATTACATGTAGTATGTACGATTGATGAATAAAATAGAAATATTTGAGAAAATATTGGTTCATTGATGTGTTGAATTAGTAACTATTTTGAGGCCACCATCAAAACCCCCATATAAAAAAGGATAAATTATAAATTTTTTTATATAAAAATAGTTACAATAATTTTTAATAAATGCATTGTGGCACCTAGTATTTTTTCTTTTCATGTCTTGATTTTGATCAGGTTCATTGAAAATTCCAATCATTTTAATGGGTGTTTGGTGGGATTAATTTTGAGTTTTCAAATAATAAATATGTCTAATAACCAAAATTTGGGTTCTCCATTGCTTTTTTAGGAGTTTTTGGATAAAGGGTGGTTACTTCATGATTTGGGCCAACCGTGAGCTCATTTCCAAATTTAAAAAACATATTTTGGTTCATTTTTAACACATAAATTTTTTTAACATTTTTGACTCATTACACATCCCACATATAATAAAATTACATTTTAGAACTACCATATCCTTTTTTACCCATTATAAATTCATATTCATGGTGAATTGGGGTTACTTATTTAGGTATTGGGCTAGCCCATGGTCCCATTTTGAGTTTTAATAAAATAATTTGTTTCTTTTATATATAATATTAATTTAAATAGTTTCCTTTTATTACACCTCCATCTTGAAGACAATACCCTTATACTCACCCAAATTATTTATTTTACCTCTCTTGAGCTCATATGTGTCTCGGATTATGGAAAACCTATCAATGTCTTTCAAATCTTCCAGAATTGCAATGGTAAATTGATTAATACATAAATAGCTTAATTAATTATCATTTTGACACAAATAATCTTCAACTTGTTCTTCTAGAACTTAGAAGACCCTCCATGTAGTTTCATTCTAATCCCTTTCCTCTATGGGTGAATATCTAATGGAGGACGACGAATTTTGTAGTTGGAAAGGTGGGATTTTTTTCTCTTTTCTTCTCCCTTTTCCTCCTCCATTCATTATTTCTTTGGTTTATATTATCCCCTAGAATTTATAGACCAAGTGTTCTATTACACCCTGGTTTTTTAGGGTTTTTATATTTATTTATATGTGGTATTCATCGTTTTAGTGTTTATAAACCCACGACAGGTGATTTTGGGTGTGTGTTTCCATTACGACACGGATTTGAGGTAGGATATCCCATGCACATTATTTTATCATTGAAGATTAATAATTTTCATATTATTTTAATATCATTCATATTTTTATTATTATTTTTCATCATTTGGAAAATTTTCATACTTTTTAAAAAGGTTGTGTAATCCTTGTTTTTGTGAAAGGTAGGGTAGTTTTTCCATAAAAGTGCACATCAAGTGTTTGTTTAAATGTTCAACTATATCTAAAACAATTTTGTGACATTCAGAAACTAGTTTATTGTATTTAGAATATGTTAAAGTAGCTTATATAAAATATGGAATGCAATTTGTGTTTTATTCTTTGTCAAGTGCATTAAATAAGTTATTTTCTTTTAAAAGGGCATGTCATGTGTTCGGTAAATCACCTGGTTGGCTTATATGTTATATAATTGATTCAATTTTTTTTGTATTTATAAATTAATTTGAATAATAATAAATGGTATTTTTGGTGATCATATGGAATTAAAATTTGGTTTGGGTTTTAAAAACAAATGGGCATTGGATTACAACAAGTATTCTCTCGAGTTATTTGAAAATTTCCCGTTTAACATCATTATAAAAATGGATGTGTTTTCAATATGTAACATGAATGTATTAAGGGATTTATGAATGAGTTTTTCTTGAATAAATTGTGTGTATACACCTACTAAGTATAATTGAAATGTATAACTTGGTTAATGGATAGTTTTGAGAATGTCTTAAAGGCCCGTTTGGCGTTTGTTTTTTAAATGGTTTCCATGTGTATTTAATGTACTATATTTTGGTGAAATATTATGGTCCATGGAAATTATTTAATAATTAGTTATGGGGCTTCCAAATATGTGTTTTTATGTTATTGATGGGTTTTTTTAATTTAAAAATCAATTTTTAATACATTTAATGTGCAGTGCCACGTTATTCTCCTTGAAATACATTTACGAATATTTTTAGTGGTTTATTGATTCGTGAAGGAAATATAAAGCATGATTGAGGGATTTTTATCTGTTCATAGTTTGGTAATGTAATTATTATGTGGAAATTGTATTTGATTATACATGTAAATTGATTGATCTCTAAAGGTAATCCAGGGTATAAAGGTTTCCAACCGTGTACTAGTAAGATAGTGATTCTATGAGGTTTGGGCCCTATTTCAAAGAGAATGTTTAAGGATTGTAGAATTAACTAAAATATGACGATGATGTTGTTGTGGGACTACTATTTTATTAGTATTCTCCCTAATTATGGCTTCTGTTCTAGATAATGGTTACTTGTTTTGGTTACTTTCCCCAAGATATGAGGTACATGGGGCTCATAACTCACTAGTGCCTAGGGGTGTTCTCGTTACTTGTGGTCATTGTCTATTTTGTACTCACCATCATAATACAATGTGTTTGGTTGAAAATTCAGTACTGTGTGTGATTTATTTAAAATTATAAATTCTCTAAATCTCCCTTTTGAAATATATTTTTATTTCAATGTTGCACCTCTTGGAAAATTGTTACTAGCACTCTTATTTATAAAACATGCATGTTTTTTAATGGTAAATTTTAGTATAGCATGGGACCTAATTTGGAAAACATACCTTTATATAATGTATTTATAAATTTAAATTGATTTATCATTTTTTACTGATATTCATTGGGAAGAGAATATTGGGAAAAACTACTGAGATTTAATACTAATGCTTATAGTATTCTTCAATTTTTAGCCCTTGTGTGAGTTTCTGAATGAGATTGATCGCCTTTGGAGAAGTTGGTTTAGTAGTACTTTTTGATTATTGTAAAAATAATTTTTAGTTTATATTTTATATAATTGTATATTTGGCTGTCCATTTCTTTATGTTGTTTGTTTCATTGTTTATATATTGGTGAAATCATTATCTTGTGTACTCTGTTGATGCCCTTGGTTATTATCACCACCCTGGTAAGATTGGGAATGCCTCAGTGGACTTGTCCCGAGCTTTCCCTAGTGACTGGTTTAGGGTAGAATCGGGCTGCTACAAGACGTGCCTAATTCTTGTGACAACTGTGCCAAGGGGTAACCCTATTATGATGGATAAAAAATATGGTTCAGTGAGGAATTTAATTGATTTAATAGACTTAAATAACTTTAATCCTATTAATAAGAATATGTTGCTATATATTGTTGAATTGTTTAACCTAATACTAGGTAATTATAATTTTTTAATACTTGAGCTATGATCAGGGTTATATGTGCTTAATATTATTAGGTATGAAATTACATTGATACTTTTTCTACTAGGTATGCAAATGACTAGTTTGTGGTTATGTAGTTTGGGATAATAAATGATTCAATTTTATCTATAGATAATATGGCTAAGCATTTTCTAGAATATTTTATAATTATTTTTTATATGTTTAAGGTTGATATTTTATATTCAAAATTTTATTATGATCATGGAAAAATAAATTTATTTTTCTTTAAAATCCTAAAATGTAAAATGATACATGAAAAAATCAATATATTGGATAATTGGTTACCTATTAATATCATTCCTTAAACATATAATTAATAAATATGGAAAAACATTGAAAATCAATAAAACTAGGGTAGTTGATGAATGACCAATACGTAAAAAAGTTACTAAGATTTATAGTTTTTGTTATTTTAGATTACTATTTTCATTGGTCTTTTGAAAAATATTCATAGTTATCTCTCCATCTCGAATAATTCTTACAAAAAAATTCTTTTGTTCACATAAATAATGCAATGAGATTAATATTTCATGGAATTTTGATAAGGAATAGTGAATCGTCTATTTTTATCCATATAAATAATAAATGGCGACTTTATTATCTACATTTAGTGCTCGTTAAAGGGATTGGGTTTAGTATTGATATTATATCATCATGTAATTTTATATTCAATAAATCAATGAAAATATCTTACTAAAATTATCTTAACAATGAACTCAAATTGGAAACAATGAATGTTATTTTAAAAATATAGAGAAATATTTTATATGGATTTATGTGTGAAGAATATAATGAAAATAATATTGATGTATATATCAATAGAAAATTTTATCATGATATAGACAAAATAGATGAAAATGATAACAAAATATGACTACATAATTATTTACCATCTATTAATGTTAATTAGTGTAGCTGATGAATTATGTCAAAACGATAATGCATCATTAAAAACTATACACTCAAAACATGATATTTTGGTTACTGTGTTGATTAATTTGTTTATTGATAGTTCTCATGCAAGAAAATAGTATAATTTGTAACATTTATATATAATCAGTACTTTCTGAAAGTATTAATAACTCTCTAGAGTATGAAAGTGTGGTGCAAGAATAATTTATATTACTTTATAGTGATATGATTCATGAATTTCATGTTGACAGAAAAGTGTTTTGTGCTTTAAAAATAGATTGTTTTTTTTCATGTGACTGCTATTTGAAAAATGAAATACTAGTTGAATCTCACAACTCATCATTTTAAATTCATTCTCGTAGCATAGATATTCATAAAGACCATTAAGAAAATTTTTTTATGGGTGGTAATAATGAAATATATTGTGAATTTTACCTTGAAAATCATCACTTTTCATGTTGTTAAAGGTGAATAACAATTACATTAGTGGGTGCTTCATCCATATGATGTGATTGAATGGTTATGTGATAACATATACTTTGATTTCATGATGGAATTATTACGGACATAATGAGGAAAAAATATATTTTTTTGTAAATTATTAACCTATTAAACAAATATGAAAATTTACAACATCATATAAATAACAAGATTTTAAATAAAATTTCTCAAAATAACGATAATGTGATAATTAGAATATAATGCATCGATATTTTATTTTTTATTACTATGATAATGTATTCAATAAAAAATGAAATGTGTTATTTGTTTTGGTAAAAAGGGAATTTCATCTATGAAGCCATCTAGACCATATGATATAATAGAGGATATTTGTTAAGCCTCATACAGTTTGTAATAGTCCCTAATTTTATCTTTGGTACATGACATATTTCTACCTTTTTTTAGTCAAATATATACCAGATTAATATAAGTTTTTTCTCTATTATGTAGTTCAATGAGATGAAATATTTTTCATGAATAAGTGACAGTTTAGATAATGAACCATAAAAAGAATATTTTGGAATAACGTTGATTAATAGGTTTTCGTATGGTGGGAAAATTATATGGTTAATAATGAAACATGGGATTCAAAAATATTTATAAAGGGCCAATATCCCATTTTTTTATATAACGAGTAATATCATGATGTTGGAATCTAAAATGAGAGGATGTATGTAAAAGCCTATAAAATGTGAAAATATAATATTTTAATAAATTATTATTTTATTTAATAATATATTATAGATTAATATTCATTATATGAAAAATTTATAATTTGGCAGCCATAATGTAAATAAAATTATTCCTAACTAAAATTTATAATCACTGATTTCATGGTTTAATATAAACTCGGCATTTAAAAATTTAATAATTATTATTTTAGAAAATGAAAATCAATTTTGAATAATTAATGTTGAAACTATGTAACTTTAAAGTATTTAGAATATTCTAAAATTATAATTATTCAATGGACACTAAAAATGGATAATATTTATTGAAAAGTTCCTTTTAATATAATTTAATTAGAAATCACAATTTTATTTATTTAATTATAGAGTATAATTTTTCAGTTTATATTATAAAAAATTCATCAAATTTTAATGTAATCAACCTTATACATGAATATTTAATATAATTATTTTTATAATTAAAAATAATTTTTTCATTAAAACTATTTCTCATCACGTTTTTATCGGATTAATTATAAATCAATTTCTATGACTTATTGTAATTATATTTTATAATATTTACTCAAAATTTGGAATCAATATAATTGACACTATTTATCATGGTTATAATAATTTTTGGTGATAATTAATAGTTGAAATAATTCACTATGGTAAATGTTAATAACGATTTAACTTAGGGATATGAAAATTAGACAATGGTTTAGATTTAATGTCCTAATATGAGTTCTACACACCGGTGCCTCGAGACGGTTGGGTACATGACCACAAGTGAGCCACCGAGTATGCATGTAGTTTCCAGATATATTGGATGGTATAATATAGATACCATGAGGATACTATACTATTAGAACACATTCATTTTGTATATGGATATTACATCACTTTTTGGAAAATTTTATACAATACATAAACACACACCCAAAGACCCTATTTGTGTAGTGACATTTGGCATTTGGAACACAAATTTCATGAATAATGGATGATCATTAATTTTTCCCATAGATTTATTTTCCTTTAATAAGACTACAAAAAACCATTATTTATAACCTAGTGGAATGAAAAAATAAAAAAAATGAAATGTCAAATGATAAATAAGTGTAAACATTAGGGACACTTAAGAAAAATCCATGACATGATGGTATGAGAAGACTAGAATTACATTATATTACCATAAAATGAATTTAAAATTAAATATACTTGATTAATGAACTAAATATTAGTTGTTATGTTGAAAAAAATCATAATGAAATATTGAACATGATTCTTTACAACACCTATATGGAAAAAAACAAATACTTATAGATATAACACATAAATTTAATAAAATCCCTCTATGTTAACGTATATTTCCAAAACATGTTAGGTAAATTCATGGTGGATACCCCTACTAGGAAAGATAGAACACCATCCCCAGTCATAGTATTATCCAAATAGAAGATCAGGTTTCCGCATATTATCATAGTTTTTCATGTTTCCTCTTTCTCACATAGTAGATATTATTTCCCAGTCTTCCCATAGTGAATCATGCCCATCGAGTTGATTCCAATTATTATATCTTGAGATATTGATCATTAAAAAACTTATTTTAGTAAGATATTTTCCACACCATTAACAAAATAATGTACATACATATGTGTACCAAAAAAACATAATTAATTTTTCATATCATAACACAATTAATTAAATTGGTTTCACTAACATGATTCTATCATAACACAACCCATTGATATGAAATTGTTTTCACAAATATCATTCCACCATAAACATAACTATAATAAAAAATTTATAATAGTCAAATAATTGGATCTAATATATTGTAAAACATAAGAAACATAAAAACTGTTATCTTGTAATGATAATAATTTTTAGAGATCACTTGAATATAATTTATAAGGAAAATCTAATTTCTATTTATTTTTTTTTTATTTTAATTCTATGAAATTTTAAAATAAAACATTTTCATAAAAAATAATCATGTAATATTATAATGAAAAAATAAATTACATAAGGTTTCATGGTGCTGGGAAATTCCATTATATATATATATGTTATTAAAAAAAGTCATTCAATATATTTTTGTCAGAAAAGTCACAATGATTGTTGTTTGGAAAATTGAAAAATAATATTTTCAATCAATTTCAAAAAAAAATACATGGTTAAAAATTGTATCAAATATTAATAAGAGAATAGTAAAAAATTTGAAATATTTTTTTGTAAAACAAGGAAATTGCATATAAATATTCCCCAAAAGAGAGTGAAAAAGAAACAATCATGAATTTTGATGAGATTATGAAATTAACACCAATAAATTTATAAGACGGAGAATCATATCCCTAATGATGGAAGGGACATTATATGGATTTGAAAATAGAACATTATTCAGGATAATACTCCAAAAATACATTGAAGAGAAATATATACCCCACATTGAAGAAAAAAGTAGTTCATAAGGAATGAGTTCCTTTGAAATGAATGTGAGAAGAAAATCATATTCCTTTCATATTAACTATCATTATAGTCATTTAACCCACGTGTGTAATAAATATTATGATGTTATTGATATTCCTCATAACAATATATCTTATATTGAATAAATAAAATTGTTTTATTATTGCATCATGATATATCATTATTTTCAATTCAGTGTTAATTTTAGGTTTTTTGTAATATCCTCATTCTATAAGTTTTTACTTGTTAATCTTTATAATGTTACGTAGATCATGAATTATTTCATTAAAGATTGTAAAAAAATAAATTCAAATCATATATAATAATTAAATAAATTTTAATATTAATATATTAAATATATAAATATGAAATGATGTAAACTATACATGTAGATTGTATGCCTTGCGTACACAAGTACACTTAAATTTTTTAACCACCAATTTTGAATGAAGGACAATAAATGAAATGTATGTATAAATTAATATTATTTATTGATGAATAATTATTTCATACATATAATCTATCTTTACTAAACATTTACTTAATCCATTCCATGTATAGTGTTAATGAATCAGATCGTTCATAGAAGTGATTAGTCCACACATCCTCAAATGATGTTATCATTTTTACAAAAAAAATTAATGAATGAGGGTCTTTTTTACAAAAATAAATATGTAAGAATAAATACATTATAAATATATATATAATATAAAATTTTTGTTTCCATCATCATTATTAACCATTAGTTTTGGTAATGTAAAAATAAATATCATAATATCGGGAGTTGGTAGTTCACTCTAAAAAAACCTTACATCTGTTACCCATTTTATGGAAGTGTGTTTATGTGTAGGTATAAACCAATAAGTAAAAACATAGATTTATATTTGGCATTAAAATTTTATGATACAATATAGAAATAAAGTAATTGTTGTTGTTTAAAGAAGCAATTTAACAAATCGTTATTGATGAATGCTATCTTTTTCGAGTATCACCTTTTTATTTTCACAAGTGGAGTTCTGTGATTAATGTTATACCAAATTTATGGATACTAAGTTTAAGGGAGGGATGTTGGTAATACATTCAGAAATGTTTTTTCTAATCCAAAGTTCGTCTGAATTTTGAAGAGAATAGAAGGATATTTTCTCTTCTCTAAGAGAGGGAAGGCGAACTTTTTGAATTTTTAAATATATACTTTTATATTAAGATAAATATCCTTCTAAATAAGTAAATAGTTAAAATAATTCTAATTTAATATATTAAAAGGTATTAATATCATCAACTATTATATTTATGACATGTTTGGTTTCAATTATAATCCTTCCAAATTTGATGAACAATTAATTAAACCATTTTATTTTTCAATATGGAGAGTAATTTTTCATTCCTATGAGGGTGTAAATTTTATAAGAAATTTTTCAAGTGAACCATTAATTGAACATTTATAATATTATAGATCATATATAATCCCCTCATGGTTATTTTATGTTTTTTTATTTTATACTAATTAAATAAAATATTATTTTCATAAAATAATATAACTCTTAATTTTGAGACTAATCATTAATTTGACATTCATAAAATCATTATAGAATGATAACGTTGAATAGAATCATTTATAAAAATCTTATCACGTCATTTGGTCATATAAAATTTCATTTGAAGATTATTTAATTCAAATTGTAATGATTATAATATTTCTGACAACATTTAATTTGTTTTTCATAATTTATATTATAACTACATTAGCATTGAGTAATTACATAAAAAAATTTCATCGTCAATCAAATTTAAAACCATATTTACACAAGGTAGATAAACCATTTAAAATTTATAATAATATATAGAGCCATTTTGATCGTCTATTTATCAATATATTAGAAATATTATACTTCTTAAAAGTATGAGTGTGACAATTGTTCACTCTTTCTGAGTATAAGAATATTTATGTAATTTACAAGAGAAAGAATCTATTATATTATTCAATTTATACATTTATGTGATAATGGATGAATTAACATAATAAAATATATTTTTTAAATTTGTTAGGGTATTTTTCTAATATTTATAATACTATTTTTACCCTTAATTTCCTAATTTAAAATTATCCATGGTAACATAATCATATACACTTATTATTCAGATTGTCAAAAAATAATAGGGAACTAATTAATAAATGTATCTATTTTGATAATAAATATAGAATCCATTTTCCATAATTTTATTCCAAAATTGGAGAAAATCATATTAAAAAAATCATATACAGAATCCAAAAACTGGTTTCTAACATGAAAATTTACAAATGATTGAAATGTTTTTTATATTTAAATTCAATGTGAAGAACTGCATTCCAATCCCTAAGACCATTATAGGAGTCATGAAAATGTTCATTGGAACCCATAATAGATCTATAAATGGTTATATGTCTAATAAAGAAGTTGCATAATAGAAGGTAAAGTCTAATAGTACTAATTTACAAAAAAATTTCATTAAAAATAATTTTTAAAAATATATAATTTATAAATTAATTTAACAGTTTATTATTTATCATCCAAATAATTTTTTTTTAAAATAATATAATTTCAAAAATAATTAACCTTTTAAATTAATCATACCAAAAAACTATTTCATATAAATTATCACTTATGAAAAAACACAATAGCCATTTATTTCAAAATTACAGCAATATTTTCAATATAAAATGTATTAAGAAAATTAATTTTCAAATATAATTATTTGAATAAAACCAAAACAGAACATTTTAATGTCAATTATTTTAAAAAATATACCATCCATAAATTTCTTGTGTTGAAATATAATAAGCATTCTCTTAAAAGAATATTAACATCATTTTAAACCAAATACAATTCATATAAATTTCTTTTTTAATAAAACCAAAACAAATAAAAATTAATCCACACTACATCATGATAACTTATATATTGACTTTTAAAAACAAAAAAACATATTAAAAATTTTTATATAAAGTTACTTTTTTATAATCGGAATGAATAATTTCAATTAAACCACTATAAATCAACATTAATTTTCAAAATAAATCATTTAATAAACATTCGAATAGTTTAATATGATTACATCATTATATAATTTATGGGTGTAAATAATACCTAATGTGAATATTATCATTAAACACAGTTTGCGCACATTTCGTAAAAGCAATGGGAAAACTACATGAAATGATCTATCATGCTTCCAATTAAATTACTAAATCCAAATAGTTTCCTACACCACTGTGGGATAATCATAGAAACAAAGTTACTTATAAAAATTCTCATGTACAAATCAAAAGACACGTATAATTAAATAAGAATCATAAAGTATTAAAATATCAACATAAAAAATTAATATAAGTCAATTATGTTATTAAAATATTTGAAAATCAATAATAAAAAACAAAAAACGTAGTAATTTAAGGATATTTGAATTGATGAGTTAGAAAAATCAATCCCTACACCTTTCTAACACGTTTTGTTGATGATAGTAGTCCAAAATAAATTTATACCTCCCAAATGACCAGAAGGGGTGCTCTAATTTTTTCCCAGAAACGATTCTATGAAATATATACATTGGAAATATAATTTATTTAGTGAAATACCAATTATACTTTCTAAATCTCTCCATACAATAA
Source organism: Viscum album (assembly GCA_963277665.1). NCBI lineage: Eukaryota > Viridiplantae > Streptophyta > Magnoliopsida > Santalales > Viscaceae > Viscum > Viscum album. Next base: position 1,600,293,909 of record OY728136.1, read on the forward strand.
ACAAATTATATGAACATAAAATATACTCAACATTAATGATTTCACACTGAAAATAGAAGAAACATGAATGATAATGAATCAAATATAAGAAATTTAAAGAAAAATTATATACATTAATGTATAATAAAATTCATAAATACCAATAAATAAGATATATAAAATAAAAAATCCCTATGGTATTTTCAATTCAAATTCATTACAAAAAAAATACCATATACCCCAAGGAAAATCGCTCCCAACTAAATATAACCCCTGATAATTGTCCCCTTTGCAATGTAAACCACATTTGCCTCATAAAAATCCAACCTAAAAAAGACCATGAATTTAAAACCGACAGATTATTTTATGTTTCTAAACACTATAATGGTGTACTCATTACGTGAGTGAAACTAAGAAAACTAATTATATCACCAAATGTATGTGAAATTCTTAAAAATTTATATTTTATTCTATAATAATATTAATTAAAATAAAAATACAGTGGATTTGTTGAAATTCACATGGAATCAAAATATGATATAGATAATTCATTAATAAAATTTTTTTTTATCATTAATCATATTGAAAACAATAGCAAAGAAAAAAATCATACACCTGAACCCTTTCCAATAAACATTTTGTCAAATTATTTTTATGATCTAATTTCCAATACTATTTTTTATATCCTTAAAATAATTTTTATAAGAATAATATTTATGAATGAATAACATTGTAAACATCAAGATACTTTATAAAAAATGGAGGGTGAATGAAATGGGATGATAAAATACCATGTGTTTCAATCATCAATGGGGACATAAAAGAAGTAAAATTTCCTAAGTAGAGTAGTGATGTAATTATGTACTATTATAAAACATATCAACATTAAATATAGACATTTTAATATAATAATAATACATATGTGTAATAAAGAATACATATGTTTGTAACAAACCTGATTACCCCAACAAGCCATACACGTGGCACTCTCCAGTGGTCTTAATATATCAATGCACATGTTGTATTTTGTATCAATATTTCTTAATTAATCATATCCATCACTCACACTTTACAAAGGAACATGTGATCCCTACTAATTTTAATCAACAATAGTTGGGAAATTAATATGAGAAAAAAAAAACAAAAGATATTAAATATCACTGAATATCCAAAAAATTTCATGAGTATCCACTATCACATTTCATCCATATAATATTAGATATAGATTTCCATTTGGGATAAATTTTTTATAAAATTAACATATTGAATCCCCATCATGGTTCAAAATTCAGTAAGGGGGTCAATGGGGTTTTATACATTTACCATTTTTTAATTCGTTAAAAAATTACAAATTTCCAATAATTTAAAAACAACCTAGGTATAAAATCAATTCATGGTAATTTATAATATAATATAAAATAAAATATTAATGTTAATTTATCAAATTATAGTTTCTTAAATAATATACAATTAATTGATCGTAAACATTTAAAACCTAGTAAATGAACAAAATCAACCATTTTCTTTAAAGTTGTAAAGACATAAAATAAAACATTCCAAATATATTATTCATAAAAAAAATTTATATAATCATAAAATTAAATTTGTTGATTTACACAAATAATAAATATTTTAGTAACATTTTTAATATTAATATCTTAATTGAAATTATAAAAAAATTGATTATTTTTTTTCAAAATATCATTAAAAACATACTATGTCCTTTCCCAACACTCTTATATAATAATGGAATAATTAATAAAAAATTTAGAATAACTAAGCATAAAATTTAGTTCGAATTGAAAGTAAATCATAGAATAACGTAAACAAATAAATGAAAATATTGCAGAGTATCTTTTACTATGAGGAAAAGTTCCCAAAAAAATCCACAATTAGGCATCTTCATGCTCTAAAAAATCCCCATGAATCAATAACCCAATACCCGAAATCCTAGACAAATATCCATAAGAATATAAGATGTATTGAAATTTCAGTGGGAATTATATATGAGAGAGTAAAATGATGGAAATGTGGGATCAATGAATTCACATTTAGACACCACTACAAAATTACAGGATAATGACTTGTATTTAATGAATAATGAAATGGATGGGATCCGCCCAATGAAAATTGGCCATGTTAATCATGTTCTGATGAGATAATTTGTAGAAATCCATTATAATTTTTCTATATGTGTTATACCTTTGTTATTGTTATACACATGTGAAACCCAAATGGTTAGGCCACACATATTAGTTAGACATGGGTTAACCATGGATATGTATCTAAGAATTTAAAACAAACTAAAACATTTTAACTTTATAGTTTACAAATAAATAACTAACCATAAAAAATGATCTATTATACTCTATGGCAATAACACATTCATGTAACATGTTTTTCATCACTATATACTTTCATTTCACTAGGAAAATTCACATATTTTTTTATGGGAACATGGTTTCTCTTAGGACTCACAAATTCCATGTGCTAAACATTGAGAGAGATAAAGGAAAAATCAAAATTAACATAAACATGAGGTAAGAAAACATTAAATTTATAAATATTAATATTAATGGATGAATATTCTCATATGTCAATATCAACCTTGATACAACTAAAAATAAATAGATTCTTTGGAAGTATAGTGAATCCAAAAAAAACTAATACATAAATGTTGTACATAATCTCTGATTATGTCACTCAAAAATTAATACCTTCATAAAAATATAAATCAAAACCCATTTCACCATTCTATTGTGAAAAGTAAACATAATAAAGGGTTAGATAAGATTCACTGGAAAAATATATAGATGATAAATAAATAATTTATTATTTTAACTGTATCATTATCCTAATGGAATGATAACATGTTAGTAAAAAAATTAATACCAAAAAATTTATAGATACTAAGAATGAGTCATAGAATAATGATTGGTTATTCATAAGATAACAATCATAATGGTATGAAATAACATGATCTATGATATCATCGAATTGGAATATGATCATGTAAAAATTGTTTGAATAAAGTATGGTATAATCAACGTAAACAAAATCTTAATATTTGGATACCCACTATTATAATCATTCATGGTATTCTTTAGACAGACACTAATATAAATTAATTTGGATTTGGATAATATTCCATGTACCCTTTTTGTGACTTGGTTAACCTCGAATGTACCATTTAATATTATAAAATATATGTATTAACATAATTAATTGGAGGAATATAATATACCCACCAACAAGATATTCATAATCAATTCATTTTTATTTCACGTGTCTTGAAAACAAATAAAATTTACTATCATAACCCAAGAAAAAAATATTATTTCTCAAATATTTCACCAACATAATATAAAACCATTATTAGAATAGATATAGAATCTATCATATGATCAAATGAAAAATTTATAGATGAATATCAAATGATGTAATTGTAGATGAAATATTTCATAATAAGTTCAAAGGAAAAAATCATGATAAAACATATTTTATATTAAAAATATTTATTTAATATATAATTTTGTTGAAAATATTAATGAAAATTTATTTTATTCAAATATAAATGTATCATTTTATGTATTATTTAAATCATTTATTGTTCATTATGATAAAATACCATTTTTAATGTTTCTATTTAAATAATAGTTTACATTGTCAAAATTCATAAAAAGAACATAATTAACAATGTTAAATAAATATTCCTTGGATTTATTTTCATTGGAAAGAAATCAAGGGAAAATATTACATAATTAAAATTAGGATATACATAAAAAATACTTGAAAAAACTTAATTTGCATATATGGATATTTATGATCAAATTTCTGGCCAAATAGGGAAATAAATAATATTTTAAATAAAAACATTATTTTTAATATTTGATTACATGTTGTAATAAATATTATTTTAAACCTTGTAATAAAAAAAGGATATGATGGAACATAATTATTTGGAATATATATTATAATGTCTTTATTGTAAAATTTTAGATTAAACATTCTAGTTAAAAGCTGAGATTATTACACAATACTCTTATATCAAGTAAAACTTGCATTGTACCAACATTATCCTAATGTATAATAAAATTTCTATTTTTTAAAATTATATAAAAATTATTCATTTATAATGTATAAAATATTATTTAACTAATATATATGATTACTTATTAATGGAAAATATTTCATTTTAATCAATATTTGATGTATATAATACATTTTTTCAACTATGGTTTCAGATCGACATTTATGTTCATAAATATGGATCACTATTGAATAATATTCCCAATGTCAATAATAATATAAATAACATATAATTTCATTATATATATATATATATAATTATAAAAAATCATAAAAAGTATTGATGAATTAATAATTATATGAAATCATGGTGATGATTGTCCGTATGTACACAAGTGTGTTTTTTCCACTTTATGATTGTGGGAGATTATAAATGAAAATTAATTATCCTAATTTATATAAACAATAAAATATCATTAATATCAATTTTTTTACTAACTCTATAATTATAACCATATTTATGAATTAGATATATAATCAAATCTCATCACTATGAGGAGTTTATAGTCTAGACGTACGTACAAGTGAAACATTCATTTCATAATTGATAGAATGAAGGTGGAAATTAAATATGTAACAATAGTAAAACAAATTTTTTTGGATTCATAATGTTATAATGTATTGAACTGTATTACTGAATGAGGAATAAGGATAAAAAATTGATAGAGCTCGGTTAAAATTTTTTCCTCTTCCATGGGAAACCTCATTTGGATTTTAACATATTTCATGAACTATTTGAGAAATGATATACTCATTATATAAATGGTGATGCTAAAAAATTTAGAGATATTTTTAGTATATATCAGTTAATGTAAAAGTATTAAACGTTTTTAATAAAAGAGGATATAAGGTTGATTTTTATATGTAAGGGAGGGGACACACTTGTAATTACATGTAAATTTTAAATAATATTATGTCATGTCCAATTTTATGTAACACTAAATATACATGGGTATAAACGAAAGATAGTATTGGGTAAAAATATATTTCTCCAATTATAAATACACATTTTCATGTCCTACATTTACACTTGTGTTTTTGATATACACTCTGTAAACTGATTTTATCCCTAATAATTATAAAAATAAATATTTCTATTACAATTATTTATGTGAAAAATTAAGATGCCCTCATTAAAAAAATAGACATGAAAATTCCATATAAGTAACAAAATTAAGAATTTCAATATATATAAGTGATATAAAATATCTTCTAAATCAGCATGCAATAGACAATTAATAAAAAATTCTAGAAGGATTAACTTTTAAATAAACTAAATTTACATTTATTAATTTCAATATAAAAAAGGATCCTATTATTGTAAATATAGTTGATTTATCAAATAATATATAAATATCATTGATATCATAATTCAATAATTTTTTATTTATTTTATTATAATAATAATATATTTCACATAGAAGGGTAGTTTTTAAAAAACACATATTATTATATTTAAATTATTTTCTTCCCATTCAATCCATTTTGTAAATAACACTTACATTATTAATTATTTATTCATTAATATTATCTGATTAATTTATTTAAGAAATTTATAACTTTAAATTAATTTACATTATTTATATCAAAAAAAATATATTAAATCAAATTTCATCAATAGGGGACTTTTAGTCATTTAACTATTTTCATAAAATAGAATACTTATCAATATATTTTTATCATCACGAAACATTATGTCACGAACCAACCATAGTCGACCCTGATTCGGTCACCCGAGTCAGCCTGCGACATGGATCGAGGGGCGTTCCCGATCCCCAAGGGTTGTCAACTATTGTCAGGCATTGAAATTAAATAGGTGGAAACAATTTGGCCCAAAAGAAAATAAACTAAGCAGTAGAAAAAAATAGAACAAATGAAAATAAATAAAGAACAACCAACAACACTACTAACTTGACCAAGACTAAAACTTCATGTGACGCTGTGGGTCACTCTTTAATACAACAAATCACGTTGCTCAAGGCGAAAAACTGAAGCTAGAACTTGCAACAGAACTAAATACAAGAAAACACTATAGGCGTGCGTATTAAAACTCAGTAGGTAGGCCCGACTATTTCTATTCCCAAGGAACATACCAATAACTAAATAGTTTATCAATTCCATGTTTGAATTAAATTATATAAAATATGGTTTCCATGCACACTTTCATTTCTAATAAAATTATCAACCCATTGCACTTTTTAATTAAAAACAAGTTTACTATTTGAATGGATAAAGTGTATATAATTTTAAAAAATTTCTACATGAAATTTAGAAATTAAATTTTTAGTTGATAGTCCAAGTGAAAACCACACACAACACACCACACAAACTAAGGGCAATGGAAAATAAGTGGCACACAGCGGACATCTACCGAACTAGACTTTTCAATCATCCGCCAGATTCAAATAAACACTAAAAGAAACATGGGTCTAACCTAAGAGATTGTGAACAATCCAGAATATACTATACATCTGACTCATCCTGAAGGCATGCCCTAACTCGATGAAGTCATAATGCCCTAACGCTCTGCATATCCCTACATGGCCTAACAGAGGGGCTCAATCCCCATAGTAGCAATAAATCAGTATTACCCTGCTATGGGGCAACTAGCCAGTGCGTGGTCTAAACTAGTGAAACAATCGTTCTCAAAAGATTCACTGACTATACCTGGTTCCCATGTCAACACATATAATAAAATAGTGGTGATTCAACAATGACAATCAATCAGTCACGATGCAAAAACATCAGATACAGCTCACACAATCTACATAGACCAATGATCACCCCTGAATGAGTTTTCCAAAATAATTTATTTTATTAATGTGCCAAATGGGTCTTCACCAATTTTAAAGCAAAACCTCATTTCTCGAGAAAACCCAAAATACTTGTTTAGAAGAAATCATTTATCATTAAAACTAGAAGTACATTTGATATTCCATAGATTATGTTTAAAGGCCAAATGGGCATTCTTTTAATATTGTGTGTCCTCTTTTCATGAAAATGATTCAAGTGTTCGATATAAAATAAACGACACTTTTCACACCAAATAATCATTTAAAAATTAATTATTTTATTTTATTTCACATTAATTACAAATAATAACATATCAAGCAATTAATAAATTCTAATTTTAATGGTGAGTGCATTAGGGGACTTACCTTACCTCATTGTCCAACATAATGGAACATCACGCCTCGCACAGACGCATAAACACATGCAAGCTGACAACCAACGTATCACGGGTCTTTCTAACTGACACGCTGTAACAACCACACAACTAAAACACATAAACACAGACTCAAAACAATTAAAATGAAAAAACGGCACAAACACCAACTCGACATGATTCCAAAACACAACTCGCACCATCTACATTATTCAATGGACTTCTTGCACCATTTACGAAACACCACTAAGTGACGCTAAAAGGGTTCACACCAAGAACATGTATTATTTTATATAAACACACTACTTTAAAACCAAATGCATATTCAACACATTTAAAATACCCCTTTCATGCCATCCAAATAATTCAATAAATCACTAAATAGTTTATTAAATAATTTCAAGAAAAACCAAAAGGAATTGAAACAAAAGTACACATAAAGTCCCCCTTTTGAAACCAAATATACACCAAGAACCATTTCTCACCCAAATCTGCATCACATGAATGTCATGATAAATCATCTAGACAGCTCAAATAACATTATTAAATTAAGTTAAAATTAAATTCAAGGGTGTGCAACAAGGCGAACACACCGAAATAATAATTTCCCACTTGAATGCAAGTCAAAACACTCCATGAAAATATTTCACTCTTCAAAAATTTGATCAGAGAACACATTTATAAAACCAAATAACATAATAAAATAATAAATTTATACAAGGGTATGGAACCACATACCTTGAGGTAGAAAACATTAATATCATAGTGTGAAACCAAAAATGAACCTTAATCACACCATAAGAATCCATGAATAAATCCTAAAACAATAATTCAAAAAAAAATCTGAATAGAGATTAAACAGAGACCCCAAACGAATCATATACCCACCGGACGGAGAAAAAAACTCAAAATAAGGCTAATGAACATATTCGATGGGTGGTGATGTGTGCCGGAGAGATGGTCGGCCAACAGGGGGTGGATCGGTGCAAGAGGCACTACGGGGTCTGCTGGAGGTCAGGGCGGAGGTTCATGGATTGGTGCTGGGCAGTCTGAATTATCCAGGCGAGACAAAGGGGAACCAGGGGGTGTTGGCCTACTGGACCTTGGAGGATGGGAGAATGGGGGTGCCAACAATGTGGAAGATCAAGGTGGAGGCGTCCTGGAGATGGCTTGCAGAGATGGTCAGTAGGCCGGATGTAGGAGGAGGTGATACCGAGAGGAAGCTGCTAGGGAGGCTGGTTTGCCGATAGGGAAACTGAAGGGGGGAGAGCGGTCATGTAGGGCGTGAGGCTGGGGCAAGGCTGGAGGGGCATGTGCATATGGATTAAGGGGAGGGAGCGGCTCATGCAGAGAATGGGGAAGGGGCAGCTCGCGTTGGAAATGGGGATCAGGGCGGCGGCTCACGCAAGAAAGGGGAAGGGGGGTCGCGGGTAGCTAGGGTTTCCTCCCATTTTTTCATTTTGTAATAATAATAAAAATAGAATTACATATAATAATATAATCAGAATAACAATAATATTAATACTATAATTATATTAATAATCATAATAATAATAATAGTATCACAAGAATAAAAGTAATAAATAGAATGAGATAAATATTATTAAAAATAAAATAAAAAAACAAATATAATGTCAACTAAACCATATTGTAAATATTAGAAAAATAATAAACAATGGAAAGTGCCTGACACCTGGGCCGACTGTGTGGCGAAAGCCAACCACGCGGCGGCCGAGCACAGGGCTGAAACCCAGTAAAGGAGTTAAACGACAACAACTTTTAAAATGGGGCTCACCCTAGGCCTCAACGCGAACACTCGAAACCACGAAATAATAAAATTAAAATAAATAGAAAGGGCGGTTGTAAAAATTCTCCCTACCACAGAAACATTCTGCCCCTTGAAAGTCACTCATCCAGACGATGAACCAAACAATAATCCATGCCCAAATAAAACTAGAAGAAATAACCGCATAAGAGAATGGGAGAACATGAGAGGGTTCTCCCCAACACAATAACTCAACTAGCGTGGAACTTTTAACACTAAAATATACCACCTCGGGAGGTGGGGGGGCGACGCGGGAACTCCAAAATGATCCAGACTAAACTCTATAGAATGAGCGAATCAACACCTCCGCCAAAACTTGGAACTATCGACTCAGACCAAAGAAAGACCAAACACTAGAGAAAAACCTCCGAACAGAACATAACCCAAGAAGTAACCTTGAGCATTACCATAAAATTAGATCCTTCCATAGGCACTTACACCTCCAAACGAACACAATAAAATTTAGATTAACCCAAACAATGGCCAAACACACTATTAAAGAAAAACATACGATTCAATGAATCATAATTCAGACAAACCAGACAGTATGGATTTCAAAGAACACTTCCATCCCAACATCACGATAAAACAATGAACCTTAAAAACGCCAAAAACTTCAACAGTTGAATAAAATGAATTGAAGGACTTTAAATTTTTTGTTCACAACACAAATCACCAAAACCTGAACTAAGGCACCACACCCCTGAAAACTCCGGACTGCGCACATGCTTCACCCCAAGACCTATGGTTGGGGCTCTGATGGTTGAGGCATATCCTACCTTGTAGTCAGGCACTGGAATCATCTGGTCACATTGTCTTCATCAGACGACGCTTTCTACAAGGCTTCTCTAGATTTCCTAGACACCTAAAATGATGGAACTTCCTCGGTGTGGTGTGACATGACAACTTGTATCCCCTAAACGTCCATACTGACGGCTCACCATTAGACGGTCTGACGAACTAGAAGTTTGATCCACTACAAAGAACTCTTTAGAATCTATTTACCTGACACACTCTTACCGTCAGACGAGGGACCTTCTCGAGCAACTGGATATGGTGGATTACCAATCATTTGCACTCCGGAGACCAACTCGGCTAAGAACACCTTATGCACCAACATCTCAAAAGTGATTCTCCCAAAAATGGAGGACCCGTACCTTGCTCTCTGGACAAGGACCCTGATGAAGGGAGAATTCTTCATCCAGTCCTGTGACACTACCCCTTGAAAAGGAGACACAATATCATTGAAATGGTCAACATACGTGTTAACAGTCTGATGGCCATGTTGAACACGCATGAGCTCTTCCATTTTTTTCCTCTTCACCTCCACGACTATAAGAAATCGAACTAAGACGACTTTCAAGACATACCACATCATCCCAACCTTCAGTAATGGCGGGGCGAACAACTCCTACTCATCCAGAGCTGGACCTTCGAACAGACCCAAAACACCATGTACTCTAACAGCTTCGGGAGATCCCAATACCCTAAAGACACGCTCAACCTTTTCAAGCCACCCCACTGTCTCCAACAGGCTCCAATCACCATGATGGACAGAAAACGTCTGAGAAAGACCAAAAACTGGGCATGACTCATCAAAACATTGGGGACCTTTCTGGGATACATTTTTGAACAACATATAAAACATCAATCCAAAACTAATATCATTCGAAGTAACTTCAAGAAAGCACCAAAATCCAAAAACAACCATCTCAAATACAAAAAAAAACAAACACAAACCTGAAACCACATTTTATTTTATATTTCAAAACCACCTTCCTTAAATACTACTTTCCAAATACCAAATCCAATTTTCAAACAAAAATCAATTTCCAAAACCATTTTCCTCTTTAAAATCCAATTTAGAAAACAAGGTGAAGCCTTTAATTTCAAACACACCCAGGTAATCCTATGAACCATTGGTCATGTCTTCATCCACTTTCATTCATACACACCAACATGCACTTTCCACACATCCTCTCACATGTGAAAATGTTCATAAGGAGTACCTGTGGTTTCACCCCAAACCATTCTCGAACAATTTCAAAGCAAACACCAGATGTCCAAACCAAAGGATTTTTGTTTTGAAACCCATTTAATAAATTTAAAATCATTTAAAAAAAATCTGTCCCTTTTTCAAAATCCTTTTTTCTTTCATTTACAAAAAACGCACTTACACCAACTAGAATAATAATGACACTCAAAATGAATCAAAGCACCAGAGGGACTAGCGGTCACACTTAACCCGACAACATGGTAGTGGGTCATGCCCCAAGTAAGCGTCAACAACTAGGAGCGATTCAAACATTGTACCCAGACTCCACATGGGTCTCTAAGCCATGTGAGATCACGATGTAACATCGGTCTACCTGTGTTTTCATCGCTCAATCCAAAACATACCATAACAAAACAAAGACTCAATTCCCAGACTATCCTTGGAGAATTGAGGTGTGGAATGGGAAAGGGTTCATGACATCCTAAACATACCTACCTATCGAGTCCTGACACACCTAATCTCCATCTACCAAAAACCCCAAATAACAAGAACCTCCATCTGATACCAATTTGTCATGAACCAACCTGGGTCGACCCTGTACCGTTCATCCGACCTGGCCCGCGACATGGCCCGAGGGGCGTTACTGATCCCCACAGGCTGAAAATTATATCCAGGAATTAAAACTGACCAGGTGGGAAAGATTTCACCCAAAATAAAATAAACTAAGTAGTGAAAAAATAAATAGAACAAAAGAAAATAAATAAACAATAACCAACAACACTACTAACCTGACCACGACCAAAACTCCATGTGACCCCGTGGGTCACTCTCCAATACCACAACCAACATCACTCAAGGAGAACAACTGAAGGTGGAACCTGGAAAAGAACTAATAACAAGAAAACACTATAGGCGTGAGTATTAAAACTTAGTAGGTAAGCCCAAGAAATTCTATTCCCAAGGAACATTCCAATAACTAATGAATTTATCAATTACAAGTTTGAATTAAATTATATAAAATATGGTTTCCACACACACTTTCATTTCTAAAACAAATATTATCCCATATCCCTTTTTAATTTAAAATAAGTTTACTGTTTGAATGGAACATGTTAGTAGCATTTTAAAACATTTCTGCGTGCAATTTAGAAATTCAAATTTTAGTTGCTAATCAAAGGGAAAACCACACACAACACAACACACACAATAAGGGCAATGGAAAATAAGTGGCACACAGTGACCAGCTACCAAGCTAGACCTATCAATCATCTGCCACATACAAATAAACACTAAACGAAACATGGGTCGAACCTAGGAGACTGTGAACAATCCATAACATACTATACATCTGACTCATTCTGAAGGCATTCCCTAACTCGATGATGTCACAACTCCCTTATGCTTGGAATAGCCCTACATTTCCTAACAGAGGGGCATGATCCCCATAGTAGCAATAACTCAGTATTCCCCTGATATGGGGCCACTAGCCTGTGCATAGTCTAAACTAGTGCAGTAATCGTTCTTATAAGATCCACTCACTATGCCATGTTCCTATGTCAACACATATAATAAAAGAGGGGTGAGTCAACAATTCCAATCAATCAGTCACGATGCAAAAACATCACACACAACTTACACAATCTATACACACCATAGATCACACCTGATTGGGTTTTCCAAAATAATTTATTTTATTAAAGTGCCAAACTGGTCTTCACCAATTTTAATGAAAAACCTCATTTATCAAGATAAGCCAAAATACTTGTTCAAAAGAAATAATTTATCATTAGAAATAGAAGTACATTTGATATTACGTGGATTATGTTTAATGGCCTAACAATAATTCTTTCAATACTAGGTTTCCACTCGTCAAGAAATTATTTCAAGTGTTCGGTATAAAATAAACGACTCTTTTCACAAAAATAATCATTTAAAAATTAATTATCTTATTTTATTTCTCATTCATTAAAATTAATAAAACAACAAGAAATTAATAAATTCTACATTTAAAGGTGAGTGCTGTGGGGGAAATACCTCAGCTTGCTATCCAACATAATGACACATCACACCTCGCAGAGAAGCATAAACATGCACAAGCTGAAGACCAAAGAATCGTAGGTCACTCTCGCCGACATGCTGCAACAACCGTACAACTAAAATGCGTAAATACGGACTCAAAAAAATTCAAAAAACAGACGACACAAACACCAACTCAACATGCTTTTAAAACACAACTCACACCATCTACATTATTTAATGTAATGATTGCACCATTTTTGAAACATCACTATGTAATGAAAAGAGGGTTTATACCAAGAACATGTCTTATTTAATATAAAAACACTAATTTAAAAACAAATCCATATTCAACAATTTTAAAATTCCACATTCATTCCATCTAATTAATTCAATTATTCACTAAATTGTTTATTAAATAATTTCAAGAAAAACCAAAAGAACATCACACCAAAATACACATAAAATCCCTCTTTTGAAACCCAACATACTCCAAGAACTATTTCACAACTGAATTTGCATCACATGAATGACTTGATAAATCATCTAGTTAGCTCAATGAACATTATTAAAATAATATAAAATTAATTTCAAGGGTGCGAAATAAGGAGAAAAAATCAAAATAATAATTTAACACGTGAACACATGTCAAAACACTCCAAGAATTAATTTCGCACCTTAATATTTTGATCAGAGAACACACTTATAAAACCCAATAACATAATAAATTAATAAATTGATACAAGGTTATGGAACCACATTCCTTGAGGTAGAAAAAATCAATATCTCGGTGAGAAACCAAAAAAGAACATGAATCGAACCACAAGAAACCATGAATAAATCCTAAAATAAGAATTCAAACCAAAATGAATCCAAATAATGATTAAACATGGACCCCAAATGAATCATATACCCACCGGAAGGAAAAAAACACAAAAGAAGGCTAAAGAACGTAACAGATAGAGGGGGTTGTGTGCCAAAGAGAAGGTCGGCCAACATGGGGGGTAGATCGGTGCAAGATGCAGCACATGGTCTACTAGTGTTCAGGACGGAGGGTCCTGGATGGGTGTTGGGCAGGCCGAAGGCGCCAAGAGGGACAAAGGGGAAGCAGGTGGTGGTGGCCTACTAAAGTGTAGAGGATGGGAAAAAGGGGGTGCCGGCTATGGGGAAGAGCTAGGTGGAGGCATCCTAGAGCTGGCTGGCAGAGCAGGTCAGTAGGCCGGATGCAGGTGGAGGTGATATCAGGAGGAAGCCACTGGGGAGACTGGTGCGCTGACAGGGAAACCGAAGGGAGGGGGAGCGGGCTTGTAGGGTGTGAGGTTGGGGTGTGGCTGGTGGTGTGTGCGCATGCAGATGAAGGGGAGGGAGCGGCTCATGCCGAGAACGGGGGAGGCGCGGCTCAAACTGGAAATGGGGATCATGGCGGTGGCTAACGCAAGAATGGGGAAGGGGGGGGGGGGTTCCGTAGGTAGCTAGGGTTTCCACCCTTTTTTCATTTTGTAATAATAATAATAGCATTACAAAAAATAATATAATAATAATAACAATAATATTAATACTATAATAATATTAATAATTGTAATAATAATAATAGTAGCACAATAATAAAAATAATAAATACAACGAGATGATGATTGATAAAAATAATATAGAATAAACAAATTAAATGTCAATTACACCATATTATCAAAAATAATAAAAATAATAATGAAGGGAAATGTACCTAACTCATGGGCCAACTGCGCATTGAACGCCCACTACGCGGCGGCCGAGCACGGGTCCAAAACCTAGTAAACGCATTAAATGAAAACAAATTTTAATTAGGGGCTCAGCCCGGGCCTCGGCGGAAATGCTCAGAACCATGAAATAATAAAAATAAAATAAATAGAAAGGGAGGTTGTGACACATTATAAATATAAATTTTAATTTTCAAATCCATATTAATACAATTAATTCAAATGACTATGTACTAATGGAATACAAAATAATAGATGATTTGGACTGGATATTTCATGTAATACCAGTATTAAATTGTGACCATTAAATTTAAACAAAATATGAATAATAAATTACGGTGTTATATTTTACCCCCATAATATTAATTTCTCCTGACAAATTTAATTACTATGACTCTAAAAAATAATAATATCTACACTCCATCATATCCTATGTTTTCTATTATACTCTTAAGATTGTAAATTATTCTAGTGAACATTTACTAGATGAGAATTATTATTTTTTACCACTATCTTTATGATCAAGGTTTTATACTAATAGTTCATCATATTAATTATCATTCTCTAGTGTTACATCGGTTTTGTTTAGTATATCTAATGTGTCATATCTTTTCTTCCGTAATGTTTATATATAGAATAAATCATATACTTAAGAGGGGATTACATCAAGTGAAAATAAATATACAATCATTATTATCTGATTTATAATATTGAAAGTCATTTATTATAATGGCTAAACATTGGCAATATTTTTAATGTCATAACATTATTCCCCAGAGAAATTCATTAGAATTCCTTCTCAATAACATCAAATTCCCTATATAGATGATTATTTTAAGAGAAAATATTAATTCGACACTATAATACTCGGACATTCAATTAATTACCTATAACATTATATTATATATTCTTATCTAGAATATGACTTAATAAATTTCATTTTGTAAAATTATATAAACCGACTGAATTTTTCACTCTAATCCATAAAGTGTATAAGAGTTTTCAATATAAAATATTGAGTAAAATATATTGTTAAAAGAGAATCAAAAAGGAATAAGGTGTTGACCATTATCAAATTTGAAATACAGCAAATATTATCTTATCAGACCCTACATGGTTTTAATGGTTCTATTAAATTGAAAATTGAAATGAGATGGTGAGAAAATACATACATAAAACACTATGGATACAGCTTGATAAATAAATCAAAACAAACATTTAGGTAACCCTCATAACACTATCAAAAAAATCTATAATGTTGTATTATATGATATATCAAAGAATTATAAATGTATATCATAGAAATTTTATCAAGATTAAATTTCTTCATATATTAATGAAATGTGTGGACCTCATAAGAAAATATACTCTGATAAGAATTCCATTATCCCATTTTGATGGTTTGTGTAGTACAAATATGATTTCCTTAATGAATATTTCCCACAGACATACTACTATGTCTAATGGTCGTAACATTCCATTGGATATATTTTTATCAATATAAACATAATAACATACCAATTCATGAGTTACATAATATTAAATATATCATTTCATGTTTTCAAACTTGAAATAGTCTCATAAATATATATAAAAATTAAAATAAATGTTATGAATATATATTTATGACCTTTATTCTCTTCCACATACCACATTATTTATGTCTTGTATTGAAAATAAATATACTTGGTACTAGAATATTATAATTTCATAAACAAATTTCATCAATAGAACATTTTTCACCTTATTTTGTAGCATCTCTTCAACCTTTTAAACTATTTAATATTCACAAGGGTTTATGGATGAACACACATTAAATAAAAAAGATGTATCCTCGTCCATCATGCTTTTATTTTATAACCGTTCAAAATTTATAAATATTAAATATTCTATGATCCACTTCATTTATAGACTTACATCATCACATAAACTAAAATTAGCATGAATTTTATTTTCACTATCAAGGTGTTAATGTGTTGATGAGTATAAATATATTAAAAAATATAAAAATATAATTTTGTGAATAATAAACACGTTCTTATGGAATATATCAAAGAAACATTTATAATTAGTATACATTTCAAAAATATGTTTGAAAATATTATTCCTCTAATCATTAAATTACTTATTACTAATGATTACTCAATGTCATGGTTAATTAAATTCATGATTTGAACCTATAATTTAGTAGAGGCATATGAAATAAACAAAACATTTAATATAGGAATGCATCCTATCAACTTATTCTATGATTAACTATAAATATAATACCATTTTCCTCTATTAGGTAGTGTGAAAATAGTTTCACAGATGACCTTCTATTAATCTCCATTACATTCTCATTACATTAACCATTAAAAAGTATGCATAATCCCTTATTTGATAACATGGCCAGTTGATTTGACAACCTAGATAAATTCTCCACAATGTGCAATCAATATTGCAACAGTCAATGAAAACAATAAAATTTATTCATAATGGTTTATCTATGATTTCATTCAATAACATATTTATTTAATGGTTCCACCGAAATACCATTAATATAGAATATAGGACTAAAAATGAATAATTTTATATGCATATAGATAAAAAAGTAAATTTTTCTTAAATTGATTCATCATTATGTACCTTATTAGAATCCAAATGTGATTTTAATTCCCTTAAATACCCTTCAAATATATAATTCAATCGTCTTCATAGACTACTATAAATATATCATGATAATATCAAAAGAATATAAGCAAAAAATCCGTTATTATGAAAGAAAATTTAGTTTAAATATGATATAAATATAAATTCAATGTGTTCATACATTAGACAAGAGATTTTATTATGTATGCCTTAACATTTGACTGTCAATTGATAGTATGCATTATTATGAAAAATCATTTAATACAATTGGTATCATCATATTTTATTAAAAAAAGAATTAATACATAGTAATGGAAAATTATTCTTAAATGTTATTTTTTCTGTTATCAGTAATAATTATACATTCACATTGATCAATCATTATTCTTAATAAAAAAACCGTTTTCAACCCTTTGTGAAAAATTTATTAATTATTCCCTATCAAGAATTCATTGATTTTTTTTTCAATTTCTAAAAATCAATTAAGGTAATTCTATATATATTCATTATATTTGGTGTATCACCTAATAGAATTTTTTTTATTAACCAAAATTCAATATTCAAAAAAACCTAGTAAATTATTCCATAATGAAATCAAAAAACACCCATACAATAGGGTTATCACTGATTATTTCTTTTTTCTAATTCTATGAGATAAATAAAATCATTCAATATGTATTAGTAACCATAAAATGGATTCACATTACATGGATGTAAATTTTCTTCCTAATAGTAAATTTATTCCATGATTTGGTATAGAATATCAAATGTCACATACATTCCCTGAAAAATGATACTATATCTATATTAGGAAATCTAAAAAATTCAAAAATAACATCAATTACAATTATATATTGTATAATAATATATTTAAAAAGTATATTCCGAGAAACATAAATTAGAAAATAATCACAGACATGAGATTCAATTATTATACCGTAAATAATATCAATTTTAATAAAAGATGTACTATATGAGGGGTTAAGTTGATACCCATATAAAACTAATAAACTAGAAAATTGTGGGTTCATATAGAATGAAATTATTCATTAGAAGTTATAATGGTGATGGTATGTATATCTTTCACTACATTGTTGTAATAACTGACATCTAAAATTATAATCTAATATGATTTCCTAGGTTTTCATGGGTTAATAAATTTTGGTAATCGATAATTTTCATTAAACCTCATCTAAGTTAACGTTTTATCATAATTTCAATACAGCATGAATGTTTATTTTTCCCCTGGAATGAAAAAAATGATATTTTTCCGTCATATGATATTTTGGAAGATAACCATGATTTATTTCCGAAAATTTGTTTATTCATAATAATGATGTTCAATATAATATCTCCCATAAAATTCATATTACCAAGATGGAAACAATTTAATTGATTTTAATAATTAGAGTATACACTATTCATTTTCTACCCAAATATTGGTTGCTACCAGAAGAAATAGTTTCATAAAAAAATCATTGTGAGATACTATATAACTAGAAATATTTTATAGGATGTATAAATTATTACACCATAGTATAAATATTTTACGTGCATTGTTATTCTTGTTGAATACACCATTATCATATATTGAAATGTTTTATTTGGGTTATAATTTATATGTAATGTATATAAAGTATTTATCATAGGACTGTCTATCTATGTGTGCAGTCTTATTTTTACCTGTCATGCACTAGTAACGATTGAGATAACCCGTCCTCCCCTTTTTCACTTATTACCGTTTTTAATCTATGATATTGTTATGTCCACATTCTTGTATCTGTAAAGAGATTCATTTTATAGGAAAACATCATTCGTTTCATTATTATTACATTTAAGGTTTTTTGACAATAATTATTATCATAAGGGTACAAAAAAACATCACATATTATATAGATGATAAAGCTACAAATTTCACTAATACCAACTGAGGTGACTATAATATTATGTTAATAAATAATTAATCTTATTAAAATAGTATTCACAAATTTCATTTCAATTCATTTTATAAATACATTGATTCTTTTTTTAGAATCATGAACATATAAACAACATGTAAAGAATATATTTACCTTGTCTCCCTATATGGTCTTCATAACTAGACCTCTTCTTAGATAAAAATACATAAAACCATTACACAGGTCATGTGTAAATGAATACATAATAATTTTTTATTGTAGATATATGATAGGGGTATTAATTGGATGTATCCATCAATATTCCTTTTTATGAATAAAAATAGGATAGTCGTATGTGAACATGAGATTATTATTATAAAATCATACCAAAAAATTCCGACATTGTATTCATTAGACATAAATTTATTAGATATAGTTCATTGGACTTGAGTAATAAATGAATAAATTTATATGATACATGAAGGGATTATAAGGGAATATGTTAATGTAATTACCCAAAACATATGACCAATAATTTTCTAAATATATATTAATTAGGTTGTGTATGAATATTTCTATGTTGTTTAGGGACATGTGATAAATTTAATCATTGGGAAATTCGATAAATTTTATAAATTTCACGTTTTCCAATATTATTTAATACAAACAGTGTGTCATTCCAAAAAACTTTCAAATGTCATGTTTTACAAAGGTGAGTCATTCTAATGTTCATTCATTCCATCAATTTTAAATTTTTTATATTTTCTATTAAATATTCATTTTAATAGTTTTTTATTCTAACAGTTTTCATAAATGAAACCATTTTATTAGCGAACCATTTCTAGTGGTGACTCCTTTTAGCAGTTACTCATTATGGAGGTGACTCATCCTACTGGTGGCTCATGCTGGATGTGACACATATTAGTGGTGAATCAACCTCAAGTTGACTAATACTCATGGTGACACATCATTGTAGTGACTCATCATGGGGAAGAATTATCCTAGTAGTACTAATCATGAATGTGACTCATTTTAGCAGTGACTCAACTGGGTAGTGGCTCATCATAGAGGTGTCTCATCCTCATACTGATTGATCATGACAATGAATCATCATAGAAATGATTTATCATAATTGTGAATCATTCTAGAATTGACTCATCCTATTAATGTCTCATAATGGTGGTAAATTATTCTTTTGTTGATCCATCTAATAGGTGGACCATTTTGGTGTTGATTACATAACAACAGTTTTCCATATTTCCAAAATTTCCCATTTTTTTGAAATTTTTTATTGATTTTTTTTATGCCTTTTGTTTATATTTCTTATATGCATTAATTAATGGTTTTAAATCAGTTTCAAACGTGTTAAAACATATCCTTATTTTATAAAATGGTTGTATAGATTTTAAATTCTTACACAATGTATATTAACGTGATACACATTTAATGGACAGTTAAAATCATATCTAATTCCACACTAATATTGTATTTGTTCCTTCAAAAAATGATTCATTTCATTCATCCCATTAGGAATTACTTTCTTTATGACACTTCTCTATGAGTCTTAGAACGTATGGATTTAGTTTTTTTATGAACCCCATGAAGATGTTCCGTCCTATATATGCTCTCCTATTTGGAGCACCCTGTTGGTGAAATGCTTATTCCATCCAGGAAGGTTATTCCTTCATTACTCATTATGTGTATCATGTGGTATGGGATTATTATTATAATATCCTATGATAATTGGTGCATCCAAATTATGAAAATAAATAATTGGATTAAATTGAATTTAAAGGGATATGTGTATTTGAATTATGATTATAATTTTATTTGGATTTATTTTTTTGACACCAGGACTGAATTGATCAACTTATTTGATGAAAATAATGTCTTTGGGAATCAGGATTATTATGTAGATATATTATCTTGAAATACAATATTTTCATTATTGTTAGATGTTATTTTAAATAACATTTTATCCACATATATTTAGTAAATGGAATGGATTCCCTTTGATCCAAAGGAGTTTGTGATGGCACCCTAAATATTTGAAGTGAAACTGAATAATATTTTCTTTTCTATAAAATGATTTTTGTTGTGGTGTGGGATATTTAATATGAAGGGTTAGAGGGAATTATATGGTTCAGCAGTGGGATTATGATGAATGGTGGTATTATATGTGGTTGTTGGGCTGCATCAATGTAAAGCTTACTATGTGTGGTATTTTTTTACTAGTTGGTTGTAATTTATTGTGATAATAATTATCAAGGAATATAAATCTACGTAAATGTTTTAGTGGATAAATATGCAAATAGATAATATAGAAAATGGAAAGGTAATATTTTGTGAATAAAAACGAATTATGCATAGATTTATTCTAATGTGTGGTTGTGAATTTAATATTGGAAATGTATATGGGGTAACTTTTATATTAATTTTTGATCTTCTTGTCGACAAATTGGTGGGGATGAAGTGTATTTAGTGTTGACTATATATAAATTTTATTTCCATTTTATTTCTATACACACCCCACACATTTCAATAACTATGTGATGACACCATAATCATCATGTGAGGGTGCTATTCCAAAGATCCTGGTCTAAGGATGGATGAATGGAAACCTGATCTTCCATTATCCCACTTTCGAGTTGATAATTGTCCAAGTGTTGTAGTAATTTAGTTATGTGTGGTACCATGTGTTTTCGAGATGTGATTTGGTGATCTATTCCATAATTCGTTGATATATGATGTGATCTGTGGCACAAGTTTGTGTGGGAGGGATGTGATGTGATGTGATGTGATGTGATGTAATGCGATGTGGTGTGATGTGATGTGTGGCCCATGATTGTGCATGTAATATGTGATGTGACAAGTTTCAAATAGGTTTTGGGAGATGTATAATCACATGGTTTGTGTGTACCCAATGTTGCATATTTTTTTATTGATGATTAATATGTGATCAATACAACGATAAAAACCAGTATCTATGAAATTGAATCAATTGAGAAAAGAATGAGGATAGAACTGGGAAACAAGAAGAGACAATCAAAATATTTTGTTCGTGATTAATTTTATTAAATTCTAAAATTACCTCCTAGTACTATCCCCAAACATTGCAATTGGAGTCTCCTCGTGCTATCACAGAAGATCTTTTTACTTATGATGTCCTCCTTCAATCTCCTTGAGAATCACTTCCAACACAATCCCCTTGATCTAGCCAAGGAGGATCTCTCTCATTCTTGAAAGTGTTATTGGATAAGGAAGACTCTACATAGCACGAGAGATTATTTCTAGGGATATTTTTCCCACAATTATTGGATAGTTGGTCGAATAAGCCTTTGTCTTATATAGCGAATAATAACGTTATATATAATTTAATTCACCAAGTAATAATAAATAATTATCAAAAGTGTCATTACATAATTTATTATTAAATTAAAATACCTATGTCAAATAATACAAACAATGATATTTTTTCCATGAAATGTACTTAAATTTTACGATATACATAAATATTATTTAACTAAATAAAATTCAATAATATCTATCCATGAACAAATATGTTGGTCCACCAATCCTCATCAATATTTACCAGACCATGAATAATTACTATTTATATATAAAAATTCATTACTCACTGATAAATAAATATTCCATCTGTAATATGTTCTATTGAATAACTAGGGATGAAATAAATGTGATTAGGAATACTTGAATAATTATTAAACCACAACTAGGAATAATATTAATTGAGCTAGTAAAATAAATAGTCATTTTAACTGAGATACTGGATACAATTAGTGTCTGAACCCTACGTTGTTTTCATGTTGTCATTATGCAGTCTTTCCTAAAGTTCAATATTACCATCTAGCAATAGCTCAAGGAAACCAAGAGAATGAATTTAATTTCAATAACATATGTCATTTAATACGAACACATACCATGTAATATTATCCTATTATTCAGTTATATTTAATCAATAAGGTTTTGTACAAGTTCCATTAACCCTTGTGATCAATTTATCATTATTGGAATTCCTGGAACTGAACATGCCTAGGGAACCACATTGCCATTATTTAGCTAGGCTATTTTATTTCCATAATTGGTGATGATATATATACTTTTTTAAAAGATAAAAATATGTTTTATCATTATTCATTAATGAAATATTACTCGTGAAACACCAAACACATCATACCTCACCGCAGTCATCTGTCTTCTAGATTTTCATCAATAAATTTAAGATTGCGAGTCATAATACCCCTTAATAATAGTCATAAACTCTAAGGAGAAATACAAATGTCTGCAGATAGAAACATCCAATGACACTTATGAATTTATTTAACTATTGGTGGGTCTTTGTCTCATAATATTCTCCTGAATATTATGAAAGGTGCACACCATGAGAAGATTCCTCAAATAATCATGAGTCGTAACCCTTGATAGACTCTATCATTTGTGTCCCGTAAAATGATTTTATTAAGATAAATAACATATATTCAATATTATTGTAATGGTACATATAGGTTCTCATTATAGTAGGGATTCATTAAATCCTTTATGTTTCAGAGTTATTCTTAGAACATTGTCCTATAATATGTCACACAGAAGAAACATCAGTATGTGATAAGGAGCTTATAAATATGTATCAAATGAATATCAATTTATCATATAGTACAATGAATAGGTTTTCTTGGGAATGAACTCTAAAAGGCTCCCACTTTCACTAGACATATCTACTAACAACATTCATTTGGACAATCCTCTCATTATATTCATACTTCTTTGAAGATATATCTTTAGTCATGTGGTCATCCCTGTTCTCTTCAAAGGATACTTAGGTTACTACAACTTCACCCCTATGATAGAAATAATTCAAGAGGTGATATTTCACAAGTATTCACTTTGTCTGTTGGTGTGTCATTGGCTCACTTTCAATTTCCAACACTCTAATATTACCAAAATTCAATAAACTAATATATTTACTACTATTCATCACCTCATGATCCTAGAAAATGTTTTGATTCTTGATAAATTATTCGAATGCATTTGAAGCTCCTATATATTCTGACTCTTCTGTAGAATTAGTGACACCTTGTAGCTTTGAGATCTTCCAGTTCAGAGCTCCTCTGTTTAGATGAAACACATATACTGATTGTGAATTATGGTCATTCCAGTCTATCTCAAAACCAGTATCAGCATAACCTCAAAGAAAAATCATCTCACCTCCTCCATATATTACGAACATATCTTTAGAATTCTTAGATACTTCAGGATTGTATAGGAAACATTCCAATGTTGTTTTTCGATATCTTCATAATATCTTCCTATCATTATCAGTGCATAGGAAACATCATTTGTAGTACATAACCTAGAATACATGACAGATCCAATCATTTAAGCGTATGTAATCATACTCTTTCTATCATTCTATGGTTTGATCTAGGACACATTTTCTTATAATGATATAATCCATTTAACACTATAATAAATCTAATCATAGATTATTCCATCCTAAATCAATTTATTAGCTATTAAATATATGTATAATTTACCTTTTTCCATGCAGCCTCTTGGATAAATCATGCATGATATTGTTCCCAAGAATGTAGTCTACTTAACTTTTTTCATTCCAAGAGAAGCGCTTGTTCAACTAGTACATGAATGACTACACAACTGGTATTATGTTACTAATGTGAAATATGTCTTCAACATAGACATCGAGGATAAATACCACATTCCCATTAAACTATATGTAACCACATGGATCAAATTCATTTTTAATGAAATGGAATTTTCTTATAGCTTCCTCGAATCAAATCTTCCAGGACTCGAACATTTTCTATAATCTATAAATGGATCTTGGTAACATGTATACACATTTAGCATCCATGGTGTCAGAAACGCATATGGATTTGTGATGTATACATCTTCTTGAAGGAACCAATTAAGAAATGTAGTTTTTAAATCCATCTAACAAATATAAAAGTCATGGAATACTGTTATGGAATGTAATATTCATATGGATTAAATCATGAAAACTTGTAAAAAATATTAATCATTTTCAATTCCTTGACACTATTTAAAACATTAGGCCACCATTGTTTCATTATATGTACTAAAGTTTCCTTACATTTTCATTTTATTTTTTTAAATACCCATTTACAAAAAAAGTAGATTTACATCAAATGAAAAAATGACCATAATGTAGACTTGGTTATGATACATGGGATCCATCTCTGAATTCCTAGCTTCTAGACATCATGTAGAATATGAGCACTCCACTACGTCCTTATTAGAGAGAGGACTATAATTTTCCAAAAATAAAGAGTCTCCATCTTCAGTTACATGGAAACTGTATCACATTGGTTCCATTATCCCTCATGTGCTCCACTGAAGTACATCTGTTTCTGGAACTACCTCTCCCACGGGGTCTTATGGATCACGTTCTTGTACCAATTCATGTGTATCTTGATCATCATATTAGTTATAGTAAATAATGATCCCACTATCCTATTTGAGGATGTGATCCATCCCATGAATGAAATCCATTCTAAAAACAAACACATTCTTATCATAGGGGTTGTATAGGTATTATTCCATTGTGTTCATGGGATACCATATATAGATACATTTCTTACCTTGGGATTCTTCTTTAGGGCCTAACAAACTTAAAAAAATGCCTCAAATCCGCATAGAGATGTGTGTGAAAATTAATATTTCATTCTACTTAGTTGCTAAAAGAGAATCCCATTTTCCACCATATATTGTTCTTGGTATAATGATTATGCCACAGTTTTAATTGTATATCCCAAAAGGAAAATGGATGATTTGCATTAATCATCATCAACCTTACCATGTACGACTATGAACTAGTCCCCCACACATTAGCACCATTCCACTATGTTGTATGAGCTGGAATGAGTTGAGATAGAAACATAGAATCCAATAAAAGTTTGATGAACTCTTTGTTGATATATTCCCTCCCACAATCAGATTGATGATTATTAATCTTCATTCTATGTTGAATTCCTACTTCATTTTTGAATTCCTTGAATTTTTTAATTAACTCAGACATATACCTCATTATGTATAAAAAGATATATATACTCAAAGACGTCTACAAATTTAGTGAAATAATAATATCCTCTTATAGATTCAACTAAAGGCAAGTGTCGTGCCCATTATCCGCCAAAATCCAGAACGCATGCTCATAGCATTTCCTCCAACGTCTGGATAGTCTGCTTTGTCTGCCCATCAGTCTGGGGGTGGAAAGCAGTGCTAAGGAATAGATGGGTGACAAAAGCATGTTGTAACCCCCTCTAGACTAGCGAGGTAAACCGAGTATCCGGATCCGAGACGATAGTCTTAGAAACTCCATGAAAACACACCACCTCATCTATGTACCTCTATGCTAAGGTACTCACTGGGCCTGACTCTTTAATTTCTATGAAGTGAGCTGATTTCAACCATCGATCCACCACTACCCAGAGAGAATCATAACCACCCAGAGCACTGGGTAGTCCTATGATGATTTCCATTGAGATGTCATCCCATTTTGACTTGGGGACTGCTAAATGATGCAACAAACCACTTGGAACACTGTGTTCAAGATTCACTTGCTGACACACTAGGCACATAGCCACAATATCTGCCAGTGACTGTTTCACCCCCGGCCACCAAAAGTATTCCCTCAGGCCTCAGTACATTTTCAAATCTCCTGGATGTACTACCATGGCTGAGCTATGGAACTCATGGTGAACTCCCTCATGCATCGCCTTTGGAAAAAACATCCTTCCATGAAAAAACATCCAATGTTTGTTGCCCTCTAACCATCCTTTTGGAGCATTTTCCAAATCGACACGACCATGAATTACTTATGCCTCAGAGTCTCCCCATTGAGACTCTTCCACCTACTTCAACGAGGAGGACTGCACCGTCGTCCGAAACAAATAGCCTCTTGCACCCCCTACCCTTGCATCTAAGTGCATGGCAGCCAACTCTCCCATCGCTCTCCAAGAATCAGAAGATTCCCAGACCACTTCCTTATGTGACTTCCTGCTCAAGGAATCAGCCACAATGTTTCCCTTACCTTTAGTGTAAGAGATCTCGAAGTCATAGTCTTGCTGAAACTTGACCCATCTCCACTAGTGTATGTTCAGGTCACACTTGGAGAAGATATAACGTAAGCTCTTGTGATATGATAAGACCACAAAGTGCTCCCCAAAGAGATAATGTCGCCAAAACATCAGTGAAAACACTACTGCTGCATGCCTTAGGTCATGGGTGGCATAGTTACACTCATGAGGGAACAACTTCCTAGACCCATAACAGATCACAACCTTATTATGCATCAGTACGCACCCGAAGGAAATGCCAGAAGCATCACAAAAAACCTCGTACAATAACCTTTCCTCAGGAAACTTGAGTACGGGTGCACTAACCAACTTCTCCTTCAAGTAGTCGAAAGATTTCTGGTACTGCTCTCTCCATTGAAAAACCATGTTCTTCCTAGTCAAATCCGTAAATAGAGAACCAACTCGAGAGAAGTCTGAAACGAAACTCCGATATAAACCTACCAACCCCAGGAAACTACAAACTTCTGCCACGCTCTTGGTTACTGCCCATGAAATAGCTTCCTCCACCTTCAATGGGTCCACTGACACTCCATGCTGAGACACTACGTGCCCAAGGAAGTGTAATTATTGTGTCAATAACTTACACTTCGACAATTTCCCATAAAGCTGGTGGTGTCGAAGGACTTCCAAGACTTCCGTGAGATGCTCAATGTGCTCCTTGTCTGATCATGAGTAGATCAGGATGTCATCGATAAACACAATGAAAAACTGGTCCAGAAAATCTCAGAAGACAAGGTTCATAAGTCCCATGAACAAAGCTGGTGCATTTATAACTCCAAACAACATCACTACAAACTCAAAGAGTCCATAACTGCACCTTAAAACCGTCTTTGAGATGTCATTGTACATTACCTCCAATTGATGATATCCAGATCGTCGGTAGATCAAGGAAAACCATCATGCTCCCCTCAGCTAGTCGAAGAGATCATCTATCCTTGGAAGGGGTAACAGTTATTGGCCATTACCTGATTCAACCTTCGGTAGTCTATACATAGCCTGAGACCACCATCTTCTTTCTTCATGAACAAAATTAGAGCACCCCATGGCGACAGGATGGGTCTAACAAAACCCTTCTCCATCAGATCGTCAATCTGAATCTGCAACTCCCGTAACTTCGAAGGTGTCATCTGATTAGGG
The DNA here is from genome assembly GCA_963277665.1 of Viscum album. Lineage (NCBI taxonomy): Eukaryota > Viridiplantae > Streptophyta > Magnoliopsida > Santalales > Viscaceae > Viscum > Viscum album. Next base: position 1,600,322,520 of record OY728136.1, read on the forward strand.
GCCATCGAAATTTGATAAGAACCAGGATGTAAGTCTATCCCGAACTCAATGTCATCTCGGGGGTGGGGGTAGAGTTACAACCTCCTCAAGATAAACATCAAGGAACTACCCAACAACCTATGGCACATCCATCATCTCTATATCAGCAGAAACCACCGTTAACCCACCTAAAAAGAAAACGATAGGCTTCACATGTCGGCTTCCCACCTGATATATCCTCTCACCAATAAAAGATACATGTTTCCCATCAACGTCCGAGAACACGACCATTATCTTGAAACAGTCGATAATTGAACTAACAGAAAACAAATAGTTGATTCCTATGATGACATCATATGAATGATTCTATAGAAAATGACGGTCCCAACTAGATCGATGTGGTCCCAATGTTACCCTACATCCTCGGCAAACACAAGATAAGCTGGTATAACCTCCAACTAGTGTACTGAGCGCCACAGTTACAGAAAGTATCTCTACGTCTAGACCCAAATCATGGGCTAGTCTGGGTGAAACAAATGAGTGTGATGCTCTTGAATAGAACAAAGGAGAAATGGGAGTGCTGAACAAAAAAATCGTACCTCGCACAACCTCTCGTCCTACCGGAGCAGTCAACTATACTACGTGCAATTGTACATGCCTAGCTCTTCTACCTCTCTGTTTTCAACCACCTCCCCGACCACATCCTGGTTGAGGTCCCTGAAGAGAACCCTAAGGTCAGAATCCTCCTGCAATGTATTCCCTCACTGGATCAGGGTCCTGCTGCAACTGGAAGGGCCTCGCCGGCAACAGGTGCTACAAAGGCGGGTGTTGAACCTGCCCACCTACACCGCATTGTGCTCAGGTCAGGCACCGACTCTGAATGTTCTCAAAACCTCCACAAGAGAAGCACTTCAGTCCTGGGCTCATGAAAAAGGGATGAGGACCCGAAGATCTGAACTGGAACTGCTGAGGCCTGCTCCCTATTGGCCTGAACCTGGATGGTACTATGGTAGGAAACCAACTACTAACTACCATCCCCTTCAATGAACCTGGAAGAATCCCCTCCCGTGGTGCACCTCCCATCGAGTGCATCCTCTCTATAAACTCTTCCTTCTACTGTACATACAAGTATGTTGGAGGAGTGAAGGGGGTGACAATATACTGGAGCGAAGGATGAAGAACCTCCTCCAAACGTCTCGCTTGAGACTCCACATCCGGAAAGAGATCTAGAACAAAGAATAGGAGATCCTTGAACATGATCCCCAACTCTCGTACTGACATACTCACCTACTCAAGGGAGTGTAACTCCTGCTGTTTCTCTTCCTTGATCATGGAAGAAAGGAATTCCTCTTGGAATTTCATCTCAAAGTCAGCCCACGAAACCTCTGTCTCTGTCCTGTCTCCGAGGTAGAGCGTCCACCACTAATGCACCACACCTCTCAAATGACTGACTGCTAGGGGAACACAGTACTCCCTCGGAGTACAGATCAAAGTAAAAGTGATCCCTAGCTCCTCAAGCCACATATCTGTCTCCATATCCGAAGTACTACCGCCGTACTTCTTGATGGTTTGTCACTTGAAAGAACGGAGAGTCTTCTACCACTAAATATATTCCTCATATCAGTCAATCCTCAACTGATCGACCACCTAAATCAGTTGGGTCTCGGCTTTCCAAGACACCCATGGAAGATGTCCAGATGCCATATACGTTAAAAAAATATCGCCTAAGCCCATGTAGTAAAGAAATTTCTCAATGTTTCATTCTATCATTTAATTCAATTTGATTCCCAGAACACCCAAATAAAGTAAAACTCAATCTTGATGATGCATGTACCTTCCCTGGGGTCTCTACCCTACAATCAATGTAGTCTCACTTGGGCGTTTGGTAGGCACAGAGTCCTTTCATCGGATTCGGGGGGCCCTAAAATCCTGTGTCCTAGCAAGTCTTCCCTGGCCTATTCCACACACCATGATCTACCAACACAGTTTCCCTACCATCCCATGCAATAATCTATGTGCCTAACTCCGACCACCATCCTATCTCCCAACCATCACCTTTGATACCATTATGTCATGACCCCCCTCCCACCAAAGATACCCCTCCTGAGCTGGAAATTGCGAAAGGGAGATAATGACCCCTGAGTCCCGCCTCCAGTAGGCCTCGGGGTGGTGACTAACACCAAGGGTATAAGTTTTTTCACAATATGAAAGGCATTACTCTTTTTTTTATTTAATATCGGGAAGTTGGATGAGTCAAACACCAAAATAAAAGAAAGGAAAGACAAGTAAATAAACCCAATCCAATTCCACATGCCTGATAAAATAGTTCTGAAACAAGGTACAAGTACAAGAATGCTCAAAAGTACAACACCAAAAGAAAACAAGAGTAGAACAAACTATAACAACTCCAACTGTCTCGACTAGTAGGGTCCCACACAGCCCTGGTAGTCCACCTACAAACCTGAATGAAAATGTAGGGTGAGCATACACTTATACTCAGTAGGTATACCTAAAGCTCCCATGCACTTGTGGGGAGACATACTAATGTACCGTGAGTAAAAAAGAAGAAAGCAAAACCTATCAAGGAATTATATCCACCAAACCTCACCATCTAGCTCTCATGAAAAAGTGGGGATACATCCTAATGTAACCTAAGAACAAAAGAAGAAACAAAAACCTATCGAGGAATTCTATCCAGCCAACCTCACAAGCCACGCTCACCAAAAACACGAACAACATGTAATAGTATATATGAACAAGAGTATTGGGTACCCCGCACCATTTCCCACTAGTTAGCTTCTCTTACTAACGATGAACATCTTGACGCTACCACTCTCTCCCCGCCCGCACACACCTGGGCCTCACAACCGCATATCCTACCCGCACACACCTGGGCCTTATCCCGAAGATTCTTGGATAATAGCAAACCTGCCCGAAGTGTCTTGGTATAATACCAACCCAATTGAAACCTACCGAAATAGTAATAGGTGTATGGTCTCCTCAATCCATCACAACCTATGGAAGAAGGATTAGGAAGGATCTAGTAACTAATGGGAAAACACCCTCTCCCATGAAATGGGAGTGTTCGACACTATGTGCTCAACATGGGTGGTGTGTAACAAAACACAAAGATACAGATATATATCTACAGAACCCACAGCCTAACCTACGACTTCTAAATAAGGAAACTGAGCACCTTCCTCGGCACTGTTATGTCAAAGGATGCATAAAACAAACAATCCCAACCCCATTTAGGTATTTAATATTTCAACAGAATTAGTTTATTAGTTCCTTAACTACTGGGCAATTATCCACAACAAAACATATTAATCGTTAGAAAAACATATCCCTTCCATCCAGAAATAAATTTAGGAAAATAGAAGAAACACAAACAAGTCCCTTCTTATTAACCAACCAGCTCCATTGATTACTATTCTTGTTCCCTTACCATGCCCCACCATTCATTAAATCTTCCACTTTTATTTGTTATTCACAACCCATTGTTAATATACATTAAAACGCATCCATGCAGCCACGCTGCCAACCAAAATAACCACAAACACACTGAAACTTGTACATCATCATCCCTTGATACCATTTATCTTAGCCCTGCTGCCCATCACCAATATAGCATTCACATCAACCCACAACCAAGCCAATCACATCCCCACTGATCACCCATTCTACAAAAACCCACAAAACACGCCTTCAAAAAAACCATCACCCACATGTTTATTATTTCAATTTTGATCAATTGGGTTGATCACATAAGGGTTCTAGTTATTCATTTAATAAGACAACATTATGTGATTTACCAATTCCCACATTCCACAATGTTCCCATCCATAAATGGTCTAGAAATATAGGGTAACATTTAATTGTGCAAGCAAAGTCCCCCAATGACCGTGATTTTTAGTAGGCATAAGACTATTCAATTCACAACATAATATCATAGGATATAAATAATGTAACAGCATTCACAAACTTCCCATCCCCATTATATATTCCAGTTATTATATTTGTTAAACCGGTTCAAAAGTGTTTCCCGTAAACAAGAGGACACCCACCCCGCATGATAGACAATTTAGAGAGATGAAGGTAAGATCCCTACCTCTACAGGTTCTGGTCACAACGCTCCCCAAGGTCAACATTAGAAGACGTTCATTGGTATCCATCACTTCTGTCAAATCCCAGAAAAAACCACCTCGGGTGGAAGATGGGAAGGAAAGGCCAATGGGAAGACAGCTGATCCAATCTCAGATGTTCCTCCTTGTCGTTATGATCCCGTGGCCGCTGATGAATCATAAATCAGTGCTCGGAAGAAGATGTTATGGAAGGAAAAGAGCATTCGAGTCTCTTGGGAGAGCTCTGTTCGAGGGAATTGGTAGGAGATGTGTGAATTGAAAAGAAGGAGAGGACCCCAACTTTTATAAGAGAGAAAAACAAATGTACAAGGTGTGTAATTCCTTGTACAGAGCGTGTACTCATCCATTTCACACGGTCACCACAGGGCTTCAAACACGGCCTTCAACGCGGAACGCATCCATTGACTAGTCAACACACGGTTTGAGGGTAACACGTACGTGGTGAGGGACTAAACGGTGTGTAGTATGAGATACATGGTGTGTACTCATTTATTTTCACACGGCAAGGACACTGCTCCAATACGACACAAGTCCGTTGACTGGTCAACACACGGTTTGAGGGTAACACGTACACAAGGAGGGACTACACGGCGTGTAGTATGGGATACACAGTGTTTACACATTTATTTCACACGGCATGGGAACATCGTTCAACACGCGTTATACCCAGTGAGGGGGTACACTGCATGTACTCACACTACACGGTGTGTAGTTTCAAAATTCTGAAAAGTGTGGGAAAAGTCCATTTTACCCTCCAGAACACTTCAGGACCTTATTTTTGACAAAGGAATGGGCCAGAGAGGTCTGGGCCATTACATCAGCCTTTCAGGTATTGATTCCTTGTATCGGGCCTTTTTTATGTAATAATTCACAGATTTTGGGAAACTAGGGTCGGGGCATTACCATATTCTCCTGATATTTAATGCTTTATAATGATATTATTTAATTATTCATAATCATGTGTTTCTCAAGTGGTAAATTATTTTTTAACTAAAACCCACATTTTTTATTTTTGATGATTTATTCTTATAAAATCATTGTATTTTTTTCAATTAATTGAATATGTTTTTATGTAGTTATTTATATATACAATAATGTTTTAAAATTTTAAATATTAAATTTATTTTAAATGTGGCAAGGTGGTATTCGAAACATTGATAAAAAAATATATTTTAAAATTTCACGTAATATGTTTTTGAAAATGTATTGGTTGTCTTATGAATTAAAATGAAATTCTATGAGTGACATGTAAAAGATTTCTATATTTTATTAATTTGTATATGGACATTTAACAGTTGATCCCTATATGGCGTATATGGAGGATTGATTCCCATTATAGCTAACAAGTGATCTCGCTAGAGATTATAAGAAGGCTGGAGCCCCATTATAGATCAAGGGTTAGAACGATGTAGCTAATGAAAATGGTTGAAGCCCATTATTTCTCATGCAGAATGGGTGATCTCGATATATATTATTCAAAGTGTGAGCCCCAATATATCTCTTCAATTAATTGTGTATTATGGATATGGAAGTTGATCATATGGTTATTTCATTTGTATGAGTGTATATAATAGTGAAATGGTAATGATTTCCCCAAAACCTATGTCATTTTTCCTGATTTCTACTTATTTTTTTAATAAATTTATTTTAATGGGTTGTCATGTTTTCACAGAACTAATAATATTCATTATTTATGTTATGTATTGACCATATTGTGATCATCCCATGGTTTTATTTTTTTCTACATGTCTTATGAATGGTAAGGACGATGAAGACACAACAATAAAATTACTAAATTACTATATTAAATAGAAATCATGGTTTATATTAATAGGTTTTCCTTTTTTGAATTAAATGGATACAGGTGGAAGTATCCCCTATGTCTTTCTATAGTTTTGTTTTGTAATAGGTATAACCTAATTATATAAAACTCTAAACCTGAAAATATCCTCAATGTGAATTCTTGATACAACTAACAATTAGGAAATGTTTAATGTTGGGGCCTTATAGTTGGTATCAGAGGTTTTCTTAGACCATGTTATGATTATGATGTTTTTAAGTGTTATGGATATCATCATGGGTTTGTAATTTTAATTTATATTATATGTTAAATGACTAATAACCCCCATTTTAGGATTATGTAATGAAATTTAAAGGCGATTAGTGGTATTTTTGTAGACATTCACATTTGAGGAAATTATGTGTTATAAGTTTTTGGAATGAAAAATGTGAGTTATGAAATAACATTTCATGTTAAAAATATTTTTTGTTATTATTGTGTAATTTATCTCATTTTATTAATGTTATTAGAAATATAAAGTTTTTGAGATAGGACAACACAAAATTATTGTGACACAATATCACATCATATAAAGATTTTGGAATCAAAACCACGACCAATGTCTGATTGGGATTTACCACCTACCACTAGCCTATGTGAAATCCTTGGTTTCTAAGACATATTTTTTTAGTTAAATTATATTAGCGATAAAAATGGATTTTTTTGGGAAATAATGATTTATCAAATGGATATCCTTAATATAGGAAAATGATTTGGTGATTAAGTGATAAATTTAATTTTAGATGACATTCTATCTTTTGGGAACATTTAATTATTATGGAAATTATAACATTATGGGATATTATTTGATGAGTAATGGTTGAATTTTATTTTGGAGGATCATATTTTTCTACCGTGGACATATGAAGATTTGGTTTAATTATGGAAATGATTAAGATATCATAAACTATTTGTTATTAGGTTAATTAATTTTAAGTGTAAGACTTTAAATGTAGTCAATACTATTTAGAGATAAATTTTAATATATATTGTGGAATAATATAGGATCAAAAACAAATAAATTTTGGGTTTAGAAATTTGTTTGGACTATTTTAAATAATTTTATGGACAATATTGTATTAAATGTTATTTGTTGAATTTTTTTATAGATTTTTAAATTTTGTTGATTAAGAGTTGTATTTCTTTTTATAAATAATTATCATATTTAGGGATTGTATGATTTTCTAGTAACCATTTTGGTTTTGGATAATGTAAAATGATAGGGTAAATATATAGTTTATATTTATTGAAATATGTGATTATCTAGATGTTGAATCTAGCACCTCAGGTGTGACCATGTAATCTTGAATGCTCATTATTTGAAAAAAGTTATGTTTGTGGTAGAAATTTAATAAGTGGTGGAACTGTACTTGAAAAGCATGTTTTTCCTTGTGTTCTTTATCAAAATCATAAATACATTCATAATCCTTATGGAAATAATTTTAAAATAAATACTTGTTCCATTTCTTTTTCTTATTGGGAAATCAAAAACCATTTAACCCATTATATGTAGATGGTTTTTGAGTTATCAACATTCTCCTAGTAATGTTTTCTATCACTCCCCATCTAAACAAGAAGGTTACTTTTTCCCCCACATCCATGTTTTCCTACACAGAGTCATTACATGTGATATTTAATGTGACATTTTTACTTCAATTTATTTCTTTTAAATTTATTCTTTTTTTACTCTTTTTTATATTCTAGATTTTCAATGATGTTTCTGAGTCTAATTTTAAAATTATGTGGATGCAATTTCTAAAAGGGGGGACTGATTCCAAATCCATGTGATTTATAGAATAATAAAATTTTATATCTTTTAATATTATTTACATTAAAAGTAATTTTAGTTAAAATTGGAAAACATTTATGAAAGAATAATCTAAATGCAATAATGGGTTTCTCTGAAATCTTACGTTGGGCACAACATTGAGTAATACTGAATAAATATGACAATAATATTTTTATTTTTTTAAATGGTAGTAAACACCTATAATTTAAATTAGTTATATTGAATATAATTTACTATATTATGATATTACAATTTTTTTTAAATTATTTCAAATTTATCCAATGAATTTTAGAGGCTTACAAAAATAATAAATCCCATTTGAATCATAAAATGCTCTAGTATTTCTAAAAGGTCATTTTACCAACTTTTGATAGTGAACAATTTATAGATATATATTTTTAACATTAATAGGTTATATTTGAAAAAATGATCATATTATTTAGAATCTAGACATGAAATTTTACCACAGTTGAAATTTTAGTATTTTTTGATCAAGATCCATATTTTTATGAATAGCGAAAAATACTGCATTTTAATTCAAAACATAATTTTCATCTAATTTATTTATATAGATATATTTACTTGTTAAATTATTTTAAAGGTTAATTATAACACATTTGTATAATTTAATCCATTTATAATCATTGGATGTATTGTCACCTTTAAATTTGACAACAACACATTCAATCATTTGATGGTTTTTATTTCTTAAAAACTGACATTCTGTTTTTGACAACGAGAATAAAATTTAAATTAATTGGTAATTATTATATGTTATGAATTTGAAGAAATTTATTACATATTTTAAATCATAAGTTCCATGTTGTGTAAACTTCTAGTTTTTATTTTTTAACATTATAAATAGTTACTTATGTAATTATTTTATATGTATCATGGTTAAATGGTAAAAAGGGTAAATTAGGATAAAATAAAATATTATAATAATATAAAACTACATTAAAACATGTTCTAATTATATTTTTGGCCATATGTCCTACCTTGATCACCCTTGTATCGATTTTAGGACACCATGGATCAACATCGGTGTAAAAAGGACCTTTTAAAATGTTTATTCCAATAAAAATGGAAATATAACATAATCTTTTATCTCCTCACAAAAAAATTAATTTGGATATTATAAATTATATATTTGAAAATAAAAAGTAATTATAAGGATAAAAATATTTCCTACATCATGGTATTTTATTTATAATTTATATACCTTTAACAAATTCATTTTTTTACGACATAATTATGAGGGAGTGACTAACATATTAATGAGAGATTGAAATAAATGTTTTTATAAATATTAGAATATAATTAATTTGAAAATTTTTATGCCATCGACAAATTATCTGTATGAAATTGAAAAGTAATAGATGGGTTATTGACTTTTTTTAATGGAATAATGATGTTATGACTTTTAAAAAATCAATTAATAAATACTGTCAAAATGTGCCAAATGAGTTTCTAAAATAAATTATATTATATTAAATGATATTTAATTCATAAAAATCTATGAATCTGCCAAAAAAACTAATAATATTATTCAAATATCAATAATGATCCAATTTTGGTTTTATCGTAATTATATAGAAAATATAGTAACAATATAATATTAAAATATAAGAATACATTGTAAGAGTTAATGTTTATAACTAAGGGTAAAATGTGAAAGATAAAATAAATTTTAGACCAATTCTTGAATAAAAAATTTTCATTGATAGGATTTTGACCCATCCATACATTATTATATAGATTTATAACTTTGGATCATTTATAATTTGAAAATAAATTTATAATAAAACAATATTTCAAGACACTCATAAAGTGACCCTCCTCCCTCTTATAAAAGGCCACCAGATCTACCCACTTACTCACACATTAAATGTGGCATGGTGTTATTCGAAACATTGATAAAAAATATATATTTTAAAATTTCACGTAATATGTTTTTGAAAATGTATTGGTTGTCTTATGAATGAAAATGAAATTCTATGAGTGAAACGTAGAAAATTTCATGATTTTACGAATTTGTATATAGTCATTTAACAGTTGATCCCTATATGGCGTATATGGAGGATTGATCCCCACTATAGCTAACAAGTTATCTCGCTAGAGCTTATAAGAAGGCTTGAGCCCCATTATAGCTCAAGGGTTATAACTATGTATCTAAAGAAAATGGTTGATGCCCATTTTTTCTCATGAAGAATTGGTGAGCTCGATATAGATTATTCAAAGTGTGATCCCCAATATATCTCGTCAATTAATTGTGTATTATGGATATGGAAGTTGTTCATATGGTTATTTCATTTGTATGAGTGTATGTAATAGTGACATGGTAATGATTTCCCCAAACCTATGTCTTTTTTCCTGATTTCAACTTATTTTTTTAATAAATTTATTTCAATGGGTTGTCATGTTTTCACAGAACTAATAATATTCATTATTTATGTCATGTATTGATCATATTGTGCTCATCCCACTTAAAGCAGCATAAGTTTAGTTGATGCGGATAGGGTGCTATCTAGAAATATCCTACCCTCTTGGTAGGATATTTGTGAGGTGGGACCCGCACGAGGCCCACCGTTTCTTTCCACTAAGTAACGCACCCACACCCCCTATTAAGCGAAGTCAACCGTGCGTTTTTCTGGTTAAGAAACCCCTCTATTTAATTGGGCTGTTAAGTTTTACAATTAATTCTTCGAATTAATTGATCGTTTCTTATCCTTTTTTTTCAAATTTTTAAGTTGATAATAAAATAAGTTGAGGGCTTATTTTATTTTTTTGAGGGGGTTTGTGTTGTGTAAAGAATTTGGGAGAGCAGAGAGAGAATTCTTCGTTCTTCGACGAAGAACGCAAAGATCGCGAAGAACGTGAAGAACGCGAAGAACGCTCCAACCTCCGATGGAGAATGCCAAACCCCTGGAGATCGACGATGTGACACCGATGACTTTCCATCCGCGACGAGATAATCCGTGATGAACCCTCAATCGATGAAGCTTGAGGTAGGGGTTTTATTTATTTATTTCGTTCGTGAATACTATCTTGTCGTTCTTCGTGAAAATACGAACAATTGTTAACGACTAATGAGAGGGGGCCGGACCGCACAAACACGGCCGAACCTTTTCCATTATTCATGTTGTTTCTTATGTGGATGGGAAGAAATGGTGTGGTTCCGTTTCACCACGTGGAAATCACATGACAAATATTACACGATGCCGTCGCGACATGCCGTGGAGTTGAACGAGGACACGACGCAGTCACGCCGCGTCGATGAAAACCGTAGACACCACGGCCGGAGCGAAGCCATGGTGGAAGGGCGTGGTGCCGTCGCAGCACGCCGGAGAACCACGAAGACAACATGTTTTGTTTTGCCGTGCGTATTGATGGGTGATGACAAACGGGGCCGCAAGGGCGATTTGAGGGCTTTGCAGTAAAGATCGGGTCCCAGGAGGACCACTGGAGAAGACCGTGCACAAAACGGACCACCGGAGCGCGTCTGGTGGCCTGCAAGAACTCCCGCCGGCGCGCCACGCCGGCGCAGCGGCGCCGGCGGTCGGAGGCACCGGCAGGCAGGGGCCGGCACGCCGCCGAAAAAACCCGTCGTGGCTGAAGTCGCGGCAGCGACGCTGTTCCGCGACCGCGCAGAACCGGTGGATGGACGCGGCCAGGCTGCTGCGTCCCGTTGACTTGTGGCGGTCCCATGAGGGGTCGCGCTTCACATCTGCGGGGGCAGCGCGCCCCCCACCCTCGGCTCGGCCGTAGCCGCCGAGCCGACCCGCCGGTTCGGCCAGGTCGCGCCCAGGCCGGGCCGGGTCGCGCCGGCCAGGGCGGGTCTAGCTGGATCGGACCCGGGTCGTTCTGACCCGGTTCAGCCGACCCAGGGGGGGTCGGGCCGGGTCTCCCTAGGCCCAGAACCCCCGTTTTTGGACCACTTTCGGTCAAATGCCTGTAACATGAGCTACGTGTCTCCAAACGAATCGTCGTTAGCGGCAACACGATCCTAGAATCCAGACGGTCGTTTTAGTATATCGCACTCAAGGTTTCAGATTACTTTGAGTTCTGCCGGGTTGGTTCGGATATGAAACCAATTGGGTCCTCGGAGCGGAAACGCTCATATCTTGAGCTCCGGACGTCTGATTGACATGCCGTAGACTTTGATGGATTCCTCTAAGGGAGACGGATCTTTTGGCTTACTCCACTCGAGGTTTGGACGCAGTTGGAGTATGGTCGGGTTGGTTTTATCTTAAAAACCAACCTGGCCCCCGGGACGAAAAAGCCAATAACTTCTAGACCGGGCATCCGATTGACGCACCGTCTGTTGCGTTGCGTTCCTGTTGACAATACGGAACTTTTGGCATCATTCGCCTGAGTTTTGGATGCAGTTGGATAGTGGTCGGGTTGAATCGCACACGAAATCCAACCGGGCCCCTGGAACGGAAAAGCTGATATCTTTCAGACAGAACGTCTGTTTGACGAACCGTCAGCGGCGTTGGTGATCTCGTTGAGAAACGGTCCCAATGAGTATACCCTATGAGGGTTCGGGGTACAGTTGAGATACGTCCGGGTTGGTTCTCTCACGAAACCAACCGAGCCCCTGGGACAAAAAGGCTAATAACTCACAGACCGGGCGTCCGATTGACGCGCCGTCTGTTGCGTTGAGACCCCTATGACGAGGCGGTCCTTTGAGATACTTCTTTGTGGGACTTTGTTATACTTGTTGTATCGACCAGTAGCTCATGGAGCGGACCCTCCCGGAGACGAGCATGCGGAGTACGGAGACCGTGTATCCGGCTGAGACCTAATGACTGCTTGACCGAATCGACTTGGAGTTAGTCGACTAGCCCATTGGACGGAGCGCCCGGTATTTGGCGACAGACCCATGGTGGACGGAGCGCCCGGTATTTGGCCGTAGACCTGTGATACTCGACAGGATGAGTACCTATGTAGTCTATTAGGGGGATCGCCCGGTATTTGGTGACAGACCCACAGCGGACGGAGGGCCCGGTAGTTGGCTGCAGACCCGCGGTACTCGACAGGAGGAGTACCTCAGCAGTGTTAGGTTAGTGAGCAATACCTCGGAGTCGGGACAGGACCACTGTACACTCCAGAGATGGATCTCTTCAGCAGTTACAGTTTCGATAATGAAAATCCTGGTTTGAGCTGAGACTTTTGACCCTTGTGTTTACCTCATGATTGAGATGGGTAACTTGATAAGATAGGTATATGTATGGGCATATACCAGGTTAGTGGTTATCCGTTGATTTCAAAATCCTTGTGTTTCCTCATGATTGAGATGGGTTACTTGATAAATTAGGTATATTTATGGGCATATATCTACGTAAAGGTTATCTGTTGAGATCATCTTGTGGTTATCCTTGTTGGTTTAGTGAGACCTTGAGGGTCTTGGGGTCCCTACTGAGTATCGTTATACTCACCCCTGCACGGGCTATGCCCGCATCCCGTTGTGTTGGTTGCAGACGACGAGTCAGTACCCGGAGGTGGACTACACGACAAGTCAGTAACCGGAGGTGGACTAAACGACGAGACGACACACAGAGGTGGTTGACGGACGAGAGCATGGTGGAAGCTATCTGTACCTACCCTTCAGGTGGGATCCGTGGTGGACGACCAGGAGCTGCGCTATCTGTACCTACCCTTTAGGTAGGATCCGAGTAGGATGACCCAGGAGCTGCTTCCTTATTCCAGCTGTTTGTATTTTTTTTTTCTGTTGTGACTTGTTCAGTTGTAGTTTTACTTTCTTTTGGGTTTGTATTCTGTCCCATTTACTTTTTAGCACTTCTCTTGTACTTAGTGTTTACTTTTTCCTCCTACTTACTATGTGGTGATTGTTTTCTTTTATAAATGCAATGCCTTCCCAGTTATCGGGATTTACGCCTTTGGTGCTAGTCTCCAGCCCATTGACTATGGAAGGCGGGCTTGGGGTAGTCACGACACGGGCCCCGAGGACGGGTCATGACAAATTGGTATCAGAGGAGGAACCCAGCCTTAAGTGCGTGGTGCACTCCCTGGGTTGAGATGTAGGGCCCACAACGAGGGTGTTTTGCTCTAAATGGGGGTGATTGTAACATCCCCAAATGATAAAGGGATTAATGACTAAATGATATGACTCATGTCAACAAGGTGCACCTTCCTTTTCCGGAACCTGTCTGATTAGAAATCCACAGTTATGCGTGCTTGTCCTGGAGTAGTGATCAGGATGGGTGACTTCCTGGGATGTCTCCCAGGGTGTATGTGAGTGAGGACAAAGTACACTCAAAAGGACATGTGTTGGCCTGTGGGGACTATCATTAGTCAGATGATCTGTTCATGCACGTGGGTGGACCCTGGGGTGGTCCCCACGTGTCTGCGGGGCAACTGGTGGTACCTGGTGGGCCAGGACCCAACGACCATGTTAAGCCGGGGTGGTTGTGCTGTCACTGGGGCCCGGTTGTCACAATTTTATTTATAATTTATATATCATTAATAAATTAATTTTTATATGACACAATTATGAGGGACTGACTAAATTTTTAATGAGAGATTCAAATAAATGATTTTATAAATATTAAAATATACTTAATTTTAAAATTTGTATGCCATCCACAAATTATTTCGATGAAATATACAAGTAATAGATGTGTTATTGACATTTTTTAATGGAATAATGATGTTATGACTTTTAAAAAACCAATTAATAAATACTGTCAAAATGTTCCAAATGAGTTTCTAAAATAAATTCTATTATATTAAATGATATTTTAGTCATAAAAATATATGAATCTGCCGACAAACTTATAAAATGATTCAAATATCATTAATGATCCACTTTTGGTTCTATGATAATTTTAAAGTAAATATAGTAACAATATAATATTAAAATATAAGAATACATTGTAAGAGTTAATGTTTATAACTAAGGGTAAAATGTGAAAGATAAAATAAATTTTAGACCAATTCTTGAATACAACATTTTCATTGATAGGATTTTGACCCATCCACACATTATTATATAGATTTATAACTTTGGAACATTTATAATTTGAAAATAAATTTATATTAAAACCATATTTCAAGACACTCTTAAAGTGACCCTCCTCTCTCTTATAAAAGGCCACCACATCTACCAACTTACTCACACATTTAATGCACTTTGTATCATAAATGTTATTATAAAATAATATCAAAAAATCCCTAAATTACTCCTATAATCATAAAATTGGGAATATGGGAAATCAATTAATCTTTTTGGCTCAAATCAAAAGGATTTATGAAATCTTTAGGTAATGTCTTCTCTCATGAACTTTTTTTATTTTCCTTCTTCGCCACTACTATAATTTTTTTACATTATTTCAGAACAACAAAATTATCCTAAACATTCCATAATTTTATAACGATATTTTTTCAATGTTCTCTAACACACACATTAATTTATGGATATAGATCATTCTGTTTCGAGTATGATGAACTACTGCTTCAAGAAACGATTATTGTCCAATTTTTTCCTACTACCTCTCATAGTGTCCATTATGATGGAAATATACATATATATGATATATAATATATTTATATTTTCAAAATAATTCTGTAATTTTTCATTATATATGATGTTTATGATTTTCATTTTGTGTAAATATGATAATTTTATTTGAGGAAATGTGGAATTTCTCATGCTAAATGTGATATGACTCATTCATGGCACACATGAAACCTATAATGGAAGGTTTTAATGAACCTATGTAACATATACAATATAGATATTATACTAAAATTATAAAATACAAATTTATCATTTATTTTTCATCAGTTTAAAAATTAAAATGAAATGAATGTAGTGTTCATGTGTACGTAAAAATTACCGTCTCCACTAACGAACCATTGAATTTTCTATATAGAAATACTATTGATTATTTAAAATACAGACACACACACACACATATATATATATTATTTATATGTTATTTTAATTATAAATTTAATTTCTGAGATTATGGATGTGTGACCATATTGAAAATTGGTAATAATAACAAGTTTATTGTTTTATCCAGTATCGAACATCAATAAAATAACTGATATGAACTCGAATAATTAAATAATTTTTATAATAATTTAATAAGTAATATAAATGAATATAAAAATTGTAAATGGTTATGATGAAAGTATAAATTTAAAAATTCATATTAGTTAGGAAATTAAATTACGAATGAGACTAGTCAATCTAATGTTAAGAAACATCATATCAATCCATTTACATTGAGACACATTTTGATGTTATATACTTCTATTATATTAGAAGGTGTATACACATCCCTTTTTTACATTTCATATCATGAATTACTATATTCTCATGATATTTTATATTTTTAATGATATTTTTAATGATTATTATTCATGGTTTTCTCAATATGTAAGGGAAATTTTAACTAAAAACCATGTTTTCTTGTTTGGATGATGTATTCATATTGAATCATTATATTTTATGTCCATTTTTTAAAATGGTTTTATGGATTTATTTGTATAGATATAAATGATTTAAAGTGTTAATTATCAAATTTATTTTAAAATTTTCAATTTAGTATGGGACACATGTATTTTAAAATCTCTTTTATAAATTCATTAAATTGGTTTTTGAAAATGGATTGCCTTTATTTTGAAAGAAAATAAACTTTTATAAGTTAAATGATAAAAATATAAATATTTTATTCATTGAAACATGAAATTTTAAAGTGAAATCATGATATAGAGTATATGTAGCATTGTGCCTCATTATCACTCTCAGGTGAGCCCGATATAGCATATATAAAGGGTTCATCCCCATTATAGCTCAAGGAAGACTGGTGAGCTTGATATATCAATTATAAATAGTGAGACCCAATTTATCTCCTCAATTAATTAGGTATTATATGGATTTGATTTGAAAATATAGTTATTCCATTTGTAAGAGTGAATGTAAGAGTGACAGGGTAATGTTGTCCCAATGAACCAATGCGATTATTCAATACTTTCTAATGAGTTTTTATGAAATTTTTTAATGTGTTATCATTTTTTCACTAGATTACCAATTTTGTTTCTTTATGTCACTTACTATGATATTTGTACTCACCCCATGTTTTTAATTTTTTTCACACGTCTTAAGATCAGTAACAAAAAAATTATGTTATGATGAACATATTGAATAAGTTACATGAAATGAAATATTATTTAATTTTAAAAGGGTTACCTTTTGTTAAATAAATATATACTAAATAAAGTATCGACATTGTGTTTCTATGGTTTTGTTATGTAATTGTTATGAACCAATTATCTAAATCTCTAAAATAGAAAAGACCATCAATGTGAATTCAGGATATAACTCAAGATTGTGTATTTTTTAATGTTGGGGCCTTGTAAAATACATACTAATATCAATGGGCATTCTGAAATCTCCCTATAATATATTGTGAAGTAAAATAGAATTATGTTACCTCTAATTTAACTCACGCTTAATTTATGAAGATGTTTGTGGGACACCACTGTCGATTTGAAGAAATAAATTCCTAGTAATTATAAATAAATAAATTTCATTGAGAAGTATTATTAGATTCAATCTATAATGAACTATGTATGATGTCTCCTATAAATGGTATGTTAAACAACATTTCAAAATATAATGGTATATAGATTCATAATGTAATAATGATTCATTTTCTCTTCCAATTAACTATACAGCATGTTATAAACTTATTATGATATATTATACCCAGAACACTAACAATATATGTGAATAAGGAATCCTTCACCAAGAATATACATCAATATAATTTTTAGGAAAAGAAATACAATATAAAACTATAAATCATGGTTTATATAATTCTATACATATGTATTATCTTCCTTCTCTAATAGAAAATATAAAAATAAAAGAATAATCTCAGAATTATTTGAATAACAAAAAACCACATTAATAACTTAATACTAATATCAAAACCACACAAGAAGACTAGTTGCCTCCATATTATCTTCATGAAGGATTCTGGGCTTCATATTGAATAAATTAAATTATAACAATTTGTTATATATTTTTTATTTGGATTTAAAACTCTATACAAGTCCACTATGAGTAGTTAGTAATAAACCAACACCATTAGGATTTTATATACCTAAATTGTATTTATATGCGGAAAAAATAAATAATATCCTCAATTATTATATGAAATCAACACCACACATTGCTGTAGATTTCATTATAAAATTGATATCCTATGTTTATAACCTTCATTAAACGATCTCTGAATATGAAAAAATCCTACAAATAGCATCCAAAACAACCAAATAATGTTCATCATTCTAGTCCATTATCTTGTCATCTATAATTATGCAGTCAATAAAAATCATCCAAAAATAATTCTATGAATGGATCATAAATCCAATTAATGTGTTAAATGAACATTAATTCAGAGTTATTTAGCCTAATTGACATCACTAGTAATGTATATATCTCATTATGGACCACGAATGGTATATTTTTTATATCTTTTTCATGATTCCAATGTTTGTTATATATCAACATTAAAATTATTTTATAGACACCATTTCAATTTATTTGGGTGATGAATTACTTGAAAAGTGAGAGAATGTTTTAATACTAAATTGTTAAGGGTTCGAGTTAATGGTAACAAATTTAATCACAAAACCAATAATATAAAAATGTATTATTCTTCCAGAATTTTTTTGTGTACACAATCATCCATTTATATTTTTCAATGTAATCCAATAAGATAAATAATATATTATGTTTGTATTGGGATTTATTTTGATGCCAATATTGGATTAATTAATTGGTATAATATATTCAATTATCTTTCGAAATATTATCATTTAATCATATATAATTTCTGAAAAATAATCCTTTGAATTATTGTTAGTATATAATTTCACTTTCAAAAACATGTGGGATATTAACATCATAATGATAATTGTTTGACCTTTTCAAGAAAATTAGTAGCCACTCTATGATGTATTGGAGATATTGGTCATACCTTACAAACTAAATACACCATATATTATTTCAATGAACCGACTAATAGAGTCTTTTTAAACAATCGATATATATGATACCGTCGTATTGGTAGGTATCTAGGATAATAAGAGCCCATGAAACCATCACTATTCTCAATGTATGTTAACATTAAAATTTGAAATGTGGGATAACATTATACCATCAAGTATGATTATTTAACTAAAAAAAATATAAAAACGTTCATTAATATTATCCCAAACTCAATAACTAATTATACAATAAAAAACATTGGTTATATTAATGTGTAACACAAAACATATTTTCATATTTCAAAAAAAAATTAAAAAATTCAAACCATTATTTATATATCAAAATCACTCACAAAGGCCAACCATAAATTTTATAAAACACATGGTGTGAAACATTTAACAAAACAATGCAATTTAATACATAAAATGGAAGAAATTGCCACTTTTCAAACAAAATAATCATTACAAAGATTAAACATCACTGTTTAAAATTAAATTAAGGTAAAAAATAGTTATTAATGTTGAAATGAATGTTAAAAAGGAAACATAACAAAAATCATATGATCTTAACCAATTCTATCTCGAAAAACACCACAAATTTTCCAAGAGCCCTGAAAATCCATGTGAATCTCTAAAATTAGAAAACCCGCCACATAATCCAAATGAAACATAATCCCTAGACTCACATTACTAATTGATAATATTAACTGAAGAGAAAATGGAAGGAGAAATAATAAACAGAAGGGAAGATGAGACTACCATGGGAAATATCCCCAAAATCATGAAGAAGTCACATGATCCACATCATAGAATAAGAGTAGAGGCTTGGAGAGAAAGGGAGGAGATCCCATTGGGTCATAATTTCTATTAAAGTAAAGAGGTTGAATTTTGTGGATACAGTCTTGAGACGGTAGAAATGACATTTCAAAATATTAATGACCTAGACAATTTTTATAGTCAGGCATCATGGTTTAACAAATCTTGCACCAATCATGTTCCCCATATTTGAAAACCTGGGTACTCACAATGTTTTAATACATAGTTTAGTAATCCATGAACCAACCATGAGACATGGATCAATCCAAAATGGTAGGACCATGAACATTCCACATTGTTTTAATATCTTTTTGTGGGTGGTGCACCATCGACCAGATGAATTAAAAATATCACATGGTTTGCTGGACCGTGGAGCATAGTTTTCACTAACTGGGAAAAAACTGTGAACTATGTACTTCTGAGAGCAAATATTCTATTTTTCACCCGAAAAAACCCATGAATACTATGGAATAGTTTATGGGCCAAAACGAAACAAAAGAAAACATCAAAATTTAATACTGGAAAACCCGAAACTCGATTTGAAATAAATTATCAAAGAATGAACTACAAAAAGGGATGAAATAAAAAATATGTGCACGAAAAATGTCCCCACCATAACGATTTCTACCCCCAGGATGACACACCATCTCTATATGATCCATGAAGGACAAGGTATTTCCCCACATACATGAATCCAACCTCAGAAACAAAGAACACATTAACCACAACCAGGAGAAACTCATACCTCATACATAAATGTTCCAATAAACCCATGAAACATTATGAGAATAAATCATAAAATCAAACTACAACTTGCATGACATAACCAAAGTCAAAACCATTGTGTAAACTCATAAATACCAATGTTCACCCAAATCCAATAGAACTCAAAATAAAAATGGGAGGCCAGAACATACTCCCCACCATAAGAATAAACTAACTACAGATGTAATCGTAAAAAGATACATAATGCACCTCCCAATCATTAATTAATTTTCAGAATTGACTGACATGGGAAACACATTATTGGATAACACCAGAACTACACCCCGCACAAATCCGAAAGCACAAAAAAGTAGAGCTCCAATATAAGATAAACCAATACATATATAAAACCATAAACCACAATATATTATCTCTCTTAGAAGAAAAAATTTCCAAAAAAACAGAATCCAAAACTAATCCACCCGAAAAAACATAAAATGATAGGGAAAATTATCAAAAGTAAACTTATGTTACCCACTCCATAACAGTGAAGAAAATAGCTATTAAAATATTCTACATAGCCCTAGAGATTCCTAACTATATGAAAATCTTCACAACAGAAATATGAATGGAGCACTAATATCTCGACACATTTTTTCCCCACAGATAGTGGCGTATAATTCTCAGTCAAAAAACCTAATTTTGGTTCCCCAAATAGTGACACAACATTGTAGGTGATACTGAAAGAAAACATCACACAATGGGACTCAACATTCTGGAAAATTCACTTTCAAAAAGATATAAATTCATAATATGTACACACATAATCCTTTTTCATCACGAATTATAGATTACAAAAATGAGATATAGGAGAAAATGCCTCCAATACGAATAAATTTATTCATAATATTACCAAAGGATAATATATTTTTTTAAAACTGAAGTTCTCATGAGATATACAAGATCCACATTCACAATTTAGATAGGAACTACACCAAAAAATCACTACCCGATAGTAGCATTACAAAAAAGAATAATTGCAGAGGAAATGAAATTAAAATGAACAAAAAAAAACAGACAACTCCTATAAAATGTCTCCATGACACTTCTTTGAAATGCCCTATCAAAACCATTTAATGATACCAAGGTGTGCATAGGAATGAATTTTTTTCTGAACTCGGACATGAAATATTCTTCTGATCTATATTTTTGTGTTATTGAGAAAATAATATCATTCACGTAAAAGAAAAACATGAATTGTACGATGTCTTTTTAATCACGTGACCATCACCAACATCTTCAAGAAGCATCCCCATCAAAATACTGGAATTCCAGTTACATGTTAAATAAACCGGAGGAATATTTTCTATCTATGGAACTCCAACTAACATAACACCAACACAAACTTCTCTCCTTACCATGACATGAGAAGTGTTTACTCAAATATTTGACACCTTGGACTATATATCAGGATGAAAACCATAGCCAAAATTTCAATCCTTCAATGAATAATCAACAACATACTCTAAAAGATAATCATCTATATCTAAAAAATGACCGAATATATCCATAAAAAACAATTAAAATTGTGAATAAACAAGATCTATATATCCTTCCCCACCTATAATAACTCATATAAATATTATCATATGAAAGAATCCTTAAATAATTCATAAGAATGTTCATCCTAAGGCTCGATTTTTGTTATTGAATTCTACAACATCATGGTCAAAACATCAAGAAAATGGTAGAATAAATTATATTTGGAATCCCAGGAACCTTAATAATACTGAAGTTTCTTTCAATTTTCGTCATCCATGCTTCCACATTGAAGGATCTACTTATCCATACAATATATGATGATTCAACATACTAAATCCATTAGGTATGTCAATGATTTGATCAACTGGATGGTCTTACCATGGTGAAAAACCCTTGGACACACTTCGAATATCCATTGAATTAT
Source organism: Viscum album (assembly GCA_963277665.1). Lineage (NCBI taxonomy): Eukaryota > Viridiplantae > Streptophyta > Magnoliopsida > Santalales > Viscaceae > Viscum > Viscum album. Next base: position 1,600,344,791 of record OY728136.1, read on the forward strand.
TGTTGGGTTGTACACTAAGAGATAATATAACCATGAACCCAATCAAAACAAACTCATCCACAAGTATTCTCAATCTACAAACAATGCAAAAAAAAAACTTCCAAATTCACAGGGAAAATAAAATAGGCAAACAAATGTTATCATAAAATCATAATTTTCCAATTTAAAACACCATTGATAATCAATAAAAACTCGATGATTTACACACTCACAATTGATATTTCCTAGAAACATATAAATTCATGATCTTGTGTCAAAATGGGGACCCATAAACTCATTCCAATTTGGGAACTCATCTGCACATCCAATCAAATATTCAATTTCCAGCACATTTCGTTTCTTGTAATCACTCATGGGAATTCTTATGGTCAAGAAAAAAACGTCTACATTCCAAAAAATAATATTCAACCCATTCTATCAACATCTAAAAATTATATCCATTTTCGATATTTCATAAATACATAAAAAATATTCAAAAAAACTCTTCCATATCCCGCTCAATAAAAAAATTTATACAATATTTCCAAAAACCATTTTCAAAGTCCACACCTCAATAAATTTTCTTCCATTAAGAAAAAAACGTATTGTGAATTCAATTAAAAACTGAATTATTCTCATTCAATATATTTTCGATAGCTCAACATTTCCCACTTATGAATAATTTAAAAAACTGTATTCAAATAAACTTTTACATAATAACAATTTTTTTGATATCACCCCAATTTTTTAATATAAAAATAATATCTCAATTAACTCACACCCACATTACGCAAAAATATGAATATAAAAATAAATTTTTTATTTCCTCTTTCAAAAATAAACATAAAACTCATTTTACACATTCCCAAAACAAAATCATTACAAATTTATGTCCATATTTAAAAAATAAAAAATAAAAATTTTAAAAGAAAATATCAAAATCAATGAATATTTTAAACAACTCGCAAAGGGAAACTAGTGTCGATGGGTGGCCTAGCCATATAGTTAGAGGTCATATGCCAAGCGCACCATCATCATGGTGAGTCTTCTAGGTATGTGTCCCGAGTTCCTCATGGCTTTCCAAGACATATGATATCACTGATACCTTTATCCAAATGAAATATTTATATCCCAATCCCAAAAAAAACCACATGAACTGAATAAATAATAAACCTTCACATCCCTTAGTACTCATAGTTTGGTCTAGGAAGTGTTGGACTGACATTCCCCAAACATTTTACATATATCTAGAAGTCTAACTCTATATACCATGATATACGCATAAAAAATGTGCCCAAAAACTAGGTCCTCCATTGAAACCTATTCTGATACCATTTTGACACTAACTAGCCATTGTCGACACCAAAGGGTTAACCCAAACCGACCTATGACAAGGCTCGAGAAGCATTACCGATCCTTCTAGGATGGAAGCTAGTGTCAGGGAATCAAAAGAAAAATAAACTGAATGAATTAACCAAATATAAATAATTAAATCTTTCATAAAAGTGAATGTTGATATGATTAAATATAACAATTAAACATATTTTATATTATTTATGAAAATACAACAATCTACACAATATAAAATATGTTGAACCTTATGACCGTAACATCTCCATTAGAACCAAAGGTTCACCCCCCATACCAAATCAATTATCTCCCACTACGATCTAAAACAAACTGAAACCATCACAACAAGATAAACACAATAAATAACAATACGATTAAGTACTAAAACATAGAAAGGGTTCCTAAAAAATTCTACTCACAATGAACTTCATTTAAAAAATGAATCAATAATATTTTAATATAAATAAAATATATAAATGAAATAATTTTCAACACATTTTCCACTAAAACGGTATATATCCCTACTAATCCATTAAATCCAATTTCCCTTCCAGGAAGGACACATACTCACTATTATCAATAATAATGCCATTTTCTTTTGAAATGTCATAAAAGGTGTAAAACATTTCCACAAAAAAATTCCAATAACACTTGAAAGAAAATTAACACTTTTTTCCAGAATCCACAAAACAAAAAGGGGAATGAACAACAAGATTACTATATGAGTAATGAAAAATATCACACAAGAGTAGATAACAAAAAAAATATCTAATTCATATGAAACAAAAAACTATGTACTGTTGAACTGGGGAAAACCTAGGACCTCGTGAATAATAAAGAATATAATATACATCTTGTCTCATCCAAAAAATAATTCATCACTCAATTAAATCATTATCTCCCACACGCTCAACCACACACTACCTGCTCAGGCCAAGGGGCACTATCCTATACCCATTAAAACCAAACACATTATCAAATTATGGGTTATGGGTATCTAATCGGAGTAGAATCCATTGCTAGTGCAAAAATTGTTCTTAGAAATTTCACTAAGAATACCAGGATCTAATATATAGAGTATAGAGAGGTGACTCAAAAAATTAGAACAATGAATCCAAGAAAAAACACACATAAATAGATATATATATATATCACACACATTCATCAGCTTGAGCCACTCTAAGGGTAAATAACTTGGCTTATAACACATAGATCTCAAAGGAGTACATGCTTATGATCTCTTATTCTTATTAAAGTAAATGGATCATGATAAATAATTATAAAGGATGAAACATAAATTCATAATAATGGATCATGATGCTACCATAATTTGGAAATTACTTTCCATTAAATATAAAAAAGTCAAGATGATTGTTCATGGATAGTTTTCATGATAATCACTTTCAAAATTTTCACAACATTAGGAAGCTGCCCTCAAGAACACATACAAAACCCATCATCTTAATAGAACAAAAATCAACTATTAAAAAAAGGTGAAAATTTTCAACATAGAATTAAATGTTTTCAAAAAGGAAACCAACAAATTTTAATTCACAATAAAAACCATGTTTATAAGAGAAATGCATTCCTATTTTTAATCCGACATCACTTTGAAAACCCATTCATGATTCCCAAAAGAATATCAAATAAAATAAAGTCATTTTAAAATATTAACAAAGATTTTGGTATCATAAATAACTCATGATGGACTACCATTACTTTTATCAAATACATTGGGTGAAACATTTAACAAAATAATTCCATTTAGATGATATAATTGAAGAAATCACCACATTTCATGCCAAAAAATTACTCCAAAAAATCAAATATAAATGTATTATATTTATATAAGGATATAAAATAATGAACACAATGATTAATATATTTAAAATCTATTTCTAATGGGAAAAATACATTAAATCACAACCTCTTCAACAACGACAACCCGAAACAACAACGTGATGTTTCTATGAGCAAGGAAAAACCAAGAGAAACCATATGACAACTACACTAGAAAAATAAGAAAAACGACACATGAAAACAAGAACCAAATGAAAATCGGATATTATTATCTCATGAGAAATTGGATAAATAAAGGATAGGGAGAATGACATTGGAGAATACCTAGATAAATAAACCCACAATCTTGAATATATCAGTATATCCACTCCATCAGAAAAGAATGGTGGCATGGAGTGAAAGGGATGGGATCCATTTGGGTCACAAAAATCATGAATGGATGGAATGAGGCATTATGGGGACAAAATACATAGATAATAGAAGATACATATCACAATTTTATTGTCTTGTACAATGTGCATGATTAGGCCATATAGTTTACCAAATCATGGGCCAATCGTGCACCCCTTAATGTAAAAACCATGTATTTCACATGGTTTATTTACATAGATATGTATGTTGTGTACCATATATCTGATTTGGTTCTATCTATAATTGAATGATCAAGTTAATTCCTACTGTATGGTTTGGCTAACCATGTGTTGGTCGTGCACCCTCAACGAGACTCCTTCTAAGGATCAAACAGTTTTTAGGAGCATGGAGCACAATATCCCCTAACCATGAAGAAACTATTTTCCACCTAAAATGAATCCAAAAGAATCCATTTTCACTATAATCTATTGATAATTTTTTTAAATAAATTCAGGACCAAAACTATACAAAATAAAACCTCAAAATTTAAACCCAGAACACCCAAAACATGAGAGGAAAACATTGATGCAAGAATGAACTAAAATAAGTTATAAAAACAAAAAATTGTGTGTGTTATTTACTAATTATAAATATTTCATTAATATCATAATTATTTCACGTATATCCGAAAGATTAATTAAAAGTATCCCAATAATCTTCCTTGTAATGTGTTATTTTAGTATGAATCAGATATCATTATGAGGCGGCAGACCACGATACAAGCAAAGGAATTTATCATATCCCCAATGGAATAGAAATTAATTTTTTAATATAGAAAAATAAATCCAAATGTATATATATTTTATAAATATCATATATATGATTTACACTGATCATCATAACCAATCATGATATGTGTTAACTAAAAAATGAATAGAATAGGTTCGATAGTTTGTATTCAACTCTACACACAATTCATGATTCACAACCAATTTCATGGAATTGGGGATTATTTTATATCATTACATTAACATAATAATATATGTATTCTTAATATACAAAAGTAATTATATCATAATGGTATAATAATAACATAAGGATGTGGAGGATGAAATAAAAAAACTCATATTCAAGAAAGATTCATATTCTTTATATACCCAACTAATGTTTTATCCAAAGGAATTCATTAGTTATATTTTTACATAAAATAAGGCTTCTAGGATGAGGTTATTGATGTTTTGAATTCATTTTTAGGGATTTTCCTATTCAAAATGGTTTTAATGTGTGATTATTAGAGGAGAGTTAGAGGTCTTTTTTGTATATTGAGTGGCACTCTTGTAATTTTTGAAGGAAAAAGGTGTAACTACATTTATCACATTTCAAATGGTTAATATAAATATTATTCTAGAGAAATATACATGTTAAGGTCAAAATATTTCGAAATAATTTATTTCTATTTTTTTTAAATTTTAACCCTTTAATTTTTTGTTTAACCCCCATTAAATCAATTGTTAGCATAATTGTTGTAAATAATTATTATTCTTTTTTACTTTTTATTATTGTATAAAAGTAGGTATACCATATTATATAATATAAATAATTTTGGTCAACAATTTTGAATCCATTTTACAAAATTCCATTCATATAACTAAAAAATTGTAATTTAAAATTAATCATGCAGATATGACGAGAAATCCAAGTTTTAACAAGAAATCATTCATAACATTACATTTTTTTATATGAATATTAAATATTAAAATGATTAAAATTTGGTAACCTGTATTAATATATATATAAATAAACTCAATATAATTTTATAGAAATTCACAATATAGTATAAATTTATAAGAAATTTAGACGAAATAAAAGTTTTCAATTGAATGTAATAAATTTTCACTATTCATCATATGACATTTCCTTTGAAAAAACACATGAAAAATAACATAATGATAAATTAGATATTATGATTTAAAAAATTATGTTATTTTTATGAAATAATTTTTCTAAATGTGGTATTTGTTTTAAAATTATATTTCTCAACTACGATTAAAATGACTTATAAATAAATAAATATTTCATAAAACATTTTTTTATATTTAATTATTCTTAATAAATTTCTAATCACTAGATAAAGATAATATTTATAATATATGCATTTCTACTCATTCTATATAACTTTAAATATAATATTTAGTTTTACTTTATAAATAATACATTATTAGAGTATCTTTATTTAGACCTTATATTGCATGAATCACAAGAAACTATTGAAATTAAATTAATTTTTAAGGAAATAAATTGTAATGTATTGGATTCCCAAATACCCAATACAGAACTAAATCATATGACTCTTAAAATAATTATATGTAAATATATTTTCATGTAATGATATAATAGAATGGTTTACTATTTTTAACATGTCTATATAATATTATAGAATTTAGAAATGAAATCTAAAAAAATAATATATTGAATAGGAAATAAGGGATGTAATTTGGTAAATTAAAATATAAAAACACATATTCCCTTTTTAACTCATTATATATTTTCTAATTTCACCATGAAATATAAAAAATATACTACCATTTAAATAATGGATCATACAATGGATGATTCATCACCATTAAATGTCATTATTCATTGTTATCCTACATACATGTCTATATTTCCATGGAAAACACATAAATATCCTTCTTCATATCATTCAAAAAATAATTATACTCAATATCTATATTCTTCTTAGTGGTAATTTGATGATCAATGAACATGGATTTATTCACATTACTCAATATTTCTTATTTAAATTTGTACATAATTAGATAACATAATGTCATTTCAAATTAGGAACCACATTATTTATAATAATTAAACTAATGAAACAAACCAATAATAAAAATTTATTTCACTTGAAAAATAAGATCCTCATTATGAACCCCCATAATTATTTATTACAATTATGAATACACTAATACTGGATCCTAAAGGGAATGAGCATGTGTACACAATTTCAATTAAATCATTTGTTTAATAATTAACAAGAGGTTAATTTTTTAAATATATCATAGTTGGTCATGAATTATATTGTTTACTCAAGTAATCAAATTTAATGATTTATTTACCTGAATGATAGTGAATCTTGGAATCATAATCATGCACCATTTTCAACAAACTTCATTACACCAGGTTGAATTATTTTTTACAGAATATATACAATTAAATAATAATGGTCCGCATATGTTTTATATTTGAAATTATATAAAATATATCCTTAAATAATAAAATCTAAAACCACCATTGACAGATCATGATCTTTAAATGGGTACATATTCTCATCCATTTCAAATTGATGTGAATCAAATGAAATACCATCATCATCTTCCTTAAAGAAATATCCAAGCCACTTAATTATAGATTCACTATTATTAAATAACACAATATTACTAGATTCCATGTCTATCACATGGGTATTAACCAATATTTATTTAATTTCCAGAAAACCTCGTTCACATTAATGAATATTATTTAACTAATTATTTATTTTCTATTTTTATTGGGCTATATAATATTGAAATTCTATTAAAAGTTTTTATCTAGTATCAGTTTATCCTCTCATGTACTTATAAAATAATTTGTTTTCATGATGTAATTAAATAGTTAATTTTATTATAAATGTATAATGAAATAAGTGGTATTTATCTAAATTATAAAATGTATACTAATATAATAGTTATGATACATATAAAGTAATAAGAAAATTTTTTATATCTTATATGTTAAAATATTATAGCATTATATCACCGAATTAGGATATAAATATTTTGAAAATTATCAATTAATTGATGGTGTTTTGTGGAATATATATGTTTAGTTTCATTTTTTAAAATAATTTAATGACTCAAAAGTAATTTAATTTTTAATATTATGTTATTAAATATTTATAATTATTTATTATGAGTGTAATATTGTTTAAGGAGACCATATTTAATTTCTCATCATTTTATGAAATCTATTAATGTTTTAAAATTGGTATTTTTTGAAACAAAATGATAATTTTAATTAAAAATTAAAAATCACATATTTAGAAAATTATTTTCATAAAAAATTACATTTTTATAATTATACATGTCAAAAAATGGTTGGGGTATTTTTATCTATTTTTATGAAATATTTGTGTTTCTAGTGAATAATGAAATACTATAATTTAATGTATTTACCATATTAATGACATATTGATTCATAGATGATTTAATTATTATGTAATCCCAAAATATAATACTCTACTAAATTATATTAATATATCTACTGATAATTCTCATTCTATTAATAGTCTGGATAAAAAATTAATAAAAATTAATATAATATTTAGAAAAACCCACTTCCTCTACTATAAATACCAACTCTCAACAACTCTTATCCGAATGGGTAAAACCCAGGTAACCTGGTTAATTTATTCCCAATTCTATAATCATGTCTCTTCCCAAAGTCTAAGGGATTATGGACTCACCAAATGCCTAAATCCATGTTCTTTAAGGTGGTTCTGAAGGAGAATTATTCAAGAGAAAAAGTTCATCTTCCATTTTATTTTATTTTATTTTTAATTTCTTTTCTTCCATTATTATCTTTTAACCCCCACCCCCACTCGTTTCCATTTGAAATGAAAACTCTATTCTGTTATATAGAATGTAATTTTTTCTTGTTAATAGAAAAAAGCATCATCAAAATCCTCATTATCCCTCTTTTACTCGTATAATGAATATGTCATCCGTTATGAGTCGATTTACCACCATCATGGATGATACACATTAATTTTCTATTACAGCCACCAAGGCTGGTCATAATAATTTTATTATGGTTAAATATGATTTTATTATTCATATTATGATTTATATAATATTTAGAACATTTATAAAATCTTTCTGTTGGATAAAATGTTAAATGATTGTACATTTTATAGAAACATCCCCAGAAGCCTAGTTAGAGGAATGCCTCTGGCCATTTATTAATAAATAAAATGAATCAAGAATGGAAAATATTGCAAAAAAAACTATAGCTCGTAGAAACAACCTAATTAAACTAAATCAATTACATTATTGGTTCTCTAATATTTATTAATACATCTGAATAAAATATTTTTGGGATTATTTAAATTTATGGGAACATATCAATACCATTTAATTCCACTTTTATAGATTGTATTCATTTAAAAATGAAAATATACTATCAACTAATCATGAAAACCATTAATAAAATTAACCTGAAATGATGAGATTTTTTATTTTAATGAATGGAAATAAATGGGATTTAATAAAAGAATTTTAAGAATTTTAAATATGAATATGGCACAATATTATATTAATAACACTATTTAATCCATTAAATCATTAGGGTGAACCAAATTGATGTAGGAAAAACTTAAGGTAAGATATTTTTCATTAAAAAAAATACTATTATTAATTTATATTTATAAAAAATTCAAAATGATGTAGTATTCATATTTTATAACAATGTTATAGTTGTTGGGAATTATTTATGATAAAGGGTGGGACCTATATGGTATCCTTGAGGGTTATATTATAGATAGTTGTGAGGGTTACATTATAAAGTAGTTGCAAGGGATATAAATCATATGATATCCATTAGGGTAAAAAGAAAAAGTATTGTTTACTCCAAGTTACCATTATGGATTTATTTATGTATTTATGATCTATAGAAATATCATGTTTTCACAATTTAACTATATGATACATAATGGGTGAGAAGTTTTTATTTGTGTAAATGATTTCACATATTTATAAATATTCATGGAATAATAGATTCCCACCTACTTTTTATGTACCTGATTATGAATTTAGTGATCATATATATTTTTAAAATATTTTTAAAAGGGTTTAATGATATATAAGAGAAAAGGAGGATCGAAGATGAATTTTGGGAATATTATTCATGAAATGGAATCATGTTTTACATATTAAGTTTGTATTATGGATGAAATGGATTATATATTTTCCATACCCACCTTATTTGGTTCCAAGTTAATATGAATGAATAATGTAAAAATTATATAGAAATATAAACAAAAAAGATATTATTAAATATATAAAAGTTAATTATAATGAAATTTCACTAGATTATGTATTTTTTTGACTAGGTACACATTGTTGGCATCTGAGCAGTGTTTAGATAACCTTAGGGGATATGATGTTGTTAATTGAATACCATAATTGATTTTTATTCTATGGTTCATTTTAATTGATATAAAATATGAAAATTACCTCATTCCACAATATAATATATTATTTTTCAAATGTGCTTTCACGGAAGAAATAGGGAAGTAAAAGAAGGAGGGCACTAAGAGACTTATATCTTTCCGAATCAACAACATGGAATAATGGGGATTGGAACTGAGTGGGTTCTGATAGTAATGGACAAGAGGATGAAATTTATTAATGGAAGTGTAATATTTGAATGAGAACAACCATAAATACCACAAAAGAACATGATTATAGTGGAATATTTTATAAGGAAGCACCCTTTGAATTTCAGTGGATATTTTGACATGGATGTTGATGATGGGTGGATAAAATCCATCAAAATGATATTTTATGTCATGGGGAGTATATATAATCAATATTATTTTCTTTATATTTATTAATTTTAAGATGAAACATACCAGTGAAGGTAAATGGTGATGAATTTTAAGTATATCAATGCGATATATGACTTTGAATGAGATAAATTTAAGAAACATTTCTATAAAAATATTTTCCTAAGGTATTTTTCAGATGATGTAGAATAAATTAATTCAATTGAAAGAAATGATGTTTTATTTTGTGTCCATGAATCAAAAAAAAGTCAATATATTTGAAATTAATTCTCTGAATATTATTTGGGATCTTGATAGTAAAATTAAACAATTTTAATACAGATTAAATCCATGATATCTATGGGCATTGTACTCACGTGAATTCAAATGTTATGAGAAACTTGTCTGATGTGCGGAGAGAGTATAAATAGAGTTGAATAATAATCATGTGTACTTTTAAAACAATATGAAGAAAATTTATAGATTGAATTAAATGGGTATGAATCAATCAAATATATCTGAAGGTTTAAAAATCCAGTTTTTAGTTTGTAAAATGTGTGGTAAAAATATCCTTTGAGAATGCCTTAAAATGTGATTTATTTTATATGTTCTATTTTTGGACATATCACCTGAAATATCAATAAATTTTTTATTATGATTAATTATGAAAATAAATAATTAATTTATTTTATGTGGGGTTAGATGGGTCGTTGTGGAAATAGCTACACAAAGAAAAATATGAATGATATTAAGAAACTAAATTATAAGAAGTAAGGTGTATTAAAATTATTTATAACTAAATCATCCAATGTTGGTCTATCTAATACAGTGGTATCTATAGTTTTTATATTTACCCAAATTTTTCAAATGTTCTATTTGACATGGGGTCTACATATTATATTATTTATGAGTGATTTTTTGGATAATTAAAAAATTCCTCACAAAATGAAATCAAAACTTATGATAAATATAAAAGGGAGAAATATTATTTAAAAATGAGATTATAAGTATCATACCATTATTTTATTTTGAAATGAATTATTTTAAAACATTGTTTTTCCACCCTTAGTATAGATCGATGTTATTTTATTTATGGAATGGATTTATTTTTATCATGTCAATATTGATTGTAGACTTAAATAAAGTGTCTTTTAGAATGAAATGATGTTTTTATAAATGAATAAACCCATAACATTGATAATATATTAGGAGGGTGTAAAGCTGTAAATAGATTGTAATGAACATTATGTTATACTTGTTGTTGAAAAACATGGAACTACACTGATAAATGAAGTCTCACTGGTAAATGAATATATGGTTGTTTTTTCAGATGATTTTAATGAGTTGATACATGATCAAGAATTTCAATTTACTGTTGAATTAGTTCCTGATGCTAATCTGATTTCGAAACACCCTTATTTAATGGATCATGTTTAACATTTAGAATTGAAATATTAATTTCTCTAGATTCATGATAGAGGATTCATTTGACATAGAAATTCACCATGGGGTGATCTTATTTTGTTCATTAAAAAGATATATAGTTCCATGAGTTCTTTCATTGATTATATAATTTTAAATAAAATTAGTGTTAAAAATAAATATCCATTACCTTATATCAATGTCTTGATTGATCATCTCCAATGAGATCAGTATTTTTTCAAGATTGAATTTAGATTCATATATAATCTGTTGAAGGTGATGGAGGATGAAATTCCAAAAACAACATTCAATACTGTACATGTGCATAATTTGTTTTTTTATTCCCTTTGGAATAATAAATTCTTCTACTATAATTATGGATCTTATGAATAGAATATGTTGATCATATATGGATATGTTTTTTTATGGTTTTTATTAATGTTAATTTGGTGTTTTTCAAAATTCATGATGATCCGAAAAAACATTTATTGATTTTCTTGAAAATTATCAATGAAGATAATTTTTACCTAAAATTATAAAAATATGATTTTTTGTTGAAAGGGTTTTCTTTTCATAGGCATATTGTAAATAAGGATGGTATGGAATTTGATACTTACAAAATAAATGTGGTTGATGAATTCCGAAGACATAAAAATGTTAAAGTATTCATAGTTTTTATAGATTAACTGGATATTATAAGAGATTTGATAACAAAATTGTATTATTATATAAACCTCTAACTATGTTTACATGAAATGGGTATAAATTTATTTGGATATAAGACTATAATGTTTGTTTTTAGGAACTAAAAATTAGATTGGGTAATTCTCTAGTTATATCCCCACCTTCTAGAAATGGTGAGTTTGTTATATAAAATGATGTTTCATGGAAGGGAATTGGTTGTGTTATGTTAAAAATTAACATGTAATTTCATATCTATTAATAAAACTGAATCATTATTAGTAAAATTTTCCCACACATGATTTATAAGTAGTTGATGTGATATTTTTGGAATTAAAAATTTAGAGACATAATTTACATGGATAAAAATGTAAATTATAATCCAAAACATACATTTTTTATTATTTTTTGAAATTTTTTTTGGATAAGTGGGAACCTTACTAAACCACACTCCCCTGAAAACCAAAAATTTAGTTTGAATTTAAAATGTCAAAAAAGAATCATCTTTCAAACTACTGTGAACATCACTACCTCAGGCCACCGCCCACCTCATGACATGTACCCTAACACAATCAACCATCATTACACCATATCACTTTTGAGGAAGACTACCAGATTCCATATTCATTTTCATTGAAAAACCATCACCATTATCATGAAATCCCTATCATTATAGTCTAATAAACACCCAATTGAAATCCACATGACACATTAGAGCCCTCATCAAAGGAAGTTAGCAAAAAATATAGAAAACCCACATATAGACTGATTGAAGTCAATCGAAAAAGGTCACTAGGATAGTTGAAGGAGAAAAATAGATGTCGGAGTCCCTCCTATAATATTGATGTATGTCACTTGAACCACACCTCCTAGAGCCTCCAAATAATCCAACACACTACACCACCTTAGACATGAGATTTGGGAGTTAATGCCAGGGAAGAGTTGATAAATACGAAAAAATATATATGATAATGAAATATATGTGGGTTAAATGCATAACATATTCATAAGAACATCCCAAACCCCCATGAAGAATGCCAAACTAGAAAAAAAATGTTTATGGAATGGTGGATCCAGATGAAAAAGTAGTTTTGTTCCATTATCAAAAGACCAATAGCAGGATACACAAGGCTGAATACCGAATGAGCGGAAATGGTAAACCTCAAGATGATATGAAATGTATATTATTATTATTTAACATGGATAATTATTGTGTATTGTTATTTTGAATGATATTATATATGCCATGTGATTCTTAGTTATTGAAAAAATTGTTATGTGTATCTCATAGTCCATCATTTTCAGTTTATCCTAGTTCCAAAATGATATATATAGTCCTTATGAAGTATTACTAGTGGGATAAAATAATAAGAGAAACTAGTGAGTTTATAATGAAATATATGACGAGTAAAATGCTAAAATCAGGGAGGCAACCACAAAAGGTATTTATTAAGGCTTTTAGTATGCTAGAACGGGAATGAGAAAAATATATCCTCTGACTTTTTGGTGGGAATATGAAATAATTGTTTAGGTAACAATTCTATTTCGGTTCTTGTTGATTGAATGAAAAAATATGCACATTTCCTATGAATTCAATACAAACATTCTCTTTTTCATATTATACGACTATACATTAAAGATATTTTCTGGTATCTTAGAGTTCCTCTATCCATTGTATCTGATAATGATCCAAGGATCATATCTAACATTTGGAATAACCTTCAAATGATATTAGAAACTAAATTAATTTTCATCACAACCATTCATTCTAAATAGGATTAAAAATCTGAAAGAACAATTCCAAAATTAGTGTATGTTCTTCGATTTTGTTTAACTGTTTACCAGGGATGTTGGGACATTCCTATTTCATTTAGTGGGGTGTTCTTATAATAAAAATATTTATTCTAGTATACATATGGATCCTTATGGGGAATTATATAGAATGAAATATCAATCTCCATCATAATGTGATGATTTTATGGAAAATAAGTAGATGGGACCAGAATTATTATAGGTGGTGTATGATATTTTGATGATGATCCATCAAAAAATAATGGCAAATTAGAGTACGAAGATACATTATGTAGATAACAAGAGGAAATACACATGTTTTGAGGTAGATGATCATGTTTACCATAAAACCACTCCTTGGAGAATTGTTATGCATTTTTTTAAGAAAGAGTAATTATGTCCATGTACTACTGGACAGTATAAAACCCACGATAATGCTGGGCTAGTTATCTAACTTGTTTCCTTGACTCAGGGTGTATCTCAGGTTCATAATGTTTTTCATGTTTTGATGTTATGAAGTAGTACTCCATTTTCATATAATAAATTGAGCCAAGAAGTAGTTAAGTTGGATGAGAACCTTTCTTATAAGGAAAATAATTTTCATATCCTTGATCATAGAAAGTATTGAGGAATAGGGTAATTCAATGGGTTTTGGTTTTGTGGAGAAATCACACAATGGGAGAAGAATCATGGGAATATGAAAAGGAAGTGAATAAAAGGTATCCTCAATTTTATATTTTGTTCATAAAAATTGAGATGATGCAATTTAAAAATGTGTGGGAGAATTTCACAACCTAGGTACTTATTAGATAATTTTAATTTATTATGAAATTAAATATGAATACTCACTATAAATGTATGACAAAATAAGTGGTATTTATTAAAACTAATGAATCTATACAAAAATAATATTAACCTCACCTATTAGAGTATAAATAAAATTATTGTATCTTATAATTGAAAATTTTACATATCTATTTCATGAAATCAGTATATAAATGTTTTGAAAATGATAAATTATGTTTCGGTACTATTGTGTTACACAACTGATTATTTATGATGATATAATTAATTTTATTATTTAAAATAATATTTATTGTCATATAATGTATTCATTAGTAAATATATAATAATAATATTATTATAATGTAATTTAATGAGAAATTTGTTAATTTTTCAAAATATTATAAAATTAGTTACAATTTTAAAATTTGTATTTTTTAACAGATGATGATTTTGATTAAATATTAAATTTTTCATATTTAAAATACTTGTTTCCTAAAATTGGGTTTATTTTGGAATACTACATGGTGAGAAAGGGTTGTGGTGAATTTTTTGGTTATTTATGAAATATTTTAATTATTGGTTGATATTGAAATAAGATAATTTACTGTATTTAGAAATTTAAAAAATTATTTAGCCAAAAATATATTTATGGCTAATTTATGCTAAAAATATAAAAATATACCTATTATATTAATATATTTAGTGATAATGATCAATATATTCATACTCTTGAGCCAATATATTTAACTAATGAATACAATAATGAGAAAACTCACTCAACTCCACTATGAATACTACACCTCTCCACCACTTCTTCATACACCTCAATGCCCAGCATATCATTTAATTTCAGTCCAATTACCTTACCAAGAATCATAACCATGTACACAACCCTCTCATATCACCCAATGGAAAAATATAATTTTTTATGGATGTTCTCAAAGAGTAGAATTCAATAGGTAAAATCATGTTTCATTATCTTTCATTTTCCTTTTAATTTATTTTCTTTTATTATTATATTTTCACTTCCAATTATCCATGTGGTATAAAAACTCAAGTGAATTATATATATTAAAATTTGATCATGTTTATGGAAAAATTCATCATAAATATCTGTCTCTAATTATTTTATTCAAAAAATTAAAACATCATCCTTGATGTGTCAAATTACTGTTATCACAGAAAACACAATTTTATTTTCCATTACTGCATGAAGGCTGGTCATAAAACAATTACTATGGTCAAATAATATTTTATTATAAATATTATGTGTTTTTTAATGTTATTTAACCAATTTATAATTATAATATTAATTAAAATGATATATCTTCCTTATGATAAAAAAACTACCAAAATAAACTAAATAATTTTCATTAATTTTTAAATAATATTTCTAAATATTATCAGAAAAAACTATATTTTTAAACATTAAAAATTATGGAAACATATTAACACATTTTCATTCCACTTTTGGAGTTTCTATTCTTATTGAGATAAAAAACCACCAAGAATTGATAATGGAAACAATAAAAATAATGCACTAGAAATGATGAAAATAAAAAAATATTATTAATAAATGGGCTGAAATATTATATAAAAAAGTAATATATGTTATTATAAATATGAAGATGGTTCTTTTATATCACAATAACACAAATTAATCTTATTATTGGGGGTTTGAATATTTTATAAATTATTCACTCTTGTGGTACGATTCCTTTCATAAAAAATGATTATTTGAAATTTCTATTTTTAAAATATTAAAAATGAATGTTTTTATATAGGTATTACTATTTTATGACTATGTTTTAGTTATTCAGATTTTTTTTTGATTAGGTGTGGTACCTATGTCTCTAACATATGTGTTGGGTATGTTTATTATAGAGGATGACTATTTTTTTACTACAAGTGTATCTAACAAGGTTACACAATAAGGTATTCGTGAGGCTTATATAATAAGGTATCCAAGTGGGTTACATTATAATGTAGCTATATGGGTTACAAATATTTTTTATGTTGTGATGGTCAAAATTTTTAATATGTAATTCCCCATGTTACCTTAATGGTTTTATTTATGTTATCAATGTTTTATGGAAATATCATGTTTTTACAAAGTAACTATATAGTACTTAATGGGTGAGAAGTTTGCCTTTGGAAAAATGTTTTACATATTTATATGTATTCATGGAATAGTGTTTTATCACCTATTTTAGATCCCTAACTATGGTTTTTTGCTTATCACAGGGTTTAAGATGTTTTCACAGGTTTTAATTATGGGTAAGTTAAAAAAAGATTCCAATATTAATGTTGGGAATATTTTTCATGAATACATCTCATGTTTTATTAAAAAAAATATTCTGGAAGAAATTTATACTATTTTGTGTAGTGCACCCTTTATATGATATTGGGATGATGTGTATGAATTATGGCCTAATACTTAAATATTCTAAACTAAAATAATCATTGGGAATGTAATAAAGTGATTTATAAAAATCATTTTACTAGATTATGTAATATTTAAATCTTGGTCCATTTAATTACATTAATTTCCCATATAAATGTGTCACAGTTATGTTTGAGAAATTCTTCCATAAAATTAGTTATAATAGTCTCAAAATTCATTAAATTTTAAGAAAAATAATGTAATAATGATTATTCAAATATGTGAATTAAAAATTATAATTTGAGAAACCAACCATAAATTAAACATGTACTTAAATTGTTGATGAACATTTCTAATATGATTAGATGGATATTGATTTTTAACATAAATGGTCAAAATAACCATACTGTGTTTTTAAAATTATCTATAAAAATTATTATTATATTACAAATTGAAAAGGTTATATTTTCATATTAAAAATATTATTTATAATTATATTTATAATATATATATATATATATATATTAATTTAATGAAAATAAATTTTATTGAAAAAAGCGTAAGATTATTTGGATGTAAAATGTATATTTTTTAGAAAAATGTTTTCAAACCATATATTATATCACCATTAATTAATTAAAAAATATATACTAATGAATAATTTTTATTAAATATATAAATATCATATAAAATAATATTATTTTTAATACATATAATTATGATTAGTTGTTATGTAATTAATGTAATATAATCATGTACTATAAAAATGAAATTTAGGATGTACCGTTTATTGAATCATTATGTTGGTTTATATATATAATAAAATTTACCACAACTATGAATTTAATTTGATAAAATTAATTCATGAATATTTATAATATATTTATCTTATATTATTTAATATTTTATATTTAGTGATAATGAATATTATAATCAAAAAGAAACTGTCACCACCATTATGGTTAAATTGGCATTTTCTAGTGGTTAATCAA
This sequence comes from Viscum album, assembly GCA_963277665.1. NCBI lineage: Eukaryota > Viridiplantae > Streptophyta > Magnoliopsida > Santalales > Viscaceae > Viscum > Viscum album. The sequence continues at coordinate 1,600,362,909 of OY728136.1, forward strand.
AAAAGATAATTTAGTGGATTATATAGTAACATAATAATAGTTAGTAATATTGAACAAAATATCATTACCCTTATGACCTCTTAATATGATCTATTTTGGAAATAAATTTTCATGAAATTTAGTTGAATGTATTTTAAAACATTTAAATTTATTGTGTCTTCCATTAACCTCTGTTTAAAAAGTGTTAATCCTCCCCACACATCATCACATGTATTTATCCATATACATAAAACATACACTTTGAAAATGTAAAACCAACATATTTATTTATAGTATAGTGTTAGTGGTCTTCCTAAAAGTGAAATCAATGGGAAATTAAAATATGATCTAATGGATTCATTTATATATGAAGGTAAACATCGTCACCATGTTCTATCTTATTACATAATCTTTTATAAGAACAAAATATTTATTAATAATTAATATTATATAACACCAATATCCACCAAATAAAAAGATTTTATTATTCTAAATTCATAATATTTATCAATATATTTATCCACTATCGTGGATGGAAATCAATAAATCATTTGTACGATGGAAAACTGTCTTGTGAAAAGATGTAATTTTCATTTTATCATAGAATCAAAATGATTGAAATATTGATTCAAATAATGAATTTTATTTATCATATGATATAATGTTTTTGGACTACTAATATAGTATCTATATCCTGACCCATTCACCCATTAATTAAATGATAATGTCATTCATTCATACATTTGACATACCATCTCCACGAAGTGATATTATTAATTTTCCATGCCCAATTAACAAGAATAACTATAAAAAACTAACTGAGGAAGAAATATGATATTTATAACAGTAATACAATATTTTTTATTTTGTAACTATATCCTAAACACATGAATTTGGAATTCCACGACAAAATAGGAATGAGAAAATGATGTAAGAAAAACCCAAAACAATGGTAATAATGGAATATTATTAAAGAATGGTTTAAAAGATGATATATGAAGTCCATATATTATATTTTAAATATAAATATGTTTCTAATAAAAATTATTATGATTTTAAATAACATTTTATATGTGTTTCAATAATTTTAAACTAATGCTAATTTGTATGTTATGGATTTCATGTCAATTTCTGTTTTACTGAGGGATATTTGATATTATCCACCTAGTTACATTATATAGTTTATATAATACCCATATGGTAAATTTAATATTAATTTATATATATTTAATATTACTATTATTTTAATTAACATTAATTCATTCAATGGGATACAATTTAAATTTCTTTATAGAGGTGAGGATTTATTTTAAATTTTCATGGTGTCATATATTCTTAATTTTTATTAAAGATACCATATAGTACATCCCTTATATTATATATCTCTTTTATGATCCATAAAATAATAATGTTCTTCCCATAAATTATCCCATATTATGGAGGTTCTAAAGGAGTATAATTCAATATGTGAAATCCTCTTTCCTTTTCTTTCATTTTATTTTAAATTTTTATTTAATTTATTATTATATCATCACATTAAATTATACAAGTGGAATAAAAACTCCAGTGAATTATTTATACTTAATTTTATCATGATTATAGAAAACATCATCATTAAACTCTATCTCTTCTTCTTTTATTCTAAAAATTAAAACAACATCCTTGATTTGTCAAATTACCTCTATCATAGACGATACACTTTTATTTTCCATTCCCTCCCCAAGGGTGGTCATAAAATCATTATTAAGGTTAAATAATATTCTATAATTCATATAATGAGTTATTAAATGTTTTATAACCAATTTATAAAGATTATAATAATTATAATGATATATGATCATGATAGTCACAAAAATCACCAAATTAAACTCAATCATTTTCATTAATATTTTATCTAATAATTTAAATCATATTAGAAGAATGATATATGTAAAAATTAAAAAATATTGGAATATATTAATACATTTTCATTCAACTTTTGGATTTTATCTTCCTTTAGATATCAAAATCCACAATGAACTTATCATGGAAACCAAAAAAATAATGCACTCGAACTGATGAAAACTAGAAAATATTACTAATAAATGGGTAGAAATATTATATAATTAAATCATATATGGAATTAAAAATATGAAAAATTTTCTTTAATATATAAATATCACTCATTAAACATTTTTTCTGGAAGATTGATCATGTTTGAAATATGAAATTATTGAGGGATGATACTTTTCATTAAAAATTACTCTTTTAAATTTCCATTTTTAAAAATTTTAAAATGAACGTTTTTAAGCTAGTATTATTATTTTATGACTACACTACAGTTCTTCGTAATTTTTATTATTATGTGTGAAACCTATGTATCCCACCAATGTGTTGGGTATGATTATGATGTAGGTCAACTATATATTTACTCCATGTGTAACTAGCATGGTTACACCATATGGTAGTTGTAAGGCTTACATCATAAGGTATCCATGGGGGTTACATTATAATGTAGCTATGAGGTTTAAAAATATTTTGGTCAATGTGAGGGTAAAAATTTTTAATATGTAATTACCTATGTTACATTTAATGTTTTATTTTAGTTTTCTTTGTTTTATGGAAATATCATGTTTTCACAAAGTAACTGTATAGTATATAATAGATGAGAAGTATGCCTTTGTGAAAATGATTTTATATATTTATCTGTATACATGGAATAATGTTTTATTTCCTTTTATATGTTCTTTAATATGGTTATTTTCTCATCCCAGGTTTTATGAGGTTTTTAATATGATTTAATGATGCATAATAGAAAAGAATAAGCCATAATTAATGTTGTGAATATTTTTCATAATAATATTTCATGTTTTAATAAAAAAAATTATTATGGAAGAAATTGATAATATTTTAGTAGTGCACACATTGTATGAAATTGGGTTGATATATAAGAATTGGGTCCTAATTCTCAAATACAGTAAACTGAAATGAACTTTGGGAATGTAATAATGTGAATTCTAAAATCATTTTACTCGATTATGGAATGTTTAAATCCAGTTCTATATAATCATATTAAATAGCCATACAAATTTGACATAGTTATGTATGGGACACTCTTCCATAACAACTGTTTTAATAGTCTCAAAATTTATACAATTTTCAGAAAAATACTGTAATAATGATTATTCAAATATATGAAGTAAAAGTTATAATCTAACAAACTCACTCTAAAATTAACATTTAATTATTTTTGGTAATATCAATTCAAATATTGTTAAATTAATATTGATTTTTAACTTACATGGTAAAAATATATATAAATTCTAATTAAAATTATACATTAAAAATTATTATATTGAAAATTAAAAATTTAATATTTTATTATTAAAAATATTAATTATAATTAATTTTAATATATATATTTATATATTAAAATTTAATGAAAATAATTTTTATTGAAATAATGGTAAAATCATTTGAATGTAACATGTGTATTTTTTAGAAAAATGTTTCGAACCATATTTTCTATCAGCATTAATTAACTAAGAAATATATACTGTTGACTAATTTAAATTAAATAAATAAATTTCATATCTAATTATATTATTTTAATCCATATAATCAAGAATTTTTTTCATATAATTCATCTAATATAATATTGTGCTTGAAATACTAAATTGAGGATGCACCATTATTTGATGAAATTTTCCGATTTATATATAAAATAAATTTTACCACATCTAAGAATTTAATTTGATAAAATTATTTCATTAATTTTGATTTTCAATTTAATTTGTATAATATGTAATATTTTATTTTTGGTGATAATGATTATTTAAAACACAAAAAATAAATTCACCACCATTAAGGTTAAAATTGAATTTTCTATAGGTTAATTTTAAACGATAATTGATTGAATTATATAAAAACATAATAAAAGAAAATTGTATAGTTAAATTTCTTCATTACTCTTATAAACTTCTAATATGATCTATTTTGGAACCATTTTTCAATGAAATCTAGTTGAAATAATTTTAAAACATTGATCAGTTTTGTGTCTTCCATTAACCTCAATTTCAAAAGAGATCTGCCTCTCCACACTTCTTCAAATATATTTATCCATATACATAAAAAAACTGTCAAAATATAAAACAAATATCCTTACTATTATGATAGGGATACACGACTTCCTAAAAGAAAAAGCATCGGATAATTAAAATGTGATCTAATGGATTCTTTTCTAAATGAAGTAAATCAACTTCACCATGTTCTATCTTACAACATCATATTTTACCAGCATAAAATATTTCATAATAATTCCAATAAAATAAACCCAGAATTTACAAAAAAATATGTTATTATGATGAATTTATAATATTTATCCATTCATTTCTCTCCATCAAGGAAAGAAACCAATAACTCATTCATGCAATGGACCACCAACTTAGGAAATGATGTAAATTTTAATCTATCATTGAATCAAATTGATTGTAATAATGATTAAAATAATGAATTTTATGTAACATATGACATATTTTATTGGTACTATTAATATTTTATCCACTTCCCTACACATTCACCCATAAAAGAAATGATAATGTCGGTCATTTATACACATGTCATACCTTCTCCACCGAGCGATATTATAATTTTTTTATGTCTAATTAACTTGTATGATTCTAAAAAATATATCTAATGAAGAAATATGATATTAATAAAAATAATATGATATTTTATATTATGTAACTATATAATATTCACATGAATTATGAATTCCATGACAATATATGAATGAGAAAATGACGTAAGAAAACCCAGAAGTAATGGAAATAATGGAATATTAATATCGATTTTTATAAAAGATGATATTACTGGATAACATATTATATTATAAATATTAATATGTTACTAATAATTTTTTTTAAAATTTTTAAAAAAAATTTAGATGTGTTTAAATAATTTTAAGCTAAACGTAAGTTTTATGTAATGGATTTCATTTTCATTTATTTCCTAGTGAGGCATATTTTTTATTATGCACCTAGTTACATTATATGTTATATATAATACCAATATGCTAAATTTAAGATTATTTTATATAGATTAAATATTACTAATCTATTAATTAATATCTATTCATTCAAGGGTTTAAAATTAAAAAAATTTACATTGAAGTAAGGATTTATTTTTAATTCTCAGGTTCTCATATTTTCTTAATTTTCTCTAAAGTAATCATATATTCCATCCCTTATATTATATATCTATTCTCATGTCCTTAAAAAAAATTATGTAGTTTTGTAATGGCCCGGACCTCTCCGGTCCATTCCTTTGTTGAAATCGATGTGGTCAACACGGCGCACGTAAAAATGATAATTATTAATGATAAAAACGAAGAAGAATTTATAAAAAAAATTAAAAGATGATTTGTCAGTATATTATATTAAATAATAAAGATGGTGATATAATGTGCGTCATTAATTAAATTAAAAGGGGTTTTAATTCTAAATAAGAATTTTAAAAAAATAAGGAGTTTAGTTTAATATTAATTGAGAAATTGTTGGAATTAAATTATAATAAAAATAATAGGTCTTGTGTTATTAATATTATTCATAATATTAATGAGAAATTAATAAAATGAGTTATGGTATTTATTGCAAACAAATAAATGAAGATGCACAATGGAAGCATGGTGGTGCGTTAATAAAATTAAAGGTGAGTTCGTTATTATTATTATGTTAAATAATAATAATAATGGTGGTGTAAAAATATGTTGGGTTTATTAAATTGAATGACATTAATTTAATAAAAGTGGTTTCAATTTAAATTAGTGTGAAATAAAAATAAATAGAATTAAATAATTAAATTGGCAGATGTTACGCGACATTGATGTGGCATGGTTGGATTCAGATATCCAACGCGGTGGTTTAATGTAGTCAATGCGATGAGCATAAATATTATTGTTATTAAAAATAATAATGGTGATGAGTTAATAAAATAAGTTGATGAATTGTTATTATTATTGAATAACAATAAATAACAATGATGACGTAAAACTATGTATGAGAGGTTAATGAAATTAAATGTATTAAAAAGGGGTTGAATATGTAAGTTATATTAATTTTGTTTTGACATTTAATTCAATTATATGAAATGGTTTTGAGTCGCATGGAATGATTTTAGTTTAATATGAGAATAATTATAGTAATCTAATTTCATGGGATTAAATTAGAACATTAATGATGGGTGTTATTATTAATTTTATTAATAATAACATTAAAGGAGATTGGAGAGAGAAGGAGTTAAAGGAAATAATGATTTAAAAATTAATGCAATAAAACAAATAAGTTAAATTAAAAAGGAAATCAATAAGGGGTGGGGTGTGGTTGACATGGAGCTAAGGAGGTGCCACTTTTGTGGTGGCGTGGGATTGAGGAGGTTCTTTTGTAAGTCATTATTATTATATATTATAATAATGATTATAAGGTATTAATGGGAATAAAATTAAAAGAGAAATAAATGTAAAAGGAGGGTGTGTTTGTTTCCAACGTGAAAGAGACCAAATAACGATTGATTTGGAGTTATAAAAATAAATAAATAAGTAATTATAATAATAATAAAATAATATTATTATTATTTTGGTTGATCAAAACTTAAAAAGTCTATAACTTCTTCATATGGTGTTGGAATGACGAACCGTCAGCGGCAATGTAATCCTGTAATTAAGACGGTCATTTTAAGACCAGTGATGGATACCTTTTTAAGAGTTATGTCTCGGGTCAACGAAACACACATATTAATAAAATTAACGTCTTTTTTTAAAACGCGTGGAAACCGCGTGACGTGTCGTGTGTTGACCAGTCAAAACACGCAATGGGTGTACAGTCACACTGTGTATTTATCAATACACGCTGCATACTGTTTTACCTATTCGTTGGCTATATAAGAAAGGGTCGTGGATTATTTCCAGACCAATCACTTCTTCTCCGCACGACGACACTCTTGGATGATCAAGAAGTCTTCCTCCTCTAACTTCTTTGTCCGAACTCCGAATTACGATCCGTCAGCGGCCATAGGATCGTAGCGACGAGACGAAGCTTCTAAGACCGGACTTGTCACCTTTTCTTCCGACCTTCCTTCTCCAGCTTCCATCCTAGGAGGTGTTTGTCGGGTTTGGCGAAGGCGGAGGACACTGAAGGACGTCGTCGGAAGCGGCGTGATTGGGACCTTTTGAGGTAGGGATCTCACCTTTGTCTCTCTAATTTGTGTATCTTGTGTGGCGGGTATCCTTTTGTTTTCATGAGAAATGGTTGAACCTTTAAATAAAGATAATAACTGGTTAAAGAATGGGGTTGGGAAGTTAGTGATTGTTGTTACATTATTTTTTATATATATCTTGTGATATTATATTTGTGAATTGAATGAGCTTCTACCTACTGAAAATCATAGTCGTTGGGGGCCTTTGCTTACGCAATTAAATGTTTCCCTCCCCTTCTGTATTTTCTTATGGATGGAAACTTCATGAAATGTGGAAATTGGTTAATCACGTAAAGTTATCTTTTTAAATGAAAATCTAGAACCCTTCTGTGATCACCCAGGTTGAACCAAAATGGAATAATGAACATGTGGGTGTTGTCTTGGTTACGTGGCATGTGTTGGGGGTGTTTTGTGGGCTGTTGTGGTTTGGGTGAGCAGCGGGGCTGCGACGTTGGGGTGGTAATCTTATTGGAATGGTTGATGGTGGAAACGTGGAGGTGTGAAATGTTTTGTAAACGATGGGGTTGAAATGGGAAGTGATTGGTTGTGGAAAATGACTTTTTATAAGAAAAGTGTTTTGATTATGAAAAGTGTTTTGAAGTAAAAATTTGTTTTCAAATGCGGAAATGTTTTGTGTGTGGAAAGGGTTTTATGTGTGGAACTTCGAAATAAATGAATGATGGAATGTTGTATGGTTGTGATCATCTTTTGTAAATGAAATGGCATGTGGTTGCTTGCGTTTTACCTAACCTTGGTTGTGGATGGCAGGGATATGTTTGTGAAAGGTTTTGTCTTGATGATAGCTGCCCAGTATTAATAAATTTTTAAACCATTGCATGAAACATGATAACCTAAATGGGGTCAGGGGATGATTGTTTGGTTGTTGATGCATGCTTCGTGGTAGCAGTGCTGAGGCACATGATCAGTTCTCTTTTTAAGAAGACATAGGTTGGGCTGTGTGTTTGGTATATGTATATATATAATTGTATCTTTGTGTTTTGTCGCACCACACCCATGTCAAGAACCTAGTGCCGAACACTCCCATTTTATGGGAGAGGGTGTTCCCCCTTAGTTACTAGATCCTTCTTGCTCCTTCTTCCATAGGCTATGATGGATTGAGGTGACCTTACACCCAAGACTCTTCGGGTAGGTCTCGGAGGCTGTGATGGCTTGAGGTGACCTTACACCCAAGACTCTTCGGGTAGGTCTCGGAGGCTCTGATGGCTTGAGGCGACCTTTAGCCCAAGACTCTTCGGGCAGGCTTACCGTTCCCAAGAACCTTCGGGATGAGGCCCAGGTGTCTGCAGGCGGGTTAGTGGTTGTGGCTTAGGTGTGTGCAGGTGAGATGCGTGGTTGTGAGGCCCAGGTGTGTGGGGGCGGGATGCGTGGTTTGGCCCAGGTGTGTGCGGGCGGGAAGAGTGTGGTAGCATCAGGACGTTTGCCGTTAGGAAGAGCAGCATCTAATTAAGTGGAAAATGGTGCGGGGTACCCAATACTTTTGTTCTATATATATACTAAACTTGTTTGTGTTACTTGGTGAGTGTGACCAGTGAGGCTGGGTGGATAGTTTTTCCTTGTTAGTTACTGGTTCTTCTGTTTTCTCACGGGACCTTAGGGTGTCTCCCCACTTGTGCACGAGAGCTTTAGGTTTCCCTACTGAGTATACTTGTATGCTCACCCTACGTTTACTTTCAGGTTTCCAGGAGGACTACCAGGGCCGTGCGGGACCCTACTAGTCGGGCAGTTGGAGTTGTTGCAGTTGTTGTTTTCTTGTTTTCTTTGGCATTGTACTTTTGAGCTTCCTTGTACATGTACCTTGTTATAAAAATTGTTTAAACATGCATGTGGGCTTGGTTTGGGTTTATTTATATATACTTTTTCATTTCCCTTTTTGGTGGTTGACTTGTCCTATTTCCCGATCCAAAATAATAATAAAAGGGTAATGCCTCCCATATTTGTGAAAACTCATACCCTTGGTGCTAGTCACCAACCCGGGGCCTACTGGAGGCGGGACTCGAGGGGGTCATTATCTCCCTTTCACCATTGCCAGCTCAGGAGGGGCATCTTTGGTGGAAGGGGGTCATGACAGAATGGTATCAGAGCCTGATGGTTGAGAGATAGGATGGAGTCTGGAGTTATGCACAGTGAGGATTGCATGGGATGGTAGGGCAACAGTGTTCGTTAATCTTGGTGCGTGACATAGGCCAGGGAAGACCAGCGAGGACACGAGATTTTAGGGCCCCCCGTGATCCGATGCAAGGACTCTGATCCTATCGAACGACCAAGTGAGACTATATTGATTGTAGGGTAGAGACCCTAGGGAAGGTACATACATCATCATGTTTGTGTTTTACATGATTTGGGTGTTCTGGGAAAGAAATTAAAATAAAATGATAATTAAAACATTGAGTTTTTCATTACTATTTGGGATTAGGCGTTCCCTGGTTTTCGAACAACTATGGCACCTGGACGTCAACAGAACGGAAGAGGAGTGGGACAAAGACAGTTTCACGCAATAGAAGTGTCAACCCTAGCAAGGCCAGAGATCGAGAGAGATGTTTATGCTTTTACTTAAATTCTCTCACTTATGTTTTGTATAAATTCAAGATCATCACACTCCTTTGTTGGAACTCTTTTGCTCATTCACTGGGCTTGGACCTTGTTTTTGTGAGTTTTTAATGCTATGTTGTTTCCCGCTTTTCCTTAAATGTACGTGAGGAGCCCTATCATGTGGGGAGGGGAAGACATAATCCCTAATCGAGACACATTAATGTGGATGCGATTTAACCCGTGCAGGCGAGTCAGTGCCGCCTAAAGCGGATAATATCTCGACATGGGATAAGGAATTCCTCAAGCCATGTGTCCGGGCAGTGTGTGGGTTGTACGTTGTTGGGTGAAGTGTAAGTTGGAAAATCCTAATATATGGAAGTGGGAAGGCTCATTCCTTAATCGAGATGCATTAATGTGGATGCGATTAAACCCATGCAGGTGAGTCAGTGCCGCCTAAAGTGGATAATATCTCGACATAGGAGAGGGAATTCCTAACTCACATAATTAGGGTTGTCAGTTGTTTCTTGTTATGACAAGAGTCCTGAGAGGTATCTTGAGGGGTGGTTGTTCGGACCTTTCCCCCTTTTATGGGTTGGTTTTAATTCTCGAGGACAAGAATGTTTTGAGAGGTATCTGGTGTAATGGCCCGGACCTCTCTGGTCCATTCCTTTGTTGAAATTGATGTGGTCAACACGGCGCCCGTAACAATGATAATTATTAATGATAAAAACGAAGAAGAATTTATAAAAAAAAATAAAAGATGATTTTTCAGTTTATTATATTAAATAATAAAGATGGTGATATAAAGTGCGTGATTAATTAAATTAAAAGGGGTTTTAATTCTAAATAAGAATTTAAAAAAAATAAGGTGTTTAGTTTAATAATAATTGAGAAATTGTTGGAATTAAATTAGAATAATAATAATAGGTGTTGTGTTATTAATATTATTCATAATATTAATGAGAAATTAATAAAATGAGTTATAGTATTTATTGCAAACAAATAAATGAATATGCACAATGGAAGCATGGTGGTGCGTTAATAAAATTAAAGGTGATTTCGTTATTATTATTATGTTAAATAAAAATAATAATGGTGGTGTAAAAATATGTTGGGTTTATTAAATTGAATGACTTTAATTTAATAAAAGTGGTTTCAATTTAAATCAGTGTGAAATAAAAATAAATAGAATTAAATAATTAAATTGACGGATGTTACGCGACATTGATGTGGCATGGTTGGATTCAGATATCCAACGCGGTGGTTTAATGTAGTCAATGCGATGAGCATAAATATTATTGTTATTAAAAATAATAATGGTGATGAGTTAATAAAATAAGTTGATGAATTGTTATTATTATTGAAAAACAATAAATAACAATGATGACGTAAAACTATGTGTGAGAGGTTAATGAAATTAAATGTATTAAAAAGGGGTTGAATATGTAAGTTATATTAATTTTGTTTTGACATTTAACTCAATTAAATGAAATGGTTTTGAGTCGCATGGAATGATTTTATTTTAATATGAGAATAATTATAGTAATCTAATTTCATGGGATTAAATTAGAACATTAATGATGGGTGTTATTATTACTTTTATTAATAATAACATTAAAGGAGATTGGAGAGAGAAAGAGTTAAAGGAAATAAAGACTTAAAAATTAATGAAATAAAACAAATAAGTTAAATTAAAAAGGAAATCAATAAGGGGTGAGGCGTGGTTGACATGGATCCAAGGAGGTGCCACTTTTGTGGTGGCGTGGGATTGAGGAGGTTCTTTTGTAAGTCATTATTATTATATATTATAATAATGATTATAAGGTATTAATGGGAATAAAATTAAAAGAGAAATAAATGTAAAAGGAGGGAGTGTTTGTTTCCAACGTGAAAGAGACCAAATCACGATTGATTTGGAGTTATAAAAATAAATAAATAAGTAATTATAATAATAATAAAATAATAATATTATTATTTTGGGTGATCAAAACTGTAAAAGTCTATAACTTCTTCATATGGTGTCGGAATGACGAAACGTCAGCGGTAGTGTAATCCTGTAATTAAGATGGTCATTTTAAGACTAGTGATGGATACCTTTTTATGAGTTATGTCTCGGGTCAACGAAACACACATATTAATAAAATTAACGTCTTGTTTTAAAACGCGTGGAAACCGCGTGACGTGTCGTGTGTTGACCAGTCAAAACACGTAACGAGTGTACAGTCACACCGTGTATTCATCAATACACGCTGCATACTGTTTTACCTATTCGTTGGCTATAAAAGAAAGGGTCTCGAATTATTTCCAGACCAATCGCTTCTTCTCCGCATGACGACACTCTTGGATGATCAAGAAGTCTTCCTCCTCTAACTTCTTTGTCCGAGCTCCGAATTACGATCCGTCAGCGGCCACAGGATCGTAGCGACGAGACGAAGCTTCTAAGCCCGTACTTTTCACCTTTCCTTCCGGCCTTCCTTCTCCAGCTTCCATCCTAGGAGGCGTTTGTCGGGTTTGGCGATGGCGGAGGACACCGAAGGGCGTCGTCGGAAGTGGTGTGATCGGGACCTTTTGAGGTAGGGATCTCACCTTTGTCCTTCTAATTTGTGTATCATGTGTGGCAGGTATCCTTTTGTTTTCATGAGAAATGGTTGAACCTTTAAATAAAGATAATAACTGGTTAATGAATGGGGTTGGGATGTTAGTGATTGTTGTTAGCTTATTTTTTATATATATCATGTGATATTATATTTTTGAATTGAATGAGCTTCTACCTACTGAAAATCACAGTCGTTGGGGGCCTTTTCTTACACAATTAAATGTTGCCCTCCCATTCTGTATTTTCTTACGGATGGAAACTTCATGAAATGTGGAAATTGGTTAATCACGTAAAGTTGAGTTTTTAAATGAAAATCTAGAACCCATGTGTGATCACCCCGGTTTAACCAAAATGGAATAATGAACATGTGGGTGTTGGCTTGGTTATGTGGCATGTGTTGGGGGTGTTTTGTGGGCTGTTGTGGTTTGGGTGAGCAACGGGGCTGCGACGTTGGGGTGGTGATCTTATTGGAATGGTTGATGGTGGAATCATGGAGGTGTGAAATGTTTTGTAAACGATGGGGTTGAAATGGGAAGTGGTTGGTTGTGGAAAATGCCTTTTTTTTATGAAAAGTGTTTTTATTATGAAAAGTGTTTTGAAGTAAAAAGGTGTTTTCAAATGCGGAAATGTTTTGTGTGTGGAAAGGGTTTTATGTGTGGAACTTTGAAATAAATGAAGGATGGAATGTTGTATGGTTGTGATAATCTTTTGTAAATGAAATGGCATGTGGTTGCTTGCGTTTTACCTAACCTTGGTTGAGGATGGCAGGGATATGTTTGTCAAAGGTTTTGTCTGGATGATAGCTGCCCAGTAGTAATAATTTATTAAACCATTGCATGAAACATGAAAACCTAAATGGGGTTGGGGGATGATTGTTTGGTTGTTGATGCATGCTTCGTGGTAGCAGTGCCGAGGCACATGCTCCGTTCTCTTTTTAAGAAGCCATAGGTTGGTATGTGTGTTTGGAATATGTATATATATAATTGTATCTTTGTGTTTTGTCGCACCACACCCATGTCAAGCACCTAGTGTCGAACACTCCCATTTTATGGGAGAGGGTGTTCCCCCTTAGTTACTATCTCCTTCTTTCTCCTTCTTCCATAGGCTATGATGGCTTGAGGTGACCTTACACCCATGTCTCTTCGGGTAGGTCTCGGAGGCTGTGATGGCTTGAGGTGACCTTACACCCAAGACTCTTCGGGTAGGTCTCAGAGGCTATGATGGCTTGAGGCGACCTTTAGCCCAAGAATCTTCGGGCAGGCTTACCGTTCCCAAGAACCTTCGGGATGAGGACCAGGTGTCTGCGGGCGGGTTAGGGGTTGTGGCCCAGGTGTGTGTGGGCGAGATGCGTGGTTGTGAGGCCCAGGTGTGTGCGGGCGGGATGCGTGGTTTGGCCTAGGTGTGCGCGGGCGGGAAGAGTGTGGTAGCGTCAGGACGTTTGCCGTTAGGAAGAGCAGCATCTAATTAAGTGGGAAATGGTGCGGGGTACCCAATACTTTTGTTCTATATATATACTAAACTTGTTTGTGTTACTTGGTGAGTGTGACCAGTGAGGCTGGGTGGATAGTTTTTCTTTGTTAGTTACTGGTTCTTCTATTTTCTCACGGGACCTTAGGGTGTCTCCCCACATGTGCACGAGAGCTTTAGGTTTCCCTACTGAGTATACTTGTATGCTCACCCTACGTTTACTTTCAGGTTTCCAGGAGGACTACCAGGGCCATGCGGGACCCTACTAGTCGGGCAGTTGGAGTTGTTGCAGTTGTTGTTTTCTTGTTTTCTTTGGCATTGTACTTTTGAGCTTCCTTGTGCTTGTACCTTGTTATAAAAATTGTTTAATCATGCATGTGGGCTTGGTTTGGGTTTATTTATATATACTTGTTCTTTTCCCTTTTTGGTGGTTGACTTGTCCTATTTCCCGATCCAAAATAATAATAAAAGGGTAATGCCTCCCATATTTGTGAAAACTCATACCCTTGGTGCTAGTCGCCAACCCGGGGCCTACTAGAGGCAGGACTCGGGGGTCATTATCTCCCTTTCACCTTTGCCAGCTCAGGAGGGGCATCGTTGGTGTGAGGGGGTCGTGACAAGTTTCCATACCTTATCCCCTATTATTCACTATATTATATTTTAGTTAATCAATGTAAATTTAAAATTAAAACAGATTACATGTATCTTATAATCATATATAATTTTATTCTATATCCATATTTTTTATAGTTATTTTAAAAAAATAAATTTTATTACAAAAATTTTTTACTATAGAAATTTGATTTGATCCATGTAATTTTACATGTTTTTAATGTAATACATATAATGTGTATATAATGTTTATTCTTTTACAATCTCTATAATAATATGAAAGGAATTTTTTAAGCTGCATGATGATATTGAAAATCCGCACTACCATAACTATTATATTATAATTAGGTTCATATACACAATTTCAATTATATTATAATGAAAAATAATTATTGGAATATTATTTTTATATTAATCATACTTTTAATTTTTTAATTAAATAACAACTTTTTTTACAGATCCTATTCATTTAGGGAAATAGTGGTAATATCTTCTCTCTTGTTAATTTTCATGTCATTTACATTTTCCTTTTCTATTCAAACTCATGTGGCCTTATCGTTTTTTTATATTTTTATATATTTATATTATTTTAAAATGGTATATCATTATTTCGTAAACCGTATACCATATAATAATTTTTTGTTATACATTGAACGTTATTTCATTTAATATAAAAAAAATACATTTTCATTATAAATTATTGAATATTAAAATTTTCTAATATGGCATATTGGTCATAATTTTAATTGAAAATAAAATATATGAATAATAAGTTCAGTCCTCGGTGGGACCAGTTATTGATGTCCCCTAAATCCAATGATAGGTCTGTTGAGACAAGTCATTTTTCCAACATTATTAAATGGGTGTCTGGTGTTCAGCTACCCATTAATTAATTTGTCTTCATGTATGGTTATGTTGGTATGAATATATGGAGGTATAAGATAATTTTATATAATATAATACATTTCATTACTAGAGCATCCAATTATCCGTGATATTATTACTATGATATTATCTATGGATTCATTTTATTCTCATTAATGGGATTAAATGGAATAAATTTTTTATTTTCAACCATTATATAATAAATATTAAATATTTAATCATTATTTCATATTCAATATGAAAAAAATTATAATTTTAGCATAAACTTATTTATTTTCAATTCCCCATGTTATAAAGAAGAAATATTTTGTTGATTTTCTAGGACTCTTGTCATTTTCTTTTATTATGTTTTATATTTTTTTAAATTAAAAATTAGTGTTATTTATTTATCTATATCTCTATGAAAAAAAATTTAGTGCTCATTTTGGTATTGATACATTGTATATATTAAATTAATAAATTTAAAAACCAACATTAGGTTACAAGAGTTGGGTTTTTATTGTTTCTATCTAATGATGTTTAGTAGAAAACCAGACAACTCGATTGTGGAAAAAATAGAACAGCGAATATAAACCAATGATAAAATTTATGGATATGTATATTAGTAGGATAAAAAATAAATGTTCCTTATTGGTAGATCTTATGTATTATTTTAATAAATACATACTTTTTTTTATCCTAGATGTTTATGTGGATTTAGTACAGATGAACATATGGGTAATAACCCTAAACAAGTTGGTCAAATAAGTATCAGTCATCCTTCTAGAGCATGATTAGTGTTTGATTATTGAAAAACTTGTTTGAGAGTATTATTTTTATAATATTGGGATTATTACCCTTTTTGCAAGAAATTATGAGATATATAAAAGTATTTTTATTTTAAAGTGATATCCCTAATGAATCTATATATACGATTCTGATATTAAGAAAGAAACAATTTCCAATTTATTTAATGTGTTACTATAGGTTCAAAATTATATATTTTGACATAAAAAACAATATTTTATGTACCAATTAAATATATTATATTGTTTGTACATAATGATTGGAATAATGAATAGTATCTATAACCACATCTACTGTAGAATTTATCCTATTTGAGAAACCCTATATAACCAGTGCTCCAACTAAGAAAGCCATTTATTTATTAGGGACTCTAACCAAGGATATAAATAATATACATTCCCATTTAGTGTATAATGATATTGAAAGTCATGATTTGTAAATATTGTATCATTTTTTATAATATACACCTCAATAGATTCTCTGAAATACTAACGCATTTGTAGTGGGGAAATACATTATGTCTCTCAAAAACAAATTTTGAGGCCTTTGGATATTAAGAAATTGGATAAGGTTATCCTTGTATTATATTTTCTCAAATTATATACTAATAAATGGTTTTTAGATATCTAAAATAATAGTGGGGATAAAGAAATAGAATTAATGTAAAAGAGTGAATATAAAGTAACAGTATTTGAAAAATATTTCTCTCATGAGAATCCAACTAAAATGAAGAGAATCATCCTTAATGAAAAATGAAAATTAACTTCGTGCATATTATCATTATACCATTTCTAGACTATCAATTTCTACTACAAATTGAATATTAATTAAGAAAAAATGAATTACCCATTCTCGGTAGGTCTTAATCCATGTATCTGAAGGGTAATGGTTTCTCAAATGTAATCATCAGGTGATAAAATTGAATTATTAATATTTATAATAGAGATATATTATTGTAGATATTATATATTTAAATGAAATCAAGATATGAATATGTTATATAGTTAGAATAAAACAAACATTTTAGAGAAGAATAAGAACATTAAGTAATTTCTATCATGTGATAATTATGGAATGAAAAATCATAGAAAATTGTTTTAAGGAATGATAGTTTCATACAAGTATATAGTTATGGTCCGGCTAGAAAATAAAATAAATTGAAATTAATAGTCCAAAATTATTCTATATGTCAATTTCCAATATCTAGTGAATTATTATCTCAATTGTGCCAAGCCTAAATATATCTTTAAATATAAGAGGCTAAGATGGGAAACCAAAGCTTATGAAGTAACTATAGATATGGTTGATGTTCATATGTATTTTGTGGTTATTAATTAAATCACATGCCAATATTTAAATAAAATAAAAAATTTATAACTGATATTATTAATCCTTAATATCGTAATTATTTTGAAATTATATTTTATGTACAATATACCAAAGGGAGTAGTCAGTTAAAAATCATAGTAAAAATCTCACTACAACAGTGAAGTATCAAAAAATTCATATTATAATATATTAATCAAAAATATTTTTTGAATTTATCTATAGAAATTCGATTTAGTATGATAAAATAACAATAATTTACTAAATTTCGAAATATGATTCTTAAACAAAAACATTTAAATGAGAATGATATTCATATTTAGGATGAATATGTGGAATACAATATCATTAGAGTATGGAAATCACCATCTAAGTCGTTCGAAATTTTCACCTCTAGTAGATCATCACATTGAGATAAATGTGGAAGAAAAGTTGATCTAACATATGATTATAAAATGTAAATTTTTATTTGATGATGATCATGTCATGTAATAATATATTGATATATTTCATAATTAATATCCTAGACTCCCACCATAGTGTGATGTTTTCGTTACCTTGTATATAATCCTGGATGAAACAATTATATATATTTCTTGCATAAATATTATAATTATGTAATTAGTGTATTTGAAGAAAAAACTAGGGTATTTTTTGACTTAGTATATATACATAGTAGACTATTACTATGGGGATCCCCTAATGATTTTGATAATAAGAAATATGGATATCTGAGAATCTTCATTGATTATAGGTAAATATATTTTATTATTACAATAAATATGTATCCTATGTTTCAAATTAATAACTTATTTTATCCACTTAACCATTCTTTTTTGATTCAATTATTGACCTAGGTTATAGGAATATCCATGTTCAATTATTGAAGGAATATATTTCTGAGAAAAAAATTTCTATGAAAATGTGACAATATGAGTTTATGGTAACACGATAATGATCGATTAATAAACCATTTGTTTTTTAATAGAAAATTAATTTTCATTTCATAGAATATATTTACAATTTATTTTGTATTTATTGATGATATCAAAGGCTATTATAAAAGACAGGAGGACACAAAAAATCACCGTCCAAACCCTATTGAGACTAAAATAGTAAAAAAATTATATTGGAAATTTAGAAACTCTTCATTATATCTTTGTAGTGGTTCATTTCCTACACATATTGTCTCTAATGATTGAATTTGAAATGTTCATGCTAATATATGGGATACCAAAAGTTGATTAATCCAATAATCATCATCAATATATGTAGTTTCGATAGTTTTTAAGGTTATTATTTGATAATTTTTCTTTATATTTTATGATTTTATAAGAAATTATAAATGAATCCTATTAATGGTGTTATATTCTAATGAAAAAAGGTATGTGATTAATGTTTTTATGAAATGAGGAGGATAATGGTAAATTCCGTGATATTGAGTTTTCTGGTATGAAATAATAGATATTTTTATATAGTAATGCATAAAAATTGGATATGTTTATGTCTTTATAAAGAATTATAATGATATTTCATATGTATTAAGGACTTTAAAGGATCATAAATTGAACTATATAGAGTTAGAACCCAAAATATTATATATTTTGTTATGGATACATAATAGATATATTAATGGATGTGGGATATATAATTATAATAAGTTTCAGAAATACTTATTTTCATATATTGTGATCAAAACTAATCAAATATGGTTACATGAGCAGCTAATGTATTATAAAATTTCAATTTACTACCACCCATTGAATGAAAAAATGGAATTATATTCATTGAGTAGTAATGATTATAGATGTCTGAACACCATTAGGATTGATTAAGATCCAACGTTCTGGTTTATAAGATATATCAATATGGTATTTTTTAGGGGAGGGAACATCAAATATTTTTGAAATGACTTCCAAACATCATTGTTTGAAATGATAAATATTTCCCTACATGATGTTGAGTATTTTAAAAATAATGGTGTAGCCTAGAGTTTTTTAATATTGTTAAACCTTTTTAGTGAGGTGGGGATATAGATATTTGGAATGATACTCAGTTTTCCATCTATACCAAATCTAATAGTGGATTTATTGTATGATAATCACAAATAAAAATTATTTATACAACCTTATATAAACATGATTTTTAGGTATTTGAAGGATCAATTTTTCATGTATAATATGAAGTAGTAATTTTAAAAATAGATATCAATATAAAAGGGTTTTCAATGGTTACAATTGATGATACAATAATATAGAAGATTGATGAAAATTAATAAATTCTTATGTGGTAGTGGTAAGATATAACTATGAAAATATCTATTATATAACCAAAAAATTCTTGAAATAATTATGAAATTAGCATTTGTTGGTGAACAAATTAAAATATGTACATTCACATTCAATTAGTAAATATTTACCTCTTGAGTTCATTGCACTTTTTTATATTTATGAATATTTTAGACTTTATGTATGTCTGATTTCATTTGATTCTTATCATGAAATATGATTACATATGTATTTTAAAAAAGTAATCAGAATGATCATGATAATAATCTTATTTAAGAATCGCGTATAAAAATCTAATTAACGAAAATTAAAAATAGACTATTCAAACATTAAAAGACATGTTATGGTCATATTCAAACAAATTTCAAGGTATGTGGGATTATTATATACTATTGGATTATTTAATGTTTAAAAATAGATTCTATTCTTGTATAAATATCTTCTTTATGTTACATTATATGTATGTAGATTCAAAACTCCAACTTGTTGGGATTAAGATGGTGAAAAAAGTATTGTCCGCCCATAAATTATAAAAAAATGATTAAGGTAAAGAGAAATAAGAATCATATTAATGATCTCAAACATGCAATGTTTTATTCAAATAATTAATGAAATGTTTTCTTAATTTCATAGGAATTAACATGATCTTTTGAATTTATCTCATTCGATGGGTGTAGTGTGGTTTGTTAAGAATTGGAAACTGATCCTCTAGAACATTAGAAATTTTTTTATTCATGATTTAATTTAAGGTTTAGCATACCATTTTTTATTTATATAAATCCTTAATGTTGTACATATTTGGTTTCATATCTCATTTACAAGGATGTTCCTGGTAGACCAAATTAATGTTCACACATATGATAAAACACTACTGTAACTTTATCTATCTACAAACAATTAACCTACCTCAATTCATGATACAATAAAAAATATATTAATGAATTTTATGGAAATTGATCTTTTGGGATATCATAAAATGATTAATTAAATGTTGGAACTAGACGATTATATGAATAAAGACAACCCACAATTTTTTAGAACATATTACCAATACTAATTTCGAGAAAAAAACATTTATAAGGGGGAATAATATAAAACTGGAGAGTCAATAATTTTATGTTTAAATAATATTTTAGTAAATTTATATTTGAATTAATATTTTAATATATCTGAGATAAAAATTTTAATTTTTATGAATAAATTTTTTTTTAACATAATTCTTTAAAATAATCTACAATGAGTTCTTTAAAATTTTCCATACAAATAATAATATCATAGTAAATTAATATTTTTTATTATATATTTCCCTAATTATTTATAATAATATCCTATAATAAGTATAATTATAATTATTATTGATTTTTAGTTCTATATAAATAAATTTAAGATTATTTTATGATTAATGGTAATTTAATCACAATCTTATTCTCTACTGCATAATGTCATTCAATTATATATTATTTATTTACTCTTTATTAAAGTTTAACACAATTCAAATTTATTGATTATATATATAAGAATATTATTTTAAATCCATATATAGATTATTAATTTTCATATAATTATTGTATAATCATATTATTCTTTTGAACTGTATTCCTTAAAGAATTGTTTTCAAACAACATTTAATGATTTATTTTTAAATTAATTTTTTACCGTTAATTGAATTGAATTTTAGAAAATGAAATCTGCATTTGGAATATGAATTTCCAAAAAAAATAATGATAATACATACATTATTGTTCTTAAAGAAAAGTGAAAATAGTAAAAATAATTCACAATGGTTATTAGGAAAATGAGATTAACTTGTGACTAACCTAACAATATAATAGCTAAAATGACTGAAAAAATATTAAAACTTCATTTTATGGTAGGATTTAGACAATTAAATAATATATATAGAATATGAGACATTTTATGAACAATTTTGAGGATTTTTACCTGAAATTATTATAAAACATTGAAACATTTTAATTATTTCAGCCACCTTAATTATTAAATGGAACACAATCCCCACACATCATCAAATATTTGGATACATTTTACTAATCCATCATAGTATAAAATATCTCCAAAAATTCCTTAAACTCATTATATAATATATGGTCTATCAAAAATTCTCTCGCTATGGTTATTAATAATTGAATAGAAGTATTATTTTTTAGTGGATTGTAATCATATTCAACAAGCTCATAATGTTTGAGTTCATCTGTTTGAACATTCAATTATGTCAAAATAATTAAAACACACTAAAAGTAGTATTCATCTTATGATGATATATTCTTATGATTATAGAAGAATTGTTTTATATACCATTATATATCATATGTGATACAAAACCATCATTTGAGTGTACAACAAACATCAATCTCATGAAGCGATGTAATGTTTTCATCACCAACATAGATAGATAGATCTAATGATTGAAATGATTTAAAAATATTATATTATGGATAAATATTTATTATATAATTTTAATATATCACCAACATCATGAACCATTCATTGATTAAGGAAATGATAATACCTTTTTGGAATACGTGCAACATACAATCACCACAAAGCGATGTGGCTAATTTTTAATGCCATTCTTTCATGAATTATAATGAATGTTTTTCTAATTAATAAATAATAAATTTATATAATGTATATAATTTTTTTACGATTCAATATCCAATCAAATGAAACATATCATCTACGAAATAATATCCAACTGAAAAAAAGTCAACACATAAATCAATGGTCAAAATGAAATATTATTAGATAACAGGTGATAAGAAGTTATAAGAGGATAATATATGTTATTTTATGTTGTTATATAAATCTTTCATAAATTATTATGATAAATATAACCATTTTAAATGAGGTATGAGAAAGTTTAACTAAACAAAATTTAGCTGTATGAGACATTATCTCAATTTCCCTTCCACTCAGTCATGTTTGATAATATGCACCCAATTAATTTTTGTTGGGTATTTACTTCCCCATTGGTATATTTAACATTAATAATTATTAATTAATGATATTTATTTACTAAATTGAATTATATTTTTTCAAGGGATAAATTTTAAAACTTTTCAATGTGGTAAGGATTTATATTAAAATCTCATTTCTAGGGGATTTCCATATTTTCATTAAAATTATATTATAATATATCATTTATAAAATATGACTATTTTAAAATCCATGATATATAATAACTTACAATATTTTCATTCAAATTTCCCTTCATTTGTCTCTTCAAAACATAAATGAAAACTCTAATAGGGTAATTATTTTAATTTCTCTTTTATGGAAATATGTTTTTCTTGAATAAATGTATTTTTGAAAAAAAAATATACATAGAGATTTGAATTATTGAAATGACTTATTAATGAAATTTTATGTCATTATTGAAATTTACTATTTTTCTAATGAAATATTTTATATTTTATAGAGAAAATTATTTTTATGGATTCTTTACCAAAAATAAAAAATAATTTGATTAAATGTACTCGATGAGAATAAATATACCCACCCCCTTTACTATTTCAGAAAATTTTTGTCATTCTGAATGTTTTGAATTTTTTTATAGTGATTATTATTTTTTAATGTGTATTTATATATTTTACCTTGATTATATTTATTTTAATAATGTATTTTTTTACTAAATAAATATACTTCGGTAGAGAAGATGTTAATCTCTTATCTATAACAAATTTATTGGTGATTAACACTATATTAAAACAATATCATAATGTTATCTATGAAAATTAAATTTCTATAAAATATACAATCATTTTTATGATGGATGTTATTATTTCCTATACCTTATACTATTTTACATAGAATAATATTTTGAATATTAATTAACAAAATGGGAAAATATTATTTTTCCTTATATTTAATCAAAATAAAAATTATTTGATATAGAATATTGTTTATGGATTATATTGACCTCTTTGTATTTTTTTATTCATTGTACATGTAGTGATGGATGTGTCTGGGTTATAGATAACCCCTTGATGCCTCAATCACCTAGATTAGAGTAATCAATTGGCCGAAATTATTTAATGGTTTTTTTGTATACCTACCCATTGAAAAATCTGTTATTGTAAAGATCAAAATTTTGTTGATATTATTATCAATGATATAATAACATCCAATATTATTATATAAACTAATTAATAATGAAACATTTATTTTCGATGAGATTATTATTCTGATATAATCCTTGGATTCAAGTTATTTTCATGTTATTCCTACAATAGAAAGTTATTTTTGATATCTCCATGAAAATATAGACAACAGATTATTTACACATGGTTGATATTTTTATGTATCATTATTGGTATTTTATTATCACAAATATTTTTTTCCTTTTCCATGGTCATGAATAAAATAATTATAGAATGATATTCAAGGATTCATAGCATTTAGTTTTCTTATGTTGTCTATTTTATTCAAAATGTAAATTTGAATTCATTTCTTTATCTCAGTATCCTATACAACTAAATAGATAATCCCATTGGTTTTTTAAATTTTGTACCAATATCATCGTAATATATTATACACTAACCATATGATACTGTTGTTGGTGATGATGAAAGTATATTCAAGGTAAATTTGAATAAAAAATAAATCACATTTACTATATTTTCATTCAAACCACATCATATTATAGTATCCAATATAATAAATTAATGTTTTCCATCATATTCATAACATTTATAATATATAAATTTTATAACGAAAATAAAATTAAATTTATAAAGGTAAAATAATAAGAAATTATTCATTAAATCGATAAATATTTTCATTCTTTCTACCTAAAAAGCATAATGAAATTTCATAATTTCTAAAGAATGTAGAAAATCTCATCCCTCAATGGTCTTATTCATTCCGAATGGGTATATAGTACCCAAAAAATGAGATCATTCTACCCATTACAGTACGATTCATGTATATAGTCAAATAAATCATTGATATATGGAATATATAGTTATTTATAGCATTAATTTTATTAAATTCCATAAAATATATGAATTTCATCATAGAACCATCACCCATTTAAATGAAAAAAACATTATCACCATAGGTCAATTGAAGTGGATTATGAAACACTTATGAAGAGTCATCAATAATTAGATGTAAATTTCAAATAGTAATATATTGTCATTTTATGAGAATGTTTCAAAATTCACATAGAATCAATGTATTATCTTTGAACATATTGGCCCATTACTGTTTCAAATAATATGAGTTTGGTGTGTCTTAGACACTATTGGCGAGTCAGTAGGGTGTAAGTGTTGGTTGAAGGGTTTCACTATTATGTCTCATTGATCAGGGATACACTCAAACTGTGTTTGAGAGGGGTGTTAGTGTTCATTCCCCAGTTTATTCATTGCATCTCTTTTAAGATTTATTAACTATTTTAAATAATTTTTACCAATGTTTTGAGGCACAAAAATAATATCTTAAATTCTATAATAGTAGGGTGTCCCTAAACATTCCAAAACATGTGGCCTTTTATCGGTGTTACATCATTGACATTGTTTTTCAGCCTCCATTGTTTTTCTAGTTTCACCCCTGCCACATATTTCTCTTCACATAAAGGAAAAATATCAAGTCACAAACATCCTTTTTCCTATCTCTATCTTCTCCATAGAGAATAATTAATTCTATATAAATTCCAATGAGTGAAACCACCAAGCATCATGGTTAAACCAAGTTCATCTTTTTAAGCAATTTGAGATTACATATCCTATGACTCTAGGATCAGGACATTTATCCAACAAATATATTACTCATCCTTCCTCTATTTATTTTTTTATAGTACGTTTGTATCCCCCTTTCTATTGTATAATAATTCCTACATAATATCCATCTTGTTCGGTTCTTATTTGATATTCCTTTCACACAACCCATTTTCTTGGCGTAAGAAGAAAACATTGATCATTGATCATCCATGCTGGGGGTTCTTATTTTTCAATCATTGATGTGCATCTTGTAGGGTCAGTATGATGATTTTCTCTCAGAACATATATGAAGCCAAATTTAGAGAATATAATAAATGGAAGTCTAAAGAATGATAGGGGAGAAAATATGATGATGTCATTATATTTTACCTTTGTTTTATACTATAAATGGTATAGGATCGTATGCACTGAAAATCATGGTCATTTGAAGTACTTGTATTTTATATAATCTTGTTATTGGATAAATATAAAATTTAAAAAGATAAATCACAAATATATGGTGGATTATATGGATGCATGATGGATAAGAAACCTTCTGTGATAACCCCGGTTAACTGAACGAAAAGAAGGAACTTAATGAATGGTGTTGGTAAAATCTGAAAAACATCCTTGCTATGTTATGGTGATATGCATGATTGTTTCTCTCGATTACTTGTGGGGTGATGTTGTGGGGGATTGAATGTATGAGTGGGAGTTTTATGGTTTTATAATACGAGGTTGTGTGTAGCCGGTGGTTAATGTTCAGGACCTAGTATGTTGGGGGTCGGTTTGTATCCAGTATATTGAGGGATCACATAGATCTATTTTTTTATTGTTACTTAAGGGTGAACCAATAGTAAATGGATAATCAACTTCTTGAATATTTTATTTCAGTTATTGATTTCACTTCTGGTTGTGCTTGTATGTTTCTTGGTAGTGAATGAGTATATAAATCGAATCACATGATCACGATAACGATAACATGTATGATGGTGAAACTTCTTTCCCAAAAAGTGTTGACTCTGGTTGTGGATTTTGTATACTTGTTCTTTTATGGAATACAGAAATAGTGGTTTTGAATAGGATTATTCTTGGCTTCATGTCCTTTAAGATGGGTTGAGTTATTGATTACCTAAATGTATAATTTTTTTCATATAAGCACCACAACCCTGATGAGAACATCAGGTAAAACACCACCATTTCATGGTGGAGAGTGTTTTTTCCAACAATACGATGAGTTTCTGGTTATTAGATCATTTTCAACTCCCTCACCATGGTAGTATAAAAGTTTATGGGCAAGTTGTGATGACTATGAGATTATTATGGTCCATTACCATTCTAGAAGGGTGGGTAATGGTGGATTGGTCGAGGTGTGGGTGGGATGTTTTGTTTCCCAATTACCTTTAGGATGATCCCTAAGTGTCTTTGGGCATGGCAGTGGTTGTTCTTTCCCATGTGTCTTCAGGTGTGGCAGTGGTTGTTCTAGAACAGGTGTCTTCAGGTGAGGCTGTTTTTTTCTATCCATGGTGTCTTCGGTCATGGTTGTGGTTGTCATGGACCAGGTGTCTGTGAGCGTTGTTATTTTATCTTTTGGTGGCCCATGTGTTTTCTTTAGGGATAAAAAATCATTTGGGATGGACCATGTGGTTGTTTTGGGGGTGGTAGTGTGACTGCATTGGGATTTATGGGGGAGGTTATATGTGTATGTGGTTCGAAATAACTAGTAGAAATGTGGTGTGAGGAACCAATATATCGATGTTCTATTACTATAATGTTACATAACATGTGTTACATTGTGAGTGTTACTTGGTGTGGCTAAGTAGATAGTATTACCTTGGTATGTGTTTTTGTTGCCTCTATTTTTTCATTGGGGAATTGGAATGCCTCCCTACTTATAGACGAGATATGTTGGTTTCCTTACAGATTATAACTATATACTCGACCGATGCATATAAAACTGTTTTTAGGTTTCCAATAGAACATTGAGGACTATGCCCGACCATACTAGCTCAAGAATGAGAGTTCTGTCATTTATTCATTTCAATCATTTGGAACATCACATCATAGTTTTCTTATACCACGAATAACATTATTTAACATGCTTTTTGAAAAATGGGTTTTCACATTACTTTTACATTCAGCAATGGGATTTGATTGGGATTTACAATCTTTTCTCCTGATCTTGTTCCATAAAAAAGTTATTACATTAAATATTACTCAAGATTCTATATCCTTGGTGCTAGTCATGACTATGGGGCCTATAGAAGGTAAGACTCTGGGGTCGTTATCTTTCATTCAACATGAATATGGAACAGTCTGGATGTTTTCTATCACTTCCATCATCCTGTTGAAGGCGGGTTGTGACAATCAATGACTATATAAATTTGAAATTCAACCAATTTACCAGGAATAACACCTTGTTGAACATTTAGAAATGAATCAATATATTCACGTAAAAATGGGAAAAAATTATTTAAAAATATCCAACTATTTCAATAATATTTTAAGAATAACATTCATTCACATAATTTTATATCTTTTTCATATTTTATCATATGTTTGACAATGTTATTTTATATAATTTGATACTCACAAGGAGGAATAAAATCTAATTATATATCTCTGGATTCCATAAAACAATAATGAACTAAAATATAGTCCATATGACAAATAATATAAGACACTACTTGGTGTAAAAAATAATATTTAAGGAATATAGTTCCATATATAATGGTTTGATGTTTCCCATATATCCTTATTTCATTAATACATAAAAAAATTATATTTTTTTGATTAATATTCTATCATATAATGAAGTTATAATTCAATTTTACAAATAAAATTCACAGGAATAAAGTAATTTTTCAATGTAGAAATAAATGACATTATAATACATAAGAAAAATATGTAATATACCTATTACTATACTACATGTTACCTAAATAATTGAAAATGATGTTGACAGAAATCGTAGATAACATCCTTTGTGACACAATCTAGTATACCATTAATTTTTAATACAATTTTAAAATGGAAAATAACATTATAATTATAATATATCACATGAATCCTTTATTTAAAGTTAAAGCCTGTCCATTTTTATTTTCCTTCCAACAAAAACCCAATTTTCATTAAATTTCATGTTTGTAATACTTTATAGATCACATTAGACACTACCCATGATGGTTTTTAATACACATATGCTTCATTGGATATTCATTTCACCAAAAATGTTCAATTATCATTATACATTAACAATAATATTAATTTATGTAACGACTCATGCACATTTTACATTTACTATAAGCCATTATGAAATATGAAATTAATGGTGTTGTTTTTACCTCGTTGGGTTTTAAATGAAAATTTATTAATGAATATATTAATGAAACATTATTACTTTTCATATTTATTGTTGTTAATATTTTATTGTGTTCATTGAAAAGGAATTTTTGTGTCATCTTTTAGGGTATTTGTATAGTAAAGAGTCTATAATAGATAACTAATAGTTAATTGATCGGTAATATAGGATGATGAAATATGTGTGAATACTATAAGATGAGATATAATGGAAAAGGTATTATGTTTTGTAGTGTCCATTTGTATGTATTTTTTTCATTGGGACATATACTCTTCAACTATGGATTCCAAGACCCACTAATAAAAAGTAAAAATAGAAATTAGGAATTCCAGAAAAATTATAATGAGGAAGATACCATAAGTATCAAACATAATGTATATACATAATATATGTTAAATATTATATTTTTGGATTTGAATAAATATGTTTCACTATAATATGAAGTAACAATTATGCAGTACTTATTAAATGATCTGAAATGTTAAATAAATATTTATTTCCCAAGAAATTGAATAATTTCATGAATATATTATGGAAATTTATTTATTTAACAGTAGGATGACAATAACATTATATTCAATAGTAAATAATTCTATTAATTATGATGTTATTAAAATAAAATCGTTATTCCAAATATTTTGAATATAATATTTATTTATTTATTGAATGTATATTAATTATGTATTCTAATTCACAAGATGATAAATAAATAATTATTATTAAATAATTTAATTTTTATGTGAATATTAGAATAAATATCATATTTTCTAGATCATGAAATTAATATTTATTGAACTCTTTTTATGGATTTAAAATAATGTACAGGAGGATGAGGTGACATCATTATTAGTATAGTGATAAAAATCTATTTACCAGAATGTAAATATTATTTATCACTACATGGATTAGTAAATAACATGGAAAAAATTATTAATTCATATCCCATTATATTATTACATTGTTTGAAATAATATTAATAGCATGTATAATTTTTATGAACATTAAATCCAGTCATTTGGTGTATAAATAATTTTTTTTTGAGAATTTGGATTTATTAGTCATTGTACACAATCTTTTCATTAGTACAGATTTTTATTTTGATGATAACATCTTATGAGTTTTCACTTATTATTGAGAGATTATAACTTCATACTACCTATCCTTTCACAATAAAATTATCAAGAGAGATTACATCATTCTAGGTGAATTTCAATTTGATAAATGGATAAATTTTAGTTTATTGGTACCACCTCTCTATTACCGCAATTACAATCTAAGATGTCCCATAATCAAAGAAAAATATGTCCATAAAAAATCTATGATCTCTACATTGGTTCCACATATACACAATGATAATAGAACTAAAAACATTTATAATATAAATAACTATATTGATAATATAACTCATGGATTATCTATTTTCTTATTCAATATTATTATTTATAAATTTCATTGAAAAATATCTTTTAATTTTTAATAATTTTATTTACTAAATTTAATTATATTATTACTCATGTTCTTTTCATTAATTATGTCGCGTTTAATCCTTTGATCGCATCAAAAGTAGAATTGGACAAAGTCCTAGGAGAGACTCCCACTACAACTGTAACCTTAATTTAAAATCACATAGTTAATAAAAAATTTATCCTTATTTACTAGTTTTTACAAGTTATGTATTAAAAATATCATCAATATTCCACAAAATTGGTAATTTTGTTTTGATTATATCAATAACATATCATTCTATTTCTGTATCACTGATATAAAATTGATAATTTAACAAAATATGAAGAACATATGGAGGACCTTCTATTGGTGGAAAACTATTCACATGGATAGCAAATGATAATCATTATAACGTGTCATGAAATGCAACCTGAGGTAGTTGTCATGTGTTTAAAATATGAAAATAAATTAATTAAATCACATGTGATATAATTAAATATAGAAAATAAATTTAAAACCATTGTGATGTAGATAACACACATATGATGTAATTATTTTGAATACATTATAATTAATTAAAATGATTTATTTTTAATTCTTAGGTCTTGAAATTATTTAATTTTATCTATAATTAATAAATATGCCACATAATTAAGAAACCTATTCTATAATTAATTTCTCATGGGATAATTAATAAACATGTTCTATATTTGAAACTCATGGGGGTCCAATTAGTAAACATTATTTGGTATTACTACGCATTAAGTGTAATTAAATCCAAACAATATTGATTATTTGTACCCATATTTGTTGAATTCACACCATACAAGGAAACAGGGCCCATAAATTAATTTATACAGAAAAAATAATATCTTATGTAATAAAACTCATTATTGAATGATCTGTTTTTCATTTAAATTCTAATACAGACAACAAAAATGAATTTATTTGATATTAAATATATAAATAAGTTTCACATTCAATATTGAACTATAAGACATATCTTGTGGTTACATAGTGTAGACTCTTTATCCAATAAATCTGTATCCCTAATATCAATTTCAAGTGTCTCATGTCAAATTTCAAAAGTTTTCAATTCATTAAATAAAAATTATATTTTTATTTCATATGTTATAATAGTTTACATTTTTAAATAACCACTATGGATATTAGATCAAATTGTTATGGTCTATGTTTCCTTAAAGATGAATCTATGAAAATATATAATTTTTTTTAAATATATTCAATATATTTTAAATCATTTTGTAAATAAATCAATGTGATATAACAGATGTTTATTAAGAAATGATGAAATATTTGATTAATAAAATAATTAGTTTTATTATTATATTATTATTTAATAAATAAAGGAGAGAATAGAAAAGAAATCATGATTTTTATTTTAAATATTTATTCATTGCAATGGTGGATGATCATGAGATTATATTTATGTGTGTATGTATATGGGTACATTTAAATTATTTATTTATTTGCTTTTTAAATTATCAATTTTAAATGAAATTGTGATATTTTGATTAATTCATCCCTATTTATTTGGAACTGTGATGAATTTCCATGGTTTCATTTATGTTTTATTCCATTGATATTTTACATATTTAAAATTATACAATAGATGGACCGCTTATAAACATTCATTTGTTGAAACATAATGTTGATACACAACCATACAAATAAGATAATCCAGACATATTTACAATACTACGAACTATAGTGTATAATAGATCAATTATTTTTTCTTATACGATAAGTGGTTTGTATAAAGTAATCTAAATGAAATCTCTAGATCATTGTAAATATCATGTTATTATTTATTTATATCATTTCTATTTGTATAAAGAATTACATTATAGATAAAATATAGACACTATTCTTTTATCATATAATATTATCACATCATTTTTAAGATAAACAATATAATAGTGGTAAAAAACCAATGTCCAAGTATTAGTGGAATGGAATAACTAAAAGAAAATATAAAATTTACATAATAAAACATAAAAATTATTTAATTCCTTATTATCTAGATTCTATATTTCCCTCCATTTCCAATTAGTATACGTAATCACTTGAGGATATACATTAAAGAAATGGGTGAGCAAAAATCATAGTAAATGGATAGATAATGAAAAGAATCTATATAAAATGGGGTGAGGATAAAAATCATAATAATTAGATCACCATCATAATTATTAGATAATGGAATGGAATGTGGAAATGCATGAAAATAAAACATCATGTCTTTTGGTCAAATACCACACAATTTTGTGAACAAATATTGCTTCATGTTCACACATTAAATATGTGCATAATCCTAAGATAATCTTTGTGAAAAATATAGCATTTATTTAATTAATTTTACACATTATCTCATGAGATACATCAAATAATCCAACGAATTGAGGTGATATATATTTTTGAGTTCCATAATTATATCATAACCTGTACATAATAATTTAGGTCCCATTTAACGTTTATTAATCTTAGACAAAAAACCAATGTAACTGAAATTAGTTTTAACGTAATTGTAGAAATATTACATTCATGAATAAAACTATTTGTTAAAAAAATAAAAAAGAAACAATATAGTTGGTATATGAATCAATAACCATGATTGTAGAATAATCAATTTAAATAGAATTAAAACATCTGTTTTTATATAGAATATTAAATTTGGAAAAGAAATTCATTTTCCATGAACTGAAATTGTAATTAGGTATTTCCTTAAAATGATAATGGATGGAAAATTAAATTATATTTGATGAAAATAATAATAATATTCATTCTAAAATATTGTAATGAATGGGGAATAAAAAAATAAAGGAAAATTTCATTTTAAAATAACCTTTCCAAAGTTATGAATTCTATCTATAAATTAAAATACGAAATAATTGAATTTGGTTAATTAAATAATAAATAAATTGACAGTTATTCATTTACTTCATACATTAGAATTTTATTTATTCTATTTATAGCTATTTTTCATAGTTATAGTTTTCATTTTCATTTTTTGGGAGTTTTACGTTTCATGGTATTCATAATAGGATTAGTTGAATAAATGTATAGAGGTCCATGTAAAATTGGGAGAATTTTTTTAGAATTTAGATTGTATTTTATTAATTATATTTAAAAAGACTATGTGGTCTTATATATCCTTTGTTTATTTTTTGTAAGAAATGGGCCCCAATTATAGCACAGACACCCCAAACTATTTCCATTAGTTTCTGGACAACCAGTTACCACCAGTAGTAACACATACATGTGGTCCCCACCATGGGGCCCACATAGGTTTATGAATTGGACATATAACTAATTAAATTACAAACATTACAACACACATCCTTTCACGTGTGCTTTTTCTTCACTCTCACACACCTTGGGGAACATCAAAGAAGGTCACCTATCCTGATTACTACTCTAGAAAAAACATGCCTAACTGTGGAGTTATAATAAGATAGTAACCTAAAATGAATGTGCACTTTGTTTACAGGATTGGAATCATCAATTAATTCAACCCTTTATAATTAGATGGTGTAACATTCACCCCCCATTAAGAGAATAACATCCACATTGTGGACCCAACATCTCAACCGAGGTAGTGCACCACACTAATGGCTAGATTTCTCATCTAATAACAAATGTAACAACTAGGATCCAGTGACAGCACATACACCCTATCTTAACATGGCCAGCAGTTCCTGCCCACCAGGTACCACCAGTTTACCCACAGAAATGTGGTCACCACTATAGGGCCCACACACATTCCTGAAGATTTCATTATGTACTTTCTAGTGTGATTTGTCATCACTCACAAACAACTTGGGAAACATTCATTTTCTGTGACTGTTTCTTTTCAGGGTTTTCATAAGAGGTTCGGTTGTATCAATTTATAAATTATTATATAAAATGGGGATGATTTTATAGCATTTTTATTTTATGTTAGTAATGATATTTAATAAGATTCTGTGATATTAAATATCATTCATTTATTTTGTGTAACAATTGGGCCTCGGTGACTGCACAAACACCCCCCCTTAACATGACCATCATGTCCTATCCTTCCCGGTACAAGTTATTTCTCTAGATATACATCATACCCACTATAAGAGCAACCCACATGCAAGAATATGACATCTAATGAATGATAATACCAAACATTAGGCCCACCCACATGCCTGAATATGCGATCTAACTAATGAGAGTCCCCACATGCCAAGGCATGCCCTTTCATGTGAGCTTTGTCCTCACTCACACACACCTAGGGAAAAATTGTATAAGGTCATTAAACTTGATTACTACTCTAGGACAAAAATATTTATATGTGGAGTTTAAATATGGTAGTCTCCCAAAAATATGGTTCACCTTTTTTACATGTGTCCTATCATTTAGTGATTTAACCCAGAAATCATTCTACGGTGTAACACTCAACCCCAATTTAGGGAACAACTCCCTAGTTGTGGACCCCACCTCTAAACCTAGGAAGTGCACCACACTTAAGTATGGGTCCCTCCTATTATACCAAATGTATCAACTATTCATTGGTGATATCACATGCACCCAGACATATCTTGACTTTCAGGTCCTAGCACACTGTGTACCACCAGTTTCCCAACAGACTCATGGTCACACCCCTGGGACCACCCATGTGCCAGAAGAGGTTTTCATGTACATTCTTGTGTGATTTTTTCTCACTTACTAACACCCTAGGAACCATCCATTGTTTGGGATTGTTTCTTTTATTGGTTTCATAATATGGTTAGTAATATAATATAATTGTAGTTCGTGTATTATGTGGTTAATTTTAAAGAATATAG
The DNA here is from genome assembly GCA_963277665.1 of Viscum album. Lineage (NCBI taxonomy): Eukaryota > Viridiplantae > Streptophyta > Magnoliopsida > Santalales > Viscaceae > Viscum > Viscum album. The sequence continues at coordinate 1,600,397,984 of OY728136.1, forward strand.
ATTGTATGTTATTAATGATATATAATAAATTAAAGTTATATTATATATCAATTGGTTATTTTTTTAGATACCGGGTCCCGGTGATTGCACAAACACCTCGCCTTAACCTGACCATCTGGTTATAGCCTGCCACATACTAATAGTATCCCCAAAGACACATGGTACCCACCATTGGGCCCATCCACATGCATGAATTTGTCATATAATGAATGAATGTCCCTACCATGGTGCCCACCCACATGCCTGAATAGGACATGTAACTAATGACAATACTTATATTCCAACACATTTCATTTCTAGTTTGACATTTCCTCACTCACACACACTATGCTAAACTTCATAGAACATCATCCATCCAGATTACTACTCCATGGAAAACACACATAACTATGGAGTTATAATAAGGTAGTCATCGAAAAATAAGGTCCAACATGTCGACATTAGTCATATCATTTAATCATTGTATCCTTCATCATTTTGTGGTGTTACATTTACCCCCATTTAGATCAAAACATCCTCGTTGTCGAACCTACATCTCTACCCAGGTAGTGCACCAAACATATGGCAGAGTTCCTCCTATAATACCAAATGTGTCAACGGGGCCTGTTGAAAGAAAATACAGCCCTCCATAACATGGTCATTGGGTCCTAGACCACTACGTACTTGATGTTTCAACATGGACACATGGTTTCCACTATAGGTCCCACTCAAATTTTAGAAGATGTCACCATTTACTTTCACGTTTTCTTTTTCCACAATCACAGATATCCTAAGAAACTTCCTTGAAGGTCACCTATCCTAATAACTAATCATGGCCATGAATTCTTAACCCATACTAATAACTAATCCTGACAATCAACACATATTTATAGAGATTTAATAAGGAAGTCTTCTAGAATGGATGGTGAACCATGTTTACATGAGTTAGGTAATTTAATCAATTAATCCTTGATCATTCAGGGGTTTTACATTCGCCCCCCATTTAGAGCACAACGTTCTTATTATAGTCCCTACCTCTCAACCCAAGCACCACACCAAACATAATACTAGGGTCCAACACCGATAGAAATTGTAACAAATAGGACCTTGTGATAGAACATAGACCCTAGCATAACATGGTTGTCCGGTCCTGATACACCAGGTACCACCAGTTTCCCTACAAACATGTTGTTTCCACCCGTGGTCCCACCCACAAACTAGAAAAGATCATCATGTCCCTTAAAATGTGATTTTACCCTCTCACAAACACCCTAGGTAACATCCCAGAAGATCACACATCCTAATCAATTCACTTGGACATGAACGCTTAACTATGGAATTGTAATTAGGTACTATCCCAGAATGTATGGGGCACCTTGTTGAAATGAGTTATATACTTTAGTAATTTATCCATTAAACATTCGGGGATATTACAGTCCCCATAGGCAAACACATTCCCTTTCAATTTTTCTTTTACCTCACAAACACAAATCTTGGAATGCACAGTTCACCATGTTGACATCTGTATTATCTTTCAATCATTGAACCCTTTATCATTAGAGGGTGTTACATTCACTCCCAAATAGAGAAATTGTTCCTTGTTTTGAACAATACATATCAACATAGGTATTTCACCACACATAAGGCATATATCATTCTCTGATAACAAATTTCACAACTGGTCCCCAGTGGAAGCATAGAAACCCCGCCTTAACAACGTCGGCAGGTTTGGGGCCACCTTGTACCACCGGTTTCCTCACAGAGACAAGGTCTCTACCCTAGGGCCCTCCCATGTCCATGAATAAGTTATCATTTCTATTATAGTGTATGCTTTCCTCCCTCACACACACCCTGTGAATCATTGTATAAGGTCACCCATCCTAATCACACTCCTAACCAATCATAGCTAAGTATGGTGCTCTAATTTGGTAGTCTCGCAGAGAAGAAGGTGCACCATTTAGACCTGAGCCATAACCTTTAATCAATTAACCATTTGTCATTTTGAGGTGTTACATATGTTATGATGATGAATCATTAAATATAAATTTAATGATAATCTATTGGATTTTTTGAATGGTTTTCCATCATCAATAACTAGTTTCTTTGTATTATTTAATTCAAGGTATATATGTTAGTTTTGTTACAAAAAAATATTATAACATAAATTATAAAATATGTTTCAACCATTTAAATTTTTATATTTAAATAAATAAATGGGGTAATGAAAATTGAAAACAAATCATACATGATGTCGATAATTTGACACATCAAGGACGATGTTCTTATTTTTAGAACAAAACAGAGATGAGATGATCTTTGATGGAGGATTATTATATTAACATAATAATATTAATATATATATGATATTGGAGTTATAATTCCACTTTTACATGTAATATCAAGTAGAAATAATAATGGATAAGAAGTTGGTAGGAAATTAAATTTATATAATGAGGATTTTGCCTATTTAATTTTACTCCTTGAGAAACATTTTAGAGAAATTAGTTTAGGTATTTTTTTTTGAAAAAAATGATCTTGGACATGTGGTACGGTATTAAAATGATTATTGGGTGAAAAGTTAACAATTCTCATGTATTTCTAGGTGTGAGGTGAATATGTGTTAATGGATGGAATTTATAAAGGTGGAAAGGGGTATTCTTAGAACAATTTTACCATTTTTTTATTTTTTTGACTCAAAACTATGCATAATTTGAACCTTATCACATTTTTTTAATAATTAAGTATAATTATAGATTTTTTTTTCTTACATTAAATTTAGATCATTTATGATAAAATAATTCTTGAATTAGTTAAATTCTATAAAATAACATAATTTACTATTCTGAATAAATTTTACCATTTTAAAAAAATCCCCATAATTCACCATAAAAATTTTCAATGTCTATACTAATAAAATAAACACCATTTTATGAAAATAATTCTATTCATATTTGAAATTTAAATTCTAAATTAATTAATCATTTACTAATAAAATGCTAATTTTAAAATTATAATTGATATTATGAAACTTAAAAAAATAAAATCAAGTATAATAAAAATAACATATAATTAGATGTTTTTTAAATTATTAATCTATTTTTTGAAAATAAAATTTCATTTATATCATTATATTAATTTTAAAATTGGAAATAAATATTTATGTATTATACAATACCAACACATAATTATTAAATTTTAAAACTTTTATGTAGTTATAATATGATACAATTATATCATATTTTAATAAATAATAATCTAAATGGTTATTTTCATCAGGTTCAAATGTATCCTCCTCGTACATTAGATTCCACCACAATCCATTGAACTAGTGATTAGTCTTATTGTGTAGAAGTTTATTTGTATGGTATAATATAAGCATTTTCTTCACCATGTATAAGATATCATCTTCCAACTGTACCACCTATAGATTTAGTACATGCGAGGGATATGGTATGTAATTCCTCGAGTAGGATACATGGAATATATAATTTACTTTATAGATGGTGGTTGATGTTCAGGTCGATAGGCCACAGCTCCGACATGATCAATAATTTTGAAGGGGACTATGTACATAGGATTCAATATTCCATTGTTCTGAAATATCTTGAAACTCTTCTATGGAGATATTTTGAGGAATACCATGACTCCAACCCGAAACAACAGCTCATGTCGATGACTATCATTAAACATCATTTATAGAATTTGGGATTCCCTAATGTTATATTGAATGTTTTTTACATTATTTAAGATTTCATCGACCATTTAATGTCCTGGAATTTTATTTTCACTAACTTCAACCTAGCATTCTAGTTTTCTGCATCGTTTCTAATAAAGGTATTCATATAGAGACATTTGGATGCTAAAATAGAAACTGTTGTTGTAAGAGAACTCATCCAGAGTGAGATGTTAGTCCTATAGGCCATTGAATTTAATAGAACATGATAATACAAATCCATATTTGTTTTTTCATTTTTTACATTAGTTTAGAATTATATTCAATGATGAGGATGTACATATTTTTGAGAGAATTTTGGGTTATTTTCCTGAACAAAGGGGTCAATCTCGGATCTATATGTGACAAAATATTGAGAGGTAATCCATGTAGCCTTACCACTTCTAATATGTATATTAATTGAAGTTGATATATTGAGAAATACTATCATATATCAATAAAGTGATCCATATTTGTATGTAAATCCACAAATATTCATACAGAATTTTTTCCACTCGATATCTTTATAAGTTCTGTGAAAAATTGCATGGTGATGTTTTTTTATTAACATACTTGTACGGGTGATGGTGGAAACATCCACTTATTTGTTTTTCTTTCCACCATCACATGGTGATATATTTTTAACTTGGATGTATACACATTTATCTCCTTCACATTTTGTCCACCGAATAGTTATCTCGAAGATCTTGATACATCTTTCTGATCCATATGTGAAAAGGAAATGTTGATATAAGTTACTCATTTAGATTATCTTTAATTATCTCTTAATTGGATGGTAGAAATAGTAAGGAACCAAATCCCATGACACCTTCCTCAACTATTTTGAACTCTATGGATTTCACATTCTGAAATATCCTACCTTTTTCTGAATTTACACTTCATTTCATTGAGTATCCTTTATTTTCTCTATGAGTAATGGTTATGCAATCATTTGAGAATGTATTGATGGAGTTAATTCATTAATTATTCATATGTAAATCCTTTGAATATATTAGAAGACTAGATCATTATCAATTGTCATCATTGATAAAGATTATGGATCATTTCTACTTAGAGTATCCACCACCTTATTTTCATTACGAGGATGGTTGTGGGTTGTGCAGTCATAATCTTTAATGAAATACAAACACCTTAGATGGATCATATTAAGCTTTATTTATGTTAATATACATTTGAAACTATTATGAAAGGTATATATCTCACACTTCCCCACGTAGTGATAGTGTATCCAGATTTTACATGTGATGATCACTGCCACTGAATCTAGATCATGTGTAGGATAGTTTTACTTATGAGTTTTCAAAATCCATGTGGTGTAGAATACCACTAAGGAATTTTTCATTAGTTAAAAAATAATATGCACTTTAAAACATTACTATACACTATAATGTGTAACAGAAAATGTTTTCATAGTAAGTTATTTCTATTCATGTAACTTAATGGCGTGCGCTACATGCAACACTGAGTTCGAGCGCACCACGACCTACCAAACTTGCAGTTCAAAAAGCGGTTATGAATAGTATTAACTAAAATTTTAATTTAATATACTCCATATAATTTTTGAATCCATATTAGGTGTTTCTTATGTAGAATATAAGAAGAAGTTGATTTTTTCCGATAAAAGAAATATTTTTTTCAAACATGAAATTTTACAACATTTTAATGGAGAAGCCTTTAAAAAACCCACTATTTGACACTTTGATATATTAAATTAAATTAAATTAAATTATTTCTTATAATATTGACAGAAAAAATTATTTTTGATAAATGTTTGGTACATTTCTGATAACGTCCATATTTTGATGAATGGTGAAAAATACTAAATTGTAATTGAAAACAATTATTTTAATCGAAAAATTTTCTTATGCCAAATTTTAAATTTGAGTATTTTGAAATGATAATTAGAATATATTTTTATCATTTAATTTAATTTTTTTCATTGTATAAAGAAGTGTCAATCTTTTTATAGTTATTATTTATTGAAAATACAGTTTTTGTTTTGACAAAAAGAATTAATTTGTAATTAATTTCTACCACTTCTGTGTTTGGAATTTTTAAAAATTGATTCCATATTTGGATTAAACAGGTCCAAATTATGTAAATACGTAACCATTATTTTTTATAAATTATGAATAATTATTTCGGTAAATATTTTTATTACCATAGTTATAGTGTAAATCTGGTAAATATTGGTAAAAAATAATATTATTATAATATTAAATTACACTAAGACATGTAATAACACTATTAGATGATACTTGTCCAACTATGGTCATACATTGGTTGATTTTAGGACCCCATGCAGCAACATGGGAGTCATAATGTCATTTTATATTAACTAATCTAAAGTAATGACATAAATAACAAAAGCTTGTATATTATAGTAAAAAAATTTATATAAGGTTATATAATTTATATCATTGAATATAAATATTAATTTGAAAAATAATTACATTTCCTATGTTATTATATTTTTTTAATAATTTTTTTGATGTAAAATTAATTAATTTATTTTTGACACTATAATGATGCAGTATTTTCCTTATTAATAAAAGAATAAAATAAATGATATTGTATGTATATTAAAATAAATATAATTTTAATGTTTTGATGCCATCCACCAAATTTATAGGTGAATATAATATTTTAGAATTTATATAAATTATTTTCTCGATGTAAATAATTTTTGTTCAATTTTACAAAAACCCAAATATGAAATAGTGTCAAAATTGACATAAATGTGATTTTTTAAAAAAATACGGTATTATTAATTGAAATAATATTCCTAAAATTCATTTATGTTGGGAAAAGTACTAATATGATATTATATATGTCATTAATGAACTACATGGGGTTCGTTTGGAATTTAATAGAATGTTTATTAACAATTTATTATAGTAATACTAGAGGACATTGTAAATGATAATATTTTTAACATAGAGTTGAATCTAAATTATAGTATTAATTTGGTGACCTATGATTGTTTAAAACCTATTTTTTGAGTTTATTTAGACCCATACACACTTTATCCTCGAAATAAATTATTTGGTTCTATTAGAAACCAAAAATGATTTTTTATAAAATAATATTTCAATCATTCCCTAAGGTTCCCGTCACCTCTCTTATAAAAGGGAATTTACCCTTCTCTTAATTTCGGACTTCCACATCTATATGGATCAGCCAAACCCTACCCAAATGTAACACCCCGAGCTTCCATGATACACCTCTCTTTCAATAATGCAATAGCTTGCATTGTATGCAAGTTCGAGTTCTAAAAACCGCAACTAATCAAAGTAGCAGTTATGAATAGTAATAACCACTTTTGGAAATTATAGAAAATTTATATTTCAAAAAGGAATTCATTTTTGTATTCCTAATATTGAAATTAGCCTATGTTGAATTTTTTGTAATTTTCTGAGAACTTCAAAATTTTTATGAATAGTGAAAAATACTTAAAACCACTTTTTTAATCAAAATAATTTATAGTCATAAGTTATAATATTGAGTGGTTTTAAAGTATAATTAGAATATATTTTTACCATTTTATCCAATGGTGTTCATTAGAATTAATTTCACTTTGAAATTGGACATAAACAATTGTCAATCTTTTGATATATATTGTTTCTTAAAAACACGCTATTTGTTGTGACAGAGGGAATTAATTATAAAATTAATTAATGAAACTTATATGTTTGGAATTTCATAAAATAGACATCATTTTGTAATTCGGAATATCAATTATATCTTAGGGTGAAATTTTGGCATTGTTCTAAAAAACTTCAATTTTTTATGAATAGTGAAACCACTAAGTGGTAGTTAAAAAACTGATTTTTCGTTTAAATGAAATATTACCACTTATATGATTTGATTTTAAAAAATCCAACATACATGGTTTTCATTAATAAGTAAAATGTGGTTCAATGAGATTAAAATAATTTTTTGGCGAATAGTAACTTTTAAGTTCTTAATCGCGATTAGAGGTAATTACTATAGATTAAGGTAAAAATAATGTTTTAATAATATGAGATGAGCTTGACACATGTCCTACCCTCATTGGATGAGCCATGGACGACCAAGAAAATCCATGGGTCAACTTGGGGACCCCATGGAGCCACTTTGGTTGGAAAATGACATTAAAAACATTGTATTTAATGTTAAAATAAAAATGTCACAAACATGAGTTATTTTACTAAAACAATTATTACATGGGGTTATATAAGTTAACTTTTTGACCATAAATATTCATTAGAAATATGAAAATATTTTCTACATTATGGTTATTCTTTAAGAATTTTTATACATTAAATAATTGAAATTTTTAATGACACAATGATGATGCAGCGATTACCTCATTAATTAATGATTTAAAAAAATGAAAAGATAATGTAATATCCAAGGCTTTCAATTTTCCAAAGCCTATTGGATGGGTATATCTCAAACCCTTATCCCCTTATCCTCTAATTATATAAGTGTGGGACCTCTAAAATCCGAAACTCATTTTATGATAAAGTGACTTTTCTTTACTTTCCAAGAGTGCCCCTCCTCTCCACTTATAAAAGGCCCCCAACTCTACCACATCATTCACACATTCAAGCCATCTGGCTCACCCAACCACTGCCCAAATACTCTTCCATCTTCCCCCTCTTACTCCTAGAAGCCTCACTTTGGGCAGAACTCTTCCCAAGAAAGCCTTTGGCACAAATCAAAAAAAGTTTCCCTTTTTTAAGGTAATGTCTTCTCTAATGTTGTTTTGTTTTATTTTTCTTCTCCAACCCCCTAAACACATTCTATTCATTTCTTTTGTAACAACACATGTATCCTCAATATACTAGTATGTTGTTATAAGAAGTATTCGATCTACACTTACACACACCTACATCTAATGGTTAAAGAACATACTGTTTCTGTGGATGGCGAATTTCTGCCTCACGGAACGATGATTGTTCAACACTCATATAACACCTTCAAAGGTGGCCATTAAGATGTCACTATATTTATATATGATATATAATTTGTTTATGTTTTACTTAAGCTTCTGTATTTTTCATTTATGGCATACCTTTATGATTTCCATTATGGGTAAAACGCGATAATTTCATTTTAGGAAGTGCGGACTACCGCCCCCTCAAAGTGATTTGAATCATTAATACCATATGTGGGATGTATAAATGATGGAGTAAATTATATTATATATGATTTTATACTGGAATTATAATATAACTTTATATCATTATGATTTCATTAAATACGAAATAGAAATGAAAGTAGCGTTCTTGCGTACGTACGGCTTACCGTCTCCATGAATGGTTCATTTCATTTCTTACCTCTAAACGTTATGGAATATTATAAATGCATGTATATACTGGATATATATGAGAAATATGATATCTAAATCATGAATATAATTCTGGGTATAATGGATATATCACCACATAAACAACTTGTAATTATAAGAATTTTATTTTTGACTCAAGTACCTAAGATCGAAAAAATGACCGTTATACACTTTAATAATTACATAATGTTCATAACATGGTAGTAGGGGATATAAACGGAATAATGAACATGAAAAAGGTTCTTAAGTAAATAGAAACTAACTCTAGTTTATTATTCAGGAGGTTAAAGAACGGTCGAGTCAGGACAAGACGCAAGGTAAGGGAATTTCTTAACCCAATTTCCATTCTTTGGGTTAATCTCATACTTTCAAATTATGTCATGATATTATTATGTCCTATATTGTATTTGTACTTTATTTATGTGTACTTATAGTGAATACACATAATAGATCTATTTTATTTTAAAATGGATCTTTGTAAGGACTTCGTCTCAATCTCCTTTCATTAAGGCATATTTGGTTTTATACACAAATATCTTTTATACGGTGTATAAACCCGTTTGACTTTTACGTTTATTCAAAAGGAATCTTTTTTATACGAAGAGTTTTACTAAACGAAAAAAATGTAATTTTTTTCTTTCAATACTTATGCGGCGTCAACGACTTCTCCGCCGCCGTGACCATTATTTGAGTTTCGGCTTCCTCTACAAGCCATCATTTTTTTTAATGAAAAATAAATACAAAGTTTTAACTTTCTTTTATTTTGGTATTGAAAATGTTTTTGAAAGCGTTTTTATTATATCAATGTTCTGTATTGATATCTTGTGATAGAAATGTGGAAATTTTATGTTTCCTTTATGCATGTTTTATGTGATACAATTATGTTATGGTTTATGATATGTTTAAACCTATTCATATGAGGAATGAATTGGACTTAATAAGTGGCGGGTGGAGCCTTCTATAGCTCCTCGATGCATCGGTAGGTCTTATGAGACAACTAGACTTGGAATTGGCTGAGGCCCTTTCACAATTTGATTTGTGATTTTGGCCAAGGTCTTAATCATTTTAGACATCTTGGCCGATGCGTTGACAAAATGTTTCAGAATGTCTGACATTATGCATTCCATCATTATGAAAGTGGTTATTGATATTGCATGTGATTATTGGACCAGTATAATATCCATGTGAATAAGTAAATGGAATTATCTCATTTTATATTTGCCATATTATGTTGAAGTTCATGTTTAAAATGCTTTTTTTTAGTTATGCATTGCCTTAAATGTTGATGTTTATTTATGAAAGCTTCCGCAATATTGTTATCCTTACTGAGCATCTGAGCTCACCCATTTCAATGTTTTAATATTTTTCAGGATGTGAAGAAGTATAATATGAATGACATGCAGGGATAATATAAGGGGATATGAAGAGAAGATATTGTAGTTTTGTTTTACTTTATGATGTAATGTAAGACTTATGAATGTATCTACTGTTTCCAAGGCTACGAAACTAATCGGTTTTTCGAGAATTGATCTTTTGTGATCATGCCAATGTTACGAAGTAACAAACCGGCTCAGGGTAGCTGGGGTCAGGGCGTTACAGTTGGTATCAGAGAAAGTTTAGTACAAACCTCGGAGGCTAGATTTAGACAAACTCTGATTACAGCACGTAGACCTAAGATGAAATTTGAGGATTAATATAGAAGAACTTCCTAAAATTTTGGTATTGTAGAGATTTTGTGAGTTTTCCGAGCAATACATCCCTGTCTGGATACGAGCAGGTAGAGGCGGCTCTGGCACATATGTACCTAGGGGTAAAACCCGAAAACACCCCTTTGAGCTAGACTCGAACGGGAACTGGGGCACGACAATTGGCCTTGCTGCACTCTTGGTTACGACACTCCCATGGGATATGCTTTGGATAATTCTCATTTTCAATACAAAACATTATGAAGGGTTATGAGTATATATACTTCCTCAAAGAAAACATTTTTATGATTATGGATTACATCCATAAATAGTTCAATTTATGTTAAGTGTTTTAAAAGTATGTAATTATGTATTTTGATTCATTAACTAATATAGTTTATGCCATCATTTAGAAATGGCGCCTAGTGGAAGGAATGGAAACCGTATCAATGCACGAACTCCGTGTAGGGATTGTCCTCATGCTCAAGATAATTATTGTGGATCTGGAGATACAACTGGTAGTGATCAACTTATTACCATACTGAGACAACTCACTCATGTTATGCATAATAACCTTACTCGTATGGAGCACCATGATCCGCAACGTGGAGGATCAATGTTAGATCTCTTCATGAGGCAACAACCGCCAACATTTAATGGGGGTACAAATCTATTAGTAGCTGAGCAATGGATAAATTTCTTAGAGAAAATATTCCACGCCTTGTGGAGTAGCGAAAGGTAGAAGGTTATCATGACAGTTTACAGCCTCACTATAGATGCCGATCAATGGTGTTCATTGATTCAAAACACAAAGGAAGATGAAGAAGTATCAATTATGGAATGGAGAGAGTTCAAAGATCTGTTCTTAGAAAAATACTTTCCACATGACCATCGAGCAGATATGGAAAGGCATTTTCTGAGTCTGGGGCAGAAGGAGGATGAGAATGTCGCAATGTATGAGGATAACTTTACAAGGTTAGAGAGGCATGTGGTAGATTATATACGTAACCCAAGGAGTAATATTGATCGTTTCTTTGATGGGTTAAAACCATTTCTCCGTTGAGCATTATTCTCACAATCCTTCTCGTCAAACGAATATATTTTCTCATGTGCTATCACGACAAAAAAGGAATTCTCTAAGTCTTATGACAACAATGTAAAGCAAGAGAATAACAGAACGGTGGAACATGAGAAGGATAAAGGGAAAAGGGGAAAGAAGGATTTTCCATTATGTGATAATTGTGGGAAGAATCACCCTGGTTCATGCCTAAAAGGAATGGGAGTTTGTTATAAATGTGGAGAAAAAGGTCACCAGGCATGTGATTGAATGGGAAAGAAAGAGGCTATCAATGTTGAATTCTACAGTTGTAGGGAAATGGGGCATTATGAAAATGAATGTCCTAAGCGTCAGAGGAACTTACCTCAGAAAAGGCCAAGGGATCAAGGACAATCATATGTTGTTACTACAGTTGAAGTAGAATAATTAATGTATTGGTGCTTTTGGACTCATGGATTATATTCTGGTTATTAGAATAATGTGATATATATATAAATGGATTGTACTGCAGTACTTGTTGGTTATAATTAAGGTTTTAATATGATGAAGGAAATAATATTTTTAGTATGTGACAATAAGATAAACATTACTTTATTTAGGGAATCTAATGTTACAATTGATTTTGGAATTTAAGGACCCTTTAGAGAAAGTCTGGATGGAGGTATTTTGGATAACTATAAAGGATGGAATGGATTAAGTTGAAGTTTGGATAGTATTGTTTAAGGTTAAAACATTTATGAAGATTATTTTTGGAATATTATAATACTATAGTTTTTGGAAAAGGAAAACCCGTAGGGTGGGGCATAAACCGTCGCGTCGAACAAAGCTGCAGGAATGGAACCCACAACCATAGTGTGACATGCCTTTATTCCCTACCACTAGCCTACAGGAAGTCCCTGGTTATTATAATATAATTTTACTAATCTAAATGGTATGTGTTAACATTTGGAACCTTATACAATTAGGATAAGTATAATATTTTTGAGTTCTATTATCATTTTGAGTGAAAGATGAGTTGAATGTTGAAACTCTAATTGTCAAGAATAAATATATATATACCTATCTCTTATTCAATGAATAAATTAATTATTAAACTTTAGTAAATGGATATTAAAATAAAAAAATGTGTTATCCTAATACCTTATGTCTTGTTGAACTGATGATATTTTAAATCAACATAGATTTAAGGCTTTGAGACCCTCAATTTGACAGTTGATTGTGATTGATGACCCCAATCACTCCCTACAAATATTTACGTTTTTCCTCCAATTATATGTCTCTAATTTCCACCAATGTTCTCCTTATCAAGATCATAATTTGGTGGTGAATTTCTTATTTCCATTTCCCTCTTATTAAGGCTAAATTTTATTAACCATATTTCCGATGTGGGTTTTCCACAAAGGTATTTTCTATTTTCAACCTTTTATTTTCAAAGAAAAATATCAAATTGCGAGGACGCAATTTATTGAATTAGGGGAGAATGTAACACCCCGAGCTTCCACGATACGCCTCTCTTTCAATAATGCAATAGCTTGAATTGTACGCAAGTTCGAGTTCTAAAACACGGCGACTAATCAAAGTAGCCGTTATGAATAGTAATAACCACTTTTTGAAATTATAGAAAATTTCTATTTCAAAATGGAATGCAATTTTTTATTCCTAATATTAATATTAGCCTATGTTGAATTTTTTTGTAATTTTCTGAGAATTTCAAAATTTTTATGAATAGTGAAAAATACTTAAAATAACTTTTTTAATCAAAATAATTTATTGTCATAAGTTATACTATTGAGTGGTTTTAAATTATAATTAGAATATATTTTTACAATTTTATCCAATGGTGTTCATTAGAATTAATTTCACTTTGAAATTGGACATAAACAATTGTCAATCTTTTGATATATATTGTTTCTTAAAAACACGCTATTTGTTGTGACAACAGGAATTTATTATAAAATTAATTAATGCAACTTATATGTTTGTAATTTCATAAAATAGACATCATTTTTGAATTCAGAATATCAATTATATCTTAGGGTGAAATTTTGGCATTGTTCTGAAAAACTTTAATTTTTAATGAATAGTGAAACCACTAAGTGGTAGTTAAAAAACTGATTTTTCATTTAAATGAAATATTACCACTTCGGTGATTTGATTTTAAAAAATCTGACATACATGGTTGTCATTAAGAAGTAAAATGTGGTTCAATTAGATTATAATAATTTTTTGGCGAATAGTAACTTTTAAGTTCTTAATCGCGATTAGAGGTAATTACTATAGTTTAAGGTAAAAATAATGTTTTAATAATATGAGATGAGCCTGACACATGTCCTACATTCATTGGATGATCCATGGCCGACCAAGACAATCCATGGGTCAACATGGGGACCCCATGGAGCCACTTTGGTTGGAAAATGAAATTAAAAACATTTTATTTAATGTTAAAATAAAAATGTCACAAACATGAATTGTTTTACTAAAACAATTATTACACGGGGTTATATAAGTTATATTTTTGACCATAAATATTCATTAGAAATCTAAAACGATTTCATACATTATGGTTATTTTTTTTAAAATTTTTAGACATTAAATAATTTAAATTTTTAATGACACAATGATGATGCAGCGATTACCTCATTAATTAATGATTTAAATAAAATGAAAATATAATGTAATATCCAAGGCATACAATTGTCCAAAGCCTATTGGATGGGTAGATCTCGAACCCTTATCACCTTAGCCTCGAATTATATAAGTGTGGGACCTCTAAAATCCGAAACTCATTTTATGATAAAGTGACTTTTCTTTACTTCCCATGAGTGCCCCTTCTCTCCACTTATAAAAGGCCCCCACCTCTACCACATAATTCACACATTCAAGCCATTTGGCTCGGCCAAAATCTTCCCAAATACTCTCCCAACTTCCCCCTATTACTCATAGAAGCCTCACTTTGGGCAGAACTCTTCCCAAGGAAGCCGTTGGCTCAAATAAAAAAGTGTTACCCGATTTTAAGGTAATGTCTTCTCTAATGTTGTTTTGTTTTATTTTTCTTCTCCAACCCCCTAAACAGTTTCTATTAATTTCTTTTGTAACAACACCAGTATCCTCAATATACTAGGATGTTTTTATAAGAAGTATTAGAGCTACAATTACACACACCTACATCTAATGGTTAAAGAACATACTTTTTCTGTGGATGGCGAATTTCTGCCTCACGAAACGACGATTGTTCAACACTCATATAGCACCTTCAAATGTGGCCATTAAGATGTCAATATATTTATATATGATATATAATATGTTTATGTTTTTACTTAAGCTTCTGTATTTTTCATTTATGGCATACCTTTATGATTTCCATTATGGGTAAAACGCGATACTTTCATTTTAGGAAGTGCGGACTACCGCCCCCTCAAAGTCATTTGAATCGTTAAAACCATATGTGGGATGTATAAAGGTTGGAGTAAATGATATTATATATGATGTTATACTTGAATTATAATATACCTTTATATAATTATGATTTCATTAAATACGAAATAGAAATGAAAGTAGCGTTCATGCGTACGTACAACTTACCGTCTCCATGAATGGTGCATTTCATTTCTTACCTCTAAACATTATGGAATAATATAAATGAATGTATGTAATGGATATATATGAGATACATGATATCAAAATCATGAATATAATTATGGATATAATGGATATATCACCACATGGACAACTTGTAATTATAGGAATTTTATTTTTGACTCAAGTACCTAAGATCGACAAAATGACCATTATAAACTTTAATAATTACATAATCTTCATAACATGGTAGTAGGGGATATAAAAAGAATAATTAACATGAAAAAGGTTCTTATTTAAATAGAAATTAACTCTAGTTTATTATTCAGGAGGTTAAATAATGGTCGAGTCAGGACAAGACGCAAGGTAAGGGAATTTCTTAACCCAATTTCCATTCTTTGGGTTAATCTCCTACTTTCAAATTATGTCATGATATTATTATGTACTATATTGTATTTTTACTTTATTTATGTGTACTTATAGTGAATATACATAATAGATCTATTTTATTTTAAAAATGATCTTTGTAAGGACTTCGTCTCAATCTCTTTTCATTGAGGCGTATTTGGTTTTATACACAAATTTCTTTTATACGGTGTATAAACCCCTTTGACTTTTACGTTTATTCAAAAGGAATATTTTTTATGCGAAGTGTTTTACTAAACAACAAAAAGGGAATGTTTTTCATTTCGTACTTATGTGGCGACAACAACTTCTCCGTCGTCGTGACCATTATTTCAGTTTCGGCTTCCTCTACAAGCCATCATTTTTTTAATGAAAAATAAATACAAAGTTTTAACTTTCTTTTATTTTGGTATTGAAAATGGTTTTGAAAGTGTTTTTATTATATCAATGTTCTGTATTGATATCTTGTGATATAAATGTGGAAATGTTATGTTTCCTTTATGCATGTTTTATGTGATACGATTATGTTATGGTTTATGATATGTTTAAACCTATTCATATGAGGAATGCATTGGACTTAATAAGTGACGGGTGGAGCCCGCTATAGCTCCTCGATGCATCAGTAGGTCTCATGAGACAACTAGATGTGGAATTGGACGAGGCCCTTTCCCAATTTGATTTGTGATTTTGGCCAAGGTCTTAATCATTTTAGACATCTTGGCCGATGCCTTGACAAAATGTTTCAGAATGTCTGACATTATGCATTCCATCATTATGAAAGTGGTTATTGATATTGCATGTGATTATTGGACCAGTATAATATCCATGTGAATAAGTAAATGGAATTATCTCATTTTATTTTTGCCATATTATGTTGAAGTTCATGTTTAAAATGCTTTTTTTTAGTTATACATTGCCTTAAATGTTGATGTTTATTTATGAAAGCTTCCCCAATATTGTTATCCTTACTGAGCATCTGAGCTCACCCATTTCAATGTTTTAATATTTTTCAGGATGTGAAGAATTATAATATGAATGACTTGTAGGGATAATATAAGGGGATATGAAGAGAAGATGTTGTAGTTTTGTTTTACTTTATGATGTAATGTAAGACTTTTGAATGTATCTAGTGTTTACAAGGATACTAAACTAATCAGTCATTTGAGACTTGATCTTTTGTGATCATGCCAATGTTACGAAGTAACGCACCGGCTCGAGGTAGCTGGGGTCGGGGCATTACACAAATACCTTCCTAGCATCCCTCAGTTCATTCTAGTGGCCTTTATTGGGTCAAAAAACCAACCTATGGATCCTTTTTTTATCAGATCAAAAGGAAGAACCCAAAGAAGAGCTAAATATTTAATCACCTCTTTCATGTTATTTTCATCTTCAACATCAACTTTCTTTTGTTATTTACATTACTAAATAATAACTCATATATATATTATATATAATTTTATTTTATTATAAAAATGGTAAAAACTAAATTTATTATTTTATCCATCTTATGAATGACCAAGTCACCATATCTGTGTAAGTACGACTTACCGTCCCCACGTCGTGGTGTAGATTGTTATAGAAACACATTATTATTTTGATGGGAAAAATAATGAGTAATACGATTTAAATAATAAATATATCATGTTAATGATTCTCTATATATGATATAACATCCAATTACATACTATTTGACCATCAATATAATGATATTGTCACCCGTGCGTATGTACGGATTACCATCTCCAAAAACACGATTAGATACATTTCCAATCATTATCATTCAAGAATAATTTTCATTTTATAATAAAAAATAATTTGTAATAACTTAATATATTTATGATTTTGAATAAAATAAATCCTATTCATTACAAACATGGCTTACTAAAATGACCATATAAATTTAAAAATATCAGTTTACACCCGAAACGAAGATACTACTAATATATTATTTAAAATGAAATATTAGAGGATCATATATTATATAATATTAATGTACATATTTATTTTATAATTTTATAATAATAATTTTACTATTATACAAGAGTTTAACATACCCCCAACCTTGGAAAAGTATAATGTAATGGGTTTTCATCTCAGTTCTTATTCTGGTGAGATTCATGCTATATTGCAACTATTTCCATTTTTGTGGTGTATATACTACACATGATTGTATTATTTGTGTAATATACATTAATTTATGTTTATTAACATATTCATTGTATGATTCTTTTGTCATGGGATGTATGTTTCGTATGTTACCAAATCAGTAAGGGAATTTCAAATTTCAATTTCCACTCATTGGGATTTATTCATTTTTCATGGATTTTTTTACTCCAAGATTATGTGTGGAATCACAATTTATAATTTATTTAGAATTTTCCACTCATTTTTCTGTGTATATACCTTTGATACACATAATCAGTCCATTAATAAATTCAAATTCTATTGATATGAACTTTTAATGTGTAATCATATCTAAATTTCTATTCATTGAGTCAAACATCCATGTAATCGATTTAGTATTTACAAGAATATGAGTGAATGTAACCTGTTGGATTTAAAATGAATATCCAATTATATTGAGTTTATTTATATTTGTCAAACATAATTATTACATTGAATTATCCATAATCTAACGATATAGTCTTTATAAGGTATTTTGTCTCAATTTACATTCCATTGAGACCACTTTGTCATTATGCACAAAATCATTTTTTATGTTGTATATACATTCCATTGACATATTATATCATGAATCCATTTATACTCATGATATTATAATTTTATGATTAATTTTATTCTTTAATTACTTTTATTCAATCATATCTTATTTGGTTATTCATACTTTAACTAAAATATTGTTTTAAATGTTTTATATATTTATTCATCAAAATAATTCTCTTTAATGTCCATGTTTTTAAAATTGTTTTAAGAATTTATTTACATGGAAATGAATTTTTTTGAAATAAAAATTCATTTTGAATGTTTCAAAGATGTATGGGAATTTGTTTTTTCAAAAATACATTGTAAATGACTTATTTGAAAAATAGCGCTATATTTGAATGTTTTAAGGAAAAAGTGGATATTTCTCACAACTAGTTTTGCAGACTATTTTCAACTATGTCAACATCCTTTAAGGGATTTATTCTTGATCAAGAATGATTTATTAGGTTACAAATCATTCATTCTGTACTGAATGCTTTGTGATATGTTTGAGTGTGGATATTTTATTTTTATACAAATAATGGTTTATGGATAGTGTTTTGACATTTTCATACTAGTCATAATACGAATGATTATGTTATGATTAATACTTCTCATATGTGGAATGCATTGGACTATGTAAGTGATGGGTGGAGCCCGCTATAGCTCCTCAATTCATTGGTAGGTATCATGAGAAAAACTACTATCTTGGGACAAGGACTTGACAAAATCTTATTTGTAGTCTTGGAACAATTCCTTGACTATATGGTTATGATGTATGGAATTATGCATTCCATAATTTTGAAATTGTCTATTGATTTTTAATGTGATTGATAGACTAGTAGAATATCCACGTGAATAAGTACATTTCATCATTTGATTTATCTTTTCAATATTTTGCATATGATTAAGTTTAGAAGGCATTTGTTCTAATCTATTTCATTTCATTATTTTTTTTTAATTTATTTTAGTTTTTTCTATATTATTATCCTTTTTGAGAATTTGAGATCACCCCTTTCTTATGTTTTATTTTTCACGAGATGCAAAGAATTATATTATGATTAACCTTCAGGAATAGGATAATGGTGTCACGGCCTGTCCTCGGGGCCCGTGCCGTGACTACCCCAAGCCCGCCTTCCATAGGCTAGGGGCTGGTGACTAGAACCAAAGGCATAAATCCCGATAAAACGGGAAGGAATTTCCTTTATAAATTAAACAAACACCACAGAGTAAGCAAGACGAAGTAAACACTAAGTAAACTGGGTAAAACTGTAAGTGCTGGAAAGTAAATGGGCCAGAATACAAACCCAACTGAAAGTAAGGTACAAATGAAAATGAAGTACAACAACTGAAATTTAAAGAACCAATGTCGAGCTGTCCATGGGAAATCCCACCTGAAGGATGGGTACATATAGTCTCATCAGCTCCTCGGGTCCAGCCATCCACTCCATGTACATCCCGCCCAGTGGTCCACCTCTGGGTACCTACATGGTCCCCAAACCTCAACCATGATCAGCGCTATCTTTCTTCTGTATCGAACACAATGTATTGTCAGCATAGCCCATGCAGGGGTGAGCATACGCTACGCAGTAGGGACCCCGAGACCCCTGATGGTCTCCCAGAATCCACAAAAGGATAAACCATAAAAAAAAGATACAATCAGTATGTTTCAACCAACTACACTTAGGTATATGCCCATATATATACCAACGTAATCAATTCAATATTGCTCCTACTCACGAGCTCAAGTACAACCCAGTCCACATAGGAAAGCACAACGTAATCCACACAGTATATGAAGTCAATCACATCGAAGGTAATGATTGAAAGTCAAGACTCAGCTCACACATGTATACTTCTTTGTAAGATTATAGAGACGATCATATGTATCCACTGATTCATCTAAACTGTCAGACCCATGTATGACACAAGACCACCTAAGCAGTTGGACCCACAAAAGATACAGGACCAGCTACTCTGCCGGACCCATGTAGTATACCAGTACAAATTAAAATACTGCTGGACCCACATAGGATACAATAATAGTAGCATTTACAGACCCACATAGGATAAATGAATTGTATTCATCGACGTCGAACCCACGGAGGATCTCAGTACGGTCGTCGTTGATGCAGAACCCATGGAGGATCCGAGTACAGTCGTCATCGTCGTCGCAGTCGCTGCCAGCTCTAGGGTTCCTGCACACAACATGCTCATTTTCAGGAGGGTCTGCTCCATGATCCAAGGGGATGATACATCAACTGACACGTAGTGTGGAGTTGATGTAGACCAAAGATTCTTCTCGAAAGTAGGAACACAAATCCTCCGATGACGCGTCAATCGGACGTCCGATCTGGGAGTTATTGGATTTTCCGTCCTAGGGGTCTTATCATTTTTTATGTCAAACCAACCCGACCATACTCCAATAGCGTCTAAACCTTATGTGGAGTAATCCAAAAGTTACGTCTCTCTAAGAAGAAACCAACAAAGTCAACAGCACGTCAATCAAACATCTAGAGCTCATGTTATAAGCGTTTAGCCCCGAGGACCCGGTTGGTTTCGTGTTCGAACCAACCCGGATGTACCCAATGTTATCCTAAAACATTAGTTTAATATGTAAAAACAACTTTCTCGATCCAAGGATCACGTCACAACTGAAGATACATCGTTTGGAGGTCTGTAGCCCAAGTTATGGGCCTTTGAACGTAGCTGTCCGATTTTAGGTGGTTTTCGGCCCAGACCGACCCAGCCCAAGACCCCCTTGGTTGGCCCGAACTGGGTCTGGCCCACCAGGGCACGGCTCGTCCCGGCTGGCATGGCCCGGAGTAGGGGTCTGACCCCGTGCGGGCGGCCCGACCTAGCGAGGGCGGCCCGGTGTGATCGTTCCAGCCTGGGCGCCAGCGCGCTAAGCGGACATGGGGGTGGGGGGTGCGCTGCCCCCCTTGCTTCGAAATGGCGGACCCGACGGTCCACCCTATGTGCTGACCGGGGGTTCAATCCCCTGGTTTTCTCAGATCCGGCCTGCCATTACAGCCAGCCGGTTGCGCCACGCGGGACCAGTTGTTCCCGCCTTCTGAGAGCCGGCGACCTGCGGTTCCAGCCGACCTCCCCTACTCTTCCACTACCAAAGGCCACGGCCTTGGTCTGACCGGCGCAGTGCTACGGTGCCATGCCACTCTTCCGCGACCCTACTCCGGTTTGGGCCTCATTCAGCCTCAATGGAACGGCGTGACGGTGCCGCTCACATTTGTTGTGGCGATGTTTCTCGTTCCCACGCCGTGTCGTAGCACCACACCGCCTTCATCCCAAACCGCAATGGTGATCATCAACAAAAGGGGGATGAGGATCAGCCATGTTCATTAGGTCCAAACTCCTCCTTTTAGTTTTATAAAAGGCGGAAAAAAATTTAACGATGAACACAAAGAATAATAACATCGTAAAAAAACACACCCCTACCTGAAGAAGTTGTCGAACAATGATCGTCGCAGATATACGGTCTCACGAGGGTGGTTTGAAGACGGTGATGGAGAGCATCCAAGAAGAGGATGTCATCCCACACCAACTACAGATAAGGTAGAGATCAGTACGTCGTCTCTCCTTGGTGCTCTGCTGTTCTTCACGTTCTTCAACGAGGAAGAAGATGTCCTTCAAGACCGCAAGAGTTCTCTCTGCTATTCCACGCAACGAAACAACCCACAATAAAATAAGACCTTGTCTTATTTTATTCAAAGACACAAATACTAACATTAATTTCAAATTCAAAATATATCATTCAATTAATTAAATTAATTGAAGTGCATTTAACAATGCAATTAATTGCAAGAGTTGGAATGTCATGAAATTTGGGGAGCGGGTGTGACACACAATAAATTCAAGAGGGAGGTTTAAGGGATTTGAAGGGGTGGGGATCATGTGGGTCCCACCTCACTAATATCCTTCCATGTTTCATACCTTTAGTGGGTCCCACTCAAATCTCATGCATTTGTTAGCTATTTGAATAAAAATAAAAAATGTAGCGTAATGTTTTATTTCACTCTTTAGTTAACCCAATTATTTAACAACACATCCCAAGAAAACTCAACTCTAGGAAGGGTCTTCTTAATCAAAAACCAGTGCTGAAGTTTCATTGTTTCCCTTACATTTTGATTCCGAGAATCAGTTCAAAAGTTAGTAAAACCTGCTCGTTTGTTCACTGAACGTACCTGATATACACTTCAGAAAATGATTCCGAGCACACCGGGCCTCAGAATCAGGTGCCGTCAAAAACTGTGTACTCATAAAATCCCAAATAAAATTGAGAAAAAAAATTTACTTGAAATTTACGAGTCATTAAATTACTCCCACCTCAAGGATTTACATCCCTGTAATGATACATCAAAAACTGGGGGAAAAATGAGGGTATTGAGCATGCATCTGAGACTACCGCTCCCAAGTGATCTCCTGGAGGATCCCATGCTGCAACCTTATGCGTACTAGAGGAATCGACCACCCACGTAGGACCAGATCCGGTCGATCCTTGATCTCCACCGGGACCTCCTCAAAACATGCCTCGTCATCACTGTCTAGCTCCCTATGGACGATGATATGCATCAGGTCATGATCGTACCTCATCAGCTGCGATACGTTGAAGATGTAGTGCACTCGGTGCAATTGAGGTGGTAGATCCAGGCAATAAGCCACCTCACCTATCCTGTTGTGAAACTGGAATGGTCAAATAAAATGCAGAGAAAACTTGCCACCCCTTCCAAATCATTGTAATCCACGTCGAGGTGAGACCCTCAAGAAAACATGGTCTCCATCCTCGAACTCTAGTTGTCTCCACCTCCTGTCAAAATAAGACATCTGTTGGATCTGAGATGCCCTCATTCACTCCTGGATGACCTGGACCTTCTCCATATTGGCCTAGACCATCTCTGGTCCCACAAGTGCTAACTCCCCAGGGTCTGTCCACCATAGAGGTGACCTGGAAGGTCAGATGTACAATGCCTCGTATGGTGCCACCCCGGTGGTGGAGTGGTAGCTATTCTTATATGCAAACTCCACCAAGGGTAGGTAGTCCTCCCAGCTATGACCAATGTCAAGGAAACATTCATAGATCATGTCCTTAATATTCTGAATGACACTCTCCGTCTGACCATCCGTGTGAGGGTGAATGGTGGTGCCCAGACATAGTTGCGTCCTGAATGGCTCCTGCAACACCTTCCAAAGCCGGTATGGAAAGCAAGCGTCATGATTGAAGACGATAGATGATGGAACACCATGAAGCCATACAATCTCCTGAACATAGAGGTGTCCCATGATCTCCACTGATCCCTGCTCTCTGATGGGTAAGAAGTGGGCCGACTTGGTGAGTCGGTCGACAATTACGCAAATGGAGTCGGGACCTCTGGATGTACGTGGACGTCCAGTCACGAAATCAAGAGATATACCGTCCCACTTCCACTCTGGGACCTCCAAGGGCTGTACCAAGCCTGCTGGTACCTGGTGCTCCACCTTAACTTGCAGACAGGTGAGGCATTGAGAAACGAACTCTCCCATAGCCTTCTTCATACCCGGCCACCAATGCTATCATCTGAGATCCTGTTACATCTTTGCCACTTTTGGATGTACCACTAAAGGGGAAGTGTGAAACTCCCTCAGCAACTCCTACTATAATGCATATGGTACCATGGTACATCCTCTAAAAAGGATGAAGTGCTATCCTCCTATATAAAAACCATTAGGTGCCTGTCTTGAGGATATCTGTGCACACCGTGTCTCAATGTCAACATCCCCACGCTATGCCTCTCTGACCCGGTGTAGTAGTGGGTGAGTGACTGTGAGTGATTGCAGAAAGGCTTCTCTATCTCTATACATGAAGAATATCTAAAAAGCGACTAGATGCTCTATCACCTCCACAAATAGCTGAATTCTCATCCTCCCCCTGAGAGCATTGGCTACTATGTTTCCCTTACCAGGAGTATAGACTATATCAAAGTCATAGTCCTGGATGAACTCGAGCTGTCGCCACTGTCTCAGGTTCAGGTTCTTCTATGAGAAGATGTACTTGAGACATTGTTGGTCGGAATAGGTTGTAATGCGCTCGCCCATAAGATAGTGTCACCACATATTCAGAGCGAAGGCCACTGCTTCTAACTCCCGGTCATGGGTAGCGTAGTAATGCTCGGGCTACCTCATCTATTGTGATCCATAGGGGATCACATACCGGTACTTTATCTAGAAACACCTGAGTCTGGTCTCCGATGCATCAGTAGACTGCATACCCTACTCCCTCCTCTAGTAGCCTCAAGAGGGGTGTGCTGGTCAATCTCTGTCTCAGATCTTGGAAGCTCTGCTGACATCTATCTGACCACACGAAGAGTTTCCCCTTCTTCGTCAAAGATGAAAGAGGTGCCGCAACTCTGGGGAAGTCTGGAAAGAATCTCCAGTAGTACACATCCAAACCTAATAAACTTCGCACCTCCGTCATGCTCCTGGGTGGCTCCCAAGCTAGCACTGCCCTATCTTTGCAGGATCCACTGCAACTCCAACCTTAGAGATTACGTGTCCCATGAGGAGGACCTCACATATCCAGAACTGACACTTCGAGAGCGTACCATAAATCTGGTGCTCTTGGAGTTTGTCTAGTATAACCCACAAGTGGTAGGCGTGCTCCTCCTCAGTGGTCGAGTATATCAATATGTGGTTGATGAAGACCATGACAAATCAATCGAGATAAGGCTGGAGGATCCTGTTTATGAGACTCACGAACACTACCAGAGCATTGGTTACGCCAAAAGGCATAACCAACCACTCATAGTGTCCATACCAACATCTGTAGTCCATCTTCTTCACATCCTCGTCACGAACTCTGAGCTGATGATAGCTTGAACTGAGTTTTATCATCGAGAACCACCGTGCTCTCTTGAGTTGATCGAATAGGTTGTCAATCCTCGGTAGCGGATATTTCATATTCAAGGTTACCTTGTTCAGGTGATAATAGTCGACACACAGTTTCAAGCTCCCTTCCTCCTTCTTGGAGAACAAAATCGGGAAGCCCAGGGTGAAACACTAGGTTAGATGAATCTTGTGACCTACAAGTCCTCCAGCTGTACTCATAGCTCTCGAAGCTCAGCAGGAGCCATCCGATATTCCGGAGTGGATATTAGTGTTGTTTCGGGGTTCAATCCAATATAAATTTCTACCTCTCTGTGAGGAGGAAGTCATGTAACATCATCAGAAAAATTTTTTGCATACTGATCCACCACTACTGGAAAACTCGGACTCCGCACGTCAAATGATCCTAGGATGAGGCTAGCCAACCAATGACTGATCAATTGTCTTCTCCTCTACGTGTGGACATCTTACACTGCAAAGGCCCCCTTCTCACCAGTGAAGGTGAAAATGCTCCCATCCGTGTGGACACACCGCACCATGCGCCTAATACAGTCGATCAGAGCATGGACTGTAGATAACCAATCCATGCCCAAGATGATGTCGTAAGGCCTCGACGCCGCTACAAAAAGATCCTAGCTGAAGATCTTGCCTATTAGAGTAAGCTCACACTGCCGGCACTAGTGCGCAATCATTGTGTCTGCTCCCATAGGAGACTCTAGTCATAAGGATCGAGCCAACGACTCCGTCAGAATCTCCGAGCTCCGAACAAAGGTAGTGTCAATGAAAGAATGACTCGCTTGTATGACTATAAGAATTGTAGAAAAAGTGGTGTAGACATGGATAGTAACACGAATATTCTCTATTGCACCATGGTCATAGGCCTCCGTTGCCTGAAGTTGAGCCTGTCTCTATCTGCCAGCTTCATGTCATAACTATGCATCCCATGTCATAGATCTAAATGTTATTTTTTTCATTGATTTTGTCGTGAGGTTAGTTTTTTGCCTAGAAATATCTTGTATTCTTGAATAACATGATCTTTAGGTATATTATTTCTCATCATGATTTAAATCATCAATATAGTAGATTTTTGGAGATCTATCATGAATATTAATTTTATATATCCCATATAAAAAATTTATTCTTGGGATGATTCCATAGAAAAGTGATAAAATTATGTTGTTTAGGGATCATGGGATGATTGATTTGAAATGGAGGACTTGTTAACATTGAACACAGATATCTGGTTGGCTGATAGAGGAGGGTTATTATTTTAGATGATGTTGAAATATTTTATAATGTAGAAGTTAGTGGAGTCTCATAAGGGATAATTAATGTAATATATGATGCATCCTCATTTTTCAATGATGATGAGTTAGAGGGATGGTCTGATTCATATAATGTTTAATGGGATTCCATTTAATTTAATAATAATGAGAGATGGATTCATTCATTAATTTTATAACTATACATTAGTGGTAAACTTAGGAGTCTCCCTAATGGAACATGACTTGTGGGAATAGTTTTAGTGGCCTAGGATAAAACTTGTAGTGTAAGATTTAGTGGATCAGTGTTTATGATTCAAATTAGAAAAGGAAAAACACTTTTACCAAGTGGATTGGTATTGAATATAAATATTCTTGATTGGAAATAGGATGAAATATCAATGATCCTCTCCACAAGATTACCCCAAGCATGAAGATATTGTGATGCTCTCTAGGGGATCATAGATCGGTTTATAGAACTGGATATCTTCTATGATATCAAGGCCTATGGAATAGTAGACACTTTGTTAATGATTTATATGGATGAGTTGGTGTGGTTTTATGGAGTCCTAAGGGCCATTGTCCCAGAATATGATTCAAATATTAACTCATGAGTTTGGAGGGGATTTTAGAAGGATTTTGTAACTTAGTTAATAATCCTCACTACATACCACCATCAAGGAAATGGGATGACATGGTGAGTAATCTAATAAAAATATGATATGTTAAGGGCATGTCTACTATACATTGAATGGTCATGGGAACCCAATATTCCCATGGTTGAGCCCGAATATACTAATATGTTTCACTCATTTGTTGGATTGGCCCCATCAGAGTCAATTTTGGTGAAACCATGTCATTATATATAGTTCATGATAATGGATTGAGGGTCAATAGTTTTGGATTTAATGTGGTAGATAAAGAAATATAGAAGGTTCAGTTCATTCCAAATAGGATATATTCTTCACATGACCAATTAACATCTTTTTTAGATCATTGGTGGAGGTCCCAATAGTTCGAGGCTAGAGATGTTGTGTTTTCTGAATGGTTCCCATTAACATGGGATATATTGGATCAAAAATTATATTTGTATCTCCCCCGATATTTTTGTACCATTTAGTTGTTGGGGAAAATTGATGAGATGACATATCAGTTGGTACATCATCCTCGAATAGACGGGATATGTTACATCATCCATGTATCTCATCTCTATTGGCATCTAACAAGAAAAAGATTTGTGTGATGTGGATATCACAAATGATCTGGTGTTTTTGGAACATCCCTTGGTGATATGTGAACCTCATGGGAAGGTTAATTGTGGATTGAAAATTCCATTAGTTTGGGTGTTGTGTAGGAATGTTGTCATATAGGAGGGTACATGGTAGTGGAAGGCATAAATGCATTCCTACAACCCAAAGGTGTTTCGATTTTTTTGATTCTTTTTCATTCCTGGTTGTTTTTTTGTATTTTTTTTACATTTATTTTATATTTGTCATGTTCTACTCCATTTTTCATATGATGTGTGACAATGATCTAACCAATGAAAAGTGGAGGACTCAATTTCTATTATAGATTCATAATATTATGATTTGATTGATTCTGTGAATGAGAGTTAGTTTATCCTAGAGAGGATAATATATTGACTTGGATAATGGAATTATATATGTTTGTAGTAGGAGTAGTGCAGTTGTTTATTGGAAGTAGTGTTTCAGATGTAACAAGATCCTTGAGATGTATCAAAAGGGATGGTTGTTCAATTAGTTTCAATCATTACTTATGGTATTGATAAAAAAATATCTATGTTTATAATTGTATTATAGGTTTCAAATGACTCATCATGGAGCTTATATCTAGTTATAAATTAGTTTGTTTGTGGTTTTAGTTGTGATGGAATGTACAGAGGTGTTCGGTAGAGGATGGGATGTGTTTTGAGGTGTTTTGGAAGAAAATGGGTTGTCTTTGATGTTAGATATAGAACAATAATTGTGGATCATTTTGATATAATATGGTGTCATTAGTGGTTTAAAAATTTTAACTTGTGGTTTATAACAAACATAGGGATATTTTCAACTTGTGTTGGATCACCAATAGTGGTTCATATTTATTTACTAGTGGATCAGCATCAATGGATTGTTTTTAAATCATAGTGGATCAAAAATGGTCAATGATTTTGATCTAATGTTGGATCGCCAATGGTTCTCATTTTTATCTAATGCTGGATCCCCATTGTGTATGATTTTGAATAAAATGGATCTCCAACTATTGTATGTTTTGTAATAATAGAGGATAATCAATGGTGGTTCCTTTTCAAAAACTTTTTTATCACCAAAAGTGGAACATTTTGAAAGAACAGTTGATCATCAATGGTGGTTAGTTTTGATATAATGTTGGACCAAAAATAGTGCCACAATTTTAACTCATAGAGGACCACTAATGGTGGATCATCTTAAAATAATGGTTGTCGCAAACAGTGGCTAATTTTTTTAAAATATTTAATCAGCAAGGGTGGATCATTATTAACTAATGGTAGATTACCAATTGTGGATCATTATGAAGTAATGATGGATAAACAATTTTGTTTCTTTTTAAACTAATTATGTATCACCAATTTTATATCATTTTGAATGAATAGTGGATCACCAATGGTGGATAAATTATAAATAATATAGGATCACCAATGGTGGCACAATTATAACTAATAGTGGAAAACTAATGGTGGTTCATCTCAATCTACTGGTTGTCACCAACTATTACTAATATTGAACAAAGGTTTGATCACCATTGGTGGATTATTTTTAACTAATAGCTGATCAACAATTTTGGATCATTTTGAAGTAATGGGTAGTCACCATTTTTGGCTATTTTTGAATGGTTTTTTCAGTTTTGATAAAATAATAATAGATTTTAAAATTTTTAGGATTCATTGATGAAATATTGTTTAGTGTATTAATAATATTAAAAAATGTTGCTTCAATACTGATTAATTATATTTAAAATTTTTAAATTTATTGAATAACATTAATTTTTTAAAATAGATGGATTTTAGGATATCCAACTATAATAGAGAATTTATACCCACATTTAATCCCACTCGACTTAGTATATAATCATTCAAAAGAGAAGGCTTTTTAATCATTAATTTAGACTCAAATTACCTTCATATAGGAGGTTAAAATCCTATATCTTTTTTAGTTGTGGAACCATGTTGTTGCAGCATGTTTGTGTTACACAAATGAGGCCTCCAACCGAGTGATAACCACTATATTATGTGAAAAATATTAGTGTAATATTCAGTTATTCAATATAGATAAATTTTTCATTTGTTATTTTTTATGTGTATTATGAGGGTGTATTATTTCTATTTGTCTATCTATTAATGGTTGAATCCAAATTTAAGAAGAATAATCACTAGTTAAATTAATTTAAAAATGGGAAAAGGAATGTTAATCACCTATTTTAACAATATATAATGTATTTTTATACAATGTTTGTATGAGATTAATGTCTTGTAAAAAATTATATTTGTTGTGGGTACTTGATTGTTCAGTTTTATGTTAATTATTGAATTAAATATGTGTTGTTTTTTACAACCCATAATAAATTAGTTTCTAATTACATATATTTTTTTATTTAAATTGGTCCCCTGTGATTTATGGATAGATTGATAACACTATTAAATAGAGATGTGAAATTTATTCAAATCCCATCTTGCTAATGTGTAATTTTTTTGGATTGTGATGTAAAATTATTGGGGAAGAGGTTGTGTGGTTTTTCTTGGAAGTGATGATTTGATACATGGGTTTGGTGATTTGATGATGTGTGTTAGGGTGGTGACTGTGATACAGTTGTGTAGTAGGGTTGTGAGGTTGGTGGTGGTGTTGATGTATAGTATGGATAAAATGTAGTTGGTTACACTATTTTTTAGGTAATTAAGGGAAATAAATTCATGATAATGATTTTTAATGGGCATGTTTAGTTATAAATATTATAAAAATTATTTTAGTTTAAAATCGAAGTGTTTATATAAATAAGATTGTGATGGAAATATGAAATGATGTGGCCATTCTAATTTAAATGGATGGATAACTAATAATATATAAATTTGACTGAATTGAGTTTTTATTTAGGTTTATTTATTAATTAAGAGTTTTATGAATTTAGTGGCTGTAACAATGGGAGTCAGTGTTGTGAGATGGTTGTAAAATTTTTTGTGAAACCCTAGGAGTGGATTTTATATAGCCATTTAATATAAATTTTATTTAATTATAATTTAATTATGCACCCACACATGTATTGTACCATGTGATGACACCCATATATATATATATATATGTATAGATATATATAAATCATGGTTGATATTCACAACATTCTAATAAGAGGATGAATAGTTGTCTACTCACACGTTCCGACTCCCTCTTTCAGAAATTGGTTGTGTGGATGGGGTGTAATGTACAAAATTAAAATGTTTCATTTCGTATATGTGATTCCACGAAATAAAATGGTGTAGGTTTCATCAAGCGAGATGTTATGATAGCTCTAATGGTTGAGGTCATTTATTGTTAGATGCAGGAAAAAATTTGATTTCCATGATGTTCATGATAACATAATACACGAGATATGTGATTCCATGTACCATGTATCTACATGAATGATATTATGTGTTATGATGTTATTTGAAGGTTGTGGGAGTTCAAATATTTAGATAAGTGTGAGAGAGGCAATTAAGTTGCAATTTATTGTGGGGTACCCTTCATCGATACACTTATATTAAATTATTTCAAATAGATTCATTATTTTGTGAGACATTTAAGGAGATGATAGATTTGGATAGTATAACATTTTAGGTTCTATTTGTTTCTACTGATTTATCATGTGTGTAATAGTATTCTCTTTTCACGTGTGTTCATGAAACATTGTTTTTATTACTAAGTATACATGAATGATTACACTACATATATATACTGATTTCCAGGTTTCCAGGTGGAATTAATGGACAGTTCTGGATATTATTTGATAAGAACATTGGAATATTTTTGTCACACTAGTGTACATTTTAGTCATTCTATTATTTTGAAGACTTTTTCCTGTATATATTTTATTCTTATATGCAATGTGAGATGACTTTGGTTTCATTTATATTATTTCATGAAGTTATCTTAGGATGAACCATATTATATAATGATCCTATTTATATTATAGAGGGAAATTCCACTCATATATTTGTTATTTTTAAACCTTTGGTTATAGTCTATATTACCCAACCTGTGGAATATTCAAGTAGAGCCTCATTGGTCATTACATCTCACAAGAATTTTGGTATATTTAGAGGGAGAGTTCATTACCTTAATTATTAATGATGATAATATAAAATAAAAAATGTCTAATAAATGTACCATGGTTGATTTCATTTACAATATATCACTCATTTTATAAAATCCTAGAATAATAATATCTTTAAATCAATTAATAAAATAATATTTTTTTATAAAATATCAACATTGTCAATTTTTAAAACTATTATTTACATTAAAACTAATTATTTAAAAAACAAATAAAAAATGAACATAATATTTTTTTCTATCCATAAATTATCATATACATATAGAAATGGTTTGAACCACATTATTTATCATAGATTATATTAAATTTAATATTTTAAATAACATCGATTAGAATTTTTCCATTAATCAAATATTTATTTGGTCATTATTGTGAAATAATATAAAGTAGTAATTTATTCACTAATAATTGAAAAATAAATACCATGTTTATTGTCTATATATTATCTTTAAAGATATAATATATATTCAAAAATATACTCTATATAAATATAATATAAAAATGTATGTTTTTATATAAAATAAGTTTATGGAATGTTTAACGTTTCTTGAAATAAAATAACATAATGGCCAAAATATTATCCAAATGTACATAAAAATTCATATATCCAAATATTGGAATATTAGGGATACAATGGACTTATACAACAAGATTATATATATTTTATGTTTATTTTTAGTCTATATCATTTTGTATTTTTACATTAATTAGCCAATTTACAATTTACTGTTGTAATACAAATTCAAAAGGTCAGTATTCCTAATGATAAAAAATAAAATGTAACTATTTCAGAAATTACGACCTATAGAATGAAAATATAAATCAATTTTTCAAAATTCATTAAAAATTGAAGAGTTTAAAATAAAATAATACTTTGATAACATAATTAAAAATTGTTTGAAAATTTATTTTTTATATATAAAAGTGTAATTATAAGAAAATTGAACAATAAAATTGATTAAAATGATCCTAATTAAATAATAATAATATAAGATAAATAATTTTAATATTATGTTATTTTAAAATAAAATTTATCATTATAAATTCTAAATAAAAAAATTTCGGTAAAAATTTTTGTTTTTCACCTTTTGTTAAAAATAATTCTTTTTAGAAAGATATATAAAATTTCAAAAAGGCTTATTATAAAATTATTATTTATCAATACTGTGAATTTTGTAATATTAAATTTATATAACCTCTATAAAACTTTTATAGTATTCACTCAATAAAAGAAATTAATATAATTTTTTAATGAAACATTATCTTAGAAGCTGCAAATTACATTAAAGAAATTAGTGTAATTATTTAATTATATGTAATCAATAATTACCCATTGATTAATTACTTTATGTATATGTTTCCTAATTTATTTATTAATATTAATACTTAATATTTCAATTTCTATGTTAGGGAGTCCAAATTGCAAAAATATTTTCAAGGTTTTTTGATGATCGACGTTGTGTGTTTCAGTAAAATTCAATCACAGGTTTGTTTAATAATAACATTCATGTATTCACCAAAACATAATCACACATTAATTTCAAGGGATTTAATGTTCTCCTCCATTAATAAATTGTTCACTCACAATTTTTTGTGATTTGAAATCAAGGGTTTGACATCTGATAAATTCATTTTGTAAAACCCATATAGTAATTTTTTTAATAAAACATCCTCCTAAGGGATGGAAATGGAAGTATGAATGAATCAAAACTAGGTTTCTGAAAAAAAAACATTACTAAGAAGATAATATATGGAAACAAAATTTAAAACTAACACCCAAGGATTAATAGTCATTGAATGATACCATCATCATGAGAATTTTATCCATCAAAAAATTGGTAATTTTCCACTTGTAAAAAAGACAATTGGTATCTCCATAATAAACTATATGTAAAAAGATCACAACTTTAAGGACCATATTTCTAATATTAATTTATTATTTTTCTATTTTTATTAATCAATTAAGGTATTTATATTAATTAATTTTATTTTGTGTCTTATAAATAATCCCATCCATTTGTTGTGAATCTATTTCTTTCAACATAATCACTTATTATAGGTTTAGGACATTCAACATGAATTTTTATGCCTAAATAACATTTAATGAATCCAAGTATTCATAAGTCTTTCATTCATCTATTAAATATTTCAAAAATAAAAATTATTACCACATTTTGTCCAATGTGATCATTCTTTCTTAAATAAAAAAATATCCAATGATAATGTTTATCCATTTTTAATGTAATGAATACTACAGAACCTCAAAAATATGTTTGACTGAATTAAAAAAAACTCTACAATATTTAAGAAATAGGTCACAAAGTTTCTATTATCAACTTCTCATTATTCCAACACAATTTATCACTGAAAGTCACATGTATATAAAATTTTTAATTATTTTCAAAAACATTTTGAAAACATGAATAACCATTAAACTACACTATAAATATACATTCTTCCTAAAATAAACTGTCTCTATATTACTAAAAATAAATTATAATATTATTTAATGTTAATAAAATGTAGTAATCTTTCTAATGAAAAATATTGTCATAAAATTGTGATTCATATTAAAGGATTCCAATACTATTTCACATACTTCCATCTCAAAATCTGAGAAGATATTAGAGATATATTTCACATTTTTTGTATTATTAAAAAAAATCCCTAAACCAATAATAAATTTTACAATTTTTTTTCAATTCACCATATAATTTTATATCTATTAGAAAATTACTATTGTATAATATTTACATGCTCTATAATTTATATAAACAGAAAATTATTTACAAAATAATTATAAAAAATATAATTTATTCAATATTGTTTTATTATCCCACTTCAACTATAATAATATCATATCCATGATTGGGATCCCTTATTTAATTCAATGATATATTATATTGGTCCTTTAAGATATTGTTTTCATAGTTCCTCATCTACATAAATTTGAATAATTTTACTTAGTTAACTTCTTTCATTACCATATTTTCATGATCATTGTTGCCTTTATCACTGAAGCAATAGAAAGAATCCTTTCTATTCATGTGAATCACAAAGCTTCATTCCAAAATTATCATATGTGAGAAAATAATTATTTCCCTTGTCCCATTCCCCATATTTTAGATATCCTCTCTTTCAAATTATATATATTAGAACAAAAATACCTGGAAAATCCTTTCATGGACTTGAACTCATATCATATTATATCCTAATATGATGAGAATGGTTGAAAGACATGTTCCCTTAGAAAGGTTTGTTAATGACAATTAAATATATATTAAGATGTACTATTTGGATTATATACATAGTTCATAGAATTCCATGACAAAATAATAAAATTATCTGCATATGTTGATACATTTTATTCTATATTTTGTCTCAGAATAAAAATTTGTGTCCAAATATATTGGTATTCTTCTTGAGAATAATTATTTTTTAATAATGTACATTAAATCAATATATTCTAATGATGATATTCTTATATATCCATAATTTTTAAAAAATTGAACACTATGGATCTAAATCCCTTGATAGATGATAAACTACCGTTGAAACCATTTATGTTTCATAACATCCCATTGTGATAAATATCTTATTTAAGGATCTAATACGTTTCTCATCTAAAAACAGATTCATAGTTTTATTTTATGAAGGAGGATGTTAATGAATCAATCATTAAAAAGTATTTACACCATGTTTTATTATATATAGGATTCTCTATAGGTGAATGAATATTTATCATATATATATTCACTTATCCCAATATAGTTATAAAATGAGTCAATCGTGATTAAAATCTAGATCATGTTATGTCCCATATCTAGCATCATTTTCTTACATTGTAGGGAAATTACTAGATGGAATACCTAAATATTTATGGCTTCCATTCCTTGAACAATTTTCTATTTCTAGATAAATTGTGTACACTATATTAGTGTATAACATTATGAAACATGATGTGTAATTTGAAAACAAGTGAAAAATATAATATTAATTGAATATTTTGGTATAAAGAATATGTAATACATAATCATGGTCTATCAGTAATATTTTAAAATAATTTTATAGAGTTTCATTAAATACAGATCCCATGGAGTCAAATAATCATCATATAATACTATCATTAATGGAACAGACTCTAGTAGTCAAGAGTTAGTGGTTTTTTACCTACATTAGCTTAAGATATAATGAATTTTATCCCGAAAGGACCAAAAGAAACGTATTCATATTAAACTAGATACATACATCAATATAAAATTATTATTGAAACCATAATCTAAAAAAAATATTCTTAATTGATTACACCATTATTCTATTTAGAATAACCATTCATATCAATCATAATGAACGGACAAGTTTCTTAGAGAAAGGAATCAATTAAAAGGGTTAGCTCTTATACTCATCAATAGAATGAGTATAGTGGAATATATAATAAATAAATAAGGAATAATATTTATAAAAAGTAATATGGCAGGAAAAACATTCCATATAATTAAAAATATTAACATTAAGAATAATAAATCATGAAAAAATGATTATCAAATAATTCCATACAAACAGTTACATGAGCTAAAAAAATATACATGAATATTCTAACTAATCAAATAATCAAATAGGAATCCATAAATGATTCTGTAATAATGTAATAAATAATGAAGAACATAAGAAACTTGTAGTCAAGGACAAAAATGATACATCTACAAATATTTCAAAAGATTTATTCAATGTCATCTAAAGAATTGGGGAAGGCATCAGTAAAAACAAAAGTTATTTTGTATCATGAGACCTTATAATGAATCACGAGGCTATATAATGCCACTAAAATTACATAATATATCAAATGAATTCATCACATGAATGAATAATTACAATTAATAGACATGCCTTATATAAATCAATAACTATTTTTATTGAAAAAACAAAAAATATAGAATGCCAATATATTCACTATGTGAAATAATAAAAATGATTCAAATGAAATATGATGAATTTTATCATTAGAGTACATCATCATCATTTCAATAATTTTAGGTGTTAAAATTGTTTAAAATAAGTTGAAGGGGTTATTTTAATAATTCTTGAAGAAAAAAAATTCATTGTAAATTGAAAATGATTATTAATAAATAGTAAATGTAATCATAATAAAGATATAATTTTATTTGAAAATAACACAATAAAATTATCAAGTAATGATCAAACCATTTATGCATTACAACAGTGGAAAATTACAATGACGCAATATATGAAAAATACATTATATTCACATCTGTGTATGAAATCAAAATAAGTAACCTTTTGAGAAATTACAAGAATATTATATTTATTTTTTAAATTAAAATCAAAATATGTGTAAAATTTAATTTAAATAATAAATATCATGTAAAAAATAATTATGAAATGATTTTATGAAGAAATAAAGGTGGATGATAAATATAATTACCATTATAATAAAAAATAAAAAATAAAAAATGGTAATATTGTGAAATAAATGTGTAAAACATGGGTACCTTTTGAATTATGAACCACATGAGAGATAAAACATCAAATGAAAATTTTAATACCCTAAATCGAAACAGATTCATTATATAATATATAAAATTGGTATTATATACACCTCCCATTTAATTATGTTGTGAATATGATATATATCTTACAAAAGAAAATTTGAGATGAGAACTGATTACCATGGGTTCTTATTCACATCAATTTATTCAATAATTTTTAGTTTCGACTTCCTTCAAATGTGTTCAAATATACTCCTCTTCATTGTATTACAATTATAACTATAATTAATCGACACAGGGATGTTGTTTAGGATGTAGAAAGCTTCTAGGTCATTTAGAAGATTGTTTAGTATAATAATGGGAATGTGTTGGTCATGATTGATAGAGAAATGTGGTATAACGAAGTAAAGGAAGGGGGTACCATTTATAATTGTTGGGAGAATACTTCTGGTAATTAATTAATGGATTATATTAATATTAATTATTTCTCATGTCAAATATCTAAATAATTTTATATTTCTTTATTAAGGATAATAATATTCAAAATTATTTCATGCCATAATATTTGGAAAAGTTTTGGATGTTTTGTCAGACTTATCAATTTTTAAGCTTCAGTTAACCCGTTTTGATTATTTCATACAATTAACTGTTCACAGCCCATAAGATTCTATAATGTTATTATAAAATTATATAAGACCAAAAAATTGATCATGAAAGACTTCATCAACCATATAACATTAATTATTCCAAATATAAGATTTTAAAATATTTTATATCATTCAATATAATACTATTTATTTTAAAATAACAGTAAATAAATTTTTGGATATATTCATTACATTGAAATTAATAATAATAAGATAACACAAATAATTATGTGAAATAATTTTCTTATATAGCATAAATTTCGTGGCCATATATTAATTTGACTATTTTATTATTTTATATATCTTATAATACTTTTAATATTATATATATATATAATTTATTTGAGATTTTATTAATTTAATAATTACATCATCTGTGTTGTGTAAGAATTTAATATAATTATTTCATCAAATAAAAATATAAAAAATTAACATTACTAAAAAATCTATTATATTTTAAATTTTATTTATTTATTTTTATATCACCTATATTTCCTCTTATTAAAGAAATAATTATCAATTATGGGATTGTGACATGATTTACTTTTCAGCAAATAAGGTACTCTAAATGTCATAATGTCATCCGAATGGCCAAAAAATTCCATATAATCAAATCTTCACTGAGTATGGATTAAATAGAAACATATAGTAATATTAAAGGTTTTGTTACATTTTTTAACCTGTACTCAAAATTTTATTTCTGTACATTAATTAATAAATTTTCCCATTACCATGATAAAAAATCATTTAGGTAACTATTCATTTACTACAAAAATAAAAGGGAATTGTTTGCTAAATTTGAAACTCATTAATCAAAATATAGAATCCATTTGGAAAAGTTAAAGTAACTGAAATCTGAGAATTTAAATTAATAATAAACTAAAAAATCGCAATGAAAAACTTTTGTTAAAAAATTGTTTTCAAGTACACAAAATTTTTTATACAAAATTATGCCACAAAATTAGTTATAATAAAAAAAATTGGACATTAAAAATATAAGAGAAATAATTTTACTTTATTTCTATTATTATAAAACAGAAGATCCAAAATTCATGATTCAAAATAATGTTTTAAAGACAAAGATGTAATATTCATAAATAATTTAAAATTCAAACATTTGAAAAAAATAAATAAGTTAGTCCAATGTTAATTTTTATAGGATTAATTTAAAAAGAAAACTATATAAATGACTATTAGTTGATTTTCCCTAAATTATGAAATGTATTTATAGAAAAAATGTAATAATTATAATTTATTTAATGAAAATGTATTCATGAAGAATTAAATAAATTTACAAAAAATTTGTTAAATATCTCATAAGAGTTAATCAATAAATTTACAATTATTTTTCCTTAATTTATAATCCATTAAATTTTATATACTATTCATATCAAAAATATATTTTGTTTGTTATAACGACAATATTTAAAAAATATTTCTTTTTTACTCGAATATTGGTGTTGTTTTTTATTTATTCTATCCATCCAAGGTTTTTAAAATTATTTTGGATCCATACACAAAAATATATCAGAGATTATTTAATTTAAAAAAACCTTACTAAAAAATCATGGGGTGTTATATTTTAACATCCATCAGTTCTACCATTAATTAATCTCAAAAAAACCCATATAATATTTGGGTCCTTATTGTTGAGTTTCTTCAAAACTAATTGAGATAAATAACCTTTATATATTGGAATTAATAACCAATAAATGGAGAAAATCGTTACTAGAACTTCAATTTCATCCTCGCATCGATAAATAATCATATGTTTATTAATAATATCAAATGTGACTTCCTTTCCTTAGTAATTAATATGGACTCTATATAGTGAAACCCAATAATTTTAATGAATCTAATAGAATTCAGGTAAAGGGTTAATCAAAATATTTTTAGGAACCAATCTACCTGAATCATCAATCATTGATAAACTATAGGCTTTAGTTTTGATAATTATAGATTTCACATTGTTAATATCATAACCTTATACTATAGACATGATCACAAGAGATTTTACTTAGTATTATGGATTTAGATGTTGTTGATGATGATCGTAAAGGATATAAGATATATAAACTATTAATAATAACACCCATACTAAATTAATTGGAGTCATTTGATTGTGGGGGGTGAAATATTTAAAATCTTTATTTTCATGTTTACATTAAAATTACTATGCATTGTATTTTTCAATTACTTATCTTTATAAAACATCATTCCACATTCCGAAAACCGCCTAGTTTCAACCAAACACCTCCCTTGATATTTCAACCCAAATTTTTGATATATAAATGGATATAAATTTTTTCTACAATTTGATTTATCCTTGATGTCATGAGAAATGATTTTTGCTTTCATATCATTATGATGGGAATGATTGGAATCTGCAATTTCAATTTCTTCTTTTAGTTCACACCAAATGAGTTCTTCATAAAGAATGAAGACATTTTTAGTTAATTCGATTATTATGAATGGATTTAATAAGATAATAAATACATAAATTTAATTAATAGGCTAATAATTAAAATAGATACATAAAATTCACTCCATAATGTTTTTCCAATATTAGCATTGGATTCGTCATCATTTTTCTTTAGATCTTGAAATTGATTTTCTGTTATTATATATAGAGTATGATGAAAATTACATATTTTTAAATACCCTAAAAATTATGAACCATTAACTGGATACAATTTCATCCTCTTACCTCATCTTCTTTGTTAGAAGCCACCATTTTTATAAATTTCCGTCTAGATGAAAAATTGTCAGGACTACATTATCATATCATTATAATGGAAAAACATTAATTTTCTTCTCAATGATACTGATCCATCCCTAATAAATCAGTGTATATGAATTTCCACGAAATTAAACTGAACGTTTCCACCCACGTGAATGAAAATTATATTTATCCGTCCTTTGATCATTTGAAATAAATACATGATTAATCACCTGAGATTTTTTTTGAGCATAATAGTCTGATATTTCAATGAATATTCTATAATATTTGGGTTTTCATGTGAGAAATAATTTTTTCACCAAATTATTCTTTAACATGATTCCATTGGTTTACATAGATTATATAAAACCAATCCATATAGCCCGAGAAATAATTTTATTACTAGAAAGCCACATAGATCTGACAAATCAGTAAAATCATATCTAAAATGGGGAACCATCTAGTTTAACACCACATGTTTATCCTTATTAATTAATGATCATTAATAAATCATTATTCTTATATCCAATATTTACTATTCGATTATATAATGAGAACTACAGCATCCCATACATTTCACACATATATATTATATATATTTAGATTAATAATAAATATAACAAAATATGATATATTCCATAATTAAAAATATTTATTTCATTTATAAACAAGATATTACATATTATTATATTTAACTTATTTATCATCCCCTGTAATTATATATCATTGAATTTTATATAGTCATACCATACTAAAACATTTCATCCTGACATGTGGAAAAGAAAAAATAATTGGTTAAGATCAGATGATCTGTAATGTTATTAAAGGGTGATATCAATATATTATCATATAAATGAATAATATAAGAACAAGTGTATGTGATATTTACCATAACATACATTGTTAAACCTAATATGAAAATGATCATACACATGTGTTATGGAATAATAAATGATCTTTTCAAAAGATGAATAATAATAATTATAACTTATCACAACTCATTCATGAAGAATATATTCTTTTCATAATTGTGTGTAAATATATCGTAATCATATAAACCAGTTCATATGTCATGTCCGAATATCAAGACCTTTAGATCAGGTGTCAACCTGAGTTTTTATTATGTATCAAGCACATAAAGAAGTTTCCCATAACAGATTATGAACTTATACTAGTATCCCATAAGAGTTGAAGAATAATAAATTTTTTCAAATTAATATTTTATAAGTTATTATGAATTAAAAAAATTCATTGGAATAAGTTATTGTTCATATAAATCACATTATTAAAAGTATCCTATTGGTTC
Source organism: Viscum album (assembly GCA_963277665.1). Taxonomy (NCBI): domain Eukaryota; kingdom Viridiplantae; phylum Streptophyta; class Magnoliopsida; order Santalales; family Viscaceae; genus Viscum; species Viscum album. The sequence goes on from OY728136.1 coordinate 1,600,440,117, forward strand.
AGTTTGATCTAAATACAGTCATCATATTAGAAATAATGAATATAAATGGTATTCACAAACATTTCAACACAGTATAACCTAAGAAAATGGATTCTATAAACACATTTCATCATAATAACAATATATCCAATAAAAAATAATGTTAATATCAGTTGATCATAACACCAATAAATCATAAATAGAATCATGGTAACTTTTCTTTGTTGAAAAGGTATACCATTAAATGTGTCGTAAATCCTTCACAATGTTTATACATTTCAAATAATAATTAATTTTTAAAAATATAAAATATAAACATGTAAATATGTAACAAATTTAATAATATTAGATTTTAAAAACATAAAAAAAATCTTCAATTCAATGATGCATTATATTAGTTTGAAATTTTCTTTATGTTATATAGGATAGAAACGTAATCATTCCATTTAATACAAAACTAGAATAAAAAGATAAACATGATTAAAAATGACATTAAATAGTCATATATTAATTGTAATAACGTTATTAATAATATTTTACGAACACCTTGATTATGAAATAAGAGTATTTTTGACTGAATTGAGAATTGTAGTCTATTTCATCAAAAATAAATTTTTTTACTATTTAATACAAAACATAAGAAAATTAATGAAAAACACGACTTTGTTAGAAATACAAAAATTATAATAAATTTAAATTCATTCATCATATAATTTTCATATATTTTCTTTAATGAAAATTCAATTACAATCAATCACAACAAGTATATGATTGAAACATAAATCTAATACCTTATGTAAATTCTTTACCCATTCATGTTCAATCCGAATATATAATAATTATTTATTTATAAAAAATATATTAAATGTAAATATTAATATCTATATTGCCTTTTATGATGTGTTAATGATATCTTATCACCATTTTATTTCTAATTTATACTTAAAATCACAGTTCATGGTGATAATTGGTTAGTTTCCCAAACATCTGCAGGTTGTGTAGTCATAGTACACATAATTATATTGTTTTCCAATGTTTTAAATCATATAAATCATGTTATAAAAGATATATTTAATGATTAAATAGGTATTATGAGTAATAAATAAATTTTATTTATAAAAAAAGTTATTTCACCGTTCATGGAGAAGGTAGGTCATATATACGAATGAACCCAATTATCATTTTTCAATTGATAGACCGAAAGAGAGGTTAATAATAATTCAATTATCTATGTTAATTATTTTATATTATATATCATATATATTCATCATATCCTTATAATTACCATTAATTATATATCTAAATGAAAATAAATTTATATTTCTTCCTCAATAATGTAGTCTATATGTAAGAATAATTGAATGTATCATCACCCAACGGATTGGACTGGGAGTATAGATATTTGATATTGTAATTGAATAAGTAAAATTAATTAACAAATATAATATATAGTCTTTAAACCCATAATAATACCCATCCATAAGATATGATGAGTAATAATGACATTCATTTCTATGTAGATAAGGTAATCCATAAATATAGATGGGTAATAAAATCACTACTCATTTGATATAAATAATGACTTAATTATTTTTCATAATAATAGTGATATTTCTAGAAATTTCAGTTACATAAGATATTATTATAGGAAAATTAAAAAATATTAATAGTAGTTAAATATTACTTGAAAAAAATGTGATCTGTTATAGTGATAACCTCTTCATGAAATGAATAATTTTTATGTCCTCTAAATGAATCAAGGGTTGTTATTTTGGTAAGAAAGAAACCTATTATGCCGAGATGTAGACATTGAAAAGGAAATAGGAAACTTTGGTGTATGAATATGAAATAATGTGGTGTAAGTATGTGATGGCAGATGTTCTCTTTTATAATTCAGGTGAGGTGAAATTTTTTAAATTTTATAAATAATCAATTATAAAAAATTATTTATCAACACATATGCCTTCAAATGGAAATGAATTATAATAAAATGTAATATTTTGGTTTAATCAGATAAATTATTATAATTTATTCAAGTATTTGTTTAATTTTAAACCCTATTATTTTGATTTACCCAAATCCAAACTATTTAAATTTTAAATTTAGTGATAATTTTTTCTATACTAATGAGTTCTAATATTAATTTATAATGTAAAAATTGTCACATAATATCTTTATTTATGAAATTTTCAACAACATAATATACAAATTTTCTAATCCCATATTTTTTATATAATTTAAAATATATTATTTTGATAAGAAAACATTATTATCTAATTTTACATTATTTATTTAATTTAACATGAAATTAAACAAGGTAAAGAGAGAACTATAATATAACTATTTAACACATCCATAATATGTCATATATATTTCTAAATTTTTTTGACACATTAAAATATTAAAATAATACAACATTAAATATTTTATAGATCATTTTTCATATATTTTTTTATTTGATAAATACTGAATTTGTGTTTCATTATAAATAATGGTCATTATATAATGAGACAAAAATAAAAAAAAATCATTGAAATAATTTTAGATAAATAAAATTATTATATTATATTCACACATAACATATATTTTTCAATTTATTTGAATATAAGACTTATTAAAAACAAAAAGGGTTAGATTTGTAAACATTCATTAATTTTAATTATATACAAGTCATTTTCATTGTCAATTTTCCACTAAAAAACTCAATTTAGAACCTAAGGTGATGAGGGTAGATTTAAAATTGTCGAAAAATTATTATGATGAATAATTATATACATTGATCAAATTTTCAACCATTATTAACATGATTTACTCTTTATTGAGGTTATAAATGTTACCACAGTTATTATTATTATAGAAATATAATAAAACGGTATTAATTAAAATAATTTAACCACATGATAATAAAAATTTAGATTATATTATCTAATTAAATAACATTATAATCATGAATTTAATTATAATGAATTATTTTAATATTCTATAGTAACTATTATTTTATAGAAAAAATATTTATTTTAATAAAAATGATTTATTCATATAATATGCATAGAAAAATATATAAATTTGGTCTAAAAAATTTTATTAATTAAAAAAATATTTCATTATAATCATTTATTAATTGGGATTAATTTAATTTATTTTTTAAATATACATTAAAACAACTAGGATAATATTTTTTCAAAATTACATCTGATTATTCATAAAATAATTTTACATGTTATTTGTAATAATTTTGTATCTAAAAAATTCCTTTTAAAAATGAATAGACTGTATTTTATTAATAATTTAGTTTTCTTATTCATTATTTCTAATCAATTTACACTATGATAATTGAATCATACTATCATCACAATGTAAAACTATTTTCCAATGTCGTTGTTTTGTGTTGCACTGGATATCGAATAGATTAAATATTTTAATTATAAATATTTAACAAACATTAATTCATATAATATGTCTATTGAATTATAAAAAAATATGAAATATTTAATTCCATTTGTGGGTCACCATTGGATTTAGTTAATGTATCTATTTGTTAAATTCCACATATTAATGGCTTGGATTCTTATGGGGTACCCATATATAATATAATGGTATAAGCTTCATTGATTTGTATTGATTAATATTATTGTGGAATTCCTTAGTTTTGAGCCTTATATTCCATGTGGTTTTTGTTTCTAATTATCAAGGTTCATACCTTTAGTTTATCCCTAATGGATAGTTTTTTCTGGAATTGGAGGGAAGGAATTCCCAAATGAAATATTTATATACCTATCAAGAATATTGTGATTTGTTATATATATGATGTTACTATGAAATGATTTGATATATGGGGATTCCACATTAGTTAAAGACCAGTGTTGGTCGATTTGGGAGTTTCATCTTGGTTTTTACTATTTACTCAATAGGGTTATTATTATATTTATATGTATTATTATTGTTAAATACTAATTAATTTGTTTCACACTAACCTAAATTATGGCCAATGACTGGATTTTCAGTCAACAATGTTGGTGGGGGCCTGACTAAGTTGTACTAAAACCCCCACTTCAACCATAAAAACAATTGGGTATTTGATCACATTTTAGATTTTTATAAGTTATAGGATTAGATCAATGGTCGATGTGATACCTGATTATTTTTCTCTAAAGGATCATAGGAGCTGAGAGTTGTTCTATAACTGAAAAAATATGGAATTATTCCATAAAATGTTTCTACAATTAGTAACTTATAGGTTGTAGGGATTTAACTATAGATATATAAGTCTATATTAATGTGTGCAGCATAATCCTAACATAATGTTGTATATGATATAATATTTGATAGAACAAAACTGATTGATTATATGAGATTAATTATCTAAAATATTTATTTTTGTATTGTTGTGATGTCTGGTAATGATTTAATAGAATCCCCAAGAACTCATTAGAGGTCCTCACTGCTTGTCAGACCTATATGGTTTAAATGGTGGTAACATTAAGGTTATCCGGAAAACCTACTTTTTTGAACTGGTTTTTTGGAATACCCAATGGGGTGCAAAAAACTTTAATGGGAACTTAGTTTTATTGGTTATATGATTTTTTCATCACAAATAGATTAATAATGGTTTTTAGGATAATTCCATTAAGATTTTTACCCAGTGTTTTTAGCTCATGTATGCAAGAAATTCCATGTATCCATTTGTGGGAATTAACGATAACTCATTTTTCTTTTATATTTTATTTTTTCACTGTGATTGATGCACATGGTTGTGATTATGTTGATTTATTGGGTTTTTATTCTCTATCAGTATAGTTGGATTGTGATTGGATATATGTATTATTTTAGGAACATAATTTTTATATTTCATCTTCGTGACTTATATAATTAATATATTCATAGTATTTTTATACGTTCATGTTATATGTATAGACACATACATAAATATTCTATTATGTTAGACATTATTATTAATTAAATTAATCAGAAAGAGTTTGTTATTTATAGTGTCTGTGAAAATTTAAATAGTGTTTTTCAAATTTATATGTATATTTGATTTTTTATAACCACATGGGTAAATATAGTAATTCTTATGGGGATATAAAATTGTTAGTAATGTCATTTAATAGATAAATATGAATATAGTATAACGACTTCCCATTTGTTACATGTGAGTGGAATACAATCTTTCTAATTATAGGTTTTGTTGAATTAATTAATGACTAAATGTTAAAACATTGAATAATGATGAAATTGAAAAAAATTAAATTTTAATACTTAGAAATAAGGTTTTATTGATAAATAATGTTTATGGGACATGGTAGTGTTCTATGGTTATAATATCATGGATATACATTATAGGGAAAGACACTTAAATTTGGGATTCTTAATATTTAATATAATACTGTATAAATTAAAAAGGGTGAAAATAATAAGAATAATGTATTTTATTAAATAAAACTCCTACAATAAACATATCATGTGGTTTCCATCATAACATGTCAATGAAATATAATTTTCCCAGGACTAGGAACCTAAGAACATATACGATAAATAATATGTGAACTCTATGTATGATGAGAAAGGGAGAACCATCAGAATAATGGTTATTGACTATGAGTTTTTGGTGGGGATCCTTAATATTTTCTATTTTATGACTATATGGGAAAGTTTTTTTCATTTTATTAGTTATCTGAATTATTTTTTGATCATATTTTAAAATAAAAATAGTTTTTTTGGATTCATAGCTATGAGATGATTGATATGATTTGTTTGTTTTGTCCAGAAATCCATTGTGTGATCCTTCCATGTTTATGAGGGCATCGTATGTGAGATATGAATTGATTTAATAATTTTTTCCCAATTTGATAGACCTATTGACAAATAAATGTGACCTTGGTACATAATATATTATCTTTAGGGATATTTGAGGTTTTTCCATAACAGGTTTGAGTCCTTTATTGTGTGTGGTTTGATGAGTGACTCATGGTTAGAGACATTGAATTATGGGGTTAGGGAATAGAAGGTCTGAATATTATTAGGGACTCAAAATATTATATTTCATTATCTTTTGATACAAATTTATTTCTATTATACCCTCCATGGGTTAAGATTCTTTTTCTTGTAAAACAATCACTCATTTTACTCACATGTTATCCTTTTAGTGGTGTTTCATGTTTGTGGTTGAATGTTTCCCAAAATTGGATTGTTCAGGATTGTAGATGGATTGAAAATTTCTCTAGATTAAAATAGAGTAATATCATTTGATTTCGTACTAGATGATTGGGACTGATAATCACCTGAGTATTCATAGATCTATATATAAGGATCATTTCAAATGTTTTGTTATAAAATAGAATCACTGAATTTGAGAATACACATTTAGGGTTTTGGAGGAGGCTTGTGATTGACCTAATATTATGGTGTATCGGAAACCTAGAGTGAAAATGATAAAGGTGTTTAGTAAAGGTTTCATGTTAAGAATCAATGTGATTCTTCACTATGTGGTTTTTAAATTTATTGTAGTGTTCGATTGGGTTGTCTAAATTATATGTATTAGAAATTATAATAGGGTGATGGGTTGTCGTGGGGGTGTGTTATAACATGGTAAGAGGAATGAACCATTGATTTAGAGGGTCTCAATATCATACAACTCATGTGATTTTATATAATGGGGTTGAATTTAATATAGAAGTGAATAAACCAACACTCTAGTGGTGGGCTGTGAAATATATATCATGGGTGTGTGACCCTCTTTCATGATGGTTCATACACATATTTTATTGATCATGGATTAATCAAGGTTTCATCAAGACACCGATGTGGAAAATATGAGATGTATAATTGTCTTTTCATGAACATTAAACAAGGGAATTGGATGAGGTAGAAAATTGAGACCATCAATTGGTTTTGTGATTAGAGTTGAATTAATGGGTTTTGAGGGATAATGGGATATATGATCACCTATCTGAGATAGAATATAAGTATGGTATTTAGAATAATAGTATTTATCATTACCACAATACCTATTATAAATTGTGGAAAATTTTTTTTTTTGTGATTATTGGATGAATATGGGTGTTAATACATCCGGATTGGGTATGTGGATTAGGAATCTATTCATTCAGATGTGTTCTTTTTTTTATGACTATAAATGGTTCAAATCTCATTAACATATGATATTAGATGTGGTGAGTTAAAAACATCCTCAAAAATATTATTTTGGATGTGATATATGCATTTACATTATTTAATCAGTAAATTAATTGAATAAATAGGGTATTCTATGATTGTGAATGAAAAAAAATTATAAATCAATAACATTTTGTAATACATTATTTATTTATAGTGTTGATAATAACATGAATTATATTACATGATCATGTAATGTAATATGAGAACAATGATGAGTGTTTTGTTAGGTCATGTATTTGGAGTTTTAGTAATTTTAAAGGGTGAAGGTACCAAAGAATATAAATTTGTGATTGATAAAATATGTTTTTGGTGAGAGGAAATAAATCATGGATATTAAATGAATGAAAACACTATCAGTGATTGGGGTATATGGAATTGGGTATGTTCTATCATGGTGTTTCATATTAGATTTGGTGTCATGGTTTGTGACATAGAAATCTCTTCAAGTTTAATTAGAGTTTGTACCTTGGTTGTCTTTTCTAAATTTATTATTCAACGAATGCTGTAAATTATTATTTTTGGTTATATATGAAGAATTAATAGTATTAATAGATAAAAAATGGGGTATCTAGATGATGTGATGTATAATTTTGGACTGTTTATAACACCCCATGTATATAAAAAATTATGTTTTTAGGGGAAATATGAACATTTGTTTGATACATGACATTGATTTTTCATTCATGATCCAAATATAATTTATAATTTCTATATTTCATCAATTAATGTTCATATATATTTATTTAATACTCTTATGTTACTATGTTATAAGGGAATATATCAGAATATTATAAACAATTTTTAGATATTTTAGAGGTTTCTAGTTGGGGTGCATGATTTAATGTGCAATACATATAGGAATGAGTGAATCACCCTACGAGTTTGGAGGTTTTATGTACAACTTATATATATAATTCTGTTATAACATTGATAGTTAATTATGTTTAGTGAACTTTTCATATTAAAGGGGAAACCATATGTTGTGGTTTGGGATAGAGTCTATGTATATATTTTATGACTTATTACATAAAAAATATATAAAATCATGCTTGTTAATATAGTATTAATACATATAGTTGATACATTATTTATTAAACAATGTGGCCTTTGTTTTTTAGAGGGTTGTTCTTGGGTATGTCTCACAACAATTTTAGGTAATAGTTTGGAAAATGGTACTCCAAAAACCATGTGTTACCATAAAAATAGAATTTTAATTGTATTAAAATCATGTATATTGAACCCCATCTCATTTTCATCCAACCTTAATGCATGTTCACCTATGTAGATGTCTCTGATCCACCTTTATATTCAAAATAACTTATATTCTTGTTGTTGTTTCACAATTTTTATATGATTTTGTGTTTTGGAATCACCTCTAAAATATTAGTTCATACATATGAATCATTATATTTAATATGAAAGATCATCATTTAGTGTTTTATTTTGCCGATTAAAAATAATCATTTAGGATTTATCCAATTGATAATGGTAATCCAGGTGTCCTATATACAAGTGGTCCAAAGATGACATCATCTCATTTTTTCACATCGTTTCAAGGAATAAATGGGTTTTTTATTTCACTATTGTTATTATAATAAATTTATGTATTTATAATTTTTTGTCATAGTAATATTTTTTTATTTGGATGTAGATGTGGTTGAGGGAGTTTTATTGGTGTTTGATGAGAATATTGTAACAATTTTGATATGTTGAGAGATTATAGTAGATGTTAAATAGTTATTTCTATTTGAAAAAATTTGTAAATTAATTATTATAGTTATTTATAAATGACTATTTGAAATGTTGTGGTTTGATTTCAGAAACAGATTGTTAAATCAAGCTTCTATTGTTATTGGAGGGGGTTTTCAGACAGTATGAAATATTATGTAATATTAAATTATATAATATTTTATAAATTTTATTCCCTTAATTATCTTCATCATTTTGAATGTTGGTATATATTTTTTTGATTCCTAAAAAAATATTTTACCTAATAAATGAATTTCAACATAATTGGTTGATGGATTTAATAAAAAAATAATAATATTAGAATAAGAAGGTTTAAATGGATATTAGTTAGATATAATTAATGAATTACAATTGTGAAAAAAAATTAGAACTAAATTTTTTGATTAGTTCATCCAATTTAAATGAATGATTTAATTTAGAATACAGTTAGACCATGATGACCTTAAAGAATATGTAGTGAGTATATACATGCAATTCATTTCTAAAACTTTTAATGGAATGAAAATCAATCCTTTTAATAATGTTTGAAATTTTTCTTACAATTGAAATGGTATAAATGTGGAAAATTTATTTCAATGTGGGAATTTTTTCTTAATCAGAAATGTCATTTTATTCTATAAAAATATGATTCCTTCCAGGTTGGGTTATTTTTTTATTTTATGATTTAATATTATAATTAATTTCAAGAAATTTTATACAATATGATTTTCTAAATTATTATCAATCTTTATTTCATAATTTATAAATTATATCTATATAATTTTTTTTATTTATTAGAAATTATATTTTTGAAGGAATAATGTTGAAAATTTATTTTTTATTGATATCTATATTTTATTTTCTAGTATTTATATGGAAAACATATATTTTTTATTGTGGATAAATTTTTATTTTTTATATTTTTTATATTAATAAAATTTTATTTTTTACAATGTATTTTATGCGTGAATTTGGAATAAAAAAGTTCCTATTTCAATTTAGATTTTATTGAAAAATAATTTTTTTCTGCTTTATGTATGATTAATGTTATTATAAATTTAGAAACAAATGATATTTGAATTTTGATAAATGAATTATAGACTTGGAATTTTTGGTTACATGTTTATTTAATATTTCGGTTTATTATTTTTGGCCAATATGAATGTTTATCCAAATAATATTTTTACCGTGGTTGTTGTTAAATTGATTAATTTATGTCAAAAATAAAATTTTAAGAACAATAAATTTAATTAGAAACTAAAAATAATAATATAATAAGTGTTTATATTAATCGTAATCCTAAGATGATTTATCTTAAAACATTTTAGGACCACATATATTAAAAACTGTCCCTTATGGTATTTTATTTAATGAAATGTCAAACATGCCACACTTTATTTTCTAATAAGTATAATATTTCATGAATGCTATTATACATAGGATACGTTTGACTATATATTATATTTTTAAAGGAAAAAATTTTAAAGTCATCATGGAATTTTATTTTAAAAAGCTATTGTCGAAGAACAATTAATTAAATTGATAGGACATTATTGATGTAGCAATTGTTTAATTAATTGAAAAATCAAAAATAATTATAAAAATACTATAATCAATATAATTTTAGATAATTTGTTTAATACAAATACTGTTTATATTTATAGTTTTCATAGTATGGATATAGTAAAATATATCGTTCAAATTATACATATTATCGTGATATTTTTGGGATCAATGTAATAAAAAATTCTTAAAATTATCATTATAGATAATTTATGATATATAATATTTTGTTAAAATATATACAATTCCTGAAAATAGAAAATTATTCCATGTGATTAATAAGATTGAAAATATAATATATGGTCTATTTAATGTTATTTTTTATGTTTTATATTATATTTTACTTCCATAATGTTTCAAAAACCATGTTGTGACGGTAAGACATAAATGTGTAAAATAAGAGATATAACCACTACATAATGGAAAAAATATATTAATAAATTAAATAATTTATAATTTATAAGGATATTTATATCCATATACCTTTAATAATGTAAATTAAATATTTTTCCATTTGGTAAAAAAATTTATTTTATTAATTTGGGAATTACCACGAGTCCCCCACTATTTTAAAGGGATCATCTAATAATCATTTATATACAATTATAAAAACATTTAGTTAAACTAGTAACTTACCAAATACCTTATTAGAATATCTCCTCTAATGAAATATATATATTTTTAGTCATAAGACCACCATCAATAGCAATAAGTTGTTAAAAAATGAGTTTATCTAAAGAAGCGGTGCCATTTTTTATTGAGCATTTCTATATTATTTACTATGGAACATCACATTAAACTTCTTAATACATTATTGAATTATAAATATATTATATGTGATATATATAAATGTTATTTTATTAGTTTTATGACCTATATCATTGTAAAATTTATTAATATATGATAATTATTCATCTTTTGTGTCTTTGGTGGACTATGACAACATAGTCTAATATAAATTGTCATCCATAACCATCTATAAAAACATGTTATAATTATGGATCTAATATCTATATATTATATTCATACAATTTTTATCCTTATGAAAAGATATCATATCACTAAAATAAATTCATTTCAATGTACTTGAAATGGTAATGTTATTTGTATGTACATTTGGACTACCACCTCCACGAAGTGATGTGATTCATTTTTCATCACAAAATCACATGGATTATATATATAATTATATTTAACTATATTATATGATATATATGATATTATTATCTTAATTATATAATTAAATAATATATACCATATTTCTAAAATGATCATTGAATAATTGAAATGTTACTGATGTATACATATGATCTACCATCTCAATGATTGTAATGATTATCATTTTTCTAAACCATATTTCATAGTCAGATAAATTTTATAAATCATATATAAAAGATTTAATTACATTATGATTTTTTTGTTTAACATTGTCCACATTGACAAAAGGCAACCTACCAAAGATATTTTGAAAATATGAATCAATTATCATCAAAACAACAAATGTGAACATAAATAATTATGTAATTTTTAAAACATCATAAAAGTTGAAATAACATGAATAATATACATGAAAGATTTTATATTTATATAAAATTAATATCCTATGTATATTTTTCATGAATATAAGTATTGTACATGACATTTCAAACAAAAGGCAGTGTACATTCTTTTAAAAAAACATATATTAATGTATATTTTAACATTATTCACATAGAATGTTTTATTACATTATATGGAATGGGAATATTTTTCAACAATCATGATTTAATTCTTCTATGAATTTTATTTTAGATTTTTAAAATTCAATGTACAAATGAAATGTTTTCACTTATAAGTATGTTGTTTTTTTAAATAATTATTTTCATCGAATTGATATTTTTCCTTCAAAAAATAGGTTTTAGTGAAATTTATCTTAAGGAAATCCCCTCATTTTATGGTGTATGATTTTTAGTAAGCATCTAAAAAATAAAATGTAATTTTGAAAACATTAAAATATTTAGATAATGTTTTTAATGATATTTACAATAGTAATATTTTGAAATGTTAAAGCAGAAAATGTTTTTTTTGTGTTATGGTACTTGAGAATTATATGAGAAAATGTGATAATTATAAAATTTATATAAAGGGTTGAGAGCTATTTTAATTTAATGGTATGTTTGAATATTATATACATTAGGTACTTCTAGATATCATAATATGAGCCTATTATAGCATTGGGGGTGATCATATAGATCTTCAGTGCCTTGGGTAATATTCATTTCTCATGAGAGGAATAAATAATGGTGTAATTGAAGGGTTTATTCAATATTTTTTTATTATATATAGTAATTTATGATAAGGGTTTACAATGGGTTATGAATATGATGGATTAATTTTACAATACGGGTTTTCTTTCCATTTTATGTGGTTTAATGTTTTATTATATATAAATGGAATATGTGATATTAAATTTGAAATGAATAATTTCATCTTTTCATTGAAAATTTTTATAATGGTGAATATATAATGGTTATTCTTGTTTTTCACTATAAAAAAGAATTTATTATATTTTATGATCCATACTAATATTTTTTGTGATAATTTGATTAAAAAAATAATATGATATTTAGATTAATATGTACAAAGAGAAGTAAAAATGTAAACTGATAAGATTTATCATTAAAATAAATAATTAATTATTTTAAATACTTTTGTTTTATAAAAAAATGGTTACTATGTTATTGTTTCCACAAGTTAAATATGGGTTTAATTTTTACGATTTTTCCTTAAAAATATATAACTACAAACTAAAGTGATCATTATAATTTGAGGAATATAAATTATAGTTGAAAAATAATATAATTTATAATTCCAATTGTTTATTCTTTATTGTTTTTATTAGTTAAGGGTATAAATTATATTCGTTATTTAGATGTTTTTATGATCGGTTGTGTTAAAAATTATGGCCACCATCATGTGTTTACAAATTTATAGTGTATCAAGTGTTTGATATCCTAAAAAAACAATTTTTGACTAGATATATAGATATTTATAGTGAGAAATATTTTTTCTTGAAAAATTTATTTTTTGTGTAAGTATAGGATATTAAATTTTTTTGGATGAAAAATGAATTGTATGAGATATACATTTGGTTAAAACATTTAATTAATGCTTAACATATAATTTTTATTTTTGACAAATTTTCCATTGTTTCTATAATTATATATCTACTTAATTAATAAATTTTTAGAAAAGGATAGCCATCTGAATGTGTGACCACCCATTTCGTATAGTAAAGCCATGAGTATTCATCCCATGACTATTGTGAGCAAGGAATCAAATTCCTACCACTGGACTACATGAAATATCAGTCATAATGTTTTTTAATCCTAAAATACTTGAAAGATAGTGGTTAAGTTGAATTGTGGACCTTATTCTTTTTCAAATAGATAAGGTTGGAAAATGATTTGGTGATTATGTTATTAACATTATTTTAGAAGATGTAAACTATTTTTATAAAACTATATGATTAAGTGAAACATAGTACTATGTGATCATATTTGTGGAATATAGTTTGATTTAGAATTTAGATAAATATATTTTCTAACTAACAATTCATGGTAGTTTATGGAAATGGTTACCTTATCATAAAGATTATGTTATTTCGGTAATTAAATTTATGGTATGATATGTTTATAATAATTGACATGACTTAGATATAATTACTAAAATTACCTTTAATGCTAATGTGATCAAAATATTTTAATTATTGGGCTTTTATATTAGTCTAGAATGTTTTTTTGAAATATTAGTGTATTTATACATTTATTTATATTTGTTGTACAATGAGTATTAATGTTGAATTTTTGATATTTGTGTACATTTCTTCATAACATTATTTTATTAATTCCAGAAATGATTTTATTTTGTGCTAAAATTTTTTGGTCAATTTCAAATGTAATGAGGATTATTTGTTATCTTTTTTCTGGTTTACATATTTCATTAGTAGTTGATTTTAGTGCTTTATGTATGATAAATTCATTAAAAAATAGTTGGATAAAAAGACAATATTGTGTTGAACATTATTAGTGAATGAAAATGTAATTACTAGGTAACAAAATATTATTATGATTTTAGTATAGAAGGTGAAAAAATTTCCTAACTCTATGAAATTGATCTATAAATAATAATGTTATCTATAAAAAATTTACCATGAAAAAAATACGTTTTAATCCGTCACATATTTACTTTTTTGACATGGTTAAATGTCTCATAACCATGTTTTATATAACATTATATCATTAATTGTCCAAAAATGATCTTCTATGTTTATATTTTCATACATATAATATTTTTATACTTTATTCCAAATGACCTTTTTTCATCCCATCTTGTATTTTCATATGGATTATTATGAATATTTTTTCTAATATGGAAGTTCAAAAAAAAAAAATTTTAATAGTAAAATCATGGTTACTAATCCTAAGTCCAAAATTGTGAGGAAAAAACATCCCTAGATGGGGTGGGGAGGGATATATTAATTTCCTAGTTTTTTAAATGAAACAATTATTAATATATTACATGATAATCTATACCGATCATATTAGATCAACTACAATTTATTATTTAAATGTTACAAGTATAACAATGACTATAAATTGGAGGTTATGAATAAGAATAAATTATTTTTTTAATATAAATAAAAAGGCCAAAATATATTTTAATATTTTCGTTATGTTCTTTGAAAATAATCACACAATTTCTAGAAATGTAATTTTAATCCCCAAAAAATTATTTTTTTCTAAAAAAATGACATTCATGAATATTATAAATAAATATTATAAATAATTTATATAAAATATAAGACTTTTATTTTAATTTTTTTCCTTTATATTTTTAAAATTTAAATATTATAATTTTATGTGTTTCTAAGAAACTTTTATAAAATAATGTTTTTTTCTAATAATTGATAAAAATATATATTTTTATAAAAAACTATATTTTATTTTAATGTGTTGAATGGTAAAATTTTATTTTTTATGTGTATATAATTTCTCTGAGTAATTTTTTTAAATAATACCATAATTATTTTTTAATGAATTATATTATTTAATTTAATGTGAAATGATTTTATATTTAATCATGATGGTTTTTTAGAATAAATCTTTTTAGTACATTTTTCAAGTTTATTTTTTAATTAAATTCATAAAAATATTTGTCTTAATTTTTAAATTACATTCCTTAATTTAAATTAGTGGCTAAAATTTTAAAATAGGTAATTTTAATTTGCGGTCAATATGAATAGAAAACATAATAATTGTTTTACCATGATATTGGGTAAATCAAGTAGTTTACATAAAAAATTTTATATGAATTATAAAATCACCCTAAAATAAGTGTAAATATATTTAAATGAGTCAATAACGACAATATTCATCAAATGGTATAATTTATGACCTTTTGGGGACATTGGAATAAGATTAAGACTTTATAGTATTTTATTTATTGAATTATCAATAATGTCAAACTATTTTATCTTATAAAAATATTTTTTAATATGGTGTTATCTAGAGGATATGATAGACTATAAATTGTCTTCTTAATGATTAAATACGATACATTATAATGTTATATAATTTTATATATTTTTTAGAAATAATCTACTTAAATTTTTCCCCAATATTTATGTAGAAATAATTTAACAAAAGAGAAAATCAAATTACTGATAAAAAAATTAAACTAAATAAAATTATAGATAATTAATGTAATTAAAAAAATTATAGATGAAATAAAATTTTTAGGGATATATTAATATAAAATTTTATAATTATGAATGTTATCTTATAATTAATAAAATCATTTTATTGAATAGTTTTAAAATTTTACATTTTTTTATATTTTATATTATTTTTTGTTTTATTAAATGATATATAATTACTAAAATATAAAAATATTAAAACAAATGTGTATAAGGATTAAAGTATCATCCATGTTCTATTTATATGTGTTTTTTAATTATGTAGAAATTTATTGATTATAAATTGAAAAAAACTAATGTTGTCATGTTAAGAGTTAATGGTGTTACATAAGTGCTAAAAAATATTAGGTTATAAAACATTTGAAAAAAATATATATTTTTTATTACATGAGGTTATTTATATTAATAATCATGTTATATTAGAATTAAATTAGTATTTTCACTATTTAGAATTAAATATTAGTTTATATTAATTCATTTATTTAAAAATTCCAATATTGCCTCTCCCCACTTTTATGAATGAGAACCAATTATTCTAATTTATACACATTTAAAAAAATGGGTCATCAAAAAAATAGCAAATACCTTTAGAGAATATATTACCTAATTAAATATGAATTTATAGTCATACCATCAACCATTTTCGTCATAAGTTGATCACGTAATGCGATTTTCTGAAGAAGATGTATCATTTTTAATAATGCGTTTATGTTTTTTTATTCCTCAATATCCATAAAACCTTATTAAATAATCGAAAAATTTATTAATGTATCCTTAATATAATGATATTTTATTATATCATTTAAAAGACCTAAATCTATCTTTACATTCATAAAATTGGAATTGAATTCATTATTTTTTGTACGGTGGACTACTGCCTTGAGAACCAATTTAATTAATTTTCCATCAATATCTCTTTATAATATTTATGATGAATGAAATAATGTCTAAATATTATGTTAAGGAAATATTTATCTTTATGGACATAATATATATCAATTATATTCTTAAATTTCCATGGAAGAAAAAAGAATAATGTCTTTTGTGTGTAATTTTGGATTACCGCAACCATGAAGTAGTGAAGTTATTTTCATCACCACAAATAAATAATGATATATATAAGGATATATAGAAGAATCAATATGATATAAATTAAATTATTATCATTATTTAAAGATAAAATAATTCCTTAATTTTTTTTAAATTATTTTAGAAAAACTAAAATATTACTCATTTGTATGCACACCTTATTATTATTATTCGAGAATATAAAGAACAAACATGAGTTTTCAGACTCATGGTAATGAAACAATATTTTAAAAAATAATCTTTGAATATTGTAAAAATAAAAATATAAATGGATATTTTTATAATATACAAATGAGAATTTTATTCTACCTTCATTATGCCATGATGCTTTGAAGATTATAATACAGTGTAAAAGATGATTTTCAAATAAAATTTTTTCATTTAGAATTGTGACACTATTATGAAATTGTTTTTTCAAAATTGAAATTTTAAATTCCTTAAACAATACTTTATTGTCCATTTCCTTCATATAAAAAAGCCTCTTTACTTTTTAATGGATTTTCCTATTAATGTTTTATATCAAATGTGTGTTTTGATATCATAAAATGTTTTACATATGGGTTTTAAAGAATTTTTGAGAGGTTATATGATTAAAAGTGAAATCATATAAGGTTTCATTCATGATAGGGTACATGATAAATATATGTGAAATATGTTTCCTTGATACATCTCATGAGAAGGGTAGATTCTTATTATAACCTAGAGAGTGTCCAGGAATATATTATATGTTTTTGTGCCCATATAGAGATGGGGGGCCTGTTTTATATATTTTTTCACCCTTATAGAACTAAAATAAATTTGGTAATGTTTCTCTAAAATATTGGAAAAAATAGAGAGTTTCCTATAATTTTGACTTATGGATTTAATTTGGATCAACCTATTCTTACCAGGGGTTTAAAATTGATTATGAATGTGGTTATCTAAAATAAAAAAAGTGTTTTTTTCTTAATATGTGTTTTAATGTGATATTTGGGAAAAATATTATGTGGTTTTCATTTTAAAATTATTAATTTCATCCTAATAAAGACCACAGTGATAAATGTATTATTTTCATGGGTTTACATGTTTTTCACACATCTAAATGAAATGAAATATTTATGTCAGTTCTTGTTATTTTTGTGATCATCCCACTTTTGAAAAATGTTTTTTTATAGGGTTAAAAGATGAGTCTAGATAGTCATGATCCCAAGATGAGTATTCTGAATGTTTATCATAAAAATAGATCATCTTTTTTAATTACATTTGTTTTATTGTGAAAATAGATATGTTATTTAAGATTCCAAATGTAAAGCATTAGAATAAATATTAACTGTTTATAATAACTATATTGAAATATCAACTGAATGGATCTTCATAATTTTAGGAATGTAAATTTTAGTTCAGAATCAAATGAATATTTAATTCATTTGGATGGTTTATTATATTTGTAATGGAATGGAGTGTATGTTTTTTCTGTTCTAAAAGGATTTTTTCACAAAACTATTTTAAAATGTATAATGATTCTATATTTTAACTAATTATAATAACCCATAATGAGGAATAAATTAAATTTATTGAATAGATTATATATCAGTAAATATTAAAATAACTTAATATATTTATTATTACAGGTAATTTAGTTGATATAAATTCATCTTATTCATGAAAAATACATTTCAGGAGAAATATGTTTTATTTCATGATTGAGGTTTTTATTTTAAATAAAATTCAACCAATTATGTGAATAAAAATTTTAAAATAAATTTCATATTTTTAATAATAATAATTTTTATTATATAAAATGTTTTAATTAATTTTTTCTTCATAATAAATAGTTGAAACATAAAAATTTATTTTCCCTACTTCAGGTTAAAATGAGTTTACTAAGGGATAAAAAGATACAATATTGTCGAAACTGTAAATAAAAAATTCCTAAATTTTATTGTATGAATATATATAGTTCATATAAAAAAATATTAAAAAAATTTAAATTTATTCCATATAGAGATGTTTTGGGGTACTTATAATTATTTATTTATTGATATGTCAATTGATTCAATATATTTCATTTAATTTCGCATAATTTTTGTGGTTGAGATAATGATGAATTATGAGTTATTGTATATAATTATTTTTATTATATATCATTTTTTTTCAATAACGGTTATTTTATCTAATATTTAATAATTATATAAAAAATATCGATTCATACACAACACCAATGCTGTAATTTTTAAATTAAAATAACACAAAAATATATTATTGTAATAACATTTAATGTAGTATAATTTAAATTAAATGATGTGTGAAATGTTATTTAAATATAATTATGAATTTATAAGTGATTTTTAAACAAATATATTCTAAAGAATTTTTGGTCTGGATGTTATTAATGTCAGAGAAAATAAATAGTTCTAAAATCGAAATTAACTATATTTAATGAAACATAATATTTTTAAACAAATTTAATATTTATAAAAACTAAATAATTTTTCAATTAATTGGGATATGTTTTAAATATAATAAAAGGAATAATAATATTACAATTATATTTTTAATGTAATTATCATTGGACCATAAATTATACAATAAATAATTATATAAATAGAAAACCAAAACTGTTAAATTGATAAACATTAAATGAAAAGATAATAAAATTTTTAAAACATATTAAA
Source organism: Viscum album (assembly GCA_963277665.1). Classification (NCBI taxonomy): domain Eukaryota; kingdom Viridiplantae; phylum Streptophyta; class Magnoliopsida; order Santalales; family Viscaceae; genus Viscum; species Viscum album. The sequence continues at coordinate 1,600,460,043 of OY728136.1, forward strand.
TAATTGTATTATTATTTTTTCACTTAATTATCACCTTTAAAATAAATTATTTATCAACTTAAAGGAAATTTGGTTTCGGGTGACTTTTGATAGTTGAATAATTATTAATTGATCAAAAAAGACACTCTTTCACCCTTATAATAGGTCACACAAACTCATCTCATATTCTCACATAAAATTTATTTTTTAAAAAAACTATATTAATTCCTTCCATAAAAGCGTCCACCTGACCTAGATCCCCTAATCTGATCATAAATCCATCTTATGAATGCATTTACTGTCAAAATAATGTTGATGGCTGATGAAGAGATTTCAGGCTTAACCCAAATATATTATATCCTTACTTCATACATATACTTGAAATATTATTCAATTATGATTGAGTGATAAAAAATTTAAAATATAATAACATATTATAATACTAATGTAATAACTTAAATCAATATCATCTCCAATTAATTATGAAAAAAATATATTGTTCATGTTTATGCTGGATTACTAACTTCTTAAGTAATGTAGTTAGTATGCTTCACCCCAATGAAATTCTATTATTTATTTATTTATTTATATTTTTGATATTTTAATCATAATTACACTTCATTAAATATAATATCACATATTCCTTCTTACATTCAATTCTATTTGAGAAATGATTATGTCTCCCAGGTGTAGAAATGATTACCAGCTCACAAAAAATTTCAATTCAATTTTAACAAAATAATTTCATAGTTTGTAAAATTAATAAATAAAAATAAAATATGTTATATATATATATATGAAATTATTACAAAATTAGTAATATTTTTATCATTCCAATATTAAAATATATCATTTTTTAATCTTATAATTCATAAAATAAGGACGCCAGTGTTCATATGTCATTGTGGACTACTATCCTCGTGATATTACAAGATTCAATTTTTGTCACAGCTATTCATTGAAGGTATATATATAACAATTTAATGAAATAGTATGATACATATAGTATTATTATTATTAAGTAATTATAAAATAATAAATACCTTTTTATCATATTGATTGTTTGAAAACTGAAATTGAACTCGTCTGTAGGTATGACCTACTATCTACATCATCATAACATAGATCATTTTCATTTCCATTATGAATGTATGATATTAGAATTATATATTATTAATAAAATGATAATTATTTCATGATTATTATTCTATAGATATTAAAATAATAACCCCTAGGTTTATAGTTAAAACACTAATCCTACTTTGAAATAGTGAACTAGATGTCCTCAAAACACCCCATATGGACATAGCACATTTAGTATTTATACATGTAATAAAAATATATGAACTAAATGATTTAATTATATTGTTATAAATCTATATAAATTTATTAATAATACTATTATTTATATAATCATATCTTATAGTAGTTTAATGAGGTAGAAGGAAATTTTGGACATGAGAGAAGGTACAATATTTAAATTTTCAATCAGTAATGCACATTTTATGTGTTTGAGAATAATTAATTTAATACGGCTAATAAAAATCTTCATTTACAAGATATATAATAAATAAATAATAAATAAATTTAATTTTTGAATAAATTTAATAATATCACCCAATGTTATTTGACATGGAAGTTAGAATGTTGTACAAAATTCTATAACACATTATTTTTATTAGGATTTATTAATTCTTTATTGTATTTTATATTAAAAGATTATGCATGTATGAACTTATGATTTTTTTATTAGGTATTTAATGTTGTTATATTTGGAGTTATATTTGATACAAAAAATATATTTATTTAGTTATAATAACCTCAATGTTGTAATCATTTTAAGGTTTAATATTCCAAACATGTATTCTTCTATAAATATATTATATTTATATAGATATATTCATATTTGAGGGATATCTATAGAACCATTTATATTTAATATCAAAAATATCCTTATTGTTTTGATATTTTTATTTTTATTTTATGTTATATTTCAATGTGGCATATGATTGAAATGTTACCACATTTGTAAAATATTTATCATACAATAAAATTTTCATTCGTGATTAATTTTTGTTTAATTTCAATGGATTGAAATTGATTTATCAATGAATAATAAAATAGTTTCTTCTAATTTTACTCTATTAAATGATGTAATTTTTTTGTAATAATATAATTTTTATATCACTAGAACATAAAATAATTTAGGATATGTTTTAATGGAAATCCTATATTATTTCCCTCTCTAGTAATAAAAAATTATTCATCCCAATATATTTATTATAAAATTGTATTCATGAATGGTTTCATATTTTAAAATTATGGTTTGAAATACTATTTACATTTTATTGGGTTTAAAAAAAATTAATGGTTTATTACTATAATTTTCTAAACAATATACATTATGAAATTTCCTAAAAAATTTTATAAGAATATTTCTTTCAATATTTATGGAATGAATATGAGATTAAAACATAATTAAAAATCATTGTTTTAATGTTTAATTAAAATTATTAATGGTTATTTTCAATTAGAATGAGTTAACAATATGTTTTTATTTTATTAAAATTTATTTTCAATGTTAAATATTTATTTTCCTCATAAAAATATTTACATGATTTTTTAATTGTATTTAGACTCCAAACTTCAAAAAACATGAATATAAATGTTCTATACTAGGGTTAGTTTTTAATAATATCATCCTAATTCTTTAAATATATTTATTATTATTATTTTTAAAAAAATTATTGGACCCATTACTTTTTGATGAGTTAATCATGTTATAAACAAAATTATTTATAGTTCAATGAATTCTATAACAAGTTGAAATATCTATGGTACTTTTTAGGTTGGTTCATTGAATTTTTTTATGAATGTTTCAGACCTACTATAGATCATGGGTGATCCTGATATAACTTATATTATTGGGTGAAACTAATTATAGAACACGAAAAATGGGTGATCCCGATATAGATTATATGATATGTGAGCCCCATTATTGCTCTCCAATAAAAAATCTAATTCTTTTTTCATTAAATTCATATTTAATGTAGTAAATATTTTTATTTGAATTTTTAAAGGTTCATTTATAGTTATATGATGATGATTTACCAAGAAAATAACATGTTTTATATATGGTTGATATGTGTTTTAAATGTTTCCACTAATCAGTATTTACATCACATCGCTGCTGATTATTAATTCACATGATTATTTGATATATAAAATATTTATTCAATTTATCAGGTTTATTTATCTATGAATAAAGTTTTTGAATTCATTAAGGTTATTCTCATACATGTTGATCAGGTCATCATACTAGTATTCTCATCTTATTCCCACTAATGAAATACAGTTCTTAATGATTAGGTTAACACTAACTAAATATTTTAGATCAAACCTATGATGTTTTATATTCCCCATGTATTTAATAATTATGATAAAACAATTTTTTATATAATTGGTTTAAATTGGTAATTGTAATGGCTTAATATAAAATAAGAAAAGCTTTGTATTGTGGGAAGAATACCAACATTATGAAATTGGTTTTGTCTAAATATAAATATATCCCAATTTCTTAAATCTCTAAACCATATAATTCTTTCGTTTTATGGGGTATAAATTTTTTATTTTTTATGATTTTTATGGAAGATATTGGGTAACACTAATCAATTTCAAATCCATAAATTTGAAGATATTATTCTTAACACCATATCTGGGATTATGAGGCTGGGGATGTAACTGTTTGTATCTTAATAGGTTGTAGATAAAATTATAGAATTATATTTTTCAATGATATTTTTTACTAGGATATTTATATTTCTCCATTAATTTCTATAATTATTGTACTTAAAATGATCTATATCATATATACTCCTTTATAGATTATATATATTAAAATATTGAGTTGATTAAGGGTATTTTGGAAGATGTTTTATTGGGTTTGGGTACATATAACCACTAAGGTTAATATCAAATATCATTTTATGAATTACACATTTATTTTTAGTTTTAAAATATTAATCATATTGTAATCCTTTTGTTTTCTTATATCGTTGAAGTTTAGGTAATAATGTGTTAGGGTAATTTAATATCATGTGATGAAAAACATATTTTTTTAGTGTTTGAATAAATAATAACTCATTATTTATGGGGGAAATATTTTATATTTGAAGATTTAAAGTTAAATTACATTTTTCTGTATTTTAATTCAGTATCTTAATTGAAATTATACTCAAATCTTATAGATTGTATTATTAAGGGATGTACCTTTTTGGGCATAATACATCTTCAGTCAATAATTTCACTTAAAGATATATGGAAAATAATACATAGAGTAATATGGGGTGAAAAAAACTATTCCATGTATTTCAATCATCAATATTAGATTTTTTATTAATTATAAGTATAGATAAGTATAGAATAAATTATATTGGTATTTGTTTATTGATATCACGTTTTGGAGAGTAATGTAGTCTTCTTTGATATGATGGTTTTTGATTTGTTGAAAAATATTATCATGTTATAAAGAGTTGGGTTTTTTAATGACTATGTATAAGAAGAATATATTTTTCTCCTTTATTTAATATTTTCTCTAATCGATTATTATTTTAAATCTATAGGTGTGATAATTTTTTCCTTATTAATATTATTTTAGAAAAAAAGATAAAATTATGGTCATAATTTTTTAAATGGAAGAATATATAATCATAAGGACAGTTATTTCATTTAATTAATCATATATATGGTAAATAAATTACTAAACTCCAATAAAATGATCATAAAATATTTTTTTCTTATTTCCCACATTTCTGTTGAAATTGACGGTTGTTTTCAAAACACGTTAATTTATAGATTTTTGGTCATTGTCCTTCCCATGATCATAATTTTTGGTGGGATTAAAAATATATTTCACTCTCCACTATTATAAAGTAATTACACTTTTCATATATGTATAAATATTTACATTCCAGAAGGTGTTTCTTAATTTCAACCCTAGTTATGTGTTATTTTAGATAACCATCATACTTCCTTACTATCAATTATCAAGACAATGTTTCTTTATCATTTTTACCAATTTTCATTAAAAGAAATGAATTTCCAAATATAAAATATCTAATTATTGATATCATATAAAAATTTCAAGTGAATGATTTATATTATGGTGGTGGATGAAACATTATTTTTTTTAAAAACAATGTAATATTTTATAAAATACATGCAACACTAGATATAATGAAACCAAAAAAATTATTAATGATACGAATATATGATTGTTAAAACCCAGATTTAAATTGGAAGGATTGAATAATTTTAATTATTTGAGGAAAACATTATTTAAATTCTGTAATAAATATATATTTATTGATAAAGTCATAGTAAAAAATAAATCGATATTGGAAAACTAATTTTATTTATCATATATTTATTTTCACTAATTTTTTTTTCTTTTTTTGTGAAAATATATTATATTTATTTTATAGATATTTAATAAATATTTTTTGAGAAAGTAAAATTACTCTTTGAAATCATCATATCAATATAATCATTGGGTTACATTTTATCCTTAAATTAATATTTTTTTAACAAATATGGAAAAGTATTGATTTTTTTAAAATAATCAGTTTTATTAAAATAATTGTGGTTTTTAAAATCCCCAATTTTATAGGAATTTTTTTTCATGATCCCAATGTATTATTTATTTTTTATATAAAAATTTAAATTATGTATTAATATTCATTACTCTATATTTCATTATAAGATTATTTTTCGATTTGAAAATGGAATTTTTCCTGACCTTGTAATAATGTGAATACTTTTGATCTCATTTAATTAAATAAAAATAATAATATAAAGAATCATGAATATGAATTCAATATATTATAAAAATTTAATCATTATTTTAAATTCCTATTAATATTATTACAATTAATTATTTTAATATAAAATCGTATTTCAATGGAAAATACATTTCCTGAAAAATAGATTTGTCATCACATCTATGAGATTATTTTATATAAAAATTTATAAATTATATAAATTAAAAGTATTAAAATAGATTAACTTTATTTGGAATAATATTAGTTTTTATTTTAAAATATTCTAAACTTAATATCCTATTATATTGTATAGTTAAAATTGTAAAAAACATTTACATTTATTATGTTTCAATCATGTTTACCGAGGGTTAAAAACAATATGGGTTAGAATTACAATTACAAATGATTATATATTATATGATGATAATATTTAATGCATCTTTATCAATTATTCCAAGTTTTAAAATTTTGTTTCCATATGTCGATGAATTTTAACATTGTAATAATTTTTTTTGAAAAATTTCAAAAATATATATTTCATGAATTTTTTATATATATTATTTTCTAGATGAGATAAAGAGAACCCATTTTGGAATATAATTACTTTCATAATTAATAAAAAATTTGTATTACTGTGATAATTTATTTAAAATTTTAGATATGATATAAATACCATAAATTCTTACACAATGACATCATTTTAATTATTTGAATAAATAAAAAATAAAACAAAATATACTAAAAATGTTAAAATTATATAATTTGAATGAAATATTTAGTTCCTTGATATTTAAATAAATTTATTAACTATTAGGTATGTTTTAACTAAAAATATTATTTTGACAAATTTTTCACAATATTTAACTATTTTGGGTACATACAGAAGGGAAACTCATCCTAACATATTGAAGTCCAACCGCTTGCCTCTCACTTTCACACAATATATACCTTTTAGTATATCAATGTCCTAATCAAATACCATCATAACCTTAATCTACATGAATTAGTACCCATGGATTTATCATAACACATTCCTAGAAATTCATTTTATTAATTTTAAATATATTTTACGAAGAAGTATAATTATTAATGGGGAATTTTTATTTTATTTGTTCCTAAAAAACTTTTATATGTTATTCAATTTTTATTATTTAATTAGAGAAAAATCACATATATCGTGTTTCTATTATTTTATTGTAATAACCTAAATCTTTCTCTGATTCCATAAAATTCAGAAAAAAAACATTATTCACATGTATACAGGACGAACACAACAAAAAAACCTCAAAAATCAATGTATTTCATTTTCCACTATATCCTCTCACCTATTATTATACAAATTTATATATGGTATATATATATATATATTATTATTATCAATGTAGTAATACAAATTAAATTATTAAATCAAATATAACTTATTACTTTACAGTACATTGAGGATATGACAACGTCACTCGTGTATAATCCAGACTACCTCCTTACGAAGATATATGATATATTTTTAACTAAAACTTAAAAAATAAGGTATTATATGAAGTTCCTAGGATTTATTTTCCATATATAGTTGGGGTTGGATTAATGGTTTCATTATTTACATATTATTTTCTTATAATTCAATTTATTTAACTACTTATGTTTTTCAATAATGACTGTGATATCTATTATTATCATATCATATGTATAAATAAAGAGAGAGAGAGATATAGATAACAATGCATTGTATATACAAGGTTCGTTATAAATCCATACATCATGTATTTTTTTAATTATGAAATAAATTATTCTATACTGAATAAGGTGATTAGTATAACAGATAAGTTACAGTGTGGTGTACCTACCCATTTGTCGATCCTCTTATTTTTTATGGTTATATCTCGTAGTAATCCATCCATTCTACAATTTTTGTTAATGCTCCAAAAATTTGCCATTTTTCTTCTTCTTCCTGACTAGTTTGAAAAACCCAGCTAGAGCATCTTATGTAACTGATTACATTCCTCAGTCCCAAGATATTTTTCATCTCAATGTTGTGGAACCTTAAATAGTATGATCATTACATGTTTATAGTTTAATATGAAACACATGAAATAGATCTTACTTCACATTGGTATTTTATTTTCTTCACTTGTGCACAACATTAAAGCATAAACAACTTCAAGGAATGATCCAATTAGTTTTGATGAAAATATACACAAGATCTACAATGATAGGATTTATTTTAGTTCTTCAAACATACTGAGTACATAAAATTACACTATTTCATCATTTATCATCTTTGATTTATTCTCAAATAAATACACAATAATATCATATATTTTTGAAATTAATTCACATAGGACATGTAATCCCTCTATATTTATCAATAGCCAATGATAACATTGAAACCATCAATTATTTTTCTTGCATGTACTATATATGATCAACAAAAAAAACTATCATTTTCACCTACATTCATATATCATTTATTTCTGTGGAAAAATTTTTTATCATGGAATTGTTCTAATTAATTCATGGAAAATTATGATATCCCCTGATCTCCATATTTTTATCATGGAATAGGTATTATGGCCAACAAAAAATCAATATCAGTCACATTAGTTCATGTGTCGTGATAAATTTTTGATTGTAGAGACTTTGATGATATCTATGAATACTTTAAAGAAACATATTATGTATCTTGAAAAAATATTTTTATATAAAAAGTATTTGAACATAATTTAAATCCACACCTCTTGTAGTGTGAAAAGGGTAATTTTATATTTAGGTCTTCTAAAAATCATTATCTGAAATGATTTTGAAAAATCCAATGTATAAATAATCTACAAACACCACTTATATAACATAGTATGAAATAAGAAAAGTATAAAAAAACAATTATGTAGTAATTTGGCTCGGTGAAACTAATACAACAATATGTCCAATTAGAGAAATAATTAACATAAATGTGAAACGTGATTGAAATGAGGATTATATTTCCAAATACATAAATATTGATAATTTGAAAAGATGGATCACAAATTGGCATTATGATTTTTCAATATCTCAAAAACCATCTACATGAATCTTCTTTTATAAATTTGACTACGTGGATCTAAAATCACTCATTCATGAACAATACCACTTTAGTTGACATTCATCCATTTCTAAGAGCTTCTCTACTACCCATGGTAGTAATCTAATTGATTAAACTGATTTTTAATATTATTTATAGAAACATATTCATGTATCAATTAAATGTGGAAATATTAATGCAATATTTATGGAATATCATTTTACATATTCACTACCCATGTGGAACACGGTAGTACCTCTCCATAGATGAAACATTGACACATTCTACAAACATAACAATATAAAATCAAGAGACTCTCTGTTATTGTTTCCACTAATAAAATAAAAATGTAATAAATTGAAGGTGATGTATCCCAAAATTCTCACATGGAATTTTTCCATAGCATGCACACATGTATGAATTAGAGTCAATAAATAGAAATCCATTACTATCTCCTCATGTATAAATCCTTAATCAAGACATTAAATGTCCATAGGGAGTAAGTAAAAATCCAAAATGCTTCCCCAAATAGTAATCATCAACCTAAATTTAAAATTTTATACCAAATTCAAAACAATCATGAGTGATCGGGCACATCAATCTACCCATTAGAAATCCTTGAAAATGGAAACCGTCTACATCAATATATTTTTTGGTATATGGATTCTTTTATTTTTATCATCATTGAAAATAAAATGAAAAGGGTATGTGGATTCATTCTCCTCTTATGTTTTTTCAAAAAAAAACATATTTTATTCTCTTTAATGATTTAATCGTGTTCATAATGGAAAGTGTGGGATGAAATTACATCATTATCATTATAAATTACACTATACATCAACATTTGAAACCCCCAATATAGAAAAAGAAAAATATAACCATTATTTCCAATCCAATCCTTGAACTAAAAATCATGTCAAATAGAACTCAAAAAATTTAGAAAGATATCATTATGATTTGAAATAATCTTCCTTTTAATTGAAATTCTATATCATTCTTAAATGTTTAAAAACAAATTAGAATGTTTAGGAGAAAATGAAATATATCCATATTTATCACTGATAGTTATATTGTTTCAAATTTGTAAAATGGTATGTAAATATGAGTTTAGTGACATTTGGATGAAGTGGTAATTATGAGATAATTATTATGGGTATATCTAATGGTGTTGTATTTCATGAGTATAATATTCTTCTTGTAAAACATTATGATTGCTTTTTCTGATCATAATTTTCCAATGACATGTTTTATGAAATAAATAATATTACCTCCAATAGACAGAATAATAAATTATTAATATGATTATTTAATTTATTCTAATTAAAAAACCTAAATATAAAATTGACATTATGAATATGAGAATAATAAATGATGGATTGAGTTTGATGAAAAATTTTAGAATGGATTAAATTTCATTGTTACATAGAATATGTTTTTATAATTCATTTTGGGATTAAATAAAAAACTACACCAAAACCCACTATCCAACATGGGATAGCCCTAAATCAACTTTGGGTACTTGAGTGACAACCCTCATAGGAGGGAATACCAAAGAATATGGTAAATGATTTTAGAGTAATAGAAATCACAAGGTGTGGGTGAGCTCATGTTTATGGCTTGTGGAATTTTTGTTCCCACAATAGTACATATTATGAAATGGAAACCGATGTCTCTAAGGCTTGGTATTGGTTTTTGAAGGAAGAATGAGTACCATACAACGTATTAAAAATAAATAATTGGTTTTCAGAATTTTTATTATTAAAAGAATAGATGTCATAATAAACATTTGATGATGTATGTAGACACACGAAGAACTATTCTATAATGAATAAAAGATATAGAAATGAGGCTACTCATCAAATCATGCTAATCCTCACTGTTCATTTTAATCTTTTGATGTGTATAACTGAAATGTGGAAATTTTAAAACTCCGATTTAGTAGGTATTTATTCTTCCACACATATTCCAAAATAGTTCCATCATATTCTTCTCTTAGAAAAAGAAAATATTTATATAATCATGGGAAAATCATCTACCACAAGTCATTGAGAAATGATTAAGGATATATATGTCATAACATGATGTAAAATTTGTCTCCGGATCCATATCCATCTAATGTTTTCATTAATTGAACTAAATGAAAATCTTTTGGGACATCGCATTATGATCATAAGATATTTATAACTAATCTGAATAAATTAAATATTAATTGTGATAATATGTCATAAGAACAAAACTAAACTCACAGAGATATCACAACAGTAGTGAGAAAAAGAACAATATCACATGAAGATGAAAGCATATATGTCTATGTGGGCTTTTTTTCTTATTCATGAATTTTTATTTATATTGTTTAGAATATTCCTGATTATGTCCACCAAGTGTTCATGATGGGTTTCATAAAGGCATGGAAACCAATCACATCACAAGAAGAATACTAAGGTGAATCTGGATCAAGAAAAGCTATCATGAAATCCCCTGATCATTGAGATAAATTTTAATAATATTAAATTATCTTAATATATGATAATACAATATTTTTAGGTATTAATCGTCATGAATTTGAAAACAAATCTAAACTAGATATATAAATCATGCCTTGTATGAGTGTTAGGGTAGTATATTTCAAGGACCCTTATATGAAACTCTCAAAAAACAGGATCCTACAAAATCTAAATCATGAGATTTAGATTATTTCATCCAATTTTTGTTGTGATTTTTTTTATAATTAATAAAATGTTATTCATTCACGAGAAGGAATGAGAAAAAATCAAACACCACTTGTGTCTATTGAAAAAAGAACCTACTGAAATCCTCATTCATGTGGATAAATAAAAGAAAACAATTCCTCTCTCATAAAGGAACTTGTGTACAAAAGATTATGTGATGGATTTTGAGAAAATATTTCAATTATTTTCATCATGGAATGGGTTTCAAATGAACTAATTAGATTGTTCTTATGATTCTATGAATAAATAGAGGACAACCTGTATACATTCCTACTTTCACATGAATATCTACCTATGATCCATCCATATATTTATAATGGGTTGAGGGAAACTAACAAACACAACAAATTTATATATCATGTTAAAATCTTACCACTAATTAACTGATGAATATTTTTAGTGAAACCCACTTACACAACATCTGTCAAAGTCTATAAACTAATGAATAACTAGTTTTTTATGTCAGGAAATTTGTTAATACATTCTTGGGTCATTAAAAGGTAGTTAATAAATAACATAATATTATTTTGATCACATGATCCCTATGATTCTATAAAAAATACTATATTTTAAGGGTTCTATAAAACTCATTATTCTAATAAAATCCATGTATGAATAATTTATAAACATGAAATAATTTATAATCTATGAAATCCATTACTGAAGTGTAATCGATTGAAGTTATTTGTTAATTTATTAAGCAGACGCTAATTTTTTTGAAGGATGTATCATGAATGTAATATTGAAGAAATTATTTTGAAACTCTTTCTCACATTTGGGAGATATTGAGGATTTACACATAAGGAATAATAGACCATGACCTATTGAAATGAGGAAAATAATCCTTATTGTTGAATTATATTAATTGATAAATGACAACAAAAATTATAAGTGGAATTCAAATATAAATGAAGTTCATATATAGAAGACATATCCTAAAATATTTTGAATTAATATTAACAAACATCCATTAGTGGAAAAGGAATTTTCAAATTTGATGTTTGTTGTTTAGTTTGGAATGCTATTTAAGTCTTCTAGTTGCAGAATTGAGAATAAGGAGACTCTTGGTTGAAGAAAGAACATAGGGTATTAATTTTGATCTGTAAGAAACAAGAATACTTCATTTAGATGTAGAGAACTGTAATGACATGTTTTATAGTAATGAATACATGGTGGGGGATTTACATGTCATGGGATATGTATTTTTACTAATCATCATAAATACAATGTGATTATATCTCTATTTCTACCACAATTTATGAAGTATGATTTAGATATAATATTGAGTGGAACAAAAACCATTACATGTTTGAGATGTTAAACATGAATGAATATGAATTCATTGAAATAATAAACTGATTCACATCTAACATCTAAGTGGTAAATTAATCTAAGGGAATATATTTTGGTATCATAATGATATGATCCCTTTAATGGTAAATGATGAATTTTGACACATATATAATATTAACTATTTTAATTTCTGAGGTGTTCAAACTTTTAATGGGGTGAATTATCAGTGTTTGAAGAATATTATTCTACTATATATCCGATCAATTATATTATAACTAAGAGATGCAGAAACAATTGGTTTTACACCCATGAATGATAATTCTACCCGGATACAAGATGAAAGAGTCATATGGAATTAGATTATATGTTAGTAAATTTGATCATTATTTTTCTTCCAAAAAATATTTTCACAATGTTCAGGGCACCCTTTACTATTAAAGATATCCAGGATAAACTCAGAATAAGCACTAATGATAATTTCAATGTCATGAAGAAAAAATGAATGTTTGGAATAGTTTTTTTGTTAAGATTTAATTAATGGTGAATAAAATGTTGATGAGTATTTCACTAGAGTAAAAAAGATATTCAACGTTATTCTAGGATTTAGTAAGAATATGTATGACTCTATCATACAAAAAAACTGGTGAGTTATTTTCTAGTCAATCATGATGAACTATAGAACATTTTCATATCTTATAATATGAAGAATATTCCTTCATTCAAGAATAATGTCAAATTTGAAATTTCCATTGAGTCCATAAGAATAGTAAATTTTAGAAAATATGAAGCTAAAGAATTTAAATAATTTTTCAATTATAATGTTGATGGACTCAATAACATTTTTTACCTTATATGTAAAATGCTCAATAAGGGTATATGGAAGGGAATAATATGAAACCATCAGAATTGTTTAATTATTGTAGCATTTGTAATTATTTAATTAAATATACAAAGAATAATGACAATGAATTGACATCCGAATAAGAATTATATAGTGAATGATCCCATAAATAAAAGTAGGATATTATGTAAAAGAAACACTAATTTTAAAATAATATATGTCTTATGATATAGAATAATAAATAATAGTAATCAATATGTTCATTAGATAATGGTGTTGGTTTATTTTTCCAAGAAAATTGAATAACTAATTCTTCATGTAGTAGTGATCATGAAGAGGAAGTAATATAACATGAGTGGAAGATGAAAGAAAAATTATTATTACTCATTGAATAGATAAAATATCTTAATAAAGAAATGAATATTCATAATAAAGAAAAATTGATATTACAAATGAAAATATTAACTAAAAATTAGTTTTTTTGTTAATACATGATTAATTTGATTAAAAAAGATGTTTCTTTTACAAGTGAGATAATGATGACAAAATTAGAAATTGTTGACAAAAGTAAGATGATATCTGATTTTTAAGAGAAGTTAGATACCATAGAAAAATACATTCTAGTTATGAAATTCAAATGTTTCATAGTTCATTATGAGTTGTACATGGATAGAAAATCCTTTCACAAATCTATTGATATCAAGGAAAATACTTCTCGGCCTAGAAATAGGAAGTTAAAAGTGTAACTATTAACATTAATAGAAATGTTACTCCAAATAATGTAGGTCTGGAAACCAAAGTAATGAACATGAGGACCAGGGAGAATGAGTGGAAATAATCGACATATAGAGAAGAAATTATTTTCATGAAGTCCATAACCCCAATAAAAAACTACAAAATTAAAGATTTGGATTCATCTAGATCGATTCTAGGATAATAATGTTTCGTGATTTTATTTTGGTTTTGTGGTATCATGTTCATAATTACAACTCTTTCTACTTCAACATGTTTTAACAAGTAATTATATAATAATACAGTGGACATTCAATTATAATTCTATGAAAAAATATAAAAAACCTACAGATGACCAGATCTTCAACCAAACATTTTAAACATTTCTTTTCAAACTTTGGATATTACTTATGTGATATGTAGTATGAATGGTCACAACTATGAGGTATGCATGAAAAAATTAGAAGGATATGTTCTCTATGATATGAAAGGGATATATTAAAATATAAAACATATTAAAATTCATGTGATTATTATTATTAAAATAATAGTGTCAGGAAAGTATTCCTTTTTGTTTGGACACATCATTAGAAAGATTATTAACAATTTGATGATAGTGAGAAACAAGTTAAATATATATAAAGGAAATTATTCCCATAATATGATGTAGAATTTTATGGTAAGTTAACCACAATTACAAACATGATGATCAAGAAAATTCATGTTTAAATAGTCATCCCACACAAAGATGAAGTTCATATTATGAAAGAATATTTTCAAACTGAAGAAATTAAAATTACTAGAAAGAGTCCAAGAAATAATCCTATACATATAATGGCAGAAAATAATGTCCTAGTTTGTGTATAATATCTCATTATATATTCTTATTTTTAAAAAAAAAATTGGCCACACAAATTACATTTAAGTTTAATTTATTTGAATTAATAATTCAAGGAATAGAAGAAATGATTGATGCTATCAATTATAGAAATTTTGATGATACTATTTTTCATTGGGTGTACTAACTTCTATAAAATGGATGAAAATTATATATATATGAAGGGGAGTTTAAAATTTTCAATCTAGGATTTTGGATGTTTTTTTAGTATGAGTTGGATTTTGAATTTCATTAATATATTATATTATTTTTAGAACCATCATTTAGGATTGGGATATAATTAGAATTATTTCACATTCAAGATGTCAATGGTTATTTTAGACGTTTTTGGTTATTTCATTATTATGTTGTAAACTTAGTTAAAAAATATTAAATTATAGTTCATTAACTAATGTATCTTTTCTTAGAGAACTATGTGAAATAATTCATCTATTATATGAGAACCTCATATTTCCATGTAATGTATATTAACATATTTTTCAAAAGTAAATATATTTGGTAAAAATTATCCCTGAATCATTTGTATATTATTTTCAAAGGGGTATAATTTTATTAAGACTTATATTTCCTTTAATTAAGGATGTTGAAAATAAATTTAAAATGAGGAGATTTATTTCGACAATTGTTTATTTCTTTAAAAATGATGTGTAAATATATTTTTAGTTCGATGTAAATTATGTAAATATGACAATTTTTTTTATAAATTGTTCAAATAGAATTCAATGTTACATTTGGACAATTCTTCATGGAAAAAATAATGAATGATTTTACTAATAAAATATTCCTAATTATTTTTTTTGAGAAAACCCATTATTATCCATAATTATTAAAATAATTATGAAGGATATATATGATTTAATTGATGTTGAAGAAAAAATATAAATATATATTTTTCAAGATGAATATGAGAATACGATATGATAGAGTGAGTTGAATGTCATTTTTTAGGACAAGGAATTTATATGTTACGTAGAATCATTATATGTATTTCATTTGGGTCATACATAAATAATTGCTTCTACAAGTAATATCCACCATGTGGAACTCTTTATCCATACATGGGGGACCTGAGGGTCAACCATTGTTTGAAGAAATGTCGAAGAAAGAATACAAGGTAGAAGGAGGCATAGTACCCCCATGTTGTGGGGGTTGGGGGTTGGCTTATGGAATGTTTGTGTCTCTAGGGGTGTACAGTGTGTTTCAGAAAACCATAGGGTTGAGGTTCAATGGTGGTCTCTATAGGGGGAATGGGTTCTAAAACCTTTAATCATATTGAGTAAATAGATTTCACTATAATTATTTTAATGAAGTTATAATCCAAAAAATATTTCTAATGTGATATGTGGAGATTAATTGATACACAACCATTTAATTAAATTTTTTTTAAATGATGTTTTCTATATGATCATGATAATCCTAATAATTCATTTGAATCTTCTGTGGAAAATAATTTAGATTAGGAACTTTTCGTACTCCCATATAGTGAAACTCGAATCATCCATGCATATTCCAAATCATTTCCAACATATTATTCCTCATAATGAAGAATTTGTTCATGGAAGATAATGATATATGGCCACTGAAGACATTATGATTTAGATGAGGATATTAATGTTGTCACATAAAGTTGAAGCCATCATAAGATCCAAAACCTTCACATGAATTCATCACATGAACAATTTTTAAAGACATAGTGGCATCACATGATGTTCCTAAGATTATGAAATCCAATATAAATATATATCATGTAATCATGAGAATATTCCATAAGAACAAAAGGACACTCATCGAGACATCATAACTATAGTGAGAAAACCATATATATTGCAAGAAGATGAACACATATTAAATTGTGTTATAATTTTATATTATGTTTCAGTTATTGTTTTTTATAATTTGGATTATCATGGAATATTTCCATTAAGCATGAAAGAGGCATCACATGAATTCATGAACAAAATGAAATCATATGAATGTTACTGAGGTGACACTTGATAATGAAAATCAATCATGCGATCACATGATCAGTTCAATGCTGCTTGGACAAATTGAGAATATTGGTATTAATTTAAAATTATAATCATAATGAATTCCTCAAAATTCCATAAAACCTAAGAAAACAGAGCCTTTACAAAAAGATCCTTGTTTGAGTGTTTGGGTTTATGTTTTTATGTGAATTGTTGATGTAACAATTATAATGGATGAGCCTGCATGATCTGAATAACATGAAGGATATTATATTGAACTATAATTATTGTAAAAAAATAGGAGAAAAAATAAACTCAATTTATTCAGTATCATGATGTAATAATGTAGCCACACACACCACCTATGACACATGAAAGAAGAACATATGGGAATCTGCGGTCATGTGAATGAACATGTGACCAAAATTCATTTCACATAAAGGAAATTTTGGAAACATTCTTGTAAGAAGAATATTGAGATAGCCTTATGTGTACAGTCATCATTAAAAGGGTTTTAGGATATTCCATGATATAGTAATTTAGAAATTCTTAAGCAAGGGAGAACATGTAATCACACAAAATGTCATACGAAAGACCACCCATCATTCATCTGGGTCTTGAAAATGGGTTGAGTAGAAACCATGGACACACACCATGTCACATGAAGAATATATGAAATGTACCTTTGATCTCACAATATGTATGAGATGTACTCACTGAACAAACCCATACAGCAAAAATATAACTCATGAATCGTATATTTTCTTATACAAAGTCATTTGTTAATACATTATTGGGTCATGAAAATGATGTTAAAAATCACAAAATATGTCATATATAATGTGAATGACATGATATATAGATAATGAGGGTAGGGAAAACGTATCATGATAATCATTCTATCTTTGAAATTGAAGGAGTCATAATTGAGATACCCAATAAAATTTATATTTCGGCCATTCAATTCATGATGTGAACATGATTAAAGTAAGCTTATAATTTACGATGAATTGATTCATTTTTGAGGATGCTCTATATTATATAAAAAATTGATGAACATTTTGTGCACCTATTGTACACGTAAGACTCAGGACATGACAATAGCACGAGGAAAACATTACCTTACCATTGTTCTATAATAGGAAAATATCATTATAGGTGATGAGAATTGATCAGGTAAGGTCAATAGACATCAACTGTGGATGTCAATAATACCTAAAGTGTACACAAGCTTTTCAGATCCCATAGTATTATAGAGGAAGGATAAATATCATCTAGTAGTGGATCTAGCCTTCATCATAAGTTAAGGCTTTCTGTTCATGTCTGTAATAGATGATGTCTTATAGATAGATCTATGTAAAAATGTATTATCATAGATAGAGCTAGTAGAGACATCATTCAGTTGGAGCTGTAAGGAAAAAATGACTCTTAGTTAGATCCAAAGCATTACAATCATTTCTATGAAATTTAGGAACCCATATCGAGGGAATAAAATTGAAAGGATTTGGTCTTGTTACTAAACATTGAAAATGTTCGTTTCATCTCACTCAATTACTATAACATGACAAAATGAGAAATTTTGTGATAATATTTCCTGGATCAAGATAATTATCATGTTTGATAGGATGAATTTTAATGAAATGTATTTTTTAAAAATCCCACAGATTCAAACCTCCCATATTAGTGGTCAATCCATCATGGGAAACTATGATATCCTCTTTTTAACAAGAAGGAACTCACCCATAATGTATATTATTTATACAATTATTTCTGAGTAATAGGCACATGTTTGGAATACCTAATACTCAATTTTAGTAGTTTTCAAAAAATTATAGATTTATGTAGAAAATGATTTGTCAACATCCATTCAAAAGTATTACCCCCGAATGGTGATACATTCATAAAAACCATCACGATTGTTAATATGATAATGTATTTAGAATTTTATTTAACACAAAATCTATATGTTTTTGTAATCCACTCATGGAATTCATCATCTTCATGTGGAATATTCCTTCTAACTTTAGAAGAATCATTTTTTATTTCGATACAATCATTATTGGTTTTTCAATACCATTTTAAAGGTACACAATAAAGGATTCTATAGACCACTCAGAACATGAACTTCATAAACACTTGGTAGTACAATGACGAAATCCATCTTGTTTTCATCTAACTTCCTCTCGGGGAATTTTAACTACTACAACAGACCACCAAGAACATGATGCACATCCTTCACCTGCTGACACACGAGGCACATTTCAATGAACCATGCCACCCTTTATTTCACCCTGGGCTACGAAAACTGACCCCTCAAGCCTTGGTACATTTTAGAAATGTCTGGGTGAACTTCCACAGTTGATTTTTGGAACTCACTGAGAACTCTCTCATGCATAACCACTGTGAAAAACAACATTTCATGATATAAAATTTGATTCTTTCCAAATTCTGCCCATCCTTCTAGAGCATTGCTCTGGCTAGCATAATCAAGCATTAAATTAACCACTATGACCTCCCACTAAGACTCCATTACCAGTTGCAACACAGAGTACTTCACTGTCTTCTAGAATATGCAACCTCTACTATCCTCTACCATGTCATCCAGTAGTGGGGAAACCAACTCATCCATTGCCTTCTGAGCATATGCTATTTCTCAAACCACATCCTTTGGTGTCTTCCTATTCAAATCATTGGACATCACATTCCCCTTATCTTGATTGTTACAGATATCAATGTTTCAGTCCTCAAGAAATTCCACCCACCTTCGTTGTCAGATTTTTATGTCCCGTTGGGTAATGATATGCCTCAAACTCTTGTGATCTGTGAAGACCACAATGTACTCCTTAATGAGTTAATGACACCTCATCATCAATGAAAACACCAATAATTCATGTTTTGGAAATGGGTGACATATTTACACTTATGAGGACATAACTTCTTAGACCCATAAGATATCAATCCCTTGTGTTGCATCAGTACACGTATCAAGCCTTGGTCTGAAGCATCACAAAAAAATCAAACAACAACCCTTCTTCTGGATACCTCAGTACTAGAGAACTAACCAACATCAATGTCAGGTTACTGAAGGATGAATGGCGCTTCCCTATCTATAAAAACTCTTATTCTTTCTTTTTCATGGAATTCAAAGGTGCTACAACTTGAGAGAAGTTGGACACAAATCTCAATTAGAAACCTACTAGACCCAAGAAACAATGAACCTCTTCCACGTTCATCGGTGATGGACAAGAAACAACCACTTTATTCGTTGATGGATCAACTATTACCCCTTGATGAGACACCACATGTCCATTAAAGTTCACTTCTTGTGTCAAGAACATTCACTTGGACATTTTCCCATAGAGCTGGTGATGTTGAATGATCTCCATGACCATCCTGAGGTTCTTAGTAAGTTCCTCCTTTGATCCTGAATAGATCAAAATTCCATTGATTGACACAATTACAAAACAGTCAATAATATCAAGGAAAACAGAGTTCACGAGCCCCATGAATAGAATAGTTGAATTCATAACATCGAATGACAAGACTATGAACTCAAAGTTCCCAAATCATCACCAAAAACCAGTCATCAGGATATCACTATATTTTAACCTTAACTGGTGATAACCATACTACAGATCGAACATAGAGAAACATCATGCTCCCCTAAGCTATTAAAAGAGATCATCTATCATTGGGAGATGGTATTAGTTCTTGACCATTAATGGATTCAATCTCTGACAGTATATACATAGCCTGAGACCACCATATGCCTTTATTGTTAAAAATATCGGAGCATCCCATGGTGATACATCAGGTTGGAAAAAAAACCTACTTCATAAGATCCTCAATCTGAATCCACAACTCCTTCAACACAGAAGGCGCCATACATTAAGGATCTATCAAAATCATATGAGCACTAGGTTGTAAGTCTATCATGAACTCAACGTCATGTCGAGTGGTACTGTAACAACAGTCAAGGGAAAAACATCTAGGGAATCTTTGAAAACTCCTAGAACATACATGATCTCAACATTAACTAATTCTATTGAAATATTGACTGACATAGAATGAAGATTCTCCACATGTAATCTCCCCATTTGAAATCTTCATTTGCCACCAAAAGCCACGTAATGTACATCCTCATCAAAGAACAAGACACTTCACCAGAATAAGTCGATAACAGAATGCACAAAAAATAGCCCCTCAATTCCTAAAATGACATCATGTGGAAACATCTATAGAAAAGGAAGATCCCATCAGACTGATGTGGTACCACCATAAGTCTATATCCCCGAAAAACATGAGACAAGTTGGTCAGACCTCTAACTTGCATAGTCAAACCTAGGGGCATGGAATGTCATTATACATCTAGGTGTAAGGGATGGTTTAGACTGGGTGTAACAAAGGAGTTTCAATATATGGAATCATACAAGGTACTATAAAGGGTTCTAAACTAGTTGATAATACCTTGAACTACCTTTGACCCCACTAGAACTGCTGCCTCTATGAAGGGAAACAACCCACGCCCAGCATCTCTGCCCATCGGTTTTCAGCCACCTCCCCCAACCATTCAATGGTCTAGGTTCCTAAGGAGTACCATGAGGTCGGCCTCCTCCAAAAATTACTTCTCTTGGAATAGTTGGGGATCATTGTCCCTGTTGCTACTACTGAAAGGACCTTGATGAAACTGCTTCTGAGTAGGTGGGCACAGAACCTACCCACTACCACTGTACTGCACTCAGTCTGGAAACTGATTTGGAAGGTCCCCATGATTACCAAAGATAAAGCAGCTTAGTCTTGTGCCCACATTGAAGGGGCATGGACTGAGGGATCAAAACAGAAACTGATGGGGCCTACTCCCCACTGGCCAAAACATGGAAGGCCCTGACATAGAAGGCATGATACTAACATCCATGGAATTTGATGCGCCCAATTGGCCCACCTCTCAAGGCACACCTCCCACCATGTGCATCCTCTACACTACTTCAGCCTTCTTATGGATCTCCAAGTATGGAGGAATGATGAATGGAGTTACAATATACTGAAGAGAAGGTTGAAGTTCCTCCTCTAAATGTCTCACCTAAGACACCCCATTCAAGAAAATGTTTGGAGTAAATCAACAGAGATCCTTGAAATTGATCTCTAGCTCCATCACTGACATACTCCCCTACTAAAGGGAGAGAAGATCCCACCTCTTCTCATCCATATTCTTGGATGAGAGGAATTCCACCATGAACTCCCTCTCAATGTCAATCCACTAAATTTTACTCTCTATCCTCTCTCCTTTGTAGAGAATCCACCACTATTGTGTTGCTCCATTCATATGACTAAATTCCAGTAGATCCCATTACTCACCCATATCTCGGATTAAGATGAAAGCTATCAGGTATTCCTCAAGCCAGCTTTCAGTCTCCAGATCCAAGATGATGCACTCATACATCCCATGGGTCTAACACTAAGGGAAAAAGCATATTAATCCACTAAATATCCTCATCCTCTTGATCAATTCACTGCAGATCTGCAAGATAAGACTTCGGGTCCTCAAACACACACACTACATGTGGTTGCCGGCTGGGTTCCATAGCAGCAAGGTACACATGGAATTCCTAATACTAAGTAGTGTAGAATATTTATTTTAAATATTTCTTAAACATGTTATTTCTTTGAAATCCCAAAACGTATAGAACATAGAAGAACAAATATAATTATGATACATGTATTTTCTATCAGTTTTAACCCTACAATCAGTGTAGCTTTACTTGGTTATTTAGTAGGTCTAGAGACCTCGCATCGAGTCACAGGGGGCCTAAATTCTTGTTTCCTAGAATTTTATCCTTATCCTATTTCACACACCACGATTTATTTACACTATTTCCCAACTATCCCATGAAATCCATACTATTATATACCTCGATATCCATCTTATTTCTCTAGCATCACCCCCTATACCATTCATTCACGGCCCCATATCACCATAATGAGGGAAGGGATAATAAATTATCAGACACATCCTTCTTCATATTGACGAAGAGATAATGACCCCAAGTCCCACATTCAATAGGTCCCGAATTTCCATCTAGCACCAATGATATAAAATCATAGATAACATGGAAGTCAATAACATTTTTATAGAAGCAATATCTGAAGATAAGATGGTAAAATCCAAAAATCTCCATAACTGAAAGTAATAGTAAAACAAAATTCCATTCCCACATGATTGTTCAAAGTGAAGTGATATAAAATTCATGAAAATTATATATGAATGTTCTAAAATAATGGAAAAAAGCAGCAACCCCAACACCCAAATAGATCATACAACCGCAATCTTGTAGTGATAATCCTGATCTCCAACCTACTCCATGTCACCTGAAAAAAATTTATAAATACATATGGTGAGTATAAATGTTTACTCCGTATGGTAGACCAAGAGATATCTTGCATAAGTGGGGATAAAATATAATTCTCCATGAGAAAATAAAGATAACAAAAACACCTAGCATGGAAACAATCAATCCTACATTACCTAGGAATACTCTCCAAATAATGCTATTAAGTTAATATAATTGTAACATCACATCAATTTTTTGTTACACCAAAACACATTAAAATTGTTTATTTAAGACATCATATGATTCAGACCTACCCCACAGATCCCAAGGAAGTTCCACTGCCACCCCTAGTAACTAATATTTGGGCCATCCCTAATGTATTTTCATTCCGACATCAAATTCTAGGGCCACTAAAACCACACATAACCACGACTGAAAACACAAGGTCCACAAAAACCACCACCACGCCCGAAGACACCAGGATTGGAAAGACTACTAAAATTCTTGAAGTTATATAAACCTCATCTAGAAGACAGTTGGGAAAACAACCTTCCCACACACACTTGGGACAAACTCCACAACACATCTCTTCCCGACGCGTATTAGGCCATAATAATCCTTAGATCATCACAGCATAGAAAATGAATTTTTGGCTACCTGGGATAGTGTGTTAGAAAGGAGCTAACAAACAACTAATCATAGGAATGATGGAAAAAACACCCTCCCCCAAGAAATTTTGTTGTTCGGCATGAAGTTCTCATCATGGTTGGGGTACGTATGAGAAATGTGAAATCTTAATTTATACATATAGGTAATCAAGTGATCATCTTACATAAGGGTATTGTAGTAGACAACTGGGCCATACACAACCACACGCGCAACTAACCTTTAATGAAAAAATACAGAATAATCCTTACTAGAGCACTACCCATTCCTAAAAATTAGTTCCCCCTTTATACGAGTTCTCATTTGATATGTTCAAGTGATTTTATTATAATTTAATTTTTCACTACCTACAATCTAATCAAGCAAAACCAAAAGACAAACAAAATAGTAAAATAAAATATTCAAGCATGATTTTAAGCATTGAAACCTTGTTCTATTGTAGATTTAGAACATCAAAATAGAACTATTATATGCCTCAAAGTAATAGAACCAACCTAAACCCCATAATAGAGATCCACAAGACTCAAATTAATAACAAAAAACCCTTTAACAAGGGGTTTTATTCCAATCAATGTCTCTCATGCACAATTTCAAGGAGTGACACCAAACATATCACCAAAACAGAGAAATGATGTTTTTCAAATTTTAACCACACCATTCAATATGTTCTTTCATTCCGTTTGGATAACCTGGGTAATCACAGAATGATTATTATTCATTGGGAATCCATTTAATCTTCTAATTTTAAATGATTAACTAGTTATCATGTTACATCCATTAATGATAGGATTAACCAGAAAAACAGAGGATCCTTAGTGGGAAAGGAAGGACCACCAATGGCCATGATTTTCAATCGTGAAAATCCCATACAACTCACAATATAACAACAAAGATATAATAAAACAACAACATTATGATTCTGACCCCTTTATTCATTAAAAGTTCATTTATTGTCTTTGTTAAATTTGGATTCATTTATGTCCTCAGGAACATCATCAAACCCACCCTGTATTATGCACAAGAAACAAATGATAAAGGAATAATCCATACATGGTTGACCAAGGATCATCATTTCCTCATCATGCCCAATTTTTTTAAAAGAGAATTATTAAAAACTCTATGAAGTCAGATTGGGAATCGCTCAAGGATGGGTGCAAGACTCATCTCTTGAGGAAGGACATCAAGCGCATCTAGAGGGAACCAAATAGACCATGAAAGAAAATCATTCTGATAAAGGATTGATCCAAATGTTACATGATATACTATTTTAAAATGATTGAATAATGGATTGTGTCCTAACCACACAGGCGGTAATTTTCACACGTTATAAATTATTAAGATTTAATAATTCTCCTCAGAGATTGTGGGGATAACAATTGTGAGGAAATATACTTCATTCAAACTCCAAAGACTTGTTTCAAGGGTGAGACCGTAAAACACAATATGCTAGAAAATGAAAAAAGTATGTCAAATTGATTAAAAAAACACATTTAGGTATGTCAAGGCTCAAAACAATATTTTTGGATTTAAAAAATGATTTATAGGCCTAAATGGCCTTTGACCACTTAAAAGAGGTAATAATAACTAGAAGAGTTTTTACGGTAAAACTGTGGAAAGAAAACCACGACAACACCCTATGGCACTAATCAGCGACCCACCGATCAGTTTCACACTGATGGGTGACACCATAGTGACACTCATTGACTGACACATCTTCCATCACAACTCACTGATGGGGTCCAGGGTGCCCCAAACACCGGTATTTGGATAAGTAATAGACAAGGAGGGTCTGGTCCATTACAAGATAGAATAAAACTATGTTTCTGAATATATAGGGGATCATTAATATAGTTGAAATAATTGATATATATATAATATCATATTTAATGGTAATTGAAAATATTCATCACAATAATATATTATAATGGAGATGAAAGTCAATCATGAGGATAATTTAAATCAAATAATCCATTTTCAACAACAATATATAAATAATAATAATAATTTATATGTTATATGAAAACATGTAAATAATAATATTATAAACCATGAATTGTTATAACTCATTTAAATAGGGTTTGAGTTAAAAAATAGTACTTTATCATTATCATTTGAATTAAATAACCATCAAAGGTATAAGAAGAGGAGTATTTGTAAATTCCTTATAATCCATGGAATATAATAATAAGGTATATACATTCCCATTATATAGACCAAAAAAATATTTGTGAATATAACTCAAAATTCAATGAAGAAATATTGACATCAATATACACATAAAATACTAGTAATGTTAATAGTAAAGGACAACATAGAGTAACCATAAGGGAAACGATGAAGTATAATTAACTGTAATATATTTATTATATTTTAGTTACATAGGGTACTAAAAATTATATAAGTGACTAAATGGTAAATAATTTCAAACATTTCTTATAGAACTAAAAATAATTTATAAGAAATAGTTCTATAACACTAATTTTCAAAAATGTGATAAAATATATTGTGTAATAATAATTTATATCGTAATTAGTGATTAAATATATATATTATTATATATTAACTTGTATAATAATCATTTATAACCACTATTTTTAATTTTATAAATTTTTGTAGTATATTTTCATCATGAAATATTATGAATTTTCCATTATCATTTTTGACTAGTTTCTCAGAGTCGACGTCCATTCATAATTTTTAGTTCAATTTTCATGATCCGAATAACAGTTGATGAAAAATAATATTTTTTTAAATTATTTCTTAAGTTTCATTTTACTAGTTAATTGAAAAATATATTCTTTAGGAAAAATGTAACCGGTATCAATAATATTCAACATTTTATATGATCAAAATGTAGACAATTAATAGAAATATTAAATATCAATAAATTATATCAAAATTATATTAAAAAATAAATAGAATTTTTTATTAAAAATTCGGTTAATAATATATAAAATTCTAATATAAATCATGATATAAAAATTTAAAATTCATTCACATGGATAATAAAACCAACCCAAATGATATGCTTTTGCAATGTTTCCAAAATTAAGGAAATGAACCAAATTACATTGTGGGCGTGGTAGTACACATAGTTAATGTTATTTTCTTTTTATTTGTTGAAGTGATGGATTGTATAATCGTTAGAAGATTAATTTCATTCCAATAATGAATATTAATAAAATTTATATAATTATTTTAATGTAGAAATAAAATGTTTTAAAAATAACGAATAAAAATAAATGGATATTGATTTTGAAAAATTCATATAGTGAACATGGAATATAACTTAGATATTCAAAATATTATTGGTGGCCATAGGATACATAATTTAAATGATATAATCATGATTAAGATAATGTATTTAGGAAAAAATTTATGGAATATATTTGGGATAAAATTCAATAGGATAGATTTCTAAAAGAGTGGTGGAATCATTAACATTAATAAGTGATCTAATGGTTAATTTTTTAAGTTATCATTATAGTTACTTAATAGTACTTCACTATTCAAGGTTCAAAGGCTAGTAAAAAATAAAATAAGGTATTAGATGAGGTTTTAAAAACACACAAATAATATAAAAAGTATATGCAAAGGGTTTTTATAGTTTTGGTATTTTACACCTAGAAATACATTTTTACTATTTTACCGTTATTATTTCAACTAGTGTTCTTATAAAATTTTAATAAATTTTTAGACCAATATTTAAATTAGAATTGTTATCTAATAAAAAGTTGACAATTTAATTTTGTAAAATAATTTTATATATTATAATTACTAATTACTAGAATATCAAATTTTTTTACTAATAAAAATTATTTATAATAATAATTTATTATGAATTAGAAATTTTAAAAATAAGAATTATTCTAGTATATATGTAATAATATAAACTAGTTTTAGGATAAAAATTGTTTGTTATAAAACTAATAAATTATATTTTTTAATAATACATTACCAACAGAATATCACTATTATAATGAAATTCCTTTTATTATATATGAATTATAAAATATTTAAATTATTTATTTGAATTAACATAGAAATTTTAAATAAATATTTTATTTATCAAAAAATAACACCTAAAAAATTAATATTTCAAATGAATATTTCAAAATATATTCAAATAAATTGATTCTGAATATATATTTATATTCTTTTTCAACATAATTCATTATTAGAAAATACATAACCATTAAAAAATATTTTATCATGAATATATTTAATTCTTATATTAATTACTCTATAACAAATACCATTACAATTATCTATATATATTATAATAATTATAATGTACTTATTAATTGATTTTAATATAATTCAATGAAAATTATAATTACATAATAATAATTATAATAAAAATTTGTAACATATAAATAAATAAATAAATGTAATTAAAATAGTATATTGTATTAATTTTGATCAGTATTTATCTACTGAGAATCATATTATTTGAAATTTACTATTATCAATATGAAACATTAGAATATATATTTGATGTATTTATATCTACTACCCGTATTCATTATGACGATATATCCAACAAATTTATATCAAGTTAACATAATTTTCATAATAATATTTCATTCTTATATATAGCCGCATTGAACTCATTCATTTCTTTTTAACCTCATAAGTGAGGAAGTTTATTTTAATTATTGTAATTATAGTTCTTACAATATTATTTCTTGATATTTATGTCAATCTTCATTAAAAAATTTCATTTTGTATGGAAAATCATCAATGGTAAAGGAGAATCTAGAATACTCATCATACCGAAGGTTTTATTGTTTTTCTTTCTATTTCCCATTTTAATTTGAATGCATTCATTGGAACGAATATTCAATGATCAGTAAAAATACATTTCATGTCAATAATAGTGTAATATAATTTTTATTAATGATTTAATTTTAATGGATAATTGATATTCAGTTTAATTCACTTATTGTATTACTTTTTACAAAGTCTAGTTCAATTCATCTAATAAAATTAATTATTATTTACTTATAAAAAAATTTACTGATTTTTTTTATGTACATAGGGAATCACATTCTCATCCACCCCAATATATAAATCAAATCCTCAATATTTTATTTTTAAAATAATAATAAAAATTCCCTAGTTTTTCAAAATGGTAAACATGAATGATGTGTTAGCATCATATTTGTGTATTCTCTATTACCTAAGAGAAGACTTGTTATAATATACTTTGATTAGTAGTGGTCATAAATTAATATTTTCATCAATTCACTCCCCATAATAATTTATATATATATCATATATGATCTTATTAAAATAACTATAAAATATAATTTTCATGATCCAGTTCAAAACAAAGATGAAAAAATAACATAAAAAATATCACATAATTTCAGAGTAAACAATCTTTTGTATATAAATAATAAATATTATAACGTCATCCCTAATAAAAACATAGTATTCACAGATAAAACATATGTTTCAATATAGATATAGAAAGGTAAAATTATAACTCCATTTATTTTCATGGTTTTTTATTTTATACACTCTAACCTAATTATATTAATAACATCATAAATGTGTATAAATAGAATCAAATATTACCAATGGGTATTCTTCATGGTTTACTATCTATATGTGCATTCATAATACAAATAATCTTACTCTTATGAGGTTAATTATATCATACACAACAAATAGTATTTATTATATCTAACCCTTTTTGAATCTAGTCTATATCGTCACCTATGTTATAATATCCCACAAAAAATATCATTTCAATAAGAATCACACAATCACTACAGAACCAAGTCATAAAGATATAATTCTTGAATGGACTAAAGGACATTATTTTTAAATAATTCACTTTTCAATGGATAAAGAGGAACACATACCGGGCTCAAAGTATTACTTGTCATTACATGACCTGTAGGTCTTAAGAATTAAATATAAAAAATGGTACTTCCCATCTCTATCAAATGTTGCGATGTCAGATCTCTACATTCCCATGGTTGGCCAGCTAGATGCCTTATGCAGAGCTTCATAACCCCGATACAAATGGAAATTCCATATCCTCTCATTAATTGATGTCTTATTGTCTGGGCTATGGTGAATGCACATGCTCTAAATAATTATCTGGAGCCTTATTCCTTGTAATATGCCTGGTATATCTGCATTATCAGGTGGCCCAAAGGCCTTAAGGTTTCCCTAAGGCCTTATGGATTCCTGACATCCTTGATGTGGCCTAAAATCCTTGAATGGACCAAATATCTTGGGTGGACCGAAGGCCTTGATATACATGAGGACAAAACCTGTGGCCTGAGGCCTAAACTGATGAATAGATCTGGATGTTACAATACAAAATATTACTAAACAATACCTATTATTGTACATACCATAGTGCCGCTACAGTCCTTCTATAGTACACCAGAAATATGCCTCCACCTTGATTTGATATATAGTCTCTTTGATTCACATTAACATATTAAAATACCTAGATATAGATAAAGTACAATAAAAAAATTTTACATCCTTCCATGACCAATTTTATAACAACCCATCCATACACTTTTAGAACCAATCATCCAAATTTTTGTAAAATATTTGCATAAATTCAATATGAATCATCTAAATTTAACATTTATTTGTATTTATGATTAAATAATTACATATATAAATAATAACATAAATCCATGAATGCATGGTTAGTATATCTACAAAAACACATAAAAGTGTTAAATTTATTGAAATTTTTAATCATTCGTTTATTATCACACTATAGTAGAACACCATATGGATTCATCACAAGTTATACACATCCTAAAAACCAGTGTAATGGAATTATATTAATGGATAAACCATAAAATTATAATTAATGAAAGAGTCATAAAATATTTATCAAGGATTATATATCAAGCATAGGAGATAACATTATCATGGGATAAATATTGAATTAAAAATACTTACAATAATGATAAATTTATATATATAATGATATAAGGACATATTATATAAAATAAACAAACTTGTACCATGTAATGACAATGTGACTTGATTGTCATGGCCTATATACCAGAATACAAGGAATATTGCCATTAAATATTTAATTTTATTAAATCATAATGTTATAATGACATTTAACAGAAATATGGGGCTATAAAAATATAAAACATGATCAAATCCATCTACCCCCATACAAGTTTTTGTGAAAAAATCAAATATTATAAAGAAACTATTATTTTGAAAAATTAAATCATGTCAACCATCTATACTATTTACAAATCTAAAATTTTCTATCATTTTTATTTTAAAAAAATAATAAAATTTATAAAAAATATCTTATGAGTAAATACATGAATTTACATATAATGTGTTATAATCAAATCTTCACATGTATATGATTCATTGAATCATAGGATATAAGACTACAATCCATTAATTTGGGGATATTTAGTTCCATATCCAATTATCATAACAACGTATCTATGAAACACGAAATTATTAACTCATCTTATAATATGCAACCCATTGATTGAAAAAAGTGTTCAATACGAATTAATGATGCTACAATGAAAATAACATAAAAATATAAATGTTTTCTACAAAAAATATAATAACACAAAAAATATATTACCATATGAAAATTTATATGGTGATTCCTAAATGACATCGTTAGCGAATAAAATAATTTATTGAGACAAATACTAAAACAATAGAGAGGATAAACATGGTTTTTTATATAAACTTATTTTATGAATAATTTAAATGAAGAATATATTCATCACATTAAAATTCCATTCTATTATAGGAAAAGTGAAAACATTTTAAAAAAAATTATTTTTTAAATATTATACCATTTAATTAATAATTATTATTTTATATAAAAAATTTATGGATAAGATAGAACATTTGAGTATTACTTGATACAAAAAAAATTTTAAAAATAAAATTCCATTTTGGAAATTAAGATTCATAACAAGATAGAATAAAAATAATATTTTGCATGTTGCTAATATAAATATTATGTATAATTTGACATCACATAACTTGGATTACACATATAATTGAGATAATAAGGAGAAATGGGAAATACACACATGGAAGAGAAAACAAAATTTTAGATAATATAAAATATTCTTATAAATTTTATAATCTTATAGAGAATATATTCTTTGATAGGGGAAATAATAATAAAATGGTTAATTTTAATAAATTGAAATAGTAATTGTAATATAAAATCATAAAATTCAAAAATCCAATCATGGATAAAAGTCATTTCTGAGGAAAACATTAGATGAAATGTAATGTAGTTTAACTTCAAAAACTCCTTATATTGTCATTTATTTTCCTATTTAAGTTCAAGGAATAATAGAATCCGAGATATATTATTATATGGAACATAATTCATGATTAATTATATTTAAATAAATACATGGAAAATATATACACAATATTTTTTTTAAAAACAGGTAAAAACTATTTTTATCATAATAAATCAAAATTTATAATTATAGACACATACAGTAACGGTTATATAAGATTAAAAATAATATAAGTGGGATATAATTATTTAAAAAATAATATATCATGAAATTATTGATACCCATTTCACTTGAGGTGAAATGAAATTGTGTACTTCCATTAAATGAAAAAATTTCATGCTATTTGAAACATGTAAGGGTCTGGATTTTTTCAAGGTGATCCATTATTATTTTATAATCTATTAGTTTTTGTGATATGTTTCACAATATTTTTTTTTTTTTCAAAAATATAATTTTCTTAAATATCTTTTGTAAATATATCTACGAAAGTTCAATTCATTAAAATGATATTTTTATTTTTAATTGTTAAATTTTTCAATGAAATTTATTTAATTTTAAAGGTATTATAATGTTTTTGAAATTTTAAAAAAACCATTGAAATGATATGATATTATTTTTATTAATTTAAATTTCAAACAAAAATATATATTATTACATATGTTTTTTATGTTTTTAAAATGTTAAGAGTCTTTTGTAAATGATGCATAAGTGTAGTGGTCATTTTGAGTATCACGAGTAAGGGTAATAATATTTGTTTATTGTATGTATATTTTTTATTTGTTTTTTTCCAATTAGCACATAATACTGTATATCCTTTTTATGAGATACACAATTGTTATCCCATGGTACCATAAGATTCATGAGGGTTGTTTTAGTTTCTCATTCCCTATGTAATGTTCATCCGATATCTTTTAAAATAATTTGGGATTTTCAATCAACTTTATGAGCCCATGTATGTGTTTTTATTTGTAATGTATGGGTTACCACATTATTATAATGATAGTGTAAGAGAAAAATTAGTTTTTACTAATTATTTATTGGTAACTAGTTTCATATGTAAGGATCATGAAAAAGTCATTTTTATGTAAGGGAAAACGTCGTTTCTATTACCTTGGGGTAGACTCATGTGTAAAAAAAATTATTTTATGAAATTTTTTATTTATTCTTCCAAGATCTACCATTAAATATATTTTTTATTACTACATTTTTTTTAAATTGTTGTAAATAATTACTTTTTATCATTTAATTTCAAATTTAATATTATGGGAATATTTAATAAAAGTTATTTTTAGTTTATCTTCAAAATATAATTAAATGGATTTAGTAAATAATATTTAGAAATTTTATATTTCATTGAATATTTAAAATATCAAAACCATAATTTAATATGATTTATTATATCTCATCTCTTCTAGATGACACATGAAATCTTAAATCATATTCACTTGTATTCTATTAGTTGGATGAAACCATTAATTCATATAAATCAACTTCAACTCATTAAATCAATTCAATACCATTGCCTCGATCATATTTATAAGGAATAAAATATAGTAGGTATGAGTACATAAACTTATTCATTATTTTATTATCATTAGTTATTTCCATTTGTTATAGACTCATCTCTTTAGATAAATGTGACTTACTGCAATAATAGAATAATATTTAAAATAATTATAGAAATAATTATTATATGATAATAAGGGAGTAGTCCAAATTGAGTATAAAATTCTGATTATGTTTTTTTATTAATTTTTTAATAATTTAAATTCATGTTATATCTATAGATTGTAACATTGTATCTCTAAAAATAGAAAATTTCATGTTGTTGTATGATACTATGTACTAAATAAATTCATTCATAACACTTGTTAATTATATAATTATTTTAAATAATAAACTAATATTGAAAAATTAATAGAAAAATACCAAAACTAAATAGTATGATTAATTCAATAACCTGAAATTCTAAAAGGACAGCCTTTGTTTGATATCGTATAAGATCCAACACATCAAGCTTAATTGATGAACTAACTATTATTATA
Source organism: Viscum album (assembly GCA_963277665.1). Lineage (NCBI taxonomy): Eukaryota > Viridiplantae > Streptophyta > Magnoliopsida > Santalales > Viscaceae > Viscum > Viscum album. The sequence continues at coordinate 1,600,494,693 of OY728136.1, forward strand.
TAAATTTAAACATTAAAACCTAACCATTAAAATATACATAATTAATTGAAATAGATAACTTTTGATCAAAATATAATTTTCCAAATCCAAATGAATGTTATTCCAATTGAGTAGAAAACAATCAAATTTTTTTAGTAGTCATTTTATCTATCTTAAAGTTTGTTTACATAAATTTTTTTATTACTCATAATGTATAAATAATGTTAATAATTTCATGAGCATAGAAATTTGATTTATATATTTATAATCATTTTTAATTTCATCATAAAAAATTTCAAATTGTGATGTTATGAAAAATTTCTGAAATGTGTTATTTTTCATCAAGTACAGAAAAATAAATATTTGAAATGAAAATTTTATTTTTATCAAATATTTTCAAGGTTAAATAATTTTTATTATTAGATTTAAATTAATGAATATTATATGTATTCAATATAATATTGTTATGGTTTTAAATAGATTGTATATTGGAATTTTCTAATAAAAATAAATATAAAAATATAATTATTCTAATAATGTGTTTTTCTATGGATTAAATTTAAATATAATTTTGAAGCAGATGTTTTTTTTATTTTGAAAAATGGATTCCATATTTTTATAAATAATTTGAATTTTTAATAAATTAGAAACTTTAATTTTTTTTCCAGTATTAATAATAACATTAGTGGTCTTTGTTTTATCATGAAGAAGTTTAAATTGAGTTAATTTTTATAAAAATAAAATGAAATGATTGTAAACTGAACATCAAAAATGAAAATAATTTGTTCTATGAGGAAAATTCAAACATAAAAAATAGAATACAAAATTTTATATTATTAATAGACCATTTTATATGAAAATTACGTGTATGTTATTAAAATGGAGTAATGTAACTTAATATCACATTTTTTTCTTAAATAACTCTTATGTGTCCACATAGGGAAAATCATTCGGTAAAGAAATTAAGTATTCCTTTTTTTATTATTAATCCCATTTTCAAGATATAAATTTATTTATATATTTTTTCCACTTTTCTGAGATTATGAAAGTTAAAATATATTATCTAATGTAATGTCAATGATCTCATACTCGTTTTTGGAATTACTATGTAAATTTTTACATACTATTACACTGAAGCTAACATCATATATAAATATTCAATATAAGAATAAATTATTTTTCTTTATCATGATAATTAATATATTATTTTTAGATAAATAATATATACTATAAATTATGACACAACAATGATGTAATAATTATATCATTAATAAAAATATCAAATAAATGTTATTAATAATATTAAAATTAATTTAATTTTAGATTATTATTATAATAAATAAATTATTGATAAAATTGGCATGTATTGTATGAATTAGAATATTTATTTTTTTCAATAAATTTGTTTTTTTATATTTTTGAAATTTAATGTAATGAAATATGTTATAATTTCTATTAATGATATTTAAAAATAAATAATATTTTATAAAATGAGACAATATTGAAAATATATATATATAATTAAAACATATTTTAATCGGTAAGATATTTTATCCATTATAATGTTATTGTTCATTTGTAATTTTATAATAACTATATTAAACCACAATGAGATGATATCCAAATTGTGATGGTATGATTTAAAGTAATTATATAAGTGTTAAAACAACACCCCAATGAAAAATAGAGACCTAAACATGTATAAATAAGTTTTATTAGATTATTCAGACCCTTAATTATTTTATATTTTAATTAAATAAGATTTGGGTTAAAATTTAATTAAAAATTAATGTATAAAAATTCCATTTTCTGAAAAATTCCAAGACTTCCCACCCCCAATTCTATATAATGGAAACATCCTTCTAATATTTCTACACTTAAAAAAATATGCTTATAAATCCTACCAAAATACCTTCCTATAATCTATAGTCATGTTATATAGGTCTCAAATAATCCATAAAACCCCCCTTAGTGGTATTAATGTGTTCTGACATGAATGATTTATAAAGAAGTGGTATCAATAGAAATCAATTATTCTTATTTTGGTTTTTCTCAAAATTCGTGAAAATTGTATAAAACCATGATAAACTAATGAATCCTATATCTTATTTTCAATTCAATATTATAATATCAATGTAATTCTCCATATCCATCACTTCTCCTTCCAAATTGGAAAAGAAGATATATTTCTTGTGTACAATAGAATACAACCACTCAAAGTAATGATATTATTATTCTATCACCATCTAAAAATACTTTTTATAATGATAGAAATAATTATTATAAAATATATTGAATACATATATTTAATTATGAAAAAATAATATATCATTTATTTTCTTTATATTCAATTTACATAAAAATGGTAACAACATTCGTACATACATTTAAAATATCACCTCTATAAAGAAATGTTATTGGTTTTTCATCATAAAATCACTTAAATGAAATATATAGTTATATTTAAATAATGAATACAAAATGAATAGTGTTATTATAATTTCATAAGGATAAAATTATACTTAAATTCCTTCCAAATAAATCATTAAAATGTGGAAACGTTACTCATGTATAAGTACATCATCATGTCTCCATGATTGTGAGGTAGGTTAATTTTTAAAAAACATATTTAATGGATTGATTTAACAGAATATGTTATGTATGAATATTTAATTATTTCATTTTTATTATTTATAAGATGATATACTAATGTAGATAATGATTATTGACATCAAACCAAAGTCATTTGGGACTCAAGTACCAGAAATCATCAAAACAACATATATGGACATAAATAATTAACTAAATGTTATAAATAATAGTTAATGATATTAAAATAATTAATAAGTGAATTTTTGTATCACGGATTTAATAATTTAACATAAATTTGTTATTTAGGATGACAATGGTTTTACAAGACGATTTAGACTCATAAAAAAGTAATCTATAACTAAAAAATAATTCAAAATGTTTTAAAATTTTATTTTCCAAACAGTTCAGATTATTTTCCATGTAAATAAATTGATATTAGGAATGTATTAATATGAACAAAAATTTAAATAAAATTGAATTTTTGAATTAAAATCAATCTTTTTGAGAAGGAAACCATTTTATGGTTTTATATAAAGGTAATCCATTTTAATATATTCTAATTCTGAATGTATTTTATATTTTCATACCATGATTGGAATAAATGTTTATTATCATATACACCATGAACATAATTAATTTATTTCTTTATTCTTTAATGATTTTTTTCTTCCAGAATAATTTTCTACTCTTCAATTCAAATAAATGTCTTTCATTAATCTGTGTGCGGATTTTTTAATTTTAAATGTGAGTTTTAGAAAAAAATGATATTTTGATATATAAAAGAGTTTCACACAGGGGTTAAAAAGAAATTTTAAGGTTTTAACTTGTTATTTTTTACATAAGAAATAAATGGAATGGGATATCCCAATATAACTTATATGATGAATTAAATCCCATTTTAATTAATGGGAGATCACTATATAGCTTATACGAAGTGTTGAGTCCCATTATATCTCATGAGTGTGCCAAATATAACATATATGAAGGTTTTCAACCATTTTAGATCTCCAATTAATTAGGTAGTGATTATATTGGAGGTAAACTAAATGTTAATTCTCATTAAAAGGGTTTTGTGTGAGGTTTATTAATATGAATCTCAATGCTATATAAAATTTATTTATATTATCTTATTGTATATTAATATATTTCCTTAAGATAAATATGATTTTTATTTACATATGAAAAATATTTGTTTTATTCAACTGAATAACATTGACTTTGGTTTCAATATTTTCACTAGACTTGTGGAGATATTATTTTTATGAACCATATTGAAATGTTTGTCCTCATATCATGATTAAAATGTTTTTCACTTGGTTAAAGTACGATTCATGGAATGGATGATGGCATGATTAATATTGTTATGTTATATAATGGAATGAATACATGTTTACATTTATATTATATTTTTTATTTGTAAAAATGAATACTGAATGAATGTCCACACTTATGATGAATGAATTTTATTGTAAAAAATATTCTGAATACTCTAAAACACAAAAATCAAAAGGCCATGTGGAGAAGAAATTTATTTTTATCATTAAAATTAATATAATAAGTTATTATTATGTTTTTTTCTTTACATTTGGTTTTAGATTAAAGGTTTTATCAACATTTTTGATTAGGATTTTTTCTAAAGAGTTATAGATAAAATCATGAAATTATAATTTCCAGGTTGATAATTAGTTTCATGACATAAACCCACTTTTGAGGCTTAATGTTATAAATTTATATAGTGATTAGTAGTAATTTTTTAGATATTATATTTTACGAAACTACAGGTTATTACATGTCGGGAAGAAAAATTAAAGTTTTGGGAAAGGATTATGGTTAAAAAAGGACAACCAATAGGATGGTTAACAACCCTTAACGCATCGAAACACTATGGGAATTATAACCAAAACAGAAGTGGGACATGGATGAATAACCACATGTTACAACTGCCACTTTTAAGTTATTTATTTATTAATTTTTATTGTAATTGGATAGTGTCGTATGAAACCTGATTTATTTTTTGACCTTTGTATAAAAAAACAAATTTGGGACTTGATAACATTTTTCACGTTGCAGTCAATGTTGTGTGGCTTTTCAAGAGGCACCAGACAACCTTGCCCACTTCACCTCACAACCAACCCGTTGTCCAAGGTAGATAAATAAAAGAAATTATTAATAATGATATAAATATATTATGAGTGATAAAATTAAAATAATAGAAAACAAGATAAGTCTGATAAAAATATATTTAATTAATTATTTTAATAGTAATATTATTATTATTATTTGGGGTTATTTTTAATTATTATTGAGTTCTATGTTGTTATTAGTAATGATAGTAACGATATTTTATTTATTAGTATTACTCTTATTTTGGATTGTTATTATTATTATTATTATTGTATTAGTTGTTCTAATTTTCTATTTTTTCTTCTTTTTAAAATTTTCTTTTTTCCCTTTTAGGTTTAGATCCTCCCCCACTCTTCCCCCTCTCCCAACATGTCGTGTTTCAGCCCTCCCCTTACACATGCAATTATGGTCATCCTTCCTCACGCTCTTGTCTCACTGCATCCATGGCCTGTTGTCATCCTCCTCACCATCTGGCACTACCCTCTTTAGTTTCCTCACTAGCTGACACCTCCCTCATGACATGCCCTACTCCCTCTCCAACCCACTCGCCCACCTCACATTCCTCCTAGATGACGCCTGGCCTCCCCTGCTTTGGCTCGTGCACCAATGAAGATTTGTCCAGGAAACATGTGAGATCCTCTTCATTCATCAGATATGACTGAGGCCCTCTACCTCCATATACAGCGGCACGTTGGCCCCTACATCCCTCGTAAAACCTATGTGCGCTATCCACATGGCCGCATAACACTCTTAGGTGGACTTTCTAGCATGGTCCACCTTCGATGCCTCCTCTTCATGCTCAGTATGAATCCCACAGCCACGCCATAGGTGCGTACTTCTTTATTTGGTTGTATTATTCTAATTGGTAGAATTAATGTTAGGGTTTTAGGTTTTTTGTGGCGCTGGTGCTTGGTATAGAGTTTAATCTTGTTTATTCTTGTTGTTTTTTCTATCTCAAGACTCCTTAGGGATTGCATGGGGTGTGTTTGGTATGAAAAAGAAATTAATACCAATTTTGAGGTTTATTACATTTGATCTAGGTGGTTCAATGCATTTTCGTCTTTTAGATAATTTAATTTAGTTTTTTAGTTAATTTTAACATGTTTTATATTTAAATTAAATGGTCTGAACTATTTTTTAAATTTTATTGTGTTGTCAATTGATGAAATTGGATTTTCTGAATAATATATTCTTATCGTTTTTATGTGTGTTTTTTTATAAATGTTTGGTAGTGTTTAATGAATTTTTTTGGGTGGTGAGAAATGAGTTCAGAAATATTTTTGACAAAAACATGTGGTGGAATTGTGTCTTCATTTGGAAATAGTCGAACTTATCATATTGGTCTTGTTATAGGAGTTCTTGTTACCATTCAATTATTAATTTTTAGTGTGAAAAATATTATTTGGTAATATTTTTAATTGTATATGAGTTAGAAATGTATTTTTCATGAACACAATTGTTTCTTTGTCTTGTGTATCAAATTCCAGTGTTTCATGAAATGGGTTTTAGGTCCTATATTAAAAGTGTTTTATATTGTCAAAAGCACTTATGGTCTGAGTGTAAAAAAATAAATTAAAACAAATTTTTTTGGAATGTTTAAATTTTTTCACACCTTTTTATTTAAATATTATATTATTTGGATGAGTACAAAACATTTTTAGGAATTGATGTGTTATACATTCGGTTTTTATGTGGATTTTTTTCTGTATGATATCAAGTGCGTTATTGGTGTAAATATTCTTGTCTAAATTTTAAATGTTTTATAAAATTTTTACTTGAATTTATTTCTATAAATTTGATATGCGGAATTTGTACTTCACATGGTTAATCATGGGTAAAATATTAGGTGGCGTTATTTTTGTGATCAATAGGCATCTTTCATGTAAAACCCATTATGTTCGAATTAGAAATATTTTTTCAGATGTTTATATAATTTATGAGTCCATGAATGTAATGAGATTTATGAGGTGAAATGGGTTTGGTGTGTGTTTTCTAAAAATGGGGATCTTGAGATTGTCATCGTGGGTAAACATTTGTGGTGCCTTTAAATTTATATGGAAATTTTAAAATGAAATATCAAATTTCATGAATGGTGTGAAGAATGATTGTCCAATGCTTTGGTATGTGTATGTTTTTAGTGTGAGGATTGGGTGTATAAGTGGAGGAACCCAATGTGTACCTTGTTTGGCTTAACATGTGGGTGTAAAAGTGTTGTGTTATTGATTTTTGAATGTAAAATTTGTTGGATAATAAAATAAACCCCATGTACCTAGGTAGGTATATTAGGACTTGTACACAAGATGTTACGAAAGTGGTTCATCCCGGTTTCTTCTAGAATGATAGATGTTAAAACACTAACTAATCATATGTGACTATTTGAGACCACTAGGTTATGGTTGTTTTTCACTAATTGTGGATCGTGCAAGTTATTGTTGATTATTTTGGTTCTTATTCCACTTTTATTCCGAGGAATGATGTCTCTCATGTCCCATGAATATTAGCTACCTTAGAAGATTTACCCACAGTGCTCTACTGCTCATGATGTGGTACTTTCTGTCCGCATAAGAATGAAAACATGATTATGTTCATGTTCTCTTTGTATTTTCTCATACACACTAATGTTGTATTCGTGAAATGGTTTTTCTTCGAATATTATTTTACTTTTTTCACATTGAGCTTGTAAATGTTTTCCATAACTGTATTTTTTAAAGCTTATTTTTTTAATAATCATATTAAATTATCTCCTTGATGTTGTTTCATGGAACCTTTGTATTGGCTGTTAACCTACTAGGAAATTGGATCACACCCTACATTACACTTTGGGTTTATGTGTACCTTGTTCTTTGTGTATCCCATGTTGATGTATCGTGCTATCTGATGGTGGTTCGAGTTGTTGATGGTCTTCCCATCCAGGTTGTTGTTAGTAACTGGTGCAAGTTTCACCTCTATTGTTTCATGGAAGATTGAGTTAGAAATTTAGTTTATTATGTTGTTTTTTTTTGGATGTTATGTTATGTTGTAAACATTTAAATTTTATTTTAATGTAAAGACCCGTTAGGTTGTCAGTATTCAATGTTTTGTTTTTATGTTGTTGGTTATTTTGGTTGACTATTTATGGTATATTTTTCACTCATAATATTTTTGATACTTGGGATCTTCTTCCATACTGAGGGGATTGATAATGCCCATCGGGCTATGTTTCAGAATGGGTCATGTGCTGGGTTGGATGGAGACACGACGTGGTTCGTGAAAAAATGGTATCAGAGCCATGTGTTTTATCTTAGGTCATGTTCTATTGGGATAGAGATAAGGTAGACCATTGTTTAGGATATCAAAACTATATATTCATGTTCTGAGCAAGGTGCCTAGCTAGAACACCTCATTGTGGGGATCGATTTACAAGGATATGTTTAGGTTAGTCTGATACTTATTTCATTATGGTTAATATTTTTTTCAAGAAATGAAAAGTGTTTAGGTTATGTGGTATTAGTGAGCTTGCAGTGTCTGGATATCTAGGTGGAGCCAGGGACACTGTACTATAATAATCTCTGTGGTGCTGGTGTGATTGGAATATGTCCAACAACAATATGTCCCAGTCACCCACTGACAAGAGATTCCCCTTGTATCATTGCTCATCTAATTTTTTTGGATTCTCTAAAATCTGGTTTTTAAATAAATGGTATTTTTTCTTGTAAAATGTTTTCAAATGATGATAATTAAGAATAAATAGATGTGAATGGTTTTAAAAGTGTTGGTTGAATGTTTTTCTATTGAATAATTGAAGGGGTTCATTTTGATCCTCGATGATCAAGTGAGAAACCACATTCATGGATATATATGGGAAATGAAACGGTTAATGGAATGTGTGGATGGGTTTTTAGATGGCGTGAAGTGGGTGCTATTATGGCACAGAAACATGCATTTCTTAAGCCTACGGGAAACCATTGTTGTTTGTAAAACCCACCATCATCATTTAATTTAAAAATGATTTAATAATGGAAGAATTTGATGTTTTAATAACCTCTGATTGTGTGGGGAGTCCATGTATTTTGGAAATGTTTGATGTGAGGAATTAAGAGATGAGAATCCTTATGGATGACTTGTGTCTTGAGTTTCAATTCTTGTTGGTAAATTGTTGTGCATATCTTTGGTTAGTGTATTCTTTTGAAAACATCATCGAGAATCCCTTGCAGTGGTTCCTCTTTAACTATAATTGTTTTCTTACGGTATGTCATGTCTATTAGACAAGTTTTATTGGGTCTATGGTTTTTATTTTTGAATAGTGCATGACCCCCATAAAGTGTTTATATACAATAAAAGAGAGTCCACGAGCAATTTTCCATTGGTCATACCTCCAGTTGATTGAAGGACTCTATTCCTAAATTGTAGAATTAACCCACCTCTCTAATTTTTAAGTATGAGGATCCTCTTATAGAGGCATTACAAATTCAAGGGTAGTTTAAGAGTGTTTCCGTCTTTTTGAGTTTTCTGAGATATTGGGTATAAAGTTTGACATTGTTTCATCTAATGGTTCCCCCTGGTAGCGGTGAATGAAATTCTAGCAGGGAATGGTGAAAGAAGTTCAGAGTTTCAGGGTTGAAAAGTATCTTGAATGGATTTATAGTGCTTTTATTAGCTACACATGTCATGTTTGGCAATGCATTTCATCGTTAGTTCCCTTTGAGGATGAAAGGTGGATTTCATGGAACAATCTAAGAATCCGTATTTTCACAGTAGTGTGTACTCCTCATAGGGAGACCTAATTTTTTTGGTCCCAAGGGGAGTGTTTTTTGTGCATCTTTCAGCCATAACATTCATGGTTAAGGGGAAGAGGTGATACATATGCATCATCTAAATACCTATTTTAGTGGATTACTACGAGGAAGTGGTTGAATATCGTGGTGTGTTGTGTTTCCTGGTGTTGTCTTTGTTGTGGTGTGGTTGTGTGTGGAACCAAATGGAGAATCTCAATTGGAGAATCTCCAATACCGGATATCAAGGTAAGAGATGATTCAAAAATTAAGGCTCTAACTATTGTCCTCGGAGAGATGCTGGTGATTGGTCAGGAACCCTAGGATTGTACGGGACCCTGACTTTATTAATGTCATTGGTATTGTTGGTGAATTTGATTAAATTGTTTTTTGTGTTTATTCCATTCTTATCAACCAGTTTGGGTGAATGGGGTTTCCCATGGTTATGAGGTAGTGTGGTAGTCTCGTCAACTGGATGTATTGGTGGTTGCGTCTCACCAAATGTAATTGTGTTTAGTGGTCCTTCTGTGGTCTGTTGGGTATATTTTTATAATAGATGAATACTGCTCATTAGGGGATGTGGAGATGTGGGTCTATCTACAATCATGGTTTTAATTCCCTAATAGATTCCTCTGGCCCTCCCCCTCCCTCGTGGTGGGGTGTTTGGTCACTATTAAGAAATTATTTTTCTTATATCTTCCCTTAGTTCTAATAGTGGGGAGTCATTTATGGCCTCCCAGTGTCTTTTTTCAATTATCATCATGGGCTCTGGTAGGTTGGTAATGGTGGGGAGCTTGATCGTGTTTTCCCATATTGGTCTTTTAGTTCAGTTCCTACAGATTACCTTATGGTAGGTGATAAAAGTGTTCCATAGATGTGGTTTGTCTTCTTTGTTTATTCAAGTAAAATAACATGGTTTTGTTTTAATGGTGCTTGAGAAAAATCAATTTTGATGTTGGATTCCTTGTGCGTGAGAGTTCCTTTCCATTATTAATCAAGAAGGGGTGTCCTATCTTTTTTGGGGTGGGTGACACCTAGCAGAAAGACTTGTTATAGATTACTTGAGACTGTAATTAATGCCACTTTCTCTGATTTCTGTGTGTTTTCCTACATTCAATTTCATTTCATTGAGATCCCCTTTGAACCACAAGGGGTAATAGTTTGTTTAATTGAGATTTGGTCTTAGTTGTGGCTTTCCAGGGAAAGAAATCAGTATATTGGGGAGAATTAAAGGACCTACCACTTTTAAATTACATTTTTATTTATTTTTCTCGGGCATAAGGTAGTCTCTATTTATCCCAGAATTAAATTTTTTGTGTTTTATTTTAAAAAAAACATTTTGGCATTGAAAACATTCAACATGTCATGGTCAAAGTTGTGGATATTTTCCCGAGTCACCGAGTGGCCTTTCCCACTTCACTGCAAAGCATTCCCGATGTTCTAGGTAGATAAATAAAATGAATTATTAATAAAAGAAACAAGAGTGGTAAAATAAAAAAAATTAAAATAAAGAAACATTGATAAAAATAAATTTAAGGATTTTTTAATAAAAATAATAATATTATTATTTGAGGATGTTTTTAATTATTATTGACTAATATTATTGATAATAGTTATGATAATACTGTTTCTTTATATATTATTTGTACTATTGTTTTGTTTTATTAATTATAATAATAATATTATTTTTATTATTATAATATTGTTTTTTCTTTTTCTTTTGTTTGTTATTTTTTTCCTTTCCGGTATTCACCTCCCCCTATCCTTTCCTCTCTCACATTTGCTCTCGGGTCACCATCAACATCCTCATGTGTTCTTTGTCTGCCCTCCTCCTGCTTCCATAGCACCATAGTTGTGGCTAGCTGCCGACCTCCTTACCAATAAGCACCACCCTCGCTATCCTCCTCACCAACTGGTGATGACCTCTTGTCGCTTCATGCTCCCTCTATTGACCGCCCTCCTACCTACCATTCATCCTACCTGATGCCATGCCTCGCTCACTCGGGCCCACACACCTCCTACAATTCCACCGACAATAAGGCGAGATCCCCTTCTTTTTCCTTCCCGGACGGGCCCCCTCCTCTTTGAGTGAAAACCACACACTAGCCCATATCTCCATTTAAAAACATTCATGAGATACCCCATTGGCTATAAAATCATTTTTTATGAGATTATATAGCATGGAAAAACTCCACACCTCCCCATTATTCTCGGTCAGCATCATATACCCACACCACATGCGCGTACATCTTCATTTGGTTTTTTTCTTCCAATTAGTAGAATTATAGTTAGGTTTTTAGGTTTTCTTTGTGTAGGGTGTTAAGTTTAGGGTTGAATTTTGTTTAATCATTTTGTTTGTTTTTACATCTTAACTCCTTAGGTTACACTTGTGGTGGGTTGGGCACACAAATAAAATTTACACAAATTGTGAGGTTTCCTACACTAGTTGTCAGTGGTTTAAGGCCTTTTCATATTTTAGATAATTTAATTTGTTTGTTTGTTTAATTTTAATATGTGGGGTATTTTAATTACATTGATAGAACTCTATATTAAAATGTTTTTGTGTACTAGATGGATGAAATTTTATTTTATGAATAATATAGTGTTATTTTTTATATTTGTGTTGTTTTCCTAAATTCTTGGTAGTGATTAATGATTTTTTAGGGTGGTGTGATATGATTTTGGAAATATTTTGGGATTTCACATGTGGTGTGATTGGGTCTTCCATTTAAAAAGGTCGTACTAATCACATAGATCTTATTGGGGGAGTTCATGGAAACATTCCACTAATTATATTTGGTGTGAACTGTATCATTTGGTAATATTTTAATATGTAACTTAGTTAGAAATGAGTTTTTCTTGAAAATAATTTGTTGTGTCTTCCATATCATATTGCAGAGTTTATTGAAATGGGTTTCAATACTTATCTTAGAAGTGTGAAATATTTTCTTAATCACATAATGTATGATTTTTTTAAAAACGTTATAAAGAATTTTTTTTGGAATGTTGATCTTCTTGTGAACCTTCTTATTTAATTTTAAATAGTTGGATTTACATAAAACATATTTTTGAATGGTTTTTCAATATATTTATTTTTAGTGTGGTGTTTTTCTCATGAAATCATGTGTTTTATTGGTGTAAAATGTATTGTATTAATATCAAATGTTTATAACTATTTACTTGAATTTATTTAATTAAATGTGATATGCGGATGTGGTTCTTGATCTGTTTAAAAATGTGATAAATTTTAGGTGTCGTTATTGGGTGAACATTAGGCATATTTAATTTATAACCCTTGATGTTCCAATTAGAATTGTTTTATTAGTTGTTTAAATAATTTATTAAGTAATGCATGTAATGTGATTTCTGATTTCATATTCTCTTTGTGACTAATTGGTCTGAAAATGGGTATTCTGATCTTGTCTTCGAGTGTAATATTTTCTGGGGCCTCTGGAAATTGTATTTGAATCTTTTTTTATGATCTATAAAATAGAATATGTTGTGTGAGGAATGTTTATCATATTATTTGGTAAATATATATTTAACTGTGAGGTTTGGGTGTTCAAGTGGTGGCACAATATCTGTACCTTGTTTGGGTTGAAATGTGTGTATAAATGTATTGTTTTAATGATTTCAAAATGTGATATTTTCTTGAGCACCAAAGGGATCCTAGGGTACCATGGTGGGTGCATTACGACTAGTATGATAGATGTTATTGACTTGGTTTATCCAAGTTTCATCTATAATGATTGACGTTACAACACTAACATAACTGTTGTGATGATTTGGGAACACTGGCTTATGGATTTGTTTCCAATCTAGTGTCTTGTGTGTGAGAGCATTGATTGTTTTGATTCATATGCAATTTTTACACCGAGTAACGATGTCTCTAGTGTCTGACACACACTAGATACCATATGTTATTTAACAACAATGATATACTACTCATGATGTGGTACCTTCTATTGGCATATGGTGGACCACATTAGTATGTTTGTGTTTGTAATATATTTTCTCATCCACATCAATGTACTAATTGTGAAATGGTTTTACTTTTATCATTCTTTTCCATTTTTTACTATCTTCATGGAAATTTATTCATTTAGTTAATTTTTATATCATTTGTTTGAATAAGGATATTAAATTATATCATTAATGTTGTGGAATGAAACCTTTTTATTGGGTGGTATCCTACTAGGAATTTGTCTCGTACCCTACATACACATTTAAGGGTACGTAGACCATGTTCTTTGTGTTTCCTAGGTTGAGGGATGGTGTTATGCAAATCTGGTTCAAGTTGTTGATGGACTTCGTATGTAGGTTGGTGTTATTAACATATTAATGTTGAAATATATTTTTTCTTGTAGGTTTGAGTTATACTTATAGTGTAACTTTTTCATTATTTATTCGATGTTGGTTCAAGTTGTAATACATTATATTTTATTTTAGTTTAATGTTCAGTTTTGTTTTTAGTTTTCAATTATTTGTTTATTTGTCTTGTTGATTTTTTGTGATTATAATTTCAGGTGAATCGTTCCATTATATTATGTTTGATACCCAGACACTTGTGCCTGCCCATGGGTATTGAGAATTGCCCTTGGGACATGTAATGGGCTGGGTCAGGCACTGGGTCAGATGGTGACCCGACTTGGTTTGTGACACCACAACTGGCCTATGTGATGCCATATATAGTATATAATTTATTTATTATATTTAATCCATATTAATGATAAATGTTATGTTTATTGTTGAATAAATTTTTTATCAAATATAAAACCATGATATTGGAAAATAATTGGGTTATATTGTGAATATTGTTATTTCTAAAGAAGTGAGCTATTTTGGGGAACCCTATATGAATAATTTAAAATTAATACTATTTTATTTTATTATATTTTCGAAGAATATATGATATTTTTTGTGTATTTATGGTGATTATGAATGTTTATGGGAATGATTAGTATATCTTGGAGAATATTTGTAAAATTTGTTAATGGTACGAGACTCCAAGAGTAAATGATGTTATTTGGAATGTTAAAATATCTCATTGATAACTATGATATTGCTTCCTTATAATTATTTGTTTTTAATCCTAGTGTAAGGGATTTTAAGAATAAATATTGGAATGTCCTATGTTGAACTTTTGGTATTAGTGTTGAATTTTAAAAAATGATATAGTTTTTCTTCATATATTGGTTTATTATTTTATAATAATAGTCTTATATTATTGTAAAAAAAATGGTTTTGGATAATGTTTAGAAATAAGAGTAGTGGATAGTTAATATTTTATGAATTATAGGATTCTCTAGATAGTGATTATAGTGGTACAGGCCAGAAAAATTCTACATTAATACTCATCATGTTGAGAAAAAGTTGACTTTTACTTGAAATTGATTAATATATTAATCATTACTTATCGATTATGTATATTTCAATAGGGTGGTAAAATGATTCATCAAATCTAGGAAAAGTGTTTTTTATGGTTGCCTATTAAATTTATTAGTTTGAAATGATTTTCTTTTTAACCTGTAATTGATTTTTGGGTTTGTGATTATTAACCTTATAATAACAATGTTCTATGTCAATATTCATCATAACATGATAGATAGTTTTCTATTCCGTCCCAAAACATTCCTACATAGTATCCTAGAATGTGGTGACCTTCATACTATCCATTATAACTTTTCAAATGGATATTTTGTTTACCCTTTTCCTAATGTGTTAATATAATAATTATATATTAAAAATGAAAATACTAGTAACAAATTCATAATTTATTATCAAGAACATATTAATTCTAAAATGTGGGAGAGTGTAAAATTCATATATTCTAAAAGGAAACACATTGTTCTGTAGCATATATGATATTCCACATCAAGCGTAATCAGAAAACAGAAAATTATTTTACAAATATGAAAATTATGACCTAACAGCTAAAAAAACATGTATGAATATGAATAACTTAATTTTTAAATAAATATAATTGTTAAACTCAATATGAATGTTTTTGTATATTCAAATAAAATAATTAATCAATTTTTAGTAAGGTCGTTTTATTTATCAATAAATATATTTTTCGAATATTATTACTATTTATTTATTTATAATAACTATATAATTAATTAATAGATTATTTGGAAACTTTATTTGATTAAATGAAATTAATTTTTGAATTAAACGTATCAATATTCCCTTATGGATTTATTTGGATAATTTTTTTATAAGTTTTATTTTTTAATGAATACTAAAAATTACATTTTTATTGAAAAGAATATTTTTCAATTAGTTTCGCGGTTTAATTATTTTACAGATTATTATTAAATTTAACTAGTTTCATTTTAGTTAAATTAATATAGTAATGTTATTCAAATGTAACTTATAATTTAATTAGGTATAAAAACATTTATAATATTTTAATGGTATTAATCCAAAAAATCGATTTTAATTGCGTTTTTATAGTTTAAATATAAATTTTGTTATGAAATGTCTATGTTCATTTAAAAAAAATGGATTACATAATTGGATTCATAATTTTTTATTTTTTTAAATAGTTATTATTTATTTTTGTTAATATTAATACTATCTTTAGTATTTATATTACCACGATAAAGGGTAAATTAAATAATTTTGATTTATAATAAAATGATACAAACTATAAAATTCCCCTAATATATCATAAAATTTTATTAGACTAATATAATAATAACAATAAAACCTATGGATATAATTTTATATTTTCAGTGGATAATGTTTCGTGAAAACAACTTATATAATATTTATGTAAAATAAAGTCACAAAATTTCACCTTTGTTGTCCTCAATATCTATTATTTTTCCAAATGGAAAAAATGTAGGTTATGAACAATGAAATGAATCCATTTTTAATTTATAATCCAAATTTAATTATATAAAAATAATTATGTTTTTTGAAGCATCTTTGATGAGAGTATGAATTTAAAATTTTTTTTTAAACTGAATTCAATGTTGTTATACTCATATTTTTATTGACATTAAATTTTTATAATATTGGATTATAAATAATATGAAATAAACTATAAATATTACATAAATAAACAATAATTATCCATATCATAGTTATTTATATATAGTTTTTTGATATAGAATAATTGCCTAAAATTACGACACAACTCAAATAGAATTAAGTTGACATTAATAGAAAAATAAAATAACTATTTTTAAAAATATTATAATAAATATAAATTTACACAATAAATGTTATAAAAGATTTTTTTGTTGAAATAGAAATGTTATCAGTGTATTATAATATCATGTTCAATGTTATTTTATTGGGTATATTTTTTTAAAAAAATAATTATTTTGAATATTGAAAAAAATCAGATTAATGATGTATTAAAATAAATGAAATTTTATTAAAATATATAAAATTACCAAAATACATATATTCGTTTAAATTATTTTTATATGGTTTAAATTTTAAATCAATATCAATAAATGGTTTTCTAAAATTTTTTTCAATATATTATCCCTCTAGAGTAAAAATATATGTTGTCTTAATAAGAATTCAAGGAATTAAATAATGGTTTAAAGAAAAATTTAAGGGTTAAAATATGTCCTAAAAATTCCTAATAATTATTTATAGAGATTATATCAACTCTTAGTCACCCCATATTCTAAATAAATCATTTTGGATTCATGAGTAACACTATTTTCATTTAGATGAATTAATTATTTTGTGAAATTATAAGAGGTCCCACCCCTCTCTTATAAATGAGAAGATATCCATCTCAATTAATAAAATATAAATACTATTTTTCACAAATATTACAACATATATACCTTACTAGAATTCTTATATTCATTCTAGAGGTCCTATTTTAGGCATGAAATCAACCTTAGTTTTATTAAGTTGTTATGCATTGAAGAATTTCTAAAAAAGATATATTTTTTAATAAATTGGTTATTTTACATTTATTCCACCAAATCCCTGAATTATTAATCAGAAATGATAAATTCATAACTCCATCATCATTAATATAATTGTATTTTTATTATTATCATGTACCATTTCCATCTCACCGTACATCAAATGTGGAAAGATGTTATCGTTCTTGTGCATGACTGAATATCACATTGCGAACCGACGATGTTCAGTTTCTATCAATACCTTTCATGAATAGTAATATTAATGTAATTAATACTCATATTTTATATTAATAAAATATTTACAAGTATTAAAAAATTATATATAATTTATTTTATTATCATTCTGTAAACAAAATATTGATAATGTCATTTGTGCGTACATGTGAATTATCACCTCCATGAAGCAATGTGATTCATTTTTTCAACACTTCATATCATGGATGATATATGTAAACAAATGTTTAAAATATTAATATGAAATTAATGATATTATGATCATTAGTAAATGATAATATTACTCTTTTATTAATTCCAAAACGATCCTTAGAAATTGGGAAAATTAATCATGCATACATAAAACTAACCATCTCCATGATTGTAACATGTATGATTTTTCATATCTATATTTAATTGATGGA
Organism: Viscum album; assembly: GCA_963277665.1. Lineage (NCBI taxonomy): Eukaryota > Viridiplantae > Streptophyta > Magnoliopsida > Santalales > Viscaceae > Viscum > Viscum album. Next base: position 1,600,512,681 of record OY728136.1, read on the forward strand.
TTTGAAATTATAATATATGTATAATATTATAATAGTATCATGATTTTTATTTTTTTAGTTGATGGACCAATGAACAAGTTGTCAATAAACATCATACAAAATTTATTTTTCACTCATGTAATAAAAATTGTCAAAATATCCAACATGAAATTGTATAGTTTTCAATTATTATAACATTTTAATAAATGATAGAAAAATTATAATTAAGATTAAATAATTTATCATTAATCAAAAAAATATTTTCAAAAAACTATTATTTAGAATGAAAATGTTTTAATGTGATGAATTTGATTCAAGGTAAATTACTCTTAAACTAATGAATCATTTTAAATGTTTTTATGCTTTATATTATAAATAATTTCCATTCATGTACATGGTTTTAAATTTCTTTTTATAAATGTATCTATATGTATATGAATGTTATAAATAATTTTATATTGAAATTATATCAAAAAATATAAAAATTTATTATTTATTATGGTTGTAAGAAAAAGACATTAGTTTAAAAATATTATTTTAAATATCATCATTCATATCATTTTAGAATGGAAAAGTTAAATTTTTTTAATCATATAAATCATGAATTGGATTTACTACATTCATGGTTCTCTAATTAATTAATTTTTCCTTTATTTTTTTCACATTTATTTTCCATGATAATTTTTTGATTTTTGTGTGTGTGGTTTTTCGATTTTAAAAGTTGTTTAATGAAAATGGTATTTTGATATCTTAAAGAAGTTTTCACATGTTTTTAAAATATACGTAAAGGTAATAATTCATGATATGGTATATGAGATATATATGAATCATGTTAGCATGCTATACCCTATACAAAGTATTGTGACACATTATAGCTCATTAGTGATCCATATATATCTTATTCAAAATTAAAAGCTCCATTATAGGTCACTAGTGAGGCTGAAATCGTATATATGAATGGTGGTCCCCATTATAGATATCCTTTTATATAGATAGTAGTTATATTTAAATCTGGACATAAGGTCATTCAAATTAAATGGGGTTTCAAAATGTTTTAGAATATGATTTTCTAAGTTACATGAAAAAGTTTTTTAAATTGTCTTCTATGGGTTTTAATGGATTAATTTGGAAACCATTTTAGTGATTTTTTCATAATAAAAAGTTTTTTAATTTGTTAAATGATAAATAAATTGGTATTCATATTTTTGACAACAATATTGGTTTTATTTCTTTTTATTTTCCTTAAAAATATATTTTTTCACCATATATTTTAAATTTTTTCATTGTGATAATGTCACACCTCGACCACATGCTCCTTTTTTTCATTCCTTTCTTGGTCTCAATTTGAAATATTTCAAAGTATATTTGTGTTGAAGGGTTTCGTGCCAGTGTGCGGTCATCGCATCATTAGCGGTGACCGTGCGGTTGGCTCGGGTGACTACGTGTTCACCCGACGTTTAAATTTGAGAATTTTATGTTGTCATTTTATTATTTATTTTTTCATTATTATCATTATTATTATAACGTTTCATTATTATTATTATTGTAAAGTTTTATTAATATTATTATTATAAATTTTTATTATTATTAAGATTAGTTTTTATTATTTTATTTAGTCTTTTATTATTATTATTATCTTTATTATTATTATTATTATAAAGTTATTACCATTATTTTTAATTTTTATTATTTTTATTATTATTATTATTATTGATTAAATATATATATATATAATCCTAATCCTAATCCCATCCCCCCATTGCGGTGCTCTCTCCCCTCTCCCCTCTCTCTCTCTCCCATGTTTCTTTTTTTTTGTTTTCTTCTTCTTTCCCCCCTGTTGGTTCGGCCGGCCCGTGCCGCTTCCTGCTCCCCTCCAGCCACCGCCGTCCGACTCCCTCTCAGCCCAAGCGTGCCGCCATGCGGCCCCCCCGGATCCTGCGCGCTCCCCTCTTGCGCGCTCCCCGCACCCGGTTCCTCCGGCGCCGCTCCCTGTCACGAACTCCATCCGGCATGCCATCCCGCACCTCCCGCCGTCCCAACTCCAGCTGTCGTACCCTACCCCCTCTACGTCTATGGTGACCCAACCTCCACCTGGCCTCCCTCCGCCAACGTCCTAATTCCCCATCCCGACTCTCCCCTCCAGCCGGCGTCGTCCGGTACTCCGCCTCGATGACCTGCCCCGGTCCTGCACTGTCCTGTCTCTCCGGCGGCTTCCCCATCCGATGTCGCCGCCCCAGCTCCCTCTTCGTTTCGCGCAAGTCGCAACCCGGATCTCCCTCTCGTTCGGTTTTGGTTCGGTGAACCGGCCCCGCCCCCATTACTCCTGTTTTGGTCCAGCAAACTGCCCCCTCACCTCCCTGTCGACGTGCTACGGTAGCGACCGGCGCCTCGTCATCCTCCCACCGCACTCCAACTGCATCCTTTGTGCCGTCGTCCAGCCCCCGCTGCTGCACCGGACTTCTCCCCAGCCTCGGCCGCTCCCTCGCGTGGCCCCCTATTCCGGCCTCGCACTTTTTCCAGCCTCCCCTCCGCTCGGCTGCATCTCAACCAGCCATCCGCGCCCCTATAAGTTTCAGTGTTTATTTTATTTTGTTTTTATATTATTATTCTACTTGATTTATTATTACATTAGCATTATTGTTTTAATATGATGATACCTTTAAATTTATTATACTATTATTATTATTATTATTATTATTAAATTATTAATATTGTGATTATATTATTGTTATATTATTATTATCTTAATATTATTCTATTATATTATTATTTTTATTTTTATTTTTATATTATTATTATTATTATTATTATTATTATTATGATGTTGTTGTTGTTATTACTACATTATTATTATAATTTTTATTTTCATGTTATTATTATTAAGTTATTATTTTTATTATTATTGTTATGTTATTGTCATTACTATTATGATTATGCTATTATTATTATTATAATAATATTATTGTTATCAATATTCTATTATGTGTATGCTATTATTATTATTATTATTATATTAATATTGTTATTATTATCATTTTATTATATTATAATTATGCTAAATTATTATAGTTATTATTATTATTATTATATTATTATTATTATATTATGTTATTATTATTTTTACATTATTATTATTATTGATATTAATATTATGTTATTATTAATGTTGAACCTGTTTAACGGTATTTTGTTTTAGGACCCGTTTGACGGCGCTATACAGTGTGACCATTACGTAACATGAGTTTTGCGCTGTGTCGTTTCTCGTTCCGATTTGAGGTAGTTCTCCCTTTGCACTCATATTTAAATTTAGAATTTATTTATTCCTTGTCATTTTATTGAATTTCAGTAAATTTAAAAGTAATATTAAGTAGTTTTTATAGTGTGGCGATCTGCTGATAATGCAAGCTGTTTAATTCTAGAGTTTCATTGAAAATGTTTTTCTTGGATTTAATTGTGTGCTTCCATGGTAGTATTGCTAAATGGTTCTTCATGAATAATGAATGTCATTGATGAATTGTGTTTTGAAATGTTTTTGGTGTGTGTATATTATTAGGTGTATTGTTAATGGAAAAGATGTTTCTTAGAACCTGGATTAGAGAAAATGACCGTATGACCTTTAAACTTGATTTTGGAAACTTTATGTGTGGTTCTTGGTTGATGAAAAATGTTTTCCTTTGTCTCGTGAACAAAAGTTTGGATTTCATTTGAGAAATGGTGTTCCTTCAAAAAGTGATTAAAGGCTCGTTTGGCTCTTGATAAAAGTGGGGTGCGTTTGGATAATTGGACAAAAAGAAATGATTTTACTTGTGATATCAATGTGTTTCAGTTTTATCATGTTGTTTTGAGTTCTTAAATGAAGTTCTATGTGATTTTCTGGTATTCAACGTGATGACGTATGTTATGTCCTTTGAAAATGGTTTTATATTAAATGGTTTAAAATGTTAAATGATATGACGGGTCGGTTGGAACTTTATTAAATGTGAAGTGATTATATATATATAGACGTACTTATGGGGAATCTCTACAGGGGGACTTCCCTTCGAGGGTTGTTGTGTAGCGATGTCCGTGTAAGGGGTTGGCAAGTGCGGTGAGATGAGTCAAACGTGCGAGGGTCTCCCACTTAGACTGTGTTATTAAATCCACCATGGGTTCCTGTGTGTCCTTTAGAGAATCGAGTGACGGTTGCTGGCTAACCCCGAATAGATAGGTTAGTCCCCCCGTGGTAGGTATGTCCTTGTGGGGCGTGCCACTGGTTGACTGTTAGGACGGCCAGTTGGTTATTGACTATGGAGTACCATGCCGACAGGTAGTCTAAACCCGAGTACGTCCATGGGTTTTCTGGGGATGTTTAGGATCGCCCATGGTTATTGCTGATAACTTATGGTTTATTTTTACTTGCACTTGGTTTTCCTTGCTTGTTTACCTTTACTTTCACTTGTTTTCCCTGCTTGTTTACTTTCAGTCATCCTTCACAGCCTATACTGTTAGACTTTGGGAAAATGGTTTTCAAATGAAAATACTTTATTTTCTTTATGTTAGATTTGAAAATGAAACACTTCTTTGCTTTTTTTTAGAAAGAGTTTAAAACTAATGAAAGTGAACCAACATTCGAAAAAGAATAAGGGAACTTTCTCGTGTTTTGATTTTCAAGTAAAGAATTATGGAAGCTTACTTTTATACATTATAGTTCAAACTTGGAATATGTAGATTCTTTATTTACTGGCAGTGATTTGGGATTTGTTGTGGGGCTCACCTACGGAGTAATTTTGTTATCACGCCTATCTTTTACCATTTCAGTTACAGGTTTCTTGTGTTCAGGTTTTCCGGGATTGAGTCACTCAGTGAGGGAGCGACGTCGGTTGTAGTTGGGTGGTGACCCGCGAGGTCACGTGGAGGTATGTCGTGGTGTAGTTTTATTTATATCTTTAGTGTTTGTCTGTTTGTTTAGTTTATATTCGTTCTTTTGATCCTGTTTTTAGTTTGGGATGAAATCATTCCCAACGATTGAAAAATTTAATTCCCGGCACATGTTGCCATCCCGGGGGGATCGGGAACGCCCCTCGGGACATGCCGCGGACCGGATCGGGTGACCGGTTTAGGGTCGACACGGGCTGGTTCATGAATGATAATGTATGAGTTGGGAGATGGGTGAGGAAACAATTAAAATTGAGAATTTATATCATTTAAATAAACCCTATTTAATTATAGAATGATTTTTATCGGAAAATTTGATACATTAAAAATGTTTACACTTTTATTGTTTGGTTTTCTATTCTAAGAATTTTCATAATTCCATAAAACATTAAAATGAATATTTCAATGGAGAATAAACATGATTTAAGGATTTATTGTTACTAGAATAAGTTATGATTAACGATATTTCCTTACAGTTTCTAAGTTATGAATATTATCAGAATATAGGGAATATTGTATCATATCAAAATTATATATATTAGATAAAAAACTACAATTATCATAGATGCATAATGAAATATCACTTGTTTTAATTTTTTTATGGGAATATAAAATTCCAGAAATGTGTAAATGACATGTTTTAGAAAATCTTTTTCCTTTTAGAATATGATGTTTCACATAACAATATATTATTAATTTTCCATTAGTATTTTTAGAATTGAAATATTTGTTTAATTCATGCATCCCAAGGATGATAAATTTTTATTACTTTTTCAATAATTAAGTTAGAAATAATATTTCAAGTTGTGGAGAACTACGATTATCATTGATTTTGGATATTTCAGACTGAAATATTAATATTTATTATTTTTGTTTTTAATTCAAAAAAAATGCAATTTAATGATTTATATAATATATTAGATTAAAATATGTCATAATAATTATCATTGTATGATAACATAAAAATATATAATTGCATGATGTAGAATAACAGTTATTATTTATGAAAATATATAGGAGGATGAAATGGATAGTCACATGACATTGACTAATTATTATTTGATCTAAAAAAATGTTATTGTCACATGATTCTAAATATTCCTAAATAGTTTGGAATATATTTATATTAAAATATTGGATCACTTATAGAAAAAATTAATTTTAATTAATATATGCTTAAAAAATTTATGAATACATTAAATTAATAGAATATAAAATGATGTATGATGTGTTAATTAATGCCTTTTTGTATTTACATGATATTTTTATCTATTATTATGTTTTTTAAATATAGTTTAAATACATTTTAATTAAGTAAAAACATTATGATAATTATATGATTATAATAAATTAATCATGTAGATATAACTATTATGACGTTTGATGATATGGAAAAAAGTCTATTCAACTATAACATATTATTAGATATAAAATAACTAGAATTAAAACATTGTGTGTATAATAATACTGGCTTATTTTTATTAACCATTTAATTTAAGATATAAATAAAAAATTATTTATTGAATAAATCATTAAATTTGGTATTTGTGAGGAATTATTTTTAATAATGGGTGAAATTAAGGGTTTGATTTAACTATTGATTTCAATAATTATTTTAGTGGAAATATAAATTTAATATTTATTAATTGTGTAAATATTTTGATATATGAAATTATTTATTTATAAACATGTGTGTTTAGTATAGGTAATGAATTTTGGGTGAGGATACTAGGTGTTGTGATGGTAGTGTGATGTACTAATTATTATGATGGTGGTGGAGCGATGGGTAGGTTATGATATAGATTGAGGAATAATGTGTTAATTAGGATAGTGATTTTGGAAGGAGATATCATATGGGATATAATGTGAAATATTTTGGGGTATTTCGTTTGATGGGATGAGTTTAGAGTGGGGTTATCTCATTGATTATTTCATTTATTCATGATCTATAATTAATTTCCTGAGTAAATAATCCTATTTATATAACCATATTCCAAATTTGGGATTAATATTTACATTACTAAAATTTTCTACATCATTAATGTAATCAATTGGGATGACTCCATGGCTACATTGTTGTATATAAAAGGATTATGAATCAATTAATTAATGGGATTTGTTCTTGATGTTCACTTATGATTATGGAATACATCACATTACATAAAATGAATATATAGTTCGATGAAGACATGGTATAAAAGATTAAAATATTAATCATATAAAATGAGAAGAACAATATAAAATATTTTGTAATGAAATAATTTAAAATTTTCAATATTATTTTATACATAAGGGATATAGAGATCTTAGAAGCGGAAAATTGTTTTCACATAACATCATAATTAGATTAGATTAAGGATATATACATCCCCATTATGTGTACTTGAGATATATCGACTAAGTATGTATCTTTATTCAATTCTTTCTCCGCCTAATACTAATGTAAAAAAAATAACCATTGGTTTTGTGAGATAATTCCCTACCCATTTGGATAGAGGAGAAATAGATTAATGACTACCCCTCACTACCATTCGCTCATCATTTTTAGAATATGTGTGGGGAAAGTATAATGATTAAATAAAGTAACGATGTGTTGCAGGATGTGGTGGATTTGGGTTATCAATTAGGAATGTGTACATTTATACTAGATGCATTGTCTCATGAGAGTACATGAATGGGTTTTGATGTCTCAAGGAATGATATATTTACATAGGATTCAGTGGCTTCTGTACTAAATCATGGTTATATATTAGATGATTTTTATTATGAGATTGTTATTTTTATTTATTTCGAATGGATATTTTGGGCCATGTGTGGGACCTAGGAATGTATTGTTGAGTATTTTCTCACATATCAGACCAATTGATTCATATATGTGATGTGAAAGTAATACTGGAGATGTTACTGAGTGAGAGTATAAGGGGAAGTGGTTAAATATTACCCGTATATATATATATATATTATCTATTTCAATATTATAAATATGTATATTATTTAGTGGTCGGTCCTAGGTGATGATGGGAAATGAATAGTAATCATATTTAGAAGATGAATTACATTTTATTATTGTCTACTCATTAGTATGACACATTTAATTTATTCCAGAATGTTTGTAGAGATAACCGAACACTGAATAAATGATATGCACTCCCTATATATATAATTTTTTATTTTTTCTATGAAAATATTTTTCTAGACTATTATGTACATTACTTGATTAAGGAGTAATTCAAGAGTGGTTGTAGATTAATGGTCATAGTAGGGGATTTTCATTTTAATATTGATTTTTTTTATTTTGTATGCCATTACATTTACAAATTTGGATTCTTTCTTTATTCATTATGATAATTTTTTGTACTTTTTTATCATATTTTCTGAAACATTTATAATCATTTATAGATTAAATCACCAGATTTTTTTATATAAACCCTTGGTACTTGTCTCCAACAAAAAACCTATTGGAAGATAGATTTGGGATATATAGTACGACATCATTAATTAAATTATATAGAGGTAACCTTTAGTTAGAGTGGTTATACCTCTTTCAATGGGAATATAAAGGTAATTATATTATTTTATGTTATATATATTTACCTGTATATGATTTCTTTACTCTTCTCTTAGTAATGACGTTATGGAGATTTGGTGGTAGGAAATGGGTTAATATAAATAATCAATTATTTTAATCTGTATATTCTTCACTCTTCCTTGATGATATGGGATTATTTAAGGTAAATAGATTACTATATTTTTTTCATTAATTTATTTTTTCCATTTAATTCAATAATTTTGTCCCGACACATTAAATTAAATTCCAAAAAGATGTCAGTTATCCATTTGAAACTTGTTATGATGTGTATGTTACCTTGAGTGGCTAATTTTTCAAAAAAAAAATTGATTCGAAATTAGTTTCATGTGATATAGACTCAATTGTAAGAATTTATTGTTTTGATCACCAATCAACGAGAATTATAAATAAAATTCATTTTAAATCCATGCCATCTAATTAGTTTTTTCAAAAGATGAAAACATAATGGTGTAGAGGATGGATTACATTGATTGGACTTCTTATGGAATCTCTATTTATGATGACATAAGAAATAATTTAGTTAAATAGTATTATGTGGTTTTAATATAAATATATTAAATATATTGTAATACACTATAGGTAAATTGAAAATATAATGTTAATTTTATGGTATTTTTTATTTTATTGTTATTCTATGTAATTATTTTCTGTAAGCTCAGTTAAAGAATTTTAATATTGGATTGTGGAATTCTAGAACAAATAATTTCATGAAAAAAACATTTTATTCAATTGTTTTAAGTGTACAACTTAATTGTGTTATGTTTTAGTATATTTGGGGGAGTTTGGAAATTTTTAAGCATTTATATTGGTGGTGATTTTGATCATGACTGGTAGAATCCATCAACAACTTCTAAGAAACCATGAAACTGAAACTGTGGGAACTACACTTATTCATTGTTTTTCTAAATAATGCGATGAAAAATGAGAAACTATGTGATGTTGGAAAAAGGGTTTTTACATAGTGAGATGGTTGTTTTTAAAACCATTCTAGACAACCTTGTGAGGTTTCTATGAATGATATTTATAATTTACGGTAATTACACAATTTTCCTAAACATGTTCCAAAATCCAGCACAGTTAAAATATAGATACCTATTTGGTGGAAGTAATCCAAATCACCTCCTTAATCCCTCAAAATTAACACTATTCCCTAAAACTAATTTTATTACTTATGAACTATGGAGCTACCATTTCTCTTAATTTGGTAATTATTGTAAGGCGAATCTAGCTTTGTTGGAGGCTATTTTTTTAAGTGATCATTATTAGTTTTCAATTGTTTTATTCTTCATACCCCTGTTAGATTCATGTATCCACTTCTTAGGGAATTATTCATGTTGTGTGATTTCTATGATGGGGTGTTATGGTTGTTTTCATGATAACGAACATGATATAAGGATGTTTCTAAGAGTTTCAAGGAATCTTTTTTGAGTTATGTGAGATTATTTTTTATCTCTAATGGCTATTATGTAGTTGTTTCCATATCAAGTCCTATTATTTAAATTTGATGAATTTATTTCAAATTTATTTAATTTATGGGTTTGAATTATGGAATTGGTGTCCAATTATTGATGTAAAAAACCCCCTTAGTGATGCAATGGTGAATCAATGGAATTGGATGGTTTTTTTGAAAAACTTATAACATTAATTTTAAATGTTTTATTTGATATGATGATTTTATTTTGATTTACATAAAATGGTTAAGATTAGTATTTTCAAATAGAGTATTTTTTATGAATTTTTTTTGGCACAATGTATTTTCCATGGTATATGGAATAAATGGTTGTTGTGTGTTAATTAAAATTAACATCAACCATTATAATGGGGGTATTTCATGAGAGAACATGGTAAATGGTTGCATATTGATGAAATGGTACAGTGAAGATGAAACCCTCAGGAGTATGAAATTATCACCTAGGCATGCTTGTGTGGATATGCAGAATGGAATGTAATAGGCAAAATTTATATGATCAAGGGTTCAAAATAAATATATTTTTTCAAATACATGGAAAAAATTTATTGGTTTTGAATCTACTATTATGATTTTATATAATGTGTCGTAAATTGATTTTAAAATATTTATATCATTTGTATAACATGTTCTATCTTAGTATCATGAGTTTGGATGGCATTTGGGGATATAATAAAGTGTGTATTACTCACCCAATTCTGGGGAACATTGGTTCATTAGTATATGTTATATAGAAATAATCAATTAAAAGAAATGTATCATAGTTGTTTATTTATGTGTCATGATTCCTTGTGCATTGATTATTGAGTTAAATCATCGATCTTGTTGGGAGTTTAATATAAACCTGAAAATTTTTGGAGATGTATCGAGCATGTTTATATTTACTATTATTATAGTTTTTAATAATTTTTAGTGATATTTAATAGGTATTTTTGGGTGATTTTCGATAGTTTTTGAAGGAAGAGGGAATGTTCATGGTTGGCACATAGTTTTCCGAAACATTGTGCACATGAGTAAAAATCCATTCACCGTCTAGATAAAGTGTGATTTCATTTCTAGATCATGTATTTTCAGACAATGTGCCCAGTAATGAGAAACTATGATATCCCTCTCCCCCCCATATGAAGAGGTAAATTGTTAAGGATTTCAGGACTGAAAATCATTCAACCCTTCCTTAGAAACTACGAATAATATTTTTATTATAGTAAAAATTATATTTAAAATTATTGAACCCCTCATTTTATCCCAAAATAGATTCTATATCATACATTATTGATCTCCCTCATTTTGGAGGATCCAAGATTAATTCAATGGGTTCCCAACCTCCGTTCGTAGCCAATTGATGGGCATAATTGAGATATATACCTTCTAGGGTATGCGCTATAATCTAGATTATATATATTTTTCCCAATCATCTTCCTGAATAAACGAGGGATTTTTATGCACTTTATATTCAATATATAGATATAGGTTTGTTTGATATATACATTTTTCAATATGGGATGTACATTTCAAATCGATATTCTGTTCTTCATCATGATTTGGTAGTTCTATTTGAAATTGGGTATACCCATTGGCAACAGTTCATAGTCAAACATGAGGAAGTCTATTTATATTAAAAAATGACTTTATTTAAATTAAATTTATGTAATTGTAAAATTTATATTAAAGAAATAAAAATTTTGTTTCTGTAATGGAAGTAATTAATTTTGTGAATTAATTATTTAGTTGGATTTTTTTGAAATTATTAAATTGGAATAAAGAATAATTGATTTATTTATGATGATATTTAGATCATTTAATTTTAATAATTATTTGTCGAATTATATACATTGATATTGAGATTAATGTTGTTTATTAATAAATTATTATTTTAAATAGTGTAATTTATGTGATTATTTTATTTTAAAATTAATTAATGGGATATATGTGGTTAATTAAAAATTAACATAATTAATTTAATTTCTGTGATTAATTAACTATTGAATTAATTGATGATATAATTTGTATTAATAAATTGTTGAATTAATTTATAGAATTTAATTTATTTATTTATTTGATGAATAAATTAACATTATTGATGTGAATAATTAATAGTTTAATTATATAATTGGATAATGTGAGAATGAAATTGTATGATTAGATTAACGAATTGGTTAATTAATTAATTTGTTTGTTCTGATGCATGTGATAATGTGATTTGTGTGATATTTTTTGTCCTAATATATGGGAAAAATGATAACAATGGAATTCAGATATGAATTGAGATAATAAAGGGTAACAATGTAATTCAAATATGAATAGAGGTAATAAATGGAAGAAATGTCATTCTTATATGAATTGAGAAGTTTAATGGTGACAATTTAATTAAAATATGTATTGTGATGATGAATTGTAAAAGTGGAATTAAATATGAATTGATATGATGAATGGTTACAATGTAATTGAGATGTGAATTAAGATAATAAAGGGTAATAATAGAATTTATATATGAGTTGAGTGGATGAAGGGAAAAATGGAATTTTGATATATGATATCCATTGATGATAGATTGGACTTCAGTATTGGAAGAAGAAGGTATTGAGATTTTGGGTGATAATGGTTATTGGGATGTTTTTTTGAAAATAAATAGAAATTGAATACATTTAAACTATTTAATTTATTTACATTACATAATAATTTATAAAACTACAGAAACTATTTTAACTAGATAATGTTCTAAATGTCCTTGTTTATAGACTACTATGTTGTACTCATGCCCTACTTGGGATTCCTGATCAATGCTCTTATATATTTCATGCTTGCAGTATAGGTTAAGGACTAGGGCCCTATGTTTGATGACTGTGTCAGGATGAAGCATAGATTATGTAACCATAAATGGATTCAGAAACCACTTTTGATTTTTCAGTGTCTTCACTTTTTTTTCATTTTGGTACTCAATACACACATTGTCAAGGAATTTCTATTATCTATCTTTTATATTGTAGTTTATGTTTGGTCATAATGTAATTATGATATTATTCTTGTTTTGGAAATACCCTTACACTAATTTTTATTATATATTCTACTATTATAATTTGAAAATGTCGGTATATTCTCCCCATGATTTAAATTATACCCTTGATTATATTTGATAGCCTATGGCATTTGGGGAGGTGAACATAAGGTCACGTAGCATTCTGGATCAGGGAACTGGCGAGTGAAACCCGTGTTGGGATGTTACAAAGTGGAATCAAATGAATTTTATTTTATTTATCGTTTTCATTCTATTTGGTAATGGTAGATTGGACAAGTATATGAGTAAATACTTAGATAATATCTCATTCATGGGAGTGTCTATACTATGTAGTTGGAAAAAAAACAAGTACATAGGTTTAGGTTTCTGTTATTTGTGTGTGTTTTTATAGTTGATGGTATTTCATCTAGAGTGATTCACCTTTTCTACGATGTTGTTATTGTTTCAAGTATTTATATAAATTGAATTACGTCTTTTTGTGGAATAATAGTTGTGTATTCATACATTATTATAGGATCATTATATTATTTTTTGACATGAATCATTTTAGGATCACACATGAAAAGTAGTTTTTTGGTATTTTATAAATATATAAATGGTTTACTTGCTTTTTTTAATTTAAATGTAAATGGAATATAAGGTGAAATTGAAATAAATAATGATTCATGATGTGAATAACTAGGTCTCTAATGAGAAACATTAATAATGAGATGATCTTACCCTTTGTTATCTGATATCTATATATGTGATGGTTACAAGTAGTGATAGAACCTCATATTTGACCATTTGGTGAGATGTGGGGAAAAGTACTTTTGTTAAATTTCATTATTTCATATAATATTAATGCGGTAAGAATTTTTTTTGGGTACATTTATTTTTTATTTGGTTTCTAGTGATACAAAACTAGGACAAAGCACGTTGATAGGACAACATAAGGTTGTTGTTGGAGATGCTCTACTAGTAGTGGATATTTATCAATCGATAGTTCCATGTGAGGAGTTAAGATAGTGGTTTTTTAGATAAATTTTGGTCAGTTTATTTAGTTTAGGGAGAGTTATGCAGAGTAGGTTGTGAAGAGAATGTCTTATATGACATGAATTTTTCAGTTACAACACCCTATGACTTTTACTAGAGACGGTGGACTAATTGATGTATAGTTTTCAATATAGTTTTCTCATACTATACCTGAAAATTTTGAGAAACATATTAATAAGATGGTAAATTTGGATAATTATATATTACTAGTATCAAGGAAGTGTTGGTCGGATGATCATCCATGGATTGTACTGGATGATGGAATGTTTTGGATGGACTTCTTATGGATGTTCCAAGATCACTTTTTCCCGATATTCGAGGGTATAATAGAGAAACTGAGATCCTATGGTTGAACCATGGGGGATTGTCCATGATAGAATATGATGGTATCATTAAAATCCATCATCACTTTTATCATGAATTTGCAGTAGAAGTGAAAACAATAACATGTTTGATATATGATAAATTTAAATTGTAAATTATGTACTAAGTTAACATCTTTCTGTTAAAGATGTTTTCTGAGGCGGTCGATGAGGATCTCATAGCTTAGGGGAGCCTAAATGAGGCATCTATAGTATGATGGGTGTTTTATATTTTAGGATTTAAAGTAACATATTCTATGAACATGGAACGTTAGTATGAGATGGGTACCAACAGAGATAGTAGAAAGAGTGTACATGGGACAGATCAGTTACTCAAGATCATACACAATTTAATTTCCACTTGTGAGGTGGGAGAGGTCACTATCATAGATATTGTACCTGAACAACAGTATAGACTGGATATTATGGACTGATGGGACATCTATTATGTTTCTATAGGAAATATTAACTGATGGATACTGATAGATTTGTGAGGAAGAATTAGAGTGTGAGAAAATGATCATGTACACCATATTCATATGGAAGTTGAGTTCTAATAGATATCGAGGTAGTGCCAGTGGATAAGGTAACTCTATCAATGATTTACAATATCATAAGATTGGTTCAGCTCATGGGACATTGGATGTATTATAGGGATGAAGGTAGGAATAGTTTTATGTTCTTGAACCTACACATTTAGATGGTGAGGCATGACCATCGACAATGAAAATTATTATTAATGTTGATTTTATGCAACCTAGTGACTTATTTTATAATTTTTACTCTAATTTATTCAATTATATAGACCTTGTGAATGGTATCAACCAAGCTATATAATTAATGAGATTGTTTATGATGATAGATACATCATTTGGAGTTCTATCATGGAAAATCTACTTATGTAAGGGTTGTTCTCTCAATGTAGAGTAGTATTATCATCTATTAGATATTAAAATTAATGACATTTCAGTATTTATCCAAATTTTAAGTATGGAATGTTTAGTAGAATAATGATACCACATTAATATTTACTGAATGTGTGTGAATTTTACTTCAATTAAGGGTGAATGTTACATTCATCATAAGTAATGCTATATCTTGGTGGGCTATATAGGGATAACTTATTAGATGTTTTGAGAGATTACGGACCTGATTTCTAGTATATTTCTAGATTATGGGGTATAATGTAGGATATATATCCACCAATAGTGGATTAGTCTTAGGTTGTTTTTACTAATTAATTCTTAAGGCTTCCTCTTGAGAGAGATATGTAAATTAGTATTGATCTCATGTAATGGAAAAATATAATTTCTATTCCACACTAAAAAATGAAACTCATAATATATAATAAGAGAAATAATCAAATATATGAGTTTGATGATTACCCATCCATGTATATCTCCATTGGGTACTCTTGTCATTTTTGCAAAGAAGGATGGCCAGACTCTATGCTTTTGTATTGAATGTAGGAATTTGAAATTGATGACTATGGGGAACCAAAATCATCTTCTACAAAACTATGATCTATTTAACCAATTGTGTGGAGAATAATTTTTAATAAATATTGATCATATATTTAGGTATCATCATATGGGAGTTCAACCATTATATATTTTGTGGAATTATTTCTTTAGAATATATTGTAACAACTCAAACACATAAATAAAATTATCATTATGATTTAATTTAATTTTATTAAAATAAAATTGTTATATAAAAAATTAAAAATATATGGTTTTATCCTTTATAATTTAAAACTCCATTTCATATCATTACCATTTTAAATATACCCATTGAATAATGATCACATTAGTATTATAAATACTGTGTTTTCAAAAATCCAATTGATACAAAAATTGGAATTGACTGAGTCTCTTAGTTGGATCATACCCTAGGATTCCAATTCATTTGATCTACAATTGGATATTGCATCAATGGTATATTTCCATGACAAAGATAATGATTTTATTTAATAACATATGCATGAGATAATCTTTATATGGGAGAAGATCTATCACATCGAGATCACAACCCAAACATTGTTCTTTGAACAACCCAATGAATGTATCACAATCACACACCTTACTATTAGGGAGTTTTTAGTGTATTAATGGGTTATGTATCTGTACCATTTAAATTTGGGTATATACATTATTTTTCCTATAATAATGCATATATTTTGTTTCTATTATATGTTATTTTTATTTTTTATTTAATAAAATAGATATTTTAATTTTTGGTAGTATTCAAATTTAGTTAAGGATTTTATTTTGATATATTAATGTATTGTGGAAATAAATAATATTTTATTATAGTATTATTATAATATAAATTATTAATTAAATTAGATTATATAAATTTTTTAGTCAATTATAAATCTTATAATAATTAGAAAATTTTAATTTTAAAAAAACAAATCATTTTCCGAAAAAATAATAGTTATGAATTTAATAGTGAAAAATAACATATATAAAAAATTATTTATAGATAATGAAAGTTATTTTATTACATAGGTATAAGAGCTTATCCAATTGTTTATTTTTAATAATTTTTATAGAGTGTAAAATTTTCATGTAAAAATGAAATACAGTATAAATATACATAGTGTATTATTAAATTATAGTGATAAAACTGTGATGTAATGAATACTATAAAAGGTACAGAAGAATAAATATTTGTTTTATATTTAAAATTATATAATATTATGTTTTTATTTGTGTGTTTATAAATCCATTTTGTATACTACAAAAACATCAATATATAAAGGATTTTAAAATAATTTCATTAAGAGTATGACTCACCATCCCATAATAAAAAGAATTATTATATTATGTTTGGCCCATGGTATTATAATATAATGGAACAAACTTCAATTTGGAAAAAAACATGAGAATAAACCATTTTAAGGGTTATTGTTTTGGTTATTTTTTATATAGTTTCCAAAACCTATATTTGAGATATGATATAGAATTACCCAATATTCTCCTATATATATCCAACCATGCTACAACTTCTATTTAGTAAAAATTCATGGAACACATTTCCAATATTTCATCCCCTCTCTAGAGCCTTCCCAAGGTTCCCCCCAACCTCTCAACAAGCTATTCCGAAGAATTTGGGTTCATAAACTCAATTACTATTTCAATTATTTATTCACATTATTATTGTTTTATATTATCATATTCCATTCTTTTTCAATTTAAAATGTTGAGAAATTTATTTCTAGGTACATTTTATTACCCATTCAATGTTTAATTGGAGAGAGACCATATTTTTCTCATCAACCAATTTTTATGAATTGTTATTTGAAACTGTTATGCTGTTAAAATTCACCATAATATTTCCACACAAATACAATTATGCAGTGAATACCATAACCATTTCATATCAAGGGTATTCAACTTTATACAATTTTACATATCTTCTATGGGACACACTTGTATGTATTCCACACTTTGTTATCATGGAATAAATGATGATGATGAACGAATCCACACTAGTTGATATATGTGTTACACATAAGCATTATAATGAAATGGAAGTTATATGTTTTCGTTGAATTATATAGCACTCTAATGCATTAAGTTATTTTTAGTCTCACGAGACAATATTTTGGGATATGTTGAAATACTTATTCATTAATGGTACTTTTTCTATCATGTTATATTTTTAGTTATCCTCATAGAATGATATAGATGTATTGTTTTATGTTCATATTTTACTTATTTCCATTATGATTTCCATGTTATATCATTCTTTATTATTCATTTACCTTTTATTCCTCATTTATATTCATATTTTATAACATGTATTACCATATTCTATGATTATTAATCTAATGGTAGTTATAAATCACCCAATTCTTATGTATATCCCCAGGATATCCCATGTAGTTTTAAGTACCATAATGTTTTTGAATATTCATTAAAGTTGATATATTTTTTACCATTTTAAATTATTTTATAATCTACATAATTAAGAAGAAACTTGACTATTCTATATTCTAGGTTTTATAACGATAATATATATTTAATAGATAAGTTATAAATGTGATATATCGAGGTTAATTATTAAAGTTGGTATCAAAGGAAATGTTTAGTTATATGTGGGATTATGATTATAAAACAATTGAGAATGTCTTACGGATAAGACTAAGTATAAAAAATGTGTAAAATATTGAGTAATTTGGTTAATCTAGTAGATAAATACCAATAGGGATACTACAAGTCGATGTGGTTCTATCACAAATGTACATAGCTGTAGAAACCCCGACAAGGTGGGTTGGTCCTAACTCAACGTATCATGAAACAAAAGAACAAGCCTTAATATTTATATAGTATGAAACTCCCATGGGATATGATTTGGTAAAATCACAAGAACATTAAAAATGGTTATTTTACAAAAAATCAATAGAATATATGTCAGAAAATAGATCCCTGATAATAATTATTGATCCATCATTATCATTAGATAAAGAAAATACATGATATTTTTAGGTTATCTATTTAATGTCAATATATTCACTTCTATGTCTTTAATATTTACAAAATAATCATTCATAATATTCCATTTATTCTAGCCAAGTGCATTAAATATGAGTAATCAGAAAAAATACAACATGATGAGAAATGTGATGGTCACAACAATGAGATTTCCTACTCTATGAGTATGAATGGTGAAATTTTGGTGATACTCTCTCTATTGACTCATATTATGAATATAATACAAGATCATTAGGATCATACAATTACCCAAATAGAAAACAACTAGTGATTGAGTCCTTTATGTGAAAAAGGTCTCCAACATTCAATAAATCATATGATTCCTTAATCATGGGAAAATAGATCAACCCTGTTGAGAACATATTATTCAAACTTAAATGTTTTAAATAATTATTTCTTAAAATAGATATTTATCATATTGAGGTAGATTCTGATAAGTTGTGGAAATTGGTCTTGAATACGATTCCTATGGAAAAGATCGAGTTTATTGGACGGATGGAATTATCTAAATAGATTATTTGGTAAATATTTTCCTCATACTCTTTGACATAAAATGGAAAGTTATTTCTTGTACCGAATGAAGAAAGAAGAAGAATCTCTCAAGGTGTGTGAGTAAATCATCACTGTAATTGAATAACGTGCCACCATTATTTTCATTACTACCAAATGCTAGGTTCACTACTTCTATGGAGGGCTAAAAAATTGTATATTAAAATCTATAGCAAACTGAGAATTTGATAGCTATGATGAAATTTTCTTATTTCCCTCAATGTCACAATGAAGATTATTGAATCTCAATGGTATCATGAGGATAATAAGTGAAATATCTTGTTTAATTAAGCTATTCATGTGGAAAAAATCAAGGTGATAGTAAGATTCAACATCCATGTTGTCAATGGTTTAGAAATAAGAATCCAGAAATTGCATATTTGGGGATGAGGAAATGCTTTAGGTAGGGGAAGAATGGGAACCTATCTAGAGATTATAGATAAGAGAAAACCACTAATGAGATCTATGAAATGTGTTCTCCATCAAAACACTAGCCCATCGATCTTCACATAAACTATAGTGAACTAGTTATATTTTTTAAACAATTCACTAACCTAAGAGTTTTCGATGACAACCAACAACATCCGATGTAGAAACGAAGATATTATTCCATCACAATCAGTGAGGTGGAACCATACAATTAATTGGTGATAGGAATTCTAGTTATCTATTCAATAATATAATATATAAACTTTTTTATTTTGGATCTAGAAATTCATTCATATCATGAATGTTTTGTAATCAATTCAAACACCAATACATAAAATGGATGTTGAATTTTCAGTGAAAATTAATTATGGGGAAATTATGGGATCATTATTATATAACTCCTCAACTATTACAATTTGGGGGATAAAAATTGTAGACAAACTTATCATACTCCCTTTTGTGGAATTTTATCCAAATTCTTGTTTTGGATTGTATTTCTATATAAATATATTACATAAATCGACACCAGAAAGAAATCACCCTCCATATATTGAATCAACCCCCAATTAGGTATAAGTACATGGTGGAGAATGAATCTTATGTATCACCAACATAACAAGAATAAGATTTGTATCCCAATGATAATATTTATGTAACTAATATGTTTGAGTCTATGGAAAGAATCATCCTAAAAGAAATATTTATTATGAGGGAATAGGATGATGCATTTCCTCATGAATTTACTCATCATCCTCCTTGCAGAGAGGTTGAATTTCAAATAAAATATATTCATGGGGAATTTTAATTATACAAAACACCATATTAAATGTTTTTTGTGGAACTTGAGGCGATTAAGAAAAAAATTATTGGCCAATCTAGTAAATGAATTTATACAACCACGTACATCACCAAGGGGTCGACTAGTCTTCAATTATGAGAATAATGATGGGTAAATTATCTTTTAAATTGACTATCAAGATCAAAAAAACATAATACTCAATAATAACTATCAAATTCCATATATTGATGATATGATCAGTTTACTATGTAGATCACAATACGTGAACATGTTTGATCTACGATCAATATATTACCATGTTAGTGTAAAGAAGGATGATATCCCCTAGATTTATTTTTTTATAATATACATGCCCTATGAGTTTGGATTAAAACCATACTAAATACCTAATTCACTAAAAATGTTAATGTAATTGATTAATATTATCTTTATAGATTTACTCATCAAATATTTTGTAGAAATTTTAGATGAAAGTATAATATTACTCAAAAGTAAAGAGGATCTTGAGGAGAATCTGATCAATATACTAGAGACCCTACGAAAGGGCAAGATTTATGGAATATATATAATATTAGAGTTCTCTTTGAAGGATGTCTCACTCATGGGACATATCATCACAAGTAAATAGATATCCATAGAATTGTCAATGATAGTGTAAATTAATGGATTGATGAGGCCAACATCTGTGATAGATAGTTGTAATTTCCTTGGATTAGCTGGGTATTACTACCGATTTTTGGGAAAATTCTCATGATTATCAACCCCTCGAACCAGGATAATATATAACAAAGTAATGATTTCTTTTAATTATGAATGTGAAAAGAGATTTAAGGTGATGAAATTGAGGATTTTCACTGCATTTTTACTCACAGTTTCCATTAGTGGAGGGAATTTTTTATTATTTATTGATTCTTCAAGGAAGGGATTGGTGTATTTGTTAAGGAGAAATGACAAATTCCATGATTTTGATTGAGAGAATTTGAATTTTTATGATTAGAACTACCAAAATATGATCAAGAGTGGGTTGTAGTGATAATATATATGAAAATATTGATGAAGAATCTCTTTGTGGAGAAGTACGATATATAAATGAATAAAAAAATCGTGAAGTATATATTTATAGAGAAAGAGATAAATATTCTAAAAAAAATTAGAGATGATCAAGGACTATGAATGTTCAAAGTACAACCATAATGGGAAATAAAATAAATTTAAATCACTCAAATAAAAAAGGGTCCAAAAATTCTATCATTGTGGAAAATTTAGATAGGTCATATCATTTTACATTTTGAGAGGACGCACATGAGAATCATAAAGGTAGGATGATCTTCAATGAATTCAGAAATTATTTATCAACCATATCTTCTGGAGAGGATAAGGGATTCTCAAATGTACAATGTGGAAATTAAGATGAATTTGGAAAATATTTAAATGGGAAATCCTTAGAGTTCAATGTCAATGAATAAAGAGTATTAATATTTGGATCAATATTTTGTGTACAATTAAATACTAAGTTAATAATGGAGTTGTTTTTTCATTGACATAGTACACCATTTTCTATTCACCAAGGAAGAAGTATGATGTATAGGGATCAATGGGAGAACTATTTGTGGCATAATATAAAGAAAGAGATCACTGAATATACATCACAATTATGTGTATGTCAGAAAATGATAGATGAATGAAAAAAATACAATGGTATGATGCAACCATTACACATATAAATATATAAATGTGAAAACATCACCGTGGACATTATCAATAGTCTTTCCAAATTATCTTGAAGATGTGATCCTATCTGGGTTTTGGTGGATTTTCTTACTAATATTGTAGACATCATTATGATTCTATATGACTTTTCATAGGATCACAATGTATACACACACACACATATATATATATAATAGATAAGTGGTGACGATAAATGGATTACCACACTCGATTGTGTCAGATCGAGATTCAATATTCACCAATATGAGCTATGTGACTATCCAACACACTCTAAACATTGAGTTGAACTTCATATGGGTTCCCACTCTCAAAATGATAGAAAATTGGAGTGAACTATCCAAAATCATTATTACTTGTTGATAATTTTCTCAACTGATTTTAAATGAGGATTTTATCAACATCTTTACATTGAAGATTTCTCTTGCATCAACAATTACCACTCACGCCACCAATTAGGTCCTTATAAATCAATTTATGGGAATTGATACTGGACAACTGGATGTTTGTATGATGTTCCGAAACAAAATCATCTAGGTTCTAAATGGTCAAAAACTGGTTGAAAAGGTTAATACCTTACATATATAACCATTTGATTAAGATACATGGATATTAAATCATTTTATTCATATTTTGTATATTAAAAAAACCTGCATCAGGACCATAATAGTTTATTGACATTAAAAACATGGAAACTAAATATTTTATCTTTGTGAAATATCGTCATTATCTCCCATAAAGATCTCCACCTTTGTTACTTCTACCTAAAACAAATAATCATAACTAGGGGAAAGGAAAAAAAGAAGACATGGGTGAGCATTTATGTTTATTAAGGGTAAATAAATGAAATGTGTAATAATAACATGAATAAATGTTATGAAACATGATCATAACATTTTATGTTCATAACATAAATATAAGAGATCTTAATAAATATTTAACGTTCCTACGATATGGATCATAAGATAATTAAGAGAATTATTCATTAAATCCTAACATATGAATATTACATAGAATTTATTGAATTCACATTAGTTTATAATTTTTTGAACATTTATAAGTATAAACTGGTTTAGTCATTAAGTTGAAGACATCAAATCAGGCCCATGCATCATCATATGTACATAAAACCCGGTTCATTCATAAAATTATAAATGTGTAATCATGTTCATAAATAACCTTATCATCATAAACCTAGTTGATGAATAACATTTTGAACATGTAATATAGTTCATACATAACATTGTGAAAATTTAATTAGGTTCATGCATATAATAATTGAAATGAAACTTGTCCCATTCTTAATATTTTCAACACACAATACAGTTAAATATTATTAATGTAAACATGTTAATAGGATCATGGAAAACATTAGGGACATGAAACGAGGACCATTCATATCATCGTAAACATTTAATAATGTTCATCAGAAACATTGTGAACATGAAACCAGCTTCAAAAATAATATATATACCCATGATTTCATCGATCATTACCCAATTTATTGGAAAAAGTTATAGGACCCACCTATCACATAATGGAATCTTACATTCATATACCTTAAAAAATTCATTATATCATAACCCATGTAAATGCATGGGATTTAAAAAAATCATAAAGTAGGAAATGAAATAGGTATGGTTATAATTTTGTCCAATCATATCCCATATGAAATTGATAGTTTTCAAAATCATTTTTTCAAAAAATATCTAGTACAAAAATCTTTCTTCAAAATCATATAACATGTAAAAGGTATAAAGATTTCATAACATATAACTTCTCCAAGAGAAGAAGATTTCATAACAAAAGATATGTGAAAGAGAAACTGGTTTCATAACAAATAACCCAAGAACATGAAAAATATCTAACAACATATAACCCGTGAAATGAAATCAAATTTCAGAACATAAAACTTATGAAATAAAAACATGTTTCATAAAGACCACTAAATTAATCATAACCTACTCTGAGACATAATATGCATGTAACCATTATATTTATTCCAAGAAAATCTTAAGTAACATCAATTGATGTCATCTTAGAAGGAATATATTTTTAAAATATCATTCTAAAACACTTTTGATGAAATCGTCCTTTATTCTAGGGGAAATTAATTTTTATGAATAAAACCATTTGAATATCATTTTCATTGAAAATAACATAAAAACATATAAAGAAGGATTCATGTCATTTTTAAAAACATTTCCCATGATAAATTATAGAATAATATTCAATTTATTTCTAAAATAATTTTCTTTGAAAACAAAATGTAACTTATAAATAAATATTTAAAACATTTCATTGAATATTCATTGAAATATTATAAATAAATATTAAATAAGTTTTGAAAAAACAAATTCATTGAAAATAACATAGAAATTTATTACAGAAATCATTAAAAAAATTTACCATTTTAAAATACATTTTTATGAATATTATATTTAAAGATCATATGATAACATTTTTGAAAACATTTTTTAAAACATGATTTTAATTAAAATATATTTTCGACCAAAGAGAGAGATGCAGTCAATTTTTTTTTTAAACCATTTTCCTTATTATCATAACTAAGAAAGAGTGAAAATGGTACTAATACATGTATATATCATGAATAAATATAGGGGAAGTAATATCATGAGCTTTCTAGATATATAGATCAAATTATTTAATAAAAGGATAGAATATTCACTAAAAAACTAAAAAAAATGGATGAGATTGTCTCAATAAACTCTAACCACATTGTAACATGAGAACACACTCTCAAAAGTAAATGAAATTTACATATTTCATATAATATATTGAAAATAATTATATTCAAGATATATAATGTAAAATGTAATCCTATAATCCTTGAAAAAAAAATTTGGTGAAAAACAAAACATGAGTATCAAAGAATGAAAACTGAGAAAACTATATCTTTCCAATTTTGTATCTTTTGAAAAAATAACCCCATGAAATAAATATCATAGAATGGTTAAGTAAATTCTCTAAAATTTAACAATAATAATAATATAATAATTTTATGTGTAGTATACACACTAAAAAAGAATGTATTGTGAAAGAAGCTTGTCATGGAAAAAAAGTGAGATGAAATTCCAATATTTTATATCAATAATCCTGTTGTACTTGATAAAAACAATTATAAAAAAATTATCTTAATTATAAATATTTTAAAGATCCATATTCATATATATAATACCATATCTTTTTTATTATTACATTATATTATCCCCTTGTTAACAATCATATGTTCAGGTACCACTTTTGGTAATAATAGATTTGTTTTTCACAGGTTTCTTAATTGGTTATATGATAGGTTATTATACTAATATCATGATTATAGAATGTAAAAAATAATTTAAATGTCTATTATATAATGTATATTTGTATTATAATAATTTATATTATATATAATTGTGGAATGGAATACACTGTTCACGGTGACGGTAAGCCGTATGTACACATAGATTTTGTTCTATTTTTATTATCATATTTAAGGAAATAATGAAAATGAAATATTTGTCTAATTTTATATAATTTTATTTAATTAGGATATAATGTTATATGTATCATATAAATTCCCTAAACCCATCCTCAATACATTCCATGTAGTGTTTGAGGGTATCAAATTTCTTTAAGGCGACAGTAGTCCACACTTCCTTAAAAGAAATTATCATTATTACACTAAATGGAAATTAAAAAATGTAGTTGATGTAAAATAAATGAATAATAATAAATAAATAAATAATATTTAAAATTATATAAGTAAATATAGTGTTCGTCATTATGTCAACCATGAGAGGAAATTGAGAAAAATTATTAATCATCATTTTGTTAGGTGACAGTTCATCGTACAAGTAAAGAATATGGTAGTTAACCATTAAATATATGTGTGAGATGTTTAAGAGGAATAATTGGTATAAAACTATTATTATAATTTTAATAATTTCATTGTTATATAATAATGGAATAAAAAGACTGGATTGGGTAGAGAACAAAAATAAAATAAAGGAGATTGAGAGAAGACATTACCTCTTAATTGGGTAACTCCTTCTGGTTTGTCCATAAAAGGATTATTTAATTTATTTCATCATAAGTGGATGCGTATATGATTAAGGGGTTTATTTTGGGATATTATTTTATCTGGGTTTGGTTAAGACAAGGGTCTTGAGAGGTTTCATGTAGTGGGAGAAAGGGATCTGTTTCTATAGATGAGGAGGAGTCACAGTCTTGTAAATTTTTGAAAAGAACATTCCACCTCGTTTTTCATGATAAATGTGGATAAAATAATATATAAATTTATAAAAATTGGAGTTCTAGTTTGAAATATTTCCATTAAATTTATATTTTAGTTTTTTATGGCTATTTACAATATTATGTTTATTGTTATCAAAAAGTTATGATTATTTTTAGCTAAATCGGTGGAATGAATTTTAAATACATTAAATATTTTTTTTTTCAAAATCCAATTTAACAAAATTAAACATTATAAATTAGGATTATTAATAATATGGTATACATTTATACAAATTAAAATCATATAAGTGAAGAAATTTATTTAAAATTAATCCTACTGATGGGACGACACTCTTGGGTTTTAATGTAAAAATGGTCAAAAGCATGATTTGTCTTTATATATATTTTCAATGTGAAATTGGTTAATATTACAAAAATTGAATTAATTGATAAATTTATTATGTAATTATTTTTTTGAAACAATTTATAATTTAGTTTATCCATATTAATAAATTATTTTAAAAGCTGTTTTGAATTAAAATCTTGTAATTTTAGCTATTCATTAAAAAATGAAACCTTATAGAATAATACCCAAAAAATAATAAGATAAATTTTATATATATTTTCCAAATATGAATATTATTTTCACATATTAAATCTATAAATATCCCAAAACTTATAATTAAAATGGGTTATCCTTTATATTTTTTTAAAACTACCTTTATAAAACATAATTTTTATGCCTAAAAATGGGTTTGATATTATCAAATGTATGTTAAATCTATTGGATGATTATATGAAATATTTCATTATATATATAACATATATATTAAATTAATATCAGTTAATAATTTTATATATCATAATTTATTAGGATAAAATAGCTTTGTGAGAACAAAAATAATAATATTTTCCTCTACATTCAATCAGTTTTCATATACATTTAAAATTAATTTGTAACCTATGAATTCATATTATATTTTTGGAAACCACATATTTTCATAAATTTGTTAATAATATTACAAATTGATAGTTTAATATATATTTTATATTTTATTACATTTAGTGATAACATTTTAATAACATATTATTGTTTTATAAAACATGGTTTTGTGTGTCACACAAGAAATTGAGGGAAGTCATTATAGTGTATTATTAAAGAAATATTTTGTGTTAAAAATAGTGAAATATTATGTTTATGTTTCTTGTGGTGAATGATTGACATGTTGTCTCATATAATTTATAATTTACATAGTTCATTAAAATAAAATAAAATATCCTTAGTGCTGTGTGGAATGAAGACTTTCAAAAATGATAAATTAATTCAAAAAATTAATTCACAGAATCTCAAGGAGTTTATGTTAATCAGAATATATATGCTTATCAGTGTTTAAAAAAGATCGATACTAATAATCATAAATTAGAGCTAGATTTTTTTAGGTACATGGTTTCATCCACATATATTCATGGATGAATGTGATGAGATTTAGGTATAATTATATTATTAGTCCATGTTAGATCGCCCCCAGTGGGATCCTTGATCGAATTAGAGAGTTGGTTTGTCAAATAACGCTCCTCGAAAACCTATATAAAGTACATGATATTTTTCATATATACATATTTAAGAATTATATATCATACCTCTCAGATGTACTCAATCCAGATGTGTTACAATTGGACACTGATCCTTATTATGATGATAATTTTATTAAGATCTTATATTTTAAAAAAAAAATGTTATATTAAATAAGGCAATGCACCTCGTAAAACTTTTGTGGGGAAACCAAAATCTTAATTAAATGATAATGGAATTAGAGGATGTGCTGAAATAAAGTTACCCTTTTTTTAATGGGGGTAATGAAAATTTCAAGGGAAAATCTCTAAATTGAAAAAGATTTTAATAACCCAAACTACTATAAAATAAACCACCTTACGATTTAATATAATGTATTGTTATGTAATATGGTTTAAAAAAAATAATACACTTATTTTTTATCCTATTTCATTTAATTGACTGTTATGTATCAATATTGTTAATAATATAGACAAATAATTATGACCACCAGACATATATAAATATAGTATTTTAACAAATCCAATTGAAGCCGAAAAGGATGTGACATAAATAACCAATAGGAATATACCCTATAAATACCATTTATTAGAGAATACAAGGGATATAAGAACATTGGGATTTTCACTTGATCATTACCATCCTACAATCTGACAACGTAAGTAAGAGACAAACAATTTAAAGGATAATTTCAAGCTCATTGGGATCAAGAACAATATCATGTTTTCCAAACCCCCCATTAAATGCCGGACCATCACACACCTTAATCATATGGAATTTATTATTGTATAAAATAAATAGGTATCAAGACCCTAAAAACATGTGTATGTACAATATTTTTTTGTATAGTGTATTGAATATATTTTCATCTTATTATATATGAATTTAAATTTGGATTTAATAATACCACAATTATATTTTTGGGTAATTTTCAAATTCAATTAGAGAATTTATTTTTATAAATTAAAGGAATTTTGAAATAAATAGTATTTTTATAAAGTATGATTTATTATTAATGTCTATTAAATATAAATTATTATATAAATTTAGTGATGTGAAATGTAATTTTTATAAGGGATTTGAAACTATTATGGTAAAAAACCATAATTTTCAATAATTGATAGTTATTATTTTATAATGTAAAATTAATATATTTTAAAAATATTTTTAGATTACATGTATATAATATTTTTTAATTAAAGTGAAAAAATTATCCAATAGTTAATTTTTAAAAAATTCTTTAGATTGTTGAATTTTCGAGTAATATTTAAATACAATAAAAATATGCATTCTATTTTATTATATAATAATGACAAAAAATGAGATGTTGTAAATACTATAAAATTTATAGAAGACCACATCTATGTTTTCAATATAAAAATATTTCATTTTATATGTAATTGTTTACTATTATAAGTCCATTAAGAATACCCAAAAACCATTAACATATTTTATGATTTTAAAAACAATTTGTTAAGATTTTGAATCCCATAGATATATTATAGGTTGTTATTATATTATTTATGGAACTTGGAATTATAAAATAATAGTAGCCAGTCACATTTGGAATAATCTGGGGCAAAAACTATCGGATGTATTGTGCTTTTATATATTTTACTATATAAATTCTGATACCAATGTTGGAAGAATGATAAGGAACTACAAATTATTTTCGAATATAAACCCACCTAATCTATAATATATATACACTAAAAAATTATGGTGAACATCCTTTATCTTAACTTCTCACCACAGAGTCCTCACAAAGTTCTGCATGCTCCCATGATGCTCCTCATACGAATATGGTGTCACAATGTTATGTATCATTTCTTTTCATTATACCCATTTTTAATGATTCTTAATTATATTAGGCCTTAAACTTCTACTTTTTATTTTTGGGGAATGTCTTTAAAAAGTACATATTATATAAATTTTTATGTAAAAAAATAGAAGACCCCATTTTCTCTCATCAACCCCTTTTATGAATTTTAAGGGACACCGTTATATTGTCAAAATTTCACTGTGGTTTTTCCATGCAAAAATTAAATTATGATGATGAATAAATAAATTTTGAATTAACTATGGGGACCAAATAATATTGGGAATGAAATTAATGTGGAGGGAGCAGCAAAAAATATATAGAACACCAATGAATTGAATAATGTATACTCTCAAGAGTTCTAATTACGGTATAGAGAGTGAAACTTATTCCTTTTTGGGACATTATAGATCACTATTTCTTGGATGTTATCCTTAAGAAATGATTATGAAGTAGTGTTTTATGATGTTGTCACATTTACCATGTTTCCATTAAGGCTATCATCCAATATCATGGAATTTTATTCATGTTTATTTTATTCCCCATTCATACAGAATTTTTATAACATGAATTACTATATTCCATACTTATTCCCTTATTGGGATTTATAGATCACCAATTTCTTATGTATGTCCCAATGTTATCCCTTGTAGTTTTATGTGTGGCCATGTTTAGAAGATTTCAATAAAGATAATGTTATTTCCTATTTTAAATTGTCATATATTATACTTAATTCACAAATAGATTTGATTTGTTGATCTTATGTGTAGAATTAAGTAAAAAAATTTCAAAATTAACTTGTTTTAATGTGAAATAAGTTCTTCTATTGTTATATATTTGACATATATGAGTTAATTTTAATGTCATTATGGTTAAAAAACACACCATTAGTGTTTATGGCCTTGAGGAATAGGCCCATCCATCTATTCCTAAATAAGATTCTGATTCTGCATGTGGATGAAAATTTTGTGTACTCTAAGAATCATGATCATAATTAACAAAATCAAGACTTCACTCCAAGTACACTGAGATATTATCATTTACACACAAATATATATTTGTGCACGGTTTTTATTTACCAAGTAAACTTGTTGGATCAAATCATCTCAGAGGGAGGTGATTTAGTGGACCCAACGAAGGTTCAGTCGGTTATATCTTTAGAGAAAACTAAGAATTTTTATATATCCATATCTTTTTTAGATTAAATAAATATTATCATAGGTTAATCATGGAGTTTTATATATTTTATCATAAAATTAGGTCATGAATTAGTTGGGTATAATGTTTCAATGGTCAGAAGCATGTGAGAAATTCTTCAAGGTGTTATTTTTATATTTCCACAAATATCAAACCTACCTGAGCCAGCAGAGGAGTATATGGTTCATTATTATACATATATGATTTGACATTTAATGGTACTGATGAAGTGAGATTGATTTTTGGCATAAAAAATTAAATAATTTAGGCCACATGACTGGAAAGACCCTATAAAAACACTAGTTAAAAGTAAGGGTTTATTCATTGATGTGTTGGAGGAATTACTTATTTGAGGAAAAGTATAATATGTATATGGATCACAAGAGAATGAAGTATATCTTTTCCCAAGGAGATTTGAATATTCAACAGTGGTGGTGGTTTGAGTATATTAAATCATTGGAATTTTATCTATAATATACTCCTATAAATGGGAATAATTTTTTTGACACTCTAAGAAGAAAAACTCAGACTCAAAGTATTTAGGTGTGTAGTGTTGAGTGTATTATGGTGACCATACTCACCTAGATAAGTGTTTTGGTTTAGGATTGTGAAATGATGATGAACCTAGTATCAGTTTAATTATAGTATATACTCATTAAAGGGATTAATGAAATAAATTATTTGAATCCATATTGTTTATTCCTTGAGGAATATCCTTGAATTTTAGGAGACACATTCAGACTCTATGTTAGATGAGAATAAGATCATAGATATATGGATTCAGATTCTAGTTTTTGGGTATGAGGGTAGATTTGAAACGTTAATTTCATTCCTAGATGTGGGTAGTGTTTTCTGGATTTTCCAAAATTTACCTTGACCTATGATAATAGTTTTTGTGTATGAGAATGAAAAAGAAGAATGTAGGTTATGTGACATGATGTTAGACTTGTCACCAGGTGAATGCTATGCATCAACAACCCGATTGTTTACTAAAACTATAATTCCATTGCCATAAGCCTTAATTAATCATGAATTAAATAAATAATTCACATTGAAAATCATTTCAGGTATAGAGTTTTATAGAATTAGGACATAACTATTACATCTCAAAAGATTACAAAGTAGACACATCTACTCATTTTCCATTTTTTTAAAATTAATACTCTTAAAATGAAACATTTCTAGTTCCATGTTTTTAGATAGCATGTCTTTCCTTGATCTTATCCCTTATCCTATTCATCTTTAAGTCATGTGGAAAACATTTCAAAAACCTGGGATGAGCATAAAAAGCTCAGTAAGAGATATACAAAAAGGGAAAACTGTTAGTTTTTCAAAACAATAAGTAAATCACGATTTATTTATCATAAGTAATAAATTTCACCTTGTATTTAGTATTAAATACTCTTTATTAAATAAAAAATAATTTCATACCATTTTTAACCAAAATGATTACCATAAAACCCATGTAAAGAAAACCTAACATATAAAGGTATCTTAAGACACAAACATACTTAAATAGAATAACCATATAGTCGACTTCCTCACATACTTAATAGAATATCCATACGGTATACTTCCATACACAATGCATTGGAGGTTATAACGTAACCACTCGTCCTGGTATTCATGACACCACCATTTATATGGTTTATCACATAACCACCCGTCAAATGTCCATGCACAATTATAAAATTATAACACATAAAACGAATATAAAGGAATGATTACATTTCCACATTTAAATCACAAAATATCATTTAAATATATTGACATAAATGAATCCTTTATCAAAACCATTTTCAATACCAAAATACATAAAATCGTATATGGTATTTATTTAATTTTAAAAACATTACTGCTTGTTGTGGAAGCCAAAGATAAAATAATTCTCACAGCGGCGGAGAAGTCATTGTCGCCGCATATATAAAACAAAAACATTCATTTTTTAGTTTAGTATAATTCTTTGTATAAAAAGATTCCTTTTGAATAAAAGTAAAAGTAAATTGTTCTTATACACCGTATTTAAGAAAGTTGTGTATAATGCAAAATTTGCTTCAATGAAAAGAGATTGAAACGAAGTCCCTTACAAAGATGGTATCCCTTGATCAAGGATAAATCAATTACATAATTAAGTGTGACAGAAGAATACACCAAATATAAGTGTATATTAAGTGTAAATCAATAAGAGGTCATTCACACATATTCATAGGACGACACATTCAAGAATTACAAGTTTATCCCAAAGAATTGATATTGGGTAATGATGTTCCCTTACCGATTTGGGTAACTTTCGAAACGTACACCCCATGAAAGAAGTGTCATTCAATAAATAATGAAATACCCATAAATTAATGTATATTACACAATGAATACAATAATGGGAAGTACATACACCACACAAAAAGAAATAGTGGCACATGTAGCATGAATCTCACGGGAATACAAGGTGGGATAAAAACTCCTTACCTCGTTGTGATCAATCGAGTCATATGACCAAAAGATAACAAACCACAAATGAATCACATAATACCATGAATAGAATCATGATAATATATATTAAATTTATGTACACAATACGCCACATGTTATAAATAAGTGGCCAACAATGGAAATCTCACAGAATTGAAAGTGAGATAATAAATCCCTTATTAAATTTCAGCAGCCTAACGACGCCACTTAAAAATTCCAAAAATGGATTGATGAGATCAAATAGGGTATCTCATAATATGAAAATAAAATGAAGATATGATATATATAGATATCATACCCCAACATAAGAAAAAGTAACTTAAATACTTGACATGAAAAGAGAACTTTGAAAAAAAGGGAAGGGTGAAAGAATCCTTTAAAAAAATTCGGCAGCCTAACGGTGCCACATAAACATTATTAAATGAATTGATGAGAGAAAAAGAGGTTATCTCATAATATTAACATAAATAGTACTGTAGGATTTATATAAAAGAACATCCCCCAAAATAAGAACATGGAGAATAAAGGGATGACATAAAAGAGAGTACATGAAAAGAATGAGAGAGGTAGGATCCCTTACCTCAAGTCTGACTTGTCTTGTTAGTTTCTTTATATTCCTGAATAATAAACATTGGTCAATTTATAATTTCCTAAGGAACTATTTTAAAGATTATTATTCAGTTCATATCACATATTATAATTTTATAATAATTTGTTAATAATGTGAGTTCATATCAGACATTTTTATTGATGTTTTGTACATGAGTCAAAAATGAACTTGTTTGGAAATGATTGTCCTTGTATTTATAAGTAAATCATTTCCAGAATATTATTAATGATTTAAATATCATATATATCCAGTACATATTCATTTTATACTACTCAATAACATTTGGAGCTAAAAAGAAATGAAATGCACCGTTCATGGAGACGGTAGGCTGTACGTATTCATGAACGGTACATTCATTTCTTTGTCAAATTAATGGAAATAAAAATAATTGAGAGGGATATATATTATAATTCCAGTATAATATATATGTCATATAGGTCACATATGTTCATTAATTTTATTTTTTATACATTCCATGTATTGCATTAATGAGTCACATCACTTGAGTGGGCAGTATTCCAAACTTCCTCATATAAAATTATCGCTTTTTCACAACACGAAAAGCATAAAGGAACGTTTTAAAATATAAAATTCCAAAGAATATAGAAAACATAAATACCAAATATATCATATATAAAATATTGTGACATCATAATGGCCACCATGAAAGGTTTTAAGAGAAGATTGAACAATCATCGTTTCGTGAGGCATAAATTCACCATCCACAGAAATAGTAAGTTCTTTAACCATTAGACGAAGGTGTGTGTAAGTGCAGCTCAAATCCATCACATAACAACATCCTAGTATATTGAAGATACCGGAGGTGTTACAAAATAATGGAATAAATAAGTTTAGAGGGTTGAAGAAGAAAAATAAAACATAAGAACACAAGGGAAGACATTACCTTTAAATCGGGTAACTCTATTTGATTTGAGCTCAATGGATTCCTTGTAAAGATTTATGCCCATAAGTGATGCTAAAATGATTAATAGAGGTATGCGGAGAGATTAAATGGGTTGGTTTTGGCAGAGACTAAGGCTTGAGAGGTGTGGGTAAGGTTGTAGAGGTGGGAGCCTTTTATAAGAGGAGAGGAGGGGCACTCTTGGAAAGTTATAAACTTTTACTTTATTATAAAATTTTTTCGGATTTTAAAGGTCCCAAAATTATATATTTCGAGGAGAAGGTGATAAGAGTTATAAATACATCCATTAAATAGGTTTTTGACAAGTTTATGTATTAGATTTTATATTATCTTTTTATTTTATTTAAATCGTTAAATCATGAGGTAATCACTGCAACATCATGGTGTCATAAATAATTTAATTTATATAATGTCTAAAAGATATAAAACAAATATTATGATGTAGGAAATATTTATATATTTCTAATGAATATTTATAGTCAAAAATATGACTTTTATAACCTCATTTAATAATTGTTTTAGTAAAACAACACACGTTTGTGACATTTTTATTTTAACATTAAATAAATAGTTTTTAATGTCATTTTCCTACCAATGTGGCCCCATGAGGTCCCCATGTTTACACATGGATTTTCTTGGTCGGCCATAAAAAATCAAATAAGGGTAGGACATGTGTCATGGTCATTTCATATTATTAAAACAATACTTTTACCTTAAATTACACAAATTACCTCTAATCGCGATTAAAAACATAAAAGTTTCTATTCACCAAAAAATTATTCTAATCCCATTAAACCACATTTTACTTCCTAATGAAAACCATGTATGTTAGATTTTTGAAATTCAAAACACAGAGGTGGTAAAATTTTATTTGAAGGAAAAATCATCTTTTTTAAGTACCACTTAGTGGTTTCACTATTCATCAAAAATTGAAGTTTCTCAGAAAAATACCAAAAATTTACTTTAAAATAAATTTGATATTTCGAATTAAAAAATGATGAATATTTTACAAAATTAAAAACATATAAGTCACATTAATTAATTTAATAACAAATTCCTGTTGTCAGAACAAATAACTTATTTTTATGAAACAATATATATCAAAAGATTGACACTAGATTAAGTCCAATTTCAAAGTGAAATTAATTCCAATGACCACTATTGCATTAAATGGTAAAAATATATTCTAATTTCACATTAAAACAAATTAGAAAGATAATATAATCATATAAATAAATTATATTAAAAATAGGTTTTGAATTAAAATACAACATTTTAACTATTCATTAAAAATGGACTTTATCGGAAAAATACCAAAAATTTACACAATGTAAATTTTGATGTCCCAATTCTAAAAATAAAATTATTTTGTCATAAAAAAACATATAAAATTGTGAATAGTATACTTAAAATGTTTTCTCCATCAAAATGTGGTTAATCGATCTTTTAAAGAATATTAGAAGATTTATGCTTAAAATTGGATTCATTTGAATTTTTAATCCTCTAGAATTTATTCTAAAAAGTAAAAATATTTGAAAATCATATATAATCATTTTGGAGTTAGTTCTATTCATTCTTGTCATTACAATGGCTAGGTGTTAACTACAATTAAAAATAAAATTATTTTATTATTAGAGTGCAACATAAGATTTCAAAGGAACTCGTTGTTGCGTATTGGGTAAGCCATCAAGCATAGTGTTTCCTTTAATGTAATAGTAATATTTTTTTCAAAAATATGGATAAATATAAAAATTTCATATTCTTTATTTACCTAGGGTGTTACAACCTTCCCCCTTTTGGGAATTGTGTCCTCGCAATTTTAAAATTGGGCTAAAAAACATCATTAAAATCCCCACATCGGAGAAGGAGTAAACTAAACTATCACTTTAAAAGAAAGAAAGGGAAGTACAAAGGTCACCAGAGTTAAACCATACTAGGATTCCATGTATTATAACATGGATATGGAAGAAAAAACAAAGGGTCATGTTTTGAGGGTGTGTGATAGAAAACATGTATAGGAGAAAGTTAACCACCAGAAAATCACAAACATGTGATGTGTTAAACAGTATTGGATTCCCCATTAGGAAAAGATAACAGACAAAAAAATTTAGTTACATTTCATTGAGGAATTTATTTTTGAGCTAAAGTAAAACATAAGGAAACATACTTGTCATGTTGACTTTAAACTTTTACTAGATTTATTACACGAACTCATATTTTCTCCAAAAGATGAGTATTTAGGATGTCTTGTTTACATTAAGAGAGATATAATGAACTTCTAGAGAATCAACTAATCCACAAAAGAGAAATGTATACTTCCCATGTCTTTAGACCTTAACCAAAACTAATACCAAAAAGGTTAGTATGAGATCAGATAATACCCAAAAAGGATAATCCTTTATAAAAAGGAAATCTATTCTTAATCAGCAAAATTTGTCCAACAAGACCCAAAGATCAACGAAGACCAAAAGTAAACCAAACTATTATTGAAACCCACATATTTGAAAGATTTAATCACATTGTATTCCAAGTTAAATCGTAACATTTATCTCTAAACAACATCAGTTGCTCTTAAAGTCACGTATTGAAAAGTAATTAACCTAATCACATATCATCCATGATAGGTTAATAATATCCATAGATAACACAAAATCAACATACTCATAATTAATAAAATCATCTAACTTAAATGTGTTAGTAAAACTAACCAGGGACTTCACGTAGTCTAGTGGTAGGTGATAAATACCTGTCGCACTTTGGTTGTGGGTTCGATTCCCACAGTTTTGTCTGACGTGACGAGTTGTCACACGGACTGCGTGTTGTCCTTTTTCCAAACTATATAATGCTCAAATAATTCCCCAAAAGAGATAAAATCATCAAAAATAACCAGAACATAAGTTAACCTCAATTTTATCTCATGCCTTTCAATTTCCATCACAATATATAGTAACCCATAATTACCTCAAAATTAAGGATTATATAAACCAAAATGGTTCTTTATAATTATGTCCACAATAGAACAGATAACTATTCCATGAATAAAATTTTCAGATATCAAACATCAGGGTTACACATACTATAAAAAGTCTTCTAATGTAACCCCACCATCAAAAGAGACTTAATACTCTTAAGAATTTCACCATAACTCTTGAAGCCCTTATATGTTGACTTCTTACTCATTCAACATTCTTCATTGTCCATTAACCATTCCATTCCAACTTATTCTGAAATACTTCTTTCCTACAAATAAAATCATGAATCATATCCTAAGATTCCAAAATATGATAACAAATGTTAAGAAATAATCCATACCTTTGATTGGTCATTTTTATTTTCTTCATCCTCAACCGAAATGGCATTAGGTATTGGTAATAGAATATTTGAACGATCTTGGTGATCCCTTTCCCAAAAATTCTTCATAGGACATGTGTATACATAATGACCGTGAACACCACATTTAAAACATTCAATTGATCCCTCAGAAAGAACTTCTTTCCCTTTCATTGAGTCAACTGAATTCTTCCTTTTTCCATGGCATGTTCCTGCTTTATGACATTCATTTCCACATATATAGAATATTTCTGTCCCTTTGAAACAATTTTCTAGGTGTTTCATTCCACATATTTGACATATAGGATTTTGAACACACTTACCTTCATGATTATTACATGTAGTTTCGTAGGGATTTGTTTCTCGCATATATGATCCCTTATAGAAATCACCAAGGTTTAGGTGGTCAATCATGACTCTAGATAGTGGGTTGAGGATAAACACAAGATTTCTCATGGTAACTCCCATATCATTCAGTTGCTCACTCAGAAATCTATCACAGTTCCCTTCACATCCACTTTTACATTGATGCATGCTAGATCCAGCCATTTACTAAAACCAAAAAGGTCAGTGTGAGTATATAAATAATACCATCATGTACTAATGAGGAATATAAACACTAAAATATACTTACTCATATAGTTTATCTAAAACTAGGACTCTTTCTGAAATCCTAACCATTATGGTAATGTCAATTATGCATAGAGAATTCCCTAACTTCTAAACTTATCTAAACCGGCCTTTGATACCAACTATAAGGCCTCAGACGTAAACCTTACCTAATCTTGAATTAAATGAAGAATTCACATTGAGGATATTTTCCGGTTTTGAGTTTTAGATAATTAGGGCATAACTATTACATCATAAAATATTACAAAGTAGACACATCTACTCAGTTTCCATTTTTTTATAAAATAAAAACTCTTAAAAAGAAACATGTCTAGTTCCACGCTTTTAGATAACATGTCATTCCTTGATCCCATCCTTGATCCTATTCATATTTATGTCCTGTGGAAAACATTTCAAAAACTTGGGATGAGCATAAATAGCTCAGTAAGAGATACACAAAAATGAAAAACTGTTAGTTTTTCAAAACAATAAGTAAATCATGATTACTTTATCATAAGTAATACTTTTCACCTTATATGATGTAGTAAATACTCTTCACTAAATAAAAGATCATTTCATACCTTTTTGTAACCAAAATGATTACCATAAAACATATGTAAAGAACACATAACATATAAAGGTAACATGGGGCATAAACATACTTAAATGGAATAACCATACGGTCGACTTCCACACATACTTAATGGAATAGCCATAAAATCTACTTCCTAACCCAATGTATTGGAGGTTATAATGTAAACACCCACCCTGGTATTCACGGTACCACATGTCAAATGGTTTATCACGTAACCACCAATCAAATGTCCAAGTACCATTATAATATTATAACATATAAAACCAATATAAATGAATGATAACAATTCCACAATTCAATCACAATATATCATTTAAATATATTGACATAAAAGAATCCTTTATAAAAACAATTTTCAATACCCAAATACATAAAAGAGTATATGGTATTTATTTTATTTTAAAAACATTACGACTTGTTGGGGAATCCAAAGATCAAACAATACTCACGGTGGCAGGGAAGTTGTTGTCGCCGCATACGTAACAAAAAAACAATCCTTTTGTCGGTTAGTAAAATGATATGTATAAAAATATTTATTTTGAATAAAAGTAAAATTCAATGGGGCTTATACACCGTATAAAAAAATGTTGTGTATAATGAAAAATATGCATCAATGAAAGAAGATTGAAATGATGTCCCATACAAAGACGGTATTCCTTGATTAAAGATAAATCAATTACATAATTATGTGTGATAGAAGAATACACCAAATATAAGTGGATATTAGGTGTAAAACAATCAGAGGTAATTCACACATATTCATAGGAAAACACATTCAAGAAGTACAAGTTTAACCGAAATAATATAAATTGGGAAATGAAGTTCCCTTACCGATTTGGGTAACTTTCGAAACGTACATCCCATGAAAGAAGGGTCATACAATGAATATGTAAATACCCATATAGTAAATTATATTACACAAATAATAAAATCAGGGGCAGTACATACACCACAAAAAAAGAAATAGTGGCACATGTAGCATGAATCTCACGGGAACAAAAGGTAAGATAAAAACTCCTTACCTCGTTGTGATCAATAGAGTTGTATGGACAAAAGATAATAAACACCAAATGAATCACATAATCCCATGAATAGAATCATTATAATATATATAAAATGGGATTACACAATACACAACATGTAATAAATAAGTAGCGAATAATGGAAATCTCACGGAATTGAACGTGAGATAAGAAATCCCTTATGAAATTTCAGCAGCTTAACGGCGCCACTTAAAACATCCAAAAATGGATTGATGAGATAAAATAGGGTATCTCATCATATGAACATAAAATGAAAGTATGATGGATATAGATGTCATAACCCAACATAATAATAAGTAACTTAAAATACATGACATGAAAATAGAACTTTGAAAAAAAAGAAGGGTGAAAGAATCCTTTACAAAAATTTGGTAGCCTAACGGTGCCACTTAAACATTCTTAAAGGAATTGATGATAGAAAGACAGGTTCTCTCATCATATTAACATAAACAGGGTAGTTGGATTAATATAAAAAAACATCCTCCAACAAAAGAGCATGGAGCATAAAGGTATGACATAAAAGAGAGTACTTGAAAAGAAAGAGAGAGGTTGGATCCCTTACATCAAGTCTTACTTGTCTTGTTCATTTCATTATATCTTTTAATAATAAACATTGTTCAATATATAATTTCATAAGGACCTATTTTAAAGATTATTATTCAGTTCATATCACATATTATAATGTTATAATAATTGGTTAATAATGTGAGTTCATATTAGACGTTTTTGTTGATGTTTGGTACATGAGTCAAAAATGAACTTGTTTGAAAATGATTGTCCATGTAGTTATAAGTAAATCATCTCCAGAATAGAATTAATGATTTAAATATTATATATATCCATTACATATTCATTTTATACAACTCCATAACATTTGGAGATAAAAATAAAAGAAATACACCGTTCATGGAGATGGTAGGCCGTACATACACATGAACGGTACTTTCATTTGTTTGTCATATTAATGTAATTAAAAATAATTGAGAGATATATATATTATAATTTCAATATAATATATATTTTATATAGGTCACATATGTTCATTTATTTCATTTTTTATTAATTTAATGTATTGCATGAACGAGTCACATCACTTGAGGGGCGATAGTCCAGACTTCCTCATATGAAATTATCGCATTTTCACAACATGAAAAGTATAAAGGGATGTTTTAAATATAAAATTCATAAGTATATAGAATACATAAATAACACATATATCATATATAAAATATAGTGACATCATATTGTCCACCATGAAAGGTGTTAAGTGAAAACTGAACAATCATCGTTTCGTGAGGCCGAAATTCGCCATCCACAGAAACAGTATGTTCTTTAACCATTAGACGAAGGTGTGTGTAAGTGTAGCTCGAATAATTCACATAAAAAAATTATAGTATATTATATATACTGGTTTTGTTACAAAATAAAAGAATAAAAAGAGTTTAGAGGTTTGGAGAAGCAAAATAAAACAAAAGAACACAAGGGAAGACATTACCTTTAAATCGGGTAACTCTTTTTTATTTGAGCTCAATGGCTTCATTGGAAATGATTATTCCCAAAGATGATGGTTCAATGACGAATATAGGTATGTGGAGAGTTGAAATGGGCAGGGTTTGTCCAAGCCAAAGTCT
Source organism: Viscum album (assembly GCA_963277665.1). Taxonomy (NCBI): domain Eukaryota; kingdom Viridiplantae; phylum Streptophyta; class Magnoliopsida; order Santalales; family Viscaceae; genus Viscum; species Viscum album. The sequence continues at coordinate 1,600,555,085 of OY728136.1, forward strand.
TGAGAGGTGTGGGTAAGGTGGTAGAGGTGGGGGCCTTTTATAAGAGGAGAGGAGGGGCACACTTGGAAAGTTTTAAACTTTTACTTTATTATAAAATTCTTATCGGATTTCAAAAGGTCCCAAAATTATATATTTCTAGGATAAGTTGGTAAGAGTAATAAATCCATCCATTCAATAGGTTTTTTACATGTGTGGGTCTTATATTTTACATTATCTTTTTATTTTATTTAAATCGTTAAATAATGAGGTAATCACTACATCATCACAGTGTCATAAATAATTTAATTTATTTAATGTCTAAAAATTATAAAAAAAATATAATGATGTAGGAAATCTCTTTAGATTTCTAATTAATATTTATAGTAAAAAATATGACTTTCATATCCCCATTTAAAAATTGTTTTAGTAAAACAACACATGTTTGTGACATTTTTATTTTAACATTAAATAAAACGTTTTTAATGTCATTTTCCTACCAATGTGGCTCCATGTGGTCCCCAAGATTACCCATGGATTTTCTTGGTTTTCCATGACACATCCAATAAGTGTAGGACATGTTTCATGGTCATTTCATATTATTAAAACATTACTTTTACCTTAAATTACACTAATTAACTCTAATCGTGGTTAAAAACTTAAAAGTTACTATTCACCAAAAAATTATTTTAATCCCATTAAACCACATTTTACTTCCTTATGAAAACCATGTATGTCGTATTTTTGAAATAAAAAACATAGAGGTGGTAAAATTTCATTTGAACGAAAATTCGGTTTTTTATGTACCACTTAGTGGTTTCACTATTCATCAAAAATTGAAGTTTCTGAGAAAAATACCAAAAATATACCTTCAGCTAAATTTGATATTCTGAATTCAAAAATGATGCCTATTTTACAAAATTCAAAACATATAATTTACATTAATTAATTTAATAACTAATTCCCATTGTCAGAATAAATAACGTATTTTTATGAAACAATATATATCAAAAGATTGACACTAGTTTAAGTCCAATTTCAAAGTTATATTAATTCAAATGTCCACTATTGGATTAAATGGTAAAAATATATTCTAGTTTAACTTTAAAAAAAATAAAAAGATAATATAATCATATAAGTAAATTACATTAAAAATAGGTTTTGAATTAAAATACAACATTTTTCACAAGTCATTAAAAAATGGACTTTATCGGAAAAATACCAAAAATTTACACAAAGTTAATTTTGATGTTCCAATTATAAAGAAGAATTTTATTTTTTCATATAAAAATTATAAAATTGTTAAAAGTATATTTAAAAATTGTTCTCCATCAAAAGGCGTTTAATCAATATTTTAAAGAATATTAGAAGATTTATGCTTCTAATTGGATTCATTTGCATTTTAAATCCTCTATAATTTATTCTAAAAAGTAATAATATTTGACAAACATATATAATTAGTTTTTAGTTAGTTCTGTTAATTCATGTCATTAAAACGGCTAGGTGTTAACTACAATTAAAAAAAATATTTTATTATTAGAGTGCAACGTAATATTTCAAATGAACTCGTTTTAGCGTATTGGGAAAGCCATTAAGAATAGTCTTTCCTTTAATTTAATAGTAATATTTTATTCAAAAATAAGGATAAATATAAAAATTTCATATTCTTTATTTACCCGGGGTGTTACATCCTTCCCCCCTTTTGGGAATTGCATCCTCACAATTTTAAAATTGGGCTCGAAAACTTCATTGAAATCCCCACATCGGAGAAGGAGTAAATTAAACTCACTTTAAAATAAAGAAAGGGAAGAACAAAGGTCACATGAGTTAAACCATACTAGGATTCCAGGTATGATAACATGGATATGGAAGAAAAAAAGGGTCATGTTTTGAGGGAGTGTGATAGAAAACATGTTTAGGAGAATGTTAAGCACCAGAAAATCACAAACATTTGATGTGTTAAACAGTATTGGATTCCCCAGTAGGAAAAGATAACGGACAAAAAAATTATTTACTTTTCATTGGAGATTTAATTTTTGAGCTAAACTAAAACATAATGAAACATACTTACGTGTCATTTTGACTTTCAACTTTTACTAGATTTCTTATACGAACTCATATTTTCTCCAAAAGATGAGAATTTATGATGACTTGTTTACATTAAGAGAGCTATAATCAACTTCTAGAGAATTATCTAATCCACAATGGAGAACTGTATACTTCCCATGTCATTAAACCTTAACCAAAACAAAAACCAAGAAGGTTAGTATGAGATCAGATAATAACCAAAAATTATAATCCATTATAAAAAGGAAATCTATTCTTAATCAGAAAAATTTGTCCAACAAGACCAAAAGTTCAATGATGACCAAAAGTGAACCAAACTGTGATTGAAACCCAAGTATTTGAATGATATAATCACATAGTCTTCCAAGTTAAATCGTAACATTTTTCTCCAAACAACATCAGCTGCTCTTAAAGTCTCGTATTGAAATGTAATTAACCTAATCACATATCCTCCATGATAGGTTAATAATTTCCATATATAACCCAAAATAAAATTACTCTTAATTCATAATATCATCTAAATAAAAAGAGTTAGTCAAAAATACCAGAGACTTCACGTAGTCCAGTGGTAGGAGATAAATACCAGTCGCTCTTTGGTTGTGGTTCGATTCCCGCAGTTTTGTCTGATGCGACGAGTTGTCACACAGACTACATGTTGTTCATTTTCTAAACTATATAATTCTCAAATAATTCTCCAAATAGAGATAAAATCATCAAAAATAACCATAAAATATTTTAACCTCAATGTTATCTCATTCCTTTCACATTCCATCATAACATATAGTAACCCATAATTACCTAAAGGTAAGGATTGAATAAACCAAACCGGTTCTTTATAATTATGTACACAAAAGAACAGATAACTATTCAATGAATTAAATTTTTATATATCAAACATCAGGGTTACACATACTATAAAATGTCTTCTAATGTAACCCCACCATCAAAAAAGACTTAATACTCTTACGAATTTCACCATAACTCTTGAAGACCTTATATGATGACTTCTTACTCATTCAACATTCATCATGATCCATTAACCATTCCATTCCAACTTATTCTGATATACTTTTTTTTACAAAGAAAATCATGAATCATATCCTAAGAATCCAAAATATGAAAACAAATGTTAAGAAATAATCCATTCCTTTGATTGGTCATTGTCAGTTTCTTCATCCTCAATCTATAAGGCCCCATCCTTAAACCTAACTTAATCTTGAGTTATTACAAGATTACACATTGAGGATCTTTTCAGGTTTAGAGTTTTAGAGAATTATATCATAAAACATGCATTACATTCGACATATAAACAAAGTGGTTACATAAAGATATTATTCTTCATTCCCATCGATGGAAACATATTTAAAATAAAACATGAATTCTTTCTTGACACATCCTTGACACTATCATCATATCATGTACCTTTCCTTTGACCTATGAAAAAAGTTTCAAAAAAACATGGGATGAGCATAAAAAGCTCAGTAAGGGATATAAAAATATATGGAAATGAAACATGGGTACATATATACATAAGAATGAAATCATACTTTACCCATAAAACATAAGCACTTTAACATACCTCATCAAATCATGAATATATCATAGAAATCATAATACATAAAGGTAACTTGAGGCATTCATAACATTCTCACGTAGGAAGTAACCCACTTGGTTTCATTTGGAACACCCATAACAGTATATTCCCTAAATCTCTTCGGAGAAACCTTAACATTTCACTCCTTCACATTACCCAATGCTTTGGAGAGCTATATCGGGCTCAACCGCCCTTAGTTTATCACGGAACCACCCGTCTTCATAATAATTCCCAAGAACCTCAACTTAATCGTATCACATAAAACATGCATAAAGGAAACATAACATTCCCACCATTCAATCACAAGATATCAATACAAAACATTGATATAAAAACATTATGAAAACCATTTTCAATACCAAAATAAAAGAAAAGTAAAACATGGTATTTATTTTTTATTAAAAAGAACGTATGGCATGTAGAGGAAGCCGAAACTCAAATAATGGTCATGGCGGTGGAGAAGTCATTATCGCCGCATACGTACGAAAAAACATTCCCTTTTGTCGTTTAGTAAAATTTTTAGTACAAAAAAATTCCTTTTGGATAAACGTAAATGTCATAGATGTTCATACACCATATAAAAGAAGGTTTAGTATAAAACAAAATATGCCTTAATGAACAGATATTGAGACGACGTCCCATACCTCAGGACCGACTTGACTCGGTTGTTCTTTAATCTCCTGAATAATAAACCTGAGTTAATTTCTACTTTCTTAAGAACCTTTTTCAAGTTCATTATTCCTTTTATATCACTTATTTCCATGTCATGAACACTATGTAATTATTTTAGTTAATAACGGTCGTTTTAACGATCATTGGTACTTGAGTCAAAATATGCTCTTTATAATTACAAGTTGTTCATGTATCCATTATATTCAGGATTATTATAATGGTTTATATATCAAATATATCATATATATCCAGTAAATATATGTATTTATAATATTACATAATCATTTAGAGGTAAGAAATGAAATGCACCGTTCATGGAGACGGTAAGTCGTACGTACGTATGAACGCTACTTTCATTTCAATTTCGTATTTTATAGAATGGAATCATAATGATATAAAGTTGTATTATAATTCCAGTATAATATCATATATAATATCATAACTTCATCCTTTATACGTCCCACATATGGTATTAACTAATCAAATCACTTTGAGGGGGTGGTAGTCTGCACTTCCTTAAATGAAGATATCGCGTTTACCCATAATGGGAACCATAAAGGTATGACCAAAATGAAAAATAAAGATGCTTAAGGAAAACATAAAAATATTATATATCATATATAAATATAGTGTCATCTTAATGTCCACCTTTGAAGGTGTTAAAAGAATGTTGAACAATCATCGTTTCGGGAGGCATAAATTCACCATCAACGGAAACAGTATGTCCTTTAGCCATTAGATGTAGGTGTGTGTAATTGTTGCTCGAATCCTTCTTAAAAAAAACATCCTAGTATATTTAAGATACTTGAGTTGTTACAAAAGAAATGAATAAAAGTATTTTAGGGGGTTGGAGAAGAAAAATAAAACAAAAGGACTTAAGTCAAGACATTACCTTAAAATCGGGTAACTCCCTTTGGTTTGAGCTCAAAGGCTTGCTTGGGAAGACTTCTGCCCAAAGTGAGGCTTCAAGGAGTAAGATAGGGATGTGTATAGATAAAATATGCAGGGGTTGGCCGAACCAAAGGCTCTGGGAGTGTGTGTATGGAGGTAGAGGTGGGGGCGTTTTATAAGAGAAGAGGAGGGGCACTCTTGGAAAGTAAAGAAATGTTACTTTATTTTCAAATGGGTTAGGGATTTTAAAGTTACCACATTAATATAATTCGAGGCTAAGGTGATAAGGGTTGAAAATATACCCACCCAATAGGTTTTTCACATGTGTAGGTCTTATATTTTACATTATCTTTCTATTTTATTTAAATCGTCAAATAATGAGGTCATCGTTGTATCATTATGATGTCATAAAATATTTAATTTATTTAATGTCTAAAATTTATTAAAAAAATACTATAATGTAGAAAATCTTTTTATATTTCCAATGAATATTTATAGTCCAAAAGATAATTCATGTAGACAAAATTAAAAATATTGTACTTAGGTGATACATTCTTTGTTACCTTTAACATTCTTTAAAAAATAAAAAGAAAAAAATCACTTTCTCACAAAAGTGATTTCATTGGGGCCCCCAAGTTTTTCACAAGTCATCCCATGGTCGTCCATGAGACAAATAGTAGAATTAGGACACATTTTGGTGTCATTTTGTATTATTATGATATTATTTTATTATCCTTAACTACCCGATTACTCAATAATCAAGATAATTAAAGATAATTACCATCGTTACTATTCCTAATGTCCAAAAACAAAAGAGTCTTGATTACATAATTTGGACCTTCTGATTCCATATATTTAATAATTTTTACCAAATTTCAAACACATATATTTAAATAATTGATTTAAAAATAATTCACGTTGTCAAAACAAATATCAGGTTTTTTTGAAACAATATCTATGAAAAGTTTGGCATTAGTTTATGACCAATTTCAATGTGAAATTAATCCTAATGACCGCAATTGGATTAAATGGTAAAAATATATTCTAATTTAACTTTAAAACCAATTCAAAAGTTTATCTAATCATAAATATAAATTATAATAAAAAGTAGTTTTGAAGTAAAATGCAGTATTTTTTCACTATTCATTAAAAAACGGACATTGTCAGAAAAATACCAAAAATTTATCCAATGTAAATTTCAATGTCCCAATGATAATTAATATGTTTATTTTGAAAAATAAAGATTATAAGATTGTCAAAAGTTAGATTTAAAAATGTTTTTCCATCAAAAGGTAGTAAAACAGTCTTTTAAAAAATATTAGTGTATTCCATGCTTAAGATTGGATTTATTTTCATTTTAAGCCTCTAAAACACTGTCTAATTAATTAATTGACATAGATAAAAATATATATTATTCATTACATACTTGGGATGTTACATCCTTCCCCCCTTTAGAAAACTGCGTCCCTGTAATTTATTTACCAATCAAATAAATGGGGGTACTTATCCCTCATTGCATTTTTAGATTCCCATGTTGCCTCTTCCATCATGTGGTTTTTCCACAAAACCTTTACCTGATAAATCAACTTATTCCATAACACTTTCTCCCTGTGTTCAAGAATCTGGACCGGTTGTTCCTCATAAGATAGGTTCTCTTCCAGCTGAACTACCTCTGGACTCAAAACATGAGTTGGATCTGGCATATACTTTCTCAACATTGAAACGTGAAAAACATTGTGTACCTGAGATAAACACGGAGGTAAATCCATTAGGTAAGCAACTAATCCAACTCTCTCCATAATTTTATATGGTCCAATGAACCTTGGACTAAACTTTCCTTTCTTACCAAACCGCATCACACTTTTCCATGGTGATACTTTGAGAAAAACATGATCACCTACCTCAAAAGAAAGATCCTTCCTCTTGTTGTCCACATAACTCTTCTGCCTACTCTGAGCTGTTCTATTGTGTTTCTGTATCAGATGAACTTTTTCTGCAAACTCTTCTACCAATTCTGGTCCCATTAACTTCCTTTCACCCACTTCATCCTAGAAAGCTGGAGTTCGACACAGTTTCCCATATAACGCCTCAAATGGTGCCATCTGTATACTGGAATGAAAACTGTTATTATATGAAAATTCAACCAAAGAAATATGTTGGCCCCAAATTTCCTGATAATCCATCAAACAAGCTCGTAGCTTATCCTCCAAGGTCTGAATTGTTCGTTCTGACTGCCCATCTGATTGAGGATGAAATGGTGTACTAAAATTTAATACAATACCCAACGACTTCTGAAGGCCTTTCCAAAATTTAGAAGTGAACCTGGGATCATGGTCAAATTCAATGGAGATAGGAACTCCATGTAACCTAACTATCTCTTTACGATACAAACAGGAAAGTTGATCTAGGTAAAAAGTATCTCGTATAGTAAGTAAATGAGCAGATTTAGTCAAGTGATAAACAATAACCCAGAATGCATTATTACCTCAAGATGTCTTCGGTAATCCCACAAAAAAGTCCATGGATAAATTGTCCTATTTCCACTCTGGGACTGGTAAAGTCTGAAGCATCCATTTCGGTAACTGCCACTCTGCTTTAACCTGCCGACAAGTCAAACACTTCACAGTAAAATCAGCAATATCTCTTTTCATTCAATCCCACCAGTAATACTCCCGTAGATCTCTGTACATCTTAGTACTACCAGGATGAACTGAAAACAGAGAACTATGAGCTTCACATAACAACTCTCTCTTCAACTATGAATCACAAGGCACACACATTCTCTTCCCAAATCTCAAAACACAATCATTATCAATGTCGAATTCAGGCAACTTACCCTTCTGAACCAGCTCTACCTTTTTATGCAACTCACTGTCTTGCATATGTTCTTGCTTGATTCTGTCTGATAGAGATGATATCACTGATACCTGAAACAAAATAGAATAACTTCCAGCACCAACAACTTCTATGACAAAGTTCATCAAATCCTTAACCAAAGGATCACGTTCCAAATGCAACATTTCTAATGAGGAATTACTTTTTCGACTCAAAGCATTATCCAGTTTATTTGCTTTTCCCGGATGGTAATGAATTGTATAATCATAATCCTTGATTAATTCCAGCCATCTCCTCTATCTCATGTTTAACTCTTTCTAAGTGAATATATACATTAAACTTTTGTGATCAGTATATATTTCACACTTTACTCCATACAAATGATGCCTCCAAATTTTTATATCAAAAACAACAGAAGCTAATTCAAAATCATGTGTAGGGTACTTTACCTCATGAGTTTTCCACTGACGTGAAGCATAAGCAATTACCAGATAATTCTACATTTGGACCCAACCAAGTCCTTTCAATGAAGCATCACAGTATATAACAAACTCACCATTCCTGGAAGGTAGTGAAAAAACTGGAGCATTCACTAATCTTCTTTTCAATTCCTAGAAACAATCATCACATTCTTTTGACCAGATAATCTTAACACCCTTCCGAGTTATCTTAGTCATTGGACTAGATAACCGTGAAGAATTTCTAACAAACCTTCGGTAATAGCCTGCGAAACCAAGGAAGCTACGAATCTCAGTTACATTTGTGGGTCTTGGCCAGTCTTCCACAACCTTTGTTTTTGAAGGATCAATAGTTATCCCATCTTTAGAAACAATGTGACCATGAAAAGAAATTTTTTGCAACCAAAACTCACACTTACTGAATTTCCAATACAATTTATTTTCTTTTAAGGTTTGCAAGATAACCCTTAAATGTATTTCAGGATCCTCCCACCAAAAACTTATCCAAGAACTCGTGGAAAATTCTATTCATTACATCCATGAATACAGGAGGTGCATTGGTTAGCCCAAAAGGCATTATTAAAAATTCATAATTGCCATATCTTGTACGAAACGCAGTCTTCGGAACATCTTCTTCCTTTAACTACAGCTGATGGTACCCCGATCTCAGGTCAAACTTTGGAAAATACTGAGCTCCCTGGAGCTAATCAAAAAAATCATCGATATGAGGAAAAGGATATTTTTTCTTAACAATGATGTTATTAAAGGCTCTATAATCAGTGCAAAGTCTCATAGAACCATCATTCTTTTTATCAAAAAAGACAGGAGTACACCATGGTGATGTGCTAGGTCGAATGAAACCTTTATCTAACAAATCTTTCAATTGCTCCTTCAACTCTAAAAGTTCAATTTGAGTCATTCGATAAGGGAGTTTATAAATTGGCCTAGCATGAGGAACTATGTCAACAGTAAACTCAACTTCCCAGTCTGGTATTATTCCTAGAAACTCATGAGTAAAAACATCAGGATACTCATTTACCACTGGCACATCATTAATCTGAACAGTTCCTTTATTTTCAATGATGTGTGAAAGGTAACATTAATTTCCATCTTCGGCCTCTTGATATGTTATCAACAGTAAGGGTTCATTCTTTTACACAAACTGAAAGTCTTTCTGTAAAGAAACGTCTTTATCTCTACATTCAATCTTACCATGGTAAATAGAGATGCAATCCATACCCAGGATAACATCAAACTCTACTAGAGTTGGAACAATAAGGATTGCAAGTAGGTTCTTTCCACAGATAAGGATAGGATGATTCTTATAAATTTCTTTTGCCTCAAAATTTCCCCCAGGTGTATTTGCCACAAGTTCAGGAGTCATTTCTTGAGATGGTATTCCCATTTTACTAGAAAAGGTTTCAGAGATGAAAGAATGTGTAGACCCCGAATCAAACAACTCACTGGCATAATCTAAAAAAACAAACAAAGTACCTGATACAACTTCATTTGATGGCCCGACATCTGCTGAAGTAGTTGCATAGGATTTCACCACCCCTTTCTGCTTGTAGTCTAACCGCTTCCCATCACTCAAGATCTTTGTCAGACACTTGTTTGTATAGTGACCCATCTCATTGCACTTAAAACATTTCACTAACTGTAAATCGAATTTGGTCTTACCTTCACCTTGATCTTTTTCAGTGCAATCACGAGCCTTATGTCACATATTACCACATCGGTAGCACTATCCAAAATTTAGAAGACATTCCCCAGCATGCCTTTTGCCACATTTATCACATACTAGAAACTTAGATTTCTTACCATCATACTTTTTTGAAGAATTCTTTCCTTTCTCCTGCCACCTCGGTCTCTTCTTCTGTTAGTTGTTATAGAACACTTGATCATCAGAAAACTCCATTTCAACCTTCTCAGCACATCGAACATGCTTTTCATAACATTTAGACTCACGAGAAGCTAATGCCCTTCGATATTTTGGCATTAATTTTGAGTAAAAACGATTGATTTTACTATCAATGTCTCGGATAAAATTTGGAGTATACCTTTCCAATCAAGTGAACCTTTCTTAATAGGCAGCTACTGAGTCTTCATCTTGCCTCAATTCCATGAATTTATTTTCCATCCTAAGAAGAACTGCCTTAGGAAAATACTTCTCATCAAACATACCTTTGAATTCATCCTAGTCAAGATCATCAATCTCATCGACGTCCATGATATTTTTAACCATAGACCACCACTGATCTGCCTCACCCTCCAATCGTAAATAGAAATACTAACCTTTTGATTGTCTGAACACCCCATGACATCGAAAATCTTCTCCAGTGCTTTAATCCACCCTTCAGCTAACACAGGGTCAGATGATCCTCTGAATGATGAGGGATGTTGCCTCATGAAATGTTCCACCACTGAAATGTTCCACTGCGGTTGATCTAGCTGATCTCGTGCATGGATACCAACACCATTTATCGCTTGAGTCAACAACGCCATTAATGCAACAAACTGTTCAGTTCCAGTTCCGACCATCTCAAGATGCTGATTCGGAAGGTTATTTCCTTCTGCATGCCTTCCTAGCACTGCTTCCCTGTTTCCTATGCGGAAAACCATTATGAACAAACATGTCTTAGATGAAGCAACATGGTAATCTTCAAATGCTATATCATTTCAATTTTACCATAAAAAATATTTTTGGATACTAATTTAATAGAATTCTAACTCCAAAAGTTATCAAAACCGACATTTGATACCAACTCTAAGGCCCTATCCTTAAACCATACATAATCTTGAGTTATTACAAGATTACACATTGAGGATCTTTTCAGGTTTAGTTTTTTAGAGAATTAGATCATAAAACATGCATTACATTCCACATATAAACAAAGTGGTTCCATAAAGATAGTATCCTTCATTCCCATCAATGGAAACATATTTAAAATAAAACATGGATTCATTCTTGACACTTCCGTGACACTATCAACATATCATGGACCTTTCCCTTGACCTATGAAAAACATTTCAAAAAAACTTGGGATGAGCATAAAATGCTCAGTAAGGGATATAAAAATAAATGGAAAGGAAACATGGGTACATATATACATTAGTATGAAATCATACTTTACCCATAAAACATAAGAACTTTAACATACCTCATCAAATCGGGAATAAATCATAGAAATAATAAGACATAAAGGTAACTTGAGGCATTCATAAAATTCTTACCTAGGGAGTAACCCTCTTGGTTACGTTTGGAATACCCATCACAGTATATTCCATAAATATTTTCGGAGAAACCATATCGTTTCACTCATTCGCTTTACCCAATGCATTGGAGAGCTATATCGGGCTCACCCGCCCTTAGTTTATAACGGAACCACCCGTCTTCATAATAATTCCAAGAACCTCAACATAATCATATCACATAAAACATCCATAAAGGAAAAGTAACATTCCCACCATTCAATCACATGATATCAATACAACACATTGATATAAAAACATTATTAAAACCATTTTCTATACCAAAATAAAAGAAAACTAAAACATGGTATTTATTTTTCTTTTAAAAAGAAGGTATGGCTTATAGAGGAAGCCGAAACTCAAATAATGGTCACGGTAGCAGAGAAGTCTTTGTTGCCGCATACGTACGACAAAACATTTCAGTTTTTCGTTTAGTAAAATGCTTCACATAAAAAAGATTCCTTTTGGATAAACGTAAATGTCAAAGGGGATTATACACCTTATAAAAGAAGGTTGAGTATAAAAAAAATCTTCCTCAATGAAAGGAGATTGAGACGAAGTCCCATACCTTAGGTCCGACTTGACTCGGTCGTTCTTTAATCTCCGGAATAATAAACGTGAGTTAATTTCTAATTTTTTAAGAAAATTTTTCAAGTTCATTATTCCTTTTATATAATTATTTCAATGTCATGAACACTATGTAGTTATTTAAGTTAATAACCGTCGTTTTAACGATCATTGGTACTTGAGTCAAAATATGCTCTTTATAATTACAAGTTGTTCATGTATCCATTATATCCAGAGTTATAATCATGATTTATTTATAATATATATCATATATATCCAGTATATATATGAATTTATAATATTACATAATCATTTAGAGGTAAGAAATGAAATGCACCGTTCATGGAGACGGTAAGCCGTACGTACGCATGAATGCTACTTTCATTTCAATTTTGTATTTTATAAAGTGGAATCATAATGATATAAAGGTATATTATAATTCCAGAATAATATCATATATAATATCATAACTTCATCCTTTATACGTCCCATATATGGTATTAACGAATCAAATCACATTGAGGGTGCGGTAGTCCGCACTTCCTTAAATAAAGATATCGCGTTTACCCATAATGGGAACCATAATGGTATTCCCAAAATAAAAAATAAAGAATCTTAAGGAAAAAAACATATTATATATCATCTATAAATATATTTTCATCTTAATTTCCAACTTTTAAGGTGTTAAAAGAATGTTGAACAATCATCATTTCTGGAGGCATAAATTCACCAACCACGGAAACAGTATGTCCTTTAGCCAATAGATGTAGGTGTGTGTAAGTGTTGCTCGAATCCTTCTTATAACAAAATCCTTGTATATTGATGATACTGGAGTTTTTACAAAATAAATTAATAAAAAGAGTTTAGGGGGCTATAGAAGCAAAATAAAACAAAAGGACTCAAGAGAAGACATTACCTTAAAATCGGGTAACTCGCTTTGGTTTGAGCTCAAAGGCTTCCTTGGGAAGACTTCTGCCCAAAGTGAGGATTCAAGGAGTAAGAGAGGGATGTGGAGAGACAAAATGGCCAGGTTTTGTCCGAGTCAAAGGCTTTGGGTGTGTGGTTAAGGAGGTAGAGGTGGGGGCCTTTTATAAGAGGAGAGGTGGGGTACTCTTGGAAAGTAAAGAAATGTTACTTTATTTTCAAATGGGTTTCGGATTTTAAAGGTCCCAAATTGATATAATTCTAGGATAAGGTGATAAGGGTTCAAAATATACCCACCAAATAGGTTTTTTACATGTGTATCTCCTAGAGTTTACATTATCATTCCATTTTCTTTAAAGCATCAAATAATGAGGTCATCGCTGCATCATTATGATGTCATAAATAATTTAATTTATTTAATGTCTAAAAATTATAAAAAAATACTACGATGTAGAAAATATTTTTAGATTTTCAATTAATATTTATATTCCAAAAGATCATTTATGTAGACAAAATTAATAATATTTTTCTTAAGTGATACATTCTTTGTTACATTTAACATTCTTTAAAAAATAAAATGATAAAAAGTCACTTTCTCACAAAAGTGAATTCATGGGGCCCCAAAGTTTGGCACAAGGCACAACATGGTCGGAAATGAGACAAACAGTATATTTAGGACACATGTTGGTGTCATTTTTTATTATTATGATATTATTTTATTTTCCTTAACTACCTGATTACTCATTAATCAAGATAATTAAAGATAATTACCTTCATAACTGTTCATAATGTCCTAAAACAAAAGAGTCCTGATTACATAATTTGGACCTTCTGATTCAAAATATGTAATCCATTTTACCAAATTCCAATCACATAAATTTCAATTAATGATTTAAAAATAATTCCCATTTTCAAAAACAAATATCTGGTTTTTTTGAAACAATATCTATGAAAAGTTTGGCATTAGTTTATGTCCAATTTCAAAATGAAATTAATCCTAATGACCAAAATTGGATTAAATGGTAAATATATATTCTAATTTAACTTTAAAACCAATTCAAAAGATAATCTAATTATATAAATAAATTAGATTAAAAAGCATTTTTGATGTAAAATGCAGAATTTTTCACTATTCATTAAAAAATGAACATTGTCAAAAAATATCAAAAAATTATCCAATGTAAATTTCAATGTCCCAATAATAATTTATATGTTTATTTTGACAAATATAGATTATAAAATTGTCAAAATATAGATTCAAAAAGGGGTTTCCATCAAAAGGCAGTAAAATAATTTTTTACAAAATATTTGTGTATTCCATGCTTAAGATTGGATTTATTTTCATTTTAAGACTCTAAAACACTATCTAATTCATTAATAGACATAGATAAAAATATCTATTATTCATTACTTACTTTGGATGTTACACAATCAGAATGGCATTAGGTATTGGTAAACGAATATTTGTACGATCTTGGTGATCCCATTCCAAAAACATCTTTATAGGACATGCATTTGCATAATGACTGTGCACACCACATTTAAAAAATATAATTGATCCCTCAGAAATAACTTCATTCCCTTTCCTCGAGTCAACTCGATGCTTCCTTTTTCCATGGCATGTTCTTGCTTTATTACATTCATTTCCACATCTTTAGCATATTTCTGTCCCTTTGAAACATTTTTCTAGGTGTTTCATTCCACATATTTGAAACATTGGATTTTGAACACACTTACCTTTATGATTATTATGTGTAGTTCCGTAGGGATTTTTTTCTCACATATATGATACCTTATTTAAATCACCAAGGTTTAGGTGGTCAATCATGACTCGAGATAGTGGGTTGAGGATAAACACAAGAATTCTCATTGTAGCACCCATATCATTCAGTTTCTCACTCAGGAATCTATCACACTTCCCTTCACATCCACTTTTACATTGGCTCCTGCTGGATCCAGCCATTTACTGAAACCAAAAAGGTCAGTGTGAGTATATCAACAATAACATCATCTACTAATGAGGAAGATAAATACTAAAATTTATTCATACTCATTCAGTTTATCTAAAACTAGGACTCTTTATGAAATCCTAACCATTTTGGTAATGTCACTTATACTTTGAGAATACACTAACCTCTAAAGTTATCTAAACCGGCCTTTGTTACCAACTATAAGGCCATGGCCTTAAACATTACTTTATCTTGAATTAAATTAATAATTCACATTGAGGATCTTTTCTGGTTTAGAGTTTTAGAGAATTCGGACATAACTATTACATCATAAAATATTACAAAGTAGACACATCTACTCAGTTTCAATATTTTTATAAAATAAAAACTCTTAAAAAGAAACATGTCTAGTTCCATGTTTTTAGATAGCATGTCATTCCTTTATCCTATCATTTATCCTATTCATCTTTATGTCTTGTGAAAAACATTTCAAAAACATGGGATGAGCCTAAAAATCTCAGTAAGAGATACACAAAAAGGGAAAATTGTTTGTTTTTCAAAATAATAAGTAAATCAATATTACTTTTTCATAAGTAATACTTTTCACCTTATATGAAGGAGTAAATACTCATCACTAAATAAAATATCATTTCTTCCTTTTTGTAATTAAAATTATTACCATAAAACCCTTGTAAAGAACCCATAACATATAAAGGTAACTTGGGACATAAACAAACTTAAATGGAATAACCATATGGTCTACTTCCACAAATACTTAATGTAATATCCATAAAATCGACCTCCATACCCAATGAATTGGAGGTTATAATGTAACCACCCATCCTGGTATTCACGGTACCACCCGTCATATGATTTATCACATAACCACCTATCAAATGTCAATGTACCATTATAAAATTATAACACATAAAATTAATATAAAGGAATGATAACATTAAATCACAATATATCATTTAAATATATTGAAATAAAATAATCCTTATCAAACCCATTTTCAATATAAAAATACATAAAAGAATATATGGTATTTATTATATTTTAAAAACATTATGACCTGTTGGGAAGCCAAAGATCAAATAATACTCGCGGTAGCGGGGAAGTTGTTGTCTCCGCATACGTAAGAAAAAAACATTCCTTTTGTTGTTTAGTAAAAATCTTCATATAAAAATTGTACTTTTGAATAAAAGTAAAATTCTAAGGGGAGTTTATACACTGTATAAATGAAATTTGTTTATAAAGAAAAATATGCCTCAATGAAAGGAGATTGAAACGAAGTCCCTTACAAAGACGGTATCCCTTGATTAAAGATAAATAAATTACATAATTATGTATGATAGAAGAATACATCAAATATAAGAGGATATTAAGTGTAAAACAATCAGAGTTCATTCACACATATTCATAGGACAACACATTCAAGAAGTACATGTTTGACCCAAATAATTTAAATTAGGTAATGATGTTCTCTTACCGATTTGGGTAACATTCGAAACGTACATCCCATGAATGAAGGGTCATACAATGAATATGTAAATACCCATATATTAAATTATATTACAAAAAGAATAGAATCATGGGTAGTACATACACCACACAAAAAGAAATAGTGGCACATGTAGTATGAATCTCACGGGAAGAACAGGTGAGATAAAAACTCCTTACCTCGTTGTGATTAATTGAGTCATATGACCAAAAGATAACAAACACCAAATGAATCACATAATACCATGAATAGAATCATGATAATATATATTAAATGGCAGTACAAAATACACCACATGTAATAAATAGGTAGCGAACAATGGAAATCTCATGGAATTGAAAGTGAGATAAGAAATCCCTTACAAAATTTCAGCAGCCCAACGACGCCACTTAAAACATCAAAAAATGGATTGATGAGATCAAATAGGGTATCTAATCATATGAACATAAAAGGAGAGTATGATGGATATAGATATCATACCACAACATAAGAAAAAGTAACTTAACATACTTGACATGAAAATAGAACTTTGAAAAAAAGAGAAGGGTGAATGAATCCTTTACAAAAATTCCGCAGCCAATCGGTGCCACTTAAACATTCATAAATGAATTGATTAGAGAATTAGAGGTTATATCATCATACTAACATAAAATGGATAGTAGGATTAATATAAAAAACATCCTCCAACATAAGAACATGGAGCATAAAGGGATGACATAAAAGAGTGTATTTGAAAAGAAAGAGAGTGGTAGGATCCCTTACATCAAGTCTGACTTGACTTGTTCGTTTCTTTATATTCTTGAATAATAAACATTGGTAAATATATAACTTCCAAAGGAACTATTTTAAAGATTATTATTCAGTTGATATCACATATTATAATGTTATAATAATTGGTTAATAATGTGAGTTCATATAAGACGTTTTTGTTGATGTTTGGTACATGAGTCAAAATGGACTTGTTTGAAAATGATTGTCCATGTAGTTATAATTAAATCATCTCCTGAATAGAAATAATGATGTAAATATTATATATATCCATTAAATATTCATTTTATACTAATCCATAACATTTGGAGATAAAAATAAATGAAATGCACCATTCCTGGAGACGGTAGGCTGTACGTACGCATGAACGGTACATTCATTTGTTTTTCATATTAATGGAATTAAAAATAATTGAGAGATATATATATTATAATTACAGTAAAATATATATGTTATATAGGTCACATATGTTCATTAATTTCATTCCTTATACATTCCATGTATTTCATGAACGAGTCACATCACTTGAGGGGCGGTAGTCCACACTTCCTCGTATTAAATTATCGCATTTGCACAACATGAAAAGTATAAAGGCATGTTTAAATATAAAATTCATAAGAATATAAAAAACATAAATAACACATATATCATATATAAAATATAGTGACATCATATTGGCAACCATGAAAGGTGTTAAGTGAAGATTGAACAATCATCGTTCCGTGAGGCAGAAATTCACCATCCACAGAAACAGTATGTTATTTAACCATTAGACGATGGTGTGTGTATGTGTAGCTCGAATCCTTCACATAAAAACATCCTAGTATATTTAATATACTTGTTTTGTATCAAAATAAAAGAATAAAAAGAGTTTATAGGGTTGGAGAAGAAAAATAAAACAAAAGAACACAAGGGAAGACAATACCATTAAATCGGGTAACTCTTATTAATTTGAGCTCAAATTCTTCCTTGGAAAAGATTCATCTCAAAGGTGATGCTTCAATGATGAATATAGGTATGTGGAGAGAAGAAATGGTTAGGTTTTATCTACGACAAATGCTTGAGAGGTGTGGGTAAGGGGGTACAGGTGGGGGCCTTTTATAAGAGGAGAGGAGGGGCACTCTTGAGAAGTTATAAATTTTTACTTTATTATAAAATGTTTTTCAGATTTTAAAGGTCCAAAAATTATATATTTCCAGTATAAGGTAATAAGAGTTTTAAATCCATCCATTAAATAGGTTTTTTACATTATTAGGGCTTAGATTTTACATTATCTTTTCATTTTATTTAAATCGATAAATAATGAGGTAATCACTACATCATCATGGTGTCATAAATAATTTAATTGATTTAATGCCTATAAATTATAAAAAAAATATAATGATTTATGAAATATTTTTATGTTTCTAATTAATATTTATAGTCAAAAATATGACTTGTATATCCCCATTTAAAAATTGTTTTTGTAAAACAATACATGTTGGTGACATTTTTATTTTAACATTAAATAAAATGTTTTTAATGTCATTTTCCTAACAAAGTGGCTCCATGGCATCCCCAAGTTGACCCATGGATTTTCATGGACTTCCATGACACATCCAATAATGGTAGGACATGTTTCAAGGTCATTTAATATTATTAAAACATTACTTTTACCTTCAATTACACTAATTACCTTTAATCACGATTAAAAACATAAAATTTATTATTCACCAAAAAATTATTTTAATCCCATTAATAAAAACTTTACTTCCTAATGAAAACCATGTTTTTTGGATTTTTGAAATTCAAAACACAGAAGTGGTAAAATTTCATTTAAATGAAAAATCAGTTTTTTAAGTACAACTTAGTGGTTTCACTATTCACTAAAATCGATGTTTCTCAGAAAAATACCAAATATTCACCCGAATCTATATTAGATATTCCGAATTGAAATATGATGTATATTTTAAAAAATTCAAAACATATAAGTTAAATTTATTAATTTAATAATTAATTCCCGCTGTCAGAACAAATAGCGTGTTTTTATGAAACAATATATATCAAAAGATTGACACTAGTTTAAGTCCAATTTGAAAGTGAAATAAATTTCAATGACCACTATTGGATTAAATGGTAAAAATATATTCTAATTTCATTTTAAAACAAATTCAAAAGATAATATAATCAAATAAATAAATTATATTAAAAAGAGGTTTTGAATTAAAATACAACATTTTTCACTATTCATTAAGAAAATGAACTTTATCAGAAAAACACCAAAAGTTTACACAAAGTAAACTTTGATGTCCCGATTCTAAAGAAGAATTTTATTTTGTCAAATAAAACATATAAAATTGCCAAAAGTATATTTAAAAAGGGTTCTCCATCAAAATTTGGTTAATTGATATTTTAAAGAATATTAGAATATTTAGACTTATAATTGGATTCATTTGGGATTTTAATCGTCTATAATTTATTGTAAAAAGTAAAAATATTAGACAAACATATATAATCAATTTATAGTTAGTTCTGTTCATTCCCTTCATTACAACGGCAAGGTGTTATCTACCATTTAAAATAAAATTATTTTATTATTAGAGTGCAACGTAAGATTTCAAAGGAACTCGTTGTTGCGTATTGGTTAAGCCATCAAGATTATCATTCCCTTTAAAGTTATATTAATATTTTTTTTCACAAATATGGATAAATATAAAAATGTCATATTCTTTATTTACTTGGGGTGTTACAATTATAATTTTTCATTCCAAAATGGATGTGGTAATACATGACTATTATTATTTACTGGATATTATAAGGATTCCTTGGAATAAAGAATCTATTTGGGTTATTGTAGACCATTTGAAAAATAAAAAACATTTCTATCCATAATAAAAGACTTTGTCATTAAAAATATTATGATAATTGTATGTTTGATAGATAGTAGTCTGCATGGGATCCCATAGAATAGAGTTTCATACCATGACTCACATGTCACTTTTCACTTATTTAAGGGATTATAGAAGAATGTTCCTATATAGGTTCCAATTATTATATATTTTTACCAACCAAAAGACAGTCACCAGGTTCATACTATTCAGGTTCCAATGAATATGAATTGGGAGAGTGTCTTAGAATAATGTGGGTCTTAGGAGAAGAACCTATCTGTGTAAAATTTCTCATATAAAAAAAGTAATTTGGTTATGATACATATTACACCATATGCAGCTACTAATTATAGGACATGAATATCACCTCTATACTAAATGGTGGAATGTGAGAGGGATTTTTTGAGACTTATTCTCATACTAGAGACATAAGAGTAAATAGAGTTTATTAGGACATATATGAATATGAATCAATATAGATAGAATTAATATGATGATAGATGTTATTAAACATTATAGTTTATAGTGAATGATTGTGTATTGCTTCAGGTGTTAAATAAATTGGGTCAATAAAGGATATAGAGAGCGGGAAAGTTGTCATTGATGTTTGTTGGCCCATTTGAAGATGTGGAGATAATCAAGCCAGTTTCATACGGATTGGCACATTCACAGTGAAATAATGTTATGACTGATGTTTCCCATGTGATATAATACCAACAGAATCACCCCAAAACTTCTATAGTGAACGATTTTGAAAATGATGATCTTGATATAGATGTATCATTTGAGAATAATCTGATACAGAGCATTGTGAGAAAAGGATGCGGGGAAAGTCCATGCATATATATTGTCTATTGTGGCTATATAGACATGTGTAAGAGGAAACATAGGGAGAGGATAATATATATTTGCTTAGTGGCCCATTATTTTTACCTTAGAATCATAGTGATTATTGGGAGTACAGATTAAGGAAAATAAATAAAAATGTGGGGGGATTGTAAGAACCCGACCTTTTATGGACATTTAACCAGCTTTTTTACCGGTACAGGTTTTTCTTAGTATTGAGTACATATTGTATGGATTATTTTTTTGGTGTTTTTGAGGAAAATTGGGAATCTTGGAAGGATGAGGTCATGGGCACTATTTGGTCATATTTTTCAGAAATTGTGCCCCCATGGCCCTTTAAACCATGAAACCCTTAATATAGATAGATTCCATGTATGGATCATAGTCTGGGAAACCATCCACCAAATTTATTGAAATCATCACCCCCTTATAGAGGAACACTGTTAAAGTTCATAGTTTTCCAACAATGATGTGATAAATAAAAATTCTAGCATTTTTTAATTAAACATAACAATAGATTTAAAATTGATATACCCCCCATTTTAAACCAAAACCCACCCTGGATCAGATGCAATTGAGTCCAATCATTTTTTAAATTAATTCCATAGTACCCATACCTACATTCCAGGTTAATCAATGTAATAATTGAGGATCATCATCTACCATTGTATGTGTTTTCATCCCATTTAGATATCCCTATTTATCACCAACTCCTCTTACATGATAAAGGAGGTATTTTAATCCAATGTTGTATCAAGATATAGATTTAGGTTTTTATGATATATTTTATTATATTGGATCTTGGATTTTAAATAACATCATGTTCCTTGTAGTAATTTGGTGGATCTGTATGAAATTTGGAATATCTATTTCCAATAGTTCATCATCAAACATGACGTGGGTTGTCTATTATTCAAATACCAAAGTCCTGATTTCAGTTTCATTTATAATATTTCATAATTTCTATTCGATGATTACTTATTCAGATTCTTGAATTGAGTTAATTAAATTGGTAAATTATTTTATTATTGTGAATTGTTATGATTCTGAATTTCATGAATTGGAATAATTAAATGTTTAAAAAATTATAGGGATATTGGGATTTTAGAATAATATTAATTAATTATGGAATTAATTATTTGGATATTGAAAATATTGAATTGGATAAATTATTTATTGAATTGTTTAATGGATTTCATAAGATTAATTAATTGTTTAATAAATTAATGTGATAAATGTGGTTCATTATTTGTTAAATTAATTGACGGAATTGATGTGGTGAATATAAAATTAAATTAATTAATGGTTTATATTAGATTGATTAATTGGTTTATTAATTAATGTAATTTACATAATTAATTAATTGTTTAATATATTAATAATATAGATGTGAATAATTAATTATATAATTTTTTTAATGGGATGATTTAGATAAGAAATATTTCCAATGGATTAATTTATTATTGAATTATTTAATGGATTATTATGGTACATGTTATATTTTAATAAATTATATATTGTAATGTTGTGAAATATGTGATGAGTTTATAAATTTCATTCACATATGGATTCAGATACTGAATGGAATCAATTTAATTCAAATATTAATTGAGATTATGAATGGTAACCATGGAATTTAGAAATGAATTGAGATGATTACTGCTTTCAGTGAAATTAGGATCTATGTTGAGATAATGAATTATTACAATGGAATTCAGATATATGACACCCATTAGGGTTAGGTAATAATCCAACATGTTCCAAAGTAGGTATTTATATTTTGGGTTTCTATGTGAACACGTTAGTTATAATGATAAATAATTATTAATTGTATAAATGTAAACTAATTACAATATTTCTGGTACTATATTTTTTTATAAAATAACATACACTAATTTTAATAGATATTGTTTTAGACACCACTGTTATGGACTAATAAACTTTACTCCCACCATACTTGAGTTTCCTGGTCAATAACTGACTAGAAATCATGGTTATAGGATATGAATATGTAAAAGGATAAGTGTTACATAAATGAGTCAGGATGAAGAATTAATTAAGGAACGATAATTGATTACTTATTTTTGTTACAGTGCTACCTCAATAAAAGGGTATTGTCTTTTAATGATAGATATTAGACCATATATACTAGTCATTATCCTATAAAATATAGGGAGGCACACTAGAGGTCATGTAGAGCACCACCTCATGGCACCAGTGAGTGGAATCTGGGGTGGTATAATAAAAGTTCATGATTCATGTCTTGATTATATTTGAGTTTTTGTTTCAATTTATAGTTTTTAATCCAATTTGGTTCATGGTTGAATATTTATATCATTGTTAGTTGGTTTAACATTCTTGTATTACATTTTAGTCATAAATATTATAGTGGTTTATTTTATAATGGTTATATTAATTTAGTCATTGTTTTTTTCAAATAGAAAATTGTCCTAAAAATGTTTAGGTAGTCCTTATAAATTATTTCCATACATTGGTTTTTTGGGATTCCACCAAAGGCCTAGTAGCACAAATAATACTTCTCATGACAATGAAGAGGGGATTGATGTTAAATATGGTGTTTTATTTGGTTAGCTCAATTTTCATTATGGGAAAATCAGGTTCAGTTTTATCTATAATAAATTTTAATTCATTATTTTTTAGTACATCAGTAGGGTGGGTTGTAATGAGAAATATCATCAGAACAAGAAATTTAGAGGTTAATGAGGCAAAACTGAACTATTTTTAGTGAACATCATGTTACCAGGGAATCTTGGTTCATGTCTATTTTGAGATACTTCTATGCTTTAGTAAATAATTATCATGGGGTTATCCAATAATAAGATCATTAAATGGATTGATTTAAATTACATTCCACATGGATTTAAAATCATATTTTCAGTAATTATTTATCAATTGCTAAACGATGGTTATTTTTAAAATTTATTCAAAATGGGTTGATTTTCAATTTTAATGATGACATATTAATTACACATTTATAGTGTAAATTATTCAA
The DNA here is from genome assembly GCA_963277665.1 of Viscum album. NCBI lineage: Eukaryota > Viridiplantae > Streptophyta > Magnoliopsida > Santalales > Viscaceae > Viscum > Viscum album. The sequence goes on from OY728136.1 coordinate 1,600,579,268, forward strand.
TTTTGGAAGGAATTATTGGGTCTCATGTAATGTGTTATTTTTAAAATTTCCATCCCTTCACATTATAGATAGTGTGACAAAATAAAAATTCATTATTGTATCAATAAATGGAACTTGAAATCGGTAGTGGCGGTAGGGAATGTGGTTGTACCTGATGCACATGTGAAAGAATCTAGTTTAGGGTGTTGTCCTGGATTTTTATATTGGGGATAAAAGGAATTCAAGGGATGATCCAACTAAAGTGGATCATTCCATTCATTTCTAGATATAGAATCTATCAATATATTATAGTTATTCAGACCCATAAAAATAAGAGGTTTGCATGAATAGGTTTGGATGAATAGGTTGAATAAAATCATTGATCTCTTAATCACAATAGATGAATTTATTATCCTCTTCAGACACAGTACCTTTTTATCATAAATAAGGGTGATCTCTCATTGACAGAGTACACATATATATATTAATTTATTATACTATTCACCAGTATTTTCTAAATGTGTGTCACTAAAATCATGCAATTTTGAAACTGTTTAAAGGCCATATAATCACTAAAATATTTCCATGATTTTTCTTATAGAAATTATAGAGATGATGAGTATAGAACAAGACGATGAAATGGATATCTCAAGTAATACTGTTGGATGATGAATATTAATACCTAAGAGAAATAGTGGGAAATATAATATAGAGAATTAACAGAATTTCCACACCAATTTTCATGGTTGTAATATTAATTGGAATTATAATATAATATTAATGAATCATCCTCCTAAAATAAATCGTAATTCTAGGTATTCAAAATATTTTATTTCAATCACGTGACGTGCTATATTACAAAACCAACTAGATATTATCATAATTACAACCATATGAGAAAACTTCAGTGATTTATTTATAGTGGTGTACGTTAAGGTTCTTTGGGAAAATCTACTTTTTGAAAAATTTAGAATAGTTATACAGGAACAGAAAATCCTAATAATTAAAATTAAAAAAAATTTGGAATCCACAATTACAATATGAATATCATGAATCCTCAAAAAATGCCATCAAAATAGGGTAATAAAGATAATAGTTCATTATGTATGAAATTTAATGGTTCTACGAAAATGATCATGTATAATCACTCGAGATCTTCAATAGGGAGAGGTATAATTATTTTTAATTGTAGAAAAATTAATGATTTATTTTATACAAGTGTGTTTCATTGTTATTTATTATTATTCTATTTATTTAACGAGTTCTCATTTATTGATTATGTATTATATTATTACATGACAATCATATACTATCCAAAGAGAATATTGAGCAGTTATGATAAATTTTTTAATAAATGTTTATAGAGATGAATTGATTTGGCATTTATATGTTCTTATGATTGATATATTGGAATAATTGTTTGTATGAATTAGTTGATATTGTTAAATCATATATCAATTTTTATAAGTAAAAAAGTCACTTTTACAATAGTGGAACACATACAACAACTCTTTTGAGGAAAAATGAATGTAATGGATGGATTAAAAACATTTTAATTTACCAAAGTTGAAAGTATATAAATAAATTTCAAAATATTGACCTTGTAATCAATGGATTATTTTTAGATTTTTAATTTTAAATCAAAAGTTAATCAGTTTACTGATGTGTTTCCCAAAATTTTACCACAGTTTCCACACTTAATAGAAGTATATTTTAGGATTGATATACTTCATGGAAACAATACTATCGCTTTTCTATGTTATTTGATGTAACAAATATATTTATGGGAATTGAATGTCCATTTGGATGAGCTGGAAAAAAATGGTTCATTCTACATATTACATATCTATGGGAAGTACCCATCTTGTTTGTTAAATAGGATGACTAGACTCTAAGGATTTATTTAGATTATTGTATTATTATCCAATAAAAGATAAAGAATTATAATCCAATTGGATGAGTTTATGATAATTTTATTTCAATTGAGTGGATCAAAATGGTTCGATAAAATTGACTTGCATTCCGGATATCACCAATTGTGTGTTTCTAAGAAGAATATGTGGATGAATATTTTATGAACATTTAAAGTTATTATAAAAATATGGTTATTAAATATTTTTTTATATTAATGAACCAAATATATTAATGGAAGTATTCAATAATATTTATCAGAGGCATGTATATTCTCTTATGGTGGAATTTTTGTCTTACATATTATTGTATTCAATGAAAAGGGAAGAGATTAAGAAAAACCTAGACATAGTATTGTGTATCGTGTTGGATAATCATTACTATACCAAACATTCAAAGAATAATTTTTTTACACAATATATATCTTTCTGTTTCAATTATATTTGTAATTATGTCTTTCTATAATCCAAAAAAGATTGAGGTTCTGAAATCAAGGTTTTTGCAAAATAACACCATTAAGATACATAGTTTCCAATAATTTGTGGGTTAGTACTGATATAGTTTTCTTGAATTTTAATTACTATAGTCCCTGATGAAATCATTGTTTTCATGGGATCAATGTTTCCCTTATATCCACACCAATACTGATATTTCTAGAATCATGATAATTGTATGTGGTGTTTTGTGATGCTTTGAGATCTGAGTTGGAGTATGTTCTTATCTAGGGAGATCTTGTTTTTTATGAATCATTAAATTTATTGTTTTTATATTAGATTCATTCCAAACATGATTTTATATTATCTATATTGTTCCATCCTCAAAAATCTTGATGTCATTACCTATTTGGTAATAAATCCACTAAGTTTATATATAATTAGATCATGAAATAACTATTCTAAAAAATAAATATTAATTTTAGCCAAAGAATATGGATTGAGTGTCATATAAATGTAGAATTTTCTTTATATATATACATGGTAATGGACATTCGGTGGATGATTCAATTAGCCTAATGTTATACAGTTTCATGGTGAAAGTGAATTATGATAAACTATAGTTGATTCTAATGAAATAAAAGAAGAAATATGATTGTGAATAATGAGGTAGTGTTGTGGTTTTATTTTGGTTTCTTTTGACCCTAATTTTTATTAAAATGTTAAATAGTCATATGAATAATATTATCAATGTGTGACTATGAGGTCAAATTTCAATAGCATGGTGTAAATTGATGTATATAAACATGAAAGGGGGTTGATGTTTGTGGATTGTCATGAATAGAATAGTGGATGAGATTTTTATAAGATACAACACCCACATGCATGATAAGGAATAAGAGAAATGTAAAAGAGGTATTTTATAGTATTTACGAATTCCAATGATGAAATTGTAGATGATGGTTTTGGATTTTTTAATATGTCTACAAATGATAATTCAAAAACACATTTCCATATGGTTGATAGTGGTTCTGATAAAAATCCATCTTATTTAATTTTTGTTCATTAATATCATTTGGTGTAATATTATTCAACGATATTTATTAGTGAATTAATAAAGATTTGTGGCGTACTAGTTTCGATTGGAGGAGACCTAGATCTATGGATTATGTTTAGTTTTTAGAAATAATTCAAACTATATTATTCGTTATAGTTTACCATGTTTGTGATGTTTCAACCTCAATTTTATGGATAATATATAAGGATGATATATACATTTGAATAAATTCTTATGTATTATGTAATGGTTTTTTTCTCATATGATTAGAATATATTATTTTTTGAGTTCCCATATAACAAAAATAATAAATCCTTGATACCTATTGTTCCTTTTAAATATTCTTATGTCTATCTTATTTGTTCAACTCATTTTTGAGTTGGAATAGGAGAGAATTATTTAGTAGTATCAAGCATTTGGATACAGACAAAAAGAATATTTAGCTGATCAGAATGAAAATAGAGATTGATACCACTTATCATAAAGCAGGTGTGGATAATCATCGATGGATGTAGTCATTTATTGTGAGTGGTCATATCTTCTTGAAAATATCTTCAGGGCATCAAGTCATAAATTTTGGATTGTAGGGAATGTTATCGACTCGATACATATGCCCTTTTTAGTTAATTGAACAACTTAGTGTGGGTAAATATCAGTTGGATTATATTACATGGTTCAATTCAATGAATTATTTGTTTCATGTATCACTATTGAATATGTATTAGCATGATTCATTCAATGTTATTAAATTAGATAATTTTTACCAATTTTATGATTATATACTAGTTCATGTTCCAATGTAGATTATAGAGAGGTGGGAGAATGTATTGTATGGAAAAATAATGATCGTGTCAGGGTTTTATGTATTCCTCTATAGATTCAAGAAGTATAATTAAAAAAAGAAAAGAATTGTCAAGGAATTGCCTAAATTATTTTATGATAATGGTAGGATTCATCCATTCCACTATTAGGAAGGAAAATGATGTGGATAACAATACACACATGTTATAAATAAATTAACCCTTAATTTATGTATTTTGTGATTATAATGTAATTTATTTATGTTTCTCCGGGTTTGGAGTATTTTGGAATAGTTTTATGAACATTCATTAAAGATCATAGTTTGATAACTATTAATAGAAATTGTGAAACACCTCCCTAAAAACCATCTAACTAAAATAGTTTCCAATGGTTAGGTGTACAGTTGGGCACACATTTTGGTCAAATCATGTGTCCAAAAATGTGAAACCATGTGATGTTGTACAGAGTTTTTTAAAATGGTTTTCATATGATTTTAAAACCTTTTTATACAACCATATGATCGGTGTTTGGAGGCAGTTTCTAGTGCATGGTTAGAGAATGGTTTTTCAAAATTTGCACCCTAACAATCCACTGTTATAATATTTATCTATATTTTTGGAAAATAATTTTTATATCACCATTAATCCTTCAATTTCCACCTAGGTGAAAAATAACAAGAATTCTTTTCTTTCAAAATTTTGGAGATATTATTTCTTGGTGAATGTATTTTTGTTGGAGGACGATTTTAGTGGGAATTGAGTGTTATTTATTTTTTTCCATCTTTTTCATCTTGATTATTCCCTTCAATTAATTTATATTATCTATTTGGGATAGATTGATGAATTTTGTTTCTAGTAAATATTATTTATAAATGTTATTATTATAGGAAAGATGATCTATAGATTTTTTTGAGTTTCAATGATGGTTTTTTGAGTTTCTTGTCATAAATTGGTTTCTCCAACAGTTGCGAGGTTTGTGGAATCACCCTCAACACCAGTTGTTAGAACATAATGCATTGGTTAAAAATTAATGAATATCTTGATTTTAAATGCATAACATATTATTGAATCTATTTTAAAAAATATCTCTTGTGATGGTTTGGTGAAATGGTGAATTGGATAGTATTTTCAGAATACCTAAAGATATTAATTTTGAAACTATGATTTTAATATTAATTTATCCATTCCTAATAAATAATTTGGAGACATTTGTTTAAATTAAATTATTATTATATATAAATGTTTTTGGATAATTTGTTTTTCATTTTATTTGACACAAATGGATTGTGTGTGGTCATTTGCATTTACCTGACCCTATGGAAGTGGAGTGTTCCATTGGGGATGATTGCATATTATTACCTTGTGATGACATGGTAAATTGATGAGAATCCACACATGAGTATGAAACTATGACCTGGGAATGAAGGTTTGGATGTGTGGAATGGAATTTTTTTAAGGAAATGGATTTGAAGAATGGGTTGAAAGACTCTTTTTTCACTATGTGGAAAAATTACTAGGTTTAAATTTATTTATTATTTTTTATAAAATTCAATATATTTAATTTAATGTTGTTTATTTAAAAAATTTATCATGTCTATCCTATTCAAATTCAAATGGAATTAGTTGGTGGAAATCATACTGTGTTTAACATTCAACCACTTCATGGGATGTCTGGTGTGTTTGATGATGTGATATATTAGGAATAATGAAAAATAATGGTGTCCATGTTCATTAAAAATTCTTAATTTTAACTTATTCATTGATTTTTCAGAAATATATTTTCGTTTTATTGAATTTATTGAAGAATATATTTGGTTTTAAATCAGTTTTATAGGTTTTATTTAACACATTGTACACTCATATAGTTAATGGTGATTGTTTTCTTTAATTTTTAAGTCAAATTTCGTTCAGTTATATGACATTGTAATCAAGAATCATATTCTCATTTATTTGATTATCGTAATCATGGTTTTGTTTGTGGATTTCAAACAGAAAATCATAAACTAATTTTTTATAAATTCCTTTTTATATTTTCTGACCATTGGCGTATAAGTAATGTCACAAAAAACCTAGTTGATGACCTATAATTTCTCATGAAAACAAGGTGGGTAGTTATGTAATCGGAATGTTCTATCCCGATATTTTATTTGTGATACATGTTATATGATAAAATGGGGTCTCCAAAATATAAGATATGTTCACTATTATTATCTTGTAAATTATTATTGTATAGTGATGTTATTTGGGTAAAAATAATTTCATTAAATCCTAATGCTCATTGATATATTTTTGAATTGTCACAGAACCCTGATAAACATGTAGTTTTATATATCTTCTCTCTGGTATTAATTTTTTTCACATATATCTATTATTTTACCATAGAACATGTTATGTTATATTTTCAATGGTTTTTAGATTATATAATTTTGTGAAGAATGATAAATAAAATTGTTTAATATAAAAAAAAAATTTATAACATGTGATAAAATATATTAAAATATTTACCCATATAAACTCTTATTTGAAATTGATATTGAGAAATCATTATTTAAATATGTTTTTAATATTCAATTTGATAACATGTAAAATAATTTTTTGTGAGACCAAATTGAAAAATTATCAGATATTTGTTAATATATTTTCATAATTATAAAATTTTCATTCTTTAATATGGTTAACTATTATGTTTATATAAATTAAAAAAAACTATTGAATGTGGATTATAAATTAATATTTTAAAAAACAACCTGTTATTATGATTGATTAAAATCTCATTAATTTATTTGTCCTTATTTAATTGGATTTCATAATTAATTATAAAATACATGGTCCATAGTGAGAAAGACTTCTCATAATTATTATGGAATTTAAGATGATTTAATTTGTATTGTTTGGAACTTGACTAGAAATTAATAATTCAATTGGAAAGTATGTAAATGTTTTAAACATTTTAATTAATATGAAATATTGAATAGTTTTTTGTTACATGTATAAATAAGTTTTCAATTATTTGGGATGGATCATAATATATATTATTCATGATATATTAAACCTGATAAGTCATGATTATTATTAATTTTAATTTATATAATAAAAAATGAGGAAAATAAATGTAATTTTTTTATTTTATTTCATTCCCAATATAATTTTTATATACTATACATATAAAAAAGTTTTATCCAAAATTATTATATATTTAATGATATAGAACTATATTATGTTATTACTTATTATTAGGATTCAAAACAGTGTGTTTTTTGGAACAATAAATTCCTTAATATGAATTTGTCACTAGGTTTGTTATTGATATATAGGGTCATTGTTATAATTAAGTAAACATAATTAGCATTGAGAGTAAAATATTCATGATCTGAAATTCCTTGTTACAAGAATACAATTTTGATTCGATAATGTATCAGATCTCATTATGACATTGGTGGTTGAATGTATCCTTTGATGCAAAATCTTTACTTAGTTTTTTATTTTCTAAGTGAATCTACCCCAATGATATTGTATGAAGTTTTTATAAAGTTGTTTCATGGTTATACTATTTATTAACTGAGATTGTTGGTTATGTTCCAAATATAGAGTGATACATTCGAGGAAACTCATAGGGTTGATTTAGTCTCCATTCTTCCTGTACTTTTATGATAATATTTTAATTCTCACGGATGAGAATTTTTTAATATGAATCATATATAAGGGTAATGATTTTAGAGAACTATTAATTTTAATATTTTTTGTTGACTATTGTTATGGGAGTTATTCAGAAATTTTAGATGTTTCTATAAAAGGATTTTGAATATTATAGAGTTATATAATAATTTTTATACATTTAATGAAGTTAATTTTAATTATTTCATTTGTATAATAAATAATAGTTTAAAATATATTAATTGTATTTTAAATAATGTTAGAGATTTTCAGAAATAAAATTTATAACATCTCATTTAATTTTTATTACTAGAATTGGAAATTAAAAATTAAATAAATAAATTAATAATAATTAATTATGGGCATGATTTTGATATTCAAAAAATGTATGGATATTTTACATATAATTTTTTTTAAAATTCTTATTTTTTTAAAAAATGTTTAATGGTAAATAAAATTTTATATTATATTTGCTCATGTATGTTGTGGTTCCCAATATTCATGTAATGGTGGATATAAATTTAGTGAGATTTATATAGGCTGGCCATAATTTCCTTCATCTTTGTATGAGTAGTTATAAATTATTGTTAAATGTATAATGTTCTTCCTAGTTTGGATAAAGGTAGATTTGGTTTTTCAATACGTTCATATAGGTATGTTGGGGTTATCCATTGATGCATAGTGGTTTCATTTAGATTTTATTTATCATGTAAGTGTATTGTGATATTTTTGAATCCTCTTTAAAGATAGAAATTTATATATGTAATGTTAATCACCCCTTATCAAGTTTTTTTTTCATTATTCATCCCCTGTCAGATAATAACTTGATTCTGAAGATTATATATTCATAAAATCCTATGAATTACTAATTTTTTACCAATTTTAAAAAATTCATATATATTTTTAATATTAGTTCACAATTTTTGAAATTGTTTCTAAAAATAAAAATTTAATATTTTTAATAATTTCAAATTCAATGATTTAGGTTTCTATTGAAAATTTAAAATATAAAAAAAATCCATTATCTTCTTCATGTTTTCAATCATGTTGAAGACATATGTTATTTTCGAATTAGATTATAAATAATGTGTGATTCGTATGAACACTCTATCTCATAGATTCTGAAACTTCTTCATATTAATATATTTATTATATTCCATTAGATATAACATGTTTACAATGAATAAATTATAGTAGGTATGTTATCTTATAAATATTAATTTAATTTGAAATTGTGAATTTATCTAGATTTAGCCTCCTCTATGTAAATGAATATGGTTAATCATAACATGATTATAATTTGTAAAATTTTCAAATATTGAATGATTAAATGATAATTTTTTGAATTTATATTGTAGACGATAATTTGAATCTTGTGTTTTATGATTAATAATATATTATTATTTTGGGAACTACAATACAATATTAATTTATACATTATAGTATTTTCTTCTTGTAATACATGAGTTTATATTGTATATGTTGATATTTAAAACTATATAATTACATGTTTATTCCATTTAACTTATAAATTGCATGAATAAAAAAATAAATACCGAGGAAGATCCCCAAACTAAAAAACTATAAAATAATATTTAAATTTTTTAGAAATTATAATATGATTGAAAATATAATTAAATATCTATATTATTACTATTAAACTGGAAACTAGAATTATTTTTGTTAATGATATAATTATTTCGTGTGGAAATATTGTGTTAATGGACTTCAAATTTATATTAATTTGTTGATTTCCTAGGAATGATCAATTTTTTTATAATCCCTATGAATCTTAAGTTTCATGTACCATAACACTATTAATTTTTTACTGCTATTTTTTGAAAAAAAAATAGAAGTGTATGGTATTCATATTATTATTTCATATATCTTTTTTATTTTCATATTAGAATTAGAAATAATATTAAATTATTTGTATATTTATGAATAACATTGAATCATTATATTAATTTTGTAGACATATATATATATATATATATTAAATTTTGATCATAATTCCATGAATGTACTTTTTAAATTTATCACAAACATTACATTATTATATATGATATTCGACTCTATTTTTTGGAGAATATTATGAAAATATATTTTTATATTTTATATTTATTATGAATATTTCAAAAATTACCCTATATGGAAAAATAGACAATCTAGTATATTATCTAAATACTATTTGATAAATGTTAAATTATTTTAAGTATTATTGAAAAATTGATTTGGTGATTTTATGACCTTTTTAATTTGGATATATTTTAGGTCATTGAAATGGGAATAATTGAATGTTTAGATATTTTAATGTGGATATTAAATTAGTTGTAGGATTATTTCAATTGATTGTATCTATTTTTTCCTCATGAAAGTTACATGATTGTGTGTTTTCCATTCATAATATATTATGACACAACTGATATTCTAGGAAATTAAATAACTACATTATACTAGTAATTAGTTGAATATTATAAAATTATCATGCTGATATAATTATCATCATGTTATATGAAGAAATTAATGAAATAATAAGGGTGCTAATATATTTAAAAAATAAAATTTAGTCTTTTGATATTTATTTATTAATTCAACAAAATGTATTATCATTATTTATCATTTCATTAATGTTGATAATAATAATTTAATATAATTTAAATTATTTCATTTATTATAATAAAATCATCCTTATATTAAATATTCTAGAATAAATGGTTTATTTTTCAATATTCTCCATTATAATTATCTATGAAAAAAATAAATTTAATATGTATTGATTATATTGGGATTTATAACTTATAAGATTTAGTGTGATAACCATTATTGTATTGAAAATGTTAAGATGAATGGGTAGAGATTAATAAGGTTGTGTTTGATGAGTAGGTTATCCATTATAAAGATAATGGTCATATGTGGTGATGGTTATGATGATGATTCTGGAAAATTTTATTAGATAGGATAATGATGATCACTTTATATTCCATACATGATATAATTTGAAATTATTTGGAACACTAGGAAATTATGTTGGTGTTTGGAGAATGTATTTATCGTCGGGGATATTTTTATAATTTAATGTATCCATTATGTATTTATGATAATATTTTATCTATATGACTGGTTTTGAATAACATGTAATAGTTTAACATAGTATGAGTGAACCTTTTATAAGGTATCATGGGATGAAACATAGATTATAGGGTGTTTAATTAAATTATTTTGCGTTAGTGAAACAATTTTTTAGGTTATTAACAATCACTTATGATGACTAAATACCCTACATTAGAATAAAATAATAATTTATAATATGTTCATGTGTCCAGGATGACAAAAATATCAATCAATATAAGGAAAATGAGGAAAAAATAATTAATTCAAAATAAAAAAAATATATTATATATAATACATGTATTCTATTTTAATATATATACAAAAATAGATGTAGTTGGGTGTCATCTTGTATGATACATATATATCATCCTAATTCATGGTAGTTTCACATTGTATGGTTGTTAGTTATATATACTCTATATGTTTTATTATATCCTAATGAAACAACCTAGAATGAAATGGAAATTAATAAAAATAGGTTTTTCGGGTGTTCTCCCCAACATCTCGGATGAAAATTATATGGATGTCTTAAACCCCCATCCTCTAGTCAATATTCTATTGTTAGATTACCTGTTTATATGCATGGGGTTATTAAATCTACATCTATGTTGTAGATAGTGATGTATCAAGGTTATCATGCATTCTTATATCTGGTAATCATCGATCTGTATTCTCATGTGTGAACATAAATTTTCTATTTTTTCACGAGTAATAATACATTTACATGGTATATAGTTCCTTAGAGACTAATACTTTTTTATATATTAGATAATAATGATAATAATAATGTGGTGGATATTATTCTTGATGGATATATGATATGTTATCTATAGTGTGGGAAATAGTTATATAATGCTGAGGTCATACTCATATTATCGATGAATTGAATTATTGAAAGGATGATGGATCAAGATATTTTTTGATTCAAAATGAGAGAATAGAAACATAAAATATGTGTCTAGGATATACCTTCATCTATATTGTAAAAAAATCCCACATTTATGTGTTATTTAGTTAGTGATCCATTATTAGGATGATAAATTGACAATAATATTATTCAATTTATGTGTAAATTTTATTTGATTAATCACTATTATTTGGTATGATTTAGTCTCAATTTTTCATTATTGGTATAATGGAGGATCCAATTGAGTATAAGTTTTATCATAACCAAAAGTGTAAATAACTTATTTTAGAGGTTTTAAGGATTTTTTTGAGATACCTAGACATTGGTTGTTAGAGGTGTTTTTTTTGGAGTTTTTTGAGCTTTGAGGGCACATCCCATGATTTGTTTTAGTATATTCCATTTTTTTAGTTTGATAAAAATATAACCATGAATTGGGATGACATTTTTTATTATCATTATGAGGAGTTATTTCATATATTTATCTTATAATATAATAATTCTCATATATTTTTATTTGAAATTTCTATACATTGTTTGTTAATATACACATCCTCGATGTTGATAACCAATATATGTTTTATGGAAGGTTATATGGGTCATTATTATTATGTCATAAATCATATCCATGGGTTGATACATTTAGAGAGATGGAATATAAAAATAAATAAATCATGGTATTGAATATAGGGACAACAAATCATTACCATAATTTCATAAATGTTCTAATGTTATTGAATCATATATATAATGAAAAATAATATATTAATCACTAATATAAAACCTATATTTAGGAATGTTACCAAAAATATAATTCTTTCAAAAACTACTTCAATAAATCTGTATCCTTGGTACAAATTATTTTTGACATTGAATATTATTATTTTTTTATTATTTATTTTTAAAATTGTCATAATCACAAAGTTGATTTCCTACTATTGGTAAAATTTTCTTCTTCAAAAATTATTTTTAATAGAATAATAACAATTTTTCAATGATTATTTATTTCCAATTTAATTATGTGATTAAAAATTATTTGAATAATAAAAAATGTTATTTTAACTAATGAGTTATAATTATTTAAGCACTAATTTTTGGATATAATAAAATAAAGGGTGACATATGGTAATAATAAATGAATGTGGAGGACCCATATATTTAAATTTAAGTAGGAAAATTACGGGGAACTCAATTTTATGTTACTATCATAGAGTGGTCCAATCCTTTGATGGGTTGTGACCTATTATTGTGGGCCCAATAAAATTTTTCTTGATATATTTACATATAAATACTAGTACATTCTATAATGATTGGGACACCACTCATGTTCCTTGAAGATCTGACATAAATGAGAGAACATGCCAAGTATATTATAAGTATGGAAATTTTTTTTTATATTTTTAATCTAACAATACAATAATAATAAATATATCATCAAAAAAGTAAGCATCATTAATTTCTTATTTATAAACACCTTTATAAGGTGGTGATGAAAAAAATATTAATAGATCCTGTATGATGTTTTTTTCATGTACACACGACTAATGGTTAAACAAGCCAATAATTGAGAAGAAATGATGATTTTTTTGGTAAATTTTTATTCTAGAATAATATTTTAAAGCTTTTAAATACTTTCATTCCAAATATCCACCCATGTTTTAAACCATCAATGGATATCATGAACTAATAACCATATCAGTGTAAGAACGAGATAGTCCATATAGAGGCATGATTGATTCTATTTTGTTTTCCTTAGTATATAGAATGATTAAAAAATATTTTAAAATTTATTCTAGTAAAATTAATTTATATTAATAATATATATTTGTTATTTCATTATGGTTCCTTAAAAATGTTTTCAAGATGATGATGAAGAAGAAAAGTCTAATGATCAAGAAATTATGAATATGAGAACATGAAATTTTCAATTTAAATCTAGATTTTTTTATTCTAAATAATTATAACATGAAGATAAAAAAACATGAGTGTAAAGACTTGAAAATTTCAAGGATGACTTTTTCTTCATTTCATAGGAATATTATGAGTCTGTGACTTCTAATGACACTTGATTCCAAGGCCCTGTGTGCCCAGAATCAATTACTGAAATTTTGTCGGGTACTTTCAGTAAACGTACGGGCATGTTTTTCTATATTTTGAACTGGTGCTCGGAATTGAAATCAGAGGGCCCCGATGAACTCACAGCGCTGATAATTCTTTAGGGGAACTTTTACCGTAGTTGCGTTTTATGCGAGTTGAAAGTTTAAATTTGGGGGTTAGGTAAATAATTAAATAAAATTATTTAGAACAATTTTATACACCATGGTGGTTAAATCCTATATGGGGAAGTTAATGGGGGGGCCCACCCCCACATAACTTCACATGTGTGGATATTTGTAAGGTGGGGCCCAGAGGAGCCTCAACCTTTTATCTACCTGGAAATCCCCCTTAAAATCCCTTGTATTTATTATGACAACCATTCTCTTTATTAATTTTGTTATACTCTCCACCTTCATCCCAATTTAATTTCCAACACAATATAAATAATTAAGGGTATTCTCCAATTAATTAATTATAGTGTTTAATTCTTAAATAAATTGTTGTGAGAATAAAATAATCGGAGGAGCTATTATTTTTGTTGGGCAATTGTGATGTTGGAGAAAACCTGGGAACGCTTTGGGGAAATAGATAAAGAAAGCGTTCACTCTTCAACGAACAACGCCTCAAATGAAGAACATCACCCTCTTCTCTACGACGCCAGTTCCACGAAGAACATCGACACATCTTCCTTTCTCTTTTCTATGACGTCATTCTTCACGACGCCGTTTACCATGATGTTTGTCTTCTGTGGATCGATGATGTGGGACGTCTTTGTGAGGTAGGAGAATATTTTATATTTCACATTTATGTGGTTTATACTCTCGAGCATGAGAGTTTATTTTTTGGATATATCATTTTGGATTCCATACCCCAGTTTAAATTTCTCATGATGAATGCGAATTAAATAAATTAATTTGTGGATCGATAAACAATTGATTGAATTAATAATTTCTTTTTTATCTTAAATTTTAAATTCTTGAAGCATGATAATTATTTAATTTCCAATTCCCCATGATCTTAATTCTCAAAAACTATGGCCAAACTAACACAACTATTGATCCGCACGTTGACCGTGATCTTTCCTTATACATTGTCCGCACATTCTTCGTGTGTTCTTCATACACAAATAATTATGCGTGCTAGAAACTCAATGTTTCCTTGATCACGACATACAGATGCGAAGATCATGACCCAAGGGTCACAGATATGCATTCATATCTTTTTTCTATGTTAAATCGAAGTTGAAATGGAGTGCGGAATGATCTCGTGGCATGAGTAGGGTGGTCTGGCGGAGCAAGGTCTGCAGAGCGAGGCGTTCCAGTCAGCAGGACAACGCGGTGGCCAGCAAAAGGCGGGTGCGGTGGAAACCCGAAGGGCAGTGTCCATGTGGTGAAGGGGCAGCCTGTTTATTTTTTCACTGTTCGGGATTCCATTAGGAGGATTGATGTGTGACGGCTGGAATTAGGGTCGAGTGTGACTGAATTTGGGGTATAGAGAATATATTGGAGAGAGAATTGAAATATGGTGGAGAAATAATAAGTCAAAATAACAATTCATCAATCAAAGGTGGAGTGAGGTGCGCAAGGATTTTGTTCATTGGATTTGGATTTGAATAAAAAAATGATTAAATTAAAATAAAAATAATAATAATATAATGATGTTATTTTTATTTTCATTGGAAAAACTGTATTTTTTACTGTATATTCCTCGTGCGACCTCAATTTCATGAACCGTCAGTGGAAGGGTGAGCTTGACTTCAGGAAGGAATTTATGAGTCCAATATTAAATGTCTTTTTTGGGTTTTTGGATTGGGTACCTGAAGCGCTCGAAAAATTATAGATTTAATATTATTATTAAATCTTTGTCCCGCCATAACTCATGTGTGCGACATCGGATTGGCTTGCCGTTAGTGGCGATGTAATCCGGTCATTAACAAAGTTGATTCAAGTCTAATGTTGGATACTAAATTCTGTTTTGTGGCTCGGGCCCACGAAACACCAAAAAATGATAATATTATTATTATTACGGGATATTGTATCAGACATATCTCTCTTATATGGTGTCAGAATGATGAACTATCTATGACATTATGACCCTAAAATTAAGACGGATGTTTCAATACCAATTTTGGAGATTTAAGTCGAAGTCGAGGTACAGGCCCCATGAGGCCCGTTTTGCGCGTGTTGTGGTGAAATGAAAAATTTCACCAGCTATCTGTTTTGGAACAATGGGTAGTCCAACTTGTGTGTTTTTCGGTAAGGATTGCAATGGTGTGATCGGTTTGGTTAACCGGTGTCAATTTAAGTACGAATGGGTTGGATCGAACATGAATCTAACTGGGCCCTCGAAGTGTAAATATTTATAACTTGAAGAATAAATGTCTGATTGACCTACCGTCGACTGCATTGTATTTATCTTAATGAGACGAATCATTTGGAATACTACACATGAGGTTTGGACATAGATGGTGTATGTCCAGGTTGGATTGTACCCGAAATCCTACCGGGCCCCTAGAACAGAAATGCTCATAACTCACAGATCGGGCATCCGATTAACGCGTCGTCTGTTGTGTTGAAACCCCTATGACGTGATGGTACTTTCAGATACATACACATGAGATTACATAACACTTGGAAGTATCGACCGGTAGCTCGTGGAGGCGACCCTCAATGAGATGAGCGTGTGGAGTGTGGAGTCCTAGTAGTTGTCGACATGACATCTGCTTGACCGATTCGACTCGGAGTGATTCGATTAGCCTATTGGACTGAGTGCCCAGTATTTGGGGGCAGACCCACAACAGAAGGAGCACCTGGTAGTTGGAAACAGTCCCGTTGTACTCAACTGGAAGAGTACCTATGTAGGGTACTAGAGAGAGCGCCCTGTATTTGGCATCCGACACACAACAGATAGAGCTCATGATATTTATCAGCAGACCCGCGATACTTGACATGAGGAGTACCTCATTAGTCTAAGTATAGTGATTATCACCTCATAGTCGTGATAGGGCCACTATACATGACAAAGGAAGATTTTTAATGTATTTGTGGTTTCAATAATTAAAATCTTGGTTTGAGCTGAGTCGTTGACCTTTTTATTTTCCTCATGATTGAGATGGGTTACTTGATAACATATGTGTATGTATGGGAATATAACTAAGCAATGGTTATACGTTGATATATATCTTTGTGGTTTATCCTTTTGGATTTTAGTGAGACGTTGAGGGTCTCGGGGTCCCTTCTGAGTATCGTTATACTCACCCATGGACGGGCTATGCCCGCACCTCATTGTATTGGATGCAGATGACAGACATCACTGACCGATGCGGAGTATACGAGGACTGGACGGTACCCGGAGGTGGACACTCGGTGTGACAACACACGGAGAAGATTGATAAACACGGAGTGCTGAGGAGGACATCTGTACCTACCATTCAGGTAGGAACCCAGAGGGAAATCCAGGAGATGCTTCACCATTAACTTGTTTGTCTTTTCAGCTGTACTTTCTTTCTTTTTTAGTTGTACCTTTCTGTTGGGATTGTATTTCCGATCCCATTGTACTTTCATCACACAAGTTATACTTCATTACTTAGTGATTGCTTCTTCTTGATCTTTGGTTGGATAAATTTATGTTTTATAAAGGCAATGTCTTCCCAGTTATAGGGATTTACACATTTGTTGCTAGTCTCCAGCCCCTGGCCTATGGAAGGCGAGCATGGGGTAGTTACAAAACGGGCCACGGGAGACAGGTCGTGAGAAATTGGTATCAGAGGAGTCATTTATACTTTAGAACTTATAACTCTGATATTTCTTTTTTGTGAAGCAATACTATTAAGGGTACCAAGTGTCGTTTTTAGTTCAGGAAGTCCAGTGTTGGTGCGGCCGCCGACATATCCATACACCATGACCCTAACTTCTGAATTCAAACTCAGTGCAAGAAATCACAGATTTGTTTTGTGTATTCAAAAGTTTTCTTTATTTATACTCAACAAGGTTATCTCACCAGGTATAGTATTTTGACTGTGTGGAATCTGTTCAGGAAGCCTCCATGCAGACAGTCAGTTGGAGTTCTGAGAGAGTACCCGATGACGTCCCACCGAGCGGCGAGGCTCTAGTGCAGGGCCCTCTTACTATGTTGGAACTTTTTGGTGGTGTACCAGCATCACCTCCACCCATTGGCTAGAAGATTCAACAATCCGTACTGGCAGATAGTGCACGCTGACAGAGCATGATTCACGAGTTGCAGCAGTAGAGGTTTCTGAGGTTATGAGGCGAGACAGATTCTCAGGCAGCAGTGGACTGGGTGGTGGCGATTGCTAGAGTTCTACGCCAAGATTAGACACTAGTATAGCAGATGGTGATCTTGTCTACTATTTTTTCCTAGTGAGTGACCATGATATTGGTCCGCATAGTCATAAGGCTTCGGTACGTGGACCGATGCCTGAGATAATACCTTCAGGTTGTGTTCTAGCTATATCACTACCCGTTGGTCTATAGTGACAAATGGTGGTACCGGTAGATAAAACATGTAGGCTTAAATCCTTCAACCTATTTCATCATGAGATACCCCTCGGGTTCTGAGGCGATCCCGACTCACAGGTGGCAGAGGAATGGATTGAGGAGGTGTATGTGAGTTTTCTACAGCTTATACAGCTTCGGCAGGATAACATGTTGGTAGTTGATAATTCATCGAGGCGTACCTACCATTCCTGGTACTCAATGAATATGTTGCGATCAGTGCTTCAGGGCTCGGACATCTGAGCGAGGTGTGTTTAAGAACAGCAGAGCCAACACATTTCCTCTATGAATTCCTACTCATGTTAGGGTGCTAGAGAGAACCATGGTGGTTGAATGTTCTTTGTCTGATTGGATATAGCCAGTGAATTTTAGCAGTGGGAAGCAGGAAACTAGCGGCAGTATCAGAGACATGGGTGTGAAAGATGTTTTTGGAAGAGGATATGTCATGGACAGATAAATCTGATGGGTAGTCGACATTGAAGAAGATCTAGGAGAGAAACATGATGTGGTGTACATTTCAACATGTTACAACAACCAACCCTTGTAGTCACCACCTGGATTAGGGAGATGGAGGGTAGGGGAAGAGAGTAGATGCACGCAGTCAAGGAGTATAAACCATAGGCTATAAGAATGATTTGAGATACAGTTTGTGTCTACTACTAGCTGACATATCAATAGACATAGGTACTAATCATTCCTTCATTCCACGAATCATCTCCCAAACCTAGAGTTTCCGGTTAAGCCGTTGAATTGACCCTCACGTCTGGAGATACCTTTGGGAGGAGACTCGATAATCACACTTATGCTACAGTGTGATCTGAACCTTGATGCGAGTGGTTTGTTTGGAACTTCTTGGTGGCAGCGTCGAGGCCTTACGACATTAGTTTGGGAATGGACTGGGCAACCACAGATCAAACACAGATTGACTATATTAGGAAAAAAGGTTTTGGTTTACCTACAATGTTGGTATGTGTTTTCATTGTTCGGTGGAAAGTAAACCCCATGCACCATAGGATGGAATCATACATATGTGTGTGCATTCAATCACTCATGAGATGGCCAGAAATAGATTTCTGCAAGACTTATTCAGAGTTAATGCACTTCTTTTAGCATTGATGAAGAAGGGGAAACCCCTCATGTGGACAAAGAGATCTCAAAAACCTTTTCCGGAAATGAGGCAGAGGTTGACCAGTGTGATCATCTTTTTTCTACAGAGGAAGGTGCAGATCTTCTAGGAGCAGGTGAAGACTGCACAGAGCAAACGGAAGTCCTATTCTGATAGGAGACAGAGACCACTGGAGTACGAGGATGGTGACATTGTTTTCTTACGGGTCTCACCTCAACGTGGTCTACAGAGATTTGTCCAGGGAGGAATGTTATCTCCATGATTCATCGGACCTTTTAAGAATATTAGCATAGTAGGGGAGGTGGCATACTGCCTGGGCCTTCCACATCAGTTGCACCGGGTGCATGACATCTTCCACGTATCGTAGCTGAGGAGATACGTGCACGACCTGACACACAACATCAACCATGGAGAGCTAGATATGGATGAATGGGAGACATTCATGGATGTTCCATTAGAGATTTAGGATCGACATGAGTGGGTCCTTCGAGGAAAGTTGATTCCTCTGGGGCACTATTGTTGGCAGCACAGGAACATCCAGTATATTACATGGGAACGTGAGGCTCAAATTCATGCTCAATACCCTATTTTGTTTCCCTAGTGTGTGTTGAAGCCTTACGAGGACGTAAATCCCTAAGGTGGTGAAGGTCCTAGGGACACCCTGAGAGGGGAGGGCTGAATCAGGGTGACAACAATTTCTTTTAATTTGATGGATCTTGTTCCCACATTGGTAGGAACTTGTTGATCCTGTATGATGAATATGATCAGAAATCAAACATTCACATGCACAGAGAAGACGCATCACTTTTTACTTGGTTCACCACAAAGGGATACGTCCAAGGAGCATACACCGGCATGTTTTCGGTCGTATCAAATTCAATTAATATTTACTAGATGTGTATTACAATGTTTTGGGCACATTCACTCTATCCCAGGATCACTGCCTTTACAAAGGATCAGGGATAGCTCACTGCTTCCCTCGAGTCACTCCCGTTGACTCCCCCTATCTCACTGCCCTTAGTGAAGTCACACTCAGTTTATAGACATGAAGGCCTCTTCATCATAGCATAAGAATGAATCCTCCGTAGTATTGAGATGCTCTATTGAAGTCCAATTCTCACCAGATGATGAATCTCGCTTTGCGCGGAGGTTATCGGGTGATCTTCAAGCTTTCGTGCAGCTTCAAGAGGACATATGTACTTTAACAACCCTTGCGCACTTCTCCAAGCCTGGAGCACATGTTTCAATCCCGGCACGCAATTCACATGCGTGGTACTAATTCGGCACGCAGGTGACACCAACCCACTTGCACGACACTGCCTCTTTTATCGCTGATCTTGTGCGATGTTGCGCGTTTAACTCCCCAACCGCATTGGTCGCGCAACCAACATCCAGCGCGCAACCTCTACATGCGCGACCCAACAACCACTTTCGCAACTCAAATACATTCACGATGAGAGCTTGGAAAATTTATAGGTCTTGAACTCTGTCCCAAATGAGGAGGGGGTTCCTCTATTTATTGGCAAATTGTACCCCCTGCGCGGTGGTGCGCAAGTCTTCCCACAGCGCGTAGGTTCCGGAGCACAGCTCATCCTCCCTAACCTCTGTCGTGCTACTCACTTGCGTGACCACACAAATACTTTCATGACCTTCTCTCCCTGGCCATATTTTGAAGTTATAATATTGAAAAACAATAGAATCCCATGATTCTAATCCTCATAGGCATCGGTGCAAAAGACTCTTCACGGCGCGCACGTCACTTGCGTGACCAGCCAAAAACATGTGCGGACCTTATCCCTTTTCCATTTTCCCATGTTCTGATATTAAAAGACATGTGGCGCGCACGATTATTCTCCTTCAAGTATGTGGCGCGCAAGTATTTTTTCCTAAAACACTTTTCTCCATATGTTTATTTTCAGGCCCAAAAATTTTTCAATCACTTGGAAACGGTGCCACCTTCAATACTGTTGTCAGCTTGAACTGTATGATCTCTTTGCTGGTACACATTCTGAACATCCACTGAGGATTTAGAACAAACACAAACCATACGCCAAATCACGCTTAGAAGAATATTGTTCCAACATGTGGGAGTAATTTATAAACCTAGAAATTTCAATGAAATTTAATTCATAATTTCTATCGAATTTTACGTGTCTATGGCTTCTAACGTCACTTGATTATGAGGCCTAGTATGCTCGTAATCAATTTCTGATTCTTTTTTTGGGTACATTCAGTAAACATACATGCGTGTTTTTCTATCTTTTGAACTGGTGCTCGAAATTCAAATCGGAAGGCACCGATGAACTCACAGCGCTGATAATTGATTAAGGGCACCTTTACCATAGATGCGTTTTATGCAGGTTGAATGATAAAATTTGTGGATTAGTTAAAAAGATAAATAAAATGGTTTATAACAATTTTAAACACCATGGTAGTTAAATCAAACATGGAAAAGATAATGGTGGGTCCCACCCCCTCATAACTTCCCATGTGCGGATATTTATAAGGTGGGGCCCACACGAGCCCCGACATTTCATCTTCATTGAAACCCCTCTTAAACTATGTTGCATTTATTGTGATAACCTTTCGCTTTATTAAGTATTTTAAACTCTCAACCTTCCTCCCAATTATATTGCCATCATATTATAATTATTTAAGGGGATGTTTCAATTAATTAATTATATTTTTTGATTCATAAATATATTGTTTTGAGAATAAAATTATTAGAAGAACTATTATTTTAGTATGGAAATTGTGATGTTGGATAAAACCTGGGAATGCTCTAGAGATATAGATAAATAAAGTGTTCTTATCTTCGACGAAAATACCTCCAACGAAGAACGAAACCCTCTTCTCTATAACGCCGGTTCCATGAAGAATGATGACACACCTTCCTTTCTCTTCTTTGTGACGCCGTTCTTCGCAACGCCTTCTACCGCAACGTTCTTCTTCTGTGGATCGATGACATGCAACATCGTTGCGAGGTAATGGAATATTTTAAATTTCTCACTTATGTGGTTTATACCCTCGAGATTCAACATTTATTTCTAGGATATATCTTTGTGTTTTCCTTACACCTGTTTAAATTTCTCATGATGAACGTTAATTCAATAAATTAATTCACAAATAGATAATCAATTGATTGAATTGATTTTCGTCTTGTTTATCTTGAATTTGAAATTCTTAAAGCATGATAAATATTTAAATTACAATTCCCCATGTTCTTGATTCTCAACAAAGATGGCCAATCTAACACGGCTATCGATCCACACTTTGACCGTGATCTTTCCTTATTCATTGTCTGTGTATTCTTCGCGTGTTTCTCATCCCCAAATAATTAAGCACGATGGAAACTCAATGTTTCCCCGAGCACAATATACTGACGCGAAAATCTCGATCTGGGGATCATGTATATGCATTCGTATCTTTTTTCTGAGTTAAATCGAAGTTGGAATAGAGTAAAGAAGGATCTAGTGGCATGTGTAGGGCGGTCTGGCGGAGCATGGTCCACAGGGTGAGGCGGTTCCGGTCAGAAGGACTACGCGGTGGCTAGTGGAAGGCGGTGCGGTGGAAACTCAGAGGGCAGTGTCCATGTGAAGAAGGGGCATCACATTTATTTTTTCATTTTCTAGGATGATGTTATGAGGATTGATGTGCAATAGCTGGAATTAGGGTGGAGCGTGAGTGAATTTGTGGGATAGAGAATAGATTGAAGAGAGAATGGAAATAAGATTGAGGGATAATATGACAACATAAAAATAAATCAATCAAAGGCGGAGTGAGGCATGCAAGGATTTTGTTTGTGGGATTTAGATTTGATTAAAAAATGATTAAATTATATTACTAATAATAATAATATAACGATGTTATTATTATTTTCGTTGGGAAAACTGTATTTTGACAGTATCTTCCTCATGCGACCTCGGTTTCATGAACCGTTAGCGGTAGTGTGACCCTAACACTAAGATAGAATTTTTGGGTCCAATACAGAATGCCTTTTTTGGTTTTCTGGATCGGGTACCTCATGCACTCGAAAAATAAAAGATTTAATATTATTATTAAATCTTCAAACCACTATAACACATGCATGTGACATCCGATTGGATTTCCGTTAGTGGCAATGTAATCCTATAATTAATACTGTTGATTCAAGTCTAATGTTGGATAAGAAATTCTTGTTTGTGGCTTGGTCCCACAAAACACCAAAAAATAATTATATTATTATTATTACGGGATCTTGTATTGGACATATCTCACTTATATAGTGTCAGAATGACGTACCTTCTGTGACATTGTGACCCTAGAATTAAGACTGATGTTTCAATACCAATTTTGGATATTTAGGTCGTGGTCGAGGCATATGCCCCATGAGTCCCGGTTCACGTGTGTTGCGGTGAATTGCAAATTCTTCACCGGCTATCTGTTTTGGAACACTGTGTAGTCCAACTCATGTCTTTTTCAGTATGGATTGCAATGGTGTGATCATTTTTGTTAACCAGAGTCATTTTAAGTACGACCAGGTAGGATTGAACATGAATCCAACCGGGACCTCTGAGCAAAAAAACATATAACTTGAAGACCAGACGTTCGATTGATGTACCGTCGACTACGTTGGATTACTCTTGATGAGACAGATCTTTTGGCATACTTCACCTGAGGTTTGGACGTAGATGGAGTATGGACGGGTTAGATTGTACCCTAAATCCAACAGGGCCCCTGGAATGGAAATACTAATTACTCATAGACTATGAATCTGATTGACGAGCTGTCTATTTCCATGAGACCCCTATGACGATGTGGTCCTTTGAGATACTTCCACGTGAGATTATGTTACATGTGGAAGTATCGACTGGTAGCTCATGGAGTGGACCCTCCCAGAGACGAGTGTGCATAGGGTGGAGACCTAGTAGATGTAGACCTGACAACTACTTGACCGATTCGACTCTGAGTGATTCGATTAGCCTAGTGGATGGAGCGCCTTGTATTTGGCGGCAGACCCACAACAGACAGAGCACCTTTTAGTTCGCAGTAGACCCACGGTACTCGATGGGAGGAGTACCTCTCGATGCTATTAGAGGGAGAACCTGATATTTGGGGGCATACCCACAGTGGCTGGAGCGCCCTGTATTTATTAGTAGACCTGCGGTACTTGATAGGAAGAGTATCTCAGCAGTCAAAGGTTAGTGATTAGAGCCTTAGATTCGTTATAGAGCCAATGTACTTGACAGAGGAGGAGTTATCCTGTAGTTGTGGTTTCAATAATTAAAATCATGGTTTGAGATGAGTCATTGACCTTTGTGTTTTCCTCATGATTGAGATGTGTTACATGATAACTTAGGTATATGTATGGGAATATACATAAGTAAAGGTTATCTATTGAGATCTTTTTTTGTGGTTTATCCTTGTTGGATTTTAGTGATACCTTGAGGGTCTCAGGGTCCCTAATGAGTTTCGTTATACTCACCCCTGCACAGGCTATGCCCGCACCTCGTTTTGTTGGATGCAGACGATAGACAACACTGATCGAGGCAGAGTATACGAGGACTGGATGGTACCTGGAGGTGGACACTCGACATGACAGCACACGGAGTAGACCGATAGATGCGGAGTGTTGAGGAAGAAATTTGTACCTACAAATCAGGTAGGAAACCATAGGGCAATCCAGGAGCTGCTTCACCATTCAGATGTTTGTATTTTCAATTGTACATTCTTTCATTTGTAGCTATACCTTTTTGTTGGGATTGTATTTTCGACCCCCTTTTACTTTCAGCACACTTGCTATACTGCTTTACTTAGTGTTTTCTTCCTCTTTATCTATGGTTGGGTGAGTTTACGTTTTATAAAGGCAATTCTTTTGCAGTTATTGGGAATTACGCCTTTGGTTTTAGTCGCCATCCCCCTGCCTATGGAAGGCGAGCATGGGGTAGTTATGACACAGGTCCCGAGAGATGGGTCGTGAAAGTGAGAATGGGAATTATTATTTGATTTTTATATAGATATATTATTAAATTTTAATCTATATATGTATTCTAATACCATGGATGGTTTCTATATTTATAAGTGTAGTGAAGTGTAATTTTTCATGCACTCGATACATTTAAATAATGGTATGTCTAATAATGGTTAAAATTGTCAAAAGTGTAAAATAATGATAAGGAGATGGTATTTCAAAGATACTGATATTCTACCCACTTTTAGGAATCTTTTCTTAAATCTTTTTTGACATTTGAACATATTAAAACTCTTTTTACCAATTTATTACATTAACCATTGAAACTAATGTTTTAACCCTCTTTAATAATCTGTAATGAATGAAATTATAATTACCATTCTAAAATAATATTGGATATTTTAATTTCAAATATGACAAATATTTTATTAAATTAATTCACAGTCGATAGAAAAGTGAAATATTAATATTATCACACAAAACATGTAATTAATTTCTTTTATAAAAAGTGTGTTTGTAAGAATATGAGTTTTGTGTATTATAATTTTATTAAGGAAAATTAAATTCCAAATATTTTTTATTTTTTTATAAATAAAATATAATAAGTCTTTAAAATTAATAAAAATTAGAATACCAACAATATAACGTGTTATTCAATAAAAAAGCCAATTTTTTCAAATATGAATGAACAGTTGAATATATTTTAAAATTTCAAAAATTGTTATTTTATGATTAACATGATAAGATATAATAAAATAACGTTAAATCCTTAGAAATATATGGATCAACTAATATGTTTTATAAAAATCAAGTAATTACTTATAAAATAATATTTTAATAGAAGTAACAGTTTTATCATATATTATACTATTCACAATTCAACTCTAAATACTTTCTTATAGTCTCTAAAATTTCATTTAATGATAATTCTGAAATTTTTAATTGAATAACGATGTTAATATTTTATGAATATAATTATAAATTTATTTAATTATTTGTTTCTATAGAAAAAAATTAAAGAATAAATTATTTTATTTTATATTAATATTTTAATTTTCATTTATATTGAATATTAGATCACATTAATTTAAATATAAATGTTTTTCAATATTATTTATAAAAATTGAAAATTTTAATATTAATTTATAAAATATTCCCTATATTAATAGGGACTTTTTTTGAAAAATAATAATTTTATATGAAATAATATTTTCCAAATTCAATCAGAATTATTTATATATAAACAGAAAATAATAATTTTAATATTAAATTGTATTAATATCATTTTATATAATTTAAATATACATAATAATAATAGTGTTAATTATAATTAATAAAACATAAAATTTTATTTATTTTTCTCATATTTTTAAAATATTTTGTTCCATTATTTATCAATCATGAAATATATTATTATAATTTTTCTCCTAAAAACCCAGAAATTTATTTTTTAATTTTCATCGAGTATTTCCATTGAAAATATTTATATTGATAATATATCCCCCTACAATATATATAACTTTTATTGTTAATTCTTATAAATAGAATAACAGAAATCATTATTTTTATACACACATCATTAGTTGGACATCCCATGTAAATATTTTTTTAATTTAGAATAAACAATATTGAATCTCTATTATTGATTATAATCCCCATTATTTGATTTAAATGGATGTTGGTAATACATAATGGTTAATATTATCGTTATTATCACAAAGTGTAGAAAATTTAACTTGATTCTATTTATTGTTCTTATTTAATTTATTCATTATCATGGGATGAACTTAAACACTGATATTAATAAAACATGTTAATTAATAGTCACATTAATGTTTTTAATGGTTTTAATAATTAATAAAATTTTTATTGAATAATATAAATCTTGTATTATATATTAGAAAATGTATTTCAATTTCTATGAAAAAAATAAACAAAATGGATTAGAATTATTAAAATATTGTTAAGTAAAATAAATATCCCCAAAAAACCGAGGTTATTACATATATTAGTGTGGGTTGTGGGTGTAAATACTTTCAATGTAATATATATTCTTGAATAATTGAGTGTGGAAGCTAAGAGTCGAAAATGGGATGCATATGTAGAACAAGAATTAAAATTTATAAAAAAAATTGTTATACTAAATTATAATATGGGTATGAACGGTTAGATACCATTGTTTTAGATAGGTTTTACCCATCCAGCCGGTTTACAAGGTGATGTAGCCTAAGAAGAGTAATAATACTTAAAATTAAAATAAAAAAATGAAAATGTGAATTTAATATAGTGTGGAGAACATTGGATTGTTATTTATTCAATTCACTAACACACACATAGAGAAATATATCCAATTAGTAAGATATCTATAATAGAAAGTATATTTGTTGTGAAATGATGATATTTATGTATATTTAGTCATGTTATTTAGAATAATAGAATATTAATCATATATAGTATGAAATTTTAGCCTAATGTATTTTCCCCAAGACCAATTGGTTATCCACCATCATTCTAAAATAAGTTAAAATATATATTTTTGACCTTGAATGAGGATTCTAATAACTAAAAATAAATTTTCAACACGATTAATTTTATATTTTGATGTGTAAAACATATATGATATTTAAAAACATTATGTTTATAGTCCCCTACCCTATTAGATCATTTATAGTGACATAGTTTATTACATGGGCATTTTGACAAGGTTGAAAAATCCAAAATTGCAAATTAGTTTAGTACCATTCCAAAATAAGAAACATACATAAGTTCATCATTAAAGAATTAAATAAAACAAATTATAGAGAATTCTTTGGAAAAACTACTATTATTATAGATTATCATTCCATGACATTTATTAAATCCATCATGGCATCATGGAGAAAATGAACACAATAAAGGGATTATATCTGACTCAAAGAATGGGTAGGAATTCAAGAGAATCTAATAATAATCCATAATCTAATCTGAATTAATAAAAATAAATGATTTTAAAACAATAACCTAAGCATAATATAGAAGGACTAATAACTAAATAAATAATAAAATACTAATTAACAAATGAAGGTGAAAAATTCACCAAAATGTTCTACTAGTGGAATAATAACATGGAATATCAGATAAAAATCTCATACTATGGTAATGTGTTTTTTGAGAAATAATTAACATAACATCAAGGCTTATCCAAATAATTATTCTTAATCGGGTAATACATTGGCCTATATACAACCTTTTTTGTCTCATGAAACCAACCAATGAATAGAAAAGCTACATTAGACCCTAAAAGACACTTAATAATTACAATGAATCCCTCATATGAAATTGGTGAAACATTATCATCAAATACATTGTCATTGAAACTAACATATGAAATGGAAATAATATTCCCTAATCAGTAAACAAAATCATTTATCATTCCGAGTAATGCGATGAATGATATCAAGATAGGTCATCCAAAGTCAAACTACTCAAAACACATTAAAAAAATATAGTATATGAAATCATAAAATATTAATCCAAATTAAACATAATAATCAACATTCATGTTGATATAGATGAATGTACAATTATAAAATAATCGAGGAAATCATGAGAGAAATAAATTTATTAGATAGAAAAGAATAGTTATTTTGGGAAAATATATTTATAAAACCAAAATATTCTAACATAGTATTTCATTAATTATGTAGTGATTTTATAAAAAATTGTTTTCTTAAAATTGATTTTATATGGTACTTGACAAATCCCAAGGAATCATGATGTACCCTTTAATTGGGCTTGTTTATCATGACGAATTCAGAATGATCCTTATAAAAAATGATTCTTTCCAACAACTAAATAATTATTGTGATTAGTAATAAAGTATATTACATTAAAAATTTATTTATGAGGATAAAATAATAATAATTAAGAATTATTTTGGTGTAATGAGGCAGAAAGTATAATCCAGAAATAAAAATTGGTGTTCAGTGAGAAATCCATATATTATGTTTGAAATTTGTATTACAAATTACCATAATTTCATGAAATATGTTATTCTACTCATTAATAATTTATTTTATAACCAATTATTACTTTATATAGTTTATTTTAACATTATTATGTTAATTTATGTCATTTTTTAATATTAATAATATTGAATTCTGTCATCAAAGAGAGTTTGATTCCTTGATTTTTGTGATATGTTTGCATGATTATAACTAATAAATTTAATGAAAATGGGTATAATTATAAGGAAAATGGAGTTACATGTTTACAATGAAAAAAATTTAATTGTTATTGTTTATTATTTTCATTCCAAAACTTAGGATGAATAATTAGAAAACATTTTACTGATAATCGTTTAGATTATTTTTTGCTGTTTTTCTATCACAATGAACTAGTTTTATTCTATTTTATCATATCATGTATATATAATTTTTTATGAAAACTATATAAGATATAATACATATTATATAATTTTTTTCAACAACAAAATGGTTTTATAAACATTCTTGATGTATAAATTGATGAATGAAAGTTCAACATCCAAGAAAGTTGTAAACCAGCACGACCGAACAATGATTTCATTTTTAAAATAAAATAGAGAGAGATTAAAGGAATTGATAATTAGTATTACAATAAAATAATATCATTATTGTATAAAGATTTTATTGGATTTATCATTATCATTAGGATAGTTGAGCTGATGAGAGGATATTAAAATTAAATAAATTGAAATGAAATTAAAAGAAAAGGGAAATGGATTTACCTTTTCAATAATCCTCCATGAGAACCTCCTTAGGAATAGGGGTTCATGTATTTTGGAAAGACCCCGATATTTTAGACAATGGGGATACTAGATTAGATTATTTATGCTGAATTATATCTTGAATCAAGGCTTAGTGGTGTGATGAAATGAGGGGATGAGGGGTGATATTTTTACTGGAGGAGAAAACTACCTTTTTGCATATTATTTTCATTTGATTATTATTTTGGATATGAAATTTGAATAGTATGAAAAATTTCATAAAATATATTTAAATATTTAATGGAATATCTATATTATTTTTCTTACATAATCCATTCACCATGTAATAGTGTATTTAGCTTATAATGTATTTTTACCATAAATTACTTTTTTTTAAATTCCACAAAAAATATATTTTATAAAAATAACAAAAAACAACAATAACTATTTTTAAACATGTATAATTCAAAAATGGACACAGTATAATGAAAATAATTTTCTATGTATGAGAAATTAAAATTTCAATTAAAATAATCTTTTACACGATAAATAACAAAATTAAATTTATAACTCATTTTATAAGACATTAAAAAAGTAACTATGGACTCATAAAAAATAAAAAAAATATAAGACAAAATAATATTAATTTATGGAAACATTTTATGAAAAGAAAATTTTTTTTATTTCATTTTATTAATTATAATATTATATATAAATATTAAATTCTCACCACAATACCAACACATAGAAAATATTTTTGAAAATATTCTTTTAGATATAGTATGATTTAATCATATTATACATTAACTTATAAGGTTACTAAATTTTATTTATACCTTCATTGGAGATGTTAGTATTCACAAGGTAGATTTACTATTCATAAGGGTCATATTACTATTCCTATGGCCATGTTTCTATTTAATTGGTATAGGCTCCTTAAATTTTAGAAATAAATATTATTAAATTAATTATTCATTTATGATGTTTGTATTATGATATAAAATTAATTTTATGTGTATATTTTATATAGAAATAAGTATATTAATTTTCATGTTAGAGTTTTGGGTCATTAAATTCCCCCCTCCTACAAAAATTTCATCCTCAAATTTTCTAGATTGTATCAACACAAAAATATTTCTTTAGTTAGTCTAACTAAACTCCTCAGGCTCTCACATCACATAACTAATTTTGGGAATTTTTTAATATATCTTTACTCTACGTGTCATTTGATTCCCCAATTCCACTTTATTAGCCTCAATAATCCATATATGATCATCATAGTAAGATATGTTGGGTTGTGATTATATTCATTTTGAAGTGAGTGCATGTATTGTGTCAAGCATGCAATTCATTAACAAGTAGATGTAGAAAACAATGGATACCTTAAAAAGGCTAGGATAAAATTCCAAATTATTATCTACAACTACATTTATCTCCAAAATTTTAAAACATCCAATGTACATGGGAAAATGTTTCACTTTATTATCAAATATTATAAGCACCTTTCATGGATATAATATAAAAAACAAGATCTTAAACAAGAATTTCAAAATCCTTAAATAAATTATTGGTATAATTTTATTTTTCCTTTGAGCTCCTTTGATATGTTATCAAATAGTCGATACATTTACTGTAGTTTCATGTACAATCTCTATTCCAACCAGATTCCATTCATGACCAGCATCAATACATTTTGATGTATGACTGCTCCGTAGCTACAATGCTTCATATAGAGACATTTAAATTATAGAATGTAAAATATTGTTTTAGGAAAACTCTACCAATGATAAATATAGATCCCATGTACCTTAAAATTCATGAATGAATGATCTCAAGAAGACTTATATATCTTGGATAATCCAATCTAACATCCTTTCAGTTTGAGGTTGATTTGAAGTACACAAATGAAGCACAATATCAAATAATTTCTAAACACTTTTCCAGACATTTGATGCGAATAATGTATCACAATGTAACACAATTGAGAGTTTATAAAAGAATTATTGCAACATCATTAATATGAATTTGGTCAAGGCTCTCGAATGGAAAAAACACTCTTGTATCGAGTAAATTTGTAGAATTGGTATACTAATCAACAATTAAACGTAATGCAATATTCTTTCCTGGAGTTTTTAGTAATCGAGTGACACAATCAATGGTGATGTCATCCCATTTCAATGTTTAAATAAGTGGATCTTGCATGACTCCACTAGGAAGATGACTTTTAGCCTTACCCTATTTACATAGAAAACATTTTAATACATAATTAGTAATTTCTTTCTTTATGTTATCTGAATACAAAAGATCCATGAAATCCTAATACTTCATAGTGCTACCAATGTTTATAGAAAAATTATAACTTTTAGAATCATCGTATAACACTATATTTACATCAAGTATAGAGAGAACACATATCCTCCTACCAAATTTCTTAATAATATCTTCCGACATGATGTATGTAAACATCCCTTCATTCCCAGATTAAATATTATTTTTAATATTATTATCATTAGTTTGTGAACATTAAATTCATTACAGTAAATATGATTGGTAAAATAATTGAAAATATTGATATTCACTTTATTTGCTAATTTCCATATCCATATTAACCAGTTCTATGTACAACGAATCTCGATCAATTATCATTTTTTAGAACAAAATGATTGTTCATCTCTAATGCTACTGCAACTATATTTTCCTTCCGTAGGTGGTAGTGTAAGGAAAAATTATAATCGTTTAGTAGCTCAAGCCATCTTCTTTTCCTCAAGTTGAGTTACTTATGCAAGGAGATATATTTCAAACCCTTTCTATTTTTATATATATCACATATTTCACCATTGAGATAATCTCTACACATATTTAGAGTAGAAATTACAATGGCTAACTAAAGATAATTAGTTGAATTGTTAAATTCATCGGTTATGAAAATCCATGATTCATATGAAATATCTCTACTAAACTACATAAGGGCACAACAAAGTACTTTATTTGATTCTTCGCTATAAATCTAATATCCTCCATTACCTGATGGATGTGTCGAGATCTAAGAATTACCTAATCTCATCTTCAATTTTTTTAATCATTCATCACATTATTTGGTCTATAAAAACATGACCCCTTTATGTGTAACCATGGTAAACATGATAAGTATCAAGGAAAAATTCTGAATGAAATGCTAATAAAAACCTACTAACACAATGAAACTATATAACTTCGTTATGTTCATTGGTGTATGACATTATTGAACATCATTTTTATTTACAGGATCAACAATAATTCCATCCTTATAGACATTATGAATAAAAAATTAAATTGATTGAATCCATAATTCACACATTCATTACATCCCAATAACTCATCTATTCTATGAGCCATTAGAAAAATGTGAAAGTGATTCGAATAATAATCATAGATTTTGGAGTATACCTAGATATCATCAACAAATACCATAAAAACACATCTTCATAATCCATGAAAACTCTATTATTAAATCCATAAAAATAGAGGGTGTGTTAATAAGTCCCAATGGAATTTCTGTAAACATGTAATGACCACATGGTTCGAAATATTCTCTTTGAAATATCATCTTTCATCACACACAATTGATTACATCCAAATTGAAGAAAAATATTATATAAATTCCGGGATCCATAAAGTTGACCTTGTAAATCATCAATGTGAGGAAGTGCATACTTTTTCATTGTCTTAATAGCAATTATATCCCAATAGATAAGGAAAATCCATATTCATCCATCATTATTTCCACTGAAATGAAATATGGATCCCCAGAGAGAAACACTAGGGTATGACCCATTACTAATCGAATCCACTAGTTCTTTTCTTCATCTCCACTAATACTAATGTGGATATTCTATATGGATTCATCCATATAGGCCTTTCACTATGAATTAAGTCAACTGAAAACTGAATTTCCATTATTGGATGTTGTCTAGGTAAATCCATTGGTAATACATAAATATATTCCCTCATAATAGGTGCATCAATATTTAGAAGATTTAATTCGTCAAACATAGATATTTTTTATCTCAATCCCCACGAATTTAATTTAGTAAACGACTGGGGGTGCAACTAGATAATAATAAAATGATAAGGTTTTTAATGAAAAGAAACTGGTTTGTACAACCATATCAATAATATTAACATTAGTCTTCTTGAAATATATTTTTCCAAACAAATTTCAATCAAAATCATTACCCTGAATTAATCAATGTCAAACACATGTATTATAATAGAGTATAAAACAAAAGAACATGTATGTGTCATAAAGGGCATTGATCGATACATCATTGTTTTAATGATACGTCCCTTAGGATTTGTTACCCAAAAATCATTTATTAAATCTAATTATAAATTTCTAATTGTATTGGAATTCTGGGGAGATAGAATATAATGTGACGATGTTGAATAAAATAAGCATTGGCTACATTTTAGAAAACGATTAATGTTCCTTCCACCACATCATTATGAAATTCAACCCTAGCAGTAGTGATCAAATAAGCATGGACTTTTTCTCATTTACATATATGAGGAACTATTCCTTGAAGTCTCTAAAATTTTTGTGCATAATATCTGATATCATTACAATCCTGGCATTGAACATTGAAAGATTCATTATTTACCTTGAAATCAATTGTTTGATGTAATTTTCATCAATACGTATAACAGACTCCAAATCCATTCTGGAAATTACAACGGTGTTTCTTCCCACAATTAATAAAGGGAAGAAATTCCAATCATCCCTTACTAGCCATTTATATATTACATTTTACAATGATTTTGTATCCCACGTCCACCCTTTCATTAATTTATAGTAATAATACATTGAAAATTAATTATCTATTGTGAAATAACATGAGACTCTATCTTCGTAAGATGAAAAATTTATCTAGAATAATGTCATTCATAGGAATTGATTTAAAATGGAAAAATATTTCAATCATTATCATTGTATTTTTATGTAGGCTACATCACACCTTAAAAACCATGTAATTTTGGCTTGATACTTTACACCAGTTTCATCCTATTTTTGTTTCAGACTCAAGAATTAACTTTACATATTTCCTCTTTGTTCACGAAAAAAAATAATATTCATATAATAATTCTCTCAATTCTATGTTTTTTATTTTTTTCATCTTCCTTAATGTTTTGAAATAATAAACACTATTGATCAACATCACTCAGAAGTTGATAAATTTCCCTAAAACCCTTATATATTTTGTTATATTTCAAATTTAGAAATATCACCTATTCAAAACATATCCACAAATCTATTATAAATGGTATTGTATTTGAAATTAAATGATATATGTTGTTGTGGCTTAAAGTTGTCTAAAATTTCTCCTACACATTGGTGATTAGGATGCTTAACCCATGTATGATTATTAGTCATAACATAATTAATATATCTTAGTTTATTTTTAATTTTCTCAGTAGTAGTCACATCTCTAAGACTGAGATCATTGCCTTGGATATGATGGAAATACCAATATAGGATATGTGCATTTATATGGTTCCCATTAAATAAAGTACGATCCATTTATAAATAATTTCATACACTATATTATGTTATTGAATAAAAATGTGTAATATCAAACTACCAAAATACTTAAGATTAATTTATATTTTATGCATAATTAATGTCATAATCATAAAAACAATTATTTGCACACATATTTACATCCATATCATTCATAATGGGTTGTAAAAAATATGACTTATACTTAGAATATCCCTTAGGAGTGTCAAACCTAGTGCATAGTAGGGAATGTTGTCATGTACCAGGTTAACCCAATTAATGTCTAGGGATCCTTCTTAGAGTTGATACCCTTAGGTACATCTATGGAAAAACCACGTCCACATGTAGTTTTCAAATAGATATATATTTTTATGACGATACAAACAATCTATACCTTATTAAAAATTATAGGATGTACTTGTATGAAAATCATCAATTTCCATCTTTGGATATTTTTACCTGATATATGTTTGTAAATCAAGTTTCTGTGGATACTACTAAACATCATTGGATACTAACTATATGTACCATGAAAACAATAGCCTTGAGAAGGTTCCTTACCTTATTATATTAGCATATAAACAAGGAAGACACATCCCAAAGGGCATAATAGTTTAATACCTTTGGAAAACAAGGTAGATACATATGTTTATCATTACAACATGAAATGAAATACATCATAGTGACTCATCTAGAAACACTTATATACATATAGATTAACTTTTTCTTGTAATTCAAAAAATTCAACTTAGAATATTAAGTAAAATACTGATAATAATGTTGTGATATGTGCTTCTTATTAATGGTAATAATTCATATGAAGAAAAAATTAAACCTTAAGGTACGATGAATAACTATTAATACTAAATATTAAATACAAAAACATGTGAAAAATATTGTAGAAATATAATCTAAATAAATAATATGATATAAATAATAACATGAATGTGATAATTACCCATGGATATTATACTAGTAGAATAATCACATGGGATATAAGATATTAATCTCAAAATGAGTGAATTAATCTTGTGAGACATCATAAACATACCATCATAACTTTATCCAATCGAATATACATTATCGAGTAAGACGTTAGCCTAAACCCAAGAAAGTTTATCTAATAATACCTAACATTGAAATAGGTGTATATTGAAATCCCCAGATGTCAATTACTAAGGGAAATTTATTCCTTACATGAAGTGGGTGAAATATAATCAACAAATACATTTATATTGAATCTGACATATGAAATATAAATATATTTCTACAGTCTAAATATATAATATCTAACGATTCAGAGTAATATTGTTAATGATATAATGATAAAACATCTACATTAAAAATAATCATAAACCATTAAATAATATATGGAATATGATATCAAAAAATATTAATACCGATTAAATATATAAATAAATATATATTTTAAATAGATGAAAAATATGAATAATATAGTCGAGATAATATTGAGAGAAATATTATTTTAACTTTAAAAATAATAATTATATTATAAAAGAATTTATATAAAAATCATATATATTAACAGAAAATTTTATAATATATAATTATTTATTTTAGAAAAAAATATTTTTCATAAAATAGATTATATATTCTACATGAAAATGGGTAATAAATCAGGATGTACCTTTTAATCTAGCAAGATTATTGTGAATAATTGAGAAATATCCTTATAAAACAAGAAACTAGACATTAAATAAAGAAGGATTATTCATGGAACAAATATATAGAACTATGAAAAATATATTATGATGTGTAAATATGATTAATTAATAATTTCATTGGTGTAATATGATAAAATGTGTAATCCAGAATGAAAAATGGAGGTTCTTGGAGAAACCCTTGATTGAAGTCTAAAAGTGTTCTTTATTTTCCCATAAGGTCCCTAAATATGAAATC
The DNA here is from genome assembly GCA_963277665.1 of Viscum album. Lineage (NCBI taxonomy): Eukaryota > Viridiplantae > Streptophyta > Magnoliopsida > Santalales > Viscaceae > Viscum > Viscum album. The sequence continues at coordinate 1,600,616,990 of OY728136.1, forward strand.
AGACTCATTAATAATTTAATTTCAAGCCTATTAGACATTTATATATTTTTTATTATTTTTTTAATTTAATTCATTTTTATTTTCTTATATATTTTGTGATTGAATTCATTCATTCAATAGTGTTTGTCTCCTTGATTTTCATGATCAGTTTTCTTGATTATATGTAATAGAGTTCATGAAAATTTGGGTTTAATTCTCCAAAATTATAATATATGTTATTAATCAAAAATCATAATTTTTATTTTTATTTTTTATTATTACTTTTTTCATATATTAGGATGTATCATTAGAAAATATGTTAATGATAATCATTAAGTATAGTTTTAGTGATTTATTTATCACAACAAATAGGTGTTGTTATATTATTTAATATAATGTATATATTATTGTTCTTGAACATTACATAAGATATGTTAAAAATTTTAAAACATGGTACAATAATAATTTTATTTTCATGACCAAAATTCAATGATAAATTGATGAACGATTGTTTTTCATCAATGAATGTTGTAAATCTATAACTCCCAGAAAATGATTTTGTTTTTTAAATAAAATCGAGCGAGTTAAGAGATTAATAATGGATAATTCAATAACATGATATGATTAAATTATATATTTTATGTTGTTGTTATGAAGATCATTTGGACAGAGGTGGTAAGTAGTGAATAAAAATAGAAATAAATAGAAATAAAATAAAAAGAAAAAAGAAGAAGATTTACCTCTTGAATTTTATTCCATGAGTACATCCTTAGGGACAAGGGTTTTGGTATTTTGATAAGACCAAGACCATATAGACGTAGGGAGAGGCTATAGAAGTGTATTTGGGCATATATTTGACATGATTCATGGATTTTATGTGTTAGTTGAAGAGGGGGTGAACATTGGTTTTTATAATGGAGGAGTGAAGTGTTTTTTAATATTTTATTCATTTTTTTATTATTTTTTATCAATAATATGAATAGAATGTGAATTATCAGAGAATATATTAAAATAATAAATTTTATTTCGAGATTATTGTGCTTACATCATCCAAGACTCATGTAAATGTGTATTTAGCTGATAATGTATTTATACCGTAAATCATAGTATATTACTATTCCCAAAGAATTCCAGTATTTTAGAAAAATAACAAAAATTAAACCTAACTATTTTTATATGTGAATAATTTATAATTATACTATATTTTGGGAAAATAAATTTATAAATATTATAAATTCAATATCTAATTAAAATCCTCAATTAATAAAATAGTACAAATAATGTATTTATATAAGATTTTATAACAGATTAATAATTAACTATGGTCTCAAAAAAATATTCAAAAACAATAAGACAAAAAAATTTAATTTATTAATAAAATTACTGAAATTTTTTTTAAATTTTTTTTATTAATTTTTAAATTTGTAATGAAATATTTATGAATTTCAAAAATACAAACACTTATATACAAATTTTTAAAATATTAATTTACATATTCTATAATATAAATATATAATATATACATTTATAAGGTTCTTAAATTTTATTTTAATTTCATGGGAGATGATACTCTTCATGTGTTCGATTTACTATTCATAATGTTCATAATATTATTCCTAAGGTTTCATTTTTTAGTCATATGTATATATTCCCTAACTTCTAAAAATACCTATCATATAATTCATTATTAAAATATGATGTTTGTATTATGATTTATAAGTGATTTTATGTGATCTATTCAATATTATCATAAAAAGGGAAATATCATTAATAGATTTCTGGATTGTTATTTATAAATTTTCCATTATAATATAACATGTTAAATTTTGATAATATAGATTATTTATAAAAAATTTATTTACAGAATATTGAATAGAAACTATTTTGTTTATCCAAAAAATAACACCCATTGGGTACTCATATAACCAATGGGAAAAATACTTTTTTAAAAATATTTCAATATTATTGTGGGGGGAAATAAGAATAGTGGGTTTTATGAAAATTTGGATGAATTTGGAAATTTTAGAGTGTCCAATGAATAATATAATTATTATTAGAAGTGATATGGATCATTAATTAATTATTATATAATTACCCTATGATGATATATGTTTTTAGGGGAGTGACGAATCATCCATGGACATTATGACCCAATAAGAAACTGGTGTAGTTATTAAAATATATGAGGTGATTGAACATGAAATTGATGTTACATTACATGTATTCCAGATGGAATTATATCAAATTAACCATTAGAAAATGAATTATAAATTAATTCTTTTTTTAAATCCATGATATTTTTCTCATTTATTATCCATGATATTTAATAAAAATATAACTTATTAATTTTTTATGTTGAAAAATTACAAAGGTGTTTTTATTGATAAATTATAACATATCTTTGTGGTTTTTATATTGTCATGATTGGATAACCAATTTTTTAAAATTCAAACTGGACATTCCATTGAACAATTTTTATGACTATATATTATTATCTTTAATATATCCATTATCTATTGATCTCTTTTTGATGATTATATCTACTAAATGTGGTGTTGATAGATATATTTTTATCTAGACCTAGATCTTCCTTGATAAGGGGTTGTTAGGTTTTTTTTTGAATTTTTACAATGACATTGTGATAGTCAGATGTTAGTTAAAAATATTGATCATAAGGATATGTAAAAAATAATGATTGTTAAATGGTTACAAATCGTCTAAAATATATTAGTTTATATATAAAAGTTATAAAACTAATTTAAATATTATCTATAATATTTATGATATTAATTTAGTGTTTGGAGGAATATATTCCATGAAATTACAACTTGATAGTGGGGTTATCACATGAAACCCCATATCCTGATTAGAAAGTTGAGTATCCATATATCATAACTATTATGGCCATTATCCATAATTTGACTGGACTAAAGTGAATATGGATTTTCTATAGATTATTATGGGAAATTTTTTAGGAATTCATGACTAAATTTAATGATAAAACCATCATAATGTATATATATTTCAATATTGTGGTCATAAGTATATTCCTTTACCAAATCATAATATACATTATTATATTTAATTTTTGAATGATTAGTTTTTAGAGGAAAAAATATATTTTTTCACAATAATTTTAGAAGACAATTTTATTTATTACACTATTATAAATTAATAATGAAATTTTGGGGTTGCATATAGAGTATGAGACTTGATCTCCAAAAAAATAATGATGTGTGATGAAATTTATTATTATGAGAGAGCTCTGTGTGGATAAACATAATTGTAGCAATAATCTATCCATCCAAAATCCTTGTAGTTTATAATATATAATTTTTATTATGAATGATTTAATTTATTTTAAATTTATATATGTCATTTTTATGTCTATTGGACATCAATGAAATGATAATGGAGAAATAAGATCTACAATAATGGCTATGGATGAGTGATTTTTGTTACATAATGGGATTTTATGTCTTGGGTAAATGAATCTTTTTTTAAGATAATATAGTAAATTTAGTTGGTAAAAATATATTATATTAAATATTAATAATTATGGAATCCATACATTTATATTAAATTAAAATAGTGATTACAAAAATACAGTACACCCTGATGGCTGGTGTTACACAACATTCGTAATCTAGAAAAAAATTCATGAATGGAACTACTAAAGACTATGTCACATATGATGTTTGTTGTGTAATGAGTGGATTGATCATGGTTTGAATTATATATCTTTATCATAATGGTGGTATAAATTTTTATTATATTTTATAATTTTATTCATGAGGGTTTTTAAAAAATAATATAATAGTTATAAATATTATTACATATATGAATAAACAATTTCCTATGTTATAAACACTTCCTGAATTTATTTTTAATGGATGGTAGTCGTAAAATATCCATGGACATTACTTATGAATAAACTAATGGTTTAAATGTAGTAATAGATCACTTGAATGTAAATTAATGTAATTATAATTTTTATGTATTCAGATTTTATTTATATAAAATGATTTATATGAAAATATATAAATATTAGTATTTTATTTTACTAATCTATGATGTTTATCAAATTTAAAGTGGTTGTATGTTGTTCCACTGCATTATCTTATTTATTCAGATTTGTGCAATTATATGTTTGAGTATAGTAGATAAATAAATACACATTTAAGAACTCACTAATGCGTTGTATGGATTTTATAATACTCATTTAAATTACACATTACCCATTGTAGGACTCCCATTTAGTGATATAAAGAACTCAAAATCATGCGATAGAACATTGGGAAATTATTTTTATATTGAATATATGAACAAGGGTTCCCATGTTTTTTATAAATATAATAATAGGACTTATAATTTTATATGTTACCTTGGTGGAAGAATTATTATGACTCGAGGATTAATTATATAATATATATCATCCTAAATTAAGGTATCCCCAAATTGGAATATATATTAATATGAAATGGAAATGGTAGTAATAAATTCTTCCATTGAGATTTATTATTATTTTTTCTTACCTTATGGATTGTCTCCTAGTTTAACCTTTCTTTTTGTATAATGTTATTTATAGAGGTAACTATTCATCTAGTCCAAAATGAACTTTATCGTATTAGCTGATAATTTTTTAATTCTATCTATTTAATCAATTTTATGAGACATTTTCATTTTGTTAGGATGTAAATAATTCAATTTTTTATGCACATAACACCTAAGCAATAATGTCAATGAAAATGTATTTTTATGCATAGTAATAATTCCATTATCCATGTAAACATAGTGAGAACCAATATATGAATGTCAAAATAGTAGATAAAATATATTATCAAATATATTCATTTAAAATATTCATATATAGATATAATATAATTTTATTAAAATAATATATATAGAGCATAATAAATATTGTTTATTTGAAAAATATTTTTATAATTATTCATTGGATATTATTTATGTTTTTATGAAAAAATATTTACAAATTTTTAAAAAATGTACTATTATTTACAAATATTATAAATATATTTATATATTTATGTGTTCATAATGAATTATATTTTTTAAATATAAATAAATTATTATTTGAAATATATTTCAACAAAATGACGGTCTTATATAATTTTATTATTATAAGTATAATTTCACACTATATATCCAAACCAATTGTAAATATTTTTCCGAATGTAAACACTTAATACATACTTTTAGATATTTATTTAGTCTTATAAATATTTTTCAATCCACAGACTATATGATTATAATAACATTAACAAATTATATTTCAATACTATATTGTTGTTCATTTCTGATCAATTTATTATATATAGTAAGATATAGACATGTAAATTTTATGAAGTGAAATTTTATTTTTTAAAATCCACGATTCTTACATTATACCACCTCAAAATAATTTCACCTTTGAACTTATGTTACTATGACCTATTAAAATTCATACTCTTCATCAACATATGAATTTTTTTTCTCACAATCCTTCCAAAAATATAACATTTCACACAATACAATGAGAATGTGAATGATCATATCACAAAGAGCATCGCCTTTTGGATATATAATCACAACATGTAATTATTCCTAAGAATCACCATTCTCTTATTGTATATTAACTAATTTCAACACATTTTCTAGATCATGTATGAACATCCTAATGTTAGATACTTGAAGAAAACCATGAATATGAGTGTGGTTTGGTTGAAATACCAATTTATGTGAAATAATACCTATAAAATATATATTTTCAAAGGGGAAAATATATATAGGTCTCTAGTTTCACTCTATTTAAATAACATATCCTTATTCTAGGATGATATTCATAGTAATAACTTATCACTAACGTTGATCTACAAAAACGACTAATGGTTTTGAGCTTAACAACTCTGTCAACAATAACATTACATGATGTTCTTTTTAATTCCACTAAACTTCTCTACCATTTGATCAAATAGTTAATTTCATAATAGATTTCATTCTACAACTCCATCGTAGAATGGGTAAGGGAATTAAATTTTCTAATAAACGGTTTACAATGATCCATCAGAACATTAATGGGAAGATATTTTTTTAAATAAAATTACACCAATGTAAGGTCATGATTGTTGGGTACATAGTGTCTCAACAATACTCTATAATTTTGTATGATTTTCCTGCTCAAAAATAGAATTTTTTATTTTACTAATGATTTTAATTTAACTATATTTCAGGGAATTAATATTCTTTATAATATTGATTTTGAAATTATTTTCTTGATTTAAATTCAAATTGAATTTTGTTTAATGTTTTTTGGACACATTTTATTACATTCTCGAATTATTCTTCACTCATCACATGGATAAGGGTAACGTACATAATAAACTCTATTCATTGTATATATCATATGGATCATGAAACAAACATTTTTATTCAAACTTATTCTAATAGAATAATGTATGATCTCTCAACCCTACATTTATAAGAGTACATATTGTTAATCAATCCTATGTTATCAGAAAATTATGGTTAAAAAATTATGTTCAAAAGGAACCATACATTTATCAAGAGAAAATATTATGCCAAAATAACCATATGTACATAATGAAACATAATTTTAGAGAGAAACATATGGATCAATTACCTTAATTTTGTGATCAACATTATATTTTCATCATTATGTTCGAGAGATGAATTCTATGTAGTTGAAATATATGTATAATAATTTTTCACTTCATGAAGAACCCTATGTTTGACTTTTCAATAATGAAGATTAAATTTCGTGACTATTTATCTATTATTTTAGTAATGGTCATGATGGTATTTCAGGATATTTTAATGCATGTTTGAGACTAAATTAGTACTCGTTATATTTTTTTCAATGAAAATTATTCAATGGAGAAAATTTCTCAAATTCTTAACTGATGTTATGAATCCCCAATTTTGTTTCAAATTTGAATTTCTATGGTTTCTCATGTTTCTTTTGTAGAGATGGGATTATGATGTATGATATTTTTATTATATATTGTATCATTGTATCATTTTTAAAAAATGGTAATTTTTTAAAGGGACATTATTTTTATATACAATAATACTCTGGTAAAAATAAGTTTCTAGTTATACTGAAAATAAAAAACATTAATAGGGGAATACACATTTTAGATATACATGATGATTAATGTTTTTAGAAACATGCTTATATATTTGGTTGCTACTATTATAATGAAGGTATTTTTGAAAACAAGATAACATCAGACTCATTATTTCATGATGAATATTATATCTGAGGAAGATCTTCCATATTCTAACAATTGTTTCAACTTCAATTGTGATGGTAATCATATTATCAAAATATCAAGCCCTTTATATTTATATAGAGTACCATTTACTATTAAATAATTTCAATGGAGTATCAACTTCTTAGTCTATGATGGGACTTTTTTGTTCTCTATTAAAAGAACCAAATGAATAAATTTTATTTATCCTTATTATAAATCATTCAACATCATACACTTGGTTGTGGAATATCAGTCTTGTGATAACCTATCTAAACTAGTGAAGTTCCCCAATGATGAAGAGTTAGAAGTAGGTGGAGTGAACTATGCAATCGTTCAGTACTGAATCAATATAAAAATATGTGTCCATTTTTGTCACGACCTGCCTTCACCAAAAGGAGGGAAGGGTCAGCAGATTCCCAGACCCTTTCTTCTTTATGTTGAAGGAGAGATAATGACCCCCGAGACCCGCCTTCAATAGGTTTCGGAGTGGCGACTAGCACCCATGGTATAGAAATTACAGACAAATGTAAGGCATTACCCCTTTTTGTTTTATAGGATCAAGAGATAAGATGATGAAACCCAAAAACACCAAAACTAAATGAAATGTAAAGCCAAAAGTAATACATTCCCACATGCATGTTCCAAAAGTAAAATCCACAATGTATAAAAGGGACTACAAGGGTATGTACCAAAGAAATAGAATAATCAACAACTACAACAGTCCCAATGGTCCGAGCTAGTAAGGTCCTGTTCGATCCCCGATGTCCTCCTGGAAACCTGAAAGCAGTTTTATATACGTAGGTTTAGCATACACATATAATAAGTAGAGAAAACCAAAGACTCTCGTGCAGAAGTGTGGGAACGTACAAAAGTCCCGTAAAAAAAGGAGTAAACCAAGCACCTATCAAGGTAAACTATCCCCCAAAGCCTCACCAAGGAACACTCCAGAAATAACTCAAGTCAAGTAATATATATAATAATAGAACATTGATGTTTGGGTACCCGATCCACCTTCCCAAGAGTTATTGAGACATCCTACGCATCACACAAATCCCACCCTTCTCACTGCAGTCCCACTGCCACACACGCCCGCACACACCTGGGCCACAACCACACATAGTCCCACTGCTGAATCCCTCCCGCAAACACCAGGGCCACAACTGTCACACGTAACCACGCCTACAATCACCTAGGCCAGGACAACCAGCACCTCACCCGAAGACACCTCAGCTAGAAGATTCACTACCATGCCTGAAGACACCTGGGCCTCATCTTGATGATACCTGGGAAACCACCTGCCTGCACACACCTGGGAAACAACCACCACACTACTCCACCCAAATTTTCTTCAGATAATTATGGACCTCAGGCCATCACAGCCTGCCCGAAGACACTTGGGCTATCTGGGAAAGGTAGAAGAAAGGAGCTAATAACCAGCCACTAATAATAGTGTTGGGAAAATCATCCTCTCCCATGAAATGGGTGTGTTTGGAAGTATGTTCTCAACTAGAGTGGGGTGTGAATAAGAAACACAATACTACAAGTATGTATATATAGGTAACAAGCACTCACCCAAGTTAGGTTTTTCTTCAGCCAGCCTAAAGGAAACAAAAAACATTCAAGTCCGAGTCACAACTCTCACCAAAAAATCCATTTGTCCCTTTCTTGTTTTCATGTTTAGTGATACTGTTCAAATAAGTCTATCCACTACTAGGAAACTAACACCGTAACCATAACCAAGGAAAAGAAACCAGTCAAATGTCAATTTAATTATCCACACCAGGTTATCTTGTAAATTCACAACAACAAAAGAATAAGTGAGATCCCTCGAAGTACGGGAACCAAGACAACCCCCAGACACTACCCCATGTCCCCCAAAATGGTTTCTCATGAATAGAGGATCCCACCCCAATTCATGATGTAAACAATGTAACCACCCGGTCTTAAAACTCACAACCACTGAATCCATAACAATAGGGGATCCAATCCCCAATTCCCCAACCACCGAGACTATAAAAATAGGGGATCACATCCCCTCCCACACCTCCAACAATCGGCTCGTAAAAGAAAACAACAAACCACTACCACCAATAGAAAGCAGAGCCATACCGGAATTTTACGATTTATAAGATTTAACAAACTCCATGATTATAATTTCTGTGTGCTTTAACTGGGGTTATCATAGAAAAGGATTTATCCTGATGCTTCCAATTCATTTAGCCGAATATACGTAATTAAACAAAATTCCTTTACGCCGCAAGGGTTATCCACCATAAACACAATCCATTTAAACATCACCAAAGGTAATGGTTCGTTAGTGCCTATAAAATGACCACCAAAGTCCCCAATTTTCATTTGGCGTAATCCGTACAATTCAGAATGAAGATCATATTATAAAATAACTTCAACGATCTCATCCCCCCCTTCTTTCTTTAAATACTCCATTCATTATTTTTATTTGGGTATGGTTTATCCAATTCTACCGAATCAAAAGCACTCCCACCCTGAATGATATATAAAAGGGAGAGGCGAAGGAAAAATTCCCTACTTGTTGGTCAATGATCGATGCTAAGGAATGGTGTTGTACTTCACGGATAGTGATGTGGCTTGCGTGAATGAAAATCGAATCGTCTATCAACGCTTAGGCCGGGCACAGATCTTCACGCATAGCGATGCGGCTTGCCTAAAGGAAAGGTAATCTAGCTCTGGGTGAACCAGAAAAGAAGAAACCCATGACGAACACTTTAGTTTATAAGGGTCTGGGGATGTTATGTTAAGAACATGAAACCACGTAAGGAGCGGGGGGTCGTGGGATGACCATGAGGCCCCACACGTTATTAAAGGTGTTGTGTGGTTTAAACTGACACACACACCAAGTTAATTCATTAAATACATAATTAAAACATTCATGGTCATTATCTGGATTTAAAACACACTTAAAGGAGTCAAAATAGGGTTTAAAACCCTAATTGCATAAGAAGGAGCACCACTAGAAAGAACCCGCGGGGGTAGGCTAGAGCCACCGGTAGCTGAGAGCTACCAAAAAGCTGACAACTACCGGTAGGCCGAGCTACCGGTAGGCTGTAGCTACCTGTAGACCGAGCTACCAGTAGGCTGAAGCTACCGGTAGACTGAGCTATAGGTAGGATGCAGCTACCGGCAGGCCGAGCTACCAGTAGACAGAGATACTGGTTTCTGCAGCTACCGGTAGACCGAGCTACCGGTAGATAGAGCTACCGGTAGGCTGTGGCTACTGGTAGACCGAGATACTGGTAGGCCTGCTACAGGTAGTCTAAGGCTACCGGTAGGCCTACAGTTGGCCAAACATCACCAAGATTCCCAGACCAGAAAACCCATCATGAGATTTTCACAATGTAATAGACCCCAAAAACCTGGGACATTACATTAGATACCTCATAAACGATTCTCGTCCTTGAGAATCAAAAAAAACCAGAAGGAAAGTGAGCGTCTGAACAACCACCTCGAAAGATTCCGCTTAGGAGTGAACCAATGCTAACTAAAAACACTCCCATGTCAGGAACTAAGAAACATACCATCTCAAACTGCCCAGGCATGTGGGTTGGGGAGACTCCTCCCCCATGTCATGTTATTATCCTCTTTGGGTGGAACTGACTCGCCCACAGGGGTTTAATCGCATCCTCCATAATGCGTCGTGATTAGGGGTCCAGTTATCTCCCCCCCATAGCCATGGATTTTCAAAAACATTCTAAGGAAGGAAAACCAGTACATTTCATAGAAAAAAAGACCAAATGTTCTATCACAACAGGTAAAAAAATAACAAAAATCAACAAAACTATGGGTACTGGGTATGCATCATTGCTTCCGTCTCCCACGTACTCTCCTCAAGTCCACCATGTCTCCACAATACATGAACCAAGGGAATGGTTCACCCACGAGGCTCCTTCTCCTTGCGATCCTCGATCATCACTGGTCTCTCCACAAAAGTGACATCATACTCGATGTCCAGCTCACCCCAATCAAGGAAGTGTGAATCGTCATACAGATTCTGACAGAGCTAGGACACATGGAAGACATCAGGTATCCTCAGTAGCGATGGTTGTAACGCTAGCTGATAATTAACTTCGCTGACCCCCCGCAACACTTCGAAGGGTCCGATGAACCTGGGAGAAAGCTCACTCCACTTTTCGAACCTCCACTTCCCACGCCGATGGTAGACCTTCAGAAACACGCGGTATCAAAGATAAAACTCCAAGGGCCTCCTCCTGGTATCAACAATTGACTTCTGATGGTCATGGGGCGCCTTCATCCTTTACCGTATGAGCTGAACCTTTTCTGTTGTGCTCTGCACCAACTCTGGGCCAAGGATGTCTTCCTCTCCTACTTCATTCCAACACAAAGGTGAACGACATGGCCTCCCATACAAGGCTTCAAATGGGTCCATACCAATGGTAGAGTGGTAGCTATTATTTTAGGCAAACTCTGCAAGGGGAAAGTATCACACCCATGATCCCCATGAGTCCAGAACACATGCCCGCAACATATCCTCCAAGGTCTGGATGGTGCGCTATATCTGCCCATCTGTCTGGGGGTGGAAAGCAGTTCTAAGGCATAGCTGGGTGCAAAAAGCATGCTGGAAACCCCTCCAGACTCGTGAGGTAAAACGTGCATCCCTATCCGAGACCATAGACCGCAGAACTCCATGAAAACGCACCACCTCATCCGTGTACCTTCGCGCCAACGTATCCATTGCACTCGACTCCCGAATCACCAGAAAGTGATCCAATTTCATCAACCGGTCCACTACCACCCAGATGGCGTCGTATCCCCCTTGGACCTTGGGTAGTCCCGAGATGAAGTCCATCGATATATCGTCCCACTTCCACTCGGGTACATCTAGAGACTGATATAGGTTGCCTGGAACTAAGTGTTCAGCCTTCACTTACTGACTCACTAAGCACTTAGTCACAAACTTTGCCACCGCTCTCGTAACTCCGGGCCACCAAAACTATCTATTCAGTCCCTGATACATCTTGGACACTACATGGTGTACTGATAGGGGATTGCTGTGGAACTCACTGAGATCCTTGATACACATCGCTTCTGGAACAAAAAACCTTCCCTGGAAAAGCATCTGGTTCTGACAATCCATCGTCCATCCTTCCGAAGCATTTCCCTGGTCAACTCAGTCACGTATTACTTCGCACTCTGGGTATCCCCACTGAGACTCCTCCACTTGCTGCAATAGAGATGACTGCACTGCCTTCTAATAAAGGCAGCCTCTACTGCTATCCATCCTCGCATTTAGGTATAAGGCAGCCAACTCCTCCATCACCTTCCAGGCATCTGCCGATTCTCAGACCAAATCCTTCTGCGTCCTCCTGCTCAAGGCATTGACCACTACACTTACCTTTACCTCAGTATAATAGATCTCGAAGTCGTAATCTTAGAAGAACTCCACCCACCTCCGTTGTCGCAAGTTTAGGTCCCTCATAGAGAAGATATACATCACGATTTCATGATCTGTGAAGACCACAAAGCATTCTATGATGAGGCAGTGTTTCCATAACTTCAGTGAAAGAGTGACCGCTGCAAGCTCTAGGTCGTGGGTGGCATAATTACGCTCATGAGAGCATAGCTGTCTGGACCAATAAGTGATCACCCCATGTTGCTGCATCAACACACATCCGAGAACCTATCCTGAAGCATCAGAGAACATCGCACAGGCCGCCCCATCTTCTGGTAATCTCAGCACTGGTGCACTAACCAACATCTTCTTCAGATAGCTGAAGGCTAACTCGCACCGCTCGCTCCACATGAAAACCTAGTCTTTCTTGCTCACGACTGAAAATATGGCTGCTACTCGTGAGAAGATGGGTACAAACCTCAGATAGTAACCAGCCAGCCTGAGGAAACTATGGACCTCTGCACCATTTTTAGGTTCTTCCCAAGAAACACCTGCCTCAACCTTTGGAAGGTCCACCGCTACCCCCTTCTCGAACACCACATGCTTGAGGAAGTGCACATCTCGTGTCCAAAAATTACATTTTGACAACTTCCCATAAAGCTGATGATGTCGGAGGACCTTCAAAACCGTCCTCAGGTGCTCTGCATGGTCCTCCTCTGATATTGAATAGATCAGGATATCGTTGATGAACAGAACCACGAACCGATCCAAGTACTCCCAGAGGATGGAGTTCATATGCCCCACGAACACAGCTCGAGTGTTCGTAAAGCCGAAGGGCATGACTAAAAACTCGAATTGTCTGTATATACACCTGAACACCATCTTTGGGATGTCACTTTCCTTCACTCTCAGGTGGTGATACACAGACCGTAGGTCGATATTCGAGAACCATCATGCCCCGTTCAGCTGGTCGAAAATATCATCTATCCTTAGAAGAGTGTAGCTATTCTTGATCGTTTCCTAATTCATCCTGATGTAGTCTATGCAAAAACTAATACCACCATCTACCTTCATTACGAACAAGACTGGAGCACCCCATGGTGACACAATCAGCCAAATATAACCCCTCTTCATCAGATCATCAATTTCGATCTGCAACTCCTATAGCTCTGAAGGTGCCATCTGGTTAGGATCCATCGAGATCAAACGAGCACCGGGCTGTAGGTCTATCCTGAACTCGATATCACATAGAGGTGGTAGAGTCATCACCTCCTTAGGGAAGACATCCAAAAACCCACATACAATCTCTGGAACATCCACCATTTCAGCATCTACTGACCCTACTGATAGCTTAGCTAGAAAGGAGAGGAGGGATTCCTCCCGCCTGCTGCCCTTATGACTGCTCCGCTCACCAGTGAAGGTAACACACTGGCAGCCCAAGTCCGAGAACACAACCCTTACTCGGAAACAGTCAATGACAGCACACATAGAGAATATCCATTAGATGCCTAGGATGACATCGTATGGTTTTATCTGTAGTAGTAAAAGATCCCTAACTGACTGATGTGGCCCTATCATCAGTCTGCATCCCTGACAAACAAACAACAAGTCGGTATGACCTTCATCTGGTGTGCTCAACACTAGGGGCACTAGAAGTCTATCGGCATCTAGACCCAAGGCATGATCTAGACTGGGTGCAACAAAGGAGTTCGAAGCTCCGGTATCGAACAAGGGAAAAATAAGGGTACTGAAAAAACTGAACTTACCTCGAAATACCTTCAGACATGCTGGAACTGCTGCCTCCGCAGCCTGTAGTTGTCCATGCCGAGCGCCTCTTCCCCTCGGCTATCGGCCACCTCCCCGACCACACCCCGGTTGAGGTCTCTGAGGAGCACCTTGAGGTCAGCCTCCTCCTCCTACGTCTGCCCTCGGAGGAGCAGGAGCTCGATGTCCATACTGCTGCTGCTGGAAAGGCCTGGCTGGAAGCTGCTGCTGGGGTGGGTGGTGGGGATGTCATCCACCGTCGTACAATACCTGGTCCGGTCAATGACTCTGGAGATGTGTCGGGCTCCCACAGACGAAGCATCGTGGTCTCGGGGCTGAAGGAAAAGGGTGAGGACCAGGGGATCGAAAATGAAACTGTTGCGGTCTGCTCCCTGCCGGTCGGAACCTGTAGGGTCCTGACGCTGGAGGCCTGGTGTTGACGGCCTTCCACTTTGATGGTCCCAACGGGATCCCCTCTCATGAAACTCCTCCCAGAGAATGCATCCTCTCCACCACTTCAGCCTTCATCTGGAACTCCATGTACGTCAAAAGGCTAAAGGGGGTAACGGTATACTGGATGGAGGGTGGGAGAGCCTCCTCCAAACGTCTTGCCCAGGACTCCTCATCGGGAAAGAGGTCCGGAGAAAAACATTGGAGGTCTTTGAACTTGATCTCGTGCTCCCTCACTGACATACTCCCCTATTGGAGGGAGAGTAGCTCTTGTCTCTTTCTGCCTTCATTGTCGAAGAGAGGAATTCTGTCCAGAACTCCCTCTCAAAATCAAACCTTGAACCTCAGCCTCTCTCCTCTACCCAAGGTAAGGAGTCCACCACTGAAACACTGCTCCACCCTTATGGATGACGGCCAGAGGAACCCAGTACTCGGTCGGGGACCGAATCAGGCTGAAGGCTATCACCAACTCCTCTAAATAGCTCTTTTTCATCATGGCGGAGGTGCTGCCTTCATAATTCTTAAGGGTGTATCGCTGGAAGGCCTGAAGAGTCCTCTGCCACTGGTCGTCCTCCTCTTCCCGGTCATCTCTCTACCGATCGGCCAAGGTATTCTGTGGGGCCTCGATCGCCTGTACCACACGTGGTCGCCTTCCAGTTTCCATATCTGCAAGGTAAACAAGGAATTCCTAATCCCATGTAGTGCAGATTATTTTCTTTTAAACTTCACAAACTATTCGTTTATTATTAATTCCCAATACACCCTACAAACATGAGAACAAAAGTAATTATGATTCATGTAGCTTTCCTATGGTCTCTCTACCCTGCAATCAACGTGGCTTCACTTGGTCATTTGGTAGGTCCAAAGTCCTTTCATCGGATCACGGGGGGCCCTAAAATCCTATGTCCTAGCCAGTATTCCCTAGCCTAATACACGCAGTGAGGTCACCCAACACTGTTTCCCTACCATCCCATACAATCCTCACTGTGCCTAACAACACACTCCATCCTATCTCTCAATCATCACCTCTAATACCATTCGGACATGAGCAGCTTTCAACAAAAGGAGAGAAGGGTTAGTTGATTGCAAGGCCCTTCCCTCTTTAAGTTGAATGAGAGATAATGACCCCCGATACCCTCCTTCAATAGGTCATGGAGTGGATAATAGCACCAAGGGTATAGAAATTACACACAAATGGAAGGCATTACCCCTTTTTGTTTTATTGGATCGGGAGATAAGATGATGAAACCCAACAACACCAATGGTCCGAGCTAGTATGGTCCTGTGCGATCCCTGAAGTCCTCCTGGAAACCTAAAAGCAGTTTTATATACATAGGGTGCATATACAAGTATACTCAGTAGGTGAAACCAAAGATTCTCGTGCACAAGTATGGGAATATACTAAAGTACAATGAAAAAAAGGAGTAAACCAAACACCTAACAAGGTAAAATATCCACCCAAGCCTCACCAAAGAACACTCCCCAAATAACAAAAGTCAACTAATATATATAATAAGAGAAGATCGATGTTTGTGTTCCCCGTGCAACCTTCCCACTAGTTATTGAGACATCCTATGCATCGAACCAATCTCGCCATTCTCACTGCAGTCCCACTACCACACCCGCCCACACACAACTGGGCCACAACCACAAGCAGTCCCACTGCTGATTCTCACCCGCAAACACCTGGGCCACAACTGTAACATGTAACTATGCCTGCAAACACCACGGCCCGAACAACCACCACCTCACCCGAAGACACATGGTCTAGAAGATTCACTGCCACACCTGAAGACACCTGGGCCTCATCCCGGAGATACTTGGGAAACCACCTGCCCATACACACCTGGGACATATTCACCACACTACCCCACCCGAAGGTTCTTGGGCTAATAATGGTCCTCAGGCCATCACATCCTACCTAAAGACACTTGGGATATTTGGGAAAGGGAGCATTAAAGAGATAATAACTAGCCACTAATAATAGTGTCGGGAAAAACACCCTCCCCCATGACATGGGGGTGTTCGGCACTAAGTGCTCAACTTGGGTGAGGCGCGAATAAGAAACACAAAACTACAAGAATGTATATATAGGTAACAAGAACTCACCCAAGTTAGTTTTTTCATCAGCCCCCCTAAAGGACACAAACAACACTCATGTCTGAGTCACAAATCTCTCCAACAAACCCATTTGTCCCTTTCTTGGTTTCATGTTCAGTGATAATGGTCAAATAATTTTATAAAATATTGGGAAACTAACACCATAAGCATAACCAAGGAAAAGAAACCAGCAAAACATTAATTTACGTATCCACACCTGGTTCTCTTGTATAGTCACAACAACAAAGGAATAAGTGAGATCCCTTAAAGTACTGGAACCATGACAACCCCGAGACACTACCCCGTGTCCCCCAAAATGGTTTCTCATCAACAGAGGATCCCACCCCAACTCAAGATGTAAACAATGTAACCACCCAATTATAAAACTCGAACCCACAGAATCCATAACAACAGGGGATACCATCCCCAATTCCACAACCACCGAGAGGATAAAAACACGGGATCCCATCCCCTACCACATCTCCAGCAATTGGCCCGTAAAAGAAAACAACCAAACCACTACCACCAAAAAAAAGTAGGTCCATACCGGTATTTTCAGATTTATTAGATTTAACACACTCCATGATTTAAATTTCTGTGTTCTTTAACTGGTGTTATCATAGAAAATGATTTATCCTGGTGCTTCCCATTCATTTAGCCGAATATACCTAATTAAACAAAATTCCTTTACGCAGCAAGGGTTATCCACCACAAACATAATCCACATAAACATCACCAAAAGTAAGGGTTCATTAGTGCACATACAACGACCACCAACGACCTCGATTTTCAGTAGGCGTAATCCGTACAATTCAGAAAGAAGATCATATTATAAAACAACTTCAATGATCACAGTCCTCCTTTCTTTATTTAAAGAATCTGTTCATTATATTTATTTAGGTCTATTTTATCCAATTCTACAGAATCAAAAGCACGCCCACCCCGCATGATACACAAAAGAGAGAGGCGAAGGAGAAATTACCTACTTGTTGGTCAATGATCGAAATTGATGCCTGGCGTGGAACATCATGGTTAGCGATGTGGCTTGCCTGAATGAAAATCACCTTGTCTATCAACGCTTAGGGCGGGTGCGGAACATCACGCATAGTGATGCAGCTCACCTGAAATAAGGGTAATCTAGTGTAGGGTGAACCAGAAAAGAAGAAACCCATGGAAAACCCTTTAGTTTATAAGGGTCAGGGGAGGAAAATATAAGAACGTGAAACTACGTAAGGAACCAGGGTCGTGGGTTGACCACGCATCCCCACACATTATTAAAGGGGTCGGGTGGTTTAAAATAACACACACACCATGTTAATTAATTAAATATTTAATTAAAACATTCATGGGAATTATCGAGCATTGAAACACACTTAAAGGAGTCAAAATAGGGTTTAAAGCTCTAATTGCGCAAGAAGAAGCGCCCCTGGAAAGAACCCTCAGGGGTAGGCCAGATCCACTAGTAGCTAGAGCTACAGGTGGGTGATAGCTAATAGTAGCCGAGCTACCGATTGGCTACAACCACTAGTAGGAGGAGCTACCGGTAGGCTGCAGCTACCGTTAGACCGAGCTACTCGTAGGCGGCAGCTACCGGCAGGCTGATCTAATGGTAGACAGAGCTATCGGTAGTTGCAGCTACTGGTAGACCGAGCTACCGGTAGACATAGCTATCGGTAGGCTGTGGCTACCGGTAGACCGAGCTACTGGTAGGCCTGCTACCGGTAGGCTGAGGCTACCGGTAGGCCTACCGTTGGCCAAACATCCACGAGATTCCCTGACTAGAAAACCTAACATGATATTTTCACAAAGTAATGGACCACAAAAACCCGGGCCATTACAATTTTTAATATTTATTCTCTAAATATTTTTTATTCAAAAGAAAACAAATAATATCAAAATAAATTACTAGTAGTGTTAAAATCCAGAATTGTGGACGATTTTTGAAAAGACACAACTCACCCTTGTTATGTGTTTCATTGTATTATTCCAAACAGACAATTGGTATGATAGGTGGAAT
Source organism: Viscum album (assembly GCA_963277665.1). Lineage (NCBI taxonomy): Eukaryota > Viridiplantae > Streptophyta > Magnoliopsida > Santalales > Viscaceae > Viscum > Viscum album. The sequence goes on from OY728136.1 coordinate 1,600,635,960, forward strand.
TTTGGGTAAATATATAACAAGATAAAAGTATTAGTTATATACACTTATTATATAAATGGATGATACAAGAAAATAAATGTTTATAGTACATTCTCCACACTTTAATTGAAAAACATATGGGATCTCGAAATCAATGGTGATCATATATCTGAAGAATTTTGGATTAAAATTCTACTCAAAAATTATTTCTCCATAAAAGATTCTTGCATAACCAAAAAACATGGATTCATAAACCAATTTCAAATACGATATGAATTCAAAGGTAGTGAATATTAAAAATTTTAATGTTGGACTATATGAATTTAATCAGGTATTTAAATATAATATTTCTTATATGATTTGGAAAACCATTTTAGTTTCCTATTATGGAACAAAAAATGTGAGACAAATGAGATATGGAATTTCTAAATTTATATTTGAAACATTTTTATTGATTGATGGGGAATGAATCACAAAGGGGAATGGAATGATTATAGAAATTGTCAATAATATTATAGTCTTCAGAGAACCTATCAAATTATATGGTGGAGAATTAATGTACTCAGTGTACTACAATTTATATTGAATAAAATATATAGGAATTATCTTCAATAATCACATATCATAGAATTTACAAAGAAAGAGTTAATTGGGAAATTGATAGTGTATGAAGAGAAAAATAATGGCGAAGAAGAAAATCATAAAATTGTAGTGAATAATGAAAATAAATATCTAAAGGTGATATATCATAAGAATTATGTACAAAAATATAAATTAGTTAAAGTGGGTGAAAATTGAGTTTCTTCATTTTCCGTTAGACAACTACCTTAGATAGCTAGAAAATTTAGAAATTTCTACAAGAAGAAAATGAATTTCATAAAAACATTCAATAGAGATGAGAAATAACCAAGAGAATTAAATGATATGAATGCAAAAAATAAGGTCATATTAAACAAATTATCCTTTTCTTAATGATTAAAAGAATTTTCTAGAGATGAATATCAAAATAATACTGATTTTTATACTAAATGAAAAATGTGAAATGAATGATAAATACAGTGTATCTACAGACTCCAGTAGTTCATGAACGACTGATTCAGAAAATGAGAAACCAAATATAAAATCAAACATGTTAATTATGGACATATAAAAGAAAAAAGGAGGTATAAATTATTACTCATCTAATGTTGATTAATATATGTAGTCAAATTACAAATTACCTTCATAATACATAATGATCGTTGTAAAATATGATTCATTGTTAAAGAAGATAAATTCATTTAAAAACATTCATATTTTTTAGGTGAATGTGATACCATGTTGAAGCAACATCAATAGTTAGATGAACAGTTCAACTCATCTACAAAAATCCAAATTGATTATGATACAATAATTAAAGAATTAAAAGATGATGTACAATAATATAAGATTTCAACAATTAATTTTACAATGGGAGAAATATTCCTCAATAAGATTCTATGAAAATATTCACTAAAATAGAAATATTTGGAATAAGATTTATGGGGGAGAAATATAAATTGTATAATAATTATTTTTAGCAAATTAAAAAATGATATTAGTTAATACTATTAAATAAAAGAACACCTCTATAATAGGTATTATATGATGAATCCTCAAATTAGTGTTATTAAAATTTCTTTTTCCCAAATGTTATTTGAAGCAACAGATTTAAATTGTGCAAACATAAGGAAAATATAGATTCTTATATCACTAATAGCTATAACTACTCGACCCATGAATGTATGAATACCAAAACAAACACGTGTTTTATTTATTTGGCAAGTAATATATCACAATAAAAAAATGATATATGTTATATGGATAGTGGTTTTTTGGGAGAAATGAGTGTATATCCATAAAAATTTCATATGTTGACCCAAATTGATGTAGTTCTTCTCACCATGGGTTATAATTCCCAAGGATGTTCTTTTTGAGTACGAATTGTTGGTGATCCAAATACAATATTTATTAGAAATGTATTGTTTGTAAAACAACTAAATAAAAATTTGATAATTATTTATTATCTTTTTAAAGATGGATTTTATGTTGACTATTATAAAAATTCATGATACATTTCAAAACATATATTTTTAAAATTTAATGCACCTGGATATGAAAATGATTATAATTTGGACATAAATTCAATTATGTAAATGTGAATTATTTAATATCTATGAAAATTGAAACATGGATCTATCATATAATACCTAGTTATTGTGTTATATATATTTCACATAAATTATCTAATAAATGCTTAGTTTATAAATTTCCAATTGGAATTTTTGATATTGAATGATTTGGTGATGCATACAAAATTGGAAAACATCACAAATCTTATTTCTAATCTATAGAAAATTTTGTTAGATGTAAAACATTATGACTTAAATATATTTATTTTTTAGAACCATCCCATGTAATAGAATATTATGGTAAATTTTATATCTATATTCTAGGTGATGATTATTATCTATTTACCTGGTTTTATTTTTTTAAATTTAAAAGTGATGTTATCACTATTTTTAATGTGTCTTATGAAATTTTTTATAATTAAAATGGTTTTAAAATAATATAATTAAGATGTGATCATGGTGTACAATTTTTAAAATCATGTATTTATTTATTTTTTCTCAAGTCTAGTTATTAATAATTTTGTCTCTTCCCTATGAACACCTCACCAAATGGTATTTTTGAATTGAAAAATAGAAATATTTAAGAAAATGACATGGAATATTCAAAATTAATACATTATTCTTATATATCATTTAAAAGAAGATGTATGAACATCCTACTATATAATGAATAGAGTTTTAATAAATCATATTTGGAAAATGATACTTTATGAAAATTGGAATAACCTAATGCCAAAAATAAAATACATTAATTTGTTTTGAATAAAGGAGTGTATATTTTACACCAAAAAGAATATTGGTATATTCGAACAAAAATTCGATGAAGGAATATATATATAAGATATTATTCTACCGCTAATGACTATAGAGTGTTCAATAAATAATAATGGATGGTTAATAAATTATAAAGTGTGATGATTGATGAAAATTCACCATTAATTAAAGAAAAAGATCATATTGATGAAGCCATTGATTCATATGACATAGTGAGAATTGGATAACATAACGAGTATTTAAAAAATGATATTAATAAAATTAAGTATAGTTTAGAAGAACATGATATTAAAATACCTTAAATTTTCATACCTAGCTAGTATGGAACCCTAAAGAACCATCCATTATAAACCGTTATAAAAGATATAGAATGTAGTTTAATGAGAAGAAGAAATGTTGGAAACCAAGCCGAATTATCTGTCTTCTTATCCTATATGGTAACTATGACTATAGAGGAAGACTTCAATGAGGATAGTTTGATGTTATCTATACAAGAATATCTAATCAAATTTAAGATGAATGTTGTTAAGGAATTTAAATAGAGTCCCACCAATTATCCAGTTATAGGAACGAAGTTAGTCTTTAGAAACTAACAGTTTGATCAAGAGATCATAACTAGAAATGAAGCTAGATTACTATATAAGGTATATAATTTATATGAAGGAATATATTATGGAAAAACGGATTCTTCTATAATTATATTAAAACCAATAAGATTCCTTTTATCCCATTAATCTATTATGAATTTTAAATATCCTCAGATTTATATTAAATATGATTTTTTAAATGGTTATTTATTAAATAATGTTTATGTTGATCAACATTTGTGTATTGAAAATCCCCTTAAACCATATTCTATTTTTAATCCTACTGGACCTATCAATAGAATTAAACATGCACCTAGAAAATGGTATGAAAGATTAAGTGTTTTCTATTGGAAAATAGATTTATTATTGGTTTGGTAGACCGAACACTTTTTTATAAAATAGTTTATTCATATATTTTATTAGTTCAGATTTATTTCCTTGATATTATTTTTGGTCCAACTGATAAAAATATTTATAATGATTTTTCAAAATTAATCTAAAATAAATTTTAAATGAGTATGATGTGTGAAGAAAATATTATTTTAATGTTTTTAAATTTTCAAAAATATTATAGAAATATTTTAAATAATGTTATGTATATTAATTATTTACGTAAAAATGTTGGACATGTAGAAAACATGTCATATACCACTCCAGTGTGTACCAATATAAGAATATATTTGGATGAAGTTAGAAAACTAGTAGAAAATATGTTATATAGAGATAATACTTATAGTCTGTTATATCGAATTACTAGTAGACAAAAAATATGTATTTAATTTGATTTTGTGTTATATTTCAATCTAATCCAAAAGAATATCATCTTATTATTATACAAAGAATTATAAGATATTTAAAAGGAACTATTTAATAATATACTATCTACCCCAATATATTTATATTAATATAATGACATATATAGAATTTGATTTTTGAGGTACTTGGTTAGATAGAAAAATAAATTATTGGACCAAGTACTTTTAAGGAAATATATAGTATCATGGTCCAATAAATACGAACACTCAATTTCCCTATCAGCTGATGATTATGAATATATTTATTCTTGTAGTTTTTGTGCACATGTATTGTTGATGAAAAAAACTCTAGTGGTATGTGGATTTAATTTAAATAGTATACCTATTTTATTTGATACTATTAGTGCTATAAATGTTTTAAAACAAATCCTATAATACATTCATGGACTAAACACATTGATATAAGGAATCATGTTCTATGGGATCATGTTCATAAAAAAGATATATCATTAGAATTTTTTAATATTAAACATGAATTAGCATAAATTTACACTAAACCACATCCCACTGCCTGTTTTTATTTTTTTTGTGTTGGAGTAAGGTTTATATAAATAAATTTAAATGATATAAGTTTATTTAATGTCAATGATTATTTATTTCGAACAAATTTATTTTAACTTTTTTAATTAACTTATTATATGAATATAAATATTTTTCTTATTTGATTAAATAAATACTTTTTTAGTTTTTTTTATCATGTTTTTTAAATTTTTAAAATTGTTACCCTACGTAACTGAATGAGAAATCATACAACGTCATTAACTATAAGAAACCCTTCGGCATACCTTACCTTACATTTTCTAAACCCTTTTTCCTAATAAAACCATAATCTCCACCAAAACCATCGAATATGAAATCCATTGAATATTATATTCTCAGTAATAGTGAAGTCCAAGAATACCGATGTGGGAGAATCCATTGACCAGAAACATCAATTATTTTCATAATGAAATATTCTTCATGGAAATGTCATATATTTTGAGTGGTTGTTTTAGATAGACCTTTTAATTATGAAATCACAAGGGTTTTATGGTTTGGATTTTTTTAATGAGGAAAATAATGATTTTTTATATAGTAGTACTGAAAATTTATATAGTAGTGTTTATTTCAATTTTTCTAAAATAGAATATACTATATCGGGGAGAATAAAAGAAAAGGAATTTTGAATTTCTTTCGTCATAATCAATAAAATTTTTAAATTTTCTTATGACGAAAAATTCACATTGATCTCAGATCAATTGGAAATATTGGTCATAAGTCTATAAATAATATGTAATTTCTTTTTTGATCGAAAATTATAAAGAAAATATTTTTTAAGGATCAGGATGTAGAACATAATGTATCGGTTATGTTTAATCAATCCCCAATTTTCCCAAAATTAGATTAAACATGGAAAATTTTGTATCCAGATATGTACATTTTACTTTTTTCATATATTATATCAAGTTAAATTTTCCTAGATACGTGTTGAGATATTTGAATTATTGTTTCGAAAAAGAATCTTTGATGTATTTTTAACTTTTTAGAAGGAAATATTCTATTTTCAGTTCTGAAAGAGCATGATTTATTTGTCGATTCATGAGTGAAATTTAATCATTGTAATGTTAAGAATACTGTTACTCTATAGAATTAGTTTTTTGGAGTACAGTGAAAAGAATGCTTATTCCATTGGTGAAGATTGTGAACTGAATTTTGGATCATATTTTCAGGGGGAGCAATGTGCTATACGAAATAATGAAATTAGAGAATCCAAGACTTACGTTGTATCTATGTTTTCGAAGAGAAAATTATGATTTATTGGTGTATAAAACCCAGATGTAAATGAAAAGAAGAATAAAAAGATGTTATAAAGAGGCTTGTTATTAAATTAAGAAATAGAGAAGAATAACCACCATAATGGCCATTGTTTGGATCAAGATAAGATACCCTTTCAGTTAATTTGGATGATTTAGTATAGTAAGATGATCACAAAAGATATATGTTAGGATCAAGAGCATTAGGATGTTCCTAAAATAGTTAACCAGGTTTGTGATGAATCTGTTTGAGGAGAAGCAGTTCATGAAAAGGATTTCCAAGATGAACTACAACTAAAATTTTCAGCAACTGGGTGCACAGATTTTGACGAGAATCTGGCTAGATCATTCAATGATCAGTATTTGGAGTGACATGGGTCCATCTGGGGAGAAAATTCAGATGTGATTGATAATAATTCTTGTTTTATTAAATATATTGTGGATAATCCTTCTTCAAATCCCTTAACTACTATGGTTTTTTATCGTCCTTTGAATCCAGATAAAGGGACCTCGAATTCATTTCCAAATTAGAGTGAGGATGTTGTGATAATGTTAAATATGGTTTAGGTGGATAATTATATTCATAGACATGATATCAATGGCTAAAGAATTTTTTTTGATGATATAATGAATTCATCATCCCCAAGGACAAGGTTTCAGTCTGTGTAGTTTAATCTTTAAGAAAATAACGATAATCATGTTTCAACAAAATATTATTATGGTTTTAAATGAGTATTTCTTGATGAGATTGAAAATATTATTTTTAAATATGTTTAAAAAATAGATTTCAGAAACCAAAATTTTATTTTGGAAGCTAGTTTGAGTATATCATGGGATGTGTTAGTCAGGCCCATGATTCTATTTCTACCCTTTCAACCTCACCATATCTGATAAGAAGATATGATACAATTTCATATGTCATGGATGGTATGAATGATAGGTTAAAGAACATTCAGTTCAAAAGTGACAATTTTTTAGTCTTGTTGGACAACAAAATATTTATTGCTGAAAAAACTAATATCATATAAACCTAGTATCAGGATTCTTTTCAACTGGTTATGTGATCGGTTAGTTAAGTTTATGCAGAAAGTGGAGAGTCTTCATGACTTTTTGAATGTCAATTTATTTGAAACTATGCATGTGAGTCTAGATTCTAGAATTTTGATATGAAATTTGGGATATAAGGTAACATCCCATGTAAATGAAGAATAAGATATTTTTCATACTTATTAATATTATTGAAATAAATATTTATTTTACTTTAAAAGGGTTTCTATGATCGATAGCGTACCCGATATGCAACAATAGGTTTCTTTGGAATCTTACATTGCACACTAATAATATAATATTATTATTATAAATGGTAGTTGACTACTAGATGTTGTGTTGGAAGGAAAGAATGAAACTAACTACAATATGATTATAAATTGTTGTTAAATGTATTTACTTTATCCAAGGAAATGTTAATGGCCTAAAATTAAAATGAATCTAACTTTAAGCATTATTTACATTAAAAGGCTGATTTATCTCCTTTTAATGGAGAACCCTAATTAAATATAGTTTTGGTAACTTTAATACATTCTAATTGACCAAATAAAATCCATTTTTATAATAGGGACATCAAATTTTACTTTGGGTAATTTCTTGGTATTTTTCTGATAAAGTTCATTTTTAATGAATAATTAAAAATACTATATTTTAATTCAAAAGTTCCTTTTAATATAATTTATTTATATGTTTAGATAATATTTTTAATGGGTTTAAAGTTAAATTTAAATATATTTTTACCATTTAATCCAATGTTGGTCATTGAAATTAATTTCACTATGAAATTGGACATAAACAAGTATAACTCTTTTGATAGTTATTGTTTCTCAAAAATACGCTATTTGTTTTGATAATAGAAATTAAATTTAAAATTAATTAATTCCCATTATATGTTTTGTATTTGGAAAAATATAAATCATATTTTAATTTGGAATATCAAATATATCTTAGGCTAAATTTTTGGAATATTTCTGAAAAACATAAATTTTTTATGAATAGTGAATCCACATAGTGGTAGTTAAAAAAACATAATTTTTCATTTAATTAAAATTTTACAATTTCTATGAATTTAATTTATAAAATCCAACATATATGGTTGTAATCAAAAAGTAAAATGTGGTTCAATAAGATGAAAATAATTTTTGGTGAATAGTAACTTTTGACTTTTATTTACCGCGGATAAAGGTAAATTGGCTAATTCAAGGTAAAAAGATTAATATAATAATTCAAAAATCACTTAACAATTGTCCAAAATTTATTTTATGAGTCATTAACGATAATGGGAATCTTTAGGTCGATTTTTGGACCCCTTTGATCCACATGGAAGTGATAATGAAAATTTATATTAATTAATTTAAAGTAATGGCCAAAATTACAAAAACGAAAATAAATTAGTAATTAATTTTTATATGGTGTTATATGAGTCATATTTTATACTATAAATATTAATTGGAATGATAAATCAATTTCCTACATGATATAGATTTTTTTAGTTTTTAGGCATAAAAAAAAGTAAATTATTTATGACACAATAATGATGCAGTATTTATCTCATTAATAAATGATTTAAATAAATAAGTTTATAATCATTAAAATATTATCCAAAAACAGTCCAATTCTGATTGGATTATTTTTTTTGGACCATGAATTTTCTTATATTAGACTATAATGATATTTGAACCATTAGAAACCGAATATAATAATATAATAAAATAATAGTTTCACAGTTTCCTAAAGAGCCCCTCCCCCTTATAAAAGGATACCACTTATAACCAATTCCACACACCTCTCAAGCCATTTGGCTCGACCAAAATCTTCCCAATTAATCTCTTAACATCTCTATCCTCTTCTTAGAAGCCTTACCTTATGAATAAGGCACTTTAAGAAATCCTTTTGGTTCAAATCAAAGAAAGTTGCCTAAATTAAAAGTAACGATTTTCTTAAATTGTTGTCTTTTATTCTACTTCTCCAACCCCTAAACTCTATTTTATTCCTTTAATTTGTAACAACACCAGTATCCTAAATACAATATGATGTTTTATGAGAATTATTCTAAGTACACATACACACACCTCCATCTAATTGGTGAGAAACATAATGTTTCTATGGATGGAAAACTAACTCCTCACAAAACGATGATTGTTCGATTATCTCCTGCCGCCTCTCATGGTTGCCATTATGATAGCACTATATTTATATATGATATATATTATGTTTATTATTTCATTATACTTTTGTAATTCCAAATTATATAAATCCTTTATGGTTTCCATAGTGGGTAAATACGATAATCTTATTAGAGGAAGTGCGGACTATCGCCCCCTTAAAGTGATGTGGCTCGTTAATTACATATGTTGGATGTATAAAGGATAGTGTTAATGATATTATATATGATATTATACTGGAATTATAATATACCTATGTATCATTATGTTTTATTTCCATTAAAATAATAAATAGAAATGAAAGCAGTGTTCATGCGTACGTACGTCATACCATCACCATGAATGGTGCATTTCATTTCATACTTCTAAATGTTATGTAATATTATAAATACAAGTATATAATTGATATATATGATATATATGATCATTATGGATATAATGGACTATTGACCAAATGGAAAACTTGTAAATATAGGGTGTTCATTTTTGACTCACGTTCCAAATATCGACAAAACAAAAGTTATTAACATAAATGATTAAATAATGTTTATAACATGATAATAAGTGATATAAAAGGAATAATAAACATGAAAAGGGTTCTTAAGAAAGTAGAAACTAACATTAGTTTATTATTCCGGATATTAAAGAATGATCGAATCAAGTCAGACATGAGATAAGGGTCTTCATCTCAATCTCCTTTCATTGAGGCATATTTTGTTTTAATACACGACATTCTTTTATACGCTATATAAACACCCATGAATTTTCAAAGGGAATCTTTTTCTACAAAACGTTTTCCTGAATGACAAAAAGGAATTCTTTTTTACGTAAGCGGTGACAACGACCTTTCCGTTGCCGTGAGTATTATTTGATCTTTTGCTTCCTCAACAAGCCGTAATGTTTTTTAATATAAAATAAATACCTTATATTCTTTTATGAATTTTTATTATTGAAAATGGATTGAAAATGGATTTGTTATGACAATATATTTAATTGAAATATTGTGATTTAAATGTGTAAATGTTTCCCTTCCTTCATATTTGTTGTATGTGATATGAATTTTTTTTGGTACATGGACATTTGACATGTGGTGATGTGATAAACCAAATGATGGGTGGTACCGTGAATACCAAGATGGGTTGTTACATTATATCCTCCAATGAATTGGTTATGGAAGTCGGTCATATGGCGATTCCATTTAGTGATATGTGTGGAAGTCAACCGAATGGTAATTCAATTTATGTATGTTTATGTCCCAAGTTACCTTTATATGTTATGTGTTCTTTATATGGGTTTTATGTTAATCTTGTGGTTGCAAAAGGGTAAGTAATGATCCTTTATTTAGTGAAGAGTATTAACTACTTCATAAAGGTGAAAACTATTACTTATGATAAAGTATTCATGGTTTACTTGTTGTTTTGAAAAACTAACAGCTTTTCTTCATTGTGTATCCCTTACTGAGCTTTCTTTGCCCATCCCATGTTTTTGAAATGTATTTCACAGAACAGAATGTGGAATAGGGTAATGAATGGGATCAAAGAGAAGTCATTCTATCTTAAACATGGGACTGGACATGACTTTTTTTTCAAGAGTTCTTGTTTTGTCAAAAAAAAATAGAAATTGTGTAGAAGTGTCTACTTTGTAATATTTTGAAATTTAATAGTTATGGCCTAACTCTCTAATACTCTAAACCTAACAGGTTCTTTAATGTGAATTATGCATTTAATTAAATATTTTATATGGTTTTATGGTCGGGTCCTTATGTATAATATTGTATAAAGGATTCATGTGAATATTGAAGAACTAAAAGAGGTTTTTTAATCTTTTCATGCCCCTACAGAAGTATTACCAGAAACAAACTCTGACCAAAACCTATTATCTTCCACTATTCTAGATTTTTATTCATTTCTATATCCAAACAATCCACTATATTTGTATTGTTTTTATTAATGAATATTTTTTCTTATATTTATGATCTTTATTTTATATTATTTTATGTTTATCTCTATCTCCATAACCAATGTCAACATTATCCAAATAGTACATTTTATCAATTATTTACTATAATTTAAATTTAAAGGGTTTTAATATTTTTCTATATATTATTTTTGATTTTTCAAAAAGTGGATGATAATTGGATGAACAAAACATTCATTTTATCAATATAATACTATGAATTAATCATTTTAAATATTTTATTTGAATAAATTTTAAATATTTTCAAAAAATTGATTTTAAAAATTGATTTTTATATTAATTTTTATATTAATTTATTTTCATTATTATCATAAACAAGCGGGAGATTATTGGGTATGTATTGTCTCTACAATACTTTATAATTTATTATAATATTGACAATTGAAAACAACCTTGTTTGTTTTACAAATGATTTTACTTTAAATATATTTCATGGAATTAATAATCTTTATAATATTTATTCAAAGATTATTTTAATGTTTTTTTACAGAAGGACTATTTTTTGACATGGTCGAGATTTGTTTTTATACATTCTATAAACACTATTCATACTCATTTTTTTATTAGAGTAACATAAGGAATAAACTCTACACTTTCTATAGCCTGTAGTTTTGAGTTCCCTAGGGTTTCATCCCCGTCTTCTGTTTCCAGTTTTTTGGTTTCTGGTCTCTGTTCTTCTGGGGTCCATGACGAAGCGCTCTGTAGCCATTCATCGCTCTGCTGTAGCTCCCGGCCTCCACTTCTCTCTATGAGGTGGATTAGTGGGGTGGTCTCTCTTGGGCTTTGGGAAGTGAGGTCAGCGGTTTAGCATGGTGGATTCTTCTTCATTGGCCCCGTGCTGATGTCAACTTGGCTTCGCTCGTTGGCCGGTGATTTGTGGCAGGTGTGGTGCTTGTTTGTCATTGGTCATTTGTCTTGGGTTTTTGTCTTGGTGATGGTAGCATTAGGGGTGTCAGGGCGGGGTGCCCGCAGTTTCTCCTTCCTTGTTCTTCTGTCGACTTTCACGGTGGTGTGGCGGCTCGACACAATGGTGACGAGGGAGTAGGGAGTGACATCGGTGACTTCCTCAGTGGAAACATCAGTTTCCAGCTGAGTGAAGGTGTTGTGATTTGGTTTCGATGTCGATGGTTGTGTCTCAAACTGATGAGGTTGAGGACTGGGGTGATTTTTGACATGTTGTTGGGCAAGTGATGAATTCTTTCTTAGTGTATGGAGTTGTTATGTTAGGTACAACTTAACGTGGTTGTGTGAATCGAATTGGACACATGGCATCGGTAATGATTCCACTCGATAATTAGAATTTTGAAAATTAGAAATATCCTCTAGAATGTTCGAGTACCTCTGAGATCTACTGCTTTTGAATCTCGGTATTTTTTTTGTAAGGTTACAGATGATCCTTAGACCAGATTTCTAGAAAAACATGTATTGGTGGCCTATAGTCTGTATGGATCATGAACCATACATTTGTATCAAACCTTACATAGGAAGAATAATTCATGGTTTTTCAACCCTATGTTTAGAACTGTGCGTAGAGTTAATCAAACCAACATTATCAAAAAATTATTTTTAACTAACATTATTTTCTAAAGGATCCTAAAAGTTGTCATGAAGAGAATGTGTGGTTAAACAAATTTGTGTGTAATGAAAAATATATTTCATATTGAATTGTATGGATCATTAAACTGAATTTTGTGATCAATAATATCATGTCAGCCTTACATTTGGGTGATGAATGATATGTTATTGAACCATATGTTCGCTACTTTGTATCTTTGTAAAGGAACACCAAATTTAACTTTTAAACAATACAAATTTAATTTATCAAATTTTAATCTAAGATTTTGTCAATGGTCTTGATGGTATCTCATGTTATTAAAATGGTCATTATCAAATGATTCGAATCTCGTTGTATTTGATTTAAAGAACCATATTAAATATAAGAAATTACTCTTATTCTTAATGTATGTTATAACTCCCTTATTTTATTTTATATTTGATTCACTATGGTTTATCAATTGTCTTTTGTGGTTCTAGAATTATATAGAATTATATTTTATTTATGTATTATATTGGTGTATCAATTATAAAAAATATAATTTTTTAAAGGGACATTTTTTCCATATTCAATAATAATTTGGTTAAAACATTTCTACTATTGTACAACGAACGAAAACCTATGACAGATGACTACAATTTGGAGATATATATGTTCTATCTCATTCTTCTGTAATAATTCTTGTACTATATTTTTTTCTTCTTTTATGATGAATATTTTTCCACAGGGATGGATTTATATTCATTATATCATAAAGACTATTACTTCTAAAGAATATCATCCATATTCTTTCAATTTCTACTACTGCAATTGTGTATTTCATCATTTTGTCAACAAATCATTGGCTTTTAATTTATTAAGAGTTTCAATAGCATCTACTAAGTCTTGGTAGAGTATCAAATTCTTACTCTAAGATGTGCAATTTTTGTTCTCTAATAAAGAAATAAAAGTCTCTGTTTTTTCTATCCTATTTCGAATTCTGTCAATTACCTTCACATAGTTTTACAATTTCGACCTTATGAAAAGGGGATCATACCAATGAAATTAACCAACCTCACAAAGAGATCATTTGGGGGAGTGGACTAGGGTATCTTTAGGCCACAAACCATTATAAAATTTGTGTTCTACATTTTTATGTATATGATTCATATATTTTATTCTGAAAAAATACATCACATCCATATAAATTTCAAAGGGTGATAAATGCCAGAATTGTGAATGATTTTGGAGAATTAAAAATTCACCCAAAAATTGTGTTTCATGGTATTATTCTGACTTAATAATAATTTTATCTATAATTTTCATATTTTGAGAGAACAATAATAAATTCAACTAGCTGTCCATCAATTATTCTTCGAACATATCACAACCAAAGTCCTAAATATAGTTATTGATCCGGCCTTGTTTCAAATTGTGAATGTGAGTTTAAATGTTGTTGATGTACTGGAGATATGGGAAGTGTTATATTTTATTCAACAATGAGATTCCCCATGGATTATTGTGGGATTTAAATTATATCGGTGATGTATCATAGAATTATGTTGGATTCTACTACTCTAACAAGTCCTGGAAGGAATTAATTGAATTCATTACCTCAAAGAGTCGTGTTGAAATGGAAATATTGAGGGGGAGATACACAAGGATAAATAATAGGAAATGTATTAAGAGGTAATGGATTCATCAGGACATGTGCCTCACAAACCATCAGGGGACGGATTTTTTTCACATGATTCAGTGACCCACCACTCTAGATCAATTTTAGTTCTTTCCCTACAGATGGTCAACATGAATAAAGAAAAAAATAGGTATATAATAATCTATTACACTAGTAACTGGAACTACTTAGATGAATATTTTTAGATGGATATAAGATCCTAGGAACAGGATAGAATGATCCATTCTCGGGAGAGGATTAACGATTGATTTGAATGGTTAAAAATTGAGACACAAGATTGTTAAAATAACAGATGTGAAGGGGTTTTCAATAGTGGGACTATTTGGAATTAAATTGAAGGGTTTGGGGAGAGGTTTCCGATCATTTGAGATGATGTACATTTAATTATCATACATAATTAAAACAATTTACTTGTAGAAAAGGGGTGGGAGATATAGAGTGTATTCTAAGAAAATTCTTGAGCTATGTGGATAAAAAAGGGGGATTGAGACACTATTGTTTCTATGTTTTGTCTAAAGGAAATGAAATTTATCATGGAAAAAATGTTTATATGGATGATATGTCCTATTCCTATGATGTAGAAGTGGTTAGAAAATTAGCATTGGATAATCTTGGGAACTTCATGGATAGTCGGACTAGTTTTAGGAGGGATAGTCATGTAAGTCCTAATGAGTATAACTATTTCATATGTTGTACTCCATGAGGGAATATAGATAATGATATTATCGTTTTGTAACTCCTATAGAGTATGTTGAAATTAAAAACATGGAGTTTATAATGAAACACAATAATGAACTGTGTCTATATAAGTTTCCTAGTGTTTCTTATGTGGAGGCATGGGATTTTTATATGAATTTTGGGAAGAAGGAAGTCATCAAATTTTTCTAATTAAGGGATATAACAAGTGCCATATGATCATCAATGGTAGTTTTAATACTGAATATTAGGGAATCCATATCACTTAATCAATATTTGAATGTATTCTAATGTAACATTAGCTACAAAATACATTCTAATATCATCGGCAATAGGATCAGTAGTTTAATAACAAGGTTTATATAAGAGGGACTATGTGGATTTTTTAGGGGAAGGTATGTACAGAGGACATCGAATTAGAAAAAGAGATGAAAGGGGACATGATTAGAATATACACTGGTTTAAATGATACAAGTAAAATTTACATGAAAAAATCCACTAGTAGTTTGGAATGGAATTTTTTAAGAATCATGAGTTGATATAGGTTAAACTAATGGTTTTATGATTTATGATTTACATTATACACATCTTCTATAATATTCATAATGGGTAAATTTTTTGATATTCTGTAAAATTGGTTTGAGGTATGAGACAAGGTGACCCAATATGTCCTACACTTTTAATTTTCACTTTAGATGAACTTTTAAAAAAATCATATGTGGTCTTGAGTCTTGGAGGATGAGTCCTTTCATTAATAGTTTTCGAAGTAGTATGATATCTGATTTTGTGTATTCTTGGGATATGTCAATCTTCCCCAGTGGCAGGAAAAACCCAATGACTTTTTTCAACAAAATAATTGCATCATATGGATGTTTATGTGGGAAGTACATTAGTTAGTGGAATAACAATTTGATCATCTATAATAAGAGATCTAGGTTAAATGACAAAGTTATTTAGGAGAAACATTAAATATAATAGAGAATGCTTCTAATGGAGTTCATGGAGCCTTTATATGCAATAGAGTGATCAAAAAAGTACTCTTTAAGGGTATCCTTAATCAAATTTAAAAGAAAATATATACAGTTTTAAGAATATACCTCTCTAATTTGTAGGCATAATCAACTATATTAATAACATCATAATCTCATTTCCAATTCATATACTCTCAATTAGTAATCCATCAAATGGGACTGTTATAATAATGCAGAAAATAATGCATATATTCATATTGGATTTTTTACAAGAATGTAAGTGATAATCGAAATCCTAGAAATGATTTTAACCTCCAATTTATGAAGGTGATATTGATTTATGTAGCATTGAGGAAACCATGAATTCCATACAGTCCCAAATTTCAAAATATATTATAACTAGGGACTCACTATAGGAATCATTTATGAGGGGTAGATAAAGAGAATGTTGGAATAGATGGTATGATAACTCTAACAAGCTATCTATACATCTATGTCGCATGGTTACGCACTTGTAATCCTTTAATAACAGAGCTCCGTTGGTTATCTGACAATGGGATATCAACTTTTTCAAATCCAAGTAGATGTGTATGATGTTATTGTCATGGTATACCCAACATCAATTCATTCATTCAATTAATCCATCATTCATCTATCTTTAATTGATTTCATTAATAGAAAAATGAGAAAATGGTAATGATAGTATTTTCCTCTTTGATAAGCTGAACTTCAACATGTTAGCAGAATAATCTATATAGAGAATTAGTGCCAAAGAATTCTAGAAATTGTTACGTCATATGAATTGAGTGGACAACCATACTTCAAAAAAATAATGTAATTAGATACTATGTAATTTGAATTTATTATTTTGGAGGCTTAAGAAAAAATGTCTTCCTACATATGAAAATATTTAGTGGATTGGATTCAAATTGGTGTGTAGATTCCAATGCTTTAATTTTCCACAACAAGAGTCATCAAATAACATAATCATTATTAGTTATGGTGATTAAAATATAGATATTCTTGTGTATCCAAGTTAATAATAATATTAATGGTGTCTCTCTCGTTCATCATCTGGATTCACACAGCCCACATGGGTGAAGTCTAAATGAAGGATCTTGTGAATATTATCTCCACTTCCCTCTTGAACCTTTGGAAAACTCAGAGAAAATAAAGGGAGGGATTTAAATTTTATCAAATATTTTTCTAAGATCATGTGAAAATTGTGGTGGCAGAACATAGGGTACTTCCTCATGTTGGAATGTTGGCTATGGATTTAAAAAGTGCTAGGTCATGACACTCTTCATTGAGGGATGGATTGAATGCGAATAAATAGAAATAGATACAATTGAATGATCCAATATTATGGAGGAGTCCAATTGTGAATGGATCATCTATTTCAGGGAATATGTTAGGTGAAATAATGGTAAGAGACAAAGTATTCTTTTTTAGAGGGTATAGTTTTCCTTTTATAGTATGAGAATGGATTGATGCACGTTCTAGGAACCTATATATCCTCGTGTTTCATTGTTGGAGGAGCGATATTCAGATAAATAATGATAAATTTTTAACTTTTATTCTTGTTAGCCTTCTCTTGAGAAAAAATAAACATCCATGATAGTTTATTTTATTGTTAGAAGTAGCAGAATGTTAAACAACATGAGAATTCTTGATATGAATACTTGGATGGAAGGTAACTATGAGGATGATGTGTTAGCTAGAAAAGGGTGTTATTTTAATAATTTTATAAATTCTTATATAGTCGGTTACTTTCCAGATTAGTTTATGTTCCTTTTTAAGGGTGACAAACTAGCATTTACTCTTTCTGTTCAAATTGAGATAGTTGAATTTTATGGCCCAAAATAATAATAATTGTATTTTTAATCCAATAATCATACCACGCATAATGATACAAACCACATGATGTCACGTATAATGTTTTTGGAATAATAAGAGTCATTGTGATATTAATTTCACTTTAAACATAATGGATGAATATTGAAATATCAGCTATATTCTATTAAAATATTATGATCTTCAATTTTTTTATCGGTGGGATATATAAAAAATTCATAAACCTTATAATTCCATTATTTGAATGTTTGAACCAAGAATAATAAATTAATTCTTTTGAAAATAAAAATATTCCTCCCACACTACTATAATCTAAACATGAATTGTTGGTCATGTTTTAATCTTTAATAGATTGAACCTTTTCTCTTACAGTATGATTTCTCAATATATCCTCTTTAAATTCATTAGTATCAAACACCATTAAATCTTCATCACATGAAAATAGATGGTACTTCCCATAAACTTAATAATCCACCATGATTAAATTCCAAGCATGCTAATTTATTAAATTGTCATAATATACATTACAATCCAACTATGTCTTTCACAAAATAGTAATTTCACTCATTATGAACTCATAAATTGAGGATGACACCAAATTAATCAAAAATCCATACATTTGATTAAAATCACAATATAAGTATAGAATAATAGAGTTATAAAATGTTTTTAGATATTGGTATCCTTGTAATAATAGATATATATATAATTATATAATAACAATTTGGAAAATAATATAAAAAATGAAAACACCACAAGAACATTATTATTCATTAATGTAGATTATTAAAAATTACTTTTGGTTCTATTTTAGGATTACAATTAATGGTAATAAATATGTTTGATATCAGTATCCTACTAGGGGGTAGCAATGTTGGGAAGAAATAATGACTTATAGATGACAAACAATGTTTTCGAAAAATGTACTAAATAATCAACAGACACCATACTCTAGATAAATAAAGGGAATGCTATATCTATCATTCTAAATATACATTTAATACAATGGGTGATCTCAAATTTATAAAATGAATAAGTTTACAAATCATTAAAATTATATATGTTCATTGTTCCATGACAATATATACAAATTGGTAAATATTATAAAAATACCCTTTCCAATTTTGTAATTTGACAAGCTGATGAATCGGGTGGATGTACAGAACTTTCCCCCCATAAGAAATTATTTCTTATACATTCTTCATAATAGTTTGTGAAAAAATTTAAATAATAGAACTAAAAGAATCAATCCTATAGGGATAAAAAATAGAATAATAAAAGTTTACCTCCTATAATTAATACAGATAAAAGTATATGAACCGTCCACATAAATATGATAGAAAATTGAACAATATGTAATTTACTACACCATGTATTCAATAATAATACATATGATAATAAATATATGTAATACTTTCAAATGTTCTAAATGATGATTTTGAATGGATTTCTATATAAGAATATATCTATTAAAAACATATAGTGCATGGTTTACATGGTTAAGTCAATAGTATTCCAAATAAATTGATGTATGAAATGAAGATGACTATTATACAAAAAATTAAATAGGATACGAGGCTATTTTCAAAGATGTTAAACTTTAATAAGTTTTATTCCACATCTTGGTGGATGAATATGGATTACAAAAGAAGTGGTCAATCATATATTTAATAACATATAATTTTAAATAGACCAACTAGAGAGATAAGGTAGATGTTTAAAATATATATCTTAAAAATTGCAACAAAAAGATAATATAAATATAAAGGAAGTACCCTGATTGATGAGTGAATAAAAATGTAGTGATGAAGGGTACTAAAAATAAGTTGGGTTACCAATAAATGAATGTAATTGAGCTCTAATGTTTCTATCAGTTGGGGAAAATATAAATGGATGAAATTCATTCATTGTCGACCATAAAATATATGTGAATTATAATAATCTTTTTAATTTGATGTATATTTAATGATATCTATCTTTTGGGCCAATCATCAATATCTCGATTGAATTTTCAAATAAAATAGTGGAATAATTCGTCAAATCTATTAAACCGTGGTGTATCAGGGAAACCAACACATGATTTTTCAAAAATTATATGTAACAATAAATGGATTTGATTAAATGAGGTCCCTTATGAATTCATAATAATAAAAGAATAAAAAGATTATAATTGTAGGGGATAAGAATTGAATCATTAATAACATTTAAAATGTGATAAAATACAAAAAATTTAATATTATTAAAACATGTATAAATTTTATTATAGGATAATAATATCAATTATATATTGAAGGATATATTTTAAACCATTCCATAAATATTAGTTCAAAAAGATTGGGAGTAATCCATTGAACCATGGGAAATCCATTAGGGTGTATTATAGTGGGTGACTGAGTGAAACATCATGATCCATGAAATTGTTTAGTATAGTGGTTTTGGGTAGTGTGTGGGAGTGACCACATTATATAGTTGGAGATAAAGTATATTTTCATTTAATTATACTTTTGGAAAGGGGTAATATTATAATCACATCTTATTATAGAGAGTAAGGCGAGTTTGCTGTGTTACAAGGAGAAATGATTTGTTTCATATTTTTTTGTCATCCATTGATAGGAAATTAATTTTAGAAGGTGAATTTGTCAATTAAATATGTAAAATATTATGATTCATCATTTATCAATTTCACACTTAATAGTCTAGATTTAAAATTCTACATGGTAACTACATAATTAGAATAAATATAAGATAGAATATCGTAAATATTCATGACATTTCATATCCAAAATTGGACTACATTAAATTTTATATTTTTTATTTGAAGATATTTTTAGAAATTTATTTCATTATATATATGAAATATTTTTTATATATCTTTTTTCCACATTAAGTATTTTTAATATAATTTCCTATAAAATTTTCATTGAATTTTTATGTATATTTGTATTTATATTTTTTTATCATGTTGATTATATGAATTGAAACATATTAATCTATTTATTTCTAATAAATTTAATTAGGTACATTTAGAAATAATTCATTAAAAGAAACTATTTAACTTTTAATGTTTTAAATAATAATTATTCTATGTAATTTATTATCAATATCCAAACATAAAATTTAACTTATTATATAATATTAAATATTAATTTGTAAATCCAAAATATCATTTAGATAATTAAATTAAAATGCCCCAGAAAAATTAATTTTTACATTTACAACCACAAAATCAATTAATTATAAAAACTGTATTATTAATCATTAATATTTTTTTAAAATTTATGTTATTTTTAATTTCAAGGTATATATTTTTTTAGTATTAAATAGAAAAATATTGTGTTCCTTATTATTAAATCCAAACGTAAATTCTTCTAAAATAATAGAAATTTTAAAGGCAACCAATAAATATTCTTTAATTGGAAAAAATTTTCAATGTCATAGTTTTTGAAAACTAAGAATATATTTTATAAAATATATTATAATATTGAAAAAATAATCAATTGTTTTATATGTTTTCATAGAAAGTTATGGTATTTTAATTTTAATCTATAACTTATTATGTTTTGATAAAAACTGTTTTTTTAAATTTTTAACTAAAATTCAATTATTTATTAAAAAGTGAAAAAAATTACTCTTAAAATTTTTTAATGAATAGCTAAAAATATTAATTGTCTTAAAGACTATAAATATTTTAACATTAGAAGATAAATATATATTTAAACATTTTAATAAAACACTTTTGTGTTCACATTTTTCTATAGTTTGGTTGTGTAGACTTTAATACCTTAAAAATGGTCTTGGTTGTTATTTTATCCACTAAAAAATAATTTCATACTCTATAACATATATAATTTTTATATTTAAAAAATTTGGGCATCCCACTCTCAGAGATTGTTTTTGATTAATAGTTCACTTGTATCATTTTTTATTTCTATAAAGGATTGTTACAATCAATTTTGTTAATTTATAATAGACCATCTCTCTTATCTATAAAATCAAAATAGGCAATCCATTATCAGAAATGTGATGTTTATACTCTGTTTACACATATATGAGTATGAACATTAGATATTACATTTTTTTTCATTAATAAGGAATCAATAAATAAATAAAAATCATTTGGATGTTTAGGTGAAATAACAAGTTATAAATATACATATCTAATTCTATCTATAATATGAAAATACCTTATGAACATTTGTATTAACATCCCCATTATAAAAAATATTACAACTCAATCTATTGGTGACACCGTTAACAATACAGGGTTTGGAACTCGTAGTTACAAGTCATTCAATTTATTATGATTATAATTTCAATTTTCTATTATTAATTATATTTACATGATTCCAAATAGTCTATACATTCTCATTTTTCTCATACACAGGTTTTGGTTATACTATCTTCCATTATCTATATTCTTCCGATAATGATAGATTATATTGTCACTTCCATTAAAATTTATCAAATGGTGACGAAATGATATTGGAATATAAATTTTTACATTATTAATAATCTTCCAATGGTATATAATGATATTATGATCCTTGAAATTAAAATGAAAGTATTAGCCACATGTCTATAATTTAATAATATTCATTTCAGAGTACTCATAATTTTATATATGATATGTGGTGAATAATTGTACATTTTGTTCAATATCCTCATAAATTATCTTTTAGATTTGGTATTCTATGTAATCATTTTGTTAGATCCAATGGATAGAGGTTCCATGTCTTGTATAATTATTTACATTATATAAGGTCGAAAACATTGCTCAGTAGATTGTAATTCTCATATTAATAAGATATTTTCTAACATTGTATTTTTATTAGTGCGGAAACATATAACAATGATCATCCATAGAGTCATTAGAAGATATTTGGTATTACATAATGAAACATAATCTAATTTATATATATGTGTTGGACGATATTTCAGGAAAACCATGGCATGATTCCTTTCATCATTTACGTATTTAACAATAGTAATATTTAAAAAAATTATAAATTTTACTACATCATATTATCCCCTTAACCAATTTCATATAAATCCTTATACATATTATTACTACTGTAGTTTAATATGAAATTTGAGATATTTGACTCAATATATATCTCCATCTTAAATTTCGGTATGTGTGAACAATATAAAATCATTTCATACATCAACACTCAATCCCTTTAGATTAATTCAATCTATTTCCCATCATCTAATTCATTAATCCTCCATTTTATATTATAATAATGATTGTTGGAAATGTATTTCCTTTCTTGAAAAATTGTTTATTGATTTTGTGGAATGTGTGTAGTGGATCCTCATTCATAATAATCACCTTATTCGTCTTCAATATATCGATGAATATAACATCCCTATAATGTATCATCATTATAAAAAATTCATGTAATTTCCCACTAAATGCATCTTCATCCATGGTTTCCTTCCGTATGTAGATTATTACTCAGGAATTATAGTTTTTTTCCATTACCATCAATACAAATTCTTCATTTCCATATCGATATAAAATAAAACATTCATAATTAATTATTTCTATGTATATATATTTAATCATTAACCATATTCATATTCCCAATGTATCATTAAGTAATATATTCTACCTTCCAAATAATAATGATTAGTTGTAAATTTCAGTTCATAATTCTTCAATTTCCATAATCAATAAGTAACTATTCTATTTTTCATCATTAAGAATATAATATACTAATAAATACCAACATTATATATTCAAAACCATAATTACATTCTCTAGGCTATGTGAATTTTATTATTTTTCATGTCAAATTTATTAGAGAATTGTCTAATCAATGGAAAATTATAAATAACCATAGATTTCAACCAATTAATCCAATGGAAATATTCATATTGGATATATTGTTTTTTTAATTCCAAGATATTGAATTTTTATATCAATGTATAAAGATTTATTCCAGACTTGGAGACAATATTTCCAACAAAAACTCATTATTGATAGAAAAATTAGTTACTAAATATCCAATATATTTACATTTAACTAAGGGTTTCAATAATTATTTATATATGTTTTTCAAGAGTTTTATAAATTTTGAATTTTATAATGAAATTCATTTAATACCATAATTAATTTATAATGATAAGAATTGAATACACAATTTATATAATATGTAATAATATATTGTGAATTTTTCAATCCCAGAGCCATTAATTTAAACTCGTAATGTCAGTGTATTGTTTAAAATGTATTATTTTATGAACTATATTTTGAAATTAATTTATGATTACTAGTTGGAATATAAATCATTGAAAATTATTATGATACTTTTATATTATCAAATAGAACATTAATAAAAGATAAATGTTTCTTTTATTTATATTAATTACATTTATCTCCTTGTAATTCATTCACAATCTCATATACCACTCAATCATTTTCAATATAAAATTATGTCTCCCCATAGTGAACCACATGGGAAGGTAAATCTCATACCCCAAAAAAACATATAATTGTTTCTTCTACATTACCAAACGGAGTTATTGTATATATGTAGTTTTATATATAGAAATATAACCATTAATGAGTTCAATTAAAATATCAACATAAAAATCATGTTGATGATCAAGAAATTATTCAAGACATATTTCCTTTCAATGTTTCACCATTCATACAACTTCTATCTATTGGATTTTATTCAAATATATAATATAGTTTTTCTATTTCATATTTTGACATAATATTATAAAAGTGAACTATTATAGGTGGCATAAAGGTGTTATCTAAATGTGATGTATATCCCATTAATATAATGATTGAAATTCCCCCATTAATTAAGTAATTATTATATTTTTTTAATATATTAATTAATAAAACATTTAGATTCAATTAATAGCAATTATTAAGTAAATATTATGCATTTTTATAAAAACCTTCTTTCACCCCATATAATATCTTGTGATATTAATAAATTATTCTCAATAAATCAACATTTTAATGATAATTCCAAAATTATCCTCTAAGTGAAATATATGTTTCATAGTTGTTTGGATTTTATTCATTGTTCTCAACAACCATAAATGATATAATTTATTGTGTATATCTATAATAAACTTCATAATTCCCTATAATTGATTATTGGATAAATATAAATAATATCAAAAGAAATTATCACTTTAACTTATTAAATTTTTTTTTAGAAATCATATCCATTCCCCCTCAACATTTTTTTAGATAATTCTAAAATCATTTATTGAATTGGTTTTCATAGTTTTACATTAACACAACGTTAATTAATTGAACATTAGTATGATATTCCTCTATAAGAAACTCATTTGTGTGATGGAATTAACCCATTAAATTCAAATAATATTTACTTCCATTAATTAGAAATCATTGGTTTTTTAATTTCTAGATATTACATTTACAAAATCTTATTATTATTTTATTCACCTTTGAAAGATAATTTTTTTTATTTTTTATAGAATGCATGTTTTTCTATTGGAATCCTTTACTGAATTAATCCTTATATATATTTTAGTCATCCAGAACATAGTAAAATAGAGAATGTGATGAATTAATTACATTGTAATTATATACAATGAATTTCACCCAGAAAAAAAATTAATTTTTAATTGTGTTGGTAAAATTGAGAAATAAATGAATTATATATATATTTTAATGAATAATATTATTATAATGTAATTAAATTAAATATTATTTTATTCACCTTATCATATTACTAAATATAAATCATAAAACACATCCTGGTATCTTGAGATGAAATAAAACATTATAAAGGGATGATATCATTTGATCAATAAGGTAAACCATCCATCAAATTTTTTAAATAAATAATGAAAATAGATAAATAATGGTAAATAACTAAAACAAATTAAATTTAACCAATAATAATATAATAATATGATATGAATAATTTCTGATAAAATAATTCTCTTTAAATAACAACATTTGAAAGAAAATATAACCATGGATATTTGAACTAATTAAAAATTATCATATAATATCTACAACTTAATTTATAATGGTGGAAGGAAATTTTCAAAAAATCTATAATATACTATCAAAAAAATTTCCCAAGACATCTAAATAAATGGGAATGTCCTCTAAAAAACATAAATCATTATTGTTTCATGAGACCTACCGAAGCATCGAGGATCTATAGTGGGCTCTCCCGTCACAAGATAATTTTAATGAAATGCTCATATTAATGGGATGGATGATAATGAATATAAATATTTTTATACAAAAAAAACATACAATATTTAATGCCCCAACTAGAAATACCAGACCCATTGCATCACATTATTACATTAGAATAATAACTGTGTATCAAATCCTATTGGATCAAACAATTCTGTAGTTTTAGAAAACCATAGTGCATACATGATAATCATTCAATATTGGTATAATAGAATAAAACATAATATATATAAAATAAAAATAAACTACATCCTTGAAACTCCATCAAAGAATTCATCTTTATTTTCTACGGAATAGAAACAAAATAAGGGTTCTAAAAAATAAATAGTAATAGTAAGAATACTGCAGATGTAATCATGATACAACATGAATAATCAAAACTGAAAAATTAATAAATGAACATACCTTCCAATTAATAAACAGGATAAAATATAATTAATATGGAAATGTAAATTACATAAAACACATTGAATTAAAAAATTAAACAATGAATGAATTTAATCCATACATTTTATCATAGTGATCATCCTTTGGATAGTAATAACTGAAATGATGGAAATGCATAATTATTATACAACATTCATGTTGTACGTGGACCACTACCATAAAGAAATTTCACAATATGGTTTATGATTTTTCATAGAAACTGATTTATTTTTCATGTAAAACAAATTAATGGGGTTTTCACTAATTAATTTTTCCCTTCGATACAATTGTTGCATCAACAGGATAGTATTAAATGGTCCCCAACATGTTTATTTTTTATCCAAATCATTCCTTATATATCAACTCATCATATTAATCAAAAAATATTTTTATCATTAAATATTCATATTTAATATTTAATACAGATTGATAAAAAATTAATTATTGGTGGATATGTAACAATATTGAGTTTTAACGTTTTTAGGGAAATTCCATTTAAATATCATTAAAACATTCTTGAGGAAAATAATCCTTAAACATTTAAAAATATCCCCTGCCACAATGAAAATTTTTATTTTTAATGACAATTAAGGAATATTATTAAATGAAACATAAAATCTCATGATATTCAACGAATTCTTGTTATAACATGATAAAGGATATTATATAAAACATATAAAAGAAACTATTTTTATATCATTACATTACGCAACAATGAAATGATATTGATATGAAATCCCTTTACTTAATTATAACTTGTGACATGTGTCTTTATTATAATGAATAATAAACATATGTTACATATTTACTTGATTTATATCCCTTTTCATGTTTACTATTAATTTTACCTTACTTATTATGATTTTTTATACCACTAGATAAAAAATTATGTTTACATCGACTATCGTGGACAAATTTTGTTCCTGTGTTAAAAATGAGTTGGGTTAATCAACTATGGTTAAATGTCATTATATAAACATCTCTTGAATAATAATTGTGAAATAACTATAATATTTAAAAATAAATTATACATATAATGAAATTCATGAATTATTTTTATGAATAAATAAACAACATTACAATCATGGAGGCCATCGTTCGTATGTACACTTGAGTAACATTATCATTTTTCAATAATTATTATGGATTGATAATAAGTAATAATATATATTTTTAATATGATAATTATATCGTAATAACAATTTTTTGAGTATTATTTACCAATATATTGAATTATTTTTACATAAAATGAATCACAACATGTGGAGGAATATGTAGTCCACAGTTCTATGAATGGTGTTGTCCCTTATTTAGAGAGTGAAATGATTAATAATGAAAATGATATATTATATTTCCATAAAACTAATTATATCATGAATACCATATATAAATAATTTATTTAAACTATTTTTAATTGGACTAATCAGTAATACATTCCTTGTATTGTGTGAACGTATCACATCACACTATCGAGGTGGTAGTCTAAACATATGAAAAAAATATTATATTATTTCCAGAAAATGGAATACAAAAATGTAATGTATTAATTAAAAAATCAAAAATTTTGAATTAATCATAAATTATATATATATATATATTAAAAAAATGTTTCCCATTACAATTTTTAACTGGTGTATATGATAATAAAAAATCAAATGATATCATTTCATGAGGTTGTAATTCACAGTAGACAGTAAAGAAAAGATTTTTACCCATTTAGTGGAAGAGAGTGTTTTTCTTAGAATAAAAATCTATTTAATAACATTAAAATATAGTTATGATATTTATGTTATTATGTAATTATTGTATAACTATATAGAATAGAGTGTATATAGAAAATAATCCAAAGGATCTTAAGAAAGGATGTTACCTCTTCTTTGGGTAACTCATTTTGGATTACACCAAAGGGTTTCCCTGGATGGATTTATTAAAAAGGGAGGAATCTAGGAATTAGTTACAGTTATTGTTTTCTTAATTGAGTTTATTTTGGTCATGCCAATGGGCGTGATATTTTTGAATAAGAGAGAGGGATAAATACATCTTTTTAGTGTAAGAGGAGGGATATTCTAGTATAAATTTTAAAAAGAAATTTAAAACATGTTTTCTCCAAGAAAATTGTCTAAAATAAGGATAAAATTATATAAAAGATATTATATGGTGAAAATATTTACTGCGAATAATTTTTGGGCATTTTTCTAGTTCATTTGGTACTATATGATCATGGATTTGTCATTTGATAAGATAATTTTTTCCTAATTGATTTAATTAATTTTAATTATATTCAATAATAACATTTTGTCAAAAATATTGTTTTCCATATTAATTATTTTGAATAATTAAAATTAAAAATATAAAATCCATATTTCGAAATAAAAATATCACATGTTTTATATTTTTTAATAATTAATCCTACCGATGGGACTATAATGTGGGTTTCATTTTTTGAATGATCATTCAAGACCATACAACATTTTTATATCCAATTTCGAAATGAAATAGATTAAAATTACATATATTATTTTAACATTTATAAAATTAATCTAATTAGTATTTTTAAGAAGTCAAAAATATTATCTTACATTTCATATATATTAGTTTAATATGTATTTTTGATTTGAAATAAGTTATTTATCACTATTCAGCAGAAAATAAATTCTTTATTAAGAATACCAAAAAAATAAAACTATCATTATTTTTTTTTATTTAAAATATTAAATTTAGAATGACACATTAAAATTATAAATTATTTAAATATCATATTTAAAATAGGTAAACCATTAAACGTGGTAAATGTATCGTTATAAATATATACATTTTTATAAATATTATTGGGGTTTTTCTTATATTATAATTATTAAATATATGGGATTAATGTAAAAAATAAATTATTAATTATATAATATTTATATTATTTTAAAACCAATAATTATTTAGTTTAATTTTTTAGGATAAAAATGTTTTGTGAGCAAAAAAATAGTTTATTATAAAAACATTATCCATTTAGTTTATTGGTTCTTATAATCATTTATAATTATTTTGTAACCAAATAATTAAAATATATATTTTAATAAGTTAGTTAATATTATTCATAACCCTAATGGTAATTTATTTATTGAATCCTATTGTGTTAAATAATAATATATAAATAATATATTTTTGTTCAGTAAAACATTGTCTTGCAGGTAACACAAACTATAGAACAATGTTGTTCTCGAATGAAACATAATATAATTCAGTGTTTGATAAATAAAAACATAAATAATATAGTTATTTAAAATATAATTTATATATTAATTTTTCAAGATGTAATATTTATTTATAGGCTTGGTTTTGTGTGTCACACATGGTAATAAATATGATTTTATTTCTTTTAATCATCGGGGTGTTACATTCTCCCCAAAATAATTCAATTACTAAATTGAAATTATAACTTAATCTCTTTAATTGAGGGATTGATATTTGATTATAATATTTATGGAAACCCAACATCATATATAGCCTTAAATACATATATTTTTAACAAGAGGGAATGTAAAATGTGAAGAACATCACAAAATTAGTAGTTTGAAATGAATAATCATTGACATGGTCATAGAAAAAAATCAATCTATCATGTTCTGATATAGAATGAAAGAGAACATGTTTATCTAAATGTTGATGAATGAAAATTTATAAACCAGAATTTTAAAATTCTTCATCAATAACATCAACAATTATAAGAATAGGAAACAATATTTTTTCAAGAAAAATTTATTAGAGTTATGATATTCATTCACTATATAAGAGTTTCTGTAAACAAATGATTCTATTAATATAATATTTTAATTTCATTTTACCTTAAAAAATTATAATTTATATCATAGAATAAGTGTCATCATATCGTGATGTAATTTTTTAATCTCTAATACCTCATTCAAAGATCAAAAATAACAACATAATAAATGGTAAATTTTTTAGATATTATTTAATATAATACATTAAAAATAAATACAAAGGATTACCCAAAAATAAGATACCATTTGTATTCATTTAAAATTAAGTATCACTTTAATAATCACATACCAAACATGTGAACATGGAAATAATAGGAATTACCATTATACCTTATGGTGAAAATGAATAATTTTGTAAATATTTTGTAAAATATCGATTAATAAATATTTTGGTAACCCGAAAAATGATTCAAACTCAATCAATGATTTCATAAACAATAAAATCAATAAAACGTTACAATATAGTCGGTATTATCCAATTTATTTTATCAAAATCATGAAACTATTTATTCCATGATTTGTATATCAGCATCAAGATCATGTTACATGTAATATTTATCTTATAAATTTATTTTACACAAGTTTAACATACTACCAAATAAAATTTTGGAACCATTCAACATATGATCACAAATCACCAAAAGAATTGTCCTATAGTAAATTCCTCACATATTCAATATATCATATAACAAGTAGATCATTGATAAAATAATCCAATGGCATAATTATGTAATCCAATCATAAACTAATTAATAATTCATATTCATGAGTGGTAGTAGAATAATATTGTCAATGATCCGACAACCTCTTTTGAAGCACATTACAGTGATAATTGAGACATTTATTTATATTGTGTAATATCTCTTTATAGTCGAAGCATTATATATTAGAAGAATAATTTTTACCCATTAAATCAGAATAATGGTGGTATTTCTATCTTTACTTGTAGAAAACACTTAGTTTGTTAAATCATTAATAATAGTGTGTATTTCCCTAATTATTACATATGGGAAAATTTTTATTTTCTTTTCATCCCAATATCTATGTTGTTCACACATATCCACATGTTCTTACACTTCTCTCTAAATCTATAGTACAAAAAGAATCCATTCATTATCTTGTTAGAACATGATATTATTCCATCATATTAAGAGAATGATTTGGATAATCATTCCCATAAAATTATTTCCTTATGACCAAAAAAGAAAAGATCGTTAATTCTCTTTTAATCTTATGCATTGGTGATGTAGACATTCTTTATTCTATGAAACATATCTAAATTAGAACCTAATATATTTTAGAACTTATCATGCATAATCTAATAAATAATTAAATATGTAAGAAAAATTAAAATACATAATTTTTTCTACTGTCATAAAAACAGAAATGGTTTTAGGTTTTTATTCTATTCTAATCCCCGAATTGTATCATAGGTTGCTGTTCCCTAATATATGAATAAATAAATGTAATTTCCATTGTTTCTACTAACCATGCATTATTTATAATTGAAATGCCATAATCCCATAAATCTAGAGTTGGTGCATTGATCTATTAAACTAGAATAATTAAAAGGAATGTAATCCCTAAAGGATAAAAACATTAGTGGTTTTCGATAACTAGATTTTATACCCGATACCCCCTCTAAATAATAAAATAAATAAAACATCATACATAAAAAACTATAAACACACTACATCCTTCCAAATCAATTTGAGATTTCATCATCCTATAATGTTAATGGAATAAATATATGGGTGAGATAAAATGATCACTACGGATAAGAATATAATCAAATTCATCATGAATTGTTATGGATAAATAATATTGAAATGTAAATAACCAAACAAACATTTTATTAAAAAAAATATGTAATAACAATCATAGAAAGGTAACTCATTGTAAACAAATGAAATAAAATAATTTAACAATGAATTAAATGCATCCATTTTTTCCATCGTAAAATTAATTTTTATAATAATAACGAATATTTCATAAATAATTAATTATTAGATGTTATGTATCTGGATCTTTTACCACTACAATTAATACCTTGAATAAGATAGATTATGTTTGTTTGTAAAACCCTTCTTATTGTTTTTTGAAAAAACATCAATGGGTTTTACCAATTGATTTCAACTCATGGTACTACTGATGCATTGAGGGGATATATATAAATGTATCTAACTTGTCTCTTTCTGGTCTAAAGAAATCCTCATATGAATAATAATCCATTTAATTAATAAAAATGTGATTTATAATTAAATGTCCATATTGAATAAATAATTATTATTTATTAATAATTCCTTAGTTGAGGATAAGTAACCAATACTCATGTTGAAATTAAAAAAGATAAAACTTAATTGAAATATCAATACAACATTGTTGAGGAAAATAATATTTAATCATTCTAATCTGTCCCATACTACATTAAATCATTTTCATCATAATAAAAACAATTGAATGACATTAAATGAGACATATAGTATCACTATAACTATTAGATTCATGTAATGAAAAGTCCGTGGATATTATATATATCATATAAACGATTCTATATACATGTCATTACAATATGGCTCATTGAAATGAAATTGAGATGAAATCCCTTACATTGAATGTAACTTGTCACATGTGTTTTTATCTTTATGAATAATATATATATGTTAATCATTTTATAGATTAAAAATATTTTTAATGTTTATTTATACATTTAATTTTATAATTATAATTTTGAATAAAATATAATAATAATTTACGATTATGTTTTGTAAGAACTGAGATTTTCTTTTCAGTTAGGGATCATGATTGTTCGTGTTTTTTTTGAAAATGGGAATTTTCTATCTTTTTTATGAGTACACACCGTGTACGGGGTGGCCATGGGTAACCGTGTACTATCCACGTAACAGACTAGTACATGGCCATGTGGTGTAACCAAGAGACTACCTAAATCCTATCCCTATTAGGTATATACCCATTCTGTACCCATAGTGAATACAATATGTTTTTTTATTTTATTTAGATAAATCAGATCAGGGTTGTGTATCATTCATGGAATACACATCTTTTAATGTCATCTCATCCATGAGCTACTGAAGACCAAGAATCTTCATTGAGCCACCGATCGAATGTGTGTCCCTCGAATCGAATAATTTAAATTGTGTTTGAATCACATTGGTGAGTTCTTCATTTTTCTAGACTCTATTCTCCTGATTTCTCCTCTTCTGTGAGATATTCAAGGATGAACAATTTTTCCTCTTTTTATATATCTATAACATTCTACGTCATTTTGAAGGATGAGGTTCAACTATACTGATCATAGATCGTTGAGCTAGGTGGTTTGTGACTTTCTTATGTTTCTCATTGAATTGTATATGAATTCTTTCCTGATACTTGAGTTCCAGTTATTGCATGTTTAGGGATATTATACATGGTAATTACTAAAAAGTTTTTTTTTCTTGAGTAGTGACATTGGATTATGAATATGGATTATTTTTTATGATATGGATTCATTTTTTCATGTTTGATTTCATTGGTCATTGGGTCTAGAACTGCATATTAGGCTACGTTGTTTTCCATGACTACTGTTGTTAGTCCAAGATCACAGACTATCTATATTTAGAGGTATGATATCAGTTGCCTTAAGTTTTCCTTCTATAATTTTTGAAAATAGGGCTTACCATAGATTTATATTTTTTTTATTTTGTATGATCATTGTGATATATATTGTTACATATAAATATATCATTATTTTAGACACTCTGTTGGGGTCTAGAAAAGCTACTATACATTAGGGCATGGAGTGACCTCTTGAGGTCGGTGGGTGTCACTTCATAAATGAAATCTGTGTCTTAGATATTATATTCTATGATTTCATTCTACGAATGGACATGTTTGATCCATAATAGGATATTTTCAACTACTATCATCATATGGTGAGTTTCAGGTCACCGAATGTTGGTTTGTTTCTATACAAGGGAGAATGGGATGTCCATGCGGGTAGAGTAAGATGCATGTATCCTAGGTAAGGAAAAGTTACAGTCCAGATTTCTACTCTGTATCTAGATGATAAGGTAACGTAACATATGTACATTCCACAACTAGTAGGACTTTTCAACGATGTCTTCTGAGACGACTTTTATGGTTTTCTTCCCAAGAGAGAGGTCAACATTGTCTATTGGGATTTTGCATGTAGTGGAACTGGTATCAAATCCCCTTCATAGGACAGCTTCACTAGAGTTAAAAGAGATCAAAAAGAAGTTATAGGAGTTATAAGAAAAGAGTTTTATTAGACATAGTACTTAACCTTATGTTACACATGTATTTTTTATTAAGAAGGAAGACTGTAACCTTAGATATTGTGTGGATTATTGGAAGATGAACCAATTTATGTTCATGAAGTAATATCAGTTATCAAGGATTGATGATCTCATTGAATAGAATCATGGAGACCTGATGTTCATGAAGATTGACTTGGTATCTATTTATCATCATTTATGTGTTATAGCATCTAATATACCACTTACAACATTTCAGAATGGGTATGGTCTATATGAGTATGTGGTAATGTCGTTCGGTCTCACAAAAACGCCTATAGTTTTTATAGCACTGATTAACCAAGTATACCATTCATTCATGGATTCCAACATGGTTGTATGAGAGGACGATAACATGGTGTATTCCTATACTCGACATGACCATGCAATACATATTGAAATATTTTTATGTTAACTAATAGAAAGGATTAGTTATATGACATGCTTTCAAATTGAACCTTTTTGATGGAGCAGATTAACTTTTATGTCATGTTATCTTCGAGAACGGAGTATTAGTGGACCCAGAGAATGTGAGATTAGTAGTTTAATGGGAGATGCTAAAGAACCTCTTTGAGGTAAAATTCTTTCAAGGACTGGCTGGTTACTATAGACATTTCATTCAGAACATTTCATGCATAGAAGTACCACTGATGAGCCTGACTATGAAGGGATACAGTACCTATTGTCAGATCATTTTGAGTAATCCATTTAGGAGATAAAAGGTAAGGTGAATTCAAAATCGATTATATTTTTTCAGATGTTGGAAATTGTTATATTGTTATTTGTGATTCATTAGGTATCGGGATGGGAGTAGTACTTATGTTGGGGAAATGATTCATTGCATACGGGTCTCGGTAGTTGAGGTCACATGAGAAAAACTACCCAATGCACAATATTGAGTTGGTTGCATTTGTTCATGATATATGTTGTTTGATACAATATATTTTGGCAGATCATTTTTTATTTTTCACTGACCAAAAAATTATCAAGTACATATTTTCTTAGTGAAATTTGAATCCGAGACAGAGAAGGTGGGTGGAGTGTATTTAGTCCTTTTATTTTTCCCATTCCTACATGACTGGTAATGGAAATGCATTGTCTGATTCATTTATTATGAGGGCTTAGATACATGCAGTTCATGAGTTTATTAGTGAGTGGAACCTTATTTCACTGTTCTCTGATATAAAATTTTAGTTTCACAACATACATAGAAATACATTAATTTCTATGATAGTTGATACCTATACTCTCTATGACTAAGTGAGAGTGAGGTGGATATCAGATGGGTAAGCCCTAGTCTTCCAGGAGAGTGTTTCAGGATAGGACCCAATACATGGATGGACTGTTTGAAAGGATGAGATCTTGCACTTCCATGGATACATGTGGTGTTAGCAAACATACGCGAGGAGATTTTATGGTATTTTTATTCTTCAGTTTGTGAAATGAATTTGTGTTTCACCATTATGTATCTTGATCTACACATTCAGTATTAGTGTCCATGAATGAGGAGGTATATTGTTGGTTTTGTGATAAGGTCTTCTAACTATCAGTAGGTGAAGGAAGAGCATCAATGACCATCAAGGCTTTTTTATTAGTTACTCGTTCTTGAGTGGAAGTGTAATGATGTCTTGATGGAATTCATGATATGTTTTCTACGGTCACCTTGACTAAATTATGTGTCTTGGGTTATCATTTATGACTCATTAAGGATGATATATTATTATAGATTAAGGAAACCGTTATAGTAGATGAGAAAGTTGTGTTGTACGTTTGGGAAATCATACGTTTACATTGGGTTCTTCAATCTATAATTTTTTACAAGAATTCCTATTTAACATCTTGAGATTTGTAGGGGATACAAAGGTCTTTGGGTATATATGTACTTTTATATACATTTTACTTTCCCCACATAGATGGCTCATCCGATAATACGATTCAGTAGGTGGAGGACACAATTGGAGCATGCGTCCAAATTTTTTGGATGTTTATAGGAAAATCGCATACCTATTGTGGATTTTTTCTACAATAATATTTTTTCAAGAAACAATTCAAAAGGAACATTCTGAAGATTTTTAAAGTAGGTAATGTTGATCACTAATATGTTGGTTGGATGTAGGAGATGCAGCTATGATGGGACTGTGTATTTTCCAGGAGACCTCTAAGCATGTGGAGTTGATTCAAAAAATGGATGGATACTGTATAGTTATGACATATGTCATGTGTAGATAAATAGAGAAAATCAATAGATATTGAGTATAGAGACGAGTTTTTCCTACTGGTTATAGGAATGTCATGACACAAGTAGATTATTAGGTAGATTAAGCTTACACAGAGATACATTGGATGTTTTAGGTTTTAGAGAATGTTGGGAGGGTTTCCTATCGTTTGTAGTTACCTAATGGGTATTAGGAAATGCATGATGTCTTCCATGGTTCACAATTTTGGTGATACTTCTCAAACACATCTCATGTTGTTCAACTCGAGGATGTTGAGCTGGAGGTGGATGAATCATTCAAGAAGCATCCTAACAGAATTGTTAATCACATCACGAAGGTTCTATGTTGTCATTTTGATCATATGGTACATGTTATATGGTAGAATAGGTGAGTAATAGGCAAGAAAAGGTAGACTAAGGCCAATATGCGATCATAGTGTCTGGAGCTATTGGGGGATACTTCTTCTTCTTCCCCTCTTTCTTAAGAAAATTCAGAGATGAAGTTATTTAAGGGGGGATGTTTCTAATTACCTGGATCATTATTTCTTGTATGCGTCATGATTTCTAGTTGTTTTTAAAGAAAAATCTGTTTTTAAAACTTATATGTGTACACACCCTTTACTCAGGAGTACACACCGTGTCCTCAGGAGTGCATTCCATTTACCTGGTGGTCATGGGTAGTCCTATACTAACCATGTAATGGCCAAGTCATGGCCATGTGGGGTGACCTGAAGATTTCCTAAAGTAGATCATGGTACGGAATATACATGTCATGTAGCGTCAGGGAAAACAATGTGTATTTTTATATATTTTTTGATAAATTGGGCCGGTGTCACTTCTCGTTCCAAGAAAACACTTCTTATGACATCATCTCGTCTAGGAGTGACCGAAGACAACAATTTTTCACTATGCCTTCGATCGACTGTCTGTGCTCCAAGCTAAAAACCATAAATTGTGTTAGAATCATATCATTCAGTTATTACAATTTCGAGATCCAATTCCTTATATTTATCCTCTTTTGTGAGATATTCATGGAAGATTGTTTTTTATTTCTTATAGATATTATTTTTTCTAGGTAAATTATAAGGCTAGGGTTCATCTATATCAATAATAGAACTTTGAGGGAGGTAGTTTGTAAATTTTTGTATTTTTTCAATGATTTATAATTAAAAAAATTCCCAATACCCTCTAATGGGGTATTTCATTTTTAGGGAATTTAGCCATGTTAATTCCTGATATGATTTTTTTCTTGGGAATCGATATTGGATTTTCAATAGGGATTATTTGACATGTTATGGATGTGACTAGACATGATTGGTTGTTTTGACCATTGGGTCCAGAGCTGCCTATAATGCCATCTTGTTTTCAATGCCTAGTGTTGTTGGGATGGAGTGATAGTATATGATACCAAGAATTCTCAGCCAGAGGAAGACCTTTAACCATTTATCAAATAACTAAAAAGTATAGAAAACAAGAAAATCACAACAAGGACACTAACAATCATGGAAACAATCCCCATCACCATATTCCTGATGGAATGTTTCATCCGGAGTAGTCGATCCACACTCTGAGCTTTCATAATGCTTCAAAACCTTATCATACATCCTTCTCAAATTCATCTTTACCAATGATAGAAATTCCATAAGAGATTTCATTACATTCTTCAATCCATTATCACCCCTTAAAAAATTCTCCCTCTTAGAGGATGATATAGTAGTAGCTGGATTCGGTAAGTATGAGTAATCTTTTCTCATTTGACTTTTTACTGGAGAAGTCATACCACCTTCACATGCAGGTAGTTTAATTTTTCCACAATGAACAATATAACAATAAGATATTTTGGTGACATAACTCACATTCTCCTTATCACTATCAGATACACATCCCCATTTTCCAGTGATGCACACGAAACCCGATCCTTGGCATCTATTAGTTCCTCCAATCGACATACCCTTTAAAAAATATACACATACTCCTTCTGCGGACTAAAATTTCATATCAATCAGCTTGAGGCATTGAAGGGGAATCTCATTGACAAAATCATTATGGGGATCTATCACAAGAGTAACCTCACTCATTGCAGGCTGAGAAAAGGGAGCAAGCTACATCCTCTCAGACTCATCCCATTGCAAGCCTTCCACTATAGGAGTAGTCCTCTCAGTCAACAGAACCTCAAACTGATTATGGATTGAATCAATAACCACCTAAAATTTGACACTTCCATTTACATTGGGCAAGGGCTGCTTCCAACCCCCATGACCTGATTCCAGGTTATCAAATACATTCTTCACAGTCGGATTCAATGAAGGTTTCACAACCTTCACCATAGCCGCAAACGCATGAGCTTCTACAACCTCACCTTCCATAGCTAGACGAGTCCACCCATTAAACCTCACTCCCTGCTCACATGAGACCACCTTTCTAGCATTCTTCGTGACTTTTGTCTAAATATCCTTCGCATCACTTACACTATTTGAAGTTCACCCACAAAAGGAAATCCCAGGTTGAACCTCAAACAGCAATTGATCCATACCATTTCTCTCGAGCCACCAGAGCCCAGTTTGCTGCTCCCGAATTCCTAGTCAAGTTCCATCCATGATAGACATGCTCAAGATGACCAAATCAATAGTGATTGACAAAATAACTCATCTAGGACTCAAAGATGACCTATTGCTTCCACCAGAAGTCTTCCCCATCAGTGATCCAAAAACAATTCACTGGTGGCCTCGCAACATCGACTTCAACAAAAATTCATGGACAAAAGGGGTGACACATATCCTCCGTTCTCCAATCATAAAATATATATATTCCAATATTTATCCCAATAAAACACAATATAGATTGATTTTGAAAAGAAATAGGGAGATGAGGGAGAAAAAACCAAGTTGCGATTTTAGATGGATCACGCCTCATATAAAAATAAAACACCAGTTTAACATATGTAAAGAAGCTCTCTTTCATCTTTAGGATTCCTTAGGCTAGGTGACTACAAGGTCCTCCTCTGATCGAAACTAAATCATAATGTTATGTAGATAAAGCAGCCTGACCACCGCATGGTCCTGTAGCTTCCAGGAACCACAAGTATAATTATCAAATTCATCTAACAATGGATGATGATGGAGGAACCTAGAAAACACGGTGAGAATAAAATGGTCTATGGTGCTTGTGAGCTCTGTCGGGGATATAGGGAGCTGAGTCGCATCCGGAAATAAATCGGGGAATTTCAGAGACAACTAATGCTTCGTGAATGGAGGAAGAGAATCAGGATTTGATAATGGCAAGAAGTAATCACTATTTTGATGCAAATGAACTCACAAACCTACCTCCTCTGATTGGGAGGAGGGAGAAGGACCGCGCTGCATTAGGGTTATGCCATGGTCATGAGAGATAACGGGATAGAATCCATATTCTCATCTCTCAATGTTCCTTCTAAATACTCCATGTGATATTATCTGATATGTTGTGATATGATTTGTATCTATTTTTTCAAATATTATTATGTGATTTACCTTTACTGATGGATATCATTTGTTCATGATTGAATCACACAGGGATGTCAGAACATGTTTTTATTAGACCATAGGGGGAATGGATGCTGAGGGCTTCCCCAATTCTTCTTTTATATTTTCTATGTAGTGATACCATAGGGCAGATGAACGTGATTATTTCCTAAGAGTGTCTTTAGTTCCATGTTGCGAGACCACATAGGAATTATATGTTGAGTGCTTCCCCCTAATGTTTGAATTTTTACCGTTATGAGACCACATGTGGAATTGATAGTGAGTGATTCCTAAGAGAGTCTATATTAATGATGAACCAAATGAGTTAGACTGTGAGAACATCTCAGAGGGTTTCTTGTGTTTGTTTGGTTGATTAATTTTATAAATTTAAATGAATGTTTCTTGAACTGTTGGTTTTTTTACTTTTGTGTACTTAATTTTTATTTCATAATTTATAATATTTCCTTTCTTATATATTCACTGACAGTTAGGCACAATATTTGGGTGGTTGCAAAATGGGATTCAGCTCTCACCCTGTTGGGGTCATTCATATTAGTCCAAACTCATTATATAGTCTTATGAATAGAAAAGGGAAACTACCCTTCTACATTAGGTATTTGACTACAGTGGAGCTAGATAACATAAGACCAATTTGTGTCTTGTTATGCTACTGGTGTTTATTTGTTTTCATATACATTGTTTTGGAACTGTATTTTAGCATTTTGACTCATTTGGATTCTTTCCTAGAAAAATGATACATGAATCATTTATATATATGTTCTCTAATTTTTTATCTACTTTCAGTCTTCCAATATTTACTTATTATATTGTATTACTACATCTTATACTGTTATCTATTTATTTATTTTTAGTTTTTTTCCAATGATGGAATAGTTTCTCCACCATCATATCCAAATCCTCACTGCTAGTCATATGCCACTGGAATTTTAAATATGCTTGTGGCCATGTGACCAACCTGGTATGGGGAACATATGGGAGGCACCCCGACTTGGATGTTACATTATTTTTGTTTTAAACAAAATTTGTTCGCGAGTTAACAATGACTTTGTTAGGTCGACTATGATCAAAAGGGTCATTATATAAAAATATATAGAACAATAATCATGAAATAATTATCATATTTACAAAATAAATTATACTTGTAAAAAATACATGAATTATCATCGTGAGGAATGAACTATTGTTACAAACACATAGACCGTAACTCATATATACCCATGAGAAATGTTCTTATTTTACAATGATCATTATGAAAAGATAGTATGTAACTTTAAACATTTACATTATTATAATTATATAATAAATATTATGTTTTTAAATAATATAGACTAATATATATATATATATATTATGATGTAAAGAAATCACATCACATTGAGGACGCTGGAGTCCACGCGTTTACAAAGGATGTTATCACCTTTTTAGTACGTAAAAAAGGTATTAAAGATAATGATATATTATGTTTATTAAAAACTAATTATGAAATGAAAATCATAAATAGGTCATTTATTTAACATATTTTTAATTAAAACAATCCTTTTTTTATTTTGTGTAATTTCTGAACGTATCACTTATCATTGAGGAGGCCATAGTCCATTCTTCCCTAAATAATGATATTGTATTTATACCAAATAGAACATATAATGGATATGTTATATATTAAAATTATATAAGTTTGAATACATAATTAATTTATATATATATCAAATAAAAATATGTTGTTTATCATGATTTTTATACATGATTTTTGGTGAAGGAAAAATGAACGACATTGTTTTGTGAGGTGGCAGTTCAATGTACACACAAACTGTATGTTCATTAAATATTTTATGGGAGTGTTTATAAGGGAAGGAAAATAACATTATATAAAAAAAACTAATTGTATTTAGGATTATGTTCTTATTATTTAAAAATTGAATATGAATATTCTTGGCGGTGGGGAATTAACATTAAACAAATGAGCTTGAGGAAGGATGATACCTCTTCTTTCAGGAACTTCTTTTGGTTCTCATCAAAGGAAATATGTGTCTTTTTTCTCAAAATTATTGGATTTTGTCATTTGGTGATGGGTATTAGAGAATATTAGAGTAGTCTTTGGGTGATACAAATTGCTTGAGAGGTGTGAATTAGTCATAGTAATGGGTACTTATTTTTCTTTTATGAGGAGTGAAATTATTATAATCATTTTAAAAGGGAACTCGACAAAATATTTTCCCATTTTATGAGTATCAAATAATTATAAAAATTTGATAAAATGTATTATATGATATAAATGTGTCCATATAATGTAATTTGTACATGTTTCTAGGTCATTTGGGCCCTTAAGATTATTTTTATATCCTTTGTTATGCTACTTTTTCATGTAATGGCCGTAATTAATTTGAATTTATTTCTCTAATATTTTTAGTAATTTGTTTACACTATTTAAAATTATATGTTATCATTATTCAAAATGTGGAATCCATTTTTCAAAATTCAAACAACAGATGTAGAATAAATTAATTTAAAAATAATCATGCAAATAGAGTGACTATGTTGGTTTTTAAAAGACAGAATGTTCAATTGTTTTCAATGTGTCTTTATCCAATGACAATGTGAAATTAAATAAAATTATCTAAATTGGATTATTTTCTATGTAATATTTATATTTAAGATTTAAAAATAGTGAAAATATAATTAAATATTATAAATAAAATAAATGAAAGAAGAATTTAGAAATAAAATTCAGAATTCTTCCATATTCATAAAAAATGGAATATTTCAGAAAAAATATTCCATAATATAATTTTATGATTTATATTTTAAAAATTAAATGTATTTTGTCATATTAACTATATATAATTTTTCCAATTCAGATTTATAATAGGTTAAAAAATTAAATGATGTTAATGTGCCTTTATAAATATTTTTGGATTTTTATACATAATATTGAGTTTGTTATAATTTTATGTTCATCAAATCTAGTTGTCGAATGTAAAAACTATATTTTTTCTAATAAATAATATATATATTTAATTTAATATCAGAAAAAAATTTATGATTTGTATTAGGATAAAATATATTAATTAGCATAAAAATATTTCTTTTATTAAAACCGTAACTTTAAATAAAATAGGTTCTTATATTCTATTATAATTAATTTTAAAATCAATGAATTAAAAAATATATTTTCATAACTTATATAATCATACTAATAAACCTAAATTTAAAGGATATGTTGTATCTTAGTATATTAAATAATAATATCAAAATAATAAATATTTTTTAGTTATTCACAGTCTATAATGTAATATGAATGACCTAACTAATTCATTTTTTATGTCACATGATATAACACAATGTAATGAGAATTTTATTTTATAATATAGATTTATTTAAAATATTAAATATAATGTAATGTTGAGGTATTTTATTTTCCTCCATATTATTTCTTTTTCATTACAAACACATTATAAAATACAATATTACTACTTTAGAATTTTAGTTTCATACACAAGATGTTATTACATACCCTAAAAAATAAACATATTCATAAAACATCCATAGTAAAGAGGAAAAGGGTAATAAAATTATAAATATATAAAAAAATTATCATATACCATCCATATTATTAATATGGATGGTATCAATATGACATATAATTAGTGGATCATAAGTAAAATATATTGCTGATGTTATTTATAAATTGAAATACCATAATAATATCACAATATCATTTTAGAAAAAAATTACAATTAATTTTTTTACAACCGACATAAATAAATTTCATAATATTTTTGGAAATATTATTTATTGAAAATATCTATTTAAAACATGGAATAGAAAAGTAAAAATATTGAATGGTCATGATGGTGGATATTTCAGTTCATTCCATAAACTATATAAAATGATTCCATTTATATTTTTGGGAAAATCCAGAAAATGATAGTTATGAAAATGTTTAGAATCTTAATTTAAATTTTTTAAAAAATAAATAATATGTGTAAAACGGTTTAAAAAATCATTTTTAAATAGTTGGAATTTTTTGAAATCTTATTAATGAATCATATGTTTATTGAAAAATTATTTCTAACTGAAAAGTAAAATTACGTAGAATTTTCCTAAAAACATTTCCCAACAGTAATATTGAAAACATAGGTGATACATTTTTATATTAACAAAAAGAATCATTACTAACTAGATAAAATGAAAATATATTAATTTTTAATATATAAATATCAAATTATTCACCCGTGGGAGCTGTAAAAATAAATAACCACAAATATTGATGAGATTATAAAATAAACCCTTACCCATTTTGA
Source organism: Viscum album (assembly GCA_963277665.1). Classification (NCBI taxonomy): domain Eukaryota; kingdom Viridiplantae; phylum Streptophyta; class Magnoliopsida; order Santalales; family Viscaceae; genus Viscum; species Viscum album. The sequence goes on from OY728136.1 coordinate 1,600,680,756, forward strand.
AACATCTTAATTACAAGACCCATAATATAAATAATGTATAATGAAATATAAAATTTAATTAAGATATATATATTCATGATATAATATATAAAAGTTTTATTATATACCAAATACAAATGAAATTAATTTGACAACATAACATATGTTTCACGACAGAAAAAGTGAGAGGAGAAACCATCACCACATGTCCGCATTCCTTGATATATATAAAAACCGCTTCTAAAATAAAATTAGGATTAATATGAATCCATTACATAAAAATATTAACATAAATTATACAATATATAAATTACTAATATCCATTTATCCAGTTTTTAGTATAAATTCTTTTTCAAAATAACTATTTTGAACGATATTTTCGTTATTTTTCATGTATGTATAGGTTCAATTATTTTTAACCTTTTACCATGATAATGGTTACATAATATCAAGGGATTAATTTGAGATATATATATATCATATATATTCATTCTATATTTATTTATATTACATTATATAATATGGAGAATGTAAATAGATTACAATGTTCTTGGAGACTGTAGACTAAATGTAAGCTTGAATGTTGTCACCATTTTTGGAGAGGGCCTAATTAGTGGAATTAAAATATTTCCAACCATTAAATAATCATTATTATTTATTTTTTATATTATTTTTATCCATTCATTTTAAAACCCATGTAAAAATAAAATGAAGAAAATATTTTGTCATTGTGTAGTGGCGATAGTATATTGGAACGTACTATAAATGACAATGCTTTCAAATGGATTATATGGTTAGAATATAGATTCCATATTATATATATTGAAGGTCCTTTATATCATAAATATATAATATATTAATTATATTTAATCCTAAAAATATACATTTATATCATATGTGAAAATAGAATCACATAGCTTCATGAGGAGATAATATGATATAGACACAAGAAATGTTATCATCCCCCTCATTTAATTGTATGTATTTAAATATATGTGGTATGAATATCATAGAAGAAAAATATTATTATAAATATCTTATAAATTAGTTAAATATGTCATTACATCCAACCTTCAATGGTTGTTCTGAAAAAAAAACAATAATGGTTCGCGAGGCAATAGTCTTCGGTGCATGTTAATGATCATTTCATAAAACAATTAACAATATTGCAGATGGATATATGTCATCAAATTAACAAAAAATTACAATTATTATGGGATATAGAAATTATATTATTTCATTATTGATTCATAATAATTTAATACAATGGGGGGATAATATAATATAACTCACTTTTAGAGATGTTAACACTTCTTCAGAGACCATATTTTTCATTGCAAGAAATACCTTTTATAATGATCATTTCTTCCAAACTAATTATTCTAATTTGGGTGGAGGTAATTATGGATCTTATACGGGTTGGTATTTTAATAAAAAATGTTTTTGAAGTTTAAAGAAGAAAATAGAGGGGTTTTCTTATATAAAAGAGGTGAGTTTACCACTTTTAGATATTTAAAATAAAAGGGTGTACAAATGTTTTTCACATGAAATAGGATTTAATATTTAAATTTTTGGATCATAGAATAGAGTATAATTATTTATGTAAAACAAATTTGGATGAGTTTTGAAACATTATAATCCCTTTTCTTTTTAGGCAACCCGAGGAAATCCCATTTTAACAATAATTACAGTAAATAGTTTTAACTTCTTTTAAATTTCATTATGTAAAATTTTTAGTATATCATATTATATAATATAAAATATTCTAAATAAAAATATTTATTCCATTTTCATAAAATTATTTTTATAAAAGAATAAAATTTTTATTTCAAATCATTCCCTCAAATGCAACAAGAATGTGAGTTTTAAAAGACACAATGATGAAAAGTTCACATATTTTTTATGTCAAAATATAGTATCTAATTGAATAAAAAAATTAAGATAAAATTTTAATAATGAACTAATTTTAATTTTCAAAATATAATTATTATATTTTTATGTTATTAAAGGCTTTAAAAAAATAAAAATAATTAATTAAAATTAGTATTTGTTTATTATTCATAGAAAATATTTATCATTTCTGAAAAGTACAAAGGCATAAAAAAAATATAAATTTGAAATATATATTTAAAAAATTATATTTTTTTCTTTTTAAATATTAATTTTTTTTAGAAAATAATTTTATATTATGTGATTATAGTTTGACTAAACAACTTTATATAAAAAATTCAGTTTTTCTATAAAACCAAACCTTCTGATTTGATTTTATATTGTTCTATTTAAAATATATAGAAAATATTAAAATTTATTTTATAAATCTCTAAAACATATCATTTCAGTAATATAATTATACATAATCATAAAACCATCATTACATAGAGGTTATAATTTTCTTGATTAATTAATAATTTTTTATTAGAGATTTAGGATTAATTTTATCCTAGTATTATGTCCATTGTATGTTATCAAATAAATTTAATTTATATAAAAAATTATCATAATGTCATGGGATTTTATATTATCATATATTATTGGTGTTGTGTGTTATAAAATCAAGAATAACTGATGTTAATATTTCAAAAATCATTTAGTTTCACATCATCACACACTCAAAAATTGCATCCTCATAATTTAATATTGATCGTTGTAATTACAGGTTTGACATTTGCAAATAAATTTAGTGAAATATAACATCATGATAAGGGTTAATAAAACAACTTCTTAATAATTTATATTGTTATGTATACTAGTATTATAAAATAAAATATAACTAGGATTCTAAATTGGAGAACAAAAACTTGCACATTTAGTAGGTCATGAATGCTAAAGGGTTAATTGAGAATGATATGGATCATTTTAAATAAAATATTAAAAATACATTTCACTTATATCTATAATAATACAATAATAAATTTATTAAGAATATTATCCAATATAATATAAAAATCTATAAAAATTCAATTATACTCCCAAAATTCATCATAATCCATTTCATATATTTTTAACCAGAAGGCTCATCTAGAATACATCTAACCAAATTCAATGTCCCAAAATTTTGAAGGATGGTCCATAAATAGAAATTATATTTCCTAGAAAATCTAAATTTCCTATTAATTTCACATTCCATATACTAGATACCATTTTCACCATAAACAAATAAAAAAATGTGGGATTGAAAATATAAAATCTCAAGATGTCGAATATATTTCATAAATAAATAAAACTTTTAAACTCCATTAATAGAGACAAAAACAATCAATCCAATAAAAAGTTTCATCATTACCAAAATATCCCATAAACATATCCATATTATCTTAACATTGGAAATATATTAAATTGTGTCATCCCTCAATCATTTTTAACTAGATGTTCAACTATCCACAGTGTCATATTTTATGGTCCTCAATACAATTCAATAGATTATCTAAAGTGATTTAAAAAATAATTTATAAATACATGATTTTTAAATTTTTTTATTATTATATCTATAATATAATTGATCAAATAACCTAAATACACAATTCATTAACCGAAACAAAAACATTAATGTTTCCTCTTTGTATGTTGTAATACTATAAGCTTGACTATTATCACTTGATTTCTTCTAATAATATTCACCAGATGATTTAGGAAATAATGTTCATAGTTTCCCCTATATTTATATACTAAGCATTAAACATTATAAATTTCATTAAATCTCTTTAAAAATAATAATTGTTTCCTTTTTTCTCTACACTAAAAGAAAACATAGTTAACCTTTTTGTACGTTCCAAGTCTATTCCTTCCAAATGTATCAAATTTTGTGAAATATTCATTCGATTCGTCCCTTTACCTGTAATTTTCTATATCGTATTATTTATATTTGTCGTCCCTTGAAATCTATATACATATAGAACTACTTATATTTCATTCAAAAATAAGAACATATGCGTTCAAATTATTACAAACTTTTTTTAATCCAGTTGACTTCAAAATATCAGATTACTCATCTAAATGAAATGATCAATATTAATGACTATATTATGTGTATTAACATAGTTTTTATTCCTTACACAATATCCAATTTTTGAAATATTGGAATATTATATTAGATAATAAAAATTTGTATCATAGTGTACAAACTAAAACTGACAATTAACATAATATATATTGAAATTTTATGCATCACAAATCTTATATTAATATAAATACATTATTTGGGGATATTGTTATGTTCAAATCCATCATAATTAATTTTAATGAATACTTAAAATATATTTTGAATATTCCCATGAAATGTTATCTAACATGAGTAGTATGGCCTCTTTTCATGCACTATGTGGTGACCGAGTCAAGGCCATTGTGACGTTTTTGTGATTTACTACCCCTAGTACAACTACTTCTGATTAAAATTTATTTATAGTATCAAGAAAGTAATTTATTTCTCTGTAAAACCACATTTCCAATTCCATAAAAAAATTATTATGCTCTTATATATTTTAACAAAAATTAAATCATAGGGTTACATTACAAAATATATGTATTCATGTATCAACATCGCATGGATTCTATAAAATTTATTCTGAATCCAACATTAATCACCTCGACCCCAGTAACGGGGATCCCATGACTACATTATTAAATTTTCTTAATATACAAGGTGTTTCATCCCAAATGACCAAATAGTAAATTACTATTTGTATCTTAAAAACATAATTTAATTTCACTTAAAGTTTAAGAAGTGAATTACAAAAAAAATTATTTACATTAAGAACAACATTACCCATATTAGCATAACCCTACATATAATTACCATTATCCATCTTGCTATAAAGAGGAAAATAAAACATTATATATGGGTGAGATCTTATTTTTAGTATAGGGGTGATTACATTGAATGTTATGAAAAAATTGAAAAATAAATATAGAAAGGAAAACAAATGAAATACATGACATTTAATCAATGACGATACTATTATATGGAATGAATAAATTATGATAAAATAATTCTATTTTAATAATATCCAATTCATGAAATCATAACCATGCACATTTCAAAAAATAGAATAATCACATGTAATATCAATGAATGAATTCATAATTATGGCAATGAAAAAAAATTATTGAGGTTTTTTTTAAAACTTCTATATAATTGGGTAGGGTCTCATCCAATACTCTATATATAGTTCCTCATGGTAAATTTTGATGAATATTGGGGATATAATGTTCCCCACACATTACATACTAATTCCATGATATTCCTCATTAGAATGTTATGAACCATAATAAAAATAACCATTTGTTTTGTAAAATATAGTATTAAATTTTAATACTTACCACAATAAATTGACATATTTATATTCTATCCAGAGTAAAATGGTGAATGGTGATAAAATTTTATACCTATATTCAAACTAAACAAGGGCCATCCATGAAAATTACAATGATCAATTCAATAAAACATATCCATCATGGTATATATGTTAAATAGAGTATTTATTTCATTACTGAATATAAATTCCATGATAATATCATAATTTATATATAAAAATTCTTATTTCATTTTGAAAATAAAAATTTAATACATAGTTTTTACAAAAAATATTAAATTATTTTTCATAAAAAATATGATTTTGAAATTTTTCTGATTATATTTATATCATTTGTAGGTAATAATGATTGATAATATTATCATCTTATACAACATAAAATAAATATTCCATATACAGTTCTTGTTAGAGAAAAATATTTGTTTAATGGAAGAGTTAAATATGATTTAATTCAAAAAAAAATTAAGAAATCAATATGGGAATTAATTTAAATATTTACTATTTAATGATTATATTCATTTGTAGAAAACATATTTAGAAAACATTCCTATTGATGAAAAGATTTCGAACTGAATGGAGAAATAGTGATGGATATTTGTTCATATAGTTTCATAATCATTTTAACTATGAATTAGTGGTAAAATTATATTATTACAAAAGAAATATCATTAATAACTAGTGTTGAAGAAAATATATTAATATTTATTATATAAATATCAATTAATAACATTACGGATTTGTAAACATAATCATTTCCCAATAATTATGATATTATTAAATAAACCCTTACATATTTGAAAACATATATATTATAGGAACTATAAAATATATAAAATAAAATAAAATATTTAATATCATGAAGATAAATAGATTTAGGATTTGATATATCAAAGTGAAAGTATATACACCACCCAAATGAAATATGTTTTCAATTATGAATATGACTCTTAAAGCCAAAGCGGGATGAGAAAACAATGTGACATGTTTGGTATCCTATTACGTGTATGAACCTCCAATGTAATAAATTTATGTTTAAAATAAATAAATTATATAGAAGTGATAATATATCTAATTAAATATATAACTTACATAATGTATTATTTCACATGTTTATTATTAATTCAATGTTAAAATCACTATTTCTGTGATAATTTCATTGTTTGTTAGGTATTATTTGGATTACTAATTTTGATACTTTTATTTATTTATGGTTATACCACATCAAGATTTATAAAAATAATATAAACACCATTCATATTCATTAATTTTCTATTAACAATAGTATACAATATTTATATTTATAAAATGGATTACAGAATTCATAGAGATGGAAGACACTATGTACGCAAGAACTCTACTTAAATTATTCACGATGGATGGAATAAAAAATATATATAAATAAATAATCATTATCATTTATAAAATAATTATTATTTTATATATAACATTTATATAGATAAAATATATCTTTACTAACATCAATGTAAGATAGAATTGATAATATTTTATGTCTCTATGTGGAGACAACATTCCACATGTATGCATAAGAGAAATTATTTTCATTAAATGAATATGAAGGTAAAAAATATTATGTGATATTATATTTTTAAAAGTAATGCTAGATAATAAATATTATATTTATTAACTAAATGTTTTCTCACTACATTTCATGTACTGTGTGACCTTAAAACAAATCACATCATTTTGTGAGTTTGTAGTCTACTATACACACGATAAATGTTAATATATCCCCCATAGAATGGATTGTAAGTAGATATATTTGATAAAAAAATTCCAAAGGTATAATAATTTAATATATATCATATAGATATCAAAAATCAACCATTACATCAATCATTTAAAAGAGTGATTAGAAGACACATTGCATTATTTCGTGAGCCGGTAGTCTTCGATTTACACAATCTATGATTTCATTACAAATTTAATGGAATATGAGATAGATTTAAGTGAAAACATCAAGATTAAAAAAATGTATATTTAATATAATATGGTAAACAAATTATCCTGTTTTAAAAAAAATTTATGATTATGGGTTATAAAATAATATATAATGACTTATTAGTGGAATCACCTCTTCTTCAGACAACTTATTTTGTAATTTAGGGAAAGCATTCATAGGATTGATTTATAAAAATAAAATGTTTTAATGATATACATTTTTTATTATATAGTTTATTTGGATACTTGATTAATTAATGTGTTTTGGATCTATGAAGAGGATAGTAGAGGGGGTGACGTTTTATAACTGAGGCGAGTTGCACAATTATAATTTTTGAAAAAAAAGTGTACCCATGTGTTTCTGATTAAACAAAGATAAAAATTAGAAATTTCATGATCATAAATGATATAAGATCTATTTATTTCTATAAAACATGTTATTGAAATTTTTTTGTCGTTTTAGATGCTCTTCATTTTTGTTTATCCCCCTGGAAACCCCATTTTAACACTTAATAATGAAAATAAGTATCACTATATTTACTTGTTATTTTGATGAACAAGATTAATATTAACAAATTAGATAATATAATTCAAAATGATTCCATATATTTAATCCATTTCTTATTAATTTAATTTAATGAAATAGAAAAAATTTAAATTAAAAAATAACATTGTAGATGTAGTGAGAAAGTGTGATTTTAATGAGATAATGTCCAAATATTTATAATGTTTTCATATAAAAATTCAACAACATTATTATTAAAATTTACAAAATTTTATTATTCTATTTTCAAATGATATAATTTTAAATTTCAAAAAATCAGATAAAATTGAAATTATATAATGATTTAATTTAAATGAATGGTCAAAATCAAATAAGTATTATTCCAATTAAATAAATAATTTAGTGTTCCATAATATTGTCAATAATTTATCCAAATACAATTTTGAATTTTATAATTAAAAAGTAATTATATATTAGAAGATTTTTTTATAATATTTATATATTATAATTATATTATATGATAAAATCCTAATTATACATCCCATTAGAAAAAATACAGTTTTTTCATAAATCATTTATTTTTTTCCAAATTAATCTTATTTTATTTCTAATGAATAGATATATATTGAATTTATTTTACCCTTGTATAAACAATATAATTTATATAATTTATTAATTCCTATCGATTCCTTCGGAGTTAGTGGATTGGTTATAATGGTCATGTTTAAATAATAATATTTTAATATATTATCATGTTATTTCTATACATGATGTTTCTTTCATAACAACATATCAATGTGTTATAATGTATTTGAGAAGAAATTATTCATAATGTATCAGGATTTTATATTCCATTTTACTATATATTACATTTGTTTGAAATGATAAAAAAATCCAATGTTTCTATTCAATTTGTTTTGGGTGTAACAGAACTACATTAACCACTTAATAGATGAAGGAAATATGTCATCCTACAATGAAGACGTATATCTATTTAATAGTCCTTGAATGTAAAATTATAAACCATAAATGAAAAAATAATCTATATTTACTATAATTATTTTTAAATAGGTTAAATTATTTATTACTAACATTCAAATGTAAGTCTCATACACATAAAATTTTCTCATCTTCATATGTCTTAGATTTAGATATTATAGTTCTTTTTAATCCCATTTCATATGAGGAAATAAATATTTTATATAATATATCATTTAATTTTATTATTTCTATATTAAATATATATACATTCTATATAGTTTTCTAAATTAATAACCACTACTATTTAATATTCTCATATACCTATATAATAGTATTTCCTTTGAATTATTTTGTTTATTATCTCATTAAGTGTTCTAAAAGAATTACATGAGGTTTTTCATTGAGTTTTTTTATAAAAGTAAAGAGATACAAGTGATAATATATTTAAATAAAACTAGATTAATTGTTATTCTATCATTTCCAACTCTAACATCATATTCATTCCACGGTTTAACATCACTAAATTTTCTATTAGAATTGATATGGTACCCATTAGTTTTGTTAGTCACCAAATCTAAAAACTGAGTAATAATAATTTTGTAACATATGGAATTCTTAAATTCCAATCCAATTCACTTTCATTTGGAAAATAACATATAATTTTCACGGTTTCCCCTTATATATTTTATCTAAAATAATACCTCTAAATCTATTCCTAGTCATTCTAATGAAAATCATATGATACCAAAAATTACATCCCAATTTCCAAATACCCAAAATTGATATATTTGTTAATTTATTTATATTAAATATAATAGTTTCGAAATGATTAAATAGAATATCAGTAATATAAGGTTAGATACATGAATATTTTTAACATATTATTGTGAAAATTAAATTCTTTAAAAAAAACTCCAAAAGATCTTTCTTACCCTTCCATGATGTTCATCAACAATTATTCATAGTTTCTCTCAATGATTTAATGAAATTAAAAATAATGAAAAATATAGATAAAGAGAATTTAATGGGGTAGAATATAATAGATGATTTTATAATATAATACTATAATAAACTATATGAAAAAATGAAACAAATGATCCAAATAATTCTATAATTAACTGAAAATATTTTCATACTATCTCAATTAAAATATAGGAAATATTATATAATAATTAGTGATCTTGTACTAATAGGATAAAAAATTCATGTAATAATCTGAAAAATATTAGTTCCATGTAACTACACATCTTATATAAATGTGTAATGAATATTTAAATAAATTTACTAGTTTGTTCCAAGTGTCTTATTAATGAATATTATGGTTATATAAAACTGAGAACCATATAATATTGATTTGGTAAAATGAATTCATCATATGAAAATAATAATAAATTGTTAATATTATAAATTATTAATAATAATTTATTTTTAAAAAAAATTATTCATTACTATAATACATTTACCTATTTAAAAAAATGGAAAACATTCTTTTAAACAATACCAATATGGATGGAGTATGATTAAGCAATATGTAATCAATCTTAATATGTATTCAATGGACATATATATAAGAAAAAAGAAACATAGGGATTTTATAAATTTATCTAATCAATAAGAGTAATAAAATCTTGTTATGTTTGAAGCAATTGTAACATTATATAAAAATTGGTATTGGTTTGTGTCAAAAATATTCCAAATAAATCAATATGTGAAATATAAGAGAACACCCATAATTAAATGAATTCCTAAAATATTTAAAAAAATGTAATTGGATTAAAAATTATAAATATTAATGTTCGATATTTAGGGAAGTTGATGGACATGAAGCGTCAGGTGATTATAGAAAATAAAATTACATAATCAATCTATTAATACTTTTATAAATTTTAAATGATGCATAATAAAAATAGAATATATGGAAAATTGAAATTTTTAGACAATGTACCATTACCATTAAATAAATATAATGTAGGGGAAAATTATATGTTATAACTAATAAGTTATCAATAAAACATAGTAATTGGGTTCAATATATTTCATTTATAGGAGACTATATAAATGGAAGTATAATCTATAATAATTGATTAAAAAAGAAAAATGCATTAAGAAAATAATATCGGTTGGATGTTTTTAGCCAAAAAACAGACACACAAATAATCATTATTAACTAGATTAAAGATAGAGTTGAAACACATTTATAACATTATATGGTGATTATGATTTTATGAACCTATTACATAAATATATGAACATGATTATATCCACAAATTGATATAATTTATTAAAAAAATCAATTTATAATTTTCAAAATATAATAGTTTTTAAGAAAAATAATGTATTCATTAAATTATTTATTGAGAAGAAATATTAATTTATATATATATAACTAGTCATAATTAAATAAATTTAAAATTAATATGTTAATTAAATAAATTTTTTTAATTGAAAATTTAATATGTGAAATGATAGAGCAAATGTTGGAATAATAATTTTAAATATAAAATAAAATAATTATAGGTGATTAATAGAAACCCATTTTCAAAAAATCTAATTATATGTAATAATGTTAATTATAAATCATTAAAATACATTGAAATGGTATTATATTAAATCAACATCACTTAAAAATAAATGAGAGAGAGGATATTCCCTTTAATTGAAACATTAAATACAAAATATTGGATGTAATAATTATTAAAAGAGGAACACGATAATAGGGATTTGAAGTGGCATATATAATATAAAATAATGGATAATTCTTCTCGGTGGACTGAATATTTATATTAAGTTGGAGTTTTATACAATTACCCATCAAAATATTGGATTATTCATAGAAACAAGTTTTATAAAAAGGGGTATGAATGGAATCACATATGTTTTGGATGGTTTTTGTGGAATGGTGACATATGTGGATAAATGGTAGGTGACCATTGTGGATCTTCATTTTATAAATTAATAAGGCATTATTGAATTTATAACATACTTTCTAATTATAAAAATATTAGATATTATATATTCCAAAACTACCCTTGATATTCATAATTAAAAATTATTCATGTTTTATATATTATTTATTAATATATTAGATTACACATCCAAAATAATATGTAATTCAAAATCAAATATTGTCATTAATTACATATAATTAAATTTCTAAATGCGAGTAATCCAACACTCTATTTGTGACATGATAAATAGAAAAAATAAATTTAAAATATATAATTATTTTACACAATGAATCATTTTATTTTATTTCCTATCTATTATTAATTTAATTAATCTTTCTAAATTTCTAATATATACATAAAAGAAATATGATTGTTAATTTCATAAATATGAAAAAATATATAGAAAATATATACATATTTTCTATACATTGAATTCTTTGAAAACAATTTTTTATTTTACTATGTATTTTAATATTCATCATTCGATGTATGAATAAAATATTATGTATTTAATATAATTTTGAAATACTTATTCAATATATAATTGTAGTATTATCTACTGTAATTATTTTGTGTAAAAATCAGTTTTTTCTTATTTTTATGGGTAAATTAGATTTAGAGAAAAATTATAATTTATAACCAAATAATTACTTTTAGGGAAAATTTATAACGTATTTTTATTTATATGATGTAAATATGATTAATATAAAATTAAAAAATAATAGTTATAATTTGAATGGAGGAAAAACTAGGATTATGTGAATAAACATTTGAATAAATTCATAATAAATAAGTGTCATTTATTTCATAAATATCTAAAAAATTAACCCCAATCTATATTTTTAAATAATTATTAAAAATATTTAATACATTAATAAATTCATCCCAAATTTTTATTAATTCAAAATTTATATGTAATATTAATGAAAAGATCATTACAGTTAATATTATGAGTTTTTTTGATTTTTTTACTAGATATAATATGGTCTTGAGTATTACATTCGTCACCATTAAATAACTAAATCATGGAAATTTGATAAATTCCATCTAAAAATAATATAGGGGTTCCTATCATTATATATTATTCAGAATCCCATACAACCTCCCATAGGTTGTGATTTCATTAATTGAATTTCAATAGTTGAGATATTTTATATAGAAACACCTACTACCTTTTAGAAAGAATAATTATTATCTCATCATTATAGGTGATGATAGGGTATAACGTTATTACCTCATATGTGACTATATAAATTTGTTTTTTGTATTTCTATATAAAAATGTAAAACATTATGTATTTTATATTGTATTGGGGGTATAAAAATTCTGAAATCTACAAATCAAATTCTATATAGAATTTCAAAGGGCACATGGTATATATGGATTAACTAACCCCTATTACAGTATAAAAAATATATTCCACATTGACACCATTATGTATACATAATTCCCTATATGGAATACCATATATTTTCTTTGATTATAATCCTCTCAAATTGTAAAATTCTGAGCTAATTTATTATGATGATGAATTATCTAGAAACTCTTTTTGGTCTCCTACCCATGTTATAGTCCCACTAAATTCGTTTCCATAAATCCTTATGATAAAATTATAGTGTAAAATCTCATTTCAAACAAGTACTCATATAGGATTATCAATATTCATGTATAGAATCATTTAGTGTCCAAAAATTCTAAAAGTAGTTGATACTGATCATAGTCTGGTAGAGGAGAATAATTAATGATGTTATATTGAGGTCTATTTTTTAATATTTCTTTTCTACCTACCATATGTTTAGGTTGGATATGTGGATCCAAAAATAACTATTGTTTTAGGATCCTTTGGATTATTGTTATAAAATATTAATCTGATACAAAGTAAAAAAATTTATAAAATTTATTGGTCTGTCGGATGATGTCTCATGATTAAATTAATATTGTCTAACAAGGATTTAAAGTGGAATGAAAAACATTATAAAAAATAATTGTGTATGAGAACAGATATAAAACATGAACAATATATATTTCATAATTCTTTGAGTCACTTTTTATTTATTGACAATTTCCATTTTAAATTAGTCATAATTTCATATTGGTATTGCATGTGGTTGAATGCATCCATTATATTGAATACTATCATTATTTATGTATATGAACCTTTTGTATCAAGACAATTAGTCCATGATTTCCCACATTATACCATACAAATAGAAACTTTTCTCTTAATTTATTGTACATAATTTAAATTGCAGGGTGTATTATGAAATTATCGATATATTCTTCTTCAAATATCCCCAAATTCAGTTCATGTATATATGGAGTATATTACCTCATTAAAAACATCAATAATAAAAATATATTGAATAATTTAGAAAATATCCAATAATTGAATTCTTCAATCCCCCATTATATATTATTATCAGCATATGGGTATATCGATACATTATAACAAAAATATCGTTTACCAATTTCCAGGAAATTGAATTATCGATTACCATTCAAAATTATGTGTCATATCAAAAATCGTTGAATCCATAAATTTATTATCCTTATTAATCCATATAATTTTTAACTATCAATGGAACCACAAAGTCATTGTTTTACCCACCGTTCATTTATTAATTGGGTGGTAGTGTATCATGAATGAATATCCTTCGAGTAATAAAAATTATATTCTTTGATGCAGGTTGAGATATTTATGACATAAAATAAACATCTATAATTTTTTGTCTGAATATATGTATCATATTTATATATAGTTATATTTATAATATATCCTCATAAACAATTATATATATTTCAAATCACCATAATTAGATGGATACATTCTTCAATGAGTCATCAATATATTCGATAATGTTGTAACTACACTATACAATTTATCAATTTCATGGATGTGTCGCAATTTATTATTAATATTTTCTTAAGGATTTTAATATCAATATTAGTGTATTAATAAATATACATTTATATCTATAAAATATTATTAAAAATACAATGAAAATTTGAACAATTGCTTTTAAATATAAGCTTTGTTAGTGGGTCAGCTAATCATAAATTTTTTTGAAAAAACACTACTTGTATCTATTGAACAATAGAGACTATGTTTTGAAATTATATTAATTGTTATATTCAATTAACTGATAAAATATAATTTCAATGGAATAAATCATGTTCTACCCTTGGAGATAATATTTTCACCATGGGAAGACTTATAAATCCAACATTCAGTCTTACTAAAATTCCTTACCTTTTTACCAACTATGAAGTTTAAAAAACTACATTAGATGATACTATTAATCATTAGAGATTTTAATAACATATATATATCATAAATTATTATCATATTGATGTTAACAAGGAAATAATTGGATACTGAATTAAATAAATCTAAAAATATAAGGAAAAGTAGTCAATATGGACTGAGAAACTACAGAATAATGTTAATCATGCCTTTTGTGATATAACTACATGTATATATAATGATTAGTAATCCTTAACTTATTAATATGAGTGTAATAATCAATGATTATAAATATTTATAACCATGATGTGGATCAAATTATTTATCTATTAGTGGGAAGGATATATATTCTTTAATTCAAGGACATTATTCTCTATGTAACTTGAGCACAATCTCACATAAATAACTATTATATTACAGAGTAAAATAGTTGATATCCATTTTAAAAAATGAGGACATATAAATCACATTCAACAAACCCTAATACATGTTCCATAATCTATACCAACTCCACAAGTATAAATAAATATGATGAGTTAGATATATCTCATTTATTGGAAATGAGATTAATATATTACAAAACATCACTATCATTTGGATGACCATGTAACTTATATAAAAAATCAATATAATATTTCTCTATTGGATCATCCACAGAAATCTTCATTCATTTTCCACTCATGGATAATTGTTCCCTCATATTTTCCCACAATCAAAATTGATTGAGCTGAAGGAGTATAGCGTAGGAATAATTTTGGAGGTAATTCCTACCATTGGAAGATAATGTTTTTTATACCCCCTAAAAAATATTAATCTCTTACTCTCAAAATAATTAATTAAAAAATATATTGAGAGCCAATCCATATAGTTATAATTTCATAATAATTCCTTGCTAAAACAGTCATGTTTCCCAATTGTGAAGACATAAGGATTATAACAAATATCTCTTAGTAAATCATCAATGAAAATTTGGTCTCATTCCATGTAATTGCTAAAAAAAATTTCATGATGTTGAAGGTGATGATATAAGGTTATCATTAAAAATTCATCATATGATTGATTTTATGGATTGGAAATCCAAAAAAAATCTGTTTTATTTAAAAAAGTTTCAAAATACCTACTATCATAACATTTAGTAAATCATCCTTGGTATTAGTGAGGACAAAAGCCTAATATTTCAAACCCACCATGCTGAGAGTGAAATTATACTAATGTTTGGGGAATTTGATTTCATAGTACCCCATTTTCTCAGAGATAAATCGTTGAGAAACAGAATCATAGTACTTAACTTTTAATTCATTATTATGATTTACTTTTTCTTTATAATGGAATGAACATCAATTCCATTATTTAAATTCCCACTGTGCATGTTTCTATAGTTATGAAATATATGTAACAAAAATAATACACTATTCAACTTTGATATTCATTTTAATACAAGGGTCTCATTAAACCAATTCCTATATTATTATTTTTTCAAATATAATCCTTATAGTAATTTTATCATTCTATATGAAAATAGAATCTATATTCTTATCTCCTGGAAATTGTTAGGACAATAAATCTCTTAAATGGGTAAAATATATCACAAACAATAAATTTTCAATAATAAATTTAACTCAATGGAAATAGTTTGTGGAATTTATAACTAACATAATAATGAAATCCATATGGTGATAAATATTTTCCTCCTTCTATCCGATATTATTGAATTTTTATTCTAATTCATCCCTTTTCTCATGATAAATGTGTTATTAAAAAATTAATTCACATATAATATCCATAAATGCACACTATCAATACACCCTATTTACTATTTTAATTTATTTTCCTCCATTTATCCTCTTCTACAACAAAATGATATATATCCAAGATAATTTATTCCCTTTCCCAATGTTATATTAAAAGAAATATAATTTCTAGTAATTTTTCCCATTGGACTACCAACAATGGATTATAAATTACATTAAATGATAGAGGACATTGCTGTAGAAATAATTACATCATAGATACACAACCAAAGTTTATCGATGGGCTACTAAATTTATGAATATTTACATTCGAATAATAGTGTCAACTTCCACAAAATGGTTCTGAAATAATCAAATATAACTACATAATCATTAAAAATCTCATAAGGAACAAACATACATTAAAAATTTGTGTTGATATGGTTATAATTCAATCTATTAGTATTAATCAAATTATAATATTATAAATATAACTAGTAAATTATATTGAATTGTAAAATAAAATTCCAATCATGATTCCTATTATAAATTCCCAGATATCATTGAGGTGTTCTATAATTTTTTTATATAAAAATTATCCGGGAAATGTAGTCTCTATGGTATCAAATACACATCCAAAAATAACTACATTAGTAGACCATTCACCCCAAAAAAACGTCCCAAAAATGTACATTATGTTAATGGTATATATTACAATATTTACCAAAGTATTTAATAGCTTACATGTCTTTCATGAATAGATATATTAAAAATATTTACATTACAGATGATAACATCAGAAACCACACCATAACACCATCATCCAATTATTATCCCTTAATATCCATAAAATATAATGATTTTTGTCTTCTTGGAATCCTTGGAAAGGGATGAAAAATGAGGCAGAGACGAAATTATCATAATGGGGTAGCATACACTAGAATATATCTTAAAATAGCATGATATTATAAATTTAAAAAATATATATAAATTATAACAAATAATAGATATTTAAATGAAATTGACAGAGTAATATGTCAAACAAAACACACACAAAAAATTATTAATAATTTCATACTAAATGAATTTATATTAATTAACATAAAAACCAATTAATTTTTTATTAGGACATCATATTTAAATGATATTGAATAATAAAATACATATTCTACATTAATTATCCAACCTCCTCTTTCAGAATTCACAGAGTCAATCCAATAATCTAACCACCTTCAAAAGGGTACTATATTAATTTGGTTGGAGACATTTGTTTTCTCAGTATTCTCAATATACAAGTAAATTAACATACCATGACTAGAATGCTTCAAGTCATTTGGTTTCCCCAATTTGTGGGGTGGTGGAAATGAAATACAGATGGAGGTTACAAAGGTAATCTTGGTAGAGTAATATTTGGGGACTTCACAAAAGATAATAATGAAGATATAATTGATTGTATTCATGGGACGTAAAAAAATTCCTATTAACACGAAGTTTAAATTATTACTTTTATTATTGTTGTACACATGGCTATGAAAAGGAATTAGAATGTGTTCACTTTTAAATGTGACCCTACCATGATTGTGTAGGCAGTTGGAATTAGTATCAATGATATTTCATGCAATCTTAGTTAATAATGGTCAAATATTACATACACGTTATTTACTATAAACTATATCATCACTCATGCCTATCGTGATGATAATTGTCTTGCAGATTCCTGTAGAAACAATGGAGTTTCCATAAAATATTTCACTCATGGTGATACACTTCTTCATGATATCATACCCATTTATAATAATGATAATTTTAAAATCCATTTTCCCATATGATGTAACTCATTGATTTATTTATAATAAGAGTTATCATTCTCAATTTTATAAAACAATGATCTGCAGATATATCATGTATTTTATATGTAATTCATAATAAAAATTCATGACAAATGAATAAAAATTTATATTACAATTAAAAATATTTAAATTTCCAAAATTCCACTAGACAATATTATGAAATCGATTCTATGAATGAATCCTCCAAATAAATCTATATTTGGAAAGGGTTTTAATTTAATTCTTATAATTCCCCAGGATAATAAAATATATATGATAAAGTGTTTAGTTAATGTAATGGAATATAAACTATTCATAATAAAACTATATTGTATAAAAACATATCATTATTCACATAGGATGGTTAGTCACCAAAATGACATGATAAATCACATAATTTATAACAAAACATTATATAGTATTTCTGGTTAATGGGGGGAAATGGATGAACAATAAACAATATTATTTTTAATTATGGGAATTCTCAATGTAAACCAGAATAGATTTATTATTCAAATAATGATATCGTAGAGATGATTTGTAATTTAATATATTAGGGATATTAATAAAAGGTTTTAATTTATATAAGTATTATTTTATAGAATAATAATGTATATATAATTTAAATATCCTCTAATGTTATTTTTAATATATATAAGAGTTCTTAAAATCATATCTCATTTCTTATTCTACCCAACTATATATTCTAAGGACTACTGATATTAATATATTTTAGAAAATCTATTGAAACATAGCATTACATTCTGATGATGATTACCACTAGGATTCCATGTGGAAAAAATTCTATAGTTTACATAGATCCAAATATGTATGTAATTTAAAACAAAAACACAAACCATTTGCATCCCAAAATTTAGTATTTTTTGGGAATATGATGTCTTCTAAAAATAATTTAATGGGAGAATATGTAATATTTATTATAGCATATGGTGGAGAAATAAATTGAAATAAAATTATGTAGACACTAAAATAATTGGTTTTAATTGATCATTTATGTAGTGGAATAAGAGCACATATTCCGTTATAATCCTAATATATGAAAATTGATATAATTAGAGTGGAAGAATACATAGTCATTGTAAAAAATGAAATTGGATAGAATGAAATGAAATTAAAATCATGGAATTATATGTTAATGGTATCATTGTAATTGAATTTCAATTTGTACTCAAATACAATTATTATGAAATATTAAATTTTTATTTATATTATTAATGATTCTGAGGAAACCATATAACATTATAAAATTCTTGAGAGTCATTGACCTATTTTTGGAAGGTAATTCAGGGTATACTCATTTAGGGTGTAGTAGTCTGAATTAATTTGTGTCAATAAGATTGTTTTATATGATAAAATTCTGGGTTTATTTCAAATAAATGTTAAGTATTGTGTTAGAATCGAATCAGAAGGTAATTAGTTTGTATTAGTGAAATAAATGGGTTGGATGAGAAATGGATGATGAAAGAAATTTGTAAGGATTTCATACCTAATAATGACATTCTAAAAACATATAGTGGCCATTAAAATATAAGAAATTTGATATATTTTCGTTAACAATTTTTCTATTATTAAGCGTTGATAAAAAAATATCCATCATCATTATTAATATTAAAAATTTAAGATTAGAGTAGTTTCTAAAATTTTATATTATGAAACCAATAACATAAAAAAATTTACTAATTGAAATATACTGATGTGATAATAATTATATTTTAAAAAAATTAGTTACATGAAAATAAAATTTATTTATAGAAAACAATTTTTTATATTAATTATTATTATTTTTATTTAAAATTAACTTTTTAAAAGTCTCATTAGATATCAATATATATTTCCAAATATCATTAGGGAAATAATTTAAAATATGTTAGTCTAATTAATTGAAATAAATTTTATAAAAAAGATTATAAAAATAATATTGTTAAAATAATCATTTTACATGTTCCATTTTCCATATTCAAAAACCAATATAATTTATATACAATAACAAATGAATATATTGTTTTTGTTAGATAACGTGGAATTACTGATCAACTATTTAATTGATTTTAATGACAATATTAAATTATTATATGATAAATGAATTTTAATATCATCGCATATAAATAAAAGTTTTATGAATGTCTTTATTTATATGATGATTTTGTTGATGTCTTAATATTATATATATATATATTTTTCATAACATAAATTAGTTTATTTTAAATCTAATTAGTTTTTTTATGGTTATAAATAATTCCCAATAATAAATTTTTCTCTAATAATAATTAATTAATATACAGAAATTAACTCTACTTCCTTTTATCTGAAAATTGTAAATGTGATCAATGTTTATATAATTTTAAAATATTTATTCATAATATAAAACATACACATCTAAAAGATTGATCAACTAAATTTTTTTAATGTACATTTCCTTCTCATATAATGTATGAAATGTTACAATTTTTATAAAACAATTATTATTCATTATTCACCAAATAATAAATTATTCTCGAAATAACCAAAAAACTAGTCAAGGATTTTCTTTATAATAATAATCCATATTTATATTCCTATAATAAAATATAAATTCCAAAATTTTATAAATTTCATATTTATTTTTAATCATGAATAATTGTACATTATACTCTGTATTATTTTTTTGGATGATGTGTTTACCTACTCGAGTAGGCCGTTAGTTGTTAATTTTTTTATAATTAATATATATATTAAATCTATCCCTATATTAAAACTCCATCTATAATTTGAAAAAATAAATTATAACTTATTTCATCAAACAATGAGAGGGTAATTCCTTTCATCTATCATCATTTTTCATGAGAATTATATTATCCCCATGTCATTACTCTTAGTATCCCAACAAACTATCATCATTTATAAATTAATGTATATCATAAACCATTTTATGAACAAAGGCAGTGTGTGCAAGGAAGAACTAAATAACCATTATAATAGATCTATCAAATTTTGATAACATTTTTCATAATAATAGAACATTTCTATATAAACCATCAACACTATTATTATATATGAGATCATAATGAATGTTTTGGAAATCAATCTATAGTACCCATCCATAAATTGAAAATTATTGATCTCATTAAACACTGTTAATCTAGTAAATTTCTCAATAACAGCATTCACTAATGAATCCAGGAATATACTCTCACTTGAGATTATAAGATTCATAAATGAAATAATTTACTGATAAAATAACACCTAGTAATCATTTCATACATTTATAATACCACAGTATCATTGTCCCATTCATCAAATAATTATCAAGTTATAACTTAATATTTGAATACATTGTAATATCATCAACACGAACTATCGTAATCTGGTCAAGGTATTCTATAATATTTATATTCATCAAATGTATCTAAATTCGGTTGTGGAGTGGGGTGGGGGTTATTCATATTTCTAAATAGAATAACTATAAATTCTAAATTTCAACAATATTAAGTGATTTTAATTTTTGTTATATCCATCCATATTACCATAATCTAATAATATCCAAAGAATAGTTTTATTTTAGAAAATATTTACTCCTCCTCATTATTCATTAAACAATTATTTAGAATACGGTAATTGATAGGTGATTATGAGAGAGATCATATTATGTTTATTATAATATAATAAAAGGAAAATTACCCATTCATTATTCATAGAAAAAGACATGGTTTATTCATTGGTGATAATGATGGGTGGATGAATCCCTTTCCATGAATTTCGTGGAGTCTCTTCACAAATTTCAATAGCTCAATCGGGAAAATTATATAAGGTTTTTATGATTTTTATAGAACAATGTATGATATCTATAGAAAACAATTGTTCATTATTCTGGGATTACGATAGAAGTCTTTAATAAATAAAAAATATCAAAAAATTAAATATTTTACATGTTGAATTTCTACCATTTTATTTGAGATAAATACACCACATAAATTGGTCGTGAAATACATATAATTAATGTAATTTATATAAGATCAATATTTTAACTGTAAAAAATATTTATGATAGCTATAAAATTTTAAATATAAAATAAAAATACTCAATAAATGAAAATAATGAGGTTTTCTAAATTGACTGACAATATATTCCAAAAACATGAAAATAATATCTAAGGAGAAAAAATATTTCTAGGAAAAACATTCCTCAAGAAATTATCGATTATTTGTTTGGGACATGAAATTACATAATCGTACTATTATATTTTCTCATTACTACATCATCATAAAATAATATAGCATTTAATATATCATTTTCAAATGTAGTTTTATTATTTAATGGAATTCGAGTAACTCACCTCAAATAAATCATTTCAAAATTGTAGCATATATATCACCACATTGAAATATTAATTTTAAAATTACTCAATTTCAAAATATAAATGGTTATTGTGATCATAAAACATCAATAATAATAATGGGAAATCATATAATCTGAAAATTCATTATGATGATGTCTTAAATTATGAAACCATTTTACTTACCTGTAACAATTTTTGTTTATCTAATACCATAGGGTTTTTAATTATTCATCAGAATTTTTCACCACTAATTCATCATAATGGTTAATAAATATAATATATATTATATAAGGAATGTTACCTAGGAGTGTTAGACTTAGTGTATAGTTAGGACCATTTAATATGATTGAGGTGATGATTAATTTATATACCAACTATCATTTTCATGTTTGATTTCAATAGGTTCATCTACATTTGATCATGTATCCATATATTGTTATCTAATAAGGGATATTTTTTAAGTATGTAACTTAATGACTAACATTCTAAAATTTTACGAGGTGACCGTATACATGTACATATAAATAGTAACTTCACTACTGTTTTCTTATCAAATTCTAGAAAAATAAATAAAACATTCTCTTATAAAATCTTTTGAGGACCTATTATTTTTTATAAAAATATTGTGTCATTTTAGATGAATATTATAACAATATAAAATTAATAACGTTACGATCACCATAATGGTTTTGTAACATTGAAAACATGACATATAAATGACTTATTATTAAGAAATATATTCCATATCTACCCAAATTATTATATTCATTAATAAATTTCGTCAAAATAAACTATTTAATGTAATTAATAATATACTAAATAATTAGAAACATTTGAAGGGGTGTCATTAGGTTCTCTGTAACAGTATGAACTAGTAGACATTAAAAAATGATCATAATTTAGAATTATAATAGAATAATTTGATTAATACATGATGAAAAATTAAAAACACCCAATTTTAGAAATATATAATTTTCTAATATATTGGTTGAAAGATAACCTTTTTATTTTAGAAATGTATCCATCATTTTTTAGGGTTTATATGTATCCCTTACAAGAGAATAAGTCCTTTTATATTAAAGGGTCATTTCCATTTTAGGGCCCCAAGTCCCAATGACATGAAGGACCCATCTAGGATTACAAATAAAGAATCCTTATCCCACTATTCACATTTTGACTCTCAATCATACCATATGTTATTTCATTTTACTATCCCACTATGAGAATATGCAATAACAAACCAAATTTTAGCAAATATGTGTATAATTCCATATGATAGTTCACATCCCACTAATCACTTTTTATAGTTTCCCTCTAAGAAATTATTGCATTTCTATAAAGTAATCTACATTCCATGATTCATTTCTATTTCTGATAGGTTTTCATAATTCACATAATTATTCTACCACATTTGAAAGAGTGATAAAATTTGGCATTATATTTAAATTAATTTAATGAGTAACTCGATGTCCCCTGAAGTCAGAGGGAATGTCGATTGGTTCCAACACACCTATCAATATTTATAGTTTTTTATGGGGATGTTTTTCTTAATTACATGATTCACGAGAAATCAGATAACTATAACAATCATCTTGTAAATATTAATTACAATCTTCATTATTGTTTTCCATGGGAACCATATCCTAATTTCCATTGGTTGAATAATGGACCAATGGTTCAATGGCCAAACACTGTTCTGCATGCTCCAAAATAGTAGAAATAGTCCAATATTTCACAAGATTCAAATTCAAATAAAAAAATGATATCAAATTGAATAATAATTATTACCATATAGATTTTAGGGGTATATAATTTTGGATCCACTTGTCACATAATGAGTATCGTAAATATTATTTCAATATGTTAATAAAATGATCCATATATTCATCATATCAAACCCCATTAATAAGAAAATTTAATTATAATTATTTTATAATAATATATTTAAAACATGGTAATGTAATGTGTTGCATAGAATCATTCCAAATTCATTATAATAATAGGAATTTTGGACGGAAAAAAATAGTCTGTATCATAAAATCAAATCCCCATTGATGCTTGAAAATCCATATTGGACAATGACATAGTAGAAAAAAATCATTGATAATATAACTTAAAGTACAAATTTATAATCAAGAGAATACATATCTTCTTAATAATTACATTTAAAATAACTTAAAATTGATATGAATATGATTTATTTGTAATTTATTTGGAATAAAATATGTATGGATCCTGATAACAGATAAATGTGAAGGTGGATGCAATGAACAAAACCTTAATCAATAAAAATTTTCCCTCATTAAAATTATTTTATTTGTTATAAAATACATACATTGAAATTTAATATCAATAAAAATATCCTTCTCTAAAATGATGAATGGAATACCAGATATTGGATGAAATTAATGAACCTATTTTAAAGGAATAATAACATTATTTTTAGTATATTAACATTGCCATTAAGATTAGTAATATATCAAATTTAATAGTAACATCCCCTATTAATGTATAACTCAAACATATCCATCTTATAAATCATAGAATGATATCATTATATAATAAAATAAGTAAAAAAATATTTTAAAAAATAATAAATAATTTTGGGTTTTTTATAAATCATTAATATTTATTTATGACATTATAATTAATAAAATAATTTAAAAGAACTTTTATTTTCCAAAAATAAAATAATAATATTTCATTTTCTTTGTAATTATTTTATAATAATTTTGTAAGACATTAATTTTTTTTAAAAATTTTTTAAAATCATTTGTAATTTGAAAATTAAATTTTTTTAGTAAATAATGATTTTATTTAAAAAATTAATATCTCATACATATAATATTTTTATTAAAAAAAGTTAATTATTGATTTTAACATGTCAAAAAATTGTTAGGGTAAATTCTAATTTTTCCTAAAATACATGATTTTTTGGTAAATAGTTAAATAAAATTAATTATGATAAATGCTAAATACATTAATTTACATGTCATTATAAATGTAAGGATGATTTAAGACAAAACACTCGAACAATAATTCATTATTTTATTATATTTAGTGACATGTCTCGTACTATTTATAGTCTTGAGATAAAATAATAAACTAATGAAAAAAAATTACACAAAAACACCCCTCACCTCCCCTATAAATACCACCTCTCAACAGCTATTCTACTCCCTCCTCTGAAGAGTTGACGATTGAAAATATTCTTCCCAATACACCTGAAAACCCCATTCACCACATCCATTACTCGTTGCTCTCGTCCAATGAACAAAACCCTTTTCACAAGGAGGTTCTAAAGGAGGAGAATTTAATGAGGAAAAAACTATTTCCTCTCCATTTAATTTTTTTCAATATTATTTCATGTATTACTCACTCCTCCCTAACCCAAATACATGTGGAATGAAAAAAATATTATCATATATATAAATTATTTTTATTCCGTTTATGGAAAAATTCATTTTCAAACACTTTCCCTATTCCATTTTATTTTAGAAATGAAAACGTTGTGTGTGATGTGTCGATTTACCACTATCATGGATGATGTATTTTTCTTTTCCATTACATACTTCAATTTTTTTGAAAAAACTATTATTATAATTGAAATAGATTAAAAATTTCATTTTATAATGTATTTAATGTTTAGGGACTAAAATATTTTAATGGTAATATTTAGTAATAAAAAATTTGATCATGATAATCGAATAACATCAAAATTAATCAAAATGATTATCATTAACATTGTACATAAGGATTCATACTCACATAATAAAATAAAATTATATATAAGAACATTTATTCACATTTAATTTAAGTAATGAAATATAATCCCAATTATTAATAATTATCCTCATATTAATCGAGCATTCCATACATGTATACAAGATGACTGATCATGAAAACTGAGAAAAAACAACCCCTAAAAATATAATTGAATGTTATAAATCACAAAAATAAAAATTACTGATCTTAATAAAATGTTAATTAATAATATAAATTTACTATAACTTTTTGTTCTATTAATTAATTATTTAATTTCGCTTATAAATAATATTAATTAAAAGATAACACCGAGTCATATAGAAAAGGGAATTATCGAACCTAGTTATATTTCTTTTGGGTTTCTTCTTTCATTGTATTTTTATATTGGATGTTCCTTTAATATTACATATATATAATTTCTCTAACCATATATTATCATTTATTGTATATAAATTATACCAATATAGTTTTAAAAAAAATTCAAATAGTTTTCCCAAATGAATCATCTTTCTAAAAATAATTTTTTTATTTCTAGAATGATTGTTTCTTCATCTCTAAGGATTGATGATTATAATACCATGTATTTTATTCCCTATTTCTTTTTAGAAACCCAGTGTTCATTTATTACTTAATTGAATCCTATTTATTTCCATTTGTTATTTTATGTCCCAGATTGATATGCATTCTATTTGGATTTGATGATAATGAAAATGTTATGATGTGACAGGTGCACCTCAAATTATATATATAGTATAAATTATATAATTTTAGGGGTGTGGCCTGATTTATATATAACTATAATATATTGGTAAATTTTATGTATCTCATCATATAAATTGAAATATTCTTGAATATGATGGTAGAGGTTTTCACAACATTGTGTGGTAGTTCACCATGAAGGTTTTATGTTTCATTTTTATGCATTACCAAATTCCATGCCTTTATTTAAAGCTTCATGTCAAGTCAGGATTATGATGTTATAATGACTAATATAATCTCTAAATTTTATAATGATCTAGGATCATATCTAACATCATAACAAGCTTTTGGATCACCACATTAATAGACGTATATCCGCACGTGATTACATCTACTAAGGAGAACATCTGGCCACTAAGATGAATGAGATTAAATAATTTAATGATATTTATATTTTATAATATTAATTTTAAGTTTTTCCTATATTCCAATGACACTAAACCTTTATATCTTATATTTGTACCATTTCTATGTTTTTAATAATTTAAATGATTTAATAGTAATGAAATAATAGTTGTGTCTCTATTATAGGTATTGGAGTATGATTTACGTAATATGGGAAATTGGAATAAAACCCCGTAGTGAATAATCTTTGTATGATACTATGTAGTAATAAACACCAAATAAAAATGTTTTATTAAAATTATAAATATAGGGATCCCGTATGATATTCCATTAATGCTACATGAATAGTAAAAGCATGTATTTATTCATGACTTATTGAGGTTTTTTTTGATAAAAACATTTCTATTATAGAAAATGTAGGGAACAATTGGAAACCAACCAAAAAACCATGTGGGGGAAATGGAATTATTGCCCAAATTACATCAACAATTCCATGGGAGGTGGAGTTCCATAATAATTGGACATTTTTATCCAACAATCACAGGTGATGAAAAAACATGAATAATTTGGAACGTTTTAAATCACTTAAAAGACATAATCCTACTATCATATCATTTATACAGAAATAACCAAGAACATTTTGTAGATATTCTTATCCACTGGTCAAGGAACTGTAGTTCAAATCAAGAGGGATGATCATTTTAATTAATTCAATATTCTATGATGGAGATAAGGAATCTGGTTTTTTACTTTTTTTCATAGGGAGGTCTATAATTTGATGGATTTGACTAAGAATATAATGAAGAATACTGAAATTGAATATATGGTGTGGGAAGACATTATGATAATGTATCTTAGTAATTATTTTCAACTAATTATTTGAACAATAATAGAGACAATATTCATAGTCCTAATACTAAATGATAATTATACTGTCACATCAAACAAATAAACATTCACATGTAATGCAAGGGATACATCATATTTAATTATCAATAATTATAGAAACAATTTACTGATTCACTAGCAGATTAAATCCACAACATCAAATGTATCTATAAATTTCATACTTTTTGGTGTTATGAAGTATTTTTTCGATTGGTTTTTTGATGTGGATATATTGTTTGGAGAATGGTCCCACAACTATCGTGTCATGACATAAACGTTGGAGTATCAAACTAGGGGATATAATGGAAAAGGTTTCATGAAATCCTAATCACAAACATGTCACAAATATGGAAAGAATAATAATTGTAATTGTCTCCATGGGATGGGGAAATTCTATAAATTTTGGATAGAAGGCCACTAAGTTCATGAATAACATAAAGATATTATGAATTCAACCAATATGATGTGGGAAAGGAGAGTAGTTCTAATGGTTGAATGCTTCAATAGTAGGGAGAATGGGAATTATTCAAGTCAGTGTAATAAACCATGAGTCTATTAGCTTAATCAGCGTCCAAAACCACTAAATCCAAAGTTGTAAGGGAAAGTTTATTCCATCACTACTATTGAAGTTTTGAAATAAAATAAATCATATTTGTTAAACATATTATTCAATCTATAATAAAAAATGTATTATTTTATTCTAGTTAAAACCATTCCATTATATCATGCATTTTTTCTATAAATATGGAATTGAATCCTCGAATCCTAGAAGTATATATATCTATAAAAACACATCATGGTGTGATAATTGAAACCAATGTGTTTTACTCTTATTAAATATTCATATGTGGAATGAATCTTCTAGAAAACCTCAAGATTCATCCCTTGGTTGAAATTGATTCTATACTGAGGTTTCATTTTCTCTCGTAATATATAGCACACATATGATGTCATGAAAATGAAATATATTTTCATATTCAAAACCATGAAATAATCATATAAAAATGAATTTAATACCTTTAATATCATTTGAAAATTCTTTAAATGGTGGGGGTTTTGGTGTTCATTAATGATGCATACCTCACCCAAATGGTTGGGTCAATGGAAGCTATAAAAATGTAAGAATTGACCTTTGTAAAGGAATATAGTGATGTTATTATCAAAGAGTAACCTAGAATTCCAAAAGAATATGAGGAAGATTTATCAATAGAATTCATAATCAATGGTATTTCTATATCAAAAATCACCATTAATATGGCCATAATTTTACAAGATGAGTTATTGAAGTAGATAATAGAGCATTTGGATTGTTGGTTCATATGCCATAGTGAATCACATTGGGGTACACCAATTCAGTTTTTGGATATGAAGGATAAATAAATGCAGATATTTATCTATTACTAGATATTCAAAAAGATACCATAATCAACATTTATCATGTTAAAATGATCGATGATATTTTTTATCATTTAAATTAATCTTATTATTTCTCAATAGTACATATCTGTTTTAGTTATAATAATCTAAATGTGATGAATGGAGATATTCATAAGACTAGTTTTCATACATGATATGGCAAATATGAGTTTCTTTTGATTCTCTTAATACATACTAATTCCTCTTAAAAATTAATGTATTTGATTAATATAATTTTTAGACATCACAAATGAATGATTATTTTTTCTCTAGGAAGTTATTATCAACTCTAACAGAAAGGAGGAAAAAAAGAACATATATGGATTGGGGTATCATCAATAAAGAGGGAGTATTTAGGTTTTGTTTTTAGAAAAGTGTGATGTATTGATAGACAAAGTCACATTCATAGGGCACATCATATCATGTGAAAGAATTTATATGTTCTATAAAAAAACCATGACAATTGATGAATGACCAAGACCCTCTAGTGTCATAGAAATCAATAGGTTTCATTGATTACTAGGGTACTAAAAACGTTTTAGTTTAAATTTATCATGATTTTATAGCAGACTAACTATGTTAACAAGGAAAGGGGTAAAGTATGAGTAGAAAGGATAATGTACATAAAGCATAGAGGAGATAAAGATGATGCTTATAACCACACTTGTACCGACATTATAGACATGTTGTGATAGTTTTGTGAGGTAGAATGAATTTTCATAGAAATTTATTAGTTTTTTAATCATTATGAATGACAATGTGATAGCCTTTGGCTCATGGATGTTGATGATATATGATTAATTCTACTTGAGATATGATGTTAATTTAGCAATAGACATCTTCAGCTGGAAAATATTGCATCACAACCACTATGGTGAGAAGTATGAGAAATATAGTGATCATAAGAGTCTAAATTATATATTCACGAATAAGGAACTCATCATGCAACAATAGATTGGGTTAGAGGTAATAAAGGACTAAAATTTAAATATTAACTATAGTTATGGGAATATATACATTATAATATATTCCCTTATTAGAAAAGATCATGATACTCTATCCATGGTGTAGATTTAGAAAAACCGTATGATCATGAATATGAAAAAGGAATGATTTGAAAATCATATTGACAAGGAATAATTCCTACCTTTCCATAATTATTTCACAACCATTTATCTAAGATACTATTAAGGAGTACCAAATAGATGTTCCATAGTTACAAATTAAAGTGAATACATTGAAGAAAATTAAATTGTAAGAGATATATATAGATGATGATTGTATGGTTTGGAACAAGGATTTATGTGCCTTTTTATCTTGAGATAAAAATAAGGAAAATGGATAATTTATAAAACTTACCTTTATATATTTAATTATCATGTACCAATATATACCATGATATTAAAGAAATGTTTTCGTAGGAAAACACAAAGAAAGAGATTGTAGAGTATATATAGTGGTTCTCAATATTCCATTAAGATAATGAAGTTAAAAATTTCCAATGAGATGATCCAAAAAATGTGTATACCCATGTGGAAAGGGGAGAGTGTCACAATTTACAGTGTTATTGGTCTCCCAAATTCATAAGAAGGAAACAATGAAATATGGGTTGTGGGGGATTTACTCGCTATGTCTTCCCATTTAATCCTTATCCTGAAAGATTTTCCACTTGGAAAACATGGCAGGATATATCTGAGGGAAGTGGGAAGGTTGTCTCCTATTTCAATTTTGATTTGCTATGATCATGATCAATGATTCACTTCTAAATTATAATATAGTGTCAAACATGCCTTGAGTACTAAATTTAATTTCATCAAGGTCTATCCACACTAAAATGATGTCTAATATTAATGGAATATTCAGATTCTCAGAGACATGCTCAGATCTAGATCAATATAATTCAATGGTGGATGGGTTCTATATATTCAATCCGTTGATTTATCCCACAAAAACATGATTAATACGGGATTTTATATGGAATCATATGATGATCTGTTAGGAAAGTTAGGTAGAACTCCAACCTATTGAGACAATGTTGGTGAATGAAATCTACATGAACCTAATCTCGTGAAATCGATATAAAAAAAGGTTTAATCCATAACTCAATATATCATTGCATCTCACGGTTAGAAAATGTGGCGTGCTCACAAACATTTAAGGGAATCAGTGTTCGAGGTTGGAGATAAATTTTTTTAAGGTTGGGGCCGAAGCCTCATTTTTATTTTTGAAGCAAAGAAAAGACCTCTTAAACTGGGTACATTGGCCTCTTTGAGATTTTTGATTTCAAATTATCAGTGGCCTATAATCATTCACTACTCCAGAATATGGATCAATTTCATGATTTCATCCATGTATATTACCAGAAGAAGTACTTACATGATATCTCACATGTACTGAACTCTGAAGTGGTGCATCTAGATGATCATATATCTTATAAGGAAAGGAAGGTTATGATTTTGGACAGGGGAGATATGTTTCTATGAAACATGAAAAATAACCATATCAAAGTGTTGTGGAGGTACTAAAAGATTGATGAAGTGATGTGGGAAATTGTGGAGATGATGAAGTTGATGTACCCTCACTTATTTTTGAAAAACATAATTTTGAGTTTCAAATATCAAAAGGAAGAAAGAAGGCAAGAATATAGCATTTAATAAATAAAAATTTACATTATAATAATAATGATTACTATTATACAACACAAAAATAGAAAATTAATCTTAGTAAGAACATCATTTGAATTAGTGAATTATGAAATAAGTTATATTAGATTACATTAAAGAACTTATGATAATTGAATAGTAACATCCCCCTTTGAATAGTTACATCACAATTAGGATTAGTAATCTGGCCAATAGAATAATAACATCACCAATGAAAGTAAAAAAAAAATTAAATTTATTCATCTTATACATGATTTTATGATATAACTATATATATATATATAAATAAATATTTCAAAAATAATTTATTAAATGTTTATGTTATTATAAAAAATAAATATTTATTAAAAATAGTATATTTAAAAATTTTAATTAGAAGAATATTTATTTTGATAAAATATATTCATAAATAAAAAAATTGTAGTCTTATTATTATAATATAATTATTTTAGACCATAATTACATTTTCAACGTGTCATAATATAAGTTATTATATTAGAGATCATATTTTTCGACGAAATTTTGATTTCATTGTGATATTAAAATTTTCATTTTTAGAGTATTATTTTCATAAAATTGATTTCATTATATAATTCTAAAAATCGAGAAATTTTTATGGTGATTATTTTGGATTTTTCTAAAATAAATGAATTTCGTGAGAATAGTAAAACACTATAATTTATGATAAAAACTAAATACATTAATTTTTTAGACATTATTGATGTAAGGATAATTTAATATCCAACTCATGAACTCTGCATAATTATTTTAATTTATATATTTATATGGATCAATATACTCATAGTCTAGGGCCAAGAATAAAAATCTAATATATAAAATAATGAGAAAACACCCTTCTAATTTCCTATAAATACCACACTCACCATCGATTATCCTCAATCCTCTAATGTCATGAGGAGAATCAATATACTACCCAATACTTACCCCAACACCCTATCCCGTGTCTAGGAGCCCATGGTCTCCTTAAATTTCAAAACATTATTCCTTTCAAAGGTTCTCAATGAGGATAAATTCATGTGGTTAAATCCAAATCTTTTTCATATTAATTTCATTTCAATTTAAATTATTTTCTTATTCTATATTCATCTACCCTTACTGAGAATAATTAAAACACCATTATATTATATATAATGTAATTTTATATTTTATTTTTAATAGATAATTAAAAAACAACTTCTACATGACAATTAATTTAAAAATTGAGAACATCGTCCTTGTTGTGTCGATGTATCATCGTTATCGATGATGAATTTTAATTTTACTTCACCACCATAAATGATGGATACAAAACCACTAATAATGGATTAAAAACATTTTAATGTGAAATTTATAATATTTTCAATGTTCTAAAACTTACAATTATATATAGTGTTATGTAATAAAAAAATTAGATCATGATGATCGTAAAACCACCAAATTAATCCAAACGAAATTCATTGAAATTTATTATAATTACTCATCATAATATCAAATAATTATATTATAAATAAAATAATTAAACAATAATTATGTTCATAAATAAAATTTAATATCAATTTAGGAGAATTATCTTAATTTTACCCAAACATCCGTACAAATATACAAGTGAACTGATAAATAAAACTATGAATAATTGCACTCAAAAAAGATTAATTTTAAAAATATAATTCACAAAAATGGCCATAATTGATCATAATAAAATTATATAGAACTAAATACATATATAAGGTATTTATAATTTTATAATTAACAAATTTAATTTTATTATACATAATATTAAATAGAATAAATCACTCATTCATTAGGTAAAGTGAATTCTCAAACCCAACTCTCATTCTTTGTATTTTCCCTCTATCACACCATTTTCACTATATATTGTCCTTTAATAACCCATAAAATTCATTTATTTTTTCATTATAATTTTTTTTTTGGGATTTACATGTTTCAAATATGGTTTTGAAAATAATAAAATATTTTTTTAAAAAATTGTACTTTCTAAAAACACACATACAAATTAATGTGAGATTGTTTCTTTTTTACTCAGTCTTGGTTATTCATAAGAGATTTTTTTTATTTCCTCTATCAATAGGGATCATAAAAATATTATAATAAATTTAATTTTAATAATGTCTTTTCATTTGTAACTACTAATCCATGATTAATATACGTTCTCTGAGGCATGAATTCAAATGTAACTGTTTTGATGTGACAGGTGTGCCTGAAATTATATAGATCGTCAATGCATTGTGTAATGTGATGTATCTTTTGAGATAATTTGAAATATTAATAAACGTGATGAAATATTTTTTTCATATATTTTTGGTAGTTGGCCCCTAGGACCGGAGGTTTCATTTTTATATATATACATATTCCAATTTATTATCTAATGTTTCCTCTCATGAGTATGATTATGATGCAACACTAATTATTATGCTCTCCCAATGGAACATTTATCCATGTTCTAATCTATCAGCTATCTAGGTTTTTATATCACCCATTCATTTGATGTATATAACCCGGTGATTTCTGGTACTAATAAAAATCATGAGTTTAACTATGAATCTTGAGAACAAGGAATTAAATAATGATTATTTTTTTATTGTGTAAAGGTTATATTTTGTACTAAATTTCCCAATACACTATTCTTTTATATCCTAGTTTTTTAACACTATTATACAATTTATCATTAAAATGATTAATTTATTATGTTATAAAAGTAGGGTCTCTATTGTGGAAGAATCCATTAAAATATTATATCATAATAAATAAGATTCATTACAAAATTTTCAAAAAAATTACAATCATGACTCGTATGAAAAGATTTAAAAAAAATCATTTTAGTAATTTATAATATTTAAATGGAGGTAAAAATAAATTTTATTATACATTTTTTATAGAAATAATCCAGACATTATTTGGATTATCGTGAATATGTAGAAAAATAAGCATTAAATATTGAAGATTAATGTAGTATTCTTTTCATGAAATCCTCGATTCAGACATATAAAGCACCCAAGATGGTAAAATTGTACTCCAATAAAAAATGATGTGAATATATATGGTTTAAATGAGTTAATTATAATTTATTTCCTCATATTTTAAATTAAAATATAATCATTATTGAAAGTAAGACATTGTATCATATTATCTTAAAACTATGGTGAAATTAGAATCATACCCCATGAATGAAGAAAGGCGTTGAAGATAGTTTAAATGTGGTTATTTTTCAAGAAAATTAATTTATATTTTATATAATTGAATTATATACCACTTAATATATTCATAATATGATAACTTGTCCAATGAATCACAAAAACTAATGTGTTATTTGTAAATCATTACCTCAATTCATGATTTTCAATAACACTACCCTTAGATGAGTGTTTAAAAAATGATGGTATATTGTTACATGGATAATACGACTATATTTTAACCTAATTTTATATATATCATTATATTTTAATTTCCTTTAAAAAATCCATTAAAATCTTCATAAAAGTCTGAATTCAGTAGAAAACTTCACTTTTTCTCATGAATGAATTAGTTTAATAGATGTATTATATTAAATGGATTCAAAATTTCATAATATATAGAATCTAAAAATAATTAAAAATATAAATATACTTTTTATATACTTTTATAAAACCATCCATTTAGGGTGGTAAAGAAAAAATATTACATCTCTCCATTGAGGCATAAACTATATTAACCCATAGACAATGTTTCTAGTATTTAGGGATGGGATCATAAAAAAGGTAAATAATAAATTAACATTATAGAATATATATTATAACATAAATTTCATATATATATATATAATATGGATTTATAAAATCAATTCATGATATTTGGTGGTTAAAACTAAAAAAATGGATCATGGAGGTGGTCGTCCAAATGTATGCATGTGTGATGATTTCATTTCATATTTTATGAAAACAAAGATGAAATAGGTTTTAGAAAAATAATAATGAAATTTTGTTATATTTTATAAACATATGATATTATTTCATCATGTTTAATTTATGTTTTATGAATTTAAAAGTAAAATTAATCCCAAACAATCTCATTTAATAGTTATAAATTTTCATTTGAAAACATTTTAGGATAAATACTTATGACTTATTGATCAGTCCCACGGGAAACCTAGGACCACTATAACATTTGAATGATGTGTGGAAAGTTATTTTGGATTGTATTTTTCTTCCTATATTTCCCATTATGTGTGGACATTTTAGAATATTTGGTTCTCATTTATAGCTATGGTTTATTGAAAACATGTAAATACATGAAACAATAATATATAACATATGAATTAATATATATAAGTAGAACTAAATTATCATAGTATTGAATATTATAGGTGTATTACTGAATCTATTCAAACCAATTAAATTAGTGAAAGAGTTTATTTTTCTCTAAATCCATATATAATATCTTGGCCTCATGTTTTATCCTTTTTTCACTTTCAATTGAAAAAATAATATAATATGGTGAATATTACTAATAGTAAAATATTATATTTAATGATTTATGGAAATTAAATATTCAATAAATATTAATTTTTTAATTTATTATATTTGGAAAAAGTTTTTTCAAATATTCAAAACAAAAAAATGTAAATACTATTTTAATAGTACAATTATTTTAACGAATAACCATGATTTTTGGGTACTTATATTCCCAATGACATCCATTTTATGTTTTATTATTTATTTTATTTAATATATTATCTACATCGATAATTAAAATCATTAATCAATAGTGAATAATTTAGTTTTTTGTGACTAAAAATGAAGCTTATGGATTTTTTTTCTCATATGCCATTTTTTATATTAAAATTCTGTTTAAAATTTTTCTAATTAATTACAAATAAATTTATAAAATATTATTAATTTATTTTAATATATATATATATATATATATATTTCATCGATAATCAATATTTATTAATTTATTTTAGTTAAAATATTGTACAAAATTATTAGAAATATTATGTCAATGAACATTGTTTAATATAATTTTGTTTTATTCATAATATATTTGCAGATAGTTAAAAATAATGAAACAATAAATATACCTTATATTAATATTTAATAAATAATTTTTTTAATTAATTTATGTATATTAAAACTATTAAATTCAATGTACATGTGGTAAAAATTAAATTTATCATAATATTTCAATAGTACATAAGGAAAAGGATTCCAATTAATAAATCAATTATATATTCAATGTTTAATAATGTCATATATATATATTAAAATTTATTGTATATATAAATTTAATTAATGATGATTTAAATAGTTCTACAAATAATAAACTTAAATTCATAGAGTCATAAAGATCCATAATTCAACTGATTCGAAGTCACAACATTTATGGGTGGATCATAAAACTATCTAACTAGATATTTGAAAACAAATATTCAAAAAATCCAATGGAAAATATTATTTAAGGATAATCCTTTTCATCATTTTCTCTTGGTGTAAACATTTTTTGGAACCGTAGTGCAATTAGAGGTTTTCCTAATTATGTTATTATTCAAGACATATTAAGGACATGATTTTTATAAATAACAACATGGAACGTAGTTCCATCAGCTTCCATGTGGATCTATAACAACAGTGTCACTACATGTTTACATAGTCATTTTACTGGTTGACAAAGATGAATCTTTCCAAATGAAAATAATGGTAAAATTAATGTCTCATAAAATTAGTTATATGATAGATTAGACATACATGCTACCTAAATGTATTACTACCCCAAGAAGAGTTTTTGGGGATTTTTATCTAGATGATTTAATATTAATTATTTAATTTAATGGAATTTTTGTGTCCCATATTATTTTTAGAATTCTTCATGTAGGATAAGAATCAAGAGGAACATATACGGTATAAAACACTGTAGTCCAAAAAATTATATCCTTACACTGTATCTATAATGATTTATTGTGCATAAATTTTTAATAATAAATAGATTTGGTCCCCATATCAAATCAAATATTGAGATCCCCATGGAAAAGTCATAATTTTGGAATAGTGCTTCATATAGAATTTGACATTGTGACCTAGATTAGAATACACACAAATGGTGGCATTCAAATACAAGAAAAAGATTTTATAGACCTCTATTGATGTCAATATTTTCTATTTTCTATTTCCTTAAATAATTAGTATCATTAATGTTCCCAATTATATCAAGATTCCAAAATTGGTTGAAATATAAAATATTTCAAAATATTTTACATAGCATGGAATCCATAGAAATACAATGCACGACTTCTTCATATTCATAGACTATATCTAAAACCAGGTGGATCATGGAATGGTTCAATAAGTTTACCATTCAGTGCACGTTGGGTACATCTCCACAAATCTTGATGATAATAAGGAATATTGGTAATAAACTTATGTTTTTTATAGTGAATTTAACACCCCTGGATTTTGTGAATTTGGTTTAGAAATTAATTAATACTTTTGATAGTTTTCATTTAAAAACACTGAAAACTACTTTTGGTATAGAAAAAAACTATTTTTTTGATTTATGCACACCCCAATGTTATGAATGTACTACATGAAACAATTATATTATCTTGAGGCTCAAAAAAATTATAATTTTCTTATGTTACATAATATTATGGGTGATTTTGATAGCTTGTGTTACCCATAAGGTCATCTTTTAGCAAACAGTAATATATTGTTTATATTGTTATTAATATATTATTATAGTTACCACCGAGCTGTTGGAATAGAAAATAACAATAATATTTAATTAATATAAAATATTATTTAATCATGTACATTAAATTAGTCATTTGGTTATCAATATTTTAATATAAATTTATGATTTATATTAAAATAAAAAATTTCATTTTCTATAAAAACTATATTCCAATTTATTAAATAACATTATTTCAATAAATTCCACAAACCACTGTTGATAAATGTTTTAAATAATATTTATAAGTTAAATACTCCAAAAAGTTATATTTCACACTCATCCAATATGATTGGAAGTAATAAGACAAAAATAAATCAGATTTTATGAATAAAAAGATGTATTCTCAAATGCATAATTATAGTTCATTTTAATGGTGAACCCATTATAAATATCTATTTTGACACTATTATAAAATTAGAATTAAAATGTTAAATTCATTTTTTAATGAATAATATAAAAATTTTTTTGGGTGATCTATTGGAATTTATCTATGTAGTTTCATATTTTAATGAATAATGAAAAATAAAGAATTTTAAGTGAAAATAACAATTTGATCAAAATAATATACATGGTTATATTAAATTATTGATTTATTTTATATTAAAATATATTAATTTTTATTAATTTAATCCAATTTTGTTCGTAGTAATTAATTTCACATTGGATTTTGATGAAAAAACATTTCAATATTTTGAACATTTTCAGATATAAAAAATGTTTCTCACTTTTCATAAATTGAATTAATTTTTAATTAATTTTATCCAATTTTTTTACTAAATTTATAAAAATTGATTCAATAATGTCAATCATACGGTCCAAATTTTAAAAAATAGTACTCTCTTATTTTTTGGTTAATATGAATAATAATATGGGTATTTTCATTAGCTCACTAAAGGGTAAAATTTCTTAATTTTGGATAAATAATTTAAAATTATTATAAAAGTACTATAACAGTTATAAAAGAGTTTCTTTTTTAAATTTACTAGACTGTTAACTCATAAGGATTAAAATAAAATAATTTTATATACCCTTGCCAATGAACATTTTATAAATATAATAAAAAAATGTGAAATAATGTTTCACTATTAAATTTTTTATTTATAATATTATTTATATGGTGATAACTAGAATATATAATAAACTACATATATTATTATGAAATATAGAAAATTTACATACATTATTGTAATTTATTTATGTTTTTTTTTATGAAATAATTTTCAAAAATAGTAATATAATAATGATGCATCAATTACATAATTAATAGTAAACTCGACTAACTGATAATATAAATATGACAATAAATTTAATATTAAATACATAATATTATCCACTAATTTTATGGGAATATATTATATATTTTGGGTATATTAAATTATTAGTTTTTAAGTTATATTATGGAATTTATTTTCATAAAATCTAATTAATGTATAGAATCAAAATTGACACTAATGATATTTTATAAAACAATTATTTTATAAAATTATTTAATAAAAAAATAGTAAATAAGGATAAATGGGATATATTATTGTCAAAAATCCCATAAATTTACCATTTGTGATCCATTTGATTCTTTATATGTAAAAATAACACATTCAAATATTGAAAATTTTGTTACCATAGCTAAAATTAATAACGTTAATAAAAATGATAATTTTTACATTTAAAAGAATTTCTAAAATCTATTGTTTAATGTGATAACTACAGTACTTTTCATTATCATCTAATAATTTTCCATATGGATGTATTTTTGTTTTTCCTTAATTTATCTTATATTATTATTTTTGAGAAAATCCATTTGTCCCCCTCACCTTAATTATAAAAGGAAACCTCCTATGTCGTCTAATTTCACAAAATTTATCATTCTAGATAAACAAAAATAATCCAAATTATATTCTATACTCCCCAATACACATTCTAATGGTTTTGTTTCTCCCAAATAGGTCAATTGTAGACTCTTTTAGAGGAGATATAAATGATCCAGTTTGAACAAGAGGTATTATCTCTAACCAATCACTCCCTCTTTATATTCATATATACCTCTTATAAATATGTGATATATATCATAAAATAATAAATGATCCATAATAAATATTTTTGAAATGATTATTTTTTATGAACACACCACTATATAGACCCTTTCCCATGGACAAAAATTGCATATGTACGATTTACCGTCCCCACATAACAAAACAATTAATTTTCTGTAACAATCGTTTTAAATAAGGATGATGTGTTTTATGAATTTATATGATATTTATTTAAAAAATATATTTCTGTAATTATAATATAATGTCGACCATATTAGGACATAATCAGTTGGGATATAATAACAAAGATCGTGTGTACGTATAGCTTATCGTCTCCTTGATGCAATGTGATTTTTTTCATCTATATTTCTATTTAAAGGTAATAAAGATGTATTTGGTGAATATTAATGATATACTTAACATTATAATTATTCCGTAATGATAATATATAGTTTATTTTTTTTATATGTTACGAAAATGATAACAACGTTTATGAGTATGTCCGTACTACTATTTCCATGAACGATGAATTATATTTAATTTATATGACATTTATAAACCCACACAAATAAATATATACAGAATATAAATATATATATATATATATATATATGATATTTTCATCATTATTTACGTTTTTTTATATGATGAAATCATGAACTATATAAGAGGGAAAAGGATATCATGTTTACACTAGAATGAAAAACAAAGTGGTCATTACATGAAACATAACATAAATAAATAATTGTTAATAAGTGAGTACTATAGAATAATATTTAGAGTAATACTCCAACACATACTAATATTAAAATAATCAAACAAATACTAAGATTATAAGTGGTCATTTCACCCAAAAAAATTTAATATCTTTCATTAAATATTAATGATATTTTTTCCGTGTGAGAATTTACAGTAATCATTTTGAAAGGATTCATTTGACCCTTTTCCTGATGAGGTACTCTACAACATTTCCATAAAAAATACATGTTTAATGTTTTTTATATTATATAACATTACGTTTTATTTTAAATTTCATGTACTTTAATTCCATTATTATTCCCTTACAAGAGTATAATGTGATTTTTAGAGTTAATATTTTTTTAATGGAATTTTTAAAAAAAGAAAACGTTCTCGGAGATTAAATGATATGTTCCTAAAAAAATTCATGTAATCTAGAACGATTATTTTCCATCTATGATAACATTATTTGACATTACAAATGTTTTAAATGGTATAATTTTTGTAGATACTATCTATATTATTCCTTTAATTGGATTATTGTTGTTATGTTATTATATTTAATGATCCTATTTCTTTTCCATATGTTATGTTATGATTAAATTATGTTAGTGAATACTATTACTTTCTAGGGGTTTTGAAATGATGAATTATTTATGTACCTTTGGAATAGATATTTATGGATTGTAGTATGTAATGGGTGTGAACTATATATCCCTATAATTCAATAGTTAATGATTTATATCTCATGCGAAAAACATAACAATACTGGGTTGTTAACACGGTTCAA
This sequence comes from Viscum album, assembly GCA_963277665.1. NCBI lineage: Eukaryota > Viridiplantae > Streptophyta > Magnoliopsida > Santalales > Viscaceae > Viscum > Viscum album. Next base: position 1,600,723,693 of record OY728136.1, read on the forward strand.
TAATATAAGGCTATAACAAGGGGTAAACAGAGTTCAATAATAGAACTTTTCCATATTGACGGTCCTGGAAATTATCCTTCGTTATGGTGGAAATTGTATTCTATGATTATGTGTATCCCAAAATTCAATGTAATAATATCCTAGAAAATGTTCATTTATTATTTATGAACGTTAACGTTTTATACCATGACATGATATCGTGATCTTTGATACATAGGATATTACTTTTGTAATATTTTTTTAAAATATATGCCTTCTGATTTTATAATGAATGATTAATATTTTATTTGTTCTTATAGAGAATTTAAACTCAACCTATTTATCTATTTTATTTCTTAAGGTTTTGAATAATGGGTTTATGGTATGATACTAGTGTGGACATTCTTTATGGATAACGTTGAAGAAATTTTAGTATACTAAATGTATGTGTTCCTTGTTTTCAATGGTATTAAAATAATATTGTATTTGAGAATGTTTTTGTATAATGTATTAAATATTCTTGGAAAATGATTTTATGTTCATTTAGATTTATCTTGGGTCATTATTGTAAGTATCAGAGAAAATGTCTAATAAATGTTTGAAAACAATGATAGGAAACCATTTGTAATACCCCTAAGGATAATTCAATGAATAATATACATATACATAAATTTTTAAATGATCAAGGATAAAATAGGATTATAAGAACAATATAATATATTCAATTTACAATCTCGTGATTGTGTGGTTTTCAAATCATGGTAAGTGTTAATAACAACACATTCAGTTTCAGTCAATGGTCAAAAACCTAGAAAAAAACACATTAACAATGAATGTGGTGGGAAACACAACAATTTTCTTCTAGAGAAATGGAATTTTGATTGATATAGAATTAAAAAATATTATCACTATAATCAAACACGTTATGAATCATTATAGACATCCAATTGAGAAGAGGATGCAAATAAATTCCTATGAGTACTTGTTGAGGCAACGTCCACATTCCTTTAGTGGGTCTTTTGATCCACTTGGTGCTAAATAAAGGATAAGTTTTTTTGAAATGACATTTTCCATAAATATATGATAATAACCTAAAATATTCATGTAATTTTTTTATCATATAGAAGGTCAAGTTTAAAAATGGTGGACTCTTATCATGAATAAGAGGAATCAAGTGAACATTCAGTAGAAAAATAGGGATGAGGTAAAGAACTTATTTCTCTATAATTACTTTCCCCATTCTCTTTTTATGAAGATGGAAATGAGTTCCCTTGGAATATGAAAAAGGATTAAAAATTAATTTATAAATATGAAGAAAATTTTAAAATACATTACGGCCATGATTTTAGTATTATTATCTATATTGAATGTAATAATGTTATATTCATCTATGTTGTGATACATATTCTTCAATTGGAGTTATATGTATGCTATACTAGTGGCTATGAATATATTTTGCATTGTTCTATCAATTTGAAAATAATGTTTATATTTAAATATAATTGTCATGATTTTTTAATGAAACATAATTGGATATTAAAATAAAATATAATAACCATGTATAAAATAAGATAAGATTCCCATAATGATCAAATTGTAGAATGGTGTTTTGAGGAAATTTTATTATGGAAACTTGTTGTTATTTTATGTGCGGGGAAGAATGACCTTGAAAAATAGAATTCCAAATTGATTGGAAAATAATAACTAAAGATAATAAAAGATTAAATATTTGATATAGTGTACCTACAACAATAAAATGCTTCATGTGTAAGAAAAATGGGAATTAAGCTAATCATTTCCCAAATATATTATTTAATGATGGTGATAGACCTCAATATCAGCCTAAAGCCAATGAAAAAACAAAAGCTTGTGTGATCAATATTACTGATATTGGATATGACAATGATGCTAGGAAATGATTGAGTTTCTATAAATTGGAATACAACAATAATTTTGTATTATTACATCTATGGTATTAGAGTGTAATGATATGTAAGAACATGGTTCTTCTTTTCAGGTATGTTATTCATGTTCTGGTTTTTTTGGACAATAAGAAAATTTGGAACATTTAAAAGCACACGATGTGTACATTATAAGGACACACCATGTACTGCGATGCTGTTGGAGGTCGTGTGTTGGCTGTGTCATGTCCACACACATGACCATGTAGGGGTGCCTTGGAGGCCGCCTAAAGTGAAGTTCAAAATAGGTGAGTACACGATGTGTACTCCAAAAGTACACATTTTGTATAGTCTTTTTTTCATTAAACCCACCGGGGTCACAACTAATAACTAGAAAAGTCACTTCTTAGGTCTTGTTCGACCAAGAGCTCCCGAACGGTCGCAGATCTTCGACGAACCCCCGGGCGATCGTTCGTACTCTGAATCAAACTCCATCGATTGGGTTGGAATCTCATCGATGAGTTCTATATTATGTTGGAACCTCATATTATGAATTTTTTTTTGTCCATGTTATCGTGGGTTGAACATTTTTTACATTTTTTTAGAACATAGACGTTCTATGGAGATTCAAGCCCTGTAGTTCAAGTATATCGATCTCCTAGCAGTATGGTAGGTGGTTTGTCCCATTCTGTAAGAAGTCATTGAGTATTTGGTGAAAATTCAACAAATACCCTTGAACGGGGTATTGCGTGTTTACCGTTTAAGCCATATTGGCTGCATGATTTTCTTTTAAGATAGAGTAGAGGATTTTTATTGTGTTTTGGGATAATTATTAGGCTTTGTAAGGGTTTTCCATGTATGTTCTTTCCCGTCTAGAACATTTGGTCTAGTTACCTTTTTGACTGATGTTTTTTTCCAATGCAAAGTATTTTAGGGTGGTGTGATAGTTGTTATTTCATTTTGAGATGTTGTAGAGTACTAGAAAATATGTTCTTGAGGTTACTTTGGTCGTCACACGATGTGATACTTTTTGACATTACACAGGGATGTGAGAACATATTGTAGTAAACCATTGAGAGAATAGACATAGGGGCTTCTCCAGAGTCTCTTTATAATAATATGTGAGTACCCAGGGGGAATTTATGTTGAGTTCTTCCTCATAGAGTCTATAGTTCCTCGACATTATTCACAAGTGGAATGATGAGTTTAGAGCTTCCCATGATCTCCTTTAGTATGATATGAGACTATAGGGGAACTGACAGTGTGTGCTTCCCTAGATAGTATATTCTATGGCTGAACCATATGGGTGAGACTGTGTGTGCCTCCCAGAGGGTTGCTAGTACTTTTTGGTTGAACCATAGGGGTTAGGCTGTGAGAACTACCTATAAGATTACAGGTTTGTTCTACTTACTTGAGTGGATACATACTTGTTTGTAAATTATATTCTCGAAACTATGGATATAATGTTTTTGAGTACTTTCATATTTACTTATTTTTGTACTATTACTTGTCATATATTCAAGGACTAGTAGGCAAAGATCATCGGGTGGTTTCATACAGCGATTTTGTCTCACACCCTATTTGGGTCATGATTTTTGGCCAAAACAGATTATATTGTTGTAGGTATAGATAAGGAAAAGCTCCCTTCAACTTCATGTCCTAGATTGTTGTGGAGATGTAGAGTGTCGGACCAAGCCATGGCTTGTGATGCTGAGGATTTTATCTATGTTATGTTTCACTTTATTTTATCACTATTGTATTCCATCATTGTGACTGGTTTTGCTATTTTTCAAGACATATATGTATCATGCATCATTTATATATATATCTTCTCTAGTTTTTTTCTTTATCTGTCATTCATTGTTACTTTTTTTTGTATTTAATGCTTCCGTTGTTGTAGGTATTTGTGTACTTCCACTGTGTACTCTGCCAATGAGGGAACTGTTTCCCACTATCACACCCAAGGACCTCACTGTTAGTCGGCATCCACTGGTGTTCAGGGAAATTTACTTGAGGCCATTGACCAACTGAGTACGGGGTGCCTCTGGGTGGCTTCTAGAACCGGGATGTTACAAAGTGGTATCAGAGAAATTATTTCCTCTTAAATTATTGTTTGGATCTTTTATCCAGGGATAAGACGAAATATGTACTCAGTAATAAGGTGTGCACCAGATTATCAAAATCGTGTACAAGGAAAAGCCAATCTACCTCGTTTAGTTGAATTTTGTCTGGTTTTGAGATTGTTATAGTCGATTTGATTTCACCTTGAGTGATTCACATGTTTTCTGATGTTACAGTTGATGTTATTGACGTTCTATTTTTTTGAAACCCGATGAGATGAGCGTATGCCATCTCATGAATCATATAGGCACATGCTACAAATAACATGTCATGCATTCTTACCATGTCATCTAGGATGAATTAGCAATTCCTTGTTGTTGTGATAGATGTTGTGTAGAGTAGGCATGTTGTTGTGATTGAAGCCTCGATAAAAATATTTGCTTCTTGTTAGAGAATTTATTGTGTATGGTTTTACCTAAATGAACGCCAATGTTTGGTTATTGAGGTTTTATGGGACCTCATGGACTGGAATATGATGGATCATCGACTAGTTTAACTAGTTCGTATCTTGTTATATATTCCAAAAATTGATTTTAAGGGAGTACATCCCCCACTGATATGAATTTGGAACATTCAGTGTTCATTTCCTTGTTTTATGGGCTCTAGAGTAGTTCTTGAGGCATACTGTCTGGAAAAACCGAGAATACACGGCGTGTAGTTTTGACTAAAATCCATGTGTTCTTCTGTTCGGGAAGAAATAGTATTACTTAAGTACACATTTTCGCCCTTTTATACATGTCGTGCATTCTCTAACTATGTCACAGGCCGTGTGGGCAGAGACACTGAATAGGGAAAACCATGTGGGAACATACTGTTTAGTGTAATCTTAGGTGTCCGGCCAGGTAGTTAACAACATGGTCAGTGTAGTCACTTCTTATACATACTGTGTAGTCTGACCCAGGTACCTAGTTGTGTCACAAACATCAAGGGACGGTGTCATCCTTTCTCATACATGTTGTGTCCTCCTGGAACACGCCGTGTAGTGCCAGCTGTGCAGGCGGCCATGTAGCTAACCACACGGTCTGTTACGACATTTGAGTATAGGTCAAGTACGTCTGGAACATGTCGTGTAGTGCGACCTGGGTACAGAAGTCGTGTCACTAACAACACGGTCCATGTGAAGATTTTTGAGTAAATTTCGTGTCTACCTTGAACACACAATGAAATTTTTCTTAGGAGAGCCGTGTGGCTTAAACGTGTAGAATGACTCGGGAATGGGAAGATGATTCAGGTACATGTCGTGTGTTAGGATAACATTGTGTGTGATTAGGGTGTTACACAACTAGTTTTGGAAAAATTAAATGCATATGTAAATGACTTAAGGGAACATGTCATGTATTCTTTATACAGGTCATGTAGTAATGTTTTTTTTTAATTGTGAATGTTTTATTTCCCATGGTCCCTTCATACACTCCTAGTATTTAGTCATTGATAATGTGATACAATGTGCGTGTTTGACCTTACAAAGTCATGGCACTGAGATGTCCTCCATTTGTTCGGCAGTTTCCAGGCTGTGATCAAACACTGGATATTGTGGACCAGTGACTACCTGTAGATTTTCTAGTCATGAAAGACTTGGCACCAACCATTATACCTGACACAAGAGCTGATGCGCAGTTTAGGGAGGGCATTCTGACAATGATTCAGAACATCCAGGGAACTATTTCTTATGTGATGTCTATGGAACACTTGACACGGGTTTTCTTGCAATAGCATCCTCCCAACTTCTCAGGGGAAGAGGACCATAGTCTACAGAGTCATGGCTAGAAGCCATGATAATGATATTCGAGCATCATGAGATGCCTCCAAAAATGCGGGTCAATCTTGCTACCTACATTATACTAGACACTTCCAAGAGGTGGTGGTACGTGATCTCAAAGGCAGGTCATCAGTAGATTATGGCGTGGGAAAAGTTTCAACACGTCTTTTTCTATTACTTATATCTGAAGACCATGAGGGACGACCGAGCCTGGTAGTTAATGAGCCTAGAGTAGGGTACTATTTATATCATGGTCTATTCCTCTTATTTCACGGATCTTCAGTGTTTCACACCCCTCTAGGGAGAGTATGGTTTCTTCATTGCAATGAAGTTTGATGATGGCCTCACAATGGAGATCCACTAATAGGTGAATTTCTTCATGCTGACTTCCATTGCTTCCATTGTCAACTAGGAACTGATTGAGGAGCGCAATCTAAGATATTCCAGAGCTGAGAGCTAGTGTGGTTCCACTTCCAGAGTTAGTGTTTCACCATTTGGCAGCAGGAAGTACCATAGAGAGTCTATGTGCGGTGATCCGAGGATGCGAGAAACATCTTCAGGTATCTATGTGGTATGCTATTGGTGTGGAAGGGATGGGCATAAGAGGCTTCAGTTCTAGAGAGACCCAGTGGAGTTCCGATTTTGAGGAATGATGCATCTCCTTCTGTGCTTATGTGAGGTTTTCTCACTAGAAGCTAGTGATAGGGGTTCATCCATGAGTCCTTGTTGAGGAGCAGTGCCACCAATTTCTCACCAATCTAGGAACAAGAGTTCTTCCAGCCATTAGGTCTGAGGTGGAGGTCAAGGACATGGTGGTCAGTCGACGGTCTTTAAATGAAAATAGGGTCGATCAGCTCAAAGCGGTCAAGCAGGGTCACTGGGTTGTGGTACAAGTCACACTTTTCTAGTGGAGCAGACCCAGTAGGAGCAGGATCCCAGACATTCTACAGTTTGTAGTACGATCTTAGTAGCCTCAGTTTTATCTTCTTCTCTTTTTAATTCAAGTGATTCTCATAGCATTATATTTGATGTTTTTATAGAGAGTCTTGGGCTCTTCATCTTTTCCTCTACTGACTCTTTGACTCTAGAAACACCATTGGGGACTAGGATGACTAGTATATGTTAGTGCAAAGTGTTCCCACTAGGGGTTTTGGGGTATTACTTTCTATGGGATCCATATTTCCTAGAGATTGCAGGCTATGATGTCATTCTCGCAATGGACTAGCTAGTTCCCTTCCAGTATGCCGTCAACTGTTATCACCACAGGGTGAGTTTCATATCCTTAGAGTGTGGATATTTTCTTCGTCAAGGCAAGTGGGATGTCCAGGAGAGTATAGTAGTACTCGTGCATCATGGGAAAGGTGAAGTTATAGCTCATATTTCCAGTCTGTATTTGGATGACATGGGGACTTCGCAGTTAGCCTTTCCTCCAGTGGTGGATCATTTCAGAGATGTTTTTCTAGAAGAATTTTCAGGTTTTCCTCTACAGTGTGATGTATAATTTTTTATTGATCTTGTTCCAGGAGAGACAACAATGTTCATTACTCCATATAGTATGGCTACACCTCAATTTTAGGAGCACATTAAGTAGTTGGAGGAGTTGCACGCAAAGGGATTCATCCGACCCAGTACTTATACTTGGGGTTCGCCTGTACTATTTCTGAAGAATTTAGATGGAACCCTTAGGCTTTTTGTGGACTATTGGAAGCTGAACCAGTTGATGGTAAAGAACCAATATCCCTTTACATGGATTATTGACCACTTTGATCAGCTTCGAGGAGCCCAGGTGTTTTCAAAGATCGATTTGAGGTCCGGTTATCATCAGTTGTGTGTTAGACCATATGATATACCTTTTACAACATTCTAGAGAAGGTATGGTCTATACAAGTATACGGTTATTATATTCGTCCTCACGGACATGCCTAATGTTTGTATGGAATAGATGAACCAAGTGTTTCATATATACTTGGATTCTTTCATGGTGGTCTTCGTGAATGACATCTCGGTGTACTCTAACACTCGACATGACCATGCCACACATCATGAGATTGTTCTGAGTACACTAGGAGAGGATCAATTATATGCTAAGCTCTCAAAATTCCACTTTTGGATAGACCATATTCACTTTTTTGGACATGTAATCTCATAGGCAAGAGTATCAGTGGACCTAGAGAATGTGAGAGTAGTAGATTCCTGGGAGCTAACGAATATCATAATTGTGGTGCAGAGTTTTCGAGGGAAGGATGGATATTACATATGCACTATGCAAGACTGTTCACACTTAGATGCACTACTAATGGGTCTTACCATGAAGGGTGAGATGTTATAACGGTCAGATTATTGTGAGTGGGCCTTTCAAGAGATGAATGAGAGGTTGACTTCAGCATCGACAATAGTCTTTACAGAGAACGGAATGAGATACACTACTTACGGTGATGATTTAGGTATCAGTCTAGGAGTTGTGCTTCTGCAGGGAGATGGAGTCGTTGTGTGTGGGCCTCGGTAGTTGAGGAAACTTGAGAGGAACTACCCGACCCATGATATCAAGCTGGCGTCAGTTTTTCATGCCTTATGATGTTGTAGGCATTATCTTCTTGGAGAGAACTTTGTGGTTTTCACGGACCACAAGTGACTCAATAACATATTCAAACAGTGTGATTTGAATATGAGACAGTACAGGTGGGTTGAGTACCTACAGTCCTTTGACATTGAGCTTGTATAAACACCTGGGAAGGGAAACTTAGTGGCTGATGAGTTGAGTTGAAGGACTCTGATAAAGGTAGTTCATGAGGCCAGTAGTAAGTGGAATCTTATGGCTCTATTCATTGAGATGCATTTAGAGATGCACGACAGACATGGGAAATCATTTCTTGCATCATTAGCTATTACGTCTACGCTTCTTGACCAAGATTAAATGAGGAAGCTATTATATTATGAAGTCCATGCCTTATGGGATGTAATTTCAGGGGAGGAAACTATTCCTTGGTGGACCATAGGAGATGATGAGATCTTTGATTTATAGGGACATGTATGGGGTACAACAAATATACATGAGATGATGATTCGAGATTTTCATTCATCTATTTGATAAGGTCATCCTGGTGTCACCAAAATGTATCGAGACCTGCACCATCAGTATTGGTGGTCAGGTATGAAGAGGGATGTTTCTGGTTTCTTCATGAGGTGTTCCAATTGTAATAAGGTGAAAGCGGAGAATCATCGACCATTAATGATTTTATAGCTGCTACACATTTCTATATGGATGTGATACGACGTCGCGATGGATTTCGTGATGGGTTTTTCGAGGTCTTTTTAAAGGAACAACCCATTTTGGTTTTTAATTGACATATTCACGAAGCGGTCACACTTCATGCCTATCAAGGATACCATATGTGTTGAGGAGCTAGGACGGTTGTACATCCATGAGATTATACATCTTCATGGAGTTCCACACTCAATAATTTCAGACAGGGATGCACATTTTAATTCTCAGTTCTGAAAGGGGCTACATAATGCTTTGGGTATGCTAGTTCATCTGAGTATAGCCTACCATCCTCAGATAGATAGCCAATCCGAGCGTATGATTTAGGTGTATGAGGATATTCTCCAAGCATGAATTCTGGACATTGGAGGTTCTTAGGTGAATCATATACATCTTTTGGAGATCGCTTATAATAATAGTTTTCAAGAAACTATTCAAAACGCACCATATGAGACTTTGTACGGTAGGCCATGCCGACAAACCTTATGATAGTTGGAGGTAGGAGAGGCATCTTTTATAGGACCTCATCATGTTCAGGAGAACACAAAAAAGATATATTTGATTCAGAAGATGACAGATATTGCACAGTCTCGATAGAAGTCGTATGCCGATCTGTGGAGATGACCTCTTGAGTTCGAGGTCGGGGATTAGGTTTTTCGTGCTTGTCACACTGAGGTTGGGGAACAAGAGGATTAGGAGTCAGGGTACGTCGTGTCGTAAGAGGTGATGGAGTGAGTTGGGCCGGTTTCCTATTAGTGGATGTTACCTCAGAGGTACCATGATATGCATGACATCTTCCACATTTATCAGCTCCGACATTAATTTTCATAATTGTCTCATGATTTCTAACCTGAGGAAGTCTAGTTAGACATGGATGCATCTTTCGAGGACAATCCATTCCATATTTTTGATCATAATACGAAGGTTCTGTGTGGCCAGTCTGTACCTCTTGAACATGTTCAATGGTAGCACATGCGTGTGCAGAATAAGACCTTGGAGAGGGAGGCCGATGAATGATCGTAGTGGCCGGAACTGTTTAGGGTTTCTTCTTCTATGCCGCGCTAGGGAAATTTGGGGACAAATTTCATTAAGGGGGGATGTGTGTAAGAACCCGATTATTTTTTTCAGGTATCCTTTTCCTTTTCTTGTTGTTTTTTAGGAAAAGAGGAAAATCTAGAAATTTTCGAAGTAGATGCCATGTACTGCGATGCTGCTGGAGGCCGTGTACTGGCCGTGTCAGGGTCACACACACGACCATGTAGGGGTGACTTGCAGGCCGCCTAAAGTGGAGTTTGGAAAAGGTGAGTACAGACTGTGTACTCGAAAATTACATATCATGTGCTTTCTTTTTTTCATTAAATGCACAGGGTCATGTCTAATCGCTAGAAATGTCTCCTTTTAGGTCTAGTTCGGCTGAGATCACTCGAACAACCACAGATCTTCGACGAATCCTAGAGAAATTGTATTTCCTCTGAATCAATCTCTGTCAATTACGTTGGAATCTCATCAGTGAATTCTCTCTTCTGTTAAAACTTTGTATCATGATTCCTTCTCTTTTCAATGTTATCAAGGGTTTAATGTTATAGTGGTCTTCGTAGATCATTGATGTTCTAAGTCGATTCAATCCCCATGGATCAAGTATATCAATCTCCTAACATCAAGGTAGGTGGTCTGGGCCTTTCTGTAGAAAGCCTTTGATTATTTTGTGCAAATTCCAAAAAAAACATATGAATGGGGTATTGCAGGTTTATCGTTTTAGCCCTTTAGATTTCCAGCTTTTCTTATATGATAGAGTAGAGGTTTTTTATTGTGTTTTGGGCTAATTTTTAGGATTTTGAAGTGTTTTCCCTGAATTTTCTTTCATGTCTAGACCATTGGGTCTAGTTCCCATTTTGAATGTTGTTTTTGTCACATGCCTAGTATTGTAGGATGGTGTGATAGTTGTTCATTCATGGTGAGATGTTGTAGAATACTAGACATGATTTTTTGAGTTTACTTTCACAGTTACGTGATACGATACCTGCTGACATTACACAGGGATGTGAGAACCTAGTGTAGTAGACCATAAATAGAATGGATGTAAGGTCTTCTCTAGAGTGTCTTTATTATACGATGTGGGACCACAAGGGGAATTGACATTGAGTGCTTCCTCACAGTGCCTGTAGTTCCTCAATGCGGGCCACAGGGGGAATGAGACATTGAGTGCTTGGTGGGAGTGCCTTTAGTATAATACCAGACTATAAGGGGAATTTTATGGTGAGGGCTTCCCTAGAGAGTCTATTCATTAGCTGAACAAGAGGGGAGAGACTGTGTGGGCCTCCTAGAGGGTTTCTAGTATTTTCTGGTTGATCCATAGTGGTTAGGCGATGAGAACTACCAAGAGGGTTACCTGTTTTTTCTACATGATTTAGTGGCTACTTAAATGTTTGTAAATTATATGATAGAAACATTGGATAGGTTTTTGTTGAGTACTTCCATGTTTACAGCTTTTTGTACTTTTATCAGCCACATATTCACTGACTGATAGGAACATATCTTTGGGTGGTTGTCTACTGGGATTTTGTCTCACACGCTATTTGGGTCTTAATTTTGGTCCCAAATAGATTATATGGTTTCATGTATAGATAAGGGAATGCAACCTTCGACTTCAGGTTCTTGATTATTGTTGATCTAGATAGCATGGTACCAAGCCATGCCTTGCGATGCTTAGAAGTTTATCATCTTTATTTTTCACATTGATTTAGCACTGTTGTAATCCAAAATTATGACTTGTTTGGCTATTTTCCTAGAATTATATGTATCATGCATCATTTATATATATATCATCTCCAGTTGTTTCCTTTATTAGTATTATGTTGTAACTTTTGTTTGGAGTTATCTACATCCGTTGTTGTATGGATTTGTGTACTTTTTCTGTGTAGACTGCCAATGAGGGCATAGTTTCCCCAATATCACAACAGTGGCCCTTACTGCTAGTCAGATGCCTTTGGCGTTCAAGGAAATGTGCTTGTGGATATGTGACCGACTGGGTATGAGGCTCCTCTGGGTGGCTTCTGGAACCAGGATATTACATGATACATTTAAGAATTTATCTACTACAGTTATTATATATTTATTTGAATGTATATATTGAATGGTATCAATAACCATGAAATAGAATTTAGGTGGTAAGGTTATATTTTTTTGGAGATTACAATATTAATGGAATGATAAACCTTAATAAATGTATGATTATGGTATAATTAAATAGTGACAAGTTTGATTATGAAAAAATAAATGTGGTAGAATTGATTGCCTTGGGACTCATATGATGGAAACGAGGTTAATTATAGATTGATTTCTTTGATTTTTTTTCATTTACAGAATGAGTTGTGTGTTAAATTTTGAAATAATTCATGTTTTTTACTTTGGTTTCATTATAATTGTTATTATTACAAAGATTCGATATAAATAATTATAATGATATGAAATTATTTTTCAGGTAAGAATAAAGAGATAAGTAAGGTTTTTAGTGTATATCTAATAATATTAGTGGCCATATTTTGAATTTTATTGTATTTTAATCTCTTACAAGGATCAGTAAGGTACCCATTTATGAAAACTTTTTTTGTTAAATTTTTTTTTATGATTTAGAGAATGACTCAGTATCTCTGCATATGAATATTTACACATATTGGAAATCATGTGTTAACCATTTTGATGTGATGGTATGATAGATGAAATAACCAATCATTCTATAGATAAAATTATCATACAATGATTTAGGAATGATAAATTCAACTATAATTCATTGAATTAGAGTTGAAGTGGAAATTGATCAAGGAATAATAAAATGATGATATTATTATTATAAAATGTAATGAAATCATGTAAGAACTTTTTATCAAGAAATTTTTTCAACTCCAGAGAATGGATATTGAAACAAATTTTTTTTCCTATAACATTTTTTTGATGAATCATATAGACACTAAGATAATTGCAGATATATGGATTTGTGACTGGTAAATTTAACTTAAACACGTTCCATATAACTCATCAACAGAACATTATAGTTAGATTTCTCTTTTATTTTCATGTTTTCACTTATTATCCATGTTCTCCAATTTGAAAAAATAATAATAGGTTACTTTTGGTAATCATTTTGTTTCTAACATTAAAATTGTAAATTGATTTTTTTTATATACATGTTTATGATGTGGGATTCTATGAATAGAACATTAATTAATTAAACAATTTATAACTTTGATAAAATTTGAGTCTGATATTCATTTTATGGAGGTTTGAATGTAATACACAAAGTTTCCTTGAATATTTTTCATATTAGTTTAATATTTTTGATATCATTCATATCAAACAACACTAATTATAGATTTTTTTATCTAAAATAAAAATGTTTTAATTATTTTTTATGCACCACCATGTTAAGCATGTGCGAAATGAAACAATAATAACAGATTATGTAACAAGAAACATTGTGCTTGTATTTTTTTACACACAATACTAATTTCTTTCGGTAGATTATGTTATATGAAAGACCATGTTTTACCATACTACAATATACTGTTAATTTTGTTAATAAAATGTTATTATAGAGATCATATATCTTCTAGTATTGAAATTGACTATAATATTACATAAATTATTTAACGACCTAATGTTCCATTAATGGAAATCCCTCTTGATCTAATTAAATGCCTCTTTATGTAAAATGTTTATATAAAATGTCATCTTCTTTGGTTGTATGTTAAGAATTGTGACTGTTGATTTTATAGCCGTTGAATAGTGATCACATGATTAGTATAAATATAAGGCTTTAACAAATCCAATTTACTTAGAAAAAAGAAGCAGTGGCCCCATCTAGTATAATTTTCTATACGAAGCCCATTTGTCAGAGATAGGAAAAGAGTTGATGTCCTTGGGCTTTGTTCTTGGGCAAGACCAAGATTTTCTTCATCATGTCAAGATCGATTGAGACCATCTACGTGAAAAGTGGAAGTCGATAGATATTACCACTAGAGCAATGTTATCTGAACCACCCCAAGAGTTTGTCTTCATCGCACTCCTTAGCCTTAGGTCTTTTCCAGCTGTTTTAATTGGTTATGTAAAAGATCTCTAGTACTATGTTTATGTACATTATTATTATTATTTATTTTTATATAATAATGTATATACTTTCTTGTTATTATTGATACATTATAAATAGTTTGTAAAGTACAAAATCTGGTTTAAGTAATTAAGAATTCAATTTTATTAAATTAAGGGTTTTTTGAATTAAATAATATTTTAATAAAATATTATTATTATTATTTAATTAAATTTTATTATATATAAATGATCATATAATTTTATGAATGCAATTGTAATTTTTATTAAGGTTTGAAAGCCATTTTTGAGAAAACCCGTGAATTTTTGATAAATATCAGTTTTTATTTTAAAAGTGAAAATTAACATATATAGAAAATTATTTAGATAAAATAAATTTTATTTCTGGAATCGGGATGTCGAAATTATCTAATGGTTAATTTTTCATAATTTTTTGAGACAGTCAAATTTTTGGGTAAAAATTAAATACTGTTTAAATATATAATGTGTTATATGGCATCATAATGACCCAATAGTGATGTAATAAAAAATTATATGTTTTATTTTCTGCCAATATATGTCTTAAAATTAAAATAATGTGATTTTGGAATTGTTTTACCAACTTTTCAAAGCATTAATGGACCCCTCAAGACTTATTACACATATTGTCTTTTTAAATTATTTTCCATGGGAGTGTGACTCAACTCCACATAAGCAACCCTGTTATTTTATGATATTCTAGATTTGGCATTATAAAATATTTTTTCCCTCTTCCCTTTTCCAAAACCCATGGGCAAAACCCATGGTATGGTTTGTGGTTTGGATTAATTTAATATAAGGGGTCCCAAACCTAAATAATAAAGAATTTCCTGACCTTTCCTATATAAACCCACCCATCCTCCCACTTCCTCCTCATCAAAGCATTTGGATTTCGTCCAACCTCTGCCCTTATCCCTCTATAATCCTCACAAGGTTCCCCAATCACCATAGAAGCCTCTCACAAGCCTCTCTCTAGCCTTTGGAAGTAGACTTCCAAGCAAGGGGTTTTCTTCCATTCTCATTTTTTCCAATTTTCTTCATATTGTTATGCCCCTTTAAGTTCAGTTATAAATGTTGGGGTATGGTTTAAAAAAGCACCCTTACTTACCTATTATTTTCTTAATGATGGGTCACCCCTTTCTCTCCCATTAAATTCCTCCCATGTACACCTGTTACAATGCCGAAATTCTGAAAGGAACTTCTCTCTCATCTTTTAGATTCAAACAACACTTTTGTATCATGAATCAAAATTCTATTAAAATTGTTTAGAATTGTATCTATATGACCCCCATACTGTAAATTTCCTGTATATATGAAGAGACACCCCTTTCTCTCTCATCAACCATTTTTATGAATTCTTATGTCATGTCGTCACGCTGCAGAAATTGTATCGTTTTTCTAAGCCAATGCCATTTTGTATTGAATACCTTGCCCATTTCTCCATCAAGGGTATTCAACTTTATGAAGATTTAATTATTGATTATAAGGTTTCATGTATTAATTCCACATTCCATATCATGGAATAAATGATCTTATTTTATGAATCCATGTTTTATAATCCATTTGGCACACTTATGCATGAAATTAAATGTTTAAGAAAGGTGTGACCTTATAGCACTCCAATGAATTGGGTAATGTATAGTATCATGGTACGTCATGTGCAATGATTTTTGAATCATGATATTTCACGTGTAATGAGGTTTTACTCGTGCTTTATGTTCAATGATTATTTACTGATGCACTATGTGCAATGAGACTTGGCTCATTCTAATTCCATGTTAAGTGTTGTTGCAACATTTCCTTGTTATGATTATCATTCTTTATCACGCCTTTATGTTCATGATTCTCTTATGATCTATTGTTATTCAAATTGTATAAAATTTATTGTACTCCTCATGTTATTCCATGTGTAATCCCTTACTGGGCTTTATAGCACCCCATTTTCTTATGCATGTCCTCAGGTTATCCCATTCAATGCTAAGTACGAGGGAATGTAGTGGTCATGTAAAGGATGTTTTTCAATAATGTTGTTGTATTTCATGTTTTATGTTTTTATGTAATGATCCTATGCCTAAAATACACTAAAACTATCAATATTCATGGTTTTATCAAGTGAGGTTTTATGTAATAAATTTTTATTATGTTTGTATTAAAAATCAGGTTTGTCATAGTTGGTATCAAAGGATAGGTTTATTTCTTTTTGGGATTAGGATTAGCAAACCCGAGTAAAGCCTTAGAGACAAGACTATGTATAATAAAAAAATCTCCAAGTTTTGGTAAGTACTGAGTAAGTGGTTTATCTAGATAATACATCCCAATCTTGATACGAGTAGGTAGAGGCGGCTCTGGCACAGATGTATCCTAGCAGTAAAACCTGAAAACACCGCATTGAGTTAGACTCGAACGGGAACTGGTGCACGACAACTGGCCTTGTTGTACTCTTGGTTACAACATTCCAAGGGGATATGTTCTGATAAATTCACATGCTTATTATGATCCCTTATTAAGGGAATTAAAAAAATTCCCTTAGGAATATATGTTAGAAGGTAGATCATGAAAATCCTTGATTAAAGCCTATTGACTCATGAGTTAAGGAAATAAAAGTTTATTTATAAGTCATGAACTCTTGTCATTGGATTACCCTTTATATGTTACCCCTAGCATTATTTTTATTCCAGCCAATGGCCGGTAAAAGGAGGACTCGGGCTAACAATCGTTGTGAAGATCAGTGTGATGACTGTACTAATAAGATGCCCAATTTAATGAGAGCAGGAATCAAGAACATTGTCATGCTTTTCTCTCATGTAACTCATGTTTTATATAGAAACACTGGTCAAGAAGAACGTTCAACCCCCACCCCCCATGAAATAACATGTCTCTATCGTGAGCATCATGAGACAAAGGACTCATACTTTTAGTGGATCATCTGATCCCATGATCGTTGAACAATGGATTAACTCCATTGAAAAAAACTTCTCCATCCTTCAATGTTCTGAACAAGAGAAGGTTCTCGTGGAAGAATATCGTATGGAGGGTGAAGCTGATCAATGGTGGACATTGAACAAAAATACGAAGCCTGAGGAGGAGATCAAGGCATTTGAATGGAAGGATTTCCAGAAGATGTTTTTTGATAAATATTTTCCTCTCACCCTACGGCTTAAGATGGAAAGGGACTTAATTTCCCTCATGAAAAAAGATTAAGAATTTGTTGGAACATACAAGGAAAACTTCACAAGGCTTGCACGATACGCTTCCATCTTTTTTGATACCCTAAAATGGAAAGTTGACCACTTATTTGGTGGGATGAAGCCTCGCTGCGGAAAACATTGTTGATTCGTGGCTTCGACAGCTATGAGGAAATTGTCTGATGAGCCCTCAAGGTCGAAATAGAGATCAGATAATCACATGGGTATCATGGGGATAAGTAGCGTAAGGTGGACATCAATGCTGGTGGTCCGATGGATAAATCCAACTGTTCTAAGAAGATCCATCACCCCACTTGCCAATAGTGCATAAGGAATCACCCTGGAAATTTCCTTAAGGGGACGAGGAAATGTTTCAGGTGTGGAAGAGTGGGGCACCTATCTATTAACTATTGGTAAGAAAGACCCGTGGATGCGACATAGGAGAGGAACACTCCGTTCAAACCTCAACGTGTTGTTCATGCTACAAATGCAAAGAACCGGGAAATTTTGCAAATTAGTGCCCTAATACAAGGATTTTTTGAGGCAACCAACAACCTCCAAGGAAACAAGGAAGTGCATTTTCCATCACATCTACCGAAGTGAACCCTGAAAAAGAAGTGGTGACCGGTACACTAGTTATTCATTCAAGAATAGTGAACATGCTTTTTGATTCAGGTTCTACGCATTCTTTTATATTTCAATAGTATTGTAGAAAAATCCCAGCACCACCACAAATCATGGAATTAATGATTTCGGTGAGTACGAAAAATGGGGAAATCATTGCATCCCATGAATATAAGTCCTCCCCTGTTATAATATGTGGATTGAATTTCCTGGAGAACCTCGTCATACTCCCTCTGGGGGAATTTGATGCAATTCTTGCCATGGATTGGATTTCCTTATTTAGAGACAACATAAATTTTCAGGAATGGGAAATCACACTCTATATGGAGAATCGACCCCAAATTATTTACAAGTGTAATGAGGAAGATGAATCTATTTTAGATCCTTCATCTCAAGAATGGATATTACTGCCCCATGAGCATTCATATCTATCTCAGATGACAGAATCCAAGGAAGAAACCACCCTTGAAGAAATTCCTATTGTGAGGGAAATCACTTAAGTGTTTCCTGGGGAAGTGCCCAGTCTTCCTCCTAGAAGAGATGTTGAATTATCAATTGAACTTATACCTAGGGCATTACCAATATCCAAGACACCATATAAAATCGTTTTTGTAGAGCTTGAAGAGATGAAGAAACAACTACAGGAGAATCTGGATAAAGGGTTTATATGCCCCAGTGCTTCACCATGTGGTGGACATGTCATCTTTGTTAAGATGAAGTACGGGTCAATGCGGCTACGCATTGATTATCATGAACATAACAAAATAACGATAATGAACAAGTAACCTCTCCCATGAATTGATGATTTGTTCGATCATCTACGTGGAGCACAATATTTCTCCAAGGTGGACTTGCAGTCGGAATATTATTCAATAATGTTTAACACTCACATATATTATTAGATAGGGAGAAGATAAGAATAAATATGACTACATTAAAAAATGATTTATTTTCATAAGTGTAATATAAATACATTAAATTGTGAACTAATTTAAAAAATAAATTCATATAATTTTATAAATTTTATAAAAAAAAATCATCTATTTTTGAGTTTCATATTTCAAATTATACTTCATGTGAACATTTTTTACAACTCTGTGAGGTTTAATATTTTTCAAAATATTGAAAAATTATAATTTTTTATTGAAATCTACCATTTTGTCTAAAAAATTTATAATGTAAAAATGTATTTTGATGTGTTTTAAATTATAAATTATTATATTTTATATCTTTTAATACAATTTTTATCATTTGAAACAATTTTAAATTTTAATTGGATATTTAAATGTTTAGATCTGAACAATGTTTTTACATTAAAAAAACATTCTTCCTTATTCCATCCTTAGGAGAAATATATGTTTTTTATTTTGAAGAATTGATTCCCAAATTAGAATTAGATGGTCCAAATTTATTAAATAGTTCCCCTTAATATTTAGAGAGTATGAATAGTTACATTGAAAATTTTTAATAACAAGATAAATGGTAAAATTGTGAAATACACGTTAACAATAATGTGAAATGGATTATAAAACTACCATAAAACTTCTAAAACAATTAATGGATTAATTTAAATCATTCCTTAAAACACGTGTTTTAAAAATGATTAATTTAAGGGGAACATGTCTATGATAATGTCACAGATAATATTAAAATCAATGAGTGTTACAAAATGTCACACTCATATGATGAATAAGTATAATATTTTTAATATGTGTATATATAGAATATATTACCGACAACATAATGTCTTGTGAAAAATAAAATAGTTTATATACATCATGGAAATTTATTTTTAATTTTTAGTGTAGAAATAATTATCATAAATAATTAAGAAATGATGATGAAATAATTACTAAATCAGTAAACAACACATTTAATATATATTTTATAAGTATAAAAATAAATTCAATTTTAATTACATAAGGCGGTCCACAAATTTCATTTGTCAATATTTCTTAATAAGATTTTGTTAAATTATATGGTTCCAAGATATATTTCAATATTTATGTTCATAAATTAAATATATTGAATAGATTGAAAATTCATACTAGTGATATTTTATTAAGATAATATATTATTAAATTAGTTCATAATAATACATAAAACTATAAACGTGAAAATGGGGAATAATTTTGGTATAAAATATCATAAATTTCCAACTTGTTGTATAATTGACACCATCTGAGTAAAAAATTTATCATTTTAATAGTGAAAATATTGTTAAAGTAGTTAAACAATAATTAAGATAAATAATGTTTAATAATATAGATATAGATTAAAATTACTAAAAAAATGTCAAATATCAATTAGTTTGTTGTATAACCACATTATTCCACATTGTCTTATATTTGAATTCCATTTAGTGGTATGAAGAATTATATTTAATTTATATTATTTTATTCATTATGAAAAAAATCACAAAGTGCCACTCACCTTCAATATAAAATGAATCATCCTTCATTATATCATTTCACAAAATTTTGATTTACATATACACAAAACAATTCAAAATTATCTATTACTCTTCCATAGACAAATTTTATAGTTTATTTTCATTCAAAAGACAAACTCAGCAGTCCTTTAGATGAGATCAAAGGGATCCATTTCAAAGAAGAGATGATCTCTCTAAATGATCACTCTACTATTATACTATTCAATGACGCCACTAAATCTATGATATATATGATAAATTATTAAATTATTCATCCTCAATATGATATAATTTCATTATTATTTTAAACATCCCACTATATATCAACATTATCATTGAACACGAAATAAATGTATCACTCAAGGGTATGTATGACCTAAATTTGCACGTAGTGATATAATTAATTTACCATAACTGTCATTAATGAGTGGGAATTATGATGGATTAATTTTTCATATATTTTATTTTTCAAAAAAATTAATAATAATCAAATTTAATATCAAATATAACTTTTTACCAACAAATCATTATGTAAATGATAACGTCAATAGTCTGTATATATGGCTTACCATCTCAATGAGGTAATGTGATATTTATTCATCTATATATCCCATTGATTGTAATAAGGATTAATTTTATGAATATTTAAGATATAAATAAAATGTAAATGAATATATAATGGAAATTTATCATATAAATTTCTTTTTTTAAAATTGAATATAAAAATTAAATAACATTAAAGTGTACATATTTCCTACCGTCTCCATGAAAAATGTATTTTATTATCAATATCTAAAATTAATGAATTTACATGAATAAATATATGTAGAATACACATATTATATTTATATAATTTTTATAATTACTAATCTGATTTTATCATAATCTGTGCTAGTGTACAATGGAAAACAAGTCAAACCATTAATGAAAAACAAAGTTGTTATTACCAACAACACAACATTAACAACAAATTACAAATAATTGTGTAATATAACTTTTCAAGAAAATAATAATTTGTATTATATATTTGAATATTTTTTTTATATATTATAAACATATATTTATAATAATAATAGGACTGGATGTATGTGAAGGACGTCAAGAATTATGGTAAGGGATTTTTGTATCACATTTATTTCTATGGGATTTATGCCTTATACAGTACTTGTTTATTTTTTTGGTGTATATATTTTCAATGAATATTATTTATGAATACTTTTATGAAGAGAAAATAATTTTAATGTCCATAATATTTAATATCATTCATGGTAAATATGGTTGTATTGATTATAATTTGGTAAGGGCTAATTCCACCATCTCATTAAAATTCTAGATTATATATGCATTTGTATATGTTTTTTAATATTATTTATAAATGTAAATGATTCGTAAAATAAATTCCAAATGTTTTTACAATTATTATAAAAAAATTTAATTTTATTTTCATATATGAGTGATTTTTTTAAAAATTTTGACATCATTATATTTTTCATTTTATTAATGAAGTAATTTGTCACATTTACACCAATGTATGAGATGAATTATTTTTCAAATATAAATCCTTAGTGGATTTTATTGATTTCAAAATAACATAATACATTGAATCTTACCTTACAATATGAAAAGTTATTTTCAGATAATTTATTTTCTATTTTGAATGTAATTTTATGAAATGAAAACATTTTCAATGAATAAAGGATATTTTCATCTATAATTAATTTCTCTTGATATCTCATGATTTTTTTCCTTATATGATAATATTCACTGATGTTACATATGTTTCAATTGTGATATTTTCAATGATAATACCTCTATCTTCCTTATTATTTGTTTTTAACTATGGTGGATTTATATTTACAAAACCCAAATCATTTCCATGGGTTATGTTATGATTGGATTATGTATATTAAAAACATTTGTTTCAATGGTGTTTGATATGATGAATGGCATATATTCTTATAACAAAAATTATATGGTTTTCATTATTTGGTGGGATAGACCTATCTCTCCATAAAATTCATTAGATAAATATATAGGTCTCTTAAAATAAACAGGACATGAATGGGTTGTAAACTCTCTTCTATAATACAAGGATGTAATGAAGAGTAAACATTGTTCAGCAGTGGAATCATCCAACTAATATTGTAAGGAAATCAATTTATTACTAATTTAGAAACCAGATTATATTATTATGTATATTAATTAATTCCATGTTATTATCGAATTAAAAAATTTGATTTATTATTTACGAATATCAATGATTTATTCAATGACATTTTATAATTATCTTCGATATCAAGGATATTCTTTTTTATTAAATGATTTATTTATGTAAATATACATTATTATTATTTTATGATTGATATATATCTTTTTTACCCAACAAAGCATATAATATCACCCTTTTGATATATTTTATTTCTATAGGATCTAAATAATGGATTTAGGTAAGGATAATAAAGGGGAATATCATTATTGAAATTATTGAAGATCAGTCACTAGACAAGGAGTTTTTGTTTTATGATTCAAATGTTAATAATCTATTATGTTCATTAGTAGTTTATTAATTATTTTATTAAATATCCCACCCAAATGGTGTAATTATTATTTAATTTATGCCGAGTTCTTTTTAGAGGACATCTGATTTTGTATTATTATATTGTTAAAATTTATAATAAATCATATATGAGGATTCATGAATGAATTAATGAATAAGAAAACCAATGGTCATCCACACTCCATCAGATACACCTACAGCTTTAAAAACCATTATGTCTCAAAATGGATGATACATAGACTAAATATAAATTAATAAAAACCATCATATTCCAAACACTATCTTTAAAATTTTATAAATTTTGAATATTATATGAGTATGAGATCCCATGGAATATTAGGGATGTATTGCATTAGACCATTCCCATGTCATCTCATCCATATTCTCCAATATATGGATGTTTCCAATATGTCATAAAATAGATCTCAAGAATCATAGATCAGGAATGCTGTAAAGGCTACTGAGACCCATTATAAATAATTAGTCATTGATATGAATTTACATACCTCCAATTAGATTCCCACCACTATGAATTGATATACTTCCATAAAGGGTAAACATTGTGATCTACAACATGTTCCTAAATATAAGGAAAAATATCTAATTTATAGAAGAATGTTCAATATTCATAATCGGTTCCTCCACAATTAAAGTATATACCCTCTAAAATTATTTCCAATGTGTGGAAAATTGTGTGTATGTACATTTATATAGCTCATACGAATAATTATCTCCTAACCTTATTTTGAATTCATTCATAGATAGTAATCCCTGATACACACCTATATTAAGATGAGCTATGTTATTCCCTCATCAATGACTAAAATAAAAATGGCATGTTTCAGGATGGTGTATCCACATTTGAAGATTAAGAATAAAAGGTTTCAAAAAATTATGATTATTATGAGAATATTTCCTTCTTTTCAGAGGATGAGGTTGAAACCCTCTAATATCATATATTCCCCTCCATGTCATTAATGAGAAAAATGTTGTGGTAGTCAATTGGTTTTTTCATTGATACTACTCTAGATATTAATCTCATATCGTAATAATGATAACAGATCATACGTAACCATAAAATAATTAAATATCATAAATAAAAAAATTTAAATTAATATATTTTCATGAATTTTTATTTATAGAGAAATATTTATTCGTGAAAAATCATAAAAAAATAACCATGACATAATCAATAAGTTGATATTTTTTCAACTATATTAAGAACCAAAAATTATTTAATATGAATTATACATTTATCATACTATTCATCTTATAATATCAGGTGTAATACATTTCATCAAAACAATGTTACATGGAAGGATAATATTGGTGAGCTCAGGTGCTCAGATCGACAATACATATATCGGATGATATCATTGAACTATCATTTCATTCTAATTTACTAACAAATAAATGATAATTATATAAATAAAACTATTTGATAAATTCTGTTTGAAAGAAATCTTGGGATAAAAATCTAAAAAACCTATTTATATTATTTCAATATTTATTTATAATCGAATAAATATTTATTTATTCGTCATCCTAACGTGTGAAAACAATACATACCATCATTTACATATGAGAATATATATATTTTTTCAACACTATAGAATTTAAATCCTATAAAATGGGAAATAATCCAAAAAATATATTGTCTAGGATGTCTCAGGATATAAACCAATGAATAGAGTGTCTATTATATTCCCATCCAATCAATAAATAAATTAAATTTATTCCTCAAATGAAATAAAATAATAAAAACAAAATTTTATTATTAGTATACCATGATAATCATGAAACATGGAACTTTAAATATAATATATATATATATATATTATCACAATAAATAAAAGAATATAATTCAATAAAATATTCTTTCAAAAATAACATTTTACAGTCTAATGGTGTATGGTTAACCATTTAATTTCTTTTTTAAATCAATATATGACTTCTTCTGTGTGTAATAATTAATGAAAAAGGAAAATATTACATTTACATAAGATATTCATTTGAGAAAATACTAATTATAGTAATACTCAATGTCTATAAAAGAAATTTGTTTTGATGGATCATTCAATTTTCCAAAATAATCATTCTAAAATATATCAAAATGAATAAGGTGGATTATATAAATTTATGAAAATCCATCATCAAGCATAATATATGATTAAATATATAGATTTAGATAAAAACACATGTTAAGGTCCATATAAATACAGATTTATAAATATGAAATGGAAATCACCATTCCAAAATAAATAGAATGAATTATTTTATGATACTCAGAGAATAAATTTTTTTCAGATCAATAAGAAATTCATATGGTTTAATAGAAAATGGTAATATCGGATTAATGAATTCATAAAATTAGATAAATATAAAGTCATTGTATTTATGACATTATTAAAAACAAATTATTGAAAACTATAAAAATATCAATAAAAATTTCAATGAAAGGAAATGTTAGAAAACATGTATATAATGAATTATTAATCCATTGAAAAGGATATTATCAATAACATTAGTTGAATATGCTCTTAGAAGATGTATATTTTCATATAAAGAAGAGATGAAGATAAAATTAACTAATAGTTGGTAAAGAAGAATGAAAGGTTAAATTAAATGGTGTGGTAATACAAAAATCCCCAAAATAACATATTGTAATCATTCATTCTCTTACATAGCTATTAAATCATTTTAATGATAAACATCATAAACATGTCGCAAAAATGAGATTTAATGGGTTAGTTACTTGTGAAAAAGAGAATCAAACATAAGTATTACATAACAAAACAGAAATATTTGTTTAATTATATCTTATATAGATGCCTTTTGCCCCTTTTTTCATTATTAAATTTATTTACATAAGGATATACATAAAAAATTGTGTGATCTAAAATCACAATAATAGGATGAATATGAGACCTGAATCATGGTTGAGAATAATAATAATAAGCATAATATGAGAAATTTATCATAATCACAATATTGAGAAGAATTATTAGATAATTTCATGGAATGTGGAAATGCATAAAAATGAAACATCATGTCTTAGTGGTAAAATACCACACATAGTAATGAACAATGATAACATCATGTTTAAATATATATCACTTCATCTAATAATATAAATCACATTATCCATTTCATGGAATCACTATATAATTAAGGGTTATCCCATCTAATCATAACATTTACTTGTGCTTTATAATTACAGATTCACCAGACATGTTATATAATTTACATTATCATGCATTACACATAGAACACAAATCCATCTTAAGCCAGAAATAATACCTGGAACGAAATTGATTAATTTTAATAAAGATAAAATTCATTAATATGATTTTGTATTCACATATGATATATGTAATTTACAAAACTGAATATGAATTCTCAATCTTGAGTGAAGAAGAATTAATCTCATGCAATGATGTGTTTTTTGAATGAAGAGTTCATTTGGAAAATCCTTAAATTTTTAGAATGAAATGATCCAAATTTTCTTTATAAAAATAGGTAAAGAAACCAAAAATTTTATTTAAGAAACATTAATTGATCTTCGATACTAAAATTGGAGTGAAATTGGGAAAACAAAAAAAATACAGTTGGGTTTGTGAATCACTTTACCTTCAGTATGAATGAATTATTCAGTTTAATATCATTGATAATCAAATTAAGTTAAAAAATTCAAAAACGATTATTTATGAATTGTACTCATTTTTTTGTCTTATTTAGAGGATTTTCAACGAGTTATAGAGATTAATTTCATCAACCTGGAGTGTTTTTTATGTTATGTTTTTATTTAATATGTGAAAGGAAATTCATGAAAAATGGGAATGGATATAAAAAAATTATATTATATATTTGAATGAAAAATAACATTTGTTTTTGGTATTATATTTAATTTTATTATATACTATTATGATGAATCATTAGAAAAATAGTAAATGAAAATTATTAAATTTATTTGGCATATTTTACGACCATTATGAGTTTGTACGAATTTATTTAAGTTAATAATTATAAATTGGTTCTAAAACATGATATAAATTATAATATGTATAATAAAATCATATATTACCATAATTATTGATTTAAAACTATCCTTGAAGGTATATATAGAAAATGAAAGTGCACCAACCATAATGGTTGTAAATTAATACACCATAGATGATATTTAAATATAACGAATTAATGGAAAACATATAATATTTTAATATTAATAATTCCATTTAGATAATAAAATTATACTATATAAAATAAATTTGAGTTATATTGCCTCTTAAATAAGATTATGTGGGGATAGGACAAAAATAGAAATGAAATTAAAAGAAAAAGAAAGATAGTTTTACCTCGAGAATTTATCCTCCTTAAGAAAAACCATAGAGAAAATGTTCAGGAAATTTGATGAATAAAAGAGATCATGGAAATAGGAGAGGGGATTAGGATGAGTATTTGGTAGAAATTGGAAAAGGCCCTAATCTTGAAAGGATTATGGAGAAGGTGTGATATTTATAGGGGATGGGAAGAGTGTTTTCTACTTATTTTTGTCATTATTTTATCATTTCGGATAAAGACTCAGAATAATTTGATCATTATAAATAAAAATATTTTTTTATTAGAATATAGTTAGATATTTTATATCTTTAATCATGGATGATGTTTTAATTCATATATTTTTATTATAATTTAACTACTTCAAGTTATTGTATTTCAATATTCACAGAAAAATCGAGGTATATTAGAAAAATCCCCAAATTACATCGTAAACATTATTCAATGTGTATAATTAAAATATTAACAATATTTTACTTAAATAAATTTAATTTTATGAGAAAATTAATTTCTAATTAAAAAATTCATTTACATGGAAAATGCCATTTTTAAAATTATAAATCAATTTATAAAACTTTACAAAATTAATCTTTCTCTAAAAAAATATCTTAAAATCATAGGACATTGAATTTTCATTTATGAATATATTTTATGAATAAAAAAAATTTAAATCATTATATTAACTATTATATTTTAATAAAATTATTAGGACATATAAAAATACCCATAATCAGATTATAATTTTTAAAAAATTTATTTACTTATATTATTATAGAATTATATCATATAATCACAGAAATGGAACATAAATTATATTAATAACCTCATGGGTGAGGATACAATTCTATTTCACAACATACTATTTCAAAATTCATAAATAAATTCCAAAGGCAGTGTTACTATTCCATCAGGATATGTTGATTAGCATCTAGAAATACATCTTATTTCATTTTTGTTTAATTAAAATATTTTTATTGTGTTTCATTTGTTATTTAATGAAATTTATAATATATGACCTAATTATAAGAAAACAATTTCCATTTAAATTTTTTTGGGTCATTACTTTATTCCCACTTATGAAATTTCTCCCTATAAATTCAGATATAAATATGATGTTGATAACAAGTGAGGGAACTTATACTTCATCAATTCCTCCAAATCCCATGTTGTATCATCATACTAATGGTTCATCCATAGTACTTTGACTAGGTGAGAAGTCTTTTGGCATATCTTATTTTCTATAGAGTCCATGATAATCATTGGAATATACATAGAAGGGAGATATTTTCCAACTATAAAACCTCTTAATTAAGAACATGTGAGGGATATGGTATGAACTTCCTCAACAAGAATTCATGTAATACATTGTGTACTTGAAACGTGGTTCTTGGATGTTCAATTAAATATTCAAAAACTTCATCTCGATCAAGAATTTTGTCGAGGTTGATGTACCTCAGACTCATATTTCCTTTCATCCCAAATCATAATATCATATTCCATGGATATATAGCATGTAAATCCATGTCTCTGGCTTTAATATTTAGGTCCCATATATCATTTTATGCCTAGCTATTTTTTCGACACCAGTTATCATTTCAGTGCTGCTGAATGTTTTAACCTTTCCCACCATTCCATTTAACATCTGAGGTTCTTGAAGCTATAATTCACTCATTTTACCCCAACAATGAAGGTTTTTTTATTGTTTCCCACAATTTTATACATATGGATCCATTTGGATGACTGATTGTAAACTATTGTCAAACAAGATATCAACTAAATGAAGATGTTTTCCCATCCTCCATTAATGCTCATATAACCTGTACTCAAATTTCCTTCTAGTATGTAAAATGTTTATTTAGAATTTTGGTCAGTTTGAGGATGACAGATCATATTGATGGTCAACTCAGTGTATAGAGCATGTTTGAGACTTTTCCAAAACTATGAGATGAATCTTGTATCTCAATCGAAAATAATTTATAGTTGTACTCTATGAAGCCTTATAACTTCTATAATGAATAACTTTGCAAGATGATTTAGTGAGAATTCCTCTATAATTGTGATAAGATGAGTAAATTTGTTTGACTATCCATAACATGCTATATAACATAGTTTAACATATATGACATTAAATTTTTTAGGACAATGTCTATGGTGATGTTTTACCACTTCCATGTTGGTATGAGTAGGTATTTTACAATACCCTTAGAACATTGACTTTCAACAACCAATTACTTTCACACTAGGCACCTTTCTTTTTTATTTACTGTTATACTTCTTCATATTCTCTCAAAAAAAGTTAGCTTAAAGATCTTGATACATCATTTTACTCCAAAGGTGAATAGTGAATGATGATATTTTGGATTCATTCAAAATATTCTGCTTCATCATTGGATCATATGGTACACATAATCATGACCCAAATCATCCAACTCCTTCCTCGCCAATTATAATCATTATGGATTTTCCATTTTTCAAGTCTTACACATTGTTCTTAATATCCATATGATTTCATTTAGCATATTATATTTTATTTATAAGTGATGGTTGTGAAATAATTTGAGAATGTAATGAATATGTTCCTTACATAATTACTCCCATTTCAATAATTTTAAAGTAAATAGGGATTTAATACATATCAATTGTCATCATTGATAATGTTGGAGGATCCTTTCTACTTAGAGGATCATCATCTTTATTCTCCTTTTGATGATGGTAGTGGATTGAGCAGTAATAATCCCTGATAATCTCTAACCATATTTTATGTCACATATTATGTTCCTTATTTTGAGAATATATATTTTAGGCTCTTATTATTAGTAAATATTTCACACTTATTCCAATTTAATATTCTATTAAATTTCTAAAAAAATGATCACAGTTTAAAACTCTATTTCATGTAAAGGATAGTTTTTACAAAAATTAATGGGAGGGGTAGGATACCACCATATTTCTATTCATTATTACAAAACCTAATACCATTTTTGAAGAATAACTTTATATTATAAATAGTTCCCAAATTTTATGATGTTTTTGTATCTTCATAGTGATGATCTTCATTATTAACTCTCTAAAACAGTCTTCACATTCGTGAGTAAAAAAAATTATCCCTTCCAACTAGCTCGGTGAGTATGTTGGAATTTTTTTATAAATTAATCACAAATAGATGGTAATATCCATATAAAAAAATTTAACTTGGAATCTCCATTACAAATATTTTCCTAGTCCACTATTTGATTACATATGTCTTGGAAGGGTCCATAGATATTCCTTCGTTGAAGATGACATTCCACAAGAATGGTACTTCCCATATCCAAAACTAACAATTATAACAGTTTCCAATACATCTCTCCCTTCACAATGTCCTTATTATATTATTAAAATAATCCTTATTTCCCCCCTTACTCTTTGAGTATATCATAATATCATAAATAAAGACTACCAAAAATTGGCCTATGTAATATATAATGACTCTCTTCATTATTTCTATGAATATTTACAGAGATTTAGTGAGTTTAAAAGTCATTATTATGAACTCATAGTGTTTGTATGTCATTTGAAAGTAATTCATAGTGTTATATTTGTCCCACACATTTAATTACTGATATCCGGACTGAAATCCCACAATAGAGAAACTCATGGAAGCATTTAGTTGATAGAATAAGTCATCTATCTGTGGAAGGGGATACTTGTAAAATATCTCGATTTATTGAGATTATTAAAATCAATGTAGAGGGGAATTGATCCATCCTTATTTTTGATAAAGAGGACTGCATGACAACTAGGTGAGGAACTCGGACATATAAAACCATTTTCATGATTATCTATTAATTTCTTCTTTAGTTCATCAAACATAATAATGGCTATTCTATATTTTATATTTAATATATGCATAGAACCATGAATAAGTAAAATTGAGAGCTAAACCTTTCAGTTAGGAGGAAAACCAGAAAATTATTCAGCGAACACATCAATGTAGTCCCTCACAATTGGAATCTCTTTGATCAATATTATCCCTTTTATCTAAATCATTTATGAAAAATAATCTTCATTTGATTTAAATTACAATAACACATGGTATCATGGATCAGACAAAGATTCATCATCCTCCAAAAACATATTTTTAATTGGGTGATTCTTCATTATGTGAAGGGAGATAGGCCATTACTGACCTTTGATGTTTTCTTTGTATAAATATTTCCAATCCCTGGCCAAAATGTCATAGAAATCCTAAAAAGGATGTAGTATATGATTTCATGGGAGGTTTAGTCCATAAAAATTTAACATGGGTATTTATATAATTTGGATGAAATTATTCCCCTATTGTATGTACCAAAATATTCATCAACGACCGTATCATGAGGCGGTGTTTGAATAGTTTTATAAAATATTCAGGACATCAAAGAATACCTAGAACCTGAATAAAATAGTTATTTCTCAACTCAGAAATGAAAAACTATAGTATATTTTCCAAATTGATTGGTGGGATCCACCTCAGTAGTAGTGATGGCATAGGAAATACCTTTATCCCATGGATTTGGTGGCTGGTGACAATAATTACCAACATGGACTTGGGGATTAATGCATAGGCGTTCATAGTTCACTTTCTCCCTTCAATTGATGCATTGATCCAAGTATAGTCATATCTTTTATTTCACCACATTTTACTACTTCTTCATGAATCCTTGACATCCATGAGCTTCATTTCCGTCTCTCATAAACATATATAATATCTTCTCACCTTTGAGGAAATTCCCATGATACTTCTTACTACTTTTGTGACATATGTGTGGTTGAGTAATCTTCCCACCTTTTTCATTAGATCATGTACATTAAAACTCTATATCTTATTTCATATCACCAGACTAAATTTCCATTTTTAGGGCACATCAAACATCTTCGTCCAAACATGGAATGTCTCTAATTTATATAGAATTTAAAATGGGTGGTTTTAGACCACATATGAACATATCGATATTTATATCATTTATTATGTCAAAACGTGAAGAATACCTTGAAATCCATGATAATCTTATTATGTAGAACCTGAAATATTATACTTATTTTTTCTAAAGTGCTATGAATTAGATATCCATCATTTTATGAATATTTTAAGGTAAATACTTGTGAAGAAAAAACATCCTAATGTCTTCCCACTATATATATTCCATTTCAACATTCATCTTGGGGTTCTTATTAAATTCTTATAATTGGTCGGCCTCCCCGACTAAAGAATAAATTGCCAGATTCAACTTATCTATCTGAGAATTGATATCTACAAAAATATATTAGTTAATAAGTTTAACCATTGTTCCACAGTGAGAGGATCATAAGATCCATTAAGTTTCGGTGGTCATTTTCATATAAAGACTCACTTCATAGTTTCTCCCTATTGTATGGAGGATCATGATCTATATAAATCATTTTATTATTCATAGTATGAGATAAAAAGGTATGTAACATCTTGAAATTTTGAACTCCACCTCCAATGTCATTTGTGTTTATAATTAATTCCCATCGTTGGTCAGCCTCCCCATAAAAAGAATAAATGACTAGATTCACCTTATATGTCTAAGAATGGAGACCCACAAAAAATTGTATCTATTAATTTTAACCAGTGTTCCAAAATTATTGGATCATAAGATCCATTAAATATCAGTGGTCATTTTCATATAAAACACTCATTGAATAATTTTACCTATTTTTTTGGTGGAGCAAGTCCTGTATTTTTCAACTTATTTTTCGTAGTATGAGATTAAAGGGTAACTAATATCATGAAATTATGAACTCCACCTTTCATGTTAATGGGAAATTCAATCATGAAATCATTGTATTGTCCCTCACATGGGTTTCTGGCCTAGAATCTCCAAGTTCCCACAATTTTATAAAATACAAAATGTAGAAAAACTAAATTCAAGAAGTCATGAATAATGAATTTTTTTATTTTTTGAATTTAAATATATAGGAAAATATGTTGGGATCCCTATGCTTAGAATTTTATAAAACAAATAATATTGGATGATTATATATACATAGTCTTAAACTAAGGGTTTTAACTAGGAATCTCTAATAACAATTCACAAATTTACTTAACTGTGATCTATTACCAACAAAAAAGACCTTAGATTTTTTACATATCAATTACATGATTTTAAAGATAAATAATTTAAACACACTACACCACAATGATAAAAAGGTCTAGTGTCTTGATAAATTTATGACCATAAATAATGTTTACATAATAAATCCCGAACAATTATTTAATTACATCTTATTTATCTTCTTCTTGGACGTCTTGTTATTAAAAGTACAAGTATTCACATGAGGATATATATCAAAATAATTTGTTAGAAAAAAGACTTGTAAGTGGATAACTAAGGGATATAAAACACGGGTGACCATATAAAAATATAATCATAATATAATTAAAGGATCATAAACAAAATCATGGGAGGAAATATTAGAAAATAGAATAGAATGTCACAATGCATAAAAATGAAACACCCTGCCTCAGTAGTCAAATAGAACATATAGTAATAGAAAAAGGAATAATCATTATCACACCTATTACACTATATGTAATTGTATTAATCACATTAACCAATGAATTATAGTGATATATAATTCTAGGTGCACTAGTCACATCATAATATTTTTATGCTCTATTTAATTCTATTCACAACCATCACATCATTACATTTACATTCTCATGACTGCCACACAGTACATAAATCAATCATGGATATAAAATTACCAATTTAATGTAATGGGTTTTATTTAATAAATTATACATTAATGAATAAATTTTTTGTTTTTTAAATGAAATTCGAAATAAAATTCTTGGTATAACAACCATCAGTATTGAGTGAATAAGAAACAATCTCATGATATGATATGTTTTTTTGGAAATAAGTTTTTTAATGGAAAATCCTTGAACATTCTGTAAAAAATATTAAAAACATTTAGATTAAATAAAAGAAAAGTTTGAATAAATAAATGATATTTAAGGAACATAAAACGAACATCCACATTGAATATGGAGTGAATTAGGGAAATCTCAATGAAAGAGTATTGAATATGAGTATCCCCTAAAAATATCTCTAAATGAATTATTCACATTTATATACTAGATATTAAAATTAAATTAATTATTTAACATTTCTATAACCTTTTATTCCTTAATTAAATTTATTATACTTGTATTAATTTCCTTTATGAGATTTTCAATTTGTATTGGAGTTCAATTTCACTGTTTTGTAGAGTTTGTTTTCATGGTTTTCATGATTGGTTCACATGTATATGTGTAAGGAATTCAAGGAAAAATATGAATGGTATTCCTATATTTAAATTATATGTATGTTACTATCATACATATGTTTAATTCATATTATACGTAATTTGATTATATATTAAAAAGAAGGAATCAAAAGATAAATAGTAAATTTGAACGGTTTAATTTATTTGGTGAGTTTTATATCCCCAATAATATTCTATAAATTTAATTAACATAATGATTATATATTTGTTCTATAAAATTATATAACATATAATATGTATGATAATATATGATTTAACTATAATGATCTTTTTATAGCTTGCCTTGAAGATGGTAGTGAAAAATTAAAACGCATTCTTCACGGTGGTGGAAAGTCGACACACCACAGAAAATATTTTCATTCATAGTAAAAAATAGAAATTAATTTCAACATGTTACATCCCCACTATTTCATAGTATGATATCTCTTTTAAATAATTCATTTGATTGTGTTACAAGCATCATTGGCTTCAATTGCATCATTACCTATCAAATTAGAGATATAAAAAAGTAGTTATGAATAATATTAACAAAATATATGAATTTTATATATATTCTATATAATTTTAACCATAATCATTTGTGGTTATCATACATAATATAAGTACAAATTCAATTTTTCATATAAAAGAATTATTTTAAAAAAATGCAGTTTTTCCACAATTTAATGGAAAAACCTTTTTAAAAGAAACATTTGACACCTTTATACATAAAATATAATTAAATAAAATTATATTTTAGAATTGGGACATAAAAATTTAGTTTGGAAATTTGGTTTTTACTTTTCTAATAACTTTCATATTTTGATGAATAGTGAAAATTATTAAATTTTAATTGGTAACAACTATTTTATTCAAAATAATTTATATTGTTAAATTATGAATTTTAGTGTTTTTAAATTATAATTATACTATATTTTTTCATTTAATATAATTTAGGCCATTGAATGTAATTTCACATTTATATTGGACATAAACACTTGTCAATTTTTTAATAGTGTTTACTTCTTAAAAACATGACTTCTAGTTTTGTCAATGGGAATTCATTTTAAATAAATTAATTATTGTTAAATGTTTTAAATTTGTTAAAATAGAAATACTTTTTGAAATTTTAATTTCAAAATTTATTAGGGTGAATATTTGGACCTTTTCAGAAAAAAATTTCAGTTTTTAATAAATAGTGAAAAACATTGTGCTATTTTTTAAAATCGACATTAAATTTAAATAATTAATATTATCATGTAAATTTATTTTAATGTTAAAATTGATACATTATTACTATATTAGTGAACATTAGTTCATTGGATTCATCTTATAATAATATTATATATATAAGATTTCATTGAACTATTTAATGTCTTTTACCAATCTTCTAGGCGCATTTGCAAATTTGCATAAAACATAATTTTACCACTTAAGTGAATTTAATTTAACATTTTTGAGAAAAATAGTTGAATTATGTATGTAAAATTTTGTTCAATTGGATGGAAATAATTTTTGGTAAATAGTAGTTTTTGAATTTTATTTACCAAGGTAAAAATATTATAAGGTAATTAAAGTTAAAAATAATATTAAAATTATTCTAACACATGTCATAATTCTTTTAGGTAACTTTATTTCGTCAAAATCATCCTTAAGAGAAAAATATTATATGTTTTTACCCAATTTTATGAGATTTTGTCATATTTTATATTCAATTTAAAAAATATTTAAAAGTGTCAAATTCTAATTATTATAACTAACCCATTTTATATAAAGAATTATACATAAGATAAATTTGAAAATAAATATTAATTATATAGGTAAAAATATTTCTTACATCATTGCATTTTTTGTTAATTTTTTATAAATTATATAATTAAATTATTTATGAAACAATGATTTTGCAGTAATTACCATATTAATGAAAGAATAAATTAATCGATGTTATAAATAATAAAATAAATGTAACTTGAGAATTTTGATGCAATAAGAGAATTTTATTTTGTAATATTACACGTTATTATATATTCAATGATTTTTTTCAATTTAATCATGTCTTTATCACTTTCACAAAATTCAAAAACTAAATAGTGTCAAAATGGACATAAATGACCTTTTAAAACAAATACTATTTTCATAAATTATATAGTAGTCCTAAACATATATGGATCATCCAAAAGACATATATAATGATATATATTTCTTTAAATAACTACATGAGGTTCTCTTGGAATTTTAGAGTATGTTTATTAACATTTTATTACAATAATACAAGAAGAAAAGTTAAAGGTAAAACTATTTAACTATGGGTTAAATATAAAAGTAAAGGTAAATGTGGTATCCTAATATAGTCCAAAACCTATTTGTTGATAGGATTTAAACCCAGAACCAATTTATCATTGAAATAAATTCATTTGCAGCTATTATAAACTAAAAATGATTGTATAATACATTAATATTTCAATCTTTTTCTAAAGTTCCCCCCACCTCTCTTAAAAAAGGGAACCTCCCGTCTCTTAAATTCTCACCTAAAAGTGTTATATCTCATCAAAACCCTTCTAAAATATCCTCCCAACTACACTAAATTAAACATAATGTCATTACATTGATCAGAAATCCTATATAAGGATCATTTTTTCTCAAATCAATATAATGAACTCGACGAAGAACAATTAACTTTTACCCAATTTCAATGTTCTTTTCTTCTTTCACTTCGACTTTCATTGTCTTTTTCCATACCAAAATAATAACTCTAGTACGCTATAAATACATAGATGTTATTATAAATATGGTTAAATCATATTCATTATTTTATCTATCTTATCAATGATGAAGTCAACATACATGAATACGTACGACTTACCGTATCCCTGTTGTTGTGTAGATTATTATTCTACACTCATTTTTTGGATGAGTATAATAATTAATATAATTGATATAAATAATAAATATAAAATGTTAATTATTATTTATATATAATATACCATCCAATTACATACAATTTCACCATCAATATAATGATATTTTTGTTCATTTGTACGTATATCATACAATCTCCACAACACGATGAGATTCGTTCCCACATTCACCATTCAACGATTATTATAAATATATATTATTAATAAGTATATATTATATGGAAATATAATTCTACAAATATCTATATATATATATGTGTGTGTGTGTGTTTATATATATGTCCTTTTCTTATTTTCGTTCAATGTGATATGAAAACAGAAAAACAAATTATGAGTATGTACGACCTACCATCTCCATAAACAGTGTTTTCCATATCATATATCTATCTATTATAAATATTTATGTTCAAAATATATATTATACATAAATAAATTTTTTTATTATGGATTAAATTAGATCATGATATATATTATACGATGAAGAATAACAAGGTAAACCTCGTACGATAAAGAGAGTGATTATTAATAAAAATGTTATTTGTACATGTAAATTGTCATTAAATGGGTTTTATAATGTCATAAATGAATCATTTATGATATAATAAATAAGGATATGGTTCTGGTTAAATTTAATAACAAAATATTCTCATTATATGGGATATTAAACTTACCATCAACCAATGGATTGTACAAGGTAAGGATTAATTCCTCAATCTCATTATTATCAAATATTATTTATGTGTATGTGATTGATGGGTCATATTTATTATCCAAGTCCATGATTCATAAAAGTGTTTTCAAAATAATTATATTTATGGGAATCCTTAGGTAAAATATAATTTTATATTTTTGTATATTAATATTCTAAATCATTCTCATTAATTTCTATGTCTTCAGAATGGTTTTAATGATTAATTTATATGGATATGAATGATTTGAAATGTTAATTACTTTAAAAAGTTTCAAATATGTATATGACACATTGATTCAAAACCAAATTAAATGTCTTTTATCTAAATTGTGTGACTTTTAAATTAGTTCATGAAAATTGGATATTTCTCTCAAAGAGTTTTACTGATCATTTTAAACTATGTCAACATCCTTTGCGGGATATTATTCATGATTGAGGTTTATTTGTTATAATACAGTGTCTTATATTAAATTGAATATGTTATAATATATTTGATTATGGATGTGTTGTTTCTATACCATTAATTGTTTACGGTTAAAATATTGGCATTTCTCCTGATTGTTTTAATACGAATTCAAATGTTATGTTTCACCCTATTCATATGAGTAATGAATTGCAAAAATTAAGTGCACTATGGGGACTACTATAGCTCCTCGATGCATTGGTAGGTTTCATGAGACAAATTATTATCTTGGCACATGTAAGTGAATAAATATTTTCTTTTTCTTAGAATGAGTCCATGACTATGTGGTTATTATGCCTAGCATTATGCATTCCCTCGTTATAAAATTAGTTTTTACATGTTATTATTAAACTAGTAGAATATATAGGTTCATGTTATATGGTAAAGTTTGAATTATTTTTCCAAATTATGTTCATGTTTATATTTAAATGGTCTAGTTTTTATTACACATATTTTCTTAATGGTTTATAGCATCTATTAAATTATTTACCCTTACTGTGCATCTCAACTCACCCCCTTTCTTATGTTTTTGTCACATGATTCTATAAATGGTATTATGATCGATATACAAGGTTAAAATAAGAGAATAATAGAATTTTCAGAGGATTATTTATGTTGAGTTTTATGTTTTAATGTATAATGTAACAATCATGTAAGTAATCTATTTTCCAAGACTGCTAAATTAATCTGTCCTTTGGCACATGATTTATTGTAATCATAACAATGTATTTAAAAAATGCACATGCCCTGGGATTATGGGTTCAGGTTGTTATATAATAGAAGATTAATTATCCCATTTACATAATAAAATTAAACTATATAAATGATAATAGAGTTATCATTCTTCATGGATAAGTGGGGGTTAGGGGATGAGAAGAAAAGAAAGTAAATTGAAATGAAATTAAAAGAGAAAGATAAAGGGTTTTACATTTCTAATTTATCATATTTAATATTATTCTTATGGACATGGTTTGATCTTTTGATTTTATGAGTAGTTTATATATTTAGGGAGGGTCCTGGGAAGTGTATATGGTAGAACGCGGACAAAAACCCGTGCTTGAAAGGTGTGAGGTGAAGGGGTGGTGAGGAATGGTATTCGTAGGGGATGAGAGTGGAGTTTTCCCATTATATTTTTCATTAGATTTTTATATTATATCTATAAAATGAATATTAAGTGAATTTTCAGTATGTATACTAAAATATTGATGCAGATTTATTGATTCTGGTTAACACATCATGCATTATGTTTTAATTATTGCATTTTTATTATTATTCAAATACTTTAAATTGTTGTATTTAACTATTCTCTAAAAAATCTTGTATTTTAGAAAACTCCAACAATTTTTATAGAAAAATTTACTATTTTATAGATTTAAAAAATATAATCCATTTTTTTAAATAATTTTATAAATATTAGGAGTTTAATTTTAAATTAAAATTTAATTTACCTGTAAATTTCTAAAATTAATAACTGATTTTACGTCACATTGAAAAAATAAGTAAAGTATCAAAAAATTATTGTATAATCATATGAAATTTTTTTTAAATTATGAATCTATTTGCTGAAAATAAATTTAAATTCAAATCATCACATTATTTATAAAATATTTATAAAATATTTATGACATACACAAATACCAACTGTTAATTAATAATTTTTGAAAAAATTCTTTACTTATACTCAGACATAATCTTATCACATTGTCACGAATAAGACAACTAAATTTCTCCATACATTAATATGGGATGTTAATATTCTATTCACCTAGTTACATTTCATTGTGGTCAAAATATTGTTCCATTTGTCATGTCTATATTCTATTGGGATAAGTTAACTAATTTCAAGAAATATATCTTATTTAATACAATATTATTTTAAAAAGTTTTTCATAGAGTTCTCTATGAGATTCTATTATATTTTTACAGTATGAAAAAATAATAAGAATGTAATTTCTAGAGATAAACTTGTATTCCATTACAAAACTATTATAGCATAAAATTACCTCTATTTTAAGAAGAAATAGGATCCTAATTACCAATATGTGTTATCATTCAAATAAAACCATGATATAAAAAATCAATATATGAGGGAATATTTTTTTGTTTTGGTAATATTAAAATAAAAATAAATTGATTTATAAGGGATGAATTTTAACATAAAATTACATGAATATAAGGTAATTATTGATATTTTGTATCATACAGTTAGTATATTCCAAAATATTTAAAATTTTGTGTATAATAAAAATAAATCTTCTAGTAAAATAATTTGACAATAAAAACTATTTTTTACCTGAAAAATTTTCATTCAAAAGAATGTGAATGTGGTATATGGAAGAAAAAATTAAATCTACTTATTGAATCGATAAAAATGATAATACAATTCAATGTTGATGTGAGTATGATGACAATTCTTTAATTGAATGAATGATATGATTGAAAGATATATACTTCAAGGAAATGAGATGAGAATCTTACCAATGATCGCATGTATTGAAATAGGTCATATTGTGCAAGACCCAAACCAGCATCACTATGTAGTTCCAGTATATACACAAGTGGCATGATGTTATTATAACATACATGTCACATTATCAATGTAATCCCCATATACACATTTCAAGGAAAATAGATCACGTTACACCATT
The DNA here is from genome assembly GCA_963277665.1 of Viscum album. Classification (NCBI taxonomy): domain Eukaryota; kingdom Viridiplantae; phylum Streptophyta; class Magnoliopsida; order Santalales; family Viscaceae; genus Viscum; species Viscum album. The sequence continues at coordinate 1,600,764,984 of OY728136.1, forward strand.
TTGATGACCAATGCGAGACACCTGTACAGTTACAAGGGAAACACACCAACTCAATGGAAAGTGGGAACCGCCTATACAAGCTTCACACATTGAAAAAGTTCTTAAGAATACTAATAAATATGTCCTTGGGGATCCTAAAATTAAATTATTATAAAATAGGAATTTTCACAATGGTATTGTTACATTGGCCCTCAACTCATGTTCTAAAACCCATTTTGATTAGATTTATAATCATCGAATGAAGAAGGAATTAAGGGGGTTAGTGGGATTACATTTATCCAAATTTTTTAAATTAAAATAATTTATCAAACAATCTTTCCATTTATATGATTACTAGGGTTAAGAATAATTCATGATCCCTAAACATGATAACCAATCTTTAAAATACAATTTGGGAGATCCAAGGATCATCAAATTGGGTCTTCCCTATGTGTTGTCAACCAGGTTTCCCATTAACCATAGATATAATTTTCTCACATAGGTCTCCCAGCGTGGCCCATTCTTCTCACACAACTTTCACATTTGAGATCCATCATCATCTCACACAACCTTCACTATTTTTAGATATACTCATCTTTCATAGATTTCTCTTTCATGAGATATCTTTATATCATCCAACCATTAGCAATTCAATGTATCAACTGATCCCAATCTCCAAGCCACTAATGGAAGGGAACTTCTTTCCATGGGACTCTCATCTTAGGGGAGCCATGTAATTCCTCGAACCATCTCCCCAATATGACGATGGTTGGATCGGTCTCCAAATGTCCTCAAACACGCCTATAAATACTCCTTAGGCCAGTAACTATCATTGAGGGTGTACGCATGGTCATTGAGGAGATTCTACCCTTTTATCATAGTTGTTTAGTGTTATAACAGAGTAAATATTAATCAATATTGGTAGAAATAATACATAAATGAAAAAATAGTGGAAGATAGATTCAATATAACTAAACAAAATGCGCCAATGCCAGTTTATACAATAGATTAATGCATGACATGGTATTGATAAATTACAGAAAGTAGTAAATAGTAAAACATGCTTTTCAATACAATAAAATGTAGTACTCAAGTAAAGAAATGAAATGAAATCCAAAAGTGATCTCCATAAGCTTCCTCTGCACCATCTCAGCCCTTTTCTCCCAACTCATAGAAACAAGAAAACAACAACACGCTAGGTCCATGGCCCTCCAAACAAGAAATTGATTCTAAGGTACCCAATTATAATGGTGGCCCAAGTATGGGGTGAGTTATGAATCTTAGTTGGTCGGCCCCATAGGTGTCTAACCCAATCATTACAATGTAATATAAATTAAACAGGGTGCAAGCATTCATAAAATAATTTACTTGTACAAGGTAACTAAACAACCAGGTACCCGCTTTAGTTCACAGCTAGTGTCTAGGCATGTAATAAGTTAATTAATTGAGTATATCCAATTAATTCATAAGTCACATGTGTGTAAGTCACCTATTGAGTCTTAGGGGATTCATCTATGGTAAAACAAGGCTATGCAATGACTGGGCTAGATAGGAATTAACCCTGGAACCTACTTGTCAATGCTGGACCTAATGAGTGAATACATGGCATCCTAGGATGGTGTTTAGTATTGATGTTCTAATGTAATAACCAATGAAACAACCTTTTTGAGCGTATAAGTAGTGAAGGTCCCAAGATCTGTAAAGGTATACTAACAAAAATATCTTGTCAGTAATTTACAGGTTAAAAAAGAGGAGACATAAATCTCACAAAAATTTTACTCACTAGTATCAAAGTATAGCTAAGGGGAAAGAGTGTAATGCAAGGATCTTAATCCAAGGAATTCCACGATAAGGAACCTACCAAGTCTAAGGAATGAATCCATTGTAAAACATAGCTCTTCCAGGACTGGGTCCAAGGAGTGTATCCAAGGTACCTACTATTCAATGACGGATCCAAGGAGTGTATCATTTGTATCCAATAATACTACATAGGGAAGCAATGGTTGTATACCATGCATCCAAATATAAGACAAGGAATGAGATCTAGGAAGGTCTGAACTTTGCAACACGTCCTCAAATTCGAAACGAGGTACACGAGTGATCATGATATTATTTGATCATAAACCACGAAATGCTCAAGTATAACCATTCCTATATCATAAAATAAGTCATATAATAATTCAATTTGGTCAAATAATTTCCATTCATTAGTTTTGAATGGTCAAGTAGCATTGCAACCATTTATGTACTGGTTCAATCTATACCTTACATTTGTGTAGAGAGGCCAATTAGTATTGTAAAAATTTATTTATTAGTTCAAGCCATGTCTTCTTTTAGTGTGGAGAGGTCAAGTAGTCATTCAACCATTCAGTATAATCTATTAATGTATTTTCAAAAGTCAAGGCCCACAGCGCTACCATTCCTTGACATGGTAATGGTTTCCACAGACATGGAACTAATCCTTGTATCATGAACCCTGGTCCATGCATGAAATTCCTACATGGGAATTCATGTATCCCACAAGGTATGAGTAAGAAAACCAATTGATTCAATAATGGAATTCCTACATGGAAACTCATGTTCCACCAATGGTTTTATTATAATTCAGACATTTGAAAACAATTTTTGAAATTTTATTTGAGGGTTATTTGTTATGAAATAACCATTAATTTAACGTAACTAATTATGTTTAGGAGAAAATATTAATTTCATGTATTAGGATCTAGGTATACATGAATAAGGGAAAATTATCAACCTTAGTAATTCCAATATAAAACTAGTAAAAACATGTAGATAATGATTTGGTCTTTTAATCCAATAAAAAGGGACACTTAGTGTTTAAAATTCCATTAGGGATATGTTTTAAACATGACGTATCACAACATAACGTCTTTAATATGAATTATAAATATGGAATGTCATGCAATCAAGGTCTAACCACCAGATTTTATCTTCAAGCCAGAGCACCTCAATTGGAGGGGTTTTTTATAATAACATGATATTTCTTATCTCACAAATCATTAAATATATATAGAATTTACAATGAAACATTCTATATTATCACATAAGAGGAATTCACTATAAATATATCACTGCATTGATTTAATTTTTAATAAATTGTATTTGGATTTTTATTAATGCATTTAAAAAATCTAGGACATAGAATGAGACCATACATCGGGGTGGAACCATGCTATCCACTTCAACAATGAATGAGAATGATTTGAAACCACCTGTAACAACTCAATGTTCTACTGATTTAATAAAAGGGAATAATAGACACATACAAATCTTAATTCCAGAGGTTCGAAACCATGAATAATCTATAAAACATACCCCCAAATGCCATTGGTGGACTAAAATTACCCCTACCACTTCGCCTCTGGTGGCGGGTTTCCAGAACACAGAAGAAAAATGCTCGGGTGTCAATTCTCAAATATATAAAAAAATAGATAAATGGAAATTGGATCACCCCCAAAGATCTATGATTCGATATGACCTCTCCGGGCACCGATTAGATCAAATATAAGATAGTAAGATTAACGATAAGGAAATAGTGGACTTTCCATGATAGATCGGCCAAAACAATTAAAGGAAACTAGATGTAGATCAAAGAGGATATGAGTTCGGGAGGAGTGTCAAATAGAGAACCCATTTTGGGTTTCTCCACACTGTGGGTCGAGCCAAGGATGGGCGTGGAGAGTGTTTATTTTAGGATTTAATTTTAAATAAAACATAAAATAATTAAAATCCAAATATATTATGTCATGCATGGATAAGACACATAGTTTGCAAAACCATGAACCAACTATGTGGGTAGCATGGTTTAGAAGACCATTCACAAACCATTCTACCTCAACTATAATTAAAAACTTAAATGTTTTTGTTAGACACTCCCTAAACTTCATGAATCATCGTGGAGAATTTTCATGCCTTCACCCAACTCCGAAAACAACAAATATTAGTGTTCAAACACTCGAAACTAATATTTAAATATTGGTTACAAAAACAACCCATGCATTAAATAAAAATGTTCTAAAACCATTGTACTATACTCTGGCTCAAAAAAAATGAGATTCCGCAATCTACCCACCTTAAAAATTCTCATCCCCTAGAAACCTTCAGGAACAACTAAAAATCATATAAACATCACGGGTCATTAAGATTCATTAAAACTATCTCCTAGAATTACCAATGCATAATTCCCCTTAACCATTTCTAATACACTTCACTCTTTCAACTTTACAACCAAATCCAATTCTCAATGTTCATCTTAAACATAGAAACAGATAATATATGATCTAGTACAGATAGAGACAAGATAAAATCAAAGTCTCAATAACATTCAACAAATGGTTCACCCCACCATAAGGATTAACATAAAGAAGGTGAAACCCAATCATCGGTACCTCAAACATTATATATTCCGTAAAAAATCACAACAATCAGTGTTAGTTCAAAGCCCCTAGACTGATTTCGTAAAATTTAAATATTTATATTCGGATCGACCAAACCGAATTGTCCAAAAACATTTATTAGAAGACACTGCTGACCAAGAGACCATAGTTCTCTTCAACTAGAAATTTTCATTAAAAATGACACTTAAACCTTATACATTTAATTGATATTAGAGTGAATGAGTCGATCCACATGAATGAAAAATCTCGTAGAATTCTTGCATTGGCTGGCGGAGTAATTCCAAAGAAGAGGTTGGGGTCTATGAGTCAAATTGGGCATTCATACTTACAATCCAAGGAATTACTCAACCCTTACCAAACCTTGATGAGAACCACACTTCTGTGGGTAATAGTAGCAATGTTCCCCCAACAATATATATAAATTATAATGATTTAGCATGACATATGACTGATGCTCCCATTGTGTATCGACAACTATGTCAAGATATGGGACATGATCATCTCCAAAGAAGAGTACACTAAGAGGATTTAGGATAGAGTTTCCAGTAAAAAAACTCCAAAATTGCAAGGTAAAACAATTGAACTAGGTCAAATTCATGCAACAATGCAACAACCGCCTCGATTTAAGACATGAAAGCCTCAAGGGCATTCAATCCGAAACCAAACATTTACCATTGGTCATTCTAAGTGTTCCTATTAATTATTAGTGAACATTAATGGACTTGTCAAAAAAATACCCCCCTTAAGAGTGTCCTAGTTGAAATGGAATAAATCTAACTACTCATAAACATTATAGATTATAACAACGATATTGGCTTGTCAAAACACCCGAGTCTTTCAAAACCCAATCTGAGTTCTATGATGTTACTGATTCATTAATGCTAACTCCAATCTACATAGAGATGACCTGATACTATACTCAACTATACAATTAGATTTGTTTGAGTCATATTGTCTTATAATACTATCTTTTGGGACTGTTCCATACCAATTAATCCATTACATTGAAGAAGAAAGGGGTCAAACAACAAACAAAGTAGCCGACCATGCCTGAGGCATGTCTAACCAGCTAAAAAAGAGAATTACTCAATGATCGATCCCATATCATGGTCATTGAAGACATGATCACCAGTCTCAATATGGGTGTAACTTTGAAACCAAAAGTCCTACATTGGAAAATGACATGCAAACAGTACCAATAGTGAGAAAATTCATAACACCAGTAAGGCATTTATGTTCTAAGGGGATACCTACCATGGGTTAGCCCCATACAAAAAACATGTTTCAACCCTAAAACATGGTCCTGTAAAAGAATCATATGGCTCAAAATCTGATCAGAAATCCATTGATACAGAAATAAAAGACTATAGAATGTACTCAGGCATCCATTACAGGGAAACTCAAAAAGTGGTCCAAACTACCTATAAATGGGGGATTTAAATTGTGGACTCCACTACTAGTTTAATTTCAAGGCCTAATATATTTTATCACTTTTAATATTTAATAATCAAAAAGTTTAATCAAAATATCAATGTACCATTTTCACAATAGATCACAATTTAATTGATTTTAAGTAACTCTCAAGGGAATATATGAATGTTTTATAAAACTCCATTTTAGAACATTTTCTATTAGTCAACATCCTTTAATTTTTAGGAAATGTATCAAAATAAATTTTATTAAAGTATATTAGGTGACCTATGAGGGTCCCATTTTAACAAACCTAGCCTCTAAATAATGCAACTCAATAGAAAACACACAAAATATTGAAATTTAAACACACAAATGGGTCATCAAATAAAAAAATTCTCCATCTGACCTACTTGGGTCAAGTTTCATTTATAAAGAAAACCATGTGAGTTTAGATAAACATTAAAAATCTGTAACACACATAAGAATTTCAAAAATCAGGGTTCATTCTAATTTAATATGGGTTATCTTATCCAAATTCATGAATCACCCATAGACACCATGGATTGAAAAATGGTTCCCATTAATTAGTACCAATATCTATTCAGAATATAATATGATCCACAGAATGGTCCATATTAATTGGGTGCCCACCTACCAACCAATAAAACCACAATACACATTACAGTTTGGAATTAGTCACCCATTAGTAAAATACAACTTCACATAACAATTTAATTTAGCATCCCTTTTAGAATAGTTCACCTAGATTGGTTACTATTTTCAGACTATAAGGTGTTCATACACCATACAACTAAAATATAGATCTCATCTTAACTACAACCAGAAAACATAGGCTATGAACCATTAACAAATATCAATGTAATGTAGCATGTCAATTAAAGCAGGTAACAAAGAGAAACAAGATTAAAATCAGAGAATCATGTCAATTTATTCATAGGATCACGCTATAACAAGTAGTAAGCATAGAAGGATGGCTAAATTATTACCTAAAATGGTCTAAATATAATTATGGCATATTGATATGGCACTAAATCATAATTATTATGAATCCTACTATTGAAACTACATGGAATTGATTATGTGCATGGAATGTGAATGTTCATGTGCCTAATATGATGAATTTAATGCAACATACTTCACAAATCAAGGTAAGGAATGTTTTTATATTTTAATAAATCCTACGAATAGGAATGTAAACCAATTAAACTAGGTGTAATCATATCATTTGTAACACTTAAAATCATAAACATCAATCCCATTCCCGGTCACTTGGTCATTCCCCATACATGGGGTGATCAGTCCCAAGAACACCTACTAACCAAGAACCATAAAATTCCTATTCACCATTCAACCAACTAATAATAGTAATACAATTTGAAAACCCACCTATGATACCACTTTGTAATGTCCCTAACTGTCTCACCACTAAGACGTTGGCTAGACCGGTCGCCACATAACCTCACGTGCGCATCCCCATATGACAGAGGTTTCCAACTAGAAGTGAGGGTGTAAGAATAGTTAGTGGGGAGACTATAAACTTTTAATATAGTTTCATAGAGGTATAAAAGTGTAAATAACCATCAATAGATAAAGCATTAAAAAATAAATGACAATGATATGAAAGAAATATTTCATATATGTGAACAAAACTGTCTATCACTAGTTTATAAAATTGATGAATTCATGACATGTTATTGATATATTACTGAATTTAGAAAACATTTAATCATGATTTTCAATACAATAAAATGTTGGAATCATGTAAATAATTGAACTAAAACCCCAAAAGCAATCTATATAAGAATATATAGGTCCAGCTATGTCCTTTAATCCCAACACTCATAAACAAGAAAAAAACTACAAACAAGTTCTAATGCTCTAAAAACCATAATGGTCAACTCGGGTACCCTAATGCAATGGCGGCCCAAGTAGGGTGTGAGAAATAAATCATAGTAGGCCAGCACCACCACTGTCCACCCAATACCGATAGTGTAATATAAGTTAAACATGTTTTAAGCCAGCATTACTAATGTAAGTAGTATAGTGTATCTAAATAACCAAGTACATGATTATGCCGACGACTGGTGTCTCAAAACGTAATTAGTTCATTAATTGAGTATTTCTAATTATTTCGTAATTCAAATGTGGGTATGTCACCTACTAAGACCAAGGATTTTTGTACAAGGTAAAATAAGGAAAATTAATGACTGGGCCTGGTGGACATTAACCATGGAACCTACATGTCAATGATCGACCCAAGAAGTGTATCAAAGAAATCTTATAATGGTGTTTAGTATTAAATTCCCTTGGGAATATCCAATGAAAGAACCTTTTAGATAGTATAAGTAGTAAAGGTCTTTATACGTAACAAGGAAACATTACATAGATATCTATTGAGTGTGTTCTAGAGAAAAAACCAAGGTAATGTAAATCTCATGGATAACTAACATAGTATAATCTGTGTCTATCTTAGGATTAATGGTGTAATCCAAGGAGAATAATCTATGGAATACCACAATAAGGCTCTTACCGACTCCAAGGGGTATATCCATGGTAAAATAAGTCTATGCAATGATTGGGTCCATGAAGTGTATTTAGGGCACCTACTTGTCCATATTAGATCCAAGGAGTGTATCCAAGGTCTCCTATAGAACTACATGGGGTCCCAATAGTAGTATATCTACCATCCAATGATAAAAAAAGGAACAAGATCTTGGTTGTTTTGAACCATAGAATCACTTCCTTGAATTCAGAATGTCGTACAAGAGTACACATCGTATGGTCCGATCAAAAACAATGAAAATCTCGAGTCTAACCATTTTTATTTAATAAGGAATTTTTATAATAATTTATTTTGTTCCATGTTTTTTGATTCATTATAATGGAAAATTCATGTAGAATTGCGACCAATTATGTACTGGTTCATGACTTAACTACCATTAGTGATGAGAGATCATGTAGCATTGCTACAACTTCTTTATTTGTTCAAGTCTTGCCTTCCATTAGTTTTGATAGGCCAAGTGGAATTTTAACCATTTAGTAAAATCCCATAAAAAAATTAATAATTCAACTCCCACAACACTTAATTTATTTAACAAGTTATAATTTTCCAAGGATGTTGAACCAATCCTTGTCTCATGAACCTATTATGTCAGTGGAATTCTTACATTGGAATCCATGTATCTCTAAATGTATGATTATGAAAACCTTTTGAGTCCATCATGTAATTCTTACATGGAAACCTATGTGTCACCCATGGTGTTAATAGCTATCAAGTATTTCAAAAATATTTTGGAAATTTTCATTGAGGGTCATTCATTATGCATTAACAATTCATTTAACTCAACTCATTCCTTTTATCAAAAACAGGTAAACTGCATTTATATGAGTCCAGTTATCTATGAAAAAGGGACAATTACCAACTTGATTAATTACAATTTAAAACACGACAAAACACATAGTCAGTGATTTGTTCCTCTAATCATTTAAAAATTGAAATTTAGTGTTTTAAATGCCATTAGCACCATTTCCTAAACATGATGTATCACAAAATTACATCAATGAAAAAAATTTATAAACATGTCACGTCATTAAATCATGGACTAACCACTAATTTTTCTCTTGAAGGTAGTCCACCTATATTGTAAGGGTTTTAATATAAAATCATGATATTCCTTATTATAGAAATAATTTACCATATTAACCATTTAAAACAAAACATTTTAGATTCACATTGAAGAGGAATTCAGTATAAATCCTTCACTGAAATTGTTTAATATCTAATAATACTGTAGTTTTAAATTTATTAATTCCTTTATACAATTGAGGAAAACAAATAGGACACTACTTGAAGGTAGAACCATGTCTTCTACATCGGCGATGAACCAAAACGAAGTGAATACTCTTTTAACAACTCAATGTGATACAGATATAACAATAGGGAGTCATGGACATAGAATGATCTTAATTAAAGATTTGTGAAACAATAAATAATGTATTAACATTAGCCTAAAACAAGTTCAGCAGAATGAAATAACCCGGACCCCCTCTCATTTGGTGGCGGTTGATGGAACATGCAAGAACAACGCCCAAGATACCATTTTCAAATACCTTTAAAAAGAGAAGAAGTAAAATATGATCAAACTGTATTCCCTATGGATAAAACGAACATCAACTGGCCCTGTTTAGGTTGAAGTGAAACTAGTTGATGGAATGAGATGTGAGAAGAGTACTCCACGAGAAGGATCTACCTATAAAAATGAAGGAAACTAGGATGATATCCAAGAGGAATGGATGTCGGGAGCGTCGTCGAAGGGAGAACCCCTTTTGGGATACTACGCACTTCTAGTCCAGCCAAGGAGTGGGTGAGAAGAGTGTTTATTTTATCTTTTAATTCTAGTTAAATTTTAAAATAATTAAAATCCCAATGTATGGTGTTGTACATGTTTAATCTTCTCCGTTTGGAAAATTGTACACCAACCGCCACGTACCACACTGCCTTCAATATGAACCCTTCATGGATTAGGCGCATAGTTTAGGAAATCATGCGCAACCTATGCACAAAGCCATAACACCTCTTAAAAATAGTGTTTCACTGTTACCTACAATGGGTTACATGGTTTAGAAAAACATGCACAAACCATGCACCATCTACGGTCTTTACAACATGGTGTTTTTCAGGTCTAACACACTTGAAACATCTCAAGCCACCATGGAAACTTCTTGATCCTTCACCCACATCCAAAATCAACATGTATAAGTGTTCCAACACACATAATTATGTTCCAGAACACAATTTTTAAAATGGCAGTCCAGTAAATGAAAATGTTAGAATACCTTCATAATTTAGTTCTCTTCCAGAACATAGGATTCTATAAATGAAATAAAAACATCCCCATAGACATCCGTATTTACACCATCATATAAGATGACACACCACTATGTCTCAACATGGGTTCTGAAATCTCTAAGTAATTTATTTTGTCACCTTTCATAACTGATGAGTTTTTTCAATGATATAATTACTATTTTGAATAACATATATAGAATAAAAACATGATTTTTTTGTTCCATGTATCTCTAAGAATAGTGGATTAGTTCTAGTGTCTTTTCCTATGATATTTTCCACTTAATTGTAGCCATCCTAATTTCAGATATTTATGGGGCCAATCATTGATTCTTTATGATGAGGGTTAGTTCAAGATTATTTTCTCATCTTTTGTAAAGTTAGGTACATATAATCCATCCCATAGATATCAGAATGTATTTATTATATGAATTAATACCCATCCTATCTTCCATCACTTTTTCTTATGAAATTAAAAAATAATAAATAAACCTCAAACCCCTCTCTCTCCCACATGGACCCAACCTTATCCACCTATTGATGATAAAATGATGTGGGTTTTGATATCATCCATTTCCAATTTTCTCATAGACCAAGAATGAATCATGAGGCCCTAGCGGTTTTTAAAAATCCAGAATTATGAACGATTAGATTCATGTCTCGATAGAGACTACTTTTTTATCTTCCTCTCATCTTCCTTTTGAGGGCCCCCATTTAGGTAGATTCTAACTTCCAAATATCAATATAATAAGAGAAAATAATCTAATGGAAAACCATCATAAGGAATCAAAATTAGTATTGCCTCAACATAATTTAATTATATTTACATTATTCTCATACAAATGGGATATGTTGGAAGCCTCATTGAGGTTTAAAATTGGACACCAAATCCCCCCAAACACTCTTGAGTTTGTATCACCACTATGATGATATCAAATTTGGGATGACACAACACTTTATTGGTCACCTGGGAATCATTATCATTATTCTTAGAACCTCCCTTGACAAGGAAACTGTCACCAAGATTCCATTTCTTCATGATGTAAAACTACACAGTTTTTCCCTCACCTCATGACCATAAAATATAGTTTGTGTCCCATTATGTGAAACCAAAATATGTTGGTTTAGATTATATTCCCAAGGATATATAGGAATATCATCTTATGGGATTTATCTGGATATTGAAAAATCTCCCATCTAATTGAATAATAATAATTTATAGATCAACACATATCATGGTTTAAAAAAGTCATTACAATGATAAGAAAAAAAGAATCTCTAATAAGTTCATAAAAGGGTACCATCAGAGGTGATCCCCATTAGAAAACAAATATCTCCATCGATGATGACCCTCCAATATATATGTTATTCAAGTTTCTATCATTCATGCTAATAATTTATTTTTATCCAATGGGTGAAATGATTTATATTGGGGATTTTTTAAATAATTAAATTATAAAAATAAAGTATATAATGTTGTATCTATTGTGGAAATAATTTCCACCAATAGGAATAATTGATCTCGATCACATATCCACTGAAACAATGGGAGACAAAAATATTATTAGACTATTTACCAATATCTACATTCCATTGGAATGTAGTTTTGGGAAACATATTGAATAATGTAACTATTGGATGTTTCAACCTCCACAAAAAAACCTATAGGAATCCTCATAAAAATGTTGAACTTGATGTGTGTGATTATACAATAATAAAACCATATAATCTACCATATTGTGTCACGCACAATTTATTTTCATCAAAAACAGAAATGGTGAACCTAACCTGAATCCTAAAACAACATGAATTTTTCACACACTTGTTATTCACCTTTTCATGTAAAAAATGAAATAGGTCAAAACATGGATGAAAATGATTATGAATGTGTTTTTTTGTATTATATGAATGATTTTTCTTATTTTTGGTTTCACATGTAACCAATGAACTTTAAACCATAACATCCTTAAATCCTAGTGGAATATTATCAATACTAGTAGACAAGTGATTTGACCACTATTTTTCCTCTAAAAAATAGAGGAATATGTCCCCAACACATATTCATTTACATTGGGTCCCACATTTAGTATTTCGGTAGAACAACGAAAATGGTACCATACTACCCCTAAATGATACTAAAAAATCACCCCATCTATAGAAGCCCCACTAACCATCCACTCAATGATTGATGCTATCAAATAAGTGGACAACACTTTTCATTGTAAAAACACATTATGGGATCCTATCACTTGAAATCATCATCAATTTCCTCCTTTGTATTCAGTATTATGGTGACGTTTTCACATAAATCCTCATGCGGATAGCATAGGGGTCCCTCTAATGTGATCATTCATGCATACACCACAACCAATGCAACTTTACAATAATCCCTCATCGTGACGAGTTTTTCTCCCACATGAGCTCAAACCAAGTAACATAGACCCATGCACTGATGATTACAAACCACAGGAAAAAACTAAACAAAAGGGATTAGAGATGCACCTCTATTCCCCTAATATAATACCATTGATCAAAAAACTAGGAAAATTAAATGTTGAATGAATTTGGTCACCCTCATCAACAAATACTACTAACACTTGTTTCCAGCATATAGATAATACTTGAAGTTAAATTTTACGAAATAGCATGAGATGGCATGCACACATGCATGAAACTATCAATCCTCACAGACTAGTAAGTTTGTATTTAGTGAAACCAATAGGAAGATATCAACTTCCAATAGGGGGAATATAAATATATCTACCACAAAATTGATTATTTTTTATATATAATGGTATGAAATATAGCTTAATAAAAACAACACACATATTCTCTTTCAATAAGATGGAAATATTTCTCCATTCTAGCTGCTAAAGACTGTCTTCATTGCCTTGGAATTGTGAATGGGATGGCACAATGCCATTCCCACATCTTAAAAACAAGTCAATTTATATAAAAAAAGTTATAATAGTTGTTGAGGGGCTGGTAGGATACTACATCCACACATTTGGGGTGGCTCCTCAAAACAATACGTGGGTCTCTCCAAAGAATACACACATTTATCCTCCCATTCAAGAGGGTCATGGTGTAAATATAACAATATAGGAATGAATATATTTTTCACATACTCTTTTTCTAAATGGAGTTCATCAGTTAATACTTGTGGCCCCTCCAGGGTAAGAATATATCAAGGAAAAACATCAAAAAAAATTGAAATTTTCATTTATGTGAATGTAGATAGTAAAAAAAATATATTATATGAAATAAAATATCCCCAAAAGGAATCCAAAGTCACTGACATTAGATCATCCTTGGAGAAACCACTATAATGGTTACAGGAAAATGACGATCTGGTTTATTATATGACCTTTCATAATTCGTCAGTTCATGAATCCATCATACATTTTTATATATTAGATTTTGATCATACTCATTTTTTATGAGTTCCATTTATAAGTAATGATTTTGTACTTTTATTAATAAAAGAATAAATATGTTGGCGGTGAAAGTGTTCAAACAAACATGATTTCCCTCAATTAAAAAAATAATAATCATATTAAGACATATCATTCCCGTAATCAGAGTCACCAGCAGACACCAACTCTTATTGAGACTTATCTACAATTGAACATATTAATAAAATTTTCAACCATCTTTTTTGACACCATAGAAGATGGTCCATTAAACACACTCTTCTGAAGATGGGAATTATCCTTGGGATTTCACTTATTTTGAAGGATAGAGGTAGAATCCACACCATCAGTTATCCTTTCCTCATTGCATAATTCAACAACATTTAAGAAGATATATCGACTTATTCCTAAGGAAGGGGTGTCATTGTTATCCATTTATTCATCAGAGGTGTTCCCTAATATTATAGAAGCATTTGAAGGATGCATGAGAATCTGAAATTCTTGGTGATAGTCAGTCTTCTATAATGCATCATTTTGATTGCATACATCAACAAGAGTGGAAACAATGATTATATATTCCAATGCGGTAACTTCTGTAACCAAATCAAATAGTAAATTATAAGGGCCACTATGAGAACTTTCTAGTGACAAATAAATTGTCCACTCTATGCCATTCTAAATAGATAGCTGAGAATCAGGCTTCCCTAAAGGGTGTCAGGATGAACTCTCATCCCACACAACATACGTGATACATTTTTCCAGCATAGCCAATCGAGTGTCCAACAACCAAAAATTAAAAGAAAAAGAAAGGATTTTTTTCATTATAAACATTAATTGGAATTTAATTAAATTGTCTATAGATAGTTACCATGTCAATAAGTGTGGAATTGAGGTGATAGTCCATAAACATCCTAGAAATGTTCCCAATCATAACATCACATGTATCCTTGTTATGGAAAATATGAGACCCAATGGTCATGCCAATATCATACAGAATATTCAGATTCCACACGACCCAATTAGGACCATATAACCAAATCCAAACAAGAGAAAAATAATTTCCTTCATGAGAGAAATTTAAATCGAATGACCATTCATGTAGATTAATCCATCCGTGTTTTAAATATAGTGAACAAATTCTCTACGCACAATGATTCAAGTAATCTAATAAAAAAAGGTAGTGAGAAAAACCAACGACCAAGAGACAAATATTTCCAACCAGTAAAACCCCAAAACATCTAGGTTATTTGTAACAAATCATCAATCATCCATGGTCATGAAACTGTGGATAAGAAGATGCCTGCAATCTATGTGTTTTTTCCCATTTCTAATCTCTCAGCAAGAGCTGCAAGATTGGCCTCAACATGAGAATTTGATCCTTTTGGTTGTATTCTTCTAGGGTGAGAGTCCTTGATAAATACCCAATGTTGCTTCGGCCTGGAAAATGAATCATTCATCACATTCAAAATGTATAGATATTTTGGGAGAAGAAAATGAATGGTTCTGTTACCGGTACCCTCAAGGACTCCGCTTCCCCAAAATCAAGCAATGGATTTCTCAAAACCGCATCAATAGCCTCCTGACAAAAATATATTTGTGTGCACATATCTAGAGCTGTCATGAAACTCAAGACGAGTACATTTGATGAATTGACCACGCCAGATAACTGGATCCCAGATCTAGTTACTATAACTCATATTGAGGATGATTTGGCATCGTTGTTCATGTTTACACTGGTAGATGGACCTAGTGACAATGAGAGAGCCACTGATCACAGAATAGATGCAGGGAGGATTCCACCATTTCAGGAGTCACCAACATAGTGTTATCAGCTGTGGATAGAGGCGTCTTTATGGAAAACACATTGGAGACAACCCTGGAAGGGGGATAATTCTTGAAAATAAAGTAATGGTGGATTTCTATCACCAAGAATCCCAAGAATCGACGATCTAGGATGGGAAGAAAGACATCACGATTGACCATCATCACCATTTGTATTGGATCTCCCAATTTTTTAATATATTATAGTTTCAATTGTAATGTACCACCCTCAAATTGTCTTTCTTATAGATTCATAGGTCCTCCCATAACATAATTCCATGATGGATTAGTTCATGTCTACCATATAATTGATTATAAGATCTCATATCATAATTCACTCCACAATAACCATATTAATGTCTAGAATATCAAACATCAAAGATGCTCTACCCTTATTATCAAATTCTATGAAGGATCTCCCTGATTATATGATGTAGGGATCTCCCCCTTAATATGATGTCATGATAGGATGGTTTTTCTCCCCATGATGAAAGTCACTGTTAATGTTCCTCTTATATTAATGTATTACTTCTTAATTAAGGTCATAACATTGAAGAATTAATTTTTTTTCAAATCCCCCAAATCCATCAAAACTATTAAAAATATGGATTTCCATTCATGTTACTACATCATTTAAAACTAAACTCATTTCAAAACTAGAAGACCTCCTATGGAAAAAGTCATAAATTTAACAACCCTTGGATTTCCTGTCTTTTAATATGAAATAGTAAATCCATGGATATCATGACGTTAAGGATATAGAAGTAAAGAAACATCCACTATGGTAAAATATGGTTGAGTAAAAACACAGAAATTACAAAGGAACCTTTTTTTATCAAGTGGATATGATTCCCTATATGCAATATACTATTCAGGTTCTTGAATTTAGCCACTCCCTAGTACAACATTCTGAAAGAATTGTTAAAAGATTTTATGCATGAAAACATGTTGAATAAATGGAAAAATATTTTTAACATAAAATAAATATTTTATTACGAAAAATAAATAGGCCACCTCAAGGTAATAGATTTGATACATCATAAGATTAAATTTTTGTCCCTCTTAGTTGCACGACATCAATATTAATGAAAAAAACAATGAACCCTATAATATTTATATCTTGATGAATATATTGATTTTTGAATTATAATCACCAGTTACGTATATTTTGTTCTTATTTTAGTATTTTGAGAGTATGGAGCATTGAATTTTCTGTTACACCACTATCAGTAATTCTTTTCAAAAGTTAAATTAGATACATTAATAACCTCATCTTGGCTTCTAAAAATGGGGGTCTTTTACAACATATGGAATAATAAATAAAAATTACTAACACTTAGATAAATTAGGAATAAAGAGATAAGTCCATATAAATAAATATATATCAATTATCCAAAAATAATTATCATTCCACACACTTATTAAAAGTTAATCATTAGGCATTGATGATATATTTAGAAGCAGGTCATTCAATTTAATGTAATATAATGTATCTAGACTGAACTTGATAAATGATCTATAAAATAAAGAGAGAATCCATGGTAGAAATACAATTGAAAATATTGGATTTACTCCATTCTATGATGATACTGTGGTTTTAAAATAACTATAATCATCAACATGCCATGTTAAATGTTTCGTGGAATGAGTACAAGAACTACCCCAACCAAGAGGGATAGGTATTTTTACCTCAACATCATAATATCTAGATGATTTTATTCTTTTTATTAGAGGTAAACTACTATATGGATCTTCCAAGATCATTCTACCCAGATACCTAGTTAACTCACATGGAATACACATGATTAAATTGTTTGATGATTTCATTCATTTAATTATTCTCTTAATGATTACTAAATGACTTGAGACGGAGATGAATATGTCTCAATGATGCTGTAGAAAATATATATATTTCAATGTGATTAGTATAATTAATAGAATGATGTAATTATCAGTGAAAATTGTATAAACTACCCCTAATGATGCTACAGAACGTGAGGATAATTCCTAAGAATGAGAGGAGGATGTTTCTATTATTTTTATTGTCCATGCCAAACTGATGGATGATAGTCTAACTACCGAAAACCAAAGTTTTACTATAATATTACAGATCCCATATTATTATCCATTAATAAATACTATTTTAAAATCCTCAAATTGTTAGAGTAAATGTAATACCACACACAACACCCCACCTAAAAAGGTTGCAATCCTAAAATAGGGGTAATGATTTTATCAGTAATATGAATAAATGAAGGAGTTTAGCACACTCAATATAGAAATATACTGATGAAACACGCCTATTATATGTGCTCTATAAGAGGATCCACATTTAGTAATCCCAGTTTAATCATTTCAGAACATTAGGGTTATTCTTTTAGGTGAACTGGGTAGATATTTTTCAATCAATCCGAAGTTCTAAAAAATAATATACATAGACCCCAAGATAGAATTATATTTGGAGTTCCTTCAATTGAGATCACAACAATGGTTGGGTAGGACATATCCACCTGGAGAATCCCTTAAAGGGTACCCATTGCAGGTAGTATGAGGGCCTCTACGAATGGTATTTCAAATATGATACCCATATTTAATCTCTTGTTGTACTAGATATCCCTCAAGAAGTCATCAATACCATGGAGTAATTTGTAGTAGGGCTAGAATATAGGTATGAATGGTGCACAATATTGTAGCTGGAACATAAGACTTAACAAAAATGAATTGTTCTGCCCCCCCACCCTCAACTTTTTTGAAATCATAAATTTTTTAATTTTAAATAGATTAGGGTATCTAGAGTATTAATGGAAACATTTAGTATCCATCTATGATTCCCTGATAGAGAACCCTAAATAAATTATTTTTTAATATATTTACATTTAGATGATACTACTACGGATTTCTTTCATGGGGTAAGTTATTTTACCATCTCTTTAAATAATATTATGTGATGATATATTTAGTTAGTTTCTCCCTCAATTTATATGAAGAAAAATAATATGTTAGTCTATGGACTCTCAAAAAAAATTGGAGAATGTTATTTTATCATATTTCATTTCTTGGTGGAAGGGGTCGAACTCGTCCCTAAATGTAAAACATCCCATAGTAGAATTTTTTTCAATATTTATAGAGAATCATTGTGATTAGTTTTTCATACTTCTCATCCATATGATATATAAAGACAAGATTGGACAAATATCCAAGGTTCTAAAACAGTAATGATTACATCTTTAAAAAATGTATAGTTACAAAATAATTATGAAAGCTCAATGGAAGATAACCGAGAACTATAAAGATGATGAGGTCACACAAATTCTAGACACCACACCTGTACCAGCTCTAAATCCCACACAACATCATGTGACATGCCCTATTGATTCTCAATATTAATTCATGAAATTTCATCTCATTAAAATGCAGTACTGATGAAACAGGTTCGGGGAACGAAATATGAAGGTTAATTCATTATAATATGAGATTGAATATTGAGACTTTATCACATAATTTTAGAATAATATCCTCTTGTGTTTGAAGGCCAAATGATCTCATGAGTGTGGCCTCAAGATTCATCAATATTATTACTCCTATCAGTAGAAATTTTTTCAAACCATTTATGAATAATTTATTTTTTCAAATACGTCCTATATAAAATGGTTGACTATGGGAATGTGATTATATGAAAAACACCCACACAAGTAGCATGTGTTTCTACCACCAGCTTTGTGGAATAGGATGATCATGTGGATGTTACCCATTAATATACATGGATTTTTAGTTATTGGATGACTAAAAAGAAAATCGATCTTAATCATTATACTCAATAATAAGGGATTTTAAAATCAATTATTTCCTATTTAACATCCACCAAGGGATGATAAACTCCATTGAAACCATTATTTTGTAAAACACGGTATTCCAATAAATGGAGTTTTCATTAGGGGGGATAAAAATAGTGGAAGATGGACTTATAACAAGGTCATAATATGATTTTGGTCTTCTAATTTTCATTTTTTTTGCCCAAAATGTTTGATATCCACTTAGCCAAATGTTACCACAAGAGTTAACCAGTGAGATAAGAACTAAATTGGATAGGGAATGGATCATTAATTATATTAATATCATTTACTTATAGGATCAATTTATCAATGATGAGTATGGATATAAACCTAACTTTTCTACATCTAATTCGGAAATTATGGTAGGTGTCCACATGTGATGAGGATATATGGTATGACTTAGTGATGGATGAAATAAAAAATAATGTCATGAATTTTTTTGAAACCGTATATGCTATAAAAACTAATGAGAAAACCCTCTAACATGTCCCAAAAGTGAACGAGGGTTCAGACATATATTGTTGGTGTTTACATGGCATTATTATCCTAGAATATCGTTGATAGTGAGAAACTTCATGAAATCATCATTGACATGCATAAAAAAACTAATCGACCTTACACAGTAAATACAATAGTACATTAAACCCATGTTTGAAGAGATGATATACCAACATCATGATATTTTCATTATATTGTGACAATGAATGAGGAGCTTCATGATGGGATGCATAAAACATTATCTATTATATAATACATTATAAATAAATTAACCCCCACATTGGCCTTTTTTTCAATCATGGATGATATAATTTTATTGAATGATCAATTATAAGTGATCATAGAATCTTTCTTTACCAGACAAGAGATTGAATCTGATTCTTCCAGTAATTATATATATTTTCGAGAGATAAAATTTTCATAATTTCACATGTTTATTAGTGTAATAATGAACAAAGATGGTTTTTTTATATATGGACACATTAGTCTTTGATATGTGTGTGGTTGGATACATGAAATTGATATCAAATGTGATTTCACAGATAATTACTTGAATTTCAACCTAATTTTAATTCAATCAAATCTCCATCTAGGATATAGTTAAGTCCATATGTCCACATCCGTTATAAAATATTGAGTTTAAAAATTGATTGTGAAAAAGACTCTCGGTAGAATCAGGCATAGGGTACTTTTTTGCGACCTCATATCTAACTCTAAATTTGTAGTTTTCCATCAATATTTTACATTACATATTCTTATACTAATTACATGGATATAACATCATGTTATTGTTCCTTCGTCACTACATTGATGCAAAAAATATTTCATCAATGGTCAAATATTTCCATTTTATGGGGATAAAGCCATGTTTCAATGCTAAAAATCATAATACAATGATGATGGATTTTACTAGATGTAATGAAAATGAACCATGACAAACAGAGATTCCCAATTCATTTTCATGAATTATTTATAAATTCTCCTAGACAGTTACACCAAACAACTCAGTGGATAATACCTGAAACCACTCAACCATATCCAAGATATATTCCCTAATTTGGTCACATATTCATCAATATACCTATTATCTTCCACAATGTATGATACTAGCATTGTAGAAAATGACATTAAATCTCTATATAGTGGTAAAATATGAGATGAGGATGCCCCCTTTCCATTCCTTGAGCCACAATAGATCACTACCTCATCTCCTATGTTTGATAAATCATTCATGTCACTTGGAGTGGCTAAAGATACTAACTCTCTATCACACAGATCTCATACTTAGATATATTGAAACAACACATCCTCATTTGTTTTATAAAATGTTACTTGATCATCTAAATTTATTAATGTGGAATCCTGTTAAATCTTTTAGAAAATCCATCATCGCCTGATTCCATTAAGAGTAATGAAAAATATGAATCTGGAGATGAATTTGTTGAGGAAGATGAGGAGGACATTAAAGATTCCACTGTAGCATTAGAGGATGGAATCCCATTGACCATTTGCGAACTCACAACAATAAACATGGTATATAAGAGGAAACAATACCCACCATGATTAGTTAAATCATGTATTATATTGAAAAATAGTAAAATAGATTCGTATCTATTGATGTAGTGGGATGTTATTTCCAAAAATTACAAAAAATATTATGCCTCAATCCTAAGGTTTCCACTCACCCAATAGGATTTTCAGAAAACCACATTGGAAACAAAAAGGCTTCTAGGTGAACACACCAGACACACACAACTAATATCAACGATGAAGAAGAAAATAATTTCATGGTCAATTTCATTTGGAAAGTAATATATTTGAAATTTTATGAAAATATTGTCTCCATTAGGAATATAAATTGGAAAATCAAGGTCTTCATCATCGTCCATAATCTCAATAGGCCATGTCTGAAAGATGACTATAAAAACTAGATCAAAGGGAAACATATTATTGATATTGATGAATGAATGGAAATTTACATCATGGAGGGATATTTAGTGTATAATAAAATATGAATAGCCCAATCAGATTATACAACTACCACCATATATATTCCATGGTGTATACATATATTAGGTTATTCCATTTTTCATGAAGAATTATGATTTAATATAATTTTCTTCCATGAAACACATATCCAATCCCTTGTTGTGAAGGTTTATCGAATACTGCATAGAGGATATAGTTTTTATTTCTCGATAAATTATTAATAATTTTTGTGTCCCTGAGACCATTTTAATCAAATTTGTATTGTATAACATAAAAATAAATCACTTTAAATATTATTTCTAAGACACCTTAGGGAAAAAATGTCAACTTCAACAAAAGAAATTGTGTCATCAATGACAACACTCTGATTAAATATTCTCTTGACAATATGTCACCTCCGAAAATCCTTAGCATGATGAATTAGTTTTATATAGGATATTATTATAATCATGTATATATATAAAACCTCAGGGGAATGTGATTTCCCTTTACTAGATTGATTAGGAGGGTGCCACATATTAGAATCCAGATTATTATTGGTTGTATTCTATTTCCCATATATACATCTCATAATTCTACCTGTGATAATGGTCCATGTTGAAAGGAATAAGATTATTTTTTGTGTGATTGCCTTGTAATGATCTTTGGGTGTATTAATTTCACAATAAATTAGCACTAGGATTGAAAATTTCCTTTATTTTCTATTTTAAACTATGCTCGATACCATGTCTCTTTATTAATATAACTATAAGAGATTCCAAACATCATTATTCACAATTTAGAACATGAGGATCAACCATAGTCACCATTAATTCCATTTATAATATTACGGAATCCCACAAAAATACAACCTCATCCATCATACGTTTACTAAATTCTTGGAATAGTTAGTTATTATAAAAAAGAAATATGAAATTATGCATGTGCATCACAAAGTTGTAAAATTAGAGGGTTTAGAAATCATACACATTGAAAATCCATATTTTAAATTTTTTTCTTTCACACTAAATTCTACAATGAATATATCTTATCTATTGAATATGTCCCCTTTATATGGTTTTTTGTTTTGATTGTGCATCTGAAAGGCCTATAGGGAAAATAATTTAATACCCCTTTCTAAAAAGGATGTGTTTGGAGTAATGATCATATATATATATATAATTTATCCTTTCCTTACTCATTACTATTGATAAATGGTTGAAAAACATTGATGTATAATATCAAGACCTCATTTCCATGATATAAATGACACTTAATGTTCATGTGTACTACATAAAAGTGAATAGAAATTCATAGGTGGCAATAAAGACCATAATAATGGAATATGATATAAATTAATAGGATATAATCCCCATAATTTATTATATATGTGGACATGAGGAATAATTTCCCTCCTATTATACAATGAACCACCACTCATGACTGTAGAATTCCCAGGCTGATGAATTGTAGAATGTGGTAACGTCTTTAACATATCTTGACTGAGATTAAATATTAAACATAATTACGCAAATATGAATGGTATAATGTTTTTTCCGTGTTGTTAAGGAAGAAAAATGATTTTAATTCCATCCCCAAACCATATAGAACTATGACTTGCTATATGATTCCCTTTTTTAAACAATAAAAATTAGTTCTCCCCTGAATGAACATCCAAAAAAGTTAAATATAAATGATTCGAGAAAAAATATCAAACATTATGATGGAAAAAATCATTAGAAACTCCTATATAAATGATTCATTGATGGATTCATTTTTAGGTGAATCTATAGAGAAGATACTAGTGTTGTCATGAAATAAGTAACTAAGATAATGTATGGTGTCCACTAGTCAGGACATTGGCGTTCCAATACGATCTAAAGGCTTAGACACATCAATCCTTAAATAGCATAATATTTTAAACCATCCAAAATGAAGGGACATTAAAACCAAGTTCACCAAAATGTCATCCATCAACACCCATTGATTCTTCACAGAGACAAATACTCATTGTCATTATTTTTTATGGGGAATGAATGTTGTAGGACCATACCCTTGATCAATGGCCAAGTAGTTCAAATAAATGATTACATTGACTGACATTATCTCCAAATGAGATGAAATATTGCATGTCATTGAATTAGAGAAAAATCCATTATTCGTATCATTAAATGAAAAATCATTAACAGATTTGGTGGACCTCATATAATATTGATGGAAAATGGTACTTATTTTTATTTTTATAAGTTTGAGAAGCTATATTAGAAATATAATATCAAATCCAACCATTCATTACAATCTCATGCATCTAATAATATAATGTTAGTGGCCATTAACAAAAACCTATTAAATTTCCTCCCAAAAGTGGTGGTTAATGGTGAAAAGTCATAGACTGAAAAATTAGTTTATTCCTTGTTTTCCAACAAGACTAAAACTAGCCCCACCATGTAGGTTGAACCATATTTATATTTATATTGGGAGGAAGTGGTCCTTACCATTAGGATTCAATTTTACTCTCTTCGAAATGAAATATATAACCAAGTCTCCCCAAATGAAAAGAAAAAATAATGGATGACTGTGAGATATTTAATAATAATAGGCTACATACTTCAAACACTTGGATTAACACCAACATTGGATAGAAAATTCTTTAAAGAATACGATCTATGTCTTCACATTTATCAAAGGAGAATTTTTATTAGTCCCCATGAATTTGATGATAATAGAGAATAATCCTCCAAATTATTATACTGATGTGGGAGGGGCATAATAATTTACACAAGTCACAAACTAATGGGGATTATTAATTTTTCTCGACAGATGTATAGATCATTATAGACCACAAAAATTATATATTTATCCACAAGTACTTATTGTAATTATTAATCATATGTCCTTTCACTTTGAGGAAAAATAAACCATGTCATTTCTCAAAAATAATTATAACAATACTAATAATTCATTTCATTATTATGGTTATTACTTTATTTCCAACGGTGTTACTAAATAAAAAATAGTCAATAAGGAACATTAAAAATTCAATAATGGACGGTAATGGATCGTTCAATCATAATCATTGATTAATTCCAACCATATCCTCTGTATCATGTTCAATTCTTTCTGAGTGAATATATACTTCAAAATTTGGTGATGAGTATATATTTCACACTTCACTCCATACAAATTATGCCTCCAAAATTTTAAAGCAAAAACAACAACAGCTAATTTCAAATCACGTGTAGGGTAATTTTACTCATGAGGTTTCAGCTGATGGGAAGCATAAGAAATTACCTGATCATTCCAAATTTGGACAAAACCAAGTCCTTTCAACAAAGCATAACTGTAGATAAGAAACTACAAATTTCAGGAAGGCAGTGCCAAAACTAAAGTATTCACCAGTCTTATTTTCAATTCCTAAAAACAAGCATCACATTCTTTTGTCTAGATGGACGTAACACCTTTTAGAGTTTACGTAGTCATTAGACTAGATAACTGTGCTAAATTTTTGAAAAAACTTCAGTAATAACATGCCAAACCAAGAAAACTATGAATCTCGGTTTTATTTTTTGGTATTGTCCATTCTTCAACAACTTTTGTTTTTGAAGGATCAACAGTTATGCCATTTTTTGAAACAATGTGACCAAGGAAAGAAATATGTTGTAACCAAAACTCACACTTTCTGAATTTTCCAAATAGTTTCTTTTCTATTAAGGATTTCCATACATCCCTTAAACAACTTTCATGTTCCTCCTTTTGTAATAAACTAAAATATCATCAAAGAAAAAAACCACAAACTTATCCAAGAACCCACGGAAAATTATATTCATAATATCCATGAATATAGCAGGTGCATTGGTTATCCCAAAAAGCATAATTGAAAATTTATAATGGCCATATTTAGTATGAAATGAGGACTTCAGAATGAATGCTTCCTTTACTTTCAATTGATGGTACCCTGACCTCAATTCAATCTTCAAAAAATACTGAGCTCTCTAAAGTTAATCAAACAAATCATCAAAATGAGGAAAAGGATACTTATTCTTAACAGTGATGTTATTCAGTGCTCTAAAATCAATTCAATGTCTCATTGAATAATATTTCTTTTTAACAAACATGACAAGGGCACCACATAGTGATGTTCTAGGTCCAATGAATCTTTTATCTAATAACTCATGCAATTTATTCTTTAACTCTAAAAGTTCAATTTGTGCCATTCTATAAGTGGGTTTTGAAATTGACTTAGCATCAGGAACTAAGTTAATTGTAAATTCCACTTACCAATCAAGTATAATACTAATCAAATCCTCAAGAAAAAATATAAAGGTACTCATTTACCATTGGCACATCAGTAATCTCAACACTTTCCATATTTTCAACAATATGAGTAAGGTAACATTAATTTCCTTCTTTTACTAGTTTCACAACTTCCTGATATGTTATCAAAATCAATGGTTTATTCTTTTACACAAAATTTAAATCATTCTAAAATGAATCCTCTTTAGCTCTGTAGTCAATCTTGGCATGATAAATAGAAAGACAATCCATGCCCAAAATAACTTCAAATTCTACTATAGGTAAAATAATAAGGTTTGCAGGTAGATTCATTCCGCATACAAGGACAAGAATGTTCTTATGTTTTCATTTTGTCTCAAAATTTCCTCCAGGTGTTTTTACCATAACTTCTGTATTCATATCTTGAGATGGAATTCCTAATTTACTAGAAAACTTCTTAGAAATGAAAGAGTTTGTAGACCCTGAATCAAACAACACATTGGCATAATCTTAACAAACAAACAGTGCACCAGAAGTACTTTCCCAACATTGATAAACATTATCCAGGATTCTTTTTACCACACTTATCACAAGTTAGATTTTTAGTTTTCTTACCTTCAGAATACTTTGTTGAATTCTTCCCCATTACTTTCCAACTGGTCCTCTTATTCGATTGTTTATCAAAGAACACATGGTCATCAACAAACTCCATTTCCACCTTCTCAGCACATCGAACATGTTTTTCATAACTTCTAAACTAACGAGAGGCTAATTCTCTTAAATATCATGGCCTCAGTACAGAGTTAAATCGATTTATCTTACAATATAGATCTCAGATTAAATATGTTGCATACCTTGCCATTCGAGTGAACTTTTCTCCATAATCATCCACTAAGTCATCCTCCTGCCTCAATTATAGGAATTTTTTACCATCCTAAGACCAAGCACCTTAGGAAAATATTTCTCCTGAAACATACATTGGAATTCATCCCAATTGAGAGCATAAATCTCTTCACTATCCCTGATATTTTTCACCATCGACCACCACTAACAAACTTCGCCTTCAAAACAGTAAACAGTAAGACTAACCTTTTAATTTTATGAACAACCCATGACATCAAAAATATTCTCCAGTGCTTTAATCCACCCTTCATCTGGAACATGGTTAGATTATCCTCTGAATGATGGGGGATGTTTCCTAATGAAATGATCCACTACTGACATGTTCCTCCGTGGTTGATCCGGAATATATCATGCATGAATACCACCACCATTTATAGCCTGAGTCAACTGTGCCATCACTGCAACAAACTATTCAGTTCTGATTCCGATCATCCCAGGTTCCTGATTTGGACGGTTATCTTCCTCCTGATGCCGCCCCAATATAGCCTCCATATTTCCTCAATGGAAAACCATTCTGAACATAGAAATATATTAATCAGAGCAACATGGGAATCTGTAAATTCTATATGATTTCAATATTAACATAAATTACTTTATGGATATTACATTAACAATACCAAAACACATAAAGATATCTAAACCGACCATTGATACCAACTATACGGACCTGGCCTTAAAACCATACATAATCTTGAATTAAATGAATAATTCACATTGAAGATCTTTTCAGGTTTAGTGTTTTAGATATTTAGGCCATAACTATTACATTTTAAAATATTACAATGTAGAAACTTCTACAATGTTTCCATTTTTTTACCAAAGATGAACTCTTGAAAAAAAGTGCCATGTATAGTTCCATGTCTAAGATAACATGACTTCTCCTTGATCCCATCCTTTACCCTATTCCACGTTATGTCCTGTGAAAAGCATTTCAAAAACCCGGGATGAACATAAAATGCTTATAAGGGATACAAAAAGAAGTAAAACTGTTAGTTATTCAAAACAACAAGTGGACCATGAATATGTTAACATATGTAATAATTTTCATGTTTATGAAGTACTAAATACTCTTCACTAAATAAAGGATCATTACTTACCATTTTGTAACCAAAATATTACCTTAAAACCCATATAAATAACACATAAAATATAAAGGTTACTTGGGACATTAACATACATAAATGGAATAACTATACGGTCGACTTCCACAC
This sequence comes from Viscum album, assembly GCA_963277665.1. Taxonomy (NCBI): domain Eukaryota; kingdom Viridiplantae; phylum Streptophyta; class Magnoliopsida; order Santalales; family Viscaceae; genus Viscum; species Viscum album. The sequence continues at coordinate 1,600,793,580 of OY728136.1, forward strand.
ATATCACTAAATGGAATAGCCATACAGCTGACTTACATTCCCAATGTATTGGAGGTTATAATGTAACCACCCATCCTGGTATTCACAGCACGACCCGCCATTTGGTTTATCACGTAACTGCCCGTCAACTGTCTATGTACTAATATAAAATCATATCAAATACAATAAATATAATGGAAATGAAACATTTCCACATTTCAACCACAATATATCACTTAAATATATTGACATAAAAAAATACATTTTCAAAACCATTTTCAATAACAAAAATACGTAAATGATTATAAGGTATTTATATTAATTTAAAAAAAAATTATGTATTTTTGAGGATGCCAAAGATCAAATAATACTCACGGTGGAAGAAAAGGTTGATGTCACCACGTACATTAAAAGAAACATTTATTTTTCATTTCTATAAATGCATCGTATAAAAAGTTTCCCTTTTAATGAAATGAAAAGTCATCGGTTTTTATAAAGTGTATAAAAGAAATTCTTGTATTAGAACAAAATATGCCTCAATGAAAGGAGATTGAGACGAAGTCCCTTACCACATGTCCGACTTGACTCGATCATTCTTTAATATCATGAATAATATACTAAAGTTAATTTATACTTTCCTATGAACCTTGTTCAAGTTTATTATTCCTTTTATATCACTTATTACCATCGTATAATCATTATTTAATCATTTCAGTTAATAACTTTCGTTTTGTCGATATTTGGAACTTGAGTCAAAAATGAACACCTTATATTTACAAGTTGTCCATGTGGTCAATAGTCCATTATATCTAGAATGATCATATTTATCATATTTATCCATTATATACATGTATTTAAAATATTATATAAAATTTTGTGGTAAGAACTGAAATTCACCGTTCATGGAGACGGTAAGCCGTACGTACGCATGAATGCTATTTTCGTTTCTATTTAATATTTTAATGGAATTAAAACATATTTATAGATAGGTATATTATAATTCCAGTATCATTTTATATATAATATCATTAAGATTATCATTTCTACATCCCACATAAGGCATTAATGAGTCACATCACTTTAAGGGGGCGGTTGTCCATACTTACTCAAATGAGATTATCGTATTTAGCCACTTTGGAAACCATAAAGGCTTGATATAATTGGAAATTACAGAATAATAATGAAATAATAAACATAATATATATCATATATAAACATAGTTCCATCATTATTTACACCATGAGAGGCTGTAGGAGATAATCAAACAATCATCGTTGCATGAGGTGTTAGTTTTCCATCCACAAAAGCATTATGTTTTTCACCCATTAGATGGAGGTGTGTGTATGTGTAGTAATAATAATTCTTATAAAAACATCCAAGCATATTGAGGATACTGGTGTTGTTACAAAAAAAAGTAATAAAAAAGAGATTAGGGGTTGGAGTAGTAGAATAAAAGAATGCAATTTATGTGAAATCGTTACCTTTAATTTAGGAAACATCCTTTGGTTTGAACCAAAAGGATTTATTGAAGTTCCATCTGTCTAAGGTAAGGATTATAAAAGAAGGGGAGGGATGTTTAGAGCATAATTTGACATAGTTTGGGCGATCCAAATTGATTGAGTGGTTCGTGTAATTGGTTAGAAGTGGTCTCCTTTTATTAGGGGGAGGAGGGGCTCTTTAGGAACGTGTGAAACTATTATTTTATTATATAATTATATTCTGTTTCTAATGGTTCAAAAATCATTATAATCTAAGTTAATATGATTCATGGTCGAAATAAAATCATCCAATCAGAATTGTTCATGTGTGGAAAATATTTTAATCATTATAATCTTATTTATTTAAATCATTTATTAATGAGATAAATACTGCATCATTATTGTGTCATAAATAATTTAATTAATTTGATGTATAAAAATTATAAAAAAATACAATCATGTATTAAATCATTATATATTTCCAATTAATATTTATAGTCGAAAATGGGACATATATAACACCATATAAAAAATAATTACTAAAACATCTTTATTTATGTCATTTTGTCCTTTACTTTAAATTAATTAATCTAAATTGACATTATCACTTCCAAGTGGATAAAAGGGTTACAAAAATAGACCCAAAGATGGACATGGTCTATAATAACTCAACCAACAAGGCTTGGACAAGTGTTAAGGTAATTTTGAATTATTATAATATTCCTTTTACTCTGAATTACCCTATTTACCTTTAACCATGGTAAATTAAAGTCAAAAGTTACTATTCGCCAAAAATTATTTTACACTTATTGAACTACATTTTACTTCTTGATCACAACCATGTATGTTATATTTTCTAACGTTCAATTAACAGAAGTTGTAAAATTAAATTTAAATGAAAATGTCAGTTTTTTTTAACTACCACTATGTGGTTTCACTATGCATAAAAAATTTATGTGTTCAGAAAAATACCAAAAATTCAGCCTAATATATATTTGAAATTCCAAATTCCAAAATGAGGTCTATTTTTACAAATGCGAGACATAGAAGTGGAATTAATTAATTTTAAAATTAATTCTCGTTATCAAAACAAATAGCGTGTTTTTAAGAAATAATAACTATTAAAATATTGATTCTTGTTTATGTCCAATTTCAAAGTGAAATTAATTATAATGACCAAAATTGGATTAAATGGTAAAAATTTATTATAATTTCACTTTATAACCAACTAAAAAGATAATCTAACCAAATAAATAAATTAGATTAAAATGCACTTTTGAATTAAAATACAGTATTTTTCACTATTCATTAAAAATGAACTTTATTAGAAAAATACAAAAAAATAACCCAAAGTAAAATTTGATGACCCCATTCTAACAAGGGATTTTATTTGGCCAATTAGAATTTTTTAAAGTGACCAAAACTATATATAAAGAGGGTTCTCCATTAAAAGGCGATAAATCGGCCTTTTAATGTAAATTATGCTTAAAATTAGATTCATTCACATTTTTAACTTCTAATTTATTATTGGATAATATAATTACATTTAACAATCATGTATAATCATATTGTAGTTAGTTTCATTCATTAGCTCTAATACAATTTCTAGGAGTTAACTACCATTTAAAATAATATTATTATATTATTAGTGCGCAACGTAAGATTCCAAAGAAACTCATTTTTTCTTATCGAGTACGCTATCGAATATAACAACCCTTTTAAAATTATATTAATATTTAATTCAAAAATATTAATAAGTATGATAATATTTTATTCATCATTTACTTTGGATGTTACACGGCCCATCGTGCCGACCCCCATGACCGGTGACAACTAGCTACCGCCGGCAGAACATCCGTGGGCCACCATGTGATCTACAGTTGTATTTTTCCCTTATTAATGTTAATACAGGCCTCCTGGGATAATTTTTTCAATTTTTAGCTCCTGGATTCAACTTTTCATCGAATCAAGGCTTCGTCCATGAAGAACGTGATAAAAACCAAAGCGGCGAGGTGTCCATTCCTTGTTCTTTTGGCCCGTTCCATTTGCTTTAGCATCATATCATGTGGGTAGTAATTAAATCATAAAAGATAAACTAAAACCATTAAATACATCCAAGATTTATCATTATTTTCAATAATGTGGATTACAAACTAATTCTCTGGAATTTAAAAATAAATAGCCACTACCTCAGAATCAGAGGAGGCATCACAGTTGTGGAAGAAGAATCCATGTTTGATGAAATATCCAGCTTTCATTGAACCTAGATAGAATCCTCCGATGTTGCCATCCAATAAGCACTTATTAATTGGTGGAAAATGTTGTGGCACTTCGTCAAAGGTTCCTACCTTCTAGGTAAAAAACCCAAGCTTTATCCTCATTTATATAGCGGAGAAGGGTGATTATCATATCGAGAGATTAGTGAGGTTTATTAATGAATGAACCTCTTATCTCTCAATGCTATTGTCAAAAAACAAAAGTTTAAATCCATTAAATGGCATGAAAATACAGTGGTCCCACCATAACTACTAAATATTTGGTTGAAGAATAAAATAACATATTAATGTTATATTATAATTCCTCAAAAATCCATAAAACATTTACTTTCACATGACCTAAAACGGTTAATGTTATGCCTCCCTTAAGAGAATAATAATGATGCAGATTGAATTATGCCCTCATATTTCAATTATGAGAACTAGGTAGAATTATAGAAATCATATCCCACATGTTTACAGAATGGAGCAAAAAAAGTTCAAAATCCCGTTCAGTGCACACTGATCCACAAAATCAAGAACCTTTAATTTTCTCATAACAATGATAATACTAAATAAATTAAAAAAAAATTGGAATTTTTTGGGTGTTTACATTCTCCAAGCTTATGTATTTTCATCCACGAAAGCTCCAAATAAATAAGGGGAACAAATGAGGGTATTGAAAATTTATTTGAGCCTCCCACTCCAATGTGATCTCATAGATGTTATCATGCTTCGAACAAACTCCCACTATAGGAATCAACCTTACATGAAGTACCCTCTCTTGTCGATCCTCTATCTCTACCATGAACTCTAGAAACGTCACCCCATTATCGATGTACAGCTTGCCACAGTCGACAACCTGTGATGGATCATGCATGTAACTCCTCAACTGTGAAAAATGGAAAACATCAGGCACCCAGTGCATATTTAAGGGAATATCTAGACATTACACAACCTCACCATCTCGTCAGAGGATCTAGAAAATTAAAACAAACTTCAAGGATATCTTTCCCATGGAAAAACCTATATAACCCTTATTGGGGTGTGATTCATATAAGGGCATGGTCTCCCTCCTCAAACTCAAATGGTATCCATCTCTTGTTTGAAAAATTCATCTTCCGGCTCTGTGTAGTTTTCATCCTCTCCAAGATGATCTTCACCTACTAAATTTTAGCTCATACAAACTCTAGACCCATAATTGATTTTACCCCAGGATCTATCCACTCGAGAGGAGATCTGCATAGTCGCATGTACGTGGCCTCAGACGGAGCGATGCTCATGGTTGAGTGTTAATGGTTGTTTTATGCGAAAATCCACTAGTGGAAGGTGGTCCTCTTAACTGAGGAAAAATTCAAGGACACAGTCATGAAGCATTTCCTCTATTGTCTATATGGTAGGCGCCATCTGACCATCTATCTTAGGTTAAATGCTAGTGCATAAGGCTAGAAGAGTATTGAATGACTCCTGTAATCCCTTCCAGATGTGGGATATTTAATGACGGTCATGATATGAGACAATAGTTTATAGAACCCTTTGAATACGTACAATATTTTTTATGTATACATGCCCCAATCCCTCTACTGATCCCTTATCTAGAATAGTTAACATGTCGGTTGACATGGTGAGTTAGTCAACAATCACCAAGATGGAATCGTGTCCCCTGGACATATGTGGTAGCCCGGTCATGAAGTCCCTATAAATACCGTCCCACATCCACTCTGGTACCTCATGTGGCTAAGCTAAGCCTAATGGTACCGGATTCTCAGCCTTCATTTGCTGACAAGTGAGGCATTGTAATATGAACTACACCATTGCTTTCATTATCCATGACCACCAGTACTAATAGCTGTGGACCTTGTACTTCATCACCAAACTAGTATGTACCGAAAAAATTTATCTTTATAAATCCTTAAAACATACTAATGTTTTATCACTAGCACTATGATGCATCCTCTGAATAGAACGATGTACTCCCCACCTTCAGAAAAACCATAAGGAGCCTATCCTAATGATATCTGAGCAAGTTAGGCTTCACAGACTACATCCCCATGTTGTGCATCCCTAACATGCTGAAGGAGTGTGGTAGTTAATATAATAGACTGGACATAATCTGATCCATCACTATCTATAATAGATAACTGCAACACTACAAGCTCCTCTGTCGCCTCACTCAACAATTATATATCAGACCTCATACTGAGTGCATCTGCTACTACGTTCTACTACCCAAGAGTGTAGACTATCCCAAATACATAGTCTTAATGAGACTCTAGTTATCATTATTGTATTTGGTTTACGCCCTTCTATAATAAGATAACCCTGAGACTCTTGTTATCAGAGTATACTATTAAAATTATTTAATCAAGATGTACCACCACATCTTAAGGGAAAATACCATTGCTACAAACTCTAGGTCATGGGTAGCATAGTTCTGCTTGAGATGTCTCAGCTGTTGTGATCCATATGCGTTCACTGGTTGCTCTTGCATATGGAAAAACATTTTCTGGTCCCTGATGCATCACAGTATACTCTATACCCAATGTCCAATTCTAGTATCCTCAAGATGGAGGCACTAATCAGACTCTTCCTCAGCTCCTAAAATCTCTACTCGAATCTCTACATCCACACTATGGGCTGCCCCTTCTTTGGGAAGTCTTAAAATATGTCACAAATCAAGAAAAAGATGGTACAAATCTTCAGTAGTACCTATCCAATCATATAAATCAACGCACCTTGGTCACACTCATGGGTGGCTCCAAATAAATCATCGCATATATCTATTCCAGATCAACTGTAACTCTAGCCTTTGAAATATCATTCCCTAGGAAGTGGACATCTCGTATACAGAAGTAGCACTACGAGAGATTTCCATAAATCAAGTTCTCTACAAGTGTATCTAGAACTATATATAGGTGTGTGGTTTTCTCCTCCTCCAATACTAATTATATCAAGATGTCGTCAATGAAGACCGAAACAATGCTATCATGTTAGGCTTGGAATATCATGTTCTTGATCCCCATGAACACTTTCAGAGCATTCGTCATGCCGAAGGGAATTACCATGAACACATAATGGTCATACCGATATCTAAAGGACATCTTCGGTATGTCCACACCTATTTCCCTAAGATGATGACCACTTATCTAAGGTATATCTTCAAAAATCAATGTGCTCCCTTCAGCTGGTAGAAGAGACAATCAATCCATTATAGAGGATATTTGTTCATCATAGTCACCTTGTTCAAAAGTCTATAGTTTTGGAAAATCATCAAACTCTCATTTAACATCCTGGTGATGAAAATGAGGAATGCTGAGAGGAATCACTAAGCATTATGAACCTCTTCCTCTGCAAGTCTTCAAATTATACAAGAGACTCTCAATGCACTGTGGTGTCCATAAAAAATGTAGGTGTGGATTTCAGTTCCATCCTTGCATAAAAGACGATGTTGAAGTCTACCTCTATAGGAAGTGGTAGTCTTGAAACATCATCAATAAAGACATCAACATACTAGTCCACCAATATAGGATAACAAATACTTCTCACGATAACTGCATCGAGGGTTTGGCTAGCCAACTAATGAGTGAATGGATTCACCCTCCTCCAAGAAATTCAATCATATGATAAATGGTTCCCTCCTCTCCAGTGATGGAAAACTCGTTCCCCTCATCGTGGACACACCAAACATTGCCCCTAAAAATGTCTATCTGAGCATGGACCGTGTATAACCATTCCATACCCATGATGACATTGTAAGGCCGAGACGTTACTATAAGGGGATCCCAGAAAAAGATCTCACCTCCTAGAGTAATATCACATAGCCGAAACAAGTTTTTAATCATCGAATCATGTCCCATAGAAATATATAATCATAATTATCAAGAAAGTTGATCTATCAGGATATCTGAACTCCGAATGAGAGCTATGGGACTGGACGGATGTCTGGCACTTCTGTCAACAAGTACTACAACTAGGGTGGAGTAGAAAAATATCATACCTCGAATCATCTCTAAGGGACTGTGGTCATATTCCTCAGCATACTGAGGCTATGCTCATCACAATCCACCTGCTCCCTGAGGCTGGGGTGGAACACTTGGACTTGGTGATGATATAAGCTTAAATTACTTCCCAACGGCTGTTGTACGACTTGCTCCTCTACCACGTCTACCACCTTGCAAACCTACTTGGTCCAATATATACCTCTTCCTTCATAGTTCCTCGATGATATGCGGATCATCGGTATGGCGAGTTGGGCAGTTGTGAGCCATGTGCCCCTGGCCACCGCATGTGAAGTGTAGTATACTCCTTTGTTGTCCTAATCTACCATTTGAGCCCCACATCTCTAACCCCATGTCCTGAGGTCGTCCTATAGATTTCATGGTCAGAATGGACCTCTGTTTCATCTACCTATATCCTTCGGTAGATGACATGGATACTTGTCATCCGGTGGTGGCCCTCACACTTGGTGACTGCTCAGTTAATAATCACTCCACTTATAATGCTCGTTCGAGCACTCCAGCCTCCATCAGAACATTGAGGGATATCATCGGCTCTCAGATATATCACTGAAAACCCTTCTCAATGTTTTGGTTCCTGAATAATATGTCATGTACCATGTTGATGGAGTATCACAATTATTCATTGAATCCCATTGAATAATGGGAAACTGTTAGGCTTCACTTATATATGTTTTGGAGCTCCTAAATATGCATATAGAGAAGTTTCACTATAACAAACTCTGCCCCGAATAGGCTCTCAAAGTCAATCCAAGTCAGGTATACCTCATCATGTAACTAGAGCATTAGGTTACACCATCTCAATGTTGTTCTCTAGAAAAAACTAGATTATATGATCACCATCAACTCTGTTGGTGTCACAACTAGGCTGAAAACTCTTTCCACAACCTCCAGCCAGTCCTCTGCTACCTGGGGATGTGTCAAGACTCAAATAATCTGAGGCCTCACCTGTTGGAAATCTTGTAATTCACTTACTCGGTGTGCACTGTATTCTTGTGGGGGTGGTGAAAACAATATCCCAATGGGAAGTGGTGTATTTAGTGCACCACCCAAATGTTCTATAACTGTATGAGGGCCCCGTAGAAAGACCTCCTCGCTTAGTGGGTCATCATCATGATCTCATTGTAGATTCATGGTTGGATGTCTACATGGATACATCCTAAAAAGAAAGAGGTGTCCAAATGGTAATATGTTATACCTGGTGAGTTTATTTAAAAGAGATAAAAAGTAAAAGGTTTCCAAAACACATGAAAACAATTATTTTTGTGCACCGATTTAGAAATTATAAATTGTGGTCTCGGTGTATGGATACATTGGCAGTCACACCAACACTGGTCTCCCAGAATAGAAAACTAGTATCAAAATACTTACCAAAATTTCTCAATTGGAATGATCAGAGTCATAGTTCATTGGTAGTACCGACTCATCTAATTCCACATTGTCACAACCCATCTTCGGGGCCCATGTCTTTACTTCACCAATCCGGATTTCCATAGTCCAGGGGTTAGCGACTAGAAACACAAAGACATATCTCTGAATGTGGGAAGAAATTTCATTTAACCCGGTAAACTCATAGACCAATAGCACTAAATGATTCAATCCACATTGTAAAACTGCAGTAGTAAAATTGTGTATTGAATGTTAAGGGGTCAGAATAGAAGCTCAACTGAATTGATAAACTACAATAGAAAGAATATCATATGATCTTCTACCAATGATATTATCTGAAGGGTTGGTACATCTATGCCCATGCATGGGGTTTTATGCTTTATTTACCCCTTTTTTACATTTTTGATAATTATTAAAATAAAAACAATGCGTATGATGAGTTGATGCTTGTTCATTATTAAAATGTTGGAGGATATTACAGTGTTTTCTTTATGGTATTTATTAAATTTATGTAGTCCTTCAAATGAAATAATGCTAACGTGGAGGGAGATGGCCAAATTAGAAATTCCATGATCCTCAACAGTTTTCTTTTATGGTTGCGTTTTTTGTGGACAACCAGAAGTTACAGAGGCACACATTTGTACCATTCGCATGCCCAACAGAGGAGTGATGGGACGATGTCCAGCATTCAGCCGCATGAAGAGGTGCGCCGCCACGACTCTCCTGGGGGATAGAAGACATGGCCATGATAGGTTGTGACCTTGGAGGACGGACACCTGGTTGGGCTAAACCGTGACCACGACGGGAAGCGATGCTTGTGGAGGTGCACCCAAGCGGCATTCCGTGTTGGAAAACATGGGCAGCGAAGAAGCTACAGATGAAATGTACCGTGGTGCCTAGGATTTCTGTGGCACCTCACGGTGCAGCCAACATGTAGAGAAGGTTGAAATGGAAGGCATGGTCGGGTCCACTAACATCCTGAACATGTTCTAGATGTCACTATGTCGTGTCATGATAGAATGTAGCAGGCTTGCATCCAACGGCCGGGGTGATCCTGGCGGGCTGCACTACCAGGTATCTCAGCCTGAATAGTTCAACCGAGCAGGTCAAGCTTGCAGGTCCAATAGACCGAGCCGACTAGTCCAACATGCTAGACCCATGGAAGAGTGGGATGTATCTGACCCTACTGGGGTGGAATGGGCCCAACGGTCTAGTCCTTCTCGGATCGACATAAAATTAATGTAATGGTATGAGTGTGATGGGCCTTGGGCACATCCCATCAGGTAACCTTGCTTGGTATCTGGCATGGTCCCCGTGCTAGGTGGTTGCCCCCTTTCCGAATGGAAAATTCATTTGGGTTTATCAATTGGTCATGTCACATGGAGCTGCCCTCCAGTTAGCATGACCCATGGGGTGCATGTACCCTCAGTTGTGGCTTCAAAGCCACAACTCTTCACCAGGGGGTGCGACAACACGTTTCCTTCCACCGACATGGCCGGACGAGGGCTTTCCTCCCATGCTGACCACCGCGGTGCATACGGTTTCCCCCTCCATCCAAGTCCAGTGATAATTGGCCACTGTTGTCACCCGCTGATGTCGGTGCCTCACCGAAAAAAACATCCACGAGATATCGGGTGAGCTCATGTGGTCCATTGTCCCTTCTAAACGCACCTACGGTCCTCTATAGATGCTTCTGTCACTTCGTGTCTCATGGATTCATGTTGTCGTCGAGTTCAAACTTCTCCCACCAAGAACGCAACCAAAATAGAATCGGCAGAGGGTTTGGGCCTTGTTTGTTTGGCCCGCACCCTCCACATTAGCATCATAAGATGCAGGTAATAATTAAATAATCAAAGATAAACTGAAACCCATTCAATAATTCCACAATTCATAATGTTTTGCAAGAATGATGAAGAGAAATGATTTCTCATGCATTTAAACATCATCAGCCCTTACCTCAGAATTAGATAAGACATCATCGTTGTGGATGAAGAATCCATGCATGATGATGCTGTCGATGTTCACTGATCCTGGATTGATTCCTCCAACATTGCCATCCAAGCCTCCATTTTTCATTGCTTGAAGATGTTGCGACACTTCATTAGAGGTTCCTCCCTTTCGTTTCAAAAACCCAATCTCGAGCCACATTTAAATAGGGGGAAGTGAAATTAAGGGAGATAAATATTAATGAGGTACATTAATGAATAAACATCTCAACCCTCAATGTTGTGGTTACAAAATAGATGATTCCATCCATTAAATGTCTTGAAAACATAGTAGTTCCTCGCCCACCACCCAATAGTCTGTGGAAGAATAAAATTACATTTTATTGTTATTATATTATTCTTCTAAAGGTCGTAAAACAATCTTTTTCACCCAACCTACTATGGTCGAAGTTAAGCCCCCATTATGAGAAACTTGATACATCAGATTCAATGGTGACCTCATATTTTATGTCTGATAACTTGTTCAAAAGATAAATATTTTCACCTGCACAATTACTAAACATACCTAAATAATGTCCAAAATTTCGTTCTGTGCACACTGGGCCTCAGAATCATGCGCCGTTAATTTTTACTGGCTCGTAATAATCCCAAATAATTTAAAAAAAATTATATCGAATTTCAAGGACATTTCATGGTATCCATTATCAGTACTAATAATGTGCTTATAATGTTCCACGATAAAAAGTAAAAATAAAACTAAAAAAATATTTTTTAACAATTTCAATCCTTAAATAAATATAATTAAAATTGAACAAATTGAACATAAATTTTAATAATTCATATATAGTATATATTAAAATATCTACATATATTAAATAAATAAAATTATTTAATTTAACAAATAAAAATTAAAAATGATGAAATTAAAAAAAATATAAAACATTTAATTAATTAAACAATTAATCATTAAAATGAATAAATTTTATATACATATACATATACATTATATATTTTGGGAAATAGTATATATTAATTATAGTTATATAAATTTATATATAATTTAAAAAAAATAAAAAATGAATAAATTTAAAAAAAATTAATACTTTATTAATGATATTGTTATTGTCAAAAATGAATATTATATATATATATATATATTATAAATAGTAATAAATAATATATATTAAATATAAAAATATATAATATCAATAATATGTTAATTAAATACATATTAATCATTATTCCTTATTAATGTCGTTTGATTTTGAAATTTAACATATATCGAATATCGAGTATTATACATAGATTTAGAATTAATATATATATAAATATACAGAATTCGGTTTTACATAAAAATTCACTAAAAATTATATATTTATGCAATATATAGAAAGACATACACATAATATTTACGTAATTTATTCAAATTTTAGTATAGCTTAGTATTTCATTATAACATGTTACATTAAATATATGATGTTTTTATTTATACAAATTCTTTTTTATTTTTATTTCTATTGCTTTTAGTCAATTAATTTCTAATATTTTTTATATTTTTTAATTTATTTTTGTGTTTGATTATTTTATATTATTTATTCTTATTTATTTAATTACTATGTTTCAGTATTTTCAATATTTATTCATCATTACATAAATATATATATACACATATATTTATATAATTTATATTTAATTAATAAAATATATCCATGTTTTCAATTTTTTGAAATGTATTTATTTTTAATAACTAAATTTCAAACATTTTGAAAATGCATGTATTTAATAGTATATATGCACTAATAAATATAATAATATATTTTTAAATAAAATTTAAACAAAATACTAAATTTATAAATGGATATTTACTATATTTATAAATATATATTAATAATTAATATAAATAACGAATTATTAATTTGTAAATAATTATTTACATAATTATAAATAAATAATTACATATAATAACTAATTATATAATTATAATAAATTTAATTAAATATAACCTTTATCATCGCAAAAATTGTAGCGCTGATAGAGATCGATCTTTTTCAGTGCTAAATAAGCACTAATAAAGGTCCATCAATATTAGTGCTAAAAAATATCTATTAAAATGAATCATTCTCAGATCAAATAATTTATCATTGATAATGATTTATTTATCATAACTTTTTTTGGTGATAAATCTTGATATTTATCAGTGCATTTTTTTCAGTTATAAATATACCTTTTAACAGCTCTTATAAATTATAAGATGATAATATGGATTTTTATAATCACTTTTTTGAAAGTGATTTTATTTGTTTTCCAGATCTACATAAAACAACCCTTACTAGCACCCAGTCAGTTGTAATTATAATGCTCTCTTGGAGCTCTTCATATTCCGGTGTGACTCCTCTACATTCCCTTAAAGGAATAAAGGTTTAGATCCATTTTTTTTTATTTTCAACATATCATCTATCATTTTTGGGCCTTTTGGGATATGCATTTTTTAATTTTGTGCTATTCTTAACAACGAATATTCCTAAATCATGTCTCCGTGCTACTACATATGAATCTCTTCTAGGATAATGTAAAGATAATAATGTCAAACCGTGAAATTAGACACCATTTTGTATGTACTGTTATTATAAAAAGATTCATATTATTCCTAGATTATTTTATTACCCATATTCTAATGAATAAACAAACAAAAACCAATCCCCCCCACAGTCAGCTAAGGGTGGTGAGGGTGGGCCAGCCTTTGGGGCATGGTTGCTGGGTGAATTCCATAGTCCAAATATTTTACTAGAATTTCCTTTGTACAGTTGTCTACAATACTTACTGGTTTACAAAATTTTTAAAAATACAAAATACCATCAAGCACTTCTTCCTTACAATCTTTTCTCGTTAGGAAATGAGTTCAAATCATGATGGATTTCAAGACAATTATTTCAAAATCAAATGAATAGAAAGATGTAGTGTGGGTTATAGTGGACCAAATAACTATGATTAACAACATATTACATATTAATGAAGATTACTAAATTTATTAAATAGATTAATTATAAATTAAGGTGAGATTAATGATTCATGGTGTCCCATATAGTGTTATATTCAATAAGGATATAGTGATTTTTACCAGGTAAAAGAAAGGATAAAAATTTTCAATGAGGTTATTGGTGAAATTTTTTACGTCCATTATTCCCCAAAATAATGTTGAATCTAATTAGACTATGATGATATTGGATGATATTCCTTTAGCATTAATTATTGACTTCAAGGTCACAAAGATTAATTTCAATTTCATGGTGGATTTCACTTATAAAAAACTCTTCAATAACCTATCTAGATGGACCCGTATTAGGAATTATATTAAATACATTTTCAAAAAAGTTTTTATAGGGTAATGATAAAATATTATCGTATAAATAACCCTAGTCTAATCTACGAAATATAAGACTGAGTGAAATTAATTAAAAAATATTTTTAAACTACTCAAATTCAACTAATGTCCTATAGTAAACGTTAGTAGTGACCCTTATAATTTAATGTTAATGAACATGTGTTTATTTATGATTCCTTGATATTGGATCACTAATAGATAATAAATATAGGAAAATAGCCTCAAAATACATAAAACCTTATGAAATTCTTGGAAAAGACTATGACAATTCTTAACAGACAGCCTTACAAATATGAAAACCCAATGGTTGAATCTATTCTCTAAATAATATGTTTCAATAATATTTAGTATAAGATAATTGAGGATATGGTGGTTTTAAATTCCCCATCCGATCAAATCATGTAACACCCTTTAATTTTTTTTATAATTGTCTTATTTTGATGTTTATTTTATGTTTAAGGGGTGTTAAAAGAGGGGTTATATAATTGTTTAGGAGTGATTGGGAAAGAGATATAGGTAAACTTTTGTTGTAGGCCTTGAGTACGTGATGTAATGGAACAAGGTAACTATTTATAGGTTTGTGTATGAAGGGCCACTGTTAGAACAACTAAGAATTTTATGGCCTAATATTATGTATATTGTGGTATTTTTGATATTTGATTTTTGTTGGTGGTTTTGGTATTATTTAACAAAGAAAACTCATATAAGAAGTAAACTATAAACCACTACAATATATCTATCTTAATCAATGCTACTAGTTCCTCATTCCGGGGGTTTATTAAAAAGTATGTCTTGTTTTGTTATCAGTTTGGTGAGTATGATTTTAAAATTGAAATTATTGTTGACGATAAATTTTTTTCATTAAATTGGAATCAGATTGAAAAAAAAAACTATTTTAGGGAAAATGTTTTGTATTGAAAATTTGGAAAATTCTAGTGTTTGTTTATAATGTTGTTATTATAACCCTAAATATTCCTTATCATCATTTGTACATGTCTGTGTATTAGTGGAATTGATTCTGAACCTGATTTTATGAAATTTTTTTGTTATTCAGAAAATGATTCCCATAAAGGTAACCAAAATTTCTTGTAGGTCATTTTATGTTTAAGGTTCTCCACAGTTGTTCCACAACATTCGTGAAAATCAAGGTTATCTATATTTAGTGATGGGGCTAGAGGAAGATTGAAATATATTTAGAGTGTTTAGAACTCTCAAATTCATTAGAAATAGTGTTGTTCTTGGTCTTCTTCGGGGTCATACTATGGAAGAATTGGATTTGTTTCCCCAACTAACGATGAATGTTAAGATTACATGGATTGTTTTTATGTCCATTGTGTATGGTGGATTATACCTAATTTGGTAAATATGATGAAAATGTATGAAAACATTTTTTTTCAATTATGTTTAGCATTTTGTGAAGGCTTATGTTGATAAATTCAATGAACTAGTTTTCTTTTCTCCATATGTTGTGTCACAAGATCTATTTAAAGATTAACTATTCATTATGGGTTTTCATATAGGGATTATAGAACGTGTCCTATTTTCCAAGGATCCCCATTTTGAGAACATATTGGATGAATTATTTTTGGGTGAGGTGTTGTGAAAGATAAATACAACTCATTTTCTTCATTTTTGTCACCAATGCTCTGGTGAAGACGTTTGATTTCTACACATTTTTGTTGTTGGTGTTTTCAGTAAAACATTAATTATAATATTTTAATGAATTGATCCATTTTAAGTTCAAATGGTTATTTTTTTCTTATCTTGATACTTTAATGGTTATGATTTCAGGAATTAGTTCCTCTCTTTCGATCGTTCTTGTTTGGAAATGTTTATTTTTGGGGTAGTCAAACTTTTAACTTTGTGTGAGGGTTTATTGTTTGGTTCGAGATATCTTTGATGTTTACAAATCAACCAGACGACATTCAAACACAGAATGTGTCCAATATGACTCCAAGTACCACATTTTAATATTATTTGAAATTATTTTTAATAAAAAATTTATACTATGTCAATGTGTCCATTATTTGTTTAATATCATTATATGAATTATAAAATAATCCCGCAATAAAAAATGATGAAAAACACTTATATTTTATTAGTAATTTATTGAATCAATTAATATATAATTTTTTATTTTCAGGAATCCACCACATGTCTAACCAAAAGATGATGTGGTTTGTATCAGTAGAAGTAAAAGTTTCATGTTTAAAATGACATTTTATTAAAAAAAATAGATTACTCAAAACCAAGAAAATACATTCATATTTTTTTTGATACATTAGAAAAAAAATAAAAATGTGACTTTTAATGTTTAGTAATAAATCACACATCAATTTTATTCACGGTGTGACTGGTATGCCTCTAAGTGAATGTTTTTATTTATAATTGACATCAATTTTATTAAAAAGGCCAACTAACCTACCAAAAACTCTGAAAACACATTCAATTTGTATCAATACATTATGATCATGATCTATAAGCCATGTCTGAAAGAAATGGATCAATTGAACCTCAATTCGATAAAAAATGCGACCAGTATGAGTGATGGTGCATGAGTCATATTTAAAATGGATTTTTATTAAAAAAGACATTTGAAGTACTGAAAATTAATCAGAATTATTAATAATGTTTTAATAAATTATTAAATGATTATATAATTCATTTGAGACATGTAATAATAATCCACACATCAATCCAATGTACGGTGTGACAGGTATGACTCAGAGTGAATCTTTTAATTTAAAATTGAAATAAAATTTATTAAAATGGACAATTGTCCTACGCAAAACCGAGAAAACCCATTATGCTTGATTACATGCATTACAAAAAAATATTAAATTCATGTATGATGTATAGGAATTAGTTGTGCCTCATTATAATACATGATGTTCCTAGTATGAATAAAAGTGCACGTGATCAGTTTAAAATCAATATTTTACTTTCACAAATATCACTCAATAGAAAACTAATCCAACATGATTGTATATTCTCAAAACAATAGGAAAATGATTCGTAAGTCATTTGTGACATGTTGGAATTCTTTTCACATCAAAATGATACATGATGTGTTTGTAATGAGTCAAATGTGCCGATTTCAAATTAAAAATGGTTTTTTTGTAAAAAAGCAAATTGAGATAATCAAAATTGAGAAATAACATTAAGATTGTTTTTATAAATTTACAAAATGTTCCAAAAGTAAATTTGAGACACATTTTAATCAGATCTACCTCAATCCTATTAATGGTGTTAATTTTAATACTCTATGTGGTACTTTTTTTTAAATTGACATCAATATTGGCATTATTAACAATTTCTGTTAATTTATTTTTTTATATTATTACAAACGTAAGAATTTTTTTTATATAGGTGAGTTCATTTTTCTCAAGGGTGGGGGGGGGGGGTTGTTTTAAAATAACCTAAGTCAGTTCAGGATTAAAATATAATGTAACATCGATGTTTTTTAATTTACGTAATAATTTGTATTTATATAATTTTGTGAACAACTGTTTTAAATGATTATTTTATAGTGTTTTTTTGTTTGTTATGTAAATTAAATTTCAATTAAATCCTCTATTAGGATATTTTTATTGATATTTGGTGTGTTTTTGGGTTATGTGATGTGTAGTTAAAAAAAAATGCAATTATAATAGCCCATACATTATATGTAGATATTACTTCAACTTTTAACAATTGTTATTACATTACATAACTAAAACCATGCGAGTACCATATATGTTTGTTGTCTTTTGAATATGAGAATCATAAAGAACTAGTTCATAAAACATCCATTTTGTCTCCCACTTATTTGTTCATAACTAGAGTACTTTTTGAAATTTCATACTCAATAGCCTTCTTTGTCATCTGGGAGAATGATACAAATGAAAGGGTGAGGTGATATTCTCATTAAGGGTGAACAAGGGAAATATCAATCATATCATAATAAAAAGAAAATCACAATTTAAAAAATCATCATACATTTATATGATCGTAATATCTTTTCATGGGACAGATCATAAAAGTTTAATGTTATCACAATATTCATAACATAACAGATGACATTTCTTGGAAAATACACATAAGAAAAGAACATAATTTCATATTAGTCAATGCTTGTTTCAATGACCATCGTAGAGGATAAATGCAATTAATGAACTGTCTTCACACCTTGTTCCAGTTCTATATTACTGAACCTGATTTACATGTTAATCTAGTCAAGTCTATATCATGTGATACAAAATTTACTAAATTAATTTGAGGGAGATATAGGACCCACCCATCTCATAATGAAATTGTTTTTTCATGTTCTTGGAAAAAAATCATTCATCATATCCAAACACGTGATATAAATAGGACTTCATCAACATCATTCGATTATTATTAATATAAATCAAATTGATTTCTAAAAAAACATAGTAAAATATTTATAAAAACAAGGTTATAAATATATACCTATTTAAATAGTGTCATCCTAGATGGAAAATAATTTTTTTAAAACACAGGAAATTAATTCTGAGGATAATATCATTTCTTCTTCAAAAAACATTTTCCATCAGGGAAATTCCACAAAATTTTATAATAAGTAGTTTTATGTGAAATTAACCTTATAATATTATAGGGTATGCTTCATGGAAATAATTCATTATTAAATCATTATGATATGGACATTTCATACATGTTGGAAAACATTTTCATAATATTTTTGTAGGAAAAGTCAATAATTGCCTCGTACTTAAAGGGAAATAATAATCCATTCATACTGTGTAGTGAAAAATAACCAATAAGTAAAATTATATATGTACCTAATGAATATTTTGAAATAAATAATCAGGAAACATGGTTTTGGCTGGAAAATATACCCCTGAAAATACTTGCGAATAAACAATCTCAGATAAAAATCAGATTGGCAATGTTATCCATTACCTTATGTTGGATATGATTCTTATGTACTTGAACCTATAATATAAAGATTTAAAAATTGTTTCGGATTTAATCTAGAATCATAATTATTTTTATGATAACATTCATGATCATATTTTTATCCTTTTTTCTTGTATCATATCATTGTTACTCATAATTTGGGTATTGAATCTTTTATTTTATCATACATGTTTTGTCAGATAAGTTTTTATTCATATTTTTAGGTTAAATTAATATAATTTTCATAATGGTATTATTATTATATATATCATATTTATTCATTAATATAATTTATATAGTAATTATTTAACGGAGATTATGTGGAACAAATAGCATCGCACTGTATAGATGATAAGTTGTACATACACACAAACAACGATATCGTTCCCATAATTATTGAATAGTATTGAAGTGGATGGTTTATATAATATCTGAATAAATATAATTTTATATTAATAATATATATATTTATTAAGTCCATCATTATATCCATTCATGTAAGATGGTGCTAAAAAGGGATTACACCACAACATAGAGACGGTAAGCCGTAAGTATACACCCGTTGTGACTTCATTTTCTATAGGAGTTATTGAAGGTGGAATATAGTTTTTTAATAATTATAATAAAATAACATTATATTAGTGATATTTATGATATTAATTTATAGTGAAAAAACTAATGAATTTGATGTAGAAGATTAAATAATTTTGATAGAATCGGTAGAAGTGATTACCTCTTCATTGATGTGATTCCACTAAATCAATTCTTATCGAACTATGTTTTTTCTTTAAAGATGAAAAGTACCTCTAAAATGAAGATAGGAGATTGAGAAAGAAAACAGTCAGGGTATGCCAGTGAATAAAGGCTCAAAATGAAGTGAATTGGTGATGGAGGAGGTTTGATTTTTAAAATTGAGGTCAGGGAACTTTCAGAGACTCAATAAATTATAATTTATACTAAAAGAAAACAACACCAACAAACTTCCAAAATGTCCCAATTTTTAAATTCAGATGAGATATGGTTTTAATCATATGAACCAAAAAAATTTGGACAAGTTATTTTGTCAATTTAATCCATATATTGTTAATTGACACTTATTCTATTTATTTTTAATTTTGGTAATTTCATTCTAAATATTTAATGGTTATATATATTATTTAATATGTTGAAAGATAAATTTTTTTGGAAACATTATGTAATTTTTGACCTTATAATTATAATTTTGTAATTTTAAATTAGTTTTATGATATTTAAATAATTTAATAAAATTATATTTTTATAAAATATCAATAATGTTCATTTTGACAGTAATCGTTTTTTATTATTCTAAATAAAATCCACAATGAATATATATTCAAAAAAAAATTAAATATACTCCAAAAATTTCAAATTCACATAAAAAATTGATTGATAACCTTGATTAATTCAAATTATATCTCTTTTAATATTTTTAAAGTATTGTATTTGATATTTCTATTAATAATATATATTTTGTGTCACTATAGTGTCAACCTTAATGGTAATTATTTAATTTATAAACATTGAAAACAAATTTATATGATGTATTTAATTCTTTCAGATTACCGAATTCATTCTATTGTCTATATTATCTCTATGTAATCAATATATTAAAATTAATATAATTATACTAAATGAGATTGTGAAATTTTGTCACATTCATTAATTTTTATTATATTAATTTCATATTCATAGGTATATGGCCATTAAGATAATAAATTTAGAGAAATAAATGATAAGGTTCTAATTTATACATCCAATCAGATTTTCACAGGTGTTTAGACAATTTTATAATAATAGTTTTAACTTAAAATACCAGATTTTCCTTCATCCATGGTAATAAAAATAATTACCAAAGTAACCATTCATAATTCCATCAAAAAATGTATCTTAATAACATAGTTTTGGAGAACTAATTTAAAATATTGATTCCATTTTCAGAAATTTAAAACACTGAACATATAGTAATTAATTTAAAATCAATAATGTTTTTGGAATGTGAGAATGGGTTTTAAAAGATAAAACATTGAAAAATATTGAAATGATTTTACATATGAATTAAATGTAGAATTATTTCTAATTAACTAAGTTACATTAAATGATAAAAATTAATTTTAGTTATACCTTAAAAACAATCAATATAAAAATTTATCCATATAAATTATCAAGATGGAAAAATTTGTTTCACCTAAAATGTAGAATGTTTTTACTATTCATCAAAAGTTGATTGTTTTCAAAAAATATCATAAATTCATCCAATGTAAATTTATATATACCTCATTAAAATAATATTGTTATGTTGACTTATAAAAATTATTAATTTATCATAGTCTTAACAATAAAGGGGTTTTCCATACAAAGGTGTAAGAATACCATTTAAAAAAATTAGGTATTTATATAACAAATCAGATTGTTTTCACAACCTATGATTAAAATATCCATTGATGAATATAAAAATATATTTTTATTTATATAACACATATATCTCATTAATTTAATTACCAATTACTATTAATTAAAAAATACTGATATCTAATTTATATTTTCCCATGAAAGACAATGAATTCACAAAGCATTATCATATGATTTTTATAATCATTACCACTAACATAACATCTTGGATATATTGGTAATTTTATACTAATAGAATATCATTGTTCGAGTAAACTCATCATTTTATGAAAACGATGCTAATGATGAATAAAAAGATTTTAAAGAATATATTTAATAAAATACATCTTAGTGTTACATTCTACCACCCCTAAACTGAATTTCTCTTTTGAAATTCGTCATATGGAGTCAAATAGATGAGGATATCTCTCTCTCTCATAATATCCTCATGTTTCAATATAGCTTATTAGATTTTATGGTTCCACTATTAAACATTATCAATGAATGTCATCTTTTCTCATTGAAATTTTTTATTATGATCCAAAATCTATATTGGCTATTCTTCTTAAGAAATATCATTATCCAAAGGTACGAATTATGAGATTAGTACATGTGAAGGACCAAGTATGTACTTTCTCATGTGGGATACATGGAACACATCACAATCATGGATGAAATTTTTTTATGTTCCAATCGGTATGTTATCTTACCAACATGATCAATTATTTTAAAAGGATCAATTTTACTAGGGCCCAACATTACCTTCCATCCAAATCTCATTACTCTCTTATAGGGAGATATTCATAAAAACACCTTATGAATAACATCAAACTCTTGGCCTTTTCTTTGTTTTTCAGTATTACTATTTTGTTGACCATAACATTCTCTTCTGTGTTATTTAATGGATCTATCCCTTTATTCCATTTCGTCAACAATTTTAGATCCTAATATATTTTATTCCTCATCATCATCCCACCAAGATGGATAACTACACTTCATTCAATATAGGGATTTATTAACAGTCATCTGAATACCAGAGGAAAAGCTTTTTTTGTATCAATATTATAGCCTATGTAGGTGTGTATACCAAAAATGATTGAAATAATTAGGGAAATATCTCAATAGTTCTTCTAGAGTTCAAATTGTCCCCTCAGACTGATCATTTGTCTGAGGATGATAAGTAATGATGAATCCTAACTCTATATCGAGAGCGTACTGATTTCTTTTCTAGAACATTGAGGTAAACCTAAAATACTGATCCGATATAATGTAATGTGTTACAACATTTATTATTACATATTCTTTTTCATATATAATGTTAACAAGATCAAGAGTGAAATCCTCTTTAATAGCAATGAATTGTGTCATATTAGTATGTCGATCAATTATTCCAAAGATATCATTATATCATTTGGATGTTTTGGGAATTACAATTAAAAATTCCAATGTTATATTTCCAATTTTTATTATGGTATAGTTAATTGTTTTAAAATATCCTTATAATTATGCCTCTCAACCATAAATTGCTAACAATCCAAGCACCAAGATACATATTGAGCTATATCTCTTTTTATTCAATTGCACCCTCGATAATATTTTAGGTGTCTACATGTCTTTATTATTATAGGGTTAATATATAATTAAGAACAATAGACCTCAAACAATATAGCCTTATTTTATTCTTGTATGGTAGAAATACAAATACAGGTCCAGGTCATTATTATTCCATTAAAATCCTAGTTGAATTCTGGAAAATTTTTCTTTTTTTATTGTTCCTCTACATATTCCATTATCGCCTCCTTAATCATCTCATGTATAGATGGTTAAACATTCAATTGAAAAAGATAATATTTTTTACACTCCATTAAAATTTCAATATTGATCCTTTGAAAATCTATAAATATTGGATCATTCTTGATCATCATTATAGAGAAGCTATCATGGTCTTTTCAAAACAATGTATATGCCACATTTTTTGCATTTCGAGGGTGGTATTGTATTGAGAAATATTAATTTTTAATCAACTCCAACTATATTATTTAGCGCATATTCATTTATTTTGGTGTGAAAAATAAAAATTAAACTTTTATGATCACTATAAATATCACGCCTTTCACCATAAAGATAATGCATTCATATCATTAATGCAAATATTTCATCAGTAACTCCAAATTATGAGTTGGCTAAATTTTCACCAGAATTTACAATTAATATGAGGCATAAGCTATCACTATATCATTTTTTATGATAACACATATCATCCCCTTCATGGATGCATCATTGTATATTAAATTCCATTCCCCACTACAAGGAACTGTGAGAAAAGGTGCACTAGATATCCTTTTTTAGGTCTTTGAAAATATATTTACATATCTCCATCCAAATCAACATAACCTCTTTTTGAATCAACTTGTTGAATGGATTAGATAATCATGAAAAATCATTCATAAAAAAAGTAATAATATACACCCAAACCATGAAATATTCATATCTCAATTAGCATTTTTGGTCTCGACCATATTCCAATAACCTCTATTTTTTCTAGATTAACAGATACCCTCTCTCTTGAAATCATGTGACCCATGAATGAATCATTATGAATCCAAAATTTAGACATGGAAAATATTCCAATATGCTTATCCTTTCTTATCATCCTCAGTACCATTCTCATGTGTTATACATTTTCTTCATTTTCATTTTAATAGATAAGAATATTATCTATAAAAGCTTCCAAAAATCGATCATGATAGACTCTAAATACAATATTCATTAGATCCATGTTTATAGTGGGGGAAATAGTAAGGCCAAATTGAATCACTATAAATTCATTGTGTCCATACGTTGTATGGAATATCATCTTGGTATATCCCCATTTGGACCTTAATTAATGATATATTGAAATAATATAAATTTTTCAAAAGAATTGTGGTCTGCATAGATGATAATATTAGTCATCAACACAGGTAAGTGGATATTTTTTCTTGATAGTGATCTTGTTATGTTTTTAATTATCATTGTAGAGTATCATTAATTTATCATTATTCTTATCAAACAGAGTAGGGTATCCCCAATGTGATGCACTAGGGGGTATGAATAGCTTATCAATATTCTCCTTGAATTCCTTATTCAATTAATGAAACTAAATCTGGTCCATTCTAAATGTTTTATTTTATCTATTCATAGCACCCGATATGAGTTCTATTGAAAACTCAAATTCAGGATTTGGAATAAGATCAGACTATTCCATCTGAAAGACATCCTCAAACTCCAGTAAAACAGGTGTATTCTATATCATGAATTTATCGCAAACCATTTCATATTAATAATATCCATTTATAAGAATCAATACCCGCAATATTGATGGATATTCTACTAGATGGTTATATTCAACATTTCAATGAAAGATGATCATAGATTGATCGAGAATATGAAATGTCACTTCCCTTCCATGGAAAACAATATGAATTCCATGTAAAGGAATCAAATCCATGAATATAATCACATCAACATACACTATAGGATGGATCCAATGTTTTTTAGCATGCACGTCCCCACGTACATCATCTGGAGAATTATTATATACTTTTGATGTGACTGTTGTTCCATTATGAGTTTTGTAGCTAACTGAGCATCTAAATATTGAGTTAATATGACAATACCATTTGAATATATTTCATAAAAGAAATAGTGGATGGATATTTTATCAAATATATCATTTTTTACTTTTAACTGGATGATAGGTGTACCTATCACCACTTCTGTATCATACTCCAAGTCATCGACAGTGATTTCATGTGACATTCCAACATCTTGGTCCTTAATTGTTTTGACGTAAATCATAATCATTAACCCTTTTATTAAGGAATTCATTGGAAAAACTCCTCATTTCCTTTCACTTCTTTCATTGATGTGTAGAAATTAAATTCTGTGTAGCATTTTATTTGTTAGCATCATTATTAATATTTTTTCTTATCACCTTAGAATTTAACATCACAATGACCTTCTTTTCCACAAATATATAATTTATAAGACTCTTTATGAAATTTTCTTCCATGTTTCATTCCACACATTTAGCATAATGATATAATCATCTACTATTTTGTGTGGTCTTTATATTTTCCTTTCAATTCCATTTTTCTCCTCATATCAAATCCATATGAAAAATGAGTTTATCCAATTTCTATCTCACCATTAAGAACATGTAGAAAAATTTTGTCATAACTACGGAATTCACTTATGTGAAATTCCATTCCAATACTAGTTATTAATCCATTAATTAATGAATAAATTTTACACTCAAGTTTCATAATAATTCCACAATCATACCTTGAATTTGTGATAAAATATAATCAAATGGGTTCCAAAATATTTATTATCCTTTTGATTATGTTCAAGGAACTCTTTCTCCATAACTGTTCAAATAATATGATGGAATTACTTATTGAAAAATGAGTTCTTGAACATGTCCCATTCAATGGACTAAATTTAAACTTATTTCCTTTAATTCTTGTTAATATTCCACCATTGATCATATGCAACTTCAAAATGTTATATTGGTATGATGACTTTATCATATTTAGAACATTGTGGAACTAGAAAAATCTTTTTACTGGTAATGATACATTGACCATCAACTAATAAAATAGAATTCCTAGTTGATGAAGGTGAAAATTGCCTTATGAAGGATTCAACATAATGTTTCTTCCACTTTTTCTCGTTTGGAAATCCGATATGATTCGTAGCTTGAGAATGTTATGTGAGCATGGAATCATGATATTTTGGTCCAGGTCAAATAACATTTGGTTTCTTTGAGGGTCCATCATTAGATTTCCTGTCTCATTCAACATTAAAGAGGTTCCTTCAATTTCCATCCATTGAAAAATACAATGAAGTGTAGTGTGAGAAACACTAATCATAATTGGAAAACCACATAATTCAATTATAATATTTCAATTTATAAAACATTATTATTTATCCTATGTTATTGAGGAACATCACTAAAATACAAGGATATAGTTGGGACATATACATATATATATATCATAAGGGTTCTTACGACGGTTCTCTATTCCTAGTATCAAAATCATAATAATATAACTGATATGATACAAACTATAAAACCCATAAATTACATATATATATTATGTCATCATTAATCAATATTTATTACATAACCTAAAAAACCCACACTAGGACATTATAGGTTTAGTGTCTTTAGAAACTAGGAAACATAAAAAATTGGTTTATAAAACATCCATATTTTCTCCCACTTATTTCTTCATAACTACACTCCATTTTTATATAACATACTTAATATCCATATTAATGACATGGGGAATAGAAACATACGAAAGAGTGTGATCAATTTCTTAATAAGTATAAACAAGGCAAATATCAATCACATAACAATTATATGATTCTAAAATTGAAAAATAATATCCAGTATAAAAAAAATAAAAATATCATATCATGGGACAAATAATAAAATTTCATTTTTTCCCAATAGTCATAACATAAACCATAAAATAAAATGTCTTTCTTAAACATTATTTCATCATAATTGATATAAACAAAATGGACTAAATAAAAAACACAAAATAAAATAATAGAAATAATAGGGTTAAAAAAATTACCCTATTTAAAAAGTGTCCTCTTAGATGGAAAATAATATTAAGAAAACACTTTAAATTAATTCCTAAGGAAAATATCCTTCATTTTAAAAAAATCATTTGCAAAAATGAATCACAATTTTAAAAGAATTAATTTTATGTGAAAATAACCATGTAATCATCTAAGTGAATATTCAAGGAAATAAGTCATTATGAAAGCCTAAAAATAATTTCAGGCCATATAATTAAATAAATATTATTCTCATACTTTTTCAAGAAATTAAAAATGAACATCATGCTGAAAATGAAAAAAGATTACATCAATAACATTTATTAAAAAAATTCAACAATATGTAAAATAATAGGACATAAAAATATTTTGAGATACATATTTAGGAAATATAGAAGTGGAAAAAAATATTCCCCAATAAATACTTTCGAATAAACAATCATGTATAAAAATGATATTTGAATAGTTTTCAATTACCTTAGGTCCCATACACTATATATGTATACAAACATTCAATATAATAATTTATATAATGTTAATTATTTATTAAAAATTTATAATAATTTGTATGATAACATTTATGAACATATTTTCATCCGTTTATTAGTATAATTTCATTGTTACTCATTATTCGGGTATTAATGAATTTATCTTCTTTTGCATGTTTTTTCAGATATGTTCATATTCCTCTTTTCAGGAAACAATTTTATCATTTAAAGAATTGTGTTATTAAATTATATATCATATTGATTCATTAAATTCATTTATATAATCATTATTTAATATAGATTATAGAGAACAAATCACATCACACTGTGGAGATGGTAAGCTGTATATGTGCACGAGTGACTATATCATTCCGATAATTGTATAATGGTCCTGAAGAGGATGATGTATAGTATCTCAGAATAAGTATCATTTTATTTTAATCATATATATTTATTTTATTTCATCATTATACCCATTCATGTAATATGATGGTGAAAAATGGATTACATCATGACGTGGAGACGGTAAGCCATACGTACGCACACATTATTATTTCATTTTATATGGGATTAATAAAAGCTGAAATATATATGTTTCATATTTCCAATAACAAATAATTATTGGAGTCATACTGATGTTAGTACTTTATCATTATACAACTAGGAAATAGGATGTTGAAGAATAAATAATATTTAATGAATCGATAAAATACATTACATTATGCTCGACGTGCTTACTATAAATATCTTATTAGAGCACTAGAGATTGTATTTGGTGATGACCAGAAAAATTGGAATGAAAATAAAGAAGTTGATAATATAAATGGTCAGGGTATGGACGAGCATGAAGGCTCAAAATGAATTAAATTAATTTGGGAGGAAGTGGCCTTATATAATTGAGGTGAGGGGAACTTTTTGATACATCATAAATAATTATTTATAATAAAATAAAACCCTTCCCAAGAACAACCAAAATTACCCAATTTAGAAAATGAGACCAGATTGGATATTAATATTATCAAATAATAAATTTTGGACATGTTCATTTTTCAATATAATCCAAATCATTTTTTACACTATGTTGTTCAATTTAATTTCAATTGTTGTAATTACATTGTAAATATAAAATAGTTATAAATATTAATCTATATTAGGATAATTGAACTTAAATAGATATATAATGGCATTTTAGACCTAATAAATACCACTTTGTTATTTTTAAATATTTTTATTGTTTTTAAATAATTTAATAATATGTTATTTATATTAAATATCAATAGTATTAATTTTGACACTATTTAAGTTTTTTATTTCAAATAAAATGCCAAAAAATATTTCATCAAAAGAAAACATTGAATATACTCTATACATGTAACAATAACATATAATATTCATTGAGAACCTGAATTAATTTAAATTATATTTATTTTTATACATTTACAATAATTTTTTTGATATTTATATTAATAAAATAATTTCTTCATCATCATTTTGTCATCATTAATGTTAATTATTTAATTTATTAAAATTATAAAAAATTATATATGATGGAGGTAATTCATTATGATTTCGAGATACCTTCTATAATTGGTATTATATCTTCTGTATCCATTTATTAAAAATAATATGCTTATATAAAATGACATTGTGTCAATTTGTACCATTCTTTAGTATTATTTATATTAATATAATATTTATAGGTATGTGGCCATTAATTTATTACATTTATAATAATAGATTATAAGGGTCTAATATAGTCATCCAATTATATTTTTATAGGTTTTTTGGTATTTTTAAAATATTATTTTTTCCTCGAATTACCATATATAGAATCAACCATATTAATAAAAATAAATAACAATGTTACTATTCATAATTCACAAAAAATAAAAGTATTGTGTAATATTTATTTGGAGATAATGACTGCTAATATGGATCCCATTTTTAAAAATTCCAAATATATAAGTTTCCGTAATTATTTTCAAATTAGTCCAATTTCAGAATGAGAGAACATGTTTCTAAAAGTTAAAACATTGAAGAAGATTGAAATCCTTTTACATATGAATTCAATGTAATATTAATTGTGATGGAAAAAATTATATTTAATGATAAGAAATATATTATATTTATTCTCTAAATCCATTCAATATTATACTTTAACTATATATATTTTCTTGATGAAAGTAGTTATTTCCACTTAGAATTTAGTATGTTTTTACTATTCATCAAATTATGAATGTTTTCAATAAAAAATCATAAATTATTATAAAATAAAATTTTATGTCACTCTTTAAAAGTACGTGTTTATTTTTTCACATAAACTATATTAATGTGACATATTCTTAATCATATAAGGGTTCTCTATTCAATTGTTCTAGATTACACTTTTAGAAAATGTTTGTTTTTATACAACAAATAGTATTTATTAACACCATATCATTAAAATATCCATTGGATAGATATAAGAATATTTTATTAAGTATTTAACATATATATCTCATTAATTTTATTAAGAATATTAATTCACTAAAAAATATAAATATCAAATTTATATTTTTCATTATTAGAAAATGAATTCATAATTCATTTTCATGAGTTATTAATGTTCTCACTATCCTAATGACTAGCATATAATAGTAATTTTCTTCTATGGGAATCTTGCGAATTGTTTAAACACAATATTTCATGTAAAGAAATATACTAAGGAATAAAAATTAATTAATGAAAATATTTTTTTATAAATATTAATGTGTTACAACTATGGTACTACAATCTTGTTTTATAGCACACTATATTATGGTCCTTTATCAGTTCATTTAAAACCAATTATGAAGCCTATATTTATAATTGATTTTGTGGTTCTAATAATGGTAATCTTTATTGGAGCTTTTATAATTGCCACTAATAGACTATATATATTCTTATTCATGATCACTGATAAATGGCTGGGCTTTTGAATTATTTCATGTCGTCATCACTTTTCATGTGCTGATAGAGATCATTTCGAGCACTATTAGAGGATTATTTTATAGTTGTGCAAAAAACTCTGTTGTAGGTCATCAACTATAATCCCTGTAGTGATATGATCACTGTACAGTCTCCCATAAATATTATACTTATTAATATCCGTATATTCGATGGACTATATGAATAAAAAATAAATAGTTTATATTTATTGATTTAATATCAATTTTAAAAGTTACATAAAAAATGTACCCTATCAAAACTAAATGTATGACTACTAGCTCAACGTGTCACCTCATTTCTCCACCAGTTTGGTTGATATACTTATGATATCCTATATAAATGACCACCCATCCATTGAGATCATAATCCATCCCAAACATGTGATTAAATATTTTCCAGTCGGTGGGAGTGGATTGGCTGATCAAACACTATGACTCATTCATTACTAATTACTATCCTCGTCAAATATTTAAATGAACTGATGGAATCTCATATTCCTACAGGCCTCCCATTCCTCCCATATAAAGTCTCACATACTCTAATTAATAGGATACCATAAACCATATAAAAATTTAAAAATATAAAATTATAAATCCAATACAATTGAAAATACATTTAATTTATTTATGTACCATTCAATGACTGAACATGTGGTGCAGAATATCTTTTAGGATCTGACAAAATGATACCCATTCTCCAAAAAAATTCCCCAACATATCACTCCACTGAGTAATAGCTATCTGTGAAATACTATGAAAAAATAGAACGTAATCAAACAATTAAGATATAAAAAATTTAATGATATTTATTAAAAAATAACTAAACTAAAAAATTAATAATACCTCAAAAATCGTGGACAGAAGCCATAATTTGAATGTTCCTCAAGGATAGTGTGTAGAATCACCAATCTCAGAAGCCCACATCATATTCAATTCTTCACTAAAACTGTTGCAGTTTGATCTTCAAATGATTTTAATTCCTAATCATGATCTAGTAGACTAGCCTCCTTGAACTCGTGAATCATATCAGAGTCCACATGAATCATAAATTGAAAAAAGATATAAAATAGAAGAAAATAACTACTATATATAGTTATATATTATATATAATTATAACAAGAATTTAATAGTGTCAATCTTTATATCCATCCTCATACACGAATATGAAGGTGTAAATATCTTCATATTCTCCCTTTGTATAATCATGTTCTATAAGAGTTTTAGTTTAATCATATTTTAATATTTAAAATTCATTTGATACATTGGTAAAATCATCATCAACATCAACCGTTAATTATGTGGTGGCATCAACGATATTCATGTCTCTTAGTGAAAAATATTTTATTTAGAGTAGTCTTGTGAAAATTTTCAATTTCATTCACTTTAGTGGAACCACATTCACATTGAATAAACTAATTTTATAAATATTTCATTTTTTATTATGCTACACTAATCCCCCACCTCTCTTGATTTTCAATATTAATTTGTATAATAAATTTTTTTTCCTAATTAGCCAATACAAATTGTTCATTTACTATAATAACACTTTTATATTTCAGATAAATGAAAATATAGAATAGATGAACAAGAAAATGACTCTCAGTATCGAACCAATGATATTCATATATCATTATGTTATTATTTCCTAGATAAAACAGTTTAATATTTTCATCAAGCATGCCATAAAAGTAAAAATCAATTTATTCATATTGATACCCTCTCATTAAAACACCACTTCTCATTGTTTTTTTATTCCTCATTAGAATATGTATGTAATTGAAAACCATTAACAACTTATGCATCATAATATTTTTCCATTTTTGATGGTGGGATAATCAATAAAAACAATATATTTTTAATATTATTATCATGTTATGATGAAAAAAATTTGCAAAACTATTATAAATATTAAAAAAATAAATTTTTTTAAATTGATAAACCATCAATAATATATGCTACGAATTTTTTAATTCAATAAGAAAAATTCTATTGTTGACGTTGTTCAAGATTAGTTATAGTAATTTGTGGAAGCTGATTCATGATATGTTTATCATATAACCTAAAAAAATAAAAATATTAATTTACTATCAAATCTATTATTGAATATGATATATAATCCCTCATTGGGAAAATGTATCTGTTTCATTATAGTTGAGAAGAACATATGTATTAGCTCTGTGATTTTCATCATCTAAAATCAATCATTCACAAACTCCTCTAAAGCCATCTGATGGTTGATTAAAAACTGTTAATTGAATGATCATGTCCTATTCCACCATTTCATCATGAAATCCTAGGAAATTTTGTATTGAGGGATATTAATATCGAAAATAATGAAAGAATAAAAAATATTTTTGAAAAAATATTCCATAATTGATCATTAAACTGATTCATTGTAACATACTTTTTTTATCAATTTTGTGCATTCATCTTTCAAAATGGGTACCTCCACTTGAATAGTCCCATACCATCACATTATTTTTCAGGTGTAAAATTTTGTATCAAATGTTTTATTGAGTTATAAAAACCTAGTTGGATGTTTTTTTAGTATTCAAAAAATTAAAAAAAAAAACATGCAGTTTTCATAGTATATAATTGTCTAATTTCACAACATAAATGTACCAAAAATATATAATATGTC
Source organism: Viscum album (assembly GCA_963277665.1). Classification (NCBI taxonomy): domain Eukaryota; kingdom Viridiplantae; phylum Streptophyta; class Magnoliopsida; order Santalales; family Viscaceae; genus Viscum; species Viscum album. The sequence continues at coordinate 1,600,827,068 of OY728136.1, forward strand.
TATTATCTCATCCAAAATAATATTATTAAACAAAATTATTAATCCAATCAAAAAAATTCATTCGATTATAACATGTCAGTCATGACATTTTGAATGTATTATATGACCATCTATGATGTGTCTTCCCAAATTTGAGACACAACCATCTTGAACTCTCAAAATATAAATCCAATGACTATGTAAAAACTGATATTATTTGGAATGTGTAAAAGATTTTTTTGGTTTATTTATCTTCTATGATCTATCATTTTCAAACATATCATGTTCCAGTCTCCGGAAAAATTTGATAAATTGTAATTATTACTTTACATTATATTTGGTCTCACATGGTGTTTCCAAAACAAGATATAATATATTATAAAACTATTTATTCATAATATTCATGACATCTAACATGTCACTGAACATTGTGTTTGATCCCAAAAAATGATCTATTTTATCTAGTTGTGTACTTTCCCAACGCCATCATTTTTATTTCAGTTTATAGTTGGTAAAAATATAATGGGATGTAATTAAGAGTCAAATTATTTTAACTCCATATTAGATATAATTTCTGGATTTCCATTTCATTCAAATGTTACTCTTATTATATGATATATTTTATTCAGAACAGGATGATCAGTTAGAAATAATCTGCAATGAATGTTGAAAAAAGGTGGATTTCATAAATTTAGGATCATAATCACTTTTATGTACCTCATATATTATGGAAATTATTTTCGACTTTCTGTACATCAAGAAAATAATATTCTTTAAGATGATTAGTCCGTCATTTTCAACATCAATTCATCATTATGTAGGTTTTTTATTTTCGCAACAACATCATATGTATTGACATCATTACTCCACTATAAAATTAACTCCTCAATCAGCATTTTCAAATTAATCTCATCAAAATATAATTAATGTCCTGGAATTTATATGGTCCACAATTTATATTAATCCTTCATCAACATCCATGGTGGTAAATTGAAGGGATTTTTAAAGATAATCCAATAAAAATATTGACTACCACATTAACCAAATGGATAGAAACCACGAGTAAAAATACCTAATCATTCATTATAGGATTCTAAAGAAAAAGAAAGATGTACTTTTTCAAAATACTTCCCTGAATCACCATAATAGGAATGATTATTTCTTTTAACTATTGAAATATGGGTTTTGTTTTATGAAATAAATAAATATGTGTTCTGAGATATAAATTAACGCAGCAATTTAGTTTAGGTGGGAAATAGCACAACTGTTTTGTAATAATCAATATGGAATTCAGTATCTTATCCTTTTTATAACTCGATTATCAAAATATTGGAAAACTATCAAATGATTCAATTTCACCATAATATAAATGCAATCATTTGAACATCAATGAATCTTTTGATAACTAAGACCCAGCTTACAAACCAATTATTTTTTCATATAAATATTGGTAGGAAAATAATTTCTATCTGGTGATAGTGTATTATGAATATAGAATATATGATAAATAAATATTCTACATTACATTAGCTAATTTAATAAAAAAAATTATATCTAATTAAAATTTTCTTATCATACAACCAACATATAATGAATCCTCAGCAGACCAATACAATAGATAAAATTGAGATGGTTCCAACACAAGAGTTAAATTGATATTATCCTATGTATTAGTTTGTTGAAAAGATCGACCATAAAATCATGAACTAAATTGTTAATGTGTGATGGATCTAGAACCAAATTATCAGTACTAATTCTGAAATTTGTTCACCGTGTTGATACCAAAAAACAAAATCATTTTGAAAACATAAACACCATAGTTGACCCACAATTTTATCAAATGTGTCAAACATTCACAGACCACATTTCCTACATGGGAATTTAATTATACATTAGAATGAAATTATGGAATTGATGATGTAAATTGCAAGAAATTTCAAATAACATCCTTATTTATAAGATTTATACCCAAACCATTTAGATTCAAGCACTGATTTTATCTATGCATTATGTAACAACTAGGCCTCGATGACAGCACAAACACCACGCATTAACATGGCTTTTGGGTCCTGGCCTGCCAGGTGACACTAGTTTCCCTACAGACACGTGGTCCCCAAACAGGGGCCCACCCACTTCACAAATGGGTCTTCTGACTAAGGACTATCTGCATAGGCCATCAGATGTCCTTTCCAGTATTCTTTGTCCTCACTGATACACATGAAACAAAACATTCCAGATGGTCACCATCCTGATCACTACTCCATGCCAAGTACTGACGACTACAATGAAGGTGATGGCATGACCGCGTTGCCCAATGGAACAGATCTTCGACTTCTACCGCGGTGGCGAAGCGAGGATGGCAGACCATCTAGCCAGCCGTGGAGGACCTCCGCACAACGGCACCCCACCAAACCACGGCCGCCCAACTGCACCGTGGGCCAGGTCATGCTGTAGGCCAAGCTGGGCCTAGTGGGTCGGGTAGGGTTGACCCGAACCGGGTCGGCCCATGCCGGGTCGGGCTAGATCTGTCCAACTGGGTTGGACCGAACATAGACTAGTTTTGACAAAACCCATACTTTTGGACATAACTATGGCACCATACATCCGTTTGACAAATCATCCATGTCTCTAGAATCCTTGGAGAGAGACGTTCCCTTTAGTTTACTCCATTTTGGTTTAATTTAATTTGAGGAATGTTCAGGTGGGATAGAGCACGAATCTAACTACTCCCTCAGAACTAAAAGGATAATTACATAAAGACATGGAGTCTGATTGAGGCACTGTCTATTGTGTTGATACCCCTCGTACATGGTGGTCTTTTGGGAAAATTATTTGTGAGACTACAAGAAAATTGGCGTATCAACTATTGTCTTGAGGAGAAGAACCTCTCAGAGACAGGTGACCTTAGTACAGGAACCCTATTGTTGGATGTGACTGTGTACTAGGATCATTTGTGTGTTTTATGATGTACTGAAGTTGTAGTTGAATCCTGTGTGGGATTGATGACGTACTGATGATGTACTAGGATCCGGTATGGGTCTGACGATGTACTAACTATTTAAAAGGATCAAATGTGGTTCTAACAATGTACATATAATGTACTTGGATCTTGTGGGGGTCTAATGATGTACTGACGATGTACAAAGATTTTGTGTGGGTCTGACGATGTTTGACGATGTACTAGAATCTTGTGTGGTTCTGACAATGTACTTGGATCCTGTGTGGGTCGGACGAGGTACATATAAGGTACTAGGATCCTATGTGGGTTTGACAATGTCTAGGATTTTGTGTGGGTCTCCTGAGGTACTAGTAACATGTTTGGGTCTAACGATGTAAACCGATCTTCTATGGGTTTGATGATAATTTAGGATCCATTGTGTGTCTGCCTTTTAATATAAAATGATAATTCCGTAGTTACAATTTATCATCTGTACAACTATATCTATGTTATCCCTGGTGTGATCTGAGCCTATACCTATGTAGTACATTCCATCGTGGTGATAACTTGGTCGAATTCTTATGTATGGTGTACCTGGGGGGTATTTACCTTCGTGGTATTACATCCTTTTTTGAACTGTTGAGATTTAGGCTTTTGATTTGGACCATGTGTTTCCTCTTGACTAAGATCGGTATACTTCAAATCTTAGGTATATGTATGTGAATATACCTAAGTAGGGTTGTGAGTTGATTTCATGCTTTGTGTTTTATCCTTTATGGATTTTTGGAGACCTTGAGTGTATTGGGGTCCCTACTGAGTATTTTTATACTCACTCTTATGCAAGATATACCTTCACCTGATTGTGTTTGGTGTAGATGATAGACAACGCTGACTGAGGAAGAGGGTAACAGGACTAGAGATAGCTCCGTGGTGGAACTAGATGAGGAAAACCACAAGGAAAACATTTTATGATTTGTACCTATAAATCAGATACGATCCTTGGTGGGTTTTCACAGGAGCAGTTTAGTATACTTTTTATTTTCATTTTTCTTGTACTTTCCAGTGGGGCTTTTATTCTGGCCCTTTTTACTTATTTTCACACTTTGTTTCATATACAGTTTACTTTTGATCGTATCTTTTTGGGTTTTTGGTTATGTTATATTATAGTTTATAAAGTAAATTCCATCCCTATATTAGGTTATATTCCTTCGGTTCTACTCACTATTCCCTAGCCTGTGGAAGGGCGACATGGGGTAGTCACAACATGGGCCCCACTGGATGGGTTGTGATAAATTGCTATCAAAAGAGTCAGTTCTAAAGTAGAATTTTGGACAATGTTCCTCTTTGTAAAGGCAATTGTGTTAAGTGTAGTGAGTATGGTTATCTGTATAAGGAATCTAGTGTTTGTGCGGAGGCCATCATATCCATACACCAGGACCAGGACATCTGATTTTTGACATAGTGCCTGAAAACATAGATTACCTGATTGTTTTCAAGTGTTCTCATTGTGATATCTTTGTGTCAGCTCACCAGGTATAACTTATTGACTATTGCACACCTTTTTCATTTCAAGATGCCTCGACGAAGATATCAAGTGAGGCTTCCGGATATCGTATTCATTGATATCCCACCGAGCGATGAGGCCTCGGTGCAAGGCCCTCCTCTTGTAGAGGCACCAGCAGAGGTACCAGTGGTAACATTTCCTATAGGGACACCGATGACAGTATCTCCATCAGTAGAGGGTGCACACCTCTTGAGTGTGTTGCACGAGTTCCAGTGCCATATGCCACCCAGGTTCATGGGAGAGACGAAACAACATTATTTTGAAGATATGCTGGAGGCCGGGGTGAGAGACTTCTAACTAGTAGGGAGACTAACTGATATCATGGAGATCCATGCTGCAAGTATTCTACAGGTAGCAGCAGGAATATGGTGGAGTTTGATGCTCTAGGTTCACGAAGAGGTGTCGCTTCTCTTGGAAAACTTTGAGAGCCTATTTTTGGCAGAGTTTGTCCCAATGACTCTTCACACAGTGTGCATACAGGAGCTACATCGTCTACAGTAGGTTAGAATTACTGTTTATCAGTACTCAGCGAGGTTCACCAATCTCTCATGCCAATCCACTGATATGGTGAAGGACCCATTCTTCAGGGCCCGGACCAATGAGTGGGGACTCAAGAAGGAGATAATGCATTCTATGATTTCTCTCACCATCTCAAACATGGAAAGGGTGTTATAGATAGCTATATTAGTGGAGAGTTTTCTTACTTAGAAGTCACTAGAAGCGAGACCCACCAACGTATGTCATGTAGAAGAGAACTATACAGCTAGAAACAGACAAATGTATCCATTTCCCAAGGATGTAATACCTACAGGTGGACAACCACATGACTCAGGATCGGTTGTACGGGGAACTAGAGATAGAGCCAATCATGTGAGGAACATGTAGTGTTTTACATGCGGTGGGCAGGGTCACGTGGCTCAAGACTATCCGACCAACCATACAGATGATCAACAAAAGTTCAAAGGACCACCCAGATAGAGACAGAGGTCCGACTGAGGAGGTCTGTAGGGTGTAGTAATACATGGCAGAGGAGCTGGTCGTCTAGTTGCCATTGGGAAACAGTTTGAGATCTTACCACCACAACCACTAGGTGGTCTACCATGACCAGAGGGAGTAGGTGGACACGGGTGAGCTTAGCTACAGTAAGCTGAGGCATACCCCCATGGCACTCTAGAGATGATACGAGGTATGATCTGTTTCTACTATACATTAGCTACAGAAAACATAGACATTTGTTCCAAACATTATTTTATTTCCACTTCCCTCGTTCAGAGCTCGGAGATTCTGACAGAGCTGTTGGCTCGATCCTTATAGCCAGGGACTCTTAAGAAAGAGTATTTGATGATTACCAACTACTACATGCTATGTGAGCTTACTCTTGGATGTAAGAGCTTCAGCTGGGATCTCCTAGTAGATGCGTCAATGCCTTTCGATGCTATCTTGGGTATGTACTAGTATCTATAGTCCATTCTCAAATTGACTTTATTAGGTTCCATGTGCGGTGTGTCCACAATAACGGGACCACATTATCCTTCACCATTAAGTAGGTTTCCTTGGTAGCACATGATGGACTTACCCAGAAGAGGGTGTAGTCGATTACAAATTATTTGGCAAGCCTGACCCTCGAAGTCGTTTATGTAGAGAGTTCGAGATAACTTTTAGTGGTGGAGCAGTACAAGGATTTCTTCCCTAATGATATTAAAGGTATACCTCCTCAAAGAGATGTGTAATTTTACATTGAATTGTACCTCAGGATGACATAGATATCTATACCATCGTATTTGATGGCTCTCACAGAGCTTCGTGAGCTGTGGTTATAGATAGATACCTTGCAGGGGAAGGGATTCATAAAACCAATTATTTCTCCTTGGGTAGTCCTGCTTTTGTTCTCTAAAAGGCTGATGGGGGATTTAAACATTGTGTTGAATATCAATGCCTAAACAAGCTAACCATGAGGAATAATTACCCACTCCAGAGGATTGAAATCCACTTTGATCTTCTGATGGGAGCACGGCGGTTCTCGTTGATAGACCTCAGATCAGGCTATCACCAGCTCGGATTATGAGATGAGGATGTACATAAGATGAATTTCAGATGTCGATTTACCCACTACGGGTTTTTGGTCATGCCATTCGGTGTTACCAACACTCCATCAATGTTCATGGGACACACGAATGGGATATTTCATCTATATCTAAATCACTTTGTGGTGGTATTCATTGATGAAATTATAATCAACTCTGCTACCGAGGAGGAGAATGTCAATCATTTTCTGGTAGTACTAGGAACACTATGGCAGCACTAGTTTATGGAATGCTCCCAGTGTTCCATTTCTAGATCCAAGAGGTTCACTTTCTGAGACATGTCATCTAGAAGGCTAGAATATCTGTGGATCCAGTGATGATAGACGTGGTACTTGTTTGGGAGAAACCGTAGAGCGTGACAGAGGTATGGAGTTTCCCAGGTTTGGCTGGATACTACCAAAGGTTTGTGTGAGATTTCGTTAGAGTTTCACCACCCTTATAATCATTGACGATGTAGTGGAAACCCTTTGTGTGGTCGTAGTGATGTCGGCCATGTTTTTAAATGTTCAGGAAGAGGCGGACTATTTCCCCCATCTTGAGGCTTCTAGATGAGGGCATTGGGTACATAGTCTAATTCGACACATCAGGTATTAGACATGGATGTTTCTTGATGTAGGACTAAGTAGATATCTATAAGGTTCTCAACAGCTAAGACAACATGAGGAGAACTATGATACCCATGACCTAGACAAAGCAGCAGTGGTCCTCACCATTAATATGTGGTTAAATCACTTGATGGGAAAACGTTTTACAGTCTACTTGTATCACAAGAGTCTCAAGTATATCTTCTCATAGAAGGACCAGAACATGAGACAACGACATTGGCTCAAGTTCCTATAGTACTATGACTTCTAGATAGGCTGTACTCTTGTGACGTGGAATTATGTGGCAGAGGCACTCAGTGGATGATCTGGTATATAGCTGCTAGGTGAGGTGACGAAGCAGCCACCCACTTTGCAGATATCCTTTGTGGATTGTGATGGAGCTTCTTTTTTTAGTCTCTTACAGTCACTCCCCCACTTATTCAGCAACTCTGGGAGGCTCATCATTGGGATACTGACTATGAGGCTCGGCATGCTCATATATCAACAGGACTACACTAGATGGATTTTATGATGGTGGAGAGCATGTCATTTTCTTCAGATGACGTACCATGGTAATAGTGTTTCTTTGAGAGGATGTGTTGAGGGATTTCCAAAGATCCCTTATAGCGGTACATTTGGGAGTGGCACAAATGTACCAAGACCTCCGATGCTAGAACTGGTGGTCAAGAATGAAGAAAGCTGTAGTAGAGTTTGTCTCTTAGTGCCTCACTTGTCAGCAAGAGAAAGCAAAGCATCAGGTATCAGTAGGCTTGGTTCAGTATTTAGAGGTCCCACAGTGGAAGTTGGATGGTATATCCATGGAATTCATGATAGTACATACATGTAAATCTAATGGTCATGATTCAATCTTGGTGATCATTGACCAACTCAACATGTCGGCTCACATCCTACGGATCAGTGAGAAAGGTTCAATAGAGATCTTGTGATGCCCTTATTTGTAAGAGATTGTGTGGCTACATGTATTAACCTCGATGATTTTCTCCGATCATGATGCACATTTCATTTCCCGGATATGGAAGGGGTTGCATGAGGCTTTCAGGGTGCATCTTCATTTGAGAACCACATTCCATTCTTAAACGGATGGTCAGACTAAGGAGACAATTCAAACCCTCGAGGACATGCTCTATTCTTGCATCCATGACATCAGTTGTAGCTGGGAGGATCTCTCACCATTGATGGATTTTTCATACAACAACACCTATAACACCACTATTGGGATTACACCTTTTGAGGCGTTGTTCAAGCAACATTATAGATCTACTTTGTGCAGAACTGATCCCAAGGAGTCAGCTCTAGTAAGAACAGATATGGTACAAGAAACTAAGGAGAAGGTATAAATAATCTAGGAGTGGATAAAGAGTACACATAGCATGAAGAATTCTAATGCCAATAGAAGATGGAGACCTCTGTAGTTCGAGGATGGTGATCATGTCTGCCTACAAGTCTCACCTTCATGAGGTTTGTGGATATTTGGTCAGGGTAGCAAGTTATCTATGAGGTTCATTGGACCTTTTATGGTACTAAGCAGAGTTGGAGAGGTGGCTTACTGCTTAGATCTTCCAAATCTGTTCCACTAGGAGAATGTCGTCTTCCACGTAACCCAGAAGAGGAGATATGTGCATGAACCTTCTCAAATCATCGACCATGACGAGATGGACGTAGACAATGGGAAATTTTTATGGAGGTTCCATTAGTGATTGAGTATCGAAAGGAGTGAGTCCTTTGTGGATGGTTGATACCTCTGGTGTACATTTGTTGGTAGCACATGAACCTCCTGGATAGCACTTGTTAGCAAAAATATCAGATTCATGCTCGGTACCACCCCATGTGTTTTCCAAGCTTTGTGATGTGGCTTCTAGTGATGAAAAGCCCTTAGGTGGGAAGAATGTAAACACCCCGAAATTTCATGTAATTTTTTTTAATTATATGGGAATTTTATGAGTCAGCGAAAATTGAAAAATGATTATTCTGAGTCCCGGTGTGCCTGGAATGAATAGATAATCTTTTTTTTGGGTACGTTCAGTAAAATTACAAGCGAGTTCTTGTAACTTTTGATATGGTGCCTGGAATTGATATATGAGGACACTGTTGAACACACAGCACCATAATTCACTTCAAGAGACCATCACCTCAACATAATTGCGACACCCACTATTAATTAATGATGCCAACAAAATTAAATTGATAGACTTAATATAATTTGTTGTTGGCTCCACACATGTTTTCATTGGAAGAAACTATTGGAAAAGGTGAAGTGGGGAGATTTTCAGAGGATTATTCTTCCCCAATGAAGAACACTAAACAACAAAGATATTCTTCAATAGAGAACACATCATCTTCTCCAAAAATTGATGTGTCATCCTCCAACATGGGATGTCTTCGACAATGAAGAATTGATGTCTACCCTTCTCACCTCAGCGAGGTATATGATCCTTCAAGGTACAGTTTGATGTTTTGAGTATTCCCCCTTACTATTCATGACATTATTCATACAAAATTTATTAAGCCACTTGATACCATCCTAATGCGGATAATGCGGGTGAAATGAACACGTCCCAAACTCTCAACATATCCATGCAGTTTTTTTGGTTTCTTAGAATTGGATTAGAGCAGCAACTGGTGCCGACTAATGGCACTGTCGCGACTCGGAAACGGCGGCTGACACACGACCGACCACGAAAAAGGCAACAACATGACCACATTGCCCGACTGATGAGAACCATGGATTCTACCGTAGTTGTGAAGGGTGGATGGCTTCCATACGGCCAGCCATGGCCAACTGCCACTCCGCGGCCACACTACCTCTCCCACGGTTCCCCTCCTCACAGTGGCCGCTCTGCCACACTATGGTATCCCAGCATGACCACATCATCCCGCAGCACCGCGACCGCCCAACGACGTCACAACCGCCCCACCACCACGACACACCGCAGCCACCCTGCACTGCCGGGCCACAAGGTTGGGCCACCCATCTTGGTCCAGGTTACGCTGCATGCCTGGCCGGACCCTGTGGGTCGGATCGACTGGGTTGGACCGAACCCAGACTATTTTCATCCCATCCCATACTTTTGTTCATAACATTGGCATTAGGCATCTGTTTGATGAACCGTATACGATTCTGGAAACATTTGAGTGATATTGTACTTTTTCTATATCCCACATGATATTTGGATAATAATGACATATGGTTGGGTTGGATAGATAATGAATCCAACGAGTCCCTTGGAACTAAAATTATAACAACTTAATGAGAGTGCATCTAATTGATGCAACGTCTATTGGGTTGAGACACCTATTAGGTGGGGGTCATTTGGGTTACTTCTTCGCGTAACTTTGTTTCAGTTGGATTATTGAATTGTGGATTGAATAGTGGGCCCTCCTGGAGACAGGAGAGCTTAGTGTGAGAACCCTGTAGCTAGATATGACAATGTACTAGGATCATATGTGGGTCTGGCGACATACTTACGATGTAATAGAATATTGTGTGGGACTGATGACTTACTAATGATGAAATAGAAAACTTATTGGGTCTGATGATGTACTGATGATGTACTGCCGATGTAATAGGATCTTTTGTGGGTCGGAAGATGTACTTACAATGTACATTGATCTAGTCTGGTTCTGACGATGTACTATGATCCTTTGTGGGTTTGATGACGTAATGATGATGTACAATGATCCAGTGTGGGTCTGAAGACGTACTAAAAATGTACTAGGCTCATGTGTGGTTCTGCTGATGTATTGGCAATGTACTAGGATCTTGTGTGGGTCTAACAATGTACTGACAGGGTACTAGGAATCATGTGTGGGTATGAAGTTGTACTAGGATCTTGTCTGGGTCTTACGAGGTACTAGGATTCAATGTGGGTCTGATGATGTACTATGATCCTCTGTAGGTCTGATGATAATTTAGGATCCTTCGTGGTTGTGCCTCTTAATAGAGTATTATGATTTAGTAATTACATCATATCATCTAAACTACAATATCTAAGATATACCTAGTGTCATCTGAGTCTTTACCTCTATGGTACATTCCTTTATGGTGAAACATTGGTGGTATTCATCTATGTGGAATACCTGAGTGGTACTTACCTTTGTGGTATTCATTCCTTCATGGAATAGTTGGGATTTGGGCTTTTGAGTTGGACCATGTTATTCCTCATGACTGAGATGGATATAATTTATAACATAGGCATACGTATGGTCATATACCTTAGTATGGTTTTCAACTGATTTCATGATTTTTGGTTTATCCTTTTTGGATTTTGTAAGACATTGAGGGTCTTGGGGTCCCTTATGAGTATCGTCATACTCACCCCTGCATGGGATATGCCCTCACCCTATTGTGTTTGGTGTAGATGAAAGACAATGCTGACTAAGGACGAGGGTACTCATACTAGATGTTGCTCGGAGGTGGCCCTAGATGGGGCATACCACATAGATGACTGTTTGAGAGATGTACCTACCCTTTAGGTATGATCAATGATGAGTGTTCATAGGAGCAATTTAGTATACTTGTTCTTTATAGTTTTCTTATACTTTTCAATTGGGCTTGTATTATGTCCCCTTTTTTAATAATATATACAATCTGTTTACAATACAGTTAACTTGTGATCGTATCTTGTTGTGTACTTGGTAACAAGTGTTTATAGGTTATAACGAAAATTGCATCCTCGTCTTATGGAATATGCCTTCGTTGTATGTTTCTAGCAATGGTCTATGGATGGAGGGCTTGGGTAGTCATGACATGGGCCTCGAGGGATTGGCGGTGACACACAATCATTTATTAATGAATGTTTTCAACTTCCATAATCAATATTTATCTAAAAAAATAAAACAAAATTCTTTTTTATAAACAAATATATTTGATAAAAAATGATCAGAAAAAATAAAAAACATAATTATTCCTAATTATCCTTATATACTATTAATTACCAATATTAAACACTAATTATCGGTAATTAATGATAATTACAACTAATTACCCTGAATTATTTATAATTATTCATATTTTGTTTAAATAAGACTTATATATTAATATTTATTCATATAAATTATAATTAAAAAATTTATATTAATATTAAAAAATATCAATTAAAATTTTTCTTTTTTAATCATATTTGTTCTTATTTTTCTTATTTTTTTCCAATTTTTTCTTATTTTTTCTAGTTAACCCAATTTGAATCCAATATTCCTATATTTTATGACATTTTTTGTTATTCATTCAAATTTAGTACTAATTTTTACTATTTATTACAATTTATTCATATGAAGTAGTATTTATTTCAATTTATTAATATCTATTAATATTTATTACTATTTACTACTATTTTTTATTATTTATTATATATCATTACTAATTACCACTACTTGTTACTATTTATTAATATTTAGCACTATATGTTACTATTTATTTCTATTTATTACTCTTTATTTCTATTTATTACTATTATTACCTTTTTATGTCTATTTATTCATATTTATTATTATGTATTCGTATTTATTAGTAATTACCACAAATTAATAAATATTAATACAAATAACCACTACATATTCTTAATTACCTCTAATTACAATTAATTATTAATACTTTCTACTAATTTCTGCTAAAAACAACTAATTACCCATAATTATCGTCAATTATTACTAATAAATTCTAGTTACCATTAATTATTAATACATATTTCTAATTATTAATATTTATTTGTAATTATTACTAATTATTTCTAATTATTATAAATTATTATTATTTATTACAAATTTGTACTAATTATTAATATTTATTACTATATACCAATAATATTACTACATATTACTATTTATTCATATATATTCCAATTTATTCAAATTTATTACTATTTATTACTATTTATTAGCATTTATTCAAAAAATTTACTATTTCTTACTATTTATTAAAATCATTCCCATATATTACTATTTATTCCTATTTATTACTAATTACCACAAACTATTTCAATGTAACACTAATTTTTGCTAATTTTTACTTATTACAAGTAATTACATCTGAATATCCCTAATCACCAAAAAATTATTACTAATTATTACAAATTTCTACTAATTATCACAAATTACGACTAATTATTGCAAATTATTACTTATTACCACTAAATACTAATAATTTGTACAATTTATAACTATTTATTGCTATTTATGACAATTTATTACGAATTGTTACAAATTATTACTATATATTCGTATTTATTACTATTTATTCATCATTATTACTATTTATTCATATTTACTACGTTTTTTTCATATTTATTACTAATTACAACTAATTATTTCAAATTATCGCTAATTATTCCAAATTACCACTAATTATAACTAATTTCTAATAATTATTTATAATTATTTCTAATTACCACTAATAAACACTAATTACTACTTATTACTGTTAGTTATTACTAATTTACGCTAATTATTACTATGTACCCTCAATTAATAAGAATAATATTTTTTTAAAAAATTATTACAAATTAATTATAATTTTTACAAATTATTAGTGATTATTAATAATTATTAATAATAATAATTATTTAGTACTATGAATTTCTAATTACCCATGATTTTTTCTAATTACCACTTATTGTTACTAATTATAAAAAATTATTATTAATTATAACTAATTAAAAGTAGTTTTTAATAATTATTACAAATTATATCAATTTATTTCTATTTATCAAGGATTTTGTCTAATTACCAATAATTATTACTAATTGTTACTAATTATCGCTGATTATTACTGATTAAAACTAAATATTAATAATTACCAATAATTATTACAATTTAATATTATTTGTTAATAAATAATTATAATTTATACTAAGTACTAAAAATTAGTAATAAATATTTTTACTTACAAGTAATTATTATTAATTAAATATAATTCCACAAAATTATTTATAATTAATATTATTTATATAAAAAATTAATATTTAGAAATCAACTTATTTGTAAAAATAAATAATGTAAATTAATACTATCTAATTCTAATTTAATTTAATTTTCACAAATTATCAATAATTATATTAACATAAAATTTAATGAATTAACTAAAACATAAAAGTAATAGAAAATTGAAATGAAAGAGGATATTTTGAACACTGCACGCCTTGAAAATCGATTCGATGTAAAATTTTAATCATTGAAAATTTTTAAAATGTAAATATGAGAGAAGAGATGGAGAGAGGAGTTGAGAGTGGCATGAAATGGATAAATATAGATGAGGGTATATATATATATTAGATTATCTATGACGGGTAAAATCGCCAATACTAACACCCAATTAATGTGGGGTGGTGGTTAAAAAGTTATTTATGATGTGGCTCATCAAAAATAACTATTATCGACAAAGTATATGTGATGGGAGACAAATCACATCACAAAATCATTACGCCCCGATTCATAAGGGATTGTGGTTAAAAAGGTATCTGTGATAGGTCCCATTGTAAATACCAACCTTGCGACATAATATTTGAGATGAGAGATAAATACCTCTATAAATACTAAAAAATACTGAAGGGTATTTGCAATCGGTGTATAACCCCATCGCAAATCTCCTTACCACAGTTTGGAATGCATTGCGAGCCAAATAGTATGCAATGGAGTAGTTGTGCCCATCACAAATAATTATCTATTTATTATTGCTATAATGTCATGTTTCTAATAGCCCATCCTGATGGTCTTTTTCTAACTGCAGTACACCCAGTCAAAAATAACCCATTGCAATTGATGATTTTTCATGTAGTGGGTGGACTAGGATTACAGAAGATAATGTTGAGTTAGAAATATTATAAATCATTATATGAGATTTGTTTGACATTAATGACAATATTTTGAGATGTTTTAAAAAATTGATAGGTTTGGTGGGATTGTGTTAGACTGATTATTCATTCTAGAATATATGTTATACACTAATAAAGGATATATTTTTATGAAACATTTTGGATTCATATTTTTTTTACCAGTAATCATTGTTTTTGTTGTTGGAGATATGTATCTGTATTAGTGAACAATTGTCTTGGGATTCCCATTAGAGTGACATGACTACATATGAGTAGTCATTGGCCCTACACATTTTGGAAGTTGGATTTTAGGTGTAGCACCTCGTATACCACTGGCCATGAATTCTTCTTTATGTTGGTTTGTGATGTTATTTTATGAAATGTGGTTCATCATAGGTTTTCATATTTAATATTATTTAGTCATTATGCTTGGTATGGGAACTACTACAATAATGATAAAGTGTCTCATGATTAGTTCTGAGGTAAGGGAATCCAGTGTTGGTGTAGGGTATGAGATTTCCATTCACTAAGACATCACCAAGTCACTTTTTCACATGGTAGATTTAATTACATATCATATATAATATATTAAAACACCGATATATATTTCATATTAGAATAGTTATTATTTTTAATTCCTTTGATGATTCAGTTCGTTGGATATACTCATTGATCGCCGTTTCGGTTGAAATTTCAGGAATCTTCTAAGATGTTAGGAATATTTAATTTCCATGAGGGATTATAATGATTATCGAACTAGTTATGAGGCATTAGAATAACACGCCATACTAGAGGTTGTACCACAGGGTTGTTTTACCAACAAGCTACCACATGTTTATATATAGGTTGCACGAGTTGAAAATATAGAAAATGTACATTGGATGATCATACTTCATGATCATTAGAGGAAGTTTATCATCACATTTTGAGGTGATCTAGAACCTAATGTTGTTGTCTAGTGATGTATGGAGTATGTTGGATAATAAATACTATAGGTAGACCAATTATTGGACAATGATCGAGAATATCCTCAAATAAGAGTTCTATCTATCCATTTTGCAAGAATTATGCTTTTGTTATCATCTGGTGCATTGACATGGGAACATGATAGTGGAATATTATTAATCAAGGGTCTGTAACATCATGAACTACTCTATGGATATGGTGATATAGGTGTTAATTAGAGCTTTATCATTGAAGGAGAAATCCATAATAATTTTAATGTAGCTGTGATATACTTATGAATTCATACATATGATGACATGGTCGAGTGTGAGATTGTAGTAGAGATAATCATACTAGAGTAGAAGATTCCAATTATCAGGGGTAGTGGGAACCCTAGAGGTGAGACATTGAAGGATAGATGCTGATGATAGAATCAGGGCTCTATTTTAGTTGTGTATTTCTATAGATAGTCCTAAGACATTATTTCTGTGTTTTAATGCTCTAAGGGTAATTCTCGTTAGTCGAGATGGTGGTGGAGTTACTCTAATGGTCATAGACACAGACTACTAATGCATGTGGAGTCCAATGAAGTATAGAAACCCTAGAGAATAATTGTATGATCTATTTCTCTCTAAGGTTGATTCAGTGCTGATTTACACTGGAGTATGCCAGTTGTTTCGTTCCATATCAATTTATTGAGACCCAAATATTTGGGTTTAGAATATGACTTGAACATTTTGGTTGGTGAATGTTACTATAGAAGATTCAATGAACTCAAACCTATATCAGAAAAAATATGATAACCTTATAGATGAGGTCTTCCATTAGGATACCTTTGATTCCATGACAGTCGCTTCTGATTCAATTCATGGAACAGAATGACTCTCTATAGTTTATAGGCATATCACCTATTTCAGATGGAAGATTGAGCGCTCATGCATTTATGGGTTCAGTTTTAATTTAATGGGAGAGAATAAATCTCAAGAAGATATGGATTGGCCCATACACATGAAAATAAAACATCTTAAACATCATTGCCTAATATTATCCTTATAATAATAGATGTGGTGAGTTTCTAACTTCTTATAGTGTTGGGGGAGCATGATGTCCTCTTTCAAAAGTACGTGTTATCATTAACTACATATTATAGGATGAAATTAGATATAGAACTACACCTAGGTACACCCCTTCTATTTGATCAATAGCAATGGATGGATAATAAAAAGATTTATGATCTAATTATTTTTTGGAGGTATTACAGATAATTTATGTTTTCAGACGCATTTTTTCACTATCATTATAAATGATGTTATTCACGAATAAGGTTGATGGGGTTTTTTTATTTTATATGGATTAATATTGAGATAAAAAGGAGAAATTCAAGAATAATTACCACTCGTGGAATAGAAAACTATTTTGACCAATTGAATGTGGGGAGAAATTTCTCTTTCATTGAATATAGTTTAGGTTATCACAAGTTTTTATTTAATGTTGAAAATATAGTGTTGAAGAAATTAGTTTGTCACTATATTCACTACGATTATGTGTTGAGGATCCTTTTTATGAAAAATAAACATTATTGTTAGAGGAACAAATGAACTGTATTTTTTATCCCATTTTACATCGTTTTTTAATGTCTCTATCACTGAAATCCTTGTGTAATTGAGTCTTCGTAGGATCACCTTAGGCACATGATGATTGTCTTTGACTTACTACAAATACTTGGGATTTTTTTGGAATATATCAGTATTTTTCGAGAGGTACAGATCAAAGGATATGGTATCTATGATAAGGAGTAGTAATGGACCTAGTGAATTATGAGGCAGGGCTATCCTGGGATCCACCGAAGAGTGTGACTGAGGTGATGATAATTAATGTGCTGGAATTATACTGTAAAATATTTATATTAATTTTCACTAGACTTTCAAAACCATTGAATGTATTTAATGAAAAGGATAATAATTTCATATCGATGAGGTGGTTCCATTAATATTTTTATTTTTCATAACAATGTTTTATGAGGGAACCCAACCATTGACTTCGATAGTATAATGTTTTGTATGTGGTAGTCCATGAATTCTCATTAATTGTTCATGGATGTGTTCTAATTTAAAGTATGGAGGTGATAGCATGTGGGATCTAGAATAAGAATCCCAATGAGTATAACTATATTTTGCGAGTAGTAGTGGGGTTCACCCTAATGATGTAGTGAAACTACCATATGGGTGAGTACTTTATTGCTTATTATGAGAACAATTTATAATTTATATATTTTTACTGAGTTATATCATCCTGAGTCAAATGATTTGGATAGTGTTCGCCTAGGATTATGACTATCAAATACTCTATACATATGTTAGGTAAACAAAGTGGTAGATATATATAACCTATATTTTCTTAAATAATTATTAAATCATTCAAAATAATTATTCAATAAATTTTGAGATCACACACACAAGGACAATGATCATTTAGTGTCTTTAGATTTTAAATACACAATATTATTGAAAAATCATTAATATATCCCATGAATATTATTCCATTTACTAATATTCCAATAAGAAACATACATAAAAAAATCTTTATAACCTCCGAAATGGAAAAATAATATTGGGATAACATAGAGGTTCAGATAAGATAAACTTGGTGCATATCAATTTATGATCATATAAAAGCATAATATGAGCATAATAATATTATATCATGTATATAAAATACTATTTCCTTATATAATCATTCATGTATCATAATCTGGGGTCATTTTATATTGATTTACCATTTCAAAATGCGTGATTGATTTGGAATAAAAAATATATTAAATAAATTATGAAATATATTACATTGTCATTATATTGTAGAGTAATCATAAATAAAAAAACATTTAAAATTTATAATTTATCAATGAAGTCCTAAAAAATATAATGGATCTAGATTCATTACATGATTCCTATAGTGGATAATGAATGTCAACATTTTTAAAATATTAAATCATTCCCTTCATCTTGATTCACATAAAAGATCAAAAACATAGACTCCTTTCCTAGAGAAGATCATGTATATCATCTTGATTACAATAGTGGATCGAGAAGGTCTACATGTATCTCAAAGATATCTCATGATAAATAACATGGTATCCATTACAATGGGGTAAAATAATTTTAATACTAGAAGTCACAAAATGAATACAATAATAATGTGTTCTAGAAGATCATAATGAGATCCATCATATCATATCAACATTTTACATGAAATTAAATTGGGATTCATAAATATTAAATCAATTCAAAATACCAAAACCCTTGAATTTAAATGGGTTTCATAAAAATAAATTTTTCATTATCATAATGAACTAGATTATGAAATAATAATTTTATCTATATATCATATACCGTGTATAGAATATTTAACATCAGTAGATGTTATCCGAGATGAAATTAAAATTTAAAGAATCTATTTAATGATTTTTGAGGAAAATATACTTTTAACATTGAAATAACCATTTACAGAAAATAAATATTTATTAAAAATTAAGTAAAAATTATTAAACAAGAATTTATTGGGAATCATGTAATGAATGAATAAAATCATTAATCAAGCATCATAGTGAGATATTTTCTTAAGTCATAAAATTTTACATAAATCATTCTATTTACTCTTTATTCAAAAAATTTAAAAAAACCACATTGAAAATATATCATTAGAATCTATTAAAACTATTTATCAAATATTATATTATTTCAAAAGAAAATTCTAAAATATGTTTCAAAGAGTAAAAACTTTTTTGATATCATTTTTTTAAAACATTGATACAGAAGGAATTTTTTTTACTTTATATATAAATTCAATTGAAATTATCTATAATATAGTGGGGGTATCTATAGAAAATAAAGTGATAAAATAAAATAAAACAAGTATTACCAATAAATAATTATATTAGAATAGAATTCATGATTTTTTCTAGGGGAAGATTTTATAAATTAATCATATAAAAAATAATACCATTCAATCATTATAGATAGAGAGATCCTTTTCTAAATCCATCGCACATATGATACATTAAAATTGTAAATACCATAAAATCAATTACATTATATTGATACATAAATAGAAATAAAATTATTAATAATGAAAATAAGTAACAATCATTGGAATTATATGAAATTAATAAAATAATTATCATATAATATTGTATATTTATCATTGAAATAAAAGTGAGATGAAAATATATTACATTGTGTATAACTTGATTTGAATGAAACATAACCTCCTGTTTCATAGGTATATATTTTTTATATTTATTTAAAAGATACATTTTCATGATTATAATGTCAAATATGATCTCATAAGGACATTTCGATGACATTTTATCAATAATTCCTTATTGAAATCATTAATTCAGGGTGCCAAAAGTTCTTTATTCTTGAGGATTTTTGTTTCGTATTACCAATTAGATTATATTGATCTTAGTTCCATTATAAATAATATAATTATTAAGATATTAATATAATACATATTTATTATATATATATATATATTTATTTATATTCATCATTAAATTTTAGATATAGGAAAATGAATCACACCATCCATGGAGACTAGTGGTAATACGTACAATGAACAATTTTTTCATTTTTTTCAACAAATGGAATTTAATAAAGATAAATAATCATTTATATTCAATTATAATCAATATATAATATATATCTAATTATTCATTAAAAATATCAATATTACCATCCATGTAAATTTGAAACGAATAAAATTTCACAATGCTTCATTATTGTAGAAAGGCATATGAATTAATGAGTGACATTGTCAATTTACAACGGATATAAAGTTGTGATGGTGGGTTTTACATTATTATTATTAAATATAATTAGGTCATATTTTTCATATATAACAAAATAATCCTCAATTACAACCATCGTTGAAATATTTGGTCGATAAATAAATTTTATGAGTACGGATAGATTGAAACTCATAAATTTGCATGAGAAACATATTCACATCACATTTCGTCATAAATTTGTTATATAATAGTGATTTAATAATCCTAAGAAAAAATTATTTTATTTTATTTGGTAAATTATTTATTTATGGATGTATATAATTGATTAATACAATGAAAAATAATTATTAATATTGAAGTGATTGGTTAGGGGATTACATATCCTTTGAAAAATAGCTATATATATCCTTTTAAGGTTCTTATGGATTTTATTTTGGGAGGAAAATGACAAAAAATGTGAATAATTACCAGATATTTAATTGGGGTATAGTAATTCTAGACGGGCATGTGTTATGAAGAAGAGAAAGGAGGAGTTCTCTATTACAATTTAGGGGAGATAAATTATGAGAATTTCCAATTATATTATAAAAATATAAAACCATTATCTATAAAAATAAATCCAAAAAAAGTTATTCAATGCTAAGATGTTATGTGGTTTAAATAACATCATGAAATTATATTTACACTACTGAATTTGTGGTATTAAATATTATATTTTTGTTTAACCCCATAGTTTACATATAGAGATTAATTTTTTGTGACATATTTTTCATCAAAGAGAGTTAGAATAATATATAGAGGGTATGAAATTTACCCATAAGTTGAAAATATATATAATTATATATCATATAATTTCCATAAATTCATCTCTTGATTTTTTTAATAATATAATAATATTTTATTTTGATAAAATTTTATAAATGTAATTTTTTACTCTATTTTAATAATATATCATATAAGAAAAAATGTGAAAATTGGAATTAGATTAAAATCATTTTATTAACATGAAAATTATAATTTAAAGTCATTAATAATTTAGTTTTTCTGTATGTGGACATATAAATTATATTTGAATATAAAATACTGACATGTTGTAACTCTCATTCGGATAAATTATATATTCAAAATCATAATGGAAATGTTATCATCAAAAATTAAATATATGTCCTATGTGAATATGGGATTGACTATCTAAATCTATCAATAATTTAGATTGAAAATGTGGCTTCATCAGTTAATATTATCATATATTACCCAGATTTACCCTTCACCGAGGTGATAAATTATACCTCTCTTACTAATAGTAACACCTACAAATACAATGGGAGAATTATGAAAATATGACTATATTGATATCATATACGAAATAAAATATATCACATATAGAACCTATAACATGCATAACACAATTTTTATAAATTTTAGTAAAATGCGTTGAAATATATTTTTAGAAATATAATTTTTTTAAATAGAAAAATAGGTTTATTCTTGTCCCCAACATACAAAAAAATAATTGAAAAAAATAAATTCTTATATACAATATAATTTTAAATAAAATCATTCACTAATATTTATTTATTTAATTTATGATGATAAATATATATTACATGCATAACAATATATTTTTTAAAAAATATATTTTCGCTAAAAAATATTCGTATAGAAAATCAAAGCATAAAATTGATTATAGATATCATATTAAGAATATCTAAATCAATATAAAACTATATATATTATGGAACAAGTGAATAGAAAAATCATTGTTTTTAGATGTCTCCTATAAACAAAATGAATTCAATAAAAATAAGTATATTTTACTACTCATTGAAAAAAATAATTTTTAAAAAATTCTGAAGAATTCATCATAATATAATTTTTTCATGATGTTTTATTAAAAATTATTATATCTATAAAATATATTTTCTATATTAATATTAATTAATTAACATATCATATCCTAAAAATACTTAAAACATTTTAATAAAAAAATAATTTTTAAGTAAAAAATAAAAATATAAAAAAATATTTACTATTTATGAATCATTTCAAATTATATTTATACTAAGTATGATCTATATTTTTTTCATAAGGAATTTAACCATTTTAGTAACATAAAATTTAAATACTATGCTAATATTATTCTATTTTAATGTTAATATTTTCGAGTAAATATATTATTGTTTTGTATATTATAATAAATTCATCATATTGATATTTTAAAATATCATGTTTTTAAATTCCCCCTCCTAGAATTAATAATTTGAATCCACCAAATTAAAATTATTTTTTAATCATGGATTTTTAATTTGGAAATTGTTTTCATTAAAACCCACATCAAATGAATTGTAGACAAAAATTACCATTAAAAATGGGAAAGAGACAATATAATGATAATTAGGAATAACACATAACTAGGCACTAATAAAAGAGAAATTTAATTAGAATTGAAAAAAGTCATGAGAAATATTAATTTTCATACATCATTGATCACTATAATGTGAATGATGATGATAATGTTTGTGATGGGAAGTCATTAAACAATAGTGGTGAAAAAAAAATTAATTCTCATTATTTGAAATTGTGGTAATGGTAAAACATTATTATTTTTTCACTATCATATTCAAAATGATGACATATTTTTACAGATGGAAAACTTATATACATGATTTCCTTCAATTTTATTATCAATATTCCCTCCATGGTTTTCCTATTATAAACATTAATTCATTACTTATTATAATAAATTAATATTAAATATTAGATTTTAATGAATAAAGATATAAAATTAACTTTTCCATAAAATTATGTTTTTTGATACATTAATTAGAAAAATAAATATTTTCCAACAATGTAATGGTCATCAAAATACATCATAGAATATATAATTTTATACATAACACATTCCATTAATTTTTTATCAAAATTCCTTATAAATCAATTTCAATGAAATATTGAATCTTATTGATTTAATTGATCTACCACATATGTTTAAAAAGTAATCATAATGATTATGTAAAATATGGTTAGCAACTCATAAATACTCAAAAAAATTATAAAAAATTATCAATTACGAAAATGAATTCATAAAATAATAATATATCAATTGAAACACAATTCACCATTTAATCTATAAATATGCTATTATCCTATTATAAAAACATCCATTGAATGTTCAGGACGAACCATACAGCATTAGGAAATACTAGGATATTTTATAATATAAATTTTTATTTCCTTATTAATGATATTTATATAGATAGAGATAGTATATTATAATAATAACATAAATTGTCCAAAATGAATCACAAATAATATTTTCAAAGGGTTCATTCATAAAAAATTCATCATGAAATTCCATAAAACCTAGACTGGGGGACAATTATTCATTAATTTTCATTATTCAATTATTATTTTTTCTTATGATAATATTTACTTTATTTATTTTTTTGAAGAGGGTGTCATCCTTAATCATTAAAAATCGTCATATTCATGTACAATTATTATTATTCCTATATTGTATTCATTTTAATCACTAAAGAGTGGGTTCTACGGCTATGGTAATATTATTTTCATCAATTGTATTATCGGGAATATTCATCAAATTATAACATTGAATGGATTAATAATATATACTTTCATATCTAAATAATCTCAATGATAGAATAAATTAATTTCCTTCACATTTCGACCCATATTTTAGGATTGTAGGTGGAATAAATTTTATTCAAATATTTTATTTTATTGTGTTTTATAGATAATTGGACTTATTTGTTTTACACAAACAATGTAAATATTGGGGGTTTTAAATTTTCATTCCTACCATATGTAAATATATAATATTTTGTGATAGATATTATTATATCTTAAATATGATACACTTTGAATAAATTGTTTCATTCCACTGATTAACTGATCAAAAAAAAATTTAAGTCGAATGATGATACCATAATTATACATTAAATATCTTGTAAATGTTTTCTCACTAGCTACAATGGATTCATAATCCATATACATTAGATCAAGGAATTACTTCTACTTTTTATATTTTATAATATGAAGAATGAAATTATTGAAATATAGAAAATTAAATTCATTTAAATCAATGTACAATATTTTTTTTGTATCATAATATTCTTGATTATAATTCACCATTATTGTTCATAGACTTTAAAAAGATAGAATGAAAAAAAATCATATTCATAATATAGGAGAAAGGAATATATATATATATTCATTGGTAATAATCCATTCTCATAGATTAATGCATAAAAGCAACCCTAAAATTAATGTTGATGTTTCCACCAAAAGGAATTAAAAAAACAGTATCCACCATTTATTTAGGGACATGGACATGATTCTTATTATAGTATATGTGTTTTCTCAATGAAATAGTTTTTTTCATTTAATCACTGATATGTTTTGTTTTATATGTTAGATAATGATTGGATTTCCAACTGAATCTGTCATTAACATGATTCATATTATTTAGTAGAATTTTTGAGAATCCCATTATGTAAAGTGTATTTACCAAGCTATAATAATCACTGAGGGATATAATATAATCATGAATATTATTCATAGGATGTATAAATAATAAGAACATATTTTCAATACATAAGACCTTAATGTTTATCCTGGGTTTTACATAGAAATTACAGATACCGTATGATTTGATCATATAAATATACTTATCCACAAGGGTCTTTAAGAATGTAATCGTATTTTAATAAACAAAAATTTATTTGACCGTTTCCCAGATACCTTATAAAATATAATGTGATTTAATTTATAAATATTACAAATTTCTATATAAATATTAAAAATATTTAACAAAAATATTCCCATGGACCCTAAAGGATTACTGTATTTAGATATGATATTCAAAATATCCTTATCTCATGAAATATCTTTTATATATCCCATAAATACCATCCCACTTAGTACCAATAATATACAAAACTTTCATAAAACAATTTTTCATATGATGATAATTAAAAAATAATAATGGGTATCATTATATATTTATCATAGGTCAATATTGGATATATAAATCTATGATCCTATGGAAACAAAATATAATCATAAATTTCTGAGATCATGGTCATAAATTATTATGTTCAATACCATTTTTCTGAAAATCATTAAAACGAGTCATTGAATAATTATCTATTATAAATAATAATAATATTTTAATTTAAAAATAAATAAATAATTATAATAAAATTAGGGTAGAGTATATACACTTTATAAAATTAAAAATATGTTGAATATGGTTTGTCTCTCGCATAAATTATTGTCAGGTGAAAATATCATACCTCAAGATATAATTTAATTGAATGAATTATAAAATCTATTATAATAATTATATATTTATAATAATTATATATCATAATAATTTATATTCATATAATATCTCATATCTATCCATTATATCATTTAAACACCGATTTATCTATATTTCCTCATTAACATCATTAATTCTCAGTATAAATTATATTTATTTTTCAAGACATTTTTTGTATTGTATTACTAATCCTTATAATTTTTTTCAGAATAACATAATCTCAATAAATATAATAATAATATAAATCACATATATATTAATTTTATATACATTCATTCTCATATATAAATGTCATATATATATATATATATAAATTACATCGTTAATAGAGACAGTTGGTTGTACGTATTAATGACTGTCTCTTTAACATTTTGATAGATGGAATGACATAAAATTGAATAATAATTTACAATATATATATCATTATTATATAATAAATATCATAAATATTATTTAAAAAATCCATTATTACAATTCAATTAAAATTGAAACTGAAAACAAATTACAATGCTTCGTGGGTGTGGTACACCCCACAGACGCAAAATATTCTATATCTTTTTCTAATTGAGTAAATGATAATTTTTAAAATTTATTGTTATCAATAAAGAAATATAATTATCTCATAATTATCATAAATTAAAATTAAATCCATCATAATAATCAGCCATAAAATTTGGTTTCGGAAAATGAATTGTTTAACTATGTGGAAACGGTAAGTCGTATTTACGCATTAGCGATATTTTGACATCCCATTATATGGGAAAGAAGGTGGACAATGATAATTTAATAAAAATAATAAAATTAATGTATATTTATTATAAAATATTTATTATTTAATGAATAATATAATATATTTAAATTCAGTAAATTATTAATTAAAAAGGAAGTGATTGGTTAGGGAATTAATAACTTCTCTGAATCAACTGAAATACATCAAATCTTTACCAAAATATTATAGTGACCCAAACTTTTATTATATTAATATTACATAATTTAAAAGATAAACAACATGATAGTATTACACATATAGGATCCAAAGTTTTAGTGTCTTGGGCAAACTCGGACCACACATAACAAATACATCATCAACCATAAACATTAATTTAGTTTCTTCTTCTATAGCTTCTAAGTGGAACTTATCCCCTCCTTAGTAAATGTAGAAACCTGAGGATATACCTCAAAAAGGGTGAGATAAAAGACCAGTAAGAGGATAGATAAGAACAATATACCATGGGGTTAGCATAATCATGACATAGGCAAAATATCTTGAACATGAGAGGATCATAAATAAAAGACTTGAAATGTGGAAATGCATAAAAATGAAACATCATGTCTTAGTGGTTAACTACAACACATACTTGTGATCCAAGATAGAATCTAGTTCAAACATAATTTCACATTTACTAGTGAGATTAATCACATTATTCAATGCATTGGAGCACTATATTATTCCGGGCGCACCCATCACATTTAAAACTTCGTATTGCGCTATATCATTCCAGGCGCACCCGTCACATCATAACATTTTAATTTATCATGCATGCCACAATGAACATATAACATAAATAAAAATAACTAACCCATGAAAAGGAATTGTTTTTATATCATAATAACACGTTCATAAACATTGTGTTCCCAAAATAATGAGGGAACAACATACTTGATACAAGAATCATCAACCTTAAATGAGAGGTAAAAGTTGAGTTCTTAAGAGGAGTTCTATCAAAAAACATTTGTATTTACATAAACTTAATTATAAAACATGTATATCCCATAAAAGGAACTAAAATGATGAATAATTATCTTTATGAAGTGACCATATAAAAAATGGAGTGAAAGAGTTAAAACCCGAAGGATGAAAGTTGGGTTCGATAATTTCCCCTTACCTTGTTCTCGAATGCCTCTTTCTCTTTAATTTCCTATATAATGACATTATATTCATCAATTAGAAATTACAGAACATTTTATAATTTAATATTGTTCATTCTGGTTTCATTATGTCTTATTATGTTCCTTTGGATGACTAATATAGCATAAAAACTTTGATAGAGGATGTTCGTTTTTATGCTTTTCTTGAGTGGTTCACTTGTATTCTTAAATTGAAGTTCGGGTAGATCATGGGTAAACATCCAAAAATGAAATTACATGTTATTAGGGATATTAAAGGAGTTTGAATGATTTTATAATGAATTATATTAGATCCATTTGGATGAATCATTAGATAAGAATTTAATGATGTTTATTTAGGTTAACTTGAGCGGTTTTTGGATCACAATGAATTTGTTTTAACTTTTCACCTATTAATATGGTCATAGGTTATTGCCAGAACATAAAATAGATCATAATACATAGAAAATGTTTTGTTTAAACCATAAAAATGGTTTCATGACCATATTTGAAGGTATAAATGGAAGAATAGAACATGTCGTTTTTAAGGTGATAAATTTAACACCTATTGAACAACATTCTCGTTAATAAAATAAAAGGAAGAGGGAAAGGGGGTGGGGTGATATAATATCCCAATAGAATCATAAAATTATAGTATATGTATAATACTAGAGTTACAAAACAATTAGGATTAATATGGGTGGGGAGAGATCAAGAAAGGAACTTGAACATGAAAGGAAATTAAAGGAGAAGAGGGAGGGAAACTACCTCTTAAATCATCCTCTTGAGATCCTCCTTAAAGAAGATAGTCTTGGTATTTTAATGAGACCAGAATAATTTTGGACGTGGGGGAGGGGATAGGGAAGGTGTTTGGGAAGAGCTTATAGTATTCTTGGATCTTGAGAGGTGTGAGAAAAAGAGGGAGTGAAGTGTGGCTTTTATAGTGGAGGGGAGATGGGTTTCCTTAATATAAAAATGATTAGTTTATTAATTTCACCAAAGACAAGGAATAGTGAGTCATTAACGACCAATAATAGTAATCTTTTAATGTAATCCTGAAACAAGTGGGCTTACATCAGCAGAACATAATCGATGACTCAATTAATACATTATTTTTCCTTTATTGTGAATTATCATATTCTACTATTCATCAAAAATTCAAGTATCTCAAAAAATTCCCAAAAATTCACCCCAACTATTTTTCGTCATGTATAATCCAAAAATGAAGTCCAATTGTCAAAAATAATTTTCTAAATATTATTAATTTAATTTTCAATTAAAATCATAATTTACTTAAAAAACAATTTTTAAGATTGAAATTGATTTTATATTTATTTCAAAAATTACATAGGGTTTCATAACATCATCTAAAAACTATTAGACATTGATTGAATAATTTATGAATAAATTTCATGAAAATAAATATTCTTTTAAATTAATTAATTAATTATAATTAATTATTTATGACTTATGAAATACCAAAAACGTTTACTAAGGAAAAATTGTCACTTTCTAAGATGTATAAAATTTATTTTATTATTCATATGTAATGTTACTATTATTTAATATTCATAAGGGTAAAATTACTATTTATAAGAGTAGGTTACTGTTCATAAGGGTAGGTTACTATTCAACACAAATTATTTTTGTTCCATTATACTCCAAAAATCATCCTGAACACAACCGTGAATGTCGGATTTTCAAAATTCCAAACATAGAAGTGACAAGAATATGTTTAAAGGTTTTTTATCACTTATTAGTTCATTATTTTGTGTTTTTTATGACATAAATATAAGAAGGGAATTTTCCATTGAAAAACTTTGGGTCGTTACATTCGTCCCCCCTTAAGAAATTTCACACCCGAAATTTCACATTACACAAAAAGGTGTGGATACTTCTCCTTCAGTACCTCTTATGGTTCCCCAGTTGCTTCCTCAAACATATGTTTCCTCCACAACACATTGAAAATATGGTTTGTATTGTTGCATAGAACCTTATCAATTTGGTCCAGAATCTTTATTTGCTGCTCCTCATAGGAGAGATCATCTTCCAGCAGTACCACCTCTGAGTTTAGTACATGTGAGGGGTCAGGTATGTACTTTCTCAGTAGTGATACATGAAACAAATAATAAACATGAGCAATATTTGGTGGAAGTGCTATAAGACAGGCCACAGATCCTATCCGGTCAAGGATCTCAAAGGGGCCAATATACCTTGGGTTTAGCTTCCCTTTCTTCCTGGATCGCATGACTCTCTTCCATGGAGATATTTGAAGGAAGACTTTATCTCCAACGTCGAACTCCAAGCCCCTTAGACGATTGTTAGCATAGCTCTTTTGCTGACATTGAGAAGCTTTGATGTGTTTCTAGATGACTTGCACCTTCTCTATCATCTCTTCAACAAGATCGGGCCCAAGCATCATTCTTTCTCCAACTTCATCCCAACAGGTTGGAGTTATAAACCTTTTACTATAAAGAGGTTCAAACGGAGCCATCTGAATACTCGAGTGGAAGCTATTGTTGTATACGAACTCAACCAATGAGAGATGATGATCCCAACCACCATTGAATTCAAGAGACCAGGCTCTTGGCATATCTTCCAGCGCCTGAATAGTCCTCTCATACTGGCCATCAGTTTGGGGGTTATAGGTCATGCTTAAATTTAATTCAGTACTCAAAGCATGTTAAAGGATCCTCTAGAATTTAGATGTGAACCATGGATCATGGTCAGAGACAATTGAGAGTGGAACACCGTGCAGTCTCACTACTTCCTTCACATATATATTTGAAAGTTTTTCAAGCGAGGGGTCTTCATGAATAGCGATAAAATGGGCAGTCTTGGTGAATCGATCAACCACAACCCATATCGCATTATTTCCCTTTGACGTCTTTGGGAGGCCTATGAAAAAGCCCATAGTAACATATTCCCATTTCCACGTGTGTATAGGCAGTGGCTGCATCATACCTTTGGACTTTTTCCGCTCAACTTTAACTTGTTGACATACCAAGCACCTTGATATATATTCTGCAATCTACTTCTTCATGTTATCCCACCAGAAGTGTTCTCGGATATCACGGTACATTGTGGTACTCCCAGGATGGATAGACAACGTTGATCTGTGTGCATTATCCAATAGCTCCTTCTTTATCCTGGGTGATGAAGGCACACAAAGCCTCTTTAAAAACCGAATCACACCATCATTGTCGATATGGAACTCACGCAACATCCATTACTTTACTGCATTCACCCTCTTTTGTATCTCCACATCATCCCTTTGTGCTTCCTTAATCTTCTCTTGAATGGATGGGTGCACAATCTTTTGGGAAAGGTATGATGTATCTCCTACCCGTATGATTTCAAAATCCATCCTTTGCATATCCAAGAAGATTAGTTCTTTCTCAATCCACAAAATTGATAGATTAGCAGGTTTGTTTCTACTTAGAGCAGCAGCTGAGCTTCTTTTGTGTGAATATATACTTTAGGATCTTGTGGTCGGTGTATATGTCTCACTTCTCACCATAAAGGTAGTGCCGCCAGATTTTCAAGGCAAAAATCACGGCTTGAAGCTCTAGATCATGCATCGGGTAGTTCTACTCATGGATCTTTACCTGTAGTGAGGCGTAGGCTATCACATTATTATTTTTCATGAGTACAGAACCCATCCCTTTCTTTTAAGCATCACTGTATATCACAAAACTTTCTCCACTTTTCAGTAGTGTGAGTACAGGTGCAGTGATCAGCCTTCTCTTTAGCTCCATGAAGCTTTCCTCACATTCTTCTGTCCAGACATACTTTACCCATTTCCTTGTTAACATAGTTAGAAGGATTTACAATCGTGAGAAGTTTCTCACAAAACGTCTGTAGTACCCAGCTAATCCAAGACAACTACGGATTTCTGTGACACTATAGGGCCTAGGCCATTCCTCAATCGCCTTTCCCTTTGAAGGATCCACAGAAATTACATCACTTGTGATCACATGTCCCATGAACGTGACTTGATTCATCCAAAATTAACACTTGAGGAACTTGGCATACAACTTCTCCTTTCTTAATATCACTAACAAAATTCTATGATGTTCTTCATGTTCCTCCTTTCTATTGGAGTAGATGAGAATATCATCGATAAACACTACCACAAATTTGTCAAGGTAATATCTAAAGACTCTATTCATCAAATCCATGATGATTGTAGGGGAATTAGTAAGTCCAAAGGGCAACACCAAAAACTCATATTGCCCATACCTTATTCGAAATGCAGTCTTCTGAATATCTTCCTTCTTCACGTTTAGGTGATGATATCCAGAACGAAGATCCAACTTTGAGAAGTATTGAATTCCTCATAACTGATCGAACAAGTCATCAATCCTTGGGAGAGGATACTTGTTCATTATGGGGATCTTGTAGAGTTCCCGATAATCTATACACAGCTTCATGGTTCCATCCGTCATCTTCACAAAGAGCACTGGCACACCTCAAGGTGATGCACTAGGGTGTATGAACCCTTTGTCATTATGCTCTTGCAGCTGCTTCTTTAACTCCTACAGTTCGATAGGAGCCATTTTATAGGGGCACTTTGAGATAAGAGTAGCTCCGGGTATGAGTTCAATTGAGAACTCTACCTCATGATATGGGGGAATTTCGGTTAACTCTTTGTGAAATACATCACCGTATTCCCTCACAATGGGAATTTCCTCAAGGTTGGAACTTTCCTTCGACTCAACCATTTAGGCGAGGTATGCTTATTCATAGGGAATCAACACCCAAACCATTGAATAATTTCTCAAAAGATATTCATGATCCTCCTTGAATTTGTAGAGGAGCATGGGATGGTTCAGAATATGAAAATATATTTCCTTTTCCCAACAGTTGATATGTGCTCTATATAACGAGAGCCAGTCCATTCCCATTATAGAGTCGAATTCAACCAAGGGAAGTATTATGAGATTTTCCGAAAGAATCTTCCCACATACGTCAACAGGAGAAGATTCAAATACTTGGGTTGCAATGATTGCACCACTTGGTGTTTTTACAGATATCTCTACTTCATGGTTTTGGGGCTTCGATTCTATAATTCTAGAAAACATGCATGATATAAAGGAATGCGTAGAACTAGAATCAAATAAAAATTTTGTCATTATTGATTGAATAGGAAGTGTACCTTATATGACTTCATTATCATGTTCCACCTCAACAGTAGTGATGACATGAGCCTTCCCTTGTTCCTTTGGCTTTGGTGGCTACTGATGCTGATTACCCTCAAGAGCTTGAGGTTTAGTGCACTAGTTTGCAAAGTGTCGTAGCTCCCTACAGTTGTATAATTGAACCATGGGTGGTTCTCTCCTTTCATCGGCTACATTCTCCTTCCTTTTCGTGTCTTTTCGACACTCTTGAGCATGGTGTCCTTCATTCCCACAATTGAATCATTTCTCCATCCCTTTAAGGCAGTTCCGATTGTGAAACATTCCACATTTTTGGCATGTGGATCGTTGATTTTTATTCACACTTTGTCATTAGATCCACCGTCTTGAAATTCCATCTTTTTTTTCTTATCACCATAGCCATGGGACGATTCTATAAACTTCATATCCACATTGACAGCACACCAAATAACTTCTTCATAACTCCCAAAGTCTCGAATTGCAAGAGACATTCAATGGTGTGGTTTTAATCCACTAAAGGATATATCAATTTTTCTATCATTGTTTATCAAAAAACCCGAAGCGTACCTTGCATGCCTTGTGAAATTCGCTTCATAGGTTGTGATAGATTCTCCTTCTTTTTTCATGAGCTCTATGAATTCTCTCTCCATCATTGTGCGAAGAGTTCTTGGGATGTACTTATTAAGAATCATTATCTTAATGTCTTACCATTCCATCTCTTCAATTTCCTCTCTTGGGTTGGTGTTTTTAATCAAAGACCACCATTGATCAACTTCTCCATATAGACGATAAACAGCTAGAGTCACCTTCTCCATCTCAAAATAGTGAAGAATAGAAAAGATCTTCTCCATGGAGTTGACCCACTATTCCACAACTAGTGGATCGGAAGATCCACTAAACGTCGGTGGTCATTGCCGCATAAAACATTTGATAGCCAGTTACTCTCTCTTTGGTGAAGGATGAAGTTCCCCATTATTATGGTTATTATTCATAACCTGAGATAATTGGGTATGAATTTCCATGAATTTTTGAACTCCACCTCCAAAATCATTGGGGATGTCGTT
This sequence comes from Viscum album, assembly GCA_963277665.1. NCBI lineage: Eukaryota > Viridiplantae > Streptophyta > Magnoliopsida > Santalales > Viscaceae > Viscum > Viscum album. The sequence goes on from OY728136.1 coordinate 1,600,861,231, forward strand.
CATGCAATCTTTGCATTGACCCTCGCAAGAGTTATTGGCCTGATTTCTCATCTTTCCCACGATTTTATAAAATAGAAAAGGTTAGAACAATACATAAGTAAACAAGGCATGAATAACTTATTCATTTAAACAATTATACCAAAATCATAACATATGAGATACCTAGGTAAATATTATTGTGTGCATATTTTTACTTAGTCTCATAATAGAGGTTTTCTCTAGGGTTCACTAATCCTAATTCCCAAATTAACTAAACCATTCCTATGATACCAACTATAGCTACCCTTACTTTTCATACATTACTATTAAATCATTTAAAAGATAAAAAACATAATAGTATTACACATTTAGGATCTAAAGGTTTAGTGTCATTGGAAAACTAGGACCACACATAACAAAAACATCATCAACCGTAAACATTTATTTAGTTTCTTCTTCTCTAGCTTCTAAGTGGAACATGTCCTATCCTTGGTAAATGTAGCCACCTGAGGATATACATCCAAAGGGGTGAGATAAAACCCCAGTAATAGGATATATAATAACAATATACCATGGGTTTAGAATAATCATGACATAGGCAAAAGATCTTGAACATGAGAGGAACATAAATAAAAGACATGAAATGTGGCAATGCATAAAAATGAAACATCATATCTTAGTGGTTAACTACAACACATAATTGTGAACCAAGCTATCATCTTGTTCACACATCATTTAACATTTAATCATGATATTCATCACCTTACCAAATGCATTGGATCACTATATAATTCCAGGCGCACCCATCACATTTAAACATTCATATTGCGCTATATGATTCTGGGCGCACCCGTCACATCATAACATTATCATTTATCATGCATGACACAATGAACATATAACATAAAAGAACATAACTAACCCATGAAAAGCAATGGGTTTCATATCATAATAAAACATTTATAAACCTTGGGTTCCCAAAATAAAGAGGGAACAACATATTTGATACAAGAATCATCAACCATGAATGAGAGGTAAAAGTTTAGTTCTTAAGAAAAGAATTCTTTCGGAAAACATTTGGAATGACATATACATCAGTATAAAACATTTATATCCATCATAGGGAAAGAAAATGATGAAAAATTATCTTTAATGAGTGCCAATATCAAAAATAGAGTGAACGAGGTAAAACCCAAAGGATGAAAGTTGGGTTCGAGAATTTCCCCTTACCATGTTCTCAAATGCCTCCTTCACTTCAATGTCCTATATAATGATATTATATTTATTAATTAGATATTAAATAACATTTTATACATCAATAGGGTTCATTTGGGTTTCATTAAGTCATATTATGTTCCTTTGGATGACTTATAGAGCTTAAAAACATTGTTTGAGGATGTTCGTTTTTATGGTTTTCTTATGTGGTTCACTTGTATTCTTAAATTGAAGATCAGGTAGATCATGGGTAAAAATCCAGAAATGATATTAATTTTTATAAGGGATATTATAGGATCTTGAATGATTTTATAATAAATTATATTAGATCGATGTGGACAAATCATTAGATAAAAATTTAATGATGGTTATTTGGGTTAATTTGAGCGGTTTTTTGATCACAATGAATTTGTTTTAACATTTCGCCTAGTAATATGGCCATAGGTTATTTCCTGAAACATATAATATAGCATAATAAATATATTATAATATGTTTCAGCCATAAAAATGGTTTAATGACCAGATTTGAAGGTAGAAATGGAAGAAGATAACATGTCATTTTTGAAGGTGATAAATTTAACACCTCATGAACAACATTCTCTTTAATAAAATAAAAGGAAGATGGAAAGTGGGTGGGGTGATATATAATACCAATAGAATCATAATATTACAATATATGTATAATAATGGAGTTAAAAACCAATTTGGATGAATATAGGTGGGGAGAGGTCAAGAAAGGTACATGAACTTGAAAGGAAATTAAAGGAGAAGAGGGAGGGAAATTACCTCTTAAATATTCCTATTGAGATCCTCCTTAAGGTAGATAGTCTTGGTCTTTTGATGAGACCCGAAAATTTTGGACGTGGGGGATGGTCTAGGGATGTTTTTTGGTCAGAGTTTATAGATGTCTTGGAGCTTGAAGGGTGTGAGGAGCAAATTGAGTGAAGGGTGGCTTTTATAGTGGAGGGGAGACATGTTTCCTCAATATAAAATTGATTAGTTTATTAATTTCACCAAAAACAAGGACTAGTGAGTATTTAATGACCAAGAATAGTAATTTTATTATATAATCCTGAACCAAGTGGGCTTACATCAGCAGAACATCATTAATAACTCAATTAATACATTATTTAGCATTTATTGTGAATTATCAGATTCTACTATTCATAAAAAATTCAAGTATCTCAGAAACATCCCAAAACATTACCCCTACCATTTTTCGACGTGTATATTCCAAAAACGAATTCCATTTTTCAAAAATAATTTTCCAAATATTATTAATTTAATCGTCAATTAAAATCATAATTTACTTAAAAAACTGTTTTTAAGATTAAATCTGATTTTATAGTTCTTTAAAAAATTACATAGGGTCACATAAAATTATCTAAAAACTATTAGAAATTGATTAAATAATATATGAATACATTTCAGGGAATTAAATATTCTTTTAAAACAATTAATTAATTATATTTTTTTATTTATGGTTTATAAAATACCAAAAATGTTTACTAAGGTCAAATTATCACTTTCTAAGATGTCTAAATTTTATTTTATTATTCACAGGTAATGTTACTTTTATTTACCAGTCATAAAGGTCATATTACTATTCAAAAGGGTAGGTTACTGTTCATAAGGGTAGGTTACTATTCACCAAAAAACATTTTATTTCATTAGACTCCAAAAATCATCCTGAACACAACCGTGAATCTCAGATTTACAAAATTCCAAATATAGAAGTGACAAGATTATGATTAAAGGTTACTTATCACTAGTAGTTCATTATTTTGTGTTTTTTTATGACATAAATATAAGAAGGTAATTTTCCATTGAAAAACGTTGGGTCGTTACAACTATGGTTGGTATTTTTTCATAAAACTACAAGAATGATGTAAATATGTGAATTTAAATAAGAGTTTAGAAAGAAATGGTTGACATTAGATGATCAATGTTGTCTAAAGAATAAAATTAAAAGCTTCCCTTTTATAATTTATGGGAGTAGCACTATTCGAATTTCGGAATTGATTAAAATATTATAATTTTATTTACCTGATTAAAATCCCAAAAAAGTTCATTTATTAAAATATATTATATTATTTAAGTGAAATAATTTCATATAATAATATTTGGATAGGTTTATCTTTGTTTTTTAAGATTATATTTTGGTTTTCCAATTATTACCCTATATTTACAATTACTGTGATAACAAATATTTCTCCCTTAAAGGGAGATAGTTTTACAAATATTATTATAATTTACTCAAAAATGGAAATTAAAAAAAATTATAGACCATATCATATCCACCTTTTCCTCTTCCAATAATTTAAAGAATTTTATATATTTCAAAAACATATTAAATTGAAAAAATTTCATTAATGTCAATATCAACATAACACAAATAATGTTTTTTAATGGAAATCATAGAAAATTTATAAATAGATATAATTATCTTATCAATCAATAATAATTATTATTTATATAAAAAGATCATCTAGCACAATATATCCATAAATTTTTCATATTTTTAATATTTTAAAGATTATTTAATTTAATTTTAATTAATTTGAAAATTTTCGTATAGGGATAGCATAAAATTTAAATGTAACAATGGTATTTTTAAATATATGAAAAATATTTCTATAATAAACATAATTTCAATAATGTCATAATGTAAATTTATATATGATCATAACAGTCTTTTGTACTTATGTTTACATATATGTGTTATTGAAAACTCAGAGAGTGATATTTTGTAAAAACCATTGCTATAAATATCAATTAGGTCATTTTTATTAATAATTTTTTCTTAAACATATGATTATAATGGTTGAATTTAATTCCTTTAATAAAAATTACTCTGAATAATTGGGGCCTTTTCACTTAATTTTTACCAATATGACCCTAATTTAGTCATTACTGATGTGATAAATATTACAATGGTTACTATTTATAATAAAAAATAATAAAAAGTAACTATTATAAAAATCATATCATAAAGATTTCAAAAAATGAATCCATATTAAAAATTTTAATATCTATTATTTGGTAGAAATTGTTTTTAATAAAATAGTATAAAGAAGACTTAAATAACATTATAGAAAAACATATTTTTTAAAATAAAACTAGATTTATTCATATGAAATGAATAGAAAAAATATTATATGACAAATAAAAAATATTATTAAATATAATATATATATTTTTTATTTAGTATATAGAAATTATTAACTTAATATATTAAGATAAATATACATTGTGCTCTTAAATTTTTTATGTAAAATTAATTTTTATCATAAATATTCCCCAATACCAAATTTAATAATAGCTGGTGCCAAGGCTGGAGGATACTAATAGTGAAAAACACATGTCAGGTCTGCCATAGTCGTGGCCGGAGGCAGTGCTCCCGGAAAGGCCTACATCATCCTCATAAAACATTCCCTGATCTATGAATCAGCACCTACTACTGGTATAATAGCCGGTGCAAAGGCTGGCCTGACTGGAGGATCGGTTGGAAGTCCCTGATCATCCCTATCTGGCATCTGATTACCATTTTATGATAGACTTATGACCAGAGGAAGTATTAGAGGCAAAGCTCTGAAATATAAAAAGTACAACTTAGATCAGGAAAACATGGACATATAACCCAAGAGTACAAAACTGAAACAGGGACAGAAAACAGACAAGTTTTCAAAACTTGACTACATAGCATGTATAAAAACTACACAATGTGTTTTATCAAACCACTGACATGGGCGTGTACTCTAGCCCTAAAAATCCTATAACACCTCATCCTACATGGCGTGTTGATCCAACACACGGCATGTACTTGAAACTATTCCCCTACCCAAGCCTTTTTACACGGCTAACCCACACGGTTTTCTTAAATAGATATTACATGGAGTATTCCCAATGGACATGACGTGTAGTTGACATGTCATCAGCGTACCATGTTGTTAAACACATGACCGACTACACGGTTGAACCTTACAAGGCGTGTTCCAAACAAACACAGCGTGTATAGGCAAGGTGACATCGTCCTGTGGTGTTTGTGAAACGGCCGAGTACCTAGAAAAACTACAATGCATTCTCCAAGAGCAACACGGTGTGTCTGAATGAAGGTCATACCGACCTATGTTGTTCAGGACACAGCCGGGTGCCTGGAAGGGACTACACGGCATGTTCTGTTACAACACGACGTGTGCTACTCGAGCTTCCCCAACCCTTGTTTTTAGTGACACGGCTTGGTACACAGCTCATTACTATACAACGTGTACCTACCATACACGACGTGATCCTAAATTTACATTCACGACACCATGTTCTGCTCACAAGTTCAGTAACACGGCCTGAAAACTACATGGCATGTATCCAAAAAGTACGCACCATGTATTCTGGTTTTTTTTTGGGCAGTTTCTCAGAAACTGCACATAACCCCAGAAAAACTAAAAACAAGGCAAAGAGGTGTGAAATTTTGATTCGTGAGGGCCCATAATCCCCTCAAATCAATGCTTGGCATCTCTTATAGTTACATACAATTGAAAAACTACAGCTCTCAAACATAACAGCAGGGATTCTATCAAGATTCTATCACAATAGCATGCATAATCTACACAGAGCCTATCACAACAGCATGCAATCGCTAATGCACCCTATATGGCATGACAAGAATGCATGGAATGAGATTTATAGAACTTCTTATAAGATGCATGAGATTTAATACCCTCATCTCATCGGGTTGCAATAGAAATAGAACCAAAATATCAAAACAATACCGCACAAAACATGCGAATCACTCTAGGTGAAAACATATCAACCATAAAATCTCAAAACCAGCAAACTACAATGAACGAGGTAGTATGGATTTTACATGTACACGTGTTAACTACTCCTGAGAGCATCATAATACCAAGTACTGAGTTCGCCCTATCCCTGGATAAAGTCTCCAAACAGTAAATCAAGAGAAAAGAACTCCTTTGATACCACTTTGTAATGACCCAAATTCGGAGCCCCTCCACTGGTGCCCCGTACCCAGTTCACCACATGACCTCAATCTCGTTTCCCCAAATGTCATAGGATTCCGACTAGAAGAAAGGCCTTGGTGAGTTGGTGGGGAAACTATTCCCTCATTCAGTAAAGTATACAGCTGAAAAACAACCAGACACGATAGCAGAAACAATCAAAATCATACAACCATTGAAGTAAACAGTGGAAGAAATGGATACATAATAATGACAATGAAACATGGTACATATTTCAATGGAAAGTAGTAAAAAACCCAACATGATGATGTAAAACTGAAAACAAATTGCAATTAAAACAATGTAAACTCCTTAGCATCGCAAGCCTCGACTCGGTCCCATGCACTCCAGCTCTAATTAATCATGAACCTGAATTAGAAGAGTGCTTGACCTTATCTATACCTACAGCAACATAGTCTTCTTGTGACCAAAAGAATGGCCTAAACATGGTGCAAGATAAAATCCTAGTAGGAAATCACCCAAAGATCTATTGATAATAGTGAATGAATATATGGGAGTTATTTAACAAGAACCAGTAAACAGAAATAGAAGAAGCTACAATCTACAGTTCTAAAAAAAGAAGTACACATCAAAACAGATAGAAACAAAGGGAAAAGGTAACCCTCTGCGTAGCTCTCACAGCCTAACCACTATGGTTCAACCTATAAGTACTAGAAACCATCTAGGAGGCACACACAGTATCACCCCTCTGGTTTAGCTAAGAAATTAATAGACTCTCTGGGGAAGAAGTCACCGTCAGTTCCCCCTACAGTCTCGTATCATACTAAAGGATCTCTCTTGAAGCACTCAACCTCAACTCCCCCTGTGGCCCACGTAGAGGAACTACAGACTCTCTGAGGAAGCTCTCATTGTCAATTCCCCCTGTGGTCTCACATCATATTTGAAGACACTCTGGAGAAGCCCTTAAGTCAATTCTCCCTCTATTCTACTACTTTAGGTTCTCATAGTCCCGAGTGAAAATAAACATCCATAGCACTTGTGTATCATCCAAGTAAACTTAAAGAACATCATGGATATCATTATATGGCTCAACACCAAATAAAAGTACCAGTTCCACAATCCTTCGACTCGGCATGGAAACTGGAAAAATTCCAAACAGGAAGAACAAACATATCAAAGCATCTTGAGCAAAAAATAAATTACTCTACCTACAAGCATAAACCTCTACTACAACAATCCAGAAAATAGGTAAACAACATGGGAAAAATAGGAAACCCACAATTCCCCGCCCAAGGGAATTTGTGGAATATGCAAAAAATACTCACCAAATTTCAACGAAAAGGCACAAATAACCTACCTCGATCCAAGGAGATCGATATATGTTAATCACGATGATTGATTCCCCTTAGAACGTCGTAGATATGAGAAACTGTAAAAAATTCTCAACCCATGATAACATGGAAACGAAGAGTAATCAGAAATCCAAGCTCAAGCAGAAGGAATATCTTACTGCTGCGATTCCAATGCAATCGACTATGCTCGAATCGGAGAACGGATAAAGAGTCGGGTGGTCATCGAAGATTCCATCGTACGTGTCGCTCTCGGTCGAATGGGACCTAGAAGTTGGTGTTTCTCTGTGTCAGGCATGACCGTGGTTCATTTAGTAAAAAATGAAAGTACACAGAGTTTAATTTTATAGTACACGGCGTGTACTGGGTCCTTTCCGTACTACACAAAAATTGGCCTCTACGTCACCCCTACACAACGTGTGTGTGGCCCGGGCACCGCCAGCACACGACTCCGAACTAGAGAAGAGTACGCGGAGTGTACTCGAAAAGTACACGGGGTGTACTTTGAAACTTTCCAGAAAGTTTAATTTTTTAAAGAAACTTCATAAAAAGGAAAACATACCTAAAAAGAAGATCTGGGTTCTTACATTTTTTGTTGGTGTCATAACACTATTTTAGTGTCAATTACACTAAAACATGAAAATAATTAATTATTGGTTGATATAAGGGAAATCAAGAGTTTACCCTTTATTTTAAGACATGATTTAATTAAGGTCAATTTATTCTAGCATGACATATTTACATTTAACCATTTTTTATTATACCATGGTATATTTTTTATTCCCATGTAATTATTATTTATTTTAAAATCAATGGCAACATCTTTGAGAAAATATTTTCATTATAATAGTAAATTTAATCTCTATAAAATATTTTTAAATTTATAAACATGAACATTGTTACATTCAATTAAAAAAATTAATATATAGAAATATTATTCTATAGAATAATATTGTGTACACCAGTATGGGATAATAATCCAACATGTGACTAATTGAAAACTATATATGAAAGAATATATATTTATATATGTCTAAAAATCACAAAAATTTCTTTTCATAAATATATCAATTGAAATTAATTGATATAAAATATAAAACATTAACAAAATAACTCATTGAAATTAAAACACTAATGATTATCATGGTAATTGATAGTAGTTTTTTTGAACATAATATCACGTATAAAAATGAAATTTATAGTTCTAAATTATATGAAAATGTTTATGTAAAATACAAAATCAATTTTTTAATTTTTACAAGAAATAGAACATATTAAATAATATATGTAAATAAAACAGATAACAGTAAAATATTACACGTATCACACAGAAATTAAACATAGCTCTTAATGATTCAAAAAAATATATCTATAAGAATCACATTACAAATAATCTATATTATTGTATTATTTATCATTTTTTATTCTTTTAGAAAATACGTAATTCATGAATAATTTATAAAAATTATATTACAAAAAAGAAATTTTTTCACTTTTCAAAAGACAATAATTTATTGTAGAAAAATATCATCAAATATATTTAATATGATTCTTAAATTAAAAAGGAAAAATTTATGATTTAATCAAATTAAATTTCAATAAATTTTGACTTTCTCTTTTTAAATTTTAAAATATATTGAAAGAAAATTCCAAATGTAAATAAATTTATTTAAAATATAAAATATTAATTTCAATATTTTCTATCAATTAATAATTAAATTGATTAAAATATAATTTTTAAAATATCATTATATTTTAAACTTTATATATATAATTTATTTAAATTATTAATATATGTTATGCTTTTAGAAGGATTACATTTTAACACAGTTATTATTATTAGATAGAAAATTTACTAATTTTATTTTAGAAAATAATTATTAATTATGTCTATTAGTTTGATATCAATTTATATTTTTTATTATGGGTGCCAATTATTGTACCAATATCTTAACAATTTCCCAAATCAATCAATATATAGGTGTCTAGGTGAATTCCCTTTAAAAATATTTAATATATGGTATTCAAAATGGAAAGGAATATTATTACAACCTATATCTAATATAATTCAACGACTATAAATGTATAAGGTATTAATAGTTCAATATATGATTAAAATATAAATTATAATGAATTCCATGGGATGCTCATGGATATAATCATTTGAAAATATATATGATCAATAATTAAATATGCTAGAAGTTGTTCACATACATTTTACACTATTTTTAGGATGTTAAAAAATTAATGTTCAAATTATAAATTAAAATGGAAATTTTTAATCATTATTAAAAAAAATTAAAAAATTTATAGTATTAAATTTTATTTAGAAAACCTATGCGAACTATAAAGATCATTTTAAGGGAATAGAAAATTTTAAATAAAAAATTTGTTTTGTTTACCAGTCCTTCCAATGATACCCATTATAGAAAAAAATTAACGAAGTGCAATAATGTCCACTGAATCTCATATTCAAATGACCCTAGAATTGTGACTTTCTTAGACGTCATAGAAATATTGCATATAGAAAAATGTACCCAATTGTTAATATATAATGGGAAGATTGGAAAAAAACTACCAAAATACTAAATCACATATTATAAATAGAAGAACTACACAATTAAATAATAAATTTCTGATGAGAATAAAATATAAATAAATGTCACCGTGTACCAACCAAATGATAAAACCATCATTAGTTAGTCAACAACATATCCAATTCCCAGGCAGGTAATGTCAATCTAAGTCCCCAAAATTATTCTACAATATGGAAAAATAGATTGATTATAATTTGATTGAAGGAAACATATATAGTAAGAAGGATCATACAAAAGGTGTGTCGACAACATAGTAACATTTTTTACTAATGCACCATTTAATTAACAATATATATCATAATCACCAAAGCATTTCATTTATGTATACACACACCACTCTAAAACAATATGAAAACAATGAATCCTTGTATAATAAAATAACATCAAAAGAAATATATGAATGGATTCCTATATCTAATTCCCCACTCTGTTTTTGCTTACACACCCCAATGAAATATGTATATTAATAACATACCATTTTTTTAATCTAAACTTTTTATCTATCCATCTATGACATTGTTTCAGATGAAACACTATATATCCCAAAAATTAAAGATGTAATTTATACTACAACTACATATCAAATTATTATTAATACTTTGTATCATAACACGAGCATTAGGATATGATTAATTTTATGGATAACAACCATGTTACCACCTAGTACAACACTTGACCCCTTACACATATTATTTCCTCCACATCATTACGAAACCCATAACATCAATTATCATCATCACCAAACATATTCATCCTCAATGTTCACTATCATTACAACTGATGGATGTGTATTGATGTGGGGGTATGTAACCAACCATTTCAACCAATGGATATGATGGGGAAAAAACAACTCAAAACATTAGTTTGTTTGTAATTTTTTAGAACATGAATGAGGGAGGAATTTTTATAAATAACCTAAAAAATATAGTTCGATATCCCAAAATAAAAAAACACATGGGTTCACATAAAAATCCAATTATACATTTACCAAAACACAACAAAAAATCATGTAATATTTTATTAACAACATACAACATTAATGATATACAACATATAAAAATTCCATATATTGTACACAGTTCATCTTCAAATTTTCCTTGTTAACTTATTACATTAATAGCATTATTCCAATCTTCATCCAATTATTATGAAATTTATTTCATAGATATCGAAAAAAAAAATATATAAATCACATAACATTATATTATTTTATTTCATTTATTATTTCATTATGTTTGTAAATTATCTCACAAAGATTGTAGAACAAACTCATTTAATGTCCTTCCTATTCCATTTCAATTTCATTATTATCATTTCATTCAACTGATATATGTCTACCAAAAATACCACTCCACCTTAAAAAATATTTACCACATAATATTAAATAACACATATGAATCCATAAGGTATCTACAACCAATATTTCTAAAAACATTGAATATCAAAACCCTTAGTAAAGGCATCACAATATCTTATCTTTCCCACAACAACAAACAACACATCCCATTCCCAAGAAATAACCATATTCATCCATTCACACAATAAACATAAATCATATATATTTAAAATTCCAACACATAAATACACAATTCTAACTGAAAAAAATTGAATCCCATACCAATTTTTTCACATTGGCATACCAATGTCACATAATATATCATTAAGTTTAAATTACTCCCCATTAACATTTTATGAACTCATCCTGAAAAAACAGAATTTATAATGAATGAAATCAAAATCCCCTAAACATACAATAGAAAAATAATAGTAGATAATTACTATAATAAAAAATAGTAAATTCAAAACATTTCATTAATTGACATATCCAAATATCAATGAAATCAATTTATATGATGATAGATTTTTTAATGGCCACATAAAACTTATTATAATTATTTAGTTATCATAATCAAAATAATATAATTGTCTAAAATAAAAAATTTAGAATATCCCAAGAAATGTAAAATTCTCTAAATCAGTAATTACAACATCAAAAATAGAAATCGATAATAATTTAATGATCAATATAAAAAAAGTAAACTCATGAAAATACCCACATCACTATCTATTTCTATTTATTCATTTACATATGATTATATTTTTAACCATTACTATACAACCGGAAGAGGAAAGTGGAATTATATTCAACCTTAGAAAGGATGAATGGTCCTAAAAAGATATCCAATATAAAAAATACTATGAATATAAACCAACATAAAGAAACCTATCCAAAAATTAGAAACAACATGACATTCTATACTCCCTACCCAAAATAGTATACATTCAATAAATGGTATTATTATGAACAATGATGTATATAGGGAATAAAGGATAGTGGAGAAGGAGGAGTAACATAATTTCATAGAGTTTAATCCTAGTAAATCAATGTGTTGAGAAATCTGTAATGTGTTTCCATAAGGTAATGTAAGGAAATAAGGGTGATTTTCACTAAATAAAAGAAATAATACTAATGTATTTAATTTTGGATGACCCAATAAAAGTGGGCGGTTTTTAAATAACATATAATTTTGTGGGGGTCCACAAAATTCATGGAATACACATTATTTATATGGATATTTACAATTAACTCATTTTAACCTGAAATCAGGTGTTCCATAAAACCTATACCAAACAATATTTACTACCTCCATTTCCTCAACCACATCATGGACAATAATGTTTTATTCTTATATAGAAATCACAGAAACCAATTATAATCTTGAATGAATTTCAGTAATTTTCTCACATCACCCCACCTATGAATATGAAACTGTGTGCCCCAGATCACATTTTCCCCTACATTACCAGTCTCAACTCTTCTAAAACCATACACACCACCCATTTTCCCCCTAGGGTGTATGTATAAAATAATACCTTTAATTAAAGTGTAAAATTTAAATCACCAATCAAATAATAAATAGGTTCCCAATGTAATTTTCATTATTCATATTTTATACTAATTCTAACCACCTAGGAAACACTATTTGATATATCCAATCCCACTGTTCCACTTAATGTTGTACACCCCACACCAAAAAACTATCTTAATATCAACTGTACAAATATAAATTTAATAAATTGAATAACTCATTAAAAACATCCTAGAAGGATTCCAAATTACTTGTATGATTTAAATAATTTCTTAAAAAATAATTGTTTTTACATAATATAATTCAATGTAAGGAGTTTTGTTAGTGTTGGATTATGTGGAACTTAGAGGAATAGTATTGGTATAATTTTTTTCCTTAATATATTATATCATGGAGGCATAAATTTTATGAATTAATCTAGGAACCCCCAAATGGGGTCCTTATATGGGAATTATAAGACCTATATTATTTATCAAATATGTGTTTTTCTAGTGTGCATCATAATAATTTTTTTCATTAGGTGTTTTTTAATGTACATTGATTGGAATAGATGATAAAATAACTAAATTTATTTCTTCCATTATTATTAAAAAATTGGTTCTAAAAAATTCTATAATAAAAAATTTAACTTATATAAAATAAATCGGGTTGTCTATATAACCATATAGATTAATAGGGGAATATTTGGAGGAATATTCATGGATGACAATCAATGGACAATTATTTTTTAATCAACATTCCAATGGAGTTTTTTTCTCTCTATGGAATTCAATGTGTGACTGTAATTCACTATTAATTGGTCAAAAATAAAGTTAGGGTGTTTATTTGTTGATGTATTCCTTTTATATTTTATCCCTTTATTGAAAATATTTGAGGCCTTAAAAGAAATTGACCCATGGGTCGACTAAAAATTTACGAGTTTTCTATATTCCTCATAATCCTATTAATGGAAATTGAATTGTGTAATTGATTTTATTAATCTATTTTTTATTATTCTAAAGTCAATTTATATGGGCAGTGAAAATTATTTTTTAACTTTCATTCTTAATGTTTTAATATTTTCGACTTAATGAACTATAAATTGCATGCAAGTCGCCAGTATATTTTATGGTTGATAGCTATAAAATATTGAGGGATCAATAAATGTGAAACCCTAAATCATCACACCAGACAGATAAATTGGTTATGTTTAGAATTGACATAATTAAAATGGTAGATTTTTTATAAAGGACTAAGAACAGATTAGTTTGAATGGTCATAGTTATGTCTCATAGTGGAATTTCACAGATATGTTGTATTGATTCCCAAGGGGAGGGAATTAATGAAATAAAAACAATGATGTTGGAATGGATCGATCCACTCATGATCTAGGTTATATGGAAAAATAACTGATCTAATGAATTCAAAATAGGAGATTGGATACGATGCATTATATTTATAGGATTTCTGAAAATCCATATATTCATATATTTTTTACTAAAGATCACACTCTATATAGTCACCAGTATTTAGCACATAATGTTTCATAAAAATAAAAAATTATATTCAGTGTTTTACACATGAAACAACATGTGACGAATTCTTTGAGGCACTGTGTATTCCATTTGTGTACATCTAATATAAGATGACTAGGTATACAAGAATGTCCAAAGTACATAGGCTTGTCCTAGTACTTGGACATGACAATAGTTCCAAGACATGTCAGTGTACATGTGAACAGTTGTAGTACCTGATCCATACCAGGTTCTAATACAAAGCAAGTGAAATGAACATGGAAAGGTATATGGGAATAACTATAGTACATGGTGATGAGCCAATGCACGTCCTCGCATTCTGATATATATGGGATTAACTAAGGTAAATATGACATTCCATGTACTCATATAACACACCATAAACTTTTCTATGTTCAGGATATATATTTTTGTCTATTTTGGGTAGATAATTCTATATTGGACGTATTCCCTTTGCCATTCTTATTTTTCATATATAGAGGAATCATTTCGTGACTATTTTTTGGGGTCCACTAAATAGAAATATTCTTGGATATATTCCATTGATAAAAAATTTCATGGATTGTGTTATCTTATATCATGTATTCCTTTCCACAATGTCGTGATTGAGGAATTATCAAGGACAACATACATAAGATTACAATCGTTTACTCAGTATTATTTTTACAAAGGATATTGCATTCCTATGAGTACCTTGTTGAGATACCATATCTGTTTAATCTGAAATATAGGGTTCTAATGAGAACATCATTATGGTGATTACTGACAAGCATGTATTCTCAAATAAGACCCCAAATACATTATAAGATTTTATATTTTTTACTCCAAGATGAGAATTTCATTAAATCCAGAAGATTAATACAATGGATGTATATATTATTTTCGTAATATCTAGATAATTGTTATATATATCGAGAATATCTATGTATCAATTGTTAAATTTCATATTCTGATTGAAAACAGTTTTTTATTTTTAGCTTACCACACTCTTGATTCATTATTTTTTTTGATTTTTTTATTTCCTCCATGTTACTATTATGTTAACCATTTCATGGGATATTCTCAATACTGCACATCATATGAATAAATAATAAATTTTGAATGATTATAAGGTGGACTAGGATAAGTGAAGTTGTATTTTATAGTGAATATCTGTGGATCATAAAATGCTTCACATTTAAATGTAGTTACCTCATTTCTAGAAATATACACTCTTTTACAATTATTGATTGATTTTAATTTATTCTTTATAATTTATTGTATATTTCTCATACTCTTATTTTAGTATATAGATGTATGAATTTTATTTGTTATGATTTTAATTTAACCATTCTTCTTTATGATGATATTAAATATGAATTCAAATATACAGATACATTAGGAAATGGCCTCCAATATGATCTGTATACATACACACCACTGGTTCCTCATAGATATCTTTTTAGAGGAGGTATTTGGTTGTGAAAAAATTAATAACAGTGGATATTTGGCCCATGTGGTTCGTGTTATAATACATTGGTATTGTAAGATAATCCATATTAGTACCACACTGTTTATATTTTATAGCTATGACTTTTTGATTGGGATATATTGAATTGATTCATATGGTCTTAATTTTATCTCTCTATATTAGAAATATATTTTTAGTGTAGTGGATGACATATCCTTTCACAAATATTATTGTATTTTTCTTGTTTGTTTCGTAAATGTATCGACCTGTTTTAGATGAAAAATTGGAGCATTAATCATAATTGAATGTGTTTGGATTCCATATCATTCTTGGGTGAGTATACTATATATATTTTCGATACCAATGCCATAAAATTTTATAAAACCTCTGTGGTGATGTCGAGTAAGGATTCCACCATAGTATATGGATGATGATATTAATAATTTAGAGGATTTAGTATTGGAACATGTTAAGGAGATAATGGCATCAAGGGGTTTTATGGAATATCATCCACACATAGAGTAGCAGGATATTTCATTAGTATACGTTTAAGATCATATTGATGTTGATAAATGATTCTTTCACAATAAAAAATCTCATAATGATTAATTTTTTTTAATGGATACATGTATTTATCATGGTTTTATTTTGATATTGTGTAGTCTAGTGACTATGATAAAAGAAAAAATTGATATAACATGAAAATATTTCTGGCATCCCTTTTGGGATGTGTTTTTTTTAACCTTACTTTCATATTCTTGTATCTAGGAACATATATAGTTTTATAAAGGTATAAATATTTTGGAAGATAATTCAATGATTATTCCAAAACACTCATGATATTCCAAAGACCTTTTTCATGGTTTTTTATATCAAGAACCAAATGATTAATGGGGAAAATGTCAATATATCATGGGTGCAGTGATATTCCAATAATATAAAACATTTTTCATTGTTATTGAGGGAGAATTATTGGTGGATAGATTTCATGATAAGAAGAAACTGATATTTTTTTATAGTAGTGGGAACAAAAGAGGTTATAAATTGTTATAAGGTAGAAAATGTATAATATATCTATTTTTTCATGGGATATGCTTAAGTGGAAGGTTTTATGAAAAAGTATATATTAATATAGGATCACTAGATTGATCTATATACATGAACTAGGTGAGGCGTTTCTCTAGTGAAATCCAGGTACAAATCCTTGAGGATTCGAAAACTGGACGTGTTAATAGAAGAGAAAATATTGGCAGGCCTCCTATGTTATGATATACATTATAGTGTGGTGGTTCATAGGGAAGAAAACAAGGAACTACATAATGGAGGGATTTGGGGGAAGGGTGATTGTTAGTGCATCTTCAACCACCTCCTCCAGGTGTTCCATGTATGGATCATGGATCTAGTTAATGAGAAAAAGGTTAGTTATTATAAGAGGAGGACAATGAATATTTTATTACAAGTAGGATTAATGGTAAGATATTATAATTATATAATTTATCAAAAGTAATGGTAGAAACATGGTAATTCCACACTTTATCAAACATTTCATAAAATTGAGATATTCAGAAATTGGTAAAGCCTTTGGATTAACTATTTCTATTGGAGTCTACTACTATAGTGGATTCTATGAATTTTTTGCTACTGGTCTTAACTGAATAATTTAGGAGAGATATCTAACTAGATTATATTAAAATTAGTGATGAGGCCTTATGATTTAATTTAATGAATATAATGGATCTATAGGGTAAATATATAAATATACAATATTAGGTAGAGGATTTTGTGTGTCCACCATTATGAATAAGCATCCACTATCTAGGTTTGAAGACCACTTCGGCTAACTAAACATGTGAGATTGTTCTCAATGATTGAACTCATATCCAAAAATCAAAATCCCTTAGTTCTAGGTTTGGAAATATCAAAATATTCATTTTAATGACACAGTGGACACAATAATTACATGGGTATTCAATTTACTATGATTAAAAATAAAATGTGTCTGTGGAACTCATGAATTTACTTCTCACCCCCACATTGATCATTTTTTTAATTCTTCATCGATTACATGATGCTTGACGTAACATTACATGACGAAAACAAAATAAATTTATGGATGGATCTATATTTACTTGGTTGGACCTTAAAATAAGGGATGATTTATATGTTTATTTTGTGGAATTAATATTTCAATTTTGAGGAAGATGATATCTTAGCATATCGAGTAGTAATGGCCCCAATTTAGTTTAGGGTATTAATACCTTGGAAGCCATAGAATGCAATAACAGAGAAATTGAGCTACCATTTTAGGGGATGTTATTTCTAAAGATTCTTTTTTTATTTCTCATGGATATCAAAACCTAGGACTAAGTTATCATGGGAATGAAATTTATTAATTTGGACAAGGAGGTGACAATAGTCTTTATAGGTTTTAAAATTTAATATGATGATCACCCACATCATGATACTTCTAATGGAGGGTGACAGATTAATTTTTTCATGTAATAACAATTGGAATAGGCTTGGAATTGTTTATAAGTTGAGGAAGGTATTGATTACATTTGTGTTTCAAATGTTGGCGCCCCATGGGACGATATATGAGACCCACTATCGTAAACTATATATAGTGTTTATCACCCGAAGTATGTGGTGAATTAATTTTATTAGTGGAATGTTTTTAATATAATCTATCTATATGTATCTAAAACGATTCGTTCCATATAGTGGTCATTACATGAGTAATTTTCAGTTCATATAATTCCACAACCATTATAACTTAGATATATTTTCCTAATATGATTCCTTACATATTTAGATATCAAGAAAAATTTCTCTTTTGGATTTTTTGAATATTGGGAAAATATTATTTTTAAATAAAGGTAGACGGTAAAGGTTTGGTTGCATTTTGGGAAATTATGTTATTTTTATGGAACACAATTACCATAACATCTTAATGTGGTGATGATTTAAAAGGAAATTTGACATCTTTACTACTGTAATGTAATTGAGAAATGTCTATTAGGGCTCTTCTCTAGATGAATCCTAGATTTTTTTGGAGAATTTTAGCACAAAAATCTAGGGGGATGAAATCATCCTCTTGAGGTGACATTATGGATGTTGGTTATTGTCTTTCTGGACATCATTATATGGATTTCATGACCCCCAGTGGAAAATATTCTATCTTGGTGATAATATAATTAGTCAAAAAAATTCCATTTACAAGACTCATAAGAGAATATTTTTGTAGATTGTATGAGATTCATATAGTTCTATGATGAATAATGGATTCATTATGTAGCAATGATGATAAGTGTAGACCACAATTCATGTTTTACATCAAATTATAGATGGGAATACATATAGGCACTGGGAAAAAATTTTATTTCTTCTTATTGTTATAAAAAAATATTTATAGATAGATATAGAAGATCCTTATGGTTTTATAGAACATTATTTGAATATACTTGAATGAAACTAGCCATTACTAAGAGAATAAGATACCTTTGGATGAGTATTAATTCCAAAATATCTTTCATTCAACCATTGGGTTGGAAAAATTGGATTTAATTTATTGGATAACTTGTATTTCATTATTGTATTCGGATGATTCATATTGTTCATGAATTTTTGGATCAATGATGGTGGGAGCGATAAAAAAATATTATTTGACCATATAATAGAAGATTAGGAATACTGAAAGGAATAAAAATTATTATTTGGTGTTGAAACTGATGTATTTTTAGTTAAAAATTGATTACCATGTTTCCCTAAATGAATCACATCATTAATGATTTGAGAAATTATGTTGGGGACAAAATTAAGTGTTTAGATTTATTATCTCTATAATGCCCCAACCCCAGTTACCTAGAATTGAGGCATTATTACATAACATTTCCATGATACAAGGAATAATTTCTTGAAATACCGATCAGTTTAGTATCCTTGGAAGTACTAGATACATACATAGGTTTAACATTACGCCATGAAATAAAAAAACAACATTGTTTCCCTTTTGAACACCCTTGTATCCCATAGAATAGTCATGTACGTTAATTGTAATATAATTCACTAAATCCTAGGAAAATAAAATCATAATAAATGGGTGAGATCAAATTCACAGTTAGGATAACAATATAGAGAAAACAATCATAAATAATAATAAACATTTAAGTCAATGTATAAGACTAGAGCACAAGAATTTTAAACATAAAATTCAGCGTAATAAGGAAAATATAAATCAAATAATGCCATTAAATTATTCACATTGATGTTCTACTTGTCGAATAATAATAGGTAATATAAATAACCAAATTCATAATGATTGATTGAAAAATACCGAACATCATAACCACACTGTCAAGGCCTCATGCATGACTAGAAATAATATTTTTTCAATTCCTAGTGAAAATACACATGTTGTCTCATTAGAACTACTGATGCATCATGGAGATATATAAGGCTCCATCAATCACTTACTATGTCCAATTCCTTCCTCATATGAAAGGGTGAAATATAATAAAAACATTCATATTAAAACTATTATATGAAATGTAAATATTTTAACCACAAACCATGGTTGGCATACAAGTAGCACATCCACATTCAATCATTACTCCATTAATGCAATATGTAATTTTTTATTATAGTAAATCAACATCAATATATAATAAAATACACAAATGTTTATTGACATAGATGAAAATAGTCATTTAAACTCAATGAGAGAAATATCCACTTTTTTCTTGAAAATAGATAAATGTCACACTATATATCAAAGAAGTCATTTAAAAGAAATTATTAAATGAACGTGTTTCCTAACCCATTGAAACATTTAAAATTATTTTTAATTTCAAAATATTTGTGTCCATATAAATAGAAACTTAAAATCATTTTAAAAACATCAACATTAATGATGATGATTTATAAGATTGAATATCTAATGCATTTAAAACAATATTTTTGCTAGAGTTTCTAACATAATGAGAGATTATTGAATACAAATAATTGAGGTAATAAATACATTATTATACCATTATAATCAAGGGATTCATGATATACTTGTAAAAGTAGATTATATACACCATATTAAAAGGAATTGGCACATAACAACAAACAACTCTCAATAGAATGTATGTTTAAATGAATTCCATTATAAAGACTATATCCATTTGTTAAAGATAAATAAATGATATAATAATGGGTGAAAAATATAAATACACTAAATATTATTGGATATTCAGTGTAAATCAATATGAGGAAATTCACAGTTGTTGTATTAAAAAAACACCAATGATTTGGATGTTTAACTCAATGAACTTTGATTGAGTTTAAATTTCTCTTATCAAGTTAATATCGATGAATTTAGAATTTATCAATGGTATTATTATGTGTATCACGATTATATCTACAATAAGGGGACACAAAATTACTACATATGTAAATAAATATTGATTTCACACAAAATCTCAGAGTATTGTAATCAATGAAGTTTGTGTAAAACCGAATGAGGGGAAATAGAAATTTATAATTCCCTTACCAATTTGGTAACATATGAAACATACATCCCATGAATGAAGGATCATCCAATGATTATGTAAATACAAATAAATTAAATTATATTACTCGAAAAATAAAATCATGCGTATTATTCACACCACACAAAAAGTAATACTAGAAAATATACAATGAATCCCACTCGAATAAAAGTGAGATGAAAACTATTTAACTTGTACTTTTCCTTGTATGAGGGAACATTAAACACATGAATAATAGTTAAATATTTTATTTTAAATTAAAAATAACTATATAAATAAATATTATATCCTATATGATCCTCTAATATTGCTTTGATAATAATATTTAAGAAGTATCATCGTTTCAGGTGTTAACTGGTATGTTTTCCATTAGATGATTTGTTATGTAAGACATGATTTTCCTTGATAAGATGTATTTTAATCATATAAAAAACAATATTGAGACAATAAGAATTATTTTTAATCCAAAAATTAAAATTATTCTTGATGGATTTTGATGTGCAATGAATCTCATCACGTCATAGAGACGGTAAGCCGTACGTACGCATGAGAGACAATATCATTCATTTGATGTTGAAATGATATATAATTGGATGGTATATAATATATAATGAATCATTAACATTTTATATTTCTTTTTTACATCTATTATACCAATTATATAACCATCTAAATAATGATGTTGTTGAATAATAAACAACACCACGATATGGATACGGTAAACCGTACGTACACACATATGGTGACATTGTAATTTATAGGATGGATATAATAACAAATATGGTTTTAAAATATTTATAATAACATTCCATAATATAGTAGGTACTAGATTTATTATTTTTGTTTTGAATAAATAAATAAAGAGGAAGTGGAAGAAGAATAGAACATGAAAGAGGGTGTATTAATTATTACCGCTTCTTAGGGTGCTTCCTTTGATTTGTTCAAAAGAGAATTATATATTGGCTTTATGACAAGTTGAAGGAAACTAGGATGTATTTACAGTAGTTGTTAGTATATTTGGGTAGGGTTTTGCTGATCCAAATGGCTTTGGTGGTGTGAAATTAAGAGAAGGGGAAATACCCTTTTATAAGAGAGGTGAGAGTCACTATAGGTAAACATTGAAATAGTAGAATATTATTCAATAATGATTTGTTTATAATGTCTCTAAAAGGATTTACTTATTGGATAATGTGATAATGGGTCGAAATCATCTAAAAAATAAGTTTTAGATAGGTTTAGGTCACCAAATTTTCCTTATATTTAATATTTAACTATTAGTTAAATAGTTTATCTTTAGCCAAGTATTCATGTATTATTTTTAAAAATGGTTAATGAAAATACAATAAAAATCCAAAATAACCCCATATTGTTCCATAATGTCATATATAGTATTATATATGTCATTTTGGACACTATTTAAATTTTTAGGACTATTATATCATTTAAATATACTGTTTTTTTTTGAAAAACTCATTTCTGTCAATTTTGACATTATTCAGTATTTGGTCTTTGTTAAAGTAATAACAACTAGATTATTATGAAAAAAATACATTGAATCAATAATAACATGTATTATTCACATATAAAATTCTTTTATGGAATATAAACTTTCCATTTATATTTATTTTAATATATATAATATCATTTATTGTATTCTTTCATCAATATGGAAAATACTGCATCATTATTATGTCATATATAAATATACATATTTTTTGAATTAAAATAATGAATAAAATAATATCAGGTAGGAAGTCATTTTATCTTTATAATGAATATCTATAGTCAAATATGAAAATTTTATAACCCCATATAGATATTTTGTTACTAAAATATATATGGTTTTTTTATTTTTTTCTTTAATTTAGATTATTTAATATAAAATTTCATTATCACTCTCATGTGGCTCCATGGGGTCTTAAAACCGACTCACAGATTCCCATGGTCGGATAATAATTAGAAAATAGGAATAGTACTCAAATTTGGGTAATTTAAAATTATTATAAAAATATTTGTTTACCCTTATTTACCAGATTTACCCTTTAATAATGAAAAATAAAATATTTTCTGATGTAAATATTCATAATGTCTAAAAATAAAAGTTATCTATTTACACAATTTGGACCTCTTGATTTTAAATATATAATCCATTTTTCCAAAAATCAAAACACAGAAGTTGTATAAATTAATTTTATATTAATTCTGGTTATTAAAACATAAAACTTGTTTTTAGTATATAATAATTATCCAACAATTGACACTTGTTTATGCCTAGTTTAAATGTGAAATTATATTTAATTACATAAATTATATTAAATGATAAAAATATAATCTAATGATATTTTAAAATAAAAAAAATCTATAATTTAACACCATAAATTATTTCCCTTAAAATGTTGTTTTTTATTTAAATATAGTATTTTCTACTATTTATAGAAATATTAATTTTATAATAAATTAACCAAAAAATTATCCAAACTATATTTTTATGACTCGATTCTAATGAAGAATTTAATTTAACTAAATTGATTATATAAAATTGTAAATTAGTTGTTTTAAAAGGGGTTCCCCATTAAAAGGAGGTAAAATTTCATTTTTTTTAACAATAATTTTTTTATCCGAAAACTAATGAACTTGTTTTTATGTAATGTCCAGGATGAAAATAAAATGAATTATAATATTATATAGATTATATTAATTTAAAAATTTAGTTAACACAATTCATAACCACTTTTTGAATGGCTAGTTTGGTAATGTGAGTAGTGCTCGAACTCAATGTAGCATGTAGCGCAAGCTATTGAATTACAATAAAGAAAATAACATGCAATGAAAAATTTGGGTCATACATTATTCCCCCCATTTAGAAATTAAATCCAAACAATTTTAATGTTGTTCATGGGAACTTCATTGAAAATCCCACATTAGAAAAGAGTCGTTAAAATTATCACATTATATGAAAGAAATATAAGTACAAAGGTCACCTTAGATTACCCACATAAGGATTCCATGTTGGAATACATCGATATAGAAGATAAAATAATTGTCAAGTTCTGATGTAATGTAATTGAAAACATGATCAGGAAAATGATAACAATAAGAAAACTACAAACATGTGATGGGACAAACAGTTATTAATTTCCCAATAGGAAAAGTAACCAAAAAATATTTTCTTATGTTCAATTTCCTAAAGTTGAAGAATTTATTTATAATATTGACTAAGAACATAAAGATAATTACTTAATTTTTAAGAATAGTGTCATCCTTTAAAAATTTTCTAGCACCAACTCATCTCTTTTTTTTCAAACGATGTGTATTAAAGATGAATTGGTCACACCTGAAGCAAAAGAATCAACTTCTAGAGAATCATGTGATCCACAAAGGATAAACTATATATTTTATTTTTCAATAGAGATTATCCTAAACCAAAATTGTTAGTAAAAGATCAGATGATCCCAAAAAAGGATAATCCTTTAGAGAAAGAAATATTAATCTTAATTTATAAAATTAAACCAACATTACCAAATGTTTAATAAATATCATTCGATAAATAGTTGTCTTTAAAACATTTCTGTATAATCCAATCTAATGTTGAAACCCAAAACGTAGAATAATTCAATTCCATAGTCTTCCACGTTAAATTGTATCACCAAATTACATTGACTAATTTTAATGTCAAATACTTAAAATTAATTATCCTAATAAAATATTCTCTTTCATAGGTTAATCATTTCCATAAATGACCCAAATCAATATAAATACACTATAAAAACCACCATTAATACTCAAATGAAATCTCATAGTATTCTACTTTCCTTAGGCTTATAGTGTTACCAATAGTGCAAACATCTTCCATAATGACATTTATCTCTTTATCTCCTAATCATTTTACTATACTAAGGATATATATATAATAAGACATATGATACGAAATCAACTTATTATTGATCAATAAAATTATTTAACTAAAAATAATTTGTCCCACTAACCAGGGAATTCACGTAGTCTAGTGGTAGGTGATAAATCACAATTGTACTCTAGTTTTGGGTTCTATTCTCATAGCTTTTTCTAATGCGACAGGTTGTCACACGGTCTGTGTGTTGTCATTTTTCAAAAACTATGGTTTATAACATCCAAAAAAGAGATAAATTTGTCAAAATAACCATAACATAATTTCACAACAAATGTTATCTCATACCTCGCATTTTCATCCCAAAATTTAATAACATGTAATTTCCTCAAATTCAAGGATCATATAAACCCATATGGTTATTTATAATTACATCCACATTAGAAAAGATAATTCTTCCTAAAATAGCATTTTCACATATCCAACAGCAGGGTTACACATACAAGAAAAATGTATGGTAATGTAATCCCATCAACAAAGAGCAGTAATACTTTTAATAATCTTGCCAAATATTTATTTCCACATAGGATTTTCCATGAGCAAGAGGTTATCCTACAGAATAGGGCATTCAATAGGTTAATGCCAAAAGCCCCTATATTAATGGAAAATGATTGTAAATGGATTCTTGGGATCATGTTTGTTTTTTATGGTAATCTTCATTTTATCTCAACTATTCTTTACTTTATGTCCTTTTTTACCACACATAAAGCATTTCTTTGTTACGTTGAGACACTTTACTCGGTGTCTCATTCCACGTATCCTATATGATGGATGTTGAGCTTTCTTTTCTCCATGGTATCAACAGCTGGAGCTCTTATCATTCACCACCATTATTTTTGTTGTTGACTCATGGAGTTGGATAATATATATTTTGTTGATCATATTTTTGGAAAAGTAATTTGGCATGAATGTGATTTAATTTACACCTATCAACATTCCATTTCATTGTTCATTTTCACCATATTTCCCACCCTGTACATCATCTTCAATGTTACTACCCAACCATTAAATAACACAAGAAAGCCTAGTATGAGCCATTAAATCATTCATATAATATCATAACACCATATTTTCAATATAATACGCATTATGATTAACCAGTTCTATTTATTCTCATCTTATATTAAAATCCCACAAATCGGGTTGTAATGAAAATGTGAATTATCTTAAGAATATCCCTCGGGGGTGTTGTAACCAAAACTGCAGAAAGGCTCGTTTCCCTATACCCTGAGACCCTAGCTCCTTCCCAAGACTCCATTTCGGATTTTTCAACCCTAGGTATATCTATGCTATAGCCGCTTCTACCCGCTCATTACCAGATAGGGTATTATTGATTAAAAAACTCACAGAATATTTACATTACCAAATTTTTTTGATGTTCTTCTATATTAATCCAAAATGACTATCTTAGGTATTCTTTTCTAATCATATTTTCACTAAATATAGAATATAAGGATTTTACTAAAAATCATCTGATACCAACAGTAACACGCTGACATAGTTACCCTGAATCAGTGAATTATTACATAAATTTGGCATGATACAAGAAATCATGTTCTGAAATACTATTATGTTTTGTAGATTTGTAAGTACTAGATACAAAAATATGTTTTGTATTACATCATAAAAAAACATTGCATCCCCTCTGAACACTCTTGTATACCTTAGCCAATTACTGTAGGTTAATCGTAATATACTTCATTGTATCCATGAGAAAATAAACCATACAAAATGGGTGAGATCAGATGATCAGTAAGAAAAACAATATAGCGGAAACTGTCATAAATAAGAATAAAAAGTTAAGGAAATGTATAATAGTAGAACAAAAGACTATTAAACATAAAATTGACCATAATATAGAATAGAAAAATCAAATAATTCTATTTACTTATTCACATGAGTCGCGGCCGGTCCCCTGGGGCCCACATCATGACTACCCAAGCCCACCATTCATAGGTCAGGGGATGGAGACTAGCACCAAAGGCGTAATTCCCTAAAACTAGGATGGGGTTTCCCTTATAAATCGTAAACAGACACAACTAGATACAAGAAGAAGAAAACAATAAGTAAAAAATTGAGTAACAATAGATGTGCTGGAAAGTAGAAGGGGCCAGAAATACAAGCCCAACAGTAATGTATAAGGAAAAGGAAAAATATGTACATCTAAAAGTCAAACAGTTGGAAGGTGTCTAGCAGCTTTTGGGTCATTCACCACAGATCCTACAGAAAGGGTATGTACAGATAGCCTCCTCAGTGCTCCATGTTTATCTGTATCCTCCGGGTACCATCTCGTCATGAGTTCCACCTCAGGGTACCGTCCAATACATGTATTCTCTGCCTCAGTCAACACTGTCTCTTGTCTACATCCAACACAATGAGGTGTGGGAATAGCCAGTGCATGGGTGAGTATAAAGATAATCAGTAGAGACCCCAGACCCTCAATGTCTCACAAAATCATACAAGGATAAATCACAAGGTATGATTTCAACGGGTCACCACTAATTATGTATCTGACCATATATAAACATAAGTTATCAAGGTACTCATCTAAATAATGAGGAAAACACAATGGTCATTGAATCAGCAAAAACCAGGATTTTTATTTACAATGTCGAAAGCATGGTTGTTGGAGAACTCCTCCTCTGTCGAGTATAGTGGGCCTAATACTACATCCATGGTCTTCCCACTATCCTTGGACTCATGAAGTACTCTACCTGTCGAGTATTGTGGGCATGTTGCTACAACCAAGCACTTCCCACCATGGGTCTATCGCTACAACCAAGCACTCCCACTCATAACCTACAGAGGTACTCCTTCTGTAAAGTACCGCGGCTATGCCGCTACAACCCAGAACTACTCCACCATGGGTCTGCTTCTATAACCAAGATCTCTCTACTGGTCCATTTGAATCACTCTGAGTCGATCGATCAGCAGTCGTCAAGTCTCAGCCTTCCACTTGGTATCTGCAATCTGTTCGCTCATCACTAGTAGGTTCTACCCCACGATCCTCAATATGATACTACATGTGTCACTAAGTATCACGTAGAAGTTTCACAAAGTATGGCCTCATCATAGGGGTCTCAACGCAAAAGACAGCGCGTCAATCGGACGCCCGATCTGTGAGTTATTGACTTTTCTGTTCTAGGGGCCTAGTTGGTTTTTAATCTGATACCAACCCGACCATACTCCAATCTCATCCGAATCCAACATTGATTATGCGAAAATAACTATCTCATCAAAAAGAAACCAACATAGTTGATGGCATGTCAATCGGACGTCTAGTCCTTAATTTATTAGTGTTTCCGCTCCGAGGGCCCAGTTGGTTTCGGTTACGAACCAACCTGACCATTTTTTCAAAGTCATCCAAAACAAACATAGAGTATCGCAAAAGGACCGCCTCATCATGAGAATACCAATTCTATAGACATCATGTCGATTGGATGCACGGTCGTTATGTTATTCACAATTATTTGAAACGGGCCCCGCCCGTCAAGCCCAGTGAGTCGGTGGGTCGGCCCATCATAGCTCGGAGGGTCCGACCTATCTAAGGGGTCAGCCCATCTCGATGATGTGTGGCCCGACCCATTTGGGCTCGGCTCAGCTCTTGGCATGAGGCCCAGCACATGGAAGGGTGCACCCCAACCCATTGGGGCGCGAACCAGCACGGTCGGGCGAGGACCAGCTTGGCTGGCGTGGCCCACACGAGCTAGCGCAGCCCGTCCTAGTGGGGTTCTGCCCGTCCCATGGCTGGTGCAGCCAGCGGCCAGCCATGCCTTGGTTATCTGGTCGAGCTAGTGGGGGGGGGGGGGGTCCCCCTGACATCCCAAACATGCGGCACCGATCAGTGCTTCCCTCATGTCTGGCCGGCCAAAGCCGACCAGTCTTCCCGGCGTGAGCAGCCCGCAGTTGCAGGCCGTGATCCCTCCATTGTGATGCCTCTGAGTGTCGCGGCTCCATCTGGCCGACCAGCCGACGAGTAGACCAATTCTTCAGCTATAGCAGTTAGCCCTGTGATGGTCGTGGTCTTCCCTAGTGTGGCACCGTAGGGTGTCGTGGTTCCACCAGCCCGGTCGGCTATGGCCGGCCGGTTCTCCTTCAGCCAAGAGGCCCATAGTTTTGTGTTACGGTTCTTTTTCACGTGGATGGCACCTTCGTTCTCCACCACCTCCATTCATCACTGCCTCCCTTTTCCGAAGCCAAAATAATCAAGAAACCTCAGAGGGTCATCAGGGCATGTTCGTTCGACACACACCCTCTGCGTTAGGCGGTATCATAATGCCAAATTCGAAAAATATTTCTCAACAAATAACAAGAATAATTTTAATCAATTGAAATTGAACATAATCCCCCTACCTCGAATTATGCTTTTCTCGTAGTTGGAGTCACGGGGAGGTGGAGTCAACTCGTTGATGTCGGGGAAGAATAAACCGAGGATGGTGTGTCGTCGTCGTTCCTTGCGGGTGGCTTCTTCTCCTATGGATTGGCCGATTATTGAAGGTGATGATCTTTGTTCTTTGTTGGTTCTTCGTCGGAGTTGTTCGTCATTGAATAATGGGGTTCTTCATCTGATGAAGGACATTATTCTTCTCATTATCACGTTGTTTCTCAAAAAACTCTCAAGACAACGAATGCAGAAACTAAAATAATAGCTAAGGCTGTTATTTTATTCACACATGTAATTCAAAATTCCAACACTTTAATTAACTAAATTGAAGAGTTCGATTCATTAATTAAGAACTGTTGGAAAATTTTAATGTCAGAGAGGGAGGTGAAGATAACACACCCAATAAAGGGGAGCTGTGAAATTAATTAAAGGGGAATTAATGGGGTGTTTAACGGAGTTGAAAGGTTAGGGTTTCGTGTGGGTCCCACCACACAAATATCCTCTCTTGAGAGGTTATGTGGGTGTGGGCACCAACTCAACCAGTGCTGCAAGATTATCGGTTCCCTCATATTTGAATTCTGAGAACCGGTTGAAAAGATAGAAAAACACACTTGTTTGTTCACTAAACTTACCCGAACAAAACATCAGTAATTATTTCTGGTCACGCCAGGGCTCAGAATAATGTACCGTCAAAAACTACGTACTCGTAAAATTCCAGATAATTTGAGAAAAAAATTCCTTGAAAATTCTGGGCCTTATCATTACCCTCCCTTCAGGGCTTTACGTCCCCGTAAAACAACAACATATACTAGGGAATCAAATGATGGTACTGATGATGTATTTGAGCCTCCAGCTCACATGCTCCCTCCTGGAGGTTCCCGTGTTTCTAGAGAATGCAGACGAAAGGAATCCACTATCCATGTAGGACCAGCTCCTACTGATCCTCGATCACTTCTGGGACCTCTTTGAATGCAGCCTTGTCTTCGATGTCCAGCTCCCCATTGTCGATGATGTGGGACGAATCGTACATGTATCTCCTCAGTTGAGATATGTGGAATACGTCGTGCACCCGATACAACTGAGGTGGATGTGCCATGTGGTTAGACACATCGCCTATTTTGATGAGGACCTTGAAAGGACCATGAATGGTGGAGAAACATTTCTTCCCCGGCTAAATCTCTCTAGACCTCGTCGAGGTTTGACCAGTCAGAAAACATGGTCACCATCCTCGAACTCCTGTGGTCCCAATATCCTATCAACATAGGGATTATGTTTGCTATGTGAAGGCTTCATCCGCTCCGGGATGATCTGAACCTTCTCCTTCGTAGCCTGAACCATCTTCGGACCTATAAGTGCTGACTCCCTAGGGTTAGTCCAACATAGAGATGATCTTCAAAGTTGGTCGTGTAATGCCTCCTAAGGGGCCTTCCCGAATGTGGAGTGGTAGCTGTTGTTGTACGCAAACTCTACCAAGGGTAGGTGATCCAAATCAAAGTAACCAAATTCATGGACACTTGCACTGAGCTTATCCTCGAGAGTCAGAATGGTCATCTCAGTTTGACCGTCTCTCTGAGGATAGAAGGCAGTGCTCAAAAGTAACTGCATCCCAAAAGCCTCCTATAACCCCTTCCATAGATGGGAAGTGAAACGAGCATCTCGATCGGAAACTATAGACGATGGCGCACCATTAAGATGTACAATCTTTTGAATGTAAAGCCGTCCCAAGATCTCTACTGAGCCTTTCTCTCTGATCGGTAGGAAGTGGGCCGTCTTGGTGAGTCGGTCTACAATCACCCTGATAGAGTCATGACAACTGGATGTAAGTGGAAGCCCCATCATGAAATCCATGGATATCTCATCCCACTTCCACTCTGGGACCTCAAAGGGTTGTACCATTCCTGCAGGTACCTGGTTCTCTTCCTTCACTTGCTGGAATGTGAGGCATCGTGATACAAACTCTGCAACAACATTCTTCATACTCGACCATCAAAGATTCCATCTGAGGTCTTGATACATCTTATTTATTCCAAGATGTACCGCTATAGGGGAAGTGTGGAACTCCCTCAGCACCTCCTACTATAGTGAAACATGTACCATAGTACGTCCGATAAGAGATGAAATGATTTCTCCTTTTCCGAAAAGAGAAATATGGTCTCATCACTTTGATGACCCATGCCCATTTCCTAATACAGACAATCCTGATATGAATGGTGCCAATTCATGCCATAGATGACGTCGTAAGGGATCGATGCAACTACTAAGAGATCCAACAATTAATCTCACATTCATGGGGTGGGTCACACTATTGGAATTAGTTATTGGTCACTGGGTCTCCTCCAGTAGGAATCTTTAACGTGAGGGTCAAGTCAACTATTTTAACCTGAACCTCTCAGTATTAAACACACAAAATGTCTAGAAATAAAATCTCACAAGGAAAAGTGTCTTTGATTACTGCAGCTCAATGTACAAAGTCACAAAACATCCACAAACAATGACATCATCAAAGCTAGAAACATCATAAACAAAGGCCTCCATGACTAGAGCCAGTCTCGCTCTAGTCTGCTTACTGCTCGGCCATCTCCTCTACCACGTCCAGGTGCTCCCAGCAGACCTCCACGGGCGAACCTCTGCCTCTGCCTGGATGGTCCCTCTACTACATGCTGCACATTTCCAGGACGAGTCGGCCATTCTCGTGCCATGTGACCCTATCCGCAGCATGCATATCACATCCTGCTCCTCGTATAGTTGGAATTGTTTTTTGTGCCTCTCACAACTGAACCTATATCATGATGTCACCCACCTGTTGGCCTTGATTTCTTGGACATCTGTGTCATCTGTCTTCTTCCAGCTGTAGAAGACTCTGCTACAGTCGGAAAGCCTTGTGGAAAGAGCAGTAGCTCTTGAGCCCATACAGAGTATAGAGTTGCTGGTAAAATCTCTGCCCTAAAAAGACCCTTGAATTCTCCCTAGGTGAGGGTTGCCTCATCATAAAACTGTAGCACTAGGCTCCACCACCTCTCAGCTTCTGCCTGAAAGAGACTATCATCTAGGTACATCATCATGTCATCGGGTGTCCCAACTGTGTGGATAACTCATGCTACAACCTCCATCCAGCATCTGGCAGTCTGAAAATCTTTCTCACCTCATACCCTCATAGGGTTCTATTTCCAAAAACCGTACAACATGCTCAAGATGCATGAATCCTCTACTGCTGGGGACGGTGGAAACAGTAGCCCGACAGTTAGTGGTTCCATTGGTCCCTCCTCTATAATGGGGCCCTGCACCATGGCCTCTCTTCTCATAGGGATACCATCATGATCCCCACTCGGAATACGAGATGACTGACTAGGTGTAGACATCCTGAAAAAGAAACAGGTTCCCTATGATCAATAGATTATACCTGGTGAGCTGACATGGTTGGAGATGAGTAAAAGAAAAACTTTTGATACACACATGCAATATGTGCTTTCATGCACTAAGACAGAAATCAGTAGACTGGGTCCTAGTGTACGGATACATCGGATGCTGCACCAACAATGGACTCCCTGAATTGAAAACCACACTCGAAACTCTTAACACTATTTCTTCATAGAATAAATGATCAGAGTAGTGAGTTTTGTGGTAGAATTGACTGCTCTGATACCAAATGTAACAACCAGGTCTCATTTACAGCATAGACTGTAACACCCCGAGATTTTATGAAAAATATTATTTTAATTTCATTAATGTCTTTTGTTGTATTCTAAACCAAGATTACCTTGGGCTATATGCAACACCGTATTAGCTTACAGTATACGCAACACTATTCTTGGACCATGTTACACACAATTTTGATAATAGTTATTCTACGCAACATTGAGTATATATATATATATATATATATTAAATGTATAAATGAAATATGGTTGGATTCTGTTATACGAAACAATGAAGGATTCTTTCACAACACGCAACCCTGACTTGGCTTGCATTACACGCAATCGCGACCTTCCTCGATAGCGTGTGTTGTACGCAATACCGGGTTTTAATAAACAATGTTATATTATTATAATATTGTCATGAACTAGCCGTTATGAATAGTAGTAACTAAAATTTGAATTTTATAACATTATTATTCATCTTACACATTTCTAGAACCTGGTATAAGAACAAAATAAATTTTTCGAGTAAAATAAGTATTTTTCAAAAAATGCAGTTTTACCGCCTTTTGATGGCGCACCCACTTTAAATATAGTCTTTGACATGTTTATATGTTCAATTTGACAAAATAATATTCTTATTTTGATTCAAGATATAAAAATTTACATTAGATAAAGTTTTGATATTTTTCCGATAACTTTCATATTTTAATGAATAGTAAAAACACGCTATATTTTAATTAAAAACAACTTTTTTTCATCGTAATATCTTATGTGGTTAAATTATAATATTGAGTGGTTTTAAAGTATATTTAGAATATATTTTTACAATTTAATACAATGTTGGTCATTGGATGTAATTTCACATTTAAACTAAACATAAACAAGTGTCAATCTTTTGATAGATATTGTTTCTTAAAAACACGCTATTTGTTTTAACAGCGGGATTTAATTAAAAAATTAATTAATGCAACTTTTATGTTATGAATTTGGTAAAATAGACTTCATTTGTGAATTCGGAATATGAAATATAGCTTGGGATGAAATTTTGGCATTGTTCTGAAAAACATCAATTTTTGATGAATAGTGAAACTACTAAGTGGTAGGTTAAAAACTGAATTTTTGCATAAAACTTAATTTTACCGCTTCTGTGAATGGAATTTCGAAAATCCGTGAGACACGGTTAATATCAAGGACTAAAATGTGGTTCAATGAGATGAAAATAATTTTTTGGTGAATAGTAACTTTTTACTTTTTTTACCACGGTTAATAGTAAATAGGGTAACTAAGGGTAAATATGATATTAATATTACCCTAACACATGTCCTAATTCTATTGGACAAGTGTAATTCGACCAAAAACAAACTTAGGAATACAATATGACCATTTAGGCCCACTTGGATTAGATTAGGACATTTATTATTAATTTATTTAAAGAAGGGTTAAAATAGTTAAAATCAAAGTTTAATAAGTAAATCATTTTTAATATGGGTTTATACATAAGATAAATTCGATTGTAAATATTCATTAGAAAGCTAAAAAGATTTACTACATGATGGTATTTTATTTGTAATTTTTAGACATCTTATAAATTAATTTATTTATGACACAAAGATGATGCAGTAATTATCTTGTTAATGAAATATTGACATAATTGATGTTATAAACACCAAAATAAATGTAATTTGAGACTTTTTATGAATTACACTAATTTTCTAGGTTACTATGATATATTAATGTTGATTTAATCAACTTGGTTAGAACATATAATTCTGTTATGACTTTCACAAAAATCATATATCAAATAGTGTCAAAATTGACACAAAATAGTTTTTAAATCAAATATTATATTATTAATTGTTATTTTATTCCTAAAAATCTAAGGTTCGGCCAAATGACTTATATAAGGATATATATATTAATAATAAACAATTTGGGGTTCGTTTGGCATGTTATAGTAAGTGTATTAACCATATAGTGAAAGAAAACAAAAAGACACGGTAAAAGTTAAATTATTTAACTTAGAGTTAAATCTAATTGATAAGGTTAAAATAAGAACCTAAACTTGTCTAAATCCTATTAGTTGATAGGATTTCGACCCATACTCACTTTAGCTTCGAAATAAGACCCTTTGGAACCATTATAAACCGATTTTGACTTTATTATAAATTAATATTTTTAAGAATTCCTAAGGTGCCCCTCTCCTCCCTTATAAAAGGGCACCTCCTCCCCCTCCTCCTCACACCAATTTGAGCACTCAATCTCGGACAACCCCTGCCATTTTCTCCTCTCCACTTCCCTAGAATAATCCTAGAGGTCCTGGTCTTCTTCAAAGACCAATATTAGTTCCCTAAGTGGAGGATTCAAAGAGGCGTTTCAAAGAAGAGGTAATATCCATTACCGATCTTTTCAATTTCTTTCTTCTTCAACTTCTTCTTCTTTAGTTGATTCATGATAAAGTAATAACATCAGTATTTATTATATAATGATATGTTATTATAAGTATGAAACAACCCTATTTCACCATCTATCCATCCTACAGAAAAAGAAATCACTGCGCGTGCGTACGTACGGAATACCGTCTCCACGCCGTGGTGTAATCTATTTTCCACCACCACCTTACATGGATGGGTATAATGGTGTAAAGAATAACTATACATAGTTATTAAAACATCATATTGATTCTGATATATTGTATAATCCACTCCAATTCAATTCAATATTTATAGAAATGATACCATCGCTCGTGCGTACGTACGGACTACCGTCTCCACGACGCGATGAGATTCATTCTCCATGTTAACCATTTAAGAATGATTATAATGTATATATAAGAAATAATAATGAAATATATGACATTATAAAGCTACTGGATTCATATATATATATACATATGTATGTCATCTACTTACTTCCATTTCAAGACAATAAGGAAAGGAAAACAGCGTTCATGCGTACGTACGGACTACCGTCTCCATGAACGGTGTTTTTCATTTTATTTATCTACCTATTATATATATATATATACTGAATATATATGATATATAAATCATATTTTATATTCTGGAAGTAAGTAAATCATGATATAAGTAATAATGATGTCAAGAACAACAAGTCAAAACACCTACGATAAATGAAACGATTTTACCCAAAACGCTTCTTTAACATGGAATTTACAAAAGAACGGGTAATATAATGTCATAAGTGAACCATATATGATATCATAACAATGAATATGATTCTGTAATAAGTCAATAACATGATTTAAATCATTATACAGGAGGTTCTGACACTTACAAAGCAAGTCGGACCTAAGGTAAGGGAAATATCACAATCTCATTTTTATCCGAGATTGTTTTTTCGTATGTATTTACTGGGGTGTATTTTATCATCCACATCCATGTTCCCTCAATATGTAATATTATTTCCATCCACCTACAATTGTTTAAATCCAATTTTACCCTTCTATGAGTTTTTAGTAATGGATATGAAAGGAATCTTTTTTCGTTTTTCGTACGAGGTACTTTTTGACTTTTCTGACAAAAGTACGAAGAATGTTTTTTTTACTTATACGGCACGAACGGATTTTTACTGTTTTATAAAGCCTTATTTTCATGAAGCTTCCTCTAAAAGATTTCATGACTATTTTCAATAAAATCTCTTTCTTTTAAAATTGCATGATGTTTTGTGAAAATAAATTGATTTTGAAGAAGAAAGGATATTTTCCTCAAGAATTCAATTCAAGTGTTTTATCAAAATTATTTTCCATATAAGATAATATAGGGTTCTGTTTCTATCCATATTTTTACATTGATTTGACTATGTTGTGATGGAATTATGTTTATGAATTCCTTTATCTTATATGAATGGTTTTATGATGTCATGTTGTTTAAGAATCCCATTTTTATTACATGGGTTATGCAATGATGTATGATTTATGATTTTGTGGCACACATAAGAAAGGATTCATTAAGAGATGGGCGGGACCTATATCTCCCTCCAATGCATTGGGTAAAGATTTCATATCTCATGAGATAGACATGGCTGGAATGGTAGGTTATACCGGTTCAGTGAAACAGGACTGAAACGAGGATTACTCGATTCAGAAAGGGACTTTGTCCACTAAGATAGTCTTGGCAATGAGTCTTGACTAACAAGAAATGATTCTCTATGATTATGTGTGTATTCCACAATGAGTAATGTTTTAAGTTATGGTTTCATTTTCACTACTATGATTTATCCCATGTTATGAAATTATGCTCTCTTTTGCAGGTTAAGATTTCCAAAAATGTTATGTTCTTATGAAAATTATGTGATTGATATTTCTTTTGTTTACCCTTACTGAGCATTTGAGCTCACCCTTTTATGTTTTCTTTTCCCCAGGATATAAAGAAAGGTTTTAGTTAAAAAAAAGGAAGATCTTTATGGGAGATTTTGAAGATCATTCACCAGGATTAGAAGATTACGTTCCGAGTTTCCAAAGACACTAAACTATTACGATCCTTGTGTGTGTGTTTTTTTGTTATGTACTAAGTATTCCGCAAAAGTAATGTAAAGTCTATGTACGTCATGCTTCGGGTTTCTACAGTTGGTATCAGAGGAAAGGTTTAGTCAACCTTTGGAAACTAGGACGCGAAAACGTTAGTAAGATCCCTAGAGATATTTCTAAGGTATGTCTAGGGATGCCCCTATGGATAAGTATAAGTATAGGATATAGTTCTAGAACTATGGTAACGATATTAGATTAAACCAAAGATGATAGATATTTAAGTTACTCCCCCTTTATTACGATTTTTGCATCTAACACTATTCTGTTTGGGTTTTAGAAAATGGCTGGAAACAAGATGATTCACAATAATGGAGGATATGATGGACAATGGAATGATATTCTTCATGAGCAACCAAATGAAATGGGATTTGGTTGTCCAAACATCATTATTATGCCGAATAAGTAATCTCACAACATGATCAATAAAGTAAAATTTGGTAAGTTTCCTTACTCGACTAATAAGAGAAAGATGGAGTTCCATGATGATCATAGAGGAAAGAAAGTTCAATTTCCCCTATGTAAATCATGTGGGAATAGGCATCAAGGAGAATGTTTCAAGGGAACTGGACGATGCTTTGGGTGTGGAAAAGAAGGACACAAAGCAAGTAAGTGCAAAGGAAAAGGGTCGGTTAACACCATGGATGAGGATAATGGTATTGCTACGACATCAAAAATGGTTAAGTGTTTTAAATGTGGAATGTATGGGCATTATGCAAACAAATGCCCTAAGGGAAAGACTCGTGAAGAGAATCAGTATGGTCATATGGGTAGTATTTATGTGGATGATGATGAAGAGACTACAAATGATATGTGAGATGAAAGAATTTTTGAAGCTCGGTCAATGGTTTGAGAATGTAGTGGCATGATTACATGTTTATCATGTGTAATTTTGGAATAAAGAGACATCTATGGATTGTTACACTGTTGTCTTTCCTTGTGTTTTGAAAGTACATGATTAATGTTACCAGTATCCATGAAAGGTTATTCAGATATTTTTGGAATGTAGATGATATGCGCATAATGAAGGGATAAGGAGAAAATTAAATGTTTGATAGTATTCATGAGCTCATGATTGATATAAGGACTAAGTAATATCATGGTTTGAGTATATAGAATTTTGAGGATTTTGGTATGTGGAAAGTGTTAACTTTAAACTGCATTCATGTTTTCACTAAGGTATTCAAGAGAATACATGATTAAGGACTTTGAATGTTTGGAATGAGACCAAAAAAAACATATCTTATGATATATGGGGATCAACGATGGTATTAAATCTCTGGTAATCGTTTTCACTATGTTATGAGAGTGGACTGTAGTATTATGGATAAGCCTAAAGATTGAAATGGATTATGTTGGACATAAGTTAGTATTGTTTGTTTTTCGATATTATTGATGGGATGTTATAGTAATGTAGTTTTAGAAAAAGGACAACCTGTAGGACGGGCGATAGCCCATCGCGTCGGACAAGGCTGTAAGAATCGAACCCACAACCGAAGTGCGACTGGCCTTTATCGCCTACCACTGGCCTACAGGAAGTCCCTATTTAGTAGAAACTAGTTTTATTATATTAATCAGTATGATATATGAAGTATAAGTCCATTTTAGGAACAATATATGATTAATCTCACTATAGATCGACTTATGTATATAATTTTTGCTATCCTTTTGTTTGAGATAGATGGAATGACCTATCATTCTATCACATGATCTGCTAACACTTCACGAATAACAAATTCAACTTCATTTATTTAAGAGATGAAGTGGAAATTGTTCAAGGCATGAACAATAGTGAGATTGTACCAAAACAAAGAAAGTATTTATTCTAATTCAAATTTTCAACTTTAGGGAAATGATCTTGAAAACCAAAAATGTTGTCCTAGTGATCTTATACCTGATGAATCGGATGGTACCTTAGATCGTCACAAATTTATGGATTTGTGATTGTTGGCCTTTCCATAGCCATGTTCTCTACCACTCTCCATCAGAACATAATGGATAGATTTTTCTTCCATATCCATATTTTCACCTATGTGGAAACCCAGTGATTAGTTTATTTGGGTAACCGTTAAGTTTCATACTTTTGTTTTTAAAGATAAGTTTTGGTATTCCTTTTTACGATGTGGGTTTCTATCAAAGAAACTTTCAAATAGTAAACCATTTATAACCCCGACGAATTTCGAGGGAGAAATTCATTTTAAGAGGGGTAGAATGTAACACCCCGAGATTTTATGAAAAATATTATTTTAATTTCATTAATGTCTTTTGTTGTATTCTAAACCAAGATTACCTTGCGCTATACGCAACACCGTATTAGCTTACAGTATACGCAACACTATTCTTGGACCATGTTACACACAATTTTGATAATAGTTATTCTACGCAACATTGAGTATATATATATATATATATTAAATGTATAAATGAAATATGGTTGGATTCTGTTATACG
Organism: Viscum album; assembly: GCA_963277665.1. Lineage (NCBI taxonomy): Eukaryota > Viridiplantae > Streptophyta > Magnoliopsida > Santalales > Viscaceae > Viscum > Viscum album. The sequence goes on from OY728136.1 coordinate 1,600,901,638, forward strand.
AAACAACGAAGGATTCTTTCACAACACGCAACCCTGACTTGGCTTGCATTACACGCAATCACGACCTTCCTCGATAGCGTGTGTTGTACGCAATACCGGGTTTTAATAAACAATGTTATATTATTATAATATTGTCATGAAATAGCCGTTATGAATAGTAGTAACTAAATTTTGAATTTTATAACATTATTATTCATCTTACACATTTCTAGAACATGGTATAAGAACAAAATAAATTTTTCGGGTAAAATAAGTATTTTTCAAAAAATGCAGTTTTACCGCCTTTTGATGGCGCACCCACTTTAAATAAAGTCTTTGACATGTTTATATGTTCAATTTGACAAAATAATATTCTTATTTTGATTCAGGATATAAAAATTTACATTAGATAAAGTTTTGATATTTTCCGATAACTTTCATATTTTAATGAATAGTAAAAACACGCTATATTTTAATTAAAAACAACTTTTTTCATCGTAATATCTTATGTGGTTAAATTATAATATTGAGTGGTTTTAAAGTATATTTAGAATATATTTTTACAATTTAATACAATGTTGGTCATTGGATGTAATTTCACATTTAAACTAGACATAAACAAGTGTCAATCTTTTGATAGATATTGTTTCTTAAAAACACGCTATTTGTTTTAACAGTGGGATTTAATTATAAAATTAATTAATTCAACTTTTATGTTATGAATTTGGTAAAATAGACTTCATTTTTGAATTCGGAATATGAAATATAGCTTGGGATGAAATTTTGGCATTGTTCTGAAAAACATCAATTTTTGATGAATAGTGAAACTACTAAGTGGTAGGTTAAAAACTGAATTTTTGCATAAAACATAATTTTACCGCTTCTGTTAATGGAATTTCGAAAATCCGTGAGACACGGTTAATATCAAGGACTAAAATGTGGTTCAATGAGATGAAAATAATTTTTTGGTGAATAGTAACTTTTTACTTTTTTTACCACGGTTAATAGTAAATAGGGTAACTAAGGGTAAATATGATATTAATATTACCCTAACACATGTCCTAATTCTATTGGACAAGTGTAATTCGACCAAAAACAAACTTAGGAATAAAATATGACCATTTAGGCCCACTTGGATTAGATTAGGACATTTATTATTAATTTATTTAAAGAAGGGTTAAAATAGTTAAAATCAAAGTTTAATAAGTAAATCATTTTTAATATGGGGTTATACATAAGATAAATTAGATTGTAAATATTCATTAGAAAGATAAAAAAATTTAATACATGATGGTATTTTATTTGTAATTTTTAGACATCATATAAATTAATTTATTTATGACACAAAGATGATGCAGTAATTATCTTGTTAATGAAATATTGACATAATTGATGTTATAAACACAAAAATAAATGTAATTTGAGACTTTGTATGAATTACACTAATTTTCTAGGTTACTATGATATATTAATGTTGATTTAATCAACTTTGTTCGAACATATAATTCTGTTATGACTTTCACAAAAATCATATATCAAATAGTGTCAAAATTGACACAAAATAGTTTTTAAATCAAATATTATATTATTAATTGTTATTTTATTCCTAAAAATCTAAGGTTCGGCCAAATGACTTAGATAAGGATATATATATTAATAATAAACAATTTGGGGTTCGTTTGGCATGTTATAGTAAGTGTATTAAACATATAGTGAAAGAAAACAAAAAGACACGGTAAAAGTTAAATTATTTAACTTAGAGTTAAATCTAATTGATAAGGTTAAAATAAGAACCTAAACTTGTCTAAATCCTATTGGTTGATATGATTTCGACCCATCCTCACATTAGCTTCGAAATAAGACCCTTTGGAACCATTATAAACCGATTTTGACTTTACTATAAATTAATATTTTTAAGAATTCCTAAGGTGCCCCTCTCCTCCCTTATAAAAGGGCACCTCCTCCCCCTCCTCCTCACACCAATTTGAGCACTCAATCTCGGCCAAACCCTGCCATTTTCTCCTCTCCACTTCCCTAGAATAATCCTAGAGGTACTGGTCTTCTTCAAAAACCAATATTAGTTCCCTAAGTGGAGGATTCAAAGAGGCGTTTCAAAGAAGAGGTAATATCCATTACCGATCTTTTCAAAATCTTTCTTCTTCAACTTCTTCTTCTTTAGTTGTTTCATGATAAAGTAATAACATCAGTATTTCTTATATACTGATATGTTATTATAAGTATGAAACAACCCTATTTCACCATCTATCCATCATACAGAAAAAGAAATCACTGCGCGTGCGTACGTACGGAATACCGTCTCCACGCCGTGGTGTAATCTATTTTCCACCACCACCTTACATGGATGGGTATAATGGTGTAAAGAATAAATATAAATAGTTATTACAACATCATATTGATTCTGATATATTGTATAATCCACTCCAATTCAATTCAATATTTATAGAAATGATATCATCGCTCGTGCGTACGTACGGACTACCGTCTCCACGACGCGATGAGATTCATTCTCCATGTTAACCATTTAAGAATGATTATAATGTATATATAAGAAATAATAATGAAATATATGACATTATAAAGCTACTGGATTTATGTATATATATACATATGTATGTCATCTACTTACTTCCATTTCAAGACAATAAGGAAAGGAAAACAGCGTTCATGCGTACGTACGGACTACCGTCTCCATGAACGGTGTTTTTCATTTTATTTATCTACCTATTATATATATATATATATATACTGAATATATATGATATATAAATCATATTTTATATTCTGGAAGTAAGTAAATCATGATATAAGTAATAATGATGTCAAGAACAACAAGTCAAAACACCTACGATAAATGAAACGATTTTACCCAAAACGCTTTTTTAACATGGAATTTACAAAAGAGCGGGTAATATAATGTCATAAGTGAACCATATATGATATCATAACAATGAATATGATTCTTTAATAAGTCAATAACATGATTTAAATCATTATACAGGAGTTTCGGACACTTACAAAGCAAGTCGGACCTAAGGTAAGGGAAATATCACAATCTCATTTTTATCCGAGATTGTTTATTCGTATGTATTTACTGGGGTGTATTTTATCATCCACATCCATGTTCCCTCAATATGTAATATTATTTCCATCCACCTACAATTTTTTAAATCCAATTTTACCCTTCTATGAGTTTTTAGTAAAGGATATGAAAGGAATCTTTTTTCGTTTTTCGTACAAGGTACTTTTTGACTTTTCCGACAAAAGTACGAAGAATGTTTTTTTAACTTATACGGCACGAACGGATTTATACTGTTTTATAAAGCCTTATTTTCATGAAGCTTCCTCTAAAATATTTCATGACTATTTTCAATAAAATCTCTTTCTTTTAAAATTGCATGATGTTTTGTGAAAAGAAATTGATTTTGAAAAAGAAAGGATATTTTCCTCAAGAATTCAATTCAAGTGTTTTATCAAAATTATTTTCCATATAAGATAATAAAGGGTTCTGTTTCTATCCATATTTTTACATTGATTTGACTATGTTGTGATGGAATTATGTTTATGAATTCCTTTATCTTATATGAATGGTTTTATGATGTCATGTTGTTTAAGAATCCCATTTTTATTACATGGGTTATGCAATGATGTATGATTTATGATTTTGTGGCACACATAAGAAAGGATTCATTAAGAGATGGGTGGGACCTATATCTCCCTCCAATGCATTGGGTAAAGATTTCATATCTCATGAGATAGAAATGGCTGGAATGGTAGGTTATACCGGTTCAGTGAAACAGGACTGAAACGAGGATTACTCGATTCAGAAAGGGGCTTTGTCCACTAAGATAGTCTTGGCAATGAGTCTTGACTAACAAGAAATGATTCTCTATGATTATGTGTGTATGCCACAATGAGTAATGTTTTAAGTTATGGTTTCATTTTCACTACTATGATTTATCCCATGTTATGAAATTATGCTCTCTTTTGCAGGTTAAGATTTCCAAAAATGTTATGTTCTTATGAAAATTATGTGATTGATATTTCTTTTGTTTACCCTTACTGAGCATTTGAGCTCACCCTTTTATGTTTTCTTTTCCCCAGGATATAAATAAAGGTTTTAGGTAAAAAAAAAGGAAGATCTTTATGGGAGATTTTGAAGATCTTTCACCAGGATTAGAAGATTACGTTCCGAGTTTTCAAAGACACTAAACTATTACGATCCTTGTGTGTGTGTGTGTTTTTGTTACGTACTAAGTATTCCGCAAAAGTAATGTAAAGTCTATGTACGTCAGGCTTCGGGTTTCTACATAGACACCCTGTTGTAACATGGTCATCGGGTCCTGGCCTACCAGGTACCACCAGTTGCCCCGTAAACATGTGGCGCACACCCAAGGGTCCACCCACGCACCTGAACGGGTCATCTGACTAATTCCTCTCCCCACATACCGACACTTATCCTTTCTAGTGTTCTTTGTACTCACTGAAACACCCCATGGGAAACATTCCAGATGGTCACCCATCCTGATCAATACTCTAGGCCAAGCACACTTAACTGTGGAGTTCTAATCAGGTAGGCTCCCGAAAAGGAAGGTGCATCTTGTTGACATGAGTCATATCATTTATTCATTTATCCCTTTATCATTTGGCGGTGTTACAATCACCCCCCTTTAGAGCACAATATCATCATTGTGGGCCCTACATCACAACCCAGGCAGGGCACCACACTTAAGGCTGGGTACCACCTCTGATACAAATGTTTCCACGACCAATCCCCCAGGGCCCGCATAGTGACTACCCCAATCTCGACTTCCATAGGCTAGGGGCTGGAGACTAGTACCAAATGTTTAATTACCTAAATATGGGAAGGTGTTGCCCTTATAAATCATAATCACACAACTGGAGTACAAGAAGAAGTATACAATAAGTAAAAAAATGAGTGACAATAGATGTGATGGAATGTAGAAGGTGCCGGAAAAAAAATCCCAACAGTAAAGTACAAGGAAAAGACAAAATAGGTACAACTAAAAGACAAATAGCTAGAAGGTGTCTACCAGCACCTGCTATGTCCACCAAAGATCATACATTATTTGTAGGTATAGATAGCCTTCTCGGTGCTCCACGTCCATCCACCTCTTCCTGGTACCGTCTTGTCATGAGGTCCACGTCCGGGTACTGTCCAGTCCTCGCATACTCCACCTCAGTCAATGTTGTTTGTCGTCTGCATCCAACTCAATTAGATGCGGGTATATCCTGTGTAGGGGTGAGTATAAAGATAATCAGTGGAGACCCCGAGACCCTCAATTTCTCACAAAATATTACATGGAGAAACCACAAGGTATGATTTCAACGGGTAACCACTACTTATGTATATGTCCATAAATATACCAGAGTTATCCTGTAACCCATCTCAATCATGTGGAAAACACAAAAGTCATTAACTCAACTAAAACTAGGATTTTTATTCATGATGTCGAAACAACAGATGCTGGAGAACTTCTCCGTTGTAGAGTACAGTGGGTCTGCCGCTACAACCAAGCACATCCCACTAACATTGGACTACTAAAGTAGTCCACCTTTCGAGTACTGTTTCCTGATGCTACAATTATGTTCTTCCAACCATTGGAATGTCGCTATAACCAAGTTCTCCTCCTCATAACCTACAGTGATACTCTTTCTGTCGAGTACCGCGGGTCTGCCGCAACAACCAAGTGCTTCTATGTCGGGGGTCTGCTACTACAACCAATCGCTCCCCACTGGGCCATCTGAATCACTCTAAGTCGATCAATAAGCAGTCGTCAAGTCTCATCCAGCCACATGGTCTCTGATATCTGATCACTCATCACCAGGAGGGTCCACTCCAAGAGCCTCATCCAGACACCCCTAGTGTCATATGTCTCACTTAGATATATTAAAAGGGACCACCTCGTCAAATGGGTCTCAATGCAACAGACGACGTGTCAATTAGACGCCCAGACTGTGAGTTATTACCCTTTCCGTTCCAGAGACCCGTGATGTTTTTAAGTTAAAACAAAACTAACCATATAGAAATCTAATCCAAATACCATGTAGAGAATTCCAATAGAACCGTCTCATAAAAAAACAATGTTGTTGATGACATTTCAATCGGACATCCGGTCCTTATGTCAAAAGTGTTTCCACTCCGAGGGCACAGTTGGTTTAGGTTTTGAATCAACCCGGCCATTATTTCAAGGTCATCTAAAACACAATTAGAATATCGAAAAAGGACCTCCTTGCCACGATAATCCCAGTACCACAGACGGCGCGTCAATTGGACACATGGTCGTGATGTTATTCACATTTAAATGAAACGGGCCGAGCCCGTCAAGTCCGGTGAGCTGGCGGGTCGGCCCGTCCATGATCGGCGGGTCAGACCTGTCTAATGGGTTAGCCCAGCAAGATGATGAGTGATTCGGCCCGATAGGGCTTGTCCCGGCCCGTGGCAGGAAGCCTGGCTTGCACAAAAGTGCGGCCCAACCCGGTTGGGCAGGGCCCGTGGCCTGCCGCGACTTGGCCGGCCGGCCGAGACGATGCGGGGGCACGGTTCCACAAGCATCGCAAACTGGTGGTGTTGAGCGGCACAGCCCTCTTGTCTGGCCGGCCGAATCTGACCGGTCTTCCAAGCGCGAGCGGGCCGCGGTTGCCAGTCGGGATCCCTCCGACGGGACGCCTATGAGCGTCATGACGCCTTCCGACTGTCCAGATGTTTCTTCCGCTGGATCGGCCCGCCCTATGTGGGCCGCGGTCCACTGCAGTGCGGCACCGTGGGGCGTCGTGGATCCTCACTCTCGGTCGGCCAGATGTCCTTCGGCCGAGCGGCCATCGGTTGTTCTGCACGCAGTCGTCGCCTTCATTCACCGCAGCCTCCATTTGTCACCGCCTCCAATTTCCACAGCCAAATTATTCAAGAAACATTGGAAGAAAGTTGGACTATGATCGTTCGACATGTGCGCTCCGTGTTAGGCGGTGTCATAAGGCCAACATCGAATCATGTTTCTCCACAAAGAACAAGAACAATTTTAATAAATTAAAATTTACCATAATCCCCCTAACCTCAAAATAAGGATTTCTCGTAGTTGAAGTCATGGGGAGGTGGTCTCAACTCATCGACATCAGGGAAGAAGGAAACATGGATGGAGCATCGTCGGTGTTCCATGCGGGTGGATTCTTATCCTTTGGCATGGCCGATGATCAAATGTGATGATTGTCATTCTTCGTTGGTTCTTCATCGGAGTTGTTCGATGTTGACGAACATTTTTCTTTAGTGGATGAAGAACACTATTCTTCTCTTTCTCTAGAGCTTATTCAAAACTCTCCAAACATAATGAAGGCCCAAACTAAAATAATTGCTAAGGATTTTATTTTATTTACACATGAAATTAAAAATTCAAACACATAAATTAATTAAATCGAGGAGTCCAATTCATTAATTACGAAGTGTTGGAAAAAATTAATGGGGGAGAGGGAGGTGAAGAGATCACACTCGATAAGGGGGAGTTGTAAAATTAATTAATGGGGAATTAATGGAGAGTTTTAGTGATTTGAAAGGATAGGGTTTTGTGTGGGCCCAACCACACAAATATCCTCTCATGAGAGGTTAAATGGGTGTGTGTCCCACCTATGACATCCCCTTGTGGGGTAAAACTAATAGATATAAATAAAATTTTGTACCGTAATTTTATTTAATTTATTCCAAATCCTCAAAAATTAACATTCAACCCGCATAAAACGCAGCTACGGTAAAGGTTCCCTTAAGAGAATATCAGTGCTTTGAGTTCATCGGTTCCCTGGTATTTCTATTGCCTGAACCAGTTCGAAAGATATAAAAACTTGCTCATTCGTTCACTGATCGTACATGAACAAAACATCAAAAAATTATTCCGGTCACACCGGGAATCAGAATCATGTGCCGTCAGAAACTGTGTTTTCGTAAAATTCCAAAGAATTTAAGAAACAAATTTTCATGAAATTTATGGGACTTTAAAACATAGACATTATACTATAAAATAATCACATTTAATATCAATAACCAATTTCATAATGATGGAATGCATAATACCAGACATCATAACCACATAGTCATGGCCTCGTGCCAAGACTACAAATAAGATTTTTTCAAGCCATGTGCCAAGACACTAGTTTTTCTCATGAGACCTACTAATGCATAGAAGATCTATATAGGGCTCCACCTATCACTTATGAAGTCCAATACATTCCTCAAATGAATGAGTGAAATATAATCTCAACATTCGTATTAAAAATAACATTCGAATTGTCATAATTTTAACAAGAAACACTGAATGGCATAAAAATAACACATCCACATTCCAACATAACTCATTAAATACAATATAAATGATTTTATTATGACAATTTAACCTCAATCCTGAATAAAATACACTGATGGATATTAAAATTTGAGAAAATATTCAATAAAATTATTTGAGAGTAATATCCCAATTTTCATGAATATATTTAAATGTCACACTATTTATCAAAGAAGAAATTTAAAATACATTTTTAAATCAATGTTTCCCATACCACATTGAATCGTTTAAAAGTAATTTTTATTTCAAAAAAATTTATGCCCATATAAATAAATACATAAAGCAAAATACATGACATAAATGAGAATGATTTAAAAGATTAAATAAATAAAACATTTAAAACAGTATTTTAATTAAAGTTTATAAACACATGAAAGATTCTTGAAAAAAAATTATAGAGGTAATAAACTAATTATTATATCATTATAATAATTATATTCATGATATACTATGTCAATGTACAGTAAATACACCATATAAAAGTGAATTGGTGCATAACAACAATGATTTCTTAAAGGAATGTAACTTGAGATGAACAAATTTATAAATACAGAATCCATTGGTAAAGGATAAAGCAATGAAATAATTATGGGTTAAAAAGATAAATATACTGAATATGATTCGATATTCAATGTAGATCAATCAGCTGACATTTACACATATTCATGTAAAAACAACACTAATTACTTGGATGTTTAACTCAATGAATTGAAATTGAGTTAAAATTACTCATATCATGATTATATCAATGACATGTGAATTTAACAATGGGGGTCATTATGTGTATTAAAAATATATCCACACAAATAGAAGTGGAAGTTATGACATATTTAAATAAATATTTATTTCACACATAATTTTGTAATAAATTAATCAATGATGTTTGTTTAAAACCAAATGAGGGGAAATTGATATTTGAAATTCAATTACCAATTTGGTAACATAAGAAACATACACCAAATAAAATAATGAAAATCCAATGATGACATTAATACACATAAATGAAATTATATTACTCAATCAACACAATCATGGGCAGTGCATACACCACATAAAAGGTAATAGTGGAAAATACCACATGAATCTCAAAGGAAAAAAGTTAGATGAAACCTCCATAACTTTTACATTACCTTGGATGATGGTATGATAGCCTCCAATATAATAGTTAAATAATGGTTATTAAATTATAAAAAACTATATACATAAATATGATATCATATATGATACTATAATATTGCTTTGTTAATAATATTTTTGCAGTATCATCGTTTCATGTGTTAACTGATATGTTTTCCTTTATATGCTTGGTTAAATAGCCATGTTGGTTATTGATAAGATATATTTTATTCATATCCTGAAATGTATTATGTTCTAAAAAATTATTTGTAATCATAAAATGAAAATTATTCTAGAATGATTATGATGGGGAATGAATCTCCTCGCGTCTTTGAGACGGTAATCCTTCCATACGCATGAGCGATAGTGTCATTCTTTTGATTGTGAAATCATATATAATTGGATGGTATATCATATATAATGAATCATTAAAATTTTATATTTATTATGTAAATATTTTATACTAATTATTATTCCAATTCAAATAAGCATGTTTTTGAATAACAAACTACACCACTATGTGGAGACAGTAAGTCGTATGCACGCATGTATGGTGACTTTTTTATTTATCAGATGGATAGAATAATGAATATCATTGTACCATATTTATAATAACATCAATGTAATATGGAGGTAGTAGAGTTATTATTTTGGAATGGAATAAAAAATTAAGAGGATGTGGAAGAAGAAAAGAACATGAAAATAGGTGGAGAGAATATTATATCTTCCTCGGGTGCTTCCTTTTGATTTGATCAAAAGGGCTCCCAATGATGAAATTCTGATCAAAGGAAGGACTTTAAGATGTATTCAATGTAGTTTTTATGATATTTGGGCATGGTTTTGTCAAGCCAAATGGATTTGGAAATGTGAAATTAAGAGAAGGCTAGTGACCTTTTATAAGAGAGTTGAGGGTCACTTTCAGAAAACCTTGAAATATTATTTTATTATACAATCATTTTCGGATTATAATGGATCAAAAAAGATTTATTTCTTGGATATGGTGGGAATGGGTAGAAATAATCTCAACCCATAGGTTTTATATAGGATTATACCACTATATTAACCTTATCTTTTAGATTTAACTCTTACTTAAATAGCTTAACGTTTACTGTGTATTCTGACGTTATTATAATAAATGTTTGGAAAACGTACTATAAAATTCCAAGAGAACCCCAAGTTGTTCATTAATGTTATATATTTTAGTATATAATTATTTTGGCCAATTAATCGATTTTTGGGACTATTATATCATTTACTAATATGGTATATTATCAAAAAAACTCATTAATGTCCATTTTGACATTACATAGTTTTTAGATTTTGTGAAAGTCATAACAACATGACTATATAGAAAAAAATAAATTGAATCAATAAAAACATTTCACATTGTCCTATAGATATCTTTTATTTCTTCAAATCTTTAAATGATATTTATTTTAATATTTAAAATATCATTTATTTTATTCTTTCATCAATAAAGAAAATATTGCATCATTATTGTGTCAAATATAAATATATTTATTTTATGAAAAAAATAAAAAATTAAATATCAATATATAGAAAATATAATTATATTTATAATTATAATTTATAGTATAATATATCAATTATATAACCTCAAATAATTTTTTTACTTAAATATGTATGCTTTTGTTAAATTTGTCTTTACATTAAATTATTAAACATAAAATTTCACTATCACTCTCTAATGGCACCATGGGTTACAAAAATTTTCCCAAGTATGCACACGGTCTGAAATGTTTCTGTCCATAGGAATATGACACTTGTTGGGGTAATTTAATATTATTATAATAATATTTTTTCAGCTTATTTAATAGATTTACACTTTACCCATGGTAAATTGAATATTTACTAAAATAAATATTCATAATGACTAAAAATAAAAGTTAAATATTTAATCAATTTGGACCTCTTGATTCAAAATATAGTATAAATTTTTCCAAATTCAAAATAATGATGTGGTAGAAATTAATTTCATATTAATTTCTATTGTCAAAACAAAAATCATGATTTTAGGAAATAATAACAATCCAATGATTAACACCTGTTTATGTCGAGTTTAAATGTGAAATTAATTCCTATGACCTAAATTATTTAAAATGATAAAAATATAATGTAATGATATTTTGAAACCACTAAAATGTATAATTTAACACTATAAATTATTTTGATTTAAAAAGTTGTTTTTAATTAAAATTTATTACTTTTCGTTATTCATCAAAATATTAATGTTTTCAGAAAAGTACCAAAAAATTATCCAAAATAATTTTTTATTTCCCAATTATAAAAATAATTTAATATTAATATATTTAATATATAAAAGGGAAAAATAATTGTTTTCAAAAGGGTTGATCATTAAAAGGTTGTAAGATATCAATTTTTGAAAAATAATAATCTTATCTAAAAAGTAATTTGTTCTTATGTAATGTATATGAAAAACATAATATGGATTCTAAAATTATCTGGAGTATATGAAATTTAAAAGTCATTTAATAATATTCATTACAGCTTTTTGAATGGCTAGTTTTTTATGTCTAAGTGCACTCGAACTCAGTGTTGCGTGTAGCGCAAGATATGGAATTACCTCAAAGAAAATGACATACAGTAAAATCATGGGGTGTAACAATCTTCTTCCAGATATATTATTATGGTGGTAGGATATTTTATTCTTTCCTCTTCCACAATATATATATTGGGAAATTATTCCTTCAATTTGTTGTAGTAGATATAGTTTTTGCACTACCGGTCACATGATATTGAGGTGGGTGAGATGGATATGAAGGATGGATCCATCATTGCATAATATCTTTTATAGTGTGAAAACCTGATTTGGTTGCCCCTCTCCATGTGATCATTTCAATTGGATAATGTTTGATTACAATAGAAGAATCCTTAGTAGTGAATAATGAAGAGGAAGAACATTATCGAGGCCATGTACCCTTATATTTTCATTAATAATATTTATTTTTAGGATGAAAATAACTATTGTGAGAATAATGTAAAGAATCTATTTTTACATTATTTATTTGAGATAGTAAAATATTGTTTTTGAATCTATGAATTCTGTAGCACATGATTCTATGGAATGGATAGGCTCAGTATTGATAAAATAAATTAATAAAAAATATATTATTTTATGTATTTTAATTTTCTAATATTTAATAGAATTTCACTAAAACTAAATCACACATGGGAAATATGAGACACCCATTATATCCACAGTGTGATTTTTACCCAAGGTGAATTATAATCATTATCACTATTGGTAATTTGATGAATGTCCATTCAAGGATTAAATTAAAAAAAATTATTTACTTATTTATTATTATTATATTTCTATGATGTAATATTCATATATAAAATAAAACATATATATAATAACTATGGTTTTATATAAAATCCATGGTTTTGATAGAGGATTTTCTAGATGGGTATTCATGAATGATTAGTAATAGATAAATATATAATGATATTTGTGCCAAATTAATTTGTAGATAATTTCAATGAAATCAATGTTTGACTTTTCTTCAGTAGTGATTGATCAATACTAATGGTAGGAACCTATTTTTTAGATAAAATTCCATTATTTATATCCCTTTATTGATCCAGTATCACAATTTCTAACAAATTGATTCATTGAGAAATCATTAATTTATGTGTACAACATAATTTTCCTAGAAATACTATTTGATATTATTTTTTAATCCAAATTTTATATTTTCCATATTACATTATTTGTATAATCTATTTAGTCCTACTTGAAAAATGGAACAGTTTTATTCCACAAAAATATATTTTTCTAAATTATCCCATTTTTCATACCTAGTATATTATTTTTCAACTAGTTTTACAAATACATGGTTTTCAATCATTGAACACCTAGGCTTTATTACAATGGATCGATATCATGGGTTTAGGTATGGAATTAATTGAATGATCCATGTAAATTTTACACCACATGAGACTATAAATTTATTGATATTGGTATATAATTGTAACACCACAATCGTACATGGTATGTTTCCCATTAAATAATTTAATAGCTTGCATTGTATACAACTTCAAGATTCTAACACATCGCGACTAATCAAACTAGCCTTTATAAATATTAATAACAAATTATTGAAATTTTATAAATTTTGTCTTTCAAAATGGACTTCATATTTGGGTTTGGAATATCAAAATTAGCTTAGGGTGAATTTTATTATTGTTCTGAAAACATTCAATGATTGATTGATAGTGAAAAAAACTGTGTTATAGTTTAAAATAGAATTTTTATTTAAATAATTATTTATTTTATTTAAATTTATTTTAGATAAAAATAGATACATAATACATATATATGTCCAATGTAATTCATTGGAGTCAGTTTATAATAATTTTAGATATATAAAAATTTTATTGAAATTTTTTACCGTCTTTTACCCACGTCCTAGTAGCATTTGAAAATATGAATAAAACATATTTTTACCTCTTTTGTGAATTGAATTTCAAAAATTTGAGGGACACAGTTGTTATCAGAATGTTAAATTTTGTTCAGAATGATACAAATATTTCTTGGTGAATAGTAATTTTTGACTTTTATTTACCACGATTATTATCAAACAGTGTAATTAATGGTAAAAATGATATTACGATGACCCTAATGCATGTCCTTATTCTATTGGATATGTGTAATTTGACACAAATAATCATTATGAATAAAATATGATTCTTTAGGTCCACCTGGATTAGATTAGGACATTTACTATTATTTAATTCAAAGAAAAGTTAAAAGTCTTAAATTTAAAACATAATAAGTAAACCATTTTTAATATAGGGTTATATATAATATAAATTCAATTATAAATATTATATATAAAGGTAAAATGATTTAATAAATAATTTTATTTTATTTATACTTTTTAGACATTATATAATTTATATTATTTATGCCACAATGATGATGTTGTAATTACATAATTAATGAAATATCAAAATATTTGATATTATAAATATCCAAATAAATATAATTTGAAAATTTTAATGAATTATAATTATTATATATGTTAATAGTATATGTTAATGGTGGTTAGATAATTTTATTTTTTATGTAATAATGATATTATGAATTTAGAAAAAATAAAATACAAAATAGTGTCAAAATTCAAACAAAATAGTTTAAAAAAATTATGTTATTAATAGATATTCTATTCTTAAAAATTTAAGGTTCAGACAAAAGACCTATATAATGATAGGTGTATCATTAATGATACACTTTGGGTTCTCTTGGACGTATATAGTATATATAGTAACCATATAATATAAAAATACAATGAGACATTGTAAATGACAAACTATTTAACTAAGAGTTAAATATAAATGATAAGGTTAATATCAGGACACAAATATATTTGAAACCTATTGGTTGAGTGGTATTAGATCCATACCTACCATATCCTTTAAATAATTCATTTTTAGACATTATAAAATGAATATTATTTTATTATAAAATTTTATTTATAGCTTTTCATAAGGTGCCCCTCACCTCTCTTATAAAAGGGCAGTCCCCCTTCTCTAAAACTCACACCCTCAATTTCTTTTTTCTAGTCCAAAATCTACCCAAGACCCTCTACACAATCCTAACTTTATAAAAGAGTCCTTCCTTTAGTCATAAACAAAACCTACAAATCCCTTTTGACCAAATCAAAAGGAAGAACATAATGAAGTGGTAAATATTTCATCACTACATTCATGTTGTTGGCTTCTTCCACATCCTATTTATTTGTAGTTTCATTTCTTAAATAACAACTCCAGTATCTTATATATAATTTGATGTTATTATTGATATGTTACAATCATATTCATTATTCTATCCTTCTTTTGAATGACATGTAACCATATGTGCGTACGTATGGATTATCGTCTCCACGTTGTAGTTTAACTGTTATTCAATACATTATTATTTGGATGGGTATAATAATGATGTGTAATATTTGTAAATAAGAAAT
Organism: Viscum album; assembly: GCA_963277665.1. NCBI lineage: Eukaryota > Viridiplantae > Streptophyta > Magnoliopsida > Santalales > Viscaceae > Viscum > Viscum album. The sequence goes on from OY728136.1 coordinate 1,600,917,110, forward strand.
ATAACATGATAATGATTTTATATATATGATATACCATCCGATTCTATCTTACATTGAAATCAATAGAATGATATTGTTGGTCGTGCGTACGTACGGATTACCGTCTCAACAAATACATTGAGATTCATTCCCCATCGTAATCCATTCTAGAATAATTTTTATTAGATGCATAAAAAAAATGTTTAAATACTTAATATCATTATTAATTTGAACAATATACATCCTATTCATAAAAAACACAAATTATGAAACAAATCATACAACAGAAAATGAACTAGTTAACACATGAAATGACGATAATAATAAAATTATATTAACAAAGAAAGATTAAAAGATACTATATGATATCATATTAATTTATATGATTATTTTATAATTTAGTAAAAATTATTTCACCATTATACAAGAGGTTAAAAAACCCTCGACCAATGAAAATTACAAAGTAAGGGGTTTCTTATCTCACTTTTAATTCATTGAGATTTCCATTGTTCGCCTCTTATATATTAAATGTGGTTTATTGTGTACTATAATTTGTAATATATATATTATCATTATTCTCTTTATATTAATGGTATTTTCTGCCTCATTTTGTTGTTATTAAGTTTTATTCATAGGACTCGATTGATTACAATAAAGTAAATATTTTCCTCTCACTTCATATTTTCATGAGATTCACGCCATACTTCTAGTATTTCTTTTTGTGTTGTGTATTTAATTCCCAATGATTGTATTCATTATGTAATATAATTTAATTTATGAGTAATTAAATATTGAATTTATGATCCATATTTCATGGGATGAATGTTTTGTAAGTTACCAAATTTGTAAAGGAAGTTTGAATTTCAATTTCCACTAATCCGGCTTTATTCATACAAAACTGATTATTTAACTCCATGATTATGAGTAGAATCATTATTTTATATTTGTGTAGTAATTTTCTCTCCCTTTTTTGTGGATATAATTTTTATACACATAATCACTCTATTGATAAATTCTCATTTCATTGATATGAACTAGATAAGAGTAATTTTATCTCAATCTCCTTTTATTGAGATAAACATCTGATTCATTGGTGTTGTTTTTACAATAATATGTATGAATGTCCTCTGATTTATTTACACTGAAAATCCAATAATATTGTTTTTATTTATATTTTTTAGACAGAATTATTTTTTTTATTTATCCTTAACCTAATGATATGGTCTTTATAAAATATTTCATCTCAATTTACATTCTATTGAGACATCGTTGTTGTTATATGCTAATTCAACTTTATATGGTGTATGTAATGTACTTTGACATTGTATATCATGAATACATTTATTCCTGAGATATTATAATTCTATTATTAACTAAATTATTGGTATTCAAGTGTTGCACTTTTTGTTAGAAACTCTAACTAAAATATCATTTTATATTGTATTAAAGATTCATTATTCTAAATAATTCTCATTAATGTCCATGTTTTAAAAATGTTTTTAAGAATTTATTTATATGGACACTAATGTTTTACAGTTAAAATTATATTTAAAGGTTTCAATGTGTAATGGGATACTTTGATTCAAAAAACTATTTTAAACAGCTTATTGACTTATATTGTGACTTTTAAATGTTTTCAAGAAAAATGGGATATTTCTCTCAAATAGTTTTGATGACTATTTCTACCTATGTCAATATCCGTCATTATTCTCGATTGAGGTTGATCTATTACAATACAATCTTCCATATTGTACTGAATGATTAATGTTTAACTGTGGATGTGCTATATTTATACCATTCATGGGTTTTGGATAATGTATTGACATTTCATATCCTAGTTTTAATAAGAATGTTGATGGTATGTATTAAACTTTTCATATGAGGAATGTATTGGTCTAAGTAAGTGATGAGTGGAGCCCGCTATAGATCCTCAATGCATCATTAGGTATCATGAGACAAACTAGTATCTTGGCATAAATCATTGACAAAATCTTATTTCTAGTCTTGGAAAAAGGCCTTTACTATGTGGTTATGAAGTCTGGCATTATACATTCCATCATTATGAAAGTGGCTATTAACATTTCTTTTGATTATTCAACTAGTATAATTTCCATGTGAGTGAGAAAATTACATTATTTTGATTTATTTTTTCCATATTATGATGATGTTTATGTTGAAAAGGCTTTTGTTTTAGTTTAATAAAATTCCATAAATGTTTATGCTTATTTATGAATGATTCCACTATATTATTATCCTTAATAAACATCTGAGCACACCCATTTCAATGATTTACATTTCCCAGGATTTAAAGAAGTATATTATGATAGACCTATAGGGATTGTCTATGGGATCTCATTGTTTACTATAGAAACAATGTTGTTGTAGTTTTCCATTTTATGATTTATGGTATACATTCTGAATGCATCTAGTAATTCCAATGTTACTAAACTAATCGGTCTTTCGAGAGATGATATTTTGTGATCATGCCAATGATACGTAATAATGCACTGACTCTGGGCTACTTGGGTCAGGACATTACAGTTGGTATTAGAGAATGTTCAGTAGAAACCATGGAAACTAGATTTAGATATAACTTTATTAGAGAACATAGCCCTATGATATACATTGTGGATTAGTATAAAAGAACATACTAAAATTTTAGTATAGTAGAGATTTTGTGAGTTTCCAAGAAATACATCCCTATCTATATACGAGTATGTAGAGGCAGCTCTGGCAAAAATGTACCCAGGGGTAAATCTCAAAAATAATTCATTGAACTAGTCTTAAATGGGGACTGGTGCACATCAATGGGACATTCTGAACACTTGGTTATGACACTCCTAGGGTATATTCTTTGGATAATTTACATTTTAATTACAAATGGATTTGATGTATTTTTATATAAGAGGATATTAAATGATCTTGGTTAATCCTAAGGTATTTAAAATTGAAAAAAATGGTGTCATGATATTCCCTAAATGATTTTATGACAACTGTTACTCACACAATGAATTCTGGTTTTAGTCAATGGATGTATTCAAAAGAAGTCATAGTAATTTTGTGCCAGATGTACATGGTGGGAACAATGGTGGAAATGAGAAATAAATTAGAATGTTGATATGCTTAAAAGATATCATGTTCATGCTGAAGGTTTCGGGCGCAGCGGAAGCATGTTGGTGGGTTTACCCAACTTTAATTTTAACGTTAAACAACATTCAATCTGAGATCCATCACGATTTAAAACACTGGATCTTTGGAATAGAACGAAGAACGAAAAAGAAAATAAGAGTCCCGGAACCATTGAGATAGGATCATCATATGTTGGTTGTAATTAATTTAATTAATTCATATAAATTACCTCGATGGAAATATTTCTTCGTTGGAGTCTCTGGTCACGATCATGTGATCTGTAATTGCGTCATAGAATCCAAGTACAAGATTCCTCTAGTGGTAATCCACACGTGCTCCACATATCTCTGGATGTCTCTGAAGGGTTCTCCGGGTGATAGCATGGAAGGACCTTCGCTTGCGATGTCCTTCTTCTACCGCCTTGATCTAGTGGAGGATCTCGCTCTCTTAACCTGAAAACGTTCTTAGTGGAAAGGTAATTCTTTATTTTATTGAGAGTATTTCCCATTCCGTTGTGCACAACAATGGTTCTCCCAAAAAATGAGAATAATGTAATTGGGATTATAATACATAGAATAATAAAATGAATTATTTTCCTAGAAGCAGTTAATCATTTCATTTAATACTTAGTAATACCCCATGTCTTAATAATGATAGTATACCATCATTATTACATGACATGAACCCAAAAAAATAAATTTAATATCAATTAATTAAATAAACAATATTTTATCACAAATCCCGAAAAACAAACTACACGGCGTGTATATAAATATACACGGAGTGTACTTTTATTTTTCAATTTATTTATTTCATCCACCATATTTATTATACATTCAGTAATGGATATTTATTTCTTAAATAAATGGAACTGCAATACTCTCTAATAAATATATATTATTTCTCCCACAATATATTCTCTCGAATAACTAGTGTCGAAATTAATACGATCAGTCATCCTTAAATAATTTTTAAACCACAGTTGGGAATAATATTTATTTAACTTGCTATATTATTATTTAACTGAGATACATGGACACACTTAGTGTGTGAACAGTTAGGCCTCTTTCTCAGTGGCATTAGGCGGAGCCTGCCTAATGTCCAAGTTTAGAGTCTAGCAACACGCTAAGGAACCCACAGAGAAAGAAGTTAATGTCGCAATGACGTGACACCTCCTTCAAATGCTTACCGTGTAATATAATCTTTTTGTCTCGATATCTCCAATCAAGTGGGTTGCATGCCAGTGCAATCAACCCATGTGCTAGATTATTCCTTCTTTGACTTCGTGCAATTGAACTCACCCACACCTTACCATGGCCATGGATTTATTTCGGCTATATCAATTCCATCAAAGGGCCTGAGATATCAACTTCCGTTATAGAACAGAAGGGAAAAATCCTTTCTCGCATTACCCATTAATTCAGTATTACTCGTGGCACACCCATCATATCATACCTCACTGCGAACAGTGCATCATTCCATTTTTCGTCAATACATCTAAGTGCACGAGTTGTAATACCCATTAATAATAATCATAAAGTCTAAGGACCAATACACATGTCCGTAGATAGGAACATCCAATGACACTATGAAATGTGTATTTCCTACTGGCGGGTCTCATTCTCATAATAAACTCCTTGATATTACCAAGGGTGCACACCATGAGAAGGTGCCTCAATGTTTTATGAGTTCTCACCGCTAATGTCCTATATTATTTGTGTCTCTCAAATAACATCATCCGGACATAAAACATATATTCAAGAAAAATGTTAGGGCAATTATGGGTTCTCATCATAGCAGGGATATGCTATGACACTTTAATGTAACAGTTGTCCTTAGGACATTATCACATGCATTTTAATGCACAAGAACAAACAAGATGTGATAAGGCTTTTATTAATGTATAATGTACAATGTAGTTGGTTCTAGACCACCAACTCCAACAGACTCCCACATGGACTAGAGCCAACTGCTAACAACCTTTAAGTGACTATCTCTTACATGAAATTCATGATTCTAATGAGAGAGGCCTTTAGTTATTGAGTACACCATGTTCTCCTCGGTGGACACTATACTCACTGCAACTTCACCCATTTGATAGAAATCCCTCAAGAGGTGATACTTTCAGAGTATGTTCTTTGTCTGTTGATGTGACCTTGGTTCTTTTTCAAGATCCACCGCTGAATTATTATCACAATACAATGTAATGGGATCTTTACTACTAGGCCCCACATCAAACTCTTGGACAATGTTCTGAATCCAGATGGATTCCTTGGCTGCATCAGAAGCTGCTATATACTGGGACTCTGTTGTAAAATCTGCAACAACTAGATGCTTTGATCTCTTCCAGCTCACAGCTCCTCCCTTAAGATAGAAAACATATCCAGACTATGACTTCAGATTATTCTGATCTGTTTGAAAACCAGCATCAGCATACCATCTGATGACATGCTCTCCATCTCCTCCATAACCAGGAACATATCCTTAGTTCTTCTCAGATACTTAAGGATAGTCTTAACAGTAGTCCAATACTGTTCTCTTGGATCTTCTTAATATCTTCATACCATGATTATTGCATAGGCATCATCAAAACTGGTACATAACATGGAATACATGATGGATCCTGTATCCGAAGTGTATGGGATCATACCCATACTATCATTCTCCTATTGTGTCTGGGGACACATTTTTTGGAAATATGTAAGCCATGTCACACTAGAACCTATACCCTCTTGGATTTTCCCATATTAAATCTCTTTAGTATCTAGTCAATGTATGTACTCTGACATAGTCCAAGCAGCCTATTGGATCTATCACGAATGATCTTGATCCCTAGAATGTGGGCGGCTTCACCCAAGTCCTTCATGGAGAAACACTTGTTCAACTTGTCCTTAACAGACTATAATACAGGTACATCGTTTCCAATAAGGAATATGTCATCAACATATACTACTAGGATGACGACTGCATTCCCATTAATCCACTTATAAACATATGGCTCACATTCATTCTTAATGAAGCCAAATTCCATTTTGGCTTCATCAAATCAAATGTTTCCTGACCTGGATGCTTTCTTTAATCCATAAATGGATTTCTGTAACTTTCAAACCCGTTTGGCTTCACCTGGTGTCACAAACCCTTCAGGTTGTGTCATATAGACATCTTCTTGAAGGTTCTCATTAAGGAATGCTGTTTTGACATCCATTTTCCAAATCATGTAGTCCTGGTAAGGTGATATGTAAAGCATGATTCTTATTGATTTAAACAAGGCAACTAGAGAGAAAGTTTCATAATAGTTAATTCATTGACACTGCTTGAATCCTTTAGCCACAATCCATGCTTTATAGGTGATAACTTAACCTTCCATGTCCAGTTTTCTCTTTAATACCCATTTTCATACAATAGCCTTTACATCAACTGGATCATCGACCAAAACCCAGATGTGGTTCTGATACATGGAATCCATCTCAGAATTAAAATCTTCTACCCGTCTTGCATCTTCTGAGCTTTCCACTTCTTCCTTGTAGGATAGAGGTCCATCATTGTCCAACAATAATGAATCACCATCCTCGGTGACTAGGAAACCCAATATATCTAGTTCCCTTATATCTCTTGTGCTCCTACGCAGTACATGTGTTTCTTGAATGTCTTCCATGGGGACCTGTGGAACTTGTTCCTGTACCAAATACTATGTATCTTGAGAATCAACTTCGTCAAAGCCAATCTTGCTCCCACTATCCTTCTTGAGGATCTTATCCCTCTCAAGAAAGATGGCTTGTCTGGACACAATCACTTTCTTGTCTGAAGGGTTTTATAGGTAATATCCTTTTGTTTCCGTAAAAGATCCTATAAAGATACACCTCATGCCCCGGGGAGCTAGTTTGTTTCCTGAGAAGGTCTTAACAAACTCCTCACATCCCCATACACGTGTATGTGACAAATTGGGTTTCCTTTCCTTCCATAACTTGGATGGAATCCCATTTTTCACCTTAGTTGGTACTCGGTTTAATGTGTACACTGCGGTTTGTAATAGATATCCCCAAAAGGATAATGGAAGATCCACATGACTCATCATCAATGTCAGAATGTCCAACAAGGTGCAGTTCCTCCTTTCACTAACAACATTCCACTGTGGTGTATAGGGAGGAGTGAGATAAGATAGAATTCAAGACTCCTATAGAAGATCGATGAACCCTTGGTTTGGATATTCTCCACCTCGATCCGATAGAAGTTTCTTTATCTTCTTACCAAGATGATTCACTACTTCATTCTTGAATTTCTTAAATTTATCTAAGTCTTCTGAATTATACCTCATTATGTAGACATAGCCATATCTACTCAAATCATCAGTAAAAGTAAAGAGGTAAGAATATCCACCTCTAGACTCTACTAGAAATGATTCACACACATCCTTGTGTACCAATCCTAAAATCTATGTGGCCCTTTCACCTTGTCCACCAAAAGGTGGCTTAGTCATTTTTCCTTGTAAACAAGTGTGACATATATCAAGTGGTTTTAGCTTATTAGAGTCTATATATCCATCTTGGTAGAGCATTATCAAGTGATTCTCTTCCACATTCCCAAGGTGGTGATCCCACAACTAGGTGATGTATGAGTCATGTGAGTTTGTGTCGTTATCAATTTCCCACTCTTCGTTTTCGTAATTTAATACATACAAAACATTATTCAAATGTGCCATACCATAACATATGTTGTTCTTATAAAAGAGAAAACCATTATTTCAAAACATGAAAACAAATCCATCCATATCTAAACAATATACAAAAATTATGTTCTTGGTAACAATAGGAACAAAATAAACATTTTGTAAAACCAAAATCATACCTGTTGGCAATGAGAGGTGATAGTCACCAATAGCAAACGCAGCCAGCCTTCAACCAATGGCAGCTCGAAGATCCACCTCTCCTTGGTGATCTTTCTAAATCTACATGGTTCATGTATTTGAATACAAGTGTGAGCCCCACAATCTATATCTAATACCCAATGTGTAGAAATAAAAAGATTTCACTCGATAGCGAATGCACCTTTAGCATCCCACCACTTCTAGGTTCAATTCCACATCCTGTGGCCCTGCATGCCACTTGAAAAACACTACGCCTCATATTCCTTGCCCTGCCTCTGGATCTTCCCCTGCATGGGGGGATGGTGTTCGGGGGCTTCCGACCGTTTATATTTCTTTGGCCCCTTTTCCTTGTCCTTCCTTTTCTTGTTCACCATAAGGACTGCGGGTTTGTCCTGCCCCATGTCCTTGTTTACCTGTAGAATCAAGGATAGAAGCTCCAACATACTCTTCTCATTTACGCTCATGTTATAGTTGACGATGAACCTAGAAAAGGTCTTGTGCAGTGATGATATGATGAGATCTATACGCACGTCATCTTGGAATTTGATCCCTAAGATGTACAGGCATTCAATGTATCCATTAAGCATGACTACATGAGGCCCAGCTGGCACAGACTCTCCAAGATTCATGGTAAACAAAGCATTAGAGATCTCATAATTCTCCTATCTCACCTTATCTTGGTAGAGATCTTTATGGTGAGTCATCATGCTATATGCGTCCATGTTTTCATGTTTCTTCAAGAGCTCATTAGACATGTATGATGGCATGAAACACTCGAAATCTATGGAATCATCCATGCATTTAATGTAGAGAGATAATTCCTCATCAGTAGCCTCTTTCGTAGGCACAACTGGAATAGGCTCTTCCAGCACATACAATTTCCTTTCGTGGGGAATGATGACGTGTAAACCCCTCTGGCACTCGTGGAAATTGGTGCCAGTGAGAAGATTTTATTTTTCGAGTATGGTGCACAACGATATGTTTGAAGTCATTTTCTTTCTGTTTCTACAAATTAAGATGATCAAATGTTTTGTACTTTATTACAAAAATTGGGACAAATAAATAAATTAATACTTTTTAGTCTCCAACTATTTTATCAAAATCCAATAGCCCTCACCATTGACTTTGGAATATTCTGTTGTGTGAATATTCTAGTGGAAAGGATCCATATTTCCCTTCTGATTACCTTAACTAGGGTTGGTAAAGCAACATGAAGGGTTTTTTAGGTAGGCATTCCAAATTTCAACTTCATTAAATCGCAGCTCCTTGATCCACTGAGTGGACTCCCCAATCATGAAATACTTTTTTGGATTTACTCAATCATTGACTCTTGGTCACACCAAGTCCTATTGTAGCAGTCATCCCTTGATGCGAACCAAGTCATGTCAACCCAAAACCATGAATTATAATTCCTCAATAATTGAAAGCACCCCAACTAGGGTAGGTCAAGCACTTTGAACTATGGTTCGATTCTAACAAAGATTATATAAGGCTATGCCGACATAATATTTCTTTTGAGGGATTTTATCCATATACATAAATTCCCATTTTACTATCTTTGATTACATGATTGTTAAAATTAATTGGGATATACTTCAGTTATTAACCATGTCTATGATAATATTTACGTATAATCCAATTTTATTTTAGTTCCATCTTGCATGCTTGTTTAATTCAATAATTGTGGGATCGTAAAAACACACCCAACAATTAATAAAATAAGAAACTGACAGAAATAAAATAAATGTTATGATCATGAGCCTTTTCTATTTGTTATTTTATCTAGTGGTTGATAAACTAACCCATGACCTAGGGGAGAAACCCCTTGAACCTTTCTGGTTCGTGTTTATAGCAGTACACCTGTCCACCTTTGTATCCCCTTGGATTGGTTTCACCTTGGATCCTGACATGAGCTTCCTCCACCAGCTTGTGATCTCCATCTATTACATATGAATTTATCTCACACCAAGGTGAGGGGTAAAATGGGTTTTTACATAATAGAATCCTTGGGCGCACAGGCCCAACATATTAATGAGGAGATGGACCGCCGGATAAAAAATTTAATTTAAATAAATAAATTAAAAGAAACCATTCACATACAACGTTCTTGGTCAAGCTCATGATCACCTATACATGCAAAGATATTTACGCATAAATAAAACTAGAATTTAATTCTTTAATCATACTTGTTTAAGATAAATCACGCTCGAATCAAATAATTATATATAATTAATCATTACTTATATCTTAAACCCTATTTTTGATCTTCCTTGAGATTCTCATCCATCATAATTTTAGAAAAATAAATTTATTTAAAATTATCCTTGTACGTAACTTGTACCTTGGAGGTAACCCAGTGAATTCTCGTTCATTACACAGATGTTAAATTAAACACATATATATATAAAACACCTATCATGTGTTGTGCCTCAGCTTTATGCCTGCACCATGGTATATGTCTCAAGGGTTTGTATAATATAATAATAAATTTTATTAAAACTACGTAATTTGGGTGAGTACACGATGTGCAGTTCTGACTCCACGGCGTGTACTTTTTCTTCACTGTCCATCAGAAGTACACGCCTGGGGATAGTGCGTGTTAATGTACTTAAGAAATTTTCATAATACACGGCGTGTTCCATGGGACAGACGCCGTGTAGTTTCTGTGTTACATGATTTCCAGCCGGGCAAGCCATGTACGAGGAACATGGCCAAACCTGAACCAGAAGGGACTACACTCCATGTTCATTGGACCCCACGGCGTGTAATCCGGTAACCGTGTGCCACCTATTTCTGGTCAACACACGATGTCTTAAATTATTAGAAAGAATCGAATACATGGACTGATGTGGTGGATCAGTCAATGAATTGAACCTATAGTACACGGCGTGTACTTCCAAATACATGCCGTGTATTCTGGTTTTGTACGACCAGAAAAGTTTAGCTCCTCCAGAGGAGTTCCTCTATTTTATTTTAATCAAAATTAAAAGAAAAATTCATTTCTATGAGGTGAATGAGAAAGGAGGGAGGAGGAACAGATCTCGAGATTATGATTTCTATAATGATTAAACATGAATTGATATAACTAAATTATTAAAATTGTAAATCACAAATGAAAAACTATATAATTATAATCAACGATATGACCCCTCTGATACCACTTGAAGGTTCCGGGCACAGCGGAGGCGCGTTGGTGGGTTTACCCAACATTAATTTTAACGTTAAACAACGTTCAATCCGAGATTTGTAATGATTTAAAATGCCAGATCTTCGGAATTTAATGAAGAATGAAAAAGAAAAGAAGAGTCCCGGGACCATTGAGATAGGATCATCATATGTTGGTTATAATTAATTTAATTAATTCATAAGAATGAACTTGATGGAATTATTTCTTTGTTGGATTCTCCTATCATGATCCTGTGATCTAGTGTTTCATCGTAGAATCCATGTACATGATTCCTCTAGCGGTGATCCACACATGCTCCACGTATCCTTGGGGGTCGCTGAAGGGTTCTCCAGGTGCTAGAACGGAAGAACCTTCGCTTGCGATGTCTTCCTTCTACCGCCATGACCAGTGGAGGATCTCTCTCTCGTAACATGAAAGTGTTCTTGGTGGAAAGGAATTATTTCACGGCTTGAGAGTATTTCCCTATCTGTTGTTCACAACAATGGTTCTCACCAAAAATGAGAACAATGTAATTGGGATTATAATACATAGAATAATAAAATGAATTAATTTCCAGAAAGCATTTAATCATTTCATTTAATTTTTAGTAATACCCCATGTCTTAATAATGACAATTGACCATAATCATTACGTGACATGTTCCCAATGTATTACATTTATATCATTTAATTAAATAAACAATATTTTCTCACGAATCCTGAAAAACAAACTACATGACCTGTATATAAATATACACAATGTGTACTTTTATATTTAATTTTATTTATTTCCTCCACCATATTTATTAGACCTTGAGTAATGGATATTTATTTCTTAAATAAATGTAATTGCATTACTCGCTAATAAATATATATTTTTTCACCCACAATATATTCTCTCGAATAACTAGTGTCGAAATAAATGCGATCAGACATCCTTAAATAATTATTAAACCACAGACGGGAATAATATTAATTTAACTCGTTATGTTAATATTTAAATGAGATACATTGACACACTTAGTGTGTGACCCTCTGGGACTCTTTCTCAGAGGCATTAGGTGGACCCTGCCTAAAGTCCACGGTTAGCATCTAAAAACACACCAAAGCACCAATTGAGAAATAAGTTAATGCCACAATGACGTGTCACCTCCTACAATTGCATACTGTGTAATATAATCCCTTTGTATGGATATCTCCATTCAAGCGGGTTGCATGCTAGTGCCATCAACCCATGTTCTTGATTATTTTTTCTTTTACTTCTTAGAATTGAACTCGCCCATACCTTGCCATGGCCATGGATTTATTTAGGATATATCAATTTCATCAAAGGGCCTGAGATATCTACTTCCGTTAAGGAACAGAAGGGACAAATACTTTCTCGCATTACCTATTAATGCAGTATTTATCATGACGCACCCAACGTATCCTACCACACTGTGAATAGTGTCATCTAAGTTTTTGTCAATACATCTCAGTGCGTGAGGTGTAATACCCATTAACAATAATATTAAAGTCTAAGGATCAATACACAAGTCCGCAGATAGGAACATCCAATGACACTATGAACAGTGGATTTCCTACTGGCGGGTCTCGTTCTCCTAATATCCGCCTGGATATTACCAAGGGAACACACCATGTGAAGGTGACTCAATGTATTATGAGTCCTCGCCCCCTAATGTATTGTATTATTTCTGTCGCTCAAATAACATGATCCGGCAATAGAACATATATTCATGAATAGTGTTATGGAGCTTCCGGGTTCTCATCATAGCAAGGATCCACTATGACCCTTTAATGCAACAGATGTCCTTTGGACACTATCACATGCATTATCACGTAGAAGAACAAACAAATTTGATAAGTCTTTAATTAATGAATAAGTTACAATGTAGTTGGTTCTAGACCACCAACTCCCACACATTCCAAATATGTTTTCCAAAAATATGATCAAAAACATATATATTAACCAACTCCCAGACTCAACAAAGAAGAGAATGATAATGGATGATAAGAGCTCTAGTAGTGGAGACCATGGAGAAAATAATCCTCAATTTCCATGATGTAGGAAATGTGGAAGGAGACTCATAGGAAAGTGTCTCAATAGAACTATGAAATTCGTTACGTGAGGGAATGAAGGACATAAAGTAAATAATTGTTGAGGAAAAATGAAGAGTACTATGGAAGAAAATAAAAATGGTCCCAAGAATCCATTTATAGTCATTTTTCATAAATGTAGTGGACCATGCCATTACCCGAGTGAATTCCTTATTCTATAGGATATTTTCATGCTTAAAGAAGATGGTATGTGGAAATAAATGGTTGAAGAAATGATTTAAAGTATTAGTGCTCCTTGTTGATGGGATTACATTGGAATAGTTTTCTATTGTATTTGTAACCATGTATTTTGTCATGTGAAAATGATATTTGAAGAAGAAATATATTTTATCTTGTGGATATTGTTATAAATAACCATTTGGTTTTATATGATCATTGGGTTTGAGGCAATTACAAGTTATTATATTCTTGGTATGAAAATGAAATGTATGAGATAAAATTTGTGGTTAAATTATGTTATGTTTATTTTGAGAAATATATCTCATTTTGGTAGTGTTATAAAATACATTTTTTGAAAAAGGACAACACATAGACCATGTGACAACCCATCGGGTCAGACAAAGCTATGGGAATCAAACCCAGAACTAGAGTGTGATTGATATTTATCACCCACCACTAGAATACATGATGTCCCTGATTAGTGTGACAAATTATTTTTAGTTAAATAATTTTACTGATCAATAATAAGTTTATTTAGGATCTTATTAAATTAATACCATTAGTATTGAAAATGATTTAATTATTAAGTGATAAATGTTATTTTGGAAGACGTTCTATAAGTTGGGAGCACTATATTACTAAGGAAAATAGAATACTATGTTATTTAATTTGATGAGTAATGGTGTATTTTCATCTATGTTATTATTGTGGATTTACTATGATTTGGGATATTTATTGAAATGATCAACCTATAATAGAGAATATGTTATTAGGTTAATTATTATAATGTATGTGACATGAAGAGTAGTCAATATCATTTGGAAGTAAAATTTATCGTGGAAGACTACATTACCAAATTATTCTATGTTTTGGGTTTCAATATTAGTTTGGATTATATTGAAGGCTTTTATAGAAAATTGTTTATTGAATGGTATTTATTTAACTTTGTGGTATTGTTGGTTTAATTTTAGAAATTAAGATTTTTGTGTCTTTATCTAATGGAATATACTTTTGGGTGATCATCTGATCTTGTACAAACCGTTTTTGTTTTGATTTATCTCTAATGACAAGGTAAATATATTGTTTATCCTTTGTGGATCATGTGATTCTATAGATGATGATTCCAGCACTTTTGGAGTGACCAAGTCATCTTTAACACTAATCATTTGGAAAAAATTAGTTAGTGGTATAAATTAATTAAAGAATGAATCACTACGTAAAAAGAAAGTATATCTCATTATGTTTATAGTCAATCTAAAAAATAAATTCCTTATCTTTATGAAATATAACTTAAAAAAACATTGTCTGTTTACTTTTTCTACTAGTAAACTAATGACAATTTTTCCCATCATAATATTGTGGTTTTCATGTTGTTAACCTTCTCCTAATCATGTTTTCTATCCCTCTCCTCAGAACATGACACTTATTTTATCTTCCATATACATGCTTCCTAGATCGAATCCTAGTAAGAGTTATCTCGGTTGTCCTTGGTACCTTATTTATTTTTAAGTAATGTTTTTATTGACCATTTTGTTGATGTTGGACTTTCAAAAATGTTCACAAGCCCAATTTTAAAAATTGCAAGGATGCAATTTTCAAAAGGGGGAATAATATAACATCCCAATCTTCCACGATTCATTTCCTTTTGAATAATGTAATATCTTGTATTGTACGCAACTTCGAGATTCTGAAACACCACAACCAATCAAACTAGCCATTATGAATAGTAATACCCACTTTTTTAAATTTTATAAATAATATCATTCAAAATGGACTTCATTTTTGAGTTTTTAATTTTGAAATTACCGTAGGGTGAATTTTTTTTAATTTTCTGAAAACATTCAATTTTTGATGAATTGTGAAAAACATTGTGTTATTGTTTAAAACCGAATTTGTATTTAAATAATTACTTATTTTATTTCATTTTATTTTAGGTCAAAATAGATATATAATACCTTTATATGTTCAATATAATTTATTTGAGTCAGTTTATAATAATTTTGGATATATAAATATTTTATTGAACTTTTGAACCATTTATTACCCACCTTCTAGTAGCATATGTAAATTTGAATAAAATATAATTGTACCACATCTATGAATTGAACTTCAAAAATTAGTGAGACACAGTTGATATCAGTATGTAAAATGGGGTTCAATAAGATAAAAATAATTTTTGGTGAATAGTAACTACTGACTTTTATTTACCACGATTTAAAGTAAATTGGGTAATTAAGGGTAAAATTGATATTATTATTACCCTAACACATGTCCTAATTCTATTGGATAATAGTAATTCGACCAAAAACAACTTTATGAATTAAATTTGATCCTTTAGGTCCACCTGGATTAGAATTAAGACATTTATTATTATTTATTTCAAAGAAGAGTTAAAAGTGTTAAATTAAATGATTAATAACTAACCCATTTTTAATATAGGGTTATACATAATATAAATTGGATTATAAATATTCATTATAATTATAAAATGTTTTCTTAAATAATGGTATTTTATTTATATTTTTGAGATATTAATTAATTTAATTTATTTATGACACAGTAATGATGTAGTAATTATCTAATTAATGAAATATTAAAATATTTGAAATTATAAATATCCAAATAAATGTAATATGTGAATTTATATTAATGAAACTAATTTAATTTGTTAATATGACTTGTTATGGTTGGTTAAATGAGTTTTTTCAAAGTAATAATTCTGTTATTAATTTAGCAAAAACAAAATACCAAATAGTTTCAAAATTGACCAAAACTAGTTTTTAAACAAAATATTTTATTATTAAATGATATTATATTATTAAAAATAAATTTTTTTACAAATAGACTAATATAATTATATGTGTATCATTAATGAACCACTTTTGGTTCTCTTGGAAATATATAGTATGTTTATTAACCATATAATATAAAAATACAACGAGAAAGGTAAATGGCAAACTATTTAACTAAGAGTTAAATCTAAATGTTAAGTTTAATATAGTGAACCAAACCCATCTAAAAACTATTGGTTGAGTGGTTTTTGACCCATCCCCACCATATACATTAAATAATTTATTTTTGATCCATTATAAAGTTAAAATTATTTTATTATAAAATATTTTTTCTAGGTTTTCCTAAGGTGTCCCTCAACCTAATTATAAAAGAGCACCCACCCTTCAATCATATACACTCCATAGAAGCCTTTTGTCTCCGAAAAACTATGCAAAATACCCTCTAAATTGTCCTAAATTCATCCTATAGGCATTATTTTAGTCATAAAGCCGTACTAAGGAGCCCTTTTGACCAAATCAAAAGTCAAAACCTGAAGAAGAGGTAAATATTTACAAACTTTTTTAGGTTCTTTTTTTCTTCCACATCCGTTTTATTTGTTGTTACCATTATACTATAATAACTCCAGAATCTTCTATATACTATCATGTTATTATAAATACGGTACAAACATATTCATTATTCTATCCATCCCTTGAATTACATGTCACCATACATGTGTACGTACGAATTATCATCTACAGGTCGTTGTGTAATCGTTATTCAATACATTATTCTTTTGATGGGTATAATAATGATGTGTATTTGATGTAAACCAAAAATATAACATGATAATTATTATGTATATAGGATATAACATCCAATTATATTTTATTTTAATATCAAAAGTATTATATTAGCGCTCGTGCATGCAAACAGATTTTCCTCTCCCTGAACGCGATGAGATTCATTTACCATCGTAATCCATTCATGAAACATTTTAATTATATGATTAAAAATAATTATTACAGACTTAATATCATTCTGAAAATGACAAATATACATCCTATTCATATCAGAAACATCTTATGAAACAATTCATATAAATTAAAATGAATCAGTTAACCCCCGAAACGACAATAATAATAAAATATTATTAACAATGAAATATTAAAAGATCATATATGATTTAATTTTAATTTATATGATTCATGTATAATTTAATAACAATTATTTAACAATTATAAAAGAGGTTAAACTACCATCAACCAAGTAAAAGTCCAATGTAAGGGGTTTCTTATCTAACTTTTAATTCCGTGAGATTTCTATTGTTCGCCACTTATTTATTAAATGTAGTGTTTTTTGTACTTTCATTTGATATATATATATATATATTATGATTATTCTCTTTATATTCATGTTTTTATGTTTTTCATTTAGTTTTTATTAACTTTTTTCCATACGACTCGATTGATTACAATGTAGTAAGTGTTTTCATCTCACTTCCTAGTTTCGTGAGATTCTTGTCATACTTCTACAATTTGCATTTGTGTGGTGTTTGTACTACAAAATGATTGTATTCCTTGTTTAATATAATTTAATTTATGATTAATTACATCTTCATTTTATGACCCATCTTTAACGGTATCTATGTTTTGTATGTTACCATATTTGTAATGGAATTTCAAATTTCAATATCCACTAATTCAGCTTTATGCATACTTCATTCATTATTTAACTGAATGATTATGTGTGGAGTCATTATTTATTATTTATATATTAACATACTCTCCCATTTCGGTGTATATAATTTTGATACACATAATCACTCCTTTGATAAATTCACAAGTCATCGATATGAACATGATAATAGTAATTTTAACTCAATCTCCTTTTATTGAGTCAAACATCCAATTCAGTGGTGTTGTTTTTACATGAATATGTGTGAATGCCCTCTGATTGATTTACACTGAAAATCCGATAATATTGTGTGTATTTATATTTTTCACACATAATTATGTCATTTATTTATCCTTAACTAAATGATATGATCTTTATAAGATATTTCCTCTCAAATTACATTCTATTAAGACTTCTTTGTTGTTATACGCCAAATCAAATTTATATGGTGTATATAATGTACTATGACATAGTATATCATGAATAACTTTATTCCCATTACATTATAATGTTGTTATTACTTCAATTATTGGTATTCATGTGTGTCTGTTTTGGTTAGGAATTCCAAATAAAATATCATTTTAAAATGTTTTAATGATATATTATTCAAACTCTTTCTCATTAATGTCCATGTTTTTAAAAAGGTTTTAAGGAATTATTTATATGGAAATTAAAGTTTAAAGTTAACATTCCTTTTAAAAATTTCAAAGTGTTATGGGACACTTCGATTCAAAAATTTATTTTAAACGACTTCTTGACAGATATTGTGACTTTTAAATGTTTTTATGAAAAACGTGATATTACCCTCAAATAGTTTTGATGACTATTTTCACCTATGTCAATATACTTCATTATTCTCGATTGAGGTTAATATGTTACAATAAAGTCTTCTAAATTGTATTAAATGAGTTATGTTTGACCGTGGATGTGCTATTTTTATACCATTCATGGGTTTTGGATAATCTATTGACATTTCATATGCTATTTTTAAAATGAATGTTTATGTTATGTTTCAAACATTTCATATGAGGAATGCATTGGACATAGTCAGTGATGGGTGGAGCCCACTATAGCTCCTCAATGCATTGATAGGTCTCATGAGAAAAACTATTTTCATGGAATCAAGGGCTTGAAAAAATCTTATTTTTAGTCTTGGAACAAGGCCTTGACTACGAGGTTATGAAGTTCGACATTATGCATTCCATCATAATTAAAATGGTTATTGATATTGCGTGTGATTATTATACTAGCCAACTATTCATGTGAATAATTAAATGGAATTATATTGATTTATATTTTCCATATTATTTTGATGTTTATGTTGAAAAGGATTTTTCTTTAGTTTTATACATTGACATAAATGTTTATTCTTATTTATGAATGATATTTCTATATTGCTATCCTTACTGAACATATGAGCTCACACCTTTCTTGGTTTTATATTTCCAAGGAAGCGAATAATTATATTATGACTGACCTGCAATGATTTCTTATGGGATCTCAGTGTTTTCTAAGGAAACAATGTTGTTTTTGTATTCTATTTTTTATGTAATGTAATCCTTATTAATATATCTATTAATTACAAAGCTACTAAACGAATTGGTATTTTGAGACTTGATCTTTTGTGACCATTCCATTGATACGTAATAATGCACCAACTCTAGGCTTCTGTGGTTGGGGTGTTACAATCATGGTATAGAATTTCAGTGATATTTATCCCTGATGGAATATTGATTCTTGGGAGGATTTAATGGACAAATTCTAGCCACTTTTGGTGACAAGGATAAATTATTACTGTGTCAATTTTTAATTGTAAAATTTGTGCCTAGAACAGTGGTAGTGAATGTATGGGGAGAATTTTTGTGATGTATTATGATTTTAGAAAGTCATGATATACGAGAAAACTAGCCAGAAGAACACGGTCCATGATGATATGTGGTGTTTGAGGCCTAGGAATCAGATAAATAAGTAACTACACATCATATGGAACCCACTAAAAAATTTATGACCTATTACTAGAGAGTCAATGTATATCCTTATTGTATACTATCATGGATATAGAAAGATATCATTGTTATTAATAGTACATGTCTATGAACCAATACTAAAATATCACCATAGTACCCAAAAGTAGTAAGGTATATGACCATTTATAGTGAATAAGGTCACGACCAGGTACTCATACCTAGATAGATACATTGACATGGATACCAACATGGGACTGATCATATTACAAGGTAATGGGCCATGATAAAATGGTGTAGAAATATATATTATGGACGAACTGGGGTACATAATACATTCCATATACACCCAGTATATAGAATGTACATATCATATAGTCCATTGAGGTCATTATTTTCTTTATTGTATACTTTTTTAATTGGGTGGTCCTCCTTATCTATCATCTTGAGTTTATTTTGATACAATTAATCCTAAACATTAGTTCTGATCACCTATATTGTAATAGACATAGATAGAGTTTATGAATAATTTTATGTAACCAGGTTTCTGATCCTCTATTATTTCATCCCCACACATTAGTTGGGATTGACGAATCATCAAAACCAACATACACTTATATAAGTTCCCCTTCCAACTAGGTTATTCTTAGTAGGGTATTACTTACACCGTATGTCCTAGATGAGGTCCCCTTATGAACCAAAATAATTTATATATTACTTAAATAATGATTCTGAAAAGCCTAAAAAGTTAGAGTTTAGGGGGTTTAGAAATAGTAATGTCCAAGACCATCATCATGAACAAAGATGGAGCCTTTATAAGGAACGGACCCAAGACAAGAGAATTCAATATGATTACCATCCAGCTAAGATCTAAAGTAACATAGATTAGAGACCATATTTCCTTCATTCTAGGTCTGAATTATGGACATGTGGATATCCAAAATCAACTTGCACATTCTGATAAGATTTTCTACACTACAAAAAATAGATATTTTTCCAGAACAATCCCGAAAGAAGATAAAATTGTCATCCTCAACCTCTAGAATATGAAGCTTCTTCTAGTGGTAGTGGGGAAAACCAGTAATAATGTCATGAGACTCTTATTTAAGTGAATTCCCATTATAATATAATGCTAATAAGGCTTTAAACACATACTTGAGAGGATATAAGAAAACACCGCCTCCACCCATCGACCCCATGCAGCACGACCCATCGGTCTAAATCTTGAATCACAAGATTGAAGGAGTCCACTGGAGCCAATGAACATAGGATTGTCTATTATTTGTAGGATAAGTATCCAATGTACTATGAGTGAAAAATGAAGGACAAATGGTGGAATCCTTTCATAGCTTCCCAAAATCCAATAAAAAATCTGATGCCATAAAGAATTCCAGTACTTTTCAAATGTGGTGAATTATGTTTCAATGAATTCCTAGATGTCCAGAATACCCAACACCATGTTGTAACACACAGTTACCTTGCCATCCAATCATGTACGAGACTCTATTCCCACTAGAACTATCTTTGTAGTGTTGTATCAAAATAATACATGCCCAAATGGTGCCTCGAGAACCATCAATGGTTTCCCCATATCTCTTTTACCAAAAATTTGACAAAAAATAAATAAATGAAATAAAGAATCATATATATGATACTAGAAATATGATCATTTTGAAGCCAGAATTATCCCTCGCTGCTGAAAGTTATC
The DNA here is from genome assembly GCA_963277665.1 of Viscum album. Classification (NCBI taxonomy): domain Eukaryota; kingdom Viridiplantae; phylum Streptophyta; class Magnoliopsida; order Santalales; family Viscaceae; genus Viscum; species Viscum album. Next base: position 1,600,938,645 of record OY728136.1, read on the forward strand.
CTCAGTAGGTAGCACTTCATTTCAGACTCTCCATAACAGAAATAAGAACATCAATGGAAACTACCTGCACAAAAGATCCTCCCCAAATGATCATGAAGAAAATTCCAAAAATAAATATGGAGAAATTATTTAATATTTAATCACTTGTAGATGATCATGTGAAAATAGAACAATCCATCTAATTATTCAATGTAATTTTGTCCAAAATGCATATCTGATTAATATACCAGATAGAGATGATAAGGACTTGGTGGAATCTAGCTTATCTAAAGATGATAAATAGTGAAGAACAATATGAAAATCCTAGAACTGAACCACACCAATTATGAATCCAATATTTCACTTCTTATTTGCAAATAATCCACCTGGAATGGTGCTTAAATACATGAATAAAATGTTGGTCAAACTTTTTAATAGAAGACAGATTGATTTTATGAATGCATCAATTAATACCATAATAATTATACACATATTTACCCCCAATTAGATCTACCCTCCACAATAATCCAAGGTAGTTTGGAATGATGTCCATTCATTGAGGCCCAATGAGCATGGATTATTATATAAGATTAATAATTATTTTTTGGTTCTTGGTGTGATTTACCCTATATTATTGTTACATTGAATACTCAAGAATAATACTATTGAAATATGTGTGCTTGTTATCTTACCCTCAGATATGTTGTTATTATTAAGATTATTTGTATTATTATTTTTAGTTTTTTATTCATTATCGACACTCATTTGGGATTTTTATATTACTGAGATCTTACTTCATAACATTAGTTGATCATATTGTTTCTAATTTGGTATTTTTATTCTCACCCATGTGTGGTATCAACCCAAACATTCATGTCTTTTTCATAGGATAATCATTTTTTAAAAGTCCTTGGTGAACTAGGAGTATGAAGTTCATAGTTGTGCCACAAATACCATGGTTTATGACAATTGTTTAATTTAACAACACAACCCTCATTTTTAGCATGTTGGACTCTTATACACTTTTATCAGTCATATCGTCCAACATTTATAAATTCCAATAATTTTACCACCATATTATTTTGGGATATAGATTAATTCATAAAATATGGTATTGGTTTTATTTAAACATTATGAAATATTTGGATATTAGTGATGTTTATGGTTGTATGGGTTCCTTTGGATAAATACATCCATATGATTATTATACCTACTATTCATTAGTCATTATACATTGTCTTATGGGAGGTGGGATAGGGGGTGCCACACTATGCTTAATTCCATCCATGTGAGATATAGTGTGTTATATCGTAATAAAAAAGCCTATTACAATAGTGTTGTGGCCATAAGTAAAGCCAAAACTATCTAATTGAAACTAAAGTACCACAAAAATATATTCTGACTTCAGTAATGACATGAAAAAAATTATATATGGTGATTTATAAGTCATATACCTCACATAAAGTCTATTATAATATACCCTCAACAATGATAATCCAATCATATCTAGCATGAATGATATAAATTAAATGTTTCAAAAAACCCTCCCATTAGATTATGCTCACAGAAATTATTACAAACAAAAATGAATAAAATGATATCGGAAATAGAATATCCCATAATCTAGTTATTAAATAAAAGTTTCAACCCCTATTAAATGAATTTAATACAAAAAACATTAATAAATCGTTATATTGAGAAAATATCTACGACACCCACTCTTATGTTCAGAACTCCAAAAATGAGAAACATAACACCTAATATATAGACATTATAGGATAAATTATGCCATTGAATATGAAATTTTCATGTATATCTAGAAGGTGAATCCCACAAAATTTTATTTTATATTATATAGTCACATCTATTGAATTATGGAATCAATCAAATTTCTTGCTAACTCTAACATATATGACTACAAGAACAATAAAATAATAAAATAAAGGTCAAATAGTATCAACATTATAGATGGATATGATTACTGATTAATGATGTAGAAACACACTAAGCACACACTTTATCACATCATGTCCATGGGGAATATTAACATATCTCCATATAATAATCTCCCCAAACATATCATCAATATAGAGACCATAAAAAGTTCACTTATCCAACATAGATGGAAAACCCATCATTTTCACAATATTCCCAAAACATTGCATGCCTACATTGTTAAATTAAAATATTATAAACATTACATCACAGTTAAACATGAATCACATTATCATCAATTTATATTTATTCATAATTATATCATACTATGTAAATAAAAATACTATAAAAACCTTCATAACAGAACCCAAAATTGAATCAACCCCTCACATTAAATTCCACCATTATTCTATCAAGATTTTTTTGGTTTTAATAACTAATCTCTATTAATTTATAGATTTAAAAAAAATATTTTTGAAATTAATTTTTTTTCATAAATTGAATGTTGATTTTAAAAATATTTTAAGAGTAATTCCTAACCTATTTGAATATCCTAAAAAACACAATTCGATGAAAATTTCATAATGAAATATGTCAAAATTAATATTATACTTAATGTAGTTTTATGTAATAAAATTAATTCTTTTTTCAAATAAGTAATATTACATATATTTTAATTAAAACTACAGTTTTTAATTCTTCCATTATTGAGTATATTTTTATCTCTATTTGTATTACCAGAAAAAAATCATCCATTTAATTACAAAATGGATTGAATTATCTATCATTTACTATTACATACATCATGATAAAGTTATATAACACAAATTATAGAACTAATATTATAGACTCATCTATTCATTCATGATTTATTATTACCCCTATTATAATTATCTCCCTACATACTCATTATATTGAAAAAATATATTAAAATAACCAACAGAATCATTAGAAAGTTGATTGATTATTCAAACCATACGACATGGATATATATTTATAAAGAATAATACAACACAGAAATAGTTAATCATAATATAATTTTAATCTTCATTTCATATAATAAATAGTTCACTCGATAAAAATGCTCCCAAATATGATTTTTTTCAATAATTATCCAATCAAACTTTATAATTTCATATGAAAACTTAATGGTCACTACCATAAAATATATTCTTAAAATATTCAAATAATATATTAATGAATGAAAATACATTATATATCAATGTTGATTGAAAAAAAGCACATAATTTTTGTCACCCATCATGGAATCTACTTTGAGTAAAATTGTTTTATGAATTGTTAGCATTTAGTAGTTATCTTTAATAGAAAAATGGTGTAATGACAAAAAATTAGATGAAACTATCAATGAATCTAATCGATATATAAAAAACATTAATATCTATATGGGAATATAAATTTTGAGGAAAGAAATTATAGAAATTGGTTTTTTTCAACATAGTTATGAAATTTAACGACCTATAAGAATGTAGAGCATAAAAATCACAAAAAAATCTTAATTTAAAATATTTGGAACTTATCATGTCTAAAATATATCATATGTCATTATAATAGAATTGAAATCAGTTTTATCATTTGGTAATGATGTTTAGTACATCATTCCTAAGTTTAAAAATTGAATAATTACTTAAATATTAAAAACAATAAGCATTATAAATGTATTAAATCGTTAATTTATAAGAGAAACACAAAATAACAAGTTGCATTATCATTAAATTAATGAATTAAAAAAAATATATAAATTATTAAAAATAATACTTTCAAATGGAAAACCACTGATGATAAGGAATTTTGATATCTATAGTGTTTTTTTAAATTCCCATCAAGAATATAATTTACTTCTGCCAAACCTATATCATATAATGAAAAACATTTTGAAATTATTATATAGGAAATCGAAAATATGTTTGATGTGATTCATCATTACTGCACTAATTGACATACTACATATGCTAGTTTCGTTTTATATTTATAGTTTTCAACATGATCTCAATTTTTTTCATCTACAATCATCAAATTTCAAAAACTAACATGGTATATTATTAATAAAAACATTTAAACTCATCCTAATAAAATACGAAACATGTATTGTTTCTAATAGATATGTAAAAAAATTAAAGGTGGGTATATTAATTATAATGTCGTTATTATACAAAAACACTATAAATAATTTAATACTATCTGCAAAATTATATATATATTTAAAATTTTACATGAATTGCAGATGATTATAACATATTAGATAATTCATTGAATGACCTAATAAAAAATTTATAAAAACAAATATATATATTAACGCATACACCAAAACCACTATAATAGAAAAAATATTATATTGTAAACATAAGAAATTATCCTTTCAAATAGTTTAGAAATTGATTAATTTTATTTTTATACTTTAGGTATAATATTCATTTAATAAATCACCAAAAATAATTATCAAATCAATATAAAAATGTTTTAAATTATTATATGATAAAATTTCATTTAAAAAACACATATTCATTTTAATAATTAAATTGATTATTTATAAATTCATTTAAAAATTATCACAAAAAAACAATAATATAAACTTCTTATCCTAAAAAAAATTAAATAAATATTTTACATCCAAATTAATATAAATAATAAGGAAATTAAAACTAGATATACAAAACCTACACATAAAATTTTTAAAAATGATGGGTTTGAAAGAAATATCATTATATTTCTTTAATGACTCGCCATCCTATTATCAAACAGATAATTATAAGAACCACATATAATTTGTAATAATCAAAATTAATTGATTCCATGAAATATTATCTATATATATGTATCATTACTTATAAATGTTTTTTGTGATCATTGAATTATATTCCAAAAAAGAATAAAATCACATATATTGTAAAAAATATATCTACAATATAAACATGAATATAATTATATTATACATTGTAACATGACAATTTCCACATTAGGGGTCTTTATATATCTCTTTGGAAATTAAAAAAGGACATGAAATAATGTTTTATGGCTGGAGAAGTGCCCACATAAATATATATTATTAAAATCTATTAATTACAATTAAAAATTCCCCTCATCCAAATACAATGGAATTAATTTAGTTTCAGCTATTTCATAATAATTTTAATTCCCCTAAAGTCTCCATGTTCATACAAAATAATAATTTATAACGATTCATGTTCTAACCATAGCTCAATAACCATCATATAGAAAAACATTTAGTATACATTCAAAAAATTTTATATCCATATATATGATCATTGTGGGACCTATATGACCATGTACTAGTATATAATCATATCATATTCCCCAAAAAATCATTACATGTATAGTTTTAGTTATGTCCCATGTATTACATATTCAGGTCTAACTATAATCTCCACACACTATCTTATACATTAATTGATTTTTCTAAATTTTAACACCCTTCCTCCAATGGTACCCCTCTTATAGTGACACAGAATAATAAATGATAACGAACCATAAAACCCTCTAACAATAATTATATCGTTTATGAAACTAACATAATGTGTAGTAATAAAAAAATGGAATAAATTAGAAATAGGTTAATATGTCAGATTGAGAAATTGTATAAAAAAAATAAACATTTCACATAATATAAAATGGTATACAATTAAATAATAGGATTAGTATCATATTTCTTACATAAGAAAATAAAATTGCCCAAATAAATACCAATACATAATCCCAAATGTAATAAAATATTTATATTGTAAACTCTCAAAATATTAATTCTTTTATCAGTCATAGAAATTATCATAGAAACCTCATAAAATATTTTATATAAATAGGTTGAGAATAACATGCATATTATAAATGATCATAGATATGGTATCATGTGGGTATGTTGAATGATATAAATAATAGACATTTGAATAAATAAGATAACCTAATAGATCAAGCATTGTACAACAATCCATCATACCAACATCATATTTACTCAGAAAAAAAAAGAATCAATGTTTAATAACATATATTGAATGAAATTTAGGAATGAATCCCAAAAATCACTTCCCAACTAATTTTATAGTCTCACACCACAATATCAAATGTATTATTCTTCTATTCTCTCCCCATTAATGAATTGTATATCCATACATCTCAGATATTGAATTGGACACATCCCTACATAAACAACACTCATAGTGTCTAGAATCATATGATATGAACAATTAATACATATCATAAACTCATTATATAATGAATGATGTGTTATTACATAATCCTAGATGGAATAATTTCAATCCCATTCAATAATAATTAATGAACTAACACAATATATTCAATCCTCACCACCATTATAAATCTCTAAAATCAACGAAGTTTATCATTAGCCATCACCAATATTAGTCTTTTTTATCCCTACATCGATAATAATTATAAGAAATATACATTAGATATGAATATATTTGACCACTTACCATGATGTTTTGTAAAAATCATGAACCAAAAAAAAATTGGAATTAGTTTTTTCATCAAACATTTCTAGACATATTTTAAAAAAATTGAAAATATTATATTGGATTATATCACCCAATACATATCCTATGGGTTTACATCCAACACTACAAGTATATACTAAATACCTCCCTAACAAAACACAACATCTTCCACCATATACTACCACCACTAATGTGAAAGAACACATTAACATTACATACACAATATAAAATCAGTGTTCCCCTTAATCTATTTAACCATTCTATAGAAATTTCAATTTTATAATAGAACCCTCATATTAAGCATTTTATTTCATTTTTCATTGAATCCCACTTTAATAATTAATTAAAATTCAATAATACATGTTTATAATCGTTATATTTATTATTACAATTTAAAAAAATTAAACTCAACCCTATAAATAGAAATTTTACACCATTTATTTTTCAATATCATCATGACTACTTCGTTCATATTCAAACAAGAAAATTCTATATCCAAATAATTAATATCACTTCTACTATAAAACAATAAACCATACAACCTTTTCAATAATCAACACAATTAAACATCATTATCATAATAGAAATAATATCAACCCATGCAAGGTTTGTCCCAATATCCACCTTGATCATTAAAAATTATATTACATCCCATATGTATACTAACATTACATATGACCATTCAAAAATATATCAAAAATATTACAGAAAATCACAATATCCCACCATTATCACAAAAAAATATCATCACATACCATTCCAATATCAACACAATTACCAAAATTTCACACAAAAACATTTAAAAACCAACCTCTAAATCCATCACCACAACCCATTATTACTAATACAACAAAAAACACATATAAAAATGAACCGAAAATCATTGTTGTAAATCAAAAACATTACCAAATAAAACATAAGGAAACACATATAGCACACAAACCCAAACATAATGTATTTCAAATTCAAAATTTACTATAGTTTCTATGGGGTAATTTATAAGATTACGTATTTTATACAATGGAAATATCAAAAAATATATTTATTCATATGTGACAAAAAATAAATATACTTATATATTATATAGTATTTTATTATTGTTGATATAAAATGAAAATAAAATCCATATTAAAAAACCCTAACAGAAAAAATGATCAATTATGCCCAATAATTTTTAATTTGTTAAAATAATTATGTGTAACTTCCCTGACCTGGAAGCCACTAAACCAGTGCTCCGAGCCTGGAGATTAGATAACCTTATGCACACCTTCTCGTACGCCAAAAGCTGTCGACTAGTAGCAGGGGTCTATAGAGTCATGTGGGGAGACTCTATCCCCTTTTTATCAGAGTAAGCCACAACAAAAATAAAACAAATAGAAAAAAATAATCAATAAACAATGAACATGTATAACAATCATTTCCAATAATAAATATTCCATGTAATTCTACAAGTTCTAGAGTGAACAAAAAACCAAAATAAAGACAAAATACAAAATCCCAAAAATTGTCCTGACTCCAAGTCCGGATCCTCTACCTAGTGCTACCTATTTCCACTCAACTATATAGAAAGGACCCTTTCCCTTCTCCAGACCTGCAAACATGAAGTCTTCCAGGGTACCCAATGGCAACACGAACAGGGTGTGAGTACAACTCAGTAGGCCACCAACAACAGTGTCAACAAAATATCCAGTGTAATAGGTAGTGCATGCAAAGGAATATTAATGATAATTTCCATGTAATTAATTAAGGTGCTATTAATAGGTTCAGAGCCAAATCCATTTCCCTTCCATTACCATTCATTTATTACCAATTATCATCACCTACCATTTCATCACATTTCCATGGGTTAATCACACACATTATGTTACATTGGTCAATGGCCAAAAATCACATGAAATTTGGTAAACACATCCTATTCCTATCTCACTAGGACTAACCCCTCATAGCAACTATAACCTCAACTCGATTCCATATTCTGGGTAGATGCAACCATTAGGAAAAAAGACCCTCAGTCCCATTTCCTAACCCATTCATTTGGGGTGGATTTTAGAACCTCAGTCTTAGCTCAACCCAAGGGCATAGATCATCATGTCATACCACACTCTACGAAGCCAAGTGCACATGTTTATATATAAGTAACCATCAACCATTCTAATCACTTCCCTTCGAAAACACTATTTATAACAACCCACTTGGGAATTCACATTATGAATTAACCCATTAACACATTACCACTTCATATCATTTAATCATTCACCTAATTCCCATGTGTTATCCCTAACTCACTAAACATTCAGCACTAGACCCATAACCTATCCATTATGGAAATTAATCAGTTTACTCATTAACGCATTTAACACATTCATCATTCCATGAATCAACCATTCATTCCATTCCAAATAACCCTTTGGTTACTGATAATTATTAGGGTATCACATAAATTTTATTCCAAGTTCAACCAATAATTCCAACATATTTATCATGGGTTCTATCATTTATTACAACAAGGACACTTGTTTAACAACAATCCCTAAACCGGGGAAAACCGTCACATCCCATGGATGGCCATTGATTTCGTCTATTCAATCCAGATACATCACACGGGTATTCTGAGGGTTCCCATTTTCCATTTTAAACATCATTACTACCAAACATGAAAAGGTTATTTAAAACACAACCAAGGAGAAACAAGAACATAACTAAACATGCACAAATACCCAAATAACTATGGGATATCAATTGTAGACCACCTACCAAGAAACTGTGGTCGAACACACTCTCAATGGACTCTTTAGACCTCGATACGACCAACCATTGGAGCTTCAACCTAAAACTCACCCAAAATATGGGGTTTTAGTGCTTCAGAATAGGATAGAAAGAAGATATAAACCCTAATCCAAAAAGATAAACAAGGATGGGATTAGCCTTACCCGGAGCTTCAATACACAACCAACAACATCAAAATTTCCTTATAATTTAAGGAGATCGACCACTTGGAGCTCTTAAGACATTTGGTTCTTACCTAGGGTGAAGAAGGATGAATGTAGAGGAAATCTCGAGTTGGGGTTTAAAATCCCAGAGTGGAAACCATGTAGTTTTTCCAAACATTAGGTGGTCGCACAGTTTTTTCACAAGGTATGGAAAACCGTGCACAAATCGTGCACATTCAACTATCCGGAGGAGGAGGGTTTCACGGTTTACCTTGGGTAGGCCGAACAGTTTTCCCTTGCCATGTGCCCTTGCTTCTCTTGCTCAGTTTACCTTTCATTCATGCCCTGATACCCTGGAAAACCACTAATACCTATCATACTTTTAGAAGAAATCCCTTGAAGTCCAAAATAAATGATTGAACCAAAACCTATTGAAAACATACCTTTCCAAAAACTGAGATCTTACAACCTACCTACCTTATGACGGCTCATCCTCGAACTAAGTTCCGAAGCCCCATTGATCTACCAAAGAGAATTGTTCGTGCCACTAAGCCCGTATAACAAATTCTCGCTCCCATGTTTCTTACTGAAATTTCCCATTCTACCATAGTACTCGCACTCGTGGCAGAAACATTCCCCACAAGATCTTTTCACTATGATCCACCACATGAACCGGATTCTCCTCAAAGGACACATCAGCCTCAAGCTCCACATCCTCAACATCAACCACATGAGATGGGTCAGGGTGATACCGTCAAAGCTACAACACATGAAACACATCATGGATCTAATGATACTGTTGTGGAAGAGGCAATAGACAAGCCACTGGTCTGATCCTCTCCACAATATCAAAATGTCCCACATACCTGGGTGCCATGTTACCCTACTTTGAATCCCACAATGACCCAACCTTGGATACACTCGAAGGGACACTTTATCACCCACCCCAAACTTAAGAGGTATACACCTCTGATCTGAATACGAATTATTCCATATCCGAGCAGTAACCATCCGCTTCCTGATCAAATTAACTTTTGATGAAGTCTCGTGCATGAGAGATGGACCTAACAACTCAGATTCACCGGCCTCTAGACAACATAACAGAGATCTACATGTCCTACCATAAGGTGACTCAAACAGTTCCATCTGAATCGTAGCCTAAAAAATGTTTTCATAAGCCAAATCAACTAGAAATAGGTTCCTCTCCCATGATCAACCAATGTCCATGACACATGATCTTAAAATGTCCTCCAACATTTGGATTGTACGCTCCAACTTCCCGTCCGTTTGTGGGTGGAAAACATTACTAAAAAACACCTGAGTGTCAATAGCCTTCTGAAACACTTTCCAAAACTGCGATGTGAAACGAGGATTCGATCAAAAACAATGGAGTGCGACACACCATGAAACCACACTATTTCCAAAACATATGGCTCACCCAACTGGTCGACTGTAAAGGTCTCTTGAATAGGTAAGAAATGAGCCACATTAGTTAACTAATCCACAACCTCCCTGATTGCATCATTCATTCATGGAGTCCTTAGAAGACCGAAGACAAAATACATTGTTTCATCATCCAACTTCAATTGTGGAATAGGAAATGGATGCCACAAACCACCTAGGTGTTGATGCTCGGCCATCACCTTCTGAAAAGTATGGCACCGTGGCACAAAGCCATCAACTTCCTTCTTCATTCCAGGACACCAAAATAGCATTCAGAGATCAAAACACAACTATTTCAAACTAGGATGAACTCCCCACTTTGATGAATGGAACTCACACCTAAACTCTTCCTTTCATACACTCTTGTACAACCACCCGATCACGAACACAAACAACACCGTCCACACCAACGACCCCTCTAGAAGGTAGCTACCCACATTTATGATTTTCCATCATGATCATACACTCAGGATCATCATGACATACTTCCTTAACTTGACTCCAAATCATAAACTCCATCTCTATGGAAGCAAGAGTTTCTTGACCACTCTCCTCCTACACTTCCAAGTGCATCTCTACAAACAAGGCCATCACCTTCCACTCGGTGCTAGACTCTTGAACCACCTGATCTTTAACCTTTCTGCTCCGAGCATCACCAACATTATTTCCATTTCTTGGCATGTACAATAACTCAAAGTCAAATGACTGGAGATATTCAACCCATATTTTCTTCCAATGATTTGTATCCCGCTATGAGAAGATGTACTTTAATCTCTTATGGTCGGTAAACACAGTAAACCATTCTACCAAAAAATATTTCCTCCAAACATTCAAGCCATATACAACTGCATCCAACTATAGATCATGAGTGGGATAGTTCCTCTCACGGGGTCTCACCTGCCTTGACCTATATGCCACAGCCTACTCATCTTGCATCAACACAGCCCCATGTCTGATTTCGGACACATCACAAAACATGATGTACTTCTTACCTGGAATAGGTAAGATCAAGATAGGTGCGGCCTTCAACTACTTCTTCAACTCTTAGAAGGCATCATCACATGCCTCATACCACTCGAACATGATTCCATTCATGGTTAAGTCTGAGAGTGGTGCTGCCAAGTGAGAGTAATCATGAATGAACCTTCAGTAATACCAATCCATACCCAAAAAACTAAGAACATCGGAAACACTCTTGGGCTGCTCCCAAGATACAACTGCCTATTCCTTCTCTGGATCCAACATCACAGCTGCCTCTGAGATTATGTGACCCAAAAAATGCACCTCAACTATCTATAATTGACACTTTGATATCCTGTCGTATATCCTATTCCCTCTTAGCATACCCAAGACGATGTCAAGATGTTGGGGGTGGTCGTCATGAGTTTTCGAGTAAACTAAGATATCTTTAATAAATACGACCACAATACGATGAATATAGGGATGAAATATCATGTTAATTAAATCCATAAACACCACTGATGAATTGGTCAAGACTAAATGCACTTCCACAAAAACAAACAACCCTTACCGACTCTAGAAAGCAGTCCACAGTATGTCAGAAGAACTCACCCACAACTGGTGATAACCTGACCTCAGATCAATCATAGATAAAAACTGATGCACCCATCAACTGATGAAACAATTCTTCAATTTGAGGAAAGGGGTACAAATTTTTCACTGTCATTTGATTTAACTTTCTATAGTAAACACACATCCTCATAGAGCAGAAGGCCTTATTTTCAAAAAAAACGGGAGATCCCTAAGGGGATGTACGAGAATGGATTACCACTTATGCTCCAACTCCACATGATGAACCATCAATTCCTGGATTTATGTCGGTGCCATTCGGTTTGGCGGAATAGAAACCAGCTCCGCTCCAGAAAGCAACTCGATTGAGAACCAAACATCCCTCTCGGGTGGTAACCCCAATAAATCCTCAGAAAACACATACTGAAACTGATCAACCACAAGAGAAAAATTATATTGATCCCCTCCCTCATCATCATCAGGCATGAGACATTTTACTTTAGCCATGAGTCCACTCAACCGTTGACCAATCGGTCCTGCACGACCTGCTAGAATATCCCATTCTCCTCGGTGGATGTAAGAGTCACCCTCAAGCGACCTGAACGATAATTTGCGATTATTACAGCCTATTTGTGCATGATACAACAACAAAAAATCCATTCCCATGGTTAGGTCAAACCACAACATCTCGATAATGAACAAATCCCACAGAAAATGATATCCACCATCTTCCAAGGCACATCCCATGCACTACTTGATATCATCAACCCGCACCCCCAACAGAGTGTCAATCGACATAACTCCACACACCCTTTCCACAGGTAAACCCAACACTACCACAAGATGAACAGAGATAAAAGAGTGTGTTGCACCTGTGTCAAACAAAACACTAGAAAAATTTGATGCTAGAAGGATCGTACCTAGAACAGTCGACGGTTCGGCTTGTCCACCACTAGGAACAAACTAAATAGCCTAAACCTAACATACCCCTCAACACCTGGTTACTGCCTATGTACATTGTGCTACACTGCCTTGTTGGCATGAGCGATCTTTCCCTGGAGTTTCACATCCACCGCCCCTGCCAGTACGGCCTGTGGAGCTCCAACTGCCTGCCTGATATGGTGAAACTGATCCCCTTATCGTATCTGATACCTGCCTTCCACCATCATACTCTCCCACCTGTTGAGGCTTCCTGCATAACTTTTTCACATGTCCCATCCTTCTGCATGAACGCCAATCAACTGGAGGTTGAGGACACTGACCACGCATACGCCCCAACATGCCGCACTGAGAGCAGAACACATGATTCACAATCTGAGGGGCTGACCCTCTCTTCCAGCCACTTTTCAAACATCATCAATAATGTGAGCTCTCATGGCGTCACTTCTGACCATCGGCAGCTGCACCGCTCCTCCATCCCACTAACACCACAATCCCACTACCCATAGTTCACTTCAAGTTTCCTCTTGAGATCAGCGACTGTTCTACTACCTCTGTGAACCTCTTCAAGCGAAAGATGATTACGTGAGACCACATCTCATGTATTATCCAATCTTGGAAACACTATCCTAATACTACCTCATCCCCTACTAACACTGGGACAACGCGCCTCAAATTAGTGATGCGACTAGAATCGTCCATCATCGACAGTGGTCCCTATGTCTGGCTCATAAACTCTACAGACTGCTCCTTCCTCAATGTATATGTATAGAAATGCTCCAAAAACATTTCCTAAAAAACCTTCCACGACATTCCATCAGAATACTTGATTTGAGACAAAATGTCCCACCAATGCCTAGCCAGGCCCCGCAACATATAACCGGCCAACATTGTTCGCTTTTCAACAGGGCTCTCCAGATGGTCCAGTATCATCTAGATAGACTCTAACCAAAACTACGCTGAATCTAGCCAAACATTCTTGGTGATGGTTAGAGGGCACTACAACTGGAACTCCCTGGTCTGCTCAAACATACTTGGTGCGACCAACCCTAGGTCATGATCCATCATCTACATAAGGGGAGCCATGTTCCCACGGAACTGGTCTTCTCCACCCTCATGGGTTGCCACATTTTCTTGCTCCTCTCCTAGAAGAGTGTTATCAGCAACATCCTCTTGTTTCCCAACTGGTAACTGACATCGTGGTAGGATTTCTCTACAATTCCAAGCACGAGATTTTAGAACACATAACATAAAATTTCATTAATCCATCAAAAGCTCCTTTCCAGCTAAAACAACCCATTTTCATATACTAACCCAACATCATTTTCCAATTTGTTTCAAACACTATTACTCAATTAAACATCATTTTCCATTCATTCATTCTTAATCACTTGTGTTATTTACATCATCTCATCATTTCTTGATTTCATGAAATGCATGATGCACCCTACTTTCCTACCTCACACACCCACCCCGTATGTGTGTCTAACACAATGCATGTCACCTATATCCATAGGTGACTATAATGTTTCATGAATGAAATTCCTCGTGCCATCAAGGCCACAAGCCAAATATCATAAAATAGTCACATCAACCAACATGTGCATCAACCAAGGGTGAAATATCATCAACTATAATAACACACTACCAAGAAAAATAATTCCCACAAAGGGTGACCTGGGTTTCCCCCGTACATGGGTCAGCTACTCCCAATAACGAGCTCATAACCAAGGCATGTCACGTCTTAACCCATTGCTACCAATTGCAAATAACATGACCTCATAGAAGGAGAATAAATACATCCTATAATACCACATTGTAACATACCCCACCCGAAAGATACTAAATCAGTGCTCCAAGCCTGGGGGTTACATAACCTTAAGCGTGCCTCCCCATATGCCAAAGACTACCGACTAGTAGCGGGGGTCTATGGAGTCAAGTGGGGAGACTATGCCCTCTTTTTATCAGAGTAACCAACAACAGAAATAAAAAAAATAGTGGAAACAATAAGCTAAAAACTGGGAACAGTTATAAAATCATTTCCAATAATAAATATGCAATGCCATTCTACAAGTGCTAGAGTGGAAAAAAACCAAAAATAAAGACAATGGCCAAAATCACCAAAATAGTCCCAACTCCAAGTCCAGATTCTCCACAAAGTGCTACCCATGTCCACTCAACTATCTAGAAAGGACCCATGCCCTTCTCTTGACCTAGAAACATAATGTCTTCCCAGGTACCCAACGGCGGCTCGAGCAGGGTGTGAGTATAACTCAGTGTGCCACCACCAACGGTGTCTACAAAATATCCAATGTAACATGTTGTGCATGAAAAGTAATATGAATGATAATTTCCATGTAATTAATTAAAGTGACATTAACAAGTTTAGAGCCAAATCCATTTCCATTCCATTACCATTCATTTATTACCAATTATCATCACTTACCATTTCCTCACATTTCCATGGGTTAATCACACACATTATGTTACATGGGTTTAAGGCCAACAATCACATGCAAGAGTGTAAACACATCATAATTATATATCACTAGGAATAACCCCTCATTGCTACCATAACCTCCCCTCGAAGCCTGTGTCAGGGTGGATGAAACCGTTAAGAGGATATACCCTCATTCACCTTTCCTAAATCATGCATTTAGGGAGGAGTTTAGAACCTCAGCCTTAGTTCAACCCATGGGCGTAGATCATCATATCATACCACCCTCTACGAATCCATGTGCACAAGCTTATATATATGTAACCATCAACCATCGAAACCATTTCCCTTCGGAAACACTATTCACAACAACCCACATGGGAATTCACATTATGCCATGACCCATTTACACATTCCCATTTCACATCAATAAAAAATTCACCCAATTCCCATGTGTTATGCCTAACTCACTAAGTATTTATCACTAGAACCACAACCAATCTATTATGGTATTTAATCAGTTTACTAATTAACCCATTTAACCCGTTCATCATTCCATGAATCAACCACTAATCCCATTCTTAATAACCCTTATGATGTTGCTACATCTATTTGAATAACCTAATATTAATTCCATGCTTAAAAATTAATTCCAATATGTTTATCAAGTGATCTACAATTTATTACAACGATGTCACTTTTTTAACAACAATCCCTAAACCTGGGAAAAGCCAACACATCCCATGGGTGGACCTAAATTAGGTGATGTCAATATCGAAACATCCCATGGGGATCGTGAGGGTTCCCATTTTCCATTTTAAACATCATTACTACAAAAATTACAAGGTTATTCAAAACATAACCAAGGAGAAACAAGAACATAACTAAACATGCACAAATACCCAAATTATTATGGGATATCACTTATAGACCACCTACCTCGAAACTGTAGTTGAACACACTCTCAATCAAGTTCGTAGACCTCTATCCGACAAACCTTTGGAGCTTCAACCAAAAACACACACAAAATATATGGTTTTAGAGCTTCGGTACAAGAGAGAGAGGGAAGATATAAACCCTAAACCAAAAAGAGAATTTATGATGGGATTATCCATACTCGGAACATCGATCTGCAACCAATGGATCCAAAAATGCCTTAGAATCGATGGATATCAACCTCTTGGAGCTCTTTGGTGATTTGGTTCGTCCCTAGGGTGAATAAGAAGGAATGGAGAGTAAATCCCAAGTTGGGGATTAAAAGCCCAGAGTGGCAAACATGTAATTTTTACCAACTCTATGAGGCCGCATGTTTTGTCCAAATGTTTTGTCAAACCGTGTGCAAACCATGCACATGCCACTGTCCGGAAGAAGAGGGTTGCACAGTCTACCTGGACAAGCCGCACGGTTTTCGAGGTCGTTCACATGCCGTGTGCCATGGATTCTCTTGCACAGTTTTCCTTTTATTTGTTCCCCGAGCCCCCAAAACACCCCAGGACCTCTCTTACTTTTAGAAGACATATATTGAATCCCAAAAGAAGGGATTCAACCAAAACATAATGAAAACATTCCATTCCAAAATCTAGGATCTTACATTAAGTGACCACAATCTCATACTAAATTTCAAAAAACATGTACAAAATGAGGAAAATTTGGTCCCCATATATTTATATTGGTCAAAATATTTATTTTCATCATATGGAACATGTGTATTCTACATAATTGTGTAATAATTCATGGATTATCCGTATATATACCTTATGAAATGGGAGGGAAAGGATCCTTACGTTCAATTTTTTTATAATTCATTATATATAGATTGATCATATATAATAAAAACCCAATGATAGAAGGAATACTATAAATTATTAGAAACCCTCAAGATCTAAAAAAAATAGGATACAATATATCATCTCTTGATTTATATCTGAAAAGGAGTATTTACACCGAAATAATCAATCAATGGGATGAAGAATAAAGAGGATTTAATATGGAGGTGTTATAGCGCACCAAAAAATTTAATGCATTGATTGAGAATAATAAATTTATTTAAACTCCCATGGGGAAAATATTGGTTAATATTAGGTTAATTGGTCTAATGGGGCTCAATAGAATAACAAAAAATTAATCATGGGTGATCATATAACATCCTTTATATGTGGTGATTCGAAAGCCTTCTTTACTAGTTTAGGGTCCATTAAATTCATGTGGGATTTTAGGTAATTGTAGTTCCATAAAAATTGTAATTGAAACACTAATTATTGTGTTATTTAAACAATTCATTTAACCAAATTTACCAACATCATGTATTAATTGTTGGTATTTACTTGGGAATTTTTTCACTATATGCATTCCATGATAAATAAATACGTTAATATAAGAATAACCTAGAATTTTTAATGTCACCTTGCCCATGATATTGGAATTGTTATCTCCATTATTTCACCCCTCCCTCTTATAGATAATGTTCAACACACATATTACATTACACAATCCCCTAAGCAATGGTTTGGTACACTCCACACTTCTAGTTTCCAATTAGAATACCATCTATGCATGATTCCCCATAAAATAAGATGTGATGTTACTCCTTTTACCCACCTTTCAAAAAAATGGATTCCCTATTAGAAACTACCTAATAATATAAAATCATGATATTTTTCTCACAATGGATCACCAAAGAATGAAATGTAAATTTTTTATCCAACCTCCAAATACAAAAATCCATAAAATTATAACCCTATCTGATGCAAAAATACTAGTATAAAATTATATAAAAACTCAACCACTCAAATATTTTTGTAGCCTTAAAAATATAAAAGTACCCCAATATATATTAAATTATCATTAATTTTTTTTAAAAAGATTAGACAAATTATATATGTTTTATATTTATTATTGATGATGAAAAATTTGGTCAAGGTCTTATTTTGAAAATTTTAGAATATATATGTTTATTTCATAATAATAAATATCTAAATCATATTTATGTAACTATTAATAAATCATTATTTAAATAATATATTCTAATATTATTATTTAAATAATCCAATAATTATCTATTTTATAAATTTATTTGATTAATCTTGTTTACGGTTGGAGATACCAAAAAATCAATAATCAATAACCATAATTTAACTATAGTAAAGAATGTGTTTTTCAACACAATATAATTATTAGATAATTATAATCATATTTTCAATATTTATTTATTCTGTAGAATTATTTTTGAAGATATTTTTCAAAATATATTAAAGAAATATTTATTAAATCTAATAAATGTACATTCATGATGGATGTAGTTCGAATGTATGCCCAATTGAGATTTTCACTTCAAATACATTGATAAAAATAATGGGAAATTTATTAAGGACATAACATTTTAATATTGTTTTAATTATAATATTAATCAATTGGTATAATATTAGAGACATTCATTTAAGGAGGTCATAATGATCAATTATTATGTTCATAGTAGAATTATTATGCAAGATCACATGATGAGGTATTCAATTTTATAATGCATTTGGATGATGTTATAGAAGGGATACAAAAATTGTATAATAAATGTTGTAATTTTTTTAAAAAATAATTTTATAATAAATTCATTGGTATAATATTATTGAGGGGTAAATGAATAAATGATTCTATATGGTATATTTAAATAATTTTCTTTATATATTGATGTTCTCCATTCAATATGAAATATTTGACCCATATTATTTTTTTTGAAAGGAAAAGACATAAATGACACTGGGATAAAGTTTATGAGGGACAACATAATATTTTTTATAAAAAAATGTCTTTGGTATTGTATAGAAATGGCTTTAAAACATTACATAATCTTTAATTAAATGAATAATTCACATTGAAGATCTTTTTAGGTTTACAGTTTTAGAGAATTAGGCCATAAATATTACATATAAACTAGAAAATTAAATTTATAAATTACTACTTCCTATCCATTTTTTTCATAAAATTGATACTCTTAAAATTAATCATTTCTAGTTCGTAGTTTTAGACAACATGTATTTTCCTTGATCCCTTCCTTAACCCTATTCATCATTAAGTCTTATAGAACAAATTTAAAAACATGGTATGAGAATAAAAAGATAATTAAGGGTTTTTAAATAAGGATGGGAATCATTAACCCTTCATTAAATACAAATAAATAAATTCATTCTTTTTGATCCTAACATACCACATGAAATCATAAGATTTATGAATAACACATAGAAATCATAAATCATAAAGGTAACATATGGATTTATAACATACATAAATTGTAGCTATCATAACTACATAGGGAGTCACATTTGGAATACATATCACATTTTATTCCATAAATCTCATCGGAGAAACAATAATGTTTACCTCCATCGCGTAACCTAATGCATTGGAGAGTTATCTTGGACTCACACACACTAGGATTATCACAGAACCACCTATATATATATAAATTCCCAATAACCATTACATAATCATAACATATAACAAAAACATAAAGAAAATATAACATTTCCACATTACAATCATAATATATGAATTCATGATATTGAAATAGGAATGTTTTATATCAAACCATTTTCAAAACCATTTAAAAAATTTACTAAAGGGATATTTGAATCATGGTGTCCCATGCCAATTTTATGTTATTAAAAGAATTAAAATCATAAAACAATAATTTCCATATAAATAAATATTAATTTCATTTTGAAAACATGGAAATTAATGAGAATTATTTAGAATAATAAATCATTATCAAAATATTTTAGTTAAAGAGTTCTCAAAGAAATGAGATATGATTGAATAAAAATAATTGTGGATTAAAATTCAATCAAATAATTAAAATTCCATGAGAATATTGAGATTCATGATATAATATTACAAAGGATTGTAAATAGACAATATAAAATTGAATTTGTTCATAACGATAATGAAATCTCTATGGAATCAAAATTGAGACGAAATCCCTTATAAAATTAGTATCCTTAGATTAATGATAAATAAATTAGATAATAATGTATGAAAAATATAATTACAGACAATATGATTAGATATTCAGTGTAAAAAAATTATAGTACATTCACACATGTTCTTCATAAGACAAAACCAATTACTTGGATGTTTAACTCAATGAATGGAAATTGAGTTAAAATTACTCTAATCATGTCAATATCGACGACTTGAGAATTTATCAATGAAGTGATTGTGTGTATCAAATGTATATCCATAGAATGAGGTGTGGAAATTACAACATAATAAAA
The DNA here is from genome assembly GCA_963277665.1 of Viscum album. NCBI lineage: Eukaryota > Viridiplantae > Streptophyta > Magnoliopsida > Santalales > Viscaceae > Viscum > Viscum album. Next base: position 1,600,959,589 of record OY728136.1, read on the forward strand.
AAAATATCTTTTCCACACATAATCATAGCAAGACATAATTAAGAATTAGAAGATTAACCCAAGGAATGGAAATTGGGTTAAAAGATTCCCTTACCAATTTGGTAACATATGAAACCTTGAACCAACGAATGAAGGATCATAAAATGAAGACATTAATAGAAATAAATTTAATTATATTAGAAAATGAATAATATCATGGCAAGAAATACATGACAAAAAAATAATTACTGGAAAATTAAGAATTAATCTTATGAGAATAAAAAGTGAGATGAAAATCCTTACCAAGTTGTAATCAATCAAGTTGTATGACCATAAGTTAATAACCACCAAATGATTCATATAATAACATCAATAAAAATATAATCATGATACTATATATCATATTTAAGTACACAATAAACTACTCTCTATAAATTAGTGTCGAATAATAGAAATCTCACGTAATAAAAAGTGGGATAAGAAACCTCATTCCCCATGTCCGAATCGACTTGTTAGTATTTTTTCATCTTCAATAATAAACATAAGTTAATTAATACTTGATTGAGAACAATTTTTCACGATTATAATTTCTTTTATATCACTTATTACTAGGTTATAAAAATTAGGTAATCATATTAATTAATAATGGGTGTTTTGGAAATATTTGGTACTTGAGTAAAAAATGAACATCTTATAACTACAAGTTGTGAATGTGTTCAAGAGAATATTAACTACAAAGTAATATTAATGGTTTATATATCACATATATCATATATATCTAGTATATATATGTATTTATAACAGTACATTACAGATGGAGATAAAAATGAAACACACTGTTCATGGAGACGGTAAGTCGTACTTACGCATGAATGATACTTTAATTACTATTTTTATGTTAATTAAATGAAATCATAATTATAGATAGTTATATTACAATTATATTTTAATATAATATATAATTTCAATAACTCCATGCTTTATACCTCCCACATATGGTGTGAATGATTCATATCACTTTGAGTGGGCGGTAGTCCACACTTCCTCAAATGATATTATCACATTTACCACTAATGGAAACCATAATGTTATGATATATATGAGAAATACAGAATAATAATTAAAAAATAAACATAATATATATCAATTATAAATACAGTTCCATATTAATGTCCACCATGTTAGGTGGTAGGAGATAATTGAACAATAATCATTTCATGAGGGGTCAGTTTTCCATCAACAGAAATAATATGTTATTTGCCCATTATATGGATAAATGTGTAAGTTTAGATCAAATATTTATCATAAAAACAAGATAGTATTTTTATTATAATGGATTTGTTATAAAATAAAAGAATAATAAGACTTTAGGGGGTTGAAGAAGTAAAATAAAACAAAAGGACTTATGAGAAGATGTTACCTTTAAATTGTGTATCTCCCTTTGGTTTGAACCAAAAGGTTATATTGAAGTTCATTATGCATATGTTAAGCCTTATATGAAAAAAATAGCGATCTTGAGAGATTATTTGGGCAGGGGTTGGAATAGACAATGGTATCTAGAGATGTGATTAATTGGATAGAATTGGTGTCCTTTTATAAGGGGGTGGAGGGTCACTTTATGAATGTTTAAAAATATTTTTTTATTATATTGTTATTTTAAGTTTCTAAATGCCCAAAACTAATTAAAGTCAAATATAAGATGACTCATTGTTGAAATAAAATCATCCAACATGAATTTTAAGGGGTTCTCATATTATTTTAATCATTATAATCTTATTTATTTAAATAATATATTAATGAGGTAAACACTACATCATTATAGTTTCATAAATAATTTTATTTATATGATGTATAAAAATAAAAAAAAAAATACTACAATGTATTAAATATTTTTATCATTTCAAATAATATTTATATTAGTAATTATAACTTATATAACCCTATGTAAATTTTTTTTACTTAATAATATTTATTCATGTCATTTTTTAGTCACTTTAAATTAATTAATATAAAGTGTCATTATTACTCATAAGTGGTGCCATGGGGTCCCAAAATCTACACAAGTATACCAATTTTAGTACATGTATCAACTAATAGAATTAGAGAACATTTTAGTGTAATTTTATATTATTATAATAATATTTGTTTTACCATATTTACCAGATTTACCCTTTAACCATGGAATGTAAATTTTTTACTGAAAAAAATATTTATATTCTCTAAATATAAAAGATACCTATTTACACAATTTTGTCCTCCTGATTCCAAATATGTAATCCATTTTTACAGATTCAAAACATATAAGTCATTGAAATTAATTTAAAATTAATTCTTACTATAAAAACAAAAAACATGTTTTAAAAAAATTATAACTTTCTAAAGATTGACACTTATTTATGTCCAATTTCAATGTAAAATTACATCAAATGACCCTAATTAGATCAAATGGTAAATAAATAATTTAAATACACTTTAATATTTTTAAAATGATAAAATAATTAAATAAATAAATTAGACTAAAAGGTAGTTTTGAATTAAAATACAGTTTTTCACTATTCAAAAAATGATTTTTTTCAAGAAAATAACAAAAATTTACCGAATATAAATTTTGATGTCCCGATTCAGAATAAAATTTTATTTCTTCTAATAGATCATATAAAAATAACCAAAACTATATTAAAATAGGGTTCTCCATCAAATGATGATAAATCAACCTTTTAATAGATATTACAATATTTATGCTTAAAATTATATTCTTTCTTATTTTTACTCCCTAATATTTATTGGATAAATTTTAAAACATTTAAAAAAACATTTATGTTCATATTGTAGTAAATTTTTTAAATTCTCGGAATTACATTGGCTAGGCATTTACTTCCATTTTGAAAAATTTTATTATAATATTATTTTTCAGTATAAATCGACGTTGTGTGAAACGTGTGATTTTAAAAAAACACTATTATTGTGTATCTGGTATTCCATCGATCAAATAATCCCCATTAATGTAAAATGAATAATTAACTAACAAATATTAATAAATATAAAAGTGTCCAAACCATTATTTACCTATAATGTAACATCCTTCCTCCTTTTTTGAGAAATCTTTCCATGGAATTTTAAAATTTGGACAAGAAACATCATTGAATGCCCCACATCAAAAAAATAGTATATAAAACAAACACTTTAAAATAAAGGAAGAGAAGTACTATTGTCACCCAAGATAGCAGATACAAGGATTCCTTGAAAACATGTATATGGAGGAGAAATCAAACCATCATGTTCTGATGGAAGTGATAGAAAACCTGATTATGAAGAAAGTTAACCTTCAGTAAATCACAACCATGTGATGGGTTGAGTGGTTTTTGATTCCACAGTAGGGGAAGATAACAGTCAACAATATTTTTATGATACTTTTCTTAATTTTGAGAAATTATTTTCATGTATTACTAAAAACAAAGGAAACATAAATAAATGTCACATAGACTTTCATACATTACTAAATTTCTATCACAAACTCATATTTTCTCCAAACAATGAGTATTCAAACAGACTTGGTCACCTTAAAAATGCCAAAATCAACTTACAGAGAATCACATAATACAGAAATGAAAAACTGGATATTTCCACTATGTTTAGATATCATCTAAAAAAATGGTGAGTTCAAGATCAGATAATTATTAAATAGGATAATCTTTTAAAAAAATAAAAACTACTCCTAATCTCTAAAATTTTCCAAATAATACCAAAAGTTCAACAAAGACCATCTAATAAACAAATATCCATAATATTATTCCCAATAATCGAAACTAATATTGAAACACAAATATCAGGAGTATTTAATCACATAGTCTTCCAAGATAAATATGAACATTAATCACCAAATAATATCAGATACCCATAATGTCTCATATTGAAAAGTAATATTCCTAGTCACATATTCTCCATGATAGGATTATGATTTCCATAGATTTCCCAGAATCAACTTATTATTGATTCATAAAAAAATTTACTAAAAATAATTAGTCATACTAACTAGGGATTTCACGTAGTAAAATGGTAGGCAATAAATCCAAGTCGCACTTTGGTTGTGGGTTCAATCCTCGCTTCTTTGTCCGGCATGGCTGATTGTCACGCAGTCTGTATATTTTCCTTTTTCCAAAAACTATATATTATTATTATATTCCCCGAGACAGATAAATTAATCAAAAATAATTATAACATATTTTAACCCCAAAGGTTATCTAATGATTTCCGTTTTTCATCCCAAAACGAATTAACCTATAATGGCCTCAAATTTAGGGATTGTATAAACCCAAATGGGTCTTTATTATTCTATCCACAAATGAAAAGATAATAATTTCTTGAATTAAATTTTCATATATCATACATCAGGGTCACACATGATATAAAAAGTATTCTAATGTAATCCCATCATCAAAAGAGACTTAATTCATTTAATCATTTCACGAATCTAAAATCTACCTTAACACTTGAATCCCATATATGTTGACTTCTTAATCATTAAATATTATTCATGATCCATAAAAAATTCCTTTCCAACATAATCTTAAATTTTATTTTCATACATTCCAAATCATGAACCATACACTAAGATTAAAAAATATCTATACATCTGTTGAGAAACAACCCATACCTATCATTGGCCATAATCAGTTTCCTCATCCTTAATTGGAATGGAATTAGGAATTAGTAAGCATATAACTTTATGTGCTGGTGATTCAATTCCTAAACCTTATTTATTGGAAATCTATTTATATAATGATCATGCACACCACAATTAAAACATGCAATCGATCCCTCATGAATGAATATCTTTCCCTTTCCTAGAGTCAACTAGATGCATCCTTTTTGCATGGTAGGTTCTTGCGTTATGACCTTCACTTCCCCATCAATATCATCTTACTGTTCCATTGAAGTATTTTCTTATGTGTTTCTTTCCACATCCTTGAGACATAGGTTTTTGAATATAATTACTTTTATGATTATTACCTAAACTTATGTGGGGATTTGTTTCTTGCATATATGATGCCTCATAAAAATCACAATGGTTCAGTTGGTTAATCATGTTTCTAGATAGTTTGTTGAGAATAACCACAATATTTATCATTACAGATCCCATTTCATTCAGTTGTTCATTCAAAAAATTGTCACAATTTTCTTCACATCCACAATTACTTTTGTGCCTGCTAGATCCAACAATTTACTAAAACCAAAAAGGTACGTGTGAGTATATTAGTAAAATCATCATATAATATCTTATGTGGTGGGTATATACAGTGATATACTTTATCATGTTATCTTATACTCATAAACTTTATCAAAAATAAATATGACTCTTTCTAAAATCCTAACAGTTATGGTAATGTCACTTATGATAGAAGATCACCCTAACTTCTAAAGTTATCTAAACTGACCTCTTATACCAACAATAAGGAATTGGCCTTAAAACATTAGATAATATTGAATTAAAGGAATAATTAACATTGGGGATCTTTTTAGCTTTATATTTTTAGAGAATTAGGTAATAACTATTAGATATTAACTTGAAAATTACATGTAGACACTAATACTAAAAATATATTTTTCATAAAATAAAAACATATAAAAACAAAGATTTAAAGTTCAAATTTTTAGACATCATGTGTTTTCCTTTATCTTTTTCATGGACCTATTCATCTTTATGTCCTATGGAATAAATTTCAAAAACATGGGATGTGCATAAAAAACTCAGTACAGGTTTCAAAATAATGACAGGAAAAATTAACCCATCAATAAATTCAAATAAATAAAACAATTCTTTTTATCATAACATACATCATCAAATCATAATATTTATGAATAGAAAATTGAAATAATAAATCCTAAAGGTATCTTATGGAATAAATTAAAAACATACATTGTTTCTTTCAGAACTACATAGAGAGTCACATTAGGAATACCCATCAGAGTATATTCCCTAAATCTCATAGGAGAAACATTTACGTTTTCATATGTCACGTTACCCAATTCATTGGAGAGCTATCTCGAGCTCACCCGTGCTAGGTTTATCACAGAACCACTGATATATGTATTCAACTCCCAATAGAAATAACATAATCATAACACATAATACAATCACAAAGTAAAGATAAAATTTCCACTCTACAATCACAATATATCAATTCATGATATTGAAATAGATAATTCTATATCAAAACATTTTCAAAACCATTTAAATAATTTAATAAAGGGATATTTGAATCAAGGTGTCCCATACAACATATAAGTTTTTCAAGGAATTAAAATTTTAAAAAATTAATGTCCATATAAATGAATACTAAAATCCATTTTGAAAAAATGGACATTAATTAGAATGATTTATATGAATAAATATTTAAATCAGTATTTTAGTCGAACAGTTCTTAATCAAATGAGATATTCTTGAATACAAGTAATTTTCGAATAAAATTCAATAAAAACGTTATAATATCATGAGAATAAATGGATTCATGATATAATATGTCAAAGGATAGTATTTACAACTTTTAAAAGTTAATTGGTGCATAAAGACAATGAAGTCTTAATGAAATGCAAATTGAAATGAAATACCTTATAAAACTATATAATTAGAATAAGGATAAATCAAATACATAATAATGTGTGACATATATAAATACCATAAATATCATTGGATATTCAGTGTAAATCAATAAAAGGACATTCACACATGTTCTTTATAATACCAAACCAATGACTTGGATGTTTTACTCAATAAATAGAAATTGAGTTAAAATTACTCTTATCATGTTCATATAGATGACTTGAGAATTTATCAATGGAGTGATAAAAGGTATAAAAAGTATATCAACAAAAATGGGAGTGGAAATTACAACATAAATAAATAAATAGTGATTCCACAGATAATTATAGTATGATATAAGTAAGAATTTGAAGATTAGCCCAATAATGGAAATAGGGTTAAATGGTTCCCTTACCAATTTGGTAGAAAATGAAACATTCGACCCATGAAAGCAAGATCATGAAATGAAGAGTTAAATACGCATAAATTTATTTATGTTACACAATTAATTTATTATTGTTCAGTACATACACCTCAAAAAAGGAAATAATGGCAAATATATCCAGAATTTCATGGGAATAAAAATTGAGATGAAAATAACTTACCACATTGTAGTAAATCGAGTCATATGAAAAAAATTTAATAAACACATAATTATTCAAAAAATAACATGAGTATATAGAGAATCATGATAACATATATCAAATGGGAGTACACAATACACATCATGCAATAAATTAGTGGGGAACAATGGAAATCTCACAAAATTAAAAATGATACAAGAATCCCCTTACCTCGTGTCCAACTTGACTTGTTTGTTCCATGTTATTATTAAATATTAAACATAAGTTAATTTATAATTTATTAATAACCTTTTTTAATGTTTATTATTTCTTTTTTATCCTTTATTACATTTTTATAAACATTTTATAATCAGTTAATTTAATAATGGACGTTTTGTCGATATTTGGTACTTGAGTCAAAAATGGACACCTTATAATTACAAGTTCTCCATGTGGATAGGAGTCCAATAACTCCAGAAATATATTTATGATTTAGATACCATATATACCAAATATATTTCTCATATATATATGTGTATTTACAAAAGTACATAACATTTGGATATTAGAAATGAAATACACCATTCATGGAGATAGTTAGTCGTACATACGCATGAACACTACTTTTATATCAATTTTGTATTTTAATTGAATTTAAACATAATTATACATAGATATATTATAATCATTGAATAATATAATATATAATTTCAATAACTCTATCCATTATACATCTTACGTATTGTATGAACGAGTCATATCACTTTGAGTGGGCGGTAGACTGCACTTACTCAAATGAAATTAATATGTTTACCCATAATGGTAAACATAAAGGTATTCTATAAAAGAAAAATACAGAATAATAAAAAAACATAAACATAATATATATCATATATAAATATAGTTCCACCTTAATGGCCACAATTAGGGGCAGTAGGAGATAATTGATCAATCATCATTTAATGAGGTGTTTGTTTTCCATCCATAGAAATTGTATGTTCTATACCTATTACATGGAGGTGTGTGTATGTTTAGTTTGAATACATATCATAAAAAACCTAGTATATTGAGGATACTTTCTTTGTCATAAGATTAATTAATAAAAAGTATTAACGGGGTTGGAAAAGTAAAATAATACAAAATTACTTATGAGGAGACATTGCCTTTAAATTGGGTATCTCCCTTTGGATTGAACTAAAAGGATTAATTGAAGTTCCTTCATCCAAAGGTAATGATTCTAGGAGGAGAAGATGGATATTGAGAGATTTTTTGGGTAGGGGTTGGGGGATAAAAATGTCTTGAGAGGTTGGAGGAATGGTTTCAATGTGGTGTTCTTTTATAAGGGGATTGATGGGATTTTAAGGAATGTTTAAAAATATTAGTTTATTATATAATGATTTTCTGTTTATAAAGGAACAAAACTAATTAATGTAAAATATAAGATGACTCATGGTAGAAATAAAATCATCTAATAAGAATTGTACAGGATTTTTAAATTATTTCAATTTTTATAATCTTGTTCATTTAAATCATTTATTAATGAGGTAAACATTGAATCATTATTGTGTCATAAATAATTTTATTTCTATGATGTCTAAAAATTATAAAAAAACTCAACTATATTGGAAAACATTTTATATTTCCAATTAATATTAATAGTCTATATTATATCTTATATAACATAATATAAAAATTAATTTTCTAAATGATATATCTTTATGTCATTTTTCTTTTCTACTTTAAATTATTTAATATAAAGTGTCATAACCCTCTTTATGTTGCCTCTATGGGGTCCCAAAATTGACCCAAGGATGTAAAGGGTAGTACATGTATCAAAAAATCGTGTATGGACAAATGTTAGGTTAATTTTATATTATTATAATAATATTGTTTACCATTATTTAGCAGAATTACCTGTTATTCATGGTAAATAAAATTTTTAATGAAGTAAATATTCAGGTAGTATGAAAATATTAGCTTCATATTAACACAATTTACACCTCCTAATTTCAAATATAGATTCCATTTTTATAAATTGAAAACACATAAGTGGGAGAAATTAATTTAAAATTAATTCCCGCTAATAAACAATAAACGTGTTTTTATGAAATAATAACTATAAATAGATTAACACTTATTTATGACTAATTTTAATGTTACATTACATAAAAAGAACAAAATTAGATTAAATGGTGTAAAAAATATAATTATGATTTATAACCAATTGAAAATGTAATCTAACCATATATATAAATAATATTAAAAGGATTTTTTGAATTAAAATACAGTTTTTTCACCATTCAAAAAAAATTAATTTTACAAAAAAAATACGACAAAATTACCCAATGTAAATTTTTATGTCACAATTATAAATAATAGATTTTTTTTCAAATAGAACATATAATATTGACCAATACTAGTTTTAAGACTCTAAAATTTATTGGATAAATGTAAAAACATTTAAAAACATGTATATTAATATTGTAGTTTTTTTCCATTCCTTCTATTAAAACTACTAGGCAATTACAACCATTTAAAATAATAATATTACTAAATTATTTTTTTGTACAACTCAACGTTGTGTGCAACGTACAATTTAAAAAATGGTTACTGTGTATCAAGTATTCCACTAAACATAGAATCCAATTTTAAGTGAAATTAATAATTTATTTACAAATATTAATAAATATAAAAATTTCTTATTATTTATTTAGTTGGGATGTGACATACTTCCCCCCTTTGGGAATTGTGTCCTCACAATTTTAAAATTGGCCTCAGAAAAATAATTGAAAGAACCACATGGAAAAAGTGTCAATAAAACTATCACATTTAAAAAAGAAAGATAAGTACAAAGGTCACCCAAGACAAAAAATACTCGGATTCCTTGAAAACATGGATGTGGAAGAGAAAAAAACCATAATGTTCTGATGGAGAGTGATTGAAAACATGATTAGGAGAATTTTAACCACCAGAAAATCACAAATATATGATGGGATAAACGATCATTGATTCCCAAGTAAGAAAATTTAAGAGACAATGTTTTTGTTTTATGTTACTTATCAAAATGTTAAGGAATGTATTTTTGAGATTAACTAAAAACAAAAGGAATCATACTTACTTGTCATGTAGACGTTCATACATTAAAAATTTCTACCACAAACTCCTATTTTCACCAAACGATGAGTATTCAAACTTACATGGTCACATTAAAAGCACTAGAATCAAATTCTTGAGTATCACATATTCCAAAAAAGACATGTTGTATATTTCCATAGTTTTTAGACACCAACCCAAACCAATATTTGTATTCTGGGATCAGATAATACAAAAAATGGATAATCTTTTACAAAAATAAAAACTACTCTTAATCTCCAAAATTTTTCAAAAAATACAAAAATTTCAACAAAGACCATTCAATAAACAACTATCTAATTTTTATTCAATGTAATCAAAAATAATATTGAAACCCAAATATCAAAAGGATATGATCACATAGCGTTCCAAGATAATTCATAACATTTATCTCCAAATAGCATCAGTTACTCTTATTGTCTCATATTGAAAAGTAATTGAACAAATAAAATATTTTACATGATAGGTTAATAATATATATAAATAAACCAAAATAAACTTATTCTTGATTAATATAATAATCTATCTAAAATTAATTATTCATACTAACTAGGGACTTCACATAGTCAAGTGGTCGGAGTTAAATCCCAGTCACAAATTGGTTGTGGGTCGATTCTCGCAGATTTGTCTGATGTGACGGGTTGTCATGCAGTCTCCATGTTGTCATTTTATCTAAAACTATATAATTTTATATCATTCCAAAAAATAGATAAATTCATCAAAAATAAATATAACATATTTTAACTACATAGGTTATTTAATAACTTTTATTTTTCATCCCAAAATGTATTAACCTGTAATTGCCTCAAAATCAAGGATCGTATAAACCCCAATTGTTCTTTAGAACTGAATCCACTTAATAAAATATTAACATTCCTTGAATAAAATTTTCATATTTCAAACTTCAGTGTTACACTTAATATAATAAGTCTTCTAATTTAATCCCATTATCAAAAGAGCCTAAATACTTTTAAGCATTGCACCATTCTTAAATCTGCTGTAACACTGGAATCCTTTATATGTTGACTTCTTACTCCTTAAATGTTCTTGATGATCCATTACAAAATCTATTTCCACTTATTCTGAAATTATTCTTCCCTAAAACAAAATCATGAATCAATTTCTAAGATTCTATATTGTATAAACATTATTTAAGAAGTAATCCATACATTTCATTTGTCATTTGAAGTTTCCTCATCCTCAATGGGAATGGAATTAGGTTTTGTTAAACATATATTTCTAAGATCCTATTGATCTCATACCCGAAACTTTTTCTTAGGACATCTATTAGTATAATGAACATTCACACCAAATTTGAAAAATTCAATTGATCCATCAGAAATAACTTTTTCCCCATTCCTAGAGTCAACTGGAGGCTTCCTTTTTTCCTTCTAAGGTTCTTTCTTTACAACCTTTACATCCTCATCTATATAATCATCACGTCCCTTTGAAACAATTTTCTATGTATTTATTTCCACATACATGACACATATGTTTTTGAATATTCTTACCTTTATGATTAATATGAGAATTTATATTGGTATTTGTTCCTCACATATATTATGCCTTATAATAATCGCCAAGGATTATGTGGTTAATCATGACTCCATATTGTTGGTTGAGAATAGCCACAAGAGTTCTCATTGTGGCTCTAGATTCATTTAGTTTCATTTTCATAAAACCATCATCGTTTTCTTCACATCCACTGGTGCTTGATTGATCCAACCACATACTAAAACACAAACTGTAAGTGTTAGTATATCAGTAAATTCATTATATAATATCTTATGTGGAGGGTAAATACCAAGATATACTTATTCATGTTATCTTAAACTCATTCACTCTATCTAAAATAACTATGACTCTTTCTAAAATCCAAACCACTATAGTAATGTCACTAATGCTTGAAGAACACCCAAACCTCTAATGTTATCTAAATCGTCTTCTGATACCAACTATAAGGACCCGACCTTAAAAGAATACAAAATCATGAATTCAATGAATAATTCACATTGAGGATATATTTAGGTTTAGTTTTTCATAGAATTAGGCCTTAGATATTAAATATCAACTTGGAAATTACATGTAGACACTACTACTCAGTATAAATTTTTTCATAAAATTAATACTCATTAAAAGAAACATTTATAGTTCAATATTTTAGACAGCAAGACTTTTCTATGATCCCATTATTTAACATAACCATCTTTAAGTCATGTGGAAATTTTTTAAAAAAAATGGGATGGGAATAAAAGATTAGTATGGGTTAAAAAATTATTATGGGAAACATTAACCAATTAATAAAATTTCAATAAATGAAACAATAATTTTCAATCACAGCAATCCTCTTGAAATAATATCATTTATGAATAATGAAATGAAATCATTTTTCATAAAGGTAACTTATGGCATTCATAACATACATATATTTTAAATATAAATGCTACCAAGTTTGTCAAATTTTTTATACCCATCATATTATATTACCTAAATCTCTTAGGAGGAACATTAACGTTTACCTATGTCACTTTACCCAATGCATTAGAGAGCAATCTCGGGCTCACCCACCCATGGATTATCATGGAACCACCCGTATATGTAAAAAATTCCCGATAACCATAACAAAATCATAATACATAATAAATGAATAAAGGAATGATTAAACTTCCACATTACAATCACAATACATCAATTCACGATATTAAAATAGTAAATGATTTATCAATCCATTTTTAAAACCATTTAAAACATTTAATAAAGTGATTTTTGAATCAATGTGGCCCATACCACATTGATGTTTTTAATGGAATTAAAATTTCAAAACATTAATGTCCATTATAAATAAATTCTAAAAACCATTCAGAAAACATGTACATTAATGAGAATTATTTAGCAGAAGAAATCTTTAAACCAATAATTTAGTTAAATAGTTATAAACAAAATGATATTTTCTTGAATAAAAATAATTGAGGAATTAAATTCCATAAAAACCTTATAATATCATGATACTAATGGTATTCAAGATATAATAGGTGAAAGGATATTATATACAACATATAAATGTTAATTTCTGCATAACCATAGTGAACTCTCAATGGAGTACAAATTGAAACGAAATCCCTTATAAAAACTGTATCCTTAGATTGAGGATAATTCAATTACATAATAATATTTGAAAAATAAAAATAAACTCAATATGATTAGATATTTAGTGTAAATAAATCATATGAAATTCACAGATATTCTTTTTAATAAAAAACTGATGACTTGGATGTTTAACTCAATAAATATTAATTGACATAAAATTACTCTTATCATGTTCTTGTTGATGACATGAGATTTTATCAATAGAGTGATTAAATGTATTATAATAATATCCACACAAAGGGGATTGGACATTAAAACATAAATTAAAAATAGATATTCCACACTATTCATAGAATTAGATAATTAATAATTTGATGATTAAACCAAAGAATTGAAATTGGGTTAAAAGGTCCCCTTTCCTATTTAGAAACATAGGAGACATACAACCTATGAAATAACGATCATAAAATGAAGATTTAAATACCCATATATTGATGTTTATTACACACATTATACAATCATTGGCAGTACATACACCCCACAAAATGAAATAGTGGGAAATATATCCTGAATCTCATGGGAATAAAAAGTGAGATGAAAATCCCTTATCATGTTGTAATCAATTGAGGAGTATGACCAAAAGTTAATAAAAAAATGATTCAAAAATTAACATGAATATAATGAGAATAATGATAATATATATCAAATGGAAGTAAAAAATATTCCATATGTAATAAATTAGTCGCAAATAACTGAAATCTTATTAAATTATAAGTTAGATAAGAATTCACTTACCATGTGTCCGACATGACTAGTTTGTTCTCTATTCTTACTGAATAATAAACATAAGTTAATTTATAAATGATTATTAACAATGTTAAAAGTTTGTTATTCCTTTTATATCACTTATTACCATGTTATTAACAATATTTAATTATTTAAGATAATAATGGTTATTTTGTGGATATTTGGCTCTTGAGTAAAAAATGAACACATAATAATTACGAGTTGTCCATGTGGTTAAGAATAAATTATATAAATAATTATATTAATGATTTATATATTTTATATATCTTATATATCTATAATATATATGTATTTATAACAATACATAGCATTTGGAGGTAACAAAATTAAATTCCCCATTCATGCATACGGTAAGCCGTACGTACGCATGAACAATACTTTAATTTAAATTTCATATTTTAATTGAATGTGAACATAATAATAAATCATTATATTGTAATTATAGAATAATATGATATATAATTTAAATAAATCCATCCATTATACATCCCACCTATGTTATGAACGAGTCGTATCACTTTGAGGGGGCGGTAGTCTTTACTTCCTCAAATGAAATTATCACGTTTACCCATAACGAAAACTGTAAAGGTATGATATAAATGAAAAATAACGAAGTAGGAAGAAAATATAAACATAATATATATCATATATAAATACATTTCCATCTTAATGGCCCCCCATGATAGGCGGTTGATGATAATTGAACAATCATCGTTTCGGGAGGCTTCAGTTTTCCATCCAAAGAAACAGTATGTTATTTACCCATTATATGGAGGATTGTGAATGTTTAGTTCATATAACTCTCCTAAAGAAAACCTAGAATATCTAAGAAACTGTTTTGGTTATAATATAATGGAAGAAAAATAGTTTAGTGGGTTGGAGAAGTAAAATAAAAGAAAAGAACTTAAGAGAAGTTGGTGCCTTTAAATTTGGGTTTTCTTATTGGTTTGAATTAAAAGGAATACTTGAGGTTCCTTATGCCTATGTTAAGGCTTCTAAGTGGAAGATATAGATTTTGAGAGATTATTTGGGTAAGGTTTTTATGATCCAACGGTCTTGAGAGGTGTGGGGAATTAGTTATAAGTGGTGTCATTTTATATGTGGGTGGAAGGGCTCTTTAAAAATGATTAAAATTTCTGTTTTATTACCTAATTATTTTCTATTTCTAAGGATAAAAAACTATTTATACTCAAATATATGATGACTTATGGTATAAATAAAAATATCCAATAATAATTGGACATTTTTTGGATATTATTTTAATTCTTATAATCTTATTTATTGAAATCATTTATTTGTGCGGTAAACACTACATCATTATTGTGTCACAAATAATAATTTTTATATGATGTATAAAAATTATAAAACCAATACCATTATTTAGTAAATATTATTATATTTCCATAGAATATTTTTATTCTAAAACGTATCTTACATAACACTATGTAAAAATTAATTTACAAAAAAATATTTGATTGGGTCACATTTGTCTTTACTTTAAATTAATTAATTTAAATTGTCATTATCCTTCATAAGTTTCTCCATGGTGTCCCAAAATCGACCAAAGGATGCCAATGTTCAGGAATATATCAACCAATAGGATTATGACACATGTTGGTGTAATTTTATATTATTCTAATAAAAAATGTTAACCTTGTTTACAAGATTTACCCTTTAACCATAATAAATAAAATTTTTACTAAAGTAAATTATCATATTGTCTAAAAATAAAATATTTCTAAATATACAACATGGATATCATGATTCAAAAAATAGAAGCCAATTTTACAAATTCAAAACACATAAGTCACAGAAATTAATTTAAAATTATTTCCCGTTGTGAAAACAAAGGCATGTTTTTATAAAAATTATAACTATCAAAAGATTAAAACTTATTTATGTACAATTTCATAGTGAAATTAATTATAATGACCAAAATTATTTTTAATGGTAAAAACATAATCTAATTACACATTAAAACAAAATAAAAAGATTATATAACATAATAAAAAGTTTGATTAAATGACATTTTTGAATTAAAATACTGTTTTTTCATGATTCATAAAAAAATTATCAAAAAAATACCAAAATATTTTCCAAAGTAAATTTTGATGACCCGATTCTAAGTAAGAATTCTATTTTGTAAAATAGAACATATAAAAGTGAAAAAAAGTATATTTAATGTGTTTTCTTTATCAAAAGGGGGTAACTCGAACTTTTAATGAATATTAGAGTATTTATGCTTAAAATTGGATTCTCTCTTAATTTTCACCAATAAAATATGTTGGATAAAATAAAAACATTTAAATAACATTTATATTCATATTTTTGTTAGTTTGATTCATTAACTCCAATAAAATGACAAGGAATTAACATCCATTTATAATAATAATAATAATATATTATTTTTTAGTACAGCTAAACGTTGTGTGCAACATAAGATATCAATGAAACTTGTTGTTATGTATTAGGTACGCCATCAAACATAGAGTCCCCTTTAAATTTAAATTAATAATTAATTTTATAATATTAATAAATTTGAAAATTTCATATTTATTACATACTAGGGATGTTACAGATATATAAATTGAAATATATTTTAGGTGATATCCTTTTAATAGTAAAAAATGGAATTATTATAAATATATAATATGGTTTAAATTATGGAATGAATATATTTATTAATTAATAGATTAAAAAATGGAAAATATAAAATTTTGGGTGCATTAAAAATGATATAATCTCCACCATTCATTTAAAAGAATTTCCATTCTCCATTGTCTTTACTTTTTTTGTTTTCACATTTAGGATTTTTTGTATTTATCATTGTATTTACGTTTTATCTATATAAAATACATATAATTAATAAAATTGTACAGTTACATAATTGATTAATAATTAATAAGATATTAATAAAATTATATAATAACATCATTTGATAAGAAACAACAATTTTATGACTAGTGCATATAACAAATAATATAGCATTATATTGAAAATGTGTATTTATAGAATTGAAAATTTTAGTTGGTATAAAATCATTAGTTTTTTAATCTTAAATAACTAGTTTTATTAATATAATACAACTGGGAGTTTTTTGACATTGTAAGATATCCTAAACCTAATTTCACATAGTGAAAAATCAATACTGAATGTTTTTTTTAAAAAAAAAATTATAATTTCTGAAATATTAATACCATGTTTTTAAAATTCAACAATGAATATTGGAAATATATAGTATTACATAATAGATACATAAATAAGAAACTAAATTTTTTTATAAACAAATGTTTCTATATATTATTAATATTAATTCCTATAATTTTATTGTAGTGTATAACCTATACTTTTCAACTATCCCAAAAAAATTAAACCATTCAACATAAATAATGTTTTCATGCATAATCCATATTTTTTGATGGTATGAATAAATTAAATTAACAATTTGAATATTTATTTTATATAAAAAATATTAAATATAATGATAATCATAATTAGAAGAAAGAAACAAAACAAAATATTTTTAATTTTATTACTTAATATTAATTAGTATTCAAATTTCAGTTAATAATTTATTTAAAACAAAAATCTATTTTATTAAAAATTTATTTTATTTCATAAATAATATTTTTTTGAAATGATACATATTGAAGAGAATATATGTAGTTGTTGTTGTTTAGCTACTAAAATTTAATTATATAAAGTCCTATATTTTTATTTCTAAATGAATTTCTTAATTTAGATACAACATTGTTTATCTAGAATTTCAACATATATATTTTCTGGATAATATAATTTTAGGTGTCTTTTGGCTTTTCCTTGTGTGAGAGGTATTTAACACATTCAGTTTTTATGTTATGTTTTTTATTCTAATTTATTAATAAAATTCAATTTGTGTTCCTAATTAAGAAACAAATATTGATTTATTATAAATAATAAACTCTTACAAAATTTATTTTTATGTGGTTTATTTTACTGTAAACTAGATATTTTAGATAAAATATGTTTTTTATATGAGAAATATTTCACCAATTATATTATTAACAACTGACGATAAATATGATTAAGAAATGTTAATATTTAGAAGGATTATTTTCTGTTGAAAAAATTTTAAATTTTATTTTAATGTTGTTTATAATAAAGTCTAACATTTTAAAATTTTATTTGGAGATAATACTTTTTTTAATTTTTCAATTCCAATTTTTCTGTGGATGAAATATTTGTTAACATTATGAAGTAATAGATCATTTTTTTTATATTAATAAAATACAGTTTTTACTAATACTCTATGTATTGTATCATTATATGGTTTAATTTATTTATAAAAAAATATAGTTATTTTATTTGAACAAATATATATATATAGTAAATTTATTCATTTGAAAATAATTTTTTTAATTTATAACATCTATGATAATTGTGGATGGTTTCATTTCATGGTATAATTCTATCAAACATGTTTATTTATTACTATTAAATTAAAATCATATATTTTATATAATGACATAGATAATTTTTTTTCACATATATTGTAATATTTCATCATTTATTTTTTTTCTAATAAATTTTTTATAAATTTATGATCAATTAATTGTAAAAGAACATTATACAAAAAATTTATTGATTATATAAAATTTCATAAATAAATGATATTTTTTACATATTTATAAATTGAAATGATTATTTGGATATTATTATAATGTTATAACATAAAAAAATTTATGTGGGGATTCATATTATTTTAATACTAAAAAATTATATTTATAAATTGTGCTAAAAATGTAAAATCCAAAATAGATAATATAAAAAATATTTTGTTAGAAGACATAGAAAAAGTTTAATACAAGTTTGAGAGTCACTTTTAGTGGATTTAACAACCATATATCATCCCACAATCCAATATTTTATTATTTTTGGAACAATTAACTGTTGTATAGTGTCATGAAATCTTTGATGAAGTAAATATTATTCCCCAAATTATCATTCTATACTGTTATTCTTGAAAATACATTTGGTGAAATTTATTTTTCCTTTCAGGATATATATCATGACTAAAACAATGCACTATTAAATATTATACAATCAACCAATTTACTAGAATATTTAGACTTTAATAATTTCCCATATATAGTCCCTTATTCTATTACTAATGGGATGAAATCTAATGGGTGAATAAGTTATCTCAATCGGTCATCCTCAATTATATTAATTTATTACCCACTCAAATTCATTAAATTTCTTTAATAAATATGTTAAAAATATTCTAAAGATTTTTATAGAATTAGAATATCAATATTATAAATACCACTAAAATCGTTCAATAAAATTACATTTTTCACAAAAATGGTTTATCCTTCAATGATTGTTTTGATACATTTTTCATAAAATAATTACATGATATGTACTAAAATAATATTTAAACTCTCAACATGATATTTATAAATATAATAGTATTCTTATTATATATAACATTCCTTATCTTCATTCCCATCAATGGAAAATTAATGTGTTACTCGAAATGATATACATATTACGAAAACTAAAAATGATATGTATAATATTTTTTTCAATATAGTCTATTAATATTTATATGAATCAATCCTAATAATAACATGTTAACAGTATTTAAAATATCATAATACATATATAATACAATAAATTTCCAAAATAATCAAATTCATATCCATATTCATCCTATTAATTTGACATGTTCATCTTAGTTAAGTGTAACCACTATCATGAACAATAATATAAACATAATCAATGATTTAAAAACGTTAAAAACTATATTTAAATATAAAATTAAATAATGATTTATTTTTTATTCTTTAATAATAAATGTAATATCTGAACTCTTATTATTAAATATCCATATATTTGATAAAATTACTAAAATAATCTCATTATTAACTTCATCATTGTGAATCATTACTAAAATACATATAAAATGAAATAAAAAATATAAAAAATATTAATGTATTGATATTAAATTATATAAAATTATATTAGTATGACCCCCAACTATTCTATAAACATTCTTCAGCTCCACTATTATAAAATTAATACTAGACAATAAATCCAAATCAATTACAAAGATTATAAATGTGTATTGGTATGGATAATGATATTTAATATATTATTAATATAGTTGATATTATAAGGACACCACAATAAAATGTTAATTAATCTTTACTTTTAAATGAGAACATACATTATTACACATTGAGGATCTTTTTGGGTTTAGAGGTTTAAAGAATTGAGATAACATACATACATTAAATTCTATATTCATACAAAGAGGACACTATTAAAAACTGCTTCCATTTTTTTAAAATATAATAAATTAAAACATATATCTATATTTATTTGACAACACTCAATATGAAAAATCAGTAATCCCTTCTTTCTCTTAAAATATTCATATCCAGTGATTTTTTAAAAAACATGGGATGAGTATAAAACTCCATAAGGGATATTAAGATAGAATGCTTTAGAAAATTAATAACATAGAAAAATAATAAAATCTATATCACAAAAACCTGAATGTAGAGTATTCTAATGCTGATTCCCAGGGACATATTTACCATATCACTCTTACATTAACCCTTATATATTGACTAACCCTTTAGTCACTTTCCATCACTGGAGTACACAATGCATTGGAGAACATTATTGGGGCTCACCCATCATATGATGAGATATAATGAGCTAAACCCAAATATATCATGATATAGAATGGGCTCAAACCAATATAAATAATGTCCATGGAACATATCATAGTTATAATATACCTTGAAAACATGGGAAACTACTCTTTCTTTTACATATAACAAATTCCTTTTGAAATTTATTAAGGAGACTAATAAAAGGATTTTAATAAGAATGTCCCTTAAAATATAATTGGATTGAGAATTAATAGAATAAAATGGATATGTGTATACCCTCTGAATACCTATAATAGAACCAAAATTCAATGCACCAACAATCTTAATACCACATAAAGGATAAGTAGAACGTAAACCAAATGAATGGAAATTGGGTTAATACTTCCATTACCTTGGGTTATTCACACATCAAATGGGTTTTAAACATCCTTCATAATGGTTAGAAGAGTTTTATTAAGAACTTATAGAAACATATAAATCTTTTTAAAGTCTTAAATGATCATTCCATAACATCATTTCATCATTTATTTATTAGTATTTTGTTCCCTATATTATTTTGGGGTTTTTCATTACATGTTTTCCATGATTGGTTAATAAAGGATATTCTTGTCGATTTGAAGTGAAACTCCTAAATTAGATTCGACAGTTATTTACATATTTTTAGCACCATTAATTATAGAATTTTTCATTTTTATGTTTTATATGAGTATGATTCAAATTATAAATCATTAATGATCTTCGTTTATATCATTTTTGTGGTTCTTTGATAATAATGACCTCATTTTTTCTTATAAATAAAATCTAATAGTACAAAATAATTAAAGAACCATGAGTAAGACATCAAAAAAATATATTATAACATGGTTCAACCGTTAAAATGGGATTTAATTACCAGAATTGAATGAATTAAGGAAAATTGTATCACATCTTCTATGATGTCGACAATTCAACACATCTCAAACTATGTTTTTATTCCTTGAATAAGTGGGAAATAAGTAGAATATTGATGATAAATATTCCATGAAATTGACAACATCCAGAATATAAATTTTTTTGGAGAATTCAGGACTCTTTGGAATGAGGATATGAGTAATGTATAAGAAAATAAATGAACATAGAATAAAAAAATGTAGAAATCCATTAAACAATTTTGCAACATAACACCTATGCAACATGGATTTAAAAAATATTAAGAAGATAGGGGACCAAGGCCCTCCATCCCAAAATAAATCATAATTCCTAATAAATCAATAATAAAAAGGAAATAATAATACGATATGGAATCGTGAATATTATACCACATAAAAGAGAACAAGAATAGAAAAATGAAAGAAGTTGATAATTCTCTTACCTTGTAGAGTAAATCCATAATCTAGAAGGATGGGACCTTAGGGGAATGACGAAAACATTGTAGGACTAATAGGGAAGTATGGAGACCTTATAATTATTATGTATGAATTGAGAATGAATTTAATGAAGCAATAAGTTGATATTTATAGTAAAAATGATAGAATATTTTAATAATATCTATGAAAATACTCATCAGTGGTATTTAGAAAACCATGTTCATAACAATGGTATTTTTACATTGTTTTAGTCTCTTGGGTCACCACACATCTTATTTTACTTTAAATAAGTCATTCAGATTTATTTAATCATTACAACATCTTTAATTATGTCATTAACACAAATAAACTCAAAACTGTATTTTTATTATTCACCAAAAAATCAACTGTTACAGTAAAATCCCAAAAAATTACACTAACCATTTTCTGATGTATATAATTCAAAAATTAAGTCCATTTTTAAAAATTAATATTCTAAATATCATTAATTAAGTTTTTAAATAAATTCATATTTAATTAAAAAATAATCATTTTTATATTTATAACTTCTTTTATATCACATTGAAAAATTATCCAAGATATTGTTATCTTAAATCCATAAGAAAATAAAATTATAATACAATTTACTATTCATTAGGGTATTACTAATATCCATATTACTAATTTTTAGGGTATGCTACAATTCACCAAAAATAAGTTGGTTCCATCAGACTCCAAATAACTTATTGAACGCAATTGTAGATGACTATTTTGCAAAATTCAAAACATATAAGCTGCAATTTAATTTTTAAAGGTTAGTTATAAATATCTTCTAAACAAAAAGTATCATTAATTTCATTGTTCTAAACCATTGGGTGTGACATTCTACCCTACCTCCGGAAATTTCTTCTTCAAAAGTTTATATACTTATTAAACACGTGAGGATACCTTTACCTTATAGAATTTTTAGACTCCAGTGTTGCTTCTTCAACTATGTAGTCACTCAAAAAAACCATTACCAAGTGAATTACATTATTCTAAAAAACTATTTCCCATAGATCAAGAATATGAACAAGTTTCTCTTCATTATAAATGATCTCTTCCAGCTGAACCACTTCTTGTCTCACGACATGTGATGAATTTGGCACATAATTCCTTAACATCGAAACATGAAAAACAAAATTGTGTACCTGATTCAAACATGGACGCAAAGCTACTCATTATGCAAGTTTTCCTACTATCTCTATGATTTCAAAAATACTGATGAACCACAGACATAGCTTCGTTTCTTATAGAAATGCATCACACTTTTCAAATGAGAGATTTTAAGGGAAACAATGTCACATGTCTCAAAATAGAATTCCTTCCATCTTTAATATGCATAACTTCTTACTTCATTGAGTTTTCCTCATGTATTGATGGATAATATTCACTTTCTATGACATCACTACTTATAATTCTGGCCACATCAACATTTTTTCGCAGAAATCATCCCAATACGCCATAGTCTGAACCCACTTCCCATTCAAATCCTAGAAAATTTCCATCTGTATGCTAGAATTAAAACATTTATTATAAGAAAACTCATCTAAAGATAATTGTTTTTCTAAAATTCCCTGATAATCCATTGAACAAGCATGAATCATATCCTTTAATGTTTGAATCAATCATTTTGTCTACCCATCTGATTGAGGATGACTAGTTGTACTAAATTTTAATTTTGTGCCCACTGACTTATGAAGCCCCACTCATAAGTTAATAGTGAACCTAGGATCTCGATCAGATACAACTAAAAGAGAAAATCCAAATAATCTGAGAATATCTTTGAGGTAGAATCAATTAAACTGCTCCAATGACATTGTATATTGAATTAAAAAGAAATGTGATGATTTTTTAGCCGATAAACAACAAACGAAGTTATATTGTTTCCTCAAGAATTTATAGGTAGTTCCATCATTATGCCAAAGTATATATTCTACCATTTCCACTCTAAAACATGAAAATTCTGAATCATCCCCTTTGGTAACTACAGCTCTACATTAAACTATTGTCATGTCAAGCATTTCATGCTCAATTCTACAATATCCCATTTCATTCGATCCCACCTATAACACTGTTGAATGTCTTTGTACATCCTAATACATCCGGGATGAACTGAAAATGAATAAATATGAGGTTCACATAAAAAATCATTCTTCAAATAGGAATCAAAAGTCACACATATCCTTTTTAAAAAATTTGAAACACATTCTAAATCATGATTAAATTATGCAAGATTTACAATTTTAAAAAATTATCGATTTTTTGGTTGCACATGGTCTTCTTTTTGTGCTCACTTTCTTTTGACTGATAACAATGACTGCACTGAAACCTAAATAAAAATAGATTTATTCCCTAAAACAACAACTTTTTTGAGAAAATTCATCAAATCATTAATCAAGGGATCATTTTCTAAATGTAACACGGTTAAAGATGCATGATGCTTTCGACTCAAGGAATCCTCCACATTGATTGATTTTCTAGGATGTAAATTGATAATGCAATAATAATCTTTTATCAGTTCTAGCCATCTTCTCTGAATGATGTTTAATTCCTTATAAGTGAATATATACTTCTGACATTAATGGTCAGTATATATTAGACATTTTTCTCCATATAAATGATGTCTTAAAATTTTCAAATAAAAACCCACAACTTCCTATTTCGAATCATGGGTGGGATAATCTAACCCATGTGGTTTATGTTCTCTTAAAGCATAATAAATTACCTGATAATTATGCAATAAAAAATAACTATTTTACTTCAACAAAGCATCACTCTAGTTGTCAAACTAACCATTTTTGGAAGTCTTGGTCAAAAGTAAAGAATTCAACAATCTATTCAATAATTTATGAAAACAAAAATCACATTCTTCTATCTAAAAAAATTAACATTCATTTCGTTTTACCATAGTTAGCGAGCTAGAAAACTTTGCAATGTTTTTAACAAACCGTCAGTAATATCAATTTAATCTATAAAAAGTATGAATCAATTTAACATTTGTAGAACATGGCAATTCATTAACCACTTTTGTGTAGGAAGGATCAATTTTTTTTCCATCCTTATTTACAGTGTTCCCAAGAAAAGAAATATATTGAAATAAAAAATCACACATGCTTAATTTTCAATTTTGTTTCTTTTCTTTTTATGTTTGAAAAAATAACCCTTAGATGTTTTTTCATGCTCCTCTTTTCTTCTAGAATATGTGATAATTTCATCAATAAATATAACCAAAAAATTATCCAAACTCATTAAATATTCTATTCATATGATCTATGATTATTTTGGTGCATTAGGTAACTGAAAAGGCATAACTACAAAATCATAATTAACATATCTATTACAAAACACAATATTTGGGATGTCTTCATCATTTATATTCAATAGAAGGTACCCCGACCTCAGGTCAACCTACGAAAAATACAATGCTCCCTTGATGTGATCAATAAAATCAATGAAATGAGGAATATGATACATGTTTTTAATAGAAATGTTATTCAAGGATCTAAAATCAAGGAATATTCTCATTGAACCATCTATTTTCTTAACAAACAACACTAGAGATCATAATGGTAATGTGACGGGTGAAACAAATCATTTATCTAATAATTTATGCAACTGAATTTTTAATTTCAGAAGTTCAATTTGGGCTATTCGATAAGGAGGTTTTAAAATTGGAATAGAATTAGGAAATATGAAAATAGTAAAATTAGCCTCTCAGTTAGGAATAATACCAGAAAATACATCGAGAAAACATCCATGTATTCAATTACACCAGGTACATCATTAATCTGGATTGTTCCCTTATCTTAAAAAATAGGAGAAAGATAACATTCATTTCCATCATTATTCAGTTTCTTAGCTTCTAGATATTTGATTAATTGTATGGTTTCATTCTTCTAGACATACTGAAATTCTTTCTGAATAAAAAACATCTTTTACTCTACAATCTATCTTATCATTAAAATATAAAGTTATTCCACACCCATAATAACATTAAAAACTACTAGAGGGAAAAAATATGTTTCTAAGTTAAATATTTTCCTAGACAAGGATAAGAAGAATCTTGTAATTTATTTTTTTCAAAAATATTTCCTCCATGTGTTTATAAAATGAGATCTGACTTCATTTCATGATATTGAATTCTGAATTTATCTAAAAATTTCTCATAAATGACAGAATGTGTAAACCCTAGATCTAACAACAATTTTTTAAAACATGTAAAAACAAGCAATGTACTTGATACCACCACATTTGATGGATAGACATCTGCTGGAGTGGTTGCAAAATATTATAAACATTCCTTCTTCCAATAATTTTGATTCCCTGCTTATGTAACCTTCTTTAGGCAAACATTATAAAATGATCTAATTCAATAGTGTTAACGTATCATAGCAAAGACATCTCATTAGTTTTCAGATCTTTTCCATGTATTCATGAGACATATGTCCAAACATTGTATTACATTAGCATTTCCAATATTTTACAAGACATTCACCAAGATTAGTTTTAAAACACTTTTCACCAGAAGGAAAATTCATTTTCATACATCCAAACTTCATCAATGAGTTCTTCCACATTTCCTTCAATACAAATCACTTCTTTTCCTTTTCATCATGATGAACATATGTTTCAAAAAACACCATCTCAATATTTAAATCATCATCAAAAAGGCTTCTTATTGATTTTAATCTCTCATGAGGATGATGATCATTGAAAAAATGTATTCAATTAACAGTAAAATCTTTTAATATTACATAAAAAATCCCGAGTAAATTTCGGTACATTCCTTGATAGTCTTTTAAAATTGGATTCATATGATGCCATAAATTCATAATCTCTCTACTTCAGTTCCATGAATTGTTTCTCTATTCTGTGTTTAAAATATAAGGGAAAGTTTTTTTTCCAGAAAGACACTCTTAAAATAATCTCATTACAAACTATCAAGATCATCTCTTTCTTTGTTATTATTAACCGGAGACCATCGTTGATCAGCTTCAACTTCCATACGATAAATTCCTATTATTACATTTTGAAATTATGAACATATCATGACATCAAATATCTTTTCAGGAGCATTGACCAATCCTTGGACTAACACTATATATGTAGTTCCACTAAATGATTAAGGATGTTGCCTCATAAATTGCATCACAAAATACTTGTTTCATCCTGGTTGATCATTTTCATCACTAGAATGGATTCCACCACCATTTATCTATTTAGTAAACTAATCCATTTTTATCCCAATCTCCTCGATTCTGATTCCCATCATTTCGAGCTGCAGATTTACAGAGACACCAGCCTCTTAGTGCCTTCCTAATTCCGCTTCCCCGTTTCATCAATGAAAAACCATTTTGTACAAACATAACAAAGATGAAGCAACATGTTAATCTTAAAATTCTATAACATTTCAAATTACCATAGAGTAAAAATCATTTATGTGACTAATTAATATCATCACAACCCCTAATGTAACAGCCCGAGATTTTATGAAAAATATTCTTTTTTATTTCACTAATGTCTAGTGTTGTACGCTACACCAAAAGGATCTTGCACAACACACATCCTTGACTTGCCTTGCATTACACGCAATCGCGACCTACCTCGATAGCGTGTGTAGTACGCAATAACAAGTTTCACTAAACAACGATATGCTATTAAAATGTTATTAAAACTAGCCGTTATGAATAGAAATAACCACTTTTTGAAATTCTGTAAATTTTATTTTTCAAAATGGATTTCATTTTTGGTTTCAGAATATCGAAATTAGCTTAGGGAGAAATTTTGATAATTTTCGGATAACTTTCATATTTTGATGAATAGTGAAAATTACTAAATTTTAAATAAAAACATCTTTTTCAATCGAAATAATTAATAGTGATAAATTATTATTTTGAGTGGTTTTAAAGTATATTTAGAATATATTTTTACAATATACAATGTTGGTCATTGGATGTAATTTCACATTTAAACTAGACATAAACAATTGTCAGTCTTTTGATAGATATTGTTTCTTAAAAACACGCTATTTGTTTTAACAGCGGGATTTAATTATAAAATTAATTAATGCAACTTCTATGATATGAATTTGTTAAAATAGACTTCATTTTTGAATTCGGAATATGAAATATAGTTTAGGATGAAATTTTGGCATTGTTCTGAAAAACATCAATTTTTGATGAATAGTGAAACTACTAAGTGGTAGTTAAAATTTTAATTTCTTCATAAATCTTAATTTTACTGTTTCTGTGAATGGAATTTCAAAATCCTAGAGACACGGTTGATGTCAGTAAGTAATATGTGGTTCAATGAGATGAAAATAATTTTTGGTGAATAGTAACTTTTTACTTTTATTACCACGGTTAAAAGTAAATAGGGTAATTAAGGGTAAAAATTATATTAATATTACCCTAACACATGTCCTAATCCTATAGGACAAGTGTATATCTACCTAAAACAACCTTAAGTGTAAAATATTATCATTTAGGCCCACTTGGATTAGATTAGGTAATTTATTATTAATTTATCTAAAGAAGGGTTAAAATAGTTAAAATCAAAGTTTAATAAGTAAATCATTTTTTATATGGGGTTATACATAAGATAAATTCGACTATAAATATTATTATAAATCTAAAAATATTTCCTACATAATAATATTTTATTTATAATTTTTAGACATTAAATAATTTAATGTATTTACGACACAGTGATGATACCGTAATTATCTTATTAATGAAATATTGATATAATTGATGTTATAAACACCAAAATAAATGTAATTTGAAACTTTTTATGAATCCCAATAATTTTCTAGGTTACTATGATATATTAATGTTGATTTAATCAAATTGGTTCGATCATATAATTCTGTTATGACTTTCACAAAAATCATATATCAAATAGTGTCAAAATTGACACAAAATAGTTTTTAAATAAAATATTATATTATTAATTGTTATTTTATTCCTAAAAATCTATGTTTCGGCCAAATTACTTAGATAAAGATATATATATTAATAATAAACAATTTTGGGTTCATTTGGCATGTTATAGTAAGTGTATTAACCATATAGTGAAAGAAAACAAAAAGACATGGTAAAAGTTAAATTATTTAACTTAGAGTTAAATCTAATTGATAAGGTTAAAATAATACCCTAAACTTTTCTAAATCCTATTGGTTGATAGTATTTCTACCCATCCCCACTTTACCTTCGAAAAAATACCCTTTGGAACCATTATAAACCGAATTTGACCTTAATATAAAACAATATTTTGATATTTTCCTAAGATGCCCCTATCCTCCCTTATAAAAGGACACCTCCTCCCTCTCCTCCTCACACCAATTTGAGCATTCAAACTCGGCCAAACCCTGCCAAACTCTCTTCTACACTTACCTAGTATCATCCTAGAGGTTATGGTCTTCTTAAAAGACCAATTTATTGCCCTAAAAGGAGGTCTCAAAGAAGAACTTCAAAGAAGAGGTAATATCCATTACCGATCCTTTCGAATTTCTTTCTTCTTCAACTTCTTCTTATTTATTTGTTTCATTATGAAGAAATAACATCAGTATCACTAATATACTGATATGTTATTATAAGTATGAAACAACCCTATTTAACCATATATCCATCCTATGGAAAATGAAATCACCGCGCGTGCGTACGTACGGAATACCGTCTCCACGCCGTGGTGTAATCTATTTTCTGCCACAACCTTAATAGGATGGGTATAATGGTGTAATGAGTAACTATGTATGATAATTATAAAGTGATATTGATACTGAAATAGTATACATACACTTCAACCCAATTCCACGACCATGGGAACGATATCATCGCTCGTGCGTACGTACGGACTACCGTCTCCACGACGCGATGAGATTCATTCTCCACATTACCCATTCATGAATGATTATAAAGTATATATAATAATTAATAATGAAATACATGACATAATAATGATACTGGATTTATGTATATTTTTATGTATGTCATCTACTTAATTCCATTCAATTCAATAAGGAAAGGAAAACATCGTTCATGCGTACGTACGGACTACCGTCTCCATGAACGGTGTATTTCATTCCATTTATCGATATATTATATAAATATATATTCTTAATATATATTATATATAAATCATGTTTTACATTCTGGATATAATTAATCATGATCCAAGTAATCATATTAATAATTACAAGTTAAAAACACGAACGACCAATGAGACGATTTTACCCAAAACGCTACTTTAACATGAATTTACAAAATAACGGGTAATATAAAGTCATAAGTGAACCATGTATGATATAATAACAAATAATATTATTCTGGAAGAAGTCAATAACATGATTTAAATCATTATACCGTAGTTTCGGACACTTACAAAGCAAGTCAGAGCTAAGGTAAGGGAAAATATCACAATCTCATTTTTATCCGAGATTTATTTTACTTTGGCATTTAATGGGGTGTATTTTATCATCCACATCCATGTTCCCTCAATATGTGATGTTATTTCCATCCACTTACAATAGTTTAAATCCAATTATACCCTTCGGTGAGTTTTTAGTAAAGAATATGAAAGGAATCTTTTGTCGTTTTTCGTACGAGGTACTTTTTGACTTTTCCGACAAAATTACGAAAAATGTTTTTTTAACTTATATGGCATGAATGGATTTTTAAAAAATTATTTCCAAGAGACTTCCTTTACAAGTTATCATTTTTATTTTTAATCAACTTCTTTTAGTTTATGTTTGTATTACATGTTAAGAAAGGAAAAATGTTTTTGAAGAAGAAATGATATTTTCCTCAAGAATGGAGTTCAAGTATTTTATCAAATTTATTTTCCATCTAAGATAATAAAGGGTTCTGTTTTTATCCCTATTATTAAATTGATTTGATCATGTTGTGATGGAATTATTTTTATGAATTCCTTTATCTTATATGAATTGTTTTATGATGTCATGATTTTTAAGATTCCCATTTGTATTACATGGGTTATGTGATAATGTATGATTTATGATTTTGTGCCACACATAAGAATGGTATCATTATGAGATGGGTGGGACCTATATCTCCCTCCAATGCATTGGGTAATGATTTTATATCTCATGAGATAGACATGGCTGGAACGGTATGTTATACCGGTTCAGTGAAACAGGACTGGAACGAGGGTGACTCGGTTCAGAAAGGGACTTTGTCCACTAAGATAGTCTTGGCAATGAGTATTGACTAACAAGAAATGATTCTCTATGATTATGTGTGTATTCCACAAAGTTTCATGTTTTATGTTATGATTATTGTGATTACATTTCACTACCATGATTTATCCCATGTTATGAAATTATGATCTGTTTTGCAGGTTAAGAGTTCCAAAACTTATGTGCTTATGTATATGATGTGATTGATATTTCTATTGTTTACCCTTACTGGGCATTAGAGCTCACCCTTTTTATGTTTTCTTTTCCCCAGGATATAAAGAAAGGTTTTAGGTATAAAAATAAAAGGAAGATCTTTATGAATGATGTTGAAGATTTTTCACCAGGATTAGAAGATTATATTCCGAGTTTCCAAAGACACTAAACTATTACGATCCTTGTGTGTGTGTTTTTGTTATGTACTAAGTATTCCGCAAATGTAATGTAATTTCAATGTACGTCGGGCATCGGGTCTCTACAGTTGGTATCAGATGAAAAGTTTAGTCAACCTTTGGAAACTAGGATGCGAGATATTTAGTGAGATCCCTAGAGATATTTCTAAGGTATGTCTAGGGATGTCTCTAAGGATAAGTATACGTATAGGTTATAGTCCTAGAATTGCGCTAACGATCATAGAATTTAACCTAAGATGTTAGATATAGAGGGTACTCCCCCTTTATTATGTTGTTTTACCTAGCATGATTTTTTCCTCTCACACTATTCTTTTTGGGATTTAGACGATGGATGGAACCTGAAGGAACCGTGTTGATCAATGCAATGGACAATGCAATGATTGTCCTCCTGAACAAACAAATGTTATGGGAGATGGAGTGCAAAATCTTATTTCTATACTTACACAAGCTATGAATCATTCTGGACTTCCAAATGAGCAGAGAAGGGAACCATATTCTATTGAGTCCTTCATGAGGCAACATACACCTTCTTTCAGTGGGTCTTCTGATCCACTTGTTGCTGAACAATGGATCAGTATTACTGAAAAGATATTTTCAATTCTTCAATGTTTTGAACATGATAAAGCCATCTTAGCAGTATATCGTTTGGAAGGTGAAACTGATCAATGGTGGAATCTTATCAAGAATACGGGGCAAAGAGATGAAATTGAGTCCATGGAATGGGATGAGTTCAAGAACATATTTTTCAATAAATACTTCCCTCGTATTCTCCAAACAAAGATGGAGAAAGAGTTTCTCGAACTGAAGCAAAAGGATGATGAATCTGTTGGTAACTATGAAGCAAATTTTACAAGACTTGTAAGGTACGCATCTGGTATTATCATCCGACCTGAAAGTAATGTTGATCGATTTTTTAGTTGCTTAAAACCAAGTCTTCTAAGGGAATTAGCTATAAGAGACTTCAGTAGCTATGAATAAATTGTGCGTTGTGCTATAAAGGTAGAAATGGATGTTGGTGTTACATATCCATTTCATGGTTTTGAGAAGAAACGAAAGATGGAGTTCAAGGAGAAATCTCAGAATAATCGTGAAAATAAGATGAATGTTTCCTTATGCACAAAGTGTGGAAAGAAGCATGGTGGATATTGTCTTAAAGGGACTAGAAAATGTTTTAAGTGTGGAAAAGAAGGTCATTGAGCAGCTGAGTGTCTAAGTAATGGAAAAAGGGTTTCTAATGATGTGAATAAGGAAAACACTGTAGAGAACGCACCACCAACACTTCAATGCTTCAAGTGCAAGGAAATGGGGCATTATGCTAATAAATGCCCTAATCCAAGGGTTAGTGATGATCAACATGAGAAACCACTAAAGAAAAAGGACAAAGGGAAGTCACATGCGATCACTATTGGCAATGTTGAATATGACAACGATGTGGTGGAATGATTAAGTGTTTATGTAATGGGATTCCAAAATAATGTTGTATCATGGAGTATTGCAATATTTATGTATTGATGTGGTATTCAAAGTGATTGAGATATTTTTGGAAATAAAATGATATGCGCATAATGAAGGGAAAACGACAAAATGAAATGTTTAACAGTATTCATGAGATCATGATTGATACATGGACTAAGTGATATCATGGTTTGAGTATATAGAATTTTGAGGATTTTGGTATGTGGAAAGTGTTAACTTTAAACTGCATTCATGTTTTCACTAAGGTATTCAAAAGAATACATGATTAAGGACTTTGAATGTTTGGAATGTGACCAACAAAACAAATCTTATGATATATGGGGATCGACGATGGTGTTAAATCTCTGGTAATCATTTTCACTATGTTATGAGAGTGGACTGCAGTATTATGAATAAGCCGAAAGATTGGAATGGATTATGTTGGACATAAGTTATTATTGTTTAAGGATAGAAGTTTTTTTCGATATTATTGATGGGATGTTATAGTAATATAGTTTTAGAAAAAGGACAACCTGCAGGAAGGGCGACAGCCCATCACATCGGACAAGGGTGTGGAAATCGAACCCACAATCGAAGTGCGACTGGCCTTTATCACCTACCACTGGCCTACAGGAAGTCCCTGTTTAGTAGAAACTAGTTTTATTATATTAAGCAGTGTGATATATGATGTATAAGTCCATTTTAGGAACTATATATGATTAATCTCACTATAGATCGACTTATGTATATAATTTTTGCTAACCTTTTGTTTGAGACAGATGGAATGACCCGTCATTCTATCACATGATCTGTTAACACTTCACGAATAATAAATTCAACTTCATTTATTTAAGAGATGAAGTGGAAATTGTTCAAGGAATGAACAACAGTGAGATTGTACCAAAATAAAGTAAGTATTTATTCTAATTCAAATTTTCAACTTTAGGGAAATGATCTTGAAAACCAAAAATGTTGTCCTAGTGATCTTATACCTGATGAATCAGATGGTACCTTAGATCGTCACAAATTTATGGATTTGTGATTACTGTCTTTTCCATAGCCATGTTCTCACCACTCTCCATCAGAACATGATGGTTAGATTTCTCTTCCATATCCATATTTTCACCTATGTGGAAACCCAGTAATTAGTTTATTTGGGTAATCTTTACATTTCATACTTTAGTTTTTAAAGACAAGTTTTGGTATTCCTTTTTACGATGTGGGTTTCTATAAAGAATCTTTCGAATAGTAAACCATTTATAACCCCGACGACTTTCGAGGGAGAAATTCATTTTAAGGGGGGTAGAATGTAACAACCAGAGATTTTATAAAAAATATTCTTTTTTATTTCACTACTGTCTTGTGTTGTACGCTACACCAAAAGGAGCTTTCACAACACGCATCCTTGACTTGCCTTTCATTACACGCAATCGCGACCTTCCTCGATAGCGTGTGTAGTACGCAATAACGAGTTTCACTAAACAACGATATGCTATTAAAATGTTATTAAAACTAGCCATTATGAATAGTAATAACCACTTTTTGAAATTTTGTAAATTTTATTTTTCAAAATGGATTTCATTTTTGGATTCAGAATATCGAAATTAGCTTAGGGTGAAATTTTGGTAATTTTCGGATAACCTTCATATTTTGATGAATAGTGAAAATTACTAAATTTTAGATAAAAACAACTTTTTCAATCTAAATAATTAATAGTGATAAATTATTAATTTGAGTGGTTTTAAAGTATATTTAGAATATATTTTTACAATATACAATGTTGGTCATTGGATGTCATTTCACATTTAAACTAGACATAAACAAGTGTCAGTCTTTTGATAGATATTGTTTCTTAAAAACACTCTATTTGTTTTAACAGCGGGATTTAATTATAAAATTAATTAATGCAACTTCTATGATATGAATTTGTTAAAATAGACTTCATTTTTGAATTCGGAATATGAAATATAGCTTAGGATGAAATTTTGGCATTGTTCTGAAAAACATCAATTTTTGATGAATAGTGAAACTACTAAGTGGTAGTTAAAAAAATTAATTTCTTCATAAATCATAATTTTACCGCTTCTGTGAATGTAATTTCAAAAATCCGAGAAACACGGTTGATTTTAGTAAGTAAAATGTTGTTCAATGAGATGAAAATAATTTTTGGTGAATAGTAACTTTTTACTTTTATTTACCACAGTTAAAAGTAAATAGGGTAATTAAGGGTAAAAATGATATTAATATTACCCTAACACATGTACTAATCCTATTGGACAAGTTTATGTCGACCAAAAACAACCTTAAGTGTAAAATATTATCATTTAGGCCCACTTGGATTAGATTAGGACATTTATTATTAATTTATTTAAAGAAGGGTTAAAATAGTTAAAATCAATGTTTAATAAGTAAATCATTTTTAATATGGGGTTATACATAAGATAAATTAGACTATAAATATTATTAGAAAGCTAAAAATATTTCCTACATAATGGTATTTTATTTATAATTTTTAGACATTAAATAATTTAATGTATTTATGACACAATGATGATACAATAATTATCTTATTAATGAAATATTGACATAATTGATGTTATAAAGACCAAAATAAATGTAATTTGAGACTTTTTATGAATCCCACTAATTTTCTAGGTTACTATGATATATTAATGTTTATTTAATCAACTTGGTTCGAACATATAATTCTTTTATGACTTTCAAAAAAATCATATATCAAATAGTGTCAAAATTGACACAAAATAGTTTTTAAATCAAATATTATATTAATAATTGTTATTTTATTCCTAAAAATCTATGTTTCGGAAAACTGACTTAGATAAGGATATATATTTTAATAATAAACAATTTGGGGTTCTTTTGGCATGTTATAGTAAGTGTATTAACCATATAGTGAAAGAAAAAAAAAGACACGGTAAAAGTTAAATTATTTAACTTAGAGTTAAATCTAATTGATAAGGTTAAAATAATAACCTAAACATGTCTAAATCCTATTGTTTGATAGGATATCGACCCATCCCCACTTTTCCTTCGAAATAAGACCCTTTGGAACCATTATAAACCGAATTGTACCTTAATATAAAATAATATTTTGAGATTTTCCTAAGATGCCCCTCTCCTCCCTTATAAAAGGACACCTCCTCCCTCTCCTCCTCACACCAATTTGAGCATTCATGCTCGGCCAAACCCTACCAAAATCTCTTCTCCACTTCCTTGGTATCATCCTAGAGGTTCTGGTCTTCTTAAAAGACCAATTTTAGTGCCCTAAAAGGAGGTCTCAAAGAAGAACTTCAAAGAAGAGGTAATATCCATTAGCGATCCTTTCGAATTTCTTTCTTCTTCAACTTCTTCTTCTTTAGTTGTTTCATTATGAAGTAATAACATCAGTATCACTAATATACTGATATTTAATTATAAGTATGAAACAACCCTATTTAACCATCTATCCATCCTACGGAAAATGAAATCACCGCACGTGCGTACGTACAGAATACCGTCTTCACACCGTGCTGTAATCTATTTTCTGCCGCCACATTAATAGGATGGGTATAATGGTGTAATGAGTAACTATATATGATTATTAGAAAGTTATATTGATACTGAAATAGTATACATACACTTCAACACAATTCCACGACCATGGGAACGATATCATCGCTCGTGCGTACGTACGGACTACCGTCTCCACGACGAGATGAGATTCATTCTCCACATTAACCATTCATGAATGATTATAAAGTATATATAATAAGTACTAATGAAATATATGAAATAATAATGATATGGGATTTATGTATATTTATATGTATGTCATCTACTTAATTCCATTCAATTCAATAAGGAAACGAAAATAGCGTTCATGCGTACGTAAGGACTACCCTCTCCATGAACGGTGTATTTCATTCCATTTATCGATATATTATATATATTTATATATTAGGAATATATATTATATATAAATCATGTTTTACATTCTGTATATAAGTAATCATGATCCAAGTAATCATATTAATAATTAAAAGTTAAAAACACGAACAACCAATGAGACGATTTTACCCAAAACGCTACGTTAACATGAATTTACAAAAGAACGGGTAATATAAAGTCATAAGTGAACCATATATGATATAATAAAAAATAATATGATTCTAGAATAAGTCAATAACATGATTTAAATCATTATACAGGAGGCTCGGACACTTACAAAGCAAGTCGGAGCTAAGGTAAGGGAAAATATCACAATCTCATTTTTATCCGAGATTGTTTTTACTTTGGCATTTACTGGGTTGTATTTTATCATCCACATCCATATTCCCTCAATATGGGATGTTATTTACATCCAATTACAATAGTTTAAATCCAATTATACCCTTTGGTGAGTTTTTAGTAAAGAATATGAAAGAAATCTTTTGTTGTTTTTCGTACGAGGTACTTTTTGACTTTTCCGAAAAAAGTACGAAGAATGTTTTTTTTTAACTTATACGGCATGAATGGATTTTTAAAACATTATTTCCAAGAGGCTTCCTTTACAAGTTTTCAAGTTTATTTTTAATCAACTTCTTTTAGTTTAATGTTGTATGACATGTTAAGAAAGGAAAAATGTTTTTGAAGAAGAAATGATATTTTCCTCAAGAATGGAGTTCAAGTGTTTTATCAAAATTATTTTCCATATAAGATAATAAAGGGTTCTGTTTTTATCCATATTATTACATTGATTTGATCATGTTGTGATGGAATTATTTTTATTAATTCTTTTATCTTATATGAATTGTTTTATGATGTCATGATGTTTAAGATTCCCATTTGTATTACATGGGTTATGTGATAATGTATGATTTATGATTTTGTAGAACACATAAGAAAGGTATCATTATGAGATGGGTGGGACCTATATCTCCCTCCAATGAATTGGGTAAAGATTTTATATCTCATGAGATAGACATGGCTGGAACGGTAGGTTATACCGGTTCAGTGAAACAGGACTGGAACGAGGGTGACTCGGTTCAGAAAGGGACTTTGTCCACTAAGATAGTCTTGGAAATGAGTTTTTACTAACAAGAAATGATTCTCTATGATTATGTGTGTATGCCACAAAGTTCCATGTTTTATGTTATGATTATTAAGATTACATTTCACTTCCATGATTTATCCCATGTTATGAAATTATGATCCCTTTTGCAGGTTAAGATTTCCAAAAGTTATGTGCTTATGTATATGATGTGATTGATATTTCTATTGTTTACCCTTACTGAGCATTTGAGCTCACCCTTTTTATGTTTTCTTTTCCCCAGGATATAACGAAAGGTTATAGGTATAAAAATAAAAGGAAGATCTTTATGGGAGATGTTGAAGATCTTTCACCAGGATTAGAAGATTATATTTTGAGTTTCCAAAGACACTAAACTATTACGATCCTTGTGTGTGTGTTTCTATTGTGTACTAAGTATTACGCAAATCTAATGTAATGTCAATGTACGTCAGGCTTTGGGTCTCTACACCTAATGTTCTCCAAACCATCCATTTATAGCAACTATAAGGACCCGACCTTAAAACATTACTTAATCATGAATTTTAAACATGAACTAATATTATTACACATTGTGGATCTTTTGGATTTTTATTATTAATGAATTGGGATAACATATATACATAACATACAGGATTCATAGAGAGAGTAAAATATTAAAAACATTTTCCATTTTTTTCAAAATATAATATATTAAAACATAATGAATGATTTCATTGACAATACTCTATATAAAACAACACGAATCCCTCGTCTCTCATACAAATCCGTATATCCTTTGAAATTTTTTTTTAAAAATAATGGATTAGTATAAAAATAAGTAAGGTATATAAAGATAAAAATAATTAGTCAAGTCATAACATAGAATACAAATATAACCCATATCATAAAAACTCGAATGGATAATATACTGATGTTTTTTCTATGGGAAATATTTAACATATAACTATTATTTTCACCCTTATATATGAATAAACATTTTGGTTAACTTCCATCTCTTGAGTACCCAATGCTTTGGAGAGCTAAAATGGGGCACACCCATCATATCATGTGCTATAATGGGATCAACCCAACATATCATGAGCTATAATGGCCTCAAACCATCATAAGTAATTTCCAAGTAACATATCAAGATAATAATGTTTCTTGATATCTGGAGAAACCACTCATTCGCTTACATATAAAAAACAAACCTTTTTTAATTTGTTAATGAGTTTTTAAAATTGATTTTATAAAAAATGTCCCTTAAAATATAATTGGAGTGAGAATTAATAGAATAATATTGATATATATATATAAACATTATATACGCATATTAAAACAAAAATTCAACACACTAAAAATCATAATTCTACATAAAGGATAGGTAGAATGTTATCCCACATTCTAGAAATTGGGTTAAGGATTCCTTTAGTTAAGGTTCTTATTAATTCAAATGTGTTTCAAACATCCTGTATAATCATTAAGAGAGTGTTATTAATATGTTAATGAAACATATTTATCTTTA
Source organism: Viscum album (assembly GCA_963277665.1). NCBI lineage: Eukaryota > Viridiplantae > Streptophyta > Magnoliopsida > Santalales > Viscaceae > Viscum > Viscum album. The sequence continues at coordinate 1,600,999,384 of OY728136.1, forward strand.
TAATATTTTAAAAGATAATTTCATTACATTTGTTCACCATTTCTTTGTTATTATTTTGTTCCGTCCATTGTTTGGGGTGTTTTCTCTACATGTTTCCCATGATTGGTTAATGATGGATATTCATGTCGTTTTGAAGTGGAAATACAGAATTTGAATTGAAAGGTTTTAAAATATTTAATGTACCATTATTTATACAAAATATCATTTTGATGTTTTGTATGAGGATGATTCATAATTTAAAACAATTATTATGATCATTTAGATCATTTTAGTAGTTCTTTGATAATAATGACAACAGTTTGTCTTTTAAATTAAATACATGAGTACGATAAAATTATAGAACAATGTATGAGACACAATACATATATTATAACCTGGTTAAAACATAAAAATGGTTTCATTATGAGAAATCAATAAATTAATGAAAATTTAAATCACATCGTCCATGATGTCTTTAAGTCGACACATCACATACATTGTTTTTATTCCCTAAATAAGTGGGAGAGTAGATGAAAAATGATGATTAATTTCCCATGAACATGAGAACGTAAATAAAACAAATGATTTATGGATATTTCATGCCTCTTGAGTAATAGGACAATACAAAATAATAATAAAGTAAATGAACTCAAAATAGAAGAATAATTATGAAATCACATACAAAAATTCGGCAGCCTAATGACAATGCAACATGGTTTTAGAACATATTAAAAAGAGAGGAGATAGGGTCACCAATCCTGAAATGAATCATAATATTGAATATATAAAGAATACGAAGCAAATAATAACAAATTAGGGAAACATTAAAGTTATACCACATAAAAGAGAACTTGAATGGAAAATGAAAGAAGTTGGGATCTTTCTTACACTGTAGAGAAACTCCTAAATAATGATGTTTGGGACCTTGGGGGATTATAGAAACCTTAGTAGAACTACTGGGGAAGTATGAAGGCTAGAGATTCATTGAGGAATAACTGGGAATGAATTTAATGAATGAATGGGTTTGTATTTATTATAAAAGTGAGGGGATATTTAAATAATTTTCAAGGAACACCACATTAGAGTTATTTGCAAAACCATGGGAAAACCCAAGGTATTTTCCCATGGTATTAGACACATGAAAAAAACAAATTAATTTATTGTAAAAAATACTACCAGATTGATTACATCATCATTGCATCATTAATGATGTCATTAATACACTGAAATTCAAAACTGTATTTTTACTATTCACTAAAAAAACAACCGTTTCAGAAAAATCCCAAAAATTTACAGAAGTCATTTTTTGATATGTAGTATTAAAAAATGAAGTCCATATTTTGAAAATAATTTTATATATATCATTAATTATATATTTAATGAAAATCATACATAATTCAAAGATAATTAATTTTAAAACTATAACTATTTTTATATCACATTGAAAAATTAACCATGTTTATATTTTTTAAATACACAATAATACAAAATAACAATAAAAAATACTATTCATTATGTTCATATTACTATTTATATTACTATTCATAAGGCTGTGTTATTGTTCCAAAAAAATTTTGATCTATCAGACTCCAAATAACTTATTAACACAATTGTAGATGGCAATTTTTTCAAATTGAAAACATTGAAGGTATAAAATTATGTTAAAATGATAGTTATTAATATCTACTTAATACAATTTTTCATGCATTTAATTTAAATTTTTTAAACATTTGGGTATTACATTTATTATTATAATATATGTAATAGCATGATCACCAAAAACATATTTATTGTTATAGTTTACTATCATAACAATTACACCTTGTGAACTATTTAAAATTAATCACTAAAATACATTTTATATTATTTTTAATAACACATTTAATTATTATATCATTATTATGTTTTAATTTTTATAAAATAAAATATTCTTAAATTATACATAAATAATATTGTTTTTAATTTTAATTTAATATTGATTTAATGGGATGATGAAAACAAATTGATATTGAGAGATGATTTTTAATCCTTAATTTTTCTTTAATTCACATGGTTGGTATACCTCTTATATTCTTTATTATATCATTAATATTCATTTATTCAAGGAATATGTAGTCCACTTTCATTCACTCCATTTCAGTATTTTTTAATTGATGTGTTTCAATTTTTTTACTAGTTTTATTTCCAACATCATTTTAAAATGCATGCTTCCATTTAAAAATAATGATTGTAGGAGATAAAATTTGAAGTTAAATCCTAATAAAAATAATTAGAAGTATTCATCATTCATTTATTTATTTTAAAAATTATATTTATGTTTTATATCACCATTATATTTTTATTTACTTGTTATATGAAAAGAGGCCACATTACTTATTTTTAAATAAGAAATATCCCACTACCGTGATTATTTGTATATGATACCTTCCATAATATACATATTGAAGCATCAATTGTTCATAAAGTACTAAATCTTATAAATTTTTGTTATTAACATTTTTATGAATTTTATATGTATATTTTTTAATAAATGTATGAAAACAATAACTTTTAATAGAATATCAGTTTAGAATATAATTCATCAATATTTAAATATTTATATATAAAGTTATCTCCATGTTTTCATGTCCCTAAAATATATTTTTATTCTAGTAGTTTTATGAACAGTTTCAATTTTCTTCTATATTATAATGGTTCATGGAAATTTGTTATTTTAAAAAAATATATCTAAGCCTCCAAATTTTTCTAGCATATTTGTCTGTATCAATAGACATATATGATGATTTATTCATAATATAATTTAAATTATTCCATCATCTTTCTTCCTCTAAATAGTTATTTAATTGCTATTTTTTTCATGAATATGAATGATCATTGCCTTGTAAATTTTGAATTTAAATTGTTATAGGTGAAATTTTTGAAGTAGTTCATTCCTCTAATAAACCCATACAATCCTTTTTTATATAGTTAAATGAAAAAGAAACGTGTACATTGAATGAATGTGAAATGCTTCACATTATAATATATCATAACCCAATACAATTGATTAGCCACTAAATGAGGCTAATATTCATTGTTAATATGCATAATATTCATGTTCTTTATTATTTATAAATACCATTTTAAGTCATTTTACACTTTGATCATCATTTCACATTATGATTGTAATTCCTTCTTAAAATACACAATTATGTGGTACGTTTTTTAACATCATTTGAAGTACCCAATGATTCATATAATTTTAAGGAATATAATTATACATATTTTAATTTAATAGTCTTTCTAACTTGATATTCACTTCAATATGAACATTTTTTATTTAAGGATCAATGAAATATTCATAATGTATGATGTAGATATTTGGCAATTAAAGGATGTAATTCTGGAGAAGACAGATTGGACACCATCCCACTGATGAGAATGTGGGGCCCAATATAGAGGCCCACTGAATCCCAAGTTTCGTGGGATGCTAGAAAACATATATAGGAACAAATAACTCCTAAGGATACAATTCTATGTAGGCCTCCATGGTGTCTATTTATTCGGTCCATGTTAGAAATAAAATTCTGGTTCAGATTCTGCGACGCAGAAAAACATCCCACTAGTATAATCATATCTCTGAATCCAAAACTCCAAATGGGCCCAAATTTTAAATGAAATTAGAAGCTATCCTATTCTATAGTTTCTTCTTCTATGTCCCAATCTTATTAGTCCATATAAAATCTCTTCCAAGTGCATCTGTTTGGTGAAGGAAAGTTGGCAGCCACCTCGGGTCAAGGGTGGAAAAATCAACTCTTCCTTACATTCCACCCACCTATGGCCTACAACAATTAATTAAGTAGACATGGACTGTCAGAGGATCAACACAAGGGATAAAAAATTCCTATTTAAGGCAGCGGTGTTGGAGTATTGAATAATCATTGAGCTTTCTTACATTGTAATGTTATGCTACGGTTTTGTTGTCACAAATTTTTTTTCCAAATGTAAGTTGTTTTAATTCATCCATGTTTCGTAATTAATGTTATTATTCTCTTATTATTGTATTATTATCCTTATCACTTTGATACTGTTTGTTAATGGTGAGAATTTATTCACACTAAACCTTGTGAAATTATTCACACGACGGTGGAGTGATCATTTTATTTTTGTTGTTTTCTTTACTTCTCCATTTCCTCCTTCATGAGTATACTTTTTGCTTCCACTGAAACCATGGGATCAACATAGGGATAACCCACTTATGGGTTGATCCAAGGGAGTATAAATGTGATCGATTGGATGTTATTTATCACAACATTAATGTATAATCACTTCTTTAATTGATATTTTTATTTGATTATTTTTAAACTCCATCATCCTTGTTAAATTTAAGGCCACACACTTCAAGAGATAATATAAACCACTTCATTGAAGTGATAAAAATATTGATCCTTCATATATATAGTTGATTAGTATTAAAGAGTGTAGTTATTAAACCAGTACGTTATGATGTTGTTTTATCCCCTTAAATGAACCCATCTCAAATATAAGAAATTGAAATCATTGAAAAGGAAATACTTCCAATCCACCACGAGTGATAACATCTGATCAACTCATTATTTTAAATATAATTCACTTAAATCTATTAGTATCCTTTAAAACCATCTAAAATAAACCCATGTCGGCCACTTAATATCCAAATATAGTCCTTAGAATGTACGTGTCAATAAATTACTTCTTAGATCTCTGTGGATTTGACAACCCAAGCTGGACTACAAGGACTGTTCTACCTTCATCTCTTGGGTAAATTTGAGCGAGATTCATATTTTGGCACTGTTTCTGGGGACCTAAGTAGGTTATCATAGACACTATCATCTTTTTTTTCAAATATACTTCTCTTTTCTCACCCCTCACTCCTATGGAAGTCAATTTTGATCAAGTCCAAACATGGGAAACCTATGCCCACTTTGATCACCCAAACTCGTGTGTGATTTACAATGACCATCGTAACTTCTACATGTGGGATCGTCAAAAACCTAATGAACAACATTTTTTTACCCTTATGATCCAAAAAACATCTCAATATATAATGAGCTTCAATCCCCAAAAATCCAATCTGAACACCTTCCTGTGCAATTCCAACAAATTAATTATCCACCTGAAATAGACCATGTTTCTCAACCCCTTTACCATCATGATCCACAACCATTACCTGGAAAATTGTGTAAACAAATGGAGAAAATTAATTTTTAGGTTTTATCATTGAGGTTAGAAATAAAAATCATTAAAACTTATGAGGAACACATCCCTACACCAACGTCCCTTCCATAACCTTATGTGATATTTCTTATTTCCCAAAAACCCGACATGAATTTATTGAAGAACAAGCCTTTCGATTTGGGATAGATGAAGAGAAAAAAGGAATTGTTTAAGGGTCTTTAAATCAGGAGGAAATTGAATTTTTGGACTCAAAAGAGAAGAATTTGACATTGTGGATTGAGTCTACTAAGTATAAATCCATTGATAAATTTTCAAAAACACAAACCATTGAACCATTGAGAGAAATCACAAACATTGAGTACATACCCATTCCTGAAACTAATCATTCCAATTTGGTGGATCAATCTTCTTTTCCAAAGGATCCAATATTGTTTTGAAATTTTGAAAATGAAACGGAGTTCAATTAAACATCCCTACCTATGCTTGAATGTTTTATCCTACCTAAACTTGAATAAAAGGACTTTCCATCCACCCTCAAGTTTCCATTAATTGGGGATAGAAAAAAAACATTCAACTGTAAAAATTTCTTATCTTGAAACCAATAAAGAGGTAATTATTCATAATGTCTTACAAAATACTATAAAAGAAATTGAATCCATCATTTCTGATATTCCTTGGATTTACCTGCTCATTTTAGAACATGGTTTTTTGCATGAAACACTTTATAAACATAGAATCAATTTCAACCTAGTAGAAGTGGTGAAACATGTGGTCCTTAATGTTTTGAATTTTAGTATTTGAAATTATGGGGGGTTCAAGTCTAGCTAACGACATTAAACAAAGTGCTGCATGGGAGGAAACCCATGGTTTTCAAGTTTCCTATCATTTTTTTGTTTTAATCAACTTTATATTTTAAATAGGATTAATTAATCATTTGTCCATTTAATAAAATATAGGATTTTGACATGTTCTTCTATTATGAGTATGGATGGGTACGAAAGGGGAGATTCATATTCATCCGTGTCACGTGGCATGATCTTTGAGTAATTATTCAAAAATTTTAAAAGAAGGCAATCAATCATCAGTTTATTTTATTTTATTTTTATGTGTTTGTAGAGTAAAATAATACTACAAAATAAAAATAAAAATATAATAATTATAATAAAAATGGACATGTTTTGGATCATGGGTCAAACCACGTGACAACCGGCGAAGCCATGGGGGCTCGAACCAAGGACTGAAGGGAGACAGGGGCGCACGATTACCCCCGAGCTCTGGCTTTTTGTGCTTCCTTATTCTATAATTTTTATATATATACTTATATTTTACATTATTTATTATATAATTATATATATATATTGTTTTGTTTTGTTTTGTTTGTTTTTTTTCTTTTTCTACTAGGAAACTCTACAATTGACATGGATATCAAAGGATTAAAAGGGAGTAGCAAGAATTTCAACTTGAACCACCAGGTGACTTCATTCCATGATCCTCATATTTCAATTTCCTTTTTAAACATTCATTCTCTACCTCTACCCCCTTCTAAATTTTAATTTCATTAAACACTGGGGATAGTGTTATTTTCTATTGGGTGGAGATAAAATAAAAAATGATTTCATGTAAAAAAAATTAATGATTTGAAAAAAAATTGTGTAAATGGAAAGAAAAATTCCTTTAACTTTGAACATGGAAATACACATTGAACACATTGAGACTAAATATCAAATAATTTGTCATGACTTGATTCTGGTTTTAATCCTTGTATAATTTCATGATCATAGTTTTTTGAAAGTGTGGTTGTCCAATGTGATATTTCATCGTTTATATTTTCATCCAAATAAAAAAAAGATCACAATGCACGTCATTTGGATAGTGGGGTATTAGTTTGAGTTCATAGGTTCCCCCAAATAAATAGAACAGGTTTGGTGATCATTTTAGTTTTAATATGAGTATTAAAAAAATTTAAAATAATAAATTTGTGCATAGAGAAATGAAATGACCTAATGTGTGGCTTTCGAAACATGGGGATTGTGAATCCATAGTTGTCTGGCCCAGAGATAGTAATTTTATTTCTATTTTTGGTAATTTGAATTTATTTTGACTGAGTTAACATGAGATGATGCCCGATTATATGGGCTTGACTTGGTGCCCAAAGGTCATTGAGCAAGGGAGTCATCGGCAAAGTCTCACTATAGGGGTTGACTCATTTGAGTGCAACTTCAATTACCATGGAAAAATTGCCAAAAAAAATTATGCAATAAAAAAAGGAATACTCATCGTAATATTGAAATGTGATTACACCTAGACCTTCCATCATTTCCCCCTTGAATAGAAATGAACCCCCATGTCAATTGTGATGCACAACACATCCTCATACATAATTGATATTGGATGAAATATGGCAATGAATTTGAACAAAGGAATGGGCATGGGATTTGGATCTGCTTATGAAACTATCTTGTATTAAAATATTTTGATGGGTTTCACGATTGTTTCGTATAAGGGTTTCTAGTAATTATTGTGTATTAAAATGTTTTACGAAAATGGAATTTGAATTTCATATTGTTGAGATATATTTTGCTCGGGACTAGAAAAACTCAAGTTGGGGGGTGTGATTAGACACTAAATGACGCTAATATTCATTTTTTATATACATAATATTCATTTTCATTATTATTCATGAACACCATTTTTTTTCATTTTACATGTTGAACATCATTTCACATTATGATTGTAATACCATCTTAAAATGCACTATTATGTGGTATGTTTTGGAACATCATTTGATGTACCCAATGATTCATTTAATTTTAAGGAATATAATTATACATATTTTCATTTAATATTCTTTTTAACTAGATAACCACTTAAATATGAACATTTTTCATTTAAGGATCAATGAAATATTCATAAACTTTGATGGAGATATTTGGCAATGAAAAAAAGAAATTCTGGAGAAGACAGCTTGGACACCATCCCACTGATGAGAATGTGGGGCCCACCATACAGTCCAAATGAATCCCAAATTTCGTGGGATTCTAGAAGTCATGTATAAAAACATGTCATTTTTTTGGATCCAATTCTAATTCGGCTTCCATGGTTTCCATTTACGATGTCCAAGTTAGAGATAAATTCTGGGCCAGATTCTGAGGCCCAGAAAAACAGCCCACTAATATGATCATATCTCGGAATAAAAAATTACAAATGAGCCAAAATATTACAAGCGGTTATAAGACATCCGGGGCACCATTTTCTTCTTATATTTCCCACTATGATTCGTCCAACTAGAAGTTATTTTATGCACGTCGGTTCGGTGAAGGAAATATGGCTGCCACCTCGAGTCAAGGGTGGAAAAATCAACTCTCCCTTACTTTCCCCCCACCTACGGCCTTCCACAATTAACTGAGGAGACTCGGACTGTTGGAGACTCAACCCAAGGGCTCAAAAATTATTATTTAAGGTAGTGTTGTTGGAGGATTGAATAATTTTTTAGCTTTCCTGATATCAATAGCTAAATTTATGGGCTTCAGATATACCTCACACACCTTTAAAAAGCATTTATATTTTATACATTCACCTAGTTATATTTTTTGGACTAATGAACACACCGTATTTTTTTATGGACCCTATTAATCCATGTTTACAGTCATATTTATATTCATTAGTGAATGTTTATGATAAAAAATATCATGTTTTATTCATGCTCCATATAAAACTATGAAACCTAGATTTATATCCTTTAGTATAAAATAAGTGTGTATAATCACTATGATAATCTCAGTAAATGAATCTTCAAGATTGAAAATTTCATCTTCTTTGGTCACAACTTCTATGATTAAAGAGTTTTAGTAGACATAGATAATTTGATAGATGTATTGTCCTTATAGAATCCCAAGAAAACCTTTGACATTTAGCGCATCTTAGATATTTATGGATATTATAAATGAATGAACCTATATTTTACACATATTTTAGTGTATCATACATGATTGATTAAATACGAAATCCAAAAATATAACTAGGTGAATGTATAAAATATAGAATGCTTTTTATAATGGTTGTGTGAGGTATATCTGAACCCGATAAATTTAGCTAATTGATATCAGGAAAGCTAGAAGAAATTTATTCAATCGCTCCAACAACGACTACCTTAAATAATAATTTTTGAGCTCCTTGGGTTTGAGTCTTCCAACAGTCCTAGTCTCCTCAGTTAATTGTGGAAGTCCGTAGATTGGGGTAAAGTAAGAATGGATAGTATATGATTTTGAGTCCTCCCTTTCAGTCTTTCGAGGTGGCAGCCATATTTCCTTCACTCGAACCGACTTCATAAAGATCTAATTTGTAAATTAGTAATGATTTAAAGATAAATTATTTTAGATAAGTTGGATTAGATTTTGAGCTTTCCAACAGACCTGTAATGTGGAATTAAGTATCCAATGATTGGAGAAAAAAACCCAGATTCATGATGTTTATAAATGATATGACTAATTATATCTTATATCATTATTTTCAGATATTCGTATTGAATATCAAGAGGACCATGGTCAGATAATTAGTAAACCCTTCGCAGTGAATTATACTCTTCTAAAATTTTTGAGGATGATGATGATATATTATATCATGATGTCTTTTTCGTGAGGGAATGTATTTCAGCTGATGATAATAGTTTTTATCAGAAAATGGATGGGGATGATACCTTTTTGTTCCATAGGTGATTATGTGTCCTAGAATACATTAGAGTGGATTAGATGTCTAGATTCCAGGAATTCTATTAGAGGATCACCCCAGTGTCTCCAAAATGTGTCAAGAAATTTGATGCAAGTATGGGCAGCTTGTTATTAAACATGATATTGTTGACATTATCAATATGTGTTCCAAAGTTCAGTAGTATAGCATTTAACATTAGTTTCTGAGATGTATTTTATATCCATTTTCAATTATAGAGTAGAAATGAGATTATGTTTCAATGGATTTAGTGACTAGTTTACCCAGATAGAAACATGGAAGTGATATAGTATGGGTTTTAATTTAAAAGTAGTTGTAGGTCACATGCTTCTAACATATGCAACAGACCTTCTTAGTATATGATCTAGGAAGGATGATCATCACATATATTGTATATCTTCATAAATCTCCACATTCTATCATTTATGAACAAGATAGGCATTTCACATCGAGGTTCTAAAAGGGTTTTTTAAATGACATGGGTACACAAGTACTTTCAGGAAACGCCTATCATCCAAGGGTCTATACACATCCAGAGCATAATATTCAGATTCTAGAGGGCATGATGTAATCATCTGTCCATGAAATTGGGTGTTCTTTGGAGAAACACATTCCTCTTTTCATGGTTTCTTATAATTAAAATTTTCTTTCAACCAATGAGAGGGATATTTGTGATGAATTATATGGTCAGCCTTCCCAATAACCATTATGTAGGATTGAGGAATGTGACACATCTATTCTTGAACCACATCTCATTCATGAGACTACATATCTTTCCTAGTTGATATGAAATATCAGGTTGACAGCTCAGTACGAACATTTTTATATTCCCTGCAATGTTGATGACCTCTAGTGTTACTGGTTGGAGATGGGGTTTTCAAAGAGTTTCACCCCATTTGGGCCATAGAATAATTCAAATGCTGGGTAATCCCTCAAATATTTTATTCGTCCCTTAGAGGTAGTATAACAGATCAGGATAAGAATGGTTTACAAATGTATTATAAAACCATGAGACAAACAATGATCCTTAAATATTTTGGGGTGAAGTTAAATATTTTCACTCATTTATCAAAAATAATTTTTACTTTTTCTCTTATTTTTTATCATGGTACTCTTCTGGTATTCTACTCCTATAGGTTTTTTCTCCCTCAATAGAGTATCTCTATTATTCCCCTCATCATAAATAGAAATAATTATCTATGGGAATTGCTAGAATCATTATGTTTAGGCTTGCCACAATCATACTACTTATCTTAGATTCCCTTCAAATCCATCACTCTATTTCGTTATAGTATTATATTCCCAATTTTTTGGGTATTATATTTTTTCTTATATCTCTTCCATGAAACTTCAAATATGAGTTTGGAATTAAGAGTGGAATCATCTATGACCATGAGGTTGGTGGACAGATTGTTTTCCATTGGATTTTAGTTACATTATACATTTGATTTATTCAGAACACTTCATTTAGTTTATGGACTAATTTTTATTGATTTCACCATGTTCATTTTACCCTTTCACATAGATTAATTTTTAGTTAATATTTTGAATATTTCATAGGTTGGGATCCAGACTTTTGAACACCCCTTGGCTGTAAAATATTGAAATGTACCCATGTTACCAATTTCCAAATTTATCGGAACACCTCTCTATGAGAATGCATGGTTTTAGAAATATAATTTCCTTTAATAAAAGAATATATATACATAGCAACCACTAATTTGTCTCTTATCCCTGATTAATTAATTATTTTATTATATTATCATTTCCTTCAATGACAATGAAACATTTCTAAGGTGATCCTTACGATTTATCAGTTAAATTTTCATGTTTTAGTAAATTCAATAGAATTAATTAAATTGGGGGAATACTCTAAATGAATTTCCCCCTTTTAAATGGAAATGATGAATTAATTCAAATGATGTCATGAATATGACATATTTATATGATTAATTAAATGCATAACATCAAATGTGACACCGTAATGTGATTTTGATTGACTAGTGAAATTCATTAGAGGGTTGTTTTTAATGTTATAAAATCATAATATGACCATGAATTTTATAATTTTTTATTTAAATATTCATTGTTAATTGAACACACTTGGTGTATTTGATATTTTATTTTTATATGGATGATAGTTTATGACTCATGTTTTATCAAAAAAAATGATTATGCTATGATTATATATTTGGGAAGGATAAAATAAATGGATTGTAGGAAATTACACATGACATTTATAATTATAATAATCATTTATAGAGGATGTGTATGATGGTAAGTGGTGTTGAGAATGTTATATAATCATGACCCCTTCCATCCATTGTGGAGTATAGAATCTTGAACCAGTGATACAATATTGGAATTGGAATTGGGAATTTCATGCTAAATTCCATTATTATTGTGATGCAGAGTCATCTCACTAACTATATTAACTGTTGTTTTATGATTTCTATCAATCTATTTGTATTTATAGATCACACACTATTTCTTTGGATTATAGGCTCATTAGACTAGTCGTGGATATATATGTTATTCCCTAGTGTAGATAGTACTCGTATTCTAGGTATATGATCACATAAATCTTCACATACATGGTTTATTTTGGTGGATAAAATATATCTCAATAAAATAAATAAATATTAAAAATATATATTATGGTTGTTAATACAATACTTCTAGAAATAAGAATATACAGGTAGACCTGCCATGTGTCCTTTTGGAACCAAAGTCGGTAGGTTATTTTTTTTATCATTTCCTTCAATTTCTATTATTACATGCACACTGTTTATTGATGAACAATACATGTGTAACACATAGTCACCATTAATGATGGATGACTAATAAATTATCTTACACCAAACTCAGGATACATTTTTTACAAAATAATGTTATATGAAATTAGGTAATTAGAAGTGGAAGTGCGCCGCTACAGAACATTAACATGCATTATCATTGTTTATAATTTTAAAGAAGATGACCTGGTATAGGCTCAAGACTCATGGTCCTATTATATTTTTTTTAAAATTTTATTATTTTATATAATTATTGTATCTACCTATATCCCATATAAATTATTTCATTATAGGAATAAATATATTAGAAACCACCATAGAGGCTTTTATTTTATCATTAGTTGTTCAATTATATTATTCATTGACTTCATTTATATTGTTTTATCTATTTATGAATTTGTACTTAATATATTCTATCAATTAATATTATTATTCCAATGTTGACTATATAATTTTGTATATGTTGTTCCACTATGATTGGATTGTATATTTTCTCCATTTTTTCACCTTTACACCCTCACAACTATTTGACCACCTGTGAAATACAAGGAGGTTTGCTTGAGGGCATGTGACCCACCGTCAAAAGGAACATGTTATGTTGTTCATAGTTTGGTTGGTTAAATTATAATTAATTGATTAAAATTTTACTTTTAAATATTGAGTTCTTCGGTGCATATATGGAACCAATTTTTTTAATGCAATTGTACTACAACCATGTGAACTACGGGATCCTAGATCCTCGGTTGAATATTAATTGATCGGTAATGTTAATTTAGTAGTTTAGATATTTAGTTATAGATTTGATTGAATTGTTATTTATTGGGTTGTGGATTAGGATACATGGGGATGAACCTACATTTATTTTAGTTTTTAGATGATTACTTGGGGATATTTCATAATTTGAGCATTTTCTATGAGTTTTTGATTTCATGATTTTCTCTATTGAACAATTTCTATTGTTTGATGGGTCATGGATACCTAATGGGGGAAATATGTTAATGAACCCATAATTTTTAGATTTATGTACTCACTAGATGTTATTTTTCAAGGGTTCTAATAAATCATTGATTGATGTTGTTTGACACCAAGATATTTTAAAATACCACTAATTTAATTAACACATATATCATGTAACCCTAACACTAACTGAACCCTGAATTATTGTTAATAAATAATGAAATATATCTTGAATCCCATAAATTTTTTATGAATTAACAGGACAAAAAATTATTATATAAATATATATAAATTTCATTCTGAATAATGTTGTAATGGTTAATTCAAATGAAATAATTTCATTTTTTGTGTTATATTTTTATACATATATAATTTGTTTTCTCAAAAAGTTGTGCATATTTATTTTAATAAGAGAACATTATACTTAATTTATGACACATAAAAAAATTTAATTTATAAAATTTTGTTATATAAGAAATAACATAATTTTCATAAGGAACAATTTGGGTATATTATAGAAAAGCTTCAATATATTGTAAATAATGAAAAATTTTAATTTTAGTAAAAATCTTATTTTCCGTTATAGTTTTTATACTTTCATGTTTTATTATAAAAATATTTTATAATTTTATAACTTAATTTTTTTAATAATAATCCAATTAATCTCATTTTAATTGAAATTATTATGGTATTTTGTTTAAAAACAATGTTAAACACAAAATTAAAATATTTTGGAAATATATTTTTCATTTCATTTTATAGATTTGATTTTGATGTTTTTTCTATAACATGTAATAATTGAAATTTGCAAAATTGATCCCATATTTTTCATCATAATGACAAAAAATGTTAGAATTATCATCATCATTTTGGTCATTATGAATATAAACTGTGGTAACTTTTTACAATCTCACTGAAGATAAATCTTCTAATTAATGTCTATAATAATGTGACACAAATTTTAAAATATTTATATAAGACATAATTTATTTCAATTTTAGGAGATTAATTTGACTCTAATCATCCAATTATTTAGTAAGTCGAAACATCTTATCAAATATTTTTAAATTATCCTTAACATTATTTTAAATTAAGAAGAAATCCAATAATGTCAAATTATTTATTTTGATATCAAAATATATTTTCAATTGAATAATTGTATGTATGAGTAGTTTTAAATTATTATTAAACATACAAAACAATATTTTTGTAAAGATTATTTATTATTTATTTTATATGATGTAATTTTTTCCTTAAATTATTATGCAATGTCGGCACAGATCTCCATGAATAATTTTAAAATAAAATAAATTAATTTTAAAATATATAATAATAATAAAATATTGAGGAGTATTTCTGTTCATAAATTTTTAGGATAAATATATTCTATTGGTATATTATTATAAGATTATATTCAATATAAATTATAGTACTGATATTTTTTAATGTAAATAATGTTAAATTATTTATAAACTAATTAAATGGTATTTTTTGTTAAAATATATATTAATAAATGATTTATGATTTTGAAAATTAAAATTTTTATCCATGTGAATTTTATTCATTTCATTAATGTATTCTATTTTTAATTTAGGTGTAAATTTATTGTTTTTGGTAACAAGATATACAACAAAATATTAAACAACAATATAATTAATATATTTATTAATGTGGTTATCCATAGTGTAAACTAAGAGATAAGCATTAGAACATCACCCAATATATAAATATTATTCTATTTGTTAATTTAATGTCAAAATTTGAAGTAAATTATATATATATATAATTTGATTATCATATTTATAAAAATTTATTTCTACAAATTTAATGAAATATGTAATTCATGAGATTCCTATACCTCACTTACAAAAGAACATATCTTTCCTTCCCTTACTCACACATCGTGATCCACATACCACTAATTAAATCAATAAAAAATTAATTATAAAATACATAGAAACATTACAGTGGTCATGGCCTTCTTAATATCCCATCCTGAAATTCTACAAGGATATATTAAAAAGGTTCCTCAAAGGGGATTTAATCATATTAACCGAAATTTTTCATTTTATTTCTTCTTATACATCCATATATTTTGTTGTATACAATTACATATTTTAACATACTTGTAAACCATATAATTATATGTTATTATGTATATTGAACTACAGTATTCATATTTTTTTCCCTCAAATGGTAATGAAAACATAGTTTTTGTGTTTGTGTGGACTACCAGCACCACGAAGCGATATGTTTTTTATATCAAAGTCTCACTCAGATAATTATAACGATGGAAATAATTTATATATATATTTTTACATATATTATTTTTAATCAATATTGATAATATATAATTTATTATATTTGAATAACGCCATATGGAAAATTATAATGTCATTCATTCCTACTTTTTGACTACCAAATCCACAAGGATATGTGTTTGTCTTTTCATAAAAAAATATAAATTTTAAATTTAACATATTTAAAAAATTATTAATGTAAATATGATGGATCAATGAATAAATTTTCCACGATTAAATTACTAATCTCATTGTTAAATTAAATTAAAATCTCCACAGAATATCAATCGTTGTAGTACAATGATTAATAAATTAAAAAAATCATTAAAAATTAGAATAAATGGTTGTAATATATAGTAATATACAAGGTAATAGTTCTAAAAATTTAAATTCAATAATATATGTTTTTTAAGGATCTAAAATACCTTAATTAAATTTATATACATGAGGAGTGGTATTCCCTAATTTAAATCACCTTAATTTGTTTTCACTTCCACTTCATTTAATATTATTTGTAATAACATTTAGTAAAATAATAAATTAAGGTATATGTGATTTATAAATATTATTTTTATTTTCATTAAATTATTAATCGTAATCAACTCATATATTAAATTAATAATAAATGGAAATGGTCCTTGTACGGATTATTCCTCACAATACACTTCCATTAATAAATGTCTCTTATTATGCACCTACTTCTATTTATTTGTTATATAGTATAGATAATAATATATTACATAATTAATGACTCATTTATCATGAAACTATAACTTCCTTTAATGTTTTTAACTCATAACAAATTGTTTTAAAATATTAAAATATACATGTGTTTTCGTTCCCTCAATTTCAATTCAATATGACATAATTAATGTTATAAAGCATTAGTATTATAATATTGAGTTACTCATTCATCATAAATTATTATTATCAAATTATTTCCTTTAAATTAATTTTTAATGATTCTTGTTATTCTCCTTCTTTCAAATATTTTATGATATAATCATTACTCAGGTTATAAGGGTTTCTCCTCAAAAATATCATTTTTAGATAAATTAATTGAATAATAATCTTACTTCAATTTTTATAGTGTATATATTGAATATATAAATATAATATCATGAATCACTTTTACATAATGTAATATTAGTTTTCCTATTTGTTTTTTCCTATCAAAATTATTGTAGATTTAAAATTATGTAATGGGTTATTTTATGAAAGAAACTATTTATAATGTTTTTAACGTCTTTTATGAAATATAATATTCTATATTCGTTATATTAAATCAAATTTTCTTATCCAAAACAATTAATTTATAATCTTAATTTCAATGATATTTAACAAAAATTTAAAATTTTTGTTGAAAAATATTTTATATTTTTCTATAATGGAAAATTTTCACTCTCATTAAATAGTTTTGAATAAAATGATTATTTTAATCTTTGAAAAAATTAATATATTTTACCACGAAATTGAATATTATTAATATTTAAGAACATATTACAAGATTCTATGTATATTTTCATAGAGTATGATATTCATAATTTTTTTTGACATTTTATTTTTAATCATCAAATTTGATAAGTAATTTACCTTATTTCTTAATTTTTTTAAACTGACTACAATATATATCAAAATAAAATAATTATTCATCTAATTCACAAAGGATATGAACATATGATACCATTAACATATATATATATAATTTATTATTATTATGTATTTATGATATTGTAAATAAATATGATTTTCTTTCAGTGTTATATTATGATATGACACTTCTAATTTAATTTATGTATCCCTGTGTTTTATTCCATGATATGTTATCAACCATTATTAATTAATAAGAGATTATGGATTTAATACAAATAGTTAATTTATATGGTTTGAAATTGAAGGATGGTCTAGTTATTTGCCCATATTAATTTGATAATGAAATATATTTTACTAGATATAAGATCTTTCATTTTGAGCACAATTTTTGTTCCACCTAAGAGATGGTAGAGTTAATAGATTTTATATTACAGATAGGAGACAACAAATATTTCTAGTTAAAGGATACTCCAATGATCTAGGAATTATCATTCTATGTGATTCAGAGATGAATATTCTATGTTTCTAAATAACCATTCTATATTCATTTCGTTATATGAGATATAGTTGATCATTTAAACAATGATTAATTTCACACATCTCATGATTATTATCAACTATAACTTTTTTATTGAATTTTATTTTATTCCATGAATAAATATTTATGAATTAAATTTTTATGTTTATGAATTATATTATTTTATACCCACAAAATTACACTATGTCTATGTAGCATTATACCATAATTATCCATGCTAATAGAATTTATTTTTAAATTATTATATTTATCATTACTAAGAATATGAAGCAACATTTCAAATTCTTTCTATTTTAATGGTTTTTTATGATTGATGTTAATAAAATTTCATATATATTTATTTCAAATATGAATCGGTTTATGGGACATTATATAGACCTAATGATGAATATGAAACAAGATAATAGTGGTAAAAATGAATAGACAATGACATGTGTTTTGTTATTACAACGTTATTAAATATCATACAAAAATAAAAACATAAATGGTACTTTTTTATATAATGGATTTGATAATTTTATGTGATATTTGATGGGATTTATAGTTAGTGTCATAGAATTGATTATATTACATTATAGAATCAGATATTTTATTGAGAGTTTAACTTAAGTGTTGTTGACACCATCATGGTAATATGTGTTTTTGATTGATCGTATGTTCAATTGAACAAATACAACTTATATGATATTTATTTAATTGGATTTAAATATAATTAATAATATTCTTGTAATTTTTAATTAGATTAATGTACATGTAACCCTTTAATATATTATGTTGTCTAACATTGTGGATTATTTGGGGAGAATGGAATTTTATTTCTGTAGATATAAGATGCAAGTTACTAGATAACCTATAATGCCTAAATAGTCAATAATTTAAACTTTATTAATATTATGTCTGATATATATTTTTTCATTTATGGAATGATAAAATGTGAATATTTAGTTATATTTTTAATTTTCATGTGTTGGATGTACTATTTCACTATAATAATGATTATTCATTATTGGTAATTTTATTCATAGTGTTAATTTTTTATTTAGTAAATACAATCGGATTATGCTGTTTTTATTTTATATATTATATGATCTGTAAAATGTTGATTCTTTATAAATTTCTAAATATTTATCATGGATTCTTATAAGTTTTCCTAATTTATAATAGAAAATTTGAATCTAGTTAATACATGGATCTAATAAATATAATGTCATTTATGAATTTGAATAAAATAAATAATTGAATTACGTTTTTTAATAAATAAGTTATAATAATTTTTTACCATTATAAAAATTATACTAATTTTTTTATCATATTATGTTCCCTTTTAATGATTTGACGGTCTTCAAAATTCTATATTGATTTATTGATTTCTACTCATTAAAATTTTCTTCTTCATTCATATTATGGTTATCAATGTTATATATTAATTCACATCATTATAAAGTCCTTCAATCTCACCACAATATCCATATGTTATGTCCCCCCACTTTTCACCTAATAGAGAACCCTATTATGTGTCACTATAGATGAAAATAATATTTCCATTTTCTTATATTCAAAATCATGTTTTCTTATCCCAATTGTTTATTTAGATATTCAATATTCAAATTATCAAACAATAAAACATGCATTTCTGTGCTCTAGTAGAATATTTGAGGACTAGTTTTATCCAATTGAGAAGGGTGATTGTATATACCAATTATTCTGATTGAAAATAATGATCTATTGCATATAAAACACATTACATCGAGCATATATGAACTAAAAATTAATATTATTTGAATATAACTAATATGAATGATCCTATTAATTTTTTTATTCGAATATTATTAATCAAAATATGAAATATATATTTAATAGTCTTACTAAATA
This sequence comes from Viscum album, assembly GCA_963277665.1. Taxonomy (NCBI): domain Eukaryota; kingdom Viridiplantae; phylum Streptophyta; class Magnoliopsida; order Santalales; family Viscaceae; genus Viscum; species Viscum album. Next base: position 1,601,019,339 of record OY728136.1, read on the forward strand.
ATAATATATTATAAAATCCCTATGAAATATACACTATATAGTTTTGTACAATCATTTTAGGGAAAAAATAAACTTTAAAAAATAGTATTCATATATTCTTGGGATATAGTGTTAAATATAATTTATATGAATATTAGTGAATTTATTGGTCTAAAATTATATGAAATTTTTAATAATGATAAAAATTTATTCTTAAGGTGATATTTTTTTTATTCAAAAATATTAATTTTTCAATGAATACTAAAAAATTGATATTTTCTTAGCATATCATTTAAATTAAATAAAATTTAATATCCCAATATGTATTAAATTAATTTTGAAATTCAATTAGTTTTTTAATGAATCATTATCAAGTTAATTTCATGGTAATTGAAATTATTAATAATTTTTTAGTTCTATTATAAATATAAATTCATTTTTCATTAAAACAGTGTATGTACAATTTTATGGGTTATTTTAAAATGATTTATAACATACAGATGGTTTGAATATGATTAAACATATTTAATATTTGAAATCAACAGGTAAAACCTTCATAATTAGTGGAACATTATTTTTGGTAATTATAAACTATTAATATTGAAAATATGTATAAACTTGTTAAGGTAAAAATGAGTTATTATTGTTGAATAATGTGATATTGATTATTAAATCGATATTACACTTAACATATTTATGTATTATGATCTTAGTTCATTGTAATCATTATCTATTATAATATATAGGAACTTTGGGATATTTTCCTTTTATTAATGGTGATATTATGTTTTTACATAAATAAAAAATTCATCCTGTCACAATAATTATTTGAAATACTCTAATAAATTTACATATGTATAAAATAGTTTTTTTATTTTATAAATGGTTATTCTAAATTAATATTAATATTTATTATTGGGGTAATTAATTGTTAATTATGATAGGAAAATTACCTGATAGTCAAACACAATATCAACATTATCCTTGTTTAGTCAATAGGGAAATAATTTATATAAATTTAAAACAAATAATGTAATACATTAATAGTATGTTGTGGTGATCTCAATATTTCAATGATAAATATAATTTATTAGTGTTGCGATAAAATATTATATTCAAACCACAATAATCGCTGCCAATTTTATTAATCTATATTTTTCATATAATTTAGAAAAATATAGTAATGATGGTAATTGTCATATATTAATTCAAAATTTGATTTAAACATCCAAAAATAGTTAGTTTCAAAAAATAGATTTCGATATGGATTTTCATATAATAAATTTTCTATTTAGTAGTCACTTTTCTATACATAATATTTTTCATTCCCCTAAAATGTAAAAAAATTGACATCACAATAATACATAAAAGGTGTATTTTGCTTTTAAAAATATGAGTATGTTTTATAACATCACCTAATAATATATTTACATAATATATTATGATAATACATAGAGTAATCCTATTCTGATAATTTAAATATATCAATTTAGTTCCATATTATGATGAATATTAGTTTAAATTAATTTAACATCTATTTTATTAAATGTTTTTTCATCGCATAACTAATAAAATGACTCAAATACTCAACTCTACTTCATACTTCATACACATAGTAGATAGACCAAAATATTTCAAAAAATTATTCATATATTTAACAAAAATAGTTAAGAAAAACTGGTATTCCTTATATACCGCCCCTATAGTCTTTATGGAGGATCTCGAGTTGGATCCTTCAAGTGGAGGAAATCATACTTATTAGGGATTTTTATTTATCATTTCCCTTAACCAGTGTAACTAATTAATAACAATTTAATCATAAAAAAACTGTTTCTAATTTATAATGAGAAATTATTTAATGTACTAAAATAAATAATTCATCAATTAGTTTCGTCAAATTGCAGAATAAGAACATCATTTGTGTCTACAAGTGGACTAAAAATTCCATGGAGTGATGTCTTATAACTCTGTCACCACAACTAATTGATTTTTATTATGAGTGATTAAATATATATACTTATATACTATACTCCTGAAAATATAATTTTTCTAAATTGATAACTTATCATATAATTTATAACCATTTCATTGGTAGGAAAATGATAACATATTTAAAGCGTATTTGTGAATTGACACATTAATGTAGTGATTTATAAATTTTTTAACTTATATCATTCATTTATATATACTAAATTGTATTTAATCAATGAAAATTTTGACAATTTATTTATTATTACTATATTATAGTGGGAATAATAACCTCTTTTACCATATCCAGCTACTAAATTTATTTTTCAATTATAACCTAAACGTCTTGATAGCAATGGAATGTACATAACCAATTGTGTAATTGAATTTATAGTAATACAATACTAAATATAAAAATTAATATATATAGAAAATATAATTCCAAAATTAACTATTTAACAAAATATTATTATATATGAGTCAATGGATATTTATATCAAATATTTACTCGATTTAAGGGATTTCTTAAAACAACTTCCTTTAATTTTTTAAAACATATAATTCATTAACTTATTATGACAATAATATGTGTAAAATAAAATCCTATGTTTTATATGAATTATTTAAACATGATTTTACTATTGTAAAAATTTAAATCATAATTTTTTTGAATAATTATTATCATAAATGATATGATATTTGAAAGGATTATTCATCATATAATTGTTTCTTTAAGACATTTCTTCAACTATTTACTTAATGCATTTCAAAAGTATTATCTGTTACCTAATCTAATATTATATCTTGAGTTGCTATTATATCATGATCTTTAATGTTTCATGGATTTCTGTCACATCATATTATTTTGATTCAAAATTTACTAAATTTACAAGGGTTTTCATAGTCTTAATATCATTACATTGATATGTAATTATTTTTTATTCCATGTATTATATATGGTCTTATTATATTCTATTGATTATTTTTATCATATTATTTATAGAAATTATTATATTTTACAATCATGTTTTATTCCTCCATTGAAGGGTTATTTATTCCTTTCTTTACCAATTTGAAGTGGGCTTTTATCTAATGATTCTACCATTGATACATGTTTCTATTGAATAAGAAATATTATTTTAATATAGTCTATATATTAAACATTGAAATAAAATATAATTGAACCATTAATAAATTTTAAGTTTTAATTTTTTATTATTATTTTATAACGCTATTTGTTTTCGAGGATCAAAAATGGGGTTCTATTTAAGAACATTATTGTAACTATTTTTTGATGAATTTTAAGGGAAATATACCTCCACGTTCATTATCATGTTTAATGAATATTAATTTATAAACATAAATGATTATATAATGATATTATCTAGGATTCTTGACCTTGTTTTTAATTTTTAAAGAAGGAAATATCATAATGTTTTCACCATGGTTCACAATTAATAGTACATAAAAAATAATGAAATGATTGTTTCTTTTTAATGGTTATGGTAAGAAATTATTTTAACAATGTAATCACCATAATTTTATTTGAAAAATAAATTATAATAATTGTGGTTATTTAAAATTTAAATTATATTTTATTTATTATATGAATATATATATATTTTTTAAATGAAATAAATTACATGTTTTTTTGAATTTTTTCAATGAAATAATTTATATATTTTTAATTGAACATTCATATATAAGGAAATAATATACTAAATGTAATTAATCACTGAGTAAATTATCAGATGATACAAGTCACTTCTTTTCTATTAGTGGTTTATGATGATTATTTAATGACATTGTATGTAAACCATTTTATTTTCATTTGGAAATTATACAATGAATGTTTTGGTGAAATTACCAAAAAAATTATTTTTTAATGATATAGTACATGGAAATTATTATTGAAATAATTATTGGGTATTGATTTAAAATACATAAAGCATATAATCTGAGTAATGGAAGTTTTTTTAGTTACAACCTTCTAATGATTTCAACAAAAGGCATAGTACATTGTACATAAGATTCATATATGATAGAATGAAGATAGGTTACACCTAAGAGACAATTATATTTTCTCATTATATATGAATCAAAATAGATGGAATAATTAATCAATTATAGTTTACTCCAAAAATATATTGTCATTATTATTATATAATATTCTGTTATTATTGTTTTATTTTATAGAATACAAAATTATTTTTTCAATTCACGACTTATGTTTCATTGGATCCTTTAATAACAGTTTGTTTTTATCTGATATATGAATAATATGATATATGAAAATAGTATTATGATGAAACTGTATTCAATGATTCATGATTTTTTATCTAAGATATTATTTATAATAATACTATTATGTTATGGTAATGAATATTGATTATATCAGTATACTAGTACTATAATACTATGCTCATAGACTAAAATCAATTTTCAGTAAATGTGTTTTAACATATTGATAATATAATAACTCCAATACTATATTTATCATTTCTTCTGTTTATAATTATAAATTTAAAAATATTTTTGTCGATAAGAATTGATGATTGAGTAATGTTATAGGATATTTTGATGATGTACTGTAAAATAATAAAATCATTAAATATTTGAAAAATGTTCACTTGTAAAAAAGTGTATTATTATTTATGTATTTTTCTAACTATCTAAAATCATAAAACATGAAGGTGTATGTGAATATCAATGATCTATAATTTTATAATTTTTAAATTAAGTGTTGTATGGAGGTACAGTTCCCAGAAAGTATAAGTATTTTGTTTTTATCATCATATTATAGTGTTTGAATTTTGTTAAATTTATATGTGGTTCCCTATTTGTAATTTTTATATCCAATAGATAAAACATATAGATGTAGATTCTACTATGTCCACTTATTGGTCATTGATTTATTGATGACTATTAGGATTTCAGATATGTTATTAATAGATCAATAAACATTTAATCCAAATATTAGATCATTGTATTGGGATAATTGGGATTTAATAGGTTACACATTTTCATGATAACTCTTAAGGATATCCCATAGGGTCCCGTATTCATGAATTTTTAATTTTTATAAGTTCTATATATCATACATATTCCATCTTCATGTTAATTTTATCTCATTTTGGGATGATACACTAGCTATAAATCAAAAATTGGGGATATGAAAAGTAGAAAAAAAATCTCGAGAGTAAAAATAGATAGTATGATCTATGGCTGTACGAATTATATATGTTACACCCATGTTTATTTACTAAATTATAGATGTTTTTAGTTTTCAACTTTATAATAAAATCAATTATTTATGCAATATTATTTATAATATATTGTATTATCAACGTTTTTGATGGAATAATTATATCTATTTCCCACTATAGATATTTTTATATTGATCTATATTAGCATAATTTTGTATCTATTCATGTTATAGAATATTATTCATTGTTGAAACGATTGAGACATAATGTTTCATGATTGATATAGACAACTCATTTGGAGTTAGAAAAGAGGGCTAGAGCATCTAGATAGGTACATAGTAAATGTAGCTTCTGCCATATAGTGTTCAATATTGCTTCACTATTTTTCATACTTATGTACCACATATATATTTTATCATAATGTTTGTTAGTTTTATTATATTAAAAAATAATTACTTTTTAAAACATTAAAATTAATAACATATAATATAGTATACAACCTTCTGATTATTTATAGCGACTATTCAAATTATTTCGGATGTCTGTCTGTCATAATATTTTTTACATTTATTACACTCTGATATGTGGGTGTAGCCCCTGAATATAATAATTTAGACCACTGTAATTAGTTATGTATAAATTTATTGTGTGGAGTTGTGATTTAGGCCTTATGTAATATTAGATCAAGTGATGTGAAGGTTGAATTGGTTTATATCTTTATAAAATGTTAACAATAGTGTTTTTGTTATCATTATTTGGGATGTTGGTAGACATGTAGTTTTCAGATGATCCATCTCATTTAATATAACACTGGAAGGAAAGTAATGAAATATATTTTAAAATAATGGCGTGGTATCTTGATTGATTTATTTGATATTCATACTCATAGTTTTTTATGGTTTCCTGATTTTAATATGGGTGATCAGTTGTCTATATAATTTTTTTATTTATTTGGTTTTACCACAGAGACCATTGTAAAAATACTAGTATTAATTCATATTTTTATGATTATATAATTAGCATCACGTATTCCCTTTTTAGTATAACATTATCAATGAATGTGTTAAATTTTTTATTAAGTAAGAGTTGACTATTATGGTGTATTTTGATATTGCTCAATGATATAATTCTGGATATAAGATTCATAATTTTTTTTTTATAATTAATCATTATGTGGTTATTTGGAGGAGTGTTCATTTTAGAAGAAAATGAAATCCCAACATTTATGGATGTACAATTCACATATTTAGTCAGTGTGAGTTCTATAGGATCTGATTGTGTATTGATGACAGAAAATATTCCAGATATGTTTTCAAAATTAGATTCGAATTCAACAGTTTTTAGGTGGAGGTATTTGAGTGTATGTTTTTTTGATACATCCTGATAGGGAATTATTAGATAAATGTGATTCTATTATAACTTTTTGTTATGATTTATTGACTTAGAGGGGCCATCATTATGAACTCCTGGAAGAATGTTTCATAATAATTAGGTGGATGCATGGTTAGACTTCTTTATTGTGTGTCATTATTTTTAGATGCGGAGTACTAAAGGTTAACTAGTGTGTAATAGATGACTTTTGTGAAGAGGATGTTGAATTCAATATAGTTATTATATAATCTATCGTTAGTTTTAGTTTCTAGGGTCATATGAATGATTTTTTTGTTTGTGTTGAGTAGGTATTTGAAACCATCATGTTAATAAAACCCCAAGTATTTTATCTTAAAATTGCACTAGAACTTGGTCTTTTTCCTAGTTTCATTTTATTAGTTGACATTTGTGAGTTTATTTATTTCTTTTTTGATCATTGGTAATTCCATGTTGTTTCTATTGTAGTGTCTGTATATGAGATAATACTCAACCAATATGTTAAATGGAGCCTTTCCTTGTCAATCAGACCACATTCCTTTGGCTTTTATCATTATTTATAATATAGTAAATTGTTGGTGTAAGTGTTTTTTGTGCTCTAAAATGTATAGTTTGTCTATTTCATTTTATTCAATACAGTGATTGATATATCACTGAACATTGATATTGGTGTTATATTATGACGTTATGATGTGGGTACTCCCATGGTTGGGATAATTATAAAAATGAACAGTTTCTTACTATGACATTGGAGTGTCTATGTTTGGTTATATATGGATGAATTTGGTTTCATAAATAATATTATATTATATTTCAAATGTATTATTGTATGGATTATAGTTGTTTCATTATGTTCAATAATGTTTATGTGCTACACTCATACTGAAAGGATTGTTTGTGTCTCAAAAACCGATGATGAGTTTTATAGGATGAGTCTACTTAAATAGATAAACAAGTGTTTCAAAAAAACCTTGAAGGCGGTGCATTGGAAAACACATCAAAAAATCATTTGATACTTGTTTATAGTTGTTCAGGTATTGATCAATGGAATTTTTGATAATCAATAGGAAATTGCCAATATCTTGATAGTTTTGGTTTGTGATATCATTTATAGATTTTTATGTTTGATCAATGAAAGTTATTTATAAGTTGGATAATTGAGTAGTCATGGTTTATCAGTTTTATTCCATATAAGGACTCGTAGGGGTAAAAATCAATTTTGGTGTGGAATTTGATACACTTAGTGACATTAAAGGTTATAATAATTTGAATTAATTTCAATTTTCAACCCAAAGAGAGTTATTTTCATGAATGAGGCATATATTCAAATTCATATTGTTGGTGCATCTTTTTGGAAATTATTTTTTTTGAATATTTGAGGCTCATGAGGTAGATCTATTATTCTAGTTAATCTCTAGATATTCCATTGTGAGTATGTAGTTTTGAGTATTTTAAAAAGATAAAGGTAATAGTTTCTATATTAAATGAAATACATATAGACCGCATAAGGTAAGGGTTATTTTTATTTTTTTATATATCACAGTAATGTTTTACTTTATGAACATGATTTATTCAAAATATAAAAGTATCAATGGTATTAGTTTGGTGTTTTAAAAAGTGGATTTAGTTCCATTTCTCAGAATATATGCATGGTTTTAAAATTATCTATCTAGACCTTGGGGGAGGGTTTATCCATGTATTTCATTGAGTAAAGTTGGAAAAAAATTAGAATCATAAAATCAACACATTGATGATACACTGATTTATTTAAAAGTCATAAATAACTATTTCCCCCTTTCAGTCATTTACATTTTTACCTCCCCTTTGGATCACTTCCAATGAAGAGACCTTATTTTGTATCCTATAATTTTTGTTCTTCCTATACCTCTATTATAGAATGGTATCTAGGTTTTCTGTTACATTTCTAGGTTAGTTTATTCAACTTATTTCCCTTTTATAACATCCTTCCTTGGAGATGATTTTAAATTATACAGAATATGATTTCTATTATTATTCAAATGACGCATTATGTAATAAACTAGCACCGAAATAGACACCCAATGACATGGAATTATGTTATCCTAATATTTATTCATTATTCTATAACTCTTCATTTTTCAAGGTGTATGATGAAAGGTTGAATTTTAAAAATTATTTTGTTAAGTTAAAAGGAATTTTTTATTAATTATTGGTTACCAGTTTTTCATTTTCATTTAAATTTTAATTTTTGGGGGATTTGGTATTCTATGGATTAATTATCATGGTTATAGAATGTGGATTTTAACTGATCTTTTTTACATATCTACACCTATTTTAATTTTATTTAATAATTCATAATTACATTACTTTAATAATCGAATTTGTTAGTATGGAATGATTCAACTTCTTAGGTTGTGGAAGTTCTTGATATCATTTATAAATAATTAGTGGTTCTTAAGTAAGAAAGGTGTGGGCCATAATTTTGCAATGTTTACCTTTTTGTTGTCATATAATTCAAATTAATTTTTTCCATGGGTTTTAAAAATACCCATGTGGTGAGTTTTATTTATTATTATGACGTTCCTTCACCATCCATTCTATATGGAAAGTTTTGTATTCATAGGACCTTGATTTATTGATTTTTTTATTAATGAACACAAAATATGTCATTCGGTTAGGTATATAAGATGTGATTAGAACATTCATGGGTTTCATAGTAGTCATTAAAATGATATTATTTTTGTACATTATTCCTTTAAAGGAACTCCATGAGAGTGGTTTGTAATTGTGAGGCACAAAGAAGCATAGTGTACATGAAGAATTTAACTGAGATTTTTTAGGAATTATAATAGGATCTCCAGGAGGTATTAGATTCAGATCCACTATATGATATTTTTTAAAGTAATATAGTAGAGGGTCATGAACGGAAGGAGTGTATAAACCTTCGAATTCCATAGGGTTGTTTTTTCATGAATCCTTTTGTATTTTCATGGATTTCAAGAATAAAGAATTTATTGTTTGGGAATATTGGGATGTCATTTATTTGTTAATGTATTACTTTGTGGTTTCATTTATTGGTTTTGATATCTTTTAATGATTGTATATTTATTTAGTTCCTTTAGGTTGGGTTGCGTTAGTGGGTCAACAATCATAAAATGGAGCCATTGTGTTTGGAATGAAGAAGGTATTAATGGGATATATATGTTTCCATTGTGGATATTTTGGTGATTTATTAGAATTTTTTATTTTGAATATCCCATTTAAAAATTATATACATCCATGGGGTGATGAGAAATTCTAGGATCCATTTCTATCTATTCAAAAGTTTTTATAATAAAAAAAATTATATATTCCCCTATAATAGAGTTTTTGCATGTGATATATATTGGTATATAATGTAATAATGGAATTATCCATCATAAGGGAATGTACATATAGAATATGAAGAGTTTGACAATCAATACATAGTGTGTCTTGTTTATAAAATATCAACATATCAATATGATTATATTTGGATGGGAGATAATTAATGGATTGAGTGTAACATGAGAATACCAGTTAGGTTTTACTATTGTATGATTTTTATATGGGCTATATAATATCCAAACTATTGATGATTATGGGTTAATAATTGATTTTTTAATAGTTGGTTGATTGTTTCAAGAGTTGGGTGTGTTTTTCTTCTTTATGAATTGGACAAGGATGATGACGTACATCTTTCATAGGATTTGTTTTCGATAGATGTATATTGAGATTTTTATTGGATTGGTATTTTTTGTTGGTTAGGATTAGGTTCTCTCCCCCATTGGACAACTACTATTTTCAAATTAACCCTATAAAGATAATTTGTAGAATATATGATGGCACTTCTCAGGTTTAGTGTGATTAATAGGCTATAGTTTAGTACATCTAGATGCTGATCACTATTGTTTAGATATGTGGACTGATGGGATAGTTTTTTTGACATCCACAGAGACCAATAGGGTAGTTTATGCTACTCGTTTACATATATCTAGAGTTTTTCTACAACACTATGGATATTATTGAAATGTTATTTTATGTATACAAGTTTTTTGTCTAGTGTTCATATAAGATATTTTACACATAAGGTTATTGTTGGATAATTGTTCTTTGGTGTATGAAAATGGTTATTCTAGGAGGCATGGAAGCCAAGTATTTTCTACCTTTTATAAATAATAAATATCCTATTTAGGTCTATAGAATATACATGTTTTTATGTGGTGGGCTCATCCACATTCAACAAATAAACTCATGCGGGATAGTGTGATGGTAGATTTTCCACTAGTGTTAAAATAAATATAATATTTTATAATTTGATGTTTAATTTAACCTACACAAATAATTTTTTTCCTGCTCTGTTATTATTTTATTATAAGGTAGGTAATGTCCCTTTTGGATTCAAAAATTTGGATAGTGGATTATATGTTCACTATTAAGGGTGGACAACAAATATTTGTTTCCCTCTCATATATTTGAACATCCATGAACATAATGACCCATATATTTTTAGAACATATATCATGGTCAATGTTGTTGAGTATCACTATTTCTCGATCATGTTGGAAGAAACATGTAGAGTTTTATTATCAATCTAGAGTAGTTCAATATTTATACATCAGTTTTGCAGTACAAAATGATGTTATATGTAAATCCAATTTATTTTTTCTATATTTAAGGCTTTATATGTGATTAGATCTGTGGGGGATTGGAATTTTTTATAGAATAAAATGTTTTATTAATATTACATGAATTATTTAATTTAATATAGCCTAAAATCACCATGTTTATTTCGGTTTTGAAATATGATTGTTTGTTTAGTAATTTGGCACAGATTTTCACATTTACCATATGGTATAGTCAATCAACTGTATCATTTACTCCCTCATAAAGGGTAATAAACCTATGATATATTATTAGGAGCATATGAGGCATTATGAAAGATTTAATCACATTATGTGTTTGGTCAACCTATGTTCATTCATCTATATCAGTATGCGATGTAATTACACATGGCCATAATTATGCTTGCATTTTGAATTCAATCACCCGGAAATAATTTATTATTTCCCATGAAAATATTTATTACATAAAACTAGGATTCGATTCATGATAAATTGAAGAATTACATTGATTTATTTAATTAAATTTTATTTCCTTATATATTTATACATCATCTTAATTATACAATCAGTTTTTATATACCATTTCTCATACTGTGCAATATAGATCACCCTTATTATATAAACATTTTTATAGAAGTAATTATTCCATTGTTATTTAATGAATTAAAAATATTTCATCAAATATAATCAAAATAGATATTAAATATATATTATTACTAATTTACGAAAACTCAATATTAAACAAAATGCACATATTTTTTTAAAAAAATTCCACTATACATAGAACTATAAAATCTAAAATATGTATTCAAATATATATTTTATTATTAATGATGTATTAGTTTTTATTCATTTATTCATAAAATTTTTAAATTTAATAATAAGAAAGTTAAATTAAAATTTTTAGTAATGAAATTTGTGTACTTGAAGGTGTCATATAATTAAAAAAAAATAAGTAATACTGGAGGAAAAAAATAAGAGCCATATAATGTCATATAACATATCACATGGGCATGAAACAAATCCATTATAAGCAATATAAATAATCAAGAAGATAATGAATTCATTACTTATGGTGACATAATATATTATTTTTGAATAGATTTTCCTTTTTTAAATGATATTACCAAATGCATATCCTTATGATAGGAAATATACATTCTATAAAAATTTTATGATAAAATCAAAATATATATGTTATGTAATAATAAAATAAAAATGTTTTTTCATCTAATGTGTCCAATGTGTTTAGTTAATGATTATTTTTAATAATTCTAATAACTAATTATGTTTGAGTCATTAATAATATAATATAAATGATAAGGAATTTAATATAATTTCAACATTATTTTTCATTAAATAAAAATAAATATTAAAATTAATAGTATATGGATTGTTAATATTTCTAAATCCGTAAATCCAATGGATTTCATTATAAACATACATCAAAATGATGTTGTATATAATACTGTTATAAAATAATGTCATATATTTCTCAAATCAATGAATATATTTGTTTACTGATGTATTTACATTGAAAAAATTAATAAAATTTTGTATTCATTTTGAAAAAAAAAACAATTTGAAAAAATATTTCAAAAATGAAATCAATTACTATGTTTGAAAAATTAATCGAATTTTCATTTTAGTGATGTGAAAATTTATATCATAAGATATATAATTGTTGAAAATGGATGGAATTATTCGATATATATAATCAATAATGTATATAATATGTCAAAAATGTATCCATAATTGATGAATACATTTTAGGATCATTTTGAGAATTTTATTACATATAAGAAATATCTATGATATTTTGAAGACATTTTTCAAATTAAAATAAATTAATAAATTAAGGGGATGTATAATTTCAATACCAAAAATGAAACATAAGATAAAATAATTTTAGTAAACTAAAAATTATTGTAGAATGATTTTTTCACATGGAAGGTAATAAAAATTTATTTCAACATAAATTTTTAATTAAAAAAACTGTAAAAACGGAAAAAATCACTATATTGATTAATTATATAAAAAATAGTGGAAAATTACATCATTGAATTACTTAATAATTTATAAGGACATTATTAATTCTATTAAAAAAATTATCATGATGGAGGGAAATTGTATTTTAATAAGAAGTGGTAGGAATAGTTTTCTCAAATGTGAAATTAATAATCCATTATGGAAATATAATTGTGAAAATATTTTTTAAACTAAAAAATTAATTGCGTATAAATAAATTACAAGGGACATGGAATGGTGGATTATAAATATTTCTAAAATATATTATCATCAAAATAATCCACTATTTGGAAATGAAATTAGGGAACATTATTATTCATCATTAATAACATGTTAAGAAAACCGTTTTAATGAGGGAGGTTGAAATTGATCACTAAAAACCATTAAATAATGATATTCATTATTCAATTCCACAAATAAGATTCATAAAAGAGTATTCCAACAAAAACATGAGTATAACAGTAAAAAATTTCCCAATGAAAATAAATTGAAACTGAAATGACATACTATTTTGTCAATTTTGAATGAAATGAAACTGAAGGTTGGATAATGAAATAGAAATTTTAATCCCATTAATGAAAAAAATGGATATATGTGATGCGTATGTGTTATTATATTCATATTAAATTTTAATATAATGGTTGTTATTAAATAATTTTCATAGAGTAAAGTCAATAAGACTAACTCTCAGACTTATTCATTCTAAGATCTATGTACTTATACAAGTCATTTTAATAAATTAAATATCATAATAAAATATTTCTTAATATTACTCATACTTATAAACGTATATAAACATACTTTTCTATAATTTGTTATAAAATATAATAGGTAGTTACATTTTTTCCCATTAACAGATGTAATTAGTTTGGATATCCTTTTTGGATATTAATTCTATAAGGGATGATGCAATTAATTATGAATTATAAATTAATATTCTCTCAGTAATAAATTTTTGGATAATAATGGTTTCATTTATTTAATTCTAAATTTATATCATAATAATTTATTACGATTCATGATGGTAAATTAAATGATGGGATTATTTGGATTTTCTTAAATAATTGAATTTTTTTCCAAACAATATATATATTACTATTACTCCCCCATATATCATCATTTAAATGTTATTTATAAGTATCTTTATTAATATGTTTTTATATTTTATCATGATTAAAATTTATTGCAATGTTGGTTTTGTTGGTTAAAATAACCCAAAATAACAACCTATTTTCATAGTGTAGGTGTGGTAAATAATGAAAATATTTATTCCTAAAAACATTATTATTAATGTATAATTAAATTTTTTATATTATATTAATGTTATGAAATAAATTATAATATTTTGTGATAAATAATAATATTATTTTGAAAATAAAACCATTTTACTTTTTGGGAACCGACACTCAAAACAAATACACAAGTGACATGTTTAGTTTATATAGATACAAGAAAATATAGGTAATGGTTTTTGAGAACAGGTCTATAATAATATAATATATATCACATTATTTCATTATGTATAATTTTTATTCAATCCATTTAAGTTAGTGAAGAAATATTATAATTTCTATTCTGTACAGCGTCTTTCTACACAAAAGATTGGAAAAATCTTCATTTTATAATTTTTTTAAAAAGTATTGAAAATGATATTACAATAGTAAAATTATATTTCAGATTTTTTTTAAATTTAATTTTAAAATAATTTTTAATAGGAAAATGGTATGAGGGTTTGGAGTGGAAAATAATTGATAGAGTTTGGTTGATAAGATCATCATTCCCCTTGGATGATCATTATTTGATATCACTATATAGCTCTATAGGTTACGATTTTCAAAATACCTACCAATATTTTACATGGGAAGATATTTTATGATATGTTATAATAGTGTTTTGGAGGATATATATAACTATTAGTTAGACAAATGTGGATTATGTTTACTCCATTAATAAGTGATGAAAATTAATTTTGTGTAAATACCCAATAATTATTCCATGATTACATGACACACTATCTGGGTCATTGGGTTGAAAATTAAAAAATATTTTAGTTTTGGGTTATATTTGGTTGTTAAATCCAATATAATTTATTTGATCACATGTTTCAAACATGATCCATGTAGTTTCCTCAAAATATTATTAATTTTACCATCTTTATTTTAACCGTTGAAAATAATTTGATTAGATATAATATTAATAGGATTCCCAAAAAATGGGAATTATTATAAAATATTAACTTATATATTAAAAATATTAAATTGATTTTTATTAATATTTCTATGTGTTTGAGGAATTTATATTTTCATTATCCAATGGAATTCTAAATCTTATTTTTAGGAAAATGTGTATTTTTATTCATTTAATTTATTATTATTATAAAATTATTATTTGTTGTTGATGTTAATTAGGTAAAATTTCTATTATTAACCATATGAGATTAATTTAACCAAATAATAAATATAAAAACTATTTTTTACATATGTAAATACCAAAAACATTATATATTTTGAAAATATGGATTGATTTTTTAAATGATAAACCTATAGGTAGATATTTAATATAGTATTTCTAAAATTTATAATTTATTATTATGAATAAAAGAATCAGTTAAATTTATTAATTATATTATATTTATTTAATATTAATTGATAAAGTTAAAAAATTAAAAGTTTTGGTATATTATATAATTTTAATATTGACATAAAGATCACCTTTTCTAGAAGAGGTCCAAAGTTTCATCTAAATCTATTGATGTAATATTGAATGCAAAAAGAGAATTAATTTTTTAAAATAAAAATTCTATTGTTTGTAATATTATTTTTCAATAATATCTAAATAATATAATATAATTTTTAATTATTGGAATATAATAATTTAATATTTTAATTATTGATAAATCGTTTTTAAAATCAATTTCTAGAAAAACATGAGTAAATATATAATTACTAAATATAATATATTTAAGGTAAGATAATTTTATATTCATAAATAAAAATTTTTAAAATGACTATTTTCTAAGGATAAAATTTTATTACAATTAATATTTAACACTAATTTAATATTATGAGTTTCTAATTATTTATGTTTAATTTAATTTTTATTTTGACTTATCGTCCACAATTTATTTACCAAATTTTTATACATTCAACATATACAAATATATTTTATAAATTATATAATTTTAAACTGTTTTTTAATATTTGTGTATTATATGTATAAATACATTGAAATCATTAGGATTTAATATAAAATATATCATTAAAAATGAATGTATTACATTCTCTCCTATAAAGAAACTGTATTGTTTCCATTTTAATTATCAATTACCAAAAAAATCAGTTTACAAAAAACATAGACATTACACTAGATATAATTACCATATAAATTTCTATTGTGATATATCTAGTATGACATAGAAACACATGTTTTGAATGTTAATAAATAATTGTATTTATTTTCATTTTACAATGAAATATCATGCAATTATTCTTCCATAGATTGTATATTTTTAATTAGAATCTTTAAAAAAAATCAATTTTAAAGGTTCAACATCACAATCCCGATTCTAACCAAATAATAAATTGAATATGGTAATAATAATATAACGTTCTGAATTTTTAATAAATATATATATATATATATATATATATCAAAATCCATTAAAATCATGTATTAGCCAATGTTACCAATATATTATCTTTGAATTAGGATCAATTAATGAAATATATAATGAGAAAAAGTCATTAAAAACATAAAAATTTAATCCAATAAGAGGCTAATCCATTACATATAAATATTATGAATCCTAGAACAATTATATTTTACTATATTAAAAAACATGGATACAAATATAATCAGGAAATAAATTATTTATATTGATTCACATTTTTTTCACCACAATGAGTATCATTCTATTAAATATATCAAGCTAGTCCTATCATCACAACTTATGAAAGATAAACATAAAAATGGTTCTCTCATATTGTCAATAAGGTTAATCATATAATATATCAATACTTAATCATATGTTATAATATGGTGACCCTAAGGGTACAAAAAATGTCTGCGTTATACAATAAACATAACTAATCAGTTAGGTATAATTAATCATGAACATAGGTATTATATTTTCTTTAAAAAAATCAATATAAATAAGAGTGTTCATTCATAAATAATTATATATGACATATGATAGAATAAAATTATAATGAACCAGAATTAAACATTACATAATCTAGTAAATTCTTTTTGAATTAACAATGTCTCATTCATAAAGATCATTTATGTTTAGAGTTTGGTAGAATTTGTAAATATTTAAAACATATCAAACCAAAATAATGCAATGTGGATAATACTAAAATAGTTACCAATTCATCCATAAATCAAAAATCTTTAATAAAACATTAAATAAATTCGTAAATATTTAATTTTAACATTCATTTTGGCTCCTAATTTTTACTTTCACTTCTAAAAACTATATGAAAACATTATAAAAATTGGGATGATAACAAAAATATTAATAATGGAAATAAAAAAAGTAATTTTTTTGTCTATTAATATATATAAACATATGAAATCATTTTCACAAATACATACATAGCACCCATAAAGTAAGATATAGATAACTTTTGGCACTATTATATATCTATAGAACGTAAAAAATATAATTAAAAACATATACCCAATTTTGGACACAAAATACATTAGACTACAAAATTCTTTGATAACATATTTTTTGTAACCTACGTGGCTACCTAACAATGTAACCCTATATTCTACCATATGGTGTAATGATTACAGTAACACATAAAACAACCATTAAGGCCAACGTCCATCATAAACATAACAAATTAATTAAAGGGTGATATAGGTCTCACTTTTAACCGAAATAATTTTCTAATTACCATAATAAAATCATAAAAAAATGAATAATTTTATCACAAAATCATTCCATTTTAATTTTTTCAAAATATATATTAAAGATACATTTAAAATGAATGTGACATTCCATGGGTTCTAGTTACATAAAATGTGTAAAAATAATTTTTATATTATTTTAAAAAGTGTTATTAATATATTAAAAAACTATATTTATATTTATAACAAAATTGATGACATTTTTATAATATATTTTCATATCTATTTTAACAATATTCGGGATTTTAATTTTTTCAGGTGCATTTATTTCATAGTTTCTAGAGGTGGTTTATTGTTGATTTTCTTGTAAAATTGAATAAAAATGATATAATCAGTTATATTTTGATAATTTTAAATGAAAACATTTATATTTTTGTCCTCTAATATAGGGATGGATCAGTAGATAAACCATTAATAAAAATTATTTAATTTATTTTGTCTATTTGTATGACCATCAATAACTCATATAATATTATTTTATATCTTGATTATATATTTCCTTTAGAAAATAATTTTACAAAATATATGTATAATAAAAAATTATTTAATCAAAATAATGATTTTATGACCATCCAAATAGGAAGTTAAAAAAATAATACACAACGTATATGATGACATAAATCAATACATAAAAGAATATGATTATATTTTTTGTAATAAGAGGTGATGTGGATAAGATTAATGATTAATATTCCATAATAAAAGTAAAATTAAATTATATTCATGACATTGGTGTTATCATTTCACATATAAATTTTTTGGTGAGAATATAATAAGAAAAGATAAAAAGTATATTTCATCAAATGAAATATACTCTTTGAGAACCTCCTTAACAGACACATTTTTTTAAATTTTGGTGAAACTAGAGGATCATGGATGTGGTAAAGTGGATTTGGAAGGGAATTGGGAAGAAATGAAATGGTCTACATGGAATTGATGTGTAAGGATAAGAGGTGGTGATCAGTGGTATTTATAGTGGATGGGAGGGTGTTTTCTCTTTATTTTTTTTTCATTGGTTTGTTAATTTGGATCAAAACTATAAATAGATTGAGAAGTATCAAAAAATATGTTAAATTAAAGAAGGAGGATTAAATATTAGGGTTCTTAGATAAATGATTACTCAAATAATAGTGTAATTAATATGTAATATATATATTATAAATTACTATATTTAACTATTCAAAAAACATTCACCCATTTCAGAAAAATTTTAAAAAATTTACCCAAACTATTTCTTGAACGGTAGAATAAAAAATTTATATACATTTTATTAAAATAAATTTATTAATATTATAATATTTTTATTGAAATAAATTCATTATTTTTTTTAAATTTAAAATCTAAAATTATTAACAATTAAATAATACATAGAAAAATTAAATAATGTGTCATAAAATTATCTAATATTCATAATAAAATAATATATTAATTTATCAGCCTAATTTATGTGGATAAAAATTCATTTAAATAATTATATTAATTAATAAATTGAAAACAAAAATATATTTTTCACAAAAATACCAACACTTAATTTATCAATTTCAAATCATTTATTTAGTTATTAAAAGACATAATTACAACATATTTTCACATATGTGATACAAAAATTTTAAATATACTTTCATAGTTGAGGTTACAATTTTATTTTTATTTATTTCATCATTTCAATTATTATAAATTACATCACTATACATTTATAAGATATTTTACAATTTAATTTATGAATTAATACAGGTTATTTTGTAAGTACCAAGTATGTTACATTCTCCAAAAAATCTTGTAATTCAATCCCCACATTTTTCATTTATGTATTAAATAAGTTCAGGTTCCAATCACACATATCATGTTTAGATTCTAGTGTCACTTCTTCAAACATGTGGTTTATACACTAAACCATACACGAGTGAATTATATTTTTCTGTAATACATCATCTCTACGCTAAAGAATTTAAATTGAATTTTCCTTATAAGATGTTTTTCTTCCAGAAAAACTACATATGGGATCAAAACAGGATATGAGTCTGGAACATACAATTTAATGTTATCTCATGAATGACATTGAGTAATAGAGATAATAATAGAGGAAATTCTATTTTCTAGGTAATTAGTCCAACATTCTATAGCATTACCTGAGGTCCAATGAATAGTATACAGATCATTCTATTCATACCAAAACACATAACAAAATTATAATGATTGATTTTAAAGGAAAAGTGATAAAATAAATCAATAGAAATGTCATTCCTCCTATTATATACAAAAAATTTCATTCTTACCTTTTTTATCCTCAGGTGTTGTAGCATCATCGTCAATTTTTTTTTCCATATCCCCATCTAATTATGGTCTTATGAAATTCTTTTTCCTCTCTATATCACAAAATGAGGGATTTTGACCATGATTTCATGATAATTTCTCAAAATGTTTCATTTATTTACTAAAATAAAAAATTTTATTACATGAAAACTCAAATAAGCAATGATTATTATCCCGATATCACTAGTAATATATTGAACATGCACGTAACATTTCACCCAATGTAGTAATTTTTACCTCTCTCTATCCACCAGATTGATGATGAAAGGATTTAATGAAATTGTTTTCCAAAAATTGTTGAATCACATTACAAATGTTAGAAGATATATTTAGATCATGATCAGATAAAATGGACAGGGGTCCACAATGAAACCAGAAAATATCTTCGAGGCTATGCCTAGAAAACTGATCTAGATAAAGATTGTCAAAAATTAAACCTGAACATAAATTTCTACTCATCAAATAAACAAAAAAATATAAAATTTGTCACCTCAATATGTATTTGGTAGTCCTACCATGAATTGCCTGGATATGTTTTTCTATTTCCTATTTGGAACAAGAAACATATGAATCATGCCCATTGGTACTTTTCACTATAAATTTACTTGTTGAAAATTCAAAATTTTCATTTCAAAATAAGATATTTATCTTTTAATTCATCTTCAACAGTAATCCTTCTAATGTTCTGTATACATCATATTGATTGCAGGATTTACTAAAACTAGATAACTATAAAGATAAATTAAAAATTATTTCATCACCATGGTTTCACAAGTCACAAAAAATATATTTCCATATCACATGACCAAATTTTTATCAATATTTAATTCTTGAAATTTAAGTATCATAATCAATTCTACCATTTTCTATAACTCATGGGATACATTATTTACATATTTTATTCTTTTTATAGGGATGATTGTAATAAAACTTGAATCAAAATAGGGGAATTTCAAGCACCAAAAAATTCCAATACAAAATTGATCCAATCATTAACCAATGGATAACTTTCTAAATATAACATGTTTTATGTATAATGATGTTTAAAAGTTAATGAATAGACTAATTTTTTCACTTTTTCTGAATTTCAATTGATTATTAAATAAAAATATTTTATCAATTATAGTGATCACCAATTACTGATGTTGAATTCATTATTAGGGAATAAAAAAAGTACTTTTTTTTTGTAAATAATATATTTCATATTTGGCTCCATATAAATGATTTATCAAAAAATTAAAACGAAACACATAAATGCTAATTCTAGATCATGTGTGTGATAATTTAACCGAGGAAGTTGAAATTATCTTGAAGCATAAAAAATTAACCGATCAATCTTTATCAGATAAAAACCAATTCCATTCAAATAAGAATCACTATAGATGACAAAATCACCATTTCAGGATGGCATGGCTAAAATTAGAGAATTCACCAATCATCACTTAAGTTCTCGGAAATAAACATCTCATTATTTCATCGAAATAAATTTAACCACTACTCTTGTTACCCTATTTAGAAATCTAGAGAATCTCCCCATTTATTTAAAAACCCATCAGTAATTGCCTAATAATCAAAGAAAACAATGAACATATTTAACGTTTTTCAGCCCCGGAGATCCATCAACCGTTTTTTAGAAGGATCAACTGTTATTCCATCATTATTTACAATATTCCAATGAACATTTATTTTTCAAAAAAATATAATATGTTAAATTTTACCTATAAAATAGTTTTTTGAGTGGTTCAATGTCAATAATAATATATTATACATGGTCTTAATAACATTTTGAGAAAAAAAAAATATCATCAATAAATACAATAGAAAACTTATCCATATATTGAAAAAAATTTCAATTAATATAATCAATAAATAGAGGAATGGAATATTTCAAACCATAGCTTATAACAACACAGTCATAATGACCATATCTAGTTTAAAAAATATATAATTTATACCTCCTTCAACATAAGCTAATAGAACCTGGATCTCAATTTGATATTGGTGAAAATACGATGTTCTCTCAGGATGATCAAACAACTAATCGATTTCTAGAAGTTGATACTTATTCTTAACATAAATGTTATCCAGATATCTATAATCAATGAAAATCCTTAGGGAATCATAATTTTCTTAAAAAAAATAGGAGCACCCCATGGAGTAGTGCTAGGATGAATAAAGCCTTTATCAAACAACTCTTTAAACTTTTTTCAATTTGATATGATCCATATTAGTTATTCGATATGGGGTTTTGGCATCAGACATGAATAATGAAATAAGTGAGACATAATTTCCTCTTCCTGATCAGGTATAAAAATTATTATACTCATCATGTGAAATGTGTAGATATTCATAGACCACTGGTTTATAATTAATAAAAACTTTTAAATTATTTTCAAAAATATGAAAAATGTAACTTCAATTTATATCTTTTAATAGTTTCACATCTTCTGGATATGTTTTCTATGGTGTGTGTTCATTATTGTATACATAATGACACTATATTAAAAAAACTTCTTTCTCTCTAAAATAATTCATTGAATTATAAACATTAATCCAATTAATACTAAGAATAAAATAAAACACTAATTGGAAAAAATGAAATTTTTTTCATGTTATATCATTCCACAGATAAAAAGAACAGGATTAAATAATTCATTTTCTCCTAATATTTATCCATTGTGTTTTTACCATAAGTTCTGATTTCATTATATGACCTCATATTTCAAATTTTTGTCAAAATAGATAAATATTAATGTAATGCATAGACCCCATATCAAACAAAATATTAGAAAAACACATGTAAACAAAATATGTCCCCGACACAACAATAGTGGGTGTCCAAAAATCTTTTGAAGTAGTTGCAAAGGATTTTTCAACACATGTTTTCATATAGATTGGATTCTTTATATCATTAAAATCATTCCATGAGCTTGTATTTTCATAATTCACCATCTCACAATATTTTATACACATTATAGTTTTATTATTACAATTAAAAATACTAGTGCTATGATATTTTTCATTGCAATCTCGGGCCATATGTCGAAAAATAACCCATAAAAAACCCTTCCTAAATTTTTTATGGAATTTTCTATGGTACTTTTTACCACACCTTCAAAAAATTGGAAACTAGAAATTATTTTATACAGATTAATTTGACTGATTACTACCCATTTCTATAAATATGTCCATTTTCATCAACTTATTTTCTGAGTAAACATAATCATTGTATAAATACATTTCCACCATCTTAGTACATCGAATGTGTTTCTCATTCATTTTTAAATTAATGGCAGGAAAATACCTTCAATATTATGTCCATAATATTCTTTAAAAATGATTGATTTTTCTATCATGAAACAATATAATAATCGGAGTGTACCATTCTAAATTAATAATGTTTTCATAATAAACTACCACTAATTTTTTATCCTGTTCGTTTAATTAATTGAGTTTATTTTCCAACCAATGTTGATATAACAAAGAAAAATATTTCCCAATGAAAATATTATAAAATTAATACAATTACAAGGAAAAAACATCATCCATATCCCTGATATTCTTCAACATTTACCACCACATGTCAATTTCAACTTTAAAATTATAAATCGACGAAATACCCTTTTGTTATTAGAACACTCCATGACATAGAATATCAATTCAAGGGATTTAATCCACCCTTTGTGGTAATACTATATTTTTTCTTGTATGGATTAAACCTCCATTAATCACCTTATTAAATTTATTGATTTATATCATAAATGTATTGGTTTTAGATACATCCATTCCATTTTTCTTATTCAGGAATATATAATCATCTTTGTGCCATGCTAATTAATCATCCATGCTTCTTCTGTAGAAAACCATTTTAAACAAAGATACCATAGATGATGAAACATGATAATCATTAAATCATATATTATTTACACATAACCATAAGTTAAAAACTATTTATGATATTATATTAACATCATTATAACCTTTAAATCTATATAAACTATGATCTAACACCCAATAAATGGATATATCCTTAAACATTTGACAATCAAGTAAATTATTTTATAATTGAATTTTTCACATTCTCTAATATATTTTCATTTTATAGTTGTTGTGAATTAAGACATATTTTATACATATCATCCAATAATCATAAAATATGGGTACTTCTAAAATAGTGTCTATTTTCAATATAATTCATTTGTTTAAAAAAATGAAATATTTTAATGAAAAATATTGAAATCATTCATCATGATTTATCATTTTATTTTACCCATCCATAATCTAAGTTATTTTTTTTTCAAATTTCCTACGAGAAAAAAATTCACTTAATATGGGACATAAATTAATGGATTTCATTAGTTTATGAATACTTATAAACATATGAAATCTTGTTATCAAAGACATACTTCACACCCGTAAAGTACTATATACATAACTTTTGAATATAAGATATTTTTATAGAAAATTGAAAACATAAAAAAATTATACTTTTTATAGTGAATTACATAATTATGATTGTAACCCTCATGGAATACCTATTATTTGTAACCATCGTATATAACCTAAAATGAAACCTTCATGACTACTTTATTATGTAACCATCATTGTTACAGATAGAATAGAAACTATGACCAACATCCAACACAAATAATATCAAATGAATTAGAGGGATATATAGGTCCGAAAAATCATCAAAAAATGAATAATTACCAAAACAAAATCATAAAATATGATTACTTTTATCAAATACACAATATTTTTAAAAATTTTAAAATAGAAATTAAAGAATATTTTAAAATTAATGTCCCTTATCTAAGGTTCTTCTTACATAATATCATAAATCATGTTTAATGATTGTTATTAAAATATTACATCTCCATATTCAATTTATATACCATAAAATATTATTTATAACATATTTTAACTATATAACAATGAATATTTGTTATTTTCTTTGTTTAGGGGGAATTTAATTAATGGTTTCCATTGTTGGTTGATTATTTATTTTCTAAAGAAATTGATGAAAAAGTCCAATGTTGGAAATGAAATGGTCTTTAAATGTTCTAATAAATTTAAATGATACCATATATCAATTGGTTTACTTATATATTTATGATACATTAGATAAAATGTTAATGAAATTGATTTAATTAATTTTTTTTGGTTTTTAGGACAATCACGAATGCATATCATTTTATTTAATATTACGATTATTTATTGTCTCGAGAATATTAAATGAATTTTAATATGTACAATAATTTCTTGTTTAATCATTATAATACATTTATGATGAGTCTTTAAGGTTGTAAAATAAAATTCAAACTCATTGTTCAAGATGATATTTATCAACACATCACTAACCATGTTTTCAATTTTTCAGAATAATAGGTGAATAGTGGAGGTTTGTTGATGGATATTACATTCAAAATAATTTCATTAAATGTAAAATAATATGGTTATAATATAAAATGGATGATTTTATGTGATGATATAATAAGAAAATGAAATAAATTGAAAGGAAAAGAAAATATAAATAAAGAGGATTTCACCTCTAGAATTATCCTACATGGGAACAACTTTGAGGCTATTGGTTTTGGAAATTTGTTGATACCAGTAGGTCTTGGACATGGGAAAATGGATTTGTAAGGACGTTCAATAGATATTAAACACACTACAAGGCTCTGTTGTGTAAGGAGATCATGTGGTGAAAGGTGATATTTACAGTTGAGGAGATAAGTTTCTTCACATTATTTTTTTTCATTGTCTTATTATTTTCAATGATGATTGTGAATAAATTTAGAATTATCACTATATATATTTAAATAATAATGGAGGACTATAATTTCTAGTAATTAAATCTGTAATGACTCAAGGAATAATGCATTTAACTTATAGTGTAAATATACACTAAAACATTGTATCTCACTATTCATAAAATATTCAACTATTTCAAAAAATACCCAAAATTCAACCTAAGTATTTATTGATGTAAATATTTTAATAATTAACTCCATTTTTTAATAATATTTTCCATAAAATTATTATTTAATTTATTAATTAAAATAATCATTTATTATAAAAATACCATTTTTGTTATTATAACTCATATTATATAACATTGAAAAAATAACTACGATCGTGTAATATTATATTTTAATAGTAAGAATGAAATATTCAATATGAAATATATTATATGAAGACACATTTATGTTTTCAACATTATATTAATTATAATATTATGAATAGAAATTTTTGTGTTAGAAAAACACTAACATTTAATTTATCATTTTCAAAACAATTATTTTATTATTCTATGATATAAATATATCGTATTTTAACTTAAAATATAATTAATTCTTTTTTATAATTTCTTAAAAGAAGTTACTATTCTATTTTATAGATTACTAAACTTTTCTTAATACCACAAATATAATTATACATTTATATAGAATTAAACTATTTAATTCCACAATGAAAAAAATATTTTATACGTACCGAGTTTATTAAAAACAAAATAATAATGAAATATTATTTGTAATGACCATAACAATTGAGAACAATTTCCATATTCAGATATCACTTCCTTGATTATAATAGTATATTGAGTTCACTATCCATTCTATCATTTCACAATTAATGGTTAACTTCCATGTGTGTGTTATTGACAAACATACCTTAATCAGATGTATTCACTTTCTATTTTATTATTTATTATATCATGAGATTTTTTTAATTTATCCAATGCATAGTAGATCTGAATATTTCTTCATAAACCATTAACATAATAAAATACATACATAAACGTCCCACTAGATCATAAAAATGGCCACATATCATAATATAATAAAATGTTTAAAGGATAAGAGTTTTATCAAAATTTAATTTTCATAAATAAGAAACATATATATAATTAATAAATATGATATAAAGATATAATATCCCCACTATATCAAAAAAAATCATAATATGTTGGTGT
The DNA here is from genome assembly GCA_963277665.1 of Viscum album. Lineage (NCBI taxonomy): Eukaryota > Viridiplantae > Streptophyta > Magnoliopsida > Santalales > Viscaceae > Viscum > Viscum album. The sequence goes on from OY728136.1 coordinate 1,601,046,716, forward strand.
ATATGAAAATAACATTGATAATTACTAGAATGTTTCTTATAAAAATACTAATTTAATTTATTATGATAAATATTTTAAATAAATAATATTATAATAATATTATGGAAAATTTTTATATTTTAAAAGGAATAATTAATCTTAAATACAAATACACAAATAATATATTATTCACTATCACAGGGAAGTCTATTGATTTTTTTATGGAAAAATAATTTTTTAACATTTTCATTAATATGTCAAAAGTACCATGATTTGAAAATTATTAAACTATTTATACTATGTTATAGTGAATAAGTAAAATATTGATTAATATGATCTTAAAAAATATATGGATTATAGTTTCAATACTCTAAAATATATTTTTAAAAAAATATGGTCATGGAAAGAAGGATTCAAAATTGATGAGAAAAACAAGTTTAGTTTTCATTAAACATTTTATAAGTATCATGATAACATAATGAGAGGAAAATGAATGGAATGAATTTAATATCAGGAAAGTAGAATAAGAGACAAAAAATTTCATGATTATGAGGATATATATTATATAGTATGATCATAATAAATTTTAACCTAATAAATTATAATAATAATGATATAGTAGAATAAAACCCTTACTTAATTGGTAGAATTTATTTTCAGAAACCCCATGAATGAAATTACATACATATAAATCATGAAAATAATGATATTTATTATAAAAAAATATCACATATTTTGTGTTTTAACTCATAAAATATGATAATTATATGAAATAACATATGTCAAAAAGAGGAGAAATTACGATTATAATCCATTAAAACATTTGAATGTTTTTATTTAATATAAATATAATGAATGTAAATGATATTTGTATTCCAACACCATGAAATTAATTAATACATAAAAATAAATTTTTTATTTATTAATCCCAACCACTATAATAAACTATGGTGTGTAACAGCAAACATGTGTCCCTGATTTATCAATAAGGCATTGACACCCTCATCACACCTTTGTTGTTCATCATATGAACATGAAAAACGAATATAATAAATTTAATTATATGAAATATATAAAGAGAACTACAGTCATTGATACTCAATCGTATATATTTTAGTTATAACCATTTATCACTGATTCATTATAAACTACTCATTTTCAAAATTATTTTGGGTGTGAAGTTAATTTTTAAATATACGCCTTTAATCATAAGTTGTGGTATGTGGAAATTTATTATGGATATTTTTTTGAATATAATTTAAATAATTATCTGGATTACTCGTACAATAATAATTCCAAAATTAAATATAAATTATTTAATACTATGATTAAATATGAGTTACATCACTCTGTGGAGATGGTAGCTCGTGGCTGTCGATGATTAAGGTTCCCATTTAATGATGGATGGAATGAAATAAATTTAAATATTTGTTAATGATTATATGAAAATTATTATATATTAAAATATATTATATATTAATTAAATCTATGTTCATTATCAATTAAAAACTTATATGAATTTTAAATTTTTTATGTAACTACATAGAGGAGGTCATCCACATGTACACAAGAGAAATATCTTCATATTCCATTTTTTGGAGAAGATATATAAGATAGCTAATTAATTGACATAATATCATCTATCTATATGTATGATATTTGATAAATCAGGTTATTTTGTGTGATAAAAATTAGAAGTGATATAGAATAACATATAAAACACAAGGTTCATGGTTAATATTTATAGTTCTTTATTGAGAGAACATATTCAACATAAATCTTAACACATGTAGGGATATTATTAAGGAAGACCAGAATTAATAGGTTGGAGTTATGAAATCAAATATGAACATTCCTTATGTCTATTACGATACAATTGGATCTTATTTAGTGAGTAATATAGGATTATATGTGATATTTTATAATAAATGGGAGAGACATAATTAAATATACATAAAATTTTGATCATATAAGGAAATGTTCATGTGAAATTGGATACAAGTGGTTGTATATTTTATTTTAGGAATATACAGTTTAATTAAATTTATAGAAAATAAGAATAATATGGGAGTGGGTAGAAATCATACACTTATCTCTTTGTTTTACCAAATTATAAATTTTTTTGACATTATAAATAATAATAAAATATGATATTTTTTAATATTTATGGTGAAAAAAATTAAATTTTATAATATTAAATTATATACATTATTTTTATTCAAAAAATAGATTCAATTTTAAAAAAATATATATATATAACCAGAAGAAATTAATGATAAATGGGAATAAAAAAATTAAATATCATTTTAAAATAATACATTACTGGGCCTAAAATAGAATTGAAATCATTTTTGTTCATTATAAAATCATTAAAATGAATTTATTAATACACTATTTTGAAAATGGTCTACACAAATCATTAAAGAAACAATTAATAGTTATTTATTAAATTTAAAATGATAATAATACATTGTGCGTTTAAAAATTCTACTTAGTAAAAAAATTTCTAATGACCATAAATGATCTATCAAATAACAATAATTATAATTATTAGTTAATTTATTAGATTATTAAAAATTAAATTATAATTGTGTTACATTAATATTAAATTCAATACATAGTATGACATATATTTGAAAAAAATTACCACTTTTTAAAAATTTATAAATTTTATTCTTTAATAGATTAATTAATTAATTTATAATAATAAAAAAATAGTATCTTAATATAATATTTACATGATAACTAGGAAAATTTTATTAATTAAATAAAATATAACTTAAACATATTTTAAATGTTATTTTTAGATTACACATGAAATATGAAATAAAAATTATATAGAAAGAGATGATATTTTTTGAAAGCCTAAAATGACATTATTTGAAATTAAATATTAATTTATTATTATTCAATCATAAATATTTAAATATTAAAATAATTTAAACTTCATTTACATTAAATAATAATTTATTTTAAAACATTAATACTCAATGGTTATATTTTTTATTATTACATTATAATAGTTCATTTTTTGTACATTATTTTGAAATTAATGCAATCCAATACTTGATGTTTATTCCCCTAATATATATATATATATATAATCTTGGTATTTTACAATCATTCCCATTTAAAATTAATTTTACCATAAAAATTCCTTCACATTGATACAAACATGTTACGAAATATCTTCTTTTTCAAATCCTTGTATTCTTAGGATTATTTCCTGAATTATAGAATCCCCAAATTACAATTGAAAAACACTGTTATTTTTTCTATATTTCATAATTATTCACAATTTCACCTTGTTACTCTTTTGAATAATTTTCTTGTTCCATTTTTACATAATTTCATTCCATTACATGTGAATAATGATATATGTACATCTAATAGAGAGATATATATAATATATATTAAATATGATAGAGGTTAAATTGGAAGGAAGGGGATATGACATAGTCTTAATTGGTCCAAAATAATGAATTGACAAATATATATATATATATAAATATATATATATATATATATGGGGATTAATTTGGGATTTATTCTGAATACAATAACCATAAAAATTATGATATTTTTTAAAATAAATTCTTATTATTATTCATTTCCATATACCACCAATAATTATTATAACAACATACATTTAATCTCTAATAATCCATGATATGATTATTAATTCCTTTATGCTTCGGTGAAATTTCATCTACCAGCTCAAATTCTAAAATCCTTATTTCTCCTTCTCCATCCCATAATGTTATTCTTATGCACATCATTCTATATATAATGTCATTATGAGACATATAAATTGACGATTGAATTATATTACTAAAAAATTAGTTTAATAGGGGACAGTGTTTATCCCAACCACCATTACAATGCAGAGAAATTAAATTTAATATTTCATATAGGATATTAGCTTTACATTATTAAAAAACATTAATCTAAGATTGATAAATAATTTATAAACAAAATTCTTAAACTTAGAATACTAATGAATATTTTAGAACATCATGGCATCTCATGTATTTCAATTAGATAATATTCAATGTTTTGATACATATAACTCTAATTCTTACATTTTGTATATATAGGACAGATGATGTGATTAGAAATTTTCTCTGATATTAATAATGCTTATTGATGTCATAAGTTAATCGACAACAACCAAAATAGTATTATGGGTTTTATATGATTCAAGGAGTCTGATTACTAAATTAGTGGGGTTGATTTCATATATTATTTATTACATTGGCAATGGTTGTAAAATCACGTTAGACGTAAGTAACTTTACTATAAATGAATGACAAACAAATCATAGTGATAAACTGTAACATCCCAAGTAAATGAAGAATAATATATTTTCATACATTTTATTATTTTTTAATTAAATTTTAATTTTACATTAAAAGGGTTGTCATGTTTGAAAGTGTACCCGATACGCAACATTAGGTTTCTTTGGAATCATACGTTGTACATTAATAATATAATATTATTAATTTAAATGTCTGTTAACTCCTCGCCATTGTATTGGTAGGAATGAATTAAACTAACAAGAATATGATTATACATGATTGTTAAATGTACTTACATTATCCAATAAAAAGTTAGAAGCTTAAAATGTGAATGAATCTTATTTTAAGCATAATTTACATTAAAAGGCAGATTTATCTCCTTTTAGTGGAGAACTATATTTAAATTTAGTTTTGAACACTTTAAAACATTTTAATTGACCAATAAAATACCTCTTTATAATGGGGACATCAAATTTTACTTTGGGTAATTTTTTGGTATTTTTCTGATAATGTTCATTTTTAATGAAAAGTGAAAAATATTGTATTTTAATTCAAAAGTGCCTTTTAATATAATTTATTTATATGGATAGATTATCTTTTTAGTTGGTTTTAAATTGAAATTAAATTATATATTTACCATTTAATCCAATTTCGGTCATTGTAATTAATTTCACTTTGAAATTGGACATAATCAAGTATTAATCTTTTGATAGTTATTATTTCATAAAAACACGCTATTTGTTTTGATAACTGGAATAAATTTTAAAATTAATTAATTCCACTTCTATGTTTTGAATATGAAAAAATAGACATCATTTTTTAATTCATAATATCAAATATAGAATAGGTTGATTTTTTGGTATTTTTCTGAAAAACATCAATTTTTGTTGAATAGTGAAACCTCTTAGTAGTAGTTAAAAAACTGACTTTTTCATTTAAATGAAATTTTACCACTTCTATGAATTTAATTTCAAAAATCCGACATAAATGGATGTTATCAATATATAAAATGTGTTTCAATAAGATGAAAATAATTTTAATTGAATAGTAACTTTTGACTTTTATTTAACGCGGTTAAAGGTAAATAGGGTAAATCATGTTAAAAAGAATATTATAATAATTTAAAATTTCCTTAACACTTGTCCAAACATTATTGGATGAGTCATTAACGACCATGGTCATCTTTGGGTTGATTTTTGGACCCCTTTGATATACTTAGAAGTGATAATGACAATTTAGATTAATTAATTTTTATATGGTGTTATATAAGTCATATTTTCGAATATTAATATAAATCAGAAAACTAAAATGATTTCTTACATGATCTTATTATTTTATAATTTTTAGACATCATATAAATTAAATTATTTATGACACAATAATGACACAGTATTTATCTCATTAATAAATGATTTAAATATATAAGATTATAATGATTAAAATATTATCCAAAACATGGCCAATTCTGATTGGATGATTTTATTTGACCATGAATCATTTAATCTTTGATTATAATGATTTTTGGACCATTAAAACCCGAATATAATTATATAATAAAATAATAGTTTCACATTTTCCTAAAGAAACCCTCCTCCCCCTTATAAAAGGAGACCAATTTCAACCAATTCCATGTACCTCTCAAGCTATTTAGCTCATCCAATCTCTACCCAATTAAGTTCTCAACATCCCTCTCCTCCTCTTAGAAGCCTTACCTTATGCAGAATGCACTTCAAGGAATCCTTTTCATTCAAACCAAAGGAAGTTTCATAAATTAAAGGATATAAAAAACGATCGAGTCTAGTCGGACACGATGTAAGGGACTTCGTCTCAATCTAATTTCACTGAGGCATAATTTGTTATAATACAATACATTCATTTATACAAAGTATAAAATTCTTTGACTTTTCATTTCATTCAAATGGAATGTTTTTCTATCAAGCGTTTTACTAAACGACAAAAAACGAATGTTTCTTTTAACGTACACGGTTACAACGACCTCTTCTACCGCAGCGAGTATTATTTGATATTTGGATTCCTCAAAAATATGAAATGTTTTTTAAAATAAAACAAATACCTTATACTTTTTATGTGTTTTTTGTATTGAATATATTTTTGAAAATGGATTTGTTATGTCAATATATTTATGTGATATATTGTGATTGAAATATGGAAATGTTTCCTTTCCATTATATTTGTTGTATGTGATATGATTTTATGTTGGTACATGGACATTTGGCAGGTGGTTACATGATAAACCAAATGAAGGGTGGTGCTGTGAATACCAGGACGGGTGGTAACGTTATAACCTCCAATGCATTGGGTATGGAAGTCGGCTGTATGGCTATTCCAATTAGTGATATGTGTGGAAGTCGACCGTATGGTTATTACATTTATGTATGTTTATGTACAATGTTACCTTTATATATTATGAGTTCATTATATGGGTTTTATGGTAATATTTTGGTTACAAAATGTTATGTAATGATCTTTTATTCAGTGAAGAGTATTTACGACTGAATAAATGTGAAAAGTATTACTTATGTTAAAGTAGTCATGGTTTACTTGTTGTTTGGAAAAAATAATAGTTTTACTTCGTTGTGTATCCATTATTGAGTTTTTTATGCTCATCCCAAGATTTTTAAATGTTTTTCATAGGAGATAATGTGCAATAGGGTAAAGGATGGGATCATGGAGAAGTCATGCTATCATAAACATGAAACTAGACACGATTCTCTTTTTTTCAAGAGTTCATTTTTTGAAAAAAAATGGAAATTGTGTAGAAGTGTCTACCATATAATCTTTTGACATGTAAGAGTTATGTCCTAACTCTCTAAAACACTAAACCTGAAAAGATCCTTAATGTGAATTATTCATTTAATTCATGATTTTGTATGGTTTTAAGGCTGGGTCCTTATAGTTGGTATCAAAGGTCGGTTTAGAAAACGTTAGGTATTACGGTATTGTTAAAGTAATATCCACAAGGTAATTTATATTAATATTGAAATCATATATAATTTCTAGATTACCATATATATTTGCCTAATATATTTCTATGTTCAGAATGGTTTTCCGCAGAGAAAACAGGGAGGCTATGTAAGGACGACATTAGGAGGAATATAACCTTCCAAATCAACAACTTGGGATGGTTGGAATTGGAATTGAATAGTGTGTTGGAGTGATGGAACATTTGACTCAGGCTATAAATGGTGGTGATATTCATGCACGAGATTAGGCAGATCAACCACAGAGGAACATGTCAGTAGTGGAGCATTTCATGAGGCAACATCCGCCATCTTTTAGAGTATCATTTGACCCTGTTCTAGCTGAAGGGTGGATTAAAGCATGTGAAAATATTTTTGATGTTATGGGTTGTTCATAACATCCAATGGTTAGTCATGTTGTTTTCCATTTTGAAGGTGAAGCTGATCTGTGGTGGTCGATGGTGAAAAATATCCCGGATAGTGAAGAGATTGATGCTCTCAATTGGGATGAATTCATAGGTATGTTTCTTGAAAAATATTTTCCTAAGGTGGTCACTCTTAGTATGGAAACCCAATTCTTTGAATTGAGTTAGTCAGATGACTCAGTGGCTACTTATGAAGAAAATTTCACTCGACTGGCATGTTATGCACCAAATTTCATCTGAGATATTGATAGTAAGAAAAATCTATTTTACTTAGGACTGAAGCCATGATATCGAAGAGAAATAGTCTATCGTGAGTTTAAAAGTTAGGAAAATCTTGTTTGATTTGTGGAGAAGGTGGAAATGGAGTTTTTCGATGATCAGGTTTTCTTTGACAATAAATATAATAAGAGGACTAGTTGGAAGACAAAGGGGAAGAATTCATCAAAGAATCATGGAGGTAAGAAAACTAAATATCGAACTATTGAGAAGTGTGGTAAAAAGCATCCTGGAGAATGTTTATCAAAGTCGGGAAAGTGATGAGTGTGTGGTAAGTCTGGTCATATTGCCTATAACTGTAATAAAGATGATGAAGATGGGAATGAAAAGCCATCAGTAAGATGTTTTTAGTGTAATGAAATGGGTCATTATGAAAAAGAGTGTCCAAATAAGAACTCAACTGAGGGAAAGCAGCCAGAATACAAACAGAAGGGGTGGTTAAATACTTTTCAACTACCTCTGTAGATGTTGTTCCATCAAACGAAGTAGTATCAGGTACACTGTTTGTTTTTTTAGATTCTACCAATGTGTTATTTGATTTAGGGTGTACACAGTCATTCATTTCTGATAAGTTTTCTAGTAAATTGGGAACTCCATCTCAAGATATAAATACGGAACATATGGTAAAAACAACTTGAGGAAATGTTGATACCAAAACAAAACATAAGAATATTCATGTCCTTGTGTGCGAAAAGAATCTACCTACAAAACTTATTGTGTTTCCTCTAATAGAGTTTGATTTTATTTTGGGCAAAGATTGGCTTTCTGTTTATCATGCTAAGATTGACTGTAGAGTTAATGAAGTTTCATTTCAAAAATAATTATAGTTTGTGTACAAGAATGAAACCTTGATTTTGATAACATATCGAGAATATGTGAAACTAGTAATAGAAGGAAATTAATGTTTCCATGTTAATATTGTTGAAAATAAAGATAGTGTTGAGATTAATGATGTGCTAGTGGTAAATTAGTACCATGATGTTTTTCCTAATGAGCTGTCTGGTATTATACCTGATCTGGAAGATGAATTTACCATTCACGTAGTTCCCGGTGCTAAGCCAATTTCAAAACCACCTTATCAAAGGGATCTAATTGAAATTTTAGAGTTAAATAATCTATTGCAGATGTTATTAGATGAAGATTTCATTCGACCTAGCACATCCCCATGAGGTGCTCCTGTCTTGCTTGTTAAAAATTAATATGGTTCAATGAGACTTTGCATTGATAATAGAGCACTGAATAATATCAATGTTAAGAATAAGTATTCTTTGCCTCATATCGATGATTTGTTTGATCAACTCTAGGGAGCTCAGTATTTTTCAAAGAATGAATTGAGGTTGGGGAATCATCAGTCGAATGTAACAGAAGCTAACATTTTGAAAAATGCATTTTGTACTAGATATGATCAATATGAATTTGTAGTTATGCCTTTTCGGTTAACCGATGCACCTTTTGAATTCATGGATCTTATGAATAAAATTTTCTGTGAGTTCTGGGATAATATTGTAGATGCGTTCATTGATGATATTTTGGTTTATTAAAAAATTAAGGAGGAAAATGAATGTCATTTAAGGGTTTTCTTTCAAACCATAAAAGAAAAGAAACTATTTGTGAAATTAAGCATGTGTGAGTTTTTGTTACAAAAAATTTCTATCCTTGGTCACATTATTACAAAATATTGCTTTACTGTAGATCCTTCTAAAACACATGTTGGTGAAGAATGTCCATGTCCCACAAATATAATGGAGATTTGTAGTTTTCTTGGTTTGGCAGGTTATTACCAGAGGATTGTTGAAAATTTTTCATGGTTATCTAGTCTAAGGACTAAGTTAACTCGAAAAGGTGTTACGTTCATCTGGACAAAAGAATGTGATGATTGTTTTCAAGAATTAAAATCATTATTGGTGAATGATGCAGTTTTTGCACTACCTTCTAGAAATAATGAGTTTGTTATCTACAATAATGCTTCATTTAAAGGACAGTGATGTGTCCTAATGCAGAATGATCAAATAATTTTTTATTCTTAACATCTATTGAAACCTCATGACTTAAATTACCAAACACATTATTTGGAATTATCTGCAGTTGTTTTTTGCTTTAAAAATATGGAGGCATCTTTTGGATTGAGTGAAGTCTGAAATATATTCTGATCACAAAAGATTAAATTATATATTCACTCAAAAAGAATTGAACATGAGATAGAGGAGATGGTTGGAATTAATTAAGGATTATGATTTCACGATCCATTACCATCCATGAAAATAAAATAAAGTGGCTGATGATTTGAGTTGAAATAGAAATTCTTTAATAACCATGATATATTTGGAATGAGATCCTTTGTTTTTTTATTTGATGAACTTTGGAATGGAAGTTGTTGTTACAAGAAATTATTCTATTTTGTTTCAGGTGTTAGTGAAATCAACTCTATCAGACAGAATTATGCGAGCACAGAAGGAAGACAGTGAGTTGCAGAAAATAGTTGTGTTAGTTCAAAAGGGTATGTTACCTGAATTTAACATTGATAATGATCGTGTTTTGAGATTTGGAATGAGATTATGTGTTCCTTGTGATTCACAGTTGAAGAAGTAGTTGTTATGTAAATCTCATAGTTCCAAATTCTCAGTTCATCCTAGTAGTAATTATATGTATTGAGATCTTCGAGAGTATTACTAGTGTGATGGAATTAAAAGAGATATTTCTTATTTTACAATGAAGTGCTTGACTTGTCAGCAGTTTAAAGTAGTGTGGTAGTTAAGGAAAGGAATGATTTAGCCTTTACCAGTGCCAGAGTAGAAAAGGGAAAATATATCCATGGTATTTGTTGTGGGATTACCAATGACATCTTGAGGTAATAATGAAATCTAGGTTATTGTTGATCGATTGACTCAATCTTATCTTTTCCTTCCTTTTCGAGATATTATGTCTCTAGATTAACTTGCGCGGTTGTATGTTAAAGAGATGTAAGGTTGCAAGGTGTTCCTATCTCCATTGTATCTGATCGTGATCCCACGTTTACTTCTAACTTTTGGAAAGGCCTTCAAAACTCATTTGGAACTGAAATAAATTTTAATACAACTTTTCATCCTCATTCAGATGGGAAGTCGAAATGAACAATTTAGTAATTGGAATATATGTTACGAGCTTGCTCGATGTATTATACAGGAATTTGGGACCAATATCATTCATTGGATGAATTTTCATATAATAATAGTTTTCATTCTAGTATACATATGGATCCATTTGAGGCATTATATGGAATTCATTGTCTAAATCTACCTTTTGAGATGAAGTAGGGGAAAGGAAGATGATGAGACATGAATTGGTAGAAGAGATGGAAGACAAAGATCAGTTGATTCAGATGCACATGAGAACCACTCAGAGCAGACATAAAACTTATTCTCATCCCCGGAGGAAGGATCTTTCCATTGAAGTAGTTGATCATCTCTTTCTCAATGTTTCTCCATGGAAAAGTGTTATGCTTTAGGGTAAGAAGGAAATATTGATTCCGAGGTTCATTAGACCTTATGAAATTCTGGAGAAAGTGGGATCAGTTACATATAGAGAGGATTTAACTCCATGTTTATCCCAGGTACACAATGATTTTCATATTTCGATCTTCTGATAGTATATTCCAGATCCATCTCATGTTTTGAGCCCAGAGGTAGTTCAGTTGGAAGAGAATCTCTCTTATGAAGAACCACCTGTTCAGATTCTTGACCGTAGTGAGAAGGTGTTGCGGAATAAGTTAATTTACCACGTAAAGGTTTTTTGAAAAACTATATAGTTGAATAGGCAACGTGGGAATCAAAAAATGCTATGAGGGATAAATACCCCCACTTATTTTGATAAGTGAATAAAAATTGCGATGAAGAAATTTCCAAAAGGGGGGAAGGATGTAACATCCCATGTAAATGATGAATAAGATATTTTCATACTTATTGATATTTTTGAATTAAATATTAATTTTACATTAAAAGGTTTTATATGTTCTATAGCATACCTGATACGCAACAATGAGTTTTTTTTGGAATCTAACGTTGCACACTAATAATATAATATTGTTATTTTAAATGGTAGATAACTTCTAGTCGTTGTATTGGTGGGAATTAATGTAACCAACTACAATATTATTATACATGATTGCTAAATTTATTTAAATTATCCAATAAAAATTTAGAGGCTTAAAATGTGAATGAATCTAATTTTAAGCATAATTTACATTAAATGGTTGATTTATCACCTTTTAATGGAGAACCCTTATTAAATATAGTTTTAGTCACTTTAATAGATTCTAATTGACCAAATAAAATCCTTATTTAGAATGGGGACATCAAATTTTACTTTGGGTAATTTTTTGGTAATTTTTTTCGAAAGTTCATTTTTAATGAATAGTGAAAAATACAGTATTTTAATTATAAAGTGCATTTTAATATAATTTATTTATATGGTTATATTATATTATTAGTTGGTCTTAATGTGAAATTGAAATATATTTTTACCATTTAATCAAATTTTGGTCATTGGAATTAATTTCACTTTGAAATCGGACATAAAAAGGTATCAATCTTTTGATAGTTATTGGTTCTTAAAAACACGCTATTTGTTTTGATAACAGGAATTAATTTTAAAATTAATTAATTCCACTTATTTGTTTTGAATTTGAAAAAATAGACCTAATTATTGAATTTTGAATATCCAATATATCTTAGGCTTAATTTTGGATATTTTTCTGAAAAACTTAAATTTTTGATGAATAGTGAAACCACTTAGTGGTAGTTAAAAAAACTGAATTTTTCATTTAAATCAAAATTTACCACTTCTGCGAATTGAATTTCAAAAATCTGACATAAATGGTTATTATCAATAAGTTAAATTTGGTTCAATTAGATGAAAATAAATGTTGGTGAATAGTATCTTTTGACTTATTTACCACGGTTAAAGGTAAATAGGGTATATCAAGGTAAAAATAATATTATAATAATTCAAATTTACCTAAAAACATGTCCAAACCTTATTGGATATGTATTTAACCACCATGGTCATATTTGGGTCGATTTTTGGATCCCTTTGATCCACATGGAAGTGATAATGACAATTTAGATTAATTAATTTAATGTAAAGGCCAAAATGACATAAAAAAAATATTTTAGTAATTAATTTTAATATGTGGTTATATAAGTCATATTTTCAACAATAAATATTCATTGTAATGGTAAAAGGATTTCCTACATGATAGTATTTTATTTGTCATTTTTAAAAATCAAATAAATTATATTATATATGACACAATAATGATGTAGTTTTTATCTCATTAATAAATGATTTAAATAAATAAGATTATAATGGTTAAAATATTATCCAAAACATGTCAAATTCTGATTGGATGATTTTATTTGGACCATGAATCATCTTATCTTCTATTATAATGATATTTGGACCATTACAAACTGAATAAAATTATATAATAAAATAATATTTTCACATGTTCCTAAAGAGCCCCTCCTCCCCCTTATAAAAGAATACCACTTCTAACCAATTCCACACACCTCTAAAGCAATTTGGATCATCCAAACTTTGTCCAATTAATCTCTCAACATCCCCCTCCTCCTCTTAGACGAATTAACAAAGGAAGAAGACACTTCAAGAAATTCATTTGGTTAAAACCAAAGGAAGTTTCCTAAATTAAAACTTATTAAAGAATGATCGAGTCATGTCAGACACGAGGTAAGGGATTTCGTATCAATATCCTTTCATTGAGGAATATTATCTTCTAATACAAGAAATTCATTTCTACCCTATAAAAATCCATTGATTTTTCATTTTATTTAAAGGGAATCTTTTTCTATGGAGCGTTTTACTAAACGATAACAAAAGAATGTTTATTTTATCGTACGATGTGACAACTACCTTTTCTGCCACCACGAGTATTATCTGATCTTTGTCTTCATCAAAAAGCCGTAATGTTTTTTTAAAATAAAATAAATACCTTACACTCAATTACGTATTTTTGGTATTGAAAATGGTCTTGAAAATTCATTTGTTATGTCAATATATTTAAGTGATATATTGTTATTGAAATGTGGAAATGTTTCCTTTCCTTTGTATTTGTTGTATGTGATATGATTTTATATTGGTACTTGGACATTTGACGGGTGGTTATGTGATAAACCAAATGACGGTTGGTGCCATGAATACCAGGGCCAGTGGTTATGTTATAACATCAAATTCATTGGGTATGGAAGTCAGCCGTATGGCTATTCCAATTAGTGATATTTGTGGAAGTCGACCATATGGTTATTCCATTTATGTATGTTTATGTCCCAAGTTACCTTTATATGATATGTGTTCCTTATATGGGTTTTGTGGTAATATTTTTGTTACAAAAGGGTATGAAATGATCCTTTATTCTGTGAAGAGTATTCACTACTTCTTAAAGGTGAAAAGTATTACTTATGTTAAAGTATTCATCGTGTACTTATTGTTTTGAAAAACAAATAGTTTTACTTCTTTGTGTATCCCTTACTGAGATTTTTATGCTCATACCATGATTTTGAAATGTTTTTCACAAGAGAAAATGTGGTAAAGGGTAATGGATGGGGTCAAGGAGAAGTTATAATATCTTAATCATGGAACTAGACATGACTCTTTTTTTCAAGAGTTCATGTTTTGTAAAAAAAGGAAACTGTGTAGAAGTGTCTACCTTGTAATCTTTTGAGATGTAATAGTTATGGCCTAACTCTCTAAAACTCTAAACCTGAAAAGATCAGCAATGTGAATTATTAATTTAATTTAATATTATATATGGTTTTAAAGTCGGTTCCTTATATAAACACTCTACAATACATCTCTTTATGTTTTCCCATAAGAAAAAAATAAATCATATATCTATAAATCATCATATAATCAGTGTTGAATAAGAAATGATGAACACTGATCATTAATAAATAGTTACATTATCAATAATACTATATATGAGATATGTAATCTGTTATAGAACATTATTTTATTATTAAATACAAGGATTCTGTTTTTGTGTAGAGGAAGACACATTATAAAAGTAAAGTATCTATTAAAGTACCCACAATAGTACAACCACCACTACATTTCATACTATATTGCCTCCATAGAAATAGTGTCACCACTACTACAATTCAACCACTTCTACAATACACTAGAAATTCATCTCAACCCAGATTTTATCTTGTGTCTTTTGTAGGCCATGCAGGAGCCTTTACCAATTTTTTTCATTCTCTATGAAAGTTAAAAAACATTATCTTTAATGTAAAATAAATGTTAATCTAATGAAGATTTCTAACCTTCATTTGTAGTTTTTAAATCTTAATTGATTTCTTGTTTTTCAAAAGAATGATAAATGGAAGAATACCCATTTTATTATCATTTGATTTATTCCAATCATTCAGTTTTTAATGTTCTATAAATAATATTTCTCTAAATATTGGATTTTTAGTGATCCTCATCGGAGAAAAGGTTTCATGATCCATTCATGTAAATTCATCTGAAAACTTTTTTTCTTTCCCTAGGTAGAAAGTTATTAATAATTTATAATATTTAGTTATCTCCATTTAAATTTTATAAGGAATTTGAAAATAATTATTTTTGAATATATACTTTATACTTTTTTATCAATATACTTGCCACAATATTCCATTAGAGATTATTTATAAATAAATTTTTTTTGTAAATAATACTATTTGTGACTTTATATCATTAGTTGAAAAAACATTCCATCAAAATTCTATTAAAATGATTCCTAAATTATCAGACTGAATTTATTCATATGAAAAAAAATCCTCATACACTTATTTGAGGAATTACTATAAATGAAAAATTCATATTCAATTGAAGATGGTGTGAAGACATGTGAAATGAAAAACCATCACTTTAATTAGATTTAATTTTCTTTACATTCCTTAGTATAAAGCATTTAACACCCCTTTAGTTTAATAATGTTTTATATATAATATAATATTGAGAAATCCCACAAATAGATATTATAATATCAATAAAGTAAAAGAAAACTATATATCTTAGTCATGATATGTTTTTTGGGATAATGAAAAGAAACATCATTATTTTATGGATCAACCAATATCTCCTCTCAAGATATTATATAACCCAACACGGTTTTTTTATATAAAATCTAAACAGAGTATATTTTTCATACATATTATCATTCAATTGATTCTTTTTAATAATTAGAACTTAATGTCTCTCTTATAATATAATATTAGATTTTATATGAATAATGACTATATAAATTAATAAATACTAATCAATGTGATATCTAATAAATCGTTTCCTAAAATTCATAAATAAAGAATTGAAATTATAATTTACTAAAACAATTACATGAATTTATTTATCTATATAACATGAATGGAAATCATTCTTTGTTACATGTTCCCATTTTCCCTAAAAAGATATTATTCAAAAATTTAGAAAACAACAATTTTATTGTTAACCTCTATTAATTAGCTAAAAAATGGAATTGATATATTTAATATGGTTCATATTATTTATCATGGTCCATTTATGATAAATATAATCAATGTGGATGAAAATTTACCAATGATTATTTTTGAAAAAATGTGTATGTCCACTAAATAGTAATTCACATTGTTAAATGAAACCCATATCATGATTTACATTAATATTTTACTCCATTTCATATAACTAAATTGGGGAAATTGAATAAGGATCTTTGGAAATATTCATTGAAATGGGTATTATTTATATATGAAAATCTGCATCCCAATTTTGAGTAATATGTAGAATCTTATATAGAAAATCATCTAAAATAACTCATAAAATAGGCTTATTATCATATGTTAGTATCTATCTTACACCATGGTATATATAAACACATTTAATAGTAATGATGAAAGGTGAACTAAACAAAATTTATATTGGATCCTCATATAAATAAGCATATAGATATATAATGATATGTATATTAAGAGTATAATAATTTACTTCCCTTAGATAGAAATTTATATTGGTTGTATATATATATTTATATTATAAATTTATTTTTAGAATCACATCAAATTAAACAATAGGGAACATAAAATGTTCTTCTTGTAGTAAGATGTCACAAACATCCATCGGCGAAGAATCCTAATCATTAGAAATGATAAATATAATATTAAATGTATTTAAATGTTATTAAAAATAATTTCAATGAGGATATAAATTATCATTGACTGAAATTCATCTTTATATATAATAATTTATAAAACAAAACTCATATAAGGATCACCAACATTTGATCATAAATAAAAAATTTAAATTTTATCAAATAATTATATAGTGAAAAAAAATAGTAAACATGGGAATCATGAATTATTAAATATTAGGAAAAATCATAGAAAAACAATAATATAATATTTAAATAATCGATATGAAATTTAATCTATGAAAAATTATCATTAACAGTGGTTATGCTTAGTCATAATCTATTTAATTTTATTTAATGATTCCTAAAAACATAATTTACAAAATAATATCCGTTGAGATTTTTAGAACATGTGAACAGTAAGAGGACATTCACCATGAACCAAAATAATGGTGAGATATATTTGAAAAAAATTTAGATCGAGGTTATTACCACTAGATGAATCTATACAAAAACAATGTCCAATTTTAGTATAATGTTATCAATTTATTTTTATTAGAAAACTAAACTCCATTAATTAATTAATTCATATAAGATTATATTCTACCCCTTTTCTTATAATAATGTTTTAATTTTTTTTCTCATTCATGTTTCTATTCGTAAAAAAACAATTCATTGATAACAACTACACTTACACGAATACTACAAACAAATATATTATATCTTACAGGTTGAATATTAATTTTATATCAACATGATCCAAATTATAACCATAAAAGACTAATTAATGTTCGAACATGGATATAGACAACACTATTATGTATATTATAAATATAACATCCCATTATTTTATTTACCACTAGAACAATTATTAGATATCAATCTGAAAAAGTTTATTCCAAACTATATAAATGGATACATAATGAAGGGTGATCTAAATTTCTCAGTAATGATAGAAAAATGAAATTTAAATCAAATATAATATTATAATATATGATTAGAATTATTTTATTGTAATATTTGAATGAATTTCCATAATCTTACCCATTTAAAAAATTATCATGAATTTTTAATCATGGTTTGTGGTTTTATGAAAAATATAATACATAATAATGATGAATAATGAATAATCAATTAGAATGAGTGAGTAAAAAATAAAAGTAATAAATAATATATTTATTAATACTCATCGATATGGAAAATAATCTCTTTATTCAGGGATAGGGGAAAAATCCTATAATAGTGGATTAACGTACCTCCCAATTCCATCATTTTTATATTAAATAGTTTACACCTTAGAAAATTAGATTGTAAATATTCCCCTTCTAAATAGGGTAAACTCCACATCCCAATAATTTTTATATAATGACACATCCTTATAAGCAATTAATTAGATAATTAAATTATTTTATAGAACCAATTGAATAATTAACACCATACATATTAGTTCTGTGTGTTCAATATACATTCATTATATAAACATATCACAACCTTTAGAATCGACATAATATTGATAAACATTTTATTATAATAATAAAAATCCTTTATATAAATGAAAAATTTCGAAACATTGTATACTATCCCTCATATATAATATGAACCATAAAAAACCATTATTATAGATGAAATTACCTTAAAACACCTCCTAAACAACTCATGAGGAAAACACTAATTTCAATTTGAGATCAGTTATTTAACATCATATAATTTCATGAATATTATAGTATGTATTATAATTTAAATAATAAAATTAATACATTAATATAATATTCAAATATTAATGTATTCATAATGAAAATTTATGTCATTCATGTGTTTTATATCAATAATTTATTCACATTTTCAGAAAAAAGTCATAACTGCCCTTATTGGAAAATTATAAGAACAATCTTTTGAACATATGGTTTATATATAATAAAAAGGAACATATAGAATTTTTAAATGATAATAATTAAAATTCATGAATTTATTTGTAATAAAATTTTGGCAAAGAATAAAATTTTCACCATGAAAGAATAATAATGTCATATTTTCAAAAAATTCTTCTTATATTTTCAGTGAATGAATAGTAATTTTTTTGGAAATACTATAATCGCTATTGAGAACCATTCAGTATGAATAGTAATATTATTTTGATATGTAGGTCAAATTTTTAATTACTTTTAATATACATATAATAAATCACAGATAAAAAAATGGGTTGCGTAAAACCCTTTTCGATTAGTTAATATTTTATTCATAACCACTATAAAATAAATGTTTTCAAATTAAAAATTATGAAACACGATAATGAAGATATTTTATAAACATTATATTAAATTGGATGTATATACTTCTCAAAAAAATAATATAAAGTTATATAATAACATATTTTCCATTGATGTTAGTTTGAGATGATTTATAATTACAAAAATTTTATCATTTGAAAAAAAGTCGAGGTAATGAAAAGAAATGATATTCCATGACCTATCCCATGGGGCTCATATTGTGACTCCCATAAGCCTATCTACCATATTCCATGGGATGGAAACTAGAACCAAAGGAGTAAATCCCTAATACTAGGAAAGCATTGCCTTTATAACTGTAAATAATCACAATAAGACTACTAGTGGAAGAAAAAACATAGTAAAAACTGTATAAAAAGTATGTTGAAAGTAAATGAGCTAGAAATACAAGCCCATCAGTAATGTACATGGAAAGCAAAAATACGTACAACAAAAAATACAAATAGCTTGAAGGTGTCTAGCAGCTCCGGGATCACCCGCCATAGATCCAACATGAAGGGTAGATACAGATAGCCTCCCCAGTGCTCTATGTCCATCTGTCTGCTATGGGTACCGACTCGTCGTGAGATCCAACATAGGGTACCATCCAGTCCTCGTAAAATCCACCTCGGTCAGCATTGTCCATCATTTGCATCGATCAAAATGAGTTGCGGGCATACCCCGTGTAGGGGTGAGTATAATAATACTCAGTAGGGACATTGAGTCCCTCATGGTTTCACATAATCCAACAAAGATAAACAATAGATTATTATTTCAATGGATAACCATTACATAGGTAAAATCTCATAAATATACCTAAGTTATCAAGTAACCCATCTCAATCAAGAGGTAAACATGAAAGATCATTTACTCAGGTCAAATCATGATTTTCATTATCTAAACCATGTTTGCCAGAGAACTCCTCCTCTATGGAGTACAGTGGGCCTCTAGTGACACAGAGGTGCTTCTCACTAACCTTATACTACTGAGGTACTTCTCCTATCAAGAATTGTAGGTCTGCTGCCAACTACAAGGCACTTTTTCCACTGTAGATCTTCCACCAAATATCGAGCGCTCCCCCTAAAAACCTATATAGGTACTCCTACTATCGAGTACCATGGTTCTACTGCAAAATACTGGGTGTTCCTCCTCCATGGGTCTCTCGCCATGTATTGGGCGCTTCCCACAGAGCTAGTCGAATCACTCCGAGTTGAATTGGTCAAGCAGTCAGTAGGTCTGTCAGCAACTAGGTCTCCACACTCTGTACGTTCATATCCAGTTGGATCAATTTCACGAGCTAATGGTAGATACTACAAATGTTACGAAGTCTAACATGGATGTATCTCATTGGACTGCCTTGTCTTAGGGGTCTCAATTCAATATACGGGGCATAAATCGGATGCTCGGTCTCTGAGTTATTAGCCTTTTAGTCCCAGGGGCTAGGATGGTTTTGTGTACGAACCTACCTGACAATAACTAAAAATTTACATGAACTCCCGTGGGTTATGATCAATGGGACGACAATATTCCTATAATTTCGGCGCTTTTAACGTTTCGTTAAACGGATGCTCGTAGCCCAAGAATTGGGTGAAAAGGTGTAAATGAGTCTAAAGGGTTCGGGTCTAGTCCTACCCAGTGGGACTGACCCGACCCGGTCAGTGAATCTAACCCATCCCAAAAGGGTGGCCCATCCCGATGGTGTAGCCCGGACTGAAGGTATGGTCTGTCCTGTTGGGGCAGCCCTGCCCGAAAGCGGCCCGGCCCCACGGCCCCTGTGGCTAGCCGGCAGCCTGCGTGGCCAGGTGGCGGCCCACGTGGCCCGGCTGGTTGGCTTTCCACATGGCCTGGCTGGCCGCATGTGGGAGGGGGGTTCCGCGCCACCCATTGTCTGTAATGGCAGGCGCGAGGCGCCGAACCTAGTAAATGCGGGACCCAAAGGATCCCTCCTGTAGCTCACACCAGCAGCCGGTTCAGGTGGATACCCTCTCATATCCACCGTGGCTTATGGCCATGTTCCTGCAACACCAGTGGGGAAAGACGTCGATGTGCCCCTTCTCCATGGCCCTCCTTGGCCACGACTCCCTACTGCTTCGCACAACGTGAAGACACCGCGCCACCGTCCCACCACTGCAGCCCTCCGGGACGCGTTCCTTTTGTCTGGCACGGTCTGAAGGAACTATGTCACTCCAGCACCACCATGGTCCGCCTAGACAAGGATCAGTTCACTACGAGGCACAACGGTGTCACGCCCTTGTGGAGACCCGACGGCCCTGAGCCGCTGACTTTCTTCGCGGCCGACTCGTTGTCGGTCGATGTATGTACCACCTCCATCGTCATCAAACAAGAACCAAAAAAAGGGGAGGGTTGGGCCATGATCATGCATTCCTAAACCTACTCATTATTGTGATATCATTTATATATCATAGAACACAACATATGATATGGTATGAATGTAAATATTCAAATGAAAAAAATAACCCCTTCAAAACACTTGAAATTGTTTACGGGCACACCTGGCCTTGTAATCAAGGGCTGTAAATTTTTGCAGACTCATAAAAACCCAACAAATTTATGAAAAGAAATCTACAGAATTTTTAGGCATTAAATTCTCCTCACCTCAGGGCTTTACTTCCCCATAAGTTACAACTCGAACTAAGGGAATAAATGGGGTTACTATGCACTCATCTGAGCCTCCGACTCCACTGTTATCACCTGGAGGTTCCTGTAATTCCAAAGAACGCACACAAGAGGTATCGACCATCCATGTATCACTTTCTCATGTCGATACTCATTCTATATAAGAACCTCTATGAATGTCACACCATCATCGATGTCCAACTCCCCAGGGTCGATGATGTGGGATGGATCATGCACGTATCTCCTCAGTTGAGATATATGGTTGATGTCAAGCACCCGATGAAACTGAGGTGGAAGAGATAAGTCGTAATCCACCTTGATTACTTTTTTAAGTACATGGAATTGTCTAATGAATCATAGAGATAACACGCTGTCGTGGAAAAAAACTCTGTAGACCTCGTCGAGGTGAGACCCATAGAAGGACATGGTCACCATCCTCAAACTCTAGTGGTCTTCGTCTCCTATCAGCATATGAATTCTGCCTACTCTATGCAGTCTTTATCAAATCCTGGATGATCTCCACCTTCTACATGGTGGCCCCTACCATCTCTGGTCCCACTAGTGCTGACTCCCCTGGGTCTTTCCAGCACAGTGGCGATCTGCAAGGTTGTCCGTACGACGCCTCGAAAGGTTCCATACCATTGCTAGAGTGACATCTGTTGTTGTATCAAACTCCACCAAAGGCAAGTGATCCTCCCAGCTAGAACTGAAGTCAAGGACACATGCACGTATCATGTCCTCGAGGGTCTGGATGGTTCTTTATGTCTGACCATCCATTTGAGGATGGAAGGCAGTACTCAAGTGAAGCTGTGTCCCGAAAGCTTTCTACAACCCCTTCTATAGATGTGAAGTAAATCATGCATCACAGTCAGATACTATAGAGGATGGTACTCCATCTAATTGCACACTCTCTTGCACATATAGGCATCACATGATCTCTACGTAGAACTTCTCTCTGATTGGTTGGATGCGGTCGGACTTTTTTAGTCTTTCTATGATCACCCAAATCGAGTCATGACCCCTTGATGTACATGGTAGACCAGTCACGAAGTCCAGGGACATCCAATCCCACTTCCACTCCGGGACCTCTAAGGGATGTACCAGTCCTACTGGCACCTGGTTCTCCACCTCCACTTGTTGACAAGCGAGGCATCATGAGACACACTCTTCTATCGCCTTCATCATACCTAGCCACCAATACCAACGTCGAAGGTCCTAGTACATCTTCGCCACTACTGGATATACTGCATGATAAGAGGTGTGAAACTCTCTCAACACTTCCTCAGAAAGTGAAAAATATTATAATGATAGGTCCTCTGAAGAGGATGACGTTCTCCCCACCTTCATAAAATCCACAGGTGCTTTCCCTATGGATATCAGAGCTTTTCGTGTCTCGAAGTCAGCATTCCCATGTTGCGCCTCTCTGACTCGCCGAAGATGTGGAGGAGTGAATGTAAGATAATGAAGATAGGATACTCCATCCCTATCAACAATGGATATCAGTAAAGCAGCTAGCGGCTTTGTCACCTATCCTAGCAACTGAATGCCTGATCTCTTGCTGAGAGAATTCGCAATAACGGTCCCTTTCCCAAGAGTATAGGCTATCTCGAAATCATTGTCCTGGAGGATCTCAAGCCATCATTGCTATATTAGGTTCAGTTTCTATTGAGAGATGATATACTAGTGTATATTGTGATCATAGTACACGGTAAAATGTTAACCAATCAGATAGTGCCACCACATCTTCAAGGAGAAGTCCACGGCTGCTAACTCCCTATCATGGGTACTGTAGTTCTGGTCATGCATTCTCAAGTGCTAAGAACCATATGCGACCAATGATCACTCCTGAATCAAGACACACCCATGTATGGTCCTGGATGCGTCAGAGTAAACTATGTACCCCACACCATCCATTAGAATCCTCATGATGGGGGCACTAGTCAGCCAATGCCTCAGCTTTTGAAAGCACTACAGGTATCTCCTTAACCACATGAAGGGTTTCCCCTTCATCGCTAAGGCTGAATGTGGTTCTTCAACTCTTGAGAAGTCTATGATGAATCTTCCATAGTATCCAGCCATGAATCGAAATCTCCATACCTCTGTAACACTCCTGAGTGGATCCCATTCAAGAACTACATCAACCATCACTGGATCCACTACAAATCCATCCTCTGAGATGATGTGTCCCAAGAAGTGAACCTATCTAATCCACAACTGGAACTTCGAGAGAATACCATAAATCTATTGATCTCAGTGTGTGTCCAGTACTACTTGTAAATGGTAAGCATGCTTCTATTAAGTAGTAGAGTAGATCACAATGTCATCAATGAAGATCACGAAAAAGAGATTGAGTTAATGCTGGAAGATCATGTTCAAGAGAAACATTAACATTTCGAGAGCGTTCGTTATGCGGAAGGGCATAACCATGAACTCAATGTGGTCGTACCAATACCTGAAGGTCGTCTTCTACACATCCTCATCTTGAACTCTGAGCTGGTGATAGCCTGATCTGAGGTCTTTCTTCAAGGACCATCGGCCTACCTTGAGATGATCAAAGATGATATCAAACCTCTGATGTGGGTAATTGTTCATTACGGTCGCCTGGATCAGGTAATGGTAGTCAACACAGAGCCACAAGCTCCCATCCGTCTTCTTGGTGAGTAGAATTGGGGCTGCCCATGGTGAAACACTAGGCTAGATTAATCTCATTCGCTGCAAGCCCTCGAGATGTACCTGCCACTCACGAAGCTCCAAGGGAGCCATCTGATATGCTGGGGTAGACATTGATGACGTCCCATGGTACAGGTCGATGTTGAAATCCACCTCTCTGCAAGGAGGTAGCCTTAGCACATCGTCATGGAAAATATTCGCGTACTGGTCCACCACTATCAGATAACTCAGACTATCCAAATCCACTGCTTCGATAGTAAAGAATGCCAACAAATGAGTAATCAGCTGCACCCTCCTCTGAGTAAGTTTGTACTATGCTTCAAAGTTTCCCGTCTTTTTGGTGAAGGTGAAATTAGTCCCATTAGTGTGGACACACCACACTTTACAGCTAATTCAGCCGACCTGATCATTGACTTTAGATAACCCGTCCATACCCAAGATGACTTCGTAAGGCCTCGACACTACTGTAGGGAGATCGCAGCCGAATATCTCACCTCCTAGGGTATGCTCACACTACCGGAACTAGTGCATAATCGTCGAGTATGCTCCCGTAAGAGTCTCTAGCCATAAGGATCGAGCCAACGGCTCTGTTGGAAGCTCCGAGCTCCGAACGAGGGTAGTGGATATGAAAGAGTGACTAGAACATGTGTCTATAAGAACTGCAGCTATGGTGGAGCAGACTTAGATTGTACCTCATATCATCTCCGGAGTTCCATGGTTATATACATTAGCTACCTGAAGTTGAGCTCTGCCCTTTCCACTAACTCCATGCGATCTATGTGGTCCTCCTGTGGGTAGTGGCAACACCACAAAACGTCATCCACTGCTAGTAGCTCGACAATCTCCTCTTCCACATCCACCTGCGCCATGCGGACAACCTCGATCGAACCTCTACCTCTACCTAGCATTTCCCTCAACTATCTGCTGATAATCAATATTGTAGTATGGATTGTCATGAGACATGTGACCAAGCCCCTCGAAGGAGTAACACTGCCCGCTCCTGGAATGTCTGGCTTTTTCTCCACTCTAGGTTCCCCGCAAAACTGATCCTGAGTCGTGCAGTCGACCACCTGTGGGTCTGGTCCTCTTGGAGATCTACGTCATCTATCTACTTCCAGATGTAAAGAATCTGCTGCATGTCGACTAGTGGTGGGTCTCGCTGTAGAAGACTGCTCAACAAGGAAAATCTCTACTCTGAAGGATCACTTCTACACCCCAGTTTTCGTCGGGATGTAGTGGGGGATAACTGATGCTATAATCTATCGCATGAGTCCCTGGTCAAATGTATGGGCCCTGAATAACAAGTCTCATACTATATCAGTGGAGTAGCATTAGAGGTTGGTGAACCTCACTAAGTACAGAGTAATACACATGATGTTATATTGTAGATGAAGAAGCTCATGTATCTGCACCACTTTAAGGGTTGATGGTACAAACTCATTCCGGAACAGACCCCTGAAGTATTCCCATAGAAGTGTCGTCTCGTCATGCATCTAGAGCATCAGGCTCCACCATCTACCTGTTTCTTCCAGAAGGTAGCTGGAGGCATGGATCACCATGAAGACGACTATTGTAACTACCAGTTTGAAAACTCTCACCACAACCTCCTGCCAATTCCATGCCGCCTACGGGTCTCTCTCTTCTATGTAACTGGGTGGCCTCTACCGCTGGAACTCATACAGCATGCTCAAGTGGTGTGCAATCTCTAAAGTTGGGACTAGTGGAATTAATGGCCCAATATAAATTAGTTCCACTGGGGCCTTCGCTGGTGCCTCAAATGGAAGGGGGCCTTGTACTAAGGCCGTGTCACTCGGAAATCAGTCAGTACGTACAACTCTCGAAGTTCTAACTGGTCGTTCGCGGGGAGGCATCTATAATGAAACAGAAGTGACCCGGTCAAGTAACTATACCTATTGAGCTGACCTGGTTTGAGATGACTTAAATAATACTTTTTAAGACACACATGATATCCATGTTTTCATGTACTAAGATGCAAAATAGTAGTCAGGGTCCTGGTGTATTGATACGTCCGCCGTCGTACCAACACTGGACTCCCTCAACTGAAAACCACACTAGATTCCGTAAACACCTTTTCTTCACATAAAATAAATATCAATGTCCTATGTTCGATGGTAGAATGGAATCCTTTGATACCAATTTGTCACAACCCATCCTGTAGGGATTGTATCGTTACTACCCCTAGACCGCCTTCAATAGGCTAGGGGCTGACGACTATCACCAAAGCAGTAAATCCCTATGACTGGGAAGCATTTCTTTTATAACTATAAAAAAACAACAAGATTACATGTGGAAGAAGACAATACATAAAAACTATATAACCACTAAGCTGAAAGTAAAGGCACTAGAAACACTAGGCCAATAGTAAAGTACAAGGAAAGTACAAACATGTACAACAAAAAAGAAAAACAACTGGAAGGTGTCTAGTAGCTTTGAGATTGTCCACCATAGATACTATCAAATGGGTATGTACAAATAGCCTCCTTAGTGATCTATGTCCATCCGTCTCCTCTGGGTACTGACTCGTCATGAGGTCCACCTCTGGGTACCGTCTTTTCCTCGTACACTCCTCCTTGGTCAGTGTTGTATGTCATCTACATTCAACAAAATGAGGTACGCGTATAGCCCGTGTAGGGGTGAGTATAATGCGACACAATAGGGACCTAGAGACCCTCAAGGTCACAAAAAATTCAATTAGGATAAACCAAAATGTATTATTAAAATGGATAACCATTACTTAGCTATATGCCCATACATATACCTTAGCTATCAAGTATCACATCTCAACCAAGAGGTAACACAAAATATCATTAATTCTGCTCAAACCAGGATTTCTATTATTGAAAACATGGCTGTTAGAGAACTTCTCCTGTGTCGAGTATAGTGGGCATGTCGTGACAATGGGGATCATCTCACTAACCTTAGACTAATGAGATACTCTTCCTGTCGAGTACCATGGGTCTGTAGCAAACTACCAGGTGCTCTATCCACTGTGGTTCGACCGTAAAATACTGGGCACTCCCCCTAATAGCCTACAGAGGGACTCCTCCTGTGGTGTACCACAGGTCATCCACCAAATACCAGGTGCTCATCCACCATTGTTCTTCCGCCAAATATCGGCTGCTCCCTAGTGGGCTAGTCGAATAACTTCAAGTTGAATCAGTAAAGTAGTCATTAGGTCTGCCAACTACTTGGTCAATTCCCTCTATACACTCGTCTCTGAGAGGATCCGCTCCATGAGAAACTATCCATTACTCCAAATGTCACTATGTCCCATGTGGATGTATCTCAATGGACCAGCACATCATAGTGGTCTCAACGCAATAGACGACGCCTCAATCGGACGCCTGACTTTGAGTTATTAGCCTTTTAGTCTCGAGGGCCCTATTGGTTTCGTGTATGAACCAACCTGACCATATCACAACTATACCCGAAAATATCATGGGTTATTCTCTAATGGATGGTTTCATTCCAAGAATGTAAGTGTTGCGGACGGTTCGTTACACGGACGCCCGTATCCCATGATATGGGTGAAAAGGTGTAAACGGGTCTGACAGGTTCGGGTCTAGCCCGACCCAGTTAGACCGACCCGACCCAGTCTGTGAATCTGACCCAGCCCGAAGAGGCGGCCCAAACCGTGAGGGCGGCCCATCCCGAAATTAGCTCGGCCCGAATGGTGGCCCGACCGGAAGGGGCGACCCAAACCGACGGCCCACGTGGCCTGGTGGTGGCCCATGTGGCCTGGTGGCAGACAAAGTGGCCTGCTGGTGGACCACATGGCATTGCTAGGCACATGTGGGAGGGGGTTTCGTGCCCCCTTTTGTCTGAAAAGGTCAGCACAAGGAACCAGCCAAAGGTAACTACGGGATCCGATGGGTCCCGCTTATAGCGCGCACTGGCAGCCGGCTCTGCCAGCCGGCCTCTCTTGTCCACTACGACCTATGGCCGCGGTGCAGCACCAATGGCATTGCATGACGGCACCGCACCCCTTCATTGCGGCCCACCCTGGTCACAACTCCCTACTGCTCCGCACGAAGCCGCATCACCACACTGCCATCCAAACGCCGCGACCCTCCTAGCCACGACACATTCTTCTGGTGCGGTGCGAAGACACCGCACAAATCCGGCACCACTGGGGACCACCATCCCATGGCTCAGTTCACTACCCGGAACAATAGTGCCGCACCCTTGTGGCGACCTGGTGGCCTTACGCCACTAGATTTCTTCATGGTCGGCTCGTTGTTGGTCGCCCCGTGTACCGCCTTCATCGTCAACAAACAAGAACCAACAAAAGGATAGGGTCGGTCCATGTTCGTGCGGTCCAGACCATCCTTGTTATAGTGATATCATTTGGTTCACAAAGCACACAACATACGATGGGGTTCGGAGGGTAATATTCAATCAAAAAAAAAACTACCCCTACAAATATTCTGAAATTCATTCCGGGGACATCGGGCCTCATAATCAAGCGCTGTCAATTTTCGCATACTCATAAAAATCCCATTAATGTAAGAAAAAAAATTTCTATAGAATTTTCGGGTCTTTAAATTATATTTATATAAATACCAACTAAAATACATAATATGAATAAATAATTCACTTGGATTAAAAAAAACTACATAAATTCTTTGATGGCGCACAACATTTAACATGAATCATAGAAATTAAAATAATAGAATATAAACCTTATATCTTGTTGGTGGTGTTTCATAAGATCTAAAACCTAATATATTGTAAATATTATGTTATGGTAATTATTTAGAATTTAAAAATAAACAATATAAAATCATAAAAATAATTATTATTATATATTATCATCCTTTCAGACATAATAATTCATTATCATCGCTATTTCTATTGTTAACTCCATCATTTTTCATGTATGTTTTAGTGTGAATATTATTTTCCTTGAATAGTGACCATAGTTCTAGGATCAATTGAATGTTTAAAAATGAAATGAATATCAAATATTTATATTATATAGTTATTTTTATCATTTCATGTAAATTGTGTTTGACAACAATTCTTTCATTTATTTAAGTATAGGGTAGTCTATACATTTGTATGAGTGTTGTTTCAATTGTACATAGGATTGTATGAAGGTTTGGTATTTAGTCTTTATCATTTAAAAATAGCTAATATGTCATAATAATTATATATATATCTATATATACATTAAACGTATAATAATTAAAATCCATGAATGACGAAGATGAAAAAAAGAATCATATCCCTATAAAGTCGGCGTTGTAAAAACAGAATAAAAAATGATGCATTCATCTAATATTTAAGGGATAAGAAGTGGAAATTGGGTTTGAAATCATAAACATAATATCCTAGTATATCTATCAAGAATTATTGATCTTTTTATAAAATAAAAAACATGTTTTGGTGATGTCTATGATGAGATATAATGAATTGATTTTGATTATTTTTGACGGATATATTTGAGATACTTCTTTGCATTGCATATTAATCCATGATGGAATCATTTTATTAGAAGACTTGACAATCATGTATAGAGTGATAGAATCTTTTATTGTGTTTTTCCATGGAATAAATGAACAATAATTCAAAAGTTGTGTTAATAAAGTAGGATAATTAGTTTCATTTCATGAGATGGGGGGAATTAGAATGTTGCAAAATATGTCAATTATGTAAGTTAAAATAATTGTAAACTATTGTATTAATGGCCATGGATTTGTGGTTATTAGTAAATAAGGATAAATTATATTCAACCAAAATTAATTAGAAATATTTTTTGGGAATCATTCCCTTATATCTTACTTTACCCATTATCGGTCATTTTTATACCATAACCATTGTGACAAATTTGACAGTTTATAATTTTTACTATAACTAATAATATTATTTTCACTAATAAATTATATTATATATTTATATTAAAAATATTGAACAAATTTTAGAATATTTAATTTATATAATTTTGAAAATAAAAATTAAAAATTTTATACAAAGCCCAATGAAAACCAATTTCTATAAAACTTGTATTGATGAATAAATATTAGTATAAACCCATTAAATTTCTCATAAAATATATAAAAATATATTTATAATAAATTAATTAATATTTATTTTGTTCATGTTTTCATGAACAAAAAATAATTATTTTAATTTTTGTAGATAATAACACATATAAATTATGAAAACAGTTTCGAGAAAATTGTGTTTTAATGATAATACATTATCTTATACAAAAACCAATTATATTTATAATTCATATTTTATGAATGATAAAATTTAAAATCAAAGAGTCTTATATTGCAATAAGAAAAAATCATAATTGTCTGGATACATGTAATGAAATGAATGTTATTAAAAAAATAGTTTTTTAACTATTCTCGGAACAAATATTTTTAAAAACTCCTACAAATTCACAATAAGATAATATTAAAATACATATTTCCAAAATCATATTAAGTAAACATTATAATATATCTAGTTTTTAAAATTAATATTTCTTTCTTATGAGCCAACTCATTGGGGACCTCCAGGAATAATTCAGACCAATTTGGAAACCCAATGCTCAATTCAAAATTGTTCAGTTCAATATAGTTATTATTATTGGTTAGTAATGACATGGAAGAACATTAAATTTATACCAGTATCAAAGAGTCACATAATACATCTAATTAATAATGTATATGAATAATAAAATTATGAGAATCTATAGAGTAACCCGTGAATGAAACAAATTCTAAGAATGCAGCAATTTATAATAGTGTAATATAAAATTATGAGGGGGGAAATACAAACCCAACTCGAAATGGGGACCCAGACTAACAGCAACTAGAAAAAGGGATTCTAGAGAGATCATGGCACATAATATCCAAGGTGATCTGCTAATCATTTTCAACATGGATAGGTACTTCTAATCATATCATATACCTAGTCTATTGATATCATTATCGATCTATCTGTTATTTTTAAAATAAAAAACTTTCTTGGGATATGAACATGTACGAGTGAGTAAACATTTACCAGTTATAAAATATAAAAATTAATATTCAATAAATACAATGTTATGTATGTTAACTAACATCATATTAATGATAAAAAATAATCATGACATATAAAATCATATATAATCCCAATAATGTTAGAATGTGAACCTTTATCTACACAACCAAACTAAGAAATATGTGTTATTTTATATCAATGAAGGATAATATATGATTCCATGCATCAGTTGAAAAATATAAAATCATTTTATATGGACCACATCTAAACACTATACTCCACATCCTAGGAGGAATAATCTTTAAGGCAGGGGCTGGTTCCTAAAATTTTTCAATGGTGATATAAAACCAAATTGATGGAGGAATTATGCCATTTCTATACCATGAGTTCATTATTTTTCCAAACCAATGTACACTAGATGCCTTTGTGTACTCTAGTATTGTAATTTAACTTAGTCATGACCATGAACTCTATCCATTCATCCATACATAGATATGACCACATACTCTTGTCATATCCAATTAAAAGGTCATTCATGGGTATGATGGTAATGAAAATATACCAAGCCATCTTTATACATAGGAACCCCATGTGTACATGCCAAGCCCCCCACACTATGTCTCACCGTGTGTTTGGGTTATAAATTACATATCATATTTTACTCCCCATGGTACAATAATCATCATAGATTAAGGACTACATGGTGTGTGTTCTAGACTACATGAAATGCATATCCTAATTATCATGAATTTTATGAAATCTTCAGAAATCACATCTATGATTATATCAATAGCAATTGAACATTACTTCATGTCAAGGATCTCATATTTGTGACTAAACACACTTGATCAATTGATGATGGTTGGATTCTAGCCACCCAATCATTTGGTGATATATCCCTCCACACCATTCCTCTCTAATGTTTGAATAACATAACAATGACATACCATCCATGTGGCTATAATATTATACCAGAATTACCTCATTATCGACCTAAATAATAATAATAATACGTATATAATACTTAAATACTCAATGAATCTATGAAATAAATCTCCCTTGAATAAGATGAGATAATATATAACATTGTCCCAATGTGTTATTGATGAATAATGTGAAATATAGAGTAAATGAGAAATAATGAACTGATAAATTTTATTAGGTTGTGTGATCTTGACCAATGATTCCATAATTATGATACCAAGGTTAAACTAGGGACTTTGAGAAAAAAAATCAAACTATAATTATCAAAAAATTAAGTAATTTCTTCAGTAATAAGATATTATTAGAAATTATTTCTTTTTCATAATTTTCAAGGGTGGAAATGCATAAAAAATGACTCTTTTATCTAATTGGGATCAATCATTGGTGACTAACATGGTCTCTAGTAGTGAATAAATAGATCTAATAAATTCAATATCCATTTCATGATTCCACATGGTGGTTGTTCTCTATCCAAATTTTCATTTTTCCAAAACTAAAAAAACACTTCTTCCTCATTTGTGATATTCATGGGTTATGTGTATAAAAAATGAGATTCTATATAACAATTTTTTAAAATATGAGGTCAATTTTTGTGCTAAAAAATTAAAATGAAAAATTTAATAAATTATTATTCTAATGACAATATTCCATGGAAACTATGATGTTTTCTACATTTAGGACATCACTTGGGTAAATATGATATTCAAAAAACAACATGGTTATCTAAAATACCCTCTCATATAAAAATATATTAGAAAACTCTTTATAAGAAATAACTATATGATATAATTATTCAATATAAATATATATATAACATCTATATTTTAGGATCTGGTGACACACATACACAACACCAAATCATAAAAATTCAAAATATATATATATAAATATTAAAAATTCTAATCTCAAAAAAACGGGGTCATTATATTAACCAATCATTTACATATTTTCTTATATGAAAATAAATAAAAAAATGTTAGTGTACTGAACTTGAATCAAAATCTCAGTTTCCCAGGTGATATCAAGCATTCTGTCATAGTGCCTAACAACTTGAACTAATATTATGGTTTATCTATAGAGAGACCTCTCTTGTTCTTCATTAATTGCAACAATATATTATTCCAGGGTGGTTCCATCCTATATGTTCATATAACCTAGGTAAATAATTTTTTGGGGGACATTCATATTTCTCATTAGCTACAATAAAAGGAAGATTCCATTTCCTCCTTTATACTATGGGTAAAACGCTATGTAGAATGACTACTCGTAAGCCCTCAAAATGACATATAATGTATTGAAAAAACTTATATATAGCCTGAATCCCAAGATTGATCTCTATGTTTATAACAACACATCAAATATTTATAAAATGAGGACTCACTTCTCAAACATCTATATCCTAAGACATAAATATATGTATGATTTCTATAATCTCTATAATGTGCTAATATTCACCCATATTACTAAAACCATCCCTATTGTATCTTTTAACATTTATATCCGAAAAAGATATTTCTCAAAAGTCCCATCACATCATAATGATGATGTGTATCATATCATATGCACATCCTAAAAAGGTTTAATATTTATATTGTTTTTATAGATATTATAAAAAAACATACCAATATAAACTAATGGTCTATGCTCCGATCGATTTCCAAAACATTATCTCTCACCAAATCATCCAACACATGGATACCCATATCAGTGTTGAAATAATTTGGGGATGAAGGATTTTAATCATCCATAACTTCTTTTGAAAGGCCTCTGGAAGCCTTTCTGACTATAATGATGTGAACTAATCATCACTATTATAGATGTCAATTATGGGTTCCCCATAATGATGGATGATCTCCCCCAAATTCATCTTCCCAACCACTCAACATGGATTAGATCCCATTTGGAATGAATTTGTGTGGACATGGTGTGTGTGAAAATAACATCATGGGAATAATTTGGACCCCTAGATGTTTGTATAATCTACATCATGAAATCCATTAATTTCAAAATGATGGAACTATCTATGATCTCAAGAGGTTGAGTCAAACCTATTTGAAGATTATTTTCTCCCATTACCTACTGAAATGTGATATGATGAGAAACTAACTCAGAGACTCTCCATCTTAGTCAATCCTAACAAAACTATTACGGATCTTTCCAATATAGCCGTAACATAACATTTTGTAAATCCAATCATGATGTGTGGATTTCTCTCAACACATCCTTATTCAATGAGGCATTAATTAATGATTGATCTTAAAATGGACAATTCGATACCCTACACAAAAAATACATTATATCATATCCTAAAGATATCTTGTGATATATATCTTCATAATCAATGATACCCAACATAGAGTCTCTTATATGGTGTAGAAGATTTCTTTTTAACATTAATGAAAGTCCTAAAAAATTATCTCATATAATCAAAAATGATCTTCATTAACCAATCCAAAACTCATATTCCACCATGACCATGTGGGAATTAGACTTCTTGATAAGGTAGTTTTATGACCGCATCCTTAAACATTACATAATCTTGCATTATATTAATAATTCAGATTTAGTATCTTTTGAGTTTTAGAGTTTCAGTGATTTATACCACAACTATTACATTTCATCTCAAATATTACATAGTAGACAATTATAATCTGTATCCATTTTTTATTAAAATAAAAAATCTCAAATGAAAACATTAATTCTTTTCATGATATAAATATTCATGAATTTTTTGCTTTCACTTACCCTAACTTATACCATGTGGAAAACATTTCAAAATCATGTGACGAGAAAAAAAACCTCAGTAAGTGTTATAATATTATGAAAGAAAACATTAGTTAGTCAATACATACAAAACATAAGCTATTTAGCATACCTCATGAAATCATAAGATTTATGAATAACACAAAGTAATCATAAATCATCAACATAACTAGATGAATCCATATATAATTTACATTGTATCATTCACTGCTACATAGCGAGTTATGTTTGGAATGCCTATCATAGTATATTCTCAAAATATCTTAGGAGAAACCTTAACATTTTCCTCCATCATGTTACCCAATGCCTTGGTGATTTATCTCAGGCTCACTCGCCTTTTGTTTATCCCGGAACCACCCGTATACGTAAAAATTTCCAATAACCATAACATATTCAAATCACATAATGAAATATAAAGGGAAAAAATAATTTACACATTTCCATCAAAATATATCATTTAAATATATTGACATAACCAATCGATTATCAAAATCATTTTCTATACCGAAATATTTAAAAGATTATATGGAATTTATTTTCCAATTAAAAATATTTTGACTTGTTAACGAAATAAAATATCAAATAATTCTCGTGGAGAAGGAATGGTCGTTGTTAAAGCATACATTGAAAAAACATTCACTTTTCAGTTTAGTTAATCACGAGGTAGAAAAAGACCCTCATTGAATGATAAGAATATTTATAGGTATTTATACACCGGATAAATGTATGTCGTGTATAAATCAATATTTTCCTCAATGAAAGGAGATTGAGATGAAGTCCCTTACCTCTTGTCTAACATTAATCGTTCATTCATTATTATCCTCAATAATAAACTAATGTTAATTTATACTTGACTCAGAACCATTTTAAATATTATTATTCATACTATATAACTCATTACCGCATTATAAACAATGAATAATCATTTATGTTAATAAAATTCATGTTGTCGATATATAGTACTTGAGTCAAAAATGAAATTATTTTAATTACAAGTAGTCCAAGTGGTCAAAATTCCATTATCTCTAGAATGATATTTTTTATTTAGATATAATATATATATGTACTTATAATATCACATAAAATTTGGGTATAAGAAATGAAAGGAACCGTTCATGGAGATGGTGAGCCCTATGTATGCATGAACCCTAATTTCATTTATATTTCATGTTTAAGGGAATAAAAATAATATTAATAAGGTATATTATAATTTTAGTATAATATCATATATAATTTAAATAACTCTACCATTTATACATTCCTTGTATGGCATCAATGAATCATATCGCATTAATGGGGAATTAGTTCACACTTCCTCAAAATAAAATTATCGCATTTACACATTATGGGAACCATAATGGAATTGTAAAAATAAAAAATAAAGTATCATAGAGAAAATATAAATATAAAATTTATCACATATAGATACAGTTCCATTATAATGGAAACCATGTGATGCGGTAGGAGATAATCAAACAAAAATTGTTTCGTAAGGCAGTAGTTCGTCAAACACAAAAATAGTACATTCGTATAGATAGATTTTTGTATAAGTGTAGTTTGAATCCTTCTCATAAAAACAACCTCTTATATTGATTATACTTGTATTATTTTGTTTACATTGAATTATAATATCCTAGGAAGGGAATAAGTTATATAAAAGAAGAGTCCTTGAGGGAAGACTTTACCATTAAATTAGGTAACTCTTTTTGGTTTTAACAAAAAGGCATACATGAAGTGCCTTATACATAAGGAAATGCTTCTAGGAGAAGAGATAGAATTTGATAGCATATTTTTTCAATGGTTGGATGATCCAAGGGGCATCATTGGTTTGTTTAATGTGATAGAGGTGATGGCCTTTTATGTGAGAGAGGAGGGGCTCTTTAGGAAAGTTTGAAAGAATTATTTTAGTGTAAAAAAAATATTCTATTTTAAAAGGTCTGAATCTCATTATATTAGAAGATAAGATGAATATAAGTCGAAATAAAAACATCCAATAAGAATTTGAAAGGAAATGGTTATTTTGTAATCCTTTTATTTGTTTAACTCTTTGTTATGTTATTTACCATTTACCATGTCTTCCGGAATATTCATACTATATGGTTAATATATTTACAATAAAATTATTATTGACCCAAACCGAATCATTAATGAAGCTTTTAACATCATATTTGTCAGTTGGCGTAGTATTTAATTTTTAGGACTATATTATCATTTAAAATAATATTAATTGATTTAAAAACTCATTTATGTCAATTTTTCAATATTTTTTGTATCCCGACTTTTTAAAAAATCCAATCCATCTGTATTCATTCGAAGAAAATTAACTAATTCAAATATAACAACTCATATTAATACAATAAATTCTTGGATGGAATAAAAAGTTTAAAAATAGATTATTTTAATAATTATAATCTCATTTATTTTAATCTTTTATAAATTAAGTAATTACTTCATCACAATTGTGTCATAATAAAATTTATTTATTTAATGTATAAAAATTATAAATAAAATACCATGATGTATTAAATATTTTTATCTTCCCAAATATTATTTATAGTTAAATATATCACTTATAATACCCCATATAAAAACTTTTTTAGTAATCATATTCATGTGAATGATAATTTTTTTTAAAAAAAAGTTATTAATGAAATTTTCTTTCCCAAGTTCCCTTCAAAGGCCAAAAATCCCTTCCCAGGATTGTATTGGTTGGAAAATAATAATCGAAGGTGGTTATTAAAAGTGTTAAGGTAATTTTATATTATTATAATACTATTTTTACATTGAATTACACTATTTACCATTATCTACTGTAAATTAGAGTCTAAAGATACTATTAAACCCAAATTAATTTAATTTATTAAAAAAAAATTACATAGTGACAATAACCCTGTATATCACATGTTTGAAATTAAATTCACCAAAACGGTAAAATTTCATTTGATGGAAAACAATAATTTTTTAAGTAATTTGCAGTGTTTTTTCACTATTCATCAAAAATTGAACATTTTCCAAAAAATACAAAATATTCACCCATAGATAAATATAATATTATGAATTCAAAAATGATTTTTATTTTAACAAATTCAAAACATTGAATTTTCATTAATTAATTTATAATTACATTCCATTGTCATATCTAGAATGCGTGTTTTTACGAAATAATAACTAAAAAATTAACACTTGTTTATGCCCAATTTCAATGTGAAATTACAAGCAAATGAACACAATTAGATTATATGGTAAAAATATAATCCAATTAAACTTTTAACTCTTTTAAAAAGATAATATAATCATATAATTAAATTATATTAAAACAATGTTTTAAATTATAATGTAGTATCATTCACTATTAATTTAAAATGAAAATTATCAGAAAAATTCCAAAATTTCATTCAAGGTGAACTTTTGATGTCTCAATTTTAATAAAAATATTTATTTTGTCAAATAGAGAATATAAATGTTAAAAAAACTAGATTCAAAAGGGTTCGTCATCAAATGGTGGAAAATCATCCTTTTTTGAATATTAGAGTGTTTATTAATAAAATATGATTTATTCATAATTTAGACCTATGATATTTATTGGATATATGTTAAAACATTTTACAAAATTGTATAATCATATTAAATTTAGTTATATTCATTCCCGCCAATACAACTACTTGGCATTAACTATCACTTAATATTATATTATTATTTTTTATTGTAACCCATCGTTGTGTGCAATGTAAGATTTCAATTAAACATGTTGTTGCATATTAGGTATGACATTGAACATAGAATCACCTATAATATAAAAATAATATTAAATTATAAATATAATAAAAATTTATTCATTATCTACATGGGATATTACATCATGCCCCCTTTTTGAAAATCATTTCCTCACAATTTTGTACATTTATAAAATAAATGGGTTTATTTATCCATCGTAGCGATCTTAGATTCCAATCTTTCCTCTTCAACCAAATGTTTTTTCACAAAACCTTTACATGATGAATTACATTATTCCGCAACATTGGCTCTCTTGGGTTGAGAAACTGGACTCATTGTTCCTCATAAAAATAATTATATTCATCCTAAACTACCTCTAGACTCAAAACTTATATGGATCTGGCATATACTTTCTCATAATTGAAACATGAAAAAAATTATCTACCTAGGATAAACATAGAGGTATATCCACACTATAGAAACCTGATTGATCTTTTTCTAGGATATCACAAGGTCAAACAAACCTCGGACTCAACTTTCTAATATTTCTGAAATAAACCACACTTTTCCATAGAGAAACTTTAGGAAATACATGATCACCTACATCAAAATAAAGAACCTTCCTCCCATTATATCCATAAATTTTATCCCTATTCTATGTTGTTCTCATTGGCTTCCTAATCAGTTGAACCTTTTCTGCCATCTCAACTACCAATTCTGGTCCCATCAACTACCTTTCACTAAATTTATCCAAAAAAGATGGATTTCGACACATCATTCCATATAATTCCTTAAATGAAGCCATATGCGTACTAGAATAAAAAAAATTATTACGAAAAAATTCAACCAATAAAATTAGTTGGTCCCAACATCGCTAGAAATCCATTGAGAAAGTACATTTCATATCTTCCAATGTCTAAATTGTTCGTTCTAACTTCACATATGATTGTGGATGAAAAGTTTTACAAAAATTTAATTCTGTACCTAATGAATTTTGAATGACTTTCCAATTGTTACATCTAAACCACAGATCATGATCATATACCATGGATTGGGGAACACCATGTAACTGGGATATCTCTTTAATATACAATAGAAAAAGTTGTCTAGATACAAATTATCTCTAATTGGAACGAAATGAGCAGATTTATTTAATTGATCAACAATTTCCCATATTTCATTATTATCCCAAGAAGTATTTGGTAATCCTACAATGAAATCTATGAAATCATTTTCATATTTCCACTCTAGAACTGTTAATGGCTAAAGAATCTCTTTGGATAACTGTCACACTTGTTTAACCTATTAAAAAATTAAACAACTAATAATAATGTCAGCAATATCTCCTTTCATTTTATCCCACCAGTAATACTCTAGATGATCTATGTACATCATAGTACTTCCTGGATGATCTAAAAATAGTGAACTATGAGATTCACATAATCACACGTTCTTTAGAATTGAATCAAAAGGAACACATAATTACTTCACATACCTCAAAATATAATAATTATCAAAGTTAAAATTAGGGAACATACCGATTTGAACCAACTCTATGTTTTTTTCAACACAAATTCTTCCTTATTTGCTTTCTTAATTCTACCTGATATGTATGCATTCACGGACACCTGAAAGAAATAGAGGATTTTCATACACCTAAAACATATATACCAATGTTTAAAAAATCTTAAATAATATGATATTTTTTCAAAATTAGCATGGTTAATGTAGAACTACTTTTTCAACTCAAAGAATCATCCACATACATTACCTTTCCTGGATAGTAATGAATTATGAAATAAAAAAACTTGATTAATTCTAGCTGTCTCATCTGTTTCATGTTCAATTCATTCTGAGTGAATATATAATTAAAAATATTATGGTCAATATATATTTTAATTTTTCCTCCAAATAGAAGATGCCTCTAAATTATTTAAGCAGAAGAGCAATAGTTAATTCCAAATTAGGTGAAGGTTAATTAAACTCATGTGTTTTCAACTGACATAAAACATAATAATTACCTGGTCATTTTTAATTTGGACACAACTCGTTCCTTTCAACGAGGAATCAATGTAGATAAAAAATTCACTATCTCTAGAAGGAAGTGAAAAAACTAGAGCATTCAGAAATATTCTTTTCAATTCCTAATACAATGAACACATTATTTTTTTCTTATTAAAAATAACACATTTTTGAGTGAACATATTCAATGGGTTTGATAACCATGAAAAATTATCAACCAACATTCAATAATATCCTTCCAATCCATGAAAGGTATGAATATCGGTAATATATGTGGGGCTTTAACATTCTTCAATAACATTGGTTTTAGTAGGATCTAAAATTATGCCATTTTTTAAAACAATGTGACCATGGAATGAAATTTGTTGAAACTAGAACACCCACTTGCATAGTTTACACTAATGTTTCTTTTCTTATAAGGTTTTAATGACTACACTTATATTTCATACATGTTCATCATTACTTTTTGAATTAATCAAAATATCATCAATTAATACAATCAAAAACTTATCTAATAACTCATGGATTTTTATATTCATAATATCCATGAATACATAAGGTGAATTGGTTAACCAAAAATGCATAATTAATATTTATGATGTCTTTATCTAGTACAAAAAATTATCTTAAAAATGTCTGCATCCATTACGTTCAACTAATGTTAACCTATTCTCAAGACCATATTCAATAAATAATGGGCTCAATAGAGCTAATCAAACAAATCATCGATATCAGGTAAAGGATACAAGTTTTTAACAGTGATATTATTCAAGGGTATATTATAAATGCTGGGTCTCATTGAACCATTAATATTTAAAAAAAGAAAGGAGCACCCAATAGTGATGTGCTGGGTCAATTGAAACCTTTATCTAAAAACACTTGCATTAGTTTCATTAACTCTAAATGTTCAATTTGATTCATTCGATAAGTGGTTCATGAAATTGAATTAGTATCAAGAAATATTCTGAAAGTAATTTCAACATTCTGATATGGTGTTATACCAGGAAACTCGTCAGGAAAAACATTAAGATACTCATTTACAACTGGGCTATCATTTATTTGAATAGTTCATTTGTTTTCAACAATATGTGAAAGGAATAATTTATTTATATATTTTAATAGTTTCTCATCATCATAATATATTATCAAAATAAGGGTTCATGCTTTTACAAAAACTGAAATTCTTTCTGAAAAGAAAAATCTTTAACACTGCAGTCAATATAGCATGATAAACTAAAACTCAATATATACCAAAAATAAAATAAATCTCTCATAGAGTCAAAAAAATAAGGTTTTCTTGCAGATTCATTCTTCCCAAATAGATAAAAATATTATTATAATTTATTTTTGTCTCCACTTTTCCCCTTAGAGTTTTTACCAAAAATTCTAGATTCAAATCTTGAGACAGATTCACAATTTATGAGAAAACTTCTTCGAAATGAACAATTTTGTAGACCTTGAATCAAAAAACACATTGGCATAATCTAAATAATAAAATAGTGCACTTGAAACAACATAATTTCCTGGATCAACATCTTCTGAAGTAGTTTCAAAGGATTTTACCACTGCATTCTGCATGTAGTTTGACTGCTTTCCCTCAGTTGAGTTCTTCGTTGGCCATTAATTTTCATAATGAACCATTTCATTTCACTAAAAAAAATTAACTTTATACAAATGAAAAATTTTCTTACCATCACCCTAATCATTTTCAGTCAATTACTAGTTGTATTCCCCATTTTACCACATTAATAGAATTTATCAAAACACAAATTACATTCGCCGACATTATTTTTAGCCTAATTTTCATAAAATATAAAATTAAATTTCTCACCAGCATAATTTTTTTATCAGTTCCTACCTATCCTTATCCACCTTAACCATTTATTTTGTTGTTTGTTAAAGAACATCAGATCATCAAAAAACTCTATTTCCACCTTCTCCACAGAACAATCTTGTTTTCATAATTTTTGAACTCAGGAGAAGCTAATGAAATTTGATACTATGTCTTTAATCCTGACTAAAAATGGTTGATTTTATTATCAATATCTCATATGAATGTTGGATTATACCTTTCTAGTCAAGTGAATTTTTCTTCATATGTAGCCACTGAGTCATCCTCCAACCTCAATTATAAAAAATGTTTTCACATCATATGGAAAACCACTATAGGAATATATTTCTCAAGAAACATACCGTTGATTTCATCCCAATAAATAGCATCAATCTCATCAAAATACCTGATATTTTTTACCATTAACCACCACTGATTGACATTACCTTCAAAAACGGTAAATAGGAAGACTAAAAATTTGATATTATGAACACCCAATGACATCAAAAATATTATTAAACGCATTAATCCACCCTTCATCTATCTCATTGTTAGATGATCAATTGAATGATAGGGGTTTATGTCTTATGAAATGCTCAATTACTGA
This sequence comes from Viscum album, assembly GCA_963277665.1. Lineage (NCBI taxonomy): Eukaryota > Viridiplantae > Streptophyta > Magnoliopsida > Santalales > Viscaceae > Viscum > Viscum album. The sequence goes on from OY728136.1 coordinate 1,601,090,302, forward strand.
CATGTTACTCTATTCTTGATTTGGCTGATCTCGTGGATGGATACCACCAACATTTATATCCTGAGTCAATAGTGCCCTCACTGCAACATACTACAAAATTCTGATTCTGACCATCTCAGGTGGATGACTTTATATTTGTCTTCATCTTGATTTTTTCCCATCATTGCTACCTTGTTTCCTATTAAGAAAACCATTCTGAATATTGAAATACTTTTGGTGAAGAAACATGGTAATCTAAAAATGTTATATCATTTCAATATTACAGCATATTAATTTATGGATATTAATTTAACAATATCATAACTCCATATGTTTTCTAAACCAAACATTGATACCAAATATAATGACCCACCCTTAAAAATTACATAATCTTGATTTATATTACAAATTCACATTGATTATATTTTCAGGATTAATGTTTTAGAGAATAAGGACATCACTATTACATTAATTCTAAAATTTTACAAAGTACACACTTCTACTCAGTGTCCATTTTTTATAAAGTAAAAATTATTTAATGAAAAAAATAATTCATTTCGTTATATAAATCTTCTTAAATTTATCCATTCTCATTCCCTTCCTTATAACATTTGAAAAACATTTTAAAAACATGGGACGAGCATAAAAACCTCAGTAAGGGCTATAAAATAAAGAAATAAAACATTAGTTCATCAATATATTCAAAACATAAGTTTTTTATCATACCTCATGAAATTATATAGTTTATAAACAACACATATTAATCAGAAATCATAATTGTGTCATGTGGAATCCATATCCAACATACAATGTAGTTATCCCAACTACAGAGGGAGTTACGTTTAAAATACCCATCAGAGAATATTCTATAAATCTCTTAGGAGAAACATTACCATTTACCTCAATGAAGTTACCCATTGAATTGGAGAGCTATCACAGACTCAACTACGTAAGATTTATCATAGAACCTTTCATATATTTTAATAATTCCAAATAACCATAATATAATCATAACACATAAAACACGCACAATGAAAAGATAACATTTCCACATTTCAATCACAATATATCACATAAATACATTGACATAAAAAATCCATTATCAAAACCATTTTAAATATCAAAACACATAAAATAACATATTCTATTAAATTTCCGTTTAAAAAACTATGACATTTTAAGGAAGTAAAATATCATATAACACTCACGGTGGTGGAAATGTTTTTTTCACCACATATGTTAAAAACAAAATTCCATTTTTCATTTAGTAAAATTTTACTTATAAAATTATTTCCATTTAATGGAATAAAAATTCAAATGGAATTATACACCATATAAAATAATGTCTTATATAAATCAAAATACGCCTCTATGAAAGGTGACTTAGACGAAGTCCCTTACCTCATGTCCAACATGAATGGTTTGTTCTTTAATGTATTGAATTATAAACTAATGTTATTTTCTAATTTCTTAAAATCATTTTTGAGGTTTTTTATTCATTTTATATCAATTATTAGCACTTTATAAACATTATATAATCATTTATGTTAATAACCATTGTTTTGTCTACATTTGGTACTTGAATAAAAAATGAACGTCTTATAATTACAGGTTGTCACTCTGGTAAAAATGATTTTATTTCCTGAATAGTATACATGATTTAGATATCATATATATCTTATATATCCATTATATATATATATATATAATAATTATAGTACATAACATATGGATATAGGAAATGAAATGCACTCTTCATGGAGGCGGTAAGTCGTATGTATGCATGAACACTACTTTCATTACTATTGTATATTTATTGGAATGAAAAAATAGTGATACATAGGTATATTATAATTAAAATATAATTTAAAATATAATTCCGTTAAATCCATCCTTTACACATTCCAGGTAGGGAATGAACGATTCATTTTACATTGAGGGGCGGTAGTCCGCACATCCTTAAATAAAATTTTTACATTTATCCATTATGGAAACAATAAATGTGTGATCTAAATGAAAAATATAGAATAGTAGAAAAATAATAAATTTATTAGATATCACATATAAATACTGTGCAATCCTAATGTCCATGATGAGAGGCTAAAAGAGATAATCAAACAATCACCTTTCCGTGTGACCACAATTCGAAGTACACAGAAAAATTATCTGTGTATCCATTAGATGGAGGTGTGTGTATGTGTAGTTTAAATCAATATCATAAAAAACCTTGTATATTATGGATACTTTTTTTAATTAAAAAATGAATCAGAATATCCTAGGGAGTGAAGATGGAAAATAAAAGAAAAAAACATGATGGAATACATTACCTTTAAATCGGGTAACCCTCTTTGTTTTGAATCCAATGTATTCTATTAAGTTATTTCTCCATAAAGAATGAATTATAGGAAGAATAGAGATATATTGAGAGGTTATTTGGGAAGATTTTGGATGATTACAGAGGATTTAGAGGTTTGTTTAATGGGATAGTGTTGATGGACTTTTATAATGGAGATGAGGGGATCTTTTGGAATATTTGATAGTATTATTTTTTTATAAAATAATTTACTATTTAAAAAGCTCAACATCTCATTAAAATCGAATATAAGATGTATATAAGTCGAAATAAAATCATCAAATAATAATTTGATTGGTTTTGTATATTTTTTTAATCATTACATTTTTAATATAACCATTTCATAAATTATTTAACATTTACCATGTCTTTTAGTATATTCATATTATATGGTTTATATATTTAAAATAAAATTCCAGGAGACCCAAAAAGGATCATTAATGAATATTTTAACATCATACATTTCATTTGGAATAATAGTAAATTTATAGTACTATTTTATTATTTAATAAATTATAAATTTATTTAATAACTTATTTATGTAAATTTTTATACTATTAATATCATGAATTTTTAAAAATTCCAAGAGAACATAATTTTTTCAAAGAACAGCCATTAATTAAAATATAAAATTTCATATTAATCTATAATAATAGTGGCTAGCTTATATAGTATAAAAATAGATTTATTTTAATATTTATAATCATTTTTTTAATCCTTTATTAATGAAGCAATTACTGAATCACCATTATGTATTAATTAATGGAAATTATTAATTGTTAAATAATTATGAAAAATATATAATGACATGGGAAATCATTTTCTCATTTTAAATAATATTTAGAGTCGAAGATATCTTTTATATAACCCCTAATGAAAATTGTTTTAGTAACATGATTCTCATTTATGATATATTTATTGTTACATTAAAAAAAGTTATTAATGTCACATTCATACCCAAATGGCATTAAAAGGCCCAAAGTATAACAAATGGACTTTATTGGTTGTAAATTACTCATTCAATAAGGTTATAAAAAGTATTAAGATAATTTTATGTTATTATAATTTTATTTTTACCATGAATTAAACAATTTACCTTTAAATACATTAAATAAAAGTCAAAAGATACTACCACCAATAATCATTTTAATGTTAATGAACCACATATTAATTACTGATAACACCCATGTTTGTCAAATTTTTTAAATTCATTTTACATAAGCAGTAAAATTTCATTTAAATGAAAATGTTGGTTTATAACAACAATGTAGTGTTTTTCACTAATAAATAAAAATTGAAAGTTTTCATTAAAAAACCAAAACATCACATAAAGTTAAATTTTATATTATGAATTAAAAAATGATGTATATTTTACCAAATTAGAATCATTGAAATTTAATTATTTAATTTAAATCTAATAACAGTTTTTAAAACTGGAAAGCGTGTTTTTAAGAAATTACAACTCCCAAAAGAATGACATAAGTTTTTGTCCAATTTCAATGTAAAATTACATCCAATGGAAAAAAAGGATTTAATGTTAAAAATATTATCCAAATAAACTATAAAACCATTTAATGATATCATATATTCATATAAATAAATAATATTTATACTTTTTTTTGAATTAGAATGCATTATTTTTCAATATTCTTTAAAATTTTGACATGATCATAAAAATACCAAAATTTCATCAAATGGAAATTTTTATGTCTAGATTCTGAATAAGAATTTTATTTTGTAAAAAATAATATAAAAAATTAATAAATACTATATTTAATATGGTCTCAATCAAAAGGAGGTAAATCAACCTTTTAACGAATATTAGAGTGTTTATGCTTAAAATTGGATTAATTCACATTTTAAGACTCTACATTATAATGGATAAATATAAATACATTTAACAAACATGTATAATAATATTCTGTTTATTTATATTCATTCCCATTAGTACAATGACTATGAGTTAACTACCATTTAAAATAATATTTTATTATTATTTTTCAGTATAACTCAACGTTGCGTGCAACAAAATATTTCAAAGAAACTCTTTGATGCGTAGTATGTACGCCATAGAACATAGCATCCCATTTAAAGTAAAATTAATATTTAATTATAAAATATGAAAATGGTATATATTTTAATTTAGGATGTTATAGTAATATACCAATACATTTCCCTTATGTGGAGTATATACTATCTCTATGTCATAGTCATGTAGGGACTCTATAAAATCAAAATACATGTTGTTAGTAACTCACTAAATTATTATGTAATGGAAATTTTGTGTTCTCTATAAATAATAAAACTATCGACTACAATATTGTGAATCCATTTCATTACAAATAACACAATTGCATCGAAATTTATTTTATGGGTCACATAAATCTTCTTACGGGCTCTCCATCACCTCTACCCGTAAGAGATAACTTCATACCATAACATCAACACAAAAACATTCATACCTCTAATTTCCTCATAAAACCCCATGATCTCAATGATAATCTATGGTTGTCTGAAATTAAGAGCATTTGTCAACATTAACATCAGTCATTTGATTAATTTTTTCCACTACTTCTGTTAGTTGGATTACTTCCTATTCCATATTGAAGAAGTCAATGACGGTTACAAAAAAGAAATTTTGGGAATAGAACTCATGTATTATCCATATAATAATGTTAAAATTTAATCCTTTGACACACTATAGGGTGGTTACCATTAATTACCCATTTTTTATATATTGTATTACCCATAAATTGTACATCCCATATCCAAATAAATTCACTTCAATAGATTTCCAAATATTTTGTTCTATTGTATTAATCTTAGGACCACCCTAGAATAATGTGTTAGATTTTACTGTTTCACTGAGTAAATGTGAATTTCATTGATGATAAAAACAATATATACATCCACGTGTATATGAATTATCTTCTTCATAATACATATTATCATAGTGGGGGAATTCTGCACTTCAAAAGTAATCATAAGGAAATCAAAGTGAACATGAATAATATAATAATTCTGTCATTAGAATATAATAACCACAAAACCTCAACATGTTGAATCTATATTGGAGATTTATTTTGATAATCCATTCTATAAAATCAACTATTAAATGTAGACATCAATCCTCTTCTGTGGTAACATGTTCAAAAAAATTACCTAGATTATATTTTAATAGTAAATGGAAGTATTCTTACTAATATCCTTCATTTTTATGAACAACAATATTACATCAATGGTAGAAAACATGTTAAGATTAATACATTTCTACTATGGTCTATATACTAGACTCTCATCCCATGGAGTTCATTGGGGGCCATCTAAATAGCTTTAGATTATATTGTTGTTTTCTTATGGTGTGTGTCAATGTAAATGAATATATCTAGCATATAGAATAATGAAATTATATAAAAACATTTTATTAGATAGTGTCAGTGACATGAAACAATAATATTAGAGGATAATGATAACAAAAAAATGTTTAATTAATCTATTAATTAAAATAAAACAAATATGTTCATATGATTTTATTACTTGAATCAGGGAGTTTATTTTATGTTTAACACGACACATATTTTTTACATAATGTTAAATGTTATTTAAAATATTAATATTTAATATGATAGTTATACTATACCTCTTATATTTTATTTATGTTGTAATAAATTTATTATGAAAATTATTTCTATTTATTTATCAATGTTAAAATAAGGATCGTTTAATATAAAAAAGAATTCTTTTTAGATAAACATTAATTTTTTAACAGATAGATTAATTGGGCTTCACCTTCATAAAACTGGTAATCGATAACAATTTTATAAAATTTAATTGATTTTTTTATTAAAAATAAAATAATTATATAATATTACGATTACTATAAATTATTGGTAATTATCTCTAAATATATTTCATTTTTTGATTAATTACAAAGAATATAGAATTTTAATTGAAAAAAACCTTTTTATTTTATATATATTAAATTTTTTATTACTTATTATGTTTGGATTTAATTAAAAATATTTTATATCCTGGACATATATTCCATTTTATTTCATAACTATAAATGTAATATTTAATTTTTATATAAAAACGTTGTAAGATTTTGCGAATTATCACAATAAAACCCTTCTTTCTTCTCTCCTTAATGGGATTAGTTTTTAATTTATATTTTCTATATATGTGTATTAAAATTGAAAAAAATAATACCATATTTTTGAAAAAAAAATTTATAATATCTAACAATATAAATAATGTTGATCAAAAATAAAAGTGAAAATAGTAAAATTTAATTACCATTTTAATGTAAAAATGAATTTACATAGGGTTAACATAAAAATATATCATTTATATATAGTATAACAACTTATATATCATCCATGATAGGATAATATTTCCACCATATATATAATTGGAGTGATATTTTCCCATTTTTCAATATTTTAAATGATTTAAATCTGGGATGATTAAAACACTAATAAAATAAAATTGTTCTGTTTACCTAAATTTTAAAATGGAACCCCATATGTTATAACCTTCACCACATAAAACCAATTTGGATAATCCAATACCTAAAAAAATCAAATCCTTCATTCCATCATATAATATTATCATTCTGATTTTTGTATAATGACATACTAGGATAGAATAGGTGAATTCCTCGTGATGATACCCGAATAAGAGGTGACACTCTAAAACATGTGTTTTCATTTTATTTCATGATACACAACATTAATTTCTTTTAAAACCGTGCATATATAGATGTCTTAGTATCATCCATGAACTAAGTATTTTTAAAAATTATATATTGTCTTAAAAATTAACCAAATAGATCAAAATAATTGTGATGTCATCAATTGTGTGCACAATGACGTGCCAAGTCGCTAAGATATGTAATCCAATTTTCTATTACTTCTTCTCATTGATGGGTATACTGACATATTTAAATTTCTTATATGATATTTATAAAATTATTATAGCTTTATAGTAATTATTACCTATATAAATGTTTTACCTTCAATTGTTTAAGTGTTTGATAACATCAATCATGTTTATAGTGGAGAACCGCCTAGCAAGGTGATGTAATTTATACATTACAAACACATTAAAAAAATTGTCATAATGGTAATGATATAGAATATATTTTACATATATTAAATAATTTTAATTTTCATGAAATATTTATTATCCTGTGAAAAATTATATATATCATTTTAATTGTTAAATTTTTGGTCACATAAGGATGAACGACATCATTCTTTTGGATGTGTACTACATCCTTCATTGAGTGATGTGACACTCTTTTCATCACCACACCCCATGTATGTTATATATAAGATTAGAATTTGTTATTTAAAATAGTTTTATCCTTCATGAATTTGATGATACTACCTAACATATTTCAATAAAGACTGTTGGGATGTGGATATATTTCTTGTACGTACATACGACCAGCAATCTCTACAATCATCAGGTAATTAATATTTTCTAACAGTAATTCATAATTAGTTTTAATGGTATAATTGATGTAAATATATGATTAATATTTTTGGACTATTATAATTGATATTATAAAACTATATAACATGAAAAGAACCATATCATTCATGAAAAGTCAATTAACAACCGAAATAGTGAAATTATGGAATCATTATTAATAATGTGTCAAAAGATGTTATAAAAGGATCATAAACAATATTAAAATATTTAATATAGTTATTTAATTGGTTAAAAACATTTTTAAAACAACAATACATTAATTTAAATCATTTTAACTGATAGGAAGCATGATTTAAAGGACCTTGTTTCAATTTCTCTCCATTAAGTGGAATTGTAACGTTTTTCACCAAATTTTATTAATATTGTGTATATAATAGACCTTTGATATGTAATATCAAGATTAAATTATTGAAAATTTATTTTAAATATAATATCTAATTTTTTTATCTATGGTAATTTGAATTAAAAGTTATTATGTCGATATAAATTCCATAACTCAATTTATATTCATTATGTTATATTAATTTAATTTTACTTAATAATATAATAATTTGAGTTTACATAATTTATAATGTTAATATTTTATTTAATATTATTAAATTTAGGATTGGATTTGATGCACATAATCATATACTAATTCTCACTTCTTCATTATCATCATTTTTTGGGTTTATTTCACTATATCATTATTATCAACTTGTTTATTCATCAATTTTAAATTAATTAGATTATTTCATATAGTAATAAATAACAAATTTTTTCATCTTCATTGGATATTCAATATATTTTAATTTCATTGTATTATTTTCTAATTGATTTTTAGATAACAAAATAATTATATATTTTTTTAGTAAATCATACTTCATTTCCCTCTTTGTTTGGGAATACATTTTTTCTCCAAAACCATATTCACTAAAAATATATACTAATTATTTTAATTTATTTGAGAATAGTCTTTAAATAAATTATTACCCATATTATTTTAATTTTTTTATCTGGGGATTTATCTTCCCATTTTCTTGAATAATGGAAATTTGAAACTTTTTTGTAGTTGTAATATATTGTACCTTAAATCATGTATGTCATGCACGTAATTACCCACCAAAATGATCATAATTTCGTTGAATATTCCATTCCACATTTTCTAAAGGAAATTAAAGAAAATTTAGTTTCAAATATTCTACAAATTATTCTTTTAAAAAAATTATATCAAATATAGATTATTTTTATATAATCTTATGTTTTAACAGATTTTTTAAAAATGAAAAGACTAATTCTCTCAAAAAGGTTTTTAAATAAAGATGTATCTTATTTATTTTAATAAAGGATGAAAACTGTTTATTCTTATTTGTATGGTTATATGTTATATTGATACCATCCTTAGTCTTCCTTTGTGTTTTTATGATCATTTTGAGAATGTAAAGTATTCAATGTCACTTGCATGAATCTTTTATGTATGAAATAAAATTCCCTTGAAATGTTCACATTCATGTGAAAAATTGAAATTATTTTATCCAATATTCCCAATATTATTTAGAATGGATATTAATATTTCTTAAAAAATATATCATCTAAATATATGATTATCTATATTTAAAGTTATTTGTTTATCTAAGAAGTTTTTGATAAAAAATAACTCCTTAGACATTAATGGTATTTCATGATAAGGGATGTTGTTTATGAATTAAATAGATTATTAGATATATGGGGAATGCATTGGAAATGCAATATATGGATTGGTTCTAGTTGTTGAAAGCCCCTAAATGCATCATTTGTCTTAGGAGGAGAATCAATAATATAGAATTAAATCTATTGGACAAACAAAAAGGTTTTTTACATAAAAATTTCTAACTATCAAGTGAGATCTCTAAAAAGTAGAGTAATAATGATTTGTTTTTTTAATTTAATAGAATAAATAAAAAATTTCTTCATTAATTTTTTTTATTATTTTCCATAACATTTTCATGATGATAATATCCATATATGATTCTAATAATATGTTTGTTATTTAGTTGGGATATGACTTCAATTATTCCGTTTTCTAAATTGATTATTCATTATTATGTTTTTAATTGCATATGTTTTAATAATTTAAATTTTCATATTTTTTATTCATTTTATTGTTATTATAATTTATTTGTTTACGACATTTAACATTCCATGTTTGTAATTATTCTTGACTCATCGTTACTTCTATTTTACGTAAACTCTTTTGGAGTGGCTCAACACACACTTATAGTTTTATATTTCGCAGAATCCATTATGTGTACTAAAAATGAAATTAGTGAATATGATAGATTGAATTATTATATTGTTAATGAAAATTAGTTTTTTAATTATATTATAGAAATAATTTATATATCTTTTTTACCATGTCTACTAAACAAATAAGTCCTTACTGATGTGATTTATTGATTTATATAGAATTATTAGAAAGAGAAAAATAAATATTGGCTAGAAGGGCCCGTTTCCGATAGTTGGTATCAAAGGAATATAAGTAAAATACTATGGATCTAGATTTAATATTAAATATATTATGGTACAAAATCATATGATTGACTTTTGGGGAGACATATTAGAACCTCTTAATGTTTTCCAATGGAAGGGATCATGTGTGTTTTCATTAAAATAAATCCACATATATATAATACTAGTACACATGGTTCCAGTATTGATGTACTAGGGTGTACTAACTATAATAATATAACATTGGGATTCACACGATCGTTACAAGGTGTATAGAAATGGGTCATACTACACACCTACCGTGACACTCCTAAGGGGATATGCTTAAGAAAAATCACATTATCATTAGAGAAATAATTAGGGATTTGAATACATGATGAAAATAAATGACCTAGTTTAACCAAAGATGATGTTGATCGAAAATATTGTTTCATAGTAGAAGAATAATTTTTTTAGTGTGCGGAAAATAAAGTCCAAATGTAATGATTTGATGAAATGTATTTAGATTATGATGTAATAATATAAATTACTAAATTGGTATTAATTTACATATCATTATCCTAAAAGTGTACTAGGTAGGTGTTATTTAACTCGATGGCCTCTTCTAATGGTTCAAAATTAATCCATGGATCAACCTATTTTGAAATGAATTTTCAAAATATTAATTTAATGGGTTTTAAAAAACAATTTTATAATATATTTTGAAAATTGTATTTTTGATAATAATAATCATAAGCATTTAAAGGGTTTTTAAAATTTTATTTGAATATTATATTAATTAAAATAATAGTTATGGATATCAAAACAATAAATTATATTAAGGTTAATCTATATTGACATCATAAACACCCATTTTGAGGGACATATGTGATGAGACTCCACCATGAGTAAAGAAAGTTTTGTATAAATTAATGGAATATATATTATTTCATTGAAATTTTATTTATGGACTAATGACATAACATTTTAAAGAAATATATTTAATGTGTATAATGCCCTTTAAGGCTAATATACTCATTAATGGAAATTTAATAATTGTCAAATAAGGATATCATAAATTTTTAATATTTTTATATAAAAGATGATAGTAAAATTTTTATTTAATGATTAATTTTATTTCAATGATTTTAATCATACTTTATTTATGAATTTTAATTAATTATTTTTATTATGATTTGATAAATGATAACCAACAAGGTAGGTGACAACTATATCCATCTAGAATGGATGTGGGATATGAACCCTTCACCAAAGTATGATAAGGGTCTACCACCTACCATTAGTTTATATGATATCCAAGTAAATATGTTATTCTTTAGTTAAATGTGTTTAAAATAAATATTAATGTGTAATTAATGGTGATACATATGATTTTAAAATTTTATGATTTCATGATGGTTAACATGTGCTAAAAATAATGGTTTGGAAGGGATAGACACTTGGAAATAAATGTAACTATTTTTTGGATATAATGTTCTTTTAAAATAAAATTAATGTGATTTGAGAAAACGAATCATATTGACACATTCATTTCATGTATTAATAAAGGATTTTGAAATGAATTAAAACACAAATCAATGAATTAAATTGAACATATGAAATAAAAACATATCAAGTAGAATAGTTACATGAACTAAAAGTTACTAAAATTATTTCTCATCTTAATGTAGAGGATCATGAAAACCAAATTTTATCCTCTTACATTCATATATATATATATATATTATTAAATTTTAACCCAAAATATATTTAGGGTTTTTTGGTCAATAACATTACACTGATCATTCATTTTCTTGTGATCAATAAACACAATCCTTATCTATAAATATCTATACATTTCATCTATTTCATGATCATAACATTCAACCATTTTTCCTAATTTTAAACCTAGTATGATTTGTTTCATATGAACTTTGTACATTCCATTTTTAATTATTATTATGATTTTTATTAACCAAGATATATTGTTATTTTTTTCTATGGTATATCCAAATAAAAAACACTTGATTGTTGGACTATGATTAAATTTCAAAGAGGAATCATACATGTGGGGGTGGGGGGAGAATGTAACCCCAATATATTATTAAATAAAAACATTTTGTTTGATAACATATATGAAAAAAACACAAAAAATAGAATATAATTTTACGTCTCCATAAAAAATAGAATTTTTATTTTTATATAAAAACATGTCAATTATTTCATAATAATTGAAAATTATGACAATTTTTTAATAATTGATACTCCACAAATGATATAACTATATAATATTTAATAGAACCATGTCTTTTCTTCATCAAAAACTAACAACCTCAACTATGAAATTAATGAATGAATATTAACCACATATTGATAAGATGATATAATACGATAATAAATGATATAATAATTAATAATATGGTTCATGTAAGGGTTACTGAAAATCTTAAAACCTATATTCATGTGATCAAATTATGTTCAACTTGAAGGAAGCACGAGGTATGGTAAATCATCCCAATTTCTTATCACTGAGGAATATTGTAATGATATGCACATAATTTCTTTTATATTGTTATATACTTTCCATTTATCATGTAATAACATTAATACATCGATTATCATGGTATTTTATGTTTTAATTTTAATTATAATATATAATCGTATTTAGATTAAATGATATGATGTAGTGAATAACTATCTAACACAATGTCATTTTATTATGTTATATTATTAGTTCACCATCTATGAAATTATATGATTATATTTTCAATAAAATTTGACGATATATTATTTTATTTACACTGCTTTCAAGTGCATTAATGGTTTAAATATAAAAGTTTATTCAATTAATAATGCTTTATTCAACGATGTGATCATTTTAAGGGTTCGTTTTCAAATCTAATTCTATCCTAGATTGTTTATTTTATAATTTTAGTTCAATGGTTAATTTCATCATTGTATAAATAAACCAATTTTATATTCATATAATCTGGTTATTCATGTACTTTTCTCATAATTTTACTATTTTTATACTCATTGTTTACAAAAAGTGGATAAAATAATTTTATGAAAATTCAACATCAATTCTATCTTTGGTAAAAAAAATTCATTCGATGATAATGTTTTATTAAAATATTTTTGAAACTATTACCGTAATTTTTTTAAATAATTATTAAAATCATTTTACCCATTATTATTTTAAAATGATTTATTAAAATGATAACTATTTCTATTTTAAGTATAATGAACTTTTCTAAAAAAATTATATAATTACATGATTATTTCTAATATATAATTATTATTTCATTTAATGTATGGATTTTTTATTCCATTTGGATGTGATTTTGATATTAATATTATATTATTTAGGAAGAATTCATATATTTCACACTGGTGTTTTTAATGAATATAACATTATTAATATATTTTTCTCATGTGTATATGTTAAACTATTATTATTGTTTTAAAATATAAATAATTTATCATTATAATGATAATTTATTTTTACTTTTTATTGAAGATATATTTACCTTACATTCAGACACAATGCTAATGTATAAATATTTTTATTATTTTATAAATCGAATAAATCATATAAAAAATATTGAAATAAATATATTTTTATATAATTAATGAAATAAACGAATTTTATATGATACATGAACATGTTTAGAATATAATTAAATATTATTTTCTAAATTCAATGTTTTATATTGAAAATCATAATTTAAATGTAATCTATAATCCAATGATTTTACATGATGAATATTTTATAGTAAATTGAATTTGTTAAATGATTAAAACATCCCCTCAAAATAAATTCATCCAAAATTATTTAGAACTAGTTAATTACCTCTACCATAGTCCATTTATGTGTATTTAGCCATTTTTCAGAATCTTTACCGACAATTATACAGTTTTAAATTTCAATAGTTTGGTTGTTGTCAAATGTGTTAAAAAGTGGTTAAAAATTAATAAATTTATTACAATAAACTATCCATGTCCAATTTAATTGGATGAATTAGAATCATCCATTAGAAAAATTTTCCAGAATTATTGTTTCTTAATAGAATGTTTTCAATGAAATTGACTTATATATTATTTAAATGAAATATCCTTAAAAATGTATCACTATTTGTTTTTATTATAGTTTATGTGTCAACATATTGAAAATAGATAAATAATATGAATATAAAATTATAAATTGATTGTAAGGAAATTATGTTCATTATTTTGTAGCATTTTAAATTTTAAGACAATATATAATTACATCAATTATTTTCCATTTCTAGTAAAATATTTCTATAATTAATATAAAAATAAATATATTGATTATGGAAATATAAATTTTGATATAATTTATATTCTGTAATATGTGAAAGGATTTTTATAGATATGTATGAAATATTATTGAGGTTTTGATTAACTTCATTATTATTTAACCATTTTCCTAATGTATTTGAAGTCAAATTAAATTTATGGTTTCAAAATTTACAAGTATGATTTGGGACCAAAAAACATTGATTATATAAATTAATATAAAAGGATAAATATAAAGGCAGGTTAAAGGGGGATTTTCATAAAAGTCAATATGTCACTCCTCTAATGTCTGAGTTAACAAGAGTTTCACAATATTGAGGTGGACCACTGGACCAAAAAGAGATTTCATGTATGATTACCCTTTTTGATAATGTAACCAAAACATGGTTTGCCTCTCTGCAGACATGTTAGAGTATGAAATGAAGATGACTCACTTGTTTGAGGAATTGAATCTAGAAAGTTATCACTCTCCTTGGTATATCCTTATTACTTGTATATAGTGATTGAGTAGAATATTATTAATCTCCTTCAATCCACCGTGTGTTCTAGTTCTTATAGAAATCTTGCTTGATGGAGTATATAACGGCCCAAAATTCAACATCATATACAAAAACAATCCCTTGACAAAACCACAATATTAATGGAATACACCACCACATCCAAATTGTATCGGCATTCTTGAGCCATCCCCATCATCATTCAACATTGTCCATGAAAGGAGGGGCGGAATCCAACGAAGGAATTTCACTATTAAATTATTTTTATTTCAACATGCAACACTAAGTAGCCTAAAAAATTCTTATCACTGCATCTATTCTCCATACTCCCAACCCACAACATAGAATCACCATGAACCTACCTATGCATCACTCAAATTCCTACACCTATAGCTGGTGAGAAACAGTAAAATATAATGGAATTTCTAGAAAACATGATAAAGTCATATATTGAAACATTTTCATCAAGAAGTTGGTTCTGGATATTTCCATACATCTAGGTTTACATATTTGATTCATGAGCTCAATAAACTACCTGAATGCATTAACATTAATGCCAATTATGTAGATAACATACCTCTAAAGCCATTGATCTTATGTGCACTCCACAAAGTGGTGATAAATATTTTCTTCATACGTAATACATATGTGACATTCTGAGACAATATTCCGAATTGTTATCTTATGTTGATCATGAATAGGAAATCTATTTTTTGATATTTTTCATCGTAATATAAATATTATAGTTTGTATGAAACATACTATGAAGTTGAGGATCCATTATGGAGGTTCACTAGAGCCATCACACATCATTATATACTACTAAATGACATTATAACTACCATTCATATTAGGCCTCCAAATTAGGTTCTAAGTATCCATGAAATTTTACGATTGATTTTCTAGTCTGGAAGGTATGGGGTTAATATTATCATGATTTATATTTTAGGTGAGTTCAGCAATGGACATATTCTCCAGGTGTGATGGTATAAGAAGTGTACAAGGAGGTGTCTTCATCTAGGGAGTCCTCCAATAATTAATAGTTGAATTCATTCTCAAAAGGCACATTAAATTAGGTATAATAACATTAATGTATTCTTTTATGGGAAACTATATAGATGATGAATTATAACACTTATATCCATTCAACACCAGCTTTTTGAACATGGTTGAAAAAAATAAAATTATAGATCATCACAAGTTAGTAAATTACAAGTAATTTTATTAAAAAGAACATAATTGAAATATTAGAGATCCTTGATTGTAATCCGCCTAAACTCAATAGGTTTCATGGAATATTTGTGGCCTATAGTTATAATCATCATTTAATACACTGATCCAATCCATATAAAATAATTTATCATTCATTAAAGATCATTAATGACATTTATATCCCTTCTGTAAAGGGAAAATGTGTATAGAAAATAGTGGTGATGATTTAACAAACATAGACCACCCTTCGAAATTGTTACATAGCTTTCTCCTTCTCTCTATCCGATTGTTTAATGGTTCCCGTGCATATTCCACCATGATAGTGGCATTAAACTTTACATTATTAAAAATTGATCCAAAAAACATTCTCTAAATTGTTTAAAATTCATATAAATATTATCATCATCTATGTGAATGAAATATAGTTGAAAAATAATATATGTTCCATTTATGAGTACTGTTTTTATTTATATAAATATTATTACATGCTTCTGATTAAAATAGTTATTACCATGATTTAGGTATGAAATATCTATCCTTGGGTATAATCATGAAAATAATGTTTATAATGACCCAAAAACATATAAAACATATATTGAATAATGGGATTAGAACTGCATCTTATATTATCATCAATCAAATTTTCATTTTATTTATTTTGTATGATAATGTTATTTATTATAATCTATTATTTTTAGATATTCCTATACTATACCTTGCCGCAATTATAAATTAGGTCCCCCCTGCCTCATTTCATCACACCACATTGAGACATCTATATAGACCCATGCCACACCATTTCCCTTACAATATCCTTATTCATAATTACATGGTCTAGCTATTTTGAAATTTCCAACCCTAGTGTATATAAGATGAGATCCAAAGATGATGGTTTAATATATGAACATAATCATAATTGAATTTTTTAAATGTTTTTCTACATCTACATTAACATAATTATTTCTACCAATTCTAATTATGTGACTGAAAAATAATAAATATATTGATATTTTAATACATTTTTTCAAAAACAGTGTTCAATCCATTATCCACTCTATGAATATTGAAAACATCTCTCATGTGTACGTGCATTAAACCATTTCAATGTAGTGTTGTAATCTAATTTTCATCATCATTTTAATATAATAGTTATAATTATTGAAATTATTACCATATATTATATTAATATAATAAATATTATTTTGAAAAAACTAATTACCAAAAAACTATTCAATTTTTTCTATTCATTGAATAATGGATATAGCATTCTGGAGTATGTATGACCTACCGTCTATATGGATGTTGTAATTCATGTTTAAATATATTGCATTATGGATAAATATAAATATAAATATATTTAATATATATATTATTTACACAATAAAAAATATTATGGAGATGATTCGTGTACTATATAATTATAAGTAATGGAACTATAAAAGCCATAACTACAATATACACAAAGTAGATACCACATGAAATTTTTATTTTAATAAATAATTCATAATAAACAAGTGATAATATATTATAGGTATTACGTATATGTAATGTTTTATATTATTATAGTTCCATGAATTTGGTATAATAAATATATATTTATAATTTAAAAGATTATAAGATGTGAAAAGGAAATGAAACATTAGGTTAAGGGTTCTCATCTAAAATTTACCTCTGAGAGATATATGCCATATTAAAAACATCTTTCATTAATGTGGTGTTACTAATTTAACATTGATATATTATTTCATGAATATATTTATATTTATGGTATATATAGTACCATTTAATTTTATTTTATTCACGATTGTTATGTTTCAAAAGATACTAATATGGTGTGGGATTATATTACAATCTCATAATCATTCAAGGTTATTTAGTATCCTGTCTGAAATAAGGAATATTTCTATTATATAGATATATTTTTTACTAATGGATGATTTTTTTTACTATTATCCATTTATATTTGATTGTAATTTTTACAACTTTTTATGTAGTTAGTTTTATTAAAGGGAATCTTATTTTTATTTTATGAATAGTGTAATTTATGATTATTCCTTCAATATTATGCACAAAAATTTCATAGCATTAAGATCCCTTAAATTATTGAAGCATACATTACATGTTTTCATGATTATTTTAAACTAATTTTTTTATTAATTACATTTGCATTGTTTTGATTTATATTATTATTTTTAATGTAAAATGATATTTTACGTAAAAATATTCGAATAATATATTTAATAAATAATACTATACATCAACATCCATTATTATCTACTTTTTAGGTGGAACTACAATGATAATGTTCATTTTTTTTATTTTATTGTATATGATTTGTTTAACCAGGGATGGTATTAATATTCATTATGATTATTTCATACTATTAAAACCATTATTGATTATGTTAAGGAATGTTGAATCAGTTGAATTATTTATTTGATTGAGGAATGAATTTTACATAGTATTATATGCTCGAATCCTTAATGGTATTCCTTAAATGTTCAAAATTATGAATTTAAAAATTATGAATTTATTAATTTATATTCTAAATGATTAATCAATTACATATAATATCCATTATTTAATTTCATTATCATGTTATACTGTTTATGGAATTATTTTGGTCAATATTTATTCCTACCATAATATGGTCAAAATACTGAATAACTAAAATGTGTTTCATTTATTTACCATTATAAATTGACTATTCCAAAATTATTATTACATTCCACTACATTATTAAACATTTGGGAATAAATACTCATCAATTTATAGTATTTCCTTTCCTAGGACTATTAATGAAAATCCATTGAATGATTTGAAGGGAGTAGATTACATGACATTGTTATTATCTATGAATAATTAACTATGTAATAAGGTTACTATGTATTTATCTAGTTCAACATGAGTACTAATATATTTTGTACATTAGTATGTGGTTTTCTTATAAGTTATGAAAATATAATAATTTCAATACCAAATATGTGATATTGGAGTTGGGATTGTTACAATTGGTATAATAATATATCTAATTGAATGTTTGGGAACATGAATTAGGTAAACAAATAACATGTTAAATAACCCTATGAATGTCATTGAATAAATGTTAATGTTTATGATATCATTTTATAGTCAAAGGATAACATAAGATAAAGACTACGATTCATATATTAAGAATAATGTGTCATTATTTACATATCCTTTAAAAATTATTTCATAATTATTTGATTCTGCAATATAATATTTGTATCATGATTCTTACACATTGTGTTTTTTAGATAATATTGTGAACTAGAATGAATTTGGTTATGATTTTATATGAAAACCGATGTGTTAATGGTATGAAAAATTGGATGATGATTAATGTAACTAAAGCTATTAATATAACTTATTAGTTGTAATAATATATGATTAAAAACATTCACCTTAACAAACAATTAATCTCTCGAACAATGAGAAGAAAAAAAACTTCTGAGTACACGGGTTGTGGAGAATATAGTGAAAATATGATTTAGATTCTATTATGCTGAAAATGTGAGAATAAACACCAATTTGAATGTTATAGTTGTTTTAAAAAAATTATATGTGTATAGAAATGAACGTAATTAATCACGTAATTTCCATGGGAATATAGAAAATATTGGTTTTTATGTATATGGTAATAATGGGATCCATAAGAAAATATGAATTATTAAATGTATCAAAAGATTTAATTTTGGGCATAATGAAAATTCGATACATAATAGGAAATATGATTTTAAGAGTTATGGTAATATTACTAACGATGATGTGTCTTACAATTACATATAAAAGGATAAAGGTATTAAGGAATAAGATGTTGAGTACTAGTTAATGATTTAAGATTATACTTAAATAATTAATTTTATTTATTTGGCATTCACGTATTATTTAATATTTTTATTTTATAACTAATATTTTTCTAATAATAATATAGATAATTATATGTATTTTAATTATTTACTTTTTCATTATAAATTTTGATGCATTTTATGAATATTAATAATAACCAAAGAAAATAATTCAATGTAATTTTTATATTTTGGAAAAAACATTATTTGGGAATGATTGACCAAAAATATGTGCCCAATGTTGTGACAATAATGGTAATGAAATGATTATAGTATAATATTGTTTAGCATTAATATTTTTAGTGATTTGATGAAATATTAATTCATTATGGAATTTTCTATCTTTTGGGGTTTATGAAATATGTTCATGAATTTGAGATTTAATTTATGAAAAAAGGGGAGGATTAATAATTTATAGAAATCAAGATTTCATAATAGTTTTATGGTGAATCAGGTTAATAAAATTGTTTACCGTAATATGTGTAAACGTTATTAACATGATTTGAATGTGGCATTACGAAAAACATTATGTTGTCAAGGGATAAATATGTGACCAATATTTATAAATTTTAATACAAGGATTATTTTTTGGATGGTTCATAATGGTAAATAGTTCTATAATGTATTTTTTAAACAATGAATTTTATAATTTTATGTAATTTAAGATTTATCATATTTCATAACTGAGGATATCATGTTTGGTTTCATATTGTATTTTGATGTCAAGGATATAACTTCTAGGTCATATGATTCGTTAAACATGCTTATGGAATAAAAATTAGTCATGATTATCCATCACCTATTGAAAGAGTTCACATGGAGATAAGTTAAGAAACAACCAATGAGTGATATAATTCTTGTTACATATAATTATATAATGCTCTAGAATTATTAAAGTCTAACAGTGATATTTTGGAAGAAATATGATATCCGGTAACTTTGCATTCCAATAATTCTATGGCATTTTGACTCATTATATGTATTTATGTTTTTAATTATTATCATTATAAATATAATGTTATATTTAAATCTCTATCATTCCTAGATATTTTTATTTCTCTATAATTTTGTTTATATACCCTTCCAATTGATTTTATCCCATTCAGAATTATATTTTCAGGGTAAATATCACATTTTAAATTTATTGTTTTAATGATGAAATATTATTAACCATTTGTAGTATGTTATAAATCCACAAAGGTATTTTGAATTTATTACCCATTAGTATTTATTAAAAGTTAAAATTGAGGGTATTTAATTTATTTAATGAAGGTGGATGTAAACCGCATAAATTTTAAAAAGCCCCAAACATTAATAATGAATAAAACACATAACACTAGCTTCAATGCACTACACAATATATTTATTTAAATATGGATATTATAATATATGAATTAAATTGTGGGTATAAATATTATTATCCAAAATATGATATATATATATATATATATAGGACCTACTATGTATAAATGTAAGAATTAATTAATTGTGAGTATAGACAATATTTTTAAAATGTAATTTTATTAATAAAAAATGTTGTATCTTTATAAGTGGGTTCTCTTCAATTTGATATGGATAATTTAATTAGTTACTAGAAATTTTTTTGAAACTATGTTTCAAAACCTAATTTTTCATTGGATATATCATGAAAAAATCATCATATGATAGATTTTAAATAAATTAATGAATATTTTTAATTTTCAATGAAAACTAAAAATTGAAGTTTTTTTTAAATATGATTTATACAAATTAATTTGAAAAGTATAATTATATTTGGGACTAGATTTTTAGTATTATTTGTTCTTTTTACTCTAATTCTATAATTTTAAATGATGTTTTTCACATGAATTTAGTATGAAAGGACTTACAATTGAATGACTATTTTTAGAAAAACTATTTTTCATTTTTTTTGTCACAAAAAATTTATATTAAATTCTAAATAAATTAATTAATTAATTTTCTAATAATCGATTAAATATTAATAATTAAGAGGTCTAAATTTAGTAAATAGACTCTTTTTTTCCTATATGATATTAACATTTTTAATTTTTGATGCCAAAATACATCGTAAATTATATAATCAAGGGTAAAAATAAAATGATATGCACTATAAAATGACCCTATCGATTTATTTAATTTTATTAATGTGTAATTTTAATCCGTATGTATCCATGATTCAAATTTATTTATATTTTTTCATTTGTAGGCCATTATAATGTTTATAATAAATTTTTTTTGAAAATACAAAAATTTCAATACAATGTTTTTAATAATAATAACATTTATAATATAGGGTTATTTAGAGGATATGTTAAACTGTAATTACTATTTTAATATATATATTATTTATATTCATAAAATAAAAAAGTATTAGTAATGAAATAATAAACATAAATTTTGTCACTATATTTATCTTATAATTTTTCTTTTATTGGAATAAAATATATATAATAATAAAATATAATAATCAAATATATTATTATATAATTAATGATGTCAATTAATTTTCATGTTCAACCTGAGTTTTTTTAATATATTAAAATATTAGTTTCAAACTCATTGTGTCATGTTGATATTTATAATTTCAATGTAATGAAATCTTCAATAAATGAAAATTTGAATTCTTTCTAGTTGATAATATTCTTTTATATTATTAAATAAAATCAAGAAAAAATTCATTCCACTAATTTGTTGTTATTTTGTCATCTGCATCGACCATAGTCCATTTATGTCCATTTTTTATAATACTTGAAGATTATATAAACTTTTGTAGTAGAATATGTTGAAATTATGGTAATTTATAAAAGTGCTAATAATTTTTTAAATACAACCGATAAGGGTATAACCATGACCTAAACATATGAAAATAATTTTGATGTTGAATATTATAAAATTATCCCCATATGATAGAATTTTATTTTTTTATGTGAATCATTTTCTTGAAAATGAACTATATTTTATTTGAATCTATGACAATTTAAATATATATATCTTTTTTTTATAATAAATTTGATGTGTCCAAATAGGAGAACAAAAAGATATGAATTAATATGAATTTATTTATAAAATATAATGATATAATTTTCATTAAATAATTTTCTTTTAATTTTATTTATAAATTATATAATAACGTTAATTTCTTGTGCGATGATAATACATTATTTATATATATATTAAAAAAACTATATAAAGATATTAATTTAGAAATAATTTGGATATTTTATTATTTAAAACAAATTATTTAAATCTAAATGACATAATAGAGTGGATTTAATGTATTAGATTCTAATTTTACATTAAATATGATGTATCTAAAGTAAAATTATATTAATAATGTTTATATTGATAGAAATTATAATATATCAAAATGACAGTCTTTATAATTTTTTAAAAATTCATAAAATCAATATCTTCCACAATTTTAATGAAATATATTTTAATAATTCAAAAAATTCCATTTATGAGTTATTTTAAACATATTGTATCATTGATAACCATAACTGATTAAAATAGTGCTTAGTACCATTAAGGTCTCATAACAATGAAAATTATAATTCAAAATGATAGGGATTATAATGATTAAAAAACATGTATAAATTATATTTGTTTATGGGATTAAAATAAGTTCCTATTATTGCATCATGCAATATTCTCTTTGGAGGCATATTACATGGTAAATTAAAATTTTATAATTTAATCATTTGAAAAATTCCAAAACTGTTCCTCGCTTCAACTATAACAGTAAACCTCCCCCTCTCCCATTAAACCCAAATTGAGCCATCTAGATCATCCAATTACTAATAATGTATAATCTAGATATTAATTGAAATGTCATCTAGGTCATGGTATTCAAAAAAACCAACCCTCATATCCTTAAGAGAGGGTTATTTCTTCAATAGAGGGTTATTGTTTTCATCACCTCTTTAAAATTTATTTCATTCATTTATTTCCTCTTAATGAGATCTACAGATTATAAATTGATTATTATATTGTCATAAATAAATTATATGTTATTATCTGTTTTCTAAAACCGTTTTCAATCTCTTATCAATCATATTAAAATCATTAACCTCACTCCTACGTATGTACGATATGTTTTCTCCACGTAGAGGAAAAATTAAATTTTTTTAAAAATATTACCCTGATGGTTTTAATGATGGACATAAAGATTATATATTATATTTATTATATAAATATGATTATTTAGAGATTAATAACCCTCCACATTTCCCTATATCCTTATGTTAAAAAATAGAAATGGTGTTCATTCATTTGTATGACTTACTATCTATATGACCCATGTAATTCATCTTCTATACTTATCATTATTGATAAATATATATATATATATATATTTGAATATTATGATTTATACACCATAAATAATATTATATATTTGATGTAGCTAAAACAAAACTGTAATTATTGGAACTACCAAATCGAAACATAAATGAAAAAATATATAGTTTCCTGGAAAAATAGTGAGTTAACAATGAATTGATAATAAAGTTGTAATAAAATATAATAAATAAATAATATATTTTATTATATATGTGAGTATTGAAATGGAAAATATATATAATAAATATATTTTTGATAATTTTTTCTAAAATAGGTTTAATGGAAATCGAACATGAGGTAAGGGTTCTGGCTTTCACATTTACTATCAAGAGACACATTCCCTAATGACAACTTATTTGTTTTGTGGGGTGAATATACATAAACAATTATATATTATATGATGAATAACTTTTTACCAATGTTATTTAATGTATCATTTGATGGTATTTCATTCATTATTATTATGATTCAATTGTTACAAATGTGGTAATTTTTTATATCACTATCACACAATTTTTATGGATTGATTATTTTAATGCTACTGCTACATAATATTTTTCTTACATGTCACACTTTATTTTTAATTTACCAAAAATTATTTCTATTATTATATAATAAATTCACAGTGTCATTATTACAATTTTTTTAATATAAAATAAAATTTATATGTTGAATCATGTACTTTCATTTTGAATAGTGTAATTTTTTTACCTTTCTTACATAAGTGAGAAAAATGCCTTTTAAATAATCCATTAAGCAATCAATTTCATTCCATTATAATGCCTTAATGATTTGAAAATCTAATTTCAAATTTACCATGTCATTTTTAACTAAAATTATTTCTTTATTACATAGATAATTGTTTCATTTTAAATATCAATTCTAAACAAAAAATGGTATTTTCAACATGAAATTTTCCCATGATCTCATCGTAATATTTTTTTCATTTTCATTAATTTTTTTTGAATCTTATGTTTTGTAGATACTTAATGTGAAAAAATTAATCAAATTTATTTTGGCTGTTTATGATCATCCAGTCTATGTAATTAATTAATATTGAGTATGACTTGTTCTTCCAATAGACATAGTTGTATAAATTGTAAAGAAATATTGATTTAATGGTAATATTTTTTCATATGTGTATTGAATTGGTCGTATTAATTGAAGGATGGTTACGACTACATCAACTATGAGCATCAATATATTTCATTATATAATATAAATATTTTTTTCTAGAGCCCTTACCAATTTATTTGATGTTTGAATAATGCATCAAGAGTATTAAATGTCAGTATAATGCCTCGATTATTTTTGTTTTCAAGGATTGGAAGCCTGCTGATTTGTTTGAAATGTGTCATATTATTCATTAAAAAATAATAAAATAATTTATTTATATTCAATTATATAATTAAAATTATTAATAATATCCATGTTTGTATTTCTTGATTATGTGATAATTTATATTATCTTATTTAATCGTTATTTTTCTCTGACAAGTCATGATCATGATTTTGATAAAGGGAATCAATTTAATTTATTTGGATTTAAAAAATTGATTATTTATTATTTATTCACAACTTCAACAAATTTCCAACTCATACTGAGAATATGATCTCATCCCATTCTTATGTTTCCATTCATGGTGATATGAATGAGAATACATTAAATGTTTTCTTAGATATATATTAAATAAAAACTGTATGTTAGATGAATAATTAACATTTTATTATGTCTACCATGTTTATATCTATTTCTTCAATAATAATATAGTATTTGGTATATCAGGATGTGATTAAATGAATCTCATTCTAATGGAATAATGTAACAACCAACTCTTGGATTTTAGAGGTGGGGTCTTCACACTATTAATATAGGATATATACTACAAATGATACATAAAAATATGCATGAGGTGATAATTATATTGATGAAAAAATTATGTTTTAATTTTTATTTTCAAATATTATATTGAAATTATATATTTTTCTAGTTTACCATGACTAGTATACTATTTTGAAATACTGAATGTGATTCCTTTAATGTTATACCAATGTAATCATGAACACAGCAGCTTCAGGTTACTGGGATTGGGGATTCTGTATTTCTTCTCTAATGTTGTCTCGGGAAATATTCTATAAATAATTATAAAAAATCCTCCACTTCTATTATAATTCAAATTAATATTGATCCCATTGGACATAGGGATGAACATTTCAATTGATATTTGATGGGTTCAAGATTCCCACTCATGTTTCTTCATTGTTTTCTATTATATATTACCCACACATAAATGAAAATATCATCCTTTATGTATCATGGAATCTTATCCACTTGAGTTAATTTAATATTGAGGCATGAATCATTGACAACCTTTCTAAATGTAAAATGAAATCATAAGGTTTTATCTTGATGACCAACATGTATCATGGTAAATTTTATCCACTGAAAACCAAATCACACTATGTGAGTTTTTTGATATAGAAGAATCACGCCAAGTATGATCCTATAGGAATTTCTATACGTAAAAATTTTTAATGTAATTTTCATTATCACGTATTATAAAAATTTAGATAATTTAATAACCTAAATATTATTCAAAAATTATTATGTAAAATGTTTAAGATGAATTTATTGTTCCTAAAATAACCTAGTGAGCATCATGGTCATGTCACTCTATAGACAATATTTTATCTATGCCTCATATTCTAGATCTATAACAATAAAATCATTTAATTTGTTATGTTTTGTAGGCAGTGTGTGGTGATAACCAAAACAATAATCTCCTCCCTTTTTAGGTCCAAATACTCATATGTTAATACTGCCTCCCAAGGATCGACCCTAACTATACATGGGTTATCCCTAATCATGATTCAACCATTATCATAGTGGTACGTCCATTATATTTCCTCCCAAAACCGAACACCTTTTTATGAAATCACGAGTCATGATTCCACCCAAAACATAAGAATATCATCATCCCTCTCTATATAATTACATCCTCTGCAATAAAACTTATATTCATATCTACATGTGTGAGCCTCACCCTAGGAATGTATCTTATGATGTGACCCTTTTTACTAACACAATATTCCTACTTCATAAGACATAGCCTGTGATTTCCTCTATTATATTCGATAACCTACATTATATATACTATGATTATCTTCCCAACCCATAACCTCTCTAGTATTCTATCAGATGTTGGAATTGATAATGTGAAATTTCTAGAATGAATGTCCTTATAAATTCCTTTCTCAATATTCATTGTTTTGAAGAATCCCTACAACTTTATGTCGTGGAAGTAACCGATGTTTACAATACCTTTATTAGTACATAGAAACTAAAACATCACACATGTATAGCTTAATATTATCATGATTCCACGAAGAGAATGAGAAAAAAATAGTCATTAAAAACTAGTTACCGGAATATAGACAATGAGAGAGTCATCTCATCAGAAGTATTCATAATCAATATACGCATATTCCCTACTAATCCTAGAAGATTCCAAATTTCAAGTGAAGGAACATGATAATTTAGTGTTTAAAAAATTTTGGAGACATGAATCACAGACAAATTTCATTCATTCATTGCCTCTATTATTAGATCAAAATTATTTTTTGGCTAAATGTTTTGGGACCCATGTAATGTTCTAAACCTATAATACATTATCATCCTGGAAATCAATAGTTAACTACTATTAAACACATTGTGGACCCATCACCCAGAACACTAGGGAAACCACCTATGGGGTTAATAATTGAACTGAGGGCCCAAACCTCCTATTATTATCATTATTATACTCTATCAGCATTATAGAGCATATTGTGATTGAGAAATTTGGAATGTTAGCAGGACATATCATTTTTAGTTTAGAATGTTTTTGGAGATGATTGAAAAATGATAAAAAGTAAAATTACACATTCATATATGTTGTATGAACTATTTTTTAACGTTAATGCATGTATTAATATAATATATTGATATGAAGATAGTAAAATTTCATGTTAATAGATTTGTTTTCCAATACACCAAAACTTGGATTCATAGCCTAATATTTAAAATTGAAAAATCTAGAAACAGTTTCCTAGATATCAAAAATCCATCCTCACAATAACGATTTAATCTATACACTATCCCTAAGGGAAGAAAACCAATGATACCACTATTGCAATACCAAAACCATTGGGTCCAACTTCCCAAATAGTAAACCATTCGATATACCACAAACCATCCTCCAATATTATAGGAATTTTTGACAAACATCATAAAGGGAAAAATAAAAATTAGACGTCTTATAATATTTATGTACACATGGGAAAAAATTATCTCCATGAAATTGTAACTACGTTCAAAAAATGGCTTAACATATAAAGAATATACCACAAATGAAAAAACTAATTGGAATCAAACAATGTATAACATTGTAATATAGAAACATAATGGATAAAAATAGTCAATAATAACAAAAAATGTAATATATTAGAAAAAATTGATATAATATGTATATAGGAGATCCAAAACCACACACTACAAGGATGTCCAATGAACATGATCATCTCTACTAGTTTGTACAATGATTTTAAAAACCCTAGTCTAGTGATATCAACATCTATCTATCTGTGTCTGTAACACACACCACATTTTCTAGTGTACCACGTGTAGGGGTGTATATATTTTTACCCAATGGGACACCATGAAAGCCATGAATTGTGAAAAATAATGACAAATTAGTCAAATCTACACGTAATAAAGATATCAATTAAATCCCACATTGATAATTAAAATTTAACACAATAGATAGTGAATTAGTATAACCATCTCCACAATCAGTCTATGAATAGTTAGTCATCCTAATGCTTGAATGTCCCAAATATGGTCCCATCATTAGATGTTACAATAAATGAATCCATTTCAAGGGTCTACAAGATTATTTTATGATTTATAATTTAGGGAAACATTATCATTTGGGTATCCTTATCTATACTATATCATAAAGATAGAAGGGGGTGAGTTTTATTAATTTGTAGATAGATGAATTATTCCTAATGTAGTAATTGAATATTATCATTCTACATATATAATGGGTATGGGTTAAACCATGCAATGGTGAAATAAAGGGGTTATAGACCCTAATTACACTTTGATGACCACACATGATCACTTCTAACAGTCAAGCATTGATGAAAGAAGAGTCACGCACAAAAAAATAGATATTGTATATTTCATTCTAAAACCAACTCCAGTACTTCAATATACAAGTAAATATTAATAGGATAATATATTTATAGAATATAATTAATGATTTTTTGAAATATAAACACAATTATTAATATTATTCTAGAGGTACATGATGTGGTCTTATGGTCACATTATGCGTGAGAATGCTAGGAAACCTGTATATGTCATAACATAAGAATTGATTAAAAATCCATGTTTAAATAAATGTAATCAACATGGATTATATAGTGTGCCATGGATGAAAATATTATGACCATTTTCACCTAGAAATTATGTATATACATTATCTAATTCCCATGTAAATTAGTTTCATCCATGTACATTGACAATGTTTTGGTACTCTTGTGGTGTCAATGTACAATGTTGTGGATGTCTAATTTGGATGTTCCCATTTACCTAAATATGTATTTTCTCATTTTCTACAAGGTTACACAGAGATCCACTTACACTAGATCACATATCATGTATGGATCACAAAAATTTCTTAATTTTAACATCACCCTAAACACTAGCCACCACATCTAAGTAATACATATTGTTGGTTCAAAGTAATCAAGACATGTATATCAGGATTTTATAGAATCCAAATATTTATTCATTCATGTATACCAGGTTACTACATATCTAGTGTTCTAATAAGTATTTCCCAAATCTAGTTAGTGAAAAGGAGTCATGTGTGCCTCCCTATATTCTAGAGGAATTTCACTACAACAATTTTTTATGGTGGTACAATGGGTAGAGTGTACATTGATAATTAGATTCACACAACATTGTCATATAGAGAAAATGGAATAGATGAAAAATAATAATTTCCAACAAAAAAACATTATAATTAAACATATTGGTGAACATAATAAATAATGTTCCAATAAAAAAATTGAATACCATATAAAAACGATGAAAAGCAACGCATAAATACAAATAAAATATGAAAGAATTGTAGTTGAAATATTGTAAAATACATGTACCAAAAAATAAAAATGTCTATCTCCAAGTGCATCACATAGCATAGATCAATCCTAAGCTCCCATTTTATCCTCCTTGTTTCAACCATTCATTGATAAATGGGTGGTTTCTCATATCCCAATCTGCATACATATAATCTTCCCAGGTACCAATGATGGCCCTGAATTGGTGTGAGATAAACTTAGTAGGATAACACCAATGATGTTTATTACAATCCATTATATATAGATAATATATTACCTTGTATAGTCATAATAGGTAAATATATATATATATATATTATGTGTTAATAAAAGGTGTAAAACAACATGACATAGTCTATTAGATGGAAAATTATCAAAACTACACGGGACATGTGATAGGGTAGTATCCAAAATATCCAATATATTGAGATATATAGGTTTACAAAAGTCTTTGGTTCTACATTGTGATTTCCATCATCATTTTCATACCTTCATACAATATGCGTCAGACAACTAATATTCATCAATTTCATACCATAAATCAATAGGTTTCATGAAATAATGATCATATAGTTTATATATTATTAGTCAATGGATCTAAACCTTATTAATATGTTCAATAACACAATTATAATAAATTACAAACTTTAATAATAATAGGTTCCATAAATTAATACTAAGAAGTTCTTGAACTTACTAATCAATGAAGACATAATTTAATATTCATATGTTCAATATGTTATTATGTGTAGGATCTATACCTAACTCTTAATAGGTTCCATAACATAATATTCATAGGTTCAATTCCTATTCACACTTATCATTTAGTTAATTATTAAAATATATTAATAAATTATGATAACATTTTCATGGATTCATGATCCCCTTACAAAAACTAATTTATTTATTATAGGAATCCATAAAAACAATGGTGATCTCA
Organism: Viscum album; assembly: GCA_963277665.1. Taxonomy (NCBI): domain Eukaryota; kingdom Viridiplantae; phylum Streptophyta; class Magnoliopsida; order Santalales; family Viscaceae; genus Viscum; species Viscum album. The sequence goes on from OY728136.1 coordinate 1,601,121,927, forward strand.
CACACCTAATAGGGTAGATTAAAATAAGATTTATAATTGAATAAAACACATTGGTGTATCAGGATGAGGTTGAGGACCTCAGACAATGGTGAATAATTAATATAGAAACCCAATGTAAGTGAAAAAAATATTTTAAATCTCAAAAATTAATATTGAATAAACAACATGAAATCATTTCTTTCAACATAGTAAAACTCATTGAATTCAAAGAAAAAACCATAGTAAAACAATATAGGCAACCTGGAATAGATCTATGGTAGAACAAACATCTAGTATCGTTCACTGGTTTTGTCAATATCATTAGAAAAAAGAAAAATGGATGAATTACCATAAAATATGGAATTTTAATTCACAAAATATAAACCTTTTTCATTTAGGAATATTGATGAAAATTAAAAATGGATTCGATAGATCCTCATGAGTGATCCAAAATGATAGACAGATCATGAATCAGAGGTCAGATGGAGGAATGGGACCAAACCTTAGCTTTTATGATTATGAGAATTGTAGAGATAATAAGGTTTGGTATTCATAACAAATATGATAGTAGAATTATATGATTTCCCTATAATTAAATATTTCATATTTCAACTCCATAGTATTCAGCTATTTTTGCTAACAATGAAGAACACATTTAGTAGGGATGACACCTCACACACCCCGAATAAACAATAAGTCAAATCATGCAATTCCCAATAAGACCCTCTCTCTCCCAGCCATGAATCACCTAATCATCCAACAAATTTTTTTTCAAACTATGATTCCCTTTAATATGTCCTAAAATACCCCACATAGTTTACCATAATCATGAAAAAAAATTATTTATGCCTTATAGAAATGGATGGTTAGACTTAATTCCTCAAAAATATGGGGATCTGGTCTCCAAAAATGATCCACACACACTTTTTCCACAGTATCTACATTAGAAAAATTTTCAAGGGTAAAAATAAGGACCACATCAATAAATGAAAGTATCCATAAATCAATTATTAATATGGTCAATAATGTTTCCCCATGTATGTACACTCACCCCTATGTTTTACATCCATTAATGGTAAAATATCATCTTTGAATTACCTCATCCACTAAGAATACATGTCAGTATCTTGATCCCAAGACACATTTTGTACATGGAAATGCTTCCATATCACCCAAAAAAAATTCATAAATCATTCATAGTGAACTCTGATTCTCCAGTCTGTAATTGGGATATAATTCTACATAACTAGTGGATCCACCTCAAAATCAAAATTATCTGGCTGGAGGCTATTAAATATTATTGTAAAGTATCAGTGAACCTTTAAAACATGGATTAAATCATGCATATCTATGTAACTATGAGGTAACAAAAACCAATATTCTACCAACCCGATTCTCTCAATAACATCAATAGGGATAATAATCTGATGATAAATATTTATCTTCCTTCTAAACAATCAATTGACTATACCATTAAGGACACAAAAAAACCATGATCATAAACCATTAACTCTAGTGGTCGATGGAGATGATCAACAAAATGTTTCTTCCAAACCATAGACATATAAACATTCTGACTAATGAATTGAAACTCATATGAACTCTCTTAATTGAGATAAGGTCCAGGTATGGCTTCCTAAACAGCCTCTTACTTGTTGAAAATTTAATGTAATATAATACCTTATAATTATTTATAAGGAACCATCATTATCAATGTATTACTAATTTTATTTCATGCTAAATCTATATGAATATTATTTTTATCACAAATACCCTAAAAAATAATGGTATTATACTCATACTATGTTCTCTTAAACATGCATATTTAGTTTTGGATGACCCTCAATCATTGGGTGAAATGATATCCCCAAAAGAACCATTTTTTGTAAAGATATTTGTAATCCATTACAAAACCATTATGTGGAATGATTATTATTTTTAGAAATTATATTTTTTGGAACCTTTTTTAAATGTATAATAACATATAAACATAGTATCCCAATCATTTGGGATGATAAATTCTTCACAATAGTTAAAAATGGATGAATTTTATAGGCAGGTAAATGATTACCAACACTGAATCACTTCTTCTTGCGGATCTCAGTAAACCCATCAATGAATCTATCATGAAATCATTCCTTCTGCACTTCTGAATGTCTAATGACTATGAAATTTAACACCCCAAAATTATAAAGTAAGAATATTATATTTAATATTGTCTATGAAATGAAGAAACTAGTGTGGAATAGAATATAATAAATGTAGTATTATTAGATGTTTAATATTTCAAAAAAATTCTATATATTAAATATATTTCATTAAATAAAACCCCAATTTATTATGTGTTACACACAAGATGGACCTTCGTCAATGGCTTGCATTACACATATGTTTGAATCCTACTAAACAACAATATATTATTCCAATATTATTATAAAATATAATATAATATATCTATTATGAATAGTATTAATTAACTGATGAAAATATAGTTTAAAAATCTCACTAATTGTGTAAAAATTAGTTATAAATAAATATAATATCCATTGGTAAATAACTGGAACCTTTTAAGGAAAAATATTTTTTTGCTCAGAAATCTATTTTCAACTAATTAATAAAAATTAGCGATTGATATTAACATAATCTATTTATTATATATTAAATTTAAAAAATTATATATTCATCTAATATAATCGTTGAGCTAAATATATAGAACAAACTTTATATTTCACATAAATCCCAATATTTTACTTAATGTATTTATACAACCTATATATAGAGAACCTATTATAAATACAATTTTTATTTTTTTTAAAATCTAAAATTTCAAAATAAAATTAATCGATAAAATATAAATATATATGGTTATCTAGGGTCATTTTTTTAATATATTTAATATTTTTTTTAAATGAATATTTTAAAAACATAGATTTAATTCAAAACTAATTTAACATCTAATTTATTAATAATAAATAATTATATTATAAATTGTTTTTAATATTTAATTAGATCTTATTTTTATCAATTAATCAAATTTATTTCATTGGAATCAATTACACGTTGGAATTGACAAAGAAACATAGTAAACACGTTGATGTTTTTAATTTACAAATCCTCATTGTCATATTGTCTATGAGATTAAATTAAATCAATTTCTTACCCTTGTATGATTATAATTTGAAAAAATAAGATCCAAATATAAAATTACATTAATATATAATTTAAAAAAAATAAACATTCATTTTCACCAAAAATATTATTTAATGTAATTAAAATTATTTTCAACGGTTAAGGAAGTAGTTACACATAAAAACTGATAAAACCATAACCAAATTGGCCCAAATGAGATATAAACATATAAGAGGAACATTGGATGAAAATATTTATACACCATCCTACATTTTAATTAAATTTTACTAGTGTAGGAGCGGCATTAAAGCTAAGAAATTTTTGTGGTATTCCATTGTCCAAAAATTAATGCAGTGCCACTCTGTCTATGCCTAAAAAATTCCTCATATCCTCTCATGCCCCCACATTAAAATCACTTTTTTATCTAAAATTATGTTTAAAAATAGCTCATAAACATACATAAACACATCATATAATCCAACCTCTGAAAAATATTCAATACAATGATGACTTTTTGTTCAAACCAAAAAGAGATACCAGATTAATAGTTAATATATTTCCTTAAGCTCTTTAGATATATTTCCATTATCCTACCACTAAAATATTCTTATTAAAAGATTTTATGAAAAACATATCCCAAATATACTAGTCTATTGTTATTTTATGTTTTATACTTAAAATTACACTAAAATACTTCTAATATGTAATAAACACAATATTTTCTCGTACGATGAACTAATGCGTCACAAAATGATGAGTATTCATATTTCTATTACAAGATCGCTTGGTGTAAATTATGATGAAAAATATATTTATATGTGTTATATATGATATTTATTATGTCTTTATAAATCAATAATAATTTTATAACACATAACATTTTATACTATAGTTTCTTGGGAAACGATTTCATCATCTTTGGAAGTGTCGAATATTGTCGCCTGAAAGCGATGTGATTCGTTCACAATATACATAGAACAAATAAAAAATGGTTTTAATACACCTATATAACATATATAAAATATATATTATTATTCATTTATAAAATTCATATTTAAATTTTACATTTCATTATTTTAATGTAACAATAAAATGAAAGTAGTGTTCATACGTACGAATGACCTACCCTCTCTATGAACATGGAATTTCATTTCATATCACCAATCCATATTGATTATTATAATTACATATGTAATGAATATATATTATATTTGAATCATGGATTAAATTACATAATTTTTAAACCACTATCTAATTAATATGAATATCAAATAACAAGTCAAAACACACTCAATAGAAATAGGAAATTGTCTCCCGAATAGTTAAAATAATGATTGATTATTAAAACCAAGTAATAAAATATTATAATAAGTTAATATATGGTTGTATAAATATAATTATGTGTATGGTATAATTGAGTGTCATGTTTATCCCACTTATAAAGTTTTTTGAATTATGTTCAACAAAATGGAAACAGACAGTAAGGGTTTTCATCTCAATTTACATTCCACTTAGACTTATTTGTAAAGACACACCATGTTTATTTTATAATGTGTATATAATTAAAATTGAAATTTAATATCAATAATATCATTATTTTCATGATATTATGGGTTTTATTTAATGGAATTACTTCATGGATGATTTTATTCAAATGTTGTACTATGGTATGTGACACTTTTGAATTTTTAAAGATTATTATCCTTAGGAACATTATTATTGATTATCTTTACAATATCACATCCTTTTATTATTATAAATATTATCCTAGAAAATTCACTAAGTTATTGTGCACATAATTTCTTATATATTGTGTATATACTATGAAATTTTCATACAATATCATTACTCATTGATTCTTCAGGAAATTATTTTCAATTTAAATTTTTTTCATGTAAGGGGATTTTAGTAAAATGTTACAATGTGGAAAATAATTTCATAACACAATATATTTTCATTGGATTATATTCATCCTCATTTCTATTATTATTCAATGATTATGTGGGTTATGAAATTTAATACATATTGATTAATTTTCGATTCTATTTGATAATTTCTAATTCATACGCATAATATACTCATTGGTTGATTCTCTCTCCAAAAATATAACCTCTCCGATGATTTACATTACAATCTCTTTGTGTTCGGGATTCTTTAAAAATAAATTTCCATTATATTAAATTATTTGATCCTTTTTTAATTAACACTTTATTTTTATTATGCACACATTATTCATGAATGATATCAAGTTATATTTAAATTTTTATATAATTTGATACCCTAAATGCTATAGAAAATATTTGTCATAAAAACAATATTTATTTCTTTATTTAGTGAAACAAACTATTTTCATCTAAATCAAAAGTTTTCTAAAAAGGTACTAAATTTTTTTTATGATGATTTATAAAATAAACATTTAATTGATCATTCTATAACCAATGTTTTCAAAAAAAACTTATTATCATTTTCCGAACAGGGAACATTTATGAAGATTTTTTATATAAAAAATTAATGCTCCTTTTATCACGTACTAAAAATATTTATTTTCCGATGATAACATTTTATAATAATAGGATATTCCGGAGAAATAAATTGTTTACATAGTGGTTTTTATAAAAATAGGTTATTCCGGAGAAATAAAATTAAAACATAATTTTATTTATATTAATCAATGAAAAAGACCTAATTTTACATTAGTTGAGATATATTTTGTTAATACTATATTTTTAAATTCTCTAGATTGTATATGACTTATTTCCAAAATATAGCATTGAAATTAACTTCCTAGATTTATTTGTTAGTCTCATGGAAATACAAAATATCCAATGATCATTTAGAATTGAATTCCCCATAAATTATCCATTTCATTTTTAGTGGATGTAAATATTTCCAATAAAAGTAACTATTATACATATAATTTCTACTTTGACTGTTATTTTATTTTTTGGGAACATATCAATAATTTTGTATTAATTATTTAAAAAAATATGATGAGGCATGTTGCTTTACAATTAAATCAATCACTGGATATGCAGATTTATTTGGAAATTCAATAGTGGTTGGATAGAAAACAATATAAATATAAAAGATGCATCAATATTTTCTCATTATAAATGTTATTATAACATATTAAATGGGTTTCAATCCATATTTTTATGCTATATAAAGGATGGATTTGGAATGATTTGGTTTTCATATTCCCAATACATGAAGAGCAATAAGCTATTATTTCCTTCATTTTGGTTTATTGTTTACTATACATGATATTTTCACATGATAAAATATATGGATGAATTTAATTTTTAGTTTATTTATTGAAATAAATTTGTTTTTAATTTCCTACAATTCCATATTTATTTTTTGTTAAATAGTTATTTGAATGGCATGTGTTGTCATGACCCGTCCTCAGGGCCCATTTCGTGACTACCCCAAGCCCGCCTTCCATAGGCCAGGGGCTGGCGACTAGAACCAAAGGCATAAATCTTGTTAACTGGGAAGGCGTTGCCTTTATAAAAGAAAACAACCACCATAGAGTAAGCAAGCGGAAAACGTAAACACTAAGTACAAGAGAAGTGATGAAAAGTAAATGGGACAGAATAAAAACCCAAAAGCAAGTTCAACTACAACTGAACAAGTATAACAGAAAAGATAACAACTTGATGGATGGAAGCAGCTCCTGGGTCGTCCTCCTCGGATCCTACCTGAAGGGTAGGTACAGATGGCGCAGCTCCTGGTCGTCCACCACGGATCCTACCTGAAGGGTAGGTTCAGATATCCTCCTCCATGCTCTCTTCCGTCAACCTCCTCAGTGTGTCGTCTCGTCGTGTAGTCCACCTCCGGGTACTGACTCATCGTGTAGTCCACCTCCAGGTACTGACTCGTCGTGTAGTCCACCTTCGGGAACCGTCCAGTCCTCGAACAATCGGCCTCCGTCAGCACTGCCTGTCATCTGCAACCAACACAATGAGGTGCGGGCATAGCCCGTGCAACAGTGAATATAACGATACTCAGTAGGGACCCTGAGACCCTCAACGTCTCACTAAACCAACAAGGATAACCACGAAGAAGATCTCAACAGATAACATCTACTTAGGTATATGCCCATACATATGCCTAAGTTATCAAGTAACCCATCTCAATCATGAGGAAACACAAGGATTGTGAATTCAATGAATAACCACTACCCAGGTATATTCCCATACATATACCTATGTTATCAAGTGACCCATCTCAATCATGAGGTAACACAAAGGTCAAAATTCTTAGCTCAACCAGGATTTTCATTATCAAAACCGTAACTACTGAAGAGCTCCGTCTCTAGAGTGTACAGTGGTCCTGTCACGACTCCGAGGTACTGCTCACTAACCTAAGACTGTTGTGGTACTCCTCCTGTCGAGTACCGCGGGTCTACGGCGAACTACCGGGCGCTCCGTCCGCTAAGGGTTTGTCACCAAATACCAGGCGCTCCCCCTAATAGCCTAAAGAGGTACTCCTCCGGTCGAGAACCGCGGGTCTGCTGCCAACTACCAGGCGCTCCGTCCGCTGTAGGTCTGACGCCAAATACAGGGCGCTCTGTCCATTGGGCTAGTCGACTCACTCCAAGTCGTGTCGGTCAAGCAGTCGCAAGGTCTCAGTCATCTACACAGTCTCCGTAATCCTCACACTCGTCTCCGGGAGGGTCCGCTCCACGAGCTATTGTTCGGTACTCCAAGTATCACAAAGACCCACAAATAAGTATCTCAAAGGACTGCCTCGTCATAGGGGTCTCAACGCAACAGTCAGCGCGTCAATCAGACGCCCGGTCTGTGAGTTATTAGCCTTTTCGTCCTCGGGACCCAGTTAGATTTCGGGTGTGATCCAACCCGGACACTATCCAACTATATCCAAAACTCGGGCGAAGTAAGCTAAAACTTCCTTCTCATCAAGAGGAAAACAATGAGACAGACGGCGCGTCAATCGGACGCCCAGTCTGTGAGTTATTGGCTTTTTTGTTCCAGGGGCCCGGTTGGTTTCATGAGGGAACCAACCCGACTGCACTCCGACGGCATCCAAACCTTGAGAAGAGTAATCCAAAAGATCCATATCACTTATAGGATTCCAAAAAAGTCGACGACACGTCAATCGGACGTCCGGTGCTTAAGATATTCCCGTCTCCGCTCCGAGGGCCCGGTTGGTCTCGTGTACGAACCAACCCGTCCAAACCCAAAGTTCTCCGAAACCTTGAGTGCGATATACTGAAACGACCGTCACGTTCCAAGGATTTCTACGCAACTGACGGTGTGTTGATCGGAGGTTCGTAGCCCGAGATATGGGCGTTTGAACCAACTCAGTACGAAAAAAGGGGGTCTGGGCCCGGTCCGGCCCGACCCAGTACCCCCTGGATCAGCCGAACCGGGTCGACCCGCCCCGGGCGGTGACCCGACCCGACGACCCAGCCCGGCTTGGAAATCCGGCCCGACCGGTGGAGCGGCGGCGCAGGCCGCCGCGGTGGCGCGGTCCGGCACGGCGGTGTGTCTTGGGTGCCGCGTGTGCGCCGCGCGCGGGGGCAAAGCCCCCCCCCCCCCCTTTGTTCCAAAAGGGTGGCACGTCATTATGCCGCACCTTTGAATAAAACTCCCCCTCCACATGGGGGGGCCCTCCTCTACAAAAACTGGGGAAATCAATCCCCGATATTTAAGGATCAAGGCAGGCCTTAGGCCGGCCGTTTTTATCACACGTGGGACCCGCGGGTCCCGCCTCCTTTGCAAACCGGCGCCCGGCACAGCCGCCGCCTTCCACCACTTTTTCGTGGTCTGATGGCCTCGGCTCTCCTGATCTCTGGCGGTCGACGAGGTCGGCCAGCTCCGGCTGCTCCGCCGCGGCCATAGGGCCGCGACTCATCCTTATCCGCCGCCGTCCGGTTTTCCAGCCACCCCTTCTAGCACTGTCGTGGCTCAAACCGTGGCCCTTGTTCGATTGGCACGACACGACGGCGCCAGGCCCCTCCGCCGTAGATTGCTCTGATCACTGCCTCTCACGGGTTCTCCGGTGCGGTGCATCGGCGCCGCGCACCACCACCGCGGCCCGCTCCGTCGCCGGTGGCCCGGTACCGGCCGCCGGTCACCCTGCTCCGCCGCGGCCTGGAACCGGCCGTGACCCTTGTCGTCCGGCGTGGTGCGACGGCACCGCGTCCCTCCACCGCGGCCCCACATCGGCCGTGGCGCCTTTGTTTTTCTTCGATGCGGCGCGATGGCATCGTGTTCCTAGACTTCTTTCCACTGCGCGGTGTGATGCCACCACGCATTTCTTTCCGCATGAAACCGCGTGGTGCGACGACACCACGCCTTCCCGAACCAAACCACAATGAACCAACACGACAAGTAAGGAGGAGGGTCGGCCATGTTCGTGCGGTCCAGCCCCCCTCACGTTATTCGATATCATTTGGTTTTAAACCACAAGTTTCAAATTCAATAACAAATGGTTTTAAACCACGAAGAATCATCAAGTCGGAATTAGAGATTATACTTGTATTCCTAGAAATATATCCCTATATAGACACTAAAAGTTGACATAGATATGGAACCTAGGTACAGAGGAGTAAAATATCTGACAAGGTGTTCCATACCTAACATGTTGTAACTAGAGACATGAAAATGAGCCTTACATCACACCCGATTTGACACTCCTAGGGGATATGCCTTGGATAATTAATATTTTTTATTAAAACTCACTATAACGAATTTTGAAAATTAATAAAATAGGTAAAAAAATGTTTTTTTAGACTAAAAATAATGTATCATAATTTATAAATGCAATAACTGATATTATGCATGAAATAAAGACCATGGAAGGAACTATAAAAAAATAAACTGATGAAGCATTTACGTACTTAGAATGTATTGAAAAAAAAGTTTAAATGTTTTTAATTCAAATTATTTAAAAGATATCCATCATATTTACTTTTGAAATAATATTAATATGGTTTGATAAAATGAAATCATGTCTGATTGTTGACAGCCAATCATGATCACCAAGGTCGTGGGACATAAACCAATGACTAAAGGATGATAAGGGGTAAACGCTAACACCTATCCAATATAATATATTGGTAAATATTTCTTTGGTTTTAGATAATCAATTTTGGGAATAAATATTAATTATTAACTAATAGTGTAATTTTTTAGGTTCAAATATTAAATTACTAACCACAATAGTTTTAAATAATATTATAAGAAAAAGAGATAGATATTTCATTGTTTTATGGGCCTTATGATTCATTATATATCTATTTTAGTTCCCCGGGAATCAATGTAAATTTTCAGATATTGACTTTTTGATGTAAGGGATAAATTAGAATTTGATCAAAGCACAATCCATACATGAATTTTTTAATGTGAAATATAGTACTATCATCTATATATATTCTTTTATATTCTTAAATTTTAATTGAATTAGTCAACAAGAGGATAATGAAATTAATTGTCATAATACCATAATTTCTAATAAAAAAGACGGTCTTCTGAGACTTTGTAGATTTTTGGATTTGAGGCTTTAAACATTCAATTGATCATTAAATTATTTTTGATTGATGAAATCAACCACCCTTATAAATATTTACATTTTTCCTTCAAGTACAAATCTCTACATACCACTAAAGTTATGCTACATAGATCCCTAGTTATTTGTTAGTTCATGTGACATTTGTAATTCACATTAATACTTTTATATAGGATTTCATATGATACCTTCTCACAATTTCATATTTAAAAATTGGAAATATAAAAAATCTATTATAAATATCGATGTTAAATTGCAAAAATCTAATTTATTTAATGTGGGGAGATTGTAACACCCCAAAATATTAAATTTAGAACATTATATTCAATATCATGTATGACATGCAATACCAATCACACATGGTAATGTAATATCGAGGGTCCTTATGATATAATGAATATCATAAATATATTCTATATATTTTATTTATTTAGATATATGTAACAATGAGTTAGTAGAAATTTTACACAATAGAACATTCTTCGATGGATTGCCTTACATGGTAAACTAATAACTATAGATATATAATAAAATATTATAACATTATTATTTAAATATATATAAACATTCCATTACTATTAGTATTCACATAAATATGATATTTTTTACAAAACAAATTCACTGGTTACAAATTATTTAGAAATTAATATAATAACCTATTAAAAATAAATGGAAAATTTAATAGAATACCATTTTAAGCAAACAAAGATATTCTACCCTAAAATAATAAATTAAATATAATTAATTAGTGATATTAATTTATTATATATTCAATATAATATTAATTTTAGTCATCCAATATATTTTATTGGAATAATAGAAGAGAAAAATAATTATTTCTCATAAAAACAATATTCAAATTAAGGGCATTTTCTTTCTTTTAATTGTGAACCTATGTTAAATAAATATTAAATGAAAAATATAAATATTATATTAAAAAATTCAACTAAAAATTTTATATAGAAATATAAAAATAAGTTTATGGTGAATTTTTGGTCTTTTTAGTGAAGTTTCTTTTTCTAACGAATACTAGAAAATACTAAATATTAAATTCCAAACATCATTTTTAATCTAATATATTTTTAGGGTAAATTATATTTTAAATAGGATTAAAATTAAAATAAGAATATATTCGTATCAATTAACAAATTTAGTTCATTTTACTTAATTTCACTTTTAAATTGACTATAAAAGCATTATTAATGTTTGGACATTTTTACATAAAAAACACTCATTGTCGCCCCATATGAGGGATAAAATGTTAATCAATTTATACCACATATGTGATTAGTTTTTTGAATAATTGAATATATATTTTTAATCATAAAATATTATAATGTTTAGTATGTTAAACTTTTGTTTTGATTCAAAATATTAGTTGAAATAATTCAAAATAAATTGAATGATTAAGTTGTTAATTAAGCAAAATAAGGGACTAAACCATAATTCTACAAAGCCAAATTTACTAGAAAACATTAAATGATCCATTGGATGGGGAATTAGATCTCATATCCCCCATTACCCCAAAATGGGAACATTATTGGAGCCATGTAAAATGTGAAAAACATGTATTTAATTACTCTGTCAAAATATTACAAGAGTGGATATCATTGTCCACATTAAAAAGGAATCATATTCTCATACGATCTCACACCTCCCAGGAATCATTGGAAGAAGAAATATATTCTATAATTTATCCCCAACATCCCTACACTCATGATATAATCCTCTACTTGGAAATAATGTATTCCGAGGAATCCCTTTAGTGAAAACCAAAAGGAGTTACTTTATTTACATGTAACATCTTTCCTTAATCTCATTGATTTATTTCGATTCTCCATCCCAAAATATATTATTATATATTATAATTTGAAATCATTTTACTAAATATACAAGGTTTTTTTTATAATATGTTTTCTACCTAAACATATAAACAATGTCATCTAATGGGTAACAATCATGTTGTTTATGTGTACAATGATCAATTGGCTCACAAAACCGATACTATTTATTTTTTCCATTACTACCACCCATGGTGGAAATTTTGATGAGTACCCTTATTATATGATTAATATATGATATTTTTTTATTATTCAATAATTATTTTATATTACATACCAATATGAACTGTATATTGTGGGAATACAATAATATCGTCTGTGGATGTGTGGACCACCAGATATTTAATGCAACGTGATTCAATCACAATATACATAAGAATATATGAAGAATGATTTTAATATTAATTTTCAAATTATAATAACATATCTATTATACTCGAATTATAATATAAATATTTATCATTTAATTTTAATTATTTTCATATGATAGTTGAATGAATGTAGAGTTCATTTGTATGTACAACCTACTATCTCCCTGAATGGTGCCTTTCATTTCTTATATCCAAACCTAATAGATTATTATAAATATATATGTACTAAATTTATTAAATTTTAAAATAGTTTTTTCATTTTAGAGATGATTAAACCATGATATAATAAATATTAACAAGAAATAAAAAATCATAACATACTCATTAATATTATTCTTTAAAATCTCGAGAGATATAAAATTATGAATGGATATTATCAAATAGGTAACAAAATATTATAAAAGACTAAATATGGTATAATAATTTTAATTATTATTAATATATATGTTAATATTATGATTGAACACCTTATATCGTAGGCTCTCATATTTTTATGACAATGGAAACAAAATGTGTCGAAATCCATCACAATCTAAATTCTATTAAGACTTATTTGTTTTTATGAACCTATATTGTTTTATACAGAGTTTATAATACACTTTTCAATGTTATATCACTAATTTACTTATTAAGGTGATATTCTAGGTTTCATTTAATCATATTCCATATTATATATAATTACTCAAAAATTATAATGTGGTTTGGGAAAATTTGGAATGGGTAATGAATATTATCCTAATGAAAAATTATTATGATTATCTCTACATTATCACATATTTTTTTGATTGTTAACAGTTTTTGATAATATATCTTTATTAACATGATCTTCTTTTATATTGTATATATATAACCACTTTTTCGTATAATATCATGATTCATTAATTTTTCTACATATTTTTATTTTCAATTTGAATTATTTTGTCAATGTGAAATTTATTTAGAAATTACACAGTAGAAAAGAACTCCATAAATCAATTTATTTTCAAGAAGTTATATAAAAATAAATTTATTGTCAATAATATATGATTGTGTGTATAATTAATTTAACTACCTTATGATTTTTTTGTCTTTTTTATGTGGAAATACAGTTGATAAACAAAATCGACTCACTAATCAATTTTAACACTAGCATTGAAAACATTTCAAGGATTTACATTAAAATATAATTTTTTTGGGATTTTTTACAATTAAATTTCTATTTGAGGAAAATTTTTTTCATTTTAGAATAAACCCATTAATTTTTTTCCTCCCAAAATTGATGACCATTATCAATAGCTCCAAATTTACTTTTTACAATAATAAAAATAATTTATAAAATGTTTTTAAGACAACTAGTCATTATTTATATTTTTAATTGAAGAACCTATATTATTATAAAAACGCTATTTTAATAAACGGATTCCCAAAATATATTAATGATTATGTATATGATACATTTTTACACATTATTATTTAATTAATGTTTTCAATGGATTTTTCTTATCTCTATCAGAACAATGTATATTAATATTATTATTAAAATGAAAAGGGAATATTATTTTTACCCGGTATGTCTAGTACGTCTTTACTCACCATAATTTATTTTAATCATTATCTTTAAATAAAATTCATTCAAGCATGATTTTGTAAGAATTTTTTTACAAAAAGTATATTTTTTTCATGAATGTTTTTAATTGTATTTATATTTCAATTCATCATCAACAACTACTATTTATCGTACTGCTCGTAAGATTTATTTTATTTAGACCATCCTTATTAATAATTTTTATGGTTATTGGTTGATTTTTTGAGGATATTATTTACATTCAATTACATGATTTTTTTGTTAGTCTACTTAAAATATACAATCTCATATAATAATTAAAAATTTAATTCCCCCTAAATTATCCATTTCATTTTTAATGTATAGTACTACGTAAAAAACCATATACCATTTTACATACGGTGTCCAATTGTATACTTATTTTATTATTTGGGTATATTTTTTTAATTTAGTATTCATTATTCAATAAAAAATATCTGATTATGCATATTTTTTGTTAATTAAATCGATTAATAAATTTGAAGAATGATTTAGTCATGCAATGATTAATGGATCCTATACTATATAATGATACTCAATCCATTTATAATTTCTGGAGAGAAAATATGTTTGGAATATAGATGTTTTTTTATCTGTAGTTATATTTTTTCCATAGAATACATCTGGATAGTAAGGGTTTTCATCTTCCCGAGACATGATTTCCACTAATTGATCATTTATTCATTTTTATTCATTATATATTATCCATGAGATTATGATTTGAAAAAATCTATTGATGTATTTAATTTTCTATTTAATGATCAATTTTATACATTTTCATATTCCTAGCATTCCATATTAATTTTTCAATATCTTGTTTTTTGAATGGCATTGTCACCATTTGTTAACATAGAATATTTTTTTTCACATACTTCTCAGTTTGTTGATTATGATGTATATTTGTTCAATTATTTACAATTTCATAATTATTATCCTCATTGATTCATTATTTATTATCCTATACTTTAACCATAATCATAAATTTTTCTCTTTATTATAATTAATGTTTCCAATGGATTCCATGATATTTACTAAGAATTATTTTTAGGGAAATTCTAGATGGAATAATGTTATAATCAATGATAGAAAAAATGTTATTTTGAAAATATGGTGGTCATTTTATTCCAATACTCATTTAGGTGTTGGTATTAACAAGACTACTAAACTGATTGATCGTTCGGTCATTTATTCCTTAAAATCATGAAAATGTTATAAAATAGTACACCAACTATGAGCTTAAATGGTTGGGGTGATATATTAGGTATCAAAGTATGTTTATAATGAACTATGGATACTATATTTAGGAAATCATAGATTAGAGAACATAACCCTAAGAAATTTTTTTTGGACATGAATAGATTAGAATCCATGAATCTTGGTATGGTCGTGACTGTGTCTATTCCAAGATATATTCCGCTATCTAGATACTATAACTATATGTAGTTTTCGTATAGATGTACCTACGTGTAGCAACATTGAAAAGATGTGTTGGGATTATCTTCGTGTAACCTAGTAAATGAAAACATGCCTTACTACGCAAATGGTTTGATTGTCATGAGGGAAATGATTTGGAAAATTATAATTTTCATTAAATCTCACTATGTTGGATTTTGACTATGAATAACATATGATAAACCTAATTTGTTTTTGAATGAATATAAGGTGTCCTAATTTAATGATCATATCAATGATATAATGGATTAAATGTACACAATAGAAGAATATATGTGAAAAAAATGGATGAAGTATATATGTATTGGGGTTGTATTGACAACCCTAGTTAAATTGATATTAATTATTAAAATTATATCATATATGTACATAATATTTATTTATGAAATTATATTAATGTGGTTTTATAATGTGAAATCATGTATTTTGGGTGAGAACAAATCATGCCCTCTAAGTCTGTGAGACTTTAACCCATGAGAATGGGACGATAAGTACTAAATGCCAACCATTAACCTATGGAACGTCATTGTTAATATATCATTTTTTAGTTAAAAAAAATTTATTTTTTTATTATTAACCAATAGGATAACATATTTTTTTATATATTAATTTTTTAATCATATTGTATTTGGAGAATACTAGTATACGAATATTTTGAAATTTCTATATTTTAAGGTCCTTGTGATCAGTATAAACTATTTTTTTGTTTATCATTAATAAAAATTATATTTCTGCATATCCACTTCATGAAGTAAGGGATGAATTGATTTTTTTTAAATCAAATCCAAAAGATGAAACTGTATTTATGAAAACAAAAGTCTCAATTATGTACATTTTCTATTATTCTATAGAAATAAAATAATTTCTCATCATAATGAAAATGAGCCAAAAAGTTATATGAATTCCAAAATTCCTTTTTGAATCAATGTTCCAACAAATCATCTCATATTTATGGATTTTATGACTTCAACATTCCATTGATAATAACTTATTTTTGATTTGTATCTTTACTCATAATCAATAAATATTTTTTGTTTCCCTCAATGTAAATATCGATACATACCCTTAATGTTCTCATACATATAGCCCGATTTACATGTTTTTACACATGAATATTCTAATTAAAATACTCTATTATCTTGAAAATTTCATCGAAAATGATCTCACATTGTTTGATTTCATCATGGTAAATATAAAAAAACCTATTAAAAAGATTTATTTTAAATTATGATGATGAATTTTATTGAAGGATGAATAAAATGAAAAACCCAAAATTTTTAATGTATGAACCACATATTCAGTATCTTGTATGAAATGAAAATAAAATATGTAATGGAACATAACATATAAATATTATATAATATATTTATTATTTTAATGAGATTAAATATATTCTATATATTTTAGTGCAAGAAACAACATTTTATCTTGGGTTACATTAATGAATGACCTACTCTAATAGCTGGTGTTAAATACAAGATTGAGTCTTAACAAAAAACTATTTTTATAATATTACTATTTGTTATAATATAAACTAGAAATTATGATATAATGACAGAGAGAGGTGGAATCCTTTTATATGATCATAGTGAATGTGAAATCATGAGACCCCGGTTTGTGCATTATATTCCTAGGGGAACCATATAATAATGAAAGGGATTTTTTATTTATATATGACCACTACTCATTGCTAGGTCATGTTATGTTCATTGAATCTTAAGAAATATTTGATTTGAGGATAAAGGGTGTTTCATTCAAGTAGGCTCTATCTGGTTCTCTATATCTGATCAAATTGGGTTCATCCAGATTCTCCACCCTCCACAGACTCTAGAATAGAGGTTTTTTAGTGTTTTCATATCTATTGGATCTAAAATAGAGAATTAATATCTAATTTTTCATAAATTTTTCTTGTGTTATTTAATCAATTGGATAAGAACTTTGGTCATATACCAATATAATTAACATATTATCTCATTTGTTTGGCTTTAGTAATAAAAAAATAATTCTAATTAGAATAAGAACCTTTAATATTTTATTGATGTCAAAGAAATTGTTTTACAATGCCTGGTATCTTTTCAATATTCAAAGTTAGACTAGTGTTTTATGATTATGTGAAAGTCATGTAAAACTAAATCATTTTAATCGAAAGAAAACCAATGATCATATTTGGGTTTGGTTTTATTACTTGAAGTGGATGTTATGGAACCCTGTGATACTTATTAAGCTTTCATATTTCATTGGAACCCATTTTAGGGTATTTCATGGAATCCTATAAGGGGAACATTGTTTTTGTAACATTATTTTTTATGTTAAATTAGAAATCAAATGACTATATAGCTTAACAATTCTTGGAAATGATAATAGATGTCAGGTAAATGTTGAATATGAATGAGTTACCCCCCTTTGTGAGGAATTCACGATTGTTTTTAACATTGTTATAAAAACTATAATTCTTAAAAATGGTCGATTTAGTCCCCATAACTGAAAAATGACATAGAGATAAAAAAATATAATGGATAATAATGTAATTGTTAATATGGGGGTGACTCAGGCTGGTCCCTCCAATAGAATTTCTCTAGAAAAGTCTTGGCATTATATAATTTAGGAATATGAACACAGTAATGATAATTCATTGTCCAGTACTTCAATTAAATTGATATTTAACTGAGAAATAATAATGTAAATTATCAAATATAAGATCATGATCTGAGTTTAGACTCCTCAAAAGATATTTATGAATTTGTTTTCAGTGAGCGAAGAGAAATGAAGGATTTTCCATTGATGAATGATTTGACATAAAACATATGGGAATTCATTATTTATCACCATGATGGTGGGGAACTGTATGAGGACCCCCATAAGTATTTATTTTTGGGATCTTCAAATTTTTTTGGGTTATGATACTAGAGATCCATCAATTACAAGAAAAACCATATTCATATGACAATCTGGCCAGTACATCCCCTTGATTTTCTATCACTAAGGTTCCAATTAAAATATTATAAAATTATGGAATTAAAATATTCATCCCACTTGCTGGTTACCCAAAATTGAGGCTTTTATTCCTTCCTCCATTAATGCAGATATACATGTTGATGTGCTCGATATATATACTAGTTATCCAACAGTTTAATCTTCTATGACGTCTGATATGGTAGTTGAATAAAAAAATGAAACATGTAAACTGATCACTAATTACATGGTCTATTAATATATGAACATTATAGTGTAGGATGACTCTTTAACTGGGAGCAATTCCAATGATAAGAACACCAATGAGAGTTCACATCATTGTCTTATTTGCGGTGACATGATTGTCAAATCATGAAATGGTATTTACGAAACCACTAACAAAAATGATCTTCTTCCAAAACAATATTATTCCTAATATAATTGTAGTAAAAATTCCAAAATCATGAAAAATGTAGGTAGTGGAAAATATGAAAGGGGGATCCAACCAAGGATTCATATTTAAATGAAGATTTTATTTTAAAATTTTCAAGGATTTCCCAACTGTGCCACCATTAGGTCCCTTTTAGGTTTCATCTAGACTAACAAGCATTTTCCTATTGAATAGTATGATCCTAAAAGAAATATTTACTATAGTAATTATAATATAGAGAAAAGGTGATTATAATTTATTAACACACATATGTTCTGGATAAATGTTAAGAGCCTTTGGTATTTGGGTCTTTTGACCATATTAGATAGATATCTTGTCACCTCCAGTTATCAGCATGTCTCATTGTACCAAAAACAATATTGGTATGCAACTATCATTGTCTATAATTTATTCCCATAACAAATAACAAGATCATTAGAGTTTATGGATTGTTGTTTTTCTTCCTAAATCAGCCATCACTAGTCCGTAGAACAACATCGGAGATATCAATTCTATCATGAATCTAAATGATAAGATGGGTTCTATGACCTCTATTTTTTCTAGAATATTGAATTAATTCATTGATCATAATGAAATGATTATGGTTCATTTTTATTGAATAAATAAACATGGTACATATGATATTTTTATATATTTTTTTTCAGAATAATTGATAAAAACATTGTAAATGAATGCTCTCTGGATACATGGTATTCCATATTATGAACAACCTTTTTAAGAATCATCTTTTATCCGCATCCTATATTAGTTGATATTGTTGGTGTGGATTCCAAATCTAATCTTCCATTTATGCTCAAAAATCATAATATTATAAGCATGGATGTAGGTAATTTTTTCAAATTTTCCATATATTAATGAATTATAGAAATGATTACCTTCCATGTGTTCTCAAATTTAAATTACTCAAGAAAATTTTCAATATTAGGAGAAAAAAATTGGTCTATATTGACACTATTATTTCTTCAATTTAGATTTCACTTAATCAAGCTTAAGAGAACAATTCTTATAAATAATTTTAAAATGAAATCATTGAAGAAGATGAGATGTCTTCTATGATTAAAAATATTCACAATCTGAATAATGCAGTTCATGTTGATGATTTTAAGGCCAATTCAATTAAGGATGGTGATAGAAACACAAATTTCATTAATTATCTATAGAACATTATGAATTTGTATAGGTCAAGTTCCTTGAATAATAAGGGACATCAAAAAGTTCTAAACACTAGGGACCTTTCATAGAATGTTTTTTCATGCTATAATGATCTATTAAATAATCCATCCTCCCTAAATGATCTTATATAGGGTTTAAACTAAGTCTTGTTCATAATGTAGATAACTACAGGATCTCCATTATCCCCTTGGATTATAAAATCATTGAGGTTGTCTTTTTCTATAGACCTGAGTTTTCCCCTTGTCTAGAAGGTTTTGGTAACTTCTATCCTACTCATTTTTGGGATGTTACACAATATGATGTATGTTTTTCTGTTTTACATTTATTCAATGTTGGTTATCTTCATCTTGTATTGAATTCCCAGTTTAATTCCATTATTAATAATGTGTATAATTACATTGAGATTTATCTTTTTAGTTCATTTTCTATAGATAACACAATCCTTAAAAATTTATGAGAATAATTTTTAATAGGCTTTCCAATATTCCTTGGAAAAATAGTTCTCCAAATAATATTAGATTCCATTAGGTAAAACCCATTAAACATTTACTCATTACTACCTCATGATGTTTTTACATTATTAATAAATCCACTGGGAGTTGAAATATTTCTCATAAAATGTATTTTATACATGATGTTGACCGATGGACTAGAGATTTATTGCACTGTTCTTTATTAATTTGGTTTTGATAGTGGTTTCATCAATTACGTAGAGGCCATTTTATGATATTAAAAAATTTATATCATCACTAATATATCTATTAAACAGTATTTAAGTGATTCCATAGGTTCTAGACATGTGATCATTTATCGTTAATTATATTTTTCTATTTTTGAGTATTATCATAGCAGGAATGTTTACATCATGGTTAGAAATGAGAAAATGAAATCTATCTTTGATGGTAGGGAACATTATTCTCACAGTCATATTATTTATTCTAATGTTATTATTGTCATAACATAAGGAGTGAAAAGAAATATTTAAATCAGTAATGGGATTTATTACACTATGATAGTGTCTCTGGTAAAGAGATTTGCTTGGTAAAATCCTATGTCTACATTGGATGGATAATATCTTCCATAAAAAACATGAAATTATAATGGAGTTGGGAATTAATGAGTGAGTTCATCCCTTTATTTTCCATGTTGTTCCTATGTTTTGGAGAATCATAAAGGCCTATTATTTTTTCAATAATTATTATCAATATTTAAAGGTAGCAATCTTATTGAAAGTGTAAATATTTATCCATGGCGATTCATGTTTGATTGGTGAAATCTGATGTCATTTAAATATTTTAATTCATTCTTATTTGTAGAAATGGATTATTTATCTTAAAAAGGTAACAATATTTCAATTATGAATTTTTCTTTTTGAGTTCTAACATTCTAGAGACCAATCCTACTACAGTCTCATGGAATAATAACTACACGCCATATGACAAATTGGGTTTTTGAATTACAAATCATTCAACTTTAAGGATCTCTTAAATGACTTTTTATTGTGGAGAATTATCCATGGTGAATATAAGGGCCTCTATTTTCTTCATTCTTGGATCATGTACAGGGTCATGAATTTGAATTTCAATAAATTTATCTCTTTGGTGTGCTATACCTTTAAATCATTTTTTCTTCAATAGGATCCCACTCTATGTATCTTGTCTCAGGGGGATTACGCTCTTAAATTTTGTAAATAAAACTTATCTATAATCCATTAACATGATTCCTTATTTTGTGATTATCATAATACTAATCTAGACATATTAGTCAATGATCAGCTATGTAACATGGGGAATCTCTCAGATCACATTGTAAAAATTGTAGATAATTATTTGTTATCATCAAGGGATGATTTTTTGGCTTGGTAACCGGCTGAAAATGAAATTATCACATCCATAGTGTATTATAGGGACAAAATCATCAACATTTCTTGTATGAAATGGCTTAAAAAAGAACAAAAATATTTTCAGTCCCTCTCAATTTATTCTGGTTTGGATATCAACCCATTGGAATCATCTAATTGATAAATTATTCAAACATATAGTATTTATTTGTTCTCTTCCTGTATTAAATATATATAACAAAGAGAAAATGTTGATTATTTTCTTAATGTTTTGTGACACCCTCATTTATTTAGAAATATAATTCAGTCATTTTTGAAATGTGTTTTCTTCAAAACGTCTCAATTCATGACTTAATAAAAGGGTGGCATGATCATGCACTCTCTCATATTCTCATAGATATATTTGATGTTTCTGTTGAGAAACATATCCATTATATTTGGTTTTTTTTTGGAATAAGTCATTCCAATATTACTTCTACTTCAAAATTATGGATTCCCTTTCGATGATCCTTGATAATATATTGGAATCAAACACATCAAAAAACACTATTTTTCTAATTCATGTCATGATTTATCCATCCATATCAACTTGTTGTTAGAGGTAATTTACTCCCACTTTATAGAAAAAATGAGGTTATTTGGATTTCTAAAATTTCATATTAGTAAAAATTAGTTCTGATCGTGCCATACAAAGTAATATAGGTCCCTCGAGTTATGGGTCCATTTTTTAGGGTCATATGATAGTTGTTGCTGATTTACCTAATGGAACATAGGGATTTCCTACTTTACATGAAGTTGAAACACATTTTTTCACCACTATAGTGGAACAAGAAAATCATCCATAATATAATAATATTTTCCATTGCAACTAACCAACCATTTTTTCCTTAATATTTTGAAACGAACTTATCATTTATCATGGAATAAAACAAATATATGAATCAAATGTTCTTACTAACATTCATCCATGGATTATATCATCAAAAAAATTCATCATAGAGGCCAGTTCACTTGTGGATAAACATGAAAATAAATGAATTATTGGAATTTACTATCAATGATCTGATGCATTTCATTATGATGTCCTTCCTCTTATTAAACGGATTCAATGTAAATCTCATATTTTCAAACATTGGTGTTTTTAATATAAAATTCTAAAAAAATTATTGTATTTGATGAAAAGTACTCATAATTCGATAAAAAAACTAGCCATTTAATTTTTTTAAAAAACATTGGAAATATATTTCATATAACTGATTCATTGGTTACAAATTAATCAGAAATTACTATAAGAGAAAATTGAAAATAATGCGTATATTATATAGAAAAAAATTTCTATGCTCAGAAGGTTGTTTTACAATAATAAATTATATTATTTACAATTAATGTGTGGTATTAATTAAGTTTGTATATTATATATTAAAAAATTTCTTTTTGATATTCAGTAAATAGATTTTATGGTTTTAGGATAAAATCATACTCAATATTTTGCGTAAAACCCAATATTTATATTAATTTCGTTTTACTGCATTATAAAGGAAAACTATTTTAAATAATTTTTTTGGAACAATTAGAAAACTTATTTTTCAAAATAAATTTTATATTTTAAATAAAAACATAAAAATTATATTGCATTGAATTTGTGGTATTTTTCAGAGATGTTTTATCTTTTTAATGAACATTGGAATTTTTTATAAATGTAATTCAAAACTACCCTTTCATCTAATTTACTTATAAGTGTATGTTATATAACAAATTTGTTTTAAAGATTAATTAGTTCATATTTATTTTAATTAATCCAATGTTTTCATTTTAACTAATTTTACATCGAAATTTAATATAAAAACATTTTAAAAGTCCGGACGTTTATTATTTTTAAAACTGGCATTGTTGTCCCATCAATCGGAATAAATTTAAATTAAATTCTTCCAATTATGAGATAATGCGATAGAAAAATGGGATCCATAATAAGAACCATCTAAAATATAATTTTTATCAGGGTATACATCATTTGTAAAAAACTTATTAGTGAATTTAATTAAAATTTATAACAAAATTTATGGTAAAAATTACTCCTAAATAGGGAATAAACCTTAATCATAAGTTTTCAAATGACATAGAAACTTTTCCAAGATTCATTTTATGGAAATATTTCCATAATATCATACTTTTTTCCAACGTTTAAAAGGAATAGGATCAACACTCAATTTGAAAAATTTGTATGTAATTATTTTTTCCAAATATTACAAGAGTGTGACTCCTCCACCACTATAAAAGACAACTTATCCTCCCACTTCCTCATGCATTCACAGACACATTTTCTTTACCACTAAATCCACAAATTTCTCCTAAAAATCCCTCTAATCACTCTACAAACCTCTCATTGTTAAATAATAAATCGATGTAATCCCTTTGGTGAAATCTAAAAAGATTTACCTAGTTAAGAGGTAATGTCTTTCCTAATTCTCGTTTGTTTTATTATTATTAACCAAACCATAAACTCATCTTATATAATGGATTTTAAAAAATATAGTATCCAAAATATAATTGTATATTTTTATGATATGATTTGGTTTCTACCTACACTGACACAAATTTACATCTAATGGGTAATAGAGAAACTGTATAATGTACATTGAACAACTTCCTCACGAAAATATAATTGTTCAGTTTTCCATTAACACAAATCATGGTCGCCATTATGAAGGAAACTAAATTTAAATTTGTTATATATAATATTTATTATGTAATAACAGTTATGTAATTAGTTTTATAACAAATATCTATATGCACCCTAATTTATGGGAATATGATTTCATTGTTTTTTGATTTGTGGAATACCATCATCTCAAAGTAATGTGATTTTTTCACACTACAATGGAACATATAAATAACAGCTTTAATAATCTTATGTAACATATATAAAATAGATATGGTATAGGAATAAAAATATAAATAGGTTTGATTTACTTTTTATTCTATAAATATGAAAATATAAAATTGGTGTTCATGTGTACATATGACCTACTAACTATATGAATGATGAATTTCATTTTTGTCATCAAACCATATATACATTATTGTATATATTTGTACTGAATATATATTATTTTTAAATCATTTATTTTGTTATGGATATTATGAAACCTTGATCTAATTAAAAGGAACAACAACTAATAATTCTGAATTTACACGATTGAACTAGGCAATTAACTCTCAATCTAAATAAAATAATGAATGGTTATTAATAAACATGTAATAAAATATTTTAAGATGTTAATTTATCATATTATAAATATAACTCTAATACAGGTATAATTAAGTAACATTTTTAATAACATAAATTGTATTTTAAGGGATGTTCACCAAATATGAAATACAATGTAAGGGACTAAATCTCAATTTACACTACATAGATACTTATTTGTTGTTATGAACATAGTTTACATTTTAGGGTGTATATAATAAACAATGACATGTTATATCATGAATCTATTAATTATAATGATATTACGAGGTCAATTAAATGGCATACCTATATGTAGATTATGATTAAACAATGAAAATGTGGTTTGGGAAAATTTAGATGGTTTAATATTTATTCTACTCAAGAACATTTATAGAGATTATCCTTGCAATCTCACTTCATTTCATGATTTTTAACTTTCTCTTGAAACAATATCTTTATAATTATAAACTGATGTTCATATATATGGTGCATATACATCAACATTTTAATATAATATCATGATTAATTCAATCTTATTCCTAATGTTTATTTCTATTAGAGTTATTTAATCTAAAGGGAGTTGAGTTATATTTTACCAAGTCAAATAGAATATCATAAATCATTTTTTTCAATGTGTTTTATTACACCATTGTTGTTATTAAATTTCTATAATTTTGTGTATAATACCCATAAATATTTGGTTTGTGAATTTCTTCTTCTATATGAGGATTTACTGTTGATACACATAGTTTACTAATTTATGAATTCTCACTCTAACATTATAATCTTTTCAAGGGTTTACATTACAATGTCATTTTTCCGAGCATGTTTACAAATACATTCCCATCTGAGGAAATTATTTGATAATTTTCTAATTAGCCCTTTATTTTTCCGGAAATTATTTTATAAATTACCATTAGTATTTAATAGTACCATTATTATACTCAATGGTACATATAATGTTTTATAATATGTTTTTAAGAAAACACGACTTTTTTTATCACTTCAGATAGAGAACTAGTTTTCTTCTAAAAACATCATTTTCTAAAATGGTTATTATAAATTGTTTTAACATGATATAAAAATTAATTTTTATACTATATTCCATAAATAAATTAATTCAATCAAATATTCTTGTTTTTTTGCGAAAGAGAAATTTTTATAACCATTTTATCTTTTAAGTAAAATATTAGTTTTACCTCATCTAATAAGTACATATGCAGTTCTCATACTTTATATTATGATAACTTTCTATGTTTAAAAAGATTATTTTCAAATAAATTATTTCAAATTTTATATTCAAAATAATAATTTTACAGTATTTTTATAACAAAATTATATTTTCTTGATGATTTTTAAAAAAATAAATTGTTTATTTCAATTCATGAATAAAAACAACCATTTATTTTACTCCACTTGGGATATATTTTGTTGGTAACACCCTTATTGTTAAATAATTTTTTTGTGTCTAATTTTCTCTAGGATAAAGTTCACATTCACTTCCTTTTTTTATGTTTTAGTCCCCATGAAATATACACCATCTTATGACCAATGAACATTGAATTTCCTTTAAATTATCCCTTTAAATTATCCTTAATATTAATATTTTTTAAATCATGTATCATTTTAAATATTTTTCCTAAATTGATATTATTTTTATTAGTTAGAGGAATATTGAAAATTGTAATGTACTAGTTTCGGTAGCCACCCGGAGGTGCTCCGTACCAGGTTGATCACATGGCCTCAAGTGCATTTCCCCAAATGTCAGAGGCTGCTGACTAGCAGTGCGAGCCTTGGGTGTGATAGTGGGGAATATATGCCCTCATTGGTAGAGTACACAATGGATGTAAACAACTCGTAAAATAGCAGAATCATTAAATAGCCAACAACAATAAACCACATAATACTAAAATAATAAAAAACTAAAGAACACATACATATAGAAAAAGATGAAAGTTACATATGTTTAGGAATGCATCCCATCAATTCATAATGCATGCAATACAATAAGGAAAACCAATGTATAAAAGAAAGGTAAAAATATAAACTTCTCAGCATCGTAAGACTCGGCTTGGCCCCATGCTCTGTTGCGCTATTGAAACCAAGTACCTGAATTCAAAGGGCGCATTCCCCTGTCTATACATGCAGTAAGATATTTTTTTTGGCCCAAAAACATGACCCAAACAGGGTGTGAAAATAAATCCCAGTAGGTAACCACCAGAATATTTGTTCTTTACAGTTAGTGAGTATATTTTAGGTAATTTACAGTAAACAGTAAACAGTAAGCAGTTAATATGTTCACACACAGTAGTAAACAACCCACATATCAACAAGAAACAATGAAGCAACACCTAACCACAAATAGGTAACACTCTTGTAAGTGCTCACAACTGTCCCCTCTTGTCCTATCCACGAAATACCAACAACCCTCTGGGCAATACTGTAACATCCCATGTAAGTAAAAAATAATAGATATTTTTATCTATGTCTATTAATAAATTATATAGTGTGTTAGATGCATAAAATGAAAATAAATCCAATCTTAAGCATGGAATACACTAATATTCTTAAAAGATTGTTTTACTGCCTTTAGATGGAAATCCATTTTTAAATCAAACATTTGACAATTTTATAATCTATATTTGTCAAAATAAACATATTCATTATTATTGGAACATTTAAATTTACATTGGATAAATTTTTGGTATTTTTCTGGCAATGTTAATTTTTTTATGAATAGTGAAAAATACTGCATTTTACATCAAAACTGCTTTTTCATTTAATTTAATTATATGGTTTGAGTATATTTTTAATTTGTATTAAAGTGTAATATGAATATATTTTTACCATTTAATCCAATGGTGGTCATTAGGATTAATTTCACTTTGAAATTGGTCATAAACTAATGCCAATCTTTTCATAGATATTGTTTCAAAAAAACCCGCTATTTTTTTTGACAACGAGATTTATTTGTAAGTAAATTATTGAAATTTATGTGTTTTTAATTTGGTAAAATGGATTACATATTTGTAATCAGAAGGTCCAAATTATTTAATTAATACTCTTTTGTTTTTTTACATTATGAATAGTAACGTCGGTAATTATCTTTAATTATCATGATTAATGAGTAATCTAGTAGTTAAGGATAATAAAATAATATCATAATAACAAAACTGACACCAAAATGTGTCTTAAGGATACTGGTTGTCTCCTGGCTGACCATGGGATGCCTTCTTCCAAACATGGGGGCCCCATGAAATAACTTTTGTAAGAAAGTGACATTTTATCTTTTTATTTTTTAAAGAATGTTAAATGTAACAATGAATGTATGACCTAAGTAAAATATTTTTTATTTTGTCTATATAAAAGATCTTTTGGACTATAAATATTCAGTGAAAGGATAAAATTATTTTCTACATCATATTATTTCTTATAATTTTTATACATTAAATGAATTAAATTATTTATGACATCATAATGATGCAGTGATGGACTCATTATTTGAAGATTTAAATAAAATGGAAAGATAATGTAAAATCTAAGACCTAAACATGTCCAAAACCTATTGGGTGGTTATATTTCGAACCCTTAACACCTTAGAATTTAATTATATCAATGTGGGACCTTTAAAATTCTAAACCCATTTGAAAATAAAGGAACATTTCTTTACATTCCAAGAGTGCCCCTCCTCTCCTCTTATAAAAGGCCCCCACCTCTACCTCCTTACCCACACTACCAAAGCCTTTGGCTCGAACAACCCCTCCCATTTTGTCTCTCCACTTCCCTATATTTCTCCTTGAAGCCTCACATTGTGCATAATTCTTCCCAAGGATGCCTTTGAGCTCAAACCAAAGGGAGTTACATGATTTTAAGGTAATGTCTTCACTTGAGTCCTTTTGTATTATTTTTCATCTCCAACCCCCTAAAATCTTTTTATTAATTTCTTTTGAAACAACTCCAGTATCTTAAATATACTAGGATTCTTTAATAATAAGGATTCAAGCTACACTTACACATACCTACATATTATGGTTAAGGAACATACTGTTTCCATGGATGGAGAATTTCTGCCTCCCGAAACGATGATTGTTCAACATTTTTTTAACACCTTCAAAGGTGGAAATTTAGATGACAGTATATTTATATATGATATATAATATTTTTATGTTTTCCTAAAACTTCTGTATTTTTCATTTTTGTCATACCATTATGGATTCCATTATAGGTAAACGTGATATCTTCATTTAAGGAAGTGCGGACTACCACCCCCTCAATGTGATTTGATTCGTTAATACCATATGTGGGACGTATGAATGATGGAGTTATGATTTTAAATATGATATTATATTATAATTATAATATACCTTTATATCATTATGATTCCATTCTATAAAATACGAAATAAAAATGAAAGTAGTGTTCATGCGTATGTACAGCTTACCGTCTCCATGAACGGTGCATTTCATTTCATACCTCTAAATGATTATGTAATATTATAAATGCATGTATATACTAGATATATATGATATATACATCATTATTATAATTCTAGATATAATGGATACATGAACAACTTGTAATTATAAAGGGTTTATTTTTTACTCAAGTACCAATGATCGTTAAAACGACCATTATTAACTTAAATAATTACATATTGTTCAAGACATGGAAATAAGTAATATAAAATGAATAATGAACTTAAAAGAGGTTCTTAAGCAAGTATAAATTAACTCAAGTTTATTATTCAGGACATTAAAGAACGATCGAGTCAACTCGGACCCGAGGTATGAGACTTCGTCTCAATCTCCTTTCATTGAGGCATATTTTGTTTTATACTCAACCTTCTTTTATACGGTGTATAAACACCTTTGACTTTTACATTTATTCAAAAGGAATCTTATTTATACGAATCATTTTAATAAACTACAAAAGGGAATGTTTTTGTCGTACGTATGCGGCGACAACGACTTCTCCGCCAACATGACCATTATTTGAGTTTCGGCTTCCTCTACAAGCCATGCCATCTTTTTAAAAGAATAATAAACACCATTTTTTACTTTTATTTTATTTTGGTATTGAAAATGGTTTTCATAATGTTTTTACATCAATGTGTTGTATTGATATCTTGTGATTGAAAGGTGGTAATTTTATGTTTCCATTATGCATGTTTTATGTGATACGATTATGTTGAGGTTCTTGGGCATTATTATGAAGGCGGGTGGATCTATGATAAACTACGGGCGGGTGAGCCCGATATAGCTCTCCAATGCAATGGGTAACACGAAGGAGTGAAATTTTAAGGCTTCTCCAAAGATATTTAGGGAATATACTTTGATGGGTATTCCAAATGTAACCAATAGGGTTACTCCCTACGTAAGAATGTTATGAATGCCTCAAGATACCTTTATGTCTTATGATTTCTATGATTTATTCATGATTTTATGAGGTGTGTTAAAGTGATTTTGTTTTATGGGTAATGAATGATTTCATTCTTATGTATATATGTACCCATTTTTCCTTTCCATATATTTTTTATATCCCTTACTGAGCTTTTTATCCTCAACCCAAGTTTTTTTGATATGTTTTTCACAGGTCAAGGGAAAGGTACATGATATGATGATAGTGTCAAGGAAGTGTCAAGAATGAATCCCTGTTTATTTTAAATATGTTTTCATTGATGGGAAAGATGAATAATATCTTTATGTAACCACTTTGTGTATATGTGGAATGAAATGCATGTTTTATGATCTAATTATCTAAAACTCTAAACCGGAAAAGATCCTCAATGTGTAATCTTGCAATAACTCGTGATTAAGTAAGGTTTAAGGCTGGGGCCTTATAGTTGGTATCATATGTCGGTTTAGATAACATTATGAGTTATAATACTATTAAATGATTATCCAAAATTTTTTTATGGTCAAATTTAAGTGATATAGTATTTGGAGATTAACATGTTGCTTCATCTAAAACATGTTTGTTTAGAATGGTTTTTTGCAGAGGAAATACGGAAGCAGTTCTAGGAAGGCATGCAGAAGGAAATAACCTTCCGAATCAGCATCCTGAGATGGTCAGAATTGGAACTGAATAGTTTGTTGCAGTAATGGCGCAGTTGACTGAAGCGATAAATAGCGGTGGTATCCATACACAAAATCAGCCAGATCAACCGTAGAGGAACATGTCAGTGGTGGAACATTTCATGAGGCAACATCCCCCATCATTCAGAGGATCATCTGAACTTGTGCTAGCTAAAGGGTGGATTAAAGCACTGGAGAAGATTTTCAATGTCATGGGGTGTTCAGACAATCAAATAGTTAGTCTTGCTATTTACTATTTGGAGGATGAAGCAGATCAGTGGTGGTCGATGGTTAAAAATATCAGG
Organism: Viscum album; assembly: GCA_963277665.1. NCBI lineage: Eukaryota > Viridiplantae > Streptophyta > Magnoliopsida > Santalales > Viscaceae > Viscum > Viscum album. The sequence continues at coordinate 1,601,153,841 of OY728136.1, forward strand.
GATGCTGATGAGATTGATCCTCTCAACAGGGATTAATTCAAAGGTATGTTTCTTGAAAAGTATTTTACTAATGCTATTAGACATAGTATGGTAAAAAATTCTTGGAATTGGAGAAAGAGGAAGACTCAGTGGCTACCTATGAAAAAAGGTTCACTCGGTTGTCAAGGTATGCTTCAAATTTTATTCGAGACCTTGATAGTAAAATAAATCATTTTTACTCAGGATTTATGCAAAAATATTGAAGGGAATTAGATTATCATGAGTTTAAAAGTTAGAAAAAGCTTGTTCGATGTGCTGAGAAGGTGGAAATGGAGTTTGCCGATGATGAAGTGTTCTATAACAACCAACAGAAGAAGAGACTGAGATGGCATGAGAAATGTAATAATTCTTCAAAAAAATTCTGATGGTAAGAAAACTATGTTTCTAGTTTGTTATAAATGGGGAAAAAGACATGCTGGGGAATGTCTTATGTATTATGGAAAGTGCTACTGATGTGGTAATATGGGACATAAGGCGCGTGATTGCGCTGAAAAAGATCAAGGTGAAGGTAAGACCAAATTTGATTTACTGTTAGTGAAATGTTTTAAGTGCAATGAGATGGGTCACTAAGCAAACGAGTGTCTGAAAAAGAGCATGAGTGTTGGGAAGCAGTTAGAATACAAGCAGAAATGGGTGGTGAAATCCTTTGAAACTACTTTAGTAGATGTCGGGCCATCAAATGAAGTTGTATCAGGTACATTGTTTGTTTCTTCAGATTATTCCAGTGTGTTGTTTGATTCGGGATCTACACATTCTTTCATCTCTGAAAATATTTCTAGTAAAAGCGGAATACCATCTCAAGAAATGACTCCTGAACTTGTGGTAAAAACACCTGGGGGAAATGTTGAGGCAAAAGAAATTTATAAGAATCTTCCTATCCTTATCTGTGAAATGAACCTACTTGAAAACCTTATTGTTCTACCTCTAGTAGAGTTTGATGTTACCCTCGGTATGGATTGGCTCTCTATTTACCATGCTAAGATTGACTGTATAGATAAAGTAGTTTCTTTACAGAAAGTCTTTCAGTTTGTGTACAAGAATGAACCCTTACTGTTGATAACATATCAAGAGGCAGAGAAAACTTGTAAAAGATGGAAATGAATGTTACCTTGCATACATCGTTGAAAATAAAGGAACTGTTCAGATTAATGATGTGCCAGTGGTAAATGAGTATCCTGATGTTTTTCCTGATGAGTTTCCTGGAATAATACCAGATCGGGAAGATGAGTTTACTATTGACTTAGTTCCTGATGCTAAGCCAATTTCAAAACCCCCTTATCGAATGGCTCAAAATGAACTTTTAGAGTTGAAGGAGAAATTGCAATATTTATTAGATAATGGTTTCATTCGACCTAGCACATCACCATGGCGTGCTCTTGTCTTGTGTGTTAAAAATGAAATATGGTTCTATGAGACTTTTCATTGATTATAGATACTTTAATAACATCACAGTTAAGAACAAATATCATTTTCCTCATATCGATGATTTGTTTGATCAGCTCCAGGGGGCTCGGTATTTTTCAAATATTGACCTGAGATCGGGGTATCATTAGCTGAAAGTAATGGAATAAGATGTTCCGAAGAATGTGTTTCGTACAAGATATGGAAATTATGAATTTTTAGTAATTCCTTTTGGGCTAACCAATGCACCTGTTGTATTCATGTACTTAATGAATAGAATTTTCCATGAGTTCATGGATAAGTTTGTGGTGGTTTTCATTGATGATATTTTGGTGTTTTCTAAAAGTAAAGAGGATCATGAAAGACATTTATGGGTTATCTTGCAAAAATTAAAAGAAAAGAAACTATATGGAAAATTAAGAAAGTGTGAGTTTTGGTTGCAACAAATTTCTTTCCTTGGTCACATTGTTTCTAAAGATGGGATAACTGTTGATCCTGCAAAAACAGAAGTTGTTGAAGACTTGCCAGGACCCACAAATGTAACTGAGATTCATATCTTCCTTGGTTTGGAAGGCTATTACCAAAGGTTTGTTAGAAATTTTTCACGGTTATCTAGTCCAAAGACTAAGCTGACTCGGAAGGGTGTTAAGTTTATCTAGAAAAAAGAATGTGATGATTGTTTTCAGGAATTGAAAAGAAGATTGGTGAATGCTCCAGTTTTGGCACTACCTTCCAAGAATGGTGAGTTTGTTATATACAGTGATGCTTCATTGAAAGGGCTTGGTTGTGTCCTAATGCAGAATGATCAGGTAATTGCTTATGCTTCACGAAAGTTGAAAACTCATGAGGTAAATTACCCTACACATGATTTGGAATTAGCTACTGTATTTTTCTCTTTTAAAATTTGAAAGCATCATTTGTATGGCGTAAAGTGTGAAATATATACTGATCACAAAAGTTTAAAGTATATATTCACTTAGAAAGAGTTAAACATGAGACAGAGGAGATGGCTGGAATTTATCAAGGATTATGATTGTACAATTCATTACCATCCGGGAAAATCAAATAAAGTGGCTGATGCTTTGAGTCGAAAAATTAATGCTTCATTAGAAATTTTGCGTTTGGAAAGTGATCCTTTGGTAAAGGATTTGATGAACTTTGGCATATAATTTTTTGGTGCATGAATTTCTTCTGTTCTGTTTCAGGTATCAGTGAGATCATCTCTATCAAATAGAATCACGAAATCATAGAAGCATGACAGTGAGTTGCAGAAAAAGGTAGAGCTGGTTCAGAAAGGTAAGTTTCCTGAATTCAACATTGATAATGATTGAATTTTGAGATTTGGGAAGATATTTTGTGTGCCTTGTGATTCACAGTTGAAGAGAGAGTTGTTATGTAAAGCTCATAGTTCTCTGTTTTCAGTTAATCCAGGCAGTACTAAGATGTATAATGATCTTTGGGAGTATTACTGGTGGGATGAAATGAAAAGATATATTGCTGATTTTACTATGAAGTGTTTGAATTGTCAGCAGGTTAAAGCAGAGCGGCAGTTACTGAAAGGGATGCTTCATCCTTTACCAGTTCCAGAGTGGAAATGGGAGAATATATCCATGGAAATTGTTGTGGGATTACCTAAAACATCTCGAGGGAATAATGAAATCTTGGTTATTGTTGATCGCTTGACCAAATCTGCACATTTCCTTGCTATACGAGATACTTTTTCCCTAGATCAACTTTCCTGTTTGTATCTTAAAGATATAGTTAGGTTACATGGAGTTCCTCTATCCATTGTATCTAACCTTGATCCCAGGTTCACTTCTAACTTTTGGAAAGGCCTTCAGATGTCGTTGGGTACTAAATTAAATTTTAGTACCGCTTTTCATCCTCAATCAGATGGGAAGTCGGAACGAACAATTCAGACCTTGGAGGATATGCTACGAGCTTGTTCGATGGATTATCAGTGACGTTGGGACCAAAATCTATCTTTGGTTGAATTTTCATATAATAAAAGTTTTCATTCTAGTATACAGATGGCACCATTTCAGTCATTATATGGGAAGCGGTGTCGAACTCTAGCATTCTGGGATGAAGTGGGTGAAAGGAAGTTGATGGGACTAGAATTGGTAGAAGAGTTGGAAGAAAAAGTTCAGCTGATACAGAACCAGATGAGAATAGCTCATAGTAGGCAGAAGAGTTACGCGGACAACAGGAGGAAGGATCTCTCTTTTGAGGTAGGTGATCATGTTTTTCTCAAAGTCTCACCATGGAAAAGTGTGATGCGATTTGGTAAGAAATGAAAGATGAGTCCAAGGTTCATTGGACCATATGAAATTATGGATAGAGATGGATCAGTTGCTTACCGAGTGGCTTTACCTCCGAGTTTATCTCATGTACACAATGTTTTTCACGTTTCGATGTTGAGAAAGTATATGTCAGATCCATCTTATGTTTTGAGTCCAGAGGTAGTTTAGCTGGAAGAGAACGTATCTTATGAGGAACAACCGGTCAATATTCTTGACCACAGGGTACACGTGATACGGAATAAGGTGATTCATCAGGTAATGGTTTTGTGAAAAAATCACATGATGGAAGAGGAAAATGCGAATCTGAAAATGCAATGAGTGATAAGTACCCCCATTTATTTGATAAGTACATAAATTGAGGGGACACAATTTTCTAAAGGGGGGAAGGATGTAACATCCAAAGTAAGTAATGAATAATAGTTATTTTTATCTATGTCTATTAATAAATTAGATAGTGTTTTAGAGGCTTAAAATAAAAATAAATCCAATCATAAGCATGAAATACACTTATATTCTTAAAAGATTGTTTTACTGCCTTTTGATGGAAAACCCTTTTTCAATCAAACATTTGACAATTTCATAATCTATATTTGACAAAATAGAAATATTCATTATGATTGGGACATTGAGATTTACATTGGATAAATTTTTGGTATTTTTCTGAGAATGTTCATTTTTTAATGAATAGTGAAAAATAATGCATTTTACATCAAAACTGCTTTTTAATTTAATTTAATTATATGGTTAGATTATATTTTTAATTAGTCTTGAAGTATAATATGAATATATTTTTACCATTTAATCCAACGGTTTCCATTAGGATTAATTTCACTTTGAAATTGGTCATAAACTAATGGCAATCTTTTCATAGATATTGTTTCAAACAAACCCCTATTTGTTTTAACAACGGGAATTAATTTTAAATCAATTATTTCAATTTAAGTTTTTTGAATTTCGTAAAATGGATTACATATTTGGAATCAGAAGGTTAAAATTATGTAATTAAGACTCTTTGGTTTTTGGACATTATGAATAGTAACGACGGTAATTATCTTTAATTATCTTGATTAATGAGTAATCCGGTAGTTAAGGATAATAAATTAATATCAAAATAATAAAAAATGAAACCAAAATGTGTTATAAGGCTACTGGTTGTCTCATGGCCGACCATGGGATTCCTTGTTCCAAACATGGGGGCCCCATGAAATCACTTTTGTGAGAAAGTGACTTTTTATCTTTTTATTTTTTAAAGAATGTTAAATATAACAATGAATGTATCACCTAAGTAAAATATTTTTAATTTTGTCTACATAAATGATAATTTGAAAGATAAATAGTCATTAGAAAGCTAAAAAGATTTTCTACATCATAGTTTTTTATTAATTTTTTGAGATTAAATGAATTAAATTATTTATGACATCATAATGATGCAGCGACAGCCTCATTATTTGACGATTTAAATAAAATAGAATGATAATGTAAATTCTAAGACCTACATATGTCAAAAACCTATTGTGTGGGTATATTTCGAACCCTTATCACCTTATCTTAGAATTATATCAATGTGGGACCTTTAAAATCTGAAACCCATTTGAAAATAAAGTATCATTTCTTTACTTTCCAAGAGTGCCCCTCCTAATCTCTTATAAAAGGCCCCCACCTCTACCTCCATACCCACACATCCAAAGCCTTTGGCTCAGCCAAACACTACCCATTTTGCCTCTCCACTTCCCTATCTTTCTCTTGAAGCCTCCCTTTGGGCAGAAGTTTTCCCAAGGGAGCCTTTGAGCTCAATCTAAAGAGAGTTACCCGATTTTATGGTAATGTCTTCACTTGAGTCCTTTTGTTTTATTTTTCTTCTCCAACCCCATAAACTCTTTTTATTAGTTTCTTTTGTAAAAAATCATGTATCTTCAATATACTTGGATATTTTTATATGAATGATTCGAGCTACACTTACACAAAACTACATCTAAGGGTTAAAGAACATACTGTTTCTGTGGATGGCGAATTTCGGCCTCCCAAAACGATGATTGTTCATCATTCTTTTAACACCTTAAAAGGTGGCCATTAAGATTACACTATATTTATATATGATATATAATACGTTTATGTTTTTTTTAAGCTTCTGTATTTTTCATTTTGGTCATACCTTTATTTTTTCCATTATGGGTAAACACGATATCTTTATTTAAGGAAGTGCGGACTACCGCCCCCTCAAAGTGATTTGATTCGTAAATACCATATGTGGGACGTATAAAGGATGGAGTTATGATATTATATATGATATTATACTAGAATTATAATATACCTTTATATAATTATGATTCCACTCCCTAAAATACGAAATAGAAATGAAAGTAGTGTTAATGCGTACGTACAGCTTACCGTCTCCATGAACTGTGCATTTCATTTCGTTCCTCTAAATGATTATGAAATATTATAAATACATGTATATACTTGATATATATTATATATACATCATGATTATAATTCTAGATATAATGGATACAAGAACAACTTGTAATTATAAAGGGTTTATTTTTTACTCAATTACCAATGATCGTTAAAACGACCGTTATTAACAAAATAATTACATAGTGTTCATGACATGGAAATAAGTTATATATAAGAAATAATGAACTTAAAAGAGGTTCTTAAGCAAGTAGAAATTAACTCAAGTTTATTATTCAGGACATTAAAGAACGATCGATTCAAGTCGGACCCGAGGTGTGGGACTTCGTCTCAATCTCCTTTCATTGAGGCATATTTCGTTTTATACTCAACCTTCTTTTATACGGTGTATAAACCCCTTTGACTTTTACATTTATCCAAAAGGAATATTTTTTATACGAATCATTTTACTAAATTACATAAGGTAATGTTTTTGTCATATGTATGCGGCAACAATGACTTCTCCGCCGCCGTGACCATTATTTGAGTTTCAGCTTCTTCTACAAGCCATACCTTCTTTTTAAAAGAAAAATAAATACCATGTTTTACTTTTCTATCATTTTGGTATTGAAAATGGTTTTCATATGTTTTTATATCAATGTGTTGTATTGATATCTTGTGATTGAAAGGTGGGAATGTTATGTTTCCTTTATGCATGTTTTATGTGATACGATTATGTTTAGGTTCTTCGGAATTATTATGAAGATGGGTGGTTCCGTGATAAACTAAGGGCGGGTGAGCCCGATATAGCTCTCCAATGCATTGGGAAACACGAAGGAGTGAAACATTAAGGTTTCTCCGAAGAGATTTAGGGAATATACTGTGATGGGTATTCCAAACGTAACCAAGAGGGTTACTCCCTACGTAAGAATGTTATGAATGCCTCAAGTTACCTTTATGTCTTATGATTTCTATGATTTATTCATGATTTGATGAGGTATGTTAAAGTGCTTATGTTTTATGGGTAAAGTATGATTTCATTCTTATGTATATATGTACCCATATTTCCTTTCCATATATTTTTTATATCCCTTGCTAAGCTTTTTATGCTCATCCCAAGTTTTTTTTAAACATTTTTCAAAATTCAAGGGAAAGGTACATGATATGATGATAGTGTCAAGGAAGTTTCAAGAAAGAATCCATGTTTATTTTAAATATGTTTCCATTTATGGGAAAGATGAATACTATCTTTATGTAACCACTTTTTTTATATGTGGAATGCAATGCAAGTTTTATGATCTAATTATCTAAAACTCTAAACCCGAAAAGATCATCAATGTGTAATCTTTTAATAACTCAAGAATAAGTAAGGTTTAAGGCTGGGTCCTTATAAGTACACTCTCCTTATCCCCTCTATTTTGGTCATATGAAATTATATGACTCTTTGAAGAAGTATGGCCAGTCAATTCCACTTATAGTCGAAGGTAGCCAGGGAATCTCTATTGAAGATCACGCAGTTTAATCCCCTTATATCCCCATGTTCTAGAGACTCTCTGAGAAATCTCAATCAGTCAATTCCTTCTATAGCCTCAGGTCTATCACAGACTCTCTGAGAAAGCTCACTCATTCAATTCCTCCAATATCCTACAATGGTTTAAGGAAATTCACAAAAACAAAGACTCTCTGAAGAAGATCACTCAGCCAATCCTCCTGTAGTCTATATACCTCAATACTATTGGAGGAATCTCACTCCTTTTATCCTCATATAGTCTATAATATCCAAGATTCTCATGGAATCTCACTCGGTCAATCCCCTTATAGTCTATAATATCCAGGGCTCTCTGAGGAAGCTCATTTGGTCTATCCCCATAGAGTCTATAGCACAAGGTTCTCATGGTCCTGTTCCAGTCAATGCATAATAATTCTATAAGTCCAAAGTAAACTTACATAGATACGTGGATAACTAATCTACAGAATAAAAAGTATGTCAGAGAACAACACTCCATCCTACAGTCACAAGGCATGGATAATAGGTATATCGGCCAAAGGATGAACCGGACCAAAAGGTCATAAACAGAATAAGTCTTGGGAAAAACATCCATGAAAATAAATTATCCTCATACATAACCTAATTAGCTCTACACAAGTATACATGTTAGGAAGAAAAACAATAAGGAAAAAATAGTAAACACGCAATACCCATTACAAGGGTATTGGAAAAAATTTCACATAAAACTCAAATACATCAAACTGAAATGCATAATCCACCTACCTTGATGCTTGGAGATCAATGTACTCAAACCAAGAGGCATGAAACTCTTTATAATATCGTTGATCTATGAAAAAGTAGTAAAATTTAACCCAAAATATCTTGCAAAAGATGAAGAATTTGAAAACGAAGCACTAGGAGATGGAAGATCATATCCCTGCGGTTCCAACACAATCGATGGAGGTCAATTAGGAAATGGTCAAGGGCTCAGGGGCTTAGAGAATATTAGCGACCATAAGAGACCCTCTCGGTCGAAGAATCTAGAGAAAAAGCATGTTCTGATGATTAGACATGACCTCAGTCTGTTTAATGAAAAAATGGAATGTACAAGGCGTGTACTTTTTGAGTACATGGTGTGTAGATGGATTTTCCATTTTCTGCTTTAAGAGGCATACAAAAAACTCATCCATGGCTATGTGTGTGGCCCAGACACAACCAGAACATGACCTTCCATAACAAGGGAGTACACGGCCTGTATTCATAATGTACATGGCATGTACATCAAAAATTTCCAGAAACTTCTCTTTTCTCAAAAAATACAGAAAAAGAAAAAACATTCCTGAAACAAAAGTCCTAGATCGTACAAACATCCCCCCTTAAGTAAATTCATCCCTGAATATCCCTAGAGTTTCATGGAAGAAGTAACACCAAACAGCTCTAGCCACTACCATCGTACATCGACCTCTCTCTCCCAAGTATCCTCTTGTACTCGCCCATGATACAATAACACCCATACCATAGGAACAGACCGGCCACAGAGAAATTTCGTACTACGATCAACAATTTGGATAGGATGCATTTGAAATGTTGCATCCACTTCAAGCTCAACCTCCTCAGGTTGGAAGACATGATACAGGTTTGGAGAGTAAGGCCGGTGCTGAGAAACGTGGAAGACGTCATGCATAACACAATATCTCTGAGTTAACTACAATCGAGAGGAAACCGTCCCAACTCTATCCAACACCACAAAAGGCAAGAAGTACTGTGGTGAAAGCTTACCCTATCTCGGAATCCTCTTGTATCCCATCCATAGTGCGATGCGTAGGAAAACCTTGTCCCCGACCTCGAACTCCATATGTCATATCCGCTGATCATCATAAGAATTATTTCGAGACTGTTCTGTATCCATCCTCTTGCGAATCACCTATATCTGCTCTGAGGTCTCCTGAACATGATGAGGTCCTAGAAATTCTGTCTCCTTAGACTCCAGCCAGTATAAAGGTGAACGAGATGGACTTTTTTACAAGGCCTTGTATAGTGTCATCCGAATTGTTGCATGAATAATTTTGTTGTAGGAGAATTCAACAAGAGGTATATACTTCTCCCATGAACCTCTAAAGTCTAGAATGCATGCTTGGAGCATATCCTCAAGCACCTGAATCATACGCTCAGACTGGCCATCTCTCTGGGGATGATATGATCTACTCAAAAGCACCTGTGTACCCAATGCCTTCTGAAACCCCTGCTAGAACCAAGAAGTAAAATGTAAATCTCTATCTGAAATAATGGAGTGTGGAACTCTATGAAGACAAACAATCTCTCGGATGTTCAACCATCCCAGATCATCAATGTTTATGGTCTCCTTGATTGGATAGAAGTGAGAAACCATCGTAAGCCTGTCGATGACAACCCAAATAGCATCATTCCCTTCAGGTCACCTTGGTAGCCCAGTCATGAAGACCATCACTACATAGATCCACTTCCACTCAGGAATAGATAAATGCTGCAAATGTCCTGGTGGTCGTTGATGCTTCGTTTTAATCTCCTGATAAGTGGAACACATCATGGAAAAACTAGACACATCTCTCATTATACCCGACCACCAATATTGGTAGTCTAGATCATGATACATATTGGTGACGCTAGGATGAACTGCCCAAACTGATGAATTAAAGTCCCACTTCAGCATCTCGTGTATGTCTGATGGAACCCATACTAATCCCTTGAAACACATGATCTAATCCTCGCCCACAATCCATCCATGAAGAGGTTCCTCCTCTCCTGGAACACTCTCTTGTTAAATGCATCATCCAATGAGTTTCCCTTTCCTAGTGTATTGGAAAGCTCAAAGTCGAAGGACCGATGATACTCGACCCAACTGCACTGTCTCATATTCAGATCACACTGAGTGTTGATGTACATGAGACTCTTGTGGTCATTAAACACCACAAATTTCCATCCTAGAAGATAATTTCTCCAACACCGTTAGACATGAACAATAAATTCCATATCCAGGTCGTGTGTCGGTTAATTCCTCTTATGTTGCCTCAAATTCTGAGACCCGTACGAAAAAATCCATCTCCCTACATATGCATAGACCCCTTCATGATACATGAAGTATCAATGTAAACTGTATATCTCTTTCCTGGATCTTGTAAGACTAGTATCAGTTCTGACGTCATCCTCCCTTTCAGCTCTTGAAAGGCTGACTCGCAGGAATCTGAACCTAAGAACATTTCCCCTTTCTTTGTCGGACCTATCAGTGGTGCTTCTACGTGTGAAAATTCATGTATGAAACACTTTTAGTATCCATCCAGCCCTAAAAAAGTCCTCACCTAAATGATATTTATCTGTTGGTCCTAGGAAACTATAGCTCTCCATTTCTCTGGGTCTACTAATACTCTAATCTCTGAGATAACATGAACCATGTAGTGAATCTGATACATCCAAAAGTGGCATTTCTAGATTATAGAATATAATTAAACCTCTTTAAGTGTACTTAGAATGACCTCAAGATGTGTAGCATGGTCATTTAACATGTGAGTGTACACCAAGATGGCATCCATGAAAACCACCATGAAAGAATCCATGTATGGATAGAACACTCGGTTCATCTATGCCATAAAAACTATAGGTGTGTTTGTTAGACTGGATAACAGAACAATAAAATCATATAGACTATTCCTGCTCCAGAATAGTATAAGATGTATATCATATTCTCTAACATGAAAGTGATGATAACTGGATCTCATGTCAATCTTCATGAACACTCGGGCTCCACAAACCTGATCAAAGAGATCATAGATCCTCTTCAAGGGATATTGGTCCTATACCTTCAACTGGTTTAGCTTCTGATAACCCACCCAAAGAATGAGGGTGTCATATCGATTATTCACAAAAAGAACAGGTAAACCCCAAGGAGATGTAAATGGTCGGATGAAAACACTTTTCATGTAACTCCCTCAACTGCTTATTGATGTCCTCCAACTTAGGTGTAGACATCCTTTAAGGAGGAATGGACACCAGTGCCACTCCTAGCACGAGCTCAATCAAGAATTCTACCTCATGCTCCAAAGGAAAACCTGAAAATTACTCTAAAAAGGCATATCTAAAACAATCCACCATTAGAGGAAAGTGTAACTTTGAAGTCCTCTAGTCATCCAGATAAATAATATCATTTTGGGTTGTAACTCCTCATATCCCATGATGCTCAGCACCTGCTCAAATTTCCTAGACATTCCACTCGCCTCTATAAAGAAAGGATCTTCCCTACGATGATACGAAACTCTCTCTGTGGAAATAGAATTTGATGACTGCCTGGAAGGGAACTAACTAGTCCATTCTGAGAATTAAATCATTGATCGCCATCTCTAGGACATTCATGTCCCATAATAAGTGACACCATGCTACCTCAAGAGGGCACTCTCTACACTGACATACGATAACAGTTTAGTCCCCAACGGTGTGTCTAGAGTAAAAGTATCAATAGTGGAAAATAATAAGGGCCCAAAACCCTCCACAACAGCAACAGAGATAATTCTATGCGTAGCACCAGTATCAAAAATTGGAGAAGACAAAAATGAGGCTACGAAGATCATACCTCGAATTTTGGAAGGGCCGAGGTCCTGATCCTGATGGGTCTTCTCCAAAGTGAATGTATGGCATATACCACGGCCATGCGAACCTAGATGACCACACTAGGCTGATCCACTCTGCTATAATTGGAAACCTAGTGACTGACCACTATGGTTGCAACCTCCATCCCGGCCCGAATGGCCGGAAGATCTCCAGTTCCCAGACCGGTGAAAAACTCGCAATGCATCTCCTAAATGTGAGGTCATAGATGAACCCCTACCACAAACTATAGGTGAGAAGATCTGACAAAAATGTTGATGATTTCCCATCATGCCGAAAGATCGATACACCATCGGGTCTCTATTCCATTGTGACTATTATTCCCACTCCTCCCACATTGGTAGCATACAAACTGGCTACCCGACGATACATTCTGCTTAATATGATCTCTTCGAGAGGACTCCCTTTGGCACTTCACACTATCAGTAGGAGGAACACTAACTCTAAATATCGAACCGCCCTGGCTCACTTCTCTATAATCCCTCATATTGCACTTAGTGATCAATACCTGGTAGATGATAGAGGATATTGAAGTCATCCTGATGATGTTCACCTATTAGCAGATGTCGTTCCTCAGACCATCCTCGAACATCCATGCAAGGAAATACTCATCACCAACTAGAACCGGCGTGAAACTATGCAGCTCGGTAACGAGAGACAAATACTCCATAACAGAAAGAGTACACTGTTCTAAACACATAAACACTCGATCACAATCGGACCTCAAGGTATCCGGGTAGAAGTAATCGTAGAAGACGCACCAAAACTCATCACAAGTCATACTCTTCTAGCACCCTGACTGCGAGATAACCTCCCACCACCTCTTGGAATAGTATTGGATCATATAGGTAGCGAGCTTCACCCACTTCTCTAGAGGTATCTCCAGATGCATGAAGATTGTCAGTGTGGCCTTTAGCCACGATTCTGCAGCCTGAGGTCCTCCATCCACAGAGAAAATGTGAGGATGCTACTACTAGAAAACTTGCGTCAATTCTACCATCGACGGGGTAGGAGGTGGCACTCACTAGAAGGTTTTCATCATCTTCAGAATGTCTTCCCTAAACTGCGCATTAGGTCTTGCAACTAGTGTAACTTTTGGTGCCAATACTAGAAAAATAGGAGGATCTACATGAGGTCCCTGATCGTCCATATCCGGCGTCTGATCACCATCTGGCAGCTGTCGTACAATCGGAGGACATCTCAGGGGAATAACTATGAAAAGTCAAAAACACACCTTAGATCAAGATTATCATAGACTTAGAAAACAATATTAAAATATTGGAGCAGGGGAAAGAAACATTCATGTTTTACAAAAAAAGACTACACTGCGTGTATAAAAACTAAACAATGTGTTCTTTTAATCCATTCACATGGGCGTGTATTTCTACCACAACTGGTCGTGTAATGCCCCAAACACATGGAGTGTTGTCCCCACACACGGAGTGTACTAGAACTCTATTCCCCTTCCTGAGACTCCTTACACGTCTAACCCACATGGGCCTCTTAAACCTGGACTACACTGCATGTTCATGATGGACACAGTGTGTACTGGACATGGTTTCAACAACCCATGTTGTTAGATACATGACCAGATACATGGTTCAGTGTTACACGACATGCTTCTTGAGAACACAACATGTACTTCAAGGTTTTCCCCAACATGTGTTGTTTGTGATACATCTGAGTTCTTAGGCAACATGGAATGATGTGTAATAATAGGACACATCGTGAAATGTCAAATTTTCATCCATCCGTGTCGTTATCCACACAGGTAGACACACGATTACTACAACACGTCTTGTATATACCATACACGGCGTGTTCCATAAGATTTTACATAACACAGTGTTTCATCTCACACCTTCAACGACACAGTTTAAAAAATACATGGCATTTATTAATAAAGTGCATGCCATGTATTCTATGTTTTTTCAGGCACTAGCTTAGAAACTACTCTGATGCATAGAAAACACAGAAAACAATGGTTAAGGTGCCGAATTTTGAACTGTAAGGTCCCATACTCCTTGAGAATCAATGCTTGGAATCTTATACAAGTTATAACAAGGAAAATAAGTAATGGTCCACCAAATTTAGGTCCATGAGAGCCCATAATAACTGAGGAACCCATGTTTGGAAACAATTAAAGCAAAGTACAATAAAAAAATTCTCTATCAAACAGTACAGATTCTAGAAAAGTATCTATCACAACCGCATGCATAATCTACACAATTTCTATCACAACAACTTGCAATCGCAAATGCATCCTAGATGGAATGGAACAAATTCAAGGAATTTGATTTCTAAAAAGTGCATATAAGATGCATGAGATGTCATACCTTCATCTCATCAGGTTGTGACAAAAACTAAACCGCAATAACAGCAACGGTAACAACACGAAGAATTTAAATCACCCAACGGTAAAATCAAATCAACTGTAAAATCGAAAACCAGTAAAAATGCAATAATCGTGGTAGTATGGATTTTCCCTGTACTCGGGTTTGCTACTCCCGAGAACAACTTATTTCCAAGTACCTATTCTATCATATCCCTGGCTATAGGCTCAAAATTGTAAGTCAAGTGAAATGAGTTCCCCTGATACCACTTTGTAACGTCCCAGTTCTGGAAGCCACGTAGAGGCGCTCCGTACCCAGTTGGTCACATGTCTTAATGTGCAATTCCCAAAATTATAGAGGCTTCTGAATAGCAGATAGGTCCTTGGGTGTGATTGTGGGGAAACTATTCCCTCATTGGAAAAGTAAATAGTGGAAGTAAACAACTCATACAGTCGAGGAAGAAGTAAATATCCAACAACAGTAAACAGTAGAAGACCAAAACAATAAACAACTATATCCCATAGATATATATGAAATGATTCATGTTACATAAGTCTATTAAAGAATCCATACATGTCAAAATGTTGGAAATACAATAGTGAAAACCAAAGTACAAAAAAATGAAAACAGATAAACTCCTATGTATCGCAAGCCTCGACATGGACAGATGCACTCCTGCTCCAATGCAAGCATGTACCTGAAGTCGAAGGCCATTTTCCCTTGTCTATACCTGTAGCAATACAATATGTTTGGGCCCAAAATGATGACCCATAAAGGGTGTTATACTAAATCCAAATAGGTAACCATCCGAAAATTTTTGCCAAACAGTCAGTGAGTATATGGCATGCAAAGTACAATAAACAGTAAATAGTAAGTAGTGAACAGGATAACACCTAGCAGTAAACAACCTGCATATCAATAAGAAATTGTGAATAAACAGCTAACCATAAATAGGAAACCCTATGGGAAATGCTCACAGCCATCCCATCTGGTACTATCCAAGAAGTGCCAACAACCCTCTGGGCAGTACACTCAGCCTATCCCGTTTGGTTTGGTCATACAAAATTATAAGACTCTTTGAGGAAGCACGCTCATTCAATTCCCCATATATTCTAAGGTAGTTAGGGACTCTCTAAGGAAGATCACACAGCCTAATCACCTTATAGTCCCAATGTCTAGAGACTCTCTAAGAAAGCTCACTCGGTCAATTCCTACTATAGTTTCAAGATTATCATAGAATCAATGAGGAAGCTCAGGCAGTCTATGATCCTATAGTCTATAAAACTCAAGACTCTCTGATGAAGCTCACTTAGTCTATCATACTATAGTTTACAATATCTAAGACTCTCTGGGAAGCTCACAAGGTTTATCCCCTTATAGTCTATAAAGTCCAAGACCCTCTGAGAAATCTCACTCGGTCTATCCCCTTACAGTCTATATCACAAGGTTCTCATGATCTCATGCCAGCCAGTGCATAATAATTCTATAATGCCAAAGAAACCTATAGAGCTACGTGGCTAAATAGTATATAGTATAATAAGAATTTCATAGAACAACACTCCATCCTATTGTCACAAGGCACGAAAAACTGGTATACCGACCAAAGGCTGAACAAGACCAAAAGGTCATAAACAGAACAAGGTGAGATAAAAACATCCAAGAATATAAATTATCTTCATATATAACCAATTTACCACTAAAAAATCATACATGAAAGGCCAGAAAACAACTGAGTCAAAGTAGTAAACACGTAATGCCCTGTTCAAGGGCATTGGTGGAAATTGCACATAAAACTCAAATACATCAAACAAAGATTCACAAACCACGTACCATGATGCTAGTAAATCAATATACTATAACCACGAGGATTTAAACTCCTTATAACTTCGTCGATCTATGAAAAAAGAAAAAATTGTTCATCACATGATATCATCCAAAATAAAAGGAATTGGAAAATGAAGCATTAGGAGATGGATGTGCTTACTGTGGCGGTTCCAACATAATCGATAGTGATCGATTCAAAAAATAGACGGAGGCTCAGGGGATCTGAGAAGATTTGCGGCCATAAGGGATTCTCTCAGTAGAAGAAGATGGAGAAGAAGCATGTTATGGTGATTAGATGCTAACTCGGCCGGTTTAATGAAATAAAATAATGTAAAAGTTATTTATTATTGGATTACACAGCGTGTACTAGGCTATTCTGTACTCTGCATTAAACAACCTCCACATCACCCCTACATAGCCATGTGTTTTGTTCGTACATGGCCAGTGCATGGCCCCACGTAGCAAGGGAGTAAACACCATGAACTCATAAAGTACACAACTTGTACTTCAAAAATTTCCAAAAACTAATCTTTTATCAAAAACTCTAGAAAAATTAAAAACATACCTGAAACGAAGTTTTGGGTTCTTACAAACATCCCCAACTTAAGAAATTCATCCCAAAATTTCCCTAGATTGTCCTAGAAGAAGAAACCCTGAACAACTCTGGGCACTACCGTCGTACATCGACCTCCCTCTCCCATGTCACATCCTGTACTCGCCAGTGCCACCATAACACCTGTACTAGTTGATCATATTGACCAACATAAAACCTTCGTACTGCAATCAACAATACAGATATGATGCTACTCAAATGATGCATCTGTTTTAAGCTCAACCTCCTCAAGTTGAAAGACATGAGACGGGTCTCAAAAGTAACACCGAAGCTACGAAACATGGAAGATGTTGTGCATAGACCATTACCTATGAGGTAACTAAAACCGATAGGCAACGTTCCAAACTCTCTCCACCACCTCAAATACCCCACGTATCGTGGTGAAAACATACCCTATCTTTGAATCCCCTTGTGTCCCAACCTCATTGCGACATGCATGAAAACCTGATCCCCATCCACAAACTCCATAGGTCATCTCCTCTGATCGGAAAAAGACTTTTGTTGAGACTGTGTTGTAGCCATCCACTTGCGAATCAACTCTATCTTCTCTAGGGACTCTTGAACAAGACTAGTTCCCAACAATGCTTCCTCTCCTACCACCATCCAGGATAAAGGTGACCGACATGGCCTACCATACAAAGCTCTGTAATGTGCCTTCAGAATAGTCGTGTGAATTCTTTTGTTGTAGAAGAACTCCACAAGAGGTATATGGCTCTCCCAAGAATCATAAATGTCAATAATGCAAGCACGGATCATATCCTCAAGCACTTGAATCATATTCTCAGACTGGAAATCTGTCTGGGGATGGAATTTGTACACAAAATCACTTGTGTACCTGAAGCCTTCCAAAGCCCATGAAAGAACTATGAAATAAAATGTTCATCTCTGTCTGAAACAATGTTGTGAAAAACTCCATGCAGATGTACAATTTCATGGATGTTCAACCATCCCATCTCAACAATTCTGAAGGTCTCCTTGATTGGAATGAAGTGAAAAACATTCGTAAGCCTGTTGGTGGCAAGCTAAATAGTATAATTCCATCGAGGTGACCTCGGGAACACGATCACGAAGTCCATCGCAACATCATTCCACTTCAACTCAAGAATGGGTAACTACTGGAAAATAACATCTGGTCGATGATGCTTCGCTTTCACCTGATGAGAATTGGTACACCTCATGTCAAAACTAGAAACATCTCTTTTTATACCAGGCCACTAATACTGGCTGTGTAGATCACGATACATCTTGGTGACACCATGATATACTGCCCAAATTGAGGAATGAAAGTCCTACATCAGATCCTCACGTTTTTCTGCTGGAACCCATATGTGTCCCTGGAAACACAAGATCTCATCCTCACCCCAATTCCTTCCATGAAGAGGGTCCTCTCCGGACACACTCCCCCGGATGACTAAGCCTTCTGAGTATGATATCTTCCTCATTATTACCCGGTCAAGAAGTATAGAGGTAACAACTACAGAAGATAGAATGGTCTACCCCTGTATGGCGTGCACCTCCAAATTCATATCAGATAATAGAGCAATAAGATGCCAATCACTATTGGCCTCATGAACATCCTGTATCTATGTTCTCCTTCTCAATGCATCAGCCACTGTGTTTCCCTTTCCCGGCGTATTTTCAATATCAATGTCGAAGGGATGAAGATAATCAACCCACTTGCACTATCTTAGATTCATTTCATGCTTAGTGAAGATGTATTTGAGACTCTTATGGCCATTAAACAACACAAAGTGCTCTCCCAGATGATAATATCACCAACAACATAGGACATGAACAAAAGCTGCCAACTCCACGACGTGCGATGGGTAAATCCACTCATGTGGCCTCAACTACTGAGACCCATATGCAATGACTCAATCTCCCTACATATGGATGGATCCCAGACCAATACCTGAAGCATCACAGTAGACCGTATAGCTCATTCCTAACTCTAGTAAGACTACTATCGGTGCTGACGTCAACATCTGTTTTAACTCCCGAAAGACTGACTCAAAGGAATCTGACCAAAAGAACTTTTCCAAATTATTGGCTAGACCTGTCAATGTTGTTGTTTGGTGTGAAACTTATTATATGAAATGCATGTAGAATCCAGCTAGCCCTAGAAAACTATGCACCTCAATGACATTATTCGGCTGATCCAAGGAAACTACAACTTTAACTTTCTCTAGCTCTACTGATACTCTTGTCTCTGAGATAACATGTCCCAATAAGTGAATCTGATCCAACCAAAATAGGTATTTTGATAGATTAGCATATAAAAGATGCACTATTAGTGTACATAGAATAATCTCAAGATGGATATCGTGGTCGTGTTGAGTGTGAGAGTACACCATGATGTTGCCCACAAAAACCACCATGAAGGAATCCCAGTATAGACGGAACACTTGGTTAATAAGTGACATGAAAACAATATAGGCATTTTTGAGACTGAACAACATAACCATATACTCTTATAGACCATACCTGCACTGGAACGCTGTAAGAGGTATATCATATGGTCTAACGCGCAATTGATGATAACCGGTTCTCAAGTCAATCCTCACGAACACTCAGGCTACTCGAAGATGATCAATGTGATTATCGATCCACAACATGGGATATCGGTTCTTGACAGTCAACTTGTTTTGCTTCTGATAATCCACACAACGATTGAGGGTGTCGTATGCCTTCTTCACAAACAGGAAAAAAGAACACCGAGGAGAAGAACATGGTCAGATGAAACCCTTTGCCTTCAAATCCCCCAAATACTTTTTGAGGTCTTGCTACTCAGGTGTAGCCATCCTATAAGGATGAATGGACACTGGTTTCAATCCCGGCACAAGCTCTATCAAAAAGTCTACCTATCCCTCTAGAGACAAAACTGTAAAGTCTTTTAGAAAGACATATCAGAAAAGATCCACCACTAGAGGAATTTCTATATGTGAAGACCCTTGGTCATCCAGATAAAGACTATAAATATGGGATGTAACTCCTATAACATGATTTTCAGGTCCTACTCGACTCACTTGGGCATCCCACTCACCTCTATAAATAAACGATCCACCCTCTGGTGATACGAAACTCTCCCTATGGCAATTGCAATCGACAACTGTCTGGAAGGGAACTAAGCAATCCATTCTGAGAATGACAACATTGCACACCATCTCTAGGACATTAAGGTCCCAAAAGAAGTGACACCATGCATACTTAATAGGGAACTCTCTGTACTGACGCATGCTAACCATTCTAGTCCCCAAAAGTGTGTATAGATTCAATGTATCATCAGTGGAAAAGATGTAGAGCCCAAGACTCTCGACAACTGAAACAGAGATAATGATATGAGTAGCGCCAGTATCGAAAATAGGTGATGATAAAACTGAGGCTACTAACATCTTACCTTGAACTATGGAAGGGTCGGGATCCTACTCTTGATGGATCTACTCCACAGTGATAGTCGAGCATGTACCGTGATCCTGAGACCATGGATGACCACTCTGAGCTGATCCACTCAACTGTCCTTGGTAACCTGGTGACTGACCACCATGACCGCGACCTCTACCTCGGTCTGAATGGTCAGAAGAACTCCAGTTCCTAGACTAGTGAGAAAATCATGATGCATCTACAGAACACAGGGTCATAGACGAAGCCCTACCTCCAGCTACATGTGAATATATATGACATAAACACTCATGATGTACCATCTTACCGCAAGATCGGCACTCCATCGGGTCTCTCTGGACCAGAGGCCTAGTATGACCACTTATCCTACATTGGTAACATACTACCAAGTTGCACAAAGATACATTCCACCTACTCTGATCTCTTTGAGAATACTACCTATGGTGGTTCCTGCTATCAGTAGGAGGAACACTGACTCTGGATGTCGATCCACCTGGGAACACTTCTCCATAATCTCTCGGATTAGGATTAATGATCTTCACTTGGTTGACGATAGAGGATATCGAAGTCTACCTAAATAAGTTCACCTACAAGTGGATGTAATTATTCAAACCACCATCGATCTTCCATGCATGTAAAAACTCATCACTAATAGGAATTGTCATGAAACACATCTACTCGGTAAAGCGATATGAGTACTCCATAACCGAAAGTGTACTCTGCTCTAGACTCAAAATCATCGGGGCATGATCGTCCCTAAAGGTCTCCAGGAAAGATGTAATTGTAGAAGATGCGCCAAAAATCATCCCAAGTCATACTCTGATGGTGCCCTGACTACGAGATCACCTCCAACCACCTCATGGATGAGTCTCGAAGAATATATGTAGCGAGCTTCATGCTCTTCTCATTTGGTATCTCACGATGCTCAAAGATTGTCAGTGTGACCTCTATCCATGACTCTGCAACCTAAGGTCCTCTATCTCCTAATAAAGTATGAGGATGTGGCTGCTGGAAAACACGTGTCAATTCCACGATCGATAGGGCATGAGGCATCATTCCCTGGAAGGTCTAAATCATCCTCAATATGTATTCCCTAAAATGTGAATCGGTGCTTGTAACTGGTATAAATTTTTCTACCAATACAGGAATAACAGGAGGATCTACAGTAGGTCCTTGATTGGCCATATCCAGCATCTCATCACCGTTTGGTAGCTGACATACTACCAGTACACGTCTCAGTGTCATAGCTCTAAAAGTTCAAAAGAACTCCTTAGATCAAGATTATCATAGACTGAGAACACAAGTGCACAAGTCGGGATCAGGTGAAAGAAACATTCATGTTTTAAAAACATGACTACACGGTGTGTATAAATACTACATGACATGTTCTTTTAGTCCATTAACATGGTCATGTGCTTCTACCAAAACTGGTCGTGTAATGCCCCAACCACATGGCATGTTGTCCATACACACGGCATGTACGCAAACTCTATTACCCTTCCCGAGTCTCCATACATGTCTAAACCAAATGGTCCTCTTCATCCTAGACAAAATGGTGTGTTCATGAAGGACACGACATGTACTAGACAAGGTTTCAACCACATATGTTGTTAGATACATGGCTGGCTATAGAGTTGACTCTAAAATGGAGTGCTCCTTGAGAACAGAATGTGTACTTGAAGGTTTTCCCCAACCCTTGTTGTTCGTGACACGACCGGGTACTTAGGTTACATGGCACGACGTTTAATAACCGGACACAGCATGTGAAGTAATTTTTTCATCCATCAGTGTCATTATCCACACGGGTGGACACATGGTTAATACAACATGGCGTGTACATACTGTACACAGTGTGTTCCTGACGATTTTCCACAACCCCGTGTTTCTGGCCACATAGTCAGTGACACAGTTTAAAAACTACACTGCGTGTATTAATAATGTACACGCCGTGTATCCTGGTGTTTTCCGGGCAGTAGCTCCAAAACTACTCTGAAGCCCATGAAACATAGAAAACAAGGGTTATAGTGCCAAATTCAGATCCATGAGGGCCCATAATCCCCAAAAATCAAAGCTTGGCATCTTACAAAATTTATAAAAAGGAATCCAGGAAATGATCCACCAAATTCCGGTCCATGAGGGCCCATAACACCTCAGGAACAAAAGTTTGGTGTCCATTTTAGAAAATTACTATACAAACAAATTCTCTATAAAACAGTAGAGATTCAAGCAATGTATCTATCACAATAGCATGCATAATCTATACAACGTCTATCAAAAAAATTTGAAATCGCTAATGCAACCTATATGGAATGACAAGAATGCATGGCATGTGATTTCTAACAAGTTCCTACATGATTAATGGGATGTAATACCATCATATCATCGGGTTGCGAATGATATAAACCCACAATAACAACAACATTAATAACAAAAAGCATTTGAATCACCCAATGTTGAAATCAAATCAACTATATAATTTCAAAACAGTAAAAATGAAATAAACGAGGTAGTATGGCTTTTCCCTATACACGAGTTAGCTACTCCCGCGAACAACATATTACCAAGTACCTATTCCATCTTTTCTTTGTCTATAGGCCCCAAGAAAAAATTCAATAGAAAAGAGTTCCTCTCTTTCCACTTTGTAACATCCTGGTTCTGGAAGCCACCCAGAGGCGCTCCGTACCTGGTTGGTAACATGGCCTCAAGCGCCTTTCGCCGAATTCCAGAGGCTGCCGACAATCTGAGAGGGTCTTGGGTGTGATAGTTTGTAAAATATTCTCTCATTGGCAGAGTACATAGTGGATGTAAAAAAATCATAAAATAGTGGAAGCAGTAAATATCCAACAATTATAATAGTGGAAGACTAAGACAATACAAAACTATAGCACACAAAAATATATGAAATGATGCTTGTTACATATGATTAGGAATGCATTCAAACAAGTCACAATTTTGGAAATACAATTTTGCAAACCAAAGAATAAAAGAAAGGTAAACAGATAAAATCCTCAGCATCGCAAGACAAAGCTTGGTCCCATGCTCTCCTACTCTTATGCAATCAAGTAGCTGAAGTTGAAGGGAGCTTCCCATTGTCTATACTTGCAGAAATATAATTTCTTTGGGCCAAAAAGCATGACCCAAACAGGGTGTGGGACTAAATCCTATTATGAAACCACCTAAAAATATGTGCCAAATAGTCAGTGAGTATATGGTAGGTAAAGTATAGTAAACATTAAATAGTAAGCAATGAACAAGATAGTACACAAGAGTAAACAACCCGAAGATCAAAATGAAACAATTAATCAACAACTAACCACAAACATGTATACCTCTAGGAAGCACTCACTTCCATCCCCTCTGGTACTATCCAAGAAGTACCAACAACCCTCTTGGAAGTACACTCAGCCTAACCCCTCTGGTTTTGTCACACAAAATTATAAGACTCTATGAGGAAGCATGCTCAGTAAATTCATCTTATAGTAAATGGAAATAAAGGACTCCCTGAGGAGGATCATGCAGTCTAATCCCCTTATAGCCACAAGGACTATAGACTCTATGAGGAAGCTCACTCTGTTAATTCATTCTAAAGCCTTAGGTCTTTCACAGACTCTCTGAGAAATCTAACTCAGTCAATTCATCCTATAACCTAGAATGGTTTAAGGAAATTAACACGAACAAAGACTATCTGTGAAACATCACTCGGTCTATCCTCATATAGTCTATAATGATCAAGACTCTTTGAGGATGCTCACTTGGTCTATCCTCCTATAGTCTATAATAACCAAGACTCTTTGGGAATCTCACTCGGTTTATCCCCTTATAGTCTATAAAGTCCATGACTCTCTGAGGAAACTGTCTCTGTCTATCTCATTAAAGTCTATAGAACCAGGTCCTCACAGTCCCATTCCAGTTAGAGAATAATAAATATATAAGGCCGAAGTAAACCTACAAAGCAACATTGGTAACTAGTCTAAAACATAACATTCATGTTAGAGAACATCACTTCATCCTATAGTCACAAGGACTTGAAAACAGGTATAACCGCCACAGGATGAACATTAAAAAAAGGTTGTAAACAAAACAAGGCATGGAAAATAATCCAAGCATATAAATTATCATCACACATAACCAAATTACCATTACACAATAATACAAGAATGGAAGAAAAACAACATGCGCAAAATAGTAAACATGTGTTACCCCATTCAAGGGTATTGGTGGAAATTGCACATAAAACTCAAAGACTTCAAACGAAAAGGCACAAACCACCTAGATTTATGCTACGACTACAATATACGTGAACAACGAGGATTGAAACTCCATGGAACGTCGTACAACTATGAAAACACACAAAACATTAAACCAACAATATCGTGAAGAAGAATAGGAATTGGAAAATGAATAACTAGGATAAGGAAGATCTTACCATTGTGGTTCCAACACAATCGAAATTAGTAGATTTGGAGAATGGATGGACTCTAGGGGGATTAGAGGAGATTTTTGGCTATATGGGATGCTCTCGTTCGAAGAATCTAGAGAAGAATAATGTCCTAGATATTATACGTGACCCGGTCCATTTAATTAAAAAATATAATGTACAAGGAGTGTACTTTTAGAGCACACGTCGTGTACTAGTCTTTTCCATACTTTTCTTTAAGAGGCCTCCACATCACTCCTACACGACCATGTGTGTTGCCCGGACACAGCCAGCACATGGCCTCATGTGGCAAGGGAGTTCACGGCCTGTAATCATAATGTAAACATCGTGTACTTAAAAAATATCCAGAAACTCGTCTTTTTTCAAAAACAATAGAAAAAGAAAAACTGTACCTGAAATGAAGGTCCAGGTCCTTACAAAAATCATTTAATCTATATTCGATATGGAAATTTGACAAAGACATGCTATTTAATAAAAAAATAAACAACTCAATATGAATGATTCTTTAAACATGCAATGAAGTGTGGATCATTAATAATATATATCTTCGTGATGTTTATATTGGATCTAATGGGACCAATATGTTGCATACATTGAATTGGTTTATATCCATATTTTTAAACTTTATAGATGATGGATATTGATTGTTGATGTTTTCATGTGCCAAAGACCTGACATCCAATAATTAGGAATTTTTTAATCCATTATTTATTATCCATGATATTTTCAGATGGGAAAATATATGGATTCATTTCATTTTTAGAATAATGATTAAATGGATTTTATTTTTAGTTTCTTACCTTAATATATTGAGTATCGTTATATTTTTATTCTAATGGGATACTATTCCATTTACAACATTTCCATATTGTTTATACACATCCTTCTCGTTTTTTTTATTATATAAAATTTGTGTTACATTGTTTTCCATTCCATAAATATTATTCACATTGATTTTTTATTTAATCCACTACAAATTAAAATTACTAATAATTAAATTTCATCATAGATATGCTTTTTTCTATATGATTACATGATGTATATTGAAAATGATGTGTAGGGAAATATAATATGGAATAATTAGATTATATATGACTAAAAGAATAATTTTTTTGAAATTACTGTATTCATTTTTAATGAATGATTTATTTATTTATCTGGTTGAACTAAACTATAAAACTAATCAAAACATCAGGATTTGATTTCTTATTATCATTCTAATGTAATAAAGTAATAAACTAGCTCTGGGATTATGGGGTCATAAAATAACATAATATTCCTTCTTTCTACGCAAAATCTTCCTTCACTTGCATACATGTAAAACCCCAAGGAAAAAACAATATATATTTATTTACATGCTACACCATAAACACATGATTCATATATCATGATATGACATTGTAAGGATGGGAAGTGCTCCACACGTAGAAGCATGGTACTCTCATATAAATTCCTCTTGAATGTATGTATGAACACACACATATCTGTGAACATAAAAGAACATATCATCAAGACCGATACATCATGATTTCAGATCCTCACCTAAAACCAAAACCCATTATAATAAGCCCTGATACCTGATATTAAATCTCTCTATAAGTTAATATGTCACTAATAATGTTGAAAATTCATATAGTAAATCAATATTTTTAAACTCCATGTTATTATTAAAAAATAGGGACATAAGATTTCATAAATTAATGGCATCTTGAACTTTTTTTGAGTCATTTAACATAGATAAACTACTAAAACAATTCCCTTCCCATAAATATTTGAAAGATTAATGTCAAAAGGATTCTAGTATAAAACCAACCTTCATTGAATAAGTATTGATTTAAATTTCAGGAAAATATACCCGGTTATTTTCTTCCCACAAACACAAGAAAAATATATCATATAAGGTAATTCCTCTAACAATGAATGACTAGAAAAACAGTTGCCAACATGAGATATTGTGTTGGGTAATTCATCTCATGTGTCCTAAACATACAAAATAAGTAAAAAACTAATCGATATCACTATAAAATAATTAATCCTTTTAATAACAACTTATGAATCTTAAGAGAATATATGGATTCTTCCTCGATCAGGAAGAATCAAGATTGACACCAAATTCATTGTCCCTTATAGCACTCGAATGGTTTTATCGCATGATATAAACCATATAAACTTCAAAAAAATGTTATTAATGTAGGTAAATGGTGTTTTTATTAATGAAAATTCATGTATCAACTGTTTTTAATTATAAAAAATCCGCAAAAAACTACCTATATAAAATAAATTCATTTTTTTCTTAGGAAACAATATATATCACCTTATATAGGTCAAATAACACTCATGCATATAAAATAATATGACCATGAATGTGTAATGTTCCAATACAAGATATTCATTTGGTGATCTCAAAGTATATCTGATCCTCTCTTAGTGAATTCTTAACAATTTCAATATTTTCGGGTTTTTTGTGTTGAATATGTGAATAAACTGATATTTAATTATCGAAGAATAGTATGAATCATTCAAAATAGTGTTGAAAAACATGACTCAACTTGTCCCTAAAAATATCCACCACATTCATGATACATATTAATGTATCTATATAATAACAATTTTTATATATGAGTTGAAACATTATATATGTTATTTCTAAAGTCTAATCAATTTCCCCCAGATATTCTTACTTCAACGAAATACTATACAAAATGTAAACTCATTAGGGATGAATAAAGAGTTATTCTATAAGTAAATAAATACTAGTTATTTATATTAAACTGATAGAGATTTCAATAATATAGACAAATCAATAGTTTTATGTCCCCCTTTTTGAAAAAACGATGATCAACCGTATGGATATATACTTTTTCATATGAAATTATTTTCTTCTCAGTTATCTAACAATTTTTGGATATTCTACAATTCAGTAGTGGAAATCCTATAAGGAGGAATGGATAGTACTTCATTTCCTACAAAAATCACAATAGATAAATGTACCTCTTAATGTAGAGGTAAAATATAAATTCAATTATGTAGAACAACTGAGAAAATATATAATATTTGTGGGAATACCTCATTGTTAAATCAATAAAAATCAATATAATGGATAGAAATATGGGTTGAAACACCATAGAATCTATTTAATTTGGTGAAACACTACATTATTTGATATCACACCAACCCTTATGATTATATATACCACACTCTAGTGATATTAGTGAAACCCTTCGGTGATAAAAGTAGGTGTTTCCATGATAATGAACCGACCCGTCAATTTTGGGAATACATCTCAAACATACATCTCAAAGATGAATAATTTCTATAATAACCAATTTCAACATATCTCAAGGGCACACACTACATAGTTTAAAACTCTCTGATGTATTCCAAATGAGGTTTTATAGGCCATAACCCGACAAAATTATTGAATTTTGAGTTCTATTATTTTCACAGTATCCATATATAAAAATAAAATTATAACCCTGAATAAAAAACTATTACATCGGTAAATGATACTAATGTTATCCCTTTACTTGTAGAAGGTCCATGTCTCCAGTTCCTTATTATAAACTTCACTATTTAATCATAGACCTCTCTATAGACCAATGATTCTACCTTACTTCCCTATATAGGACCACATAACTAAAACTGCATAACATGTGTCTTGCAACAAAGGAAACTACCACATCCTCATCCTAATGTACCACCAAAACTATTGCTCCATGTCTAACATGTATGTTATGATCCTTATCGATTACCTAATGTTGATGTTGATCCTCACTCACTGGTCACTGGTGGAATGATTTTGTAAAACCATTATAAATGGAAAATCGTACCACAATAAAGATATTAAACTTTGGAATTCTCAAACTGAGGTTTCTCATAACCCATATTTCCACAGCGGTTCCCCATCTCAAAACTACAAGTACATTACCTGTGTCTGGTACTGCATTAATTAGAATTATGGTAGTGATCCATCCTACCACAAGATACTGCACTAATAGGTCAAGAAGTGAATTTACACTGATATATACACCTGTCATCAATCATGTTTCATTTTGTAGTTTCTTCAAAGTACTATATTTTGAACATAGTACAAAATTGGATAAAATTCAAATGACATCAAATATTATGTGTTATCTAATCCACATTTTATCATACATTAAAAGGATCATCAACATTATATATAGATTAAAAGTTATTATGATTGGTAAAAATATAATATTTACATATACGGAACATTGAACAGTTATTGGCATCTTGAACTCCTCGACTACCTAATCCCTGAATTTCTCATGGGAAAAATATTTACTGTATATGTAATGTGAATCCCTCAAAATTACTTCCTCACAATGACATTACTAGTTTATAATATGCCAGAAATGTGTGGAAGATAATAAAGCTATATACATAGAGAGATTTAATATCATGTTAGTACATTCTCAATGTGGTAGAATATAGGTATGATAATCTGATGTCATAACTTTTTATATTAGCAGACACCATACACTAAAAATGTAAGAGTATTTTTCTACAAAATAAACCACAACAATTCAATAATAATAGGGAATTTTTTTTAATCTCCCTATATAGTTTGTATATACTCGTAAATTATCCTTGAAGTAGGGAATCCTCAAATGCATAGAGAAAAACTAATGCATCCATTTGTGTAACTACATGAATTATCATTACTTTTTCTATGTCCATAACCGATAGAGAAAGTGTATCACCACCATAATAGGGCATGAATTGGGGACCTCATGGTGGTATTGAACAATATATTGAAAAAACACACCTCAACATAATTTTGAAAGAAAAAATATTAATGATACAAGAATTGGATCGGTACAAGACTCCCTCTATATAAGTTACACACTTATTCCTACTCCATAAGCCATGCCTATTTATAGAAATGCTTATAAGGAACATGATAAACACTTCTTACTCACCACTACTTTGGTCAGACATTGTTCATGCTCTCTATTTTACTATAAAGATCTTATTTTAAAGACTATCAATTTGATGATAAAAAAATCCTTCATTAAGTTGGAATCAACTTGTAATGCTAAAGATATTTATATTAATGTTATGAACATTATTACATTTACATAAAATACAAGATAATTGAATTACTATTAAAAATATATAGAATTATATAATGTAAAAATCCTATTATGTTGATCAATTAATAGTATTAGAGAAATACATTCTATAGAAGAATTTAACAAGTATTATTATAATATATGACTAAATTAATCACCATTTTCAACATACAAATGTATCTGAATTCATTAGATTTAAAATTAAATTATCTTATCCAAAATCAACTAATATTTCAGTATTTGTTTCTTCAGTAACATAACTCGAACACATGACAATTAGTTAATTAATGCGGAATCACAATCCTATAAAATAAAAAATCATTTAGGATGAAGTATACACTTTAATAACCCCTTATGTAATATATTTATTAATGTAAATGTATTAGAAACATAAAAGAATATATAATTTGTAGGATAAAGTGCAG
Source organism: Viscum album (assembly GCA_963277665.1). NCBI lineage: Eukaryota > Viridiplantae > Streptophyta > Magnoliopsida > Santalales > Viscaceae > Viscum > Viscum album. Next base: position 1,601,184,230 of record OY728136.1, read on the forward strand.
ATAATTTTTATGAGAATAGTTGTCAACAAAACCAAATGGTGGTAATTGGGGGGGCCAAAATATATCAATGTATCATTGAACCAATTTTTTTGGTGTTTGTGAATAATGAAAAAATAGGTTTGTTTGTTGAAAAAGTGTGTTTCCATAGTGAGTGGTCGAGTACAATAGATTTTTTTGACAATATAATTTTACAATGAGTGTTGACAATGGAATGGATGATCTAGAGGTTGTACAAAAATAGTAGATCTATGGTACCACCTAAATCCTTTTCCGATACAACTGAAGATGAAGACTAGCTTCAGGTTATGAATGGAGAGAAACATCAGATGGAGAAGAATCAGACAAGGGAGATTATTTTGAGACCAACAGATAAAATTGTCCTTGGGACTAAATGGGTATATCATACCAAGATAAATAAAGATGGAATTGTGATTCGAATCAACGACCTACTAGTGTGCAAATGATACTCCAAGTTATATGGAATAGATGTTGATGAGACATTTTCATGAGTTTCAAGGCTGTAGACAATCAAATTTTTCCTAGCCATCGTAGTGCAATGAAAGATCAGATTGTTCCAGATGTATGCAAATCTTCATTCATGAATGGGGATTTGGAGGAATGAGTTTATATCAAGGATCCATATGGATTTCTTATTAAATATGACAAGAATAAGGATTGTTGGAATAAGAAGAACATAAATGGACTCAAACAAACACCAAGATCATGTTACTCGTGATTTGATCTGTATTTGCATAAGCATGGTTTATAGGGTTGTAGAGTTGATTAAAATATAGCTTTCAACAATAAAATTAATCAATAGATGATGGTTCTCATTTATATCTATGAAATAATCTTTTGTGGATTAGATGATGGTCAGTGAAGACATTTAATCAAATTCCTGAAAAGTTAGTTTGAAATGTCAATGATTGGAGAATAGATGTTTTCCATAGTTTATAGGTGACACAAGGGAGGAATGTAAAATTCATTTCTCTTTCCAAATATTCCATGGAGGTTATAGTTTGATGTGAAAAAATATTTCAGTATATCATAGAATCTATGGATTTTGATTTGATGTATAATGAAAAATCTATGCAAAAGCTATGGGATATAATGATGAATATTGGGACGGTTCAACAGATAACAAGAAATCATCGTCCGAAAGTGCATTATATCATGGTGGAATTTGTATTTCATATCTAATGAAAAGAAAATTTTTATTTAATTAAGCACAATGGATATAGAGTATATTGCGGCCACTCAAGCATGAACACAATAATTGTGGATAAAGCAGCAGCTTGATAATATTTCAGTTGAATTGAAGTCTCTAATCGGTGTCTAGTACGATAAATAATATTCTATTAATCTCTAAAAATATTACGTCCTTAACTCAGAGACAATGAACATTGATATAATGTATCATTTTATCAAGCGGAAGGTCGGAGAATGGGATCATGAAGTTGGAGTATGTTCCCTAAGAATTACAAGTTGGAAAAATTCGGACAAGGGATATACCCAAGGATGATTTAGAAAAACATATAATGGATCTGAGAGTTTAGTTGACTCCATGTACATGAAAATGTGCGTATGTGGAACTCCCCCCCCCCCGCTCCTCGATACAACAAATGCGTAATGATTCAGTTCATTGTCATAGGGGGAGAAATAGTGACTCTTAAAGGGAGAGAGACTCCATAAGGGTGAGAGAATATTGGATAAGGAAGGGAAAATATGTATTAGTCAAATACATAAGGGTAAGCTGGCATGTGAAGTAGTGTGATAGATATTTTGCATTGATATTGGGGAGAGTTTTTCAATCAGATGATTCTTGAAGTGATCAATGAATGATTAGATATCACTACAGTTGATGTTCGTGAAAAAAATAATCTTATTGGTATCTGTATTTTATCATCTATTGGTGTTAGAAATGATGTGGTTAGTTAATAAAAATTAAATAATACTCTTGTTTCTTTTGTCGAGCATTGCTCATGTGGCCATAAAGTACATGGTAAGTGAATCTTTGGTCATTATCTAACATGGAAGAGGAAAAGTATTGTAGTTGATGGATGGAGCATTAGTGAGGTATCATTGTGAAGAGATTTATTATTATAACACTAGTCTACAAACACAAAGGTATTATTTTTGGTAAAAAAACTACATGGTAACATTAAACCAGTTTTGAGGTGTTTGTGTTTTTTAACAAAGTCGGTTTGATTGTTTCCTGCAAGATCTATGGTGTTTTTAAAACATGCAACGAAGGAATTTTTATGAATTAAAATGTCAAAAAATCATAAAGGCCTAAAGGGAACGAATGATTTTGATATTTTCGCACAAGATGAGGTTACACGAAATAAACTACATCACCCATTACAATGTCAAACATGGTATTGTCTGCCGGAAGATAATCTTTCACCACATGGAAAATATTCTATGGAAGGGTCAGTGAACCCTATAAATATGTGATTACCACCCTAATTTTGTGTAGCTCAACACATAGAGATAATATGAGCCCTGAAATCTGTAATCTTTTTAAGAAAATTGTGTTGCGTGAATTTTTTTTTTTGAGTTGTGTGCTCGCTAAGATAGTTGCACGTAAGGGGTGTTTAGCAAAAATTGTGAAATCATGTGTGCAAGGAATTAATGTTGTATGAAAGTCATAGAAAGGTTTATGTGAATGTTATGGAGTTACAGTGTTGTACTCTAGTAAAGTGGATTTCATCAGTGGAGGAAAATTGGACATCAACAAAAAATCAACAAACAGTGAATGATGAATTCTTTATAAGGAATGATGTGACCTATATATCTTTAACCTAGAAGTGGATCATCTGAAAAATCTATGAGCACAAATGAGTTGATAGAGTAGTGTACTTTAATTTTACGATTGGTGGAAAAAAGGATGAATTGTGAGTCCCCTTCGATCATTTTAAATAGATGTGCTATTTTAGTGGTTTGGTGCGTTAGAATATTGTCGGTGTATGATCCTTGGATGTATACCAATGTGGGTTACCCATGTAAAAAAATGACGTTCCATGTGCATGATTTAATTTCTATTTAGGCTATGCTACATGTAAGAGAGAGAAGATAGTCTTTCTTTATAGCGAAAGAAGATCAAAATAGATAGTTGATAAAATATTTAATACACTGATTCACCCCCATCTCTATGTTTCTATTCTAGTGGACCTAACATATTTCATTGAACATACAATATGTATCATATAGTCAGGTAATGCAACAGGCATGTGAATGAATAATACATGGAAATTAAGTACTACAAAGTTAGAAAAATGATATATGAAAAATGATTCCACTATATTGTTTGGATCAGATCAAATATTATCCAACATCATAAAAATAATCACATTGAATATGATCGTGGTCAATCATTGGTGGAAACAGAATAATTATAACATACAAAAAATAGAACACAATATTCTATAATAGATAGTTCCACATTTTTCTATAGATTTATGTTAGATACACCCAGACATAGACTAATTAGAAAATTCTAACTCATAATAATATCATTTCTACCATATCATAATTGTAATTAATATAATTGAGGCATTTAAAATATAAAAACCATATCCCTATTGATATATGATTACATGATTTCAAGAATAATTAACTATCATATAAAAACCAATGATTATAACAACTAATATCATTGGATGATTTTTAACATAAAAATCAAAACATGAAAATAAAACAAAACATCATTATATAAATAATCTACATTGAGTTCCTAAACCACCCTTACATCTTACATTTAAGTAGTATTACGTGGGTAATAAATAAAAAAATAGATGATCTAAATTCCATGTAATGTAATAATTATATTAATAATTCATAGAAAATGGGTTAGAAGCTATACAATAATGAATTAAAAAAACACAGAACATGAATACGAATATTTAATTATATTATATACAATATGTTATCATGTATTCATTTAATCATATAAATTATGACGAAGTACAGAAAATGAAATAATGTTTTGTCAAGGATAACTACAAAGACTATATCACATAGTAGAAAATTTCCCATAAAAAATTCATGTTTACTAAAAATCCCAAAATAAAATGCCATTTGACTAAAAATTTCCATATTCATTTGGGAAGTATCATCGGTTTTCAATAATAACTAGTCCATGTACGTGTCTTCCAAATGAATAAACAACATATGGAATAATCATATGGGGTAATCCATGGAATGAAAAGGTTATCATAACCATTCAAAATCTAGAAAAAATGTAAGTATCAATATTTTTTCCTAGATAGAATTGATTTAAATGAATTAGTGAAATTCATAAGAAAAAATAGACATACATAATCATTATTTATTGAAAACTACTTCAAAATCACTTAAAATGTGTATTCTTTAACCTTTATCAATGAGTCACTTAAGTGCGGTATGAGGGAAAAATTAAAATAATATTTATAGTTGCAAAATGAATAATTGATTTAATATATTATAAGGGGCCTATGATAGTTTTTTGTGAAACAATTTATGATTTTTGAAAATTAAATATGGCTTAAATATAGTATGCTAGGTACATGAAAATGAGTAAGAAATTGGGACACTCCTTTAAACCAGGATAGATTATCCCGAGTTATTGAGATGTGAATCCTATAAAACATGTAGATAACCATAAAATGAAGAGTTATTGAGATATATAGACTGTTTGGGAATGTAAAAACATTAATTTTGGATCATTAAAGATAAATAATTAATAATGAAATTGGTGTAAAGTGAGAAACTTTTTAACTTGAATGGATAAGGATGTTCCGAGAGAATCCCATAACTTATGTCACAATGTTTTATCCAGAAGCACTTAATATCTTGGATAGTCTAATTAGATCCAATAATTAATTTATTAATAACATATATAACATATATTTTATTTATAATATCATTATTAATTTTAATTGTGGCAATTTTCATGAGTTATAATATGAAGTTTTATCATTCCTTGGGCATTCATTCTATGTTTATATGATCAATAACTTTACGTTTAATTATGTGAGTTCTTGTCAAATGGATTAAAAACATCAAAATTTGAATTATTTTATATTTATGAAAAAAATAATTTTTAATGGCCACGTATATTATTTTTTCAAATAATGAAACAATTCATTGTATAAAATGTTAATGATGAATGTTAGTTTATTTTTGAGAATTCTATATCATCACAAACTACTTTTGATATATTTTTTAGTATTATGGAAATATATTTTTTATAGAACATAAAAGAAGTTATAATAAAAAAATGTAAAATCTATTTTTATCATTATAATGGTTTTATCCTAGTCATTTATGGTGGTAATAGAAAAATAAAGATCACCACCCCTGAATATGGTGATTGGACACATCACTGGCGATGTTTTCATTTAAATAATAATAATATAATAGAAGATATTTCATGATGAATATACCATTAATATAGTAATATGATTGTATATTTATGATACTAGAGTTATCCTTTCACTTTTGTTAGCAGTGGTGGTCGATGGATAAAAAAAGAAATTAAAAAAGAAATTGGGATGGTTTTACCTCTTCTGTTTTGACACTTTGAGAACGTCATTATGACAAATGGAGATGTCCTTCTGTTGAAAAAAAAGAACAAAACAAAAAAAGTGGTTTTGTAAAGTAATTAGATTCAATATTAGAATGATCCAAGCTATAAAAGGTTTGTGGGGAATACATATCGAGGGGTTGTATTTATAGTGAGAGAAGAAGCATGTTTTTGATTATTTTGTTCATTTGATTATTACTTTGGCTGAATAAAATTATAATTTTCTTATTATTGTGAATATTCATAATAAATAGTGCATATGAATTCTAACTAATGATTGATTACATTATCAATAAATAAAATATTCATGTATTTTTAATAAAATGATAAATATTGTATACTGTTATGTTTTAGTATTTACAAAAAATGCAGCAATTATTGAAAACAGCTAAACATTAACCCAAAAAAATAAGTATTTGTGTAGATATTTTTAAAAAAGGAATCCATTGTTTGAAAATAATTTTTAATTACATTCATCATTTAAAAGAAATATACAAATTTTATTACTATAAAAGATTTTATGACACGTTCAAAAATTAATTAACGGATCATAAAATTATATAATAATCCTACGAAAATATTGAATTAATTAATTATTATATTTTATGAAAATTTAATTTAATTTTAAATAATTATAATTTTTATATTTTATAAATTAATAATTTACATTTCAAAAATATACCAAAACATAATTTGTCATTTTAAAATATTTTTTATGTATGATAAGATATAAATAGATCATATAAAATTTTATAACATTAATAATTATTATTTATATATTTATAGATTAGGTTACTACCCTATTGGTCGAATTACTATTCTAAATGATCATAGTATTATTCCAACAGTCATGTTACTACTGAATTGGTATGGGGTCATTAATTTCAAAAAACATCATGAATTATATTACTAATTTATGTGAATTATGTTTGTATTTGGATCCATATTTAATATTTATGTTTTATAATATATTATATTATTATAAGATGTTAAATTTCATTGAAAATATTATGGGTCATTATAGATACCAAATTAATAATGTCCTGACCCGAGAGCCACTAAATGGTGCCTTGATATTATTGGTGGCAATGCCCCATGAGAGCCTCCCCATATTCTATATGTTTTATAATAGAACCAATGGTAAATGGTGACATAGTGGTGGATAATATACCCTCATAATCAAAGTCACATAATTGGATATTAAATAGATAAAATCATATAGGAATCATAATAATAAATAACATCATGAAAATGAAAATTAAACATCAATATGAAAATATTAAATAATACATTGATAGAAACATTAAATGTCATATTCAGATTAATTTTACACCATGTTAACAAAAATATAAAATATGTAGAAATGGAATTAATTATCATGTATGAAACATATAAAAAAAGAATAAATAGTCCAAAAAACAAATCTCTAATACCATAATGGGAAATAGATTGGACTAATGCTCCATTACTCCAATGCTATGTTATATCAAGAATCAGTAATTGTGATCTTTCAAATAATAATAGATGCATCCATATAATATACCAAGGAACCATCAGTGGAATATATTGTTTATAAGATAATCTTTGTAGGTCACCACCAAATGTGTCTATAGATGAGCTAGTGTGTGAAGATAGACTATAACCATGTGTATGTATAACAGGTAAAAACATTATATATCAATGAAAAATCAACAGAAGGTAAAACCCATCCCTATATACTCCATATGAATATTTAGTGATAGACCTAATTAGAGATGGTCCCATTGTAGTAACTCTGGAAAACTATATCCATAGATTTATGGGTATATTATGTCATAGGTTCTATAGATCGATTTCACTCATCGGTGTCATGACGTTAACAAATTGGTGTCTTGTATTTGGAAGTTATTGGTATTATATTATCAATCAATTGGTTTAACACCAAACTAATAATTGGTTTTTTATTATCATAATCAAAGTTTACATACCTTAATAATTGGTTTCATATTGCAATAATAGATTCAGTATCATAATAATGGCCGCCATACAATAATAAACATATGTTAAATACCATATTATTCATATATTTGATACCATAATTTATATCATTAGATGGTGTGATCTCTACCAATGATTCCAGAATAAGGATACAAGATTGAAATCTGGGGCCCAATGTGTAAAATCAATTTCAATTATCATTTGATGAATGAAAATCATCTGATAAAAGAATATAAACAATTTATTAATAATATAATTATACTAGGGTATAATTATATGACATAACGATTAATACGATGAATATGGATTGATAAGTTGTGAATAACATTTTATCAAATGATGAAGAATAAGTTACATTATGTTCATCGTCTATCTAAGAACTCACCATGATCGTTGTCTTTGATCCACCATCCCATTATTTTAAATCTAATTCACTATGCATCGTCATCCACTATAATCTACCATGGATATGTAGTTAACCCTATATATGTTCTATAATTCTGCATTTATATAATAGGTTTTAGGATTAGGTTATAAAATAAATTAATATAATTATTTAATTAATATTCATAACACATCTACTGAATCTCCACAACCGTTGAGCATTTGAACCTGACTAATATCGTGTAATTCTTTGGTAAACCCCATATTCTAGAAATAAAATTTTCATCATATTTCCTATATATGGTATAGTAACCCGACCTTTTCATACATTACTATTACATCATTTCAAATATTAACAACATAATAGTATTACACATGGAGGATCCAGAGGTTTAGTGTCTTGGGAAAACTAGGACTACACATAACAAGAACAACATCAAGCATAAAAATTCATTTAATCTCTTCTTCTATAGCTTCTTAGTAGAAACTATCCTTCCCTTAGTACATGTAGCCACCTGAGGATATACATCAAAAGGGGTGAGCTAAAGGCCCAGTAAGAGGATAGATAATAACAATATAGCATGGGGTGAGCATAATCATGACAGATGAAGAAGATCTTGAACATGAGATGAGCATAAACAATAAACTTGAAATGTGGCAAAGCATAAAAATGAAACATCATGTCATTGTGGTTATCTACCACACATACATGTGAAAAAATCTAGCATCATGTTCACACATCATTTCACATTTACTCATGAGATTAATCACTTTACCCAATGCATTGGAGCTCTATATAATTCTGGGCGCACCCGTCACATTTAAACATTCATATTGCGCTATATAATTCCGGGCGCACCCCTCACATCATAACATTATCATTAACATGCTTGACACATAGAACACATATCAAAAATGTACATAAATAACCCATGGAAAGGAATTAGTTTCATAACACATTCATAAGCTTTGGGTTCCCAAAAGAAAGAGGGAACAACATACTTGATATAAGAACAATCAACCTTGAATGAGAGGTAAAAGGTGAGATCTTGAAAGAAGAGTTCTTTTGGAAAAAAATTTGATGGACATAAAAACTATTGAAAAACATGTATATCACAGAAAATCAAAGTAAATGATGAACAAAAGACCTTTGAGGAGGAACCGTATCAAAAATGGAGTGAAAGAGGGAGAGCCCGAAGGAAGAAAATTGGGTTCGAGATTTCCCCTTACATTATACTCGAATGCCTCCTTCTCTGTAATGTCCTGTATAATGACATTATATTCATTAATTAGAAATTCCATAACCTTTTATACATTAATAGGGTTCATTATGGTTTCATTATTTCATATTATTTTCCTTTGTATGACTTATAGAGTTTAAAAACATTGTTGGGGAATGTTCGTTTTTATGGTTTTCTTGTGCGGTCCACTTGTATTCTTAATTCGATGTTTGGGTAGATCATGGGTAAACATATAGAACTGATATTACATGTAATTAGTTATATTATATAAGATTTAATGATTTTATAATTATTTATATTAGATCCATGTGGCCGAATCATTAGATAAGAATTAAATGAAGAATATTTGGGCTAATTTGAGCGGTTTTTGGATCACAACCAACTCATTTTAAATTTTCTCTTTGTAGTATATCCATAGGTTATTTCTAGAACATAAAATAGAACATAATACATATAAAACATTCTGGTTCAACCATAAAAATGGTTTCATGACCAGATTGAAGGTATAAATGGTAGAAGAGATCATGTTGTTTTTGAAGGTGATAAATTATCACCACATGAACAACGTTCTCTTTAATAAAATAAAAGTAAGATGGATAGGGTGTGGGGTGATATAATATAACATTAGAATCATAATATTACAGTATATATATAATACTAGATTTACAGAACAATTTGGATGAAGATAGGTAGGGATATATCAAGAAAGGAACATGAACATGAAAAGAAATTAAAGGAGAAGAGAGAGAGAAATTACCTTTAGATTCCTTCTCTTGAGATCCTATTTAAGGAAGACGGGCTTGGTCTTTTGATGAGACCCGCAGCTTTTGGAAGTGGGGGATGAGCTAAGGACAGTTTTTGGGAAGAATTTAGAGATGTCTTGGATCTTGAGAGGTGTGAGGAAAAGAGGGAGTGAGGGTACTTCTCCTTCATTTCCTCTTCTGGTTCCCATGTTGCTTCCTCAAACCTTTGGTTCCTCCACAACACTTTGACAAGGCGGGTTGTCTTATTCCGTAGAACCTTATCAATTCGGTCCAGAATTTTTATCGGCTGCTCCTCGTATGAGAGATCATCTTCCAACTGTACCACCTCTGAGTTTAGTACATGTGAGGGGTCTGGAATGTACTTTCTCAGTAGTGATACGTGAAACACATCATTAACTTGATCCATATTCGGTGGAAGTTCCAAATGATATGCCACTACTCATATACGATCAAGGATCTCAAAGAGTCCAATGTACCTTGGTCTTAGCTTCCCTTTCTTCCTAAATCACATGACTCTCTTCCATGGAGATATTCGAAGGAAGACTTTATCTCCAACATCGAACTCCAAGTCCCTTCGACGATTTTCACCATAGCTCTTTTGCCAACATTGAGAAGCATTGATATGTTTCTGGATGACTTGATCCTTATCTGTCATCTCTTGAACAAGATAGAGACCACATAGCTTTCTTTCTCCGACTTCATCCCAATAGGTTGGAGTTCTACATCGCTTCCCATAAAGAGATTCATATGGAGCCATCTGAATACTCGAGTGGAAGCTATTGTTGAATGTGAACTCAATCAATGGGATATGTTCATCCCAACCACATTTGAATTCAAGAGAGCAGGATCTTAGCATATCTTCAAGTGTCTGAATAGTCCTTTCAGACTGGCCATCAGTTTGGGGGTGATAGGCCGTGCTGAAATTTAATTCAGTACTCAAAGCATGTTGAAGGCTCCTCCAGAATTTAGAAGTGAGCCTTGGATCACGGTCAAAGACAATCGAGAGCGGAACACCGTGAAATCTCACTACTTCCTTCACATATATCCTTGCAAGTTGTTCAAGTGAGAGGTCTTCCCAAATAGCGATAAAATAGGCAGTCTTGGTGAGTCGGTCAACCAAAAACCATATCGCATTATTTCCTCTTGTCGTTTTCGGGAGACCCATGACAAAGTCCATAGTAACATTTTCCCATTTCCACATGGGTATATGCAATGGATGCATCATACCTTTGGACTCTTGCCACTCAGATTTAACTTGATGACATACCAAGCACCTTGATATATATTCTGAAATCTCCTTCTTCATGTTATCCCACCAGAATTGTTCTCGGAGATCACGATACATCTTGGTACTTCCAAGATGAATAGAGAATGTTGAGCTATGTGCATTATCCAATAGCTCCTTATTTATTCCGGGTGATGAAGGCACACAAAGACACGTTCCATACCAAATCACACCATCATCATCGATATGGAACTCCTGAAGCTTCCCTTCCTTTACTGCATTCACCCTCTTTTGTATCTTTACATCACCCCTTTGTGCTTCCTTAATCTTCTGTTGGATTGATGGTTGTGAAATAATTTGGGCAAGGTATGATGTATCCCTTGCCCTTATGATTCACAAATCCATCCATTGCATATCCAAGAATATTTGGTCTTTCTCAATCCTCAACATGTATAGAGTAGCAGGTTCTTTCCTGCTTAGAGCATCAGCTACCTTGTTCGCCTTTCCAGGATGATAGTGAATATAGCAATCGTAATACATGATTAGCTCTAACCATCTCCTTTGATGCATGTTGATCTCCTTTTGTGTGAATATATACATTAGGCTCTTGTGGTCGGTGTATATGTCATAGTTCTCACCATAAAGGTAGTGCCGCCATATTTTCAATGCAAAAATCACGGCTTCTAGATCTAGATCATGCGTTGGGTAGTTTTTCTCATGGATCTTCAACTATCGTGAGGCATAGGCTATCACATTATCATTTTTCATGAGTACACAACCCAATCCTTTCATTGAAGTATCGTTGTATATCACAATAATTTCTCCACTTTTCGGTAGTGTGAGTACAAGTGCAGTGATCAGCCTTCCCTTTAGCTCCTTCAAGGTTCCCTCACATTCATCCATCCAGACATACATTACCCCTTTCCTTGTTAACTTAGTTATCGTTCTTGACAATCGTGAGACGTTTCTCACAAAACGTCGATATTACCCAGCTAATCCAAGAAAACTACGGATTTCTATGAAACTAGAGGGCTTGGGCCATTCCTCAATCACCTTTTTCTTTGAAGGTTCCATAGAAATTCCCTTGCTTGTGATCACATGTCCCAAGAACGTGACTTGATTCATCCAAAAGTCACACTTTCTGAACATGGCGTACAACTTCTCCTTTCACAATGTCGCCAACACAATTCTTAGATGTTCTTCATGTTCCTCCTTGCTCTTGGAGTAGATGAGAATATCATCGATAAACACAACCACAAATTTGTCGAGGTAATGTCTAAAGACTCTATTCATCAAATCCATGAAGATTGATGGGGAATTAGTAAGTCCGAAGGGCATCACCAAAAACTCATAATGCCCATACCTTGTACGGAAGGCAGTCTTATGAATATCTTCCTTCTTCACCTTTACGTGATGATATGCAGAATGAAGATCCTCCTTTGAGAAGTATTGATCTCCTCTTAACTGGTCGAACAAGTCATCAATCCTTGGGAGAGGATACTTGTTCTTTATGGTGATCTTGTTGACTTCCTGATAATCGATACACAGCCGCATGGTACCATCGTTCTTCTTTACAAAGAGCACTGGCACACCCCAAGGTGATGCACTAGGGCGTATGAACCCTTTGTCCAGATGCTATTTCAGCTGCTTCTTTAACTCCTCCAGTTCGATAGGATCCATCCTATAGGAGCACTTCGAGATAGGAGTAGATCCGGGTATGAGTTCAATTGAGAACTCTACCTCATGATCCGGGGGAATTCTGGGTAACTCTTCATGAAATACATCGTCGTATTCCCTTACGATGGGCATTTATTCAAGGTCAGAACTTTCCTTTGACTCAAAAATTTAGGCGAGGTATGATTCTTCATAGGGAATCATCACCCACACCATTGAAGTATTTTTCAAAGGATATTCATGATCTTCCTTGCATTTGTAGAGGATCATGGCATGGTTCGGAATATGAAAATATATTTCATTTTCCCGACAGTTGATATGCGCTCAACATAAAGAGAGCCAATCCATTCCCATTATCGCATCGAATTCCACCAAGGGAAGTATTACGAGATTTTCCGGATGAATCTTCCCACATACGTCAACAAGAGAAGAATCAAACACTTGGGTTGCAATGATTGCACCACATGGTGTTTTTACAAATATCTCTACTTCAAGGTTTCGGGGATTTGATTCTATAGTTCTAGAAAACTTGCATGATATAAAGGAATGCGTAGAACCAGAATCAAATAATACTTTTACCATTCTTGAGTGAATAGGAAGTGTACCTTGTATGACATCATTATCATGTTCCACCTCCGCATTAATGATGTCATAAGCCTTACCTTGTTCCTTTGGCTTTGGTGGTTGTTGGCACTGATTACCCTCGAGAGCTCGAGGTTTAGTGCACTGGTTTGAATAGTGCCCTAGCTCCTTACAGTTGTAGCATTGAACCACGAGTGGTTCTCTCCTTTCATCGGCTACATTGTCCTTCCTTCTCATGTCTCTTCGACACTCGTGAGCTAGGTGTCCGTCTTTCCCACACTGGAAGCATTTCCCTGTCCCTTTGAGGCAGTTCCCATTGTTCAACTTCCCACATTTTTGGAAAGTGGGTCATTGTGTTTTCTTCCCATCTTTGTCATTAGATCCACCGACTTGAAACTCCATCTTTCTTTTCATATCACCATAGCCATGGGACCATTCTCTAAACACCATCTCCACTTTAAGAGCACACCGAACAACTTCTTCATAACTCCCAAATCTCGAATTGCAAGAGCCTTTTGAAGATGTGGTTTTAATTCACTAATGAATATATCAATTTTTCTATCATTGTTGATAACAAAAACCGAAGAATACCTTCCGAGTCTTGTGAATTTTTCTTCATAGTTTGTGACAGATTCTCCTTCTTTTTTCTTGAGCTCTATGAATTCTCTCTCCATCTTCGTGCGAAGAGTTCTTGGGAAGTACTTACTAAGAAACATTATCTTAAAGTCTTCCCATTCCATCTCTTCAATTTCCTCCCTTGGCATGGTGTTCTTAATCAAATCCCACCATTGATCAGCTTCTCCATCTAGATGATAAACGACTAGAGTCACCTTCTCTGTCTCGGAACAGTGAAGAACAGAAAATATCTTCTCCATGGAGTTGACCCACTGTTCTGCAACTAGTGGATTGAAAGATCCACAAAACATCGGTGGTTGTTGCTGCATAAAACATTCGATAGATAGTTGCTCCCTCTTTGGTGAAGGAGGATGTTCCCCATTATTATGGTTATTATTCATAACCCGAGATAATTGGGTAAGCATCACCATGAAGTTCTGAACTCCACCTCCAAAATCATTGGGGATGTCGTTCGAGCAATCGTTTCGTTGGGCCTCACAAGAGTTGTTGGCCTGATTCCTCCTGGTTCCCACCATTTTCTAAAATAGAAAAGGTTATAACAAAACATAAGTAAACAAGTCATGAATAACTTATTCATCAAAAACATAACATATGGGATCCCTATGTAAATATCTTTGTGTGCATATTTGTACTTAGTCTCATGCTAGAGGTTTTCTTTAGGGTTCACTAATCCTAATTCCCAAATTAACTAAACCATTCCTTTGATACCAACTATAGCGACCCGAACTTTTCTTACATTACTATTACATCATTTCAAAGATAAACAACGTAATAGTATTACACATGGAGGATCCAAAGGTTTAGTGTCTTGGGAAAACAAGGACTACACATAACAAGTACAACATCAAGCATAAAAATTCATTTAATATCTTCTTCTATAGCTTCTTAGTAGCACTTTTCCTCTCCTTAGTACATGTATCCACCTGAGGATATACATCAAAAGTGGTGATCTAAAATCCAAGTAAGAGGATAGATAAGAACAATATAGCATGGGGTGAGCATAATCACGACATATGAAGAAGATCTTGAACATCAGAGGAGTATAAACAATAAACATGAAATGTGGAAAAGAATAAAAATGAAACATCATGTCTTAGTGGTTAACTACCACACATACATGTGAACAAAGATAGAATCATGTTCACACATCATTTCACATTTACTCGTGAGATTAATCACTTTACCCAATGCATTGGAGCGCTATATAATTCCGGGCGCACCCGTCACATTTAAACATTCATATTGTACTATATAATTCCGGGTGCACCCGTCACATCATAACATTATCATTATAATGCATGCCACATAGAACACATATCAAACATGTACATAAATAACCAATTTAAAGGAATGAGTTTCATAACACATTCATAAGCTTTGGGTTCCCAAAAGAAAGTGGGAACACCATACTTGATATAAGATCCATCAACCTTGAATGAGAGGTAAAATGTGAGATCTTGAAAGAAGAGTTCTTTTGGAAAACATTTTGATGGACATAAAAACCAGTGAAAAACATGTATATCTAGAAAAGTAAAGGAAATGGTGAAAAAAGACCTTTGAGGAGTAACCATATCAAAAATGGATTGAAAGAGGGAGAACCCGATTGAAGAAAATTGGGTTCGAGATTTCCCCTTACCTTGAACTCGAATGACTCCTTCTCTTTAATGTCCTGTATAATAACATTAAATTCATTAATTAGAAATTCCATAACATTTTATACATTAATAGGGTTCATTATGGTTTCATTATTTCATATTATGTTCCTTTGGATGACTTATAGAGTTTAAAAACATTATTCGGGGATGTTCATTTTTATGGTTTTCTTGAGCGGTCCATTTGTATTCTTAATTTGATGTTTGGGTAGATCATGGGTAAACATCCAGAACTGATATTAAATGTAATTAATGATATTACAGAAGCATTAATGATTTTATAATGAGTTATATTATATCCATGTGGCCAAATCATTAGATAAGAATTAAATGAATATTATTTGGGCTAATTTGAGCGGTTTTTGGATCACAACCAACTCATTTTAACTTTTCACTTAGTAGTATGGCCATAGGTTATTTACAGAACGTAAAATATAACATAATACATATAAAACATTCTGTTTCAACCATAAAAATGGTTTCATGACCAGATTGAAGGTATAAATGGAAGAAGAGAGCATGTTGTTTTTGAAGGTGATAAATTATCACCACATGAACAACGTTCTCTTTAATAAAATAAAAGGAAGATGGAAAGGTTGTGGGGTGATATAATATGACATTAGAATCATAATATTATATTATATATATAATACTGGATTTACAGAACAATTTTGATGAAGATGGGTAGGGATAGATCAAGAAAGGAACTTGAACTTGAAAAGAAATTAAAGGAGAGGAGAGAGAGAAATTACCTTTAGAATCCTTCTCTTGAGATCCTCTTTAAGGAAGCTAGGCTTGGTCTTTTGATGAGACCAGCAGATTTTGGACGTGGGGTATGAGCTAGGGAAGGTGTTTGGGCAGAATTTAGTGAAGGATTAGAGCTTGAGAGGTGTGAGGAAAAGATGGAGTGAAGGGTGGCTTTTATAGTGGAGGGGAGAGGGGTTTCCTTAATATGTAATTGATTAGTTTATTAATTTCCCCTAAGGCAAGGAATAGTGAGTCTTGGATGACTAAGAATAGTAAATATGACTTTTGAATTCGGGATTAGGGTGCTTACATCACTTGTGATGTAAGGAATAGTGGGTTTTAATTAAAATGTATTTATATGATAAATTAATGTATTCTACTATTCATAAAAAATTTAAGTATCTTAGAATAATCCCAAAATTTTACTACAACCATTTTTCAACGTGTAGAATCCAAAAATGAATTCCATTTTTCAAAAATAATTTTCTTAATATTATTAATTGAATATTTAATTAAAATCATAATTTACTTAAAAAACAGTTTTTAAAATTAAAACTGATTTTGCAGTTCTTTCAAAAATTACTTAGGGTCTTATAAATTTATCTATAAACTATTAGACATTGATTCAATAATTTATGAATATATTTCAGGAAAATAAATATTCTTTTAAATTAAATATTTATAATTAATAATTTATGACATATAAAATACCAAAAATGTTTACTAAGGTCAAATTATCACTTTCTATGATATCTAAATTTTATTTTATTATTCATAGGTATTGTTACTCTTATTTACTATTCATAAGGTTCATATTACTATTCATAAGGGTAGGATACTATTCATAAGGGTAGGTTATTATTCATCAAAAATTATTTTTGTTTCATTGGAATCCAAAAACTATCTTGAACACAACCGTGAATGTTGGATTTTTTAAAATTCCAAACATAGGGGTGACAAAATTATGTTTAAAGTTCACTTATCACTTAGTAATTAATTATTTTGTGCTTTTATGACATAGATATAAGAAGGGAATTTTCCATTGAAAAACTTTGGGTCATTACATAAGGTCCCAATCAACGGTATATCCAATTATACTCTAGAATATATCTTTTCAAGTCATAAAATATTTATTAATATATTTATTATATTAATTTTGATATCCTATAAAAACAAACACATCGCCAAATCCCCATAATATAAAAATATTTATTTATTATTATTCAGAGTTCTAAACCCTTTGACCACAATTGTTAAAAATTTCCATACGTAAAATGAAAATAATTAATTTTTTAAAATTCATATTTTTGAGAAATAAATATAAAATTATGATTTACATATTTTAAAAAAATTCAAAATGTTTTTGTTACTACAAGTAACATATAATATAACTCATAGATTATAGTTGATTATCATATAATAGTTCATTTATAAATTGGGTTTTGTGTAATGAAAGAAATCAAATAAATACTGTTTATTTCAAATCATATATATATATATTTAATAATTCATTTAAAGTTACAACATCACTCTGGGTTATGCATGATTTTCATTATTTTTATTTATTTAATTAAATTTAATATAAGAAATATCCCAAATTTCCATGAACATTGTAACTCTATTCATATACTATAAAAAATTTAAATCCATTATTCTAAAAATAAAATACCTCTTATAAATGAAATCAATTATCACTAAATATATAGTATATCATTTAAATGTGTCCTTTTAAATCTATGTTTTTCATTCTCGTCTTGCTATTATACTATTAGTTTAGTTTAATTAAATCATTTGTAATCATTCATATCATTTATTTGAATCATCAGAAAAATATCCCAAATGAATGTCTAAGGAATATTTTTGACATGTGAGTACTAATCTAGAACTGCATTACGATTGGGTTTATACTCTATAATCCTATTTGAAGATGAATAACAGACGAAGAAATTGTGCCTACACTGGATCAATATTCTATTTTGTATTTAGGGATGTAATTTAAAATAGACCAAAAACTAAATACATTGAAATAATATTAGATGTCTCCCAACACATAGATATTTCCATGGAGAACCCCCTAATATGTTTTATCTTATTCCAAATAATAATAATTTCTACGTCATCTGACCTATTCGTTATCAATACCAATGAAATTAAGATAAAAAATATACATTTCAAACCATTATGGAGTAATTAATAGATAAGTTGTCACCATAATATGTCAAATTTGTAATTTTATCTGAAAAATACATTGATACCTACATTAACAACCAAGTTTTAGCTAAACTATAATAAAATGATGTGATGAGAATATTTTATTATATGTACTCCATTAATCATTAAGGGAAAAATATTATGATAATTAGGAAAGCAATTGTTAAAAAAATTCAATGACAATATAAACTAATTTAATTTATTTCTGTAATACTATTTCCCATATAATCCATAACTTATAATAAAAATCTACATAATTATTTTACACAAATGATATCTTATAGAAATATCATCATTAATATAATTCATTATAAACACATAAAATGGATACATAGCTTGTGTAAACATAGATTCCCTATGAGGGAAGGTCAATAATATGAAAATGAGTAAAATAAAATTTGAATTATTAATATGGTAGGAAATAAATGATAATTCTTTAATTACATATTATTATTCCCACAAACATGATCAAACAAATCGACAACATAAGAACATCAACAAAAGGATGATTATTATTAGTTTCTTAGTGATTGTATGTTTAATTAAAGACTAGTTAATTACTTATACAATGAAATTACATATAATTAATGCCATGATCTGATATATATATATATATATGTATATATACATTTTTATGATAGTGATCAGTATATATAAATAAATTTTTAGGCCTTCAACAAATACACATTATATTTTTCTTTATGAGACTTATAGATTCCTCAATGTGCTATTGTAGTTGACATCTATCATTATCAACATTGAGATCCCATATTAAAGGAAATAAGTGAATAATAGTATTAAAATGAATAATTTATCTTCCCTCAAAATCAATAAATATCTACATTGAATTGAAAACAATATGTATTTTAATTATTTTCCAAATAAATTTTTATCGATTCTCTATATGATATTTTTTTAATAAAATTGTATATATTATTGATATTTGATTACATTTATAACATTTAATATTAATTAATTTATTGGGAATAAATTTAAATACTATTATAATAAAAAATTTCAAAATAAGATTTTTATAGAGTTGTTCAATTGGAATAAATATCATTAATTTATAATGTGATTGAATTATAATTACAGGAGAATTAATTTATTTTTCGTTAGCATAATTCTCTAGGTGAAAACAGAAATTTTGGATTTATATTTTATCCCATAAAACATAACTACTATATATGTTTTACCCCTTTAAGGTAATTATCAATATGTACGTGAAATAATACAAGTGTTTTAATATGTAATTTCATTCAATAATGTAAAAATAGTGATTTTGGAGTAAGATTAAAATTAATTAATGAAAATGATGAAGCTACACATTAAAAATAAATTAAATTTTGAATTAATATTCAATAATGGATTTTGTAAAAATATAATTTTATTTTTCTTAAAGAAAAATTGACTATATTTTAAAAGTCCTGACTAATTCATTAATATAATATTTAATACATTATAATAACCTTATTTGAAAACACAAATAATGACAAAAGATTAAAAAAATTAATTTTAAAATTTGATAAAAAGAAATTTGTATTTTTGGTGAAATAAAATTATTCATGATTGACAATATGAATGGGAATATTTTTAGAAATTTAAAATATGGAAAATGATAATAAATAATCATTAATGGGGGTTTAAATTATTATCATTAATGATATTAGTTTTTGAGGAATATTTTTTTAATGTACAATATTCCATAAAATTATTTTCATTTAGTGGATGATATTTAAACATGATAAAAAATAATTTCATATAAAAAAAAATTCATTGATGAAGGTTATTCAACAATAACAATTATAACTCTTCTACAAGACATTGATTTAAGAAACACCCTTAAAATGATGGTAAATTTTGAATCAAATGGATGAGATAGTTGGATAATTAAATATACATTTATGTAATATTAATTAAACATTAAGGATGAAAATGTGGTCAAAATGTCTATTTTTTAACTTCAAAATAGATTTTATTTTTAAATAATCAATATGCCTCAAGGAGTGAAAGGTTAATAGAAAAAAATTATGAATATTAATATATATTAAGTATAAATAAATTGGGAAAAATCTCCAATAAATAATAGTAAATATTTTGAATGTTATGTGGAAATGTAATTTTATTCTATCATGTCATATGTTAATGAATCATATTATAATAAGGGTCTCTAATATTCTTTAGATACCATTAAAGGACATTGTGTTACAAAAACCCATAAGAATATTCTTTCTGTAGAAAACATTATTTATTAAACTATATATCAAAAAATTTAATCCTAATAAAATATATCTTAGTAAAATTCATATTTTTGATCCTTTTTAGACAATATTTATAATAAATTTTTCCATATATATATATTACAATAATATTTTATTTCCATCACTATATAGTATTAAATTTTTATCTTATAAGGATGTTGTTTGTTCTGATCGTGTTTATTATTGAATATAAATTCAAGGATAATTATTGAAAAATAATTTTTGGATAATGAATATATTATTTATAATGATGTTTGATTTTATATTATCAAACAACATATCTTTTATGTGAATAATGTCAACTATATTAGTGACATATTGTTCAGTAATTTTATAGAACGAGATATTGTTTTAAAATAATGCATATGACATTACCTGTAATATTCCAAAAGTAAAGAACATAATTATTTACATATAATTATCTAGTATTATGATTAATTAAATTTAATCTTTTTCATGAATAAAATATATTTGGTTTTTTAAAAATAGTTTGTTAAACCAACAAAAAAAGAGAAAAATCTTTATTGGTAGGGTATGTATCGTTACAATTGAGATTATGTTTTTAATATAATTATTATTGAAATAAAATGATTTTATTTTTATGTAAATACTAAATAGAGTCTTATAATATGATTTTTGGATATATATATTTATTTACTTATGTAAATAACAAAATGATCCCTTTTGTGGAAGTTGTATCCCACAAGTACGCATAAGAGACACCTTCATATTCGATGGATTCAGATGAATATATGGGTTAAATTATGATCTATAAAATTAAATAATGTTAAAAATGTCGAATATTTATTTTATATAGTAAATTATTTCATATCTAGATTTTTGTTAATGAAAAACCAAGCCCCCTATTCATAGTATATTCTTCCACAAAATTATGTTGTTGATTGATTTTTTGAAATAAATTGTGTTATGTATATTAAATAGAAATTTCACTAGTATATTAAAATTAAATTATATTTATAAATATTATATTATTATAATTTTAATTATTTAAAAGGTTTTGTTTTGTAAACATATAATACAATTAATAGGATTGTGCTCATAACGTAACCTCTCAATTTGGACGTTTCCTCTTAGGTAAAACTCTAATATTTTGTCTTAATAATTAATTAGTTGAAAATAATAATGGAAATTTGGAGAGTTTTTTTGTGTATATGGTGATGTTTTTTTAATTATATGTCATATTAATTGGGTGAATGGTGTAGTGGAAAGTATCTCCTGTTATATGTGATGAATATGAAATTTAAATAAATTCCCATAACATTATAAATGATTTATTGGAAGAAGTTACAGAATAATAGATCATAATTTTTAAAATATTGAGGCTCTATTATGATATATCTTATAAGGCCTCTACCAATCATTATATAAAATAATTTTAAAAGTAATCATGTAAGTTATGATGGGATTTTAATATGGTATCATTTTTGTGTTTAACATTGTAAATAGTGTTTGCACATTTATATAATATTATATTCAAATCATAATGGTACCCCTATTACCATATATTGATTTTATGAACCAAAATTTTATATCCATATTAATTATAATAATTTATAAATAATACAAAGTCATATCTTATGTTTAAAAATATAACATACAACGATAATATTTTTAGAAAATTGTGTTTTCTCAATTAACTATTCATTAACACATGTATCATTACATTTTTATATAAATTGGTTATAATGTGTTTGAATATATATGTAAAATAATTTCAATTTTACTACAAAATATTGATTAATTATAATTTTTTCAGATAAATTATAAAATATTAACAAAATCAATGAAAATAACCCTTACACCATTATCATTGGAAATAACATTAAAACTTTTAAGAATTTTTTGGTGCATTTAAATTTAATTGAACCTATTTCATATTATTAAAATTATGATATAATTATGAAATAAATTTATTTTAAATTTAGTTTATAAAAGTGATGAAATTTTTTAATCAATCAATTAAAAGTAAATTTGTTGATAAATAACAAATAACATTCCAAAAATTGAACCATTGATAAAATTTGAAGGTGTTGTGTAAAAATAATTTATTATAGGGATATTATAGAATATAAATTAAAAATTATAAAAATTTCTAGTAATATAAAATAAAAAATAAAATCAATTAAACATTTATATTTTTAAGAGATGTATATAAATAACTTTATTTTATGTTTTTTTGTGTTGATATTTATGGTACAAAAGATTATAAAAATCCTTAAGAGACACTATGATTATCTACCTATATATAATTAAATTCTATTTTATTTGTTTTATATTTTTGAACATAAATATAAAACACCAATTTTATATGATATATATTTTAGTCTTGATCAAAACAAATCTGATAATATTCTAGTAACTATATTTTTGGATATTGGTTTTTGAGTATCTAATTTATTGTTTTGAATATATTTATAGTGAATACATATAACTAACTATTTCATTGAACTATAAAATCTATAATAGAATTATGTGTTTAATTTTAGTAGTAGAACAATACATGATATTAAGAAGAAAATTATATGTAAATATTTATTAGTGGTTCAATTATAGGAATAATCCATTTTAACAAGCCTATATACTATAAATTGTTTTTTATTTAATATGGTATTTAACAAATCCACTTATCATTTATTGGTGTTAAGAAAGAATAATGTGTGTCATATAAATTGTTTTCCATTCCTTATAATATTTATTATTTTTAATTATAATATTCTTAAATTATATTCAAATGGTGATGCAAAAAAATTTCTTCACTCTTAGAACACATCTATGTGGTATTCAGTTTTTAGAAAATGGGTACATATTGTTGAGGAAATGGTACATGTAATATTGGATAAAACCATTCTTCATTTAGAATATAAACACTATAATTTTATCAATAATACAATGCTTCTAAAACCACACATATATTTCACTAGAAGTTCAATCCCACGAAACAGCGATAAAAAACATCAATAACTAGGAAAATAAAAGGATATTATTCAAAATGTATCTTAATATAAGATACTCACTCAAAAAAAAATTATCAACATTCCTCTTTATTTAATATTGAAAAATTTAAAATTAATCGTCCCTTTGAAAATAACATTGCTGATGTAATAAACTATTTAAAATTGATAAATTAAATTATAAATTGATGTGAAAATAAAATATTAGAATATAAAAAAACCGAAAAGGTAAAAATAATTCATTTGTTTATGGGAGTTCCATATTCAACATGTAAGAAGATCAAATTTGTTTTCAATTGTTTAAGATTTAGAAAATGATTTATTGTACAAAAGATCATTCAGTTAATGTATTGAGAAGTGAAATATAGAATAAATATTATGAATATTATGTTATTTTTATATATAATGAAATAATAGTTTTTAATATATGTAAATAGGAATATTTCAAAAAAAGTAACACTATGATATTCTTCAATAAGGATAATTTATTTCAATGTCTTTCTGACATGCAACACCCGGCGTAGAAAAATACAACAACCCAATGCTTTATGATATTTTTTTATTTAGAAAATAAATTCTTACCATTATTATATACTTTAAGAAACAATGAAATTAACTTTTGTTACGCTCAATAAAATGTTTTTTATTTCCTATAACAAATATTTTACTTTTCTTTCATTACATGAAACAATGAAGTAATTCGAATGCTTATATTACATTAAACACGAAGTCTTATAAAATAATATAAATATTTTTTTTTAAAATTTATTCAATTAATTAAATAGATGGTTTTAAATAGGTATAAATAACATATGAAAATATATTGTTTAATTCCTTTATAACAAATTAATTTTTAATACAAATATAAAAACCAATATCATATAATATATATGTTTTCAACAAGAACAAATTTTATGATTCAAAAGTTGTTTAGTACTAATAAATAATATTTACTATTATTTTTTAATTATTCTAAGGAAATATAGGTATAACTGAATCAATATAATATTTTTAAGTTCAGCCAATATATTTTATATTCATAACATAAGAACAAATCCAATTTTATACATAAAAAAATTTAATAAATATCATTTTACCTCCATTTAATAGTATAGTTTTTTATATATGAATATAAAAACAATTAAAAATTATATTTTAATTAACAATTTTTTTTAAAAAGTAATTTCAAAATTACATTTTGGGGGTTTTTTTAAATTTTTAGAGATGTTTCATTTCCTGATAAAATGTTCAAAATACCAAATTTAAATTGAAATATATCATTTTATTTAAATAATTTATATGGTTAAATTATATTTTTAATTGTATGTAAATTAAAATTATATAAATATAAATTTATTTATACAATATTTTCAATTATAAATTTTTTTATTGAATTTGGATATAATAACATTTCATTCTTTTGAACATTTTGACATTGAAAACCTCCATTCTTCTACCATTGTTGGAATACATTTTAAATTTCATTCTCCGAATGAATTAATTTCAATATTCCATAATGGTTTATATATTTGGAATAATAATAATATTTAATTTATATTAACTCTAACATAATTGATAGTAAAAAATAGTATTGGAAACAATTAAAATTAAATACATTTATTAATGTATAAATTTTTTTACGTAGTATAAACAGTAATCACAAGGGTTAAATGACATTGAAACTTGTAAACATATTTTGTTGTAATATTTTATTCTTTTTTACTCACTTTAATATAATTTTTTTCATTATTGGAGACCTTTTATTTAGGGGATACCTCTCAATGGTGTTTTCCTTTTCATATTTACGTGAACGGAACTCCTCCTCCACTATAAAAGGGCACACCCCCGCACCTCACATATTTTAAAATATATACCAATTGTCTCATCCAATCCATTAATAGACAATATATCTAAATAATTACCCTAATCATTGATTACTCACATTTTCTGGAAATCCTTCCATGGATTTCATTTTATGAAAAAATAGAGTTACCTAGATAAGAGGTAATATTCCTCAATGTGAACATAGGTTTTATTACTATATCCACACATTCAATTGTACATATAAGATGATTATATAATAATATAAATATCTTCAAAAACTTATTTTTTGTGTTGTAAAAGGTTATTCACACATATTCACACATATCCATTAAATTGGATTCACATGCATTGTTATTGTGTTTGGAGAACTTCCACCACACGAACAAATGTCATTCGTTTTTCCATTACCACCTATCAATGTTTAAAATAATAATAGGATTATAGTTTTATATGTGATATATATGATATTTATAACTATATTAATATTCTATTATTACTATATTACAAATAATTTCCTGATTTAATTTTTCGGGAATACGATAACATCCTTTGAGGATTTCAACACTACTACCCCATTAATGTGGTATGATTTGTTCACTCTTTATATAGAATATATTAATAATGATTTAAATAAAAATATGTTATGATTGGGTAACACATTTTATTCTTGAATTATAATACACATATATTTATATATATCATTCACTTCTCATTCATTTTTTAGTACATGAAAATGAAAACACGGTTCATGCTCACGTACACCATATTGTATCCTTCTGTGGTGTATTTATCATCATATCTCCAAATTTTATTTATTTATTTAAATAATAAATAATAACCTATAATATTTCAATATTTTTTAAAATATTTGTATTATTAAATTATAATTGGTGTATGGAAAAAAATATAATAATTCTAAATATACAAGGAATACAATTAAATTAAGACTTGAAATAGATAAAATAATGAATGATTATTAACAAATGGGTGATATGATGTAAAAATGTGGAAAATAATGGTATAATAAAAATTAAAATTGTTCTTGAAAAAGTTATAAACATGTTTAGAAACAATATATATCTGTTCAATGGGTATTCTACAAAAAAGGAGCTCATGTAATGGATTTTCTTATCATATTTTACTTTTATGAGAGAAATGTCATATTCAACACATAAAAAATTTATGTCTAATATATAATATCAATTTTAATATATTATATCAATAATTGAAAAAATATTAATGTTTTTTTTGGGATTCATTTTATGAATTTTAATTTTGCGATTTTAGATTAAAATTTTACCTCAACAGAAAGGTGATTTCCATTCTCATTTATTCTTCAGCAATACTTATGAACTATTCACCTATCATTTCTATTTCTTGTTTTATATACATCCCTATGTAATGTTAAATCATTTATTTCATATACTTTACAATATTGAACATTTCTATCCATTTTATTGTTTCACATATCCCATGCTTTAAAATTTACTCAAATATTATGGTAATTTTCATTAATTTACAAGAAATTGATATTTATTTGTTAATATGTTTCAAATCACATCCATTAGTTGAATATAATTGAATTAATACTGAAATATTCATGGAATAATATTTTTTTATTTTTATTTTATCTACATAGGGGTTTTTCTTTGAATATTTCAAAGAAAACAATTTTATTTTGGAATCTCACTTAATTTTGTGATTTTTAACATTCTGTTGAAATGATATTATTATTGTAATCATTTTTCATTTAACATATCATTTACCTAAAAAATATATTATTTGTGGATGGATGAATTTATTTTCTAAATTTTATTCTTTTCATATATGGTTTTTATAATGAATTTAATATTTAATATTTTTTATGTGTTACTAAGAAAATATATTTGAGAAGGAATTTTTTTTCACGGATGAAATAGAAAGTTTGATACATTGGGATTCACTTGGACTCGTATTTATGGGAGGGGCCTAGACATTATACAAATACTCAATGAATCATTATTATTTCATGATGTAAATAAATTGGGAAAATTACAGATGATTCATCATGAAATTTTAAATTGTCTTTTGAAAGGTATTAACAAATTATGTTATTTGGGTGCCTTAGAAATGATGTCTAAAAATTAATCAATATTTAATTTACATTTTAGTTATTATTATCAATGATTTTTTCATTAATATAGAATATAAGGATTTATTAAAAGATCAGATTATTGATTTAATTTAATGTTTGTTAATTTATCAACCTTTCCATGTAATTTATCCATTATCTATTTATTTTCTCAGTAGTCATTATGATTATGAATTACACAATATATCTTTTGAATTTTAAATTATATAACAATATAATTAACAGATATGAAAGGATGATATTTATTCATTTTTCCTCATGAAGAGTCTATATTTCTATATAATATAGGAGAATAGATTTTTTAAATTCTAGGGAACCAAATTCATCATTGGTAAAATGATTACAGTTAACCAATGATTATATCCACAATAGATAACCCATTAACATATATACTATATAATTTTTATTGGCCATATAAGTATTTATTAATCAATGATATTGATTTTAAATTATTTTATCATATGGTATTTAACATATAAATTGAAATTTTCTAATTCTTTTTAATCTTTAAAATGGTTGTTATATTTTTTATTTATTCATTGTTGTAGTGTATTGTAATACTTATTAGATACTTTTGTAGTTTAATGATTTTTTTTATTTATCAATGGAAAAAATTTGAGACTATGATAAGGATAAAATTCATTAATGTAGAATATTGAAAAGATGTTAATGAATTAAAATAATATTTCATATTTTCAATCATAGATGAAATATATGGATACAAATATTATGATATTTATTAAATTATTTTTTAGATTGGATATTCATTTTATTTTTTCGCGGTTAATATAAAACATCATAGTGCAAGGTGTTTACCTTTTTAATATCTACTGAAACAAACCATAAAATAAAAATTTCATTTGTTTTTAAATTTCCATCTACAGGATAATTTCTGAGTAATAGAATCATATTATAATTTTGTATTGAAAATAAAAATTCACTAATCTTTTTGTATTAATCATATGTGTTAGATGTATTATTTTTACTATTCAATGTTATTATTCGATTGTAATATATCAAATAACACAAAATTTAAATGGAAAATTTATAAAATACAATCACATGATGGTGATAATACGTTGGACACATTAAATGACATATATTGATTCAATATAATTTTTATGATGGTGTACACCATATCGTTCTTTTGAGATTGACCCAAATAAAGATATAATACATCTATTTCCATTTTGTTATATTGACTACATTAAATTATACATGATTATTTACATATTATATGATAATTACATTTTAAGCAATTTTTATATATATTAATGTTATTTTAAAATCTCATTAATTTATTGTCTTTCTCTTTATCGTCTTTTTTTGGGTGTTCCTAAAGATATATCATTTGTTGTTCATAATGTATAGATGTTATATTTTTATATGAATTTGATATAGGTTTGATTCATGGAAGTAAAATATATTTTTGCGAATGATGGTCATTGATCACAAAATATTGGACAAAAAATGAATTCACTTTGATATTCATAGAGTGTTACTATGAAAAATATTTTATCAGTAGATCTTTGAACACATTAACAAGGTTACAATCATGAACACTAATAATAAATGTGATTTTAGCACATCATCTATGCAAATGATGAAAATATCATCTATTCCAAAAAGCCGTTTTAGAATATATATTTTCCATTTAAATATAAAAAAATGATTAATTTTTTTTATTTATCATTGATGGAATTAATCCATTTTTATAGGTATATAATATGAATATTAATAAAAAAATATGTCCAAAATGAGATCAATAAAATATAGTGGTTTTCTATATGCAGTGATCTATATTGAACAATAAATTTTATAATTGGAGAAAAATATAGTAGATAAAAATCAGGAAATATATAATATAAAAGTATAATAAAAACCGAAATTTTGTTTATTTTTATTTCTATAAACTTTAAATTATAGGATTATTTGAAAATATATGTTTAATTTTTCAGTAAATTTTAGAAATTTTATGAATGTTTAATATGCTTTTATTGATTAATTACATATATTATTAGTAATCTAGTATCGTAAATTAAGATATAATCTCAAAATACCATAATTTAAAAATGGTTATTAAAATTAATGGAAAAAATCAATGATGACCATATAGGATCAGAGTGGCTATCAATGAATTTAAAATACATAATTTGTTACTTCAAAGATAAACACCATCATCAATGTGGAAACACGTGGAATTTTTTTGATATATCTTAAAAACTCGTAGTGAGTCTCAATAACCTATTGATATTACTAGAAGATAATTATAAATACATGTTCTTCTAGAATAATCCAAATTTACACTTCTCTTATATTCTTATATGAAATACTAAATGAATATATTTCATTGAAATTATAGTTTCTATAAAATTTAATAATAAATTCACCATCGATAGCATGAAATTATATTCACTCGCTACACCATTATTTCTCACCCATTAGAATAACCACTTGGTATATTTAGTGATCAAATATAGAATCTTACAAAATACTTTCTATTCCACTCACTTGTTTTAACATAAATATAACATTTATTAAATCTAATATAATTAAAATGAATTCCAATCCTCCCATATATTGTTTCTATATGATCCACATTACAAATAAGATGCTCCATGAAAAGTTGTAACAATCAACTTTTTTTTATCAATTTAATCCACATGAGAAATATTTTCTTTTACCATCATCTAATAAATTAAATAAAATACATGAACCATTTTTCTAACATAATAATTATGAATAAACCAATTACATATAATCCAAGGTAATATTACGAATCAATAACTATATCCAAAATATGGGGATTAACATTGGAAATTTTTCTATCCAATTATCCCATAATCATGAAAAAATGGACACATGATCCAATACAAAGAAGACTATATATCATTGTATCATACAAAAATAGTATTTCATCATATATTTATTCATTTCACATCAATTATAAATTATATAATCTCATTCAATATTACATTGAACTATTAGAATCTAGGAAATGACGAATCCCTTAAAAATTTAAATATAAGGGATAAACAAAATAAATTATTTAGAATGATGAAAATTTTATTATTGAAAACATGAATTATATTTTTTATTACACAAAGATTCTAGACTGGTAATATTTTCATTTCCCATTGAAATGGGAAATTCATTCGTGAAACATATCTTCATAAATATTAATAAAAAACTCGAATTTTAATTATTTTATTTGATGATACACACGATATAACATCCCTTTTGTATATCTGTCTTTATATAACAATTTCTAAAATATAAAACCTCTTATCTATTCCTTATAAGACACCATAGTGTTTTAAATATACTCATTAAGAAAAATCATATATATAAAAAACATTCTCATGTTAAAAAGATTGTTTTCCTCTATAATCTGATAGAAAGGAGCTAAACCCAATAACCCTTAAATAAAGAATAAATATATATATACAACATAAAATATTCATATAATATCTATCATAAAATCTATTATGAAATCATTAAATTTAAACATAATAAAATAATTAATTATTCACCCATATACACTATTCAATGATACTTCAACCATATATATTTTCATCTAGGTCACTATACAAGAAACCAGATGTAACACCGCATGATTTTATACTATGATTCCCTTTGAATAATGAAATAGCTTGCATTGTACATAACTTTGGAATTATATCACACCATGACCAATCAAACTAAACGTTATAAATAGTAATACCCACTTTTTGAAATTTTATAAATTAAATTTTTCATAATGTACCTCATATTTGAATTCAGAATAACGAAATTAGATTAGGGTGAATTTTTTGCATTTTTCTGAAAACAATGAATTTTTTATTAATAGTGAACAATAAATCTTTATTATTTAAAACTGATATTTTCTTAAACAATTATTTATTTTTATTAAATTTATTTTAGGTCAAAATAGATACATAATACCTATTTATGTTCAATGTAATTTAGTGGAGTAATTATATAATAAGTTTAGATATATAAAAATTTTATTGAACTTTTAATCGTCTTTTACCCATCTAACAGGAACATTTGAAAATTTGAGTAAAAAATAATTTTACTACTTCTGTGAGATTAATTTAATTAATCTAAGAGACACAGTTAATATCAATAAGTATAATGTGGTTCAATAATATGAAAATATATTTTTTTGTGAATAATAACTTTTGACTTTTATTTACAACGATTAAAAGTAAATACGTTAAATAAGAAAAAACATGATATCATATATACCATAAAAAAGGTCCTGATTATATTGGATAAGTATAATTATACCCAAAATAACCTTATGAAGAATATATTGTCCTCTTTGGTCCACTAGGATTATAATAGGACATTTATTATTATTTTATTTAATGGAGAGTTAAAAGAGTTAAATTCAATGATTAATAAGTAATCCCTTTTTAATATTTGTATACAGACAATATAAATTCTACTATAAACATTTACTATAAAGACAAAACTATATCCCACATAATTTTATTTTATTTAGAAATTTTATACATAAAATAAATTAATTTATTTTTGACACAATAATGATGCAGTAATTACCTTATTAATGAAATATAAAAATATTTAATATTATAAATATCCAAATAAATGTAAATTTAGACTTCTGATGAATTTATTCATTTTCTATGTTATTATGACATGTTATTATTGTTTAAAAAAGTTTTATTCTATATGATAATGTTTTTATGGCTTTGAAAAAAATCAAATTCCAAATAGTGACAAAATTGTCATAATTAAGTTTTTAAAACCAATACTAGATTATTAATAGATATAATTTTTATCAAATCATATGGATTATAAAAAAGACATAGATATGGTTATATATATA
The DNA here is from genome assembly GCA_963277665.1 of Viscum album. Lineage (NCBI taxonomy): Eukaryota > Viridiplantae > Streptophyta > Magnoliopsida > Santalales > Viscaceae > Viscum > Viscum album. Next base: position 1,601,216,935 of record OY728136.1, read on the forward strand.
AAAAATTTATCACATGTGGTTCTCTTGGATTTTTATATTTTTTTATTAACAATATAATATTAAAAAAGAAGGAAACATGCTTAACGTCAAACTATTTAACTAAGAGTAAAATAAAAATGATAAGGTTGATATGATGACCTAAACCTGTCTAAAAATAATTGGTTGAGAGGTTTTCGACCCATCCCTACCTTATCCACAAAATAACTCATATTTGGGATATTATAAACTGAACATGATTTTATTATAAAATAATATTTCAAGCATTTCCTAAAGTTACACTCACTATATTATAAAAGCCTCTTCCCCTATCTTAATTTCACACCTACGAAGCCTTTTGTAATAGCCAAACCCAGCCCAAATATCCTCTAAAATATCCTACCTTAAAACAATAGTTCATACATTGATAAAAAAGTCAACCTATGGATCCCTTTTCATCAAATCAAAAGAAAGAACCCGAAAAAAATCTAAATATTTCATCACCTCTTTCACGTTTGTTTCTTCTTCCACTTCCTATATCTTTATTATTTACAGTCTAAAATAATAAATATAGTATCTTGAATATACTGTGATGTTATTAAAATGGTATTTCCATATTTATTTCTCTATCCATTATACGAATGACAATGTCATCATATGTGCGTACGTACGGCTTTCCATCTCTACGTCGTGGGGTAGTTTGTTATTCAAACACAACATTCTATGGATGAGTATAATAATGACTATAAATGATATAAATAATATATATAACATGATAATGATTCTATATATATGACATAACATCCAATTACAAATGATTTTACCATCAATATAATTATATTGTTCCCAGTGTATACGTATGAATTACCGTATCCACAAACGCGAGGAGATTCATTCCCCATCGTAATAAATCAATAATAATTTTCATTTTATTGTTAAAAATAATGTCTATTAACATAATATCATTCTGTATATTAACAAAATCCATCTTATACGTAACAAACATTTCTTACATAACTGATCATATTATGTAAAACAGATCAGTTAACACCCAAAAAGATGATACTATGAAAATATTATTATCAAACAATATTAGAGGATCATATATGATATCATATTTATGTATATAGTTCTCTTATAAATTGATAACTATTATTTAACAATTATAAATAAGGTTAACATAACCTCAACCAAGTAAAAGTACAATTTACAGGTTAATTCTATATTCTCTTTATTATCCGAGATTGTTTTTATGTAAGTATCTAGTAGGATATCATTATCATCCACATCCTTGTCTTCATAAAAATGTATTTCAAAAATATTTTACTATTTACTAGTCAATGGGTTAAATTCATTTATACCTTTATTTTACCATATATGTTTTGAATGGATTCTTTCCGTCATTTTCCAAACAAGGTACTTTATGACCATTCCCACAAAAATAAGGTAAGAATTTTTTCTTAACATATACAACGAGTGCGTATATTTTCATCCATTATGACATTGTCAATGATTCCCTTACAAGCATATAAAAATATTTTAAAAATAATTGTTTTCATTTATAAATATATTACTTTTAAATGATTTCAAAATAGAATGAGATATTTCTCTAAAAAACGTTTTGATTTAATCTATATAAACATCCTTCTGATAGATTTTAAGATTGTTTGAAGTTGACTTGTTATGATAAAAATCATAAATGTTGTGTTGAATGATTTGTTATATGTTTGACTGTGTATGTGTTATTCTTATACCATTCATGTTTCATAGATAAATTATAGACATTGAAAAATCTAATTTTAATACGAATGCTTATGTTTGTTTAAACCTTTTCAAATAATGAATGCATTGGACATAGTAAGCGATAGGTTGTGCCCGTTATCGCTCATAGATGAATCAGCATGTCACAAGAGACAAAAAAGTGTCTTGTCACATGGAATTGATGAAATCTTATTTGTAGACATGGCACAAAGCCTTAACATTATTGTTAAGAAGTCAGAAATTTTATATTCCATCCTTATGAAAGTGGCCATTGATATTTCATGTGATTATTCTACTAGTATAACATCCATGTGAATAATAAAATGGATGTTTATGATTTTATAATTTCCATATTATATTGGTGTTTATTATTGAATGGATTTTGATTTAGTCTAATACAATTCCATAAATTTTTATTCTTATTTAAGAATGTTTCTTCTATATAGTTATCCTTACTGATCATTTGATCTAAGCCCTTTAATGTTTTTATTTTTCCCTCGATGAGAAGAAGTATTTTATAGTTGACCTATAGGGATAAGCTAACGATGTCTGTGTGTTCAAAATGGGACAAAATTTTGATGATTTTTTTATTTTAGTATTTAATGTAAACATATAAATGTATCTAATACTTCAAAGTATACTAAACTAATCGATCTTTCAGGAAATGATTCATTGTATCGTTCCAATGTTATATAATAATGCATCGAATCTGGGTAAATAGGGTCAAGGAATTACAGTCAGTATGAGAGGAAGGTTAGTAAAATCCTTGGAATATAGATTTAAAAAAACTCTTATTAGAGAAAACTACCCTAAGAGAGACATTGAGGATTATTATAGAAGAACCTCCTTGAATATTGGTACTATAGAGATTTTGTGAGTTTTCTAAACAATACATCCTTGTCTGGATTCGAGCAAGTAGAGGCAGCTATGGCACTGATGTACCTATGGGTAAAACCCAAAATCACTACTTTGAGATACACTTAAACCGGAACTAAGGAACAACAACGGGCCTTGCTACACTCTTGTTTACGGCACTCCTGGGGGATATGCATAGGATAATTATCATTTTATATAAGAATCATTAATAAGTGTTTATGAGTATATAACTCCTCGAAGAAAATATTTTTATGATTATGGATTATAACCATAAACTATTCAATTTATTTTAATTGATTTATGTTCAGAATAATGTATTTTGATTTATAAACTAATCTAATTAATGTCATTGTTTAGAAGTGTCTCTTAGTTGATATAATGGTAGATCTATCAACAAACATAATCTAGTAAGGTATTTCACTCCTACTGAAGATAATTATAGTGGATCTGTTGATGCTACTTGTGCGGATCATCTTGTCACCATACTGTGACAACTCACTAACATTATGAAGAATATCTTTACTTGTATGGAGAACCATATTACACAATGAAAAGAATCAATCTTAGACTACATAATGAGGCTATAATAACAAAATTCAATGGGAGTACAAATCTGTTAGTATCTAAGAAGTGGATAGGTTCCATAGAGGAAATATTTCATGCTTTGAGGATTTGCGAAAGGGAAAAAGTTTTCATGGCAGTTTATCACCTCAATGGAGATGTAAATCAATGGTTATCATTGATTCAAAAGACAAAGAAAGATGAAGATATATGAAACATGAAATCTAGATAGTTTAAAGATCTTTACATAGAAAAATACTTCCCTCTTGTCCATCAATCATATATAAAAATACACTTTCTAGGTCTTAGTCAAAAGGATGGTGAGATTATCAAAAATTATGAGACTATCTTTACTAGGTAAGCAATTCATACTACAGATTATATACATTACACATGGAGTAATATTGATCAATTATTTTATGGGTTAAAACCATTTCTCTGGTTAGAATTTATCAATCAATCATTCTTATAATACGAAGATATTGTATCATGTGATATCAAGATAGAAAAATAATTCTGAATGTCTTACAAATTTAATGAAAATTAGGAGTAGAAGATATCTGATGAACACTCTCGAAATGGAAATAAGGGGAAGAAGGGTAAATTTGAATATGCATACTATGGTAAATGCGGGAAGAAACACCTCAGTATATGCCTGAATGAAATGGAAGTCTATAAAAAGTGTGGTGAAATAGGCCACCAAGCTTGTTATTACAAGGGAAAGAAAGAGGTTGTCAATGTTAAATTCTTACATTATAGAGAAAAGAGTCATTATGATAATTAATGTCCTAAGATCCATGGGAACATACCTCAAAAAAGTCTAAGTGTGCAAGGACATGCATATATGATCAGTACTGCTGAGATTGAAGCTCGAAAAGACAAGTTGGTGGGTAATTTAATGGTTTTGTCAAGATTATCAACTGCATTATTTGATTCTAGATCATCACATTATTTCATATCTTCCATTATTTCAAAGAAAATTTTATATTTCTAATTTTATTTAACAATTTAGTTGTTAGTCTAAAATCATAAGGGAATTATCATTGCATCAAAGTGCTGTCAATCAGTTACCATTAGGGTATATAATTGTTTTTATCTGTTGATTTCATCATCATACCGATGATTGAATTTCATATAATCCATGGTATGGATTGGATTTCATACCATGATGATATAATTTATTGTAATTAGAAGGAGGTTAGAATTCTCAATTTTGATAAAAAGTAGCTTCTCATTAGAGAAAAAAATGTCACCATTTGATTATAATCCAGATCCTGACCCTAGTAGCTCTACTAAATTCAATTATTGGGGAATATGTGAATGAAATAATTATGGGTGAGGAAAATAATGTTTGAATATAAGTTGTACCTATTGTGCACTAATATTTTTATGTGTTTCTAGAAAATTTACATGGACATCCACTACAATGAGAAATTTAGTTTTCCATTGATTTAATTAATGGTTCAAGGCCCATATCAAAGACCGCTGATTGAATGGGCACTATGGAATTAGTGGATCAAAATAAAAAATAGAGGAATTGAGTAATAAGTTATTTATTATCCCTATTGATTCTCCATGGGGAGACCCTATCCTTTCTGTTAATAAGATAGATGGATTTATGTGGCTGTGCATCGACTACAGGGAGATCAATGCCGAAAAAATAAAGAACAAGTATCCCCAACCGTAAAATGATATTTTATTCAAAAAAATCATAGAGATCAATATTTTTGAAATATTTTCCATCAATCTAGATATCATCAGTTCTGTGTAAAGAAGGATGACATTCTATAAACAAAATTTCAGACTAGGTATGTGCATTATGAGTTTATAATAATTCCATTTGCATTAACTAATGCACCCTATGTCTTCATGGATATAATTAAAAGAGTTTTCAAGGAACATCATGGTGACTTTGTAGTGGTATTTATTGATGATATCTTGGTATAATTCAATAGATACAAAGATCATAAAAATCACTTGTGCATTATTCTAAAGAAAATTAGAAGAAATGAATTATATGGTATGTCTAGCAAGTGAGAATTTGATATTCAAATGATTTGTTTTCAGGGCCATATTTTCACTATGTATTGAATCTCTGTTGATCCTTCAAATTCCAATGTAATCCATGAATGGATAGAACTTATGAGTATTACTATGGTACGCAGTTTTATTAATTAAGAAGATTATTATCGGTGTTTTTTCTAGAATGTTTCTAAATTGTCTAGCTCATTATCCAAGATCACTAATAATGGGGATAAATTTGTTTGGACCAAATACTGTGACAAATATGTTGAAGAACTCTAGATAATATTAGTAAATACTCCAATATTGACCCAACCATCGGGGAATTATGGGTTTGTAATTAATTGTGGTGCTTCAATGGAATGATATGGTTGTGTCCTTATATGTAATGATAGAGTTATTACCTATTCATCACAGAATCTAAGAATTCATGAGAAAAACTATCCCACTCATGATCTTGAGATAATAGCTATTATATTTTCTCTGAAAATATAGAGACACTATATCAATGGTAAAAAATGAGATATTTATACTGATCAAAAGAGTTTGAAGTATATTTTCCCAAAAAAAGAACTATACACGAGTCAAAGGAGATGGATTTAACTGCTAAAGTATTATTATTTCACAACACACAACCAACAGGGGATGGAAAATAAGGTGGAAAATGCTTTGAGCAGAAAGGATCACGTAGTTTTGAACAAGATGAGAGTTGAAAGGGATCCTATTTTCATGGATCAATAGAAGATGGATATGGGAATAACATAAAAAAGTGAAACATTATTGTTTTTCAAATGGTTGTCAAAAAATCTTTACTATAATGGATAAACATTTCTCAGACTGATGATAAATAATTTCAAATGAAAATTAATGATGTGAATGATGGGAGATTGATCAAATTCTTATATAAAGATGGAATTTTGAAATTTAGGCAGAGAATTTGTGATCTGAATATTCGTGATATTAAAATGGAATTGTTCAATGATACTCATATCTCCAATATATCTATACACTCTAGTATCAATAAGATTTATATAGATTTTAAAGATAATTTTTGGTGGGACAACATCAAGAGAGATATTTCTGATTTTTTGTTAACATTTATGGTTTTTCAAAAAGTGAAAGCTGGAAGGAAACAACATAGAGGTTTCATGATACCGCTTCCCATACCTAATTTGAAATGGGATAATATTATGATGGACTTTGTCATGGGGCTACCAATGAATCCTATAAGGAATGGTGCAATATGGGTCTTTATTGATCACCTTACCAATTTAGCACATTTTATTGCTATAAGAGAAGATTTAGCACTTGAATGTTTGGAAAGAATATATATTAATGATGTTATAAGACTCCATGGTGTTCCCATATCAATTGTTTCTGATTATGATCCCCATTTTACATCAAGATTGTAGAAATGTCTATAGAAGGCCCTAGATACGGAACATCATTGGAGCACTGACTACCTCCCTCAAATTGATGGACAATAATAATGTACTATTCAATCCTTAAAAACATGTTGAGATTTTTGTCATGTGTCTTTCAATGTATGTGGGATCAATATTTACATCTGGTAGAATTTTCATATAACAATAGCTCCCACTGAAGTATTCATATGGCATGATATGAAACATTATATGGAATGAGATGTCACAGAACAACTTTTTGGGATGATTTTGGGGAAATAAAACTGGTAGGACCAGAACATGTTGAGGAAACGATGGAAAATGTGATGGTTATACAAACCCACATCAATGTAGCACTAAGCAGGACAAACATCTATTCCGATAAATGAAGGAAGGATTTGGAGTTTTAGGTAGGAGACCATGTTTTCATGAAGGTATCTACATAGAAGGGAGTTATATGGTTCAGTGAGAAGGGTAAATTTAGTCCAAGGTACGTCAGACCTTTTGATATTCTAGAATGAATTAGAGTTGTAGCTTATCATTTGGAAATGCCTCTAAGTCTCCCTAAAGTTAATGATGGGTTCCATGTATCACTATAACGAAAAAACATGCCATGCGCTATCCATGTACTAACCTATGAAGAAATTGAATTGGAACCTGATCTGTCTTATTGTGAAGAACATGTCCATATTATTGATACAAGGTAAAAAGTGCTGAGAAACCGGAGGACACACCTGGTAAAAGTTCTAATGAAATACCAAAATATTGAAGATGCAATGTGGGAACCAGAGGATCTTATGTTGAATAACCACCCGAATCTTTTTTTCAGTAGTATTTTTGTGATTTCTATAGATGAATTTTCTAGTAAAAGTTCTATAGAGAAACCAAAAGATGGAAGCAGCAACATGGGAACCAGAGGAACTTATGAGTAAGAACCACCCAAATATTTTTAATCTGTAGTATTATGAATATTTTTAGGAAAAATTTATTTGAAGGATGTAAGAATTTAACACCCCAAGCTTCCACAATGTGTTACCCATTAAAAAATGCAATAACTTGCATTGTACACATCATCAAAATTATAACACACCACGACCAATCAAACATACCATTATGAATATTAATATCTTATTTTTGAAATTTTATAAATTTTATTTTTCAAAATGGACTACATTTATGAATTTGGAATATCTAAATTAGTTTAGGGATAATTTTTGGTATTTTTTAGAAAAAATTCAATTTTTTATTAATAGTAAAAAACAATATGTTATTGGTTAAAATAGACATTTTATTTGAATATTTATTTACTTTATTTTATTTTATATTATGTCAAAACAGATACATAGTACCTATATATGTACAATGTAAATCAGTGGTGTAATTTTATAATATGTTTAGATATATAAAAAGTTTATTTATCTTTTTACCGTATTTTACCCACCTATTAGGAGCATTTACAAATTAGCATAAAACATAATTTTACCTTTTATATGAGTTTAATTTAAAAGATATGAGAGAATTTATTAATATCTATAAATAAAATTTGTTTTAGTAAGATGAAAATAATTTTTCATGAATTGTAATTTTGGACATTTATTTACCACAGTTAAAAGTAAACAGTGTAATTATGGTTAAAAATGATATCATAATTATGCTAACACATGTACTAATTCTATTTGATATGTATAATTCAACCAAATACAACCACAAGAATAAAATATGATCCTCTTTGGTCCACATGAATTAGATTGGGATATTTATTATTATTTTATTTAAAAAAAGATGTAAAAGAGTTACATTCCATGTTTAATAACTAAACCATTTTAATATAGGGTTAACCAAAATATAAATTCTACTATAAATAATAATTTGAAATAAAAACTTATTTCTTGAATAATAGTATTTTACTTTTAATTTTTAGTCAATAATTAGTTTATTTTATTTATTAAAAAATGATGATGCAGTAATTACCTTATCATGGAAATATTAAATTAATTAATATTATAAATATCCAAATAAATGTACATTGAGACTCTTTATAAATCAAACTAATTTTATAGGTTAATATGACTTCTTAATATTGGTTAAATAAATTTTATTCAAAGATATAATGTTTTTTTAATTTCAAAAAAATCAAATCCTAAATACTGTCAAAATTGACATAATTGAGTTTTAAAGAAAAATACGATACTATTAATTGATATAATATTCATAAAAGTATAATGTTCAAAAAAAGGAATTAAAAATGGTTATATATATTATTAATGAACAAAAAGGTTTTTGTTTTACATGTTACAGTATGTTTATTAACAATATAATATAAAAATACAATGAGACATGGTAAATGTAAAACCATTTTACAAAGAGATAAATCTTAAAGATAAGGTTATTATGATGAACTAAACCAATCTAAAACATATTGGTTGAGAGGTTTCTATTAAATACCAACCTTATCATATAAAAAATTAATTTTTGAACAATTAGAAACTGAAAATTATTTTTATTGTAATATAATATTCCAATCTTGTTCTAAAGTGACCACCACCTCTCTTATAAAAGGCCACTTCCCCTTATATTAATTTGACACCACCAAAGCCTTTTGACTCAGCCAAAAACTAACCAAATATCCTCTCAACTATCCTCCCTTCAACCAATTGGCCACAATTTGTTCATAAAGTCATCTTATAGAGATCATTTGATCAAATCAAAAGTAAGAACCCGAAGAAGATTTAAATATTTCATCACCTCTTTCAAGTTTTTTCTTCTTCTACTTATTTTATACTTGTTTTTTCCATTATAAAAAAAATCTAGTATCATCTATATATTTTGATGTTATTAAAATGTTACATCAATATTTTTTATTCTATACATCATATGAATGACAATGTCACCATACGTACAAACATACAGCTTACCATCTCCACGTCGTGGTGCAGTTTGTTATTCAAACACTTCATTATTTGGATGGGTAAAATAATGAGCATAAATGATGTAAATTATAAATATAACATTTTAATGATTCATTATATATTATATATCATCCAATTACATGTGATTTCACCATCAATATAATGATATTGTCGCTAGTGTATACGTATGGATTTCTGTATCCAATAACACGATGAGATTCATTCCATGTCGTAATAATTCAAAAAGAATTTCCATTTTATGATTAAAGATAATGTATAAGAACATAATACCATTATGTATATGAATGAAATATATCCTATCCATAACAAACATTTCTTACGTAACTGGTCATATAAAGGAAAACATATCAGTTAACACCCGAAATAATGATACTACAAAAATATTATTAACAAAAAATATTACAAGATTATATATGGTATCATATTTATTTATATAATTCATTGGTAATTTAATAAATATTATTTAACTATTATAAATGAAGTTAATGTACCCTGGACCATGGAAATGTACAAGTTATGTGTTTATTCAACAATCTCTTTATTATCTGAAGTTGTTTTTACTTAAGTATCTAGTTGGATATTTTTATAATTCAAATTCATGTTTTCTAAAAAAATGTATTCAATTTTTTATACTATTTACTAGAAAATTGGTTAAATTCATTTATACCATTATTTGACAATATATGTCTTGAATGAAATCTTTTTATCGTTTTACCAAAAAGTTACTTTATGACTGTTTCGACAATATTAAGTTAAGAATGTTTTTTAACTTATATGATGAGTGTAGATATTTTGTACATTTATAACATCGTAGAAGAATCCCATACAACTTATAAAAATACTTTCAAAATAATTTTTTTTTTAAATTTGTATTCCTTTTAAATGATTTCAAAATTTAAAGACATGTTTCTCAAAAAAAATATTTGATTTAAAATATTTCAACATCATTTTGATGGATTTTATCTTTGTTTGAAGTTGATTTATTATGATTGAAAACTTCCATATTATATTGAATGTTTTGTGATATGTTTTAATGTGGGTGGGTTATTCTTATACCATTAATATTTTATAGTTCATGTATTGAAATTTAATATTCTAGTTTTAATACTAATGTTTATGTTATGTTTAAACATTTTTTTATGAGAAATGCATTGGAATATGTATGTAATGGGTGGAGCCCGCTATACCTACTCGATGCATCGGTTGTTATCATTAGAAAAACTAGTGTCTTTGAATAAGGCCTTGAAAAAATCGTATTTGTAGTCTTGGAACAAGATCTTGACTATGTGGTTATGAAGCCTGACATTATAAATTCTATCATTTTAAAAGTGGTTATTTATTTTAAATTTTATTATTTGACTAGTAGAATATACATGTGAATATGTAAATAGAATTATTTGTTTTTATTTTTCCCATATTATGATAAAGTGTATGTTCAAAAAGATTTTTTATTATAATACATTAACTTAATTGTTTATGCTTATTTTAGATGTTTATGTTATTTTTTTATCATTTATGAGCATCTGAACTCACCCCTTAATGGGTTTTATTTTTCCAATGATGTGAAAAAATTATTTTATAGATGTACATCTTTGATATTATATTGATATAATTTCATTTAAAATTGGAAAATATGTTGTTAATGTGTTTATTTCATGATGTAATGTTAAACTTATAAATGTATCTAGTACATTCCATGATACTAAATTGATCAGTATTTCTGGAAAGTTTTCCTTGTATCTTGCAATTGTTATGAAATAATGCACTTACTCTGGGTAACTGGGGACACAACGTTACACTAGACAACATGTCCGATCATCCATAATCCATACATATGTTCATAATCACCAATATTCATTTGAGTGGATTATGGAGAAATTTGAAAATTGGAATGAGAAAATGAATTATTTACTCTATTATACTATTTCAAATAGATATCATATTTATATTCATATAAAATAATGATTCATTACTACATTTATATAATGGATCATGTATGTAATGAATAAAAATATTATAAATTTATTATTTAAATGGTGAAAACTCGTCATGTGAGAATCCTTATTTACAATTGATTACAAGAAAAAAAATGTAGTTATATTGAAACATCATAGAGGTTGTTCGATAAAAATTATAACAAGAAATCATAAAACATTTGAATTAGTAATTAAAAAACAATGAATAAATTGTGATATGCATATCAAGCTAATCATATAAATAAAATGATATATTATAAAAAATACTCATGGATCAATAAACGTTATCAATAAATAAATGATTATAAAAGGTGTTAGATTAATACATGGGATACAAAAATAACTATAGAATTTTAGGGGACATACTATGTAATTATTAGAATAGATACCATACTATTTCTACATACTACACAACAAGATCCTATTATTCATTCCTATAATTAATGTGTATAACCTCTTTATTAAATTCCATATAACACAGTTTCAGTTCCCATATATGTAAATGTTTAGAGTTTTTATATGGAATCTAATCTTGTGATTTAAAAATAACATATAAATGACTATAATATATATTGATTCATTATCTATTTTAAAAATTAATATGGAAAAAAAATTTGGACATAATGTATTATTCACGAAATGACAAACACCAACTAATCCCAATCTTTCTAATAATTGATTTAATTTTTTTAACATACTTTGGTAAAAGTCATTCAGTGTTTTATGATAGACTAACTAAAATTTTCATCACAAATTATTGGAAATTTATAACGTGAAAGTCAAAAGAAAACCAATATATATTATATAAGGAAATGAGATGAAAAATTATTAGCCTAAACAATGTCCCATATATGAATAATTTCTTGATGAATATGATATTAATATTTAAAATAGATTTTTTGGAATGGTCGATATACCTAGAATTTTTTATATGAAACATAATAAAAAAATGTGATTGTTTCAAGATATATGGTAAACCTTTTGTTGGGACCAGGTTGAATGAAGATGAAAGTTTGAAGAGTTAGCTTTTGCAGAGTGTTGTATTTTGTTGTCAAAGGCGATAAATCAATTCACTTTGTAGAAGGATCATAAATCAGACGATGCTTTGCTGGTATGTATTTCACACAAATCATGAGTTAGGAGAACTTGTGATTCAAGCCTTATGAAGGAAAGGGGGAGAAACGATGATGCCAGTCATATAATGTTATGATTGGAAGGAATGATGCTGCTGGAAGATAGGAAAGATTCAGTTCCCATTGCAACTCTGACGATGCTTAAGCTGATCTATCAAAGGATAAGTATCACGATAGTGGGATTCGTGATAAGAGCAGAAGAATGGTTATGGGAAGTAGTAAAGAGACAACATGACAAAGCAATAGACAATCTGGGGATGGCAGAAAAGCACAGTTTAAGGTGGCGCCGTTGAAAAATGACAAAGGAATGGAGTGCGCGGAAATTTAGGCATGTTTCGCGCAAAAATAAAGTGGTGCGCGAAATATCTGCGGGATGCGCGAAATATTGGCATGGTGCGCGAAATTGAGGAATGAAGTTTTCGCGCAAATGATGGTTAGAGATCAGAAGATCAAAAATTGGCAAAGGCATAAAATGCGCGAAATATTGGAGTAGTGCGCGAAATATGATGTTGCAGGAAAGATTGGGTTTGCGCGCAATATGGAACGCGGTGCGGAATTTTGCGCGCAATTGGTGCTTCATGTTTAGAAGGATAAAAAATGGCAAAGGCACAAGGTGCGCGAAATATTGAAGCATGGCGCGAAATATGAAGTTTCATAAAAGAGTTTTTACGCGCATGGAGGAGGTTTTACGCGCAGGAAGAGGTTTTTATGCGGAAGGTCAAAACTGCCTATAAATATGGGGTGAACCCCTCTCATTATGTAATGCTCGACACTTAGAAGAAATCCCGAGCTCTGGTGCGCGTAAATTATACGCTATGTGAGTTGCGCGAAAAGAGGAAAAGTTGCCCGTAAAAGGAAAGTTGCGCGAAAACGTTTTTCGCGCCAAAAGGGAATTTTACGCGCAAGCCATTTGAATTGCGCGCAAGGCACCCTAAAGGCTGCGCGAAATATTTGGGGTCTTCGCACGTATTCAGTTGTGCACAAGAGAGTTCTTACCGGCTTCTGGGTAAGAAAGTGAAGATTTGTACTTCGGAGAATACATCTGTTTAATTGTAAAGAAGCACTGAAACATTGTGTTGTCCTATTTGTGCTAAGAGGGAGCACACGCACTATTGGATTGTTTTCAAAGTGCTGCATGAGTGTAAGGGTATATCCTACTCGTTGTATTCCACATCAAAGGATTGTTTTCTAGTGGATTGTGTGGTACTGGATTATTTCCGTACCATACCAAGGACGTAGCTACTCTTGTTGAGTAGTGAACCTTGTAAATCTTGTGTTCCTGTGGATGTGTGTGTTCAGCAGGGAAGAAACTCTTTAACAGGAGGCGAAGTTTGTTTCAAAAAGGGGAAACTTAAAAAGAAAAAGATATCACTGATTCACCCCCTCCCCCTCTCAGTGATACTTGGATCCTGATTGGGAACTTCAATTGGTATCAGAGCGAGGTTGACTTCGTTTACTCTTTGCTGAATTGTTTGAAGAGAAGTTGTGATGGAAAATCTAAATTGCGTGAACAGTAAGGGGATTCCAATCTTCGATGGAAAGAACTATCACATCTGGAAGGACAGAATGATGCCGTATCTTATGTCTCTTGGATATGAAGTTCTTGAAACTACAACAGATGGATTTCCTGATATTGATGACAAGGTCCCTCTTACTCCTGTCGATAAGAAGAATCTTGAGAATGATGGAAGAGATAAAATGCATTACTCTCATCACTTTCTGAGAGTGAGTTTTTAAGAGTGAAAGGTGTCACTACTGCTAAAGGCATCTGGGATAAGCTAATGAATATCTATGAATGAAATACAAAAGTGAAGAAGGCAAAACTACAAATCTGGAGGCTAAAGTATGAAGACTTGAAAATGGGAGAATCTGAATCTGTTGGGGAATTCTTTACCAGAGTTAATGACATTGTCAGTACAATCAGATGTCTTGGTGAAAAGTTAGAAGATGATACAGTTGTTGAAAAGATCTTGAGAATTCTGCCTGACAAATTTGATGCTAAAGTTTCTTCACTAGAAGACAGAGATCCGGAAACATTATCTCTTGATGATTTGCACAGTACTCTCATCACTTATGAGATGAGAAGAGAGAAGACCATGAAGAGCAAAGCAAAAACTGATAGAGAAATGTCTTTCAGGGCAGAAAAGAAAGAGAAGTCGAAGAAAATTCTTATTAATGAAGAAGTTGGTGAATCCAACTCTGAAAATGAGGTATGTAAAAATTTTGATGAAATTCTATCCTTGTTTTCTAAAAATGTTAAAAGAGGCACAGGGAAATACAAAGGGAAACTCCCTTTGAAATGTTTTGAATGTGGAGCAGTTGGCCACTTTGCGGCTAATTGCCCTAAAAAGGGGAAAGATGCCGACAGTGATGAAGAAGACAGAGGACCAAGAAGGTCATGGAAGAAACAGGATCGAAAAGATAAATATTCTGGTAGAAGTCAGAATAAAAAGTTCTTTAAATCAAAAAGAAGAAGCTTTTTGTCAAATGATAAGGAAGATGATGATAGTGAGACTGAATCAGAAAAATCTGCTACTGAAAAAACTAGAGAGAGTACCTCTTTTGCAACAGTGAATAATGATGATTATGAGAGTAGTAGTACTGAAGAAGAAGAGACTCAACTTGAACAGTATCTGAAAGAAGAGCTGAAGGAATGTTTGAGGAAGATCAGAAAACTGGAGAAAGAAAACAACAAGTTAGTAAAAGAAAATTCCATAGTAAACAATCAAGAAGGTTTTACAGATGATAAAATCATGATGAAAAAAGAGATTGATGATCTGAAAAATTCTCTTAAGAATACAAAGAATCGTAATGATCATCTTGAAGTGATGTTGAAGGCAAAAGAAGAAGAGTTGGAACTTGTCCAACAAAAACTGCATAAAGCTAAAGAAATGAATATCAGTTCCAAAAATTCTATCTCAGAAGTAGGGGAATGTTCCAGTAAGAATGAACCAAAAAGGGATCTACAAAACTTACCTTCAAAGGTTGAAATGAAAGACAAAACTGGTTCTGAGAAGAACAAGGATGGAAAGACAAAGTATGTGGTCAAAATCAGCAATGCAGAAAAATCAGAAGTGCATAAAAATCTTGAGTCAAGAAAAGTTTCTAATACTTCTGGTACTGCTGAATCTGAGCTGAATAAGAGAGTTACAAATTAAAATATGATGGTTTTTGAGAAGCGTGTTCACAACTCCATTTAGTCTAAAAGTTTCAGAGGTAAATATTCTTTCTATGGATACTGCTGGTATTGTGGTGGATTTGGACACATGGAAAGTATGTGTTGGTTTAACCAACAACATTACAACTATTCCAAAAGTTTTGAAGGACAAGGATTGAGGGGGAGCCAACGCTTTCAAAATAGAAGATCTACAAATAAGTTTCAGAAGAAATCTGAGAAGACTGGTGTGAATGTTGGGAACAGATTCCAACCACTAGAAACTTATTGTGAAAGATGTGATCAACCTGGACATCTTGCTAAGGGCTGCCTTAGTGTGTTACCAGAGCAACAAAAGTTTGTTAATAATTCTCAGAAGAAAGAGTTTTTAAAATACAAAAGGGACAAATATGATAAGTCTGAAAAGAAAGAATGCATGGTTCTCTGGCCAGAACACATTGATTTGGCTAGGAAATTGGAAGAAGCAAAACAGAAAGTGGAGGAAAAGGAAGAACAAAAAGCACTTGTTGTTGAAACAGCTTTGAAGGCTACCAAAGGAGAACGTCCATGGATTCTTGATAGTGGATGTTCATCTCATATGACAGGAGACTTAAAGCTGCTGAAGAATGTGAAATACTTTAAAGAAGGAACTGTGACATTTGGAAATGATGAATCTCTAAGGATCAAAGGTGTTGGATCAGCCATCATTGGAAAAGAAAAGATGAAATCCAGAAAAACACTATATGTTGATGGACTGAAACACAACCTGCTCAGTGTGTCACAACTCTGTGATGAGGGCAACAAAGTGATCTTCAGAAAAGATGGATTTGTTGTAAAAAGTGAAAATGATGGAAACATAGTTACAAGGGGCCAACGTACAAGAGGGAATTTGTTCCAAGTTGGGGATGGACAGAACTCTTGTTACATGAGTGTGGTGGATGAAAATAAATTATGGCATAAAAGGCTGGGTCATATGTGTCAGAGAAATATGTGCAAGTTGTCAAAGCGAGAAAGTGTTCGGGATATGCCTGATTTATCAAGAGAAAGAGATTGGTGTTGCACTATTTGTGAGAAAGGGAAGATTGCTAATTCTATGCACAAGAGAGTTGAAATTCGCTCAAAAAGACCCTTAGAACTCATACACTCAGATATATGTGGGCCAATGAGCAAGCAATCTTCAAATGGAGATAATTACTTCATTACTTTCATTGATGACTTTACTCGCATTACTTGTGTTATGTACATGAGACATAAGTCAGATGCTCTAACAATGTTTAAGAGTTTCAGAAGGAAAGCAGAGAAAGAATGTGAGTATTCAGTGAAGAAGTTGAGAACTGATAATGGTGGTGAGTATAAGAATGAAGTGTTTGAAAGTTATCTTGAGAAACATGGAATTTGGCATGAGTTTAGTTCGCCATACACACCTCAACAAAATGGGGTGGCTGAAAGAAAGAATCGAAGTCTGGTGGAAATGGGGAGAACTATGTTACTTGAACATAGTCTCTCTCATTATTATTGGAGGCAAGCCATGAGCACTGCTGTGTATATTCAGAACCGGTGTTTCTATAGGCCAAACTCAGATATGACTCCATATGAAATGTTCTATGGAAAAACTCCAAGTCTGAAACACTTGAGAGTCTTTGGGAGTCCATGTATTATAAAGAAGAAAGGTGGAAATCTGGGAAAGTTCGAGCAAAGAGGAGATGACGGAATTTTTCTTGGCTATGCTCCAAAAGGAAGAGGATATAGATGCCTCAACAAAGAAACATGAATAATTATTGATTCTTCAGATGTAAAAGTTGTTGAAAGTGCTGAGAAAGAAAAGCAGTCATATGTTGATGTGGAAGTCGAGCGGGATAGAGAAGATTTTGTTAACAATTCTGATAATGCTTCAGAATTTGTTCATCCTACTCAAGAAGAGGAATTTGACTCAGAAATATCAAGTGATGAGGATGAAGTTCAAACAACTCATCCTAGGTTGAGGAAACAAGTGGAGGCTCAGATCATCGTTGGAGATAAAAATCAGAGGGTTCAAACAAGAAGAACAACAAATGCTATATCACATACTTCTCTTTATTCGAAAGTTGAACCAAATGATGTAAATGAAGCATTTGAGCATCCAGAATGGGTTCATGCTATGAATGAAGAGCTTGATCAGATAGAGAAGAACAATACTTGGGAACTTGTGCCCAAGCCGGACAACAAGAACATTATTGGTACAAAGTGGGTTTTTCGAAACAAGCTGAATGAAGAAGGTAATGTAATAAGAAACAAGGCAAGATTGGTCTGCAAAGGGTATTCACAAATTGAAGGCATTGACTTTGATGAAACCATTGCTCCAGTAGCTCGATTAGAAACAATCAGAATATTTCTTGCCATTGCTGCAAAACGAGGTTACAAAATCTTTCAAATGGATGTAAAATCTGCATTCTTGAATGGTGATCTTGACGAGGAAGTTTACATTGATCAACCTTGTGGATTTGTTATTGGGAAAGATGAAAGCTATGTGTGCAGGTTGAAGAAGGCTCTGTATGGGCTAAAACAGGCTCCGAGAGCATGGTATTCTAAATTAGATACTTGCTTGAAGAATATGAACTTTAGGAAAGGGAGAGTTGACAGCAATCTCTACATCAAGAAATGTCAGGAGTTTTCACTGATCGTTATTGTCTATGTCGATGATATTATATTTGCTGGAAATAATGAAAGATCATGTGAAAAATTTGCTGAGGAGATGAAGAAGTCATTTGAGATGTCCATGCAAGGTGAAATGAAGTACTTTCTTGGGTTACAAATTTCACAGAAGAAGAATCATGTTTTTCTATCTCAAGAAAAGTATGCTAAGGAACTTCTGAAGAAGTTTGGCATGGAAAATTCGAAACCAGTTTCCACACCGATTTCAGTGGGAACCAAGTTGTCTAAAGATGGAGAAGGAAAGGAAGTTGATCAGAAAGAGTTTTGAAAACTGATTGGAAGTCTGCTATATTTGACTGCCTCCAGACCCGACATCCTCTATGCTGTTACTTTATGTGCGAGATTTCATAGTGCTCCTAAAGAATCACATTTGATTGCTGGAAAAAGAATTCTCAGATATATCAAAGGCACAACAAACTTTGGAATCCGGTATTACGGCTCTGAAAATATTGATCTATTTGGGTATTCTGATGCTGATTGGGCAGGAAATGTTGATGATCGAAGATCCACATCTGGTGGAGTATTCTTTCTAGGAAAAAGTTGTGTTAGTTGGCATACCAAGAAACAGAATTCAGTAACTCTTAGCACAGCTGAGGCTGAGTATGTTGCTGCTACTCAAGCTGCAACTCAACTAATGTGGATGAAGACTCAGCTGGAAGATCTACTTGTTGAAGTAAAGCTACCATTGCTCTTGGGTTGTGATAATCAGAGTGCAATCAATCTTACAAGAAATCCAGTACAACATTCTCGTTCAAAACACATTGATATAAAGTACCACTTCATCAAAGAGCAGGTTGAAAAGAATGAACTGAGGCTGGAGTATGTTCCTACATCTGAACAAATTCCTGATATATTTACAAAACCGTTACCGAAGGAACCATTTGCAAAGTTGAGGTTGAACATGGGTGTACAACATCCTTCTCATCAAGGTTAAGGTACATGTTTCTGTCCCCTCTCTCGTCTTAGCTTTGGATAGTGTTGTCAAGGGGGAGAATTGTTTCATAAATCTATCCATAAGGAAGAATGTATTAAGGGAGAGTTGTGGGTAAGCTGTGAATTCAGCATGTATGTGAGTGAACTATTCTAACTATTTGTTGGAGTGGTTGTAGGAAACAAAGTTGTTTTACAGGAAAGCTGAAGAAGTGAAGAATGCTATTGCAAGATGTTCTGAAGAAGGATGAGGAGGTATGTTCATGAGATTTCACAGTCACTGCTTTTGGACAGCATGGTTTTGGCTGTCAATAAATCTTGTTTCCTACAATGAGTTAGCTCACGTAGGCTTAGAATTGTTGATAAGTAATCCATTGCAAAAGGTTTCAAAATTCAGTGATTTATGAATCATTGTTGACAACAAAATCCAAAGGGGGAGATTGTTGGGACCAGGTTGAATGAAGATGAAAGTTTGAAGAGTTAGCTTTTGCAGAGTGTTGTATTTTGTTTTCAAAGGCGATAAATCAATTCACTTTGTAGAAGGATCATAAATCAGACGATGCTTTGCTGGTATTTATTTCACACAAATCATGAGTTAGGAGAACTTGTGATGCAAGCCTTATGAAGGAAAGGGGGAGAAACGATGATGCCAGTCATATAATGTTATGATTGGAAGGAATGATGCTGCTGGAAGATAGGAAAGATTCAGTTCCCATTGCAACTCTGACGATGCTTAAGCTGATCTATCAAAGGATAAGTATCACGATAGTGGGATTCGTGATAAGAGCAGAAGAATGGTTATGGGAAGCAGTAAAGAGACAACATGACAAAGCAATAGACAATCTGGGGATGGCAGAAAAGCACAGTTTAAGGTGGCGCCGTTTTCCAGTGTTTGCCAAATTTTAGGGCCTGAAAATCGGGAGATGAAGAAATGTGCTTGGCAATGGATGTTGCGCATAATATTGAAGATGGTTTATACGTGCAAAAGAGTTATTCAAGGTCAGAACGTTGAAAAATGACAAAGGAATGGAGTGCGCGGAAATTTAGGCATGTTTCGCGCAAAAATAAAGTGGTGCGCGAAATATCTGCGGGATGCGCGAAATATTGGCATGGTGCGCGAAATTGAGGAATGAAGTTTTCGCGCAAATGATGGTTAGAGATCAGAAGATCAAAAATTGGCAAAGGCATAAAATGCGCGAAATATTGGAGTAGTGCGCGAAATCTGATGTTGCAGGAAAGATTGGGTTTGCGCGCAATATGGAACGCGGTGCGGAATTTTGCGCGCAATTGGTGCTTCATGTTTAGAAGGATAAAAAATGGCAAAGGCACAAGGTGCGCGAAATATTGAAGCATGGCGCGAAATATGAAGTTTCATAAAAGAGTTTTTACGCGCATGGAGGAGGTTTTACGCGCAGGAAGAGGTTTTTATGCGGAAGGTCAAAACTGCCTATAAATATGGGGTGAACCCCTCTCATTATGTAATGCTCGACACTTAGAAGAAATCCCGAGCTCTGGTGCGCGTAAATTATACGCTAAGTGAGTTGCGCGAAAAGAGGAAAAGTTTCCCGTAAAAGGAAAGTTGCGCGAAAACGTTTTTCGCGCCAAAAGGGAATTTTACGCGCAAGCCATTTGAATTGCGCGCAAGGCACCCTAAAGGCTGCGCGAAATATTTGGGGTCTTCGCACGTATTCAGTTGTGCACAAGAGAGTTCTTACCGGCTTCTGGGTAAGAAAGTGAAGATTTGTACTTCGGAGAATACATCTGTTTAATTGTAAAGAAGCACTGAAACATTGTGTTGTCCTATTTGTGCTAAGAGGGAGCACACGCACTATTGGATTGTTTTCAAAGTGCTGCACGAGTGTAAGGGTATATCCTACTCGTTGTATTCCACATCAAAGGATTGTTTTCTAGTGGATTGTGTGGTACTGGATTATTTCCGTACCATACCAAGGACGTAGCTACTCTTGTTGAGTAGTGAACCTTGTAAATCTTGTGTTCCTGTGGATGTGTGTGTTCAGCAGGGAAGAAACTCTTTAACAGGAGTCGAAGTTTGTTTCAAAAAGGGGAAACTTAAAAAGAAAAAGATATCACTGATTCACCCCCTCCCCCTCTCAGTGATACTTGGATCCTGATTGGGAACTTCACCTTTGAATTGATCTATGCCTTAATCTAATTATGAAAACTTTATGGTATCCTAATACATAATTATAATATTAAATATAAATTGATAACCCATAGTCCAGATTCTAATTCTATTATCCAACATAATAAATTATCATATCAAAAAATATATAAATTTTTTATTGTATACATTATAAACCATAAAAATCAATGATACATTTTATATTCAATATCATCAAACTACAATTATGTGATGAAATTTATGACCCATACACGTGTTTCATGACAAAAACTATTCAAATCTAATATCATTTATAGAAAACTGGAATCATTCATAATTTATAATTATATGACACAAAATCTATAATTTTCAAGGATATGACATAATAATAATATATTTTTCATAACAAATATCCTTAAGGTCACTTCAAATATTAAAAATAACTCAATTATTTTCAAATATTATGATGAATAATTAAATAAATAAATGTCTACATAAAAATATAATAGTTTATTTAGTTCATACATATGTCAAAATAGGGAAATATAAATGTAAACTAATTTAATACGATCTATCAGAAAATATTATTTCCTTTTATTTAATATTATTTTTTATTAAAATTACAAGATTATGAATCCTCATAATTACATATTTTAGATTGAGAAATATGATACAAAAAATTATTACCATTATAGTGACATAAGTCATGATAGATATAGTTATATGGAATTAAAAATGCATTTTTTAAAACAATATTGTTTGAAATAGTTCTTATTGTATTTTCTTAAATGAGGAATTATAATGTTTGTCTATTTCTCAGAGAAAACTATTTTGGTTGAAGAAAAAATATATTTTTTCTTTTATTGTATATACAATATTTATTAAGATTTCAATTTCTAAAAATAATTACTTTGTTTATGATTCTATAAGAAAATTCTATTTATCCCCATCGGATGACAGGTGGGCCTCAAAATTATATAACACCCTAGATAGGTCACATTGATTTTTGTGAACATTCACCAGATACATATTCAAGGGTTATATATCTTTTCAGTGGTTAATTCCTAATTTTCCAATTTAAAAACGAAATATAGCTCAAAAGAACACCCAAAAATCTCATTATTATTCTAATTAAAAAAAAAAATTTCCAAATTTATACTATAAATTATACCTCAATTTTAACATGTTGTTATAGACAACACCATATTGAATTACCTTCATTAGGAATCATCTCTAATTTTCTTTGTAGAGTGGATTTTCAAACTATGATATTTTTTCCACATGAAAATAAAATTTATACTATTAAATATCTTTTGGATATCACTTCACATTTACCTAATGTATCATCATCTCTTTTTTATCCACCTTACTATAGTACAGAATGTGCATTAGTATCTCTTAGAATATTTTATTGACTTCCAAATTTACATTCTCCTGGTCAATAATATAGAAGGGATTTTATCATACATGAAATGATATTGTAGGGAAAATATGTCATTTATATTATAAATCAATTTATTATAATATTCATAATATAATTTAAAAAAACCCTTTATATCTAAAATATACTAATAAACAATTACTCAAGATTCCTTTGTTTCCTAAATCAATGATGAACAAATAAATATTTCGAATATAATATTACATGTTATCCCATAGTGATATCAAAGCTTTGTAACCTTTTTTCTTCATATATTGCTTGAGAACATTTTACATTTAATAACCACATCATAATTAATAACACCATCTCATTGGTTCAGTATTCATAGCTTTTTCAAATGTTTTTTACATTTCATACTTCAAAACAATACCAGGATAAATTACAAAACTACCATAAAAGGAATCATCATGTTCATCCATTTTTGAATCATGATATATCGAATTATATATATATAGTATTGATTGAGGTATATTAAATAATTTACTTATAATGATTAAAATATATAATCAATGAATTCTATCCACAATATAGATCATCCTCTTATGAAATAATTCTATCATTGGGTGATGTGTTGTGGTCAAATTTAAAAGGGTTTCAATGTCCATCAAATTTTTTTATATAAATATACTATAATTGTGAATAATTAATTAATTAGATGATAATAGGTATCTGATGAATGAAAACAAGTTCACATACATAATTCCAAATGAATCCTTAACTATTTCTCTTAAATATGCAATAATTTAAAGACACTCATTATCCAATTTTACATAATCCATCTAGAGTAGCAGTCCTTTGATATTATCTATTATCCTTAAAAAAATTATCATCACCATATCCATCTTAATACATAAAATTATAATTTGATGATGAAATTAGGAAAGTCATATATTCTCTACAATCTCATTTAAATTTATATGACAAATAATTATATAATTTTATGAACATCCTTAGATAGTTCTAATATATGTATTTTATAATATCCTTCAGATTACTGAATAATCCAATGAAATTTGATCATTGAGAGTGATAAAGGTCCCTTCTCCACAAATATTTTATATACGAATGAAAAATATCCCATTAATTAATTTATTGCAACCAATATTTATTTTTATTCTATCAAGTAATTGAAATATTTGTAATTAGTACTTCAAATATCACTACATAGTCTAAATTATATTTTGCTTTCAAAGTCACCTAATCAATAATCATGGATCTAATGAAAATGGAATGAGATTATTTTTATTAAATTAATGATTCCAAATTTTTTAATAATTTGTATTGATTTATATCCTAATGATAAGTGATTTAACAACTTTGTATTTTACCACATAAAGGAAAAATCGGGTATTGAAAATATATTAGCTAAAAATCATACAATGATACATATAAATATGTATCTACAATTTATGAATCCTATAGTTACTCACAAAAGGGTATTATTGATACAATACACTTGTTACTGACCATTTATTATTATATTAAATGTACAAAAAATCAATTTATGGTTGTGTGATAGTATACAACATTACTCATTACTAGGACATGTAGAAACTAAATAATGAGTGATTTAATCCTTATTTTCATATAAAAAATACATCATGACACCTATTTTTATCTATAATTGTTCCATTTTTAGGAAAAGCTACATTCACCAATTTCCATTACCTCACAATGGTGTTGAGTAATTATTTTATATTATATTGAAATAACCAAATTAAAATAACTACAAAGGTAAATATATAAATGTAGATTATTGAATCTGATCGTCTAAAATTTTTGTGTGAATCTTATCAAAGGGAATGAATCATTGTAATTGGTTAGAATTATTTGGAACGATAATAATTTTATGAAATATTGAAAAATAAACAATTTGAAAATTACACTTTCTGTAATAAACTATTTGATATTAAATTGTATTTTGGTTAAATTTCAATTGATTTATTCTAAAAATATATTCATTTATATAATATTTTTATTGATATAAATATTTTTATTTTTTTATAAGTTTAATAAAAATCCTAACATTTTAAAATTTAATCAATACTATATTAATTCTTTCAATTATATAAGATAAGGGGATCAAAAATAACTTATTGTCTGTTTCAAATCAAATTCAAAAGAAAAACAAATAATAAAAGATATTTATCTAATCCAATATATCACAAAGATAACAGGATCCTCCATTATTACAATCTTATCTCTGATAAAAGCTATAGATAGGGATAACGATTAGTATCAATGTGAATGTAAATGAAAAAAATAATTCCCCAATAAAAATTATTCATTTATATTTTCTAATAATCCTAATACTGGTGGATAAACAAACATTAATATTTATGGATCACATGATATAAAGGACATGAGTCAACATTTCAAATAATAAACTATGAGATAATAAAGTCATTCGTATAAAATATAGAATGAATTAAATATTTAACGTGAGGTATAAAATCATCATTAACAATAAAATATTCAATTAAAAAATATAAATATCATTATCTCCTTCATAGTACTCTGTATAAGAGTAAGATTTATTAATAAAGATTATGATCTCAAAAAAAATATAAATAATTTTTATAGAATGGACAGTCTTTACAATGATGAAATGGAGAAGTATACAACATGATACATTTAATATATAAAATGATTTCCATTTTAATAACCTTGTGACCAAAAAATAATGTTAATGGAGTTATCCATCATTTATATTCCTATAATATTGAATCTTTAATATATCAAAACTTTTTCCATACAGTTTCTTCATCACAGTTTATTATTTAGGTAGTTTTATTCGATGTTATTAAAATTTTGAATCTGTATTACAATATAAAATTTACATTTGACATAATCATTAGTCATTAAATTTATATAGATATAAGTAATTATGTTCTCAGTTTATAATACAATGTATTCATATCACAATAATTGGGAGAGAATGTAATTGGATAAATGGTTGGGTATTTAAATAAAGAAAGGTGTATTTCATTATTAATTTCTTATCATCCGACTTGGACACCTTTGATATGGTAAAGGAAGACCTATGGGATTTATCTTTGTATTTCCCTATGGTATTACAAACATGTGACAAATATTTTTATTTTAAACCAAAATTGTCTACCATGATTTTATATTACTTATTTTATAAAGGAAAAATAATGATATCCTGAAATAATTTTTTTTTACTTTAAAGATTAAATTTTAGAATTTCGAAGGTAAATCATATATATATGGTAATTGATTAAAATAAATTTACAAACCAGATATTAATTATATAAAATATTATAATTATTTTATTATTTAAATTATTTCTTAGAACATTATGACATAATTTTTATTTAATTAAGCATGCCGATAAACAAAAACTATATATTTACTATTAAAGTAAAAATAATTAAATTTTGAAAATTTTCATAAATTTATCCTAAAATAATATCACTGTGATTATATAGAAATGATGTTTATTTAATCATAATATTTTTTTATATGAATTGTAATATTGAAATATAAAAATCATTATGTCTTATAAAAAATAATGGTTTTAATATAGAATGTAAAATATCGAACAATTTAAATATCAATTATTCATACAATTATTTTGAAACTACGGTTTTTTTATTATAATATA
This sequence comes from Viscum album, assembly GCA_963277665.1. Taxonomy (NCBI): domain Eukaryota; kingdom Viridiplantae; phylum Streptophyta; class Magnoliopsida; order Santalales; family Viscaceae; genus Viscum; species Viscum album. The sequence continues at coordinate 1,601,243,539 of OY728136.1, forward strand.
TCATTAAATTTATTAATATTCAAAATATATTAGTTTATTATAATATCAGTATCTTTTTTTAAACTAAAATTTCTTTCTGTAATATCAATTTATGAATTTTAATATTAATTTGATTAAGGAAAACTATATTTAAAAATAAATTGAGTGATGAAATAAATTTTTCTTACAATAAAATAACACATTATGTAACTAAAGCTATGAAATATTACTCCTCATAACACTCACATATGAAGTAATTGTATGGTGTGCGATGGTTATAGATTCATGTAATGGTTTAGTAAATATCACCAAACTGGTAACTTCTATTAACATGATCTTATACTTTAGGTGATTTAGATCATGCATTGATTGTTGTGGTTCATCAAAGTCATGATTAGGGTAGAATCCGTGACCTTCTATATACCACCCAAAATCCAAAAAATGGAATCATAATGCATGATTTTTCTGGTTGCGGCAATCTTTTCCCCTTTCTTCATTGTTTATCCTCTTTGATTTCTACTTTTTAATTCTAATTGTAACATTAAAATTATTATTATGACTATAGTTTCCTCCCTTCATATTGACCATTGTTTATAGTGGAACTATATTCATATAATTATTGAAACATGATGGACACATTTCGAATTATACTCACTTAATTATTAATGATATATATTTTGTTGATTAAAACATAATATACAAAATCTTTTCTCATGAATAATTTCATCCAAAATGTTTGGGTCATTACATTCTTCATCCTTATGATGTTTCGTCCCTGAAATTTCGACTCATACTCTTGGTAGAGAAATGTATTGGGTACTTGTGCCCCATTATTTCATACATTACCCATGTCTTTTTTTCATATTTATGCATCCTTAAAAACACATTAATGACGTGGGTATAAATTATATGTAGAATATTATCGTAATGGTCCAGGATATCCATCAATTAGTTATCAAAAGAGAGTTCATTTTCTTATTTTACCCTCATAAGATTTTGTACATGAGAAGGGTCATATTTGTACTTCTTCAAGAGACTCTTATGGAATACATCATGAATAAGGTATAGATTTGGAAGATGTTATTTCTGATAGACCACATATCCAGTTTGAACAAGGATTTCATAGGTTTTTATGTTACCGAGGATATGAATACCTTTAAAATCAAACTATATAACTATTTTCCAAGGTGGAATTTAAACAATTAATATAAGGACCCATACATAAACATTATATACTATAGAATAAAATTTATAATTCTAATTGAAAATCTTTTCAGGTATATAGTTTTAGATAATTAGGCCATAACTATAAAATTACTACACCAAAATTAGAAGGTCAACCCTTTTACTCAGTTTCCATTTTTTTATAAATTAGAAACTTTGGAAAAAATAGTCATGTCTATTCTCATGTTTTAGACAACAAGAATTTTTCTTTATCCCAACCTTTACCCTATTCATATTTAGGTCCTTAAAAACATTTCAATACATGGGATGAGTATAAATGTAACAGCCCGAGATTTTATGAAAAATATTCTTTTTTTATTTTTTACTAATGTCTTGTGTTATACGCTACACCAAAAGGAGCTTGCACAACACGCATCCTTGACTTGCCTTGCATTACACACAATCACAACCTTCCTCAATAGCGTGTGTGTTACGTAATCCTGAGTTTCACGAAACAATGATATGCTATTAAAATATTATTAAAACTAGCCCTTATGAATAGTAATAACCACTTTTTAAATTTTAGAAATTTTAACTCTCAAAATGGACTTCATTTTTGGATTCGGAGTATCGAATTTAGCCTAAGGTGAAATTTTGGTACATTTCGGATAACTTTCATATTCTGATGAATAGTGAAAATTACTAAATTATAATTAAAAACAACTTTTTTAATCGAAATAATTAATAGTGATAAATCATTAATTTGAGTGGTTTTAAAGTATATTTAGAATATATTTTTACAATTTAATACAATTTTGGTCATTGGATGTAATTTCACATTTAAACTAGACATAAACAAGTGTCAATCTTTTGATAGATATTGTTTCTTAAAAACACGCTATTTGTTTTAACAGCGGGATTTAATTATAAAATTAATTAATGGAACTTTTATGTTATGAATTTGGTAAAATAGACTTCATTTTTGAATTCGGAATATGAAATATAGCTTGGGATGAAATTTTGGCATTGTTCTGAAAAACATCAATTTTTGATGAATAGTGAAACTACTAAGTGGTAGGTTAAAAAACTGAATTTTGCATAAAACTTAATTTTACCGCTTCTGTGAATGGAATTTCGAAAATCCGAGAGACACGGTTAATATCAAGGACTAAAATGTGGTTCAATGAGATGAAAATAATTTTTTGGTGAATAGTAACTTTTTACTTTTTTTACCACGGTTAATAGTAAATAGGGTAACTAAGGGTAAATATGATATTAATAGTACCCTAACACATGTTCTAATTCTATTGGGCAAGTGTAATTCGACCAAAAACAAACTTAGGAATAAAATATGACCATTTAGGCCCACTTGGATTAGATTAGGACATTTATTATTAATTTATTTAAAGAAGGGTTAAAATAGTTAAAATCAAAGTTTAATAAGTAAAGCATTTTTAATATGGGGTTATACATAAGATAAATTCGACTATAAATATTCATTAGAAAGCTAAAAAGATTTCCTACATGATGGTATTTTATTTGTAATTTTTAGACATCAAATAATATAATTTATTTATGACACAAAGATGATGCAGTAATTATCTTATTAATGAAATATTGACATAATTGATAATATAAATACCAAAATAAATGTAATTTAAGACTTTTTATGAATTCCACTAATTTTATAGGTTACTATGATATATTAGTGTTGATATAATCAACTTGGTTCGAACATATAATTCTTTTATGACTTTCACAAAAATCATATATCAAATAGTGTCAAAATTGACACAAAATAGTTTTGAAATCAAATATTATATTATTAATTGTTATTTTATTCCTAAAAATCTAAGGTTCGGCCAAATGACTTAGATAAGGATATATGTATTAATAATATTCAATTTGGGGTTCTTTTGGCATGTTATAGTAAGTTTATGAACCATATAGTGAAAGAAAACAAAAAGACACGGTAAAAGTTAAATTATTTAACTTAGAGTTAAATCTAATTGATAAGGTTAAAATAATACCCTAAACTTGTCTAAATCCTATTGGTTGATAGGATTTCGACCCATCCCCACTTTAGGTTCGAAATAAGACCCTTTGAAACCATTATAAACCGATTTTGACTTTAATATAAAATAATATTTTGAGATATTCCTAAGGTGCCCCTCTCCTCCCTTATAAAAGGACACCTCCTCCCCCTCCTCCTCACACCAATTTGAGCACTCAAGCTCGACCAACCCCTGAAAAAATCTCTTCCCAACTTCCCTAGAAACATCCTAGAGGTTCTGGTCTTCCTCAAAGACCAATTTTAGTGCCCTAAGAGAAGGTCTCCAAAAGGCGCTTCAAAGAAGAGGTAATTACCGTTACCAATTCTTTCATCTTTATTTCTTCTTCCACTTCTTCTTCTTAGGTTGTTTCATTATGAAGTAATAACATAAGTATCACTCATATACTGATATGTTATTATAAGTATTAAACAAACCTATTTCACCATCTATCCATCCTACGGAAAAAGAAATCACTGCGCGTGCGTACGTACGGAATACCGTCTCCACACCGTGGTGTAATCTATTTTCCACCACCACCTTACATGGATGGGTATAATGGTGTAAAGAATAACTATACATAGTTATTACAACATCATATTGATTCTGATATATTGTATAATCCACTCCAATTCAATTCAATATTTATAGAAATGATATCATCGCTCGTGCGTACGTACGGACTACCGTCTCCACGACGCGATGAGATTCATTCTCCATGTTAACCATTTAAGAATGTTTATAATGTATATATAAGAAATAATAATGAAATATATGACATTATAAAGCTACTGGATTTATTTATATATATACATATGTATGTCATCTACTTACTTCCATTTCAAGACAATAAGGAAAGGAAAACAGCGTTCATGCGTACGTACGTACTACCGTCTCCATGAACGGTGTTTTTCATTTTATTTATCTACCTATTATATATATATATATATACTGAATATATATGATATATAAATCATATTTTATATTGTGGAAGTAAGTAAGTCATGATATAAGTAATAGTGATGTCAAGAACAACAAGTCAAAACACCTAAGATAAATGAAACGATTTTACCCAAAACGCTTCTTTAACATGGAATTTACAAAAGAACGGGTAATATAATGTCATAAGTGAACCATATATGATATCATAACAATGAATATGATTCTGGAATAAGTCAATAACATGATTTAAATCATTATACAGGAGGTTTGGACACTTACAAAGCAAGTCAGACATAAGGTAAGGGAAATATCACAATCTCATTTTTATCCGAGATTGTTTATACTTTGGTATTTACTGGGGTGTATTTTATCATCCAAATCCATGTTTCTTCAATATGTAATGTTATTTACATCCACCTACAATTTTTTAAATCCAATTCAACCCTTTGGTGAGTTTTTAGTAAAATATATGAAAGGAATCTTTTGTCGTTTTTCGTACGAGGTACATTTTGACTTTTTCGACAAAAGTACAAAGAATGTTTTTTTTTAACTTATACGGCACGAACGGATTTCTACTATTTTATAAAGACTTATTTTCATGAAGCTTCCTCTAAAATATTTCATGACTATTTTCAATAAAATCTCTTTCTTTTAAAATTTCATGATGTTTTGTGAAAAGAAATTGATTTTGAAGAAGAAAGGATATTTTCCTCAAGAATTCAATTCAAGTGTTTTATCAAAATTATTTTCCATCTAAGATAATAAAGGGTTCTGTTTCTATCCATATTTTTACATTGATTTGACTATGTTGTGATGGAATTATGTTTATGAATTCCTTTATCTTATATGAATGGTTTTATGATGTCATGTTGTTTAAGAATCCCATTTTTATTACACGGGTTATGCAATGATGTATGATTTATGATTTTGTGGCACACATAAGAATGGTATAATTATGAGATGGGTGGGACCTATATCTCCCTCCAATTCATTGGGTAAAGATTTTATATCTCATGAGATAGACATGGCTGGAATGGTAGGTTATACCGGTTCAGTGAAACAAGACTGAAACGAGGATTACTCGATTCAGAAAGGGACTTTGTCCACTAAGATAGTCTTGGCAATGAGTCTTGACTAACAAGAAATGATTCTCTATGATTATGTGTGTATTCCACAATGAGTAATGTTTTAAGTTATGATTTCATTTTCACTTCTATGATTTATCCCACGTTATGATATTATGAGCTCTTTTGCAGGTTAAGATTTCCAAAAGCTATGTTCTTATGTATATGATGTGATTGATATGTCTTTTGTTTACCCTTACTGAGCATTTGAGCTCACCCTTTTATGTTTTCTTTTCCCCAGGATATAAAGAAAGGTTTTAGGTAAAAAAAAATCGAAGATCTTTATGGGAGATGTTGAAGATCTTTCACCACGATTAGAAGTTTACGTTCCGAGTTTCAAAAGACACTAAACTATTACGATCCTTGTGTGTGTGTTTTTGTTATGTACTAAGTATTCCGCAAAAGTAATGTAAAGTCCATGTATGTCAGGCTTCGGGTCTCTACAGTTGGTATCAGAGGCAAAGGAGGTAGGAATGTATCCAATCCTTGGGAACTCTCACTTGTGAGCGTTGGACGAAGCATGGCTCTCCGCCCAAGGGCTTCATGAGGAAATGGCTGCCACTGGGGATGGTGGTGTGTCCCGCCCAGGGGGTGTAGCTGCCCATGGAGTGCCCTGATAGGTATCAACTATAGTCCACTGGAAGTAATTCCAGACCGCTACAGTTGGTATCAGAGGAAAGGTTTAGTCAACCTTTGGAAACTAGGATACGAGAACTTTAGTGAGATCCCTAGAGATATTTATAAGGTTTGTCTTGGGATGTCCCTAAGGATAAGTATAAGTATAGGATACAGTCCTAGAACTACGGTAACGATCATAGAATTTAACCTAAGATGTTAGATATTGAGGACACTCCACCTTTATTATGTTGTTTTCCCTATCAAGATTTCTGCCTCTCACACTATTTTTTTGGGTTTTAGAAAATGGCTGGAAACAAGATGATTCATGATATTGGAGGATATGATGGAAAATGGAATGATATTCTTCATAATGAAATGGGATTTGGAAGTCCAAGCATCATTATTATGCCGAATCAGCAATCTCATAATATGATCAATAAAGTAAAATTTGGTATGTTTCCTGACTCGACTAATAAGAGAAAGATGGAGTTCCATGATGATCATAGAGGAAAGAAAGTTCAATTTCCCCTATGTAAATCATGTGGGAAGAGGCATCACGGAGAATGTTTCAAGGGAAATGGAAGATTCTTTGGGTGTGGAAAAGAAGGACACAAAGCAAGTAAGTTCAAAGGAAAAGGGTCGGTTAACACCATGGATGAGGATAATGGTATTGCTACGACATCAAAAATGGTTAAGTGTTTTAAATGTGGAATGTATGGGCATTATGCAAACAAATGCCCTAATGGAAAGACTCATGAAGAGAATCAGTATGGTCATATGGGTAGTATTTATGTGGATGATGATGAAGAGACTACAAATGATATGTGAGATGAAAGAATTTTTGAAGCTCGGTCAATGGTTTGAGAATGTAGTGGAATGATTACATGTTTATCATGTGTAATTTTGGAATAAAGAGACATCTATGGATTGTTACACTGTTGTCTTTCCTTGTGTTTTGAAAGTGTATGATTAATGTTACCAGTATCCATGAAAGGTTATTCAGATATTTTTGGAATGTAGATGATATGCGCATAATGAAGGGATAAGGAGAAAATTAAATGTTTGATAGTATTCATGAGCTCATGATTGATATAAGGACTAAGTGATATCATGGTTTGAGTATATAGAATTTTGAGGATTTTGGTATGTGGAAAGTGTTAACTTTTAACTGCACTCATGTTTTCACTAAGGTATTCAAGAGAAGACACGATTAAGGACTTTGGATGTTTGGAATGTGACCAACAAGACATATCTTATGATATGTGGGGATCAACGACAGTATTAAATCTCTGGTAATCGATGTCACTATATTATGAGAGTGGACTGCAGTATTATGTATAAGCCTAAAGATTAGACTGGATTATGTTGGACATAAGTTAGTATTGTTTAAGGATAGAAGATCTTCGATGGGATGTTATAGTAACGTAGTTTTAGAAAAAGGGACAACCTGCAGGACGGGCGACATCCCATCGCTTCGGACAAGGCTGTAGGAATCGAACCCACAACCGAAGTGCGACTGGCCTTTATCGCCTACCACTGGCCTACAGGAAGTCCCTGTTTAGTAGAAACTAGTTTTATTATATTAAGCAGCATGATAAATGAAGTATAAGTCCATTTTAGGAACCATATATGATTAATATCACTATAGAATGACTTATGTATATTTAATAACTTTTGCAAACCTTTTGTTTGAGACAGATGGAATGAACAGTCATTCTATCACATGATCTGCTAACACTTCACAAATAACAAATTCAACTTCATTTATTTAAGAGATGAAGTAGAAATTGTTCAAGGCACGAACAAAAGTGAGATTGTACCAAAATAAAGTAAGTATTTATTTTAAGCAAATTTTCAACTTTAGGGAAATGATCTTGAAAACCAAAAATGTTGTCCTAGTGATCTTATACCTGATGAATCAGATGGTACCTTATATCATCACAAATCTATGGATTTTTGATTACTGGCTTTTCCATAGCCATGTTCTCTACCACTCTCCATCAGAACATGATGGTTAGATTTCTCTTCTATATCCATATTTTCACCTATGTGGAAACCCAGTGATTAGTTTATTTGGGTAATCGTTACATTTCATACTTTAGTTTTTAAAGCCAAGTTTTGGTATTCCCTTTTACGATGTGGGTTTCTATTAAAGAAACTTTCGAATAGTAAACCATTTATAACCCCGACGAATTTCGAGGGCGAAATTCATTTTAAGGGGGGTAGAATGTAACAGCCCGAGATTTTATGAAAAATATTTTTTTTTTATTTTTTACTAATGTCTTGTGTTATACGCTACACCAAAAGGAGCTTGCACAACACGCATCCTTGACTTGCCTTGCATTACACGCAATCACAACCTTCCTCGATAGCGTGTGTGGTACGTAATCCTGAGTTTCACGAAACAATGATATGCTATTAAAATATTATTAAAACTAGCCGTTATGAATAGTAATAACCACTTTTTAAATTTTAGAAATTTTAACTCTTAAAATGGACTTCATTTTTGGATTCGGAGTATCGAATTTAGCCTAAGGTAAAATTTTGGTACATTTCGGATAACTTTCATATTCTGATGAATAGTGAAAATTACTAAATTATAATTAAAAACAACTTTTTTAATCGAAATAATTAATAGTGATAAATCATTAATTTGAGTGGTTTTAAAGTATATTTAGAATATATTTTTACAATTTAATACAATTTTGGTCATTGGATGTAATTTCACATTTAAACTAGACATAAACAAGTGTCAATCTTTTGATAGATATTGATTCTTAAAAACACGCTATTTGTTTTAACAGCGGGATTTAATTATAAAATTAATTAATGGAAGTTTTATGTTATGAATTTGGTAAAATAGACTTCATTTTTGAATTCGGAATATGAAATATAGCTTGGGATGAAATTTTGGCATTGTTCTGAAAAACATCAATTTTTGATGAATAGTGAAACTACTAAGTGGTAGGTTAAAAATCTGAATTTTGCATAAAACTTAATTTTACCGCTTCTGTGAATGGAATTTCGAAAATCCGAGAGGCACGGTTAATATCAAGGACTAAAATGTGGTTCAATGAGATGAAAATAATTTTTTGTTGAATAGTAACTTTTTACTTTTTTTACCACGGTTAATAGTAAATAGGGTAACTAAGGGTAAATATGATATTAATATTACCCTAAAACATGTCCTAATTCTATTGGACAAGTGTAATTCGACCAAAAACAAACTTAGGAATAAAATATGACCATTTAGGCCCACTTGGATTAGATTAGGACATTTATTATTAATTTATTTAAAGAAGGGTTAAAATAGTTAATATCAAAGTTTAATAAGTAAAGCATTTTTAATATGGGGTTATACGTAAGATAAATTCTACTATAAATATTCATTAGAAAGATAAAAAGATTTCCTACATGATGGTATTTTATTTGTAATTTTTAGACATCAAATAATATAATTTATGTATGACACAAAGATGATGCAGTAATTATCTTATTAATGAAATATTGACATAATTGATAATATAAATACCAAAATAAATGTAATTTAAGACTTTTTATGAATTCCACTAATTTTCTAGGTTACTATGATATATTAGTGTTGATTTAATCAACTTGGTTCGAACATATAATTCTGTTATGACTTTCACAAAAATCATATATCAAATAGTGTCAAAATTGACACAAAATAGTTTTTAAATCAAATATTATATTATTAATTGTTATTTTATTCCTAAAAATCTAAGGTTAGGCCACATGACTTCGATAAGGATATATGTATTAATAATATACAATTTGGGGTTCTTTTGGCATGTTATAGTAAGTTTATTAACCATATAGTGAAAGAAAACAAAAAGACACGGTAAAAGTTAAATTATTTAACTTAGAGTTGAATCTAATTGATAAGGTTAAAATATTACCCTAAACTTGTCTAAATCCTATTGGTTGATAGGATTTCGACCCATCCCCACTTTAGCTTCGAAATAAGACCCTTTGGAACCATTATAAACTGATTTTGACTTTAATATAAAATAATATTTTGAGATATTCCTAAGGTGCCCCTCTCCTCCCTTATAAAAGGACACCTCCTCCCCCTCCTCCTCACACCAATTTGAGCACTCAAGCTCGACCAACCCCTGCCAAAATCTCTTCTCCACTTCCCTAGAAACATCCTAGAGGTTCTGGTCTTCCTCAAAGACCAATTTTAGTGCCCTAAGAGGAGGTCTCCAAAAGGCGCTTCAAAGAAGAGGTAATTACCGTTACCAATTCGTTCATCTTTATTTCTTCTTCCACTTCTTCTTCTTAGGTTGTTTCATTATGAAGTAATAACATCAGTATCACTAATATACTGATATGTTATTATAAGTATGAAACAAACCTATTTCACCATCTATCCATCCTACGGAAAAAGAAATCACTGCGCGTGCGTACGTACGGAATACCGTCTCCACGCCGTGGTGTAATCTATTTTCCACCACCACCTTACATGGATGGGTATAATGGTGTAAAGAATAACTATACATAGTTATTACAACATCATATTGATTCTGATATATTGTATAATCCACTCCAATTCAATTAAATATTTATAGAAATGATATCATCGCTCGTGCGTACGTACGGACTACCGTCTCCACGACGCGATGAGATTCATTCTCCATGTTAACCATTTAAGAATGATTATAATGTATATATAAGAAATAATAATGAAATATATGACATTATAAAGCTACTGGATTTATGTATATATATACATATGTATGTCATCTACTTACTTCCATTTCAAGACAATAAGGAAAGGAAAACAGCGTTCATGCGTACGTACGGACTACCGTCTCCATGAACGGTGTTTTTCATTTTATTTATCTACCTATTATATATATATATATACTGAATATATATGATATATAAATCATATTTTATATTCTGGAAGTAAGTAAATCATGATATAAGTAATAGTGATGTCAAGAACAACAAGTCAAAACACCTAAGATAAATGAAACGATTTTACCCAAAACGCTTCTTTAACATGGAATTTACAAAAGAACGGGTAATATAATGTCATAAGTGAACCATATATGATATCATAACAATGAATATGATTCTGGAATAAGTCAATAACATGATTTAAATCATTATACAGGAGGTTTGGACACTTACAAAGCAAGTCGGACATAAGGTAAGGGAAATATCACAATCTCATTTTTATCCGAGATTGTTTATACTTTGGTATTTACTGGGGTGTATTTTATCATCCAAATCCATGTTTCTTCAATATGTAATGTTATTTACATACACCTACAATTTTTTAAATCCAATTCAACCCTTTGGTGAGTTTTTAGTAAAATATATGAAAGGAATCTTTTGTCGTTTTTCGTACGAGGTACATTTTGACTTTTTCGACAAAAGTACAAAGAATGTTTTTTTAACTTATACGGCACGAACGGATTTCTACTGTTTTATAAAGACTTATTTTCATGAAGCTTACTCTAAAATATTTCATGACTATTTTCAATAAAATCTCTTTCTTTTAAAATTTCATGATGTTTTGTGAAAAGAAATTGATTTTGAAGAAGAAAGGATATTTTCCTCAAGAATTCAAATCAAGTGTTTTATCAAAATTATTTTCCATCTAAGATAATAAAGTGTTCAGTTTCTATCCATATTTTTACATTGATTTGACTATGTTGTGATGGAATTATGTTTATGAATTCCTTTATCTTATATGAATGGTTTTATGATGTCATGTTGTTTAAGAATCCCATTTTTATTACACGGGTTATGCAATGATGTATGATTTATGATTTTGTAGAACACATAAGAATGGTATCATTATGAGATGGGTGGGACCTATATCTCCCTCCAATGTATTGGGTAAAGATTTTATATCTCATGAGATAGACATGGCTGGAATGGTAGGTTATACCGGTTCAGTGAAACAGGACTGAAACGAGGATTACTCGATTCAGAAAGGGACTTTGTCCACTAAGATAGTCTTGGCAATGAGTCTTGACTAACAAGAAATGATTATCTATGATTATGTGTGTATGCCACAATGAGTAATGTTTTAAGTTATGATTTCATTTTCACTTCTATGATTTATCCCACGTTATGATATTATGAGCTCTTTTGCAGGTTAAGATTTCCAAAAGCTATGTTCTTATGTATATGATGTGATTGATATGTCTTTTGTTTACCCTTACTGAGCATTTGAGCTCACCCTTTTATGTTTTCTTTTCCCCAGGATATAAAGAAAGGTTTTAGGTTAAAAAAAAGGGAAGATCTTTATGGGAGATGTTGAAGATCTTTCACCACGATTAGAAGTTTACGTTCCGAGTTTCCAAAGACACTAAACTATTACGATCCTTGTGTGTGTGTTTTTGTTATGTACTAAGTATTCCGCAAAAGTAATGTAATGTCCATGTACGTCAGGCTTCAGGTCTATACAATAAAAACCTCAGTAACGATTATAAAACAAAGAATGAAAACATTAGTTCATCATCCAATAAATAACCTAATCTCTTTAACATACCTAATGAAATTATATTATATATTAATAAAAAAATATAAAATATAAATCAAGGAGGTAAATTATGGAATTCATAAAATACATACATTTTAGCTATCACAGCTACATAAGGAGTTACGTTGGAATACCCATCACAGTATATTCCATAAATCACATAGAAGAAACATTAACATTTACCTCAGTCATATTACCAAATGCATTGGAGGGATATCTCGGGCTCACCCACTCTAGGATTTTTATAGAACCACCCGTATACAGAAATAATGCCCAATAACCATAATATAATCTTAACAAATAACACCATCATAAATAAATGATAACATTTCCACATTCTAATTGAAATATATAAAATTAGGATATTGAAATAAACAATGGTTTATCAAACAATTTTCAAAACCATTTAAAACATTTAATAAAGATATTATTGAACCAAAGTGTCTCATACCACATTGAACGTTTTAATTGAATAATAATTCGATAACACTAGGGTCTATATAAATAAATTATAAATACTATTTTGAAAACATGTACATTAATGAGAAAATTTATGAAGAATAAATATTTAAAACACCTAATATTATATTTTACTTGAAGAGTTTTTAACTAATTTAGAGATTCTTGAATAAATATAATTGAGGAATAACATTATTCATAACATTATAATATCATAAAAATAAATAAATTGAAGATATAATATTCCTAATGATAGTATATACACTATATAAGAGTGAATCAGTTCATAACATCAATGAAGTCTCAATGGATTGTAAATTGAGATGAAATCCTTTAAAAAATGTATCCTTAGATAAAGGATAAATCAATTAAATAATAGTGAACAAAAAATTTAAATAGAGTCAATATGATTGGATATTCAGTGTAAATCAATAAGAGAACATTCCCACAAATTTTTGTAAAAACAACTCTAATGACTTGGATGTTTAACTCAATGAATGGAAATTGAGATAAAATTACTCTTATCAAGTACATATCAATGACTTGAGAATATATCAATTGATTGATTAATTGCATCAAAATAATATCCAAAAAAGAAGATTATATATTAAAACATAAATAAATAAACAGTGATTACACACATAATCATAGCCTGATATAATTAAGAATTATAATACTATCCCATGGAATGGAAATTTGGTAAAAAAGATCCCTTACAGATTTGGTAACTTTGGAAACATACACAACATAAAAGTAGGATCATTAAATGAAGATGTAAATACCCAGAAATTAATTTCTATTACAAATATTAAATTCTCATTGATAGTGTATAGACCACACAAAAGGAAATAATGGAAAATATAGCATGAATCTAAATAGAATAAAAATAGAGATGAAAACAACATACAATGATATAATCAATCGAGTCGTATAAACAAAATTAATAACCACCAAATGAATATATAAATAACATGAATATAAATAGAATAATGATAATATATATAAAACGTCAGTACTCAATAAACCACATGCAATAAATAAGTGGTGAAAAATATAAATCTCATGGAATTAAAAGTGAGATAGAAAACCTCTTACCTTGTGCCCGACATGACCAGTTCATCATTTTTTCTCCTGAATAATAAACTAATGTTTATTTAAACATTCTTAAGAAACATTTAAATGTTTAATATTCCTTTCATATCACTTATAACCATGTTATATGCATTATGTAATCATTTATGTTAATATCGGTAGTTTTTTCAATATTTGGTACTTGAGTAAAAAATGAACTTCTTATATTTACTTATTTTCTATGTGGTCTAATGTCCATAATATCTATAATTATATTAATTATTTAGTTATAATATATAATATATATATCTAGTATATAAATTTATTTACAATAGTACATTACATTTAGAGGTAATAAATGAAATGCACTATTCATAGAGACGAAATGATATACCTACGCATAAACACTACATCCATTTTTATTTGGTAGTATAAATGAATTAACACATAATGATACATAGGTATATTGTAATTTCAATTTAATATCTTATATTATATCATTAACTCCATCCTTTATATGTCACAGATATTGCATAAACATGGCATATTACGTTGAGGGGGTGGTAGTCCGTACTTTGTCAAATGAAATTTTCGAGATAACCCATAATGGAAACCCTAATTTTATGTATTAAATGGGAAATACAGAAGCAAAATAATAAAAATTATATATATAATATATATATACATTTACATCATAATGGCCATGTGATGACCCAGACCCCCCTTGGTCCCTTCCTTTGCCAAAATCTGGATCCTTAAGGGGTGTCGATCGGTGCGACCGATCGTTGAGATTGACCAGTGTGACTGATCGGCAGAACCGGCCGACGTCACCCGGCCTTGCCAAGTTGTTCCAGTAGCGCTCCTTTTTCGTAAATAAGGTTTTAAACCATTTTCAGCCTCGTTAGAAAAAATGTCTTAAAGACCCGAAACACGCACAAGAGTTTTAATTAAATACTGAATCAACTCATGAGACGGTTTAAACCACCCAACACCTTTAATGATGAGTCAAGCCGCGTGGTCAACCCACAACTTCCACGTCTTACGCGGTTCAACGTTTTTATCTCATCTGTCCCGGGCTATTATAAATTAAGGGTTAGGTCGTGGTTTCTCCCTTCCTCGATCGTGGCTCTTCTGGTGCATCGGGCGTGCCGCGTCGTTATCCGTGAAGTTCCGCCAGCCCCCCTGACCTAAGCGTTAGTCATCTATCAGCAAGTAGGGAATTTATGTCGTCTCTCACTTTTGTGTATCATGCGGGGTGGGTGTTATTTTGTTCCTATGGAATTGGTTGAACCAAACCTTAATGAAGATAATAAACGAAGTTCTAAAGAAAGAAGGGGAAGGGGTTGTGATCGTTGTTTATGCTTTATCTTGTGATCATCCTTTTTAGTTGAGCTGGTTTATGTTTTTCTGAAAATTGAGGCCGTTGGTGGTCGTTGTATGTGCACTGATGAATCCTCTCATGATGTTTTAAATGGGTTGCTGAAGTTGTGAACTCCCGCTGTGAAATTGGTTAATCACGTATACACGGCTGAATAAGTTGGAAGCACCAGGATAAACCCTACTATGTTAACTCTAGGTTAGAATGCACAGGTTTGAAATGATGGAGCGTGTTATGTCTTTTAAATCTGAAATTACCCGGTGGTTGTGTGAAATTGGGGATGGGATTCCCTGTTGGTATGGTTTCGGTGGTTGTGAGTTTGAGACCAGGTGGGTACTCGTTGATATCACAAATTGGGGAGAGATCCTCTGTTGACAGAACCGGGTGTGAGTGTTTTGGTTGATCCTTGTTTTTGATGCTTTCCTTGGTTATGCTTATGGTAGTTGCCCAGTAGTGCTTAAAAACTAATTGAACATTTTGACTGAACGTGAAACAAGAATGGGACAAATGGTTCTTTTTGTGGGCAAGGGTCGTGAACTGTGACTCGGATGCAGTGGTGTTGTGTTCTGTAGGTTGGCTAGGAAAACCTAAGCTTTGGGTGAGTGTTTGTTACCTATATCTATACTTGTAGCTTTGTGTTTCTTATTCTCACCCCACCCAAGTTGAGCACTCAGTGCCGAACACCCCCATTTATGGGGGAAGGGTGTTTTTCCCAACACTATTCTTAGTGGATGGTTATTAGCTCCTTCTCTGCTCCCTTTCCCGGATAGCCCAAGTATCTTCGGGCAGGCTATGATGGCCTGAGGTCCATTATTAGCCCAAGAACATTCGGGAAGGGTAGTACTGTGGTTGACCAGGTCCGTGCGGCAGGTGGTTTCCCAAGTGTCTTCGGGATGAGGCCCAGGTGTCTTCGGGCGTGGTTACGTGAGACAGTTGAGGCCCAGGTGTGTGCGGGCGGGTTTTCAACACTGGGACTACGTGCGGTTGAGGCCCAGGTGTGTGCGGGCGTGATTTCGGCAGTGGGACGGCGTGTGGTTGTGGCCCAGGTGTGTGCGGGCGGGTTTTCAGCAGTGGGACTACGTACAGTTGAGGCCCAGGTGTGTGCGGGCGGGATTTCGGCAGTGGGACTGCGGTGAGAATGGCGGGATTGGTCCGATGCGTAGGATGTCTCAATAACCAGTGGGAAAGTGGCGCGGGGTACCCAAACAACGATGTGCTTTGACTATATATATTACTTGACTTGCGTTATTTGGGGAGCGTGCCTTGGTGAGGCCTGGGGTGGTTAGTTTACCTTGAATATGTGTTTGGTTTGCTCCTTTCTCACGGGACTTTAGCACGTTTCCCCCACTTGTGCACGAGAGTCTTGGTTTTCCCTACTGAGTGTACTTGTATTCTCACCCTACGTTTTCTTTCAGGTTTCCAGGAGGACTACCAGGGCTGTGCGGGACCCTACTAGTCGGACAGTTGGAGTTGTTTCTGTTGTCGTACCTTTGTTTTCTTTTGGTATTGTACTTTGAGCCTCTTTTTGTACTTGCACCTTGTTGTAAACTGTTTAAACATGCATGGGGGCTTTGTTCGGTTTATTTCTTTACACTTGTTTCTTTTCCTTTTTGGGTGGTTGACTTATCCTATTTTCCGATCCTAAATAATAAAAAGGTTAATGGCTCCCATTCTTGTGAAAACTCATACCCTTGGTGCTAGTCGCCACCCCGAGGCCTACTGGAGGCGAGACTCGGGGGTCATTATCTCTCCTACAACTTAATGAAGGAAGGGCCCGGCAATCTGCTGACCCTTCCCTCCTTTTGGTGAAGGCGGGTCGTGACAGAATGGTATCAGAGCGGCGGCAGGTTTGAGAGGTAGGATGGAGTCTGGAGTTAGGCATAGTGAGGATTGCATGGGATGGTAAGGCAACAACATTTGGTGACCTTGGTGCGTGAATTAGGCCAGGGAAGACCGGCTAGGACACGGGATTTTAGGGCCCCCGTGATCCGATGCAAGGACTCTGGGCCTACCGAACGACCAAGTGAGACCACACTGATTGCAGGGTAGAGACCCTAGGAAAGGTACATGCATCATAAATGACTTGTGTTCTTATGTTTCCGGGATATTTTGGGAATTAAGAATAAATTTAAAATTTAAGAAGTTTTTTTCTTTTAGTATGCACTACTTGGCCTTAGGAATTCCTTTTTTACCTTGGAGCTATGGCACCTGGGAGGCGACCACGTGTGGTACAGGCGATCGAGGCCCCGGAGACTACTTTAGCCGATCGGCAGAGAGCTGATCGAGAGGAAGAGGGAGACCAGTGGAAAAAGACTCTTTGGGCATTCCAGCGACAGGCCCTCGAGAAGTATGAGGGCAGCACCTCCGATATGAAGACGGAAGGCTGGCTAGAGGATCTAGTTATAGCCTTAGGCCTGATTCAGGCCCCGACCGAGTACTGGGTTCCTCTGGCTGTTAGCCCGATGCGAGGAGCGGCACGTCATTGGTGGATGCTTCACCTAGGGAATAGGAAAGAATCTGAGGTTTCTTGGGCGGATTTTGGGAAGGAGTTCCGGGCGGAGTTCCTCTCCTCGACAATGAAGGCGGAGAAGAGGAAGGAGCTACTCTCCCTCCAGCAGGGGATTATGTCCGTGAGGGAACTTGGAATCATGTTCAAGGACCTCCTACGTTTTGCTCCGGACCTCTTTCCCGATGAGGAGTCTCAGGAAAGACGTTTGTAGGAGGCGCTCCGACCCTCCCTCCAGTATGTCGTTACCCCCTTTACCATTCCGACATACTTAGAGTTCCAGAAGAAGGCCTAAGTGGTGGAAAGGATGCATGCTCTGGGCGGAGTGTCACGAGAAGGGATCCAGCTAGGACCATCGAAGGTGAAGGCCGTCAGCTCCAGACCTCCAGCATCGAGACCCTCCAGGTTCCGACCCACAGGGAGCAGACCGCAGCAGTTTCAGTTTCGATCCCCTGGACCACGTTCTTTTCCTTCAGGCTCGGGACCACGGTGCTTCATCTGCGGGGGCCCTGGACATCTCCGGAGTCAGTGCCCCGATCAGGTGCAGTACAGCAGTGGCAGTCATCCCCCGCATCCGCCGCAATAGCAGTTTCCAGCCAGACCCTTCCAGCAGCAGCAGCAGGGACAGTGAGCTCCCGCTCCTCCGCAGGCAGACATAGGAGGAGGAGGCCGACCTCAGGGCGCTCCCCAGGGACCTCGACCAGTGCGTCGTCGGGGAGGTGGCCGACAACCGAGGGGCAGGGGAGCTGGGCGTGGACAGTTACACGCCACAGAGGCAACAGTTCCAATAGGGCCAGAGGTTGTTCGAGGTACGATCAATGTGTTTAGTACTCATGCTTATGCATTGTTCGATACCGGAGCTTCGCACTCCTTTGTTGCACCCAGTCTACCCCGTGCCTTGGGTCTGGATGCCGAGAGAATTCCAGTGCCCCTGGTGTTGAGCACACCAGTTGGAGGTCAGACCGACTTGCTGTTCGTTTTTCGGGGATGTAGACTGATGTTAGGGCCACATCAGTCAGTTAGGGATATCCTTCTGCTACAGATTCAGCCATACGATGTCATCCTAGGCATCGACTGGCTATTTTCTGTATGCGCCGTCATTGAATGTTTCCAAAGGAGAGTATTGTTCTCAGGTCTGGACGGCCAGCGTGTTACCTTCACTGGCGAGCGGAGCAGTCCGAAGGGAAACAAGAAGGAGGAAACTCTCCTCTCCTTGTTGACTGAGCTGACAGTGGAATCAGTAGATGCTGAGATGGTGGAAGTGCCAGAGATCGTCAGCGAGTTTATGGACATCTTTCCTGAGGAGGTGACGACTCTACCCCCTCGACGCGATATCGAGTTCGGGATAGACCTACAACCCGACGCTCGCCCGATCTCGATGGCTCCTTATCGGATGGCACCTTCAGAGCTACGAGAGTTGCGGATACAGATTGACGATCTGATGAAAAGGGGTTATGTCCGTCCGAGTGCGTCACCATGGGGCGCTCCAGTCTTGTTTGCAAGAAAGGCGGATGGTGGCCCCAGGTTGTGCATCGACTACAGGAGGCTGAATCAGGTAACGATCAAGAATCGCTACCCTCTTCCTAGGATAGATGATCTTTTTGACCAACTGAAGGGGGAAGGATGGTTCTCTAAGATCGACCTGCGGTCCGGATACCACCAGCTGAGGGTGAAGGATAGAGACGTCCCGAAGATGGCATTCAGGTGCAGGTATGGGCACTTCGAGTTCGTGGTCATGCCCTTTGGTGTTACGAACGCCCCAGCCGTGCTCATGGGGCTTATGAACTCCATCTTCCGGGAGTACCTGGATCAATTTGTGGTGGTATTCATCGATGATATCCTGATCTATTAAAGGTCAGAAAAGGACCATGCAGAGCACCTGAGGACAGTTTTGGAAGTCCTCCGACAACACCAGCTCTATGGGAAGTTGTCAAATTGCAAGTTCTGGACACGAGAAGTGCACTTCCTCGGGCACGTAGTGTCTGAGTAGGGGCTAGCAGTCGACCCATCAAAGGTTTAGGAAGTTGTTTCTTGGGAAGCACCCAAGAATGTAGAAGATTTCCGGAGTTTCCTCGGACTGGCAGGTTACTACCGGAGATTCGTACCCAACTTCTCCCGAGTAGCATCCCCTTTGACGGCTTTGACCAAGAAGGACCAGGTTTTCGTGTGGAGCGAGCAATGCGAGTCATCCTTCAGCTACCTAAAATAAAATCTGGTTAGTGCCCCAGTGTTGAGATTACCAGAAGAGGGGATGGCCTATGAGGTATTTTGTGATGCTTCAGGACAGGGCCTGGGATGCGTGTTGATTCAACAATGAGGGGTGATCTCTTACGGGTCCAGGCAGCTACGCCTCCATGAGCGAAACTACGCCACCCATGACTTGGAGCTTTCGGCGGTCGTTTTTGCGCTAAAGTTATGGCGGCACTACCTCATCGGGGAATGCTTTGTGGTCGTCATAGATCACGGAAGCTTAAAGTATATCTTCTCCCAGTGGGACTTGAACTTGCGAAAGCGGAGATGGGTGGAGTTCCTCCAGGACTACGACTTTGAAATCTCTTATAATGAAGGCAAGGGAAATGTGGTGGCCGATGCCTTGAGCAGGAGGACGCAGATAGATGCGGTCCGAGAGTCGGTAAATGCCTGGAAGGCAATGGAGGAGTTGGCTGCCTTACACCTGGATGCGAAGATGGATAGTGGCAGAGGCTGCCTGTATCAGATGATAGTGCAGTCATCTCTGTTTCGACAAGTGGAGGAGTCTCAGTGGGGAGACCCTGAGTGCGAAGTGATGCGTGATCGGGTTGACTAGAGCGATGCTCCAAGAGAATGGACAGAGGATAGTCAGCACCAGATGCTTTTCCAGAAAAGGTTGTTTGTTCCAAGAGTGATGCGTGGCAAGGTTCTCAGTGAGTTCCACAACTCACCCCTGGCGGTGCACCCAGGTGTTACCAAGATGTACCAGGGGATGAAAAGGCAGTTCTGGTGGCCCGGAGTTAAGCGAGCGGTGGAAATATTTGTGGCTAAATGCTTAGTATGTCAGCAAGTGAAGGCTGAACACCGGGTTCCAGGCGGCCTACTGCAGCCTTTAGCTGTTCCCGAGTGGAATTGGGACGACATCTCAATGGATTTCATCACAGGACTACCCAAGGTCCAAGGAGGGTGCGACGCCATCTGGGTGGTGGTGGACAGGTTGACGAAATCGTCTCACTTTTTGGCAATCAGGGAGTCAAGTACTGTGGATGCTTTGGCACGAAAGTATGTGAATGAGGTGGTGCAGTTGCATGGAGTTCCGAGGTCTATAGTCTTGTATAGGGATGCACGGTTTACCTCGCGAATCTGGAGAGGATTGCAGCATGCGTTCGGCACCCAGTTACACCTTAGCACTGCATTCCATCCCCAGAAAGATGGAAAAACGGAGTGCACCATCCAGACGTTGCAGGATATGCTACGGGCATGTGTTCTGGACTCAGGAGAGTCATGGGTGTGATACATGCCTCTAGTAGAGTTTTCCTACAATAATATCTACCACTCTACCATCGGTATGGCCCCGTTTGAGGTTTTGTATGGGAGGCCATTCAGTTCACCTGTGTGTTGGACCGAAGTAGGAGAGGCAGGCATCCTTGGCCCGGAGGTGGTGCATGACACGACAGTGAAGATTCAGCTCATACGGGAAAGGATGAAGGCGGCCCAGGACCGACAGAAGTCGTATGCTGATACCAGGAGAAGGCCCTTGTAGTTTGAGGTTGGGGACCACGTGTTCTTGAAGGTCTCCCCGCGGCGTGGGCAACAGAGGTTCGGCAAGGGGGTAAGCTTTCCCCCAGATTCGTCGGACCCTTCGAAGTGTTGCGGCGGGTCGGCAAAGTGGCTTATCAGCTAGCGTTACCTCCGCCGCTGCTAAGGATACATGATGTCTTTCATGTATCCCAGCTCCGTCGTTATCTGCACGATGATTCACACGTCCTTGATTGGGATGAACTGGACATCGAGGACGACGTAACCTTTGTGAAAAAACCAGTGATGATCGAGGATCGCAAGGAGAAGGTGCTTCGTGGGCGATCCATTCCCTTGGTTCGTGTGTTGTGGATACATGGAGGGCTCGAAGAGAGTACGTGGTAGAGGGAAGCACAGATGCGTGCCCAATACCCCGGGTTGTTTTGAGCTTTGTTCCTTTTGTACCTATTGTGGTAGAACGTTTGACTTCTGGCTATGAAATGTACTAGTTTATTTCCTCTGTTGTGTGTGAAAATCCTCGGCTAAAGGGAAGAGGGAACCCGACCCCTAATCAAGACGCATTAAGGTGGATGCGATTAAACCCGTGTGGGCGAGTCAGTGCCGCCCAAAGCGGATAATATATTGACATGGGGGAGGAAAACTCCCCAAACCCACATGACCAGGCGGTTTGGCGTGGTATGTTTCTTGGTTCATGATAGGGGAGTGTTTTCAGTTAGCAGGGGTCCACTCTTAAGAGGTATCTTTCGAAGATGGTTGTTCGGACCCTCTCTTTCCTTCTGGTTTGTTGTGATTCTCGAGGACGAGAATCGCTTAAGAGGTATCTAATGTGATGACCCAGACCTCCCTTGGTCCCTTCCTTTGCCAAAATCCGGATCCTTAAGGGGTGCCGATCGGTGCGACCGATCGGTGAGACAGATCGGTGAGACCGACTGGTACGACCGATCGGTGAGACCGACCGGTGTGACTGATTGGCGGAACCGGCAGACGTCACCCGGCCTTGCCAAGTTGTTCCAGTAGCGCTCATTTTTCGCAAATAAGATTTTAAACCCTTTTCTTCCTCGTTAAAAAAAATGTCTTATAGACCCGAAACGCGCACAAAAGTTTTAATTAAATACTGAATCAACTCATGAGTCGGTTTAAACCACCCAGCACCTTTAATGATGAGTCAAGCCGCGTGGTCAACCCACGACTTCCACGTCATATGCGGTTCAGCGTTTTTATCTCAACCGTCCCGGGCTCTTATAAATTAAGGGGTAGTCCGTGGTTTCTCCCTTCCTCGATCGTGGCTCTTTTGGTGCATCGGGTGCGCCGCGTCGTTATCCATGAAGTTCTGCCTCCCCCCCTGACCTAAGCAATAGTCGTCTATCAGCATGTAAGGAATTAATCTCGTCTCTCACTTTTGTGTATCATGCGGGGTGGGCGTTATTTTGTTCCTATGGAATTGGTTGAACCAAACCTTAATGGAGATAATAAACGAAGTTCTAAAGAAAGAAGGGGAAGTGGTTGTGATCGTTGTTTATGCTTTATCTTGTGATCATCCTTTTTAGTTGTGCTGGTTTATGTTTTTCTGAAAATTGAGGCAGTTGGTGGATGTTGTATGTGCACTGATGAATCCCCTCGTGATGTTTTAAATGGGTTGATGAAGTTGTGAACTCCTGCTGTGAAATTGGTTAATCACCTATACCCGGCTGAATAAGTTGGAAGCACCAGGATAAACCCTACTATGTTAACTCTAGGTTAGAACGCACAGGTTTGAAATCATGGAGTGTGTTAAGTCTTTTAAATATGAAATTACCCAGTGGTTGTGTGAAATTGGGGATGGGATTCCCATGTTGGTATGGTTTCGGTGGTTGTGAGTTTGAGACTGGGAGGGTAGTCGTTGATATCACAAATTGGGGAGAGATCCTCTGTTGACAGAACCGGGTGTGAGTGTTTTGGTTGATCCTTGTTTTTGATGCTTTCCTTGGTTATGCTTATGGTAGTTTCCCAGTAGTTCTTAAAAACTAATTGAACATTTTGACTGAACGTGAAACAAGAATGGGACAAATGGTTTTTTTTGTGGGCAAGGGTCGTGAACTGTGACTCGGATGCAGTGGTGTTGTGTTCTGTAGGTTGGCTAAGAAAACCTAAGCTTTGGGTGAGTGTTTGTTACCTATATCTATACTTGTAGCTTTGTGTTTCTTATTTGCGCCCCACCCAAGTTGAGCACTCAGTGCCGAACACCCCCATTTGTGGGGGAAGGGTGTATTTCCCAACACTATTCTTAGTGGCTGGTTATTAGCTCCTTCTCTGATCCTTTTCCCAAATAGCCCAAGTATCTTCGGGCAGGCTATGATGGCCTGAGGTCCATTATTAGCCCAAGAACCTTCGGG
This sequence comes from Viscum album, assembly GCA_963277665.1. NCBI lineage: Eukaryota > Viridiplantae > Streptophyta > Magnoliopsida > Santalales > Viscaceae > Viscum > Viscum album. The sequence goes on from OY728136.1 coordinate 1,601,267,455, forward strand.
TAGGGTAGTACTGTGGTTGACCAGGTGTGTGCGGCAGGTGGTTTCCCAAGTGACTTCGGGATGAGGCCCAGGTGTCTTCGGGCGTGGTTACGTGAGACAGTTGAGGCCCAGGTGTGTGCGGGCGAGTTTTCAGCAGTTGGACTATGTGCGGTTGAGGCCCAGGTGTGTGCGGGCGGGATTTCGGTAGTGGGACTGCGTGTGGTTGTGGCCCAGGTGTGTGCGGGCGGGTTTTCAGTAGTGGGACTGCGTGCGGTTGAGGCCCAGGTGTGTGCGGGCGGGATTTCGGCAGTGGGACTGCGGTGAGAATGGCGAGATTGGTCCGATGCGTAGGATTTCTCAATAACCAGTGGGAAAGTGGCGCGGGGTACCCAAACATCGATGTGCTTTGACTATATATATTACTTGACTTGTGTTATTTGGGGAGCGTCCCTTGGTGAGGCCTGGGGTGGTTAGTTTACCTTGAATAGGCGTTTGGTTTGCTCCTTTCTCACGGGACTTTAGCACGTTTCCCCCACTTGTGAACGGGAGTCTTGGTTTTCCCTACTGAGTGTACTTGTATGCTCACCCTACGTTTACATTCAGGTTTCCAGGAGGACTACCAGGGCTGTGCGGGACCCTACTAGTCGGACAGTTGGAGTTGTTGCTGTTTTCGTACCTTTGTTTTCTTTTGGTATTGTACTTTGAGCCTCTTTTTCTACTTGCACCTTGTTGTAAACTGTTTAAACATGCATGGGGGCTTTGTTGGGTTTATTTCATTACACATGTTTCTTTTCCATTTTGGGTGGTTGACTTATCCTATTTCCCGATCCTAAATAATAAAAAGGGTAATGCCTCCCATACTTGTGAAAACTCATACCCTTGGTTCTATTCGCCACCGCAGGGCCTACTGGAGGCGGGACTCGGGGGTCATTATCTCTCCTACAACTTAAAGAAGGAAGGGCTTGGCAATCTGCTGAGCCTTCCCTCCTTTTGGTGAAGGCGGGTCGTGACAGGACACCATGAAATGTTGTAGGAGAATATTGAACAATCATCATTTCGTGAGGTGTTATTTTTCCATCCACAGAAATATTATGTTCCTTACCAATTTGATGGAGGTGTATGTATATATTGTTTGAATCATTATAATAACAAAATCCTAGTATATTTAGGATACTTTTTATGTTATAAAACAATATAATAAAAAGATATTAGGGGTTAAATATGTAAAATAAAAGTAAATAATTTAAGAGAAATTGTTATCTTTAATTTGTGAAACTCTTTTTGGTTTGAACCAAAAGGTCTTATGGAAGTTCCTTATGCCGAATTTAAGGCTTCTAGGTGTAATAGATTGGATATTTAGACCTTAGTTGTGTACAGTTTGGACAATACATTGGGAATTATGGGTGAGAGGAATGGGTTAGAGGGGATGGATTTTTATTAGGGGGAGGGGCTCTTTAGGAAAGTGTTATAATATTATTTCTTTATATAATGATTTTCGATTTCTAATGGTAAAAAACATATTAAAGTCAAATATCAGATGACTCATGGTCGAAATAAAATAATCCAATATGAATAAGAATGTTTTGGGATATTATGTTATTCATTATAATCCTATTTATTTTATCATTTATTAATTGGGTAAACACTCCATTATTATAGTGTCCAAAATATTTTTATTTATTTGCTGTTGAAAAATTATAAAACAAATACCATGATATTGGAAATATTTTTTTATACAAAAATAATATTTATAGTCCAAATGTTAAATTATATAACCCCATGTTAAAATTGATTCACTAAAAGATATTTCATTACAACATTTCTGTCTTTACTTTTTATTAATTCAAATAACGTCTCATTATCAGTGCGAAGTGGCCCAATGGAGTCCCAAATTGACCTAAGGATTCCCATGGTCGGATATGTATCATCAAAATAGATTAGGACACTTTTTGGGGTAATTTTATATTATTATTATTTTACCCTTAATTACCATATTTTCATTTTAACCATGGTAAATAAAATATTTAATTATGTAAATATTCATAATGGCTAAATTAAAAGATATCTTTTTAAAAAATAGGGACCTCAGGATTACAACTATGGGATCCATTTTTTCAAATTCAAAACAGATAAGTGGGAGAAATAAATTTAAAATTAATTCTTGCTGTCAAAACCCAAATAATGTTTTTATGAAATAACTATCAATAGATGGACACTAGTATATGTCCAATATCAATGTGAAATTAAATTCAATGGAAAACATTGGATTAAATAACAAAAATATATTCTAATTAAACTTTCAAAAATAATTAAATATATAATCTATCCATTTAAATAAATTAGATTAAATGGATGTTTTGAATAAAAATTATGTATTTTTCACTATTCATTAAAAATGATCTTTATTAGAAATATACCAAACGTTCATCCAAATTTATTTTGTTGTCCTAACTCAAAAGAAGAATTTTATTTGTCAAATAGAACATATAAAATTTAGAATATCTAGTATTAATGAGGGTTCACCATCAATAGGCCATAAATCATCTTTTTAATAAATATTATAGTATTTATGATTTAAATTAGATTCATTAACATTTTAAGCATATAAATTTAATTTGATAAATGTAAAAAAATTAAGCAAAACAAAATAATAATATTTTAGTTAGTTTTTTTTCATTCCTACCATTACAGTGGCTAGGAATTGAATACATTTTAAAATAATAACATATTATTATAATTTTTCAGTATTACTAAAATTTGTGTGCAACATAATATTTCAAAGAAATGTGTTTTTGCGTATTAGGTACGAAATCGATCATAGAATCCCCTTAAAAAAACTAATATTTAATTAACATATATTAATAGATATAAAATTTTAATATTATATATTTACCTGGAATGTTACAACCTTCCCCCCTTTTGGGAATTGTGTCCTCACAATTTTAAATTTGGATGTGAAAACATCATTAAAAGTCCCACATAAAAAAGAGTCAATAAAACTATAACATTAAAAGAATGAATGAAATGGTCTCCCATTACAATAGATACTAGGATGCAATAAAATAATTACATGGAGGAGAAAAGAAACCATCATGTTTTGATGGAGAGTGGTAGAAAACATTATTAGGAGAAACTTAACAACCATCGAATCTCAGGATTTTGATGGGTTAAATAATATTTGATTCCCCAATAGGAAAAGTTAACGGTTAATGATTTTGTATTAAATTACTTTTCATAATGTTGAAGAATTTATTTATGAGCTTAACTAAAAACATTAGGATACGTACTTAATTTTCAAGTAGACTTCCATCCTGTCCTAAATATCTACCACAAACCCATATTTCCTCTAAACGATTAGTATTAAAGAGGAAATGGTCACATCAAAAGCACTAGAATAATCTTCTAGAGAATCACATAATCCACTAAAGATAAACTAAATATTTCCCATTTCTTTATACATTATGAAAAACCAAAATGGTTAGTCGAAGATAATATATTCCTCAAAAAAGAAAATCGTTTTCCAAAAAGAAAAACTACTCTAAATATCCAAAATTTGTCAAATAATAACCAATATTCAACAAAGACCATTAATTAAAAAATTTGCATAAAAGTATTCAAAATAATCCAATCAAAGATTGAAACCAAAAAGTTAGAAGGATTGAATCACATATTATTCCATAGTATATCATAACCTTTATCTCAAAAAACACCATCTTCTCCTAAAGTATTATACTAAAGTGTAATTAACATAATCAAATATTCTCTATTATAGGTTAATCATTTCCATAAATAACCCAAATCAGCATATATCTATAATAAAAGCATAGATTCTTCCAAAATAAAATTTCAACCATTACCCCACAAATGAGATCCCAGAGTATTCTATAATCCTTAAGCATATAGTGATCCCAAAATAGAGAACTTGTTCCAAATAAATTATATCATATAATCATAAATCCTTTTACTATACTAAATTTATCTTATTGATAAAAAATAAGGTCAACTTATTCATGATTCGTAATTCATTTGACTAAATATATTTAGTCATACTAACTAGGGAAACAAAGTAGGATAGTGGTAGGTGATGTTCCCTTGTTGCCCTTCAGTTGTGGGCTCGATTCATGCAGCCTTGCCAGAAACGACATGTTCTCACCCTTCCCCTATATTTTCCTTTTTCTAAAACCATAAAATTTTACATCATTCCCAAAAATGAGATAAATTCCTACTCAATAACCATAACTTCTATTAACCATAATAGTTTTTATTGTTGTACCATTTCATTCAGTTTCACATTTAGAAAACCACCATAGATACATTCACATCTATTGCTGTGTTGGTTTTTACTAGATCCAACCATTTACTATAAACAAAACTTACAGTGTCAGTATATCAGTAAAATAATCATATTATATCTTACGATGATGGTAAATACTAAGATAGACTTATTCGTGTTATCTTAAACTCATTCAATTTATCTTAAATAACTATCACTATCTCTAAAATCCACCAATTTTAGAATTAACACTTATTCATAAAGAACACCCTAACATAAAATGTTATCTAAACCATCCTCTAATTCAATCAATAAGGACCTAGACATAAACATTACATAATCATTAATTAAATGAATAATTCACATTGAGGATATTTTCTAGTTTAGAGTTTTTGAGAATTGTACCATAATTATTATATTACATCTCTAAATTTTCAAGGTAGACACTTCTACTCAGTTTCCATTTTTTCCATAAATTTAAAACTCTTGAAAAATTCATGTCTAGTCCCATGTTTTAGAAAACATGACTTTTCCATGATCCCATCATTGACACTATTCAACTTTTTGTCTTGTGAAAATCATTTACAAACATGGGATGAGCATAAAAAGTTCAGTATAGTTTATAAAGAAATGAATGAAAACATTACTTCATCATTACATACAAAACATAAGCTCTTTAACATACCTCATAAAATCATAATATTTAATAATAACACATAGAAAACATAAATAAAAACGGTAACGTGTGGCATCCATATCATACTTAAATTGTAGCTATCATAGCTATGAAGGGAGTTACATTTGTAAGACCAATCACAGTGTATTCTCTAAATCTATTAGGAGAAATTTTCATGTTGACATTCATCTCATTACACAATGCATTGGAGGGCTATCTCGGGCTCAGCCGCACTTTTTTTTATCATAGGACCTCCCGCATACATAAATAATTCAAAATAACAATAAAATAATCATAACAAATAACTCATGTATAATGAAAATATAACATTTACACATTACACTAACAATATATCAAATCAAGATATTGAAATAAACAATGCTTTATCCAGCCATTTTCAAAACCATTTAAAACATTAAAGAATGAAATTTTTTAATCCAAGTGTCCCATAACACTATAAAGCATTTGAATGAATTATCATTAGAAAAAATCAATGTACATATATATAAATCATAAAATCCATTTTGAAAACATGGACATTAATGTGAATCACTTAGATGAATAAATCTTTAAAACAATTAAAATTATATTTTAGTAAAAGTGTTTTTAACTAAATGATAGAATCTTGACTAGAACTAAATGAGGAATAAAATTTAATCACAACATTATAATATCATGATAACAAATGGGATTCAAGATATAATATTCCAAAGAACAATATATACCAATTTTTAGTGTTAATTGTAGATTAACAACAATGAAGTCTCAATTGAATATAAATTGAGGTGAAATCCCTTATAAAAAATGTACCCTTAAATTAAGGATAAATCAATTATATAATAATGTATAAAGAATACTAATACACTCAATAAGATTGGATATTAAGTGTAAATTATTCAGAGAACATTCACACATATTTTGGTAAAACCACACGAATGACCTTGATGTTTAACTCAATGAATGGAAATTGAGATAAAATTAATCTTATCAAGTTCATATCGATGATATGAGAATTTATCAATGGATTGATTGTGTGTATAAAAATTATATAAAAACCATGGGGAGTAGAAATTACACAACAAATAAAAAATATATATATTCCACACAAAATCATAGAATGACGTAATTTAGAAAGAGAAGTTTACCCCGAGTAATGGAAATTGGGAAAAAAAGTTCCCTTATCGATTTAGTAGAAAACAAAACAAAAACCACATGAACGAAAGATCATAAAATGACGATGTAAATACCAATAAATTAATATATATTATAAAAATAATACACTCATTGGTACTACATACTGCACACAAAAAAAAGTTGCAAATATATCATGAATCAGACTTGAATAAAAAGTGAGATGGAAACACCTTACCACATTGTATTTAATCGATTCCTATGAAAAACAGATAATAACCATCAAATTAATCACTCAATACCATAAATAGAACTATAAAAATGATAATATATAACAAATTTTAGTACACAATACACCACAAGCAATAAATATGTGCTGAACAATGGAAATCTCATGGAATTAAAAGTGATATTAGAAACCTCTTACCTGGTGTCCGACTTGACGGATTCATTGTTTAATCTCCATAATAATATAATAAAAATAATTTCTACTTGATTATAAACCTTTCTATATTTTATTATTCCTTTTATACCACTTGTTATTATATTATAAACATTATGTACTCATTTAAGTAAATAACTATTGTTTTGTCGCTATTTGTTACTTGTGTCAATAATGAACTTCTTATATTGACATGTTTTCTATTTTTTCAAAATTCCATTATATCCAGAATAATATTCATGATTTAGATTTCATATATATCATATATATCTAGTATATATAATTATTTTTAATAGTAAATAACATTTAGAGATAAGAAATGAAATATCTCATTCATGGTGACAGTAAGTCGTACATACGCATGAATGCTACTTCCATTTCTATTTCATATTTTAATAAAATTAAAAAATAATGATACACAGGTATATTATAATTTCAGAATACTATAATATATAATATCATTAACTCCATCCTTTATATGTCTCATATATGGCATTAACGAGGCACATAACATTGAGAGGCGACAGCCCGAACTTCCTCTAATGAAATTATCGCATTTACAAATAATGGAAACTCCAAAGGTCTGATATAAATGGAAAATAAAGATGAATAAGGAAAAATAAATATAATAAATATCTTATATAAATACATTTCCATCACAATTTCCACCATTATTGGTGGTATAATAATTTTTAACAATCATCGTTTCGTGAAGAGTTAGTTTTCCATCCACAAAAAGAATATGTTCTTCACCGTTTAGATGGAGGTGTGTGAATGTGTAGTTCGAATCGTTCTCATAAAAACAAACTAATATATTTAGGATACCTATTTTTTTATATAATAATGTAATAAATAGTGTTTAGGGTTAGGGATGTAAAATAAAATAATAGAATTTAATAGAAGTTGTTACATTTAATTCGAGTAACTCCCTTTGGTTTGAATAAAAAAGACTTCTTGAAGTTCCTTTTCCCTATGTTAAGGATTCTCGGTTGAATATATGTATCTTGAGAGATTATTTGGAAAGTGTTTGGATGATCCAAGGTGCTTGAGAGATGTGAGGAATGAGTTATAAGTGAGGTATTTTTATAAGAGGGAAGATGGTCTCTTTATGAAAGTGTGAATATATTATTTTATAATATAATTATTTTCGGTTTCCAAAGGTCAAAAAAATATTAAAGATGAAGCTATTATGATTAAAGGTAAAAATAAAATTAAGAAATAAGAATTTTAATTGTTTTGGATATTATTTTAATCATTATAATCTTATTTATTTAAATCATTTATTAATGAAGTATGCATTGCATCATTATTGTGTCATAAATAATATTATTTATATGACATCTAAAAATTGTTAAAAAATTACCATGATGTATGAAATAGTTGTATAGTTCCATATAAAAGATATAGAATAAAAAATATCTTAAATATACCAATGTATAAAATTGATTTAGTAAAAGATATTTATTTATGTCATTTTTGTGTTTATTCTATGTTAATTAAAATAAAACGTCATTATCACTGCCATGTGGCCCCCTGGGATCCCAAAATCGAAAAATAGATGCCGATGGTCAGATATGTATCATCCAATAAGAATATGACTTATGTTAGGGTAATTGGATATTATTATAATATTTTTATTTTATCCTTAATTACTATATTTACTTTTAAACCATGGTCTATAAAATATTTATTAAAGTAAATATTCCACATGACTAAAAATAAAAGATACATATTTAAAAAATTAGAACTCCTGATTCCAATTATGGAATCCATTTTTCATTATTCAAAAATCTTAAGTAGCATAAATTAATATAAAACCGATTCCCACTATCAGAACAAAAAGTGTGTTTTAAAGAAATAACAATCACGAGATTGACACTAGTTTATGTCCAATTTCAATGTAAAATTACATCCAATGCGCAAAATTGGATGAAATGGTAAAAATGTATTCAAAATAATCATTGAAACAAATTAAATAGACAATCCTACCATATAAATAAATTTGAATAAATGTCAGTTTAGAAATAAAATACAGTATTTTTCACTATTCATTAAAAATTGAACATTATCAGAAAAATACAAAAATTTCATCCAAATAATATTTTGAGATCCCGATTCTAAATAAGAAATAATGTTTTTCAAATAGAACATATACAAGTGGCCAGAACAAGATTTAATGAGTATTCGTCATCCAAAGGTGGTAAATTGACATTTTAATGAATATTAGAGTATTTATGTTTTAAATTTGATTCATTCACATTTTAAGCTGCTAATTTTTTTTGAAAAACTTAAAAACATTTAAAAAATGAATAATCATTTTTTAGTTAGTTTTGTTCATTCTTTCCATTACAATAACCAGGCGTTAACTACTATTTAAAATAAAATTATTATTATATTATTTTTTAGTATAACTCATTGTTTGTGCAATGTATGATTTCTAAGAAACCCCTTGTTTCATATCAGGCATGACATCGAACATAGCATCCCCTTTAAAGTAAAATAAACATTTAATTCAAAAATATTAATAAATAAGAAAATTTCATATTTTTTATTTACCTCGAATATTACAATGACTTTTTAACAAACATCAAACTCTATGCCCCCTCTACATTTGTATGCATAGCTCAATTTCCATCTCTGGGATGCCTTTATGGTTTATTCGATGACATGAACCTTTTCTGGCATCACTTTAACAATATTAGGAAAAATAATATTTCTCTCTCCAACTTCATCCCAACATATAGAAGTTTTATGTCACATCCTACATAATGTTTTATGGTGTTCCATATTAATACAAGAATGGAATATTTTGTTGTTTGAGATCTCAAATTTTTGGATATTTTTCCCTCATCCATATTTAAATTCCATTGATCATATTCTCATCATGTCCTCAGTTTTCAGAATTGTTCTTTATGAGAGGCCATCTGTTTGGGGGTGACATATTGTACTAGAATCTAATTAATTATTCATATAATATTGAATAATTCATAAAATTTATGTGAAACATAGAAAATGATCACATATGATAGAGTGCGGTTGTAAATAAAACCACACCACCTCTTTTACATAATGTTTTGGAATTTTATTCAAGATATTGGTCTTTTTGGACAGAGATAAAATGGGCAGTCTTGGTGAGATGGTTCCTTATAACCTTTAACAAATTATTTCCTTCAGACATTATTAAAAGACTAGTGAAACATTCCTTAGTGAAATTTTCCCACTTCCTTGTTGGTAGGTGTAATGGATTCAATACCCCTTTAGAATTTTTTTACTCTACCATCACTTTTCACACATGAATAAACATTTAGTGTTGATGTAAATACCCATTTTCATATTATTCCCCTAATAAAAATTTCGATGTTCCATATAAATTTTATTTATTCAAGTATGTATAGATAAGGTAGAGCTTTGAGCATCATCCATTAGCTTCATCATTATTTTGCGATTAAATGGAACACATATCCTTGGTTTAAATTTCAGTACAACTTCATGATCAATATTGAACATAGGAAAAATTAAATTCTTCACAAACTCTATCATAATCTATATCAAAGGATATTCCCTTTGGGATTTCATTATATTATCTAGTAATGATGATTAACATACTATTTTGGATAGGATTGATGATGTCTCTTCCCTTATGATTCCCATGTCTAGTTTTACTAGTTCATTGGTCAAATGATCTACTTGAATCCTCATTATTGTTGGCATACTATCGACTTCCCTACTTAAAACATCAATGACATTGTTTTCTACTCGAGTATTATAATGAATTGAAGAATAACAATCATTAAGACATTACATCCATTTCCATTGTTGCAGATGAAATTATTTTTGTTCGATAATATTCTTCATACTTTGGTGGTCTGTGTTTATATTGAATTTATCACCACAAAGATAAAACCTCCATAACATCAGTGAAAAAATAACAACAGCTAAAACTATATCATGAACATGATAATTATGATCATGAGTCATTACCATTTAAGATTCAAAATAAATTAAAATTCTATATTTCATTAGTAAACTACCTATCCCTTTCAGAGATGCATCTCTAAACATTAAAAATCCATCCCTGATAGAGGGCATGTTTAAAATAGTGATCTAACAAATTGCTTCATCATCTTGTTGAAACATTGTGCACACTCATTTGTTGAGATGAGCATTTCTCATATTAGAGTTAACTTTTTAGTGGTTTTTATTTCCATGAATCTTTTTTTATAAATCACATATTATATATATTTCCAAAAGAAGGAAACTATGGATCTCTACTACTAGAGTATAAATATTTTTTCTATGAAGGGTCAATATATATTATGTTATTGGATACATTGATCCTAATGAAAAAAATATGATATAAACAAAATTAAAATTTTCTAAAAATTCCAAATATCCTATCATTCTTTGGAGTTTCAAATATAATCATTTTTTGATCCATATATTTCTCAATAAATTTAAATATATCAGAATATCATATATAAAATCCACCACAACGTTATTATGGATTTCCATAAAGACTCTATTCATAAAATCCTCAAATATAATAAGAGAATCAGAAAATCGTAATGTTATAAAAAACTCATAATTTCCATCTCATGATCAGAAAGAAGTCTTCAAAATATATTACTTCCTCAACCTCAATTTATGACTACAATATCAATGATTTTTCATTGAAAATAATTAAGTTAGATGACACAATAAAAATAAACAAGAAGTGCTTGGTAGAGGGTAATTTCTTCTCAACTGGGTCTTATTATGTTCTCTATATTAAATCCATAACCATGCTGATCCATCCTTCTACTTCAGATAGTGAACATATAATCCACATGTAGACACACTTGGTCGGACAATCCCCTTCCTTACAAGATCCTGGATTTTTATAATTAAATCATATAGCTATACATACACCATTCAATACAGGGTATATGATATTATCATATATCAAGGAATGAGTTCAATATGGAAATGTACCTCTCTTTCTAGGGGAGTCTTTGAAAACACTTGATGATATGCATCAAAATATTCTAGAACATTGGGTATATTTTATATTCATATACATTCATTTGTTTTTTCATCTACAAATATCATTTCAATAATGAATTCTATTGTAGATTCTTTAAGAAAAATCATATGTTGTGAGATCTCTACTATAAAATCAACTATGGGTTGTATATTACAAAATAATTATATTTATATGATTCTGTAGTTTATTATTGAATTATTAATTTAGGGAAGTTCCATCCTTACTATAATGTCAAATTCTAGCATGGGAATGATTAATATATTTGTAATGAAAATTTTCATTCCACCCTAAATACTATAGTTTCCAATGGAATATTGATTCATGGATAGTCCCTCTAGGTTTCATGATTGACTGCTCCACTTTTATATGTTCATAATTTTATTCTATAATTTTTGCAATGTTGGATGATGTAAAGGAATTCCTAGAACCATAATCATACAAATTATATACTATCATTGAGAAAAAATTGTGTTTAAATTTCCCCACATCATTTAGAGCTTCATATTTGTCCATTGAGATGATATATTCGCGAACATGCTACCTTTGACTATGCTGCTGTTGATGGGGATTCCCCTCCACTCTCTTCAGATTTGGAAATTGATTAGAAAAGATCCCAATCAGTCCTCGAATGAAATAGAAGATCTTTTTCTAGGCCTACACCATATTCCCATTGTTAATAGTGTTTATGATTTTAGGCCTCACCTCACTATGATTGTTTTAAGCAATTTAACAATCTTATCCTCACCTATATCATTTCCCGATACTTGGAATGTAGTTCCATGAATACTTCTTCCAACATTTTTTCATGTGGGGAGGTTAAATTTATTTCTTTATCTTCAGTGATTAAATTTACAAGAAATATATATATACTATTATCATTTCATTTCATTCGATCTATAGGACCATTGAATCTCTCAAAACTCTAGTCAACCCATCGAAGAAATTCTCATGGCCTCCTCATAACTATCATAGTGTAAATTGTCTAGATTCCTCCATATGAAGGGTATTTATATAATGAATAATTAGTCAACCCTTCCATTAAGATCCATGATAATGATAGTGTTGTTATAATAAATCATTCTAAATTAAAACTCATATATTCACATGGATTTTTTCATTCTATTTTATCTCAAAGAATTCATTATCACTTTTCATTCACATTGGATAACATATTTTTTTGAAAAAGTTTCCCTATACTCTTCCCACCACATAGCTTTAGTCTAACATCTAAAATTCATGTTCTAATCAATTTTCTACCATTGATCATCGTATCCTTCTAATAAGTACATAGATAGGGTTAAAATCTATTACTCCGAAAAATAGAGTAAAACAAATATCTAAAATATATATAATATTAATTGTTATGAAATCAATGAATTTGTACATAAATTTAAAGAATTAGGTCATTGATGCATAAATGACTTTATAGAATGTTTCTCCCTTCAAGTTGAGTATGGTCTATTGTCTTGATTCTTGTTAGTTATCATAACTCAATTATATTGATTCATCATTCTCAAGATTTCTTAAACTTAGGCTGTAATCGAAGGGTTATCAGAACATAGTTTGTTAAACTGACCATTTACATGATTTCTCATACTTCCATCCATTTAATAAAATAAGAAAACATAGTGAGTAACGTGTTTTTTTCATTAGTCATATAATGTTATGTGAATTTCATATCATAAAACGTCAAGATTAATTATTTATTCTTAAACAGAATTTACATGCTCAATAAATCCTTCATAATTTTCATTAAAAATATTATGTTTAACAAAACATATTCCCTGAATGTGGCGAACAGCAAGTACATAAATCCATGTAGTGATGTACTGGTTTACCTTCGACAAATTCTCAATGAGGTTTTTTTAGGTTTTACCCCTATATACAACTATCCCATATCCACATCCACGTGTAATTTTCTAGACCGATATTTATTTTCTTGAATACCTCATACTAAATACTTCACCAAAATACTAATATTTTTTCATGTATATTAACTTCACCATAATGTTATTACATTTTTATGAATAATGATTTTTTATAAATAAAAAACCATACTTCGATTATAAATATAGAATCCTACCGTTTCATTACATAAATTTTCAATAAATTATTTAAAACAGATGATTTATACGGATTTTTTCAGGGGAACAAGGCACATATTTCATGAAAAAAGAATTTATATAAACAATTTGATGGATTCTTTATTGGTTCATTCTATGTAATTTTAATTAATATCAAAACCTAGGGACATACTTCAATGAAATATATGAGCATAAAGAATTGTATTGGAAAACAATAAAAACAATTTACAAATGTTCTATAAAAATATCAAAAAGAACATGAAGAGTAAATTAATGAAAAAAGAAAATAGGGGAATAGAAAATAAAAGTAACAGGAATAATAACATGAAAATGGGGATACATCATTTAAATGATACATTTATAATCATATCACCATTTTTTGTCAATAAGATGTCTAAAAAATACCAATGATGTTCACCAAAGTATCATAAAACATGTCATCTCAAGAGATTAAATATAATTACTAATGAATTGGGGTGCTATTAGGGTGAATCATTCATTTGTAATAATTAATGAAATCCACAACCATCATAATGAATATTTTTAAAAATAACTCATACAGAATAGTTGAAATGGGTTTAATATAATTATCATGTATTTTTAAAATGTCATTAATGCCAATATCATTATATCATTTATAACACCTGAAAAGAGAATCAGTGTTTTATATATGTTAGATAAAGAAGAAAATAAACAATTTCATCATATTTTTTAATAAACTTATAAATGAATTTAGTTTCCATATAAATATACATAAATTAACATAAAATTTATTGAATAAGAGAGTGAAATTTTGAGAAGTAAAATATGCATCATTACTGATTTAAAACATGATTTTGGAAATGGGTAAAAGGAGAGGGGAATGTTTTATCCTACTATTAAAAAATAAAAAATAAGTAATTTAATAAATAAAAATAAATGATGATAGAGTGGAATTAATATGCAGAACAACTATAAAAAATAGATTCATTGATGAAGAGAGAAGAAATATATTTCCCAAACAATGATGTGTAGTTCCTAAAACAAGATGATCGAGACCTTGGGGGCATCAAGACACCTTGTGATGAAAAGTTTACAAGTAAGACTACTGAAACATCATGGAATATGAATTGGTAGTGAATGTAAATGGATAATTGGGTGAGTATTTATAGAAAAATACAATGATTCTTTCGTTAATTTCTCAATATAGGTTTTTGAATCATTGTCACTGGTAAATGAAAAACCATTGGCTTGACCATGGTATTTTCCCATGATATTGGACACTTGGGACACAATTTATGTTATTTTAATCAATATGATTAAACAATAATTTTATATATCTAATTTTGGAAAATAAAACTAAATGTTTTCGTAAAGTTACATTCTACAAGTAAATGTTTCCATTTTAGAATTTGGAATGTAAATTATATATGTGGAGATTTATTAAAATATATTAACATATATGATGTGAATATAATAATATATTAATTGGTTGATTGTGATTAATTAGATATTACATCATTTTGAAAAAAATAATGAAGTCATTAATCATACAGAAAAACTAAAAAATATATTTTTATTAATAATGAAAGATAATGTATATTATGAAATTAAAAGAACTACAACATAAACTAATATGAATGGGAAGATTTCAAAATTTCTAATAATAATAATATTATTATTATTATTATTTATGTACAGTAACTATACTCTTTAAATTTAATAATCATAATTTAAAAAAATTAAAACCGGATTGAAAATTCAAAGGAAAACATCTAACACTTGATAAAAATAAATAACATTTACATTTTTTATATAAGACTGATTTTTATCATACTATTTATCTAAATTAAGTATAATTCAAAATTTCATTTTCAATTATTATATGTTATTGTTTTTTAAGATTGTAAAATTTATGTCTATAAAAACAATTTATCAAATTCTGTCACAGTTTTTTAAGAAAAAATTATAAAAATTGAATTTTTGGAAAAAACGATTTTATTTGTAAAATGGAATTTTGATTTAGTTAAAAAGGATAGTAAATATAATAACATAAAATATTCACTTATAATGTAAGGGTTTTGTGTGTGATTGTGATAGATTCCTGGGGTGGCTTGACTAACCTCTGATGAGTTATAACTTCCACAAACATGAAATTCTCTCATTGGTGATTTCCTTCATGATTCCCCAAATGAATTTTGTCTTGGGCTTTTTAACAGGAGAAAACCAATGATGAAAACTCACATCCATGTTCTGAAAAATGGAAATCATAATGCAAAACTCTACTGATTCGAGAAATCATTTCACCTTTCATCAATATTTATCATTTATCATTTTTAATTTTAAACACAAATTATAATATTAAAATTATAATTCTGAGTATAATTCCCAATAGTAAAACTAAATATTTGTCATATTTAAATCATGATCATATAATAGTAAAATTATGATGGTCACATTTCAGATTATACTTACATGATTACTAAGGGGATAAATTTTTTGCGGAATTTAAAATAATTTTACACTCATTTTCTCTAGAATAAATGTCATTAAAAAAAATATGGGTCATTACATATAAACTGAAACACATGATGTGAATGAATATATACCGAAATTGAAGTGTTTTTCCTATAACAAAACTATTTTATAAGTATATGCCATTATATTTATATCTATTCACATATACCAACTTATGCCCACATAGCCCTTCCAACGTTCACCATTCCATCATTGTGTATCTCAGTATGTAATGACCCATGTATCAACCTAGATACAAGTCATTATGGTAGTATGGGACATAAGGTGTGTGATAGATATAACTATTCATTTGATCTTTTCCCTCCCTATGGAAACCATGACTCCTCAATGGGGTTTCCAAACTATATATAGTCTGGGATTACAAGCCATATATATAATTATTTTCTATGAACCCCTGCCATGTTCACACAAATCCCATATTCACTACATACAAATACAATGACACATCAAAACAATGGATCTTAGGATGACTATCCTTGTATTAAATCCATCAGGAGATTCCAGCAAATAAAAATGATAGATAAATCACATCATTCCTTCATGTTTACATGAACCAATCAAGATTGTTAAATACATCTTATGATTTATGATTCCACCTTGAATCACCATACATATCTGTTGATCCTCAAATCCCAACCTCAATCACATGTCTTGCTTATCTTCTAGATTATTTGGGAAATATAATAGTTTCACGATGATCAAAAATAAGTTATCTATAAATGTGTGTACCAAATATAATAACAATTATAATAGGGAAAAATTAGGGGAGATAAAAATCTACCATAAACACTAAGAATAAAATATAATCCTCTGTACAACCAAATATTAGAAGTTTTACGATGAATTAGAAGAATAGAGAGGGAAATTTCAATCAAATATATATATATATATATATATATTCTATAAATAATTATACTATTTATGTTGAATGAATTAAATTTCATTGAATTTATCCATGTTTCATCAGAAAGAAAAAACCATATGAAACTGTAAATATCGGATATTGAACATAGAGTTTTGTTAAATCAAAAATATATAACATTCTTATGTTACCATCATTGGTGAGATCTGTGAACTTATGGGAATATGATCCTCTATATGATATCAATCCATTGTCATCTTTCATAGATCCTCAATTAAAAAATCTTCAATGTTTCGTCCCAATATAATTGTAATATGAACAACCCCACATATTTTCTCATATCAATTTATTTATAGGTAAATTTGGTCACTGGGTTTGTCTAATAAAAATATTCAAATATATTAATATTATTAATTTCTTTACTGAATGAAGATTACCAATCCACCTAGTGTGATAACAATATGTTTCACTATGGGTAAATCATGATTTCAGAATCAAATTATGGACACATATTTCCAATCAATGTCACTATTTATTAGTAATTCATGATTTTTTCGAAAAATATGTATGCATGAAATTAACTTTTTTAATAATATTTTAATATCAATTTTCCCTCTTTATTCCTATGAAAATCACTAATTCTAACTGCTTAGATCCCATAATAATCAATATAAAATACTTAAAAAAGAAAAGTAAAGAAGTATAAGAATACAATCTCTCAGCTTTCTATATTTATATTTTTTTAAGTGGTCCATGAATGATTTTAAAGGTCTTTAATTGATAACTCTATTGAACTATTAAACATTATACGAGAAAAATACTAATGGTATAAGGAATTAAAATATTTTTTATATCTCCATAATAAAATATCATTGGTATAAATTACATAAAATAAATAATATAAATATCAAATTATTTTTATTTAATGTGAATTTTTATATAGAATAACTTTCATCTTAGTGAGGTCATAGTTTTTTCAGATTGGGAAGTCATATTCCTTATCCCAAATCAATATGTTATCATTTATCTATTTATGTATATATAAAACCATGGATAAATTAGTTCAAAAAAATTTAAATCCATTAGGAACCTTGATGGAAATCTATCAGCAATTGTTTGTATAAATCCTGATATGCAACACAAAAATTTTTTTTTGGAATTTTGAAAATTATTTCCATAATTTTTTATTTATATTCATGGAAACAATGATATTGAATATTAAATTGATCCATACTCATAAATATTCCTAATTAAAAGACTCCATATATAATAAAATTTATTTTTATATAGTAATAAATTTAAAAAAAATAAAAAAATATAAATGGATACATATTCCCACAGATTATCCATGTAGGGAACCTATCCTATTTGTTAAGGGTTTCATAATGTTTGTAATTCTACTAGAATTTATATTATGATAAGAGTAAACAGAAATATTAATAATGATGAGGATAATCTAATTTAAAATTTATAGGGGACATATAACAATCCCATAGAGTATAATGGTAATAGTGTATCTTCCTCCTATAATTATATTATTTCAATAGAAATGAAAATGGAAATTGAAATTGGTGGATTCAAAACATTTCATTTAAATAGAATTCCATTAAATGATTTCTAAAAAATTTAATGGATTGAGACTACTAGAACATACTCCAAGGACTCAAATGTTATGATATCTCTAGTGAAAGAAAGGAATAAGCATGATATCCCCAAGATCATTAATCAAGGTAGTTTATAATCAAAGTCTTAAACTAGTTATGATTATAAATATGATGGTGAAAATGAAATTTCATATTATGGTCCTTTTTAATATTTTTTTGTGAGGGATGATCCATTTTTTGACCTGATACGTTCTTCTGATTATGTTTTTAGTAAATATTATTAAAATATTAGGATAGTATGCTTCTTTATATACTTGTTTTTAAAATAAAACAATGATGATTTTTTCATTCATGAAATAGTGTTATTGTAAATCTTATAAAATGGGTGATATAAATATAGATCATTAATGATCAATTTATATATTCACACAAATGATTTTAAAAATATGAAAACGTTAATTTTTTTAGATAATAGTGGAATTTAATTTCATGATACCACAAATGTGCCCGATATTATGTGGATGAAGGATAATAATATGCCATTAATGATAAGGATGAAAACGTTACCAGTATATTTGGATATTTATTATTTGAAACATTATATCTTTTGGGAATGGGATAAATATAGTCCTCGGAAATGAATGTGCACCAATTAATAAATATAAAAACCACATTAGTATAAAAGGATTATATGGTTGAATAGGTGAAGGGAGTGAATATTAAATTATTTATTATTAGATGATAATCATAACATATATTTGTCAATCTATCATATGGTCCAAATTATTAATATTGATCTAAATAATCATTTCTGGTAGTACTACCTATAGAGGGATATATTTTATTTTTCATCTCGATACCAAATATGCGAGAATGTTAAGGTAGAATTATTTATGTCAACATAGATGATCAAATAATTAACAAAAACTATATGAAGATGTGAGAACATCACCCTAAATTTCATGTAATATATTCCTCATAAAACTAATGGAAATCATAACATATGGAATATAGTTTATTTCATCATGGAGATTTTTCATTTTTTCATGTTGGGAAAAAATCTCAAAAAATGTACAAACCCAGACATAAATAAAATTTTTCCCATTCTATATGGTGTAGAACTATCATTAATATATCATAATTATCATGTGATTACCATAATGTTATGGTGATTTATTCAATATGAGTAGGATATAGACCTAATCTTATATAATAGATATCATCCTCTAATGGATGTTCAATCTGAACGGACCATTCATGCATTGTTGGATATGTTGAGGGCATATTAAATTAATTGTTAGGGATGATGGGATCAACACCATTAATTAGTTTATTTCACATCTAAAATTGTTTTCAATTCTGTAATTCAAATGGAATCGTATGAATCTATTTGTATGAATATATTTCAAATTTATAAATATAAGTATGATCATTGTGAGTGTTCTTTATGGTGATATGTTATTATACATTTAATTATTGAGAATTTTTAAATTATTTAATGTAATATTAATACACCAGAATATATAAATAAAGACACACTGATAATCATTCTAGATATAATTTATTCCCAAATTGATACATTATATTTCAATTAATATCATCTTAGATGTAGGATATGCATATTTAGAAAATGGTAAATTTCACCAGAAATACATTATGTTCATCATGAATCATTTAAATGATATGTATAATTGAAATTATTCAATAATAATATAATTTAAATTAAAACACAACAGATCAAAATTATTTGATCATATGTAATTGCATTAAAAAAATTCATAAGAATAGACAAACAATATCAAATACTATTGAAATGTCTGACCAAAAGTAATTTCATAAAGATTCTTCAAGATATGATATCATATTTTATAAATAAAATAAATCTCCATAAGTCTACAATAATATAATATATTCTAACATAATATAATTAAACCTATATTCCTGAAATAAAATAATGTATTATTATATTTTCCATGATCATATATTGTTATGAAAATAGTGAACATGATCCGAAAAAATATTCAACGCATAATACCAAAATTTGTTTTTTAATATGATAATTGTTCTTTCCAGAAATCAAATTATTATTATTCAATAAAATAGTTTTACCAAAAATAATAATACATAAAAAACGTGGACATCACATAGGCCACTACTAGGCTATGCACTTTTGTCACACATTGGTTGTGGGTTCAATTCATAAGGCCTTTCCAGATGTGGTATGAAGCCACTAATCAAATTGGTTTCCCTTATTGTAGAACTATATATTTCATATGATATTAGAAAGTATTAAAATATAAATAACTCTATGTAACATGTTTTAACAGCAGTTTATATCTCCTAACATTCATTTTTCATCCCATACAACAATAACATATAATTTCCACCGAAATTGAGGTCTGCGAAAAACCATTAACCGCAATAAAATTTCTTAACATAAAGCCTTTATGGGTTTTTAGGATATTAAAAATATGGTGAGAAAATATAATAAACCCAAAATGGTATCCATAAATATTAATAAAAAACTATTATAAAATAATATTAAAAACATTACTTGATACCAACTATAAGGAATCATCCATAAACATTACATATTGTGATTCTTTTATAACTAGAAATCACATTATTTACTAATATTTCATTTAAGTATATAGTTTTACATAATTAAGAAAAAAGAATTACATATTAAAAACATTCATTATAAAAGATAACATTCACATAATATAAATTTTTTCACAATGGGAAACAGATTTAATATAAATGATGTTTTTTCAAAGACAGATATTAATTTCATTCATCATTATAGACTCATTTTTGTAACAATATATTAACATGAATTCAGGACCAATAATGCATGAAAGATAGTATTAATATAAAACAATTAATGGAACGAAATAAAAGAGAGATAAATATTCAAAAAACCAACTCCAAAATATGACTACATGTGAAAAGGGTCAACAACTTCACTATATCCATAATCAAATAATTCATCATTATTTGATGACTCCACGTCATATTTTGATTTCTTTTTCTATTTGTTGAAGAATATATAGTTAATATCCTAGTGACTTTACTATTACAAATTAACATTAGGTTAAGAAGAATAAATTTTCTATATCCATTGATTGAAATCAATATGATTCTTATTATAATCATTACAATAGGGTCTGATGGACACATTCTTTGACATATTAGAGTGATCCTTCCACGAACTCTTATTTGGGAAAGCTGAGATTAACCCCTAAATCTACTTCTCATTTCCATGCATGTTCATATAACTCACCAAGGATTTATCATTAACTATCATTAATCCCAATTAATAAAATTTGAAACATGCTATCGCCACAACATTCTCAATAATAGACATTAAAAATGTAAACAATTAGTAAAGTTAAAACATGAAATCCCCTTAAAAATATTACTTAACTAATCATTTTTAATAATATAAAAACCACATAGGTTCCTCATGAAATCATTACCATATCAGTCATACATTCAAACTTCTAAATGTATTAACCATATAGTCTAATTCAACCTTTAGAGTACCTAATGCATTGGAGAATTATAATGGGGATAAACCATTATATAATCTATATCAGACTCACCAATTTCGAATGAGATATAATGTGGATCAACTATATGTTTAAGATATTTTGGTAATACACATGATTTACTATGGTGATCAACCATTCAAATATATTATCAAATGACTACATCCTGAAAAAAACCCTTGAACGCTCTTTTGAACCCAGGAGAACAAATATTTCAGATATCAAAATTCTCTTTTCATAATATTTACTTTAAAATATATATTCCTGAATCCTAATAAATAATCCATTTAAATAGTTATTAATAATAAATAATTATTGAATAGTAATGAATAATTATAGTGTAAAATACCACTAATTCCAAATAATTTAAAAAAATGAATGTGATTTAAATAATTAATCCATTTTTAAAAAACATTTTACAACATTTTAAAAAATATTAATGAATAAATGTGTTGCATACCATATTGAAACATTTGATAGAAATTAAAAATTTAAAATTTTAAAATATTCATTTCTATATAAGTAAATTTATAAAACCAATTTATAAAAAATTGATATAGTGGTGAATGATTTAGAGGTATAATTCTTTAAATCATTTAAAATAATGGGTATAGTTAACTATTCCATTTCATGGAGTCGAAATCATTATGCAAAATCATTATATTACATAATAATTAAAATATGATAATTATTTACAAAACATTATAACAATTATAATGTTTATTAATTTTTTATATCAATTATTATCATGTTATAATAGTTACATAATTATTTATCATCATGTCATATTTTATCCTGATATTCAAAAATTGAATAAAAAATAAACATGATATGATATCAATAGTAAAAGTGGTAAAAATTCCATTATATAAATAAAAATAATCAGGAAATAATAATTAATTTTTTATATCAATTATACTTTTACATTTTTCAATTATATATGGATATTAAAATTGAAATATGTTACAATCATGAAAACTGCAATATGTACGTAATAATGAATAATTATTTCATTTATCAAAGATCATTATAGAATGTGGGTAAAAAAATTTAATTCTTCATATAATTATCGTGATATTATTAATATCCTAATAATAATTTATGTATAATAATAAATATAATCCTTGTGATGTGGTGATAAAAAAACAAATCACATCTCTTTTTGAAGGTTAAAATTCACATGCACAAACGACCGACATTATCATTTTCATGTGCATGGAATGATAAGGACATAATTGTTATATTATTTTTAAATAATGATAAATATTTCATGAATTTCCTAAATAAACATTAATTTCGTAACTAAGCTCAGTCTTGAATTATTGTAATGAAAAAAAATTATACCAATTTGTGGAGGAGATAGTTCAAACATACATAATAATAATTAATTATTTTTCTATTCCATGAAAGTAGAGATGTATTTTGAGGATTTTTTCAACATAATAAAATATCTATATATATATTATAGTGTATTTGTTATTTCATCATGATTGAATATTATTTTATCCATGGAGAAGAAGAAAAAACACAAAATAAAAAACTGTGCCATTTTATTTGATGGCCTCCTTTTATTAACACCTTAACTCCAATATGGAGGGTATTATGAAAAAAAGGGACTATATAATATATTTTATTATTATAGGAAAATATTTGTGTATATCAGGGTTGAATGAATTATGTTTTGAACTATGGGGAAAAAATAATAATGGGTTCAATTTTTTAAGGGAGGGGAGAGACACTCAAGGAATTATTCAACTTATTTTATTAATATATATAAATTTTTTAATAAAAATGTATCTAAATTATTTGTTTATATGATATAAGTTATGTTTAATTCCCTTTATCCAATTATATTAATATATGATTTTACTATTTTTTAATCCTATTCGTTTTGTTTTAATCCTTATTTAACCTTTTCATTTCATATTGTGATATCATTTAATTTACACTTTTATAGTTAATAAATTTATCATAAAAGGGAAAACATCCAATTAATCACTCTAGAATATAATTTTTAGACATATATAAACTATTCTTATTTTTTTATGAATTAATATCATTTAATAAAATATTATTCAATTTAAAATATCAAAAATTTATTTTTTGAAAATATCCATTACATGACTTCTAGAAATATCATTAAATAAGATATATTTGAAAGAAAGGAAATTAAAAAATCCATAACATGAAAATTACATTCAAAAAGTTATTTTATACCAATAAATTTATCGAATTACATTTTTTTCCTGTTATTTAATTGTTCCATGAATTAAATAAATAATTTTTTGCATCATCATTGTCTCACCATTCAGAGTAATTATATTTACCCCAAAAATTATAAATAAATTACCATGGTGAATATAAATAATTTATTTTTCAAATATATATTTAAATTATAACATATGACCAATATGTCCCCACATTAAAGAAATGTTAATTGGAAACAACAATGGTATGGAAAACTGATTTTTCTATGAATATAATATATTTAAGTTTATAATCCTATCGAAGGATCCATAAATGGTCCCTTAATTTTCATAAAATATTTATTGAATAAAAATAATCTTTTAATAAATTTAATAAAACAATATTATTATAATATTTATGATAATATTTTTTAACTTAATTACACATTTTACTCTTAATTGTCGTAATATAAAAAATTACTGAACATAAATTTATTGGGATAAAAAAAGTAAAATTAAAAGATTAAAAAAATATTATATTCTAATTAAATATATGGAATACATTTAATAAATTAAAATCATTCAATGTTTCGAGAATTAATTAATAGTTGTTCATGGTTGATGGATGGGGAGAACATGTTATTAATGTAAAAATATAGAAATGTTCAAAATGCTTTTATAAACAATTTTAATGTTAAATTGATTCAAACAATAACGATTAAAATAAACGAAAACGATTATCTTATTATAAATTTAAAAACCAAAAATAAAAATAGAAATAATAAATAAATTTAATGAAAAATTAGTTATCAATTAAAATGAATTATTTTTTCACTATTAAAAAAATATATCATTTCAAGAAAAAACAAAACTTTATCCGAAGTAAATTTTTATACTTTGATTTTAAATGAGAAATTTATTTTTTCAAATGGAATTTAATGAAGTTACAAAAACATGTTTTAAAACATGTACACTAGTAGATTGAGATAAACTATCTTCTTGAATAATAAGTATTTTAAGAATAAAATTGAATTTGTTCTTATATTTTGTAATGAATACATATAAGATGAATGGAAAAAATTTGAACAAATAAATTAAATATATTATTCCTTTATATAAAAAATAAGATTGATTTTATTTTTTATTCATATAAAACAATGTTTTTCACATCTTTAATAAAAAGGTTTTCTATTATTTTATAAAGGATCACTACAATAAAATGACCTTACACACAGGGTATTGATAAAAATAATGGGTATTGGTTCACAAAGGAAATTGTTTTGTCTGAATAACATATATCCATAGTTCCCCCACAACCATGTGTATAGGTACCCCTATACTGCCAGTTTTTGTAGAACCATGGGAATATGATTCGAGAGGAAAACCTATACCCTTGATTTTCGGAGAACTATTGGCATAAGTACCCCTATACCCACGGTTTTGTGAGATCTATTAGTAAAGGGTTCAGTGGGAATATTTTTCAGTTATGTACTATACCATTGGGTCAAAAAATAATGTGTTTAGATTAACCATATACCCATTTTTAATATAAACTGTGCCAATAGAAGGCATGAGAAACAAGTTATAGGAAAACAAACACCAACATTTTTGTCAAATTGTGGGTATAGGTTGGGCCAATATTATTCCATAATAATAATAAAAATAATAAAAATATTTAATATATATAAATATATAAATATAAATATGTATATAATAACATGAAAATACTGTAGGATAGTAGAAATGTAATCCATTCCTAAGAGGATGATATTGGTATCAAATCCTATTAGAGTTTTTTTAGTAAGGACATATTCCCACAGTTGGGTCAAATTGTGGGTGTATGTCATTCATTTGAAATTTCATATCCTAATGGTTTAAGAACCATGTGTATTGGTACATATTCTTATGGTTTTATAAAACTATGGGTACAGGTCCATAAAAATGCCTCAAACACCAATGGTATATAAAACTATAGGTATACCTTATAACAATGTTTTGAACCATGGGTATAGGTAATTTTTCTAATAGTGGGTATCATTATCATTTATAAATAATTTTTCAAAAATGAATTATTTATATTAACATGTGTATATGGTATATTCAAATTTTAGTTGATCATGATTATTCACCCCATTCTAATATTTATGAGAAAATGACCATATTTAATAGTAGTACTCAATTGTTCATTTACCAATGATGTGGTTTATCAGAATGATATAAAAAATTGATTTCTTAATAAAAAACATAGGATTTTAAAATATCTCCTCCCAAAAACCCACTATTTTATTTTCCTTTTTTATTATATTATCATGTAATCATAACATTTCAATACCCATATTCTTCATCAATAAAGCAATGTAATTCATATAAGATATCCTATGTATACACCAATTTTATGTTGTGAATCATTGTAATATATTTATTTTAAAATTATTATTTGTGTATGTTCGTTAATATATATATAGGATTTATAATAGTATATTTCATATACATTACATTCTATAAATAAGGAATACAAATTTATGTTTTTCAATATTGAGAGTTTTCACCAACATTGATCTTCAATGAAAAGTTTGTAATAATATTATTATATAACATAATCATATATGCAAAAATTATTCAATAGAGTGTACATTATATTTAATAAAAAGACTATCCATTTATTGATTGTAATCCTAGGAAATTCATAATCCCTATTTATTTAGGATATCATATCAGAATGATGAATGGTATAATAATTTTTAGGGATTTATTCCTATTTCTAATTGGAAAAATATTTTATTCTAAAAAATATAATCCATATAATTCATAAATAATTAATATTTCATATTCTTAAAATTTAATATAATATAATAGTTCTATTCAAATCCATTAATATTATATTTTATGACAATTTCTGTTGGATATTATCAGGTAAAAAATTAATTTTTAACAGGTTAATTATGTTTTGATAGACATAATATTATTCTCTTTCTCATGTATCATGTATATGAATAACTATAATTTTTTTCAAATTTGGTTTTATGTTTAAAGATACTTCTAATTATTATTTATATAATTACTTCAAAAGTGGTATTGGAATAATGATTGATCCAAAAAATTAATGTATTTACTCTTTATAATGATGGTTTGAATTTCTGTTATATAATAATACAATGAATTTTATAGAGGCATATATTATGAGAGTAGATAGATCAAGGATTGGGTAGAAAATTCAATCCACTTTGCGACTCTTTAAACTATACTAATTTTTTCATTTTAATGATGTATAAAAATTTAAATGATATTTTTTCTTTTTTATATGCCACATTTTATGCCGATTTTCCACATGGTCATGTTAAGAGAGTCATAATTCTGAAGAACTGGAGCACAGATGATTTGTTTAAAAAAAGATAAATTATTTATAAAATGATAAATTATTTATGATTTATTGTGTTAAATTCTTTTATTTCATTTTAATTATATCGACACAAGGGCCTCACTCGTGGATTATGTTCTCAAATCATGAAATTGACATTTCAAGTATTTATGTTGATAATTTTGACCCAGTTTTTCATCATTCCTTGGAACAAAAAAAAGTAATAATGAAATCACTAACACCATATTAGTCTTGTTTGGTTCGATCTTTTAGTGAAATTCAAAATAATATTACATAAAAAATTCACAAGTAATTGAATTATAATTATTACAATATAATACCGATTATCATCTCCATATTACATAATTATCATCGTCATCTTGAAATGTCATCTAAACATAACTCATTAGACACAATTATTTATATCTTTGGGAAAATGAAATATAATAAAGGTGATCTCAAATGATAAATAAGGGTAAATATAATAATTTTAAATTTAATATAATAGATGAAAATAAATGTTAAAATGTACATTGAGGAATAATGAGAGTGCATGAGAAAATATTTGAATAAATCATAACCACTAATACATGGATCATCAAATATAAAATCCTAATAAAGGGAAGAGTCATAAGAATCCACACTCATCGTCTATATATATGAATATTGTCTATTTGAAATATTATAAACCCATTGGTATAAAATAAAACTATTTTTCTACAACGTGGAGATTCACATTCAAAAACTATATTAAACCATTTTCAGAGGTAACAATAAACCTTGGACCCACTAAAATATATAATATAAATACTTATTTATGTCCCTCCAACTTGCCTCCCATGATAAGGTATATTAAAATATACATTAGAGAAAAATAACATGCTCATCACATTTTATATGTGCCACCCCATTGCATAATATATAAATGGATCATACAATGTTATTAGGGAATCCACAAAATATAATCTACAATAGATGCACGTGGTTGTATCTAGGCCACCCATCATATAATTTTTAATGGACTAACCCAGTTCTATATAGGTCATTACATCATATAAGAAATAAAATAACTATAACCTCAATAAAAGTAATAGAAATAATAATTATTTCATTTAAAACATGAAGAACCCATTGAAAATATATGGGTTTAATTTTAATTTCATTTATGCATGATTAATTTGGGGACAATAAATTGGTTCCATAACAATATATATGAACATGAGTAACCAATGAAAAAGAAACAAGATCAATAACAACCTCTATCAACCAATAATTATCTATAGATTAAACGAAAAATGATGATAACAATAAATAATCATCAAATTAGAGGATATTTTACTATAATAGGTTTTAATAATTATATATTTAAATATCATAAAAATATAAATAAATTATTTGAGGAAAATAACATTTCTATTTAGAAAATAAAATTCCAAAACATAAATTTTTTAAATAAATTTTTATATTTAATATACCCTTAAATAAATATAAAGCAATCATAAAATATATTTTAAAACATTATAAATTCATAAAGTAATATTCTTTGAAAATTATCTTGGAAGATCATTTGAGATATTTTGAAATCATCTTTAGAAAACAATTTTTTTTAATGAACAATGATTTCGTACTTAAGAGATAATGGACATCATATTTTCATCAATATTATTTTGAAAAACATTTAT
Organism: Viscum album; assembly: GCA_963277665.1. Lineage (NCBI taxonomy): Eukaryota > Viridiplantae > Streptophyta > Magnoliopsida > Santalales > Viscaceae > Viscum > Viscum album. Next base: position 1,601,296,823 of record OY728136.1, read on the forward strand.
GTGCCAATGTGTGATAAAATTATAAACATACATAGATTTTTAAAAGTTTATAATTTTAGGGATAATCATTTTTTTATAAGATTTCATTATGAGGGAATTTATAATACACAATCTTGATAAAATAAGTGATTGTAAGAAAACAATTCAACAACATTTGTACTATTAAATCATAATACAAAATGAGGAATACCATTAAATTAATCAGATAAAATCATCAAACATAAATATATTCTTGATATAAAATGTAAAATAGGTGGTATATATATCTTATAAAACTATATAGGTGTATTAAATAACAAATGTCACAATGAAAGTATAATCTCACAAAAATACTTCATCACAATGGAAACATTGAAAATATAAACCTGGTGTACTATATTATAATTTTTATATATTTATAATAATATATTTAAGAACAGGAATCATAAAATACATTCATGTAAAATTCATACTCCACACATTAAACACAATTTGTTTATGTATCATAGATCAAATAAAAATAAGAGTGAGATGATAAAAATCATTACCATGATAATGATTCATCATGACTATTATTTTTCCTCAAGGTTAATATATTGATTCTAATTATTTACATTATTTACAACCACTACCTTTATTATTATTACTTTAATTTAAATTTTAAACAACTTCTTAAATATATCATCATCAAATATGTTCAAGTCAAATATTTTCAACATTTTCATCTTGTTTGTCAAAAACGACTTATGTAGGATAAAATAGTAAATACAAGGACATTATTTAATCATATGCATAATAAAAACCATGAAATTAATTTCATATTTTACATAGTTTATACTTTTATTGGACTTATTATGGATGTTTATGAAAAATGTACAAATGTTGCGATCAAGGTGGTGGTATGTCATAAAAATGCATTAGTAACATGTCAATCATTACTTAATCATTATGGAACTAAGATAAGTTATTATATATCATTCCAAAATTATAATTATATCATAAATATAATTAATATTAATTATATAAACGTAAATATATAAATAATTTCTTATAAAAGGAATCAAATCGATTCAAGGAGGCAGTAGTCCATACATCCATGAATGACATTATTACTTATTATATACATGAAATGGTATAAAAAATTGATATATCATATTAAAAAAAATATTTCATAAATATAATAATTTTTTCATTTATTTCTTATAAATTTAATATATTTACAATTATTTCTGTCTATTTACCGTGTTAGTGAAAAACTGTTCCCATGGCTTCATGAGGAATCTATCTACCGAACACATGAGGGATATCATTTAACAACTTAAAAAATAGAATTTGAAACTATTTATAAAATATAATTACAAAATAAAAAATGAAATGTTATAAATATTTTAATATAAATATATATATTAAATTAATTATTATTACCAACTATGAGAGGGGGTAATAAAAAATCCAAAGACATTGTTTCTCGAGACAGCTGTCTCTAGTACACATGAATGTTGATTTCGTAACCAATTTTATGGAAGTTTCTGTGGGTCTCACGTGAACCCATAATATAACAATATCTCATTATATTTATGAATATATGGTTATTATATAATCATTATGTCATTATAAATCATGGATGTGGATGAGGATATAAAATAAATATTTTTTACACAAATGTGGAATTTTAATCAGTAATCTTTAATATGTTTTCACAAAAACCATGATGGTACTACCTTTATCACAATATAAGTCATATAGTGTGAGGGTGTTATGTGGGGAGGTTTTTTATTGTGATTGGGAGTTTCTAAAGTCATCATATTTTGGAAAACATTGGTAGAGTGGTGCCTTTTCATAGTAGAGGCAAAGTGATGTTCTTATAACAAATCAATAGTATTTACAACTTCAAGGCCTCACATAACTCATGTACATCAACCATTGGTAAAAAATATATCTATTATATAATTTATTTTGAAAAAATCTACAAAAACAAAAACACATTCTTCTAAACATTTTTTCATTAACTTCTATTTTTTATATATTTTCATTTCGGTTGTTCATTATGGTAACTTGTTTTAAATCATTTGTAATTCAGCAATTAAAACTAAAATAAATTTTGTATTATTATTAAATTTGATTTATATATTTTATTTTTGTTTTCAAAATTATATAAAATTCCATTTTTGTTAGAAAATAACTTTAGCAGGTGCACTTGAATTCTGAAAACACACTATAATAACTGTTACCGTGGAAAAAATCTTTTTACCACATAGCGATAAATATTTTCATTGTAAAATTATAATTTGTCCATTAATGAAACATATGTGATATTTATCAACATTTGAAAAAAAATTACATTGAATATGATCTTTATTTAATGTAATCATTTAATAAAAATACATTATTTTATTTAAATTTATTTTAATAATCCATGATTAGTCATTTCTTAAGAATCCATTGAAATTTTAACATATATAAAATTAATGACAAATTATTATGAGAGAAAATAATTTTTTCATTGAAAATAATATTTATATTCAAACCAATGTATATTTACCTTGTCCCCAATTCTTTTTATTAAATACAATGAAGAAAGGTACATTTTTGTCTGTTTGTTTTCTTTACATAATATATTGGAGAATTTCATTCAAAATATTCCTAAAATCTAATAAATTACAAAAAAATATTATAAGTATTTGAATAATTCAAAGAAATGGTTTTTGGACTTCGGTTAGGCCATTTAAACCATAATATTTTGTTTGTGCACTATGTAAACTTGTTTTTTAATTACTCACTCAAATTAATTTTAACTACAATCACTACTCTATTTGGTAAAAAAATTTGATAACCATATAATACATTAAAAATTTATTTTTTTTAAACATGAAATTAGTTTTTTCAAATTCAAATAATTGTGGGAAAATATTAAATTAAAATTAGTTATGTAGACATGATTAGAAAGGGGTTTCTTAATGTGAAAATGCTGAAAAAAGTGAAATTTGTTTATTTCAAACTTCCATATGATGAAGATTAAAATTACCTAAATTAGAATAATATATTTATATATAACCTAATTAAACATAAAATATAAATCAATTTATTATTTAAAATTACAAATTATTTATGTAAAATACTAATTTTCATGAGAATTAATTAATTTTTATTATATTTAAAATAATGGAACATTTCAATAAAATAACAAAAAACCTAAGTTATTTTTTACTTTTGAATTGTAAAATATGTTTTTATTTTTCAGATAAATTTTATTAAAGTGTAAAAAGATATTTTAAAAATAATTACACCATCAAAATGAGGCATAAATACCATTAATAGAATACATATTTTTTCATCTAAAAATAGATATATTTTTATATCATTTATTGAAAACACATATGAGTTATGGTAAAAAGTTATATTGAATATTATATATAAATATTTCATTAATAAGATTAATTAATTTATTTTATTATTAATAAAATTTGTCTCTATAATAACATTTATATTCTATTTAATTGATTTTAAATTTCTTTTCCAAATAATTAGATAAAAATAATTCATTCCATAAACATGTATTAATCATATTTTCATAATTTTCTTAATATTAATTATTTATTCCATTCCAAAATCTTGGTAATAAATTTCATGTAGAATAATAATGATAAAAGTATATTGTTGACTGATAAAACTCAACCTTGTGTCACGACCCGCCCTCGGGGTCCGTGTCGTGACTACCCCAAGCCCGCCTACCATAGGCCCGGGGCTGGCGACTAGCACCAAGGCGTAAATCCCGGTAAAAAGGGAAGACATTGACTTTGTAAAGTAAACAAACACCACAGAGGAAGCAAGCGGAAAGTAAACACTAAGAAAAAGCAGAGTACAACTGAAAGTGCGGAAAAGTAAATGAGCCAGTATACAAACCCAAACTGAAAGTAAATACAACTCGAAAGGGAAAACAACAATTGAAAAGTAAAGCCGCTACACCGAGCTGTCCACTGGAAATCCCACCTGAAGGGTGGGTACAGATAGCTCCACTGCTCCACGGGTCCCGCCCTCCGCTCCGGGCACGTCCCGCCTAGTGGTCCACCTCCGGGTACCGTCCCGCTCTGCAAGCCTCAGCTAAGGTCAACGTTGTCCGTCGTCTGCAACCAACACAACGTAGTGCGGGCAAAGCCCGTGCAGGGGTGAGTATAAGCTACTCAGTAGGGACCCCGAGATCCCTAAAGGACTCTCAAATCCACAAAGGATAAACCACGAAGAAAGGTACAATCACGAAGTAACAACCGACACTGCTTAGGTATATTCCCATACATATACCTAAGTCATGAATTTCAAATACGCTCCAACCTCCGAGCCCAAGTACAACTCAGTCCACACAGGAAAGTAAACGTATTCCACACAGGAAAGCAAAACGTAATCCACACAGGATTGCACAACACAATCCACACAGGAAAGAAAAACGTAATCCACACAGGATTGCACAACACAATCCACACAGGAAACCAAAACGTAATCCACACAGGATTTCACAACACAATCCACACAGGAAAGCAAAATGTAATCCACACTGGATTGCACAACACAATCCACAAAGGAAAGCAAAAGGTTTCAGCTCACACAGGTATACTTCTTCAAAGGACGATAAAGAAGATCTATGATCCATCTAAGTCGTCGGACCCACGAAGGATCGATAGGTAACTAACTCCCGCAATGACCCACACAGGATCGGGCCCACACAGGACCTGTAGGCGCTGGCTCATACAGAACCGCTGAGCGCGGACCCACACAGGATCAGACCCACACAGGATCGGGCCCACACATGAGCTGTAGCACTGATCCACATAGGATTGCTGAGTGCTGTAGTCGTCGTCGTCGAATCCACACAGGATCTCTGTACTGTCGTCGTCGCAGTCACAGTAGCAGTAGTAGCAGTAGTAGTCACAGTAACAGTCGCAGCCAGCACTAGGGTTCCCGCACACAGCAAGCTCGTTCAGAGGGTCCGCTCCACGAGCCGAGAGGATGATACATCAACTGTCACAAAGTCTAGAGTTGATGTATCCAAAAGTTCCGTATCGTCAACAGGAACTCAACACAACAGACGGCGTGTCGATCTGACGCCCGGTCTGAGAGTTATTGGCATTTTCGTCCCCGGGGCCCGATTGGGTTTTAAGGCAAAACCAACCCGACCGTACTCCACCTGCGTCCAAACCTCGGGCGGAGTATGCCAAAAGATCCGTCTCACTAAGAGGAACACAACACGGCTGACGGCACGTCAATCGGACGTCCGTAGCTCAAGATATGAGCGTTTCCGTTCCGAAGGCCCGGTTGGTTTCATGAACGAACCAACCCGGCCGAACTCAAAGTAATCCGAAACCTTGAGTGCGATATACCGAAACGACCGTCTCGATTCAAGGATCGCGTTTCCGCAGACGGTTCGTCGATCGGAGGTCCGTGGCTAAAGATATGGCCAAAAGACCGAAAAATATTCGAAACGGGGGGTCCGGGTCCGGGCCGACCCGGCCCGACCCCACCCCCCCTGGGTCGGCCCGAACTGGGTCGACCCGGCCCGGCGAGCCGGCCGGCCGGCGGCGCGGCGGCCGCGGCGGCCGGGCGCCGCACGGAGGCAGCGCGGGGGGCAATCAAGCCCCCGCTTGATTTGAAGACGGAGCGGCTTTTTAGCCGTGCCTGTTTGCAAACCCCCCCCCCCACGTGGGGGGCTTGATTGGCAGGAAACGGGGGGGAAAAGCCCCCCGCTTGATTGAGAGGGGAGGCGCGGCATAGCCGCTCCCTTTGTAAAAAAAAACAGCCCCCACGTGGGGTCGGCTTGAAGACAAACCGGGGGGCGTCATGCCCCCCCCCCCTCATAAAGAGGGGGGTTTTTGTGTGCTGGCCGGGGGATTAATTTCTCCCGGTTTATTACCATCCGGCCGGCCAGCTGGCCGGCCGGTTCTCTCCAACGGGACCGGAAATTCCAGTCCCCACTTCGGCTTCCGACACCGGCGGCCCGGCCGCCGGTCTCCTCGTTCCTCCGCGGCCCGGAACTGGCCGCGGTGTTCGTCGTCCGGCACGGTGCGACGGCACCGCGCCCCTCTTCCGTACCTTGATTTCTTTCAACGCGGCGCGACGTCATCGCGTTCAAGATGTTTCTTCCATGGTGCGCGCGCGACGGCATCGCGTATCAAGATTGGGTGAATATCCGCGTGGTGCGACGGCACCACGCCACCTTGATTCATCCACAAATTTAAACACCAAGAACGAAGGAGGGGGTTCGGCCGTGTTCATGCGGTCCGGCCCCCTCACGTTAAAACACAACTTAAAATATTTAAAATCCACACGTTAGACATGCTAGATCCACAATCAAGAATGAAATAATTAAACAATAAACAACAACCCCTACCTCGGGTATAGGTTCGAAGATTTGACAACGTCCGAGGAAGACAACGTCGCGGAGGTCGGGCGTCGCGGTCGTCGGTCGTCAAATCCGTTGACGAAGATATACGCCCGAAGAGATACGTCGTTCGCGAATCTTCGTATGCTGACGAAGAAGGTCCGAGGAGGAAGCGGTGTTCCCTCTCGTTGACACGGAAGACGAAGAAGAGAGGCGGCGTTCTTCATCGGAACTTGAGCGTTCTTCGTCAAGTTGAGTGTTCTTCGTCAAAGCTTGAAGATGAAGGAGAAGCTCTCAAAATCCTCTCAAGAACAAAGGAAACCAACCCAACAAAATAAAATAAGCTTAAGCTTATTTTATTACACAACCCTCCTCTTAGAATTTCAAAGGTTTGAAATTTAAATTAACCCTCTTCAATTAATTAAGCCAAGTTGTCAACATTAATTGAAATGGGTTAAAGGAGAGGTTTTGAGAGAATTTGAGGAGTTGGGGTTCGTGTGGGCCCCACCACACTTAATCCTCCCAAGGGAGGTTATGTGGATGTGGGTCCCACTCCCAACTCCCTTTGGTAGGATTTATCAAGTTAAAATAAAATTTGTTCTTCACAAATTTTATTTAACTTAAACTAAAAACCCAAAAACTAACTTTCAACCCACAACAAACACAACTTCCGAAAAGGTCTCTTTAAGAGAATATCGGCGCTGCGAATTCATCGGTGCTCTCGGATTTCAATTCCGAGCACCGGATCAAAAGTTAGGAATTCCCGCTCGTTCGTTCACTGAACGTACCCGGGCCAAACTTCGGAAAATGATTCCGGGCACTCCGGGCCTCGGAATCAGGTGCCGTCAGAAACCACACTCTTGTAAAATTCCAAAGCAAATTAAGAAAAAATTTCCCTTGAATTTTACGAGTCTTTAAATTTCTCCCACCTCAGGGCTTTACGTCCCCGTAAATATACATTAAAAACTAGGGAAACAAAAGAGGGTACTGAGCACGCATCTGAGCCTCCCGCTCCCATGTGCTCTCCTGGAGATTCCCGTGCTGCCATCTGATGCGCAGAAGAGGAATTGATCGCCCACGCAGGACCCGCTCCTGTCGATCCTCTATCTCCACCGGGACCTCCGTAAATGTCGCCCCATCGTCAACGTCAAACTCCCCATGGTCAATGATGTGCGTCGGGTCGTTCACGTATCTCCTCAGCTGGGATACGTGGAAGACGTCGTGCACCCGGTGCAACTGAGGTGGTAGAGCCAGGCGATAAGCCACCTCGCCAACCCTGCTGAGGACCTGGAAGGGTCTGATGAAGCGTGAAGATAACTTGTCGCCTCGGCCAGATCTCTGAATACCACATCGAGGTGAGACCCGTAAGAAGATGTGGTCTCCATCCTCGAACTCTAGTGTCAGCATATGACTTCTGCCGGCTCTGAGCTGTCATCATCCGCTCCTAGATGACCTGGACCTTCTCTGTCGTGGCCTGGACCATCTCCGGTCCCATCAGAGCTGCAAGATTTCTTCTTTGCCGATAAGAGAAATCTGGTCCCATCCCCTGGATGAACCACATTCTTTGCCTAATACAGTCAATCCTAACATGGATGAAATCCATACCAAGGATGACGTCGTAAGGCCTCGATGCTACTACTAAGAGATTCAACCGTTACTCTCGCCTCCAAGGGTTGATTCACACTGTCGGCATCAGTGTGTGGTAACTGGGTCTCCTCCAGTATATGTCTCACAAGTGAGGGTCAAGTCAACAGCCAAAACTGGAACCTCTTAGTAACATCACAAAGGTATGCGTCTTTTATTATTGCAGCTCATAAAACAAGACGCTACACAAAAGCAACAAGGAACCAGAAGTACAAAGGATGTATCCACTAGTTCTGCTCCTGTCCATCGGCTCCCAGAGCTCCATGATCGAAGGCCTCGGCTGCCTGAATCTGAGCTCTCGCATGTTCACCTACTCCCTATGGTCGTGGCGGACCTCCTGGTGGTGGTGGTGGCAGAGCCTCAAAGAATCGCCCACCACCTGCTGCTTGGTCAGCTCCTCTGCCTCGTCCGCCTCCTCCCTGCGGACCGCCACGGTCGAACCTCTGCCTCTGCCTAGGTGGTTCCTCAACTGTCTGCTGCTTCTCCGCATGGAGGGTCGAGCAGTCACGAGCCATGTTACCAATCCCGCCACAGGAGTAACACCGTCTGCCTCTCGAAAGACTGGCTCCGCACTGTGTGCCCCGCACTGCTGAGCCAGTGTCCTGAGGTCGTCTGCCCGAAGGTCTGGTCTGTCTGGACCCCTGAGTCATCCGTCGACTGCCTGATGCAGATGACTCTGCCACGTGCCGCCCTGCGGTGGGTCGCTGTGCTGGTGTAGACTCACCAAGGAAGCTCTCGATCAGAAGGGCCCGCTCCAGTACTCCTGTCTGAGTCGGTATGCTGAGGGAGATCAGCGATGCCCTGATCTCGTGTCTCAAACCCTGCTTGAAGGTCCGGGCCCGGAAGAATGGGTCCCGTACCATGTCGGTCGAGTAGCGCGAGAGATCGGTAAATCTCGCCGAGTACTGAGCGACCGTCATGCTGCCCTGCCGCAGTTGTAGAAGCTCCTGGATACGCACCGCACGAAGGGTGGCTGGGACGAACTCCAAGCGGAAGAGGCTCTCAAAGTCCGTCCAAAGTAGAGATTCCTCATCGTGCACCTGGAGCATCAAGCTCCCCCATCGTCCTACTGCTGCGTGTAGTAGGCTCGCAGCGAGGATCACCTTGAGGTCTCCTGGTGTCCTCACTAGCCTAAACACTCGTACTACTGCCTCCAGCCAGTCCTCTGCTGCCTGGGGATCCGTCTCCCCGCGAAACCTGGGCGGTTGCTGGCGCTGAAACTCATGCAGTGCGCTGAGGCGACGTCCATCGTCAGCGGCTGCTGCTGGAAGCATCGGGGGCTCGGCGGGTAGAGCTACCACCGGTGCCACTACTGAGAAAGGGCCTTGCACCGAGGCCTCGTCGCTCGGTGGGCTGTCGTCACACTCGACTCTCGGAACCCTAGCTGGCTGCCGTCGTGGGGCCATCCTGAAAGGAAACAGGTGCGCCATGGTCAAATAGTATACCTGGTGAGCTGACACAAATAAATCACAAAGAAAACTTTGAAACACACATATAATCAATGTTTTCGTGCATTAAGTCGGAAATCAGAAGTCAGGGTCCTGGTGTACGGATACGTCGGCCGCCGCACCAACACTGGACTCTCTGGACTGATAACCACACTCAATACGCTAAACATTATTGCTTCACATAGAAAAGATCAGAGTTCACGGTAGAACCGAACTCCTATGATACCAATTTGTCGCGACCTGCCCTCGGGGTCCGTGCCGTGACTACCCCAAGCCCGCCTTCCATAGGCCAGGGGCTGGCGACTAGCACCAAGGCGTAAATCCCGGTAAAAAGGGAAGGCATTGCCTTTGTAAAGTAAACAAACACCACAGAGGAAGCAAGCGGAAAGTAAACACTAAGCAAAAGCATAGTACACCTAAAAGTGCGGAAAAGTAAATGGGCCAGTATACAAACCCAAACTGAAAGTAAAGTACAACTCGAAAGGGAAAACAGCAACCCAAAAGTAAAGCCGCTACACCGAGCTGTCCACTGGAAATCCCACCTGAAGGGTGGGTACAGATAGCTCCACTACTCCACGGGTCCCGCCGTCCGCTCCGGGCACGTCCCGCCTAGTGGTCCACCTCCGGGTACCGTCCCGCTCTGCAAGCCTCAGCTAAGGTCAACGCTGTCCGTCGTCTGCAACCAACACAACGTAGTGCGGGCAAAGCCCGTGCAGGGGTGAGTATAAGCTACTCAGTAGGGACCCCGAGACCTATGAAGGTCTTTAAAATCCACAAAGGATAAACCACGAAGAAAGGAACAATCACGAAGTAACAACCGACACTGCTTAGGTATATGCCCATACATATACCTAAGTCATGAATTTCAAATACGCTCCAACCTCCGAGCCCAAGTACAACTCAGTCCACACAGGAAAGTAAACGTATTCCACACAGGAAAGCAAAACGTAATCCACATAGGATTGCAGAACACAATCCACACAGGAAAGAAAAATGTAATCCACACAGGATTGCACAACACAATCCACACAGGAAAGAAAAACGTAATCCACACAGGATTGCACAACACAATCCACACAGGAAAGCAAAACGTAATCCACACAGGATTGCACAACACAATCCACACAGGAAAGCAAAAGGTATCAGCTCACACAGGTATACTTCTTCAAAGGACGATAAAGATGATCTCTGATCCATCTAAGTCGTCGGACCCACGAAGGATCGATAGGTAACTAACCCCCGCAATGACCCACACAGGATCGGGCCCACACAGGACCTGTAGGCGCTGGCTCACACAGAACCGCTGAGCGCGGACCCACACAGGATCGGACCCACACAGGATCGGGGCCACACAGGACCTGTAGCACTGATCCACATAGGATCGCTGAGTGCTGTAGTCGTCGTCGTCGAATCCACACAGGATCTCTGTACTGTCGTCGTCGCAGTCACAGTAGCAGTAGTAGCAGTAGTAGTCACAGTAACAGTCGCAGCCAGCACTAGGGTTCCCGCACACAGCAAGCTCGTTCGGAGGGTCCGCTCCACGAGCCGAGAGGCTGATACATCAACTGTCACAAAGTCCAGAGTTGATGTATCCAAAAGTTCTGTATCGTCCACAGGAACTCAACGCAACAGACGGCGCGTCGATCTGACGCCCGGTCTGAGAGTTATTGGCATTTTCGTCCACGGGGCCCGGTTGGTTTTTAAGGCAAAACCAACCCGACCGTACTCCACCTGCGTCCAAACCTCGGGCGGAGTATTCCAAAAGATCCGTCTCACTGAGAGGAACACAACACGGCTGACGGCACGTCAATCGGACGTCCGTAGCTCAAGATATGAGCGTTTCCGCTCCGATGGCCCGGTTGGTTTCGTGAACAAACCAACCCGGCCGAACTAAAAGTAATCCGAAACCTTGAGTTCGATATACCGAAACGACCGTCTCGATTCAAGGATCGCGTTTCCGCAGACGGTTCGTCGATCGGAGGTCTGTGGCTCAAGATATGGCCAAAAGACCGAAAAAGATTTGAAACGGGGGGTCCGGGTCCAGGCCGACCCGACCCGACCCCCCCTCGACCCGAACCGGGTCGACCCGACTCGGGTCCGACCCGGCCCGGCGGGCCGGCCGGCCGGCGGAGCGGCGGCCGCGGCGGCCTGGCGCCGCACAGAGGAAGCACGGGGGGGAAATCAAGCCCCCGTTTGATTTGAAGACGGCGCGGCTTTTTAGCCGTGCCTGTTTGCAAACCCCCCCCCCCCCCCCCCACGTGGGGGGCTTGATTGGTAGGGAAAGGGGGGGCAAAGCCCCCCCGCTTGATTGAGAGGGGCGGTGCGGCATAGCCGCGCCCTTTGTAAAAAAAACGGCCCCCACGTGGGGGCCGGCTTGAAGACAAACCGGGGGGCCTCCTGCCCCCCCCCCCCCTTCAAAGGAACCGCCCCCCTCATAAAGAGGGGGGGCTTTGTGTGCTGGCCGGGGGATTAATTTCCCCTGGTTTATTACCATCCTTCGGGCCAGCTGGCCGGCCGGTTCTCTCCAACGGGACCGGAAAATCCGGTCCCCTCTTCGGCTTCCGACGCCGGCGGCCCGGCCGCCGGTCTCCTCGTTCCGCCGCGGCCCGGAACCGGCCGCGGTGTTCGTCGTCCGGCGCGGTGCGACAGCACCGCGCCCCTCTTTCGTGCCTTGATTTCTTTCAACGCGGCGCGACGGCGTCACGTTCAAGATGTTTCTTCCATGGTGCGCGCGCGACGGCATCGCGTATCAAGATTGGGCGAATATCCGCGTGGTGCGACGGCACCACGCCACCTTGATTCATCCACAAATTTAAACACCAAGAACGAATGAGGGGGTTCGGCCGTGTTCATGCGGTCCGGCCCCCTCACGTTAAAACACAACATAAAATATTCAAAATCCACACGTTAGACAAGCTAGATCCACAATCATAAATGAAATAATTAAACAATAAACAACAACCCCTACCTCGGGTATAGGTTCGAAGATTTGACAACGTCCGCGGAAGACAACGTCGCGGAGGTCGGGCGTCGCGGTCGTCGTTCGTCAAATCCGTTGACAAAGAGATACGCCCGAAGAGATACGTCGTTGGCGAATCTTCGTATGCCGACGAAGAAGGTCCGAGGAGGAAGCGGCGTTCCCTCTCGTTGACACGGAAGACGAAGAAGAGAGGCGGTGTTCTTCGTCGGAACTTGAGCATTCTTCGTCAAGTTGAGCGTTCTTCGTCAAAGCTTGAAGATGAAGGAGAAGCTCTCAAAATCCTCTCAAGAACAAAGGAAACAAACCCAACAAAATAAAATAAGCTTAAGCTTATTTTATTACACAACCCTCCTCTTAGAATTTCAAAGGTTTTAAATTTAAATTAACCCTCTTCAATTAATTAAGGCAAGTTGTCAACATTAATTGAAATGGGTTAAAGGGGAGGTTTTGAGAGAATTTGAGGAGTTAGGGTTCGTGTGGGCCCCACCACAGTTAATCCTCCCAAGGGAGGTTAAGTGGATGTGGTTCCCACTCCCAACTCCCTTTGGTAGGATTTATCAAGTTAAAATAAAATATGTTCTTCACAAATTTTATTTAACTTAAACTAAAAACCCAAAAACTAACTTTCAACCCGCAACAAACACAACTTCCGAAAATGTCTCTTTAAGAGAATATCGGCGCTGCGAGTTCATCGGTGCTCTCGGATTTCAATTCCGAGCACCGGATCAAAAGTTAGGAATTCCCGCTCGTTCGTTCACTGAACGTACCTGAGCCAAACTTCGGAAAATGATTCCGGGCACTCCGGGCCTCGGAATCAGGTACCGTCAGAAACCACACTCTTGTAAAATTCCAAAGAAAATTAAAAAAAATTTCCCTTGAATTTTACGGGTCATTAAACCTTGTCTGTAACACACGTTAATGATAAAATATGTTGTTGTGTAAAATAAAAGACAATAGTGGAGCTTCATATTAAAAATATAGACTAGTCATTCAATGTAAAAATATATATCAATAAATTTAAATTTATTTGAAAATTTTTATTTATCAATATTATTTTATGTTACATCTTACACCCTTTAAATTAATTTGTTCCTAAAAATGTTTCTTGGTTATAAAGTATTAATTGTTTTTTGAATTAATTAATTGAGACACACTTTTACAAATGTAATGAAGAAATATAACCTTAATAAGGTAATAAGGGAAACATAATGGTCACCCAATGGTATGCCTAACAACGATTGCACATATGTTCCACATAGTTGTAAACTTGAAAGATGGATTTAGAAGGGATTTTAAATTCCAATAGACTAATGTAGAGTGTTATTTAATGTAGTAAATAGTATGTAAATAAAAAAATCCATCCATTTAAATAGGTGTAAAAAAGCTTATTCATATAACAAAAAATGATGGAAATATGATAACATTTAGTTTCTGAATGGTTTTCCCAGTACTGAAGCATTATTTCAACAACTAGATTGAAAATCTATTAAATTGGTCAGGGTACACTGGTAAATTGAAAAATGTTCCAAATATAGCATGGAATAATGGGAATTCTTGATCCCCATGGTTTGGTGACAAGAAAATTGCATCATAAAAATGAAAGTGGGAATGAATTTTACACACACACATTGGATATATGACAATAAACCATATTCATACAAAAGAATTTAATGAGGGATAAGATTAAATAACATCAAATATTTAAAAAAACAAACCCTAGTAGTAATGAAATAATCCTGAAACTGAAAGAAAACCCCATTAATGGATGGAATCAACACTCCATGCCCATAGTCAAATAGCTATAACAACCATAATGTGTTGTTTTCCACATTTCTAACCTCAAATGATAATATTTAAAAACACATGATGAAACTCCTAAGATGTGAGGTGAAATCCTTGTAAATTCTCACCAAGTATTCCATAGCATATTACAACATTTAATTAACCAAATAAATATATTTATATTTCAAATAAATAGATTTGGCATTTCAATATAATATTTAAAAAAATTATACATTCATTTCGAATGTGGTAAGTATTTTTAAAAAATTATTCAAATTATAATTGTTGGAATATTTATAAAAATGGATTCATAAAACCTTTTATATAAATTATCGTATATAAATTCACTAGATGTGTAAAATAGTTTACAATAATGGCATATATTCATTTCAAATATAAATATGTTACAATCATGGTCATGATCCTAAACAGTACTATATTTTCAGGCTATAGGAAATCAGTCACACTCAATGTGACTTAAGAAATATATTTATACACACAAACCATTGACATTGGTTAGAAATAATTCATCACAATCTTATCTGGGACGTGTGGTGTTTAATTTATGTTTTGGAACATTGTAAATAGTAATGTGATACCCAATAACTAATAAAATACCAATGGATTGAAAGTTATTTAGTAAATAAATAAACATATAAAATTTATTATATGACTTCATAAAATTAAAATCTATTCCTTTCTCTATTTCATAAATTCCAATGTTTCCTTTGAAACTCAAAATAGACATTCAGTAAATAAGTATTCCATTTTAGGATAAAACCAATAGGTATCTATCAAAATTATAAAAATAAAATTGATTTCATAAATTCCCCTTTGAAATAAACATAATCAAATCATTTTCAGAATTAAATATCCATAATATAAATTCAATAATACTATTTAATTAAATTCCATCAAATTTCAATATTTAAAATAAAAAATATAAATTTTAGTAAATTAGATCCATTTCTCAAAAACACCCAAATTCAATAGACTTGGTATTTCCCTCCAATATCAGGAAAAATTTAATATAAAAATTAAATTCACCAATTCAATATTAACGGTTGTTTGAAAAAAATATAATTGAATTTAATTCAATTGAAATATATAAATTTCATTTATATCAAACATTATATTTTAAATATACAAAATAGGGGGTAATAAAAATTTATCACCATAATGAAACCACCATCCTTTTTTAGAAAAACACATTATTTTCTATGGTAATAAACCATTCATATATATTATCAAATGACTAAATACCAAATAAAACCCTTGAACACTCTTTTAAACCAATGAGAAATTTCTTTTGGGAATCAAAATTTCCTTTTCATAAAAAATTGCTTTAAAATATATATTCCTCACACATAAAAATGAACCAAATTAAATAATCATTAATAATAAATAAATATTGAATAATAATGAATAATTATAGTGTAAAATAACAATAATTCAAAATAATTTAAAAAAATCGATGTGAATTAAATTATTATTCCATTTTTAAAAAACATATGAAAACATTTAAAACATAGTAATGAATCAATATGTTCCATGCCACATTGACATAGTTGAGAGAAATTAAAAAATTAAAAAAATTAAAATATTCATTTCAATATAAGTAAATTCATAAAACCAATTTATAAAACATTGATATAGAGGTAAATGATTTAGAGGTATAAATCATTAAATCATTTAAAATAATCGGTTTAGTTAACGATTCCCTTTCATGGAGTCGAAATCATTATGTAAAACTATTATATTACATAACAATTAAAATAGGATAATTATTTACAAACATTACAACCATTTTAATTTTTATTATTTTTTAAATATCACTTATTATCATGTTATAATAGTATCATAATTATTTATCATCATGTCAGATTGTTTCTCGATATTCAAAAATTGAGTAAAAAATGTACATTATATGATATAAATACTCAAAGTGGTCAAAATTCCATTATATAAATAAAAATAATCATGAAATATTAATTAATTTTTTATATAAATTATACTTTTAATATTTTCTGTTATATATGGATATTAAAATTGAAATATGTTTCAATCATGAAAATGTCAAGTCGTACGTACTCATGTGTAGTGATTTCATTTATCAAAGATCATTATAGAATAATGGTTAAAAAATTTAATTCATCATATAATTATCATAATATCCTTAATAACCTAATAACAATATGTGTATACTAATAAAAATAATCCATGTGATGTGGTGATAAAAAACAAATCACATCTCTTTTTTAAGGTAAAATTTCACATTAAAAAACGACAGACATTATCATTTTCATGTTCATGGAATGATAATAACATAATTGTTATATTATTTTTAAATAATGATAAATATTTCAATAATATCATAAATAAACATTAATCTCATAATTACATCATGTCTTTAATGATTATAATGACAAATGAATTATATCGATTTGTGGAGGTGACAGTTCAAACATACAAAATAATAATTAATTTTTTTTCTATTCCATAGAATTAGAGATGTATTTTGAGGATTTTTTCAACATAATAAAATGATTATATATTTTTTATAGTGTATTTATTATTTCATCATTATTTAATATTATTTTAAGCATGCAGAAGAATAAGAATATACAAAATAAAAAACTATACATTTTTATTGGATGGCCTCCTTTTATTAACACCTTAAATCTACTAAGGAGGGTATTATGAAAAAATATGTACTATATAATATATTGTGTTTTTATAGAAAAATATTTATGAATATCATGGATGAACGAATTATGTTTTGAACAATGAGAAAAATAAAAATAATGGGTTCCATTTTATAAGAGAGGGGAGGGGCACTCAAGGAATTATTGGAAATATTTTATTATTATTATATATATATATATTTAAAAAAATGTGACTAAATTAATTTTTAATATGATATATGTTTTGTTTAATTACTTTTATCCAATGATATTTATATATGATTTTACTATTTATTAATACTTTTCATTTTGTTTTAATCCTTATTTATCCTTTTTTTCCATATCGTGATATCATTTAATTTACACTTTTATAGTTAATAAATTTATTATAAAAGGGAAACACTTCCAATTAATCAATAAATAATATAATTTGTAGACATATATTAACTATTTTTAATTTTTTTTGAGTTAATATCCTTTAATAAAATATTATTCTATTTAAAATATCAAAAATTTCAGTTTGGAAACAATCCATTATATGACTTCTAGAAATATCATAAAATAATCTATATTTTAATGAATGTCAATTACAAAGTCCATAACATCAAAATTACATTCAAAAATTTATTTCATTCCATTAAATATATCGAATTACAATTTTTGATATTTTTCCTATTATTTAAATATTTGATCACTTAATTAAACAATTTTTACATCATCATTGTGTCACCATTCAGAGTAATTATTTTTCACCCAAAAAATATAAATAAATTACCATGAGGAAGATAAATATTTTATTATTCAAATAAATATTTAAATTATAAAATATGAATAATATGTCCCCAAATTAAAAAAATGTTAATTTGAAAAAACAATAGTATGGAAAATTTATTTTCCTTTGAATATAATATAATTATGTTTATAATAATATCATAAAATCCATAAATGGTCACATAAATGATCATACAATATTAATTAAATAAAAATAATCTTCCAATAAATTTAATGAATGCATCTTTTTATAATATTTATTATAATATTTTATGACTTAATTAGATTATTTACTCTTAATCGTGGTAATATAAAAAATTACTAAACATAAATTTATTGTGATAAAAAATAAATTGTAATGGATAAAAAAATATTAAATTGTTATTAAATATATAGAATACATTTAATATTTTAAAATCATTGAAATTTTCCGGAATTAATTAATAGTTTTTTATGATTGATGGATAGAGGTAACATGTTTTTAATGTAAAATTATTAAAATGTTCAAAATGATTTTATATACAAATTCAATGTTAAATTGATTCAAACAATAATGATTGGAATTAATGAAAATGATTATCTAATTATACATTTAAAAATACAAAAAAATTAAATATAATAAATTAATTTGATGAAAAAATAATTCTCAATTAAAATGAATTATTTTTTTCACCACTAAAAAAATATATCATTTCAAAAAAACCAAAACATCAACCGAAGTAAATATTGATACTCTGATTTCAAAGGAAAATATTATTTTGTTAAATTGAATTTTTACAACTTACAAAAACATGTATTAAAACATGTGCACAAGTAGAGTGAGGAAAAATGACTTCATCAATAATAAGTATTTTAATAATAAAATTGAATTTGTTCTTATATTTTGTAATTAAAACATATAAGATGAATGGAAAAAAATTGAACAAATAAATTAAATATATTTTTCATTAATATAAAAAACTAAGAGTGATTTTATTATTTATTCAAATAAAACAATGTTTTTCACATCTTTAATAAAATGGTTCTCTCTTATTTTATAAAGGGTCACTACAATAAAATGAGCTTATACATAGGGTATTGGAAAGAATCATGGGTATTGGTTCACAAAGGGAATTTTTTTTCTGAATAACATAAACTATATTTGTCCCAAAACCATGTGTATAAGAACCCCTATACATCTAGTTTTTGGAGAACCATGGGAATATGTTTCGAGAGGGAAACCTATAACCTTGATTTTTTAAGAACTATTGGCATAAGTACACCTATACCCACGATTTTGGGAGATCTATTAGTAAAGGGTTCACTAGGAATATTTTTTTCAGTTATATACTATACACATGGTTCAAAAAATAATGGGTTGGGGTTATCCTTATACACATTGTTACTATAAACTGTCCCAATAGAATGCATGGGAAACAAATTATAGGAAAACAAACACCAACATTTTTGCCAAATTGTGGGCATAGGTTGGGCCAATATTATTACATAATAACAATACTAATAATAAAAAATATTTAATATATATAAATATATAAATATAAATATGTATATTATAACATGAAAATTATGTAGGATAATAGAAATGAAATTCTTTCCTAAGAGGAAGTTGTTGGTATCAAATCATAGTAGAGTTTTTTTAGTAAGGACATATTTCCACAGTTGGGTCAAATTGTGGGTGTATGTCAGTCAATTGAAATTTCATGTCCTAATGGTTTATGAACCCTAGTTATTGGTTCATATTCTTATGGTTTTCCAAAACTACAGGTATAGGTCTGTACAGATTCCTCAAACACCAATGGTTAATAAAAGTGTAGGTATAGCTTATAACAATGTTTTGAACCACAGGTATATGTAATTTTTCTAATAGTGGGTATCATTTTCATTTATAAATAATTTTTCAACAATGAATTAATTATATTAACATGTTTATATGGTATATTCACAATTTTTTTGATCATTCTTATTCACCCCATTCTAACAATTATGAGAAAATGAGCATATTTAATAATAATACTCATTTGTTCATTTACTCTGGATGTGGTTTATCATAATGATTTAAAAAACTGATTTTGTAATTTCATTCATATGATGTTACAATATCTCCTCCCAAAAACCCTCTATTATTTTCCTTTTTCATTAAATTATCATGTAATCATAAAAATTCAATACCCATATTCTTCATCAATAAAGCGATGTAATTCATATAAGACATCCTATGTATACACCAATTTTTTGTTGTGAATCATTGTAATATATTTATTTTAAAATTATTATTTTTATATCTTCGTTAATATATATATATATAGTATTTATAATGGTATATTTCATATACATTACATTCTATAGATAAGGAATAAAATTTACAATTTTTAATATTGAGAGTTTTCACCAACATTGATCTTCATTGTTAAGTTTGTAATAATATTATTTTAGAACATAATCATACATTCACAAATTATTGACAAGGGTGTACATTATATTTGATAAAAAGACTATCCATTTATTCATGGTAATATTAGTAAATTCATATTCCTTTATTATTTAGGATACCGTATCTGAATGATGAAAGGTATAATAATTTTTTAGGGATTTATTCATATTTCTTATTGAAAAAAAATTATTCTAAATAATGTATTCCATATATGTTATAAATAATTAATACTTCATATTCATAAAATTTATATCATATAATAGTTCTATCCACATCCATTAATATTATATTATATGACTATGTATTTTGGATGTTATCATGGAAAAGATTACTTTCTAATAGGTTAATTATGTTTTGATAGACATAAGATTATTCTCTTTCTAATGTATCTTGTATATGAATAACTATAATTTTTTTTCAAATTTGGTTGTATGTTTAAAAATACTTATAATTATTATTTATATAATTACCACAATAGTGGTATTAGAATAATGAGTGATCCAAAAAATTAATGTATTTCCTCTTTATAATGATGGCTGGCCTTTCTGTTATATAATAATCCTATTAATTTTATAGGGGCATATATTACGAGATTAGATAGATCATGGATTGGGTATAAAATTATATCCAATTTGGTACTCTTTAAAATATTTTATTTTTTTCATTTTAATTATACATCAAAATTTTAATGATATTTTTTCTTTTTTATATGCCACATTTTATTTCGAATTTCCACATGATCATTTAAATAGAGTAATAATTCCACAGAATTGGAGCAAAAATGATTTGTTTAAAAAAATATATATTAATAGAAAAATGATAAATTATATATGATTTATTGTGTTAAATTCATCTATTTCATTTAAATTATATCAACCCAAGGACCTCACTTGTAGATTATGTAATCAAATCATGAAAATTACATTTCAAGTATTGATGGTGATAATTTTGACCAATTTTTTCATCATTCTGAAAAAAAAGTAATAATGAAATCACTAACACTATATTGGTCTTGTTTGGTTCTGTCTTTCAGAAAAATTCAAAATAATACTACATAATAAATTCAATAGTATTTGCATGATAATTATTACATTTAATACTGATTATCTTCTCCACATTTCAATATTTTCATTGTCAACATGAAATATCATCTAAACATAACTCATTAGACACAGTTATTTATAACTTTGGGAAAATGGAATATAATAAAAGTGATCTCAAATGATCAAAAAGGGTAAATATAATAATTTTAAATTGAATATAATCAATGAAAATAAATGTTAAAATGTACCTTGAGGAATAATTAGTGTGAATGAGAAAATATTAGAATACCTCAGAACCACTAATACATGGATCATCAAATATGAAAACCAAATAAATGAAAGAGTCATAAGAATCAACAATCATCATCTATCTATATCAATATTGTTTATTGGAAATATTATAAACACATTGGTCGAAAAAAACCATTTTTCTGTAATGTGGAGAATCACATTAAAAAACTATATTAAACCATATTTAGAGGTAACAAGAAACCTTGAAACCATTATAATATATATGAGAAATCCTTATTTATGTTCCTCCATCCTACCTCCCATGAAAAGGTATATTACAATATATATTAGAGAGGAATAACATACATATCCCCTTTTATACGTGCCACCCCATTGCATAATATATAAATGGTTCATCCAATGTTATTATGGAATCCACAACATATAATCTACAATAGGCGCACTTGTTTGTATTTAGGACATCCATCATATAATTTGTAATGGGATCACCCGGTTCTTTATAGGCCATTAGATCATATTAGATATCAAATAACCATAACCACAATAAAAGTAATAGAAATAATAATTATTTCATTTAAAACCAGTAGAACCTATTGAAAATATATGGGTTTAATTTTAATTTATTTTATGCGTGATTAATTTGGGGACAATAAATCAATTCCATATCAATCTATATGAACATGAATAACCCATGGAAAAGAAACAAGATCAATAACAACCTCTTTAAACCAATAATTATCCATAGAGTAAGAGAAATAGGATGATACCAATCAATAATCTCCAAATTAGAGGATATATTATTATAATATGTTTTAATAACTACAAATTGAAATATCATAAAAATATAAATAATTTCTTTCAGGATAATAACATTCTTATTTAGAAAATCTCTTTCCAAAACATAAATTTTTTCAATAAATTTTTATATTTATTATACCCTTAAATAAATATAAAGGAGTCATAAAAAATAATTTAAAACATTAAATATTATTAAAATTATATTCTATGAAAATAATCTTGGAAGATCATTTGAGATATTTTGAAAAGATTTTTATAATTTTTTTTTTTGGAATGAACAATGATTTCTTACTTAAGAGACAATGGACATCATATTTTCATCAATATTATTTTGAAAAAAAATTATGTACCAATGCGTGTTAAAATTATAAACATAAATATAATTTTATAATTTTATAATTTTAGGGAAAATAATTTTTTTATAAGATTTCATTATGAGAGAATTTATAATATACAATCATGATAAAAGAAGTGATTATAAGAAAAAAATTTAACAACAATTGTACTATTAAATCATAAGACAGAATGTGGAATAACATTAAATTAATCAATTAATATCATGAAACATAAATATATTCCTAATATAAAATGTCAAATGGGTTGTACATATATCGTATACAACAATAAAGGTTTATTAAATAACAAATGTCTCAATGAATGAATACTCTCACAAAAATACATCACCACTTTGGATACATTGAAAATATAAACCCCATGAACAATATTTAAAAATTTTATATATGTATACACATATATTTAAGGGTAGGAATAATAAAATAAATTCATGTAAAATTCATACACCACACATTAAAAATAATTTCTCTATATAGAATATATCAAAAAATATACGAGTGAGATGATAAAAATCATTACCATGACAATGATTTATCATGAGTATTTTTTTTCTCAAGGTTAATATACTGATTCTAATTATTTACATTATTTGTAACCACTAACATTATATTTATTAATATTATTTCAATTATAAACAACTTATTAATTATTTAACCATCACATACGTTCAAGCCAAATCTTTTCAAAATTTTCATCTTGTGTGTCAAAAACAACTTCTATTGGCCAACAATAGTAAAAAAGGAAATTATTTAATAATATCAATAAAAATAACCAAGAAATTAATTTTATATTTTACATATTTTATAATTTTAATGAATTCATCCTGGATGTTTATGAAAAATGTACAAATGTTGCGATCATGGAGGTGGTAAGTCATACAAAAGCATTTGTAACATTTCTATCATTACTTGATCATTATGGAAAAAATATAAGTAAATATATATCATTCCAAAATTATAATTATATCATTAATATAATTTAAATTAATTTTATAAATGTCAATATAAAAATCATTTGACATAAAAGGAATCAAAATATCTTCAAGGAGGCAGTAGTCCACACATCCATGAATGACATTATCACTTATTCTATACATGAAATAGTATAACAAATTGATATATTATATTTACAAAATGATAAATATTTAATAAATATAATAATTTATTCATTTCTATCTTATATATTTAATATAATTACAATTAATTTCATCTATTTAACTATTTAGTGAAAAACAGTTTTCATGGCTTCATGAGGCAAAAATCTAATGAATACATGATGGATGTCATCTTACAGCTTACAAAATAGAATTTGAAAGTATTTATAAAATATAATTTAAAAAATTGTAATATTTTAAATATTTTAATATATATATATATTATTTAAATTATTATTACAAACCATTAGAGGGGGTAATGAAAAAACCAAGGACATTGTTTCTCAAGACGGTTGTATGCAGTACACATGAAATGTGATTTCGTAACCATTCTTATGGAAGTGTCTCTGGGTGTCTGGTGAACCCATAACATAACAATATGTCATTATATTTTGGAAGATATGGTTATTATATTATAATTATGTAATTATAAATGAAGGATGTGGATATGGATATAAAATAAATATTTCTTCCACAAATGTGGCATTTTAATCAGTTATCTTCATTATGATTTCACAAAAACCATGATGGTATTACCTTCCTCCAAATATAAGTCATACAGTGTGAGGGTGGTATGTGGGGAGGTGTTTTTTGTGATTGGGAGTTCATAAAGTCCTCATATGTTGGAAAACATTGTGAGAGTGAGTGGCATTTCATTTAAGAGGAGGAGTGATGTTCCTATAAATAATCAATAGTATTTACAACATTGAGGCCTCATATAACCCATGTACATAAACCATTGAGAAAAAATGTATCTGTTATATTATTTATTTTGTAAATATCTACAAAAAACAAGAACACATTCTTCTAAACATTTGTTCTTTAACTCTTAGTTTTCTATATATTTTTCATTTCAGTTGTTCATTATTGTAATTTGTTTTAAATCATTTGTAATTCATCCATTAAAACTAATATAAATTTTGAATTATTATCAAATTTGAGTTATATATTTTATGTTTATATTAAAAAATATAAAAAATTTCCTTTTTTGTAATAAAATTACTTTAATAGGTTCACTTGAAATCTGAAAACAAACTAAAATAACTGTTACCGTGGAAATAATAATTTTCAAAAATTGCGGTAAATATGTCCATTGTAAAATTATAATGTGTCCATTAATGCAACATATGTGATATTTATCAAAATTTGAAAAAACATTACATGGAATATGATCTTTTTTTAATGTAATCATTTAATAAATAATACATTGTTTTATTTAAATGTTATTTTAATAATCCATGATTAGGCATTACTTAAGAATCCAATGAAATTTTCACAGTTAGAAAATTAATTTCAAATTATTATGAGAAAATATAATTTTTCATTGAAAATAATATTTATATTCGAACCAATATATATTTACCTTATCCCCAATTATTTTTATTAAAGTCATTGAATAAAGGTACAATTTTTTGTGTTTGTTTTCTTTACATAATATATGGGAATATTTCACTCAAAATATTCTTAAAATCACATAACATTCAAAACATTATTATATGGGTTTATATAATTCTAATAAATAGTTTTTGGACTTGTTTTAGGTCATTAAAACTATAATATTTTGTTTGAGCACTATGTAAACATTTTTTTACATTACTCACTCAAATTAATTTTAACTACAGTCACTACTCTATTTGGTAAAAAAATTAGTTAACCATATAATACATTAACAATATATTTGTTTCAAAATATGATATTCATTTTTCCAAATTCAAATAATTATGGGAAAATATTAAATTAAAATTAGTTATATAGGCATGATTAAAAATGGGGTACTTAATGTGAAAATGTTGAAAAAAGTGATTTTTTTTATTTCAAACATCCATATGATAATGATTAAAAATACCTAAATTAGAATAATATATTTTTATATGATCTAATTAAACAAAAAATTTAAATCAATGTATTATTTAAAATTACAAATTATTTATATAAAATATATATTTTTATGAGAATTCATTATTTTTTATTATATTTAAAATAATCGAATTTCTTAATAAAATAACAAAAAACATAATCTTTTTTTTACTTTATAATTGTAAAATATGTGTTTATTTTTTCAGATAATGTTTATTAATGTGTAAAAACATATTTTTAAAACAATTACCCCATTAAAATGAGGCATAAATACCATTAGGAGAATACATATTTTTTATCTAAAAAATGGATATATTTTTATATCATTTCTAGAAAACACATTTGATTTATGATAAATAGTTATATTGAATATTATATATAAATATCTCATTAATAAGATTAATTTATTTAATTTGTTATTAAAACATAGATTTGGCTCTTTAATAAAAATTATATTCTATTTAATTGATTTTAAATTTCTTTTCCAAATAATTAGTTAAAAAAATAATTCATTCCATAAACATGTATTAATAATATTTTCATAATATTGTTAGTATTAATCATTTATTCCATTCCAAAATCAAGGTAACAAATTTCACATAGAAAAATAATATTAATAGTATATTGTTGACTGATAAATGTCACCCTTGTGTGTAACACACGTTAATGACAAAGCTTGTTTTTGTGTGAAATAGAAGCAAATATTGGAGAATTATATTAAAAAAAGATAGACTATTCATTCTATGTAAAAATATTATCAATAATTTTTAATTATTTTGAAAAATTTTTATTTATCAATTTCATTTTAAGTTACATCTTACCCCCTTTAAATTAATGCGTCGCTAAAAATGTTTCTCAGTTATAAAGGATTAATTGTTTTTTGAATTCATTTATTGAGACTCACATTTAAAAAAGGATGAACGAAAAATAACCCTAATAAGGTAATGAGGGAAACATAATGGTCACCCAATGGTATGCCAAAAAACGATTAGACATAGGGACCACACTGTTGAATACTTGAAAGATGGATTTGGAAGGGATTTTAAATTACTATAGTGTAATGAAGAGTGTTATTTAATGTGGTCAATAGTATGTCAATAAATATAACCATCCATCTAAATAATTGTTCAAAAGGTTTTTCATATCATAAAATTGATGGAGATATGATAACATTTAGTTTCTGAATGCTTTTCCCAATACTAAAGTTTTATTTCATCAACTAGAGTGAGAATCTCCTAAATCGGCCTGGGTACACACGTAAAATGAAAAATGTTCCAAATCTGGCATAGAATAATGGGAATTCATGATACCCATTTATTGCTGACATGAATATTGCATCATAAAAACAGAAAGTGGGAATGAATTTTCCACACACACATAGGATGTATGACAATAAACCATATGCATACAAAATAATTTAATGAGTGATAAAATTAACTAATATTAAATATTTTAAAAAAACCTAGTTAATATTGAAATAATCTCGAAACTGAAATAAAAATCCATGTATCAATGGAATCAACACTCCAAGCCCATAGTCAAATAGCTAGAACAACCTTAATGTGTTGTTTTCCACATTTCTAACCTCGAACGATAAAATTTAAAAACACATGATAGAACTCCTTGGGTGTGAGGAGAAATCCTAGTAGACTCTTACCAACTATTTTATAGCATATTACCACATATAAATTACCAAATAAATATATTTATATTTAAAATAAATATATTTTTCATTTCAAAAGAATATTTTAAAAAATAATACATACATTTCAAATGTGGTAAGTTTTTTTAATAAATTTTTCAAATTATAATTTTTATATTATTTTTAAAAAATGGATCCATAAAACCATTTATATAAATTAGCTAATATAAATTCACAAGATGTGTAAAACAGTTCACAATAATGGCATATATTCATTTCAAATATAAATATCTGATAATCATGGTCATGATCCTTTATAGTAATATATTTTCAGGATATAGTAAATCAGTCACACTCAATGTCTCTTAGTAAATATATTTATACACACAACCGTTTAAAATTGGTTAAAAAGTAATCAACACAGTCTTATCTGGGATGTGATGTGTGAATTTATGTTTTAGAACATTGTAAATAGTATAGTGTTACCCAATAACCAACAAAATACCAATGGCTTGAAACTCATTTAGTAAAAAAATAAAGAAGGAAAATTGATTATATGACTTCATAAAAGTAAAATTCATTCCTTTCTCTATTTCAAAAATTCTACTATTTCATTTTAAACACAAAACAGACATTCAATAAATAATTATTCTATTTTAGGATAAAACCATTGGGTATCAATAAAAATTACTATAATACAATTGTTTTCATAAATTCCATTTTGAACTAAACATCATCAAATTATTTTCAGAATTAAATATCCATAATTAAAATTCAATAATAATATTTAATTAAATTCCATAAAATTTATAAATTTTAAATAAAAAATATAAATTTTAGTAAATTAGATTAATTTCTCAAAAACAACCCAATTCAATAGTATTTGGATTTGCCTCTACTATTAGGAAAAATTAAATATAAAAATTAAATTCACCAATTCTATATTAATTGTTTTTTCAAAAAATCCAATTGAATTAAATTTAATTAAAATCTATAAATTTCATTTAAATCAAACATTATATTTTAAATATAGAAAATAGGGGTTAATAAAAATTTATCCTCATTATAAAAACCACCATCCTTTGAAATGCATGATCTAAAAATGACAAAACCTAAAAGATTCTCTCCATTAATGAATGAGGAAAATGGATGTTAGAATCACACATTAATCCGAGATTTAAAAAAGGTCACTAAGTCGAAATTTTAACCCGAAGATATATGAAACCATTGTGATGAGTTAAGAGAGAGAGGTAGAAATGTGGTTAAACATAACATTTAGATAAAACAAACCAGGGGAGAATCAAATATCATTCACTAATCATTGACCTACATTCAGGATGTTTTAGAGAGTGGAAACACAAATATTGGAGGCTCTATATGTTGAAGAAAATAGTATTGGTTGATTTTGGGACATCATTAAATTAAAAAATGTTTCAGTTCTTTTCAAATAATTTTTTTTTAAAATCATGTACGCACAATTACCTGGGTAGGGCCACTGAGTAGGAGAAAAATGTGTTCCCTAGTCATGATACCCATTTAAGCAGGTTTCATCGCATCTCATATATGGGCACCTGGATTTCCAAACCATGCACAAATAATAAAAAAGCACAATTCCTTGGTTTTACTAGTTTTCATTAGATGGTTCATGGTTGAGGAAAAATTTGAATGAAGCATTCACAACCCCAAAACATTCAAAATATCCAATTTTGTTCACCCATAAAATCCCTTTTGAAATCCAACAATGGAATATTTGAAAAATGTGTTTAGGAACACTTAAAAACAATAATAGGATGTTAAAAATGTAAACAATTCATTGTATCCATAATAGGAAGACACACCAATATCTGATAAATATCTTTTAGATTGTGATTTCATTTTCTATTTATTGGAGAGTATAGAGTTAATATCCCTATACCTTTAATATTCCAATGTAATCATATGTATAGATGAAAACTTGTTCTATCACCATCACAAGGAATCAATATAATTATTTTTATAATCATTAGAAGAGGTCCTGGTAGACACATTCTTTGACATATTGGAGTGATCCTTCCTGAGCCTCATATTTGCGGGAGTAGAGATAATCCCCTCAAATTACATCTCCCCCCCATGGTTGATGACATCAATCTCCAAGGATTTATCATTAACAATCATTAATCCCATTAAATCAAATTTCAAACATGCTATGGAAATAATATTATCAATAATGAACATAAAGAATATAAATCGTTATTCACGTTCAAACATGAAAACGCAAAAAAACATTTTTTTATCAATAATTTTCTAGAATATAAAAATCACATAGTGACTTGGGACAAAATTAACATATCAGTCGTACATTGAAACATATAATTGTAATAATTGTATAGTATACTTCCATCTTCGGAGTACCTAATGCATTAGAGAGCTATAATGGGGATCGACCATTGTATAATCTATATAGGGCTCACCCATTTCTAATGAGATATAATATGGATCAACCCTTTGTATAAGATATTTCAGGCATACTCATTATCTAAAATTGGGATCAACCATTCATATATTGTAACCAAGGACTGAATAATAAATAAATCCCTATAAAATTATTATAACCCCATTAGAAAAAAATGATTCATATATAAAAATTTCCATTTCATAAAAAAATTTCAAAAATATAGAATCCTCAAAAATAGAAATGAAACCATTTACATAAACATTAATTATAAAAAAATATTGTGAAATAATTAAAAATTATTATGAAATATAAAATTAATTCCAAATAATATAAAAAAATATTCTATGTTATTGAAATAATCAATACATTTTTAAAACCCATTTAAAACATTTTCTGAAAATATTATTGAATCAATTATTTCTACACCACATTGTAATATTTGAGAGAAATTGGAAAATTAATATTATAAAAATTAATTTATATAAAAATAAATTCAGAAGACCAATTTATAAAACATGGATATGATGTTTAATGCTTTTGAGGTATAAATATTTAAAACATTTAAAATAATGTATTAGTTATAAATTCCATTACCATCGGTCCAAATCATGATCTAAGATCATTATATTACTTAAAAATAAATACACAATAATTATATACAAACTTTATAATAATTTTAATGTTTATAATTCCTTTTATACCACTTATTATCATGTTATAATAATTACATAATTATTTATGTTCATGTCAGATGTTTTTTTAATATTCAACACTTTAGTAAAAAATGAACATTATATGATATCAATAGTCAATGTGGTCATATTACATTATATCAAGAATAATAGACATGAAATAATAATTTATTTTTTATATCATTTTTACTTTTTAATTCATCCATTTCATATGGATATTAAAAATGAACTATGTTACAATCATGAAGACGACAAGTCGTACATACACAAGAGTAATTATTCCATTTTTCAAAGATCATTATGGAAGAGGGTTAAAATAATTATATCATTATATAATTATCATAATATAATTAATATCATATAAAAAATTTGTGTATAATTATACATATAATCCATTTTATGTGGTGAAAAAAATGAATCACATCGCTTTGTGGCAGTAATAATTCACACACAGAGATGACCAACATTATCATTTTCATGTGCTTGGAAGGGTAAGAAAATAGTTGTTATATTATTATTAAATAATGATAAATATATCATGAATATAAAAAAATATCAACATCCAAACTACAACCAGTCTTGATAGATTGTGATGAAAAATGAATTATATCAGTTTCTAGAGGTAACAGTTCAAACATAAATAATAATAATTAATTATTTTTTCATTTCCTAGAAATAGAGATGTGTTTTGATAATGATATTAACATAATAACATATCTATATATTTTTTCTAGTGTATTAATAATTTCATCAGGTTTGAATTTTTTTTGAAGAATATAGAAGAAAAAAACCGAAAATTAAAAATGGTATTTTTTCCATGGATGATAACCATTTATTAACACCTTAAATCCCCATAGGTGTTTATTATGAAAACAAAATAGGGAAAATATAATATATTGTTGTATTATAGGAAAATTTCAATGTAACATCCCGACCTGGCTAACCATTGAGATGGTGTCCAAACCAGTAGGCTACATGACCTTAAGCGCATCTCCCCAAACACTAGAGGATACCGACTAGTAGCCAGGGAATTTATGTGTCCTTGGGGAAGACTATGCCCTCATAGGTAATAGGTATTATCACAGAGGAAGTAAACAAAATTTAATAAAAAATAGGGATGAATATAAATGAATAAAAAATATATGAAATAAATAAATAATCTCAATGGAACTCATTATAAATGCAGAGGCTGATAAATGAAAACAAGTACTCAAATAATTCCATGCCATGATGTATGTCTAAACTGAATGTACAGAAAATAGAATCTATGAATGCATGAAAATAAAAAGTAAAGAAACAAAGTGTAATAAATACATCATGAGAAAGGCTTAGTCCTCTGCCTCATTCTTCATCCTAATAAGCAACAATCAATTAAGAATCAGAAGCACCATGCTTCCCATTGTCAATACTAGCAATCATACAATCTACTCGGGTGTCAATGATGCCTGAGCATGGTGTGAGATAAAATCCCAGTTAGCTGACACTCGATATTTCTAAACCATTCCATTTCATGAAATAATAAAAAGAAGTGTGCCATTATTTAAAAATTGCAGATAATTTATTTTGTACAATAGATTAAATAACTCAGCGCGGGTTCCAGGCGGCACCTATGGCTGATCACCACCATCAGCCTATGCAGGAAGCCTAAAAGAAGTACCAGTAAGTAGAATATGCATATGCATAAAAGTAAGGTAAGACAATTAAGATGAATACCCCCCAATATTGCGCTTTAACATGGGTTCTGAGTCATGTGTCAAACATTTGTGCTTTAACATGACAGAAATTACCTCAAATCTCAAGACACTAACATCAACAATAATATAAATCTTCAGTGCATCATTATTAAGATGCAGTTTGAGATTTGGAGTCTAAGTATGTCCCGAAAGAACCGCTAAGGAACATCCATCAATTATGCAATACCACCATGCCGATCCATGGAAATCTTTCGAATGACCAAATATCGCTCGTGGCAGGGCTTTACCCAGAGTTCGTCCCAATCTTGCGAAAAGGGGTCGAGTGTCATCCGAGAATGGCTTGGACACATTTCCAAAAAATCTTTCTTGATGGCCCCTTATAGAAATGGTATCACTATTAGGAATTTGAAAGCTCGAGGATGTATCGGTCCGCCCAAGCCAATAACACCACCCCCCAGCACATAGAGGTAACCGTCAGGACCGAAAGGTCTAAGTGTAACCCTTAATACAGGGCCCACCGCCTTTCCTTCTCATGAATTTAATTAATTTTTTCACACCAGTATATAGGATATCAATATATGTAATTGAATATTGAAACCAAACATTTACATCCACGAATTATTCAGTGGAAATTAAATATTTTCGCATATAAAAATAACAATGAAAAGTAACACATCAACATAAGGAAATAAATTCACGTTTAAATAAATAAATAAATTAGACCATCCAACTAGCAGGATCCAACAATTCAAAAGTTAAAAATTAATTTAAATTAATTATTTAAAATAAGCACAACATGTTGCAAAATTTACTATTTCAAAATAACAATTTTAACAATCCATAGAGCTGCATAAACATAAGAATATATACTCACTTTTAAATAAATAAATAAATAAATTTGTACATCTAACTACCAAGATCCAAAAATTTCAAAGTTCATAAATATTCTAAATTAATTATTTTAATTAAATACAACAATATAAGATGTGCAACACATGCAAATAAAGATGCTTTTTAATAATAAATAAACCAGCCCATCCAACTACCAAATATTCAACAATTCTAGATTCATAATTAATATAAATTAAATTTTTAAATGAAACACAACAAAAATAGGTTGTGCGACACATGTAATTAATTTAATTAAAAGTTCGGGCTAACATAAATTATACCGACCATGTCTGTGCACCCAAATAGGTGTCAGATATTGTCGCAACAACATAAAAAATTTATTTAATGATAAATTGTTTTACAACAAATATGAAAAATAATTAAATTAGTGAAATTGGGTGAACTTGAACAAAGTCGGTCTGCACCGAAGAATGACACAAGTGTGTGTGTTTATAAATAACAATGAAATAGATGGAAAGAGAGAATATTCATTACCTTATTCTCGTAGATGATCCTATGATCCACAGTAGTCTTTGATTTGACCTAAAACGGAAGAAAAAAAGAGATTTTGAAAACCCCCAAAATAGGGTAAAATCCTTACACGGGGAACTGCCCAAAGGATTTGGAATTAAGTAACATGATTAATGGTGTGTGGGAATATCCATATGGAGAGGTTCACAGCGCACTTGATGTTGATGAAAATGGATGAATAATGGGGGGTTGATGATCTTCTAAAAGGAGGAGAAGGTCGTGCACACCACATAATGATAAGAGGTGGGCCACACATAGGATTTGGGGGAGAGGAAGAGAAGAGAAAAGAAATAAAAAGGAATGCAATGCAAGGATAAAGGAAATATAAAATGGAGATAAATAAATAAAACAATAAAAATAATATGGTGGATGAAATTAAAAAATTAATTAAAATTTGTTTACCTAATTTTAATTATTTTTAATTTCTCTCCAACCGTATCTATTTTATTATTTTCTATTCATCTCTTTTTGAATTCCATTATTTTTATTTAATACTATTTAATTAATTTTAACCCAAACTTTGAGCTAGGGCGCAACGTAATATTTTATTTATAGTCCAAGAAATCATTTAATTAGTTTTAATAGCTATCCAGGACCCACAACCTGGTGCCCAGGCACGTACCCTTGGTTGCTTGAAAGACTTGGATTAAAAACATAAAAGTATACACTTAGATTTATGTCTAGGCATTAAAAAAATTTA
This sequence comes from Viscum album, assembly GCA_963277665.1. Lineage (NCBI taxonomy): Eukaryota > Viridiplantae > Streptophyta > Magnoliopsida > Santalales > Viscaceae > Viscum > Viscum album. The sequence continues at coordinate 1,601,330,953 of OY728136.1, forward strand.
TGTAGATAATTAATAATAATTTATCTAATATGAACAATAAATATCTAACAATGAATATACGTGTGTTATGTATATATATACACACACTCATCTATATATTCATATAAATACACCCACGCATGTATATATAAAACTATACATATATAATCTCATATATATATATAAATCATATATAAATATGCATCAATATTTTTCTTTCAACTAATATTAATATCTATATTTTAAATTATTATTATTCAATACAACCAATCAATGAAACCATAAATATTTTAAAACAACAACTATTCTAAAACCGATAGAACCTAATAAATTAATATTTATTGCACATTTTTATTTAATTAGAACAATTAATATTATCACATTTATTACATTGTTCTGTTATTATTTACACCACGACATAATTTTTTAATTTTAAAATCACATTTTTTTATCATCAACAAATATATAATTATTAATAATATAATTATTATTAAAAATGGAAAGTTCCAAACATAAATATTTAAGCCAATTAAATTATCTTCAGCTACGATATAACTAAAAGTCTGATTATCGCAAGGTCTATACACTATTTTGGGTTAACCCCACATCCCGAAACTATTGGTGGTATCAGAATTCTCATTCGATGCACTGTTTGTGAGAAAATAATTATTTATTATATAAGAATGAAATTATTTAATTACATAAAAATAAATATGGAATTATAATGTTTGAGGATGCCAAACACCCCACTTGAATCATGGTTATAACCTTCCTAAGGCAAACCCTGCGTTTCAGACATAACATTGGTTTTAGATTTCACATTTTATGCACCATTTCAGAGTTATTTCAATTTTTAAAAGAAATAATTATAGTTTATTAATAAAATATACTTAATATTTATATTTTATCAACTCCATAGTGTTGAATATCGAAATAAAAAATTTTGACGCTCGGTTTTTAAAACTAGAATGATTAGTTAACAAAAAAAATTTAATTTCCATTGCTTTTTCATATGCTTCAAAAAACAAGACACTACAACCATACTATATTAGAACTTCTCATATCTGGGATGTCATTGGTAACAATGTCACCCTCACTCAATATATAGGTTAATGCAGTCTCATACAAAAGGTGGTGTTGTATCATCAAACGCTTAATTTATGCTCAAAACATTGGTTAAGAAAGTGGAACAAATGATATTAAGTCTGATTCAATTCTCATTTTCTAATTGAAATACCGATATGGTACCTATCTAATCATGATCAGCTAGAGAAACAACCTGATCTTCATCTCATTATCTTCTGTCCAATGTTACTTCCTATCATATGTTTTAAAGTTAAAAAAATGAAAATTTTATGTACCGACACTTAACTTTGTCTGAATTTTATATAACACACACCCTTATAAATTCTAGAAACACTTCTCACCTGATATAAAAAATAGTTAAAACGGTGGATTACCCATTTCCCTTATTTCCCATGTTCTCCCATCTTTTAATTTAAATCTATGGTCGACCTAAATGCAGTTGTCTCACCTGATGACGTGTAAGAAAAAATTCCTTCACTTACTGCTTCATTCAGCAAGAGAGAGAACTATTCAAGCCACTCTGATCGACCATTTAGAAAGGTTGTTGGATTAGATAGAAGATGTTTTATAGACTAAAATATGATTTCTTCTTCAATGTTATCTCCCTTTTACCATGAACACTTCCACCGATGTCCATACCCGACGTCTAGTAACCTTCCTTTATTTAGGCATCATCTAGTCCCACAACGAGTATAGGGTAACCTCGGATTGGCACAACAAGACTGAAAGGTACTAACACAAGAGAGTCTATACTCCATGTTTACGAGTGAGACATTGGTACAAGGGAATGATGCCCATATCAAAACATTGACTGAGCCTAGAGCGGTATTGTCATTGTTGTCAATTGAGATGAAACAACTGGTGTACAATAGTTTTTCAGGATTTCCTATATAGAAATCCATGGGTCACTCAAAAATAAACAATGCCTCGATATGAATGAAACATCAGTGTGGAACACTGAGAAAACAACCTAAAAAATCCCAACAACATTTAAAGAAATAGCATGGCATAATACTCAATCTCTCTTAGTGTATCAAGGATGAATGATATATGGGGGATATCCTTGTCACTTACGGAAGAGTACACTAAGATGATCATAATATTACCAAGATGGAAACATTTATACAACATGCATAAAATGTAACATCCCATGTAAATAAAGAATAATACATTTTCATACATATTAATATTTATGAATTAAATTTTATTTTTACGTTAAAGGTGTTGCTATGTTCGATAGCGTACCCAATAAGCAAGAAAGAGTTTCTTTGAAATCGTACGTTGCACACTAGTAATAAAATATTAATATTTTAAATTGTAGTTAACACGTAGTCCTTGTATTGGCAGTAATGAATAGAAATAACTAAAATATGATTATATATGTTTTTTAAATGTTTTTACATTTATCCAACAAAGGATAAAGGCTTAAAACATGAAAAAAATCCAATTTTAGACATATATACTCAAATTTTCTCTAAAGGTCCACTTATCACCTTTTGATGGTGAACCCTATTTAAATATAGTTTTGGTCACTCTTATACATTATTTTGAATGAAATAAAATTCTTTTATAGAATCAGGACATCAAAATTTACTTTGTGTAAATTTTTGGTATTTTTTCCGATAAAGTTTATTTTTTAATGAATAGTGAAAAATGTTGTATTTTAATTCAAAATATCTTTTTAATCTAATTTATTTATATGATTAGATGATATTTTTAATTGGTTTTAATGTGAAATTAATATATATTTTTACCATTTAATCCAATAGTGGTCGTTGGAATTAATTTCACTTTGTAATTGGACTTAAATTAGTGTCAATATTTTGATATATATTGTTTCATAAAAACACGCTATTTGTTCTGACAGTGGAAATTAATTATTATATTAATTAATGTAACTTATATGTTATATATTTTTTAAAATAGACATCATTTTTTAATTCGGAATATCAAATATATCTTAGGGTGCTGTTTTGGTATTTTTCTGAAAAACTTCAATTTTTGATGAATAGTGAAACCACTAAGTGGTATTTAAAAAAACTGATTTTTCGTTTTAATCAAAATTTACCACCTCTGTGTTTTGAATTAAAAAAATCCAACATTAATGGTTGTCACTATGATGTAAAATGTGGTTAAATGGGATTAAAATATTTTTTTTCTGAATAATAACTTTTATGTTTTAAATCGCGATTAGAGGTAATTAATGTAATTTAAGGTAAAATAATGTTTTAATAATATGAAATTACCTTCACACATGTCCTACCAATATTTTATGTTTCATGTCCGACCAAGAAAATCCATGGGTCAACTTGGGGAACCCATGGAGAAACTTTGGTAGGTAAATGACATTAATAACTTTTTATTTAATGTTAAAATAAAAATGTCACAAACATGTGTCGTTTTACTAAAACTATTTTTATATGGGGTTATACAAGTGATTATTTGACTATAAATATTCATTAGAAATGTAAAAAAATTTCGTACATAATGATATTTTTTTACAATTTTTATATATTAAATTAATTAAATTATTTAGGACACGATGATGATGCAACGACTACATCATTATTTAACGATTTAAATAAAATGAAAAGATAATGTAAAATCTAAGACCTAAACTTGTAAAAAACCTATTGGATGGGTTGTTTAGAACTATCATCACCTTATACTCGAAATATATAATTTTGGGACCATTGAAATATGAAAAGCATTTTATAATAAAGTATCCTTTTATAACATTCAAAGAGTTACCCTCCTCTCCTCTTATAAAAGGCTCCCACCTCTACCACCTTACCCACCCCTCTCAAGCCTTTATCCATGCCAAAACCTAAACATTTTGTCTCTAAAAATCCCTCTCTTAATCATATAAGCCTCACTTTGGGTATAAGTATTTCCAAGGAAGCCTTTCTGCTCAAATCAAAAAGAGTTACCCATTTTAAAGGTAGTGTCTTCTCTTGTGTTCTTCTGTTTTTTATAACTTCTCCAACCCCATAAACACTTTTTATTCCATTATTTTGTAACATCAACAATATCATAAATATAGTAGGATGTTGTTATGAGAAGTATTAGATCTATACTTACACACACCTTCATCTAATGGTTAAAAAGTATACTGTTTCCGTGGATGGCGAATTTCCACCTCACGAAATGATGATTGTTCAATATTCTCCTAACACCTTCAAAGGTGGACATTAAGATGACACTATATTTATATATGATATATAATATTTTTATGTTTTCCTTAATCCCTTTTATTTTTTATTTATAGAATACCTTTATGGATTCCATTATTGGTATACGCGATATCTTAATTTTTGGAAGTGCGGACTACCTCCCCCTCAAAGTGATTTGATTCTTTAATGCCATATGTGGGACGTATAATGGATGGAGTTAATGATATTATATATTAAATTATACTTGAATTATAATATACCTTTATGTAATTATTATTCCTTTTCATAAAATACGAAATATAAATGAAAGTAGCGTTCATGTGTACGTACGGCTTACCGCCTCCATGAACGGTACATTTCATTTCTTATCTATAAGTGTTATGTAATATTATAAATGAATGTATATACTAAATATATATGATATATATGATATCTATATAATGAATATAACTCTTGATATAATGGATACATGAACAAATTTTAATTATAAAGAGTTTATTTTTTACTCAAGTACCAATGATCGTTAAAACGATCGTTATTAACATAAATAATTAAATAGTGTTCATGACATAGTAATAAGTGATATAAAAGGAATAATGAACTTGAAAAAAGGTTCTTAAGAAAGTAGAAATTAACTCAAGTTTATTATTCAGGAGGTTAAAGAGCAATCGAGTCACGTCTCACACGAGGTAAGGGACTTCATCTCAATCTCCATTCATTGAGGCATACCGAACGACCAAGTGAGACCACACTGATTGCAGGGTAGAGACCCTAGGAAAGGTACATGTATCATAAATGACTTGTGTTCTTATGTTTCCGGGATATTTTGGGAATTAAGAATAAATTTAAAATTTTAAGAAGTTTTTTTCTTTTAGTATGCACTACATGGGCTTAGGAATTCCTTGTTTACCTTGGAGCTATGGCACCTGGGAGGCGACCACGTGTGGTACATGAGATCGAGGCCCCGGAGACTACTTTAGCCGATCGGCAGAGAGCTGATCGAGAGGAAGAGTGCGACCAGTGGCAAAAGACTCTTCGGGCCTTTCAGCGACAGGCCCTCAAGAAGTATGAGGGCAGCACCTCCGATATGAAGACGGAAGGCTGGCTAGAGGAGCTAGTTATAGCCTTAGGCCTGATTCGGGCCCCGACCGAGTACTGGGTTCCTCTGGCTGTTAGCCCGATGCGAGGAGCGGCACGTCAGTGGTGGATGCTTCACCTAGGGAATAGGAAAGAATCTGAGGTTTCTTGGGCGGATTTCGAGAAGGAGTTCCGGGAGGAGTTCCTCTCCTCGACAATGAAGGCGGAGAAGAGGAAGGAGATACTCTCCCTCCAGCAGGGGAGTATGTCCGTGAGGGAACTTGGAATCATGTTCAAGGACCTCCTATGTTTTGCTCCGGACCTCTTTCCCGATGAGGAGTTTCTGGAAAGACGTTTGGAGGAGGCGCTCCGACCCTCCCTCCAGTATGCCGTTACCCCCTTTACCATTCCGACATACTTAGAGGTCCAGAAGAAGGCCGAAGTGGTGGAAAGGATGCATGCTCTGGGCGGAGTGTCACGAGAAGGGATCCAACTGGGACCATCGAAGGTGAAGGCCGTCAGCACCAGGCCTCCTGCATCGAGACCCTCCAGGTTCCAACCCACAGGGAGCAGACCGCAGCAGTTTCAGTTTCGATCCCCTGGACCACGTTCTTTTCCTTCAGGCTCGGGACCACAGTGCTTCATCTGCGGGAGCCCTGGACATCTCCGGAGTCAGTGCCCCGATCGGGTGCAGTACAGCAGTGGCAGTCATCCCCCACATCCGCCGCAGCAGCAGTTTCCAGCCAGACCCTTCCAGCAGCAGCAGTAGGGACAGCGAGCTCCCGCTCCTCCGCAGGCAGGCATTGGAGGAGGAGGCCGACCTCAGGGCGCTCCCCAGGGACCTCGACCAGGGCGTGGTCGGGGAGGTGGCCGACAACCGAGGGGCAGGGGATCTGGGCGTGGACAGTTACACGCTGCAGAGGCAACAGTTCCAATAGGGCCAGAGGTTGTTCGAGGTACGATCAATGTGTTTAGTACTCTTGCTTATGCTTTGTTCGATAACGGAGCTTCACACTCCTTGCTTGCACCCAGTCTACCCCGTGCCTTGGGTCTAGATGCCGAGAGACTTCCAGTTCCCCTGGTGTTGAGCACACCAGTTGGAGGTCAGACCGACTTGCTGTTCGTTTTTCGGGGATGTAGACTGATGTTAGGGCCACATCAGTCAGTTAGGGATATCCTTCTGCTACAGATTCAGCCATACGATGTCATCCTAGGCATCGACTGGTTATTTTCTGTATGCGCCGTCATTGACTGTTTCCAAAGGAGAGTGGTGTTCTCAGGTCTGGACGGCCAGCGTGTTACCTTCAATGGCGAGCGGAGCAGTCCGAAGGGAAACAGGAAGGAGGAAACTCTCCTCTCCTTGTTGACCGAGCTGACAGTGGAATCAGTAGATTCTGAGATGGTGGAAGTGCCAGAGATCGTCCGCGAGTTTATGGACATCTTTCCTGAGGAGGTGACGACTCTACCCCCTCGACGCAATATCGAGTTCGGGATAGACCTACAACCCGACGCTCGCCCGATCTCGATGGCTCCTTATCGGATGTCACCATCAGAGCTACGAGAGTTGCGGATACAGATTGACGATCTGATGAAGAGGGGTTATGTCTGTCCGAGTGCGTCACCATGGGGCGCTCTATTCTTGATTGCAAGAAAGGAGGATGGTGGCCTCAGGTTGTGCATCGACCACAGGAGGCTGAATCAGGTAACGATCAAGAATCGCTACCCTCTTCCGAGGATAGATGATCTTTTTGACCAACTGAAGGGGGCAGGATGGTTCTCGAAGATCGACCTGCGGTCCGGATACCACCAGCTGAGGGTGAAGGATAGAGACGTCCCGAATACGGTGTTCAGGTGCAGGTATGGGCACTTCGAGTTCGTGGTCATGCCCTTTGGTGTTACGAAGGCCCCGGCCATGCTCATGGGGCTTATGAACTCCATCTTCCGGGAGTACCTGGATCAATTTGTGGTGGTATTCATCGATGATATCCTGATCTATTCAAGGTCAGAAGAGGACCATGCAGGGCACCTGAGGACAGTTTTGGAAGTCCTCCGACAACACCAGCTCTATGGGAAGTTGTCAAAGTGCAAGTTCTGGACACGAGAAGTGCACTTCCTCAGGCACGTAGTGTCCGATCAGGGGGTAGTAGTCGACCCATCAAAGGTTTAGGAAGTTGTTTCTTGGGCAGCACACAAGAATGTAGCAGAATTCCGGAGTTTCCTCGGACTGGCAGGTTACTACCGGAGATTCGTACCCAACTTCTCCCGAGTAGCAGCTCCTTTGACGGCTTTGACCAAGAAGGACCAGGTTTTCGTGTGGAGCGAGCAATGCGAGTCATCCATCAGCTACCTAAAATAAAAGCTGGTTAGTGCCCCAGTGTTGAGATTACCAGAAGAGGGGATGGCCTATGAGGTATTTTTTTATGCTTCAGGACAGGGCCTGGGATGCGTGTTGATGCAACAACGAGGGGTGATCTCTTACGGGTCCAGGCAGCTACGCCTCCATGAGCGAAACTACTCCACCCATGACATGGAGCATTCAGCGGTCGTTTTTCCGCTAAAGTTATGGCGGCACTACCTCATCGGGGAAAGCTTTGTTGTCTTCACAGATCACAGAATCTTAAAGTATATCGTCTCCCAGCTGGACTTGAACGTGCGAAAGCGGAGATGGGTGGAGTTCCTCCAGGACTACGACATTGAAATCTATTATAATGAGGTCAAGGGAAATGTGGTGGCCGATGCCTTGAGCAGGAGGACGCAGAAAGATGCAGTCCGAGAGTCGGTAAATGCCTGGAAGGCAATGGAGGAGTTGGCTGCCTTACACCTAGATGCGAAGATGGATAGTGGCAGAGGCTGCCTATATCAGATGATAGTGCAGTCATCTCTGTTTCGACAAGTGGAGGAGTCTCAGTGGGGAGACCCCGAGTGCGAAGTGATGCGTGATCGGGTTGACTAGAGCGATGCTCCAAGAGAATGGACAGAGGATGGTCAGCACCAGAAGTTTTTCCAGAAAAGGTTGTTTGTTCCAAGAGTGATGCGTGGCAAGGTTCTCAGTGAGTTCCACAACTCACCCCTGGCGGTGCACCCAGGTGTTACCAAGATGTACCAGGGGCTGAAAAGGCAGTTCTGGTGGCCCGGAGTTAAGCGAGCGGTGGAAAAATTTGTGGCTAAATGCTTAGTATGTCAGCAAGTGAAGGTTGAACACCGGGATCCAGGCGGCCTACTGCAGCCTTTAGCTGTTCCCGAGTAGAAGTGGGACGACATCTCAATGGATTTCATCACATGACTACCCAAGGTCCAAGGAGGGTACGACGCCATCTGGGTGGTGGTGGATAGGTTGACGAAATTGTCTCACTTTCTGGCAATCAGGGAGTCAAGTACTGTGGATGCATTGGCATGAAAGTACGTGAATGAGGTGGTGCGGTTTCATGGAGTTCTGAGGTCTATAGTCTTGTATAGGGATGCACGGTTTACCTCGCGAATCTGGAGAGGATTGCAGCATGCGTTTGGCACCTAGTTACACCTTAGCACTGCTTTCCATCCCCAGATAGATAGACAAACGGAGCGCACCATCCAGATCTTGCAGGATATGCTACGGGCATGTGTTCTGGACTCAGGAGAGTCATGGGTGTGATACATGCCTCTAGTAGAGTTTTCCTACAATAATATCTACCACTCTACCATCGGTATGGCCCCGTTTGAGGATTTTTATGGGAGGCCATGTCGTTCACCTGTGTGTTGGACCGAAGTAGGAGAGGCAGACATCCATGGCCCGGAGGTCGTGCAGGACACGACAGAGAAGATTCAGATCATATGGGAATGGATGAAGGCGGCCCAGGACCGACAAAAGTCGTATGCTGATACCAGGAGAAGGCCCTTGTAGTTTGAGGTTGGGGACCACGTGTTCTTGAAGGTCTCCCCGCGGCGTGGGCAACGGAGGTTCGGCAAGGGGGGTAAGCTTTCCCCCAGATTCGTCGGACCCTTCGAAGTGTTGCAGCGGGTCGGCGAAGTGGCTTATCAGCTAGCGTTACCTCCGACGCTGCTAAGGATACATGATGTCTTTCATGTATCCCAGCTCCGTCATTATCTGCACGATGATTCACACGTCCTTTACTAGGGTGAACTGGACATCGAGGACGACGTAACCTTTGTGAAAAAACCAGTGATGATCAAGGATCGCAAGGAGAAGGTGCTTCGTGGGCGAGCCATTCCCTTGGTTCGTGTGTTGTGGAGACATGGAGGGCTCGAAGAGAGTACGTGGGAGAGGGAAGCACAGATGCGTGCCCAATACCCCGGGTTGTTTTGAGCTTTGTTCCTTTTGTACCTATTGTGGTAGAACATTTGACTTCTGGCTATGAAATGTACTAGTTTATCTCCTCTGTTGTGTGTGAAAAGCCCCGGCTAAAGGGAAGAGGGAACCCGACCCCTAATCAAGACGCATTAAGGTGGATGCGATTAAACCCGTGTGGGCGAGTCAGTGCCGCCCAAAGCGGATAATATCTTGACATGGGGGAGGAAAAATCCCCAAACCCACATGACCGGGCGGTTTGGCGTGGTATGTTGCTTGGTTCATGATAGGGGAGTGTTTTCAGTTAGCAGGGGTCCACTCTTAAGAGGTATCTTTCGAAGATGGTTGTTCGGACCCTCTCTTTCCTTCTGGTTTGTTGTGATTCTCTAGGACGAGAATTGCTTAAGAGGTATCTGATGTGATGACCCAGACCCCCTAGGTCCCTTCCATTGCCAAAATCCGAATCCTTAAGGCGTGCCGATCGGTGCGACCGATCGGTGACACCGATCGTTGAGACCGACCGGTGTGACCGATCGGCGGAACCGGCAGACGTCACCCAGCCTTGCCAAGTTGTTCCAGTAGCGCTCATTTTTTGCAAATAAGGTTTTAATCCCTTTTCTTCCTCGTTAAAAAAATGTCTTAAAGACCCGAAATGCGCACAAAAGTTTTAATTAAATACTGAATCAACTCATGAGTCGGTTTAAACCACCCAACACCTTTAATGATGAGTCAAGCCATGTGGTCAACCCACGACTTCCACGTCTTACGCGGTTCAGCGTTTTTATCTCAACCGTCCCGGGCTCTTATAAATTAAGGGTTAGTCCGTGGTTTCTCCCTTCCTCGATCGTGGCTCTTTTGGTGCATCGGGTGCGCCGCGTCGTTATCCGTGAAGTTCCGCCTCCCCCCTTGACCTAAGCGTTAGTCGTCTATCAGCATGTAGGGAATTTATCTCATCTCTCACTTTTGTTTATCATGCGGGGTGGGCATTATTTTGTTCCTATGGAATTGGTTGAACCAAACCTTAATGGAGATAATAAACGAAGTTCTAAAGAAAGAAGGGGAAGGGGTTGTGATCGTTGTTTATGCTTTATCTTGTGATCATCCTTTTTAGTTGTGCTGGTTTATGTTTTTCTGAAAATTGAGGCAGTTGGTGGTCGTTTTATGTGCACTGATGAATCCCCTCGTGATGTTTTAAATGGGTTGCTGAAGTTGTGAACTCCTGCTGTGAAATTGGTTAATCAACTATACCCGGCTGAATAAGTTGGAAGCACCAGGATAAACCCTACTATGTTAACTCTAGGTTAGAACACACAGGTTTGAAATCATGGAGCGTGTTAAGTCTTTTAAATCTGAAATTACCTGGTGGTTGTGTGAAATTGGGGATGGGATTCCCTATTGGTATGGTTTCGGTGGTTGTGAGTTTGAGACCGGGTGGGTAGTCGTTGATATCACAAATTGGGGAGAGATCCTCTGTTGACAGAACCAGGTGTGAGTGTTTTGGTTGATCCTTGTTTTTGATGCTTTCCTTGGTTATGCTTATGGTAGTTTCCTAGTAGTGCTTAAAAATTAATTGAACATTTTGACTGAACGTGAAACAATAATGGGACAAATGGTTTTTTTTGTGGGCAAGGGTCGTGAACTGTGACTCAGATGCAGTGGTGTTGTGTTCTGTAGGTTGGCTAAGAAAACCTATGATTTGGGTGAGTGTTTGTTACCTATATCTATACTTGTAGCTTTGTGTTTCTTATTCGCGCCCCACCCATGTTGATCACTCAGTGCCGAACAACCCCATTTGTGGGGGAAGGGTGTTTTTCCCAACACTATTCTTAGTGGCTGGTTATTATCTCCTTCTCTGCTCCTTTTCCCGAATAGCCCAAGTATCTTCGGGCAGGCTATGATGGCCTGAGGTCCATTATTAGCCCAAGAACCTTCGGGCAGGGTAGTACTGTGGTTGACCAGGTGTGTGCGGCAGGTGGTTTCCCAAGTGTCTTCGGGATGAGGCCCAGGTGTCTTCGGGCGTGGTTACGTGAGACAGTTGAGGCCCAGGTGTGTGCAGGCGGGTTTCCAGCAGTGGGACTGTGTGCGGTTGAGGCCCAGGTGTGTGCGGGTGGGATTTCGGTAGTGGGACTGCGTGTGGTTGTGGCCCAGGTGTGTGCGGGCAGGTTTTCAGCAGTGGGACTGCGTGCGGTTGAGGTCCAGGTGTGGGCGGGCGGGATTTCGGCAGTGGGACTGCGGTGAGAATGGCGAGATTGGTCCGATGCGTAGGATGTGTCAATAACCAGTGGGAAAGTGGCGCAGGGTACCCAAACATCGATGTGCTTTGACTATATATATTACTCTACTTGTGTTATTTGGGGAGCGTTCCTTGGTGAGGCCTGGGGTGGTTAGTTTACCTTGAATAGGCGTTTGGTTTTCTCCTTTCTCACGGGACTTTAGCACGTTTCCCCCACTTGTGAACGGGAGTCTTGGTTTTCCCTACTGAGTGTACTTGTATGCTCACCCTACTTTTACATTCAGGTTTCCAGGAGGACTACCAGGGCTGTGCGGGACCCTACTAGTCGGACATTTGGAGTTGTTGCTATTGTCATACCTTTGTTTTCTTTTGGTATTGTACTTTGAGCCTCTTTTTCTACTTGCACCTTGTTGTAAACTGTTTAAACATGCATGGGGGCTTTGTTGGGTTTATTTCATTACACATGTTTCTTTTCCATTTTGGGTGGTTGACTTATCCTATTTCCCGATCCTAAATAATAAAAAGGGTAATGCCTCGCATAGTTGTGAAAACTCATACCCTTGGTGCTATTCGCCACCCCAGGGCCTACTGGAGGCGGGACTCGGGGGTCATTATCTCTCCTACAACTTAAAGAAGGAAGGGCCTGACAATCTGCTGACCCTTCCCTCCTTTTGGTGAAGGCGGGTCGTGACAGGCCACCATGAAAGGTTGTAGGAGAATATTGAACAATCATCATTTCGTGAGGTGTTATTTTTCCATCCACAGAAATATTATGTTCCTTACCAATTTGATGGAGGTGTATGTATATATTGTTTGAATCATTATAATAACAAAATCCTAGTATATTTAGGATACTTTTGATGTTATAAAATAATATAATAAAAAGATATTAGGGGTTAAATATGTAAAATAAAAGTAAATAATTTAAGAGAAATTGATATCTTTAATTTTTGAAACTCTTTTTGGTTTGAACCAAAAGGTCTTATGGAAGTTCCTTATGCCGAATTTAAGGCTTCTAGGTGCAATAGATTGGATATTTTGACCTTAGTTGTGTACAGTTTGGACAATACATTGGGAATTATGGGTGAGAGGAATGGGTTAGAGGTGACGGATTTTTATTAGGGGGAGGGGCTCTTTAGGAAAGTGTTATAATATTATTTCTTTATATAATGATTTTCGATTTCTAATGGTAAAAAACATATTAATGTCAAATATCAGATGACTCATGGTCGAAATAAAATAATCCAATATGAATAAGAATGTTTTGGGATATTATGTTATTCATTATAATCCTATTTATTTTATCATTTATTAATTGGGTAAACACTCCATTATTATAGTGTCAAAATTATTTTTATTTATTTGCTGTTGAAAAATTATAAAACAAATACCATGATATTGGAAATATTGTTTTATACAAAAATAATATTTATAGTCCAAATGTTAAATTATATAACCCCATGTTAAAATTGATTCACTAAAAGATATTTCATTACAACATTTCTGTCTTTACTTTTTATTAATTCAAATAAAGTCTCATTATCAGTGCGAAGTGGCCCAATGGAGTCCCAAATTGACCTAAGGATTCCCATGGTCGGATATGTATCATCAAAATAGATTAGGACACTTTTTGGGGTAATTTGATATTATTATTATTTTACCCTTAATTACCATATTATCATTTTAACCATGGTAAATAAAATATTTAATGATGTAAATATTCATAATGGCTAAATTAAAAGATATCTTTTTAAAAAATAGGGACCTCAGGATTACAACTATGGGATCCATTTTTTCAAATTCAAAACAGATAAGTGGGTGAAATAAATTTAAAATTAATTATTGCTGTCAAAACCCAAATCATGTTTTTATGAAATAACTATCAAAAGATGGACACATGTATATGTCCAATATCAATGTGAAATTAAATTCAATAGAATAAATTGGATTAAATAACAAAAATATATTATAATTAAACTTTCAAAAATAATTAAATATATAATCTATCCATATAAATAATTTAGATTTAATGGATGTTTTGAAAAAAAATTATGTATTTTCACTATTCATTAAAAATGATCTTTATTAGAAATATTCCAAACGTTCATCCAAATTTTATTTTGTTGTCCTAACTCAAAAGAAGAATTTTATTTGTCAAATTGAACATATAAAATTTAGAATATCTAGTATTAATGAGGGTTCACCATCAAAAGGCCGTAAATCATCTTTTTAATAAATATTATAGTATTTATGATTTAAATTAGATTCATTAACATTTTAAGCCTATAAATTTAATTTGATAAATGTAAAAAAATTAAGAAAAGCCAAATAATACTATTTTAGTTAGTTTTTTTTTCATTCCTACCATTACAGTGGCTAGGAATTGACTACATTTTAAAATAATAACATATTATTATAATTTTTCAGTATTACTAAAATTTGTGTGCAACATAATATTTCAAAGAAACGTGTTTTTGCGTATTAGATACAAAATCGATCATAGAATCCCCTTAAAAAAACTAATATTTAATTAACATATATTAATAGATATAAAATTTTAATATTATATATTTACCTTGAATGTTACAACCTTCCCCCCTTTTGGGAATTGTGTCCTCACAATTTTAAATTTGGATGTGAAAACATCATTAAAAGTCCCACATAAAAAAGAGTCAATAAAACTATAACATTAAAAGAATGAATGAAATGGTCTACCATTACAATAGATACTAGGGTGCAATAAAATAATTACATGGAGGAGAAAAGAAACCATCATGTTCTGATGGAGAGTGGTAGAAAACATTATTAGGAGAAACTTAACAACCATTGAATCTCAGGATTTTGATGGGTTAAATAATATTTGATTCCCCAATAGGAAAAGTTAACGGTTAATGATTTTGTATTAAATTACTTTTCATAATGTTGAAGAATTTATTTATGAGCTTAACTAAAAACATTAGGATACATACTTAATTTTCAATTAGACTTCCATCATGTCCTAAATATCTACCACAAACCCATATTTCCTCTAAACGATTAGTATTAAAGAGGAAATGGTCAGATCAAAAGCACTAGAATAATCTTCTAGAGAATCACATAATCCACTAAAGATAAACTAAATATTTCCCATGTCTTTATACATTATGAAAAACCAAAATGGTTAGTCGAAGATAATATATTCCTCAAAAAAGAAAATCGTTTTCCCAAAAGAAAAACTACTCTAAATATAAAAAATTTGTCAAATAATAACCAGTGTTCAACAAAGACCATTAATTAAAAAATTTTCATAAAAGTGTTCAAAATAATCCAATAAAAGATTTAAACCAAAAAGTTAGAAGGATTGAATCACATATTATTCCACAGTATATCATAACCTTTATCTCCAAAAACACCATCTTCTCCTAAAGTATTATACTAATGTGTAATTAACATAATAAAATATTCTCTATTATAGGTTAATCATTTCCATAAATAACCCAAATCACCATATATCTATAATAAAAGCATAGATTCTTCCAAAATAAAATTTCAACCATTAGCCCACAAATGAGATCCCAGAGTATTCTATAATCCTTAAGCATATAGTGATCCCAAAATAGAGAACTTGTTCCAAATAAATTATATCATATAATCATAAATCCTTTTACAATACTAAATTTATCCAATTGATAAAACATAAGGTCAACTTATTCATGATTCGTAATTCATTTGACTAAATATAATTAGTCATACTAACTAGGGAAACAAAGTAGGATAGTGGTAGGTGATGTTCCCTTGTTGCCCTTCAGTTGTGGGATCGATTCATGCAGCCTTGCCAGAAACGACATGTTTTCACCCTTCCCCTATATTTTCCTTTTTCTAAAACCATAAAATTTTACATCATTCCCAAATATGAGATAAATTCTTACTCAATATCCATAACTTCTATTAACCATAATAGTTTTTATTGTTGTACCATTTCATTCAGTTTCACATTTAGAAAACCACTATAGATACATTCACATCTATTGCTGTGTTGGTTTTTACTAGATCCAACCATTTACTATAACCAAAACTTACAGTGTCAGTATATCAGTAAAATAATCATATTATATCTTACGATGATGGTAAATACTAAGATAGACTTATTCATGTTATCTTAAACTCATTCAATTTATCTAAAATAACTATCACTATCTCTAAAATCCACCAATTTTAGAATTAACACTTATTCATAAAGAACACCCTAACATAAAATTTTATCTAAACCATCCTCTAATTCAAACTATAAGGACCTAGACATAAACATTACATAATCATTAATTAAATGAATAATTCACATTGAGGATATTTTCTAGTTTAGAGTTTTTGAGAATTGTACCATAACTATTATATTACATCTCTAAATTTTCAAGGTAGACACTTCTACTCAGTTTCCATTTTTTCCATAAATTTAAAACTCTTGAAAAATTCATGTCTAGTCCCATGTTTTAGAAAACATGACTTTTCCATGATCCCATCATTGACACTATTCAACTTTTTGTCTTGTGAAAATCATTTACAAACATGGGATGAGCATAAAAAGTTCAGTATAGTTTATAAAGAAATGAATGAAAACATTACTTAATCATTACATACAAAACATAATCTCTTTAACATACCTCATAAAATCATAATATTTAATAATAACACATAGAAAACATAAATAAAAACGGTAACGTGTGGCATCCATATCATACTTAAATTGTAGCTATCATAGCTATGAAGGGAGTTACATTTGTAAGACCTATAACAGTGTATTCTCTAAATCTATTAGGAGAAATTTTCATGTTGACCTTCGTCTCATTACACAATGCATTGGAGGGCTATCTCGGGCTCAGCCGCACTTTTTTTATCATAGGACCTCCCGTATACATAAATAATTCAAAATAACAATAAAATAATCATAATAAATAACTCATGTATAATGAAAATATAACATTTCCACATTACACTAACAATATATCAAATCAAGATATTGAAATAAACAATGCTTTATCCATCCATTTTCAAAACCATTTAAAACATTAAAGAATGAAATTTTTTAATCCAAGTGTCCCATAACACTACAAAGCATTTGAATGAATTATCATTAGAAAAAATTAATGTCCATATATATAAATCATAAAATCCATTTTGAAAACATGGACATTAATGTGAATCACTTAGATGAATAAATCTTTAAAACAATTAAAATTATATTTTAGTAATAGTGTTTTTAACAAAATGATAGAATCTTGACTAGAACTAAATGAGGAATAAAATTTAATCACAACATTATAATATCATGATAACAAACGGGATTCAAGATAAAATACTCCAAAGAACAATATATACCATTTTTTAGTGTTAATTGTAGATTAACAACAATGAAGTCTCAATTGAATATAAATTGTGGTGAAATCCCTTATAAAAAATGTACCCTTAAATTTCAGATAAATCAATTATATAATAATGTATAAATAATACTAATACACTCAATAAGATTGGATATTAAGTGTAAATTATTCAGAGAACATTCACACATATTTTGGTAAAACCACACGAATGACCTTGATGTTTAACTCAATGAATGGAAATTGAGATAAAATTAATCTTATCAAGTTCATATCGATGATATGAGAATTTATCAATGGATTGATTATGTGTATAAAAATTATATAAAAACCATGGGGAGTAGAAATTACACAATAAATAAAAAATATATATATTCCACACAAAATCATAGAATGATGTAATTTAGAAAGAGAAGTTTACCCCGAGTAATGGAAATTGGGAAAAAAAGTTCCCTTATCGATTTAGTAGAAAACAAAACAAAAACCACATGAATGAAAGATCATAAAATGATGATGTAAATACCAATAAATTAATATATATTATAAAAATAATACACTCATTGGTACTACATACTGCACACAAAAAAATGTTGCAAATATATCATGAATCAGACTTGAATAAAAAGTGAGATGGAAACACCTTACCACATTGTATTCAATCGATTCCTATGACAAACAGATAATAACCATCGAATTAATCACTCAATACCATAAATAGAACTATAAAAATGATAATATAAAACAAATTTTAGTACACAATACACCACAAGCAATAAATATGTGCTGAACAATGGAAATCTCATGGAATTAAAAGTGATATCAGAAACCTCTTACCTGGTGTCCGACTTGACCGATTCATTGTTTAATCTCTATAATAATATAATAAAAATAATTACTACTTGATTATAAACCTTTCTAAATTTTATTATTCCTTTTATACCACTTGTTATTATGTTATAAACATTATGTACTCATTTAAGTAAATAACTATTGTTTTGTCGCTATTTGTTACTTGTGTCAATAATGAACTTCTTATATTGACATGTTTTCTATTTTTTCAAAATTCCATTATATCCAGAATAATATTCATGATTTAGATTTCATATATATCATATATATCTAGTATATATAATTATTTTTAATAGTAAATAACATTTAGAGATAAGAAATGAAATACCTCATTCATGGTGACAGTAAGTCGTACATACGCATGAATGCTACTTCCATTTCTATTTCATATTTTAATAAAATTAAAAAATAACGATACACAGGTATATTATAATTTCAGAATACTATAATATATAATATCATTAACTCCATCCTTTATATGTCTCATATATGGCATTAACGAGGCACATAACATTGAGAGGCGACAGCCCGAACTTCCTCTAATGAAATTATCGCATTTACAAATAATGGAAACTCCAAAGGTCTGCTATAAATGGAAAATAAAGATGAATAAGGAAAACATAAATATAATAAATATATTATATAAATACATTTCCATCACAATTTCCACCATTATTTGTGGTATAATAATTTTTAACAATCATCGTTTCGTGAAGAGTTAGTTTTCCATCCACAGAAACAATATGTTCTTCACCGTTTAGATGGAGGTGTGTGAATGTGTAGTTCGAATCGTTCTCATAAAAACAAACTAATATATTTAGGATACCTATTTTGTTATATAATAATGTAATAAATAGTTTTTAGGGTTAGGGATGTAAAATAAAATAATAGAATTTAAGAGAAGTTGTTACATTTAATTCGAGTAACTCCCTTTGGTTTGAATAAAAAAGACTTCTTGAAGATCCTTTTCCCTATGTTAAGGATTCTCGGTTGAATATATGTATCTTGAGAGATTATTTCGAAAGTGTTTGGATGATCCAAGGTGCTTGAGAGATGTGAGGAATGGGTTATAAGTGAGGGATTTTTATAAGAGGGAAGATGGTCTCCTTATGAAAGTGTGAATATATTATTTTATAATATAATTATTTTCAGTTTCCAAAGGTCAAAAAAATATTAAAGATGAAGCTATTATGATTAAAGGTAAAAATAAAATTAAGAAATAAGAATTTTAATTGTTTTGGATATTATTTTAATCATTATAATCTTATTTATTTAAATCATTTATTAATGAAGTATGCATTGCATCATTATTGTGTCATAAATAATATTATTTATATGACATCTAAAAATTGTTAAAAAATTACCATGATGTATGAAATAGTTTTATAGTTCCATATAAAAGATATAGAATAACAAATATCTTAAATATACCAATGTATAAAATTGATTTAGTAAAAGATATTTATTTATGTCATTTTTGTGTTTATTCTATGTTAATTAAAATAAAACATCATTATCACTGCCATGTGGCCCCCTGGGATCCCAAAATCGAAAAATAGATGCCGATGGTCAGATATGTATCATCCAATAAGAGTATGACTTATGTTAGGGTAATTGAATATTATTATAATATTTTTATTTTATCCTTAATTACTAGATTTAATTTTAAACAATGGTAAATAAAATATTTATTAAAGTAAATATTCCTAATGACTAAAAATAAAAGATACATATTTAAAAAATTAGAACTCCTGATTCCAATTATGGAATCCATTTTTCATTATTCAAAAATCTTATGTAGCATAAATTAATATAAAACAGATTCCCACTATCAGAACAAAAAGTGTGTTTTAAAGAAATAACAATCACGAGATTGACACTAGTTTATGTCCAATTTCAATGTAAAATTACATCCAATGCGCAAAATTGGATGAAATGGTAAAAATATATTCAAAATAATCATTGAAACAAATTAAAAAGACAATCCTACCATATAAATAAATTTGAATAAATGTCAGTTTAGAAATAAAATACAGTATTTTTCACTATTCATTAAAAATTGAACATTATCAGAAAAATAAAAAAATTTCATCCAAATAATATTTTGAGATTCTGATTCTAAATAAGAAATAATGTTTCTCAAATAGAACATATAAAAGTGGCCAAAACAAGATTTAATGAGGATTCGTCATCCAAAGGTGGTAAATTGACATTTTAATGAATATTAGAGTATTTATGTTTTAAATTTGATTCATTCACATTTTAAGCTGCTAATTTTTTTTTGATAAACTTAAAAACATTTAAATAATGAATAATAATTTTTTAGTTAGTTTTGTTCATTTTTGCCATTACAATAACTATGAGTTAACTACTATTTAAAATAAAATTATTATTTTATTATTTTTTAGTATAACTCATTGTTTGTGCAATGTATGATTTCTAAGAAAACCCTTGTTTCATATCAGGCATGACATCGAACATAGCATCCCCTTTAAAGTAAAATAAACATTTAATTCAAAAATATTAATAAATAAGAAAATTTCATATTTCATATTTACCTCGAATGTTACAATGACTTTTTAACAAACATCAAACTATATGCCCCCTCTACATTTGTATGCATAGCTCAATTTCCATCTCTGGGATGCCTTTATGGTTTATTCGATGACATGAACCTTTTCTGGCATCACTTTAACAATATTAGTACAAATAATATTTCTCTCTCCAACTTCATCCCAACATATAGAAGTTTTATGTCACATCCCATATAATGTTTTATGGTGTTCCATATTAATACAAGAATGGAATATTTTGTTGTTTGAGATCTCAAATTTTTGGATATTTTTCCCTCATCCATATTTAAATTATATTGATCATATTCTCATCATGTCCTCAGTTTTCAGAATTGTAATTTATGAGAGGCCATCCGTTTGGGGGTGACATATCATACTAGAATCTAATTAATTATTCATATATTATTGAATAATTCAGAAAATTTATGTGAAACATAGAAATGATCACATATGATAGAGTGTGGTTGTAAATAAAACCACACCACCTCTTTTACATAATGTTTTGTAAGGTTATTCAAGATATTGGTCTTTTTGGACAGAGATAAAATGGGCAGTCTTGGTGAGATGGTTCCTTATAACCTTTAACAAATTATTTCCTTCAGACATTATTAAAAGACTAGTGAAACATTCCTTAGTGAAATTTTCCCACTTCCTTGTTGGTAGGTGTAATGGATTCAATACCCCTTTAGAATTTTTTTACTCTACCATCACTTTTCACACATGAATAAACATTTAGTGTTGATGTAAATACCCATTTTCATATTATTCCCCTAATAAAAATTTCGATGTTCCATATAAATTTTATTTATTCAAGTATGTATAGATAAGGTTGAGCTTTGAGAATCATCCATTAGCTTCATCATTATTTTGCGATTAAATGGAACACATATCCTTGGTTTAAATTTCAGTACAACTCCATGATCAATATTGAACATAGGAAAAATTAAATTCTTCACAAACTCTATCATAATCTATATCAAAGGATATTCCCTTTGGGATTTCATTATATTATCTAGTAATGATGATTGACATACTATTTTGGATAGGATTGATGATGTCTCTTCCCTTATGATTCCCATGTCTAGTTTTACTAGTTCATTGGTAAAATGATCTCCTTGAATCCTCATTATTGTTGGCATAATATCGACTTCCCTACTTAAAACATCAATGACATTGTTTTCTACTCTAGTATTATAATGAATTGAAGAATAACAATCATTAAGACATTAAATCCATTTCCATTGTTGCAGATGAAATTATTTTTGTTCGATAATATTCTTCAAACTTTGGTGGTCTGTGTTTATATTGAATTTATCACCACAAAGATAACACCTCCATAACATCAGTTAAAAAATAACAACAGCTAAAACTATATCATGAACATGATAATTATGATCATGAGTCATTACCATTTAAGATTCAAAATAAATTAAAATTTTATATTTCATTAGTACACAACCTATCCCTTTCAGAGATGCATCTCTAAACATTAAAAATCCATCCTCGATAGAGGGCATGTTTAAAATAGTGATCTAACAAATTGCTTCATCATCTTGTTGAAACATTGTGCACACTCATTTGTTGAGATGAGCATTTCTCATATTAGAGTTAACTTTTTAGTGGTTTTGATTTACATGAATCTTTTTTTATAAATCACATATTATATATATTGCCAAAAGAAGGAAACTATGGATCTCTACTACTAGAGTAGAAATATTTTTTCTATGAAGGGTCAATATATATTATTTTATTGGATACATTGATCCTAATGAAAAAATATGATATAAACAAAATTAAAATTTTCTAAAAATTCCAAATATCCTATCATTCTTTGGAGTTTCAAATATAATCATTTTTTATCCTTATATTTCTCAATAAATTTAAATATATCAGAATATCATATATAAAATCCACCACAAAGTTATTATGGATTTCCATAAAGACTCTATTCATAAAATCCTCAAATATAATAAGAGAATCAGAAAAGCGTAATGTTATAAAAAACTCATAATTTCCATCTCATGATCAGAAAGAAGTCTTCAAAATATATTACTTCTTCAACCTCAATTTATGACTACAATATCAATGCTTTTTCTTTGAAAATAATTAAGTTAGATGACGCAATAAAAATAAACAAGAAGTCCTTGGTAGAGGGTAATTTCTTCTCAACTGGGTCTTATTATGTTCTCTATAATAAATCCATAACCATGTTAATCCATCCTTCTACTTCAGAAAGTGAACATATAATCCACATGTAGACACACTTGGTCGGACAATCCCCTTCCTTACAAGATCCTGGATTATTATAATTAAATCATATAGCTATATATACACCATTCAATACAGGGTATATGATATTATCATATATCAAGGAATTAGTTCAATATGGAAATGTACCTCTCTTTCTAGGGGAGTCTTTGAAAACACATGATGATATGCATCAAAATATTCTAGAACATTGGGTATATTTTATATTCATATACATTCATTTGTTTTTTCATTTACAAATATCATTTCAATAATGAATTCCATTGTAGATTCTTTAAGAAAAATCATATGTTGTGAGATCTCTACTATAAAATCAACTATGGGTTGTATATTACAAAATAATTATATTTATATGATTCTGTAGTTTATTATTGAATTATAAATTTAGGGGAGTTCCATCCTTACTATGATGTCAAATTCTAGCATGGGAATGATTAATATATTTGTAATGAAAATTTTCATTCCATCCTAAATACTATAGTTTCCAATGGAATATTGATTCATGGATAGTCCCTCTAGGTTTCATGATTGACTGCTCCACTTTTTTATGTTCATAATTTTATTCTATAATTTTTGCAATGTTGGATGATGTAAAGGAATTCCTAGAACCATAATCATACAAATTATATACTATCATTGAGAAAAAATTGTGTTTAAATTTCCCCACATCATTTAGAGCTTCATATTTGTCCATTGAGATAATATATTCGCGAACATGCTACCTTTGACTATGATACTGTTGATGGGGATTCCCCTCCACTCTCTTCAGATTAGTAAATTGATTAGAAATGATCCCAATCAGTCCTCGAATGAAATAGAAGATCTCTTTCTAGGCCTACACCATATTCCCATTGTTAATAGTGTTTATGATTTTAGGCCTCACCTCACTATGATTGTTTTAATCAATTTAACAATCTTATCCTCACCTATATCATTTCCCGATACTTGGAATGTAGTTCCATGAATACTTCTTCCAACATTTTTTCATGTGGGAAGGTTAAATTTATTTCTTTATCTTCAGTGATTAAATTTACATGAAATATATATATACTATTATCATTTCATTTCATTCGATCTATAGGACCATTGAATCTCTCAAAACTCTAGTCAACCCATCGAAAAAATTCTCATGGCCTCCTCATAACTATCATAGTGTAAATTGTCTAGATTCCTCCATATGAAGGGTCTTTGTATAATGAATAATTAGTCAACCCTTCCATTAAGATCCATGATAATGATAGTGGTGTTATAATAAATCATTCTAAATTAAAACTCATAGATTCACATGGATTTTTTCATTCTATTTTAACTCAAAGAATTCATTATCACTTTTCATTCACATTGGATAACATATTTTTTTGAAAAAGTTTCCCTAAACTCTTCCCACCACATAGCTTTAGTCTAACATCTAAAATTCATGTTCTAAACAATTTTATACCATTGATCATCGTATCCTTCTAATAAGTACATAGATAGGGTTAAAATCTATTACTCCGAAAAATAGAGTAAAACAAATATCTAAAATATATATAATATTAATTGTTATGAAATCAATGAATTTGTACATAAATTAAAAGAATTAGGTCATTGATCCATAAATGACTTTATAGAATGTTTCTCCCTTCATGTTGAGTATGGTCTATTGTCTTGATTCTTGTTAGTTATCATAAATCAATTATATTGATTCATCATTCTCAAGATTTCTTAAACTTAGGCTCTAATCGAAGGGTTATCAGAACATAGTTTGTTAAACTGACCATTTACATGATTTCTCATATTTCCATCCATTTAATAAAATAAGAAAACATAGTGAGTAACGTGTTTGTTTCATTAGTCATATAATGTTATGTGAATTTCATATCATAAAACATCAAGATTAATTATTTATTCTTAAACAGAATTTACATGCTCAATAAATCCTTCATAATTTTCATTAAAAATATTATGTTTAACAAAACATATTCCCTGAATGTGGCGAACAACCAGTACATAAAGCCATGTATTGATGTACTGGTTTACTTTCGACACATTCTCAATGAGGTTTTTTTGGGTTTTACCCCTATATACAATTATCCCATATCCACATCCACATGTTATTTTCTAGACCGATATTTATTTACTTGAATACCTCATACTAAATACTTCACCAAAATACTAATATTTTTTCATGTATATTAACATAACCATAATGTTATTACATTTTTATGAATAATGATTTTTTATAAATAAAAAACCATACTTCGATTATAAATATAGAATCCTACCGTTTCATTACATAAATTTTCAATAAATTATTTAAAACAGATGATTTATATGGATTTTTTCAGGGGAACAAGGAACATATTTCATGAAAAAAGAATTTATCTAAACAATTTGATTGATTCATTATTGGTTCATTCTATGTAATTTTAATTAATATCAAAACCTAGGGACATACTTCAATAGAATAGATGAGCATAAAGAATTGTAATGGAAAACAATAAAAACAATTTACAAATGTTCTATAAAAATATCAAAAAGAACATGAAGAGTAAATTAATGAAAAAAGAAAATAGGGGAATAGAAAATAAAAGAAACAGGAATAATAACATGAAAATGGGGATACAACATTTAAATGATACATTTATAATCATATCACCATTTTTTGTCAATAAGATGTCTAAAAAATACCAATGATGTTCACCAAAGTATCATAAAACAAGTCATCTCAAGAGATTAAATATAATTACTAATGAATTGGGGAGCTATTAAGGAGAATCATTCATTTTTAATAATTAATGAAATCCACAACCATCATAATGAATATTTTTAAAAATAACTCATACAGAATAGTTGAAATGGGTTTTATATAATTATCATGTATTTTTAAAATGTCATTAATGACAATATCATTATATCATTTATAACCCCTGAAAAGAGAATTAGTGTTTTATATATGTTAGATAAAGAAGAAAATAAACAATTTCATCATATTTTTTAATAAACTTATAAATGAATTTAGTTTCCATATAAATATAAATAAAATAACATAGAATTTATTGAATAAGAGAGTGAAATTTTGAGAAGTAAAATATGCATCATTACTGATTTAAAACACGATTTTGGAAATGGGTAAAAGGCGAGGGGAATGTTTTATCCTACTATTAAAAAATAAAAAATAAGTAATTTAATTAATAAAAATAAATGATGATAGAGTGGAATTAATATGCAGAACAACTATATAAAATAGATTCATTGATGAAGAGAGAAGAAATATATTTCCCAAACAATGATGTGTAGTTCCTAAAACAAGAGGATCGAGACCTTGGGGGAATCAAGACACCTTGTGATGAAAAGTTTACAAGTAAGACTATTGAAACATCATGGAATATGAATTGGTAGTGAATGTAAATGGATAATTGGGTGAGTATTTATAGAAAAAAACAATGATTCTTTCGTTAATTTCTAAATATAGGTCTTTGAATCATTGTCACTGGTAAATGAAAAACCATTGGCTTGACCATGGTATTTTCCCATGATATTGGACACTTGGGACACAATTTATGTTATTTTAATCAATATGATTAAACAATAATTTTATATATCTAATTTTGGAAAATAAAACTAAATGTTTTCGTAAAGTTACATTCTACAAGTAAATGTTTCCATTTTAGAATTTGGAATGTAAATTATATATGTGGAGATTTATTAAAATATATTAACATATGTGATGTTAATATAATAATATATTAATTGTTTGATTGTGATTAATTAGATATTACATCATTTTGAAAAAAAATAATGAAGTCATTAATCATACAGAAAAACTCAAAAATATATTTTTATTAATAATGAAAGATAATGTATATTATGAAATTAAAATAACTACAACATAAACTAATATAAATGGGAATATTTAAAAATTTCTACTAATAATAATAATTATAATATTATTATTTATGTACAGTAATTATACTCTTTAAATTTAATAATCATAATTTAAAAAAATTAAAACCGGATTGAAAATTCAAAGGAAAACTTCTAACACTTGATAAAAATAAATTACATTTACATTTTTTTATATAAGACTGATTTTTATCATACTATTTATCTAAATTAAGTATAATTCAAAATTTCATTGTCAATTATTATATGTTATTGTTTTTTAAGATTGTAAAATTTATGTCTATAAAAACAATTTATCAAATTCTGTCACAGTTTTTTAAGAAAAAATTATAAAAATTGAATTTTTAGAAAAAATGATTTTATTTATAAAATGGAATTTGGATTTAGTTAAAAAGGATAGTAAATATAATAACATGAAATATTCACTTATAATGTAAGGGTTTTGTGTGTGATTGTGATAGATTCCCGGGGTGGCTTGACTAACCTCTCATGAGTTATAACTTCCACAAACATGAAATTCTCTCATTGGTGATTTCCTTCATGATTTCCCAAATGAATTTTGTCTTGGGATTTTTAACGGGAGAAAACCAATGATGAAAACTCACATCCATGTTCTGAAAAATGGAAATCATAATGCAAAACTCTACTGATTCCAGAAATCATATCACCTTTCATCAATATTTATCATTTTACATTTTTACTTTTAAACACAAATTATAATATTAAAATTATAATTATGAGTATAATTCCCAATAGTAAAACTAAATATTTGTCATATTTAAATCATGATCATATAATAGTAAAATTATGATGGTCACATTTCATATTATACTTACATGATTACTAAGGGGATAAATTTTTTGCTGAATTTAAAATAATTTTACACTCATTTTCTCTAGAATAAATGTCATTAAAAAAAATATGGGTCATTACATATAAACTGAAACACATGATGTGAATGAATATATACCGAAATTGAAGTGTTTTTCCTATAACAAAACTATTTTATAAGTATATTCCATTATATTTATATCTATTCACATATACCAACTTATGCACACATAGCCCTTCCAACGTTCACCATTCCATCATTGTGTATCTCAGTATGTAATAACCCATGTATCAACCTAGATACAATTTATTACGGTAGTATGCGACATAAGGTGTGTGATAGATATAACAATTCATTTGATCATTTCCCTCCCTATGGAAACCATGACTCCTCAATGGGGTTTCCAAACTATATATAGTCTGGGATTACAAGCCATATATATAATTATTTTCTATGAACCCCTGCCATGTTCACACAAATCCCATATTCACTACATACAAATACAATGACACATCAAAACAATGGATCTTAGGATGACTATACTTGTATTAAATCCATCACGAGATTATAGTAAATAAAAAGGATAGATAAATCACATCATTCCTTCATGTTTACATGAACCAATCAAGATTGTTAAATACATCTTATGATTTATGATTCCACCTTAAATCACCATACATATTCGTTGATCCTCAAATCCCAACCTCAATCACATGTCTTGCTTATCTTCTAGATTATTTGGGAAATATAATAGTTTCACGATGATCAAAAATAAGTTATCTATAAATGTGTGTACCAAATATAATAACAATTATAATAGGGAAAATTAAGGGAGATAAAAATCTACCATAAACACTAAGAATAAAATATAATCCTCTGTACAGCCAAATATTAGAAGTTTTACGATGAATTAGAAGAATAGAGAGGGAAATTTCAATCAAATATATATATATATATATATTCTATAAATAATTATACTATTTATGTTGAATGAATTAAATTTCATTGAATTTATCCATGTTTCATCAGAAAGAAAAAACCATATGCAACTGTAAATATCGGATATTGAACATAGAGTTTTGTTAAATCAAAAATATATAACATTCTTATGTTACCATCATTGGTGAGATCTGTGAACTTATGGGAATATGATCCTCTATATGATATCAATCCATTGTCATCTTTCATAGATCCTCAATTAAAAAATCTTCAATGTTTCGTCCCAATATAATTGTAATATGAACAACCCACATATTTTCTCATATCAATTTATTTATAGGTAAATTTGGTCACTGGGTTTGTCTAATAAAAAAATTCAAATAAATTAATATTATTAATTTCTTTACTGAATGAAGTTTACCAATCCACCTAGTATGACAACAATTATGTTTCACTATGGGTAAATCATGATTTCAGAATCAAATTATGGACACATATTTCCAATCAATGTCACTATTTATTAGTAATTCATGATTTTTTCGAAAAATATGTATGCATGAAATTAACTTTTTTAATAATATTTTAATATCAATTTTCCCTCTTTATTCCTATGAAAATCACTACTTCTAACTGCTTAGATCCCATAATAATCAATATAAAATACTTAAAAAAGAAAATTAAAGAAGTATAAGAATACAATCTCTCAGCTTTATATATTTATATTTTTTTAAGTGGTCCACGAATGATTTTAAAGGTCTTTAATTGATAACTCTATTGAACTATTAAACATTATACGAGAAAAATACTAATGGTATAAGGAATTAAAATATTTTTTATATCTCCCTAATAAAATATCATTGGTATAAATTACATAAAATAAATAATATAAATATCAAATTATTTTTATTTAATGTGAATTTTTATATAGAATAACTTTCATCTTAGTGAGGTCATAGTTTTTTCGGATTGGGAAGTCATATTCCTTATCCCAAATCAATCTGTTATCATTTATCTATTTATGTATATATAAAACCATGGATAAATTAATTCAAAAAAATTTAAATCAATTAGGAACCTTGATGGAAATCTATCAGCAATTGTTTGTATAAATCCTGATTTGCAACACAAACAATTTTTTTTGGAATTTTGAAAATTATTTCCATAATATTTTATTTATATTCATGGAAACAATGATATTGAATATTAAATTGATCCATAATCATAAATATTCCTAATTAAAAGACTCCATATATAATAAAATTTATTTTTATATAGTAATAAATTAAAAAAATAAATAAAAAAATATAAATGGATACATATTCCCACAGATTTTCCATGTAGGGAACCTATCCTATTTGTTAAGGGTTTCATAATGTTTGTAATTCTACTAGAATTTATATTATGATAAGAGTAAACAGAAATATTAATAATGATGAGTATAATCTAATTTAAAATTAATAGGGGACATATAACAATCCCATAGAGTATAATGGTAATAGTGTATCTTCCTCCTATAATTATATTATTTCAATAGAAATGAAAATGGAAATTGAAATTGGTGGATTCAAAAAACTTCATTTAAAGAGAATTCCATTAAATGATTTCTAAAAAATTTAATGGATTGAGACTACTAGAACATACTCCAAGGACTCAAATGTTATGATATCTCTAGTGAAAGAAAGGAATAAACATGATATCCCCAAGATCATTAATCAAGGTAGTTTATAATCAAAGTCTTAAACTAGTTATGATTATAACTATGATGGTGAAAATGAAATTTCATATTATGATCCTTTTTAATATTTTTTTGTGAGGGATGATCCATTTTTTGACCTGATACGATCTTCTGATTATGTTTTTAGTAAATATTATTAAAATATTAGGAGAGTATGCTTCTTTATATACTTTTTTTTAAAATAAAACAATGATGATTTTTTCATTCATGAAATAGTGTTATTGTAAATCTTATAAAATGGGTGATATAAATATAGATCATTAATGATCAATTTATATATTCACACAAATGATTTTAAAAATATGAAAACGTTAATTTTTTTAGATAATAGTGGAATTTAATTTCATGATACCACAAATGTGCCCGATATTATGGGGATGAAGGATAATAATATGCCATTAATGATAAGGATGAAAACGTTACCAGTATATTTGGATATTTATTATTTGAAACATTATATCTTTTGGGAATGGGATAAATATAGTCCTCGGAAATGAATGCGCACCAATTAATAAATATAAAAACCACATTAGTATAAAAGGATTATATGGTTGAATAGGTGAAGGGAGTGAATATTACATTATTTATTATTCGATGATAAACATAACATATATTTATCAATCTATCATATAGTCCAAATTATTAATATTGATCTAAATAATCATTTCTGGTAGTACTACCTATAGAGGGATATATTTTATTTTTCATCTCGATACCAAATATGCGAGAATGTTAAGGTAGAATTATTTAAGTCAACATCGATGATCAGATAATTAACAAAAACTATATGAAGATGTGAGAACATCACCCTAAATTTCATGTAATATATTCCTCATAAAAATAATGGAAATCATAACATATGGAATATAGTTTATTTCATCATGGAGAATTTTCATTTTTTCATGTTGGAAAAAAATCTCTAAAAATGTACAAACCCAGACATAAATAAAATTTTTCCCATTCTATATGGTGTAGAACTATCATTAATATATCATAATTATCATGTGATTACCATGATGTTATGGTGATTTATTCAATATGTGTAGGATATAGACTTAATCTTATATAATAGATATCATCCTCTAATGGATGTTCAATCTGAACGGACTATTCATGCATTGTTGGATATGTTGAGGGCATATTAAATTAATTGTTAGGGATGATGGGATCAACACCATTAATTAGTTTATTTCGCATCTAAAATTGATTTCAATTCTGTAATTCAAATGGAATCGTATGAATCTATTTGTATGAATATATTGCAAATTTATAAATATAAGTATGATCATTGTGAGTGTTATTTATGGTGATATGTTATTATACATTTAATTATTTAGAATTTTTAAATTATTTAATGTAATATTAATACAGCAGAATATATAAATAAAGACACACTGATAATCATTATAGATATAATTTATTCCCAAATTGATACATTATATTTCAATTAATATCATCTTAGAGGTAGGATATGCATATTTAGAAAATGGTAAATTTCACCAGAAATACATTATGTTCATCATGAATCATTTAAATGATATGTATAATTGAAATTATTCAATAATAATATAATTTAAATTAAAACACAACAGATCAAAATTATTTGATCATATGTAATTGTATTAAAAAAATTCATAAGAATAGACAAACAATATCAAATACTATTGAAATGTCTGACCAAAAGTAATTTCCTAAAGATTCTTCAAGATATGATATCATATTTTATAAATAAAATAAATCTCCATAAGTCTACAATAATATAATAGATTCTAACATAATATAATTAAACCTATATTCCTGAAATTAAATAATGTATTATTATATTTTCCATGATCATATATTGTTATGAAAATAGAGAACATGATCCGAAAAAATATTCAACGCATAATACCAAAATTTGTTTTTTAATATGATAATTGTTCTTTCCAGAAATCAAATTATTATTATTCAATGAAATATTTTTACCAAAAATAATAATACATAAAAAACGTGGACATCACATAGGCCACTACTAGGCTATGCACTTTTGTCACACATTGGTTGTGGGTTCAATTCAAATGGCCTTTCCAGATGTGGTTTGAAGCCACCAATCAAATTGGTTTCCCTTATTGTAGAACTATATATTTCATATGTTATTAGAAAGTATTAAAATATAAATAAGTCTATGTAACATGTTTTAACACCAGTTTATATCTCCTAACATTCATTTTTCATCCCATACAATAATAACCCATAATTACCACCAAAATTGAGGTCTGCGAAAAACCATTAACCGCAATAAAATTTCTTAACATAAAGCCTTCATGGGTTTTTAGGATATTAAAAATATGGTGAGAAAATATAATAAACCCAAAATGGTATCCATAAATATTAATAAAAAACTATTATAAAATAATATTAAAAACATTACTTGATACCAACTATAAGGAATCATCCATAAACATTACATATTGTGATTCTTTTATAACAAGAAATCACATTATTTACTAATATTTCATTTAAATATATAGTTTTACATAATTAAGAAAAAAACATTAGATATTAAAAACATTCATTATAAAAGATAACATTCACATAATATAATTTTTTTCACAATGGGAAACAGATTTAATATAAATGATGTTTTTTCAAAGACAGATATTAATTTCATTCATCATTATAGATTCATTTTTGTTACAATATATTAACATGAATTCAGGACCAATAATGCATGAAAGATAGTATTAATATAAAACAATTAATGGAACGAAATAAAAGAGAGATAAATATTCAAAAAACCAACTCCAAAATATGACTACATGTTAAAAGGGTCAACAACTTCACTATATCCATAATCAAATAATTCATCATTATTTGATGACTCCACGTCATATTTTGATATCTTTTTCTATTGTTGAAGAGTATATAGTTAATATCCTAGTGACTTTACTATTACAAATTAACATTAGGTTAAGAAGAAAAAATTTTCTATATCCATTGATTGGAATCAATATGATTCTTATTATAATCATTACAATAGGGTCTGATGGACACATTCTTTGACATATTGGCGTGATCCTTCCTCGAACTCTTATTTGGGAAAGATGAGATTAACCCTTAAATCTACTTCTCATTTCCATGCATGTTCATATAACTCACCAAGGATTTATCATTAACTATCATTAATCCCAATTAATAAAATTTGAAACATGCTATCACCACAACATTCTCAATAATTGACATTAAGAATGTAAACAATTAGTAAAGTTAAAACATGAAATCCCCTTAAAAATATTACTTAACTAATCATTTTTAATAATATAAAAACCACATAGGTTCCTCGTGAAATCATTACCATATCAGTCATACATTCAAACTTCTAAATGTATTAACCATGTAGTCTAATTCTACCTTTAGAGTACTTAATGCATTGGATAATTATAATGGGGATAAACCATTATATAATCTATATCAAACTCACCAATTTCGAATGAGATATAATGTGGATCAACTATATGTTTAAGATATTTTGGTAATACACATGATTTACTATGGTGATCAACCATTCAAATATATTATCAAATGACTAAATCCTGAAAAAAACCCTTGAACGCTCTTTTGAACCCATGAGAAAAAATATTTCAGATATCAAAATTCACTTTTCATAAAATTTACTTTAAAATATATATTCATGAAACCTAAAAAATAATCCATTTAAATAGTTATTAATAATAAATAATTATTGAATAGTAATGAATAATTATAGTGTAAAATACCACTAATTCTAAATAATTTAAAAAAAATGAATGTGATTTAAATAATTAATCTATTTTTAAAAAACATTTTACAACATTTTAAAAAATATTAATGAATCAATGTGTTACATACCATATTGAAACATTTGATAGAAATTAAAAATTTAAAATTTTAAAATATTCATTTCTATATAAGTAAATTTATAATACCAATTTTTAAAAAATTGTTATAGTGGTGAATGATTTAGAGGTATAATTCTTTAAATCATTTAAAATAATGGGTTTAGTTAACTATTCCATTTCATGGAGTCAAAATCATTATGCAAAATCATTATATTACATAATAATTAAAATATGATAATTATTTACAAACATTATAACAATTATAATGTTTATTATTTTTTTATATCAATTATTATCATGTTATAATAGTTACATAATTATTTATCATCATGTCATATTTTATCCTGATATTCAAAAATTGAATAAAAAATAAACATGATATGATATCAATAGTAAAAGTGGTAAAAATTCCATTATATAAATAAAAATAATCAGGAAATAATAATTAATTTTTTATATCAATTATACTTTTACATTTTTCAATTATATATGGATATTAAAATTGAAATATGTTACACTCATAAAACTGGAATATGTACGTAATAATGAATAATGATTTCATTTATCAAAGATCATTATATAATGTGGGTAAAAAAATTTAATTCTTCATATAATTATCTTAATATTATTAATATCCTAATAATAATTTATGTATAATAATAAATATAATCCTTGTGATGTGGTGATAAAAAAACAAATCACATCTCTTTTTGAAGGTTAAAATTCACATGCACAAACGACCGACATTATCATTTTCATGTGCATGGAATGATAAGTACATAATTGTTATATTATTTTTAAATAATGGTAAATATTTCATGAATTTCCTGAATAAACATTAATTTCGTAACTAAGCTCAGTCTTGAATTATTGTAATGAAAAAAAATTATACCAATTTGTGGAGGAGATAGTTCAAATATACATAATAATAATTAATTCTTTTTCTATTCCATGAAAGTAGAGATGTATTTTGAGGATTTTTTCAACATAATAAAATATCTATATATATATTATAGAGTATTTGTTATTTCATCATGATTGAATATTATTTTATCCATGCAGAAGAAGAAAAAACACAAAATAAAAAACTATGCAATTTTATTTGATGGCCTCCTTTTATTAACACCTTAACTCCAATATGGAGGGTATTATGAAAAAAAGGGACTATATAATATATTTTATTATTATAGGAAAATATTTGTGTATATCATGGTTGAACGAATTATGTTTTGAACTATGGGGAAAAATAATAATGGGTTCCATTTTTTAAGGGAGGGGAGAGACACTCAAGGAATTATTCAACATATTTTATTAATATATATAAATTTTTTAATAAAAATGTATCTAAATTATTTGTTTATATGATATAAGTTATGTTTAATTCCCTTTATCCAATTATATTAATATATGATTTTACTATTTTTTAATCCTATTCGTTTTGTTTTAATCCTTATTTAACCTTTTCATTTCATATTGTGATATCATTTAATTTACACTTTTATAGTTAATAAATTTATCATAAAAGGGAAAACATACAATTAATCACTCTAGAATATAATTTTTAGACATATATAAACTATTCTTATTTTTTTATGAATTAATATCACTTAATAAAATATTATTCAATTTAAAATATCAAAAATTTATTTTTTGAAAATATCCATTACATGACTTCTAGAAATATCATTAAATAAGATATATTTGAAAGAAAGGAAATTAAAAAATCCATAACATGAAAATTACATTCAAAAAGATATTTTATACCAATAAATTTATCGAATTACATTTTTTTTCCTGTTATTTAATTGTTCCATGAAATAAATAAATAATTTTTTGCATCATCACTGTCTCACCATTCAGAGTAATTATATTTACCCCAAAAATTATAAATAAATTACCATGGTGAAGATAAATGATTTATTTTTCAAATATATATTTAAATTATAACATATGACCAATATGCCCCCACATTAAATAAATGTTAATTGGAAAAAACAATGGTATGGAAAACTGATTTTTCTATGAATATAATATATTTATGTTTATAATCCTATCGAAGGATCCATAAATGGTCCCTTAATTTCCATAAAATTTTATTGAATAAAAATAATCTTTTAATAAATTTAATAAAACAATATTATTATAATATTTTTGATAATATTTTTTAACTTAATTACACAATTTACTCTTAATTGTCGTAATATAAAAAATTACTAAACATAAATTTATTGGGATAAAAAAATAAAATTAAATGATTAAAAAAATATTATATTCTAATTAAATATATGTAATACATTTAATAAATTAAAATCATTCAATGTTTCAAGAGTTAATTAATAGTTGTTCATGGTTGATGGATGGGGAGAACATGTTATTAATGTAAAAATATAGAAATGTTCAAAATGCTTTTATAAACAATTTTAATGTTAAATTGATTCAAACAATAACGATTAAAATAAATGAAAACGATTATCTTATTATAAATTTAAAAAACCAAAAATAAAAATAGAAATAATAAATAAATTTAATGAAAAATTAGTTATCAATTAAAATGAATTATTTTTTCACTATTAAAAAAATATATCATTTCAAAAAAACCAAAACTTTATCCGAAGTAAATTTTTATACTTTGATTTTAAATGAGAAGTTTATTTTCTCAAACGGAAATTAATGAAGTTACAAAAACATGTTTTCAAACTTGTACACTAGTAGATTGAGAAAAACTATCTTCTTGAATAATAAGTATTTTAAGAATAAAATTGAATTTGTTCTTATATTTTGTAATGAATACATATAAGATGAATGGAAAAAATTTGAACAAATAAATTAAATATATTATTCCTTTATATAAAAAATAAGATTGATTTTATTTTTTATTCATATAAAACAATGTTTTGCACATCTTTAATAAAAAGGTTTTCTATTATTTTATAAAGGATCACTACAATAAAATGACCTTACACACAGGGTATTGATAAAAATAATGGGTATTGGTTCACAAAGGAAATTGTTTTGTCTGAATAACATATATCCATAGTTCCCCCAAAACCATGTGTATAGGTACCCCTATACTGCCAGTTTTTGTAGAACCATGGGAATATGATTCGAGAGGAAAACATATACCCTTGATTTTCGGAGAACTATTGGCATAAGTACCCCTATACCCACGATTTTGTGAGATCTATTAGTAAAGGGTTCAGTGGGAATTTTTTTCAGTTATGTACTATACCATTGGGTCAAAAAATAATGTGTTTAGATTAACCATATACCCATTTTTAATATAAACTGTGCCAATAGAAGGCATGAGAAACAAGTTATAGGAAAACAAACACCAACATTTTTGTCAAATTGTGGGTATAGGTTGGGCCAATATTATTCCATAATAATAATAAAAATAATAAAAATATTTAATATATATAAATATATAAATATAAATATGTATATAATAACATGAAAATACTGTAGGATAGTAGAAATGTAATCCATTCCTAAGAGGATGATATTGGTATCAAATCCTATTAGAGTTTTTTTAGTAAGGACATATTCCCACGGTTGGGTCAAATTGTGGGTGTATGTCATTCATTTGAAATTTCATATCCTAATGGTTTAAGAACCATGTGTATTGGTACATATTCTTATGGTTTTATAAAACTATGGGTACAGGTCCATACAGATGCCTCAAACACCAATGGTATATAAAACTATAGGTATACCTTATAACAATGTTTTGAACCATGGGTATAGGTAATTTTTCTAATAGTGGGTATCATTATCATTTATAAATAATTTTTCAAAAATGAATTATTTATATTAACATGTGTATATGGTATATTCAAATTTTAGTTGATCATGCTTATTCACCCCATTCTAATATTTATGAGAAAACGACCATATTTAATAGTAATACTCAGTTGTTCATTTACCAATGATGTGGTTTATCAGAATGATATAAAAAATTGATTTCTTAATAAAAAACATAGGATGTTAAAATATCTCCTCCCAAAATCACACTCTTTTATTCTCTTTTTTTATTATATTATCATGTAATCATAACATTTCAATACCCATATTCTTCATCAATAATGCAATGTAATTCATATAAGACATCCTATGTATACACCAATTTTATGTTGTGAATCATTGTAATATATTTATTTTAAAATTATTATTTGTGTATGTTTGTTAATATATATATAGGATTTATAATACTATATTTCATATACATTACATTCTATAAATAAAGAATACAAATTTATGTTTTTCAATATTGAGAGTTTTCACCAACATTGATCTTCAATGAAAAGTTTGTAATAATATTATTATAGAACATAATCATACATGCAAAAATTATTCACTAGAGTGTACATTATAATTAATAAAAAGACTATACATTTATTGATTGTAATCCTAGGAAATTCTTAATCCCTATTTATTTAGGATATCATATCAGAATGATGAATGGTATAATAATTTTTAGGGATTTATTCCTATTTCTAATTGGAAAAATATTTTATTCTAAAAAATTTAATCCATATAATTCATAAATAATTAATATTTCATATTCATAAAATTTAATATAATATAATAGTTCTATTCAAATCCATTAATATTATATTTTATGACAATGTCTGTTGGA
The DNA here is from genome assembly GCA_963277665.1 of Viscum album. NCBI lineage: Eukaryota > Viridiplantae > Streptophyta > Magnoliopsida > Santalales > Viscaceae > Viscum > Viscum album. Next base: position 1,601,369,714 of record OY728136.1, read on the forward strand.
TATTATCAGGTAAAAAATTACTTTTTAATAGGTTAATTATGTTTTGATAGACATAAGATTATTCTCTTTCTCATGTATCATGTATATGAACAACTATAATTTTTTTCAAATTTGGTTGTATGTTTAAAGATACTTCTAATTATTATTTATATAATTACTGCAAAAGTGGTATTGGAATAATGATTAATCCAAAAAATTAATGTATTTACTCTTTATAATGATGGTTTACATTTCTGTTATATAATAATACAATGAATTTTATAGAGGCATATATTATGAGAGTAGATAGATCAAGGATTGGGTAGAAAATTCAATCCACTTTGCGACTCTTTAAACTATACTAATTTTTTCATTTTAATGATGTATAAAAATTTAAATGTTATTTTTTCTTTTTTATATGATACATTTTATGCCGATTTTCCACATGGTCATGTTAAGAGAGTCATAATTCTGAAGAACTGGAGCACAAATGATTTGTTTAAAAAAGATATATTATTTGTAAAATGATAAATTATTTATGATTTATTGTGTTAAATTATTTTATTTCATTTTAATTATATCGACACAAGGGCCTCACTCATGGATTATGTTCTCAAATCATGAAATTGACATTTCAAGTATTTATGTTGATAATTTTGACCCATTTTTTCATCATTACTTGGAACAAAAAAAAGTAATAATGAAATCACTAACACCATATTAGTCTTGTTTGGTTCGATCTTTTAGTGAAATTCAAAATAATATTACATAAAAAATTCACAAGTAATTGAATTATAATTATTACAATCTAATACCGATTATCATCTCCATATTACATAATTATCATCATCAACTTGAAATGTCATCTAATCATAACTCATTCGACACAATTATTTATATCTTTGGGAAAATGAAATATAATAAAGGTGATCTCAAATGATATATAAGGGTAAATATAATAATTTTAAATTTAATATAATAGATGAAAATAAATGGTAAAATCTACATTGATGAATAATGAGAGTGCATGAGAAAATATTTGAATAAATCATAACCACTAATACATGGATCATCAAATATAAAATCCTAATAAAGGGAAGAGTCATAAGAATCCACACTCATCGTCTATCTATATGAATATTGTCTATTTGAAATATTATAAACCCATTGGTATAAAATAAAACTATTTTTCTACAACATGGAGATTCACATTCAAAAACTATATTAAACCATTTTCAGAGGTAACAATAAACCTTGAACCCACTAAAATATATAAGAGAAATACTTATTTATGTCCCTCCAACTTGCCTCCCATGATAAGGTATATTAAAATATACATTAGAGAAAAATAACATGCTCATCACATTTTATATGTGCCACCCCATTGCATAATATATAAATGGATCATACAATGTTATTAGGGAATCCACAAAATATAATCTACAATAGATGCACGTGGTTGTATCTAGGCCACCCATCATATAATTTTTAATGGACTAACCCAGTTCTATATAGGTCATTAAATCATATAAGAAATAAAATAACCATAACCTCAATAAAAGTAATAGAAATAATAATTATTTCATTTAAAACATGAAGAACCCATTGAAAATATATGGGTTTAATTTTAATTTCATTTATGCATGATTAATTTGGGGACAATAAATTGGTTCCATAACAATATATATGAACATGAGTAACCAATGAAAAAGAAACAAGATCAATAACAACCTCTATCAACCAATAATTATCTATAGATTAAACGAAAAATGATGATAACAATAAATAATCATCAAATTAGAGGATATTTTACTATAATAGGTTTTAATAATTATATATTTAAATATCATAAAAATATAATTAATTTATTTGAGAAAAATAACATTTCTATTTAGAAAATAAAATTCCAAAACATAAATTTTTTAAATAAATTTTTATATTTAATATACCCTTAAATAAATATAAACCAATCATAAAATATATTTTAAAACATTATAAATTCTTAAAGTAATATTCTATGAAAATTATCCTGGAAGATCATTTGATATATTTTGAAATCATCTTTAGAAAACAATTTTTTTTGAATGAACAATGATTTGTTACTTAAGAGATAATGGACATCATATTTTCATCAATATTATTTTGAAAAACATTTATGTGCCAATGTGTGATAAAATTATAAACATACATAGATTTTTAAAAGTTTATAATTTTAGGGATAATCATTTTTTTATAAGATTTCATTATGAGGGAATTTATAATACACAATCTTGATAAAATAAGTGATTGTAAGAAAATAATTCAACAACATTTGTACTATTAAATCATAATACAAAATGAGGAATACCATAAAATTAATCAGATAAAATCATCAAAAATAAATATATTCTTGATATAAAATGTAAAATAGGTGGTATATATATCTTATAAAACTAGATAGGTGTATTAAATAACAAATGTCACAATGAAAGTATACTCTCACAAAAATACTTCATCACAATGGAAACATTGAAAATATAAACTTGGTGTACTATATTATAATTTTTATATATGTATAATAATATATTTAAGGATAGGAATCATAAAATACATTCATGTAAAATTCATACTCCACACATTAAAAAAATTTGTTTATGTATCATAGATCAAATAAAAATAAGAGTGAGATGATAAAAATCATTACCATGATAATGATTCATCATGACTATTATTTTTCCTCAAGGATAATATATTGATTCTAATTATTTACATTATTTACAACCACTACCTTTATTATTATTACTTTAATTTAAATTTTAAACAACTTCTTAAATATATCATCATCAAATATGTTCAAGTCAAATATTTTCAACATTTTCATCTTGTTTGTCAAAAACGACTTATGTAGGATAAAATAGTAAAAACAAGGACATTATTTAATCATATGCATAATAACAACCATGAAATTAATATCATATTTTACATAGTTTATACTTTTAATGGATTTATTATGGATGTTTATGAAAAATGTACAAATGTTGCGATCAAGGTGGTGGTATGTCATAAAAATGCATTAGTAACATGTCAATCATTACTTGATCATTATGGAACTAAGATAAGTTATTATATATCATTCAAATATTATAATTATATCATAAATATAATTAATATTAATTATATAAACGTAAATATATAAATAATTTCTTATAAAAGGAATTAAATCGATTCAAGGAGGCAGTAGTCCATACATCCATGAATGACATTATTACTTATTCTATACATGAAATGGTATAAAAATTGATATATCATATTAAAAAAAGATAAATATTTCATAAATATAATAATTTTTTCATTTATTTCTTATAAATTTAATAGATTTACCATTATTTCTGTCTATTTACATTGTTAGTGAAAAACTGTTCCCATGGCTTCATGAGGAATCTATCTACCGAACACAAGAGGGATATCATTTAACAACTTAAAAAATAGAATTTGAAACTATTTATAAAATATAATTACAAAATTAAAAATGAAATGTTATAAATATTTTAATATAAATATATATATTAAATAAATTATTATTACCAACCATGAGAGGGGGTAATAAAAAATCCAAAGACATTGTTTCTCGAGACAGCTGTCTCTAGTATACATGAATTATGATTTCGTAACAAATTTTATGGAGGTTTCTGTGGGTGTCAAGTGAACCCATAATATAACAATATCTCATTATATTTACGAATATATGGTTATTATATAATCATTATGTAATTATAAATCATGGATGTGGATGAGGATATAAAATAAATATTTTTTACACAAATGTGGAATTTTAATCAGTAATCTTTAATATGTTTTCACAAAAACCATGATGGTACTCCATCATCACAATATTAGTCATATAGTGTGAGGGTGTTATGTGGGGAGGTTTTTTTATTGTGATTGGGAGTTTCTAATGTCATCATATTTTGGAAAACATTGGTAGAGTGGTGCCTTTTCATAGTAGAGGCAGAGTGATGTTCTTATAACTAATCAATAGTATTTACAACTTCAAGGCCTCACATAACTCATGTACATCAACCATTGGTAAAAAATATATCTATTATATAATTTATTTTGAAAAAATATACAAAAACAAAAACACATTCTTCTAAACATTTTTTCATTAACTTATATTTTTTTATATATTTTCATTTCGGTTGTTCATTATGGTAACTTGTTTTAAATCATTTGTAATTCAGCAATTAAAACTAAAATAAATTTTGTATTATTATTAAATTTGATTTATATATTTTATTTTTGTTTTCAAAATTATATAAAATTCCATTTTTGTTAGAAAATAACTTTAGCAGGTGCACTTGAATTCTGAAAACACACTATAATAACTGTTACCGTGGAAAAAATCTTTTTACAACATAGCGGTAAATATTTTCATTGTAAAATTATAATTTGTCCATTAATGAAACATATGTGATATTTATCAACATTTGAAAAAAAATTACATTGAATATGATCTTTATTTAATGTAATCGTTTAATAAAAATACATTATTTTATTTAAATTTATTTTAATAATCCATGATTAGTCATTTCTTAAGAATCCATTGAAATTTTAACATATATAAAATTAATGACAAATTATTATGAGAAAAAATAATTTTTTCATTGAAAATAATATTTATATTCAAACCAATGTATATTTACCTTGTCCCCAATTCTTTTTATTAAATACAATGAAGAAAGGTACATTTTTGTCTATTTGTTTTCATTACATAATATATGGGATAATTTCATTCAAAAGATTCCTAAAATCTAATAAATTACAAAAAATTATGATAAGGATTTGTATAATTCAAAGAAATGGTTTTTGGACTTCGGTTAGGCCATTTAAACCATAATATTTTGTTTGTGCACTATGTAAACTTGTTTTTACATTACTCACTCAAATTAATTTTAACTACAATCACTACTCTATTTGGTAAAAAAATTTGATAACCATATAATACATTAAAAATTTATTTTTTTTAAACATGAAATTAGTTTTTTCAAATTAAAATAATTGTGGGAAAATATTAAATTAAAATTAGTTTTGTAGACATGATTAGAAAGGGGTTTCTTAATGTGAAAATGATGAAAAAAGTGAAATTTGTTTATTTAAAACTTCCATATGATGATGATTAAAATTACCTAAATTAGAAAAATATATTTATATATAACCTAATTAAACATAAAATATAAATCAATTTATTATTTAAAATTACAAATTATTTATGTAAAATACTAATTTTCATGAGAATTAATTAATTTTTATTATATTTAAAATAATAGAACATTTCAATAAAATAAAAAAAACATAAGTTATTTTTTACTTTTTATTTTTTAAATATATTTTTATTTTTCAGATAATGTTTATTAAAGTGTAAAAACATATTTTAAAAATAATTACACCATCAAAATGAGGCATAAATACCATTAATAGAATACATATTTTTTTATCTAAAAATAGATATATTTTTATATCATTTATTGAAAACACATATGAGTTATGGTAAAAAGTTATATTGAATATTATATATAAATATTTCGTTAATAAGATTAATTAATTTATTTTATTATTAATAAAATTTGTCTCTATAATAACATTTATATTCCATTTAATTGATTTTAAATTTCTTTTCCAAATAATTAGATAAAAATAATTCATTCTATAAACATGTATTAATCATATTTTCATAATTTTTTTAATATTAATTATTTATTCCATTCCAAAATCTAGGTAATAAATTTCATGTAGAATAATAATGATAAAAGTATATTGTTGACTGATAAAACTCAACCTTGTCTGTAACACACGTTAATGATAAAATATGTTGTTGTGTAAAATAAAATAAAATAGTGGAGCTTCATATTAAAAATATAGACTACTCATTCAATGTAAAAATATATATCAATAAATTTATATTTATTTGAAAAAATTTATTTATCAATATTATTTTATGTTACATCTTACACCCTTTAAATTAATTCGTTCCTCAAAATGTTTCTTGGTTATAAAGTATTAATTGTTTTCTGAATTAATTTATTGAGACACACTTTTACAAATGTAATGAAGAAATATAACCTTAATAAGGTAATAATGGAAACATAATGGTCACCCAATGGTATGCCTAACAACGACTGCACATATGTTCCACATAGTTGTAAACTTGAAAGATGGATTTAGAAGGGATTTTAAATTCCAATAGACTAATGTAGAGTGTTATTTAATTTTGTAAATAGTATGTAAATAAAAAAATCCATCCATTTAAATAGGTGTAAAAAAGGTTATTCATATAACAAAAAATGATGGAAATATGATAACATTTAGTTGCTGAATGGTTTTCCCAATTCTGAAGCATTATTTCAACAACTAGATTGAAAATCTATTAAATTGGTCAGGGTACACTGGTAACTTGAAAAATGTTCCAAATCTAGCATGGAATAATGGGAATTCTTGATCCCCATGGTTTGGTGACAAGAAAATTGCATCATAAAAATGAAAGTGGGAATGAATTTTACACACACACATTGGATATATGACAATAAACCATATTCATACAAAAAGAATTTAATGAGGGATAAGATTAACTAACATCAAATATTTAAAAAAACAAACCCTAGTAATAATGAAATAATCCTGAAACTGAAAGAAAACCCCATTAATGGATGGAATCAACACTCCATGCCCATAGTCAAATAGCTATAACAACCATAATGTGTTGTTTTCCACATTTCTAACCTCAAATGATAATATTTAAAAACACATGATGAAACTCCTAAGATGTGAGGTGAAATCCTTGTAAATTCTCACCAAGTATTCCATAGAATATTACAACATTTAATTAACCAAATAAATATATTTATATTTCAAATAAATAGATTTTTCATTTCAATATAATATTTAAAAAAATTATACTTTCATTTCGAATGTGGTAAGTATTTTTAAAAAATTATTCAAATTATAATTGTTGGAATATTTATAAAAATGGATTCATAAAACCTTTTATATAAATTAACGTATATAAATTCACTAGATGTTTAAAATAGTTTACAATAATGGCATATATTCATTTCAAATATAAATATGTTACAATCATGGTCATGATCCTAAACAGTACTATATTTTCAGGCTATAGGAAATCAGTCACACTCAATGTGACTTAAGAAATATATTTATACACACAAATCTTTGACATTGGTTAGAAATAATTCATCACAATCATATCTGGGACGTGTGGTGTTTAATTTATGTTTTGGAACATTGTAAATAGTAATGTGATACCCAATAACTAATTAAATACAAATGGATTGAAAGTGATTTAGTAAATAAATAAACATATAAAATTTATTATATGACTTCATAAAATTAAAATCTATTCCTTTCTCTATTTCATAAATTCCAATGTTTCCTTTGAAACTCAAAATAGACATTCAGTAAATAAGTATTCCATTTTAGGATAAAACCAATTGGTATTTATCAAAATTATAAAAATAAAATTGATTTCATAAATTCCCCTTTGAAATAAACATAATCAAATCATTTTCAGAATTAAATATCCATAAAATAAATTCAATAATACTTTTTAATTAAATTCTATCAAATTTCAATATTTAAAATAAAAAATATAAATTTTAGTAAATTAGATCCATTTCTCAAAAACACCCAAATTCAATAGACTTGGTATTTCCCTCCAATATCAGGAAAAATTTAATATAAAAATTAAATTCACCAATTCTATATTAACGGTTGTTTGAAAGAAATATAATTGAATTTAATTCAATTGAAATATATAAATTTCATTTATATCAAACATTATATTTTAAATATACAAAATAAGGGGTAATAAAAATTTATCACCATAATGAAACCACCATCCTTTTTTTGAAAAACACATTATTTTCTATGGTAATAAACCATTCATATATATTATCAAATGACTAAATACCAAATAAAACCCTTGAACACTCTTTTAAACCAATGAGAAATTTCTTTTGGGAATCAAAATTTCCTTTTCATAAAAAATTACTTTAAAATATATATTCCTCACACATAAAAATGAACCAATTTAAATAATCATTAATAATAAATAAATATTGAATAATAATGAATAATTATAGTGTAAAATAAAAATAATTCAAAATAATTTTAAAAAATCGATGTGAATTAAATTATTATTCCAGTTTTAAAAAACATATGAAAACATTTAAAACATAGTAATGAATCAATATGTTCCATGCCACATTGAAATAGTTGAGAGAAATTAAAAAATTAAAAAAAATTAAAATATTCATTTCAATATAAGTAAATTCATAAAACCAATTTATAAAACATTGATATAGAGGTAAATGATTTAGAGGTATAAATCATTAAATCATTTAAAATAATCGGTTTAGTTAACGATTCCCTTTCATGGAGTCGAAATCATTATGTAAAACTATTATATTACATAACAATTAAAATAGGATAATTATTTACAAACATTATAACCATTTTAATTTTTATTATTTTTTAAATATCACTTATTATCATGTTATAATAGTATCATAATTATTTATCATCATGTCAGATTGTTTCTCGATATTCAAAAATTGAGTAAAAAATGTACATTATATTATATAAATAGTCAAAGTGGTCAAAATTCCATTATATAAATAAAAATAATCATGAAATAGTAATTAATTTTTTATATAAATTATACTTTTAATATTTTCTATTATATATGGATATTAAAATTGAAATATGTTTCCATCATGAAAATGTCATGTCGTACGTACTCATGTGTAATGATTTCATTTATCATAGATCATTATAGAATAATGGTAAAAAAATTTAATTCATTATATAATTATCATAATATCCTTAATAACATAATAACAATATGTGTATACTAATAAAAATAATCCATGTGATGTGGTGATAAAAAACAAATCACATCTCTTTTTTAAGGTAAAATTTCACATTCAAAAACGACAGACATTATCATTTTCATGTTCATGGAATGATAAGAACATAATTGTTATATTATTTTTAAATAATGATAAATATTTCAATAATATCATAAATAAACATTAATATCATAATTACATCATGTCTTTAATGATTATAATGACAAATGAATTATATCGATTTGTAGAGGTGACAGTTCAAACATACAAAATAATAATTAATTTTTTTTCTATTCCATAGAATTAGAGATGTATTTTGAGGATTTTTTCAACATAATAAAATGATTATATATTTTTTATAGTCTATTTATTATTTCATCATTATTTAATATTATTTTAAGCATGCAGAAGAATAAGAATATACAAAATAAAAAACTATACATTTTTATTGGATGGCCTCCTTTTATTAACACCTTAAATCTACTAAGGAGGGTATTATGAAAAAATATGTACTATATAATATATTGTGTTATTATAGAAAAATATTTATGAATATCATGGATGAACGAATTATGTTTTGAACAATGAGAAAAATAAAAATAATGGGTTCCATTTTATAAGAGAGGGGAGGGGCACTCAAGGAATTAGTCGAAATATTTTATTATTATATATATTTAAAAAAATGTGTCTAAATTAATTTTTAATATGATATATGTTTTGTTTAATTACTTTTATCCAATGATATTTATATATGATTTTACTATTTTTTAATCCTTTTCATTTTGTTTTAATCCTTATTTATCCTTTTTTTCCATATCGTGATATCATTTAATTTACACTTTTATAGTTAATAAATTTATTATAAAAGGGAAACACTCCCAATTAATCAATCAATAATATAATTTGTAGACATATATGAACTATTCTTAATTTTTTTTGAGTTAATATCCTTTAATAAAATATTATTCTATTTAAAATATCAAAAATTTCAGTTTGGAAACAATCCATTATATAAATTCTAGAAATATCATAAAATAAGCTATATTTGAATGAATGTCAATTAAAAAGTCCATAACATCAAAATTACATTCAATAATATATTTCATTCCATTAAATATATCGAATTACAATTTTTGATATTTTTCCTATTATTTAAATATTTGATCAGTTAATTAAACAATTTTTACATCATCATTGTGTCACCATTCAGAGTAATTATTTTTCACCCAAAAAATATAAATAAATTACCATGAGGAAGATAAATATTTTATTATTCAAATAAATATTTAAATTATAAAATATGAATAATATGTCCCCAAATTAAAAAAATGTTAATTTGAAAAAACAATAGTATGGAAATTTTATTTTCCTTTGAATATAATATAATTATGTTTATAATAATATCATAAAATTCATAAATGGTCACATAAATGATCATACAATATTAATTGAATAAAAATAATCTTCCAATAAATTTAATAAAAGCATTTTTTTAAAATATTTATTATAATATTTTATGACTTAATTAGATTATTTACTCTTAATCGTGGTAATATAAAAAATTACTAAACATAAATTTATTGTGATAAAAAATAAAATGTAATGGATATAAAAATATTAAATTGTTATTAAATATATAGAATACATTTAATATTTTAAAATCATTGAAATTTTCAGGAATTAATTAATAGTTTTTTATGATTGATGGATAGAGGTAACATGTTTTTAATGTAAAATTATTAAAATGTTTAAAATGATTTTATATACAATTTCAATGTTAAATTGATTCAAACAATAATAATTGGAATTAATGAAAATTATTATCTAATTATACATTTAAAAATACAAAAAAATTAAATATAATAAATTAATTTGATGAAAAAATAATTCTCAATTAAAATGAATTATTTTTTTCACCACTAAAAAAATATATCATTTCAAAAAAACCAAAACATCAACCGAAGTAAATATTGATACTCTGATTTCAAAGAAAAATATTATTTTGTTAAATTGAATTTTTACAACTTACAAAAACATGTATTAAAACATGTGCACAAGTAGAGTGAGGAAAAATGACTTCATCAATAATAAGTATTTTAATAATAAAATTGAATTTGTTCTTATATTTTGTAATTAAAATATATAAGATGAATGGAAAAAAATTGAACAAATAAATTAAATATATTATTCATTAATATAAAAAAATAAGAGTGATTTTATTATTTATTCATATAAAACAATGTTTTGCACATCTTTAATAAAATGGTTCTGTCTTATTTTATAAAGGGTCACTACAATAAAATGAGCTTATACACAGGTTATTGGAAAGAATCATGGGTATTGGTTCACAAAGGGAATTTTTTTTATGAATAACATAAACTATATTTGTCCCAAAACCATGTGTATAAGAACCCCTATACATCTAGTTTTTGGAGAACCATGGGAATAGGTTTCGAGAGGGAAACCTATAACCTTGATTTTTGAAGAACTATTGGCATAGGTACACCTATACCCACGATTTTGGGAGATCTATTAGTAAAGGGTTCACTAGGAATTTTTTTTTCAGTTATATACTATACACATGGTTCAAAAAATAATGGGTTGAGGTTATCCTTATACACATTGTTACTATAAACTGTCCCAATAGAATTCATGGGAAACAAATTATAGGAAAACAAACACCAACATTTTTGCCAAATTGTGGGAATAGGTTGGGCCAATATTATTACATAATAATAATACTAATAATAAAAAATATTTAATATATATAAATATATAAATATAAATATGTATATTATAACATGAAAATTATGTAGGATAATAGAAATGAAATTCTTTCCTAAGAGGAAGTTGTTGGTATCAAATCCTAGTAGAGTTTTTTTAGTAAAGACATATTCCCACAGTTGGGTCAAATTGTGGGTGTATGTCACTCAATTGAAATTTCATGTCCTAATGGATTATGAACCCTAGTTATTGGTTCATATTCTTATGGTTTTCCAAAACTACAGGTATAGGTCTGTACAGATTCCTCAAACACCAATGGTTAATAAAACTGTAGGTATAGCTTATAAAAATGTTTTGAACCACAGGTATATGTAATTTTTCTAATAGTGGGTATCATTTTCATTTATAAATAATTTTTCAGCAATGAATTAATTATATTAACATGTTTATATGGTATATTCACAATTTTGTTGATCATTCTTATTCACCCCATTCTAACAATTATGAGAAAATGAGCATATTTAATAATAATACTCATTTGTTCATTTACTCTTGATGTGGTTTATCATAATGATTTAAAAAACTGATTTTGTAATTTCATTCATATGATGTTACAATATCTCCTCCCAAAAACCCTCTATTATTTTCCTTTTTCATTAAATTATCATGTAATCATAAAAATTCAATACCCATATTCTTCATCAATAAAGCGATGTAATTCATATAAGACATCCTATGTATACACCAATTTTTTGTTGTGAATCATTGTAATATATTTATTTTAAAATTATTATTTTTATATCTTCGTTAATATATATATATATAGTATTTATAATGGTATATTTCGTATACATTACATTCTATAGATAAGGAATAAAATTTACATTTTTTAATATTGAGAGTTTTCACCAACATTGATCTTCATTGTTAAGTTTGTAATAATATTATTTTAGAACATAATCATACATTCACAAATTATTGACAAGGGTGTATGTTAAATTTGATAAAAAGACTATCAATTTATTCATGGTAATATTAGGAAATTCATATTCCTTTATTATTTAGGATATCGTATCTGAATGATGAAAGGTATAATAATTTGTTAGGGATTTATTCATATTTCTTATTGAAAAAAAAAATTATTCTAAATAATGTATTTCATATATGTTTAAATAATTAATACTTCATATTCATAAAATTTATATCATATAATAGTTCTATCCACATCCATTAATATTATATTTTATGACTATGTATTTTGGATGTTATCATGGAAAATATTACTTTCTAATAGGTTAATTATGTTTTGATAGACATAAGATTATTATCTTTCTCATGTATCTTGTATATGAATACCTATAATTTTTTTTCAAATTTGGTTGTATGTTTAAAAATACTTATAATTATTATTTATATAATTACCACAATAGTGGTATTGGAATAATGAGTGATCCAAAAAATTAATGTATTTCCTCTTTATAATGATGGCTGGCCTTTCTGTTATATAATAATCCTATTAATTTTATAGGGGCATATATTATGAGATTAGATAGATCATGGATTGGGTATAAAATTATATCCAATTTGGTACTCTTTAAAATTTTTTATTTTTTTCATTTTAATTATACATCAAAATTATAATGATATTTTTTCTTTTTGATATGCCACATTTTATGTCGATTTTCCACATGATCATTTAAATAGAGTAATAATTCCACAGAATTAGAGCACAAATGATTTGTTTAAAAAAAATATATTAATAGAAAAATGATAAATTATATATGATTTATTGTGTTAAATTCTTCTATTTCATTTAAATTATATCAACCCAAGGACCTCACTTGTAGATTATGTAATCAAATCATGAAAATTACATTTCATGTATTGATGGTGATAATTTTGACCAATTTTTTCATCTTTCTGTAAAACAAAAAAAAAGTAATAATGAAATCACTAACACTATATTGGTCTTGTTTGGTTCTGTCTTAAAGAAAAATTGAAAATAATACTACATAATAAATTCAATAGTATTTGAATGATAATTATTACATTTAATACTGATTATCTTCTCCACATTTCAATATTTTCATTGTCCACATGAAATATCATCTAATCATAACTCATTAGACACAGATATTTATAACTTTGGGAAAATGGAATATAATAAAAGTGATCTCAAATGATCAAAAAGGGTAAATATAATAATATTAAATTGAATATAATCAATGAAAATAAATGTTGAAATGTACCTTGAGGAATAATTAGTGTGCATGAGAAAATATTAGAATACCTCAGAACCACTAATACATGGATCATCAAATATGAAACCCAAATAAATGAAAGAGTCATAAGAATCAACAATCATCATCTATCTATATCAATATTGTTTATTGGAAATATTATAAACCCATTGGTCCAAAAAAAACCATTTTTCTGTAATGTGGAGAATCACATTAAAAAACTATATTAAACCATATTCAGAGGTAACAAGAAACCTTGAAACCATTATAATATATATGAGAAATCCTTATTTATGTTCCTCCATCCTACCTCCCATGAAAATGTATATTACAATATATATTAGAGAGGAATAACATACATATCCCCTTTTATACGTGCCACCCCATTGCATAATATATAAATGGTTCATCCAATGTTATTATGGAATCCACAACATATAATCTACAATAGGCGCACTTGTTTGTATTTAGGCCATCCATCATATAATTTGTAATGGGATCACCCGGTTCTTTATAGGCCATTAGATCATATTAGATATCAAATAACCATAACCACAATAAAAGTAATAGAAATAATAATTATTTCAATTAAAACCTTTAGAACCTATTGAAAATATATGGGTTTAATTTTAATTTATTTTATGCGTGATTAATTTGGGGACAATAAATCAATTCCATATCAATCTATATGAACATGAATAACCCATGGAAAAGAAACAAGATCAATAACAACCTCTTTAAACCAATAATTATCCATAGAGTAAGAGAAATAGGATGATACCAATCAATAATCTCCAAATTAGAGGATATATTATTATAATATGTTTTAATAACTACAAATTGAAATATCATAAAAATATAAATAATTTCTTTCAGGATAATAACATTCTTATTTAGAAAATCTCTTTCCAAAACATAAATATTTTCAATAAATTTTTATATTTATTATACCCTTAAATAAATATAAAGGAGTCATAAAAAATAATTTAAAACATTAAATATTATTAAAATTATATTCGATGAAAATAATCTTGGAAGATCATTTGAGGCATTTTGAAAAGATTTTTATAAAACAATTTTTTTTGGAATGAACAATGATTTCTTACTTAAGAGACAATAGACATCATATTTTCATCAATATTATTTTGAAAAAAAATTATGTACCAATGCGTGTTAAAATTATAAACATAAATATAATTTAATAATTTTATAATTGTAGGGAAAATAATTTTTTTATAAGATTTCATTATGAGAGAATTTATAATATACAATCATGATAAAAGAAGTGATTATAAGAAAAAAATTCAACAACAATTGTACTATTAAATCATAAGACAGAATGTGGAATAACATTAAATTAATCAAATAATATCATGAAACATAAATATATTCCTAATATAAAATGTCAAATGGGTTGTACATATATCGTATACAACAATAAAGGTTTATTAAATAACAAATGTCTCAATGAATGAATACTCTCACAAAAATACATCACCACTTTGGATACATTGAAAATATAAACCCCATGAACAATATTTAAAAATTTTATATATGTATACACATATATTTAAGGGTAGGAATAATAAAATAAATTCATGTAAAATTCATACACCACACATTAAAAACAATTTCTCTATATATAATATATCAAAAAAATACGAGTGAGATGATAAAAATCATTACCATAACAATGATTTATCATGAGTATTATTTTTTCTCAAGGTTAATATACTGATTCTAATTATTTACATTATTTGTAACCACTAACATTATATTTATTAATTTTATTTCAATTATAAACAACTTATTAATTATTTAACCATCAAATACGTTCAAGCCAAATATTTTCAAAATTTTCATCTTGTGTGTCAAAAACAACTTCTATCGGCTAACAATAGTAAAAAAGGAAATTATTTAATCATATCAATAAAAATAACCAAGAAATTAATTTCATATTTTACATATTTTATAATTTTAATGAATTCATCCTGGATGTTTATGAAAAATGTACAAATGTTGCGATCATGGAGGTGGCAAGTCATACAAAAGCATTTGTAACATTTCTATCATTACTTGATCATTATGGAAAAAATATAAGTAAATATATATCATTCCAAAATTATAATTATATCATAAATATAATTTAAATTAATTTTATAAATGTCAATATAAAAATCATTTGACATAAAAGGAATCAAAATCTCTTCAAGGAGGCAGTAGTCCACACATCCATGAATGACATTACCACTTATTCTATACATGAAATGGTATAACAAATTGATATATTATATTTACAAAATGATAAATATTTCATAAATATAATAATTTATTCATTTATATCTTATATATTTAATATAATTACAATTAATTTCATCTATTTAACTATTTAGTGAAAAACAGTTTTCATGGCTTCATGAGGAAAAAATCTAATGAATACATGATGGATGTCATCTTACAGCTTACAAAATAGAATTTGAAAGTATTTGCAAAATATAATTAAAAAAATTGTAATATTTTAAATATTTTAATATATATATATTATTTAAATTATTATTACAAACCATTAGAGGGGGTAATGAAAAAACCAAGGACATTGTTTCTCAAGACGGTTGTATGCAGTACACATGAAATATGATTTCGTAACCATTCTTATGGAAGTGTCTCTGGGTGTTTGGTGAACCCATAACATAACAATATGTCATTATATTTTGGAAGATATGGTTATTATATAATAATTATGAAATTATAAATGAAGGATGTGGATATGGATATAAAATAAATATTTCTTCCACAAATGTGGCATTTTAATTAGTTATCTTCATTATGATTTCACAAAAACCATGATGGTATTACCTTCCTCCAAATATAAGTCATACAGTGTGAGGGTGGTATGTGGGGAGGTGTTTTTTGTGATTGGGAGTTCATAAAGTCCTCATATGTTGGAAAACATTGTGAGAGTGAGTGGCTTTTCATTTAAGAGGAGGAGTGATGTTCCTATAAATAATCAATAGTATTTACAACATTGAGGCCTCATATAACCCATGTACATAAACCATTGAGAAAAAATATATCTGTTATATTATTTATTTTGTAAATATCTACAAAAAACAAGAATACATTCTTCTAAAAATCTGTTCTTTAACTCTTAGTTTTCTATATATTTTTCATTTCAGTTGTTCATTATTGTAATTTGTTTTAAATCATTTGTAATTCATCCATTAAAACTAATATAAATTTTGAATTATTATCAAATTTGAGTTATATATTTTATGTTTATATTAAAAAATATAAAAAAATTCCCTTTTTTGTAATAAAATAACTTTAATAGGTTCACTTGAAATCTAAAAACAAACTAAAATAACCGTTACCGTGGAAATAATATTTTTAAAACATTGCGGTAAATATGTCCATTGTAAAATTATAATGTGTCCATTAATGCAACATATGTGATATTTATCAAAATTTGAAAAAACATTACATGGAATATGATATTTTTTTAATGTAATCATTTAATAAATAATACATTGTTTTATTTAAATGTTATTTTAATAATCCATGATTAGGCATTACTTAAGAATCCAATGAAATTTTCACAATTAGAAAATTAATTTCAATTTATTATGAGAAAATATAATTTTTCATTGAAAATAATATTTATATTCGAACCAATATATATTTACCTTATCCCCAATTATTTTTATTAAAGTCATTGAATAAAGGTACAATTTTTTATGTTTGTTTTCTTTACATAATATATGGGAATATTTCACTCAAAATATTCCTAAAATCACATAACATTCAAAACATTATTATATGGGTTTATATAATTCTAATAAATAGATTTTGGACTTGTTTTAGGTCATTAAAACTATAATATTTTGTTTGAGCACTATGTAAACATTTTTTTACATTACTCACTCAAATTAATTTTAACTACAGTCACTACACTATTTGGAAAAAAAATTAGTTAACCATATAATACATTAACAATATATTTGTTTCAAAATATGATATTCATTTTTCCAAATTCAAATAATTATGGGAAAATATTAAATTAAAATTAGTTATATAGGCATGATTAAAAAGGGGGTACTTAATGTGAAAATGTTGAAAAAAGTGATTTTTTTTATTTCAAACATCCATATGATAATGATTAAAAATACCTAAATTAGAATAATATATTTTTATATGATCTAATTAAACATAAAATTTAAATCAATTTATTATTTAAAATTACAAATTATTTATATAAAATATATATTTTTATGAGAATTCATTATTTTTTATTATTTTTAAAATAATGGAATTTATTAATAAAATAACAAAAAACATAATCCTTTTTTTACATTCGAATTGTAAAATATGTGTTTATTTTTTCAGATAATGTTTATTAATTTGTAAAAACATATTTTTAAAACAATTACCCCATTAAAATGAGGCATAAATACCATTAGGAGAATACATATTTTTTATCTAAAAAATGGATATATTTTTATATCATTTCTAGAAAACACATTTGATTTATGATAAATAGTTATATTGAATATTATATATAAATATCTCATTAATAAGATTAATTAATTTAATTTGTTATTAAAACACAGATTTGGCTCTTTAATAAAAATTATATTCTATTTAATTGATTTTAAATTTCTTTTCCTAATAATTAGTTAAAAAAATAATTCATTCCATAAACATGTATTAATAATATTTTCATAATATTGTTAGTATCAATCATTTATTCCATTCCAAAATCAAGGTAACAAATCTCACATAGAAAAATAATATTAATATTATATTGTTGACTGATAAATGTCACCCTTGTGTGTAACACACATTAATGACAACGCATGTTTTTGTGTGAAATAAAAGAAAATATTAGAGAATTATATTAACAAATATAGACTATTCATTCTATGGAAAAATATAATCAATAATTTTTAATTATTTTGAAAAAATTTTATTTATCAATTTCATTTTAAGTTACATCTTACCCCCTTTAAATTAATGCGTCCCTAAAAATGTTTCTCAGTTATAAAGGATTAATTTTTTTTGAATTAATTTATTGAGACTCAAATTTAAAAATGGAAGAAGGAAAAATAACCCTAATAAGGTAATGAGGGAAACATAATGGTCACCCAATGGTATGCCTAAAAACGATTAGACATAGGGACCACACTGTAGTATACTTGAAAGATGGATTTGGAAGGGATTTTAAATTACTATAGTCTAATGAAGAGTGTTATTTAATGTGGTCAATAGTATGTCAATAAATATTACCATCCATCTAAATAATTGTTCAAAAGGTTTTTCATATCATAAAAATGATGGAGATATGATAACATTTAGTTTCTGAATGCTTTTCCCAATACTAAAGATTTATTTCGTCAACTAGATTGAGAATATCCTAAATCGGCCTGGGTACACTCGTAAAATGAAAAATGTTCCAAATCTGGCATAGAATAATGGGAATTCATGATACCCATTTGTTGCTGACATGAATATTGCATCATAAAAACAGAAAGTGGGAATGAATTTTCCACACACACATAGGATGTATGACAATAAACCATATGCATACAAAATAATTTAATGAGTGATAAAATTAACTAATATTACATATTTAAAAAAACCTAGTTAATATTGAAATAATCTCGAAACTGAAATAAAAATCCATGTATCAATGGAATCAACACTCCAAGCCCATAGTCAAATAGCTATAACAACCTTAATGTGTTGTTTTCCACATTTCTAACCTCGAACGATAAAATTTAAAAACACATGATAGAACTCCTTGGGTGTGAGGAGAAATCCTAGTAGACTCTTACCAACTATTCTATAGCATATTAACACATATAAATTACCAAATAAATATATTTATATTTAAAATAAATATATTTGTCATTTCAATATAATATTTTAAAAAATAATACATACATTTCAAATGTGGTAAGTTTTTTTAATAAATTTTTCAAATTATAATTTTTGTATTATTTTTAAAAAATGGATCCATAAAACCATTTATATAAATTAACTAATATAAATTCACAAGATGTGTAAAACAGTTCACAATAATGGCATATATTCATTTCAAATATAAAAATCTGATAATCATGGTCATGATCCTTAATAGTAATATATTTTCAGGCTATAGGAAATTAGTCACAGTCAATGTCTCTTAGTAAATATATTTATACACACAACCATTTAAAATTGGTTAAAAATTAATCAACACAGTCTTATCTGGGATGTGATGTGTGAATTTATGTTTTAGAACATTGTAAATAGTATAGTGTTACCCAATAACCAACAAAATACCAATGGCTTGAAACTCAGTTAGTAAAAAAACAAAGAAGGAAAATTGACTATATGACTTCATAAAAGTAAAATTCATTCCTTTCTCTATTTCAAAAATTCTAATGTTTCCTTTTAAACACAAAACAGACTTTCAATAAATAATTATTCCATTTTAGGATAAAACCATTGGGTATCAATAAAAATTAATATAATACAATTGTTTTCATAAATTCCATTTTGAACTAAACATCATCAAATTATTTTCATAATTAAATATCCATAATTAAAATTCAATAATAATATTTAATTAATTTCCATAAAATTTATAAATTTTAAATAAAAAATATAAATTTTAGTAAATTAGATTAATTTCTCAAAAACACCCCAATTCAATAGTATTTGGATTTGCCTCTACTATTAGGAAAAATTAAATATAAAAATTAAATTCACCAATTCTATATTAATTGTTTTTTTTTTTCAAAAAATCAAATTGAATTAAATTTAATTAAAATCTATAAATTTCATTTAAATCAAACATTATATTTTAAATCTAGAAAATATGGGTTAATAAAAATTTATCCTCATAATAAAAACCACCATCCTTTGAAATGCATGATCTAAAAATGACAAAACCTAAAAGATACTCTCCATTAATGAATGAGGAAAATGGATGTTAGAATCACACATTAATCCGAGATTTAAAAAAGGTCACTAAGTCGAAATTTTAACCAGAAGATATATGAAACCATTGTGATGAGTTAAGAGAGAGAGGGAGAAATGTGGTGAAACATAACATTTAGATAAAACAAACCAGGGGAGAATCAAATATCATTCACTAATCATTGACCTACATTCAGGATGTTTTAGAGAGTGGAAACACCAATATTGGAGGCTCTATATGTTGAAGAAAATCGTATTGGTTGATTTTGGGACATCATTAAATTAAAAAATGTTTCAGTTCTTTTCAAATAATTTTTTTGTTAAAATCATGTACGCACAATTACCTGGGTAGGGCCACTTAGTAGGAGAAAAATGTTTTCCCTAGTCATGATACCCATTTAAGCAGGTTTCATGGCATCTCATATATGGGCACCTGGATTTCCAAACCATTCACAAATCATAAAAAAGCACAATTCCTTGGTTTTACTAGTTTTTATTCGATGGTTCATGGTTGAGGAAAAATGTGAATGAAGCATTCACAACCCCAAAACATTCAAAATAACCAATTTTGTTCACCCATAAAATCCCTTTTGAAACCCAACAATGGAATATTTGAAAAATGTGGTTAGGAACACTTAAAAACAATAATAGGATGTTAAAAAGGTAAACAAATTCATTGTATCCATAATAGGAAGACACACCAATATCTGATGAATATCTTTTAGATTGTGATTTCTTTTTCTATTTATTGGAGAGTATAGAGTTAATATCCATATACCTTTAATATTCCAATGTAATCATAGGTATAGATGAAAACTTGTTCTATCACCATCGCAAGGAATCAATATAATTATTTTTATAATCATTAGAAGAGGGCCTGGTAGACACATTCTTTGACATATTGGAGTGATCCTTCCTGAGCCTCATATTTGGGAGAGTAGAGATAATCCCCTCAAATTACATCTCCCCCCATGGTTGATGACATCAATCTCCAAGGATTTATCATTAATAATCATTAATCCCATTAAATCAAATTTCAAACATGCTATGGAAATAATATTATCAATAATGAACATAAAGAATATAAATCGTTATTCACGTTCAAACATGAAAACGCAAAAAAACATTTTTTTATCAATAATTTTCTAGAATATAAAAATCACATAGTGACTTGGGACAACATTAACATATCAGTCGTACATTGAAAATTATAATTTTAATAATTGTATAGTATACTTCCATCTTCGGAGTACCTAATGCATTAGAGAGCTATAATGGGGATCGACCATTGTATAATCTATATAGGGCTCACCCATTTCTAATGAGATATAATATGGATCAACCCTTTGTATAAGATATTTCAGGCATACTCCTTATCTAAAATTGGGATCAACTATTCATATATTGTATCCAAGGACTGAATAATAAATAAATCCCTATAAAATTATTATAACCCCATTAGAAAAAATGATTCATATATAAAAATTTCCATTTCATAAAAAAATTTCAAAAATATAGAATCCTAAAAAATAGAAATGAAACCATTTACATAAACATTAATTATAAAAAAATATTGTGAAATAATTAAAAATTATTATGAAATATAAAATTAATTCCAAATAATATTAAAAAATATTCTATGTTATTGAAATAATCAATCCATTTTTAAAACCCATTAAAAACATTTTCTGAAAATCTTATTGAATCAATGATTTCCACACCACATTGTAATATTTGAGAGAAATTGGAAAATTAATATTATAAAAATTAATTTATATAAAAATAAATTCATAAGACCAATTTATAAAACATGGATATGATGTTTAATGCTTTTGAGGTATAAATATTTAAAACATTTAAAATAATGTATTAGTTATAAATTCCATTACCATCAGTCCAAATCATTATCTAAGATCATTATATTACTTAATAATAAATACCCAATAATTATATACAAACTTTATAATAATTTTAATGTTTATAATTCCTTTTATACCACTTATTATCATGTTATAATAATGACATAATTATTTATGTTCATGTCAGATGTTTTTTTAATATTCAACACTTTAGTAAAAAATGAACATGATATGATATCAATAGTCAATGTGGTCATATTCCATTATATCAAGAATAATAGACATGAAATAATAATTTATTTTTTATATCATTTATACTTTTTAATTCATCCATTTCATATGGATATTAAAAATGAACTATGTTACAATCATGAAGACGACAAGACGTACATACACAAGAGTAATTATTCCATTTTTCAATGATCATTATGGAAGAGGGTTAAAATAATTATATCATTATATAATTATCATAATATAATTAATATCATATAAAAAATTTGTGTATAATTATACATATATTCCATTTTATGTGGTGAAAAAAACGAATCACATCGCTTTGTGGCAGTAATAATTCACACACAGAGATGACCAACATTATCATTTTCATGTGCTTGGAAGGGTAAGAAAATAGTTTTTATATTATTATTAAATAATGATAAATATATCATGAATATAAAAAAATATCAACATCCAAATTACAACCAGTCTTGATAGATTGTGATGAAAAATAAATTATACCAGTTTTTAGAGGTAATAGTTCAAACATAAATAATAGTAATTAATTATTTTTTCATTTCCTGGAAATAGAGATGTGTTTTGACAATGATATTAACATAATAACATATCTAAATAATTTTTCTAGTGTATTAATAATTTCATCACGTTTGATTTTTTTTTGAAGAATATAGAAGAAAAAAACCGAAAATTAAAAATGGTATTTTTTCCATGGATGATAACCATTTATTAACACCTTCAATCCCCATAGGTGGTTATTATGAAAACAAAATAGGGAAAATATAATATATTGTTGTAATATAGGAAAATTTCAATGTAACATCCCGACCTGGCTAACCATTGAGATGGTGTCCAAACCAGTAGGCTACATGACCTCAAGCGCATCTCCCCAAACACTAGAGGATACAGACTAGTAGCTAGGGAATTTATGTGTCCTTGGGGAAGACTATGCCCTCATAGGTAATAGGTATTATCACAGTGGAAGTAAACAAAATTTAATAATAAATAGGGATGAATATAAATGAATAAAAAATATATGAAATAAATAAATAATCTCAATGGAACTCATTATAAATGCGGAGGCTGATAAATGAAAACAAGTACTCAAACAATGCCATGCCATGATGTATGTCTAAACTGAATGTACAGAAAATAGAATCTATGAATGCTTGAAAATAAAAAGGAAAGAAACAAAGTGTAATAAATACATCATGAGAAAGTCTTAGTCCTCTGCCTCATTCTTCATCCTAATAAGCAAAAATCAATTAAGAATCAGAAGCACCATGCTTCCCATTGTCAATACTAGCAATCATACAATCTACTCGGGTGTCAATGATGCCCGAGCATGGTGTGAGATAAAATCCCAGTTAGCTGACACTCGATATTTCTAAACCATTCCATTTCATGAAATAATAAAAAGAAGTGTGCCATTATTTAAAAATTGCAGATAATTTATTTTGTAGAATAGATTAAATAACTCAGCGCGGGTTCCAGGTGGCACCTATGGCTGATCACCACCATCAGCCTATGCAGGAAGCCTAAAAGAAGTACCAGTAAGTAGAATATTCATATGCATACAAGTAAGGTAAAGAAATTTAGATGAATACCCCCCAATATTGCGCTTTAACATGGGTTCTGAGTCATGTGTCAAACATGTGTGCTTTAACATGACAGAAATTACCTCAAATCTCAAGACACTAACATCAACAATAATATAAATCTTCAGTGCATCATTATTAAGATGCAGTTTGAGATTTGGAGTCTAAGTATGTCCCGAAGGTACCGCTAAGGAATATCCATCAATTATGCAATACCACCATGCCGATCCAGGGAAATCTTTCGAATGACCAAATATCGCTCGTGGCAGGGCTTTACCCAGAGTTCGTCCCAATCTTGCGAAAAGGGGTCGAGTGTCATCCGAGAATGGCTTGGAATCATTTCCAACAAATATTTCTTGATGGCCCCTTATAGAAATGGTATCACTATTAGGTATTTGAATGCTCGAGGATGTATCGGTCTGCCCAAGCCAATAACACCACCCCCCAGCACATAGAGGTAACCGTCAGGACCGAAAGGTCTAAGTGTAACCCTTAATACAGGGCCCACCTCCTTTCCTTCTCATGAATTTAATTAATTTTTTCACACCAGTAGATAGGATATCAATATATGTAATTGAATCTTGAAACCAAACATTTACATCCACGAATTATTCAGTGGAAATTAAATATTTTCGCATAGAAAAATAACAATGAAAAGTAACACATCAACATAAGGAAATAAATTCACATTTAAATAAATCAATAAATTAGACAATCCAACTAGCAGGATCCAACAATTCAAAAGCTAATAATTAATTTAAATTAATTATTTAAAATAAGCACAACATGTTGCAAAATTTACTATTTCAAAATATTAATTTTAACAATCCATAGAGCTGCATAAACATAAGAATATATACTCACTTTTAAATAAATAAATAAATAAATTTGTACATCTAACTACCAAGATCCAAAAATTTCAAAGTTCATAAATATTCTAAAATAATTATTTTAATTAAATACAACAATATAAGATGTGCAACACATGCAAATAAAGATGCTTTTTAATAATAAATAAACCAGCCCAACCAACTACCAAATATTCAACAATTCTAGATTCATAATTAATATAAATTAATTTTTTAAATGAAACACAACAAAAATAGGTTGTGCGACACATGTAATTAATTTAATTAAAAGTTCGGGCTAACATAAATTATACCGACCATGTCTGTGCACCCAAATAGGTGTCAGACTTTGTCGCAACAACATAAAAAATTTATTTAATGATAAATTTTTTTACAACAAATATGAAAAATAATTAAATTAATGAAATTGGGTGAACTTGCACAAAGTCGGTCTGCACCGAAGAATGACACAAGTGTGTGTGTTTATAAATAACAATGGAATAGATGGAAAGAGAGAATATGCATTACCTTATTCTCGTAGATGATCCTATGATCCATAGTAGTCTTTGATTTGACCTAAAACGGAAGAAAAAAAGAGATTTTGAAAACCCCCAAAATAGGGTAAAATCCTTACACTGTGAACTTCACAAAGGATTTGGAATTAAGTAACATGATTAATGGTGTGTGGGAATATCCATATGGAGAGGTTCACAACGCACTTGTTGTTGATGAAAATGGATGAATAATGGGGGTTTGATGATCTTCTAAAAGGAGGAGAAGGTTGTGCACACCACATAATGATAAGAGGTGGGCCACACATAGGATTTGGGGGAGAGGATGAGAAGAGAAAAGAAATAAAAAGGAATGCAATGCTAGGATAAAGGAAATATAAAATGGAGATAAATAAATAAAACAATACAAATAATATGGTGGAAGAAATTAAAAAATTAATTAAAATTGGTTTACCTAATTTTAATTATTTTTAATTTCTCTCCAACCGTATCTATTTTATTATTTTCTATTCATCTCTTTTTGAATTCCATTATTTTTATTTAATACTATTTAATTAATTTTAACCCAAACTTTGAGCTAGGGCGCAACGTAATATTTTATTTATAGTCCAAGAAATCATTTTATTAGTTTTAATAGCTATCCAGGACCCACAACCTGGTGCCCAGGCACGTACCCTTGGTTGCTTGAAAGACATGGATTAAAAACATAAAAGTCTACACTTGGATTTATGTCGAGGCATTAAAAAAATTTATGTAGATAATTAATAATAATTTATCTAATATGAATAATAAATATCTAACAATGAATATACGTGTGTTATGTATATATATACACACACTCATCTATATATTCATATAAATACACCCACGCATGTATATATAAAACTATACATATATAATCTCATATATATATATATAAATCATATCTAAATATGCATCAATATTTTTGTTTCGACTAATATTAATATCTATATTTTAAATTATTATTATTCAACACAACCAATCAATGAAACCATAAATATTTTAAAACAACAACTATTCTAAAAC
Organism: Viscum album; assembly: GCA_963277665.1. Lineage (NCBI taxonomy): Eukaryota > Viridiplantae > Streptophyta > Magnoliopsida > Santalales > Viscaceae > Viscum > Viscum album. The sequence continues at coordinate 1,601,396,618 of OY728136.1, forward strand.
CGATAGAACCTAATAAATTAATATTTATTGCACATTTTTATTTAATTAGAACAATTAATATTATCACATTTATTACATTTTTCAGTTATTATTTACACCACGACATAATTTTTTAATTTTGAAATCACATTTTTTTATCATCAACAAATATATAATTATTAATAATATAATTATTATTAAAAATGGAAAGTTCCAAACATAAATATTTAATCCAATTATATTATCGTCAGCTGCGATATAACTAAAAGTCTGATTACCGCAAGGTCTATACACTATTTAGGGTTAACCCCACATCCCGAATCTATTGGTGGTCTCAGAATTCTCATTCGATGCACTGTTTGTGAGAAAATAATTATTTATTATATAAGAATGAAATTATTTAATTACATAAAAATAAATATGGAATTATAATGTTTGAGGATTCCAAACACCCCACTTGAATCATGGTTATAACCTTCCTAAGGCAAACCCTGCGTTTCAGACATAACATTGGTTTTAGATTTCACATTTGATGCACCATTTCAGAGTTATTTCATTTTTTAAAAGAAATAATTATAGTTTATTAATAAAATATACTTAATATTTATATTTTACCAACTCCATAGTGTTGAATATCGGAATAAAAAATTTTGACGCTCGGTTTTTAAAACTAGAATGAGTAGTTAACAAAAAAAATTTCATTTCCATTGCTTTTTCATATGCATCAAAAAACAAGACACTACAACCATACTATATTAGAACTTCTCATATCTGGGATGTCATTGGTAACAATGTCACCCTCACTCAATATATAGGTTAATGCAGTCTCATACAAAAGGTGGCGTTGTATCGTCAAACGCTTAATTTATGCTCAAAACATTGGTTAAGAAAGTGGAACCAATGATATTATGTCTGATTCAATTCTCATTTTCTAATTGAAATACCGATATGGTACCTATCTAATCATGATCAGATAGAGACACAACCAGATCTTCATCTCATTATCTTCTGTCAAATGTTACTTCCTATCATATGTTTTAAAGTTAAAAAAAGGAAAATTTTATGTACCGACACTTAACTTTGTCTGAATTTTATATAACACACACCCTTATAAATTCTAGAAACACTTCTCACCTGATATAAAAAATAGTTAAAACGGTGGATTACCCATTTCCCTTATTTCCCATGTTGTCCCATCTTTTAATTTAAATCTAAGGTCGACCTAAATGCACTTGTCTCACCTGATGACGTGTAAGAAAAAGTTCCTTCACTTACTGCTTCATTCAGCAAGAGAGAGAACTATTCAAGCCACTCTGATCGACCATTTAGAAAGGTTGTTGGATTAGATAGAAGATGTTTTATAGACTAAAATATGATTTCTTCTTCAATGTTATCTCCCTTTTACCATGAACACATCCACCGATGTCCATACCCGACGTCTAGTAACCTTCCTTTATTTAGGCAGCATCTAGTCCCACAACGAGTATAGGGTAACCTCGGATTGGCACAACAATACTGAAAGGTACTAACACAAGAGAGTCTATACTCCATGTTTACGAGTGAGACATTGGTACAATGGAAAGATTCCCATATCAAAACATTGACTGAGCCTAGAGCGGTATTGTCATTGTTGTCAATTGAGATGAAACAACTGGTGTAAAATAGTTTTTCAGGAATTCCTATATAGAAATCCATGGGTCACTCAAAAATAAACAATGCCTCGATATGAATGAAACATCAGTGTGGAACACTGAGAAAACAACCTAAACAATCCCAACAACATTTAAAGAAATAGCATGGCATAATACTCAATCTCTCTTAGTGTATCAAGGATGAATGATATAGGGGGGATATCCTTGTCACTTACGGAAGAGTACACTAAGATGATTATAATATTACCAAGATGGAAACATTTATACAACATGCATAAAATGTAACATCCCAGGTAAATAAAGAATAATACATTTTCATACATATTAATATTTATGAATTAAATTTTAATTTTACGTTAAAGGTGTTGCTATGTTCGATAGCGTCCCAATACGCAAGAAAGAGTTTCTTTGAAATCGTACGTTGCACACTAGTAATAAAATATTAATATTTTAAATTGTAGTTAACACGTAGTCCTTGTATTGGCAGTAATGAATAGAAATAACTTAAATATGATTATATATGTTTTTTAAATGTTTTTACATTTATCCAATAAAGGATAAAGGCTTAAAACATGAAAAAAATTCAATTTTAGACATATATATACTCTAATTTTCTCTAAAGGTCCACTTATCACCTTTTGATGGTGAACCCTATTTAAATATAGTTTTGGTCACTCTTATAAATTATTTTGAATGAAATAAAATTCTTTTATAGAATCAGGACATCAAAATTTACTTTGTGTAAATTTTTGGTATTTTTTCCGATAAAGTTTATTTTTTAATGAATAGTGAAAAATGTTGTATTTTAATTCAAAAAATCTTTTTAATCTAATTTATTTATATGATTAGATGATATTTTTAATTGGTTTTAATGTGAAATTAAAATATATTATTACCATTTAATCCAATAGTGGTCGTTGGAATTAATTTCACTTTGTAATTGGACTTAAATTAGTGTCAATATTTTGATATATATTGTTTCATAAAAACACGGTATTTGTTCTGACAGTGGGAATTAATTATTATATTTATTAATGTAACTTATATGTTATATATTTTTTAAAATAGACATCATTTTTTAATTCGGAATATCAAATATATCTTAGGGTGTTGTTTTGGTATTTTTCTGAAAAACTTCAATTTTTGATGAATAGTGAAACCACTAAGTGGTATTTAAAAAAACTGATTTTTCGTTTTAATCAAAATTTACCACCTCTGTGTTTTGAATTTAAAAAATCCGACATTCATGGTTGTCACTATGATGTAAAATGTGGTTAAATGGGATTAAAATATTTTTTTTCTGAATAATAACTTTTATGTTTTAAATCGCGATTAGAGGTAATTAGTGTAATTTAAGGTAAAATAATGTTATAATAATATGAAATTACCTTCACACATGTCCTACCCATATTTTATGTTTCATGTCCGACCAAGAAAATCTATGGGTCAACTTGGGGAACCCATGGAGAAACTTTGGTAGGTAAATGACATTAATAACTTTTTATTTAATGTTAAAATAAAAATGTCACAAACATGTGTCGTTTTACTAAAACTATTTTTAAATGGGGTTATACAAGTGATTATTTGACTATAAATATTCATTAGAAATGTAAAAAAAATTCGTACATAATGATATTTTTTTTACAATTTTTATATATTAAATAAATTAAATTATTTAGGACACGATGATGATGCAATGACTACATCATTATTTAACGATTTAAATAAAATGAAAAGATAATGTAAAATCTAAGACCTAAACTTGTAAAAAACCTATTGGATGGGTTGTTTTGAACTATCATCACCTTATACTCGAAATATATAATTTTGGGACCATTGAAATATGAAAAGCATTTTATAATAAAGTAACCTTTTATAACATTCAAAGAGTTACCCTCCTCTCCTCTTATAAAAGGCTCCCACCTACACCACCATACCCACCCCTCTCAAGCCTCTTTCCCAGCCAAAACCAAAAAATTTTGTCTCTAAAAATCCCTCTCTTAATCATATAAGCCTCAATTTGGGTATAAGTATTTCCAAGGAAGACTTTCTGCTCAAATCAAAAAGAGTTACCCATTTTAAAGGTAGTGTCTTCTCTTGTGTTCTTATGTTTTTTATAACTTCTCCAACCCCATACACACTTTTTATTCCATTATTTTGTAACATCAACAGTATCGTAAATATAGTAGGATGTTGTTATGAGAAGTATTAGATCTATACTTACACACACCTTCATCTAATGGTTAAAAAGTATACTGTTTCCGTGGATGGCGAATTTCTACCACACGAAATGATGATTGTTCAATATTCTCCTAACATCTTCAAAGGTGGACATTAAGATGACACTATATTAATATATGATATATAATATTTTTATGTTTTCCTTAATCCCTTGTATTTTTCATTTATGTAATACCTTTATGGATTCCATTATTGGTATACGCGATATCTTAATTTTTGGAAGTGCGGACTACCTCCCCCTCAAAGTGATTTGATTCATTAATGCCATATGTGGGACGTATAAAGGATGGAGTTAATGATATTATATATTAAATTATACTTGAATTATAATATACCTTTATGTAATTATTATTCCTTTTCATAAAATACGAAATAGAAATGAAAGTAGCGTCCATGCATACGTACGGCTTTCCGCCTCCATGAACGGTACATTTCATTTCTTATCTATAAGTGTTATGTAATATTATAAATGAATGTATATACTAAATATATAATATATATATGATATCTACATAATGAATATAACTCTGGATATAATGGATACATGAACAAATTTTAATTATAAAGAGTTTATTTTTTACTCAAGTACCAATGATCATTAAAACGATCGTTATTAACATAAATAATTAAATAGTGTTCATGACATGGTAATAAGTGATATAAAAGGAATAATGAACTTGAAAAAGGTTCTTAAGAAAGTACAAATTAACTCAAGTTTATAATTCAGGAGGTTAAAGAGCAATCGAGTCACGTCTCACACGAGGTAAGGGACTTCATCTCAATATCCATTCATTGAGGAATATTTTGTTTTATACACAACTTTCTTTTATACAGTATATTAACCCCTTTGAATTTTACGCTTATTCAAAATAGAACATTTTTTATATGATGAATTTTACTAAACGATAATAGGAATGTTTTTTTGTCGTACATATGCAGCGACAACAAATTCTCCGCCGTCGTGACCATTATTTGAGTTTCGGAATCCTCTACAAGCCATATCCTAACATTTTAACAAAAAATAAAAAATAAATACCATGCATTACTTTTATTTTATTTTGGTATTGAAAAGGGTTTTCATAATGTTTTAATTATATCAATGTGTTGTATTGATGTCTTGTGATTTAAATTTGGAAATGTTATGTTTTTTTTATTCATGTCTTACATGATATGATTATGTTAAGGTTCTTGGGCATTGTTATAACGATGGGTGGTTTCATGATAAAATATTGGTGGGCGAGCCTGATATATCACTCCATTGCATTGGGTAATCCAAAGGAGTTAAAATTTAAGGTTTCTCCGAAAAGATTTAGGGAATATACTGTGATGGGTATTCCAAACATAAACATGAGGGTTACTCCCTACGTAAGAATTTTATGAATGCCTCAAGTTACCTTTATGTCTTATGATTTCTATGATTTATTCTTGATTTGATGTGGTATGCTAAAATTGTTATGTTTTGTGAGTAAATTATGATTTCATACATGGAATAATGTTTTCATTTCGTACTTTTATACCCCTTACTGGGCTTTTTATGCTCATCCCAAGATTTTGAAATGTTTTTCATAGGATATAATGTGGAATAGGGTCGATGATGGGATCATGGAGAAGTCTTGCTATCTAAAACATGGAACTAGACATGTTTTTTTTAAGAGTTTTTATTTTATGTAAACTTAGTAGAAGTGTCTACTTTGTAATCTTTTGAGATGTAATAGTTATGTCATAATTCTCTAAAACTCTAATCCTAAAAATATCCATAATGTGAAATATTCATTTAAATCAATATTAAGTAAGGTTTAAGGCTGGGGCCTTATAGTTGGTATCAGAGGTCGGTTTAGACAGCGTTAGGAGTATGAAAATTGTTAAATTATAAATTAATTTATGGTATGATTGAAATGATATAGCATTTAATGATTAAAATGTTGCTTCACCAATGATATTTTTTTGTTATGTATGGTTTTTCATAGAGGAAAAAAGAAAAGATTTTCTGGGAAGGCATACAGTGGGAAATGACCATTCAAATCAGTATCCTGAGATGGTCAAAATCAGAACTAAACAGTTTGTTGTAGTGATGGCTCAGTTGACTCAGTTGAAAATGATGGTTGTTTTTATTGATGATATTTTGGTGTTTTCTAAAAGTAAAGAGGAGCATTCAAGTCATTTAAGGGTTATCATGGAAACTTTAAAAGAAAATAATTTGTTTGGGAAATTCGGAAAGTGTGAGTTTTGGTTGCAACACATTTCTTTCCATGGTCATATTGTTTTTAAAGATGGAATAACTGTGGATCCTGCAAAAACAAAAGTTGTTGAGGAATGTCCAAGACCCACAAATGTAATTGAGATCTTCAGTTTTCTTGGTTTCGAAGGTTACTACTGAAGGTTTGTTGAAACTTTTTCACGGTTATCTAGTCCAATGACTAAGCTAACTCGGAAGGGTGTTATGTTTATCTGGAAAAAAGAATATGATGATTGTTTTCAGGAGTTGAAAAGAAGATTGGTGAATGCTCCAGTTTTGGCACTTCCTTCTAGGAATGGTGAATTTTTTATATACTGTGATGCTTCGTTGAAGGGACTTCGTTGGGTCCTTATGCAGAATTATTAGGTAATTGCATATACTACACATCATTTGAAAACTCATGAGGTAAATTACCCTACACATGACTTGGAATTAGCTACTATTTTTTTTGCTCTAAAAATTTGGAGGCATCATTTGTATGGAGTAAAGTGTCAAATATATACTGATCACAAATGTTTAAAGTATATATTCACTCAGAAAGAATTGAACATGAGATAGAGGATATGGCTAGAATTAATCAACGATTATGATTGTAAAATTCATTACCATCCAGGAAAAGCAAATAAAGTGGCTGATTTTTTGTGTCGAAAAAGTAATGCTTCCTTATCCATGCTATGTTTGGAACGAGATCCTATGGTTTTTGATTTGATGAACTTTGGAATATATGTTGTGGGTGCATGATGTTCTTCTTTTTTGTTTTAGGTATCAGTGAGATCATCTCTTTCAGACAAAATTAAGCAACCGCTGAAGAAAGATAGTGGGTTGTAGAAAAAGGTAGATCTGGTTCTGAAGGGTAAGTTGCCTGAATTTAATATTGATAATGATTGTTTTTTGAGGTTTGGTAAGATATTATGTGTGCCTGGTGATTCACAGTTGAAGAATGAGTTGTTATGTGATGATCATAGTTCCATGTTCTCATTTTATCCTGGCAGTACAAAGATGTACAAAGATCTGCGGGAGTATTACTGGTGGGATGGAATGAAAATAGATATTTCTTATTTTACCGTGAAGTGTTTGAAATGTCAGTAAGTTAATGTAGAGCGGCAGTTACTGAAAGGGATGCTACATCGTTTACCAGTGCTTGAGTGGGAATGGGAAAATATGTCCATGGAATTTTTTGTGGGATTATCGAAAACTTCTCGATGTAATAATGCAATATGGGTTATTGTTGATCGCTTCACTAAATCTGCTCATTTCCTTCCTATTCAAGATACTTTCTCTCAAGATCAACTTTCTAGATTGTATCTTAATGATATAATCAGTTTGCATGGAGTTCCCCAATCCATTGTATCTGATCATGATCTCAGGTTTACTTCTAACTTTTGGAAAGACCGTCAGAAGTTGTGGGGTACTGAATTAAAATTTATTACAACTTTTCATCCTCAATCAGATGGGTAGTTAGAACGAAAAATTCAGACTTTGGAGAATATGATACGTGCTTGTTCGATAGATTATCATGGAATTTGGGACCAACATATTTCTTTGGTTGAATTTTCATAAAATAACAGATTTCATTCCAGTGTACAGATGGCTCCATTTGAGGCATTACATGGGAAGCGGTGTTGAAATCCAAGTTTTTGGGATGAAGTGGGTGAAAGGAAGCAGATGGGAACATAATTTGTAGAAGAGATGGCAGAAAATGTTCGGTTGATTCAGAAACACATGAGAACAGCTCAGAGTAGGCAGAAGAGTTAGACGGATAACTAGAGGACGGATCTATCTTTAGAGGTAGGTGATCATGTTTTTCTCAATGTTTCGCCGTGGAAAAGATTGATACGATTTGGTAAGAAAGGAAAGATGAGTCCAAGTTTCATTGGACCATATTAAATTTTGGAAAAAGTTGGATCAGTTGCTTACCGAGTGGCTTTACCTCTGAGTTTATCTCAGGTTCACAATGTTTTTCATGTTTCGATGTATTGGAAGTATATGCCAGATCCATCACATGTTTTGAGTCCAGAGGTAGTTCAGTTGGAAGAGAATCTCTTTTATGATGAACAACCAGTCAAGATTCTTGACCATAGAGAGAAAGTGTTGCGGAAAAAGGTAATTCATCAGGTAAAGGTTTTGTGGAAAACCCATATGGTTGAAGAGGCAACTTGGGAATCTAAAAATACTATGAGGGATAAATACCCCCACTTATTTTGAAAATTGAATAAAATTGTGAGGACACAATTCCCAAAAGGGTGGAAGGATGTAACATCCCAAGTATATAAATAATAATACAATTTCATACATATTAATATTTACGAATAAAATATTAATTTTACTTTAAATGGGTAGCTATTTTCGATAGCATACCCGATAAGAAACAAAGAGTTTCATTGAAATCTTACGTTGCACACTAGTAATAAAATAATATTATTTTAAATGGTAGTTAACACATAGCCGTTGTATTGGATAGAATTAATAATATTAACTAAAATATGATTATATATGTTTGTTAAATGTTTTTAAATTTATCAAATAAAGGATAAATGCTTAAAGTACGAAACGAATTCAAATTTAGGCATATATACTCTAATTTTCACTAAAGGTCCACTTATCAACTTTTGATGGAGAACCCTATTTAAATATAGTTATGGTTACACTTATACATTTTTTGGGACCAAATAAAATTCTTTTTTAGAATCTGGAGATCAAAATTGTCTTTGTGTAATTTTTTGGTATTTTTCTGATAATGTTTATTTTTTTAATGAATAGTGAAAAGTTGTATTTAAATTCAAAACCTATTTTTGATCTAATTTATTTATATGATTGGATTATCTTTTTAATTGATTTTAAAGTGAAATTAGAATATATTTTTACCATTTAATCCAATATTGTTCGTTGGAATTAATTTCACATTGAAAATGGACTTAAACTAGGGTCAATCTTTTGATATACATTGTTTCATAAAAACACCCAATTTGTTCTGACAGTGGGATTTAATTATTAAATTAATTAATGTAACTTATATTTCTTAAATTTTATAAAATAGTCATCGTTTTCGATTTCGGATTATTAAATATTACTTAGGGTGATGTTTTGGTATTTTTCTAAAAAACTTCAATTTTTTATGAATAGTGAAACCACTAAGTGGTACTAAAAAAACTGATGTTTCGTTTAAATAAAATTTTACCACATCTGTGTTTTGAATTTCAAAAATCCAACATTCATGGTTGTCATTAGGATGTAAAATTTGGTTCAATGTGATTAAAATAGATTTTTTTTGAATAGTAAATTTTATGCTTTAAATCGCGATTAGAGGTAATTAGTGTAATTTAAGGTAAAAATAATGTTTTAATAATATGCAATGACATTGACACATGCCCTACCCTTATTGGATGTGTCATGGATGACCAATAAAATCTATGGGTCAACTTGGGTACCCCATGGAGCCACATTTGTATGAAAATGACATTAATAACTTTTTATTTAATGTTAAAATAAAAATGTCACAAATATGTGTTGTTTTAATAAAAAAAATTTTAAATGGGGTTATTCAATTCATAATTTTGACTATAAATATTTATTAGATAGAAAAAAAGATTTCCTACATCATGATTTTTTTTTAATTTTTAGACATTAAATAAATTAAATTGTTTATGACACCATTATGATGCAGTGATTACATCATTATTTAACGATTTAAATAAAATGAAAAGATAATGTAAAATATAAGACCTAAACATGTCAAAAAGATATTTTATTGGTGTATTTATATCTCTTATCACCTTAACCTCAAAATATATAATTTTGGGACCTTTAAAATCCAAAAATCATTTTATAATAAAGTAACCCTTTATAACATTCCAAGAATTCCCCTCCTCTCCTCTTATATAAGGCCCCCACCTCTACCACCTTACCCACATCTCTCAAAACTTTGGATCAGCCAAACCCTACCGATTTTTTCTATCCAAATCCCAATATTACTCCTAGAAGCCTCACTTTGGGCAGATGTCTTTTCATGGAAGCCTTTGTGCTCAAATCAAAAAGAGTTACCCATTTTAAAGGTAGTGTCTTCTCTTGTGTTCTTAATTTTTATTTTTCTTCTCCAACAACCTAAACTCTTTTTATTCCATTCTTTTGTAACAACACCAGTATTTCAATATAGCAGGATGTTTTTATGAGAATGATTAGATCTACACTTACACACACCTTCATCTGATGTTTAAAGAGCATACTGTTTCTGTGGATGGTGAACTTCTCCCTCACAAAATGATGATTGTTCAATATTATTATAACACCATAAAATGTGTACATTAATATGACACTATATTTATATATGATATATAATATATTTCTGTTTTCCTTAAGCTTTTGTATTTTCCATTTATGGTGTAACTTTATGGCTTCCATTATGGGTATATGTGATATCTTCATTTTAGGAAGTGCAGACTACCGCCCCCTCAAAGTAATTTGAATCGTTTATTCCATATGTGGGATGTTTAAAGGATGTAGTTAATGAAATTATATATGAAATTATATTGGAATTATAATATACCTTTATGTCATTATGATTCCATTCCATAAAATACGAAATAGATATAAAAGTAGCGTTCATACGTATGTACGGCTTATCGTCTCCAGGAACGGTGCATTTCATATCTTACCTATAAAAGTTATGTAATATTATAAATGAATGTATATACTTGATATATATGATATATATTATATCTACATAATTAATATAAATCTGGTTATAATTAATGCATGAACAACTTGTAATTATAAAGAGTTTATTTTGGAGTCAAGTACCAATGATCGTTAAAACGACCGTTATTAACTTAAATAATTGCATAGTGTTCATGGCATGGTAATAACTGATATAAAAGGAATAATGAACATGAAAGATGTTCATAAGAAAGTATAAATTAACTCAAGTTTATTATTCAATAGGTTAAAGAGCAATCGAGTCATGTCAGACAAGAGGTAAGGGACTTCGTCTCAATATCCATTCATTGAGACATATTTTGTTTTATACATAACATTATTTTATATGGTGTATAATCCCCTTTGAATTTTACACTTATTAAAAAACGAAAAAAAATTTATACAAAGAGTTTTACTAAATGAAAAAAGGAATGTTTTTTTGTCATGCGTATGTGGTGCCAATGACTTCTCCGCCACGGTGACCATTATTTAACTTTCGTCTTCCTCCACAAGCCATAACCTAACTATTTTAAAAAATGAAAAATAAATAACATGTATTACTTTTCATTTAATTTGGTATTGAAAATGGTTTTCATAACTTTTTTAATATATCAATGTGTTGTATTGATATCTTGTGATTGAAATGTGGAAATGTTATGTTTCCTTTATGCATGTTTTACGTGATATGATTATGTTATGGTTCATGAGAATTCTTATGAAGACGGGTGGTTCCATGATAAACTAAGGGCGGGTGAGCCTGATATATCTCTCCAATTCATTGGGTAACACGAATGAGTTAAACATTAAGGTTTCTCCGAAGAAATTTAGGGAATATACTATGATGGGAAATTCCAAACGTTACCATGAGGGTTACTCCCTATGTAAGAATGTTATAAATGCCTCAAGATGCCTTTATGTCTTATTATTTATATGATTTATTATTTCTTTGATGAGGTATGTTGAAATTATTTTGTTTTATGAGTAATGTATGATTTCATACATGGACTAATGTTTTGATTTCATACTTTTATATCCCTTACTATGATTTTTATGCTCATCCCAAGTTTTTGAAATGTTTTTCATAGGACTTAATGTGTAATAGGGTCAAGGATGGGATCATGGAAAAGTCATGATATCTAAAACATGGAACTAGACATGTTTCTTTTAATGAATTTTTATTTTATGGATACTGAGTATAAGTGTCTACTTTGTAATCTTTTGAGATGTAATAGTTGTGTCATGATTCTCTAAAACTCCAAACCTGAAAAGATCCTCAATGTGAATAATTCATTTAATTCAATATTATGTAAGGTTTAAGGATGGGGCCTTATATAAAATCCCTACCAAACTGACTGGTGTGTCAAAACACCTGAGTATCTAGAAGTCATCCTGAGCACTGGGACAAATTAGATTCTTTTTACAGAGACTTCAATTTTCAACATAGATAACATGAAATTTATTTATGATATCATGAGTTGATTATTACACCAAACTCATCTGGTTCATCACAAAATTATGAACTCAGCATCACCACATACATGAATGCATGATAGATCGAGGTGATGCAGAAGAAAGATAACTTTTAACTCAGATGATGATGTTCCAAGTCATCCATTACTATAGAGAGGACAGGGTCAAACGACCTTTGAAGCATTTGAACATTCTTAAGGAATTCCTGACATGCATTACCTGATGATCAAACCCAAAAAATTCAAGTAATACATGTCCACCCATCAAAAAAAGTGTGTAATTTGTTTAAGCAAGGTGGTCTGACTATGGAGAATGACATACGAATGGTTCTATTCCAAAGCAACTCAAGGGAAAACTCAAAGTACCCTTATATCGAAGTCTTAAATAGAGGACATCGCAATAGAATCCATATCCAAGCCCGTTTTATTTAATGACATTTAATCATTAAACATCAAAAGATTTAATCAAAACATTATGTACTTTTTCTCAAAACAAAACTCAAGGTACATGATCGTAACCAACACCTATAAGTAAAAACATGAAAGCATTATAAAACTCCATTTTAAAACATTTTACATTAATTGACATCATGACATAAATTAGACAATCTATCATATAAAATCATTTTAAGATGCTTAGGAAACCTAGTATTAAATAGGCAGTAAAGAATCATGCTAACAAGCTTAAAATATCACCGAAACATGGTATCGAAAATGCATGCTAAATAATTACAAGACCTGGCACATTTTATAGACAATCAATTTGAATCTACCTTAGGCCTAAAATGTAACTACATGGACTGACATGCTGCATGGAATGTGAATTCCTATGTGCCTAGTATGATGCATGCAATTCATTATCCTTATCTTAACAGGACAAGGGTTAAAAATAATAAATTCCATAAATTAATAAGTAGTGTAAATTACACCAATCAATCGAGGTGAAATACCATCAATTGTAACATATAAAACAACGAACATGAATCCCAACCCGGGCCACATGGACATTTCCCATACATGGGGTGATCAGTACCAAGCACAGCTGTTATCCAAGCACCGCCGTGTTCCTTGTCTTCTTTCTACCAACCCAAATAAGTAAGACAGAGGAAAAATACTACCTCTGATACCACTTTGAAATGTCCCATCCATATCACCACAAAGACGGTGGCTGGACTGGTGCGTCACATGACCTCAATCGCATCTCCCCGAATGCCAGAGGATGCGGACCAGCTGCGAGTGCCTTTTAAGTCAGAAGGGGATACTATTCCCTCATATCTAATAGGTATTTTTACAGTGGAAGTAAACAAAAAATAATAATTAATAGCGAAAGGAAATAAATGCATAAACATGAGAATAAATAAATAAATAATCCCAACAGAAAACATAATAAATGTGTATGTTGATAAATGAATCTAGGTACAAAAACAACGTCATTCCATGATATATGTATAAAATGAAAGTACAGAAAATAGAACACATGAACGATATCAAATAAAAGAAGAAACAAACTGTGAAAAATGCATCATGAGCAAGGCTTGGTCCTCTTCCCTAGTCTTCATCCTATGCAGCAACAATAAATCATAAATATGAAACAACACGCTTCCATTTGTCAATACCTATAATAATGTAATATACTCGCGTGTCAATGATTCCCGATAAGGTTGTGAGAAAAAATCCAAGTAGACCGGCACATGGGATGTCTAAATTGTTCAATTTCGTGCAATAATAAAATGCAATGTACCATTATATAACAATTTCAAATAATTTATTACGTGAAATTGAATAAATAACTCGGCTCAGGTTCCATGCGGCACTCATGGCTATTCACCTACTTCAGCCTAAGCTAGAAGTCTAAAAGAAGTACCTATAAGTAGAATATGCATATGCATACATATAAATCCTAGAATATTATGGAAATACCAAGAAGAGGGATACCTCGAATCTTGTTCTTTAACATGGGTTTTGAGTCATGTGTCAAACAGGCGTGCTTCAACAAACCTCAAATTATCTCAAATATCACGTGACTAACAATGACATTAATATAAATGTTCAGTGCATCATTATTGAGGATCATGTTGAGAGTTGGAGTCTGATACCATCCCGAAGGTTTTCCTACGGAACATCCTGCAATTTTCCAATATTGTTGAGCCCGTCCATGTCAATCTTTCGAAAGACCCAGTGTCTCTCGTGGTAGGCTTTACCCTGAATCCGTCTTGATCTCGAAAAAAGGGGTTGACTGTCATATAAAGTTGGCATAGTCACATTGCCAATGGATCCATCCTCATAGGCCCTTTTGAAACCATAATCACTCATATTTTCATGAATCCCCGAGGAATTCTTGGTTAGGAAAATCCAAGAACACCGCCCCAGAGCACATAGAGATAATCATCCTGAACGAATGGTCTAAGCATGGCCCTTAATACAGGACCCAACACCTTTCCCTATAATGATTTTAATTAAGGTTTTCACAATAGTAGATATGATATCAACATATGTAATTAAATCGTGAAACCAAATAGGTAGACAAGTGCATCATATAGTGAAAATTAAATATTTCAGCATAGAAATCTTAATACGGAAATGTACCGCATCTAGATAAGTAGACAAATGAACATTTAAATAAATAAATAAATTAGACTAACCAAATACCAAGATCCAACAATTCCAAAGTTAAAAATTAATCTAAATTATTTATTTATATTAAACACCATATGGTAGAAAATTAACTATTTCAACATAACAATCATAACAAGTCAAATCATTGCATCGACATATTCTGTGAAATGAACTTTTAAATAAATAAATAAATTAGCATAACTAACTACCAAGATAAAACAATTTCAATGTTCATAATTAATCTAAATTAATTATTTAAATTATATAAAACAAAATAGGAAGAGTGACACATGCAGATAAAAAACGTTTTTAATAATAAATAAACCAACACAACCAACAACCAAATATTCAACAATTCTATGTTCATAATTAATCAAAATTATTTATTTAAATTAAAAAAAACAAAAATTGCATGTATGGAAAGTTCGATTAACTAAATTAAATGTTCAGGCTAATGAAAATTATAAAAAACACATCGTTATAGCCAATGGGGTGTCTGAAAATGTTGCAAAAATTTAATCAAATTAATTAATAATAAATAGTGCTACCACTATTACGGAAAAAATTTAAATTATAGTAATTGGTTAAACATGCACAAACTCAGATTGCACCGTCGAATGACACAACAATTAGATTCTATAATCCATAATGAAATGGAGGGAAAGATAGTATATTCCCTACATTATGGTCATAGATATCCCTATGATCCATGATAAGCATTTAATTGACCTAAAACAGAAGAAAAAATTATATTTTATAAAAAGACCAGAATAGGGTAAAATCATTCCACAACAAACTACAAAAAGGATTTGGAATGAGATCACATGATTCATGGTGTATGGGATAAGCCTTATCAAGAGGTTTACATGGCATCTGACAGTGAAGAAAATAGACGATGAATGGAGGCATTACGATCCTCAAAAAGGAGGAGAAGGTGGTTCAAACTACATAGGTAGAGGGGTGCCCCACACACAGGAGAGGATGGAGAGGAAGAGAGGAGTAAACAAATAAAAAGTAAAATAATTCAATGAGAAATGGAAAATAAAACGGAGATAAATAAATAAAATAATACAAAGAAAATGGTAGTTTAAATGAAACAAATAATTAAAATGTGATTACCTCATTTTAATTATTTTTAATTTCTATCCAACCATGTCTATTTTATTATTTTTTTATCCCTCATTAAATTCCATTAATTTATATTAACCATTTTTAATTAGTTTTAACCCAATCGTTGGGCTATGGAGAAACACAATATTTTATTTAACTTCTGAGGAAATAATTAATTAATTTTAATAGCTATCTGGGGCCTGCAACCGGGTGTGCAGTTGTGCACACTAGGTTGCATTAAATATTTGGATTAAAAAATGTAAATGTCTTCCATTTGATTTAAGTCAATACGTTAAAATCATTATTGTAGATAATTAATAATATTTTATCTAATCTCAACAATAAATATCCACCCATGTATATACGTGTGTTATGTATATATATATGCACAAAAATCTTTATATTAATATATATATTCACCCACACATTTATATATATAACAATATATTTAATCTCTTATATACATATATAACTAATTTATTAATATGTATCAAAGTTTTTGTCTCAACTAATATTTCTAACTATTATTATTATTATTATTTAATATCACCAATCAATGACACCATAAATATATTAAAACAACAAACATTCTAAAATAGATAGAACCTATTAAAATACTATTTATTTCACATTATAATATAATTTGAACAATTTATATTATCAAATTTATTACAATTTTTAGTTATTATTTACATCACGACACAATTTATGTGTGGTCCACTTGGTGTTTGAAGATTGAAGTTGATGTCAACAGTTTTCAATACTCTTCAAAATGAAAAAGGATATGAAGAAAGAATATAAAGTTAGTGAAGATTGGCCCAAGTGAGGTTTCTTGGAGAATTATAATGGAATCATATCATTGGATGTCATAGTTGATAAATTCTCTATAAAGATCTATTCAGATGATTTTTGTACTTATACAAAGTTCAAAGAAGATGTTTCAAAGGTGACACATTGTTTACAATAATGAATAATGGTGAATTATCAACCATATAAGGATTATTGAATAACAATAAGGATTTAATGAAGATAATGCAATGCTTCGTGATTGCATTAGAACCATGCAAGAGCTTACTTGAACAAAACAATCATAAGTTTTGAGTGATGTAGGGAATGATGGATGAAGAATAAGAGTTAGTGTGAAAGGGTTTGGTATTCAAAAATGGTCATGAATTACATATTTCATAGAAATCATAAGATTTTTTAACTATTAATAATGTTCCAAATACATGTATCAAATGTTAAAAATTGCCTACAACATTGATGTTATTTGAAGAAGCTTCAAGCCTCCATTTTTTGGATGAATATAGATGATTGGATTTCTATGGAATTAACACTCCAAAAGGAATTGTGGATTTGAAGTGAGGATGAATAATTACTATGGAATTAATATTCAAAAAATAATGAAAAAAACTATGATGATTCTTTGGTGATATGTATTACAAAAATATCATATGTTTGGAGAACCTGGGATGTAAGCCTTATAAAGAGTAGAGATAGTAAATAAGTGATTTTGGAAATGGAATCAAAGTGGAACACAAGTCAAGTGTGGTGCGAAAGTATTGGGGTGCATGTATATGTGGAACACAAGTTATATTTTAAGATCATCAAATCAAAATATGAAAAAGGAAATAAAATGGTGCGCAAGTTAAATATTGACGCGCAGGTCAAAAAGAGGTGCGCAAGTATAAGTGACGTGCAAGTGTGGCGGGAAAGTATAATTGGCGTGCAAGTGTATCATGCCAGTATAAGTAGCACACAATTTTATTTTTCAGGAATATCATATTCTAACATCGTCACATCAATATATGACAAAGGAAAGAATGTGGCATACTAGTGATGGAAGGGCACACAAGTGATGGAGCGGCATGCAAGTAGGAACGTCGTGCAAGTTTATTTGGAATGAAAGTCAAAAAAAGCATATAAATAGCCGACTAGCCTCCTCATTTTTTAATTCTCGACAATTAAAATAAAATTAGAGCTCTTATTGTGGTTGTATTAGAGGGCGGCGCACAAATTGAAGTGGCATGGAAGCAGAGGATTATTTATAAGGAGCACAACATTTTCCCTGCATTTTTTTATCCGCATGTTTTGCTACGCAAGTTTTGGCTTCACGTTTTGTGTGGGAAAGTTGTAGCGCGCAAGTAGGTGGTTCCCAAGATGAGTGGCACTCTAGTAGGTGGTGTGAAAACTGAGAGGAGTGCAAGTAGGGTGGTGCGCAAGTAAGGATTGACTCTCAAGTTGTTAGTTGTTCTTAAAGTTCATACCAGCTTCTATTCAATTGTGATGATGCTATGTTGATCTAGACATTATTTTTTTTACAATCACAAATAGAACTTCCGATTCAAGCAATTAGAAGAAGAATAAGGGATCAGTGTAGACGGTTTTGCACTGAAAGGGAATGTGTGAAGAAGAGTAGGTTTCAGTGTATCTAGTTTTTCATTTAAGAAGAAGAAGAAGAATATCAGTTTGCATCTTACAGGTTTTCTGCATAGAAGAGAAGATAATAAGAAGAAGAATAAGAACAGAGTATTCCCAATTGAAGCCTAAAATTATTTATTGTAGCATAATTAAAATTATGTCGAGTGAACAGATCATCACTACCTGAATAATCACATTGGTAGATGTGATTCTATCCAAGAAGATAGAAGAAGTTTTATTTAATTTGGTTGCTGTAATAATAAGAAGAAAGTATAATCCTAGTACTAAAAACTAAGATAAAGAAGGAAGGAAGAACTGCTTGCCTACTGCTTTGAAAGTAATAAATTGAAGAACATTAAAGATGACCAAGATCAGAACCTTCCTTTTGAAGAAGGAAGAAGACTGTCTCCATAGGCATTTTAAAGAAACAGCTAGAGGCTGCAAGTTGGACTAGGCTATCACTAGTCTAGAGAAGAGGATTGTTTCCCACCACTCTTCAATGTGTAGGGACTCACACTGGCTAGAGAATTGTTTTCCTAGCCACTCCTTTTAAAATAATATCACATTATAATGGAGAATCCATGAAGTGGTCATACCCATCCTTGGCAAGGACATAGCTACTCTTATTGAGTGTTGAACCTTGTAATAATATCATGGGAAATTTTTTACTTCTTTCTATTATTACATGTGATTTGGTAAATAAAATAAGAGAAACATGATCCTAACAGGTCAAGATGTATAGGGATAAAAGTTGGAATTGTTTTAAAAAATTCCCCAACCCTAATTCAACCCCCTTTCAGTGTTTGGTATATCCCAAACTAGCCCTCTCAATTGGAATCAAATGAGGTTTACCTCTGTTGGATTCCCTAAAATGTAGTTATTCACATTAGATTTGAGTTTCATTACTAAATTATCAATGAAGTGCACATTCAGGGAAGATTTAATTAACTACGAATAGAGGGGTATATCTATCAAGATTATGATGAATAGGAAAAATAAGGAGAAGAGAACGTTGATAAAGATGTCCCTCTTATCTAAAGTAGAGGATGTATATGGTTTTCCATATCTAGTAGACATTGAAGACACACTAAACATGGAATGTTATGAGAAGGTGGCTCAAGTTTCCACAATGAAGATGGATAACCTTCCTACATCAAATGATAAAGAGGAATGTTTTAGTACATTTGGAAATTATTCTCATGATGAAAATTCTTGAACATGTGGTGACGATCAATCTATAATATGTCAAGAAATATCAGTAGATAGATTAATATTGATTCCGCATGGTATTCTTGAAGAGAGTGCATCTCTTGTTTGTGGAATATTTCAATGCATGCAGGAAAATATCACTCAAATAGAAGAAGAAACTAATGTTTTTGAGAAAGTATTACAAGAAAAAATTATAAAATATTTAATTCTCTCCAGACAGGTTAGAGCCTTTGAATAAATAAAGGGGGTATTTTAAGTGAGTTCTTAAAATTGGATAAAATATGTTTATGATAAAGAGGGAGTCATCAAGACCCTTGAAGAGAAGATCCTTGAACATGAATATGAGCTGAAAATAGCAATGATGTCAAGGGGAAATATTTGCATAAAAACCCCAAGAAGATCAAATAATGTGAATCTTTGTTAAAAAACAAAGTAAAGATGTGTGAAGATGAAGATGAAATATTAAAGAATCCTTCTGATGTGATGATGACTATTATTGTAGACTGGGATGTCATCTTCAATATGAGATATCTAGAATTGGAAGCTATGTTTACCAATCTTGAGAAGACACAAATTGATTCTTCACAAAAGAAGGAAATAGTTTCTTCTAGTATTTAATGCACATTGAAGGATTATACAATCAATAGACCTTCAATATTTGATATGAATTTCATGGCTTCACTCATTGATCTGTCAAAACCAGCTGAGAAAGTAAAGGTTCCATTCATACCAACATGTACTAATGTTTTTGTTTCTTAAAAAATTAGGGGTTAGAAGAAAACTTCTAAATAATTATAGATGGAGAAAAGTGAGAAGAACACTCCACTATGGATATGGTGGATTGGGGAAAGATTGAGTAAGATATCTCCCCACATAAAGCACAACATACCAAGAAGAAGATTCATCAACCTTATAAAAAAGATGAGAAGAAGTCAAGGTTTGTTGGTCAATGATGGTGTTGTAATATATTTGGTCATTGTGCACTAGATTGTTGGTACAACCCCTTAAATGTAAAATCAAAAATAATTCTCATCTCAAGGGAGAGAAATATAGAGAATAATCTGTGACATCCATAGATCAAAAAGCATCTGTATACTAAAAACAGATTTGGAATGTTAGATAACATTTGTGATGTATGAAATATGAGTGGTCATATGAATTGTGCATGTTTATATAAGAAAAGAAGACCTCAAAAGATGTGTAATAATTAAAAATCATCATTTTGAAGAAATAAAATAAATAATATGAAAAAAAATTCACCCCAAAATATTTCAGGAATGAATGATGAGAATTACTTGGATTATTAATCCAAGTAGGTGACCGGTGGTGTATCCAAAATAACTACTAAGAAGTAAGACAATTAGTAGAAGGTATGTAGAAGATCCAATCATTATTCCTCAGTCCCTAATAATATTTTGGTGGTTTGTACAGATGATTTGGAAAGAATGAGAAATGATGAAGATCCACATGCTAATATATGTGCTAAAGATGCAATGAAGATTCTTCTAGAAGAAAAGAATTTCATGTGTGTGTGGTGCAACAAGGATGGTTATACTGTTAAAATATTCTACGAATATACTCTTTCCTGAAAAGAATTCCTAAAAAATGAAAGTTTCAATAGGATATTTTAGTTCTTTGAAAGACCTTGAAGAAAGAAGATTCACACATCAAGAGATAAAAGAAATAGTTTGTTCCACACAATCACAGTCAGTATTGAATATCAGTTGTGAATGTGTAATGATTGGATCATTTTGGTTGAGAAAATCATATCAACCTTGTTGTTCACATTGACGTAGAAATGAGGATCCACCATATTCCATTAAATCTTTGTGTATTGAAATTTTTATTATCATACATGGAATTGAAGGTGATGTAATATCTCAGGTGTAAAACATGGGATTCGGTGAAGATAAGTGTTCCCATGAGGGGGAGACACATGTAGAAGCTATCAGATCCATTATCTAAATCTATATCAACATCAGTTGGTATAAAATTTAATTACTCCGAAGATTTTCTGAAGATTAGGTCATTGGGAAATGTATGTCATTTCTTAATCACTCATCATTGTTTACTAAAAATAAACATATTTTTATAATGGCGGAGTAAATAGGTCAATCAGTGACATTAGAAGAATGAATATACCCCAAGGCCACATATCATGCTAATTGAACTTGAATATTTTTGATCCTTTTGTTGAATTGAGTCCAGGATTTGCAGGATTGATTAATTCATATCATATTCAATATCATTGTTATAGAATGAAGAGTAAAACCCTTTAAGGAAAGTATAGGAGATATCATCTCAAGAGGTATCATGATCAGTGGACAATGGAATGAATTGTTGTCTAAATCAAATTCTCTTTTTTTCTACATCGAGCTTCGCTCAAGTAGACATAGGGTGAAATGATTGATGGCACACTGCTTAAGTAAGGACTAATATCCTCTGTTCAATGAACATTGTGTGTATTGTCAATAAGGGGGATAAATAGTGAAATTAAAGTTTGAAATGAAAGGTGGAGTGATACAAGAAATGTGGAGAGAGATGATTCTTATTTTGACATTGACACATTCATTTTAAGTGAATTTGTGGCATTGAAAACCACATCGAAATGGAGATATTGTTGTGACCACATTGTGTATGTTGACTCTATTTGTGGTCAACAGATGTCAGTACGCGTCAAAATGAATAAGGATATGAATAATGACAAAAAAGATAGTGGTGATTGGATGAAGTGAGGTTTCCTAGAGAATTGTTATGGAATCATAGAATTGAATGTTGTACTTGAGAAATTCACTAAGAATATCTGTTCAGACGATTGTTGTATTGATACTATGTTTTAAGAACTAATGTCAAAGATTACACATTGTTTACAATAATGATGAATGGTGAAGTATCATCCATATAAGGATTATTTAAGAACAATGATGATTTAAAGAAGACTATTGAATGATTATTGATTACATGAAAACCATGAATGAGCTTACTTGAATAAAAGAATCATATGATTTGAATGAAGTAGATAATGATGGATAAAGAATAAGAGAGACGGTGGAAGGGATTGGTATTCTAATAAGGTCATGAATTACACATTTTCATGAAATTAGATGATTTTTTCACTATTATTAATGTTCCAAATACATGTATCAAAGGTGATACATTGTCTGCAACATTGAAGGTATTTGAAGAAGCTTCAATCCTTTAGTTTTGGATGAATAGAGATGATTAGAGTTCTTTGAAATTAATACACCAAAAGTTATTGAAGATTTTAAGTGAGGATGAATAATTTCTTAGGATTTCATTTTGAAAAAAGAATGGAAAAAACTATAATGATGCTTTGCAGATTTGTATTTCACAAATATCATATGTTTTGAGAACTTTTGATGCAAGACTTATGAATAGTAGATAGAGTAAAGAAGTTATTATGGAAAAGGATAGAAAGTGGTGCGCAATTCAAGAGTGGTGTGCAATTATTGGTGAACAAGTATTGGCACCCAAGTATATTTGGTATGCATGTTATATTTTAAGTTAATCACATCAAAATTTGACAAAGTAAACAAAAATGCACGCATGTTAAATATTGACGTGCAAGTAAAAATGTGGCGCACAAGTATAAGTGACACACAAGTGTGGCGTGCAAGTATAAGTGGCGCGTAAGTGTGGTTTATAAGTATAAGTGGCGCATAAGTGTATGTTGGGGGAAAGTCATATTCCAACATCATCATATAAAAATATTACAATGGTAAGAAATTGTCACGCTAGTGATCGAACGACGCACAAGTGATGGAGTGATGCATAAGTAAGAATGACGCATAAGTGTTTGTGGTGTGCAAGTCACCAAAATGCCTATAAATTTATGATTAGCCTCCTCATTTTTTAATTCTCAACACTTAAAATAAAATTAGATCTCTGATCGTGGAAGTAGTAGAGGGTGGTACACAAGTTGTAGTGGCGCTCAATGTGAGGGTTATTTATAAGTCACACAAGTTTTTTCGTGCAAGTTTTGCTGCGCATGTTTTTCCATGCATGTTTTTATGAACATGTTTTTGCACACAAGTTTTGGGTGTGGTAGTTATGGTGTGCAAGTAGGTGTCACACAAGATGTGTGGCACATTAGTAAGTGGTGTGCATGCTGATAGGCATGCAGGAAGGGTGGCATAAAAGTAAGGATTAACACACAAGATATGAGTTGTTCTTGATGTTCTTACAAGATTATGTTCAACTATGATGATTCTATGTTGATCTAGACAACATATTTTTTACAATCACAAAGAGAACATATGATTCTAGCAAGAATAAGAAGAATAAGTTCTCAATGTTGATTGTCTTGCACTGAAAGGAAATGTGTGAAGAAGAGTAGGTTTCAGTGCAACTAGTTTTGCATTGAAGAAGAATAACAAGAAGAAGAGGGTACAGATTACAGGTTTGCTGCATATATAGAAGAGAATATGGAGAAGAACAATAGAGTATTCCCGATTGAATCCAAAAATCATTTAGGGAAGCTTAATTCAGATGACACCAAGTGAAATGATCTTCACTACCTTAATAATCACATTGGTATATGTGATTCTAGCCATGAAGAGTGAAGATGTTATAGTGCAGTAGTTTGTTGCACTAAGAAGAAGAATGAAGAATCCTAGTGCATTTGGTGTTGCACTAGAAAAAAATTAATTAAATATGTAATAATTTCATGCCTACTACTTTGCAAGTAATCAATTGAAGAGTATTAAAGAAGAGCAAGAGCAGAACCTGCCTTTTGAAGAAGGAAAAAAATTGTCTCCATAGCAGTATAGAGAACCAACTAGAGGCTGCATGTTAAACTAGGCTATCACTAGTCGAGGGAAGAGGATCGTTTCTCACCTCCTCTAATGTGTAGGGAATCACACTATCTAGAAGATTATTTTCCTAGCCACTCCATTAAAAAAGATTATGAATTTATAATGAAGAATCCATGCGGTGGTCATACTCATTCATAGAAAAGATGTAGCTACTCTTATTTTGTGGTGAACCATGTAAAAATATCGTGTGCATATTTTTATGGAATTCTACTATTACATATGATAGGGAAAAGAGAATAAGAGAATAAAGATCCTAACAGGTCAAGACAACAGGGATAAAAGTTGGTATTGGTTAAAAAAGGTCCCCAACACTGATTCACCTCCCCTCTCAGTGTAAGGTATATCCCAAACTGGTCCTCTCAACTTATTAATTGTGAAATCACTTTTTTATTTTTTTGTCATCAACAAAAAAACTATTAATAATAAAATTATTATTTTTAATTCCAACTGTATGACAGAAATATGTAATCCAATTAAATTATCTTTATATGTTATATGACCAAACGTCTTATTCTCACAATGGTTATACTCTGCTTAGGGTAAAGCCCATGTCCCGAAACTATTGGTGGACTCTGATTTTTCATTCAATGAACTGTTTGTGAAAAATTAATAATATATTATATAGAAAAAGAAATAATTAATTAATTTAAAATAAAGATGGAATTATCATGTGTTAGGGTGAAAAAATATTATGTGAATCAAGGTAATAACCTTCCTATAGTAAACCCGAGGTTCCAGACCTAATAGTGGACTCCAATTTTTCTTACGACACACCATTTGGGAGTAATTTCAGTTTTCGAAAAGAAACAAACGCATGTATTAATAAAAAACCTAATATTTTTATTCTTTTAATGTTGTAGTGTTTACTATTGAAATAAATAGATTTGGGGATCAGTTTTTAAAACTAGACTGTCTGGTAAATGAAAAAATTTAATTTCATTCACTTTTTCATCTGATTGAAAACATGAGACATTACAATTTGGGTATATCTGTCACGAACCTCTCCCAACAATGATGCCCCTCCTGAGCTGGTAATGGTAAAATGGAGATAATGACCCATGAGTCCCGCCTCTAGTAGGCCCCGGAGTGGAGACTAACACCATGGGTATGTGTTTTCAAAAATATGGGAGGCATTACCATTTTTTATTATTTATGATCGAGATATAGTATGAGTCAAACACCAAAATTAAAAGGAACAAGTAAATGAAAAAAACCAAAACAATCCAACATGAATGATTAAACAGTTCTAAAACAATGTAAAATACACAAAAACTCAAAAGTACAATACCTACAGAAACAAGAGTACAACAACTACAACAACTCCAACTATCCCGAACTAGTAGGGTCCCACATGGCCCGGGTAGTTCTCCTGGAAACCTGAAAGTAAACATAGGTTGATCATACAAGTATATTTAGTATGGAAACCTAATGCTCTCGTGCATAGGTGGGGAGACATCATAATGTCCCATGAGAACAACAGAAGAATCCAAAACCTACAAGGGAATATATCCACCCAACCTCACCAGCCAAACTCACACAAAACACAAAACAATATGTACTAGTATATAAGAACATGAGTATTGGGTACCCTACACCATTTTCCACTAGTTAGATTCTCTTCCTAATGGAAAACATCCTGATGCTACCACACTCTTCCCACCCTCACACACCTGGGCCTCACAACCACAATCGCATCCCCACCCGAACACACCTAGGACTCATCCCAGAGATTCATGGGAAAAATAAACTTTCCCGAAGAGTCTTGGGCTAAAACCACCCCAATTCAAACATACCCGAAGAGTCGTGGGTGTAAGGTCACCTCAAGCCATCACAACCTATGGAAGGAGAAGGAAGGAGCAAGTAACTAAGGGTAAAACACCCTCTCCCATGAAATGGGAGTGTTCGACACTATGTTCTCAAAATGGATGGGGTGCAAGAAAACACAAAGATACAAATAAATATATGTATACCCAACACACATCAAAACCTATGGCATCTAAACAGAGAAACTGAGCACGTGACTCGGCAATGCCACTATGAAGCATGCATACAACAAACAACCCCAACCCCATTTAGGTATTCATGTTTCAAAAAAATTAGTTTATTAGTTCCTTAACTACTGTGTAAATAACCACAACAAACCATATCAAACATTCATAAAACATATCCCTGCCAACCACAAATCAATTTAGATAAAACAAAAGCAACACAAACAATCTTTTTTATCATCATCCAATCCCCATTGATTTTTCCCGCGTTTAATTCATTATCATTTCCCCACAGTGCATTTATCAAGTTTCCACTTTCTTTTAATATCACAACCCATTACTAAAGCCCTGTTGCCATTTTAACCACATCTCCACAACCGTATCACAAAATAAGACTCGTTCCACATCATTACCCCCTTTAATATAATTTACTGTAGCCCTGCTATCCACCCTATTCTCAAATATCCCAGGATTCACTCCCCCGCCCCCTTCACACACCACATAACCAATTGAACACCCACATGTTCATTATTCCATTTGTCAAACCGGGGTGATCAGACAAGGGTTCTGGATATTCATTTAATCATCCAACATTACGTGATTAACCAATTTCCATATTCAACAAAGTTTCCCATCCAAAAAACAGTCTAGGAAGATAGAGAATCATTTAATTGTGCAAGGAAAGGCCCCCAACGACCGTGATTTTTAGTGGGCATAAGCATATTCAATTCACAACATAATAATAGGATAAACAAAGTTAAACATAACAACTTCCCCATCCCCATTCTTTAAGCTAGTTATTATCGTCATCAAACTGGTTCAACATTGTCTCGTGAAATCAAGAGGACCCCCATCCCGCATTATGCACAAATTAGAAAGATGAAGGTAAGATCCCCACCTCAACAGGTTCTAATCACAATGATCCCCCGAATCAACTTTAGAAGAGGTCTGCCGATGTCCGTCGCTTCTGGAAAAACCCAGAAAAAACCACCTCGGGTGGAACCTGGGAATGAAAGGCTGAAGAGAAGAAATAGATCCATTCTCAAAAGTCCCGCCTCATTATTACAATCATATGGCCGCTGACGGATCGTAAATCATAACATGGACGAAAAAGATATGGAAGAATGGAGCTTTGGAGTCTATCAGGAGAGCACTGCTCAAAGGATTGGAGGGGAGAGTATTGATCTGAAAAGGGGGAGAGGCCCCATACTTTTATAGGTGAGAGAAAATAAAGTACACTGCATGTACTTCCTAGTACATGGTGTGTACTCTGTAATTCCACATAGTCACCATGCGGCTTTCAACATGGCACTCATCACGACACATGGCTATTGACTGGTCAACACATGGTTTGAGGGTAACGCGTACATGTGGAGGAACTACACAGCGTGTACTCATTTATTTCAAGCGACTAGAACACGCCTTCAACATGTCAAACAACTGTTGACTGGTCAACACCTAGTTTGAGGGTAACGCGTACGCGGGGAGGAACTACACGATGTGTAGTATGTGCTACTTGGGGTGTACTCATTTATTTTATACGACAAAGACACACCTTCAACACAGGGTATAACCGGAAAGGTGGTACATAGTGTGAACTCACACTACACGGCGTGTAGTTACGAAATTCTAAAAAGTGTTGTAAAATTCTATTCTACCCTCTAGAAAACATCATGACCTTCTTTTCGACAAAGGAATGGGCCAGAGAGGTTCGGTCCATTAAATCAGATACCTCTTAAAACATTCTGGTCCACGAGAATTCGAAAACCAACCAAGAAGAACCCAACAAGATACCTCTTAGGGATCTCTTCATAACATGAACTCATCTAACAACCATAATCGTATGTGTTTGGAATTCCTTCACATATGTCAAAATATTATCCGCTTTAGGCGGCACTGACTCGCCCACACGGGTTCAATCATATCCACATTAATGCATCTCGATTAAAGATCATATTTTTCCCTTTCCCCGCATATCCAGACATTTTAGACACTTACATAGAACAAGGAATTAAAAATCCTCACAACTGACAAGCCAAGCATTCCATATATCAAAGGTATAGAGCACAACATCAAAACAAATCTCAGAGGAACAAAGAAAAAAAAAGTCAAAACAACTCCGTGTACTGAGCGTGCATCTGGGCCTCCCTCTCCCAAGTACTCTCTTAGAGGCCTCAATGCCTCCACAACACACAACCCAAGGTGACAGTTCGTCCACATAGCACATTCTCTTTAAGATCCTCGATTATGACTGGTCGGTCCTCGATGGTTGTGTCGTCTACCATATCTAAATCTCCCCAGTCGATAGCATGAGATTCGTCATGTAAGTACTGATAAAGATGGGAGACGTGGAAGACATCGTGAACCTTCTCTAGCTGAGGTGGTCGGGCTAGCTGATATGCCACCTGCCGACTCGCATCAGCACCTCGAAAGGTCTGATGAGCCTAGAAGAGATCTTACTCCCATACCCTATCCTCCGCTGCCCTCGTCGAGTGGAAACCTTCATGAACACATGATATCCCACCTTGAACTCCAATGGCCTCTTCTGAAGATCATCATATGACTTTTTTCAGTCTTGATCTGATTGTATCCTCTAAGTCATAAGCTGAACATTCTATGTGGTGGTTTGTACTACCTTTGGCCCAAGAGCACCAGTCTCACCAACCTCTGCCTAGCAAATGGGTGAATGACATGGTCTTCCATACATATCCTAAAATGGTTCCATGCCAATAGTGGAGTGGAATCTCTTTTAGTAGGCAAAATCTACTAAAGGAATGTTTTGCACCCATGATCCACCGAAATCTGGAACGCATGCTCATAGCATGTCCTCCAATATTTGGATAGTCCGCTCTGTCTGCCCATCGTTCTGGGTGTGGCATGAAGTGCTAAGGCGTAGCTGGGTGCCAAAAGCATGTTGTAACCCACTCCAGAATCATGAGGTAAACCGAGTATCCCGATCTAAGATGATAGTCTTTGGAACTCCATGAAAACGCACCACCTCGTATACGTTCATCTTTCCTAAGGAACTCATCGGGCCCAACTCCTTAATTGCTAAGAGGTGATCTGATTTCATCAGTTGATCCACCACAACCCAGATAACATCATAACCACCCAGAGCACTAGGTAGTCCTGTGACGAAGTCCATTGATATGTCATCCCACTTCCACTCGGGGACATCTAAAGGATGCAACAAACCACTGGGAACAAGGTGTGCGGCCTTTACTTGCTGGCACCGTAGGCACTTATCCATAAACTCTAACACTGCCCGTTTTACCCCGAGCCTCCCAAACTGTTCCCTCAAGACTTGGTACATTTTTGAAACTCTCAGATGTACCGCCAAGGAAGAGATATGGAAGTCATGGAGAACTCACCCATTCATTGACTCCGGGACAAAAAACCTTCCATGAAAAAGAATCTGATGTCGGCTATCCTCTGACCATCATTATGGAGCATTTCCCTGATCGATACGATCCCGCATTACATCCTCATTAGAGTCCCCCACTGAGATTCTCCCACCTACGTCAACAAGGAGGACTTCACCGTCATTTGAAACAAACAGCCTCTAACACCCTTTACACTTTGCATCCATGTTCAAGGAATCCAACTCTCCCATCACATTCCAAGCATCAGTGGATTCCCAAACCACTTCATTATGTTACTTCCTTCTTAGGGAATCAGTCACAATGTTTCCCTTACCATCAGTGTAATAGATCTCGAAGTCATAGTCTCAGAGAAACATGACCCATCTCCACTGTAATATGTTTAGGTCATGATAGGAGAATATATAATGCAATCTCTGTGAACTTCGAAGACCAGAAAGCACTCCCAAAAGAGGTAATAAAGCCACAACATTAGTGAGAACACCACTACTGCAAGCTCTAGGTCATCGGTGGCATAGTTACACTCATGGGGTTGTAACTGCCTAGACCTATAATAGATCACACCCTTCTTCTTCATCAGTACGCACCCCAAATGAAGGTAAGAAGCATCAAAAAACACCTCATACAACAACCCTTCCTCTAGAAATGTCAGTACTGGAGCACTGACCAACTTCTGTTTCAGGTAGTCGAATGCTTTCTGGCACTGCTTGCTCCATAAAAAGACCTGGTTCTTCCTAGTCAAAGATGTCAATTGAGTAGCAACTCGAGGGATGTCTGAGACGAACCTCTAATAATAAACATCCTACCCCAGGAAACTATGATCTTATTCCATGCTCTTTGGTTCCTCCAAAGAAACAACTACCTCCACGTTTTAAGGGTTCACTAACACTCCATTCTAAGACACCACGTGCCTATGGAAGTGTACTTCTTGCATAAAGAACTTACACTTCGACAATTTCCCATAAAGGTGGTGGTGTAGAAGGACTTCCAAGACTACCTGAAAATGCTCAACGTGATCCTCCTATGATCTTGAGTAGATATGAATGTCATTGATAAACACAATGATGAACCGGTCCAGAAACTCTCAAAAGATAAACTTCATAAGTCCCATGATCACAGCTGGTGCATTTGTTACTCCAAACGGCATCACTACAAAATTGAATTGTCGATACCTGCACCAGAAAGCCATCATGGAGATGTCACTATCCATTACCCTAAACTGATGATATCCATATCATAGATCAATCTTAGAAAACCAACCTTCTCCCCTCATATGGTCGAAGAGATCATCTATCCTTGGAAGGGTGAAACACTTCTTGATCATTACATGATTCAACCTTCGGTTGTCTATGCGTAGCCTGAGACCACCATCTGCCTTCTTCACGAAAAAAACAGGAGCACCCCATGTTTACACGCAGGGTCTAATAAAACCCTTATCCATCATATCATCAATCTGAATCTACAACTTCTGCAACTCCGAAGGTGCCATCCAATAAGTGGCCATAAAAATTGGAAAGTCACCAAACTATAAGTCTATCCCGAACTCAATGTCACGTCGGGGAGGGGGGGTAGAGTCACAACCTCCTCGAGAAAAACATTTACGAACTCCCCAACAACCTCTGGGACATCCAACATATATGTATAAGTTGAAACCACTAATAACCTTCATAACAAGGAAAGGATAGGATTCACATGCCGACTTCCCACCTGATAGCTCTTCTCTCCAACAAAATCCACACGCATCCCATCCACGTCGGAGAACCCGACCCTTCTTCGGAAGGAGTCGATAAAGGAACTAACAGAAAACAATCAGTCGATTCCAAGGATGACATCATATGGCTGCATCTATAGAAAACTAAGTTCCCTACTAAATTGATGGAGTCCTAACGTCATCCCACATCCCTGGAAAACACAATATACACAGTTCTGGCCTCCAACTAGTGTACTCAGTACCGGGGGTACGGAATGTCTCTCTACGTCTAGTCCCAAGGCATGGGCTAGATGAGGTGCATCAAAGGAGTGTGAATCTCTCGAATCGAATAAATCAGAAACGATAGTGCTAAACAAAAAAATTGAACCTCACACCCCCTCTGGTCCGGTCGGAGCTGCCAACTCAGCTGTGTGCAACAGTCCATTCCCAGTTCCTCTGCCTCTCTAATGTCGACCACCTCCCTAACCACGTCCTGTTCGAGGTCCCTGAGGAGTGCCCGATGGTAGGTCTCCTCCTACAAACTCTTCCCTCGGAAGAGTAGGGTCATGCATCTTCTAGAAGGGGCTCGCTGACAACTGGTGCTGTAGAGGTAGGCGCTGAACCTGCCCACCTCCACCGTACTGAGCTCGGGTCGGGCACCGACCTTGAATGTGCCCGAAACCTCAACAAGAGAAACACATCGGTAGTGGGCTCATGAAAAAGTGACGAGGACCCAACAATCTGAAGTAGAACTGTTGGGGCCTGCTCCCTACTGGCCTGAATCTAGAAGGTCCTGTCTTAGGGGACCTACTGCTGACTTCCTTCACCTTCGACGAACCCGGCCGGATCCCCTCTTGTGGGGAGCCTCCCTTTAGTTCATCCTCTCTACAACATCTACCTTCTTCTGTACTGCCAAGTACGTCGGAAGGGTGAATGGCGTGACAACATACTGGAGCGAAGGACGAAGCACCACCTCCAAACGTCTCGCCCGAGACTCCACGTCCAGAAAGAGATCCAGAGAAAAGCTTTGGAGATCCTTGAAAATGATCCCCAACTCTCATACTGACATACTCCCCTACTGGGGGGATAGTAACTCCTTCCACTTCTCCTCCTTGATCATGGAAGAAAGGAATTCTTCTCGGAACTCCTTCTCAATGTTAGCCCGTGGAATCTCTGCCTCTGAACTCTCCCTGAGGTAGAGTGTCCACCACTAACGTGACGCACCTCTCAGATGACTGACTGCTAGGCGAACCCAATACACCCTCGGAGCATGGATTAATGTAAATGTGATACCTAGCTCCTCAATCCACCCCTCCGTCCCATATCTGAAGTATTACACTCGAACTTCTTGAGGGATATTCACTGGAAATAACGGAGAGTCTTTGGTCACTGATCATCTTCCTCCTCTCAGTCAATCCTCAACTGATGAACCACCTGAATCTATTGAGCCTCGACTTTTGGAGTCACTGGAGGATGACGTCCAGGTGCCATAGTTGTACGGTAAAATAAGATCGCCTAAGCCCAAGTAGTAAAGAAATTTCTCAAGGTTTCATTTTATCACATTATTTCAATTTCATTCACAGAACACCCAAATCAAGTAAAACAAAATCATAATGATGCATGAACCTTCCCTAGGGTCTCTACCCTACAATTACTGTAGTTTCACTTGGTCATTCGGTAGTCTTAGAGTCATTGCATCAGATCACAGTAGGCCCTAAAATCCCATGTCCTAGCTGGTCTTCCCTGGCCTATGTCATGTACGAAGATCAGCCAACATTGTTGCCATACCATCCCATGAAATCCCCAATGTTACTAACTCCAAAATCCATCCAATCTCTCAACCATCAGCTCTGATAGCTTTCTGTCGTGACCCTCTCCCACCGAAGATGCCCGTCCTGAGCTGGAAATGGTGAAAGGGAGATAATGACCCTCGAGTCCCACCTTCAGTAGGTCCCAGAGTGGTGACTGGCACAAAGGGTATGAGTTTTCACAAATATGGGAGGCATTACCCTTTTTTATTATTTATGATCGGGAAATAGGATGAGTCAAACACCAAAAAAAGGAACAAGTAAATGAAAATAAACCCAACCCAATACCACATGCATGTTTAAACAGTTCTGAAACAATGTACAAGTACATGAAAAAACAAAAGTACAATACCAAAAGAAACACGAGAACAAAAAATGCAACAACTCCAATTGTCCTGAACTAGTAGGGTCCCGCATGGCCCTGGTAGTCCTCCTAGACACATAAATGTAAATGTAGGGTGAGAATTCAAGTATACTAAGTAGGGAATCCTAAATCTCTCGTGCACAGGTGGGAGACATCCTAATGTCTCGTGAGAACAACAGAAGAAACCAAAACCTAGAAAAGGAATCTATACACCCAACCTCACCAGCCACACTCACCCTAAACACAAAACAACAGGTAATAGAATATAAGAAGAAGAGTATTGGGTACCCCGCACCATTTCCCTCTATTTAGATACTCGTCCTAACGGTGAACGTCCTAATGCTACCACACTCTTCCTGCCCTAATACACCTGAGCCTCACAACCACATATCCCACCCGCACACACATGGGAATCGCAACCACATATCCTTCCCACACACACCTGGGCCTCACAAGCACAATCACATCCCCGCCCGAATACACCTGGGCTTCATCCCAAAGATTGTTAGGAACAATAAAACTTCTCAAAGAGTCTTGGACTAAAACCACCCCAATAGAAACCTACCTGATGAGTCTTGGGTGTAAGGTCGTCTCAAGCCATCACAGCCTATGGAAGAAGCTGTAGGAAGGAGCTAGTTACTATGGGGATAACACCCTCTCACATGAAATTGGTGTGTTCGGAACTAAGTGCTCTACATGGGTGGGGTGCGACAAAACACAAAGATACAGATACATATATGTATACCCAACACACAACCCAACCTATGGCTTATAAACAGAGAAACTGAGCACGTGCCACAACACTACCACTACGAAGCATGCATAAAACAAACAACCCCAACCCCATTTAGGATTTCATGTTTCAAAAGAATTAAATTATTAGTTCCTTAACAATTAGAAAAATAACCACAACCAACCATATCAAATGTTCGTAGAAGATATCTCTGCCATCCAAAAAATAAAGTTAGATAAAATAAAAGCAACACAAACCAACATTTTTATCATAATCCAATCCCCATTGATTGTTCCCGCATTTAATTGATTATTGTTTCCCCACAGTTCATTTATCAACTTTCCACTTTCTTTTAATATCACAACCCATTACTACAACCCTGCTGACATTATAACCACATCATCCAAATAGTATCACAAAACATGGCTCATGTGACATCATTGCCATTTTAATATCATTTACTGCATCCCCACTGCCCACACGTTTCGCAAATAATCTAGGATTCACCCCCCTTCACACACTACATCACCAACCCAACATCCACATGTTCATTATTACATTTGTCCAACTAGGATGAACACACAAGAGTTCCAGATATTCATTTAATTAGCCAAAATTACGTGATTAACCAATTTCTATAGTCCAAAAACTTTCTCATCCACAAAATGTTATAGGAAGATATGGCAATAATTAATTTCACAAGAAAAGGCCCCAAACAACCATGATTTTTAGTAGGTATAAGCCTATTCAATTCACTACATAACAATAGGATAAACAAAGATAAACATAACAACTTCCCCATCCCCGTTCTTTAAGCCTGTTATTATCATCATTAAACTGGTTCAACTATGTCTCGTGAAATCAAGAGGACACCCAACTCGCATTATGCACATATTAGGGAGATGAAGGTAAGATCCCTACCTAAACATGTTCTGATGATAGTGCTCCCCCAGATCAACTTTAGAAGATTTCTTTCAGTGTTTGTCGCTCTTGGAAAAACCCGGAAAAAACCTCCTCAGGTGGAAGCTAGGAAGGAATGGCTAAAGAGAAGAAATATATCCATGTTTAGAAGTTCTGCCTCATCATTACGATCTCGTGGCCACTGACGGATCGTAAATCGGATCTTGGATGATGATGTTATGGAAGAAGGTTGTTTTGGAGTCTCTCGGTAGAGCTCTGCTCGAAGGAATGGGGAGGAGAGGAATAGTCTAAAAATAAGAAGAGACCCCCTCCTTTTATAGGTCAGAAAAACTAAAGTACACAGAGTGTACATCCTAGTACACGGTGTTTAATAGGCCATTCCACACAGTCACCACGCGACATCCAACATGGCACTCAACGAGGCACACAACCATTTACTGGTCAACCCACAGTTTGAGGGTAACACTTACGCGGGGAGGAACTACACCATGTGTAGTATGGGCTACATGGTGTGTACTCATTTATTTCACACGGCAAGGACACACCTTCAACACGACACAAAGCTTTTGACTTGTCAACACAGGGTTTGAGGGTAACATGTACACGGGGAGGAACTACATGGCGTGTAGTATGTGCTACACGGCGTGTACTCATTAATTTCACAAGGAAAGGACATGCCTTCAACACGGGGTATACCCAGCAAGGTGGTACACTGCGTGTACTCAGACTACATGGTGTATAGTTACAAAATTCTGAAAAGTGTGGGAAAGTCCATTCTACCGTCCAGATCACTTCATGACCTTCTTTTTGACAAAGGAATGGTCCAGAGAGGTCCCGACCATTATAATAACTTGGTCGAATGATTATTTTTTATAGTGTGTGGGGAAAAATATAAATCAGTTCCATTTTATAAGAGAGCATTTGTTGAATTATTCAAAATATTTAAATAATGTATATTAATTTTTTAAAAATAATGGATCCAAAGGATTTATTAATATGATATATGTTGTGTGTAATTCCCATCATCAAATGAAATTTATAAATTTCCTTAAAAAAATTTATTCCATTTCTTCTTTTAAATCCTTATTGAACGTTTTTAATACATATCATAATATCATTGAATTTACACTTTTATAGTTAATATAATTATTATAAAATAAAGAAACTACCAATTAATCACTTTTGAATTTCATTTTTAGACATATATAAACTATTTTATTTTTTTATTTTTATGAATTAATATTATTAAAAAAATATCATTTATTTTAAAATATTGATAAATTGAGTTTGGAAACAATGCATTATTGGAATTCTATCAATATTATAAAATAAGATATATTCGAAAAAAACTCAATTAAATAATCCCAAACATGAAACATACATTAAAAATTATTTTATTCCATTAAATATATATAATTATAATTTTTTTATATTTTTAACTTTATTTAATTGATTATTTAATTAATTAAACAATTGCTGAATCATTATTGTGTCACCATTCGGAGTAAATATTTTTTCCTAAAAAATATGAATAAATTATAATGATGAATATATAAGTTTTATTTTTCAATGAAAAATTTATATTATAAAATATGACCAAAATGAACCCACATTAAAATAATTTTACTTGGTATAAATAAAATTACAAAAAATTGACTTTCCTTTGAATAAAATATAATTAAGTTTATAATCAAATCCAAAAATTCATAAATGGACACACAAATGATCCATAAATTCATATGGAATAAAAATAATCATTTAATAAAACTATGAAAAGGGTTTGGATATTTTTTTCATATTTATTATAATATTTTTTAACATATTTACCCAATTTACTTTCAACCATGGTAATATAAAAAATTAATAAACATAATATTTATTGTGAAAAAAATGAAATTAGATAAATAATAAGAAATTATAATTAAATATTTATAATACATTTTAATAAATTGAAATCATTGAAATATCAAAAATTAATTAATATTTTATTCTTGTTAATGGATGGAGAGAACGCGTTTTTAAGGTAAAAATGATGAAATGATCAAAATGTTTATATATTCAATTTCATTGTTAAGTTTATTCCAATAAAAAAGATTGGAATAAATGAAAACAATTATCTAATTATACTTTTAAAAATAAAATATTAATACTTTTCAGAATAAATTAATATGATGAAAAAATTATTATTCAATTAAAATGACATATTTCATTCATTCTAAAAAATATATATTTTCAAAAAAAACATGAACAGATGTAAATTTTAATAATGTTATTTTAAAAGACATGTTTATTTTTACAAATATAATTTTTAAAAAATTTCAACAACTTATATTAAAACATGTCCACCATTAAAGGGAGAAAAGACTTACATTTTAAAAATAATTCTTTGAAGCATAAAATTGAATTTGTCTTATATTTTGTATAGAAAAAATACAAGATGAATGTTAAAAAATTAGAATAAATAAATTAAAAATATCATTCATTAATATAATAAAATAAGGGTAATTTTATTAATTATTCTAATACAACACTTTGGTGCACATCTTTCATAAAAGGTATTCTCTTATATTATAATTTATCATTATAAGAAAATGACCTTATACCCAGGGTCTTGGAAAAAGAACGTGGGTGTTGGTCCAAAAAATATTTTTTCATAATAACATATACCCAATGTTATTCAAACACCATCGGTATATGTACCCCTATTAGGCCAGTTTTTCAAGAACTATAGGAATATGATTCAAGGGGGAAACCTATACCCATGATTTTGGAAGAACTACTGTTATAGGTACCCCTATAACCACAGTTTTGGGAGAACAATAATTATTGGATTCATTGGGAATTTTTTCTTTTGAGGAATGAACAATAACAATGGTTCAAAAAAAAGTTGGTTTTGTTGACCCTTATACCCACAGTTTCTATAAACTGTGTCAATAGAATGCATATGAAAAATTGTCGGAGAAAATACCCACTTATTGGCCAAACATTGGGTATAGGTTGGGATAATATTAATCCATAATAATAATATAATTAAATATTTAAATATATATATATATATATAAATATATAAATATGTATATAATAACATAGAAATGATGTAGTATAGTAGTATAGTAATTCATTACTAGGAGGAAGGTGTTGGGATCGAATCCTAATGGTGTTTTTTAATAAGGACATAATCCCACAGCTTAATCAAACTGTGATTGTATGTATTTCTATTCAAATTTCCTATCCCAATGGGTTCATAACCATGGGTATATGTTCCTATTCTCGTGGTTATCAAAAACTTTGTGTACAGGTCTATACTGACGCTTCGAACACCAAAGGTTAATAAAACTCAAGTTATGACCAATAACAATGTTTTCAACCATGAGTATAGATAAATTCTCTAGTAGTGGGTATCATTTTCATTTTAAAATAATTTTTCACTAATTATATTAACATGTGTAAATGATATATTAATAATTTAGTTAATTTTGTTAATTCCCTCTATTCTAACAGTTATCTGATAATAACCATATTTAATAATAGTACTTAGTTGTTCATTTATGTTTGATGGGGTTTATCATACATGCTCTCAAACATTGTTTTTACTTTTAAAAACTCAAGATGTTACAATATCTCCCCTGAGAAAATATATTTTACTTCCCTATTTTTTTACATTATCATGAAATCATAACATTTCAATACCCATATTCATCATAAATAAAATGATTTAATTCTAATAAGATATCCTATGTTTATAGTGTTTTTTAGTTGGAAATCACTATACTCTATATTGAAATTATTAATTTTTTATGTTCTTAAATAAATATATATGATTTATAATCATATAATTCATATAAATTAAATTCTATAGTTAAGGAATAAAAAATTATAGTTTTTCAATATTGACAGTTTACACCAAAATTGTTCTTTATTTCATTTTTTTAATAATATTATTTTATAACATATTCACGCATACATGTAATACAGACATGGGTGTAGGTTATAATTGGTAAAATTACAATTCATTTATTTATGTTAATCTAAAGAAATTTATATTCATTTTTTTATGATATGTTATTTCAATGATGAAAGGTATGAAAAATTTATTAGGATTTAATCCTCATTCTAATTGAATGTTTTATTTATTCGAAAAATTGTATTCCATTTTTGTTAAAATTTATTATTATTTTATATTCCTAAAATTTAATATTATATAATTCAGCTATCAACATCGATTAATATTAGGTTATATTTCATTTTTTTTGGAATTTATCATGGAACAAATTACATTGCACATGTTAATTATGTTGTGATATATATAAGAGTATTTTTTTACCATGAAACATGTAAATGAATACCTATAATTTTATTTCAAATTTGGGTGTATATTTATAAATCTCTTTAATTATTACTTATATTATTAACGCATCAGTTGTATTGGAATAATGAGTAACCCAAACAATTACTGTATTTACTCTTTATAGAGATGGGTGGCCTTTGAGTTATATAATAATCCCTTGAATTTTATAGAGTAGTATATTATATGAGTTGATATAACATGGATTAGGTAAGAAATTCAATATACTTTGGGAATCTGTAAACTATATTATTATTTTCATAGTAATAATTTATTTAAATTTAAATGATATTTTTTATTTTTTATATGCCGAATTTTTGGCATATTTTATTCTTTGGTCATATTAATAGGGTCACAAATCGAAAAAATTAGACCATAATAAATTTATTTTTAAAAAATAAATAGTAATTGAAAAAAGATAATTGATCTATGGTTTATTGGGTTAAAAGATATTATTTCACTTAAATTATAAAAACCATTGGCCCACACTCAAGCATTCATTTCTCAAATCCTGAAATATATATTTCAAGTATTGATGCGGATAATTAAAACCCATTTTTTAATATATTCATGGAAAAAATTAAAACGACAATCCCAAAAACCATATCTGACCTTTTTTGTTATTGTCTTTTAGATAAATAGAAAAAAATACAACATAAAAAATTCACATGTCATTGAAGGATAATTATTCCCACTTAATACAGATTATCATCTCTAAATTAATAAATCATCATCAACAACATGAATATCATATAAACATAACTAATTAGACACAATTATTAATATCTTTGGGATATTAAAATATAATAAGTTGATCTCAATTAATCAATTAGGGTTAACATAATCCATTAAAATTGAATGTAATCGATGACCATAAATATTAAAATATAAATTTACACATAATTAGAGTGCATTAGAAAAAATATTAACAAAGAATAGCCACTAATTCATGGATCATTAAATATGAAAACACAATAAAGGAAAGAGTCATTAGAATCAACCATTATGAGAAATATATATCAATATTGTTCAAACGAAATATTATAAACCCATAGGTAGAAAAAAACAATTTTCAGTAACCCTTAAAATCTCATTCATAGCATATTTTAATCCATGATAAGAAGTATATATAACCCACTAAAATATATAAGAGATATCTTAATTTATGTCCATACTTCCATCCTCCCAAGACATGGTATATTACCAAATACATTTAAGAGCTATAACATGATCATACAATTTGATACAGGTTGCCCCATTTATAAATATATATATGAATCACCCAATGATATCATGGACTCCACATCATATAAGCTGTAATAGGATCACATGGTTCTATAAAGGCCACCCATCATATAAGATGTAATGGGCTCACCTAGTGCTTTATAGGCTAGTACATCATATAATAAATCAGACAACCATAACATGAATAAAATTAATAGAAATTATTATTATTTCTTTTAAAACATGGATAACCCATTTAGAATATATGGGTTCAATTTTAATATCTTTTATACATGATTAATTTGTGGATTTCAATTTATATCCATTATAATCTATTTGAACATCAGTAACCCATGGTTAAGAGACATGATAAATAACAACCTCTTATAAACAATAATTATCCAAACAAAAATAGAAATTGGATGGTATCAATATATAATCTCAGAAGTGGATGATAGTTTACTATATGTGGTTTTATTGATTTTAAATGGAAATATAATTAAAATATTAATAATTATTTTGAGGAAAATAACCTTTTAATTTAAAAAATCACATTTCAAAACATAATTTGGAAGACATTTTATTTTTGGATATACCATTCAATAAATATAAATGAATCATAGAAAAATAATTTAAAACAATAAATAATATTAAAATACTATATGATGAAAATTATCTTAGAATATAATTATAAATATTTTGAAAAAATTTTTAGAAAACATTTTCATGAATGAATCAATGATTTCTTAATGAATATAGTAAGGAAGTCATATTTTTATCAAAATACCTTCTAAAAACATTTATGTACCTGTGTATGTAAAAATTGTAAACATAAAATAATGTGTAAATATTTATAATAGTTGTAACAAATCATTATTATTATAATATTTCATCCTTAGTGACTTAATAATACAAATTCATGATAAATAATGATATTGTAAGAAAACACCTCAATCACTTTTGAACTGTTAGGTCATAATTTCCTTGGAAAAATAACAATAAATGAATAATATTATATCATAAAGCAAAAATATTTTTATGATATGAAATTTCAAATTGGATGTATATAAACCTTATAAAACAAGATTTGTGTTTTACAAAACAAATGTCTCAAAGAAAGAATATTGTCATAAAAATAACTTATTACTTTGGAAAAATTGAAAATATAAACCCCATGTACTAGATTTAATAAAACATATATACATATACAAATATATTTAAGTATAGAAATCATAAAATACATTCATGGTAAATTTAAACACCGAACAACAAAAAGAAGTTGTTTATATAGCATATATTACATTAAAATAAGAGTGAGTTGAAAAAAACTATTTCCATGATACCGATTCATCATGACTATTATTTATCATTAGGATTAATAAACTGATGCTAATTATTTACATTCATTATAATCAGAACATTGATTTTTATTAATTTTCATTAACTTATAAACAACTTATTTCAAATTACATCATCAAATAAGTTCAAGTCAAATGTTTTCAAAATATTCATCTTGTGTGTCAAAAACGTCTAATGTAGTTTGACTGTCGTAAAAAAGGTCATTATTTAATCATATCCATAATAATAACCAGGAATTTATGGATGTTTTTGAAAAATGTAACAATGTTACAATCATGGAGATGGTATGCTATTCAAATGGATTAATAACCATTCTATCTAATAATGATCATTATAAAAAGAAGATGAGTAATTATATATCATTAAAATATTATAATTATATCAATAAAAAATTATTTTTCATTATATAAACAAAAATATATAAATGTATTAATGTAAAAGGATTCAAATCAATTAATGGAAGCGCTAGTCCACAGGTCCACGAATGATGTTATAACTTTTTCTATACTTGAAATTGTATAAAAATTTATATATCATATATAAATAAAGATAAATATATCATAAATATAATATATTTTTTGTGTCATATATATTTAATAGATTCACCATTATTTCCTTCAATTTAACTACTTAGTGAAAAACTGTTCACATGGCTTCGCCAGGCGATAATCTACGAAACACACGAGGGGTGTCATCCTACCACATACAAAACAGAATTTAAAATTATTTATGTTATATATTTAAAAAATATTTAATTTAATATAATAAATATTTTGATATATTTTTCATTTCCTTTATGATTACCAATAGTGAGAGGTGGTAATGGAAAAACCGAAGACATTGTTTCTTGAAAGGGTAGTCTCCAGTATACATGAACTATGATTTTGTAACCCAATTTATTCAAGTGTGTGTGGGTGTATGGTGAACCTGTAACCAAATAAAATATTATTATATTTAGGATGATATGGTTATTATATAATAAAGGTGTAATTATAATTGAAGGACGTGGATAAGGATATAAAATAAGCATTCTTTTACACAAATGTTGCATTTTATACAGGTATCTTCATTATGTATTCCCTAAAACCATGAAGGTATTACCGTCCTCTAAAAAAAGTCTTATATTGTGAGGGTGGTATGTGGGGAGGTGTTTTGGGTAGGTTTTCTGTTTTCCAAAAGGCCAAATATTTTAGAAAATATTGGGATAGTGAGTGCCTTTTCTTAGATGATGATGAGTGGAGTCCCTCTAAATAATAAAATATATTTTCAATTTGGAGGCCTCATTTAACTCATGTTCATCATAAATTACAAAATAATATATCAGTAATATTATTTAGTAGGGAAACAACTACAAATTGGTGAAAAAATTATTTTAAACTTTTGTTCCTTAACTCCAATGTTTTAATATATTTTTAATTTCTGTAGTTTATTAGGGAATATTTTTTTAAATGCTTTGTAATTCATCCATTAATACTAAAAAAATTAGAATAATTATTACAATTATAGGAATAGTTATTACATTTATATTCTTAATTATTAAAAATTCTAATTTCAGTTAGAAAATAAATTTGACAGAAGCACATGAAATCTGAAAACACATTACACTAACCGTGATGGTGGAAATAATGTTTTTAAAACATTGTGGTAAATATATTCATTTTTAAATATAAATTTTTAAATTAATAGAACATAAGTGATATCTATAATCAATAATAGATAATTTTATATGAAATATGATTTTTCACAAATTTAATCATTTAATAAAAATTCATTTACTTAATGTAAATGTTATCTTAATAATCCATGATTCGAAATTTATAAAGAATCCAATGATATTTATATCATCTAAAAAAATAATGAGTAATTATTATGACAAAATTTAAATTTCCATTAAAAATAATATTTATGTCTAATCCTATGTAGATTTACCTGATCAGAAATTCTTTTTATAAACTATAAACAGGCAAGGTCCATTTTTGACTATTTATTTTCATAACATAACATAATAAAAATTT
Source organism: Viscum album (assembly GCA_963277665.1). NCBI lineage: Eukaryota > Viridiplantae > Streptophyta > Magnoliopsida > Santalales > Viscaceae > Viscum > Viscum album. The sequence continues at coordinate 1,601,440,905 of OY728136.1, forward strand.
TATTCAAAATATTCTAAAAATTTCATAAATTACAAAAATTTGTGATAAGGGTTTATATCTATCTAATAAATGATTTTTGGAATTGTGTTAGGTCATTTGGAACCATAATATTTTTTTAAATAACTATTTAAACTCAATTTTACCTTACTCTATGTAATTAATTTTAATGGCATCCATTACACTATTTGTTAGAAAAAATAATTAACCATATAATATATTATCAATTTATTTGATTCAAAATATGAAATTCATTTTTTCAAATTCATTTCATATAGGGAAATTTTTAAATTAAAATTAATTTTGTGGACATAACTATAATCGGGGTTCTTAATGTGTAAATGTTAAACATATATATTTTTTTATTTAAAAATTTAAAATGATAAATATTACAATTACTTAAATTGTATTAATATATTTATTGATGATCTAATTTAACAAAAATACAATTGAATATATTATTTAAAATTACTACTTATTTATATAAAATTTATCATAATAATTAAAATTAATTATTTTTTATTATATATAAAATAATGAATCATCTCATAAAAATAACAAAACCAAACTTAAAATATTTTTTACTTTAGAATTTTAAAATATTTGATTATTTTTTAAATGAAAATTTATTAAGTTGTCAAAACTTATTTTTAAAAAAATTATACCATCAAACGGGGGAAATAATACCATTAGGTAAATACATATTTTTCATCTGTAAAATTGGATATATTTTTATATCAAATCTAGAAAAAACAAATGAGTAATGTTAAGAATTATATTGAATATTATATATAAATACTTCATTAAAAACATTAATTAATTGAGTTTATTATTAAAAACACATTTGGCTGTATAAGAACGTTTACATTCTAATAAAATGATTTTTAATATCATTTCTAAATAATTAGTCCAAAAAAACATTTTATAAATATTCTTTAATCATATTTTTATAATTTTATTAGTATAATTAATTAAATCCATTAAAAATCATTGTAAAAATTATAATGTTGAAAAATAATATTAATAGTATATTGTTGTATGATAAGACTCAACCTTGGGTGTAACATAAGTTAAGGATAACAATTTCTATTATGATTAATCAATGAAAATTTTTGAGTTCCAAATTAAAAAATATAATATATTAATTTTATGTTTCCAAATTTATCAATTAATTTAAATTAATTTGAAAAAAATTATTCATCAATATCATTTTATGTTACATCTTACCTCCATGAGAATAATTTTATCCTCAAAATGTTTCTTCATTTTAATGTGTTAATTTTTATCACAATTTATTTATTGAGAAACACATTTAAAAAATGGAATAAATAAAAATACCCTTAATAATGTAATGATGGAAACACAATGGTCACCGGTTGGTATGCATAAAAATCATTCAACATAGGGGCCACACTATTGTAAAATTGAAAGTTGGATTTGGAAGGGATATCAAATTACAATGGAATTTTATAGAGTTTAATATAATGTGGTCAATAGTATGTCAATTAAAACCCCCATCAATCTAAATATTTATTAAAAAAATTTAATCATATTATAAAAAATGATGGATATATGATAAAATTTTGTTTCTGATAACTATTCCCAATATTGAATCAATATATCACGAACTAGTTTGAAAATGTCCCAAATAATCTTGGGTACACTAGTAACATGATAAATGATCCAAATCAAACATGAAATAATGGGAATTATTGATCCCAATGGGTTGGTGACAAGAAAATTTCATCATTCAAATTGAATGTGGGAACAAATTTTCCACCCACAGAGAGGACTTATGATAATAAAATAGTATGCATACAAAATAGATTAATGTGGGATAAGTCTAAATGAAGTCAAATATGTAAGAAACCCATGTATTTTATAAATATACCAAAAATTGAAATAAAAACCCATGTAAAAATGGAATCAAAACTCCAAGAACAATGATAAATATCTAGAACAAACATAATGTGGCTTTTTCCCAATCTCAGACCTCGACTGGGAAAATATTAATAAACATGATGGAACTCCAAGGGTGTGAAGTGAAATGATAGAATATTATCACCAAGGATTCAATAGTAGATTACAATATTTAATTAACCAAATAAATATATTTATATTTTAAATAATTATATTAGTAATATCAATATAATATTTAAATTAATCATTAATACATTTCAAATGATGAAAACATTTTTAATATATTATTCACATTATAATTGATATATTATTTCTAAAAAATTTATTCATAAATCAATTTAAATAAAATATTTTATATAAATTCACAAGATATGAAATACAGTTCAAAATAATGGAATATATTCAATTAAAATATAAACAAGTGGGAAACATATTCATAATAAAAAACAGTACTATAGTTTCAGGCTACAAGAAATTATTCACACTCAATGTGACTCAAAATTTTGTTTATACACACACCTATTTTAGAATGGATAAAAATAATTTATCCTAATCTTATCTAGGATTTGATGTGCTCCATTTATGTTTTGGAACATTTTAAATTGTAAAGCGCTACCCAAATACTAACTAACTACATTTGTCTTCAATATGATGTAGTAGAAAAAATATATGGGAAATTATTTATACGACATCATAAAATAATAATTCATTCCATTATCTATTTTGAATATGCTAATGTTTCTTACAAAACTGAAAACAAAAATTATATAAAAATTAATTCAATTTAAAGAAAAATTCAATGTATATCTATTAAAATCACTTGAAGGAAATTTTTTCCAAATATAACAAGTTGTAAAAAATATCGTCATATAATTGTCACAATTATATATCCATACATAAATTCAATAATTGAAAATAAATAAATTCCATAAATTTTCAAAATTTTAAATGAAAAATTAAAATTTTACTAAATTAAACCAATTTATGAAACACCAAAATATTCAATAGAATGATATTTTCCACCAATATCATGGAAAATTCAATATAAAAACAAAATTCACCAATTATACATAAATTGGTGTTTCCAAAAAAATCCAATTGAATGTAATTTTGTTGAAATAATTATATTTCATTTAAATCAAACAATCTATTTTAAAATTATAAAATTTGGGATAATATAAATTTATCATTATAATGAAACTACCCTCCTTGGAAATGCATGATTGAAAAATGAAAAACCCTAATAAGGGATCACCAATGAAGAATGATGAAAATGGATGTTAGAAATCACCTATAAATCCAACATCTAAATAAATATTACTAAATTATCTAATTAACAGAAAGATATATGAAACCTTGGGTATGAGATATGAGAGAGAGAGATAAAGAAAGAAAATATTTAGATAAAACTAGCATGGGGAGGATCGATCATCATTTAATAATGATTTCTCTATATTGAAGAGGGTTGAGAGGGTGGAAACACCATTCATGGATGCTCTATTGGATGTAAAAATATGATTGTCTGAATTTGGAACATCGTTCACTTAAAAAGTGATTTAGGTGTTTTAATTTTTCTCATTAAATATCATGTATTGACACATATTTAGGTAGGGACACATTGTTATGGAAAACCATGATCCCACATCATGAACCCCATTTAAACAGGATTCATGGTTTCTCCTATGAGGGAACCCAATTTTTCAAACCAAGTACAAATCATGAAATAAATCAATTAATTGGTTTCCATAGTTTTTTTAGATGGGTTCAGGGTTAAGGAAAAACATGATCCAATAATTCACTACCCCAAATCATTCAAAACATCCAATTTTTTCACCCGAAACAATCCTAGTGTAAACCAAACCAATGCATGTTAAAAATATTGGATTACTAATACATAATAATATTATTAGGATATTAAATAGTATCCACAATATAAACATTACATCACCAGAAAATATATTCTGAATTATATATTCCATAAGGATGAGTTCATTACTCTTTCATCAATGCCTATCTATCCGAAGTCACTTGATTATCAAAAACGTGCTGCCATGGAACTCAATCAAAGGTATCATAACACAAGAAATTATTCATTTTAATAATTATCTATCCAACTGGATATTTAGGCACTATTTAATGTGGTCAACCCTCAATGTAATTCTAGACCAGAACATGAAATGGATCAAATAGATAATTTTTTATCTAAGAATAATGGGACACATTAAGTATTGATGACATATATGGAGGATGTTATAACCTAGATGAGAAATTTACAACTTCTGTAACATCTTATACATATTCCTAGGTCATCCATACATACTCATCTTAGCCACAAATAATCATAAGGCTCCAGAATCAAACCCATCACACTAATTTCCAAAGAAGGTTCAAAGTGTAACCCTAGGATCATGAGTGCATGCTCTTTGAGTTGTTCAACCCTAATTCCACATATCTGAGGTATGTACTACATCATGGAGAACTCAACCATTCTTAATGTTACATCCGAAAGGATGTACTCCATTTTGAACATTCTGCTAGAACGTCCTCTAGTTCCCAGCACTAGTGGTCTCACTGTCACAGTTTTGTGCCCGAGGAATGATCAAGGGAAACAAAGTGAAGAGGAACACTCTTAGACACCATATTCAGTTGGGGTAGCCGTGCTCTAGTATGACCCATGATATGTCAGTAGCTCTATTAACAAGTCACTTTCTCTTTAGTCTATCAAGGAAGCACTAATTTATACCTCGGTATAGACTACATCATGTGTAGGGGACCACTCCTTATAACTATGTCCTATAGTCAAGGGAGCTCCAACTCCCATTAAGGACTCATCCCCATCGCTACTCAGAGATGGGAGAGTACTACTCCATATTTGAGGACCCACACCCTTCCCAGTATGGGATTACATCTATGTCATTTTGTTCGATATGGGGAATCGTTCCCCAGTATGTTAGAGGATTACCCATACCAGACTAGTGGACCTACACCCTGTAATGGTAGGGGAGTACCGACTTTACTGTAACAATGTCTAAAGGGAACATGCATCCTGAATCGGCATGGGAGTCCCACTCAATGGCTAGAGGACATGCGCCCTATTAATGTATGAATGTAACCAAATCTGTTATGGAATATGCTATGGGTGACCCGTAACCAAGTAGGACATGGGAGTACTGACAATAGTCTAGAGGGATCTTTATGTGTCATTATCGGGGAATATCGCCTCTGTCATAGCCCTGCATTAGAAGGACTCGCACCATGGGTCGACAGGTACCTACTCCTAACATAGAGGACATACACTCGACCCAGTTGGGGAGTACCTGACTTTATCTGAGTAATGAATGGAGCAACTGTTGCGTAGACCAATAGGGGATTAAAAAATCCAATGAATGAAGATCCTAATCAGAGGAAAACAAACCCATAAAATGATGTGGTAAATCATGTCTCTTCCAATGTAGGGGAGTGAGGAATACTCGTTTGTTGTGTCATCAAGGGAGTAGTCATCCTAACTCTAACCCCAAGATATACCATGGTTCTACTCCCCGGTTATTGGTCCTACATAAACTACCACAATGTCGTTCACATAAGTGACCCGATGGACCCCCATGTTATAAGGGTTCCAACACGATAGGTAGCACCTCAATCAGATGCTCAGTCTGTACGTTATAGGCATTTTAGTATTGAGGGCCCAGTTTGATTCATGCTCAATCCAACCCAAATTTACATATTATTTCGTGAAAAATCAAGTGAATTATCACAAATGGACCTTACCATCCCAAGGATTCAAGTGATATAAACGGTTTTTCTAATGGACGTTTGGTTTAAGATATTAGACCCTTTAAGCATAACAAGGCCAAAAAGGGTCTGGGTTTGGTCTGCCCGGACAAACTGAACTGTAGCAACCCAACCCGATAAAGGTAGACATGACCCTATTAGTCATGATCCAGGTTGACCCGACATGATCTAGGTTGAACTAACCCAATCAGGGTCGTCTCGACCCAATTCAACCCCATTCGGGTAAACAGGACCCCACACGACCTGATACGGGTCGACCTAACCCAACACATTCTCATGCCACGTCCAACACCTGCTCATGCCACCCAAACCACCGGCCATGTTATCCATGTTATCCCACAAGGAGGGTTGTCTTTTCCCCAAAGCACCACACTGGAGCCACGAGACTCCAGTGCCACTACCCGTCAAAGATGCATTTTCCACTGCACATGTGCACCGCCGGAGAGAGCCTCCTCTTGCAGTTTTTGGCCTGGCCTGTGGGCTATATCATCTTTTTCGGGCATGCGATCATAGGCTCATCCATCATCCAGATGAATTCAGGTAGCCCATTTTCAAACCATTTGTGTATAAGGATTACAGGGGATTCAATCTTCAATATAATGGATCCATATCTGCCTTGATGCCAATTTCAATGATCTAATAACATGGAACAAAAATGTGTAGCAGCTCGAGCCTTGTTCATATCGACCCATGCCCCTTTGTGGTAGAGGGTAAAAGTAGGGGAGATTTTTTAGAGTGTAGTTCAATAAAAAATAATTCAATCCGAACATTGAACCCCCAATGATACCCTCTCCCAAAATGAGTGACACGTGAATCAAACCATTTATGGGTTGGATGCCATCCATCATTTTAAAGAGAATAGGGAATGGGTAATATCATTAACAAACCAAACCCCTAGCACTTATGACATCTGTTTCTATATATTTTATCCCCACGTGATTTAATATGTCGATGTTAGATCCATTCTCTGATATTTGAATGGAATCAAAGATGAAGATATCCCACTGGTGTTAATTATTCTTCACTGGGGTAAATGTTTGTTCATGTGTTTCTAGAGAATCCTCCAAATTTTTTATCCATATTTTCCCAGCACATCGAAAAATAAATAAGATCATGTAGAAAATTTCCCATTATGATATGACATTACATTGTTAAATTATTTTAACTAAAAATGAGTTTTGTTGTTACGCGTCATTAAAGCGCAGTTACACAGAGAGTTTAAGAAGAAATTATTGAACCTCATTAATTTGAATTGTAACTACCCTATCACTTACACACATCAACGTCTCCCACCGCATAAATTATGGAAAGAAAATTAAATTATTGTTTTTTAATTTTTTATAATTTTCTCAAAAATTACAAAATTAACTTTTCTGCTCATCCTGTGTCGATCGATGATAATTCATTTTTAAGAGAATATTTTCATTTCGAATCAAATAGTGTTCATAGATTTATTATTTGAGAAATTTTTTAATATATAGAATTTCATGTTCACATGTTTTCTGAATTTAACATAAAAATGATCAAATTCTATTTTGGGCTCTCCGGACCATGGATTCATGTGTTGTCAAATTTCTTTATCTCAAAAAAAAATATAATTTACTTTTTTTAAAAATCCCATCGAATTCCATGATATTACCATGAATATGTCAACATATAGAAAAATGTCATCTAATTTAATTGAATAACTGATGGAGTGTTTTTAAATTAATAAAATTATTATTTGGATAATATAAATAAATCAGGTTATATAAATGATTCCGCTAGGGGTAATAACTCCAAAAAATAAACATTTCATTTTGAATTGATCATCATCTGGTATGTGACAACAAGCCTATAAAAACATCATATTTGATCCCCCAAGTGGATTTGTTTTGGAAATTGAATGAATTTTTAAAACCCAACATGAATTATTTGAGAAAACTATTATAAAAACAAACCTAGTATATATATTTGATTCTATATATTTAAAGGAAGATATTATTTATTAGAGTTTCAATAAAATATTTTTATTAATTATGATGTTTTCCCAATATTGTTATTGTTTCTTATAGAATGTTGTTTGGTGTGGGTTAGTCAATTGAACCTAAAATATTAATATTATTTTTATATGTGTCTAGAAATGAAATAATTCTCATCTTTTGAATCCTAAAATCAAGGGATCCTTTAATGATGAATCACATCATTGAGCTCACATAACAATCTCATAAATGAGTCATACTAAAAAATTTAAAAATAAAATGACGAAAAAATGTTTTATTGAATATGTAATTAGGCCATTCCCACAAAATATTTTCCTTTTCATTAATAAAACATTTTCTAATAATTTTATAATTACTTTATAAATGGTTTTCTCTATCCCTATGAGTCTAGAGACTGAACAAGTCATTTTGGTTCTATATCATTTGTCGATGAATAATATCAACGTTCAAATCTTATTAAGAATATGATGAAACAATATTAAATGAATTATATATTATGGGACAAGTTTTAAACCTTTTTTTCAATAAGTAATATACAATAATTTCTTATTTTTTTACTGATAAGGATGTACATGACTAAAAAATGAAGGTTGATAAATTTTATGGTGCCAATGTTGTTATTCCTAGATTCTTTTACCCTGATTGGCCTGAAGGCTTTATATTATTATTCATATTTTATAATAAACAATTTAATGGTTGATGTTTAACCACTAAATTGAACATAGGCTTCATGACGTTACATGAAACTAATTAGACTATGTAATTCATGTATACTATAACTACATGAAATCCCCCTCCCCCAGCATCAACATAATGACATCAACTATGAACCTTTTCTTGCCTATCTAAGTAGGATTCCTATTCATGCACATGATGGTAACAATAGAAACTTGCATACCATATAATTCTTCCAAATACAATAGTTCTTCTCTGGTGAATGTTCTTTCTCGAAATTCTCTCCATGAGCATGCTCCTTGAATTCTATATTTAGTCTATTAATGGACAATTTTTTATGGCCCAAAAGCATTGAGGTGGCCTAAAGGACTTGGGGATCTCTAAAGTCCTTGAGGTGGCCCGAAATCCATACTAGCTTGATGGCATTGGGTGTTTTGAAGGACTTGAAGGACCCAAAGACCATAATCGTTGCGTGAAATTCAAAACTGTTGAATAGTATGGCTACTACAGTACTACATAATACCCACTACTATACCAAAAATAATACATATACAGTAACTAAAAATATGTATCTACCTAGATCGGATCTCAGGACTCTTGTATTCACATGTTGAGTCCTCACCATGTGGGATGATACTTTAGTGAAAAAAGTGGGAAGCTAACACAGATTCTTATTGGGGGACCGACTAACATCATTGGGTGCACAATATTCCCTAGCAATGAAATGGATTTGAATCTACCTTTTAAATATTCAGATAGTGTTCATGTTAGGCGAGACTTGATCATGTTCATGTTCCATAGAGGGAAAGCAGTACTACACATGGTAATTAATATTCTAACATCCCATGGAAGAAAATTATAGGATTCTAAAAATGACACCCAGTGGGGCCCACAACCAATCCTAAGTGCATGCCATGTTCCCTTTTTATGAAATGTAATATAATTTACCATTTCATAATATGCACAATGTTTGATTCTGGCAGGACTCGGGCCTTCACCAGTTCCAATAGAGGTTGAGGGGTATAACTAGTGGGTACCACTCAGCTAACACCATATGATTGATATTTTTACAAGCGTTTCATGGTATACTTATTATATTATCATACACCTTAAAATGTATGGTTGATTAAAACTTTATTGGCACTAAAAAATGTATCTGAAGTGTCTGATACAGAATGGTCATCAGTGGTAATAAATAAATATATTAATGTTCAATAATTGTGATAATAGAGATTTGAGTTACAAATAAATTCATGGTTTAGATATAAAAATAACAATTTAATTAATGGAAAAAATTTTAAAGTCGTATAGTGATGAATATATCCTTTCCATAATTATTTATGTGTAGAAGAAAAAATAGATTATTTTTGTAAATGGGAATATTAATTGTTTTATGAATATAAAAATTTTTAATTAGGACATGAAATGATTAATTGATAGGAATTAGTAATATAAAAACTTATATATAGATATATATCAACTAAATACACCACTCACCCATGAGTTATAATATAGTAGTACGATATTAAATCCATCCAATGTTAAAATTTGATTGTTAATGAAGGATATATAATATAGAAAATATATATATTTATTGAAAAAGGAAAGAAACATGTTCATATTATTTTTAATAATGGTTAAAAAACATGGTGAATGTTACACATAATATCAACTCTAGAACCAAAAATTTATTATTTTTTTATTGGTCTACCAACTATTTTAAATTTTAATAAATATTAAAGGTTATCCAAATGAATGTACAGTGATAATATTTCATTTTTGTAGTAAAAAAACTAATGAAATGACGATCACATATCAAGTATATGTTTCTTCATCAAATGATGTTTCTTGGAATATGCATCCTCGAAATATTGTTCCTTCAAAACTAGTTTAATTTTTTAGCATATGAATCAATTATATTTCACAGTATAAATCATTAAAAAAATTCAAATGAATAAAAATTATATTTTATATTCAAAATAATAATCATATTTTGTATCAGTGAAATGAAATTTATGAACATATTTTGGATATTGTAACACCCCGATATATTTTGAAATAATTTTTTCAAATTATATTAATATTTTTGATATATTTTATTTCACGCAACTATTCAAATAGTTTATTCTATATTGAAGAACAATTAATTGATTATTATATATGATAAAATATGTTTTTTTCTCCACATGCATCATAATATTTGAAAATCTATACATGAAACACCATGTTTAGCGTAGATTACATGAAATATTGAATATCCTTGATGTATTTCATAACACATAATATTGAGTTTTACCCAAAAATAATAAAATTAATATTATAAACTCATCAAAATAGAGTTTATCAAAATAAAATTCACATTTTCATTCAAAATCTTGAAATTATTTTTCGGTGAATATTAGGGATTTTTCATAAAAATAACTTTTTTATGAGAATTATTAAAATTACTACAATTTAGTTGTAGCAACCTAAGAGATAAAATATATATTTCTGTTAAATTATATTTTAAATTTGTTTTTAAAGTCACAATTGATCAATTGTGGTTATATTAGTCCAATATATGTCATTAGAATAATTTTTTTATTGAAAATGGATATATAAAATTATAGAACTTTTGAAATTTTTTACATTATATACGCACTATCTCGCCACTTCTCCAAGATTATCATTAGACATTATTTTCCCCGATCTATTTATCGAATTTATAATAAGTTACTTACTTGATTTTAGATAGTATTATATTTATGTTCTAATAAGATCATCTAAATTTATGACAAAAAAATTATGAAGACAATAAAAAAATTTCAAAGTGATTAATGTATGATTAAGATTAATTTAGGACTAAACCTTATCCATAATAAACAAAATGAGATTTAAAACTTTACAAATTACATTATCTCCCTATAATAAGACCATATACATTACTAGAAAGATTATAATTTCTTATTATGATATTAGTTTTTGGAATTTCACTATATAAATGGTTAGGTAATGGATAATACAGAAATGGAACTTTCTGTAGCATTAAAATTTATAAAACCATAAGAAAATTAAAAAATTTATATTTTCAGTTATAACATAATTTCTAAAACATAAAAGTGTTGTTTATATCATAAAAATTTGATAATTATATTTATTGGTTATTTATTACTTAATATATTTTCGAAATATCAATGTAGTGATTAATTTAGGTAATAATTAAATAAATAAATAATACTATAAATGTATAAAATAATCTACATTGATTAAAATACTATATGTACAAATTTTTTAATATATATATAATTTCAGACATCCTTAAACATAATTAAATCATTATTTTTAAATTTTAATATTAAAATTAAATTAATAATCTAAAAATTAATATTATTATTATTTTACAATAATTTATATTTTATTATATGATTTAATAGAAATAAAAAAAATATGTTCTGAAAATTTATATTTTATTGTTAATGATTATTAATTATGTTCTATTAATGGATCAATTTACCTTTTATAATTAATATATTGACCCATATATTACAAAAACATTGTTAGCTTACTCTAGGTTTAAGATGTGTTTTGTGAGTCACATGCGCTTGTTTTAAAAATTAATATCGAAATAACATGAGATTTTTATTTTATAAATTTTTTATAATATTTCAAAATTAATTGAAATTATTATTATTTAAAAAATATCACTTTAGTTTAGACTTAATTATTAAATAACATAGGATGGAAAAAATGAGTATTTAATAGACACCAAAATAATTAAATTGTTGAATCATTAATGATAAAAAAAATTATTAAAATGGTTATATTTTTATGTTTTTTAGATTTTATTAGAACATAAATTCAAATTACACTATTTTTTCGTTTTGGAGGAAAAAGAGTTATAATAGATCGCCAATTATTGAATAAATATAGGTATTTATAAGAGTTCCACTCCCCCTCCCAAATAAAATTGCTAGCACTCTACCCCTTTCTCACACCTCTCAAACCAAATCAGACCGCCAAAATTCTATTGAATTACTCTCCCAAAATACCTCCATTAATAATAAAATACATATCAAGGGAATAAATAAATCCATGGAATCTTATTTCCCAAACCAAAAGGAGTTAACTGATTAAGAGGTAACGTCTTCTCTAAAGATCCTTTAATCTATTTTCCTTATACATCCCCTCTAATCTATTTATTTGGTAAATATATCAGAAAACTAGTGTCGTATTTTTAATATAATTTTTTTATTCTATGTTAGACCTAAAAATGGTCACAAAACTATCTAATGGGTAACAAAAAGATTGTTTACATGTATGACGAACTGCCACCTCAATGAATGATGATTGTTCATATTTCATTTACCGCATATCATGGAGGAAATTGTGATAAAATATATATTATATAAATTTAATATATTATTTTAATAATTTCTTTATGATTCCATATTCATATTACAAAAAATTTCATTTTAGATTCCATTTCGTGTTCATGAGATACTATCGTTTAATTAAGTGTGGACTACCGCCCCATTAAATAGACGTGATTCATTCAAACACTACAATGAATGTACTAATGGTGGGATTAATGGTATAATATGATATATATTACATTATCTGGATATTTTTATAATTATATACATATGTATCTCTTTTTGTGGGTGTGTTTATTTTGAATCCATTCTTGCAATACGACAACAAAAAACAGAAATAATGTTCATGTGTACGTACAGATTACCATCTTCACAAACAGTGTATTACATTTGATAATTCATAATTATAATATTTTATAATAGAAGTAGAATTAATATAAGACATATTTATATAATTATTATCATTATATGAATATTTATTTATGATTGAGGACCAATGATATAACAAATTATGAAACCTGAAAAAAACAAACATAATATTACCTCACGTGAAAACATATAATTGAATTTCTAATAAGAGTGTAAGATAATTTCCAAATCAAGACATATATGGTATAAGATATTATATTATTTTTATATAATATTTGTATAATGAATTTATATTACATGTGGTTTGAATGAGTATGAAAAGAGTCAAGACACAAAGTAAGGGTATTCCTTCTCACTTTTTATTTCCATGAGATACATGATTTATTCACAAGTCACTTATTTTTTGAGGTCCATGTATTGTCCATTATTGTATTATAAGACTCATTTAATAAAATTTTTCGATATTATATATCAATTTTATGATCATTCGTTCATGGGGTTTCTGTTTCAAATGTTATTAAATCATTAAAATAGTTTTATCTAAATTTTCAATTTTTGAGACTCAAATTTTGTTATGCACCTAATCCTTTTTCACGCGTATATACTCCTATTTTAATTGTTATAAAATATATATAATTATTTTCAATATATATTATGCTTAATTTAATTTCATATTCCTAAATGGGGAGTATGATTTTATGTTAGGAAGCTATAATAATTTATTGAAACAATATCATTATATTTTGAGATTTTTTATGATGAAGCTTCGATTAATGGAATATCAAGATCAATCCCTTAATAGCACACATGATTTTTTTATCCCCTTGTTATTCAAAATATCCACATGTATTAGTACCATTTTTTCACTAGTTCGTACATAATATAAGGTTAAATGTAAAATTTCACCATTTATCTCTTCAGTTGAAAATCTTTTGTATTAAAAAACCTTATTATTTTAAATGTTTAAGAAATATCTTTTAATGGTTTTTAAAAGAAAAATGATTCGGAAAATTATTTCATAGTTTTTATTTATTTCATTAAATGTTTTCATTGTATTATCAATGAAATGAATATCAAAATAGATTTCTAATTTCATTATATGTTTTCAATGATATTTTCATTGAATTAGTTTTCCTAACGTTTTCATTAATTCTTTTTGTGTTTTATATGTGTGTCTACTGAAAAAGTTTTTAAATTGTTTTGAATGTTGTTTTATATTTTTTCTAGGAAATAGTTTTTCAATTCTATTTCAAGAATTATTTTTCATTTTTCAATGTATTTTTCAAAGAAAATGGTTTAAAAATGGTTTTATTATTTAATAATAGTATTTCAATGACAAAATGATATTTTCCTCAAGATTTGTTTTCAAAATATCATTCTACAGTATATTCTATATAATATATAATAATTTATTGTTAATCAATTCCTTATAAGAATTTATACAAATTTTACATTTATTTAATTTTTTGAATTGTTTATGCTTTGATTGAATAATTATTATGTCACCCATTTTTATTCCACATGTTATATGATTTTCTAAGTAGATTCTTTTAATGAGATATTATTTGGTGAAATTTTTATAAATAATATATCATTATATGGGTTATTATGTGAATTAATGTTAATAATATCCATTTCATTTCTTGTTTAATTATTTAGTGTTTATAATATCCAAATATTTTTATGTGTAATGATATGATTATTTTTTCCAATCTAGTGTCACTTGTATGAATGATTTTATTAGGTGATGTTTAGGACCTATATAACCCTCTAATTAATTGTCTTATGATTGGTATCTCATGATAGTAAATGTTATCTGTGAACCTAATTACATGTTCTCAATTTTATGCAAGGACACTATTTCATGCCCATAAGATTATGTGAGAACCATATTAAATGTTCAAAATTTAATGATTGAACCTAGTTATATGTTCACAATGTAATGCATGTTCCTGGTTGCATGTCCATAAGATTATTCATGAACCTTATTACATGTTAACAATATTTTGATTGAACCTTATATCATTTTCTCAGTGTTATTTGTTGGCCTGGTTTAATGTCCATAAGTTTATGCATGAACCTAATTACATGTTGGCAATGTTTTTAATGAACTTGTTTACATGTTCACAATGTTATGCATGGATATGGTTTCCTTCCCATAAGGTTAGGTTTGAAACAAATTATATGTTAACAAATCGTATGCAAGGAACTGGATACATGTACATATGTTGATGTAGGGGGCTTGATTTTATTTCCCCAACTAAATGAGTGATCCTTTTCTACTAATACAGGTTAACAACATTATAAACCAATGTGCAGCCACAATTCCCATATCTCATTAAAATCTAATTCTTTAATTGTATATTCACTTTATTATATAATGATCTTTGTCTTATGAACTACCAATCATTATTATGATATCTAATCTGCTTATAATAGTCATCAAATGATATGCTCAAGTTTCAAACCCTTTCAATCATATTATGCATATGTATTTAAATTATTTACCCTTACTTGGGATCATAGATCACCCCAATATTATATTTCCCTTACCTAGGTTATGATGAATAGATATTTTTAGAAAAAATGATGGGGGTATCATTACGGGTGATGCTAACGAACCCTCAGCAGGATAGAAAATTTTGGTTTCCATCTTTATAGAGAAATTAAACTATTACTGTCCATGATAATGTATTTTTGAATTGTACTGAAAATTCATCTAAAGTTATTCATTATCCATGTATTTTCATCCTAGGATTCTATTGTTTGTATCAAAGGAATGTTTTTTTTTTCAAACTAAGGAATCTAGAATGAGAAAGGAATAGTGATATCCCTGTGTACATTTATAAATATATGTCTAGAAATTTATATAAGGATAAGTATAACGATGAATTAACATTCAAGAAAATGTATTGTATTTTTTGTAAAGGATAAAGTAATTGGTTACATATAAATACATCCCTTTCTAGATACTACATGTGGATGTGGCTTCAACCAATATGTACATAGGAGTAAAAAACCTAACTTGATGTTCTTAGCTGGACTATAGGAAATCTGGAACATGACAATAGGCCCTGCTTCTCACCTAGTTTGACACTCTGGGTGGCTATGCCTTGGTAATTTTAAAAATATAAAATGAACTATCATAATTTATTTTAATTGAACATAACTTTTAATAACCAAGGATAAAAAAGTATTCATAGAGTAGATATGTGTGGGACAATATTTAGGTACCCTATAAGTAATTTTCCATGATTACATGGTATCCCAATATGATTAATGTTTCTCACACTGTGATTTCTGGTATTATTAAATTAATGGAAATAAATGTAACATGGTTAATATTTATTTTATTAGATGTGTAATTTATGGGAATTATGTGAATTGATTTCCCAATTAGAAATATCAATAAGTGAATTTGGAAGGTTGTATAAATATTGGCAATGTTTCAAAAGAAAATGAGACAAAAAATGACATGTGAAGTGTATGTGTTTCTATTTAATTATTGATTACATTAAAAATAAGAGGAATGATTATATTGAGGTTTAGAAAACATAACAACGATTCATATATCATAAATTAGGAGAAAAATACTGAGGAATAATTTTTTGAATGATGAGTAGTAATTAGTGAATAATGATTTATCATGGATGTATTTATGTTTTGGAATTTATATATTATGACACATGATTCATGAAATATATAAGGTTTCACATTAATTATTTACCTTAAGTATTTAAAAAGACATATTGAATAGAGATGAAGACATAAAAAAGATGACTTTATGCAATGATAATATTTAGATAAGTGGAGGGTTACCATTAATTAATTCCTAATGTTTAGATAATGGTGTTTTGATAATGAAATGATGGATTTGAATAAGTTAATTGGATGTTAAATATTTCCCTAGAACTGAATATTGAAAAATAGTTTTATCACATCAAAGATGAATTAAGTAACTTCTTGGATTTTGTAGATACATCCAGTAATATATAGAATAAAGATGAATGCATGTTTTAAAAATGTATTTATGGAAATTTAGGTTCTTATCATGATTGAATAGAGTATATGATGTGGGTTTTCACATGTTTGGAATGTGACAACAAATAGAAAATCTTTGATATAAATTTCATCAACATTAATTTGATTTCTAGAAATTCTATCCAATTCATTGAATTTTTATCTTTCATAAGGATATAATATTAACAATAATGTAATGTTTCTGTTAAAATTAAAATGAAGTCGGTATGATTATTGTGTTTTTTATAAATTTGAGGATATATGAATATTGTATTTCATATTCCAATATCATTTTGTTGATGATAACTAATGATGAATGAGACTACAAATCAAGGATATTATTATATGTTAGTATAATAGGAACAAAAATTCAACCTTATTTTTTAACAAAAGAGGTGAAGCAGGCCAACAAAAATGGCATCATGAGATTATCTTGAGAACTATCTTGTCTATCTTTTAATGAAATTTATTCTGCACTAGTAAAACAAAAAATGAAAATTGTCATATGCCTTTATTTACAATGAATTAGAATGTCCCTCATGTCATCCTATATTTATGGATTTTTTTCTTAAATCAATCTTGACCATTTTCTCTATCACTCTACATTAGAACAAGATGGTATGATTTCTCTTACATGTATGTGTTTCCATTTACCACCTATCTTCTATTATGTGTCAATCTCATTATGAGTTACATTAGGTAACTTTTATATGTGCAACATTCTCTTTTTATGATAAGTATTAGTATTCATTTTTATGTTGTGGGTTTCAAAGAATTCATCTTTCCTGATTCAACGCTTTGATATCCCTGATGAACATCGAAATAGAAATTTATTCTAAGTGGAATAGAATGTAATACCATGAAAATATATGAAATATTTTCTTCAAATTAATTTAATCATTTTAGATATTTTTCATTTCACGTAACACTAAAATAGTATATTTAATATTAAATATCTATGTTAGGAAAATATTATATACAAAACCACATTATCATGAACTACACTCAAGATAATGTTTTAATTTATCTACCTGAAACACCGTGTTTACCATACATTTTACGCAATATTGACATTCCTCAATTGGTTTCTTAACAAAAAATACAGATTTTTACCCAAAAAATATAATTAATCATTGAAACCAATAAAAATTTAATTTTATAATATATAAATCATATTATAATTGTTAATGTATAAATTATCACTGTAAATTTTTTGGATTTTTCCAATAAACATCATTTTATACTGAATAGTAATATTACCACAATTTACTGTTAAATAATATTTTCATTTAAATAATGTGTTTTTAATAAATTATAATTCTCAATTTTTTTAAAGGAAAATAGATTATTTATGAAATTATTAATATAATGCTGGTCATTGAAATAAATTTATTATTTAAATTATATATAACAACTTATGGAACAATTTATTGCTTTTTCTTTAAAACCTCACTTTCTCAACACATATGTGGCATTGACGATAAACAATGTTTTCCTAGTTTTTATATTTGAATTTTGAAAAAAATGAGACATGATTGTAATTAGAATAGTATTTTTTTATAATTATATAATCTCTATTTTTTTACCAAAAATATTAGTTAATTTGATTTAAATAAATCACAATTATTAAGGTAAGATTAAGCCTAATTAAGGGCTAAAACTGAACCATAAGGACCAAAATAACCTGGAATGTTCTCAAAATAACATTGGAAAATAATAATTTTACTATATAACCTCTTGGATAGAAATTTATTTGTTATTTTGAAATTATCAAATTGTTGTATGTTAAATAAAATTTTATGTAATGAAAATGGAAAAAGAAAACTTTTCTTTCCTTGAAAATTTATAAAACTCTATGATATGTGATTATGATTTCTATATAAATTTGATTTGGATGATAATTGGGTAAATATTATTATAAAAATTTTTCGATAATTGTTTAGATGATTTTTTTACAAAAAATTGAAATGAAACAACAACATAGTGGTTATATAGATAATAATTAACAAATATAAATAATAATAAACATGATAAAAGTCAAATGAATTGATTGAATCATTATATTTATGTATTTTGAAAAAATTATATATAATTTTATAGATATGTCAATTTAATTCAAATATTATTTTGATAACTGAAAAATAAAATTAGATAGATAATGTAATAATTGAATGTATTGTTATTTTACAATAAATGTTATTTTATTAAATGATTTATAATTAATAATAAAATTATGTTATGAATAGTGATTTTTAGGGTTTTAAACCATTAAATATGTTATATATATAGACCAATTGATCTTTTATAATTATTATATTTACCCATATATTGTAAAAACTATGTTAGCATGCTTTGGGTTTATGCATTGTTTTGCACATCAAAAATGCTAGTACTAAAAGTTAATTTCCAAATAAATAAGACAGTTTTTTTAAAAAACAAATAAGTAACACATTTGTAATTATATTTTACTCTATTATATAATAAATGTAACATTATTTTTGTCTCAATGGGAAACATAATTAGGTTAGAAAACTAGTTGCGTAAATATAAACAAAAATAAATAAAAATGGGGAATCAAAGATGTTAATTAGACAAATTATAAAAATTAACATATTAATGTGTGTTTTATATTTGGATCAACCATACAATATAATTAATCGATAAGTTTTCATTTTTTAGGTACATAGGAAAATTTATACCTCCCATTATTGAATACCTTTTGATGTTTACAAGAGTGAAACTCCCCCTCCATAATAAGAAGGGAAGCACTCTACCCACTCGTCACTCCTCTCAAGACACAATGGATCATCCAAAATATATCCCAATAATCTTATGAAATAACCCACATAATTATATAATCATTCCAATGGGTAGAATATAATTTAAGGAATTATTTTAGCACAATACCAAAAGAGTTACCCAATTATGTGGTAACATATTTTCTCAAGATCATTTCTTTTGGTGGTCTTTCTCTACGTCTCCACTATTTTTTTCAAGAATGTGTAAAAATAATAATATCATTATAATATTTACTTGTACTTATTTTAATGGTTTTACCTACATATTCACACAGCTCCATATAATGTTTAATGATCATACTATTTGTGTGTACGTTGAACTATCACATCAGAAAACAATGATTGTTTGTATTTTATTTACCACCATTAAATGTGGATATTATTACCAAGAATGTAATTTTTATATGCCATATATTATATTTATTTTTTTCTAACAATATTTATTATATTTAAATCAAATATATATTTTACTTTCCATATTGTGTAAATATGATAATAGTGATTGAGAAATTGTGGACTACCACCCCCTCAAAGCGAAGTGATTCATTCACAAATTACATGCAATGTATTAATCATTGGTTTAGTGAACATATATGATATATATTATATAATAATTATATTTTAATAAATATATATACATATATAAACATATATTGATTAAACTTTTTTTAATATGACAGTGAGAAATGGAAACAATGTTCCTGCAGACATATGGATTTACTATCTCCATGAATAGTGTCTTCAATTTCGTGTATATATATATATATAATATAATAAAACTAATATTTTGATTATTAATGAAATATATTTCATGATTAATATTACAGAAATAATTATATTGGTGTAAAGACAATTGAAATAAAAAATTAAGGCACATTAAATGAATAATTGAAAATATTACCGTTAGTGAACCCTTAAAATAAGTTTTTTAAAAAGTAGATAATATATGGTAACTATAAAAAAATATGGTATTAAATATATATTATGTTTCTCTAGAATATGTATAATAAATTTATATTACAATAGTGTTGAATTAGTATTATGAGAGTCAAGGCGAATGGTAATAAAAATTCATTTATCATTATTTTTCTCTAATAACCATTCTTTATTCACCCTCACTTATTTTATGTGCTATATTTACTGCCCATATCTGTATAATATATAAATATTACATAATATTATGGGTATTTAAATATATATTTGATGATATTTTATTCATTTTATTGATATTTCAAATGTTATCAAATCAGTAAAATAGTTCTGTCTCAGTTTTCCTTCGTTGAGGCTCATGATTTTTTCCATCTAAATTATTTTCAATGTGTATATACAGGCATTATACATGATATAACATTAATATAATTCATTTCGTGATATTTTATTCTTAGTCAAATAATATATTATTAAACATATGGTATGGTCCAATGTTACCATGTTATAAGTGTTTAATAAAACAATCTCACCACTTTTTGAGATTTTTTACGCTTAAGAAAGGATTAACGGAATACCATTATCCATCAACCAAAATAACTAATGTGTTTTTTTCCTATTTTTATTTGATATTTATTCATGTATGAGTAATATTTTCCTAATATTTTCAACTTAATATAATGTTATATGTGAAATTGTACCATCTCTCTCTTTGACCATATATATATTGTATTCAATAAACAACATATTAAAAAAATATATATTTTCAAAATATATATGGTGCTAATTTTTATGGTGATTGTTATTTTATCATTTTTTGGTTTTACAAAATATCATTATATGTTTTCCATGAATTATTAACAAAATGGTTTTCAAAAAATTGTAATTATTTATATATATATTTTCAGATTTATTTTCAATGAAATAGTTCTCAAATCATTTTGAATCATTATTTAAAATTTCATATAGTGTTTTTTTTGAAAAATTATTTCATATTTTTTTGAATTTTTTATTTGTATTTAATGGAAAATATTTTCAAATGGATTCCATAATTCATTCTATGATTTTGAATTATTTTCAATGAAAATGGATATCATAATGGTTTATTATTTTAAAAATATATTACAATGTAGAATGGATGTTTTCCTTAAGAAATGTTTTTAAAATATAATTAAAAGATAAATTTCATCTAATTCTTAAAATATTTATATTAATAAATACGTTGTAGGAAAATATATAACTGTTAAATTAATACCCTTCCATGGATAGTTAATAATCAATTGAATGGATCTTATGTCATCCATATCTATTACATGGTTTATATTGTTTTGAAACCAACTTATTTTAGTGGGATATTATTTGATGAAATGATTATGAAACCGATCTCTTTCCCAAAGGTTATTATGTGAGGATATGTTACTAAAATTTATTTCATTTCATGTGTTGGGATTTTATGTTTATAAAACACATATCATTTCAGGGTAATGATTGGGTAATGATTTATAATACAGTGGAACTTTTATAAATGATTTTATAATAAGATGGGTGGGACCTACACAGCCCTCCAATGAATTGTGTAATGATGGATGGAACATGAGTATAAATGTTTTGTACGAACCTGATTTAATGTCCACAATAGTATCGATGGACCTAGTCGCATATCTATATGTTTACGCATGAACATGATTACATATTAACAATATTATGAGTGAACCATATTTCATGTTCAAAATGATATTCACTAACCTAGTTTAATATCTATACGTTAATGCATCTATATTATTACATGATCACAATGTTATAATTGAACCTAATTACAAGTAAAAAAATTAATGAATGAACCTGGTTTAATGCACAAAAGGTTTTGTGAGAACATAATTACACATTCAAAATGATATTCATAGACCATGTTTCATGTCTATAAGTTTATGAATTAACATAATTACACATTATTAATTTTAATAATTTCACTGTTTTCATGTCCATAATTTGATTTCGGGCCTGATTTCTAGTCTTGATCATAAAGAGTGAATCTGTTTTTACTATTACAATTTTATAAAGTTATAAATCAAAGTGCATACAAAAATCCCATGTTTTAATATTATTTCATTCTTTCGTGGATTATACTCATAATTCTATTATGATATATGTCTTATGAACCTCTAATAATTATTATGATCTATATAATGCATAGTATGATCTTCATATGTTATTATCATGTTCCTTACCGTTTTTTCATCTTAAGTGCATTTATTTAATTTACCATCAATGGTCATTTGATCTCAACTCGTTCTTATGTTCCTTTTCCATGTTTATGAATAATGGTTTTTGGTATAATTTTTATATATAGATATATTCATGGGAGGTGAAAACGATCTTTCACCATGATAGAATATTTCCTTCCCATAATATTATATAACACTAAACTATTATAGTTCTCAGCCATTTATTTTTATAATGTACCACATATTCATCTATAATGATTTAATATACATCTATTTAAAGCCTGTGTTTCTATAGAATTAACATCCATTATATGGTTATTACATATAATTCAACATTTTTTCCTCAGATCATTGGGCATAAAATCATAATAAATGATATTCGAATAATATAGTATTATTTATTCCTTTTTGGAAGAGATTCACTATCTTATAATGAAAAATGAATCTTAGATATCAATGGAATTCATACATGACAATAAACATAATTACTAGAATATATATACGGCATTCCAAATTGTTTTTTGGTAGTTGAAGAATATTCTCCATGGGAATCCTTATCATGGATTTATTCATAACGTGAGTTATTATTGAGTGAAATTATTCTATTTGTTTAGAATAATGTTTGATCGATGACACATTGCATCGATAAGTAGGAACTGACTATGATAACCAAAAGGATCGGGTATCCTCTACCCGATATTAATTATTTATTGGATATCCACATTGTGAAAATACATTTCCATGATTTACCATGTTTCAGGATATAATGAATATTTATAAAAAACTGGATATAGTGAAAAAAGAATATAATTTATTCAAAATACAAGTATATAATGATTTATTTTTATCAAACTATTTCCCTATCCATCCTTAGGGATACAATAATTATATTATTTGAATATAATATTTTTTAGTCTATCATAGAATATATATTTGATATAATGACATATCCAATCAAAGATGAATCTAATGAATATCACATTATAATTTTGATCAAGGGCCAAATGATGTATAAATTTTTCGAAAATTTAAATATATTTTTTATTGGCATGGAATGGATTTCATTTTTGGGTCATATAATCTCAATAAAGGGTATATCTATGACCCAAAAATGATTTATGATGTTAAACATTTTACATGTCCAACAACTATGACTGAGAACAAGAAATTACTTTTTTAGGCTAGGTATTATCGATGGATTTTTGATAAGTTCAGTTAACTATCTAATAAACGCACGATATAAATTAATAAGGGTTCTAGTTACCATAGTTTAGATGAATGTGAGTAAAAATTGTAAGGAAAAAATATAAAATTATAAATTCCATATGTGCATACATTACTCAATGGTGGATGAGGGTTCATATTCAAAAGTGATTCATCAATGAAAGGAAAAAATGATATTTTCTCATATATAATGAAATGGTTTCATATTATGACACTAAAAAATTGATGTTACATGAGTAATTTACTAAAATCATTATTTGGGTTTGTTTTTGGTAATATTTTAAATGATTATATGGTCTAATTATCTTTTTATAGTATAATTTGATGCATAAATTGATAATAGCAGTTTATATCACATAGTTAATTAGGAAGAGTTAAATATTCACCATAAAAGATAGATGATGAAGACTAAAAATATGATTAATTATTACATTATCATCTTATGAGAGCCCAAATAGTGGATGATGCTTTATGTTGAAGGATCATGATAACTTATCTATTATGAGAATCCATATTGATATAATATTTGGGGATTTGAAAAAATTAGATATATAAATCATTATTGATGTATTAAAATATAATACATCATAATGGATTTCTTTATTATCAATTCAATAGTTTTTTTTAAAGACACTTATGAAAGATGTAATGATATAGAACAATTTGAGAATTGTTACAAATATTACCAATGATAATGAAGGAATAATAAGGTATATGAACTCTGTATGTGTTATATCTATAACACATTTTTTATGAATCCATTAATAGATTCTTATTGTATATAATTCTCAAAAAATATATAATTACAATGATATATAGTGCATTTAATGAGTATTTCAGGTTGATTACATGAAGATACGTATCGCGGATTATGTAACTAGGTTCATAGGATAATAGTAAATTAAGGATGATAGAAAATTATATAATGTAACTTTACAACAATTACATACACCACATTGAAAATTGAAAAAATTATATAGTATTTGGTTGTCAGACTACGCAAAAAAAATAAAAGTGAATAATTATATATGGGTTTTAGTTTATAAATTTTAAAGTAATCTCAATTCATCAATTCCATATATTAATTATTCCAATATCTTCATTATATTATCTGAAGAACTTTGTATAATGATATTAAATCATTTTAAATTAATATTTATATCATATAAAAATACATGCATGGGGATCGTAATGGATTATTTCCTATTTATTATGGGAAACAAAAAATATCATTTCAGAAAATATCTTCATCAGCTCCTATGAATTTCTTCACAATAAGATCCCTTTTAAAATAACACGGTTAACATCTTTCGACATATCATGTGGGGAGGAAACATAATAAAAGGGTGATCTCATATTCTCAGTAAGGGTAAACACATAATATATAAATTTTAAATTTTATGAATCAATAAGATAATAAATATGGTATTGTGATCAGGATAATAAAAGAAAAATTATATTCCAACCCAATTTTGAAATATAAGAAAGAGTTATGACATATTATATTAATGAAAAAGATGAGAATAAAACATCATAATAACCCATTCACGAACCATATGATCATATAATAAATGACTATTACATACCCATTGTATAGAAGACAATTTTACATTTCATGGATAGCTGTAATCCCACTTGGATCAAGCCTTTTCACCTATTTATCCTAAATAATCAAGCACATCAACTTGTTTTTGATTACATATCAAGAGAATCAATTAGTTTACATTAATATTCTCCTTAGATATAATTCATAACCCAATTTATTGGTTAAATATATAGGTCAAAAACATAAAAAAAAGAAAACTATACTTATGTGTGTTACATTATAATAAATACTTGATTAAATGAGAACCCATGTACATAAATGATTTTCATAAAAATCATTCAATTATACATAACCGAGGAAAATAATTGGATTTCATAAATATTATTCCATCATAAAAATACAACATTGAAATTAAAATTAATAATGAAAACATTGGTTCATATCCCTAGTAATGCATATGCAATATCACAATATTTCTTTTTATTCATAAAAATGTGTTTTGATTGATTATATGAAATTACTCTTCAGAAAAATATCAATTTCATTAAGAAATCATTTCTGTATATTTAAATAATGTTTTAAAAGAAAACATATAATTTGAAAATTGACTTATAATAGTTTAGGGGGAGGATAAATCCATTAAATCTTTATAAAAGTGGAAAATTCCTTTCATGATGCATATATAAAAAATCATTCACTCTTACTTTTTTCCCAAAAAAGTCTCAATGTACATAGTTTGGAAAACAAAAATAATTACGTTAAATCAATTTCCCAAAAAAAATAACATGGGTAAAAATATTTTCTATCATTCATAGTATTTTTACAATTTTTTGAATATATTGTTTAGATAAATGGATCAGTAAATAAATATTCTCTAACAAGGACATTCAATGAAACAACCCCAAATATTGATCAAATTGTTTTGTGAATACTCATAACATTATAATCCATAGAATAATATTCTCATATAATGAAATAAAATTATATGTGTATGAAAATACATAAATATTATGTATATGAATCTTTAAATATATTTATGTGTATTATGTACATCATGTATAACAAAAAATTAGTGTATATGGAATCTGCCTCAGAAAAATAAAAGTGAGACATAAATCACATAAATCAAGTGTCATATTTCCATATTTTCATTAAAACATAATTTATAAAAAGTATGGATTTGTTTTAAATATACTTCATAACCATATATTAGTAATACAATGTACTATATGTTAATAAAATCTGATCACGTGCATATTAATTATTAATAACATTGTTTTAGTTGATATCTATTTATTTTAGAATGATTCATTCAATTTAGAAGTCCACATCCTTATACATTGATCCAATTCCCATAAATTATAGATTTATTATTCTGTTGTATATATCATACACATCTAATAAATTAATATTTATTTCCAACAATTTGATATATCTATATGAAAAAGGAATCACATCGCATTATATATATGTTAACAAATACGTAAAATCATGGGACATTATGATTTGAAATTTTTTAAAATTATGTTACATTATTTATGTAATATTAATCCCTGATATTTAATTGTTCATGGTTTGGGATTTGTTTGGGGTTGTTCCAGGATGGAAATCTTAGAATTACGAAATTTTGGGGAAGTGAGCAGTCTGTTCATGTCCGGTCAAAATTTTTCAAACTATTCACCCTGATATTAGAAAATTGATGTTTAGGACTGAGATCTCTTCACATCTTGCACATAGAAACTCAAGTCATTTATCACTTATTAGAAAATGTTCCACCCATTTATAATAGGCGAATATACTGATCATATTTTTACCAAACAATATGTTGTTTCTTTGGAAATTGTGTGTATATTTAATTAAGAGATTCTAAATTATATAATAGAATTCATGAACAATTGTTTTAGGTCCCAGACTAAAATCCACCACCCAAACTCAACTTTCACTTTCATGGATCGCTTATTAAGTTTTTTTGATCCCTAGATTCCTCTCATGTGTGATCTGAAGATAGGAAACCGTCTTTTAATCACCTTCTGGTTATTTTTCTCATCCAGTTCGCTATGTTCCACAATAAAAATTCTTCATATTAGGGGTAAGTGGATCTCCTTATTGAGGTTTGTATCTAATACCCTATGTTTTGTGTTAATAAAATTTGATATGATACTTGATTATGAGATTTAATTTTTTTCATTCAGGGTTGATGAATCTCATCTAGGGTAATGGGGACAGAGATCTGTTGAGCCTGAGGTATGTGGTTCTGTTATTATGCCCAAATTTTATTAACCCTAATGGATTATTTAAAATATTAATTGATTGATTTTATAATGAAATTGTTTTGATTTTTATATTATGCCAATTGTTTTTGGAGAATCCAAATTTTAGTGAATTTGGGTGTTGTCCAAAAACAGGTTTTTTTCAATAAACCAAAAAACACAAAATTCCATTGAATTGTAGAGTGACTATGGAAATTTTGATAATTTAAATTGTTAAATTTAAATTTTGGTTTTGATATAAATTTAATCAATTGAATTATGTAATTTTATTAAATAAAATTATTTTATAGAATGAATTGGGAGAAAACCAAATTATGGTGATTTTCGAGTTTGTGATATAGTTGATGGATTTTTTTTAAATATTAAATTATTGAATTTAATTGTTAAATGAATATTTATATTTCTAATTATTGATTCAAATACATGTTTATCAAAAATGGCTTCTAAATGGTTTTGTTTTGAAACACATCGGTTTTATCTTTGTGAAAAGGAATGTTTTTTATTTAAAACATTTATGTGTTTTAGAGAAAAAAAATTAAATATTTTAATTATAGTATGGGGTTTAGTTCTATATTATGAATTAGTAAATTAACTTTCCCATAGTTTATTTTTACTTGTGGGTGTATAATATATATGTAGTTAGTGTGTTATTTTGGCTGAATCATTAAACATACAAATTTCTAGAACATTATAATAATTCATCCTCGTTCCATATGCCATAGTGATGAGTACCATTTTCTTAGTCCTATAGGGGAGTATTTACATAAATGTTTTTTATTTTTGTTTGATCATTATATATCAGAAAAATAATACCTATTTTCTAAATTACCATTTTTCTCATTTTTTTATTGGAATTGTATATCCCACTATTGAAAAATGTTTTACATGCCTTGATAATTTATAAAAATTATTTTAAAACTGTATTTCAACAATTTGTGTGAAAATTTTTATTTAGGTAACGTATCGTTGATTTAATGATAAATTCCAACATTTCAAAATGTTTCCATCCATTGAAATGTGAGACATTAATTTATAATCTATTTTCATATTTTAAATTTTAAAACATGATTTTTTTAAAATTTATTTTTTAAATGAAAAAAAGTATGTTTAAAAATTTAATGAATTTAATTAGCTAATATGAAATTTTAATATTTAATGGAATCTTTGGTAAAATCCTTCTTGGATATGTCTCACGCTATAAACGATCCTTCGAGAGTTTGTATTTTATCTTTTTCTAGGTTTGAGCTAGGTGAAAATATCTCAAATAGGTGAATCTAGCTACTGAACCATAGACTTTGTGACATGCATCTGAGTTTGGAAATGAATTTTTTCCAATTTTTTTTCATGGGATGTAGTAATTTTGACCTTTTCTACCTTGTTGACTTCTTGTACATTTTTCTAGTGGTGTTTTTTTGGACTTGAATAATGCAATGTTTTTTAACTTCTACATTGTGAGTGGATTTTTCCCCACTATTAATTTTTACAATTCCTTGTGCTAGTCCATGAACCATGGTGATCGATAACACCATATATGATATATTAGGACTAGATTAGTGGTTGATTTACTAGTGTTCTTGGGCTGGTTTCTGAAAAATTGGTATCAAATAGTGGTCGATCATTTTTCTTGAAATGAATATTAAATTTTTTGAAATCTTTTAGGATATTAAGAGATAGTTTCAACTGTGTACTATTCCAGCACTCACCACAATGGAACATAAATTTCTAGGGGTTATTAGGTAAATACTAGTATGGACTAGTTCAATTTTTACAAGTTTTTATTTTAATTTGTTGGGATCCCAATACAAGTGCTCTATCTATTGGGACTATTTTTCTATCATGCTATGTATGAGTGTTAATTAAATTGCAGAAATCATGAACTTTGTACATTCCATGGGACAACCACCACTACTAGTTCACATTCATGCATCATCTATTAAAAATTATAATGATTTTCAAAAATCTATTTTTGATGAATTTTTTCACCACAAAATAGAAACATTTAATATCTCCAATGATCATCATGAGGATGATGAGTTATTGGGTAGCATGGAATACTTTTTTTTATTTTTTTACACACATGATGAAAAACATTTGATGTGTACCACCATTATGGTGAAACACCCATCAAGAAGTTGGTGGGATAGTATGGTCATGGAGAAGAAATATGGGATCATAGAGTGGAAGGACATTAAGGTTCGTTTCACCGAACATCTATATAAGGATTCAGTAATTTTTTCCATGTCTATAGATTTTTTCAGACATGAGAAGGCTGAAAGGACCGTGATAGAGTATTAAAATAATTTTTATAATATTGTGTACTTAATAAAAGAGATGGTATCACATTTTAGGTAGAAGGCCCAAATTATTGGGTTTGTACTTCATCAAGATATGTGTTATAATGTTTTCTTGGTAATAAATCCCTATATACTATTGTTTTATGATAAATCACATATGGTTGAGTTGGACCTTGATGGATTGTCAGGATTTTAGGGAAATTGTTTTTCTCCGGATTGGTCTGTGATTCCATCAATTGAAAAAATATGCATGATGATTCCTATAGAATTTATCGGTAAAACAATCATTATATAACTCATGTTGTTCCTATATGTTGTACGAAATATTTATACCAATGTTGAACGGTAGGACATTCAAATGGGGACTTTACTAAGACACACAATAACTACATCTCATATGGACGTTGATGGCACATTCAATGATTCTTACATAATTATATTCCACTATGTGTAATGTAATAGTATCATCATCTCCTCCTATAACTGTGGGGAAGTAATATGCTTCATGTACATAAGTCTTCCAACCAGAGGCATCGGTAATGATGGATGTTCACATATAAGAAGAGCCTCCAAAAGAAGAATATATTAGTCTAGTGACTATGAGGGGTATAATTACTATAACTTCATCTCTAATGACTAGTCTATTTGATATTGGTTCATCTCATTCATTCATTTCTATGTGTTTTGTATACCTGATTAATCTCCATATTGATATATTATCTTGTGAAATAGATATTACAAGACACATTAGTATGGAAATATATTTGGGTCCTCATAGTCCCTCTTGTGATTCTATCTATTAGATGTTCAGAAATATCGGATTTTTTTTTCAGCATGAAACCTATCAACACCATTTTTAGAATACAATGGATCATTGTAAATAAATCCTGAATTTATTATTATCGGTGACTGTAATACATTACATCACATAGTGATGTGTCTTATGTTATTCCAATAGAATGTGACCAATGGTAGATCAAGGGTGGTACTTTGTATGAAGTGTTTGGTAATGTACTTTCTATTCATCCATTTTATTATTTGATAGAATATTTCAGAAGTGATCTCCCACTAGCTGTCACCGAGTTTACCAGGTATTTTAATTCGAATGCATTGGTTTTCGACCAGTGAGATGTTATTTTTTTCCCTTTACTTATTACAATGTACTCAACCAATTTTGATTCCATCTTACCACATGGCACCACATGAACATAAAGAACTTAATTATCAGATGGATATTCATCTTAAAAAAGGATTCAGATTCCCAAGAATATATACATGGGTTTCACTTGTAATATATTCTAAAAATAATGATTGTTTTCTTCAAATATGTTTTTATTATAGAAAGTTCAATAAAGTTACCATAATGAAAAAATTTAATTTTATGTTAATTGATGATCTGGTTCATTATTTGAAAGAGTAAAAGTGTTTCTTGAAGATTTATCTCTACTATGTTTATCATTAGTAGATAATAACAAAATCTAACATTTATAGAACCACTATTTTGAGGAAATGTATGTCAATATGAGTACCTTTTTATTATATTTGGTCTAACCAAGACCTTTAATTTTTCATTTCACTAATAAATAAGATTTTCTATTAGTATCTAGATAATTGCATGGTTGTCATTTTGTCTGAAATCCTCTTTTACTATATTTATGAGGAAGATCATGTGTGTCATTCGAGAATAATTCTGAGATTGGTAATAAATCACTAAAATTATTCCATTTTTTTGAAATGATAGATCAATATTCAATATGTAATTTTTTTGGAAAAGTGTGGTCAAAACAAGATATTTTAGTTCATACTAAGAAGGTTATGACTGTTATGAATTGGGAGCAACCATAAAATGTATATGAGATTTGGAACCCTTGTAATTTAATGGATATAATCTATATATTGTTATGTACTTTTTGAAGTGGCCTTATTTGATGACTTATCTTACTTATAATGGAGTAATATTTTATTGGAAGATAAATTTTTTCAATATTTTGATGGGTTAAAACTTCTTTTTACGACCGTGTTGGTGTTGGATATTCTAGAGGCTGAGTAGGGCTATCTGGTCATATGTGATGCATTGTGCTACATTTTGGGGTGTGTTCATATGAATTGTATCTGTGTAGTTTCCTATGGATATAATCCTCTTGGGACACATGATAATAATTATCTGACTGACAACCATGAACATGTATCTTTGATGCAAACATTTATGATTTGGATGAATTACCTTATTGGTGAAAGGTTTTCCATGTCTTAATATCAAAAATTAATGATCTAAATATTGCATCAAAAATATTGAATTCTCTTCAAGAGGCATAGGGTGTAATAAATTCAATATCTTGATATTGACATTGCCTATACACTTGGGAAATAGAACCACATTGCAGATGCATTGAGAATGAATATTTCAACCCAATAAATGAAGGCATATTTAGAAGAGTAGATCATGATGGATCTATTTTTGTAGTTTCATATTAGAGTTCAATATAAAGGGTTGAATTTTATTTGGATAGTGTGTAGTTTATTTATAATCTTCTCTAGTTGATCCTATACAAACAACTGTTTGACAATGTGTTCTGTAGAATTTAAGACTCACTATATGGGGGGAAGACAGTTTTCAAATGGTCATTTTCTAATAAAGGAATCCAATGCTGTCGAACGGTTTTTTTACCATCATCGGTAATGAATCATATGATGGGGTATTGTCATAATTCCAATGTGGGTTTTTCTCTAAAGAACCAAAAAGATGTTCTATGACATAATGACGCAGTTCTGGTGGTGAGGTATGATACATAGAATTTTTCGGTGTGTTTCTAAGTATGTTATATGAGAGAAGGCTAAGGACAAGCTCACGAAACATTCTGGTTTGATTTAGCAACTTTTAGTCCCAACATGTAAGTGGGATGATATTTTTACGGACTTTTGGTAGGGTATCAATATACCCATATAGAGAATAATTTGATATGTGTTTTGATTGAATTGATGGTGAAATAAGGTCACTTTTCCCCATTCTTGATTCATCTAATGATGTGGAGATGTGAAATCACTATGTGAAAGTGATTGTACATTTACATGGTTTCCCAACTGATATAGTCTTTAATAGTTATATTTGGTTCACTCCTCTATATTTTGGGGTCCTCGTGGAGGCAATTGGATCTTAAATATATTTTAGTACAACATAACATCCATATTCTGATGGCTATATAGAGAAAGCTACCATTTTTTAGTATATTATACATGATTGTGTTCTAGACATCGATGGATCATGATATGATATTTGGGGTATGATCATATTTCTTATAATAATAATAACATTTCCACAATTCGAATGGATCATTTTGAGGCCTTGTATGGTCGACCTTGTTAGTCTTCATTGTGTTAGTCACATATTACTGAGAGTAACATAGTTAGATCTTTCTTGGTCCAAGAGATGGAAACAATTATTCAATTTACTATTTACATAATTTTATTGTTGTAGATCTAACATAATTCAAATTCTTATAATCAACATAAAAAATCGGTTTTATTAATGTGTAATAACCCATATCATCTTTTTATGATATATTTTATTTTTTCTACTATTTTTAATGAAAATAATTATTTCAAAAAAAATTTGAAGTAAACTATGTGTACTTTATGAGTACATGTCATGTACTCTGTTAACGTGGCCTGCTGTGTGTGGGTTGTGTGGTGTCCATGCACATGATTATGTGTGGTTACCTGGAGACTACCTAATGCGGGGTCTAGTAAAGGCATGTACATGTCATTTTCTTGTGAAGTACATGCACTGCACTTTCTTTTTTTCATTAAACACACTGAGGTTGCGTCTGACGGACAAAAGTCCTTATTCTTGGCTGGGTACATTTTAGAGCTCTTATATGACCATGATCTTTCCCCGAACCTACGATCGAGCATCTAATCTCCGATTTTACCACTATTGAATGCGTTGGGATTGCCTCGGTATGCTCATCATTCTTTAAGCACTTCATTTCCAGATTCTTCATCTTTCAACAGTTATCATTCGTTCGAAATTTTAGAAGGTTTTGTAGATATATGGTGTTCATGAAAGATTCAAGGCTACAGGTTCACATACCAAAATCTCCCAACACTGAGGTAGGTTTTTTGTTCCGTTCCGTTTATTATCTTTGAGGGATATGTCCAAATTTGTCTAATACCATTGAACAGGGTATTGCATGTTTACTATTTTATCCCTATTTTTTCTTGCTAGGATTATATGGTTGATTATAGGTTAATTGAATGTGAATAGATTTAGTTGCAGTGAATTGGATGTGTATCCCATTTATGTATTGTGTATGACAGTTTGGTTATGAATAAAATGTTAAGATACCTTGCATGTTCCCCATACCTATTGTTGTAGGATGGAGTGTCTGTATTTTTCTCACATGCTGTTATGTTTTTGACTGTTTTCCCAGTAGTTGATATAGTTTACAATGAGTGACAAACATTGATGTACATTTTGACTTACATAGGGTAATTGGAACCAGTTTTAGTAGATAGTGGGTAGAATGGGTACAAGGGCTTCCCTATTTTTTATGTTTTAATGTTACGATGCAAGTCAATAGGGGGAAATGAAGTAAGTTCTTCCTCAATGTGTCTGTAGTATCTTGACTTGGGAAATAGGTGGAATGGGACGTATGTGAATCACTAGAGTGCCTTCAGTTTTTTATATGTGACTATAAAAGGATTTTAGGGTTAGTTCTTCCTCAGAGAGCCTATACATAAGCTGAACCTAAGGGGTTAGACTGTGTGTAGTTTCCAGAGGGTTTTTGTACTTATATGGTTGAACACGAGGGGTTATGTTGTAAGTACTACACAGAGTGTTACTATTGTTCTTATCTATTTGATTTTTTAGTTTGGATGATCTAGAGGGATTAGGCTTTGTGTAATCCCAGAGAGTTACCATATTTTATTAGCTACATATGTGATATGTGGAATAGAATTCTTTTAAACTGTGGAATAGTTACTGCCGAGTACATCCTTGTTTACAGATTTCATTACTTATTAGCTTCTATTTATTCAATATCTATAAGGAATAGATATCATGATGGTTTCCTACTATGATTTAGTATCACACCATGTTTGGGTCATTCTTTTGGGCCCATACAGATTATATTGTTGCAGGTATAGATATCGGCAAGTGCCATTCAACTTCTGGTACATGACTGCTTTGGAGCAGCAGAGCACGGGACCAAGCTATGGCTTGTGATGCTGAGGAGTTTTTTACTTATTTTTTTGTACTTTGAATTTTTATTGTAATAATTTTTGTGACTTGTTTTTTTCTCCTAGACATATGTATCATTCATCATCTTATATATATGCTCAGGTTGTTATCACTTCTAGTATTATTCTGTTTACTTTTGTTGTGGTAGTATTGCTACTTCTACCGATGATATTGATTTACTTCTATTGTGTTACACTTCCAATGATGGTATATTCTCCCCAATAACACATCTAAGGAACTCGCTGCTAGTGGGTAGCATCTAGTGTTTGGGGAAATGTGCTTGAGGCTATGTGACTAATAAGGTACGAGGAACCTCTTGGTGGATTCCGGAACAAGGATATTACAATGTGGTATCATAGAATTATTTATTTTTGACATACTTTTTGGAGACTATAGTTAGGGATTGGATGGAATAGGTACTTGGTAATAAGTTGTTCCATGGAGTTGCCAACACATGTACATGGATGTTCCAATTTACCTCGTTATTGATGTATTTATGGTTTTTCAATTTTACAGTTGATTTGATTTCCATGTTGGGTGATTCACATGTTTTTTGTTGTTATTGTGGATATTATTGAGGTTCGATTTCTATTTCAAACCGATTAGATTAGTGTATTCCATCTCATGCATCATATAGCGACTTGATATAAATCACATGTCTTGTATTCCTACTAGACCATTTAGGGTGAATTAGTAATTTCATGTATTTGTGATAGAAGTTGTACAAGATATACTGGTTGTTGTGATTGATTCCATGATAGAATACCTTCTTTTGATGGGGTATTGAATTTTGTAATGTTTCGTTTTAATGAACTCCAAACAATGGCTCTTGAGGTGTTATGGGGCCTCATGAATCAAACTTTGGTGGATCATTTACTTGTTTTCCTTGTATATTAGATGTATAAGTTGACAAAATTTAATTCGCGGGGTGTATAGGCCCTCACAGATCATAATTTAGCACTTTAAATGTTCATTTAAATGTTTTTCTAGGTTATGGAGTAGTTATTGAGGGTTACTTTCCGGAAAAACCCGAGAATACCTGATGTGTAATGATAAATACAAGCCTTTTGTTCTTCTATTCAAAATGAAACTATTTTTTTAAAGTACATGTCATGTACTGTATGTACACTATGTGTAGTTTCTAACTATGTCTCAGACTGTGTGGGTAGGGACACATGGTTAGGAATCATTGGATGGACACACCATGTACTGGATGTACATGTCGGGTTATAGAACCACATAACTGGCCTTGTCACTAAAAACATGGACCAGTTGAGTATTTTCTAATAAATTTCTTGTCCATATCAAACATGACATGTAGTGTGAGTTGTGTATCAGACCATGTAACTAACAACAAAGGTCATTTAAGATTGTCTAGTACACGTTGTGTCTATAATATACATGCTGTGTAATCTTGTTCTTGGAGTGTTGTGTGGCTTAGCCATGTAAAATAACTCATTTAAGGGAAGATAAGTCATGTACATTCCATGTGTTTGGAAAAAATTCCATGTGATTGGGGTGTTACACGGCCAGTTGTGGGAGGATTACATGCCCATGTGAAAATCTTAAAGGAACACGGTCTGTAGGAATTATAGAGGTCACGTATCCTTGTTTTGGAAAAAATGAAGGATTTTTTCCTCATGTTACCTTCTTTTAATTATACATTTTTGTACCTATTAATACTGATAAAAGGTGTACAATTGATCTTGCCAAGTTATGCCAACATGACGTCCTCCAGCTGTACACCAGTTTCAAGGCGGTGTTTAGACACCAGACATGGCTGATCAGCGACTACAAGCTGATCCTCCAGTAGTGACAGTCTTGGCACCAGCCATCATTCCGGACACAAGTGTTGATGCACAGTTATTTGAGGGCATTATGAGGTTCATGAAAACCATACACAGAGTACCGCATCCTAAACCATCTACGGTAGAGTTGACACAATTTTTTGAGTAGTAGAATCAACCCACCTTCATAGGGGATGGAGGTCCTCAGGCTCCAAAGTCATTGATAGAATCCTTGCTTTATATCTTCAGTCATCTAAAGATGACTTGAAAGTATAGGGTGTAGATTGCTACCTATTGGATTTTTGAATCCACCAATAGATTCTAGGATGTAATCTCATAGGTAGGATACCGATATTTTATGGATTGGGATGAATTTAAATGTGACTTCTATGACTACTTCTATCCAGATACATTGAGGGACAATCAAGCCCGAGAGTCCATGAGTCTGGAGTTGGGTAGTATTTTGGTTATAGAGTATTATTCCCATTTCAAAGAGCTACAGCGCTTCGCGCCTATTCTAGGAAGAGATGAGTTATTCCTGGCAAGGATGTTTGAGGATGATCTCAGGAAAGACATATGATCATAGGTGAATGTCTTTGTGTTGACTTCCATCACATCCATTGTCAACTAGGCACTTATCCCAGAACACAGTCAGAGGGATTTTAGTGTTTTGATCTAGGGTGGATCGACATCTAAAGATAGTATTCCTCCTACTGAAAAAGGTAAGTGCCATAGAGAGTCTTCGTGCGGTGATCCTAGGAGGCGAGACACTTCTTTTGGTAGAAAGGTTGTGTGCTACTTGTACAGGATGTGTAGGCCTACGAGGACAAATTTCTCGAGAGACCTAGTGGAGGTTGATATTGTGGATAGATGGGACTTCTTAAACACTTAGGTCTGATCTTTTCACTAGCAGCTGGTGACATGGGTTCTTCTATGACTCCTTTTTCTGGAGCTACACCACCAGTTTCTCACCAGTGAGGGAACAAGAGTTTTTATGGCTGTTCAAGTTGAGATAGTGGTCGTGGCCATTGCATCCAGGCACCAGGATTTCAACGATAGTTGGGTGGATCAGTTCAAAGATGATAGGGAGCATAACAAGGCCAAAATGTAGGTCAGAATTTTGCAGTGGAGATGACCCTACAGAAGAAGGTTATCAGACCATCTACATTTATATGTACCATTCTAATTTCCCCCGTTTTAGCGTCATCTCTTTTTGATACAAGGGCTTCCACAAGATTTATATCTATTATTTTCGTGCAGATCCTTGATCTCCATATCATTTCTTCTGGTGTCATCTTGTCGTTAGACACACTATTGGGGACTTGAATGACTAGTGGACGATAGTGCAGGGAGTTACCTCTAGAGGTTGGTCGGTGTCACATCTCATGGGACCTTTATGTCTTGGAGATGACAGGTTATGGTGTCATTCATGGAATGGACTGGTTAGTTCCCTTTGAGGGTTTTGTTGATTGCTATCATTGTAGGGTGTGTTTCAGATCACCAGATGGAGAATAGTTTCTTCATAAGGGATAATGGGATTGTTAGACGAGAAAAGTTGGACCCGAGCATCATGTGGTGGGAGGAGATATTACCCAGATTGCTAGTCTACATCTTGATGACCAGGGGACTTCACATATGGACTTTCCTCCAGTGGTGGATTGTTTGAGGATGTCTTTATAGAAGTATTTTCTAGTTTTCCTATATAGTGACTGGTGGAATTTTATATTGATCTTGTGCTAGGAGTGGAACTAGTTTCCATTCCTCTATATAGGATGGCTACACCAGAGTTACAAGAGTACAAGAAGCAGTTAGTGGAGTTGCAGGCAATGGGTTTCATCCTAACCAGTACTTTTCTATGGGGTTCGCATGTCCTATTTGCAAATAAGGCAGACGGTACCCTCAGACAAATTGTGGATTATTCTAAGTTGAACCAGTTGATGGTTAACAACCGATATCACTTACCATGGTATAAAGGTCTCCTTGATCAACATTAAGGATCCCAGGTGTTCTCTATGATTGACATTAGATCTGGTTACCCTCAGTTACGCATTAGACCATATGATATACCACATACAGACTTCCTAAACTGGTTTTTTCTATACGAGTTTGTGGTTATGTCATTTGATATCAAAAATTCACATCCACATTTCATGTCACTGATGAACCGAGTGTTCCATCCTTGCATGGATTCTTTCTTGGTATTCAAGGGTCGTTTAGATATTATATACATTTCATACATGTATTTTAATACTTATATGAACAACTTAAAGTTCTTACTAAAATGTTTGTGATGTTCTTTTGCAACATTCTTGTGTGTCATCCTTTTAGGAGCTGAAAGGGAAATTTACTTTAGCACCGATACTAGTTTTCCCAGAGTCGGGCAAGAGTTATACCATTTACTATGACAAATCAGGTATCTGGATGGGATCTGTGCATATGCAGGGATATGGAGTTGTTGAATATAGGTCTCAACAGTTGAGGCAACATGAGAGAAATTACCTGATTCATGGTCTCGAGTTTGCAGTAGTTGTTCATGCATTACGATATTAGAGTCATTATCTGTTGGGAGAGCTTTTATGGGTTTCACATGCTACAAAGGACTCTAGTATTTCTTCACTCATTGTGACATGAGTTTAAGACAGTGAAGGTTTGTTGAGTATCATCAGTCCATTGACTTTGAGCTTTCATATACACCTGGGAAAGGCAATGCAGTGGTCGATGCACTAAGCTAGAGGACACAGATTCATGATATTTAGGAGGCCAACAGTGAGTGGAATTGTATGGTTCTGTTCTCAAAAATGCATTTGGAGGAGCAAAACTAACATGGGAATATTTTCCATTCTTCTATAGTTGTTACCTCTACTCTTCTGGATTGAGTACGACTGAGGCAGCTATCAGATTCTGATGGCCTTGTCCTACGAGAAAGTGTGTTATGGGAGGGATGTATTTAATGTATGGACCATAGGAGAGGAGGAGATCTTGAACTTTCATGGGCGTGTATCGGTGGTAGTAGATACACACAAGGTGCTGATATGGGACATTAATTCCTCAGTTTGGGTAGTTCATCCTGATTTCACTAAAACGTATTGTGACCTACACCATCAGTATTGGTGGCGAGGTATGGAGAGAGATGTTGATGGTTTCATCATAAGTTGTTACACCTGTTAGTAGGTGAAGGCGGATCATTAGCGAATAGTTGGTCATTTTCAGCATATTCCCATTACCGATTAGAAGTGGAATGATGTCATGATGGATTTTGTGACATGTTTTCTGAGGACTCCTTGAGGGAATGATGCAGTATGGGTTGTCATTTATAGAATCATAATGGTTTGTCGTTCTTTTCAATCAAGAATACCATTAGTGTTGATGAGCTGGGAAGACTGTAAATCAGATAGATTATAAGTCTACATGGGGTTCCACACTCCATTGATTAAAATAGGGATGTACTTTTTATTCTCAGGTCTGGAATGGGCTTCAGAAGGCTTTGGGTACACATGTACATTTTAGTATAGTTACCATCCCCAGATAGATGGCCAGTCTGGGAATATGATTAAAATTCTATATGACATGATTCTAGCATTCATCATAGATTTTTGTGTTTCTTGTAAGAAGCTTATACCTCTTTTAGAGTTTTTGTAAAAATATAGTAATCAAGAGACAATTCATATGGAACCTTATGTGCCTTTGTACAGTAGTCCCTTTCGATCACCTTTGTGTTGGCTGGAGGTAGGAAAGGCTTCTATGTTGTGACCACATATTTCCATGGAGACTTCACAGTAGATAGAGTAGATTAAAAAGAGGATGGAAACTGGACAATCTCAAGAGACGTCTTATGCTGGTCGATAGAGACGACCTATGGAGTTCGAGGATGGAGATCTGATTTTCATGCATGTCACACCGAGGATGGGACAAATGATGATTAGGAGAAAAGGTAATCTTTCACTAAATTATGTCCAACTGTTTGAGGTTTTGGGGTGAGTAGGGATGTTTTCCTATTGGTTGTAGTTACCACAGTGGTACAGGGTTATGAATGATATTATCCACATTTCTCATCTTCAAAATTACTTCTCAGACCTGTCTCATGCTTTCCAACATAAGGAAGTCGAGTACCAGGTAAATGCATCATTCGAGGAGCATCCTATCTAGATTTTTGATCAATGTACAAAGGTTCTCCATGGCCAGTCTGCTCCTCTAGTATGAATGATGTGGTAACACTAGTGAGTACAGAACCAGACATGGGAGAGGGAGGCTGATGTATGATCTCTGTGGCTGGTGAATTTTAGGGATTCCTCTTCAATGCCATTTAGCTTGGTAAATTCAGGGATAAATTTATTTAATGGGGGAAGTTTGTATGAACCTGAATCTTGTTTTCAATTATGATTTTTTTTCTATAGTTATTTATGAAAAGTGGAGTTTATTGAAATTTTTGATGTACA
Source organism: Viscum album (assembly GCA_963277665.1). Taxonomy (NCBI): domain Eukaryota; kingdom Viridiplantae; phylum Streptophyta; class Magnoliopsida; order Santalales; family Viscaceae; genus Viscum; species Viscum album. The sequence continues at coordinate 1,601,482,758 of OY728136.1, forward strand.
CACCCAATACATTATGAGTACACACCGTATACTCACTTACCTCGGGTAGCCATGTTCTTACCATGTAGCGTTCATGCACATGACCATGTGTGTCTACATAGAGACCACCTAATGTAGGGGACAATAAAGGCAAGTAAATGCCATGTACTTCTAATTTACACCCCAATAACTTTATTTTTTTCATTAAATTCACTGGGTGGCGTCTAATAGATAGAAATGAATTATTCTAGGTCTTTCTCATCAAAGAGATCTTGTAAGACTCTGATACTTCCCCAAGACCCTGATAATTCATATGATCTCTAATTTGACCACCGTCAATTGCATTGGGATCGCCTTGTTTTACTTTTCCTTCTTATAGAGCTTTATTTCCAGATTCTTTTTAATTCATGATATATCTTTAGTTGAAAATTTTAGATGTTTTTGTAGATCTACAGTGTTCTTGGGAGATTCAAGGATTCATGTTCTGGTATAAAAATATCATAACACCAATGTAGGTGATTTGTGCCTTTATTTTCACTGTATTTGAGTGATATTCAAATATTTTTACAATACCCTTGAATTGGGTATTGGTTGTTTACTATTTTAGCCATTTTTCCTACTAAACTTGTATGCTATAGTAGAGGTTAATTGAATTTTAATAGGGTTAAATTCTTTTCATTGTATGTGTTTCTCATGCATATACTATTTACAACTGTTTTGTCCTGCTTTGTCTGTTAGACTGTCATTCCTAAACCCCATGCCTAGTGATTTAAATGGAGTGTTTTTATTTTTCTGAAATGTTTTTTTGTTTTATACTGTAATCCAAGTAGTTCATGAGGTGTACATTGGCTGATATGCATTGTTGTACTTGTGGACTTATAGAGGTCCATGGAAACCTGGTGTAGTGGACTATAGGGATATAGGATATAAGGGCTTCCCCAAGGTTTATATTTTACTATTACGATGTGAGAACATAGGGGGAATTGATGTAAGTGATTTCTCCGAGTGTCTGGTGTTCTTCGATGTGGGCCACATGGGGAATGTGATGTACGTGCTTCCCTAGAGCACCATTATTTACCAATACGAGACTATAGGGGGAACTGAATGTGGGTGCTTCCTTAGAGAGACTATGCCTAAGCTGAATAATATGGGTTAGATTGTGTGTACATCCTAGAGGGTTTCTTTTACAAGATTGATTGAAAAATAGGGGTTAGGCTGTGAGTACATCCTAGAGGGTAACCGTTGTGTTTTTTTTCTTTCTTTTGTATTTTGGTTGAACCAGTGGGGTTAGGTGGTGAGTACTCCCATAGGTATGCCTAATTTAATTATATGCATACATGATATGTGGAAATGAATAATTGGAAAATATGGAATTGTTACTACTGTGTTATTACACGTTTACATATTTCATTACTTATTACAAATAAAATATTCACAAACTGTTTGGCACATATCTCGTGGAGGCTTCCAACTATGATTTAGTCTCACTCTCATTTGGGTCATGGTTTTGGGCCTAAACAGATTATATTATTGAAGGAATAGATAAGGGAATTCCCCCTTCAACATCAGGTACTGGACTACATTAGTGCTGGAGAGTACGGGTCGAAGCTATGAATTGTGATGCTGAGGAGTTGATTGCATGTTTTCTTTTATACTTTGGATTAGTATTGTATTAATAATTTTTAATTTTTTGGTTTTTTCCTAGACATATGTATCATTTATCATAGTATATATGTGCTCTAGGAGTTATTATTTCTAGTCATTTGTTGTTTACATTGGTTTTGGTACTATTTATGCATCACCTATTTTTTTTGATTTACTTCTAGAAAGTTACTCTGGCAATGAGGTCATAGTTTCCCCAATATCACACCCATGTCCCTCGCTGATAGTCGTCACCCTCTGCCATTCGAGGAAATGTGCTAGAGGTCATGTGACAAACTAGGTATGGGGTATATCTAGGTGGATTCTGGAACCAGGATGTTTGAAATTGATGACCATGTGGTCTTAAATATTTCACCTTGGTTGGGTCTCTGACTGTTTGAGAGGAGAGGGAAAATGTCTCACAGTTTTGTGGGACCATTTGAGGTTTTTGAAATGGAGGGGAAATTTTCATATTTTTTGTCATTACCACTAAAAATAACATTGATACGTAATGTGTATCATGTGTATCATCATTAAATGTATTTATCATATCCATGTCACATTCTGAGTTGCGGTGATATTGAAGTTAAACCTGATTTATCTGTGACTGAATGGTGAGTGGGGATTGTTAGAACAAAAAAAACTACATCATGGGAGGATGATAAAATTTGTTCATATTCTATTGGATCATGATTAGGATTTGCATAATATTTGGTAGAAGGTCCCACAAATTATAGAATAGTGTGATTAGTTTTTTCACATTGAGGCTTCTTCGTTGGCTTTCACGGGACAAAAATATTCTATAGTGTGGAAGTTATAAAATTCTATTACATTTTTTTAGGTATTCCTAAACCATCCTTTATATTTTATTTTTTTTTTGGTTTTATTTGGGGTGTTTTCAATTTGAAAATTTAGTGATTTTAAAATTATGCTCTATTGCTCAGTTTATGCATGGCTAGAACATGGTTTGTCCAATTGTGCACTATGAAACTGGAAAATGGTTGGATTTTTATAGAGATATCATCCTGTCATGCATATGAATAGTCAAGTCAAGCATCTAATAGGAGAATCCATGGGCCCCATTTGTAATGGGAAAATGTTATGTGCACATTTTACCAAACTGTGTTTTGTTTCCATATGGAATGTGCATACAAGACAATATGAGATTTGAAATTTTATAAAAAATACTTGAACCCAATTTTTAGTTCATGGATGGAAAACCATTGACCCAATATCCGTTATCCATTACCTGACTCTATTGAGATGGATTTATGGGACCTCAAATCCCTCCTATAAGCGATTTGATGATAGGTGATTGTTGGTTAATCTTCTTCTAGTTTGTTTTCTCCTTCGGTTTTCAATCGGCTGTGATATCTATTCTTCTTCTTAGGTGTCCATGGATCCCCAAATTGAGTTTTTGATCTAATATCCTCTATTCTGTGCTAATAATCATAGGTTTGATACTTGAATCTAGGATTTAGTTTATTTAAATATTGTTTTTCTGAATCCTAATGAGGGTATAGTTATTTAAGATCCATTAATCCAGAGGATGGTGGATCAGTTAGAATACCAAAATTCGATAAACCCAAATTTCTCGTATGGTAATTAAATTTTTTTAATTTTAATTTAATTTTTTTGGATTAGGATAATATGTATAATAGTTTATTATTAGAAAACCCCAATTCCAGAGGATAATAGTTTTGATGGAAAACATGTGTTCGACATTAAATGGGAAAATCAATAATTCCATTGAATTGGGGCATGTTTATAGAAATTGTGATTTTTTAAAATTTAATATTTAAAATCTATTTTTTATAAAAATATAATAAATAGAATTGTGGAATATTTTTGAACAAAATCTTTTGATGGAATAATTTGGAAAAACCCACAATTCATTTGAATTGGGAGTTTGGGGTGATGTGAATGGATTTCTATAAAAATGAATAGTAGAAATAAATTTTGAAATGGATTGTGAAATTTCATCACATAGTTTCAAATAATTATTTATGAATATTTTATATGTTATTTTTTTGATGGATAACTATTTTTTCCACTTTTTTAAAAGGCATGATTTATATTAATTATTTGTTATCGTTTTTATGGGTAAATTTCAATATTTGATATAGATAGTGGGATTTAATTATATTTTTAGAATTATTAAAATAAATCTCCCATCATTTATTTATAATTGTACATAGGCAATCCTTAGGTAGTTAATTAGATATTTTCTGTGAAATATTATGAATTAATATGATTTAATAAATCCTATCAACACATAAATATTCATTAGGTGATGGTGATGAGTTCTCTGTCCCTTTGTCCTAAAGGTCTGTATGTACCTACCTTCCAATTCAATGTGTTGGATCCCTATAGTCAGTAACTACCACACATATTGGAACATAAAAATGTTGATTATGTTTTTTATATCAAATGTATATGAAATCATTCTAAAAGAATTAGGAAATGATAAATTATATTATATATGTTATGTATATATTTTATCGATTTTCATGAGATGTTCCACATAAGAACCCATAACATCCATTCAACATTGAATTATATTTTCTTGTGTTTTCAGGAAAAGGGTTGTTTTTTTATATTTAAGGAGTACACGCTGTGTACTTTTACATAGACGTTGTGTTCCCAGTTTCCACAGGTGATCATGTACTGGTCGTCTAATGACCGAGTACATGGATACGTGGGGTGACTTGGATACCGCCAAAACAAGGGGCCTATTATGGAAAGTTCACTCTGTGTACTTTTAATGAAAGTGATGTGTGATTCTTTTTAATTTTTATATCATACCGGGGTCACGTCTCATTCATAGAAACCTATTTTCTCAGCATGTCTCATCCATGAGCGAATGAGGAGCATGATTCTTCCTGGATCCCCCCAATCGATCTTCTATTCTTTAATTCAATTGCTGTTAATTGTGTTGGAAGATTCATTTTGATCTCTTATTTATTCTATTTCCTCATCTCTAGATTTTAATCGCTTTATAATATTTTCTTGGATGAGCATTTTTTTGTTTTTGTAGATCTACTGTATTATAAGTTGATTCATGGGATTACACAAGAGTATATAGATCGTAAAACATCAAGGAAACTGGTTTTTTGCTTTCTATATTTTTCATTGAATTTTATGTGCCAATGTTCCCAATACCCAAAATTAGGGTGTTGCATATTAATGGATTTTATCATTATTGAGGTCTTCTATGCTATTTTTTCTTGAGTTAGGGATCTTGTTTGTAAATAAGTTTATTTTCCATGCTATGGAGGTTTTCGCCTTTTTTGATTTGATATTAATAGTGTGGTGTGGTTTCTTTATTAGGCTACATGTTTTATATTCCTAGTGTTGTTAGGATGGAGTGATTTATTTGATGTTGTTATATGCTTGTAGTTGGTTTTCCAAGTATTTCATTGAAGCTGTTAGCCATGTTGTTCTTAATGATTGTATTGGCTGTAGAAAATCGTTGTGTACTATTGACTTACTCCGGGATATGGGAACGTAGTTTAGTTAAACAGCGGGGGAATTGACATTGAGGGCTTCCATAGATTGTCTTTTTAATTTTCAGGTTGTGAGAGCTATGGGGGGTGGATGTGAGTGCTCCCTTAGAGTGTCTATAAATCCACGATGCAAGATCATAGGAGGAAATGGATGTTGAGTTCTTCCCTAGAGAGTCTTCAGTTTACTGATAAAAGGCCACATGGGTAATATGTGGTGAGTTCTTCCTCAGCGTGTCAATTATAAAGCTGAACTAGAGGGTTTATACTGTGATTTCTTCCAAGAGGATTTCTTGGGTTTGATACATTGAACTAGAGGGGTTTAGTTGTGAGTACTTCTAAGAGGGTTAATTGTTTTTATTGCTGCTTACATGACATATGAAAATGATTGAAAATGAAACTGTAGGATTGTTTACTTTTCTGTACATCATTGTTTACTACATAATTTTTCTTAGTGCCTGCCATAATTATTCAATAACTATTAGAAAAATTTCAATGGGTGTTTTCCTATAGGGAATTTCTCTCACACCCTATATAGGTCATAATTTTGGGCCCAAACAGATTATTTTTCCACATGTATAAATAAGGAAAAGCACATTTCTACTTCATGTTCATGGTTTCTATGGATCTAGAGAGATTGGTAAATAGATGATGCTTGCAATGTTGCTGGAGTTAATTTGTTTTCATTGTAGTTTGGTTTATAAATTTATTCCAATATTGTGACTTGTTTGGCCACATTACTAGAAAAATTTATCAGGCATCATATATATATGTTTGTGCTGCAATTGTTTATTACTTCCAATATTCTGTTGTTTACTTATTGCATGTTATTACTGCTTCTACTATTGTTATCTATTTCATTCTAATATATTACTCTACCAATGAAGGAATAGTTTCCCTACTATCCCACCCAATGCCTTCCCTGATAGTCTTTATTCTCTAGAATTTGGGGAAATGTGATTGAGGCCATGTGATGAACAAGGAAAGGGGCACCTCTGGTTGCCTCCCCAAATCAGGACGTTACATTAAATTTATGTAATTTATTGTTTATTTTAAAAAAATTACATATTTTGAAAAAAAATTCTGTCAATTTGAATAATAATCATTAATTGCTAATTTATTTCCATATTTTAGTTTTAAATACTTATTTTTTTAAATATTCTTTTGTAAATTCTTGAGCAGGGTGTTTTAAATTTGAAATAACAATATTGGATAATGTGACGATAAAATATTAATATGGCATATTTTTAAAATTCCTATTAGGATTGACTAACATTGTACATATTCATGATTTTTTTCTATAGATAATCATATTCCTAGTATGAGGAATTGGAAAAGTACAACATAGAGGTGGATCCAGTTTTTGAAATATGTAGTTGGTGAGTTTGCATTTGAGATGGACCTACGACTATTTTCATTATTTTGGTAGTTGGGTTTTAGTACATGGGGATATTTTATACCTTATATACATTAAGAAGATTACACCCAGTGGAGTTTTTCTAATTTTCATATTATATTGTTATTGACATTACATAGTGTGAGTGGAATAATCATTCCCACTTACAGTTTGAATGATGATAGGTTCTAGTCACCCACCCATGGGGATCCGAAATTTACTTCAGGCTATGTCCGGACCATCATGGTTATCAGATTTCTAGTGTACCATGGATGGTTCATGACACAACTGATTAGGTTGTAAAAAGGTAGATAAGATGTTATTATTATAGATGTGTTATTATTCCATTAAAAATATAAAAAATTTATAAATTTTAGAATTCTGACTTATAAATTTTGGTGATAAAATATTAATTGTGTCGCTAAGTGGAGACGGTAATACAAATGTACACACGTGTTGTGCATTAACTTTGTGTTTGATGGGAAAGGGATTGCATAATTGTGTTATCATAATCATTATATCATTTCTTAAATTTTCTGATTATGTAGTTATTATTTTATGATATATATAATATATTTAGAGGAGGTAAATATTACTATAAAAAGGGAGTGATAAATTAGAAAGATTACCTATCCTTAAAAATGACTCTGTTGGTTCCCCTATAATTATAACTACATTTGGTCCTCTCGGAAAGAAATAGCATATAGAATGTGGATATAGAAATGGAAAATAAAATTTGTGTTTAGTTGTTCGAGAAAGAAGAATAAATATAGTTAAATGAGATGATGAAGGAGGTGTCCCTTTATATTGATGGTGAGGGGAACATTAGGATCCTCAAAAAAATATTAATTTATACACTATTAGTATAAAAAACACAAATATTAATGGAATTCAATGAAAATATGACATTGGGTTGTAATCCAATCATCCAAAATATTTTTTAGTATTTTGGGTATAATGTTTCACATTTTAATTTTGATTATACATGAGTTAACATTTTATAACTATAAACAAAGTAATAACATTTTCAATATTAAGAAATTGATATTATTACTTATATAGTGTATATTAAACAATAAATGGTAAATTAATGATATTTTAGACCATACATTATTTCCATTGTAATAATTTTATAAATTTATGAATTTAATAAATTAAATAAAATATTATTTTCATAAAATATAATTACTGTAAATTTTTAGAGTATTTAGTAGTTGGCATTGGGGTTATCAAAAAAAATATTACTACAAACCAATAACCATCACACTCTCTTAATATTACATATTTAAATATATTTTTTTGGATCACTTTAATTAATTTAAATTCTATTTTTTATATTAATAATAATATCACTAAATTAGTTGATATATTATTTGAATAATTAAAGCATCATCATTGTGTAATTATGTATGATAATTATTTCATCACTCGAAGTTAAAAATAATAATCATATAAGTATTTGAGCCTTTTATATTTTATAATATTATAAATATTCATTAATATATTTTATATATCTATATATTAGAAATATTATACTTATTAAAAGTAAGACTGTGAAGTTTTTATTCTCTCTTTGATTTTAATAATTTCCATGTTATTTTTATGGGATGTACCAATTAAAGTTAGAAATTTCTTTAATTATGCATAATGTGACGAATTATCTTCATTCAATAACATTTTGTGACGAATTAAGGTTTTTTTATAATATCTATAATATTATTTTTTTACCCACAATTTAACCAATTTACCATCAACCATAGAAAAAATCACTATTGATACTATACATATTGTCTATAAATAAATAGTTTCTATTTAACAAGTTTTTAAATTTTGATTACAAATATTGAATCCATTTATCTGAATTAAATTAAAAAAATTATAAATTAACTAAAAATTTATCTTGTTGATGGGGTTAAAACACGAGGTATTAACGTAAAAATCATCGATTGTTGGGAATTTATATTTTATCCAATTTCAATTTTATATTTATTCCAATGAGCTAAATATGATTAATTGATTTAAATTTTTAATATTTATTCATTACAAAAAAAATTAGTACATAATATTAATATATAAATAAGTTACATTGACAATATGTTTTTAATTAAATTTCTATATTTTTTCTCTATTTTTCAAAATAGGAAACATCATATAAAAATATAAAAAATTAATCCAAATTATGTTCTGATATCCCTATTTCAAATAAAAAATGTAATTTTTCGTCATAAATTTATAAATATTTCTAAAATTAGATTTAAAATGGGATAACTTTTAAAAGGAGGAAAATTATCTTTTTAGATAAACACATCATTTATGAGTAAAATTAAATTTGTTATTTTATTACTATATTTAAAAAAAATGTCGAATATATATATATATATATATATATATATATATTCTAGTTATATAATCCAATTTTATCGTTTCATTTATTTGTTCGTATAAAATAAAATTGGGCATAGTGTTTTAGAAAATTATTTCCATTAAAAAATATTATAAATTTTATAATTAATTCTTCAAATAAATATATATATATTTGAAAACCATATTTCCACAATTCAGTTAATTATCCTCATGCACTCCACTAGAATTAATAGGATAAAAATTTTTTGTTTAAATTATTACAATAACAAATTGATGTTTCATAGATATTCAAATTTGCATGTAACGCATGCTAAGATGGTTTATAATGTAATGCTAGTTTTACTTGATTTAGAACACAATAGAATGAATATTTAAATGTAATTAAAAACCAATAATAATATCTTCTGGTCTAATATTTTAAAACAATTAAATTGAATTGTAGCCTCAAAATTCATCATTTAAATTCATAAAATATGAGGATAACTTGGCCTCATCCAATCCTCATGTTCACATGAATCTTATCTAAATGGATGTTTCTAAAAAACAATGACACTGTGAGTGGTATTGTTTTGTCGAACATTTTTTGTATGATATAGAATGTCAATAAGTTATTCATCCAATGAAAGATAATTATTCATTAGCATGACAACATATTTCAATACATTTGAAGGGGTAGGTATGTACTTATTTAGTAGGGATCAATGGAAGACACAATAGACTTGATATATATTTGGGATATGTGTAATGATATTTCTTTCCATCATTATACCATATAGAAATTTAAATAGAATTATATACCTAGGGATCAATTTCCCATTCTTCCTAAATATCATAACCATCATCCCAAGGGTAATTCATAGGAACACCTTTCCAATAACATCAAATTTAATATCTTGTTGAAGACTATAATCGTAAATTTTAAACTATATTTTTGTGACCATGATATGTTGATGACAGGTTCTATGCTTATTGATCATTTTTCAATCATTTTATGTTTTATATATCATTCATTCTCCAACATTATACCAGTATGTTGGGGAAGTACGTTTATTCCCATAGTGTGATTCATGAGGTTCCATATGAATTCTCGAATGAAAGATATTGTTGTATAAAAACTCAAATAAAGGATTTTACTGATCTAAAACACCATTAGAAACTAGAGAACATGATCACAACATGTATAATAGGGTTTTAATTACTATCATAGATTTATCAACCATCTAAATATGTTAATCTATGACCAAACATATCACTGTACCCAGGTCCTTCTAAAGAATTACCCAAAACAACATGGTTGTAACATCCCCAAATCTGGAACACTCTCACGTGGCCAAATTGGGTGGGTTACAAGATATCAAGTGTTCCTCCCCATATGCTAGAATTTATAATATTTTAATAGGGGTCTATATAGTACAGTGGCAAGACTATAGCTGATGGTATGATTTTTTATTTAAATATTAACATTTCATAATTCAAAGAAAAATAATCAACATATACACAATGTGGAAGAAAATAATAAAAGATAACAAAATAATTAGAAAATAATAATCGAATAATGTAATTAAATATTGGAATGAAAATAAACATCATGTATGAAAAGTACAGGAAAAATACTAATAGACTCAATTTTCTATATCCCAAAACCCAAATCTGTATCATATTCAAACTCCAGCCTACCTGCAAACAAGAAATCAATAGGGAGGTCCTTTTACCATGCCTGTAATTTTATTCGCAAAATCTGATTAGGTACCAAAGGGATTCCCAAATAGGGTGTGAGTAAAAATTTGTAGGTTAACACCACCATTCTAAACGAACTATTCGGATAAAAAGTGTATACATTAAAGCGTTATATAAGTGAATTAATTAAGTCAAAATATAAAAAATACAAAAAAAAATATCATCGATACTAATCCATATTGACTTTGATCTTGTCTTATGGAAATATAAATCACATTCATATATCTAATTTAATATAAACTACTTTTTATGAATTCCAGAATAACTATAATCATGTCGTACTAAAATGACATACACCACCATATAACCAACGTATTGTAATAACATTCAATATAGATCAACACACTATAAACATTGTATCATTCTTGGGTCAAATCACTCTAGGCACTATAATATTTCTAGGCCAAAACCGTATAAGAATTATAACATGAGAATATAAATATTTTATAATATATAAACATTACATAATGGGATTAGGATAATCCCACTCAATATAATCATTACATATATATATGTTTGTATGTTCTAAGACTGAGCCTGATATATAAGAATTACATCATTGAACACAATTCTGGTCATATACAATGGATATCACAATATCACCTGACAACATTCATTAGTTAATTATTTGAACAACCATTATTCTATCATATTCTACATTCAATTTGAACCATAGTTGATTAAAAATTATATCGAAAAGAAATATTCATTGATTTGGGAAATGTATAAAAATAAATCAAACAAGGTCACATGTCATTATACCCATACATTATTCCATTATCAGACTACCAATAAATTTGAATCAAAAGGAAGTCACCAAATAATCACATTCTATTTTTTGTAATTGACCTTAACACATGAAATGAAAAATTAAGGTCAAAATTTCAGAAAAAAATGGATATGTTCACACTAAATGGATAATATTTATACCCCCTACCATTATCCGCCAATCAAAAAATTATTTCAATGGCAATAACTTGTGATAAAGAAGAAGTGTGCAATTAAAAAGAGGTATAATAGATTGAAGAGGAAACAATAATGAATAAAAAGAGGCTGGAAGTCCAAATTCAATGGGAGAAATTCTAGGTGCCGAGATGAGAGGAGAAGTTGTGAAATAGGATGAATTTTTTCTTCATGGATTTTTTAAAATAGAAGGTCACATATTTATAATATATGTAAGGCAGTTACATATCATTTAATTGTTTTAATTAAACACACTGAAAATCATGTTTCCTTAAATTTATATTACAAATAAAATAAAATTATTATAGGTTTTTTAATCAATATAAATCATGTGTAAATGTTTTGATGTTTCTTATTTTTCCCATTTACCATTTAAACAACCCAAACATCCTTTGAAGGTTCTCAACATAATAAGTACCCATGTTAACAATTATCCCCATATATACTTGTACTTTATTTACTTAAACAATCATATATCCACAAAACATAAGAATTTGTCTAATAAAATATATCCACTCCCAATGAAGACTCATCAATTGAAAGCTCCATTGAAAAACATATAGGGAAAGGTACCTAGAACTGATGGGATCTAACAACCTCACTTTCAAATAGCAACTTATACCTGATTATCTCCAATATTCATTATGATGTATCATCATACAAGTCCAGAAACTGTGTTTTTATATCAATCTCCTTTTCTTATATATCCTTCTAAAATATCCTATTCTATAACTACACTCGAACAAACAGTATAGTCTGACCCCAAAAGATATTTTTTAATGTGACCTAAAACACATATCAGAAGTTCTTTGAAAGATGCATCAACACAACACTTTTCATATTCTTTATAAACCACATGGGAGGGGAATATATGATAAATTAATAGTATTAGAACTAGTAATGAAACATTCATTTAAATTTAGTGATATGGAATGGATAGTCTGTTTTACACTAAAAGGACCATTACCACTATTTCAAGCAGTCTGAAAAACAAGGGGTTATCTGCCCTTATTTTTTGATAGAGATTATCCCCAATCTAGGAAAACTAAAAATTAGAACATGATGTGAAACCTCAAATTTTATATTTAGTCACTGAAGTTTTTCATATTATTTTTTCCTTTTCCTAATTGTCACTAATCATCATATGATCAACTAAACCTGTTCAGATGACTCTTGAATGAGACTATGAAATACATGTGTTGACTGACCTACCTCAAACCAATAATGAAGAGAATGAACAAGTAATACCATAAATACCCTAAAAATGTAACATTTGAATCAATTAATAGAATATTTTATTATATACAGACTCCATGAGTACCATATTTTTCTCTTGTGAGCCATTAATAACCAAAACATTTGCTTCTATCATATCTTCTAGAATATTTATAATTAGTTCAGACTGAACTTCAGTATATCGCTGATAGGTTGTTATAAAAATTAATCAGGTTCCAATGGTTTTTCAGAGTCTCTTATATAAATGAGATGTCAAATGATGATCAACGTATGAAATGATACTCCTCGAAGCACTATGTAACTGAACCACCTCACACATGTATATATTTTTCAAAGGGTCACCTATAATTGTTTCTATATTATGATAGAAAGTGGATATCTTAGTAATTTGATAAAAAAACAAATTAAACAACATTTTTAATGGTTTTCCTAAATAATCATGTAATTAAATCTATTATGAATCATCCTATTTGCATAGATAAATGGGATCGGTCTACAAAATCCCAACTGGCCACTTATGAACAGATTTCACCTAATAAAAAGATAATTATTTAACAAAAAATATGGAAAACACCATATTCATTCCCTAAAAACTAGTAATTTATATGGATATCACCAAACAAATTTGTTAAACCCGGATTCACCACCCATCTAGAATCATCAAAACAACTACATATTCTAAACAAACAATCCATTTCGAACTCACACACATACAAAAAAAAAAGAATAGATTATCCACTATTGAGAGACCATGTTGATGTTGTCTTCCTATCTATAACTTTTCTCCCATAACTACCCCACCAAAACCAATAACTATAAGTTCTTAATCTAGTACAAAATCATGGGTATAAAATATATTAAATTAATATATACTTGTCACTAAGATTCCTAAACACCTAGATGGAAGTCTTCAAAATGGTTCAATATACATAATTAATCACATGACCCTTATAGTACCTCAATTTATGTATAATGTATTATATAATTCTAAATGGAATTTCTCACGACTGTTCTATAATCCAATGAAATGTTGAAATGTTCAAGATACTCAACCAACCACCTCTGAGGAAGCTTACAGTCTCACTGAGAAAAGATGTACCGAATATTGTTTTGATTTGGGTATACCATAAAACTCACACCCCTGAGATAGGGTATCCAATATAATAGGTTTTGTTACATTTTCAATAAGCCCATATGTTGAATTGGGCAATTCATTTCTTGAGGTGTCGGCTACTTAGAGCCCTAAGAAACTAGTCTACCCTCCTGTATTATAACTGCTCTATGTCCAACTCCAGATTCACCAAGGTGAAAAATTTATTCATTACCAAACAATGGTAAGTTAGGGATAGTTATTAAGTTCACCCTAACCCAATTCCCTTTAAAATAAATATTATTTTTTCCATAATAAACAAAAATTACCATTTTATTAGTCATCACTGCCATCGGTGCTTCCGAAATGGTATAAATCATTTATAAAACACTGGTAATATCCTTCTAAACCCAGAAATATCCAAATTTTGATGATTTTAATGGGATGTTTCAAATATTCCAAAGCTTTATAATTCTATAGGTCCACTAATACAACTATCATGAAGATTAAATGTACCACGAAGTGCACTTTATATATCTAGAACCTGCATTTGGTTAAAATGGTGTAAATATGATTCCATCTCAGTGGACATAATATTATGTAAAGATGATTGAAATTATATTATTCTGAATGTTAGTACACATTTATATCATAAAAACCACAAGAAAAGTACAAATATAATTATAAAATATACTATTAATTTTGGACACGAATACCATAGGAAAATATTTCAATGCAAATGAAAACACTTGGAATTCAAACAATAAAAATATAATCTAAAAAGTAGTATAAGGTAGTTATGTTAGTTTAACCATTTTATGATGATATCCAAATATCATAAAAATCCTGTAAATAAGTGTGTAAACACTCAACTTATTGAATATTGAATTCAATGAAGAGGATATTAGTTCTTGACCATTAACTAGTTCACTCTCTGATGATCCACATATAAGTGCAAAATAACCAACAACATTTTGGGTGGATATAATTAGAGAAACCCATGGGTATTTACTATGTCATATTAATACGTTAGAGTCATGATATTCCAACTGAACAACAAATCCTGAAGCTCAGTTGATTATATTCGGTATGGTGGGATAGAAACTGGCTCTACTCCTGGAACCAACTTGATCATGAACTCAACCTCTCACTTGAGCTGTAAGTCACAGATCTTGTTGGGGGAAAACATCCCTAAAATGATCTACCAATAATGAAAAATAATACAATTATATTTCATCATTATCAAGAAAAATAATGTCTATCTAAATTTTTATACAATTCAATATGAACTGAATGGTTCCCTTGCAATCAGCATAATCATCCCACTCAACTTGGTGACAATATATAATACATCATTAGATAGGAAAGGAAATATCCTCCTGTAATAGTTGATATGTTCCTGGTATATAACGTACTAATCAATAACAATAATTATGTTGAATCCCTTCATTTTTATAATGAATGGTTCCCAAATTAATTGGCAACCATGAATATGTAATGACCCCACCATGAAATGTTTGATATTTTCTATCAAAATACCCAATGGTGTGTTAATGGTGGAAAAATCATCTAATATTTCTACATGAAATCCCAAACAATTTCTCAAAAATGTTAGGATATAAAATAATTTGATTCCATAGAAGAAACAAAACAAAAGCTATAAAGAACGATACAAAACATGTACCAGTAATGGTAGATAGTTTTCTATCAACATTAGCTGGAGTATTCTTCATAACATGAAATTGACTTATCCCACAACCTTGGTATATAGAATGACCATCCTAAGCTACATCCCATGTTTGGTATTTATTCTAATGTACTAGGGAATTACATAACCAACCTAGGCATGATTAGCATATGGAACTACAGCAACCATCCCCTTGAGGGGTAGTTCAGCACCTTCCCAACTTTGGGTCATATGTCAGTATTCTTCCAACGGTCTTCTTAATTGATACTTTCATAGAACCATTGATAATGATGCAGTACCCCATATATATATCACTCGACTATGATGTAAGGACACTGCAGGAATATGTGGCCAAAAAAATAAAACTAAGAGAACTGGAACCAAACACAATATTTAAATATAATAAACAACCCTGACTGCCCCACCCATAACTATATTTGAATAATCGATCATAAAATTGTGTATTAAAAGTCAAATAATTTGATAATAACCTGACTGAAATATATTGAAAACTGCTACGGGACTCTCTTAGATTCAAATAAATGAAGAGTTCCTTATACATAATGTCTTAAAAGATTATTAAATGGAAACAATTTACCTAAAGAATGATCTCATAATAAAGACCATATTGAAACCATAACCCCATGTAAATCTCATTAGGTGCCAAAGATGGCACAACACGTTGTATATCTATAAATCATACAGCTTTGTCTGTCACTTACAGACCCTCCAAAGTGAGAATCCTGAAATCATGATCTTTTTAGTCAATAAACAATTTGGGATGGAAATGGATTATGAAATTATTTTTAATAGTATATAAAATAGCTCATCCACAAGACTAGATTCTTTTAAAATATCCCACCAGTGGATGGTTGGTCCAAAAAAATAATCACAACAAGCTTTAACATTCTATCAAAAGGTATCTTTGGGATGCTTGGTGGTTGGATATACCAACTTTCTCTTTAAAATTGAATCCTAGGGTCCCCCGTAACCAGTTAAAAAATAAGTTGATGAATCTATAACCCAATTTTCATCTCAAATATCAAAGGATCATTACAAATAGTCTCCATTTCCATGGATTTCCAGACCCACTAGAAGCTGTCACGAAGATGAAAATCCCTCTTCTCCTTTGGAAATATAGGATTATTAGTTCTTATGTATTTGTATAATACTAATTTCTTCTTTCTTGATACTCATTTAAAATTAAAAAAGGAATCATTTTCAAATCAAGAAAAACAAAAACCTTAGAGAATTGTAAAAAAACAAATTCAACCCAACAAGTGACAACAACAGAGAAAAAATATATCATTGTACCTATAAAAAATAACTACAGCTATTTTTTCATTACATGTCAATAATTTCATTTATCCAGTGGAAAAACAACATCTCATATTACAGTTATTCGTGATTCTATATATAAAATCCATCTTATTATTATGAAAATATCATGAACAATTCATGTAAATATATCCTTCTATAACTACAATGATTCATGAATTGCTATCTTTCACCATACTGGGCCACGAGTACAATATCAAGGATCAATAAAATCTTAAACCAATAACCTCAAATACAATTGGGATGACCCAAGGTGAAATAACATCAACCATAACAAGCACAAAAGTAAACAACAATCCCAACCCAATGCAATCTAATTTTCCGCTATATATTGATTAGCTACACCCATGCTCATTCATAAAACCATGTGATAACACTACCTAGAATCCTTTCCACGATTACTATGATTTAAGGTAAATTAAAATAAAATATATTACTCAGATAAAACATTTATACATCCCCTAATTCGCCACTCTCTCACATGGTCAAATTTTTTTGGATAGAATCCCTTAATTGCATATTCACATATGCTAGAGATTGTTGATTATTAGTGGTGGTTTTAATATTATATTTGGGAGACTATGCCTCCTATTTTTAAGTTTCATTGCAGTATAAGAAAATAATAACAAATGGTACAATAATAAAATTATACACATAGCATAAGAAAACGAAAAAATAACTGAGTAATCCTACAAAAAATATGGAAATAATGTAATGACATAGTGTAACATAACTATATTTAATTTTAGAAATTTAAAAATTGAATACTAAAATAAATCACTCAATGTATCAGGTCCAAAACACCACATCACTCCCATCTCAAATAACAAACCTATCTAAAAAAGATACCAAAATTATGTTCCTTTTACCTTATCACAACCTACATCAATGAAATATTATTATGAACTATATGGAGGCTCAAATTGGATCTGATGAAAATTAAAAAGGTCAAAACCACCATTTATAATCTAAATAATACGATTATAATTGTATGCAACAATTTGAAAAACATGTGTATTGATTAAATCAGGAACTAATAAAATACAATAATTACTTTCATCAGTACCATGTCAGGAAATCACTGAGCATGTTTCACAGTCATACAAACTAGAATAATATAACCATTGAAAAAAGACTTCTTCTGAAATATGTTGGATGAACTAATGTAATGTTTATCAACAAGTCTTACCACCTATATATTATAGTGGTAGATTCACAAAAATAATAATGTCCATTCCATATAAGCATCACATCATTTGTGTTCCTATTTTCTAAAAGCATTACAAATTTTCTTAGACAATTCCCAATAAGAATTTCAACACTATATTTTGTATATCCCACTATCAATAAGCATTGTACAAGGGACTAGGTCGAGCCCACTCAAATCAACATTACAATATATATATGTGGGGAAGTGTCATGGTTCTGCACGATATATACTAATTATAGATTGTAACACAAATCCTATCATATTGAATGGATATCACAATATCACATTACAATTATCAATGTTTAGTTTTTTTCATTATAGTTATTCATTCATATTTCACTTTTAGTTCAATTAAAAATTGATTTAAAATTATTTTTATAAGATTTAATCTTATTTCAAGGGTTGTTATTAAAATAAATCACCATAGTTGACATGTCATGCAAAACATACATTAAGACATTATAAAATTAATAATACATTTCAAACCCAAAAAATTAATGGAATAATTTAATTATATTTTATAAGTTATTTTGGGGCATGTAATGATGGAAAAATAATAATATTTCATAAAATTTAGATATTTTCAAACTATAGGTTTGTTATTTAGACCCCCTATGATTAACTGGGAATCTAACAATGCTTTAATCAGCCAACTCTCAGAAGAAAGATGGTACAAATGATTGAAAATAGATCTCACGGGTTAATGATGAAAAATGAATTTCCAAAACAGGGGTTAGAACCACAAAATTTCACAAATAATTACTATGTTTGAGGTGGAGGATGTGTAGTGAAACATAATGAATTTCAACAACATAATAGGTTTAAAACAGCAGGTCAGATATTAAAAAAAATTATATTTTGGTTACATGTCACGTAAATGTTTTTAATAAAATACATCCTAAATGTTTTCATCTAAAATTTATTTTATTAAACCCATCAAACAATTAAATTATTTATAATCTATTTTCATGTCCTTTGAATTTTTTGCAGATGAATATTCAGAACATTTTCATTTTTAAAAAACATATCACCCTTTAAGGATTATAAACATTCTAAGAACCCATATTAAAATACATTACCATTGTTATCCATATTATATTAATTCAAATAGACCCAAATCCCATAAAATAATGTCATTTTTACCAAAAAATATTTTTGTATTCAAACAAGGCTCAGAAACCCAGGATTAAATGAAAAACTCAGGAATAAATGTACCTAAAAATGACAGTATCTTATCAAGGAAAACCATAAGTATTAATAAATGAAAAAAATATGTGGTACACCATGAAATCAATCCATTTAAATAATATAAATTAAAAAAAATGATCAAGAGAGATTTTTTCTCAAATATAAATTATGTGTGAAGAAATTTTATAAAGATAAACTAAAACCCATATAGAATTATATATTATAGATTTTTTGGGATGTGTGACAAACAAAATCCATATTCAAATTTACCCATTTTAATTATGATATGTTTAATTGTAGTAACATCACTAATGATTTTTCAATTTGATCAATAATGTTCAGGAAAACCTTAAACTATGAAATATAATCTTCAATATCACTCTTATTTTCACCCAACCATCAATATTCATTCAGGTATATATAAATCATTGTACACACAAGATGAATAGGGAATGATGAAATTATATCTTCTTATAATATATACTTTTTCAGATATGCTATTGGAGGAACAAATACTTGTGTAACGAAAATTATTATTCAATCACACTCATGGATGAATATAGTAACACTTTCATGTTCTTTTACAATTCCACATCATCCTTATGTGCATCCTTGATCATTAATTGGATAGATTGTTGAACATTAATTTGTGAATGATAAGATTTTAACCATTATTTTATGATTTTATTAGACTTTGGAAATATCTAAATACTTATTTTTTTGTGATCCTTATAATAAATAATATATCATTGTCCTTTGGATACATTTTTCAGTTTATTTTTGATTTAATGTCTAATAAAATCCAACTTTTTAGTCAGTTCTAACCATGTTCTTTGTCGAATATTAATCTCTTTCATTCTGAATATATAATGTATGATTTTATGATTAGTATATACTTCACATTTACTCTATTATGGTAATTCATCCATATATTTAATGAAATTTTTACTACATCTAACACCAAATTATGAGTTGGGTAATTTTTCTAATTAACCTTTAGTTTTCATGAGGCATAAACTATAACCATGTAATTTTTCATAATAACGCATCCCAACCCCATCATGGATTAATCAATTTGCAATACATATCCTTATCTATTTTAGCTTAATATAAGAATTGGGGAATTGAATAATATTATATTTAGTTTATTAAATTTTCCTTCCCAACCATTCATCTAGAGGAAAATAGAATTCCTCCATGTAATAATTTTGAGTGAATCAAATTGTTGAGAGTAATTATCTGAAATGTGATGATAATATGTTCCAAAAATAAAAAAATGGATTTTTGTTATGGTTATAAGATCCTAGCCTTTTCTTACATTACTTTTACATCATTATAATTATAAAAACGAAATAGTATTACATCATAATGATCCAGAGGTTTATTGTCTTGGGAAAACTATGATAATAAAAAAACATTTACAATATAAAACCAAAAACTTTTTTTACTCTTTCATCTGTATATTCTTATTGGCACTTGAAATCTTCTTAGTATATGTAGTCACATGTGGATATACCTAAAAAGGGGGTGAGATAAAATCTTAGTAAGAGAATAGATAAGAAAAATATAGAATCGGGTGAGAAAATACAAAATATAACCATGGGATCAAGAACATGAGGGAAAAGAAAAAATAAGAAACATGAAATGAGGAAATTCGTAAAAATGAAACATCATGTCTTAGTGGATAACTACCACACATACATATGAAAAATATAGAATCTTGTTCAAACATCATTTCAATTTAACTAATGAGACTAATTACTTTACCCAATGCATTTGAAAACTGTATAATTCTAGGTTCACCCATCACATTCAAACATTTATATTACAGTATATAATTCTTGGCACTCCTATCACATCATAACATTATCATTATCATGCATGTGACATTGAACATTTAAAAAATTAACATTAAACCAAATATAAATTAATGTATTTCGTCTAATATGAAAAAATTCATAAACATTTGGTTCCCAAAATAATGTGTGAAGATGGTACTTCATAAAATAACCATCAAACATGAGTATGAAATAAAAGGTGTGTTTTGGAATGAAGAGTTACTGGTAATAATTTGTTTTGACATAATCTCTAGTGGAATAAATGTAAATCCCAAAAATGGTTTTATAATGATGAAACCATGCTTTTTTTGGAGTGACCAAAAAAAACATACAGTGAAAGGGGGAGAACATGATGACTGAATGTCGGGTTCAAGAATTTCCCCCTTACCTTGTATCTAAATAATTTTATAACATTAAATTCCAGAAAAACCACATTAGATTTAGAAATTAAAAATTCTAGAACCTTGTGTACATTAATATGGTTCCTTATAGTTTTAATAGTTTATTTTATGGGCCATTTTATGAGTTATTGGGTTTAAATCCATTGTTTGGGAATGTTAATTTTCATAGCTTTTATGAATAGTTCACTTGTATCATGAATGAATGTTCATTTGAAATGTTTCTGAACATTCTAAATTATTAGATACAATTTAATGATGAACAATTTTGGTGAAATTAAAGATATTTAAATGTTCTTATAATGAATATTTTAGGCACCATGAGGATTATTTATTAGATAATATTTAATGATGATCAATTTTGGTTAATTTCGGTGGTTATTTAATGACAATGAACATGTTGTATTTTATCACTTAGTTTAATTAAATTATGTTAGTTATTGAACATAAAAAGGGATAATACATACACAATGCAATCTTTCTTCAACCATTTGATGGTTTTATTGGAATCCATGAAGGATTTTATGGAAAAAGGAAGTGCATTGCCCATGATTTTGGTAAATTAACAAATCATAGACAATGATTTCATATTATTAACACAGATGGGGAGAGGGGAGAGTAATGTGTAATCCTCCATTAACATGATATCATACCATAATATCATTAATAAATTAGTTATCATGATAATTTTATTAGAGATGATGAGGATAAGAGAATAAAATAAAATAAATTTGAAAGGAAAATTAATGAACATTGACAGAGGGATTACATATTCAATCCTCCTATTGAGAACCTCATTATAAAACCTAGGCTAGGTCCTTTGAGAGATCATAATATATTGTACATGGGGGATGGGCTAGGAAAAATTATTGGGTAGAGATTAGAACGATATTGAAGCTTGAGAGGTGTGAAGAAATAAGGGTCTGAAGGAGAGTATTTATAGTGATGGGGATAGGGGATTTCTAAATATAATATTCATTAATTTGATATATCTCCAAAACAAAAGTAATAGTGATTATTCCTTGACTAATTATATTAATATAATCATGTGAATTTGATCTAATTGGGATTACATCTTTATAAAACCATACATGACACTATAATTATTATATTTATCTTATTTTGTAGATTATGATATTTCATTATTCATCAAAATTCAGAGTATTTCAATAAAATCCAAAAAATTCACCCTAACAATTATTTTATGTGTAAAATACAAAAATTAAAACAATTCAACCATATAAATATCCATGAAAAAAATATATGAAAAGGGATTTACATCGCATCGTGGAGATTGTAAGTCAAACACACACATGACGAACATTAATATTTCACAAAATATTATGTAGTAGAAATGTAGATATGATATCACCATTCCAGAATAATAATTATTTCATAAATATCACTGAAAATCATTAATGTAATAATAATTATTAGTTTTAAAATGTTATTTTGAAAAATTATTTATATAGCTACGTGTAGATGGAAATCTGTACTTATACACAATAAAAACATTCACTTCGAATTCATAGGGAAATGTTATTTATAATGGTGTATTCCTAATATTGATAACCTTAAATAATATTTACGTTTATTTATATATTATGTTATTATATATATCATAGATTTATTGGAGTCGTATAAGAGTAGTACAAGTGAGTGATCGATTAGAGCGATTACCTATCCTTCAAAATGGATCCCCTAGATATCATCTAAAGGACTCTAGAGTTGGTCCTTTGGGAGGGAAAAACATATAAAATGTATATTTTGTAGTTAATATGATAATTTTACATAGAATGTTGAGAAATATGACTCAATGTTGTGTAATGTTATGAACTAAGAGGTTTCCTTTTCTTTTGAAGGCGACGATCGCATTTGTAATCTCAAAAATAATTACAATATAATAAATTAAATATTAATTAATAAACCTCAAAATAGAAATATATTCATTTCTATGATGATATAGGGTAGTGATATCATAATCAAATATATTTAATACCATTTTTGTATTAATTTTTACATTTTTTATTTTAATAACACATGGTTAAAAAATATTAATTTTAAAAACATTTCAATATTAAAATGTGTAGTTTTTTTAATACGAGTTATCAATTAATCCATTAATGAAAAAATTAGTATATTATAGTTGATAAAATAAAAATTTCCCTTATTTATTATTTTTATGTTTTTTATCAAATTTAATGAAATATTCTTTTCATAAAATATCATTACACTCAATTTTAGCACTAATCATTACATTGACGTTTACATAATCAATAAATCTATATACCGTGGATTTGATTATTCTAATACACTCATTATATTTCATATTCACCTATATGTTTTTTATAACCTATAATTATTTAAATGAGAATTAATTTAATATTTATAATATAATATAATTAATTGTTAAATTCCTTCAATTATTAATGCATCATCATTGTGTAATTTTTATAGTAACAATTTCTTCACTAAAAAATAAAATCATTCATGATGTAGTTTAACAACTTATAATTCATAAAAATATACATAGTATATAATATCATCTATTTAACATCATATTAAAAATATTTTACTTATTAAAATTAAGAGTTTGATATTTTATCACTATCTTGAATTTTAATAACATCCAATTAATTTACATTAGATATAATACATTAATGTTTTCAATTATGATTCATATGAGTTAATGGTGGCTTTAAATTAATCCAATAACATTTGTTCAAATTTTTGGGATGTTTTTTATCATTTTAAATGTTGTTTTTCCCTTAATTTATCTAATTTACCTTTAATTGGGTTAACAAAATTTCTATATTTTCTATTTTAATTTTCCAAAAATATAGGGTTTATATTTAATAAATTGGTCATAATGATTTAAAATACTAATCAATTTTATAAATTAAATGATTTTAATTTTTAATAAATAAATAAAAATTAATCTTCCAGACATGATAAAACAATTGGGTTTTAATGTAAAAATGATTAAATGTTGGGAATGATTTTTTATATCCAATTTCAATGTGAAATTTACTTCAAGGAAATTTATTTAATTATTTTATTTTATTTTATAAAATTAAATCATTAAAACTAACTCATAAAAAAATTTTACTATATAAAAATTTCATTCAAAAAAGAAGTTTTATAATAAAATCAGTATTTCAAACAATTCATTAAACCATGAGATTTCATAGATAAGTAGTAATAATTAACCTACTGATAATTTTGAAATACTTTTTTCAAATAATATTTTTATTTTGTCATAAAAAAATTATTTTATTATTAAAAATACGATTTTTGTTGGCATCTACATTAAAATATGGAGAAACAACATTTTTAGAAAATACTTATTTTATAATTAAAATTAATTTTATTATTATATCCTATGCATAAAACACATAATATGGTTGTTAAAATATATTATTTATAAATATAATTTAGTAATATAATAAATTCTAATTGGTTTTTTTATTTCTTGGAATAAAACACAATTGTGAATTATTTTCAAGAAAAAAATTCCCTTTAAAAAAGATGGTACATTTTAGATTTAATTGGTTAGAAAATTATATATATAAGTGAAATATTTAATTCTTTAATTAATTTAGTCATGTTCATTACCACCAATCTAAATTCTAGGTTACCATTTACATATTTAATTAATTACAATAATAGAATGATGTTTCATAGAATCTCAGTATTGGATATAACAGATGATGAGAAAATGTTTCATGTATCATGAGCTTAACCTATATTAGTGTATAAGACAAGTCATCAAAAATTTCATATTAATTAGAAAAAATTTCATTCATATATGATTTTTAAATACTGATAACATTAATACTAATGATTTAGTTTTCAATGTGGGGTACCGTATTCTATTAATTCTAATTAGGACATGAGTTTTACATTTTTTTTTGGAAATGTCTTCACTAGGATGTGGAAATAAATATTCCATTCATCATTATGTATCATAATCATGTATATTTTATGGATGAGAGAATCATTTAAAACCTATATGATTTTTTTAGTTCAAATTATATTAGATTTTAATTTTTTTTGGATCAAAACTATCCATATATTGGATTTTAATACATCTGATGAATTGACTCATTTTTTTAGAGGCATTATTATGAATCACTCAATGAAAATAATTGTTAGACCTCATTTTTATGGGATGAAGTCAGATGTGGAATTTCATTCTGACCTGTGATAGTTGAGGAAATGGAAGATAATGTTATATCAATTTAATGACTCATTAATCATGGTTTGGGTCTAAATAACAATTTTATCAATAGTCATCATCATGATTAAGATATTATTGTCAGTGAGAAGTTGTTTCTGGGAATTTATCTATGGATAAATATTATGAGTTATGGTGATTATTGAATGAGGATCCAAATTTTATTGTTCCTTTTCAGATTCATGAATGTGTATGAAAAATTTATTATAACACATTGTTTCCCTATTAACCTCAATTAAGTCCACAATGTGTTTCATGTATAGCCAATATGGATGTACATAACGGAAAATTTAAATATACTAAGATGAAAATGCTTACTATTAGATCATTGAAATTCTTATGAAGTACCAAATTTAGATATTCTATATCATGGTCAGAAAGTTCTTTGAAAACATGCCACACACATGGTAAATGGTCTGTGGAAAACACCAAAATCTTGATGTTATGTGGGAACATGATCATAGGATTGGGAAGAATAATCCCTACCTATTATTAAAAAATCATGGAATTTTAATGAAGAAGTTATTTTTTTCATTTTTAATATAACACTAATGCTTTTACGATTTTTTAATGATATTTTTATTTTCATTTAAAGCTGGTGTTTTACAAAACCCATGGTTTTAATAAAATTAAATATAATAATATTATTAATAATTTTAAATGATCTTTATAATATTTACATTAAAACTATTTGTATGAATATGAGTATCCATTTTTTGAAATTTTTATATAATGGTTTTATGAAAATATAATATATTGATAACAATGTTCTTAATTGTTACTAATGTAATTATAGGAATTTGAATTATAATTTATTAAAAAAATTAAATCTTTTATTGAAAAATGATGATATTATTTATTACCATTTTATGAAAAAGTGTATATATTTATATAATTTATTTCAATCATTAAAATTTCAAAAAATTTGAAAAGTTTATTTTTTTAAATTTAAAAATGATTGTTTTTTCAATTATTATTTAAATATACTTCTTTTTATTAAATGCTGATTTTTTGGATAAATCATTTAAAAAGAAATATTTTTTTATTAAAAAATATTTAAATGTATTGTTACGTGA
Source organism: Viscum album (assembly GCA_963277665.1). Lineage (NCBI taxonomy): Eukaryota > Viridiplantae > Streptophyta > Magnoliopsida > Santalales > Viscaceae > Viscum > Viscum album. The sequence goes on from OY728136.1 coordinate 1,601,509,639, forward strand.
ATTATGTTATTATATATAAATTTAGGTCATTGAAATCAATTTCATGATGATTTTTTATATGGAAACATGTTATACATATTAAATAAATTTCATTAGAAATCCATTTTTTCTTCACAAATGCTAGTTTAGTTTTAAATTATATTCATCCAGTAAATTGAAATTAATTAAAATTAATAATTCCATATTACGAATGATAATAATAATTATTATAAAATACTGTAAACATAATTCTTGATCTGAAGGAATAATAAAATTATTTTAAAAAATAATTACCACGTTTAATCTTTGAACAGTTTTACAAGGGGTTTTCCATAAAAATATATTCATTAAAATAACCTAAAAAGTTTAAAATTTCCATTTAATTACTATATTTCTATCATATCACATATAATATTCTAATATGTTCCATTTATAGCCTTGCGGCATGTTTAAAATAAGGGTATAAATATATATCTTATAAAATTGCATTTGGGTCCTCACCTATCTTATAATAGATAACCATGTTTCGTCCCATATACACCAATATGATGCTTTTTCTACTAAATTTTTTTATTCAAATATAATTTATAATTTCCTACGAACATCTTATATATTTTACATGTTTATTAGGAATCCCTTTTATGAAGGATTTTGGTGAAATCATAAGAAGAATGTCAAAAGATGAGGTTTTCTTAACCATGTCGTTTTTTTATTTCATCGTCCACCTCTATGAAATATTCATAAAATATTTTTAAATAATAAAACATGTTTCTTCCATATACTGAGATGTAATTTTGTTAATTTTATAACCAATATCAATTACATCCACCATAAAATTCAAAATGAAATTATCAACCCTCTATTGGGAAAACTACAATCTCATGAACCAATATAATTTGTGTCACATAACCTACCGTTACAAGTTTATATAATAATGTACTTAAGGTATATATAAATTATTATACTTATATAATTATAATATATAAAAAATTTAATACATTATAATTTATTTAAAAATGACAACATCGCATGCACATACTTCTACCGCAACTAACAGTCGATGTGAAATATTTATCATTTTTTTAATGTTTTTAAATAAGGTAATATTTAATTATTATAAATAATATAAATTAAAAATCATATATTATATAATAGTATATTAATTTTTATCTTTCATTATGTTAATATGATGAGAAAATTGAAGCATTGTTAAAACATATCTATGAATAACCATCTTTATGAATATTTTAATTCATTTTTCTATTTCTCCTTTTATGGATTACACTAAATTCATTAATAATTAATTTATATTGTATTTATAAAATAACTAAAATCATAAATATTATATAACACTAGTTAATCTTTGTTGACATAGAATAAAAAATCATAACATAGATGAAAAATGAAATAGGTGTTACCAAAAATATGATTTAATCAACGAATTATTAATAAACTTGTAATAAAATGTCAAAATTAATTATTATATTGATTTAAATACATTAGATATATTATGGGAGATAATTATTAAGAATCCATATCATTTAGACATTATTTTTTAATGTGTATTAATAAATTCAATACTTGAGGTAATGGATTATCACCACAATATTATTTTTCGGGGACACGTGAAATATTCAAGACTAGTTTAATATTTTTTGTGTATATAAATCACATTAATATTCATTATGGTTACAAAAATGAATATTATTTGATATAAATATGTAATATTTTTATATCATTCATGGTTATTTCGATTCAAATTATAAAAAATTGAGAATGAGATACTATTATAATCTCAGTATATATCGAGATTGATTTTTATTATGTTCTTAATGATGAAATATTAGGATAAAAATATATTTAATTTGATCTATTTTATTATTATTAGGATATATTATGAAATAATTTTTTTATTAATCAAATTTAGATTATTTACATGATATACTAAATGATTACATAAAAATAATAATTAACTTTCATTACTCTTCATTCCGAAATCCATTCTCTTCCATAAACTGGTTTATATAAATTTATTATCTAATCTATAATGATGTATTAAATACATTTTCTACCATTACATACTTTTTTAGAAATATTTTTAAATGAATCTTATTTTTTTCTATAAGGGTTACTATGTACTATTTTAGAAAAAAATGAAATGAATCACTTTTAACTTATGATACATATACCAAATATCCTACTATTTAAATACTAATATATTTCATTATTACATTACATGATCTCATGGTTATATTATAATAAATTTATTTCATTCATATTTTTGATTTTATAAATATTTTTAATAAATATTTTCATTGAAAAATGGTTAATTTTCATAGATAGTGTTTCATGTAATCGTATAAAAAAATTCCGCTATAGAGGAATAATTTAATGATTCCTAATAATTTATTGGGATATGATCGAATGATATAAAAATTAATATTTTTATGGATATTATATTATTATGATGGCTTTTTTGTTATGAAAACCATTTTTTCAAGGGATTCACAATGGTGATATGGGAAAATTATTTCTAAAACCATTTTATTTCCATGGGTTCTGCTATGATGAATTGTTTATAAAACACATTTCATTTCATTTGTAATGTTATTTTTATCATTTGATGGTCTAGTGGAACATTTATATTTTATTTTATTGATTTTATGGGGTCATATAATTTTAATTATATAACCCACAAATTCAATAGGTACCGATTAATTTCTTCATGATATAAACATTTGTGTAATGGTTAATAATTCTAATTTAATAAGTGACCATATCCACGATGGTAGTTTTTTGAGGGATACTAGATGACTGAAATGGATTTGGGAGTGAACACATTCCTCTATGACAGCCTTACCATTAATCAATGACCACTAGGGAAATTATTTTCATTGATTTTGATTATGACAATATTCTATGTATTATGTTAGTTTTATGTGCCTGTAGATCAGGTTATTTGATTCAATTATGATTTTTGTATTATGAGCTACTAGTATTTATTACATGAATCATGTTTATAATGTAATATATGTTCAGTATCATTTTCATATATTATTAATATAATTTCATACCCTTGTGAAAAATTTATTTTTATATATTCATATTTTTCTTCTACTAAGAATTTAAAATCTACTATTATAATGTTTCTATTCACGAGGTTCAGAATAATGGTAATATTTATGACCATTAACTAAATGGTGAAAATTTTTAGATCATAAAGGGATATTATTTATTTTATTTATGAACCAATTGTCCGTGTATACTTGATTCCAAACCCAGAAGCCATGTATGATTTTTGAATGGATCATTATGTCATGAAATGATTATTAATCTACTATGATATAATATCTAATCATGAAATTTATGTTAAATACATACATATTTCATGAAGAGTTGTGGTTTGATTTCATAATTTTGGGCTAAAATTTTTTATATTATCATTGGTTGCATTATTTTTTAAAAATCAACTATCATTGAAATTTTTTTATAGTTTTATGAAAATATATTTATTAAAGTATAATATTTTATGGTGATCAATACATAGTTCACTAGATCATTATTTTGAGGAATTATATGTTATTATATTATTTCATATAGGTGGAATCATAACTAATAATGAAATTTTAACCAATTAATGATTTATCATTCAATGCCTAAAATAATTCAATACACAATGAAGAAAAAAAGACCAATTATGATTAATCTAAAATAATAAATACATCTATGGATTATTATGAACATTTTTCTCAAATCACTAATGTAATTAAATAAAGATATATATATTGTAAAAAAAATTATTTATATAAATGAAAAATAAATTGGTTATTATTTAGTGAGATTTTAAAATATATAACACTACATTGGGGATACTGACCAATATTCAATATCATCAAAGATAAAGAAGGTGTCTTACTGTATAAGTTATTAAAAATTAATTCCTAAGGGAAATACATACATATCCAGACATGAATTTTACCATAATGACGGATTGTATGTATTATTATGGTGATTATGATTTATTTGATTTATTAGAAGTAGAAGGTATCATAGATTTATTGTATAAATAAATTTTCCTATTAAAACATTAATTGAAAGAAAATATTTTTTTGTTATAGTGGGACAAGATTAGTATTTACTAATATAATTTCAATTGGAATTAATATTTGTTATTGTAAAAGTGAAACGAAATTTGAGAAGAAATTGTTTTACTTATATAATGATATATATTAACTACTTAATTCTATTTGAAAAATAAAAAATAAATTATAATTCCTATGAATGGCCCAACGTCATTCTATTTTTATTCATTTTCAATAATCCTATATTTTTAGGGTTTAAGGGGAATTGTTACATGGCCCATAGGCTTTGGGACATTACAATACATGAATGTATTAGAGGAATTCATCCAGACTATAAATGCTTGGAATTTCCAATCCCCAACACCTAAATTATGATTTTAGGTCTCCACCTTGACATGGCTATACCTCTATGATTTTCATTAATGCACAACCTTGTCCTACTAGCAATTTCTGTAACATATCATTCATACAAATCTATAAGATCTACTGTAGTAAATGCGCCTGTTAGGAATCCTCATCTAGAGCCTACTCATAATAGAGTCTTCTTGGACCATTATAGAACAATTATATGTGTCTCGAAGGCCATTGGGTGTCCTGAAGGCCTTGATGTGGTCCGAAAAATCCATTATCGCCCCGAAGTCCTTGAGTTGGCTGAAGAACATGAAAGACTTCAGATCCAAATAGGTGGCCCATAATCCCAAACAAATGAATGGTTTTGGGTGATAAAATGTTGAATAAGACATTACATAGTTCCTTCAATAGTACATGATATTAAACCTTCTACAGTACTGGTACAATAACCTAGAAACATGTCTCCACTCGAATTTGATATCGGGTCACTAAGATGCACTTTTCGACACCTCACCATCCAGGCTATGTTCAAGAAGCTGTCAGATGATCTCAACCAAATTCATGACTAGAGAGACAATAATCCATATATGTACAATAAAAAAGGTTATTCAAGGAATAATGAGGTAATGTAAATGATTAAACAAAATGTGGCCCACAAAAAAACATGGATCAATTATTGGGGAGAATAACTAAATTCAACAACATATTTAATAAATAGATATACTATACAATTTTAATTTTATTAAATTGATTATATTTATTCACATAATATTAATGTCAAAATCATAAATATTGATGGTATGTAAAGACTATTTTATGAAATTCTTCATATATATTATGGAATATAGAGATCTATGATAGAAAAATGAATACATCCATTCAATTATGTGGCTATATTTATAAAATATAGTGAATCTTATATTATTATTTAAATTTAACTTATAGTATATAGATTTTCAATATTAAATATTCTATGGGATTATTATATAAATTATATAATGGTGTAAGATGAATTGATGGAGTGATGGTTTCGAACAATGATAATATTTTGTATAGTTTTCATTAAATTATAACCATTTTAATTAATTAGGTGAATCTGAGTATATTGTATTCCTATTATAGATATTTTATGATAACATAATTCTTTTTCAATATTAGAAATGATATAATCCTATTGACTTATGATTCTTATTGTTTAACCTTCATGATAAAGGATGTTTTGGTGCATGAAACATTCGATGTATCTTATTTTTATAAACAATGAGTACCTTGTTCATTATGGTGTTCCTTCCATCCATTATAGTTTATGATGTATAAGATATTTTTTATTATTTTAAATTTTTTGCTCAATTTTTTAGATGAAAAATATAGTTACAAGATTTTGATTTATTATTTTTTATATAATGTTCTAATTTTTTATTATATCATCTAATATGATTAATGATAACATTATTCTAATGGGATATAGAATATGATGATCATGTTATATATCCCTTAAACTGATTTTATAAATTAAAAAAACCATGAATCTATAAAACAAGAATTCATGGCAACAATATAATATTGAATGAAATTGAATGTATTCTGTCAAAATGGATTTCACTATTTAGTAGTAATGATGACTAGATACTTATATTATCCAATATTATAATAGATGAATTACGTAACTAGATTATAAAATTCTGGATATCAACATGTTTCCTTTAAAAATAGGTTTAAATTAATTCATTTATCCCCATTTATTATGCAACCAAAATGATACAAAATAAATTTGTGATATCAGATTCTAATTAGGGGAATATGTATATCATAATATATCAAGAATAAAATTAGAATAAACAATATTTTATATCAAATAGACATTATATTTGATATAAAACAAATTAATTAAAACTAAACACATACAAGGATAAAATATTAGGTAAATTATTATATAGGTAACTGAAACATATCAAATAGTGATGGGATTAATAATGATGGAAAAAATCAAACCATTATGGAATCTTCCTTGAAATATTACCATCAATTAATTCGTCGACCAATAAATTATAAATTCATATAAAGTCTCATTCATGAAATTGTTAACAACAGGGTATCCATACAACAAATACATAAACCATTTTTTCATGAGACCTACCAATAAATCATGGGGTAATATAATAATTGACCCAGAAAATTATTAAAGTTTTATTACTAATTAATCCTACGTATTAAATGTATAAAAAACTATTTCCAATAAACACTCCTAATATATTAATAAACCAATGTTTTTCAATAATCAAAATTATAGATTCAAGATCATTTTGATGATTTTTTGAAACAGTGATTATAAATCAACCAATGATAAAGAAGGAATGTATCTTATGTTCATATCATTAATAAATTATATGAATAATAAATATATATATATAGAAATTTGAGGAGAAAAAATAGAGGTTAATTAATGATTATCCTTGATTAATATGAAAACAAACCAATTAATTTTTTATATTCTTTTTTATATATATTTTATAATGTAATTTGTATATAATTTTATATAATAAAATTCAATTCAATTTCATGAGGGTGCTTTTGGTGATTATTTTAATGGAATATTTAATATCCATAAACAAAGAAAACATTAAAAAATGATTCCATTCAAATATTTATTGAATGTAATGAATTACCATAATTTATTCAATTGGAAAAAGGTAAATAAATATTTTTATGATATTACTAAAATTCATTTCAATATATAATTTAAAATCTTTATTAAGGTATGATGAATTATTTTGATAAATATAAATTATATCAACTAATATGTTTTAAAATATTAATTAAATTCATGTGAATAATATTAGGAAATTTTTTCAAAAAATGCTACATATCTAATATGGTAAAAATACAAAATTATTAAAAGATGTAACGATCAACATTATGATCAAATAAAATAATAAATTCTTTTTAAAATTATTATATGATGATAATGGACTGTATATTAATGTTTAAATTGAATAGAGTCATACTTGAACAAAAATATGCCCAATGAATGGAATTTATGAATAATAACAATTGGATTTTTTCTATAGTTTCATCAAAGATAATTGAAATCATATATAACATATATATAAATCATTATAAAATTTTTCATAATATTTTCATCTAACAAAATCATAATTTTTCTTTTATAATTATTAATTACACAGATGTCGGTTTTTAATATATAGTTTCATTACAAAAGTGTTGTGATGTTGATTATTTCATAATTGTTTTTATAATTGTGATGTCTAACCCTATTAATTGACAGAATTATAATAATCCATTGTATTTAAATTAAATTAATATAATTAATTTTATAATAAATATTAACCCTTAATAAAATTTAATGGAAATAATGGGTGTGGTACATGAAAATGAAATATATGGCATATTTTTTTTTTGTTAATTTTGAAATAATAACACATTACATTACAATGATAGTTAATTTTTATAATATCCTCCAAAAAATATGCTTAAATTATGTTATTCAAATGTGTCATGTATATATATTTCATAACTTTTTAAATGGAAAATTAAATTATGCAATGACAAAACTGGTCATTAATGGAGGGAGTAGTCTACGTATATCTGCAGTCCCAATTTTAGATTGTCATAAAAAATAATGGACGAATGATAGATAATTATTTATTAATATATAATCAAAATTATATCATAAATATCATGTTAATTATTTATTCCCATAAAACCCAATATGTATGGAAATGATGAAAAATGAAACATAATGTCTATGAATGATCATATATACATATAAATATTGGAGACATTTTTATTTTTCTAATGGTTTTAATGAACAATATTTTTTTATTTCACAAAAGTGTAACATTTCATTATAAATTTTGCGTATCATTAATTATATTATTTTGAGTATAATATACATATTATATGTATTATAAGAATAAATATAATAGATATAAGAAATTAGTGATTAAGTATGTTTACCTAACTATGACATATGGAACCGTTTTTGCTATTTTATTTGTATTTTGGTGAAACTAGAAAATAATTAAATGCTGATAAATTAATTGGATAGAATTATGGAGAATGAAATTGATCCAATATTATATATATATGAGAAATTTTTTTATGGGATCTTTAAAATGTATTTGGAGATGGTCATAATTAATTACTTAAAGAATTATATTTCTGAAAAGTATTGTATAGAGATATATTCCATTAAATGTGAAAATATTGAATAAATGTTATCCCTTGATCACTAAAACTATAATAAACAAAAATAATTGTTATTTCATGATATATTTTAAGTCATACATTTGATTTTTTGTTACAATAATATTCTATTACTCTAGTGACATATTTTATGGTGACATTAAATCATACATATCACAAAGAAATTACCCTTACTAGGCTATTTATGTGTAAAAATTCAAAATACATAATTCATTATATGAAATTAAAATTCTAGATGTTTTATAGAATTAATTTAAACAATTATTTGTTTTTCACAATAAGAATTTTTTTTGAAAAAAAAATCATTTCAAATAAACAAAAGAATTTACATAAAAAAATTAGTATTAATTATTATAATGATAATTATCGGATTATAAATAATACATGTTGAGTTATGAGTTATAAAAATCAATTTAAAACCTATTATATCCTTATAAATATTTTTTTAATGTAAATGAAAGAAAAAATATATTTATAAATAAATACATATGATCTAAAATTTGAAAAATATATTTATAAATTCAATAAAATTCTATATAATTTTAATTTTATTCCTTAACTAAATTTTGAATATCCAATGGTTTTCAAAATCATATATGAAATTCATATATCAATATGTTTTTAAAATATTATTGAATTTGTAATATTAATATTTTGATTCACTATTCACCTTGAAAATCGTCAAATTAGAAATAATAATTGAAATTAAACCTTTTCAAATTTTTCTATTAGTAATATAAAAAATAATACCTATTTATAAAATATAAATTGTAAATTTTAGATATAATTATTTTAAAAAATAATAAGTAACGAAGGTACATTTGATGGTGATAACTCATACAATATGAAATAGTTTCTGGGTGAATCATTTACCATCATTAGAATAAAATCATGTATTACAATATCTCCATGTTAGAGATATTCTATTTAAAATATTTTGTATTCTATACAATAACAAAATGTGGTTCAATATTCATCATTTCATCCATAAGTTCATGGATTTATACAATAATAAAATGAATCCTCTAACGTTCATTCACCACTACATTTTTTAGATTCTAAATAAATATATATATGGTATCAAGAATCTATATTTGAAATTCATTTTTTAAAATTTAGTTTCTAAAATAATTCAATACTATAAACTACATATTTTAGGTTTGTAATGAACATACTCAATAATTAAAAATTGAAGATTGAATTTACTTAGTAGAGAATGCGTTTTGAATCAATAATGTTGGAAAAAACTAGTATTCGTTATAAATTTAATAAATGATCAATGTTCATAGTAAATAATTTATACATTACGAGTCCTTATATACCACATCTAGGGTTACACCATTAATAGAACATAATCAACCATTTTCATTTCTATATCCATTCATTAATTGTCTATATAAATATTCTTAAAATTTTGAGAGGGCATAATATGATACTAAGTATTTATAGTGTTCGTAGAAGTATCCGAAAAAATTAATGATCAATATTACCTTCCTTTTTCATACCTCATCCCAACATTATGGAATATGAAATATGATCACGTACAATGGTTTAAATTTTTTCATATGTTTTACTTTTTGGATATTTTATTAAATTAAAATTATACCATAGATATGTATTATCCTCTTATACCTTGAATGTTATATAAGAATGAATACAGTAAATCCAATAATGTTTTTATGATCTTTTCAGTCTATCAATCTGTTTGAGCATTGTAGGATGTTTAAAATTATAACACTTTCTTGAGACACCCTAGAAGACTGAAAAAAATATATTAGTTATCATTCAATATTAGATGCCATTTATTTTGGTACTCCATGATGTATCACCATTTCTTAAATATAGATTACATCAAAAAATTTTAGAGGTAGATGAACACTTATTTTGATTAATAATGTTTCTATTATATGATTATCCCTCATGATGAAAAGGGAACTATTCCCCCCCTTAGTCTTGTGAATCCTAGTGAAATTTTCAACTGTCACATTGTTAGACATCCCAATTGATATAAAGGGATAATAAGTTACACCATTAAGATATTTTTTTAATATCAACCAATATTCATACAAAGTAACCAATTAATATACAAAGAATCTAACTACATATTCGATAATTTCCCACAACATAGGATCTGAAAAAATTATCTTAAATTTTATTATATATCTTTATATTAGTGTGAACATAGAAATTTGAGGTATGTGATTAATTTAGTAATTACTATTCTATATCATTTATGAATTGTATAAATAATTTTTTTTATAAAAATATAACACCAAGATCAAATATAATTTAAAATAATCTCAATAAATATGTATTTGATTCTCTATTATAAGACCTTTTAAACCTTATGGGACTTCATTGTGTTTTATAGAGTATATAGTCTATTAATTAAAAATATAACATTATTATAATTCCATTTAATAGAAATTATCATATCTAATAACACTAAATCCATTAAAAGTAATACCCATATTTTCTTTCATACTAAATGAATCTGCTACCATGCATTCCATCAAAGTGTTTTTGTTTATTGAGTAGTCATAGTCAGTGAATAGATCCATCAATCTCAATTCCCTTATGAATATGACTTCCTAAGATAATAGTTTTTGGAGAATTTTATGAATTATATATATATATCTAATATATTTCATTAATTATATTAATTCCTTATTTTCTTGTAATATATTACATATTTGTTTTTAGTTTCATGGTCAACATTTTTCTATTCATGAATCATTAATTAGGTTGATGCCAAATAAATTCCTTAAGAATTTTTCATTATGACACAATTCATTTCTTTATGTGATACACCACTGTATTTTAATATAATTTACCTTTTACATGGTTGAATGTCCTATACTATATTAAAAAATATCATTTTTTTCTCCTAAAAAATCTATTGATTTCTTTTTACCCTTTCAATTTTACAGCTTTACATCTCACCGTGGATAACATATTTGAAAATCGATAAATGTAGTCTAATATATATCTATTTATAAGTAATTAATAAATTCAAAATATGTATCTCAATTATATTCCCCAATGTAAAGAACTCATTGTTATAACATGTTTTTAATAAACTAACTAAAATTTAAATGTTCATTTCAATATTTATAATAAAATTAGGATTATGTAGCAAAAATTAACACATATTATATTTACTGTATAATTAACACTAACTTGGAGTCTCAAGATCATTTATAAATTATTATCATTCTATTGATATAATTTAAAGTATATTAACATAACTTAAATGAATACTACATTTAATATATCAATATAACGATTGAATGATCTATTCATTATATCCAGAAAACACATTGGTTTTAATAGTTATTTAATATTTTATTTCAAAAAACCATAAGGATATTACCATATATGAAATCTTTTTTTCTATAAGATAATTCATGATCTATAATTTATGATAACTGGAGTTCAAATAGATCTATTAAAAAATAATTATGACTATATATGACCAAATATTTCATCGATACATTTACTAGTATATATAATCTATTTATTAATTTCATTTCTATATTTATAAATTATACCGAACATCATCCACTAATTCCACATCCTAATAAAGTAAATGTGATACAAATATTGAAAAAATGTGAAAAGAATCCAATATCATAAAAATATAGAACTCTTATTTTTAGACAATGTAGATCCAATATGAAAATTCTACAGGAATCCATATATAATGTTTTTTATGGATGTCATTAATAGAAATGTCATGTTCATACTATTTTGATATAACATTTAATTATTCTAGATATACAATAAATAATTATTTAGTTACCTTTCATTCATGAAATATATGGATATTTTATCCACAATTACGTAAAACTCCAATTAAATATATGTATGTATCATGTCTCAATCAGGAACTATAATAAGATGGATGTTTATACCTTTCCTAATTTATCTATGTCACTTTTACATTTCCTAGTTTTTTGTCAACCACGTGATATTTTTTTGGCTTTAAAAATATTATAATTGAGAAATTATTTCTTTATATTGATTTATGATCATAACATTTCTCTAATGGATAAAAATTATCATGAATCCATTTTTTCGAGGCATGGCATAAAACAACCCAAGAAAAAGCCAATTGAACATTATATTTTTACATATTTAGTTGAAATAATTCTTTAATAAACTAATAGAATTATAATTATAATATGAAATAGTATATTATTAAATAACATATTTTTTTTTAATTTTTTATTCCAAATCATTACATTACAACTGAGGAAAATATTACTCAATGAGCATCGTCTTAAAAATATTATATTCTATGATCTCTATGCAATCACTATTCTTAAAATATTAAATCTATAACCAGAATTGATTTATCCACAGATTTTATCAATAAATTGGTAGCGTAACATTAAATATTTTACTACGTCCAACTACAATAAATAAATTACCCTAGGCTGTACCTACTGTTTTAATGCCAATATATCATTGGTTGAATAAATGATTGATATCTATGTATAACAAATAGTAAAACCTTATTATATCATGTTATGGATTAGTAGGATTCCCCATTCATGAACCACTATCTCCAAAAACATCAGACAATTATCCAATCATATTCAAATGAAACTCAACTCTAACGCTACCCTTGTTGACTTATAAAGAATGAAATTTATTCACCCACCATTAATGTGTTTTAATAGTCATTTTCAACCATTAAGATCCTTATAAAAATATTTTTCTAAAAATAATTATTTAATACATCAAATGATTAAAATTAAATCATTATATATAATTTTTAATCAGGTGATTCACATCAGATAAATTTAAAATTTATTCATCAGAATGTCACATAATCATGTTTTATGTTTTTTTGGATTGACTATAATTCATAAAAAAATAATTTACATCTCAATGGTTCGTAAAAAATTTTCAATCAACAATTTACCCCCGTAGTATTCACATAGCTATATACATTCAATCAGTTGATGTTAAATTAATTATGATTCCATTATTGTCAAACTAATCATTTCTATGATTTTTACACATAGTTTAATCTACTCTATATCCACCATCCAGTTGTTTGGGTGAATATGAGGATCTCATTATGTTGAAAACACATTCAACTTCCTAATTCATTTTATTTGAATTTTTTATTTTTCATTTAAATCTCCCAAAATTGTGTTATATTTGTGTACTCCCAAAAAACATATAATTATATCTATTTCCCATGTATTCCCATAAACTGGTATTGATTCACATTATAACAACCATGTATCCAATAACTCGAACCCTATAGTAATATTAATAAAATAGTAGTGTAAATAAATGGTGTAATATCAAATGATAAAATAAATTACATCTTCTGGAATAGTAGATGTATTTATTTCTTTATTATCCTAAATTAAAAATTAAAACACAACATTTGAAAATTATTAATAAAATTCTCATTAAATTTAAACAATTATAATATTCATTAAATGACCCATTCTTAATATCAAAGGGAAGGGAAATAACATAACGGAGATCAATGATTCATAGTAAGGGGATCCATATAATGAAATATATCACTGATACAACTATGGTTATTAATATGGTAGATTTAATAAAAAATTATTTTGTCATTTAATCATTAACATCAGATTGAATGATATAAAATTACAACAACAAACTGTAAATAATGAATTGTTAATAGTAAAAAAATTCATAGAGATTCAATCCATAATTCTAGACTTATTAATATTGATATTGAGGAATAATTCTGATTATCACACATAACATCAAATCCTTTTCCATGTATGTATACATACAAACAGATCTATTTTTGATAATTTATTAATAATAGTGTAGTTATAAACAAAAAAATAGATATTTTGTCTCATGAGACATAATGATACCTAATGATGACTTATATTTGAAATACACATACATTATTAAAACTAATACATTGGCTATATGATATATATGGATAATGGTAAAGTTTATAACTATCTTTTGTTAATAAATATTATTAATCCATATTTAAAATATCAAACACAATGGATTTTTAAACGATCGACTATCAGTAAATAAGAAAACATGACCACACTATATCCATATTATAAGGTGGTGGTCTACATTATTAACTATATTTAAGAAAACAAATGTATCCTTATAATATGTTTTCATTGATGTAAACCACATTTAAAATATATGGAAAATTTTAATTATAGAAAGAATATGTCAAACTGACATCATATTCAATATTATTTTAATAATATATATTATAATGTACAACCAAAATAAAATTCATTAATGAAATATGAATGTGAAGATATGAGGATTATTAATTATAACCCACAAATCTTATGTGAAATAAAAATTGTGAATATAAATTTTGAAAGAATAATACATGCACATATTCATGGGAAATTGTAATTTAAAGGAGAATTAAATCAAAGGGTATTTTGAAAATAAATATCACGAGTTATACCAAAAAATTTTTTGAAAATTATTTCACATTATTATTTAATAAAACAAAAATTTAAATATATTAATGGTCTAATTAGTTTAATGTCGATCAGAACATAGTAGAACAAGAATAATATTTAAAGTATATTTTATGAAACATATATCATTAAAAGAAAATAATTTCTTAAACAAATATATGAATATAAATATAATTATTATAATGAATAATAAATATTTGGCATTCAAACTAGTACATTAAGATGTTTGTTAAATAAATAATATAGATATTGAGAATAAATATTCCGTACCAAAAATTTTAGGGATTTCAAAGGAAACCTTTTCATCTATGATATCATTTTTCAAAATTCATTGAAAAATAAAACCACAAAATATAACTAAAAATATCATGAATAAATATATTTTTTATAATATATTTCATGGTAATAGTATATGAATCATATAATTGAAAATTGTTACGTAATAGAAAAATATTATAGAATATCAAATTTGTTATGAGTAAAATTTCGTTTTTACTATTAATGAAAATGAAATGACATCATTAACCTTTATAATATTCACTAAAACAAAAATTACATATTTTCCAACCCTATTAATATATGTTAATTTTTATATTGATCTATCAAATTAATATTCTACACATATATAATCTAATTATTGTTAATTTTTATTATAATATGTTTATTGTTATGATATATTGACACTCATTTCATGTAAAAAATGAATAAACCAATTAATTGATATAAATAGAAATTTCATTAAATTTTAAAATGAGTATAAATAATTGTATTTTCATTATTTCATTATCCACATGTTCATTTTTTTAAATAATTTTTAATATATATTATAATGGAATTCCTGGTGCAATTTTTTTGTTTTAATTATTCATCTTCGACAACTAACAAAAAATTTTTGATATTGTTTTGAAGTAAAACATTAACAATAATATTAATAAATGAAATTTTTCGTTATTATTATACTAATTAAATTGTCAATATTTTTAGACCATCCAAATTAAGAGTGAATGAAAATTGAAACATGTCATCAATAGGGTTAGTAGTTTTCATATGAAGAGACAAAATCTTAGAGATTTTTAATTTACGGAATTAATGGATGGTATAAAATGATATATCATTACCTAATAATAATTAGTTCATTAATACCATTTATATACCTCAATATAATTATAACCTGAACTCTTGTAATGAAGTGATAAGAATAAGAATATATCATCTATTTATATTGTAGTCTGCACATATAAATGAGTGAAAATGAGGATTTTGGAATTCTTTGTTTGACCGGCATAATAAAATTTCAATGTAATAGAAATATAAATTTAATGTTATTATTTAGGTTAGAGTATCAATGGTTCTAGTATTGGTATAAATAACTGAATAAAATCCATAACTGATTGATTAGGAATTTTCAACCATCTACATGGGAAACACTTTAATTTGGATTAGGTTTTTTTTATAGGAGTGACTAGAACAAATAGAATCAAAATAATTTGGTGGTAATGGATTTGAATATGATTTTTTACCATCCCTGGGGTATTTTATTTGAAGATATTTTTTTAACATACCAACCTTGAGAACCCTAAAATGCTTCCCTGAGATAGTGGGTTGCTAGGCCTCAAGCACTCCTCCCCATATGCTAGAGGTTACCGACTAGTATTGAGGGGATATGGTGTGATGCTGGGGAAACTAAGCCCCAATAACAGGGTATAGAACCAATAGAATAATGAAGTATCATACATTGTAAAAATTAAATAGTGTGAGGAAGTGGAAAACAACCATAAATAGAATATGTTGTAATATAAATGGAAATTATATATAAATGTGCGATTATTAATGCACTCTAATAAAACACGGGCCACAAACATAGATAACCATTCAAACTCTAATGAAAAATAAACTAAAATTAAATGTAAAAGGATATATTATTTATACTGAGATAGAAAATGCATCTGGTACCCAAACACTATAAAATTCACAAGACTGATTAGAAAAATCACCTGAGCAATTCTGCTCGAACAACAAACAATATCCCCATCCCTATCCACTGTAAAACACATTATAAACCATGATAGAATAATTAAGGTAAAAACATACACCATTTTGAACATGTTGGGGTGAGAAAAAAAATTTATTCTATCCTAATAAGAAACCTATATATGTGTTTTGATGAATGTATGGAAAATAAAAGTGCTCATCCTGTATGAGAAACTACTGAATGAGAATACTAAAACTCATCTATGAAACCACAGTCAAAACAAGGGTCCATAATCTTTGTCAACTGGTGATAAGAAACCATGGATGTACATATCTATATATCTATATATGAATTTTATAGTGAAAATAACACTATACATATATATATGAATATTCATGAGTATGTGAATCAATCAACATGAAACCACATCAATACTCAGTCCTCATGTTTTGAATTCTAATTACATGGACTTTCTGTTTAAGGGAATTGAGCTAGATGTGATGCCTTTCAACCCATTATATTTAAGTCAGTCTCAAGGTCATTAATTACCACCAAGATAAAAAAGATTCAAACAACGCAGCATGTATATATTTGAGAAAGTCATATAACCACATGTGGATAACCATCTTGCACTTCGGTTCCCACGTACTCACCTATAATCAATAACACAAGTACCATGTACTGACGACCAATTATATGATGACTCATAACACATATTGACGCTAAATCCTAGAAATAAGGATTTTAGGTAGTACATAGAGACATCTTGAAAAAGGTCACTGAGTCATGCAGCTTACGACCCATTCCTGTATATCCATGCCAAAGTATGGTGCCTAGTTCTTTTTCTGAAGGTGGTGACGATATTTGGAGCATGGATATCACTAAGGATCATACCCATTGGTGATATTTATAGAGCTAACTCACATGTGATATTAAATATTACACCCCATGAGTCTCATAACTATTCCCAGAGATCATAGTCAATCTGATCCTATGCTGAGGAAATCATAATCATCTACACCACTTGGGAGAGAATAATTTACCATGAGTCTTGGGATTCTATTATTCTATAAAGGGATAACTCACTGGTAATATTTCATGCTACACCACTCAAGCCTTGTAACAGACCTGGAAGAGTGTAATCAATCTTATCAAAGGTTGTGGAGATCATAATCACCCCACCACATGAGAGAGGGTAATCTACCATGATTCATGCGATTCCATGATTGTATTGAGGAGTACAAAATCAACCGCATATAATATCATCAATCCTAGGAGCCCATCCATGGCATTACTATTATAAGAATCCATGTATCACACTAGGCATACACGTCTACATGTTGGGAATAATATATAGACATAATGAAATCCCTCTAAAACAATCCCAAAAATATATATCATAATATATATAAAACATGGATATACAACCATTTACTCAGTAGTAACTACATATATACTACTAAATATCTTAAATAACATGGAATAGATGATGGTTCCTTAGTAAGACCATCTAGGCATCCCAAAATGTTTAACAGATCCTAGGAATAACATCCGTGCATCCCCAAAGAAATGAAGATGCATTGCATTATGATCAACAACCAGCATCCTAGAAGTATCTATGGTCAATAGCATTTAATAAGAAATAGACTTTTCAATGCATAAACAATGAGTGAAGGTGGAAATAACTCTCAACCCAAAACTACTACCACAAGCCAAAGTGTGTACCTGTTCGTCATGAGTTCTAGGGTGATAGCTGATACCATCTCCACCCAAATATATCGTACAAATAATGGTTGTTTGAATAATGAGAACCTACTAGATCCCTCATGTAAAATAATGAGAGTAATCTTACTAATTTCCTCTAAGGAAATATTTAAATTTGGTATCTAACACAAGATCGTTATCTAAAAATGATAATCGATGAATTGTACATGGAATCATCAAATGAAAAACAATAGAGGTATCTGAAAATTGGGATCCTCATATATAAAAAAATGAATTGGATCCTACATGTGTAAAGACCCATATATTTCAACGGAAATTTTATCTTAATTTTCGTTGAGATTTCACGAGTATGAAGTTTCTGACGGCACCTGATTCTGAGGCCCGGTGTGCCCGGAATCATTTTCCGAAGTTTAGCTCATGTACGTTCACTGAACGAACGAGTGGGTTTTTCTATCTTTTTAACCAGTGCTCAGAATAGAAATTTGAGGGCACCGATGAAACCGTTGCACCAGTAATTGCTTGCGAACACCTTTTTTAGTGTTGCGTTTACTTGGGTGAGATTGTTAAATATATGGGTTAAGTGAAGAGTGAAATAAAAAATTGTGCTACAATTTTTATTTCTATTCTGAGTAGTTATAACCTATTAATGGATGATAGAGTGGGACCCACTACATCCTAACTCCACATGGTAGGATATTAGTGAAGTGGGTCCCACACGAGCCTCACTCCATCAATTCCATTAAACCTCCATCTTTCAATTTATTTTTTGTAACTCACCCACTCCCCCAATTTAATGACATCTCAACCCTCGCAATTAATTGGATTGTGAAATGCTCTTCAATTAAGTTAATTAATTGAATGAGTTCTTCTGAATACAAATTAATGTTGGCATGTGTGTGTGTGAGAATAAAATAAGGCAAGGTCTTATTTTTATTGTTGGTTGTTTTCGTTGTGTGGAATAGTGGAGTGAACTCTTGAGGTCTTGAAGAACATCATTTTCCTGGTTGAAGAACATGAAGAAGGTCAGAGCACCAAGGAGAGACGATGTGCAGATCTCTCCCTTCTCGGCAGCCAGTGTTGGAAGAGATCCTCTACTTGGATGCTCGCCAATGCCGTCTTCGAACCACCCTCGCAATTCCATTTTTCTGCGACGATCTCTGTAGGACAACTTCTTGAGGTAGGGGTGTGTTTTTACGATGTGATTATTCATGGCGTTCACCGTTAAATTTTTGGCCACTTGTTATCAAATTATTTGGAGGAGGATGGACCGCACAAACATGACTGATCCTACTCTCCCTTTGTTGATGTTCACCGTTGTGGTTTGGAATGAATGCAGCACGGTGCAATGACCCCGCGTGGGAATAAGGAATATCATAGAGGCGAAGAAGTGTGGTGCCGTCGCGCCGCACTATTGAGGCCGAAAGAGGCCGTGGCCCGAGCGAGGCCACGGCGGAGGGGCGTGGCGCCGTCACGCCAAGCCGGGCGGACCAAGGCCACGACAGAGCAGGGGAGGGCGGTCGGAACCGCCGGCAGCCGGTGCTCAAGAGGCGAGACAAACAGGTCGGCCGTTACGACCGTCCAGGTCCAAGAAAACCAGGGGATTGAACCCCCTGTAAGCACACTGGACGGACACTCAGGACCGACACTTGAAATAATGGGGGGCAGCGCACCCCCCCCCCCCCCCCCCCCCGCGTCTGCTCAGCGCGTGGGCGCCCAGGCCGGACTGGCCACACCGTGCGGGGCCGCCCGCATCGAGTCGGGGCGCCTACATCGGGCCGGGCTGCACCCGCTGTGCCAAGCCGTCCTAGGGGGTTTTTGTCCGAGTCAGACCAGGCCGAAACCCCGTGTTTTCTGACAGTTTCAGTCAAACACCCATAACATGGGCTACAAACCTTCAAAAAATGCATAGTTTATTATATAGCGATCCTTCGATCAAGATGGTCGTTTCAATGTATTTCACTGAAGGTTTCAAAGAATTTGAGTATGGCTGGGTTTTTTCGATCATGAAACCAACCAAGCACTTGGAGCGGAAACACTTATAACTTAAGCTTTGGACATCCAATTACATTGTTCTTCCTAGTGTGGACTGGGTTTTACATGAGCACGTGAGTTGGAGTAGAACAGAATTGATGACTTAGGTATATGTATGGGCATATACCTAAGTGGAGTTGGTTGATACTTCATGATTGTATCATTCTTTTGTGGGTTCTGGGAGACCATCGGGTGTCTCTGGGTCTTTACTGAGTAGCGTATACTCACCCCTGCAAAGAATTTTCACGTACTTCATTGTGTGGGATGCAGAC
This sequence comes from Viscum album, assembly GCA_963277665.1. Taxonomy (NCBI): domain Eukaryota; kingdom Viridiplantae; phylum Streptophyta; class Magnoliopsida; order Santalales; family Viscaceae; genus Viscum; species Viscum album. The sequence continues at coordinate 1,601,530,748 of OY728136.1, forward strand.
GACAGACATTGTTGATTGAGGTAGGAGCTCGTGGAGATGAACGATACCTAGAGGTGGACCACTGGACGAGACTTGCTTAGAGAATACAGTTGGAGCTGAGGAGTAGAGGAGACTATCTGTACCCACCCTTCAAGTGGGATTCCCAGAGGACGGCTCGGGCTCACTGCTTTACTTTTCTGCTATTGTACTCACTTTTAGTTGTACTTATTTTCATTTTGGGTTTGTATTCTGGACCACTTACTTTTTTGCACTTACTTTTGTACCAAGTTTACTTAGTGTTTAATCATGCTTTCTTACTCTATGGTGTTTGGTTTTTTTTATAAAGTTAATACCTTACCTTAAATAGGGAATTACTCCTTTGGTTCTAGTCTCCATCCCCTGGACTATGGAAGGCGGGCTTGGGGTATTCACGGCATGGGTCCTGAGGATGGATCGTGACAAATTTGTATCAGAGGAGTTCAGTTCTACCGTAGAACTCAGGGCTCTGACCTTTCTTCTATGTGAAGAAATTTTGTTTAGGGTATTGAGTGTGTATATCAGTCCAGGGAGTCCAGTGTTGGTGCAGCGGTCGACGTATCCATACACGAGGACCCTGACTTATGATTTCCGACTCAGTGCACGAAATCATTGATTGCATGTGTGGTTCAAAAGTTTTCTTTGTGTTTACTTTATGTCAGCTCACCAGGTATAATGTATTGACTGTGACACACCTGTTTCATTTCAATATGTCCCCACGACGGCATCCATCTAGGGTTAAGTGCTTTGTGCGTGATGACAGCCCATCGAGCGACGAGGCCTCGGTGTAGTGCCCTATTACAGTGGGGGCATTGGTGGTACCTCTACCTGCTGAGCCACTGATGCCACTATCCCCAGCCGTTGAGAGTGAACATCGCCTTAGTGTACTAAACAGGTTACAACATCAGAGACCTCCTAGGTTCCCTAGGGAGATGGTCCCTCAGGCAGGCAAGGAATGGCTGGAGGCTGTTGTATGAGTTTTCAGGTTAGTAGGGACACCATCTGACCTCATGGTGATCCTTGCAGCGATTCTCCTGCACGCGACAGCAGGCAGATGGTGGGGCTTGATGTTCTAGATGCACGATGAGGCTTCACATCTCTGGATGGACTTTGAGAACCTCTTCTGCTCAGAGTTCGTCCCATCCACCCTACGTGTGGTGCGCATTCATGAGCTACTACAACTACGGCTGAGAAACACGACAGTAGCCCAGTACTCGGCGAGATTTACCGATCTCTCGCGCTATTCCATGGACATGGTATGGGACCCATTCTTCCATGCCTGAACCATCGAGCAGGGACTGAGGTATGAGATCCTGGCATTGATGATCTCCCTCGGCATTCTGACGTCGTCAGGAGTACTGGAGAGAACCCTTCTCGTAGAGAGATTTCTAGCTGAGCCTACACCATCAGCGAGACCTACTGCAGGGAAGCACGAAGCAGAGTCATCTACAACTGGTATTCGACGGATTTCATAGGGGTCCTGGTGGACCAGACCATTAGGGGGATGACCTCTGGACACTAGCTCAAAGGTGCGGGGAACGCGGCGCACATCCAATATTACGAGGAGCAGACAGTGCTACGAATGCGGCGGGAAGAGCCATATGGCTCATGACTGCCTAACCCGTCATGTAGAGGAGTAGCAGACAGTTGAGGGACCACCCAAGCAGAGGAAAATGGTCGACCATGGCAGTCTGCAGGGAGCAGGTGGATGAGGCAGAGGAGCTGGCTGAGCAGCAGGTGGTGGGAAACGCTTGAGGCTCTACCACCACCACCACCACCACCAGGAGGTCCACCCCCACCACAGGGATCTGGCAGAAAGAGGCAAGTTCAGCTTTAGGTAGTGGAGGACTATGACGACGATTCACCGGTGATTATTCGAGGTACTATCTGTGTTTACTCCACCATTTCTGCAGTTCATATAGACATAGGAGCGAGTAATTCATTCATTGTCGCTGCCCTTGTTTCAAAGCTCGATGATTCCGACGGAGCTGTTTGCTTGATCCTTATGGGTAGAGACTCCTAGGGGAGCAGACTCGACGATTACGCACTGTTTCCGATAATGTGAGCTCACTCTAAGAGGTGAGAGATTCGACTAGGTTCTTCTTGTAATGGCTTCGAGGCATTACGACGTAATCTTGGGCATAGATTGTTTATCTACAGTCCATGCTCAGATCGACTGTATTAGGCGCAATGTGGGGTGTGTCCGCACCGATGGGAGTAGGTTCACCTTCACCGGTGAGAATGGAGACATTGCAATGCAGGATGGACTCACGCAGAGGACAGAAAAACCGATCACTCATCAGATGTCTAGCCTCATACCTGGAGCAGTTGACGTGTGAAGTCGGAATTTTCCTTTAGTGGTGGATCAGTATGCTGAAATTTTTTCTGACAAAGTTCTAGGACTACATCCTGGCAAATAGGTTGGCTTTTATATTGACTTGTACACCGGGACAACCCTGATATCCACTCCAGCATATCAGATGGCTCCCACTAATCTTTGAGAGCTATGGGTACAACCGGAGGACTTTCAAGGTAAGGGGTTCATCCGACCCTGTGTTTCACCCCGAGCATCGAAAATTTTGTTCACCAACAAGGCTGATGTGGGCTTGCAACTATGTGTCGATTACCATCCCCTAAACCAAGTGACCATGAGGAACTAGTATCTGCTTCCAAGGATTGAAAACGTCTTCAATCATCTCAATGGAGCATGGTGGTTCTCAGAGATAGTCCTCAGGACAAGCTATCATCAGTTCAGAGTTTGAGATGAGGATGTGCAGAATACGACCTCAAGATGTTGGTTTGGCCACTATGAGTTCTTGGTTATGACTTTTGGCATAACCAATGCTCCAGAAGTGTTCATGATTCTCATGAATAGGATCTTCTAGCCTTACCTTGATCGATTTTTTGTGGTCTTCATTGACGATATATTGATATACTCGACCACTGTGGAGGAGAATGCCTACCACTTGCACGTTGTGCTGGACACACTCCGAGAGCACCAGCTTTATGGTATGCTCTCGAAGAGTCGGTTTTGGATATCTGAGGTCCACTTCATAGGACATGTCATCTCTAAGGTGGAATTTACGGTGGATCCTGTAACAATCGAGGTAGTTCTAGCTTGGGAGCCACCCAGGAGCGTGACAGAGTTGCAGAGTTTCCTAGGTTTGGCTGGGTACTACCAGAGTTTAATGCCAGACTTCTCCAGAGTGGTGGAACTACTTTCACCTTTCAAAATGAAGGAGAAACCCTTCATGTGGTTAGATATATTTCAGTAGAGCATCTGGTAGCAGAGACAGATATTGACCAGTACACCTATTTTGAGGCTACCAGATGAGGGAGTAGGGTAGGTAGTCTACTGCGATGCATCAGGGACCCGAATCGGGTGTGTCCTGATGCAGGAGTGGGTAGTGATCACCTATAGATCATGAAAGTTGAGGCAGCACTAGTAGAAATACACTACCCATGACTTAGAGGTAGAAGTAGTGATCTTCTCTCTGAAGATCTGGAGACACTATCTAATGGGAAAACACATTATAGTCTATTATGACCACCAGAGTCTCAAGTACATCTTCTCACAGAAGGACCTGAGCCTAAGACAGTGGCGATGGCTCGAGATCCTCCAAGACTATGACTTTGAGATAGTATATACTCTTGGAAAGATAAACATGGTAGCCGATGCTCTCATTATGAGGATGGGCATTCAGCTACTTGGGGAGGAGATAGAGCAGCTATCTGGTTTTCAGATATCCATTGTGGATAGAGATGGATCATCCTTTCTATAGTCAGTCACAATCACACCTCCACTACTATAGCGAGTCAGAGGGGACCAACATGGGGAAGTTGACTGTGAGACTCGGCATGCAATGATATCCTTAGGACAGGCACCTGATGGATTCTCTGTTCGAGGATATAACGTCGTCCTTTTCAGAGGATGTACCATGGAACAAGTTGCTTTACAAGAGGAGATGTTGAGAGAGTTTCACACTTCGCCTTTGGCAGTACATCCAGGTGTAGTGAAGATGGACCGACATCTCAGACGAAAGCACTGGTGGCCGGGTATGAAGAAGGTTGTGGAAAAGTTCGTTTCTCGATGCCTCACCTGCCAGCAGGTGATGGTGGAACACTAGGTACGAGCAAGCTTGGTACAACCCTTGGAGGTCTCGTAGTGGAAGTGGGACAGGATATCTATGGATTTTGTCACTGGACATCCACGTACTTCCAGAGGTCACGAATCTATTTGGGTGATTGTCGGCCGACTCACCAAGTCGGCCAACTTCTTACCTATCAGATAGCAAGGCTCAGTGGAGAGCATGGGATTCCTCTACGTTCTGGAGATTGTACGGCTTCATGGTGTGCCATCTTCTATTGTCTCTGATCGAGATGGTTTCTTTACATCTTGGCTTTGGAAGGGGTTATAGGCGGCATTTGGGACGCATCCACGTTTGAACACCGCCTTTCACCCTTAGATGGATGGCCTGATGGAGAGGACCATTCAGCCTCTCTAGGACATCCTCTGTGCATGTGTCCTTGACATTGGTCGCAGCTGGGAGGATAACCTACCCCTGGTGGAGTTTTCATACAACAACAGCTACCACTCCACCATTGGGATGAAACATACGATGCATTTTACGGCCGACCTTGCAGATCACCTCTGTACTACACTGTCCATGGGGAGTCAGCACTTGTGGGACCAGAGATGGTCCATGCCATGACAGAGAAGGTCTAGGTCATTCAGGAGCGGATGAGGAAAGCTCAGAGCTGACCTAAGTCTTATGATGACAAGAGGCAGAGACCACTAGAGTTTGAGGATGGCTACCACGTATTCTTGTGGGTCTCACCTCGACGTGGATTACGGTGATTTGCCTAGGGCGACAAGTTATCTCCACGCTTCATCTGACCATTGCAGGTTCTCAGCAGGATAGGCGAGGTGGCTTATCGCCCGGCTCTACCACCTCAGTTGCATAGGGTGCATGACGTCTTCCATGTATCTCAACTGAGGAGATATGCGCACAACCCGACACATATTATTGACCATGGGGAGCTGGAAATTGACGATGGGGTGACTTTTGCCGAGTTCCCGGTGGAGATCGAGGATTGACACGAGCAGGTCCTATGTGGGTGGTTGATTTCTCTAGTGCGCATCATGTGGATTCATGGGAACCTTCCGGAGAGCACTTGGGAGTAGGAGGCTCATATGTGTGTTCAGTTCCCTCATTTGTTTCCCTAGTTTCTGATATATCTTTATGGGGATGTAAAGCCCTTAGGTGGGAGTAATGTAAAGACACATAAATATCAAGGGAAATTTTTTATTATTTTTGTTTGGGATTTTATGAGTACACATTTTATGATGGAACCTAATCTTGAGGTCCGGTGTGCCGGGAATCATTTTCCGAAGTTTTGCTCGGGTACGTTCAGTGAACAAACGAGCGTGTTTTCCTAACATTTCAACCATTGCTCGGAATCGAAATCTGAGGGCAACGATGAAACCACAACACTGAAAATTTCTTAGGAACACCTTTTCTGGAGTTGTGTTTTCTCGGGTGATGTTATTAAATTAATGGGTTAACTGAAGAGTGAAATAAAAATTTGTGCTTCAATTTTTATTTCTATTCTAAGTATTTATAACATATGCATTGACGTTTGAGTGGGACCCACTATATCCTAACTCTATATGGTAGGATATTAGTGAATCGAGGCCCACAGAATCCCCACCCCTTCAATTCCATTAATCCTCCCTCTTGAAATTTATTATTTGTAACTCACCCACTCCCCCGATTTAATGACATGTCAACTCTCACTATTAATTGGATTGTTAAATGATATTAAATTATGTTAATTAATTGAATTAGTTATTTTTAATTTCAAATTAATGTTGGCATGTGTGTGTGTGAGAATAAAATAAGACATGGTCTTATTTTATTGTTGGTTGTTTTCGTTGTGCGGAATAGATGAGTGAACTCTTGCGGTCTTGAATGAAATCTTCTTCCCCGTTGAAGAATGAGAAAAACGCCAGAGCAAAAAGGAGAGTCGATGTGTCAATCTCTCCCTTCTCTGTAGCTAGTGTGGGATGACATCCTCTTCTTGGACGCTCACCAACGTCGTCTTCAAACCACCCTCACGACGGTGTTTTTCCACGACAATCTTTGTACGACAACTTCTTGAGGTAGGGGTGTGTTTTTATGATGCCATTATTCTTGGCATTCATCATTTAATTTTTGGCCACCTGTTATCAAATTAAAGGGAGGAGTATGGACCGCACGAACACGGCTGATCCAACTCCCCCTTTGTTTATGTTCATCATTGTGGTTTTGGACGAAGGCGGCGCGGTGCAACGACACCGCGCAGGAACAAGGAATATCACTACAGCGATGGAGTGAGGCGCCGTCGATCCGCGCCATTGAGGACGACATAGGGATCGACTAGAGTGGGGCTATGGCGAAGGGGTGCAGCACCATCGCACTGCACCGATCGTACCAAGGTCGTGGCCTATGGCTGCGGCAAAGTAGGGGAGGGCGGCCGAAACTACCGGCCACCGGCACTTAGGAGGCAGTACCAACCGGTCCCACACGGCACAACCGGTCAGCCGTTACGGTTGGCCAAATCCGAGAAAACCGGGGGATTGAACCCTCGTTCAGCACACAGGGTGGACCCTCGGGTCCTCCATTTCGAATCAAGGTGGGCAGCGCACCCCCCCCCCCCCTCCCCCACGCATCTGCTAAGAGCGCGGGCTCCCAGGTCGGACCGCCTGCGCCGTGCCGGACCCCAGCGCTGGGCCAGGCCGCACTGGCTAGGCTATGTTGTGCCCACTGGTCCGGGCCATGCCCAAGTGGGTCAGACCCGGACCTGGGTCGGGTCGACCTGAGGGGTATTGGGTCGGGTCGGATCGGGCCCAAACCCCCTGTTTTTGGACAGATTTGTTCAAACGCCCATAACATGGGTTACAGACCTCCGAACAATGCACCGTCAGTTGCATAGTGATCCTTGGATATAGAAGGTCGTTTCTGTGTATTAAAATAAAGGTTTCAGAGAACATTGTTTATGGACAGGTTGGTTTGAACACGAAACCAATCGGGCCCTCGGAGAGGAAACACTTATAACTTGAGCTCTGGGCGTCCGATTGACGTGTCGTCGACATTGCTGGATTCCTCTTAGTGATAAAGACCTTTTGGCTTACTCCACTCTAAGTTTTGTTGCAGTTGGAGTAAAGTAGGGTTGGTTTTGACATAAAAACCAACTGGGCCCCTGTAACGTAAAAGCCAATAACTCTCAGATCGGTCGTCCAATTGACGTGCCATCGGTCGCGTTGAGTTTCTTTTTTTGAGATGTAACTTTGGGGTACATCAACTCCGGACTACATGTTAGTTTATGAATCGACCCCACTTGGATCATGGAGCGGATCCTCCCAGAATCAAGTTTGCTCTGTGTGGGAACCCTAGAGCTAGATGCGACTGTGACTGCGACGACGGTGACGACTGTACTGGGATCCTCCGTGGGTTCAGCAACGACGACGACTGTGCGGAAATACTCTATGGGTTCAACAATGATTACTACTATTATTTTATTCTATTTGGGTCAGGCAGTACTATAGTTCTTGTATCCTACGTGGGACTTGCATTATTTGACTATGTACTTGAATCCTACGTGGGTCTGGCAGAGTAGTTGGTCTTGTATCCTTTGTGGGTCAGACATCTTAGCTGGTCTTGTATCCTACGTGGGTACAATAGTTTAGATGAATCAGTGTCTACATCTTATTGTCACTATTGTCTTACGAAGAATTATACCTGTGTGATCAGAGTCTTTATTTTCAATCATTATCTTCGATGTGATTTACTTGATATCATGTGTGGATTACGTTGTGCTTTCTTATGTGGACTGGGTTGTACTTGAGCTCGTTAGTTGGAGTAGAATTGAATTGATGACTTATGTCTATGTATGGGCATATACCTAAGTGGAGTTGGTTGATACTTCATGAATGTATCTTTTATTTGTGGATCTTGGGAGACCATCGGGGGTCTCGGGGTCCCTACTTAGTAGTGTATACTCACCCCTGCACGGACATTGCCCGCACTTCGTTGTGTTGGATGCAGACGACAGACGTCGCTGATCAAGGTAGGTGATCATGGAGCTGGACAGTACCTGGAGGTGGACCACGAGATGAGACATGTTCAGAGCGGACGGCTGGAGCTGAGGAGTAGAGGAGACTATATGTACCCACCCTTCAGGTTGGATTCCCGGAGGATGGCTCAGACATGCTGCTTTACTTTTCTGCTATTGTACTCCCTTTCAGTTGTACTTTACTTTCAGTTTGGGTTAGTATTCTGGCCCACTTACTTTTCCACACTTAAATTTCTACCCATTTTACATAGTGTTTACTCTTGCTTGCTTACACTGTGGTGTTTGTTTTCTTTTATAAAGGCAATTCCTTCCCTTATATCAGGAATTATGCCTTGGGTGCTAGTCGCGAGCCCCTGGCCTATAGAAGGTGGGCTTAGGTTAATCACAGAACGGGTCCCAACAAAGTGTTGTGACAACAAGGGTCTCCGTAGATCATTATTATGAACTATGGAATCCCTCAAGTGATCTTTGGTATCTAGATAAAATATAGATGAATACAACATGAGATCCTCAATAATAATTGTTTCATTTCCAATTATTCCCAAAGGATTCATATTGCAAAGGATATTTCCTAAAAAAACATAAGAAATATGAGAACTCTCATAGATCATCTTGATTCGTTGGCTAAATCTAGGTTGGTATTAACACCCAATATAAGATTCCCTTCATTTATCTCCCTTAGGATATCAAGGAATTCGATTACTGGATGAAGGACCTATCCATTTAGGTAAAATCCAAACAAAACCCCAATAAAATTTATTATAACGATACAAAGTTTTATCCATCACGTTAAATGTTGAAAACTACTAAAACTAGACTACTCTCTGGTCCATTAATGACTTTGAGTATAGTAGACATGAATATCTCAAAGGGTTAAAATGAGGTATTACATTCCATGACACCAAGGGAACATGAATTGTACACTCGACAAGCCAATGGGTGTGTACCCCCAACATCCTAGGACTGTAAAATCCCTAGGTATAAAATATATAAAATGGGTACCTGTGTATGAAAAAAGGGATAAATGCCAATGTTCTCAACTAGAATGTCCTTTTACTTGTCCATGTAGTGTACTTATAGATTGAGTGAAAGACTAAATGGGACCTTTCCATTTACTCTACAAAACTATATACACCAACATGGGTTTCCCAAGCTGGGTACTCAACAACTTGAATGAGTGCTATTAAATGAAATTTAGACATATGTACATGGATTATACTCCTTTATATTCATCTTCCTGGAATGGGAAGAACACATGGTGTGTCACACTTGACTACATTCCACGTAGCTTGTTTTTTCAAAGTAGAAAACTCTTATATCTCTTAAAACCACTATTTGAATCCCCAAATCAAAAAATTCAACATCATGAGACAACAAGAAATCATAATTGGGCCTAAAATTAATAAAACCACAGATCTAAAGGTTTTTTTCCAATAAATCAAAAAAAAATATTTTGGTGAAAATAACTAGATCAACATTCAATTTAATAGTCCACTGTCTCAAAATGATGAACCGGAATATCGAGGGCTTCATGACAGTATCTCTCTCCCTTTCTCCACCCATATACCACTCTCCCCTTCCTTATCTCTAGATAATGTGGTGTAGGAGGATCCCATCCTGAGAATATATGGGAAAAAAATTGGAAAGGGGTTGAAATAAAGGAAACATAGAAAAGGATAGAAATGAATGGAAAGTGAAAGAAAAGTAAAATGGTGTCCAATCTAGCTGTAACACCTTATTTGAGTTTATGAATCACATAGAAAAAAATCTACATTCATTACTCATAGATAGAGAAATAATCTCTATATAATGCTCCATTCAAAATTTAAGGATGAATGGACATGAACGAAAAATATAATATTTAATTTATTAAATACTAAAAATAAATAATATGTTGATATTTAAATGGATTAGAATCTTTCTTAATTAATTTTCTATGGTAGAAACACAATTCTATGACCAAAATAGTGGTTATAATTATTATCTATTCTCATATTATAGTTGAAAAAGTCATTTTTACCTCTTCATAACATCAAATAAAATTGTAATTGAGTATAAAATTTTTTGTCTGAAAAAAGATGGGTCCTTATAAACTCCCCATAACAATCATTCTTATCCAAAACGAGCCTGTTGAAAAGACAAGATATCATAATCTCAACCCATGAATCAAAACCTATCTACAGATATTTTCCATGAACATGTCACATAGTGTTAACAAGTACCATCTATGTAGATAGAATTTATCTACGAGTGATTATGTACACTCCAATGCAGAAACACCCTTATTGAGGATGCTAACCCAAAATAATAGCTTCACATCCCAAAAAATAATATCCAACTAGAAACGAGGTTTAGCACTGTAAAATGAACAATATATCACTATCAAGTATATAGATTATCACACATTACTCAACGAGAGAATCTATAATAGGTTTACCCAAATTTGAATTATGATATTGAATGATAAATGAGCCCATCATAAGGACGAAACACTCTCAACATACAAAAGATGAATCATGATGGATCATGATCATATCTAATAAGAGTACCCCATGATTCAACCAAGGGATTGTACAACCCCATCTAATCCATGCCCACATCATGATAATATCTTGGTAGGAGTTATCCTTGGATCAACTGTCTCATGGTACACGATTCATTTCACGATTTCACTTCTACTATAGAAGGAAATTCCTAGAAGTCATTGAGGATTCCTGACCATCAAACGGCTAGAAACTATGGTCCTCATATATAACTATAACACTTAACTATTTTGATTCAAATTATACTATGCGTAAGAATCACATATATTTATTTACCGACTCAAGCTTTAACAATTCTTCTAACACAAGGTTATGCGGACCATTCTATATGCCACATCAGTTTCATTTAGCTAAAATCCCCCTAGAACTCCCCTTCAAAATTGATAACCTCAATTGTACCATGATTTATCTAGAATACACATTCGACGTGCATCATCCTAGTCATGAGAGTCTACCCATGTTCTTACTACATTATAAAATGTTGAAACACATGCCGATTAGGTAATGCACCCAAAAATTCAATCCCATCGAAGATTGATTCGAAACACATGAATCATAGGTTATTCATGAAAAAATGATTGCATAAACATGCCTATAACATAAAACTCAAGCACCTACAATGCCTAGATCTCAAAAAGAGAATAAAACCAATATTATAACAAAAATTTCAATGAAAAATATGATCCAACCACTCTCACCCATGTTTCCCTTGAACAAAATGGACGTCGACATACATGGTTTGAAGTCAAAACTATTTTTCCCTAGGACTCCCACATAGCCCTATAGAAACATCCTCTAAATTAGATCATAAGAATTTACCACCTGAATAAAATATAAAATATTCTTAATACTATGTAAATATTATAATGACCAATGAGGGATAATACTTAAAATGCAAACTACAAGGGTTGTGATACTATATGAGCATCATAAAATGAACATTCCTATAGAGGTTGTAAAAATAATGTATAATAGAAACTAAACTAACACACATCGAGCATACCTATAAGGAAATACCCCATGGAGGTCTAGTTGATATGAATCATCCCAGTACATATAACAATCATACTCATAGATCTGACTAGATAACCACAGACAAGAGAAAAACACCCTACAATGTTTACTACTGAATGGAATCACATGCCATTACAACCTCCTAGGTCACTGCATCTCTTGTGCATAAATACCAATTCATCATCATCATAAAAAACTCCTCAACATAGATCATCATTAGATTCATAAAAATTAAATATATATGAAATAAGTATCACCCGAATAGTTAAAAATATTCAATAAATTTGTACACTAATGTTTTAATATGATGTGAATCCTTCATGCCAAAAAATGAGTCATGATACAATTCATTCCCTTATGAGAAAATATTGGAAATCCATCCATTACCTTTAGCCAATTTCCCAGAGCAATATATCTACAGTAAAACATAACATCTATACAACATGTGCATCACTCAGAAAAAAATTACATACAACTGTAGCATTAAAAATCAGAACAGTAATCACATACATTATAAAAATGGATTTCCTACCTGAACAAGTGTTATAAATTCCACAATATGGTAACAATTAAAAATTATGTCACATTTATAATACTCTTGTCTAACATATCCCAAATATTAAATAATCTGAAATTAACTTCTTTGATACCATTTTGTAACTTGCTGACTCAGATTCCACTGAAATTGTCTCCCGAGTTGGGGGGTTAATATGACTGAAGCATGCCTCTCCAAATGCAGGAGGAGGGTGAATTGCTACGACAGATGTCAAGGTGATTAAGTGGAGACTATTAAATCATATAAAAATAAATTTATAGTGAAAAAATGAGGTATTATTGGAAAAAAAAGTTAACAATGTTCAGTAGAGGGAATCAAAATAAAATAAAACATGTTGTAATAATAAATAAAAAACATCCATACATGAAAAAAAACCTATGGAATAAAATAAATCACTAGTAAACCATTTTTATGAACATATAAATAAAAAAGTTCAAATAAACTAAAAGTAAAAGTACTGTACACTAATAATATATCCTTGGTAGACCACATACCTAATCTAAAGATGGTGTTGACATGCACTTGCCTGAACAGAACAACAACACGAGAAAATCCACACAAACCCACAACACTGGCATCTGACTTATCCACCATGTGTCACATTCTCATCCATAAAAATATACATAAATTCAACACATACAACAGCGATCACATGTAGGGGTGAGAAATAATTTAGCAGGCCAACCTGAAAAAAAAACCTGTAAATGTACTAATATATGTTTATAAAAATGAAAAGGGCATAGTCAAGTTGGGACACTACTAAAATGGAAACTAAAACACATATATGAAACCATAATAAAACCTTCGTTCCATAATCCTAATTGACTTGTACATTTCAGAAATGTACATCTATATCTATATATGTATGTATTTATAGTACCATAGTTATTCATATATGCATAAATATAAATATTCATGAGTATTTTATTCAAATAACATGAAAATGCCTGAGGAGTAGATCATCTAGTCTATATTCCTAATGAACTGGATATCTGGTGAAAGGGAAATGGAATAGACATTGTTCCACTCAAGGAATGTACCATTAGACTGATCAATGGCTCTGAAATCCCAACTGATATATACCTTATTTGTCCATTTATAAAATTATATCTCTTGGAATCTATGTCACCACACAGGGAAATCATCCAACACTAGTGTAAAAACATATTAACATCTAATAACTAACAATAATAACATACACTAATGATAAATCTTGTGAATAAGGATTCCACATATTGATGTCCATCATGAAAAGAAATATTTCTAGGAGTACATCGAGACATCATCTAAAAGGTCACTAATTCAGTTTCACTATAGTACATGCATGAAAATCATTCCTAATATATGAGCACTAGGTTTTAGTCTATAGGATTTCAAGATATTCAGAACATGGATGAACAAAAAAGGGGTTAACCATAACTAATCTATAAAGACATAATTCACCTCTGAGATACCATGCTTTAATTATCGGGTATTATAACTGATCCGGAAGAGTGTAATCATTTTGATCATAGGAAAAATAGATTGCAATCATCCCAACCACTACTGAGATCATAATATATGATGATTCAAGGGATTCCCTGCTCGTATAAATATAGAAATCACTTGTGGGATTCCATGAAACACCCCTTGAGTCTCCTAACTAATCTTGATGAGCGTAATTATTCTGATCATATGTTGAGGATTTCATAATCATCCTCACTACTCAGGATAGGATAATCTACCATGAGTCATGGATAACTATTCTTATATCAAAGAGTGTGTAATAATCATGACCTTATATCATCATGACTATGAGTCTATACAAGGAATTACTACAATGTGAATCCATGTGTCACACTAGGTGTACAAGTCAACATGTAAGGATCAATAACCATATACCTAGAAACACTAATGGATATCCAAAAAATATATATATCACAATATATAAACATCCAAACTCAAAATGAATTTCCTATGTAGTTCCTCTCTTTTTTTAAAAAATATAATAAATAACATGTCATAAAATAATGCTCTCAGGTAAACATGTCTGTGAATCACAACATGAATAATGTATTCAAGGAATAACATCCAAGAATACCTTAATTATGCCTCATGTCATTATCAACATCAGCTACCTAGTAATGAAGACTAATAAACAGCCTTACATTAACAATAATTACATGAAACAATAAAAAAAGACTGAGGTGGCCTAAATTCCTAGTCAAACACTACATCCACATCCCCATTGTATTACCTATTTGACATGGGTTCTAGTGTGACACCGGCAACCATATCTAACCATATCTGACATAAACTCATAGTCGGTCATGAAATGGACACCTGTTAGATCCCTAAAGTCAAACACTATGAAGAATACTACTATGGATCCTCTAGGTTAACTTGAGAAAAGTAATCTTACATGGTACCCATTAATAAAAACGTAAATTAATGAATTGTTCAAGGAATTCTAAAATGATAAATAACCAATGAAACCTACATTAGGGATCCTCTAAATGATATACAGGTGAGGGATCCTATATGGGAACCCCTAGATCAGAATATAAGCTATGGCACCCATCATTGGATCCTTAGTAGGTTGAAAATTATATTTTCATCCTGCATGGGATCCTCGATCATAAATATTTCAGAGCCACATTAGCCAGAAGTGATCATATTTAAAGGGATATGTCCTCAAAATCATTGGACATAAGGGATTGTTAATTTCTTATATCAAACCATGGTCACATACTAGATAAGTTTGAAAAAATTTCCATTAAAAAAAGATTTCTCCCTCGGGAGATAAATGAAATTGAATGCCGGATAAAGAATATATTAATTTAAATTGAATCCCCAAAGCACCCATTTTGAGTCCTCATACTGCTACATTGTTTTCATTATTGCTATATAAGTGAAAAAATTCATTTACTAGACTAATCTATTGTCTAATTCTTACTATAGGGAAAGATAAAACCAAAAATCCTCACAGGGTTACAAGGGGTAGTACATGACAAGTCACCCATGATACGCGGAATAGAATCCCAATGTGCCACATGGGCTTGTTTTCCTACTGGACTATGCATGTAAAATCCACAAGTACATGGTGTGTGAAATGGGAACACAATGTGTAACCATGATGGGGTAAAAGATTTTGTACCTAAAAAAGAATGGCTATTAATCAGGCTAGGCCATGTCCTTCTACTTGGCGTGTTACCCAAAATGGGGTGTGTCATTTTACATTATTAGACCACATACCCCTATATGGGTTCCCCTGGTCGGGTACTCAACTACACAATTGACTACCAATAAACAACATGTATATCCATGTACATGGGATGTACTCTTTAAACATCATCTTCCCAGAATGGGAAGAACACATGGAATGTCACCCTCGACTACATGTCAGGTAGACTAGATTTCTCAAATAGAAAAACTCTAATTGCTAGAAACCCCAGTTCTAATCCCCAAATGAACATATCCAGCATCAGGATGCCAAAAAAACCATAATAGTGCATAAAATTATGAAAACATGAATATAATGTTTTTATGTTAAATCATACAAAATAATACATTTGGGTTGAAACCGGTAGAGCATCATTCAATTTCACGGCCCATAAATGTTGCATGATGGCCCAGAACATCGAGCGCTTCGAGACGGTACCTCCCCCTACTTATATCCCTCGTTCTCTCTCTATCACACATATCTCTCAGTAGATATGTAGGGGAGGAGACCCTCTTGGGTTTGTGTGAGAGTTAGAAGATTATAGGAGAATAATTAATAGAAAAGGATTACATGAATGGAAATTAAAAAAAAATAAAATAAATAAAAAAGGGGTATGTGATGGTCGTAGTTCCTAACTCGATTTTGGGCATCACTCATGCTAAAAATCCTAATTACAAACACAATGATAGATAGAAATTCTCAATATAATTATCCATTAAATTTTAATTTTAGATTGAACAGGTATGTATAATTTAATATTTGATTTAAAAAATATTAAATATTAATTATCCCACTAAAATCCAAACAGCTCATACTCTTAACATAATCCTATCCAATAGTAAAATAACTATTTGAGGATGAATTTGGTTGTTAGAAAAATTATCTATGATCACATTTAATGGTGAACGACAATTTTACCCCTTCAAATTATCTCGCATCAAAAATTAATTTTTTTTTCTGAAAAACAATGTCTGGGAAAATACAATTCCTTGCATTTTTTGTGGTTGGGGGAACATTTTATATTGTATGGGGATGAAAAATTAGTTAATACTCATAATTTTATAATAAATACAAGTAACATTCATATAAATCTCTAAAAAGTATAAATTATTATTGATTGGGAGTGTTTGTGTCATGTCACCTCCCATCAACACATTCAATGGAATTATTTTTAAATATTATATTCCATTCCAAATGATTTTTTTACAATATTTGACTATTACAATGAAATTTTTTCTAAAATCTATAAAAAAAATTTATACATAAAAATATACCGAATAATTTCAAAATTTTAGATATTATAACAATAAATTTAAAAAAAATAGCTTCCCAACAAATATCCAATGATGATAACAATTAATTTTAATTGAAGTACACAAACTATAATAAATAATAGTTTGATAAATAATTCCTTTTCATTATTAAAAGGAATATACCAAAAAAATTTGTACTGATAATTCCCATAACCCATACTACTCAATGACTGAAATATTTGTTGTTATATGAAATTATATACATTTAAAATTATAAACCATAAATGTAATGAAATAAATAATTAAATCTATTAAAGAGATTAATTAGACTAAAAAGTCAATCTACTTCAAAAATATTGAACATGAGATTCTAATTTCAAACAACAGTTTTAATATGATTTCATGGAATCCAAATATATATATTTTCAATATTAAATATAATTCATATAAATATAATTCATTTTTATTATAATTATATTTTTAGAAAAATAAATGAATATGTTATTTTTCTTTGTTTTGACTATTGACTGGAATATTAAACCTTTGTAAAAAATAAATGGAATTTCCCTATGTAAATATTGAAATTTTAATTCAAAAAATATTATAAATCTAAATAAATATAAATTTTTATGTTTATATATATAATATTAAATTTATGAAATAAATAAAATTGCAATTCATGATAGTGTGTGCTTTTGGAAAATATTTGGCATGTAATATTTAGCTTAATTTGGAGAGCCTTATGTTTTTCAGTAAAATGAATGAAATATTTTTTGAAATATATTACCTTTTAAGGATACTATAACAAACAATATAAATATTTAAAATTTATTTTAGGCTGTTTTTAATATACTCAATTATATTGTTTTCTATTTATTTTTTGTTTATCTACAGAATTTCAAATTAAAATTCCCCAAATAATATTTTCTTATAAATTTTAATTTTATATAATATTTTGGATGAGATTATAAATCATGAACAAAAAAATGGGATGAAAATATTATATTGGTTTTGTGACAAAAAGAACCCCATGAAATATTCAATATAAAACATTTTTCATGAAATAATTAGAACTAAGTAAAGGATTTACCAGTTAGATTGATCTATAATTTATCATTATTTTATTATTAATAATTTATCTCAGTTATTATACAGTAATAGTGAAATGGTTGATTTATCTTTTTTAACTATTGAATGAATAACACCAATTTTTTTTATCTACACTATACATAAAATATAATAAATCAATATTTAATATAGTTATTATTTATTTTAGAGAGGTCCACTGGAATAATATGTGATTATAAAATATGATGAGAATTATCCATTGATTTCACGAGATAAAAAAATTCTAATTTAATAATATTATATCAATAATCATGTTCAAAGTGATTAATTTAGAATTAATTTATATATGGTAAGTACATTGTATTATGTTATTCAATGGGTCATTGGATCTCAAGGGTTATCCTTTTGAACATATAATTATATTTTTTAAATTATTTGGATTACAAAATTTATGTACATCTATAGCATTTCAATAAAAGTGGGAGATTCCTTAATCTTATTATCAATGTTTTTATTTTAATAATGATAAATACATTTTTATATTAATTAATTAATTATGAAAATTATAATTATAATAAAATCACATAGGGATTAAGAATTACTAGTTGAAAAATGAAAGAAATATTATATGTTTCTTCAATGGAATGGGTATCGAAGTGTTGCAAAATTGATGATAATCATATTTTTTGTAAAAATATTATTAAAATTTCAACAATAAATCTCATGTATTATGAATCATATTTTAAGATATATTCTTATAAGTAATTGATGAAAAATTAATTTGATTTTTCATTAACATATAATTCATAAATTGTAATAATGTATTATTATATACATGAGTATTCATAATATCTTCTTAATGAAAATATAAACATATTGATATAAATAAAACTAATGATGAACATAAATACATAGAGAGAAGGATGTTTCAGAATGAAAAAATTCAGATATAATTTTAAAAATATATTAATATATTTAATGATAAAATTTATAAGAATGAATTTTCATAACTAATACGATCATATTAAATAATCACAGGTCACATAAGACATGGCGTTTTTTCATTTTAAATTATTTAAATATAGTCTAATAGATCATTAAAATGATATTTAAAGATGATATAGAAATATATATATATGTGGTTCTCTTGTGATGAAACAATAACTTTTGATTTCTTATCAAAAGATTTTGTAAATAGTAAAAAAATGACTACATATTTAAAATTTATACCAAATATTTAATAATATCAAAATTTAAAATAGAAATTTATTTATTAATGTTATATTATAAGTTTACATCAATTTAGTATAATACATATCTTATGTTGAGAAAAATAATACATAATGAATTCTCATTCAATGAAATAAATTATTATATAAATTATGTGGAGGATGCTAATCTCTGAATGTTTAGCTTATTAACATATAATAAAAACAATATTTTAAAATATAAAAAAATAGTCATTAATATTAATTTATTTTTTCTTAGAGAATGTTATTGTATTTTAATTGACTAAATTTGACATAATCAATGTATTTTCTAACATACCACTACTCTACAAAGAATAAATGAATGTGCTAGAATAGTGATTATGGTAGAAATATTTATATAATAATTATAAAAAAACATATTAATATATTAATGGGATAGGAATATATAAAAAAATTTATTACTTATAAATAAAAAATCCATGACTAGTTATCTAACCACAACAATATCAGATCATCAAGTAAATTATTATTACTATATTTTTCCTCGTTTTTTTTTTCTCAAAATGAAAAAAATAAGAAATTGGATGATATATACTCATAGAATAAGAAATATGTCTTCAAACCATGTATTGGATATTGAAAAAATGTATTTGAAAAAATTCATTACCGGTAAATTATGATATGTTTGGTTCATGATGTATTGTCACCTGAGATTTCTGGACCAATGTTTGCATATGGATCATTAAAATTTTTTCTGATTAGATGATGTTGTTGCAAAAAAACATATATTTTATTATATAATATATCATTAGAATATACACATTCACATTTACATTAAGAACATATTATTTTCATTAAAACATGTGTTTTTTATAATATGTATTTTTTATTATATTTTATCTAAATATTAATAAACTATTTAGATTTTTTGAAATCCTATATTTTATCATTAATTATATATACTATGGGGTTTTAATTATTCTATAATTATCTTGAAAATAATTTTACTCCCTAATTTTCTAAAAATTAAAAAATTAAAAAATTATTTTAGATTAAGTTCCTCAACAGTTTTTTTGTTAGATGATGTAGTCACAATTTTGCAAGATGACTTTAAAAAGGATATATTATTTATATCACCCTATTATAAAAATATATAACATAAAATAATATATCAACATATTGAGTAAATTAGTATATTATTCATGTTGATATTTTTTTAATTATATTTTATTTCATCAGAATGTAATGATTTTTATGAGACTTTAAAAAATAAAATTATGAAAAATGATCCATAATCTTCTATTCCTTGTAAAATTAGTTTGATCCTCAAAAAAATCCAGATCAATAACAACAATTGATGAATATAAAATAAAATATTCTGAAATATTTAATAATCATTAATAAATTTGAATTTATCCCATAATAGAATCACATTATCATGTAACTAGTGAATATTATAAATTCAATTGTGGCTCTATTTTGAGACATTTACCATATTAAATTTATATAATAGGGATTTAAATATCCATTAGTTATTCAATTAAGTATCTTTTCATTAATAAATTGAAATAAATTTTATTATTGAGTGAAATATATTGACCTATAAAAGAAGTTAGACATATTATCTATCAATAGGTTGAGAATTGTGTTATTAATTAATATATGATAAATTAAATTGTCTGAATAATAAAACCTTAAATACCCAAGTCAATATGTTTTCCCAGATGATAAATTATATTAATTAGAATAAACATATACAAATAAATTTTTATGAAATTATAATTTCTATGAAGCTACAAAATTATTTATTAACTATAAAATAATAAAGTATTTTTGAAAATTTGATATTATTTTAGAGGATATACATGAATAAGTATATGTACATGTAAAAAAATGATTATTTTCATTTCATTTATTTTATCCCACACCAAAATAATTTTGACAATGGAATTTTTGAAATCCAATACATATAAATTCAATGTTTTCCATATATTTGGATGAAATTTTAATTTTTTTTATGTTCATGTGGGTCAACATTATACATATAAGTAATGGTTTTGATAAGCTAAAAATTTATCCATAGATAAGAATTAAAATATTAATCTCAATTATGAATAAAATGAAATTTGGAGTTAATGAACCTTAGCGATATAAAAATTGTTATTATAAATTATATTAATCCTTGACCGAAAAACATAATGAAGATATTATATGTTTTGATAGATGGGATGTAACACCCATGGCCCAAAAGCGTGCATCCAGTGCCTTATATTATTAAATTGGCATGATTATAATGAATAATATCTCAATGGACCGATCCAGTTAATAGAGTTCGAAATCCATTATATATAAATGATACTCCTAATAAATTAGAAAATAGAAAACACAAAAATGATAATTAATAAAAGGAAATAAATTGTATCATCAAATGAATATTTAATGATTTAGGATTAATAAGATATGTAATGGAAACATAATAATGTTGATCACAATTTCTTTTTAAGGGTATCTAATGATGAAGAAATAATGATTCAATATAAATAAATGAACATGAAAAGGTAAATAAATGACAAAACATTTTATTAAAATAACTTTATTAGGTAGTAAAAATATAAAACAATAATAAACTAAAACTCATGCTATCTAAATAATTAAAATGATAATGAAATTTATCATCAGATATGACACGTAAAATATCATTGAGGGATAATAATTAAAACTAAATAATGAAAATAATTAATTATTGGAAGTCTTGTTTCCAAAGTACAAGGAACTAGTACTATAAGGTCCTCTCACCATATGGTATAATTATTACGTATAAATCAATCAATTTTGAAAACTATTTCATCCCATGAGACTACTGATGCATTCAGGGGATATCTATAATTGTTCCCCTCCAGTGTCATGCATGTCTAATGCATTCCTCATATATCAAATAAATATTGAACCTTATATAATATCCATATTGAATAAAGAATAGATATTTATCAATAATTCCCTAGTTGAGGCTACCGAAAAAAAGGATTTTAGGAATTGATGAATTAAAATACCATTGATAAGGCATAAAAGTAAGCATGAGAAAAATGGACTTTTAAACATTCCAAGGTGTCCTAGACAACATTTATATATTTTAATAATAATACTGGTGATTGAATAATATAAAATGAAACATATTGTATCATGGGTATAATTAGATTCATGATATAACATATTAAAATTCATTACATACACCAACAAAATATTAATTAGTTCATAATAAAAAAATATAACTCAACGGCTTATAAATTGAGACTAAATCTATTACGTTATCCTGAATTTTTTTGTGTGGAATTTATCATCCATTATAGAGGATTAAAAAATATTACAAACATAAAACAGAACTATTATAATGTTAATTATATCATATATTAACTTCGCAAAATTTTTTCATGTATGTTTACACTGCTTCATTTTGTAAACTATTTAGGATGTTTATTGCCTTGTTTTTTAAGTATGTTTTACTTCTGATTTGTTGTTCCTTTTAATTAGATCATGATTTAATCACCTCTAGAATTTATTACATTATCATACATATTCATTATATATTTATTAATATTAGTTCATTATATTTGGTGATTATAAAAGAAGTGTGATGTTCATAGAGATGGTAGGTCGTATGTACGTATAAATGAAACTTTCATTTAGTTTTTGTATTAAAATAATGTATAATATTTGATACATATTAATATTATAATTCCCTTATAATATATATTTTATACATGTCATATAGGTTTATTTAAAAATCCTTTATACGTTATTTGAATGTATTGAATTAGTCATATCGCTTTGAGGTGGTCGTTGTCCACAACTCCTAAAACAAAATTATATTTTTTACACATTATGGAAGGTAAAAAGATATGTTCTAAAAAATAATAGAAGCATCAATAAATTATAAATATCTTATATTATATATATAAATAGAGATTCCAATATAATTACACCATGGTAGTTGGTAAAAGAAAAATTAACCATTATCCTTTCGTGAGTCAGTAGTTCTCCGTACAAAGAAATAATATATATATTTCCCATTAGATGGTGGTTTGTGTAAATGATGGTAGAACCATTTACAAAACTACTTCATAGTATATTTTGGATACTATTTTTTATATAATAATATAATAATGTTATAATATAGGATGGATAATTTAAATGAAACTATAGATCTTAAGAGAAGCCATTGCCTCTAAATCAGGTAACATCGTCTAGTCTATACCGAAAGGCTGACATGCAAGGATTCCTTCCAAAATTGAAGCATCAATTTATAGGAGTAGGATTTTGGAAATATATTTTGGTAGATATCTTCTGATTATTATTAGATTTTTGTGGGGGGATAAAAAATGAGATGTGGTTTCTTTTTATAAGGGAGGAAAGGACTCACTTTGTATTTTTGAATGAAGATAGGTGAACAAATGTTCTAATGTAATAAAATTTTTAAAAATAAAAAAATAATAGAAGATTTATAGACAATTTATATCCAACCAATGGATTTTTATAGGTGGATTTGTCATTTGGGCCATTATGATAATGATTTATTCCTTTATTAAGTTTAATTTTACATTGTTAATTGTCATTTATTTTAATTACTATAATTATTTCTTTAGGTAAAAAATTAATTTAAACTCAATAGACATAAGAAAATTATTGTGGCACTAAATATTGAACCAATTTATCCAATTTATAATTATAGAAGTGGTTTAAATTAATTTCAATTTTCCCTTATGCGTGATGAACATTGGTTTTTTACGTAAAACATCCATTTGTTTGATAGGTTCTTCACTAAATTTCATATTAAATTTTAGAAAAATTACTTATATTTTAATAATTGGTAAATATATTATCTAATTAAAATTTAAAATTAATTAAATCGTTATTATATACTTATAAATTAATTATATGAAATTGTAATTTTGAAATAAATTTCAGTATTATTCAATATTCTGAAAAAAATAGTACGTAATAGAAAAATATAAAAAATGAACTAAATAATAGTTTTTACGTTTCTATATTTAATATTATGACTTATTGAAATATTTTATTTTTTAAAGGGTAAATAAATTTATTGAAATTGGTTTCCAAAATAAAAGGTCGTAAGAATGCCCAAATTAAAATATTGTATTTTATGAATAACATTGGATTTGTTTTTATATTCTTATTATCACATATATTAGATTAATATAAATAATATTATATAGAATATAGAATATATATATATATATATATATATCACATTAATGTCTCTAACTAATAAAAGTTGTTTTAATTTATTTGGGTAAAACATTTTTTGAGCATTAAAATTGTTTTCTATAAAAATATTCCTTTTATATTAAATTAGTTATTAGACACATTTAAATTAATCTATAACCATATAATTAGTTTTGGTAAATATTGATTTAGATTTTTTTAATAATATTCATTACATCTTGTTTATAAATCATTATATTTAGTAATTATATTTTAATAACATATTACATCACGGTAAAACATGGTATTGTGTGTACCTCAAGACATTGAAGAAGGTTTATCTTATGTGTGACGGTAGCTAACTCAATATTGTGTCTGTTACCAAAACTTTTATGTGTAAAATATATTATAAATTGTAAATAAATTCTAAATAAATACGTTTTTATATTCCCATATGAGTTTGGTTTCACATACCATACATGCTATCAAATAATATTCATACTCTAGAATTTATGGGTGTTACATTCTCACCACATTAATTAAATTCCATTCACACAATTTAAACATGATCTCATTAATATATTGATTGAAAATAAACTATTTTTTAAATACCCACATCATAAAAAGGATTTATAACAAAACATCAATATAAGATAGACAATTACGTACAATGGCCTCATAAGAAAGATTCCTAGTAGGGAAAATTGTTCCGAAATGGAAACATGGATATAGTGGAAAAATATAAAAATCATGTTATGATGGATAGTACTATATAAAATGGTTATGAAAAAGTAAAAATTCAAGAGGACATAAATATGAGAAGATCTATGGGGCTATTTGATTCAGTTGAAATGAAGGTACAGGGAAATCATTTATGGTTTCCAAATGATTTTTCCTAAAGTTGAGTAATAATTTATCTCTATATGAATATAAGTAAAAATACCTACTTAGTGAATTTCTATAATCTCAATCCAATTATATGGCCTTACTTTTGAAAAAATTAAACTTCTTCTCTTATAAACTGATTCACCATACCATGATATAATAAATGAATTTCTTAAACCTCATCCAAATACCAGATTAATCCATTTCTTAAATTGGTAAATTCTATAGATAATTATATCCAAAACATTATAATTAATGTCATATAATTTCTAGGATAAACTTACCATTATCATTTCTTCTACATAAAGAAACTCAAAATTTCCCCTGTCTAGCCATTTGAATAACATCACCATGTATCCTCTTAAAATATGACTATAACTCGAATTGTAATAAATCATTATTGGTAAAAATAAATTATTCCTTATTCCTTAAGTAAAACACACGTTATTGGATATATATCATAAATAAAAAAAATTTAAACTCCATTAAGGATTTATTAGAACACTTGTCATAAAGTCAATAATTTTTCCCCGGGTATTCTAAATATTCCTAAATAAATCATTTCTTCCTCATTATCACAATATGAACAACATATTAATTATTGGCATCACCTCAATCATGTATTTTCTAAAAATTAATCTTTCTAATGAATATTTATTCATGGAACCATTCATCTTATGATATCAAATACATAATTTAAATTTACTAATGTATTATCCTTACATATTTCATAAATCCTGTGGTGGGAACAACATAAAAAAAATACCATTACAGCAAATTCTGTAGATCCAAATGTAAAAGTACATTAATAATTCCAATTCGACTATTTTAGTACTATATTATTTACCTTGATCCCTTAGCTTCCTAATATATATATTCTTTTGGCATTTGGGGAATTAGTTTTCTTAGTTACCCATATCATTGCAGTTGTAACACAAAATAGTTACCCATTAATTCATCCTTTTTCATTCATTGTTCTGGTGACACATTTCTACAAACTTTTAACAAAATCCCATTATATTCAATAATTTATTATTTTGATTCATTCTAAACTTCTCACACAATGGTAATTTTACAATATTATTCTTCTTCATTGATGAATTGACTTTTAACATAGTTCTCTTAAGACCTATTCTTATATTAGCTTCCATTTAATAGACAGTATTTAGCGAATTACTTATCTGTTATGATAGAACATAAAATTACCACATCGCAAGAAGAGAAATTGTAAGAAACCATTACATTTGAATATTTTTCCTGATAAAATTAAATATGTGGTAGATCATGAACCTAGTGTTTCATATACAATCTGTGGAACTCCTAGATAACATTTTATTGGTTTTTTCATAATATAAATCTAATTCTTCATACTCATTCTTAATGTTAAGGAACTATCTCTTTATATCCATTTTTTGAACATGAGGGAAGTATTTTTCAAAGAATGCCTCTTTAAATTCCCCCATTACAAGAGTTAAATCGTTTCATCAACAAGTGTATTTTGGTTCCTAGACCACCACTGATCATTATCACATTGAAGGCAGTAGACTAAATGTGTAATCCTTTCCATTTCATTGCATCCCACCTATGTAATTATATTATCTAAATTCTTAATGCATTTCTCATACACCATTGGGTCACCGTTCTTCCTAAATGTTTTGGGCCTCTATCAGTTAATTTTATCCAACATAGAATATTTTCTAAGTGGAATAGGTTGGTCAATTCTTGTAATGTTAATTTTTATTACATGACTATGCCACTATAATATATCCATAACATTTTCATTTCTAGTATCTTATCTGTTGGTTTCCTCATCTGATAAATCTCATTGTTTTATATGACTCTTGATACCACTATTCCTTCCAGACACCATTTCTAAAAAGTGGAATATACTGAATTTGATCATAAAATTATGAACATTTTATAACTCTAAATAGGGAATATCATAAATTAAGATCTTATTGAATATCTAATATAATAATCATAAACATGAATTCATTGGGGATATCCTTACTTCTAAACCATTCATAATGGTTTGTATGAAAATGGGAACAATCCTATGTGTATCCCCAAAAAGTGTTAAATGATATGCTCAATATGACCCATTATTGTGTAAAACATTACTCCATGTCACTACCATCAATATCATTCATAATATATTTTATCTATTTAGTTATAATTCATCTATTTGGACAATAGTGTCATCACATTAGACTATCGATGCTTCGAGGGGCTATCTATATGTGGACCTTACCCACGTCATACTAGTCTAAAGTATTCCTTGTATATTAATGAGTTAATGATCATGGTAATATATTCAAATTGAATAAATAATACATATTCATCATTAATACCCTATTAGAGGATATGTAACAACATTACATGTTGATATTAATTAATATAAATACCATTTAATGATCATAAAACAATCTTGGTGGATATGAAATTTGAAATATTCCAAATATTCCCATACCACATTGACACATTTAAATCATAATCCCCATGATGTTATAACGTTAAATGAAACATATAATATTAATGTTTTATGATATTCATGATATAAAATAATATCATTTTTAAAATACACCAAATAAATGTGAATTGTTCAATACTAACAAAAATGTCTCTTTTTAATGTAAATTCATATGACACCCTTAACATAACCATATTGTTGTTGTGCAGCAATTATCCCCATGTATAGAGATTCAATTTTTTTAAAAAAATTAAAAAATAATAATAATTATGTTAATAATATCATATATTAAGATATTTCAATATTTTATTAACCGTTTTTATGGTGTTTCATTATTTTAAATATTTCTAGTGTTAATTTCATAGTTTTCTCAAGTATGACTTGCCTTGTGATTTTGTTGTTAATATTAAATAGAAAATGGTTACATAATAATTATAATGTAAACCGGTATCATACTAATTCAGTATATATTTAATTTTTGCATTCCTTATAATTTTTAGAATATAAATGATTGGAATCATTCTTGGATATAATAGGCCTTAAATATCCATGAACACTACTTTCATTTCAATGTTGAATTAAATGATTAAAAACATAATTATAAATATGTATATTATAAATCCAATATCATATATCTGTTATATATGATTCATTGGTTTATTAAATATATCCTTCATAGGTTCCATGTAAGGCATGAAGGAGTCATATTGCTTTGACAAGGTGATAGTCCATATTTTCTCAAATGAAATTATCATATTTATTTTAGATTTAAAATAAAAAGATAGTTTAAAAATAAAAATTAATAAAGAATAATGAAATTATAAATATCATATATAATATATATAAATATATTTTTCATCCTAATTTTTACCATGATATGTGGTAATGGAATAATGAATAATCATTGTTTTGTAAGGCGGTAGTTCACCGTAAAAAAATACAATATGTTCATTACCAATTAGATGGAGGTGTGGGAAAGTATACATAGAACCATTTAAAAATTGTAGTATATTTAGGATAATAATTTCATTATATAGTCATGGAAGAATGATATTGTTGGGGATACAGAATGGAAATGAAACTATAGAGCTTGAGAGATGACATTAACTCTTAATCGGTAAAATATTTTGGATTGTACCAAAAAGATTCCTAGGAAGGATTACATAAAAAATGGATGACTAAATGTGGAGGGGTGGGATTTTATTAATGTAATTGGGCATATTTTGGTTGACCAAAAGGGGATGTATAGGTGTGAAGAGTGGGGATAGGTGGTGGCCTTTTAGAAGAGAGGAACATGAGTCACATGGTATTCTTGAAAAGATGTTAGGTGTACCAATATTCTTACATAATAAAAGTCAAAAAATACAAAAAAGACATATAAAATGGAAGGTTAGTGGACTAATTAGGATAAAAAATGTGTTTTCAAGAGTTTCTATGTCATTCAGGTCCTTAAATTAAATGATTAGTCCATTATAAATCATAATTTTCCCTTAATAATTGTAATTAATATTAATTAGATTCACTAATATCATCATCAAAAAAATAATTTGAACTTATTATAAAATATAAATTACAATTATTCCAATTATTGAATCCATTTTTCCAATTTATAATCATATGAGTTTGAAAAATTAATTTAAATGTCATTCGCCATGCAAGACTATAAAGCAGGGTTTATAAAAGTAAAAACCTTCAAAAGATTGATAGGTTTTTAAATTCAATTACAAAGTGAAATTGATCTCTATTACCTTAATTTTATTAATTTTTAACAATATATTATAATTAATCTTTAAAACCAGTTAAAATTATAAATTTACAATATATGTATATTAGGAGAAAATGTAATTTTGAACTA
This sequence comes from Viscum album, assembly GCA_963277665.1. Taxonomy (NCBI): domain Eukaryota; kingdom Viridiplantae; phylum Streptophyta; class Magnoliopsida; order Santalales; family Viscaceae; genus Viscum; species Viscum album. The sequence goes on from OY728136.1 coordinate 1,601,560,155, forward strand.
AATTTCAGTATTTTCCACTATTAATTATAAAATGAAACATAATGGAAAAATATGAAATATTCACCACAATGTATATTTTTTAGGTTGCTATTTAAATTTTTAAAATTATTTTTGTTTATTAAATTAATATATGGGTAAATACTTCATTTAGAAATAATTCTTTATTAAAAGAAGATAAGAATGCCCAAATAAAAAATATATTATTTTAAGTGTAAAATAAGGTATATTATTATGTTATGTTAATAAATTATATTGGATTAATATATAAATTATTATAATGAATAATATATATATATTTAATTTTTAAAAAACAGTAATTAATTAAAATTTTAGGGTAAATAAGTTTCTTCATCATTAAAATATCTTTGTATAATAATATTCCATTTATACTCAATTGGTTATTATACTCATATAAAATTTATTTGTAAAAATGATTTATGTGTTTAAAATAGATATTTTAAATATTTATTTAATAATATTAGAAACTTCCAGTTTATATCTTATTATATTGAATAATAATATTTTGATAATATATTAGTATTTTGTAAAACTCCGTCTTCTGTGTAACTAAATCCCTCGAAGAAGGTTTTAATTTTCATTAATACAAGTTAACATTATTTTTTAAGCATTAAAAAATATAAAATATTTAAAATAATTTTAAAATAATAAATACATTTTAACATATAACATTACAACATTTCCTTATATAGTTTGTGTCGTCTGTCGTACATGCTATCAAATTCCATATTCAAACTTAATAATTTTAGGGTGATACAAAGGGAGATGTAATTATTAAATATACACTTAAAACCATTTCTATACATTTGAAATCATATTAATAGATATCATAGAGATTTCATCAATATTATATTAATTAATAATATTATTATAACTCATAAGAATATGGATCATCAATTAATGGAATATCATCTTCCATTGAATTAGAGAAATCATAAAATTGTTTAATAGAGCATGTTTGATATCAAGTTACGACAGGGGATCTAGTGGTTGTTGAGGATAAGAAAATTTCATTGTTAATGGTCATGAGAAATTAGTTGTTCAGAAATTTTATAAGTTCAGAATAATCCTAATATAGATACCTATAGAGTTTCACATATAAAGAGAGATCAAATTGATTGAATTGAAAATAAAAATGGTTCAATAGATTGATGAAGATTATATTCAATATAATGTTATTTAGGGATTATTTTTCCAACTAAGTAAATGTGTATGATAATAGTCTTGGTAAAAAAAGGTTCCTTGGGATTCAAAAATCAGTTATTTTCTACAAAAATTGGTTGCATGCTTATTTGGATTCAATAACTTTTAATGGATTCCTATATTTAATGGATGAAAAATATTATTGTATAGTAAATCATATATATAAAAGTTTATTCAATGAATATCAGTGATATTTTGGTTGTTTATCATTTTTAATATTTATTAAATCAGTAATTCTATTTATGACTCATTTTAATGCGAATGATTATTTTTAGTATCAGAATTAGTTATTCAAAATGACATATAGGTAGTCAATTTTTCATGTGGTTATCAAGTCTAATTGATATAATTTAATATTATATGTTAAAATATAAACAATCTATCATGTAATATATGATTAATAATATAATTTTACAAGATGAGTTATATTATTATTAATATAAGAAGTTATGGAAGAGGGAGATGTTTACTTGAAAGATATCCATGAATAGAATATATTTAAAATTTATAATTAATTTTTATTTTGTAATATTATAATATTAATAAAAAATAAAACTTGTTTTTAATAGTGTATGACTATTATTTCTTAGAATTTTTATTGACTGAATCATCATACATATCATTAATCATTTTTTATCAATCAAAAAAATGAAGAAAAATTTTTATATAATTCTCGATTATTTTTTTATAAAAAGAATATTTTTTTAAAATATAGAGATAAAATTAATCTAAATAAATATTTATTTAAAATAATATATATATATATATGTAAGTGATATAATGACATTATTAAGAATGATATCTACCTAATCAAATTAAAATTTATTATTTTTTATTTCGAATTTTCCTCACCCATCATGGATTTTATTTTGAATATAAATAATCAGGATACATTAATGTATATTAAAAAGATTACTATTAATTTTATAATATTGGTGAATTATTCAATGGGGGTTAAATATTTTTCAAATGAGTTTCTACTTTCTTAACAAATGATAGATAAAAATCTAATAAAAACATAGAGAATTTTTATATTAAGATATAGAATATTTTTTCATAAATTATAAATTATATGTTGATATATTATTATTGATAAATTTTTGTCACATATATAGTGATTATGAAATATCATATGCTTTTTAATTAAATTAACAATAAAATTCGGCATTATTTTAATTAACATGAAATAAAATTATGTTAAGATTTAATATTTTTTTATTATAATTTAAAATAGTGTGTTTCTAATAATTGATATATCAAATAAAACCAACTAGGAAATGTTGAATATTATGATAGAGTGCCTAATTATTCAACTAAAATACAGGGTTATTTTTATCAATTTATGAAAACTCCTCTAACACCATTGTAATTAAACTCAAATAAAAAATGTGACAATTGGTGTTTTCTACCATAAATTATTGAAATTAGATATGGGATATTTTTGAAATTAATATTTTTATAATTTAATGGTAAATTAAAAATTCCTTTCCACTTATTTAAGTTTCCAAAATCTAATGTCTTTAAAAAAATATAATTTTATTCTATTTAGTTCATGATTATTTTATAATAAAATATATATATATTTTTTTAAAAATAAAATATTAATATACTTTCATTTATTTTATATTTTATTATAGCATGATTTAGTAGGATACATGGTTTTGAAAATTTGATGATTATCATTCAATGTTGAACATTTATAGTGGAATGGACTTGTTATAGAATGTATGATGAAATAATAGATTTAGGTTACAAAAAATTAATATTGATAATCTTTTGAATAATTATACTTCTCCATAACATTATACCAACTAATTGATTTTTGTTCATCAATGTTCTACTCTGAAATTGATACATATTAATACGCAATGGATTCTCCAAGCACATTGGATTAAATTAATGGACATATTATTATAATAAAACCTAATTTTTGGGGTTTATAAAATAATATATATTACTTTTATAATTTTATCATTTCATGATTAATTTAAAATATGAATTAATTTATAATTTATATTAAATTCATGAATTTCTAATAATTTTATTTTTCTATTATGAATAGACATTATTTATAAACAATTTATATTGGATACACATATTTTTACTTAAATTATAAATTCTAATAATCGTAATAACTAATTTTTATTGACATGATACATTTTGTGTGTGAAAATAATACATCAAAACCTAATCTAGATTTCAAATATCATATTTACTATGTAAAATATAAATATCATAATTGGAATGAACACTTTATGATAATATCGTTGAGTTATAGTACGTTGTGTAGAATGTTATATATCATACCATGTAACATGAAAATTTTATTATTATTACATTAAATATCATATATCAATCATCATAATTATATATAAATAGTAGAAATAACTACAAGAATTAGAATAAGGTTATCTCATTTCTTCGAAAAGAGAAAAAATTATTATGAACAAAAGATATTGTTTGTAATGTTATATAAATAATGAATTATTGCGGAATAATATTTGCGAATATAATTTTATTGATAAATAAAAATAATTTGTTTATTTTTATTTTTGAAATTTCTATGAAAATTGGATTAATTTCGAAAAGAGGTAAAATGTTCTAATTGATTTAAATAATTAAAATTTCACCCATTTCTTATTAATCATCGAAATAATATATTACTGTTATGGAGTGGAAATATATCAGGTGTATTATTTTTGGTAAAATGTTTTAGTTTACTCAATTTTCTTTAATAATTCTCTAATGGGGTTAATTTTAATGTTAATTATCCCAAAAGATACCAAATTTAATCTATATTGTAAATTTTATAAATTTTATTCATCATATCATGGAACCTTAATAGTGGGGTGTAAAATCCAATAAAACAAAAAATCAAGTGTTTCGTTATAAAATAATATTTGATAAAGAATATAGGGAACTTCATGTTAATAAAAATATTGAGTAAATATGAACAAGACTATGTTTTTAGATTCATTATGAGAATATAATTGTGATTATTGAAAAATATCATACCACTTTATCATCACACATGACAAGAAATCAAAATCTCATTAATGACATAAAAATTTATCGAATAAGAATTATCACATTAGGGGATGATGGATCAAAGAATGTTAAAGTATTAAATAACACCATAATTAGTGATAATAAATCCAATTATTCTCACATTATTTAATGATCAAGGTGTAATATTGAAATTTTTTATCCATATTTATAATTTATGAATTTGGTAAAATTTTAGTGGAAATGATTTGATATTAAGATGATATATTATGGAAAAATATCATGAATTGTAGCTAACAATAAATAATAAAATCATTTCTAATTATGATAAATATACTATATTGAGTATTATGTATATTGAGAATGTGCATTGCTATAAAATTAGAAGAACCATATTTAATGAATATATAACTAAAATAATGCTGGAAATATTTTAATAAAACAAAAAAAATATGAGCTAGAAAAAATTCACCACTTATAGAACATGTTTAAAATATAAAATGGGGTATAAGAGGTGGATGATAGTGGTGGTTTAAATGATGAAACTTATTTTGTTATTACAAATGCATGTTTTTATTAAATGAATATAAATTCATCAAATAGAGACCACTATTTTAATATTATTAATAACAATTTTATTATCATGACTTACACATATTATATTTTGAGATACTAAATCTCTCTTTAAGTGACTGTATAGATTCATAATTTTATTGAATATCATATTGGATGTGTTATAAAAATATTTCAATATATTAATTGATCCCAAAAAAATATTATTTTTGTTAAATTTGTTGAGAATAATTGAATAAAGAATGAAAAAAAAATTTATATACATTAAAAAGTACATGGTCTAAGAAAAATAGAAGGAAATTTCAAGAATTCGGAAGCAACCTATTATAAATGAAAGACTGGATAAATTTTTTTTTCTAAAAACTAAACTGATATGTTTATAGAAATTATTAATTAGTTCATACTTTTGATAACTCAATAAATATGAATTTTTAGTTTTGTTATGGGTTGAATCCCAAATTGAATATAATAAATTTAATTAGAAAATTGTGATATTCAAAAAACTATGAAATACATTTAGGATATTATTAATGATTGGTCTGGTTAGTTAATTCTATGAATATAAACACCAAGATGATTATGCATCTTTTGTTTCAACAAAAATATTAGATATATCATTATAATATTTAATATCATTATATTTTTAATAAAAATAATTTTAATCTTCATTTCATATATTTGATAATATTGAAAATAAATTTAATGATTAGTTCATATATAGTTTTATTGATTTTCATTAACGAATAATATTCACAATTTCTTTTAATTTTTGTAAATATATATTATTTTTAATATTCATTTAAATAATGTATATTTTCACCAAATAAAATAATATAAATTGTAGAGTGATATAATTCTAATAGAAAACAATATCTGTGTTAACACTATTATATGATTTCAAATTTTTATTTATAGCATCTTTCTTTTGATTGATAAATATAGAAGGGAAATATATGAATTGTGATAACATAATTTTATATTAGTTATGTAAGAAGAGAAAAAACTATTTAAATTAATGTAATTTTCAATTATCAACACATTCCATGTAAATGTGTTTGATTCATTTGAACTAGGGATCATTGAATAATATCAATGTATTTAGAAAAATAAATTAGAAATAATATCATTTAATTATTAATAGATTCCCTCAAATTATGTGATTATAAATTGATGAGGTAATCTCTTAGTCTCAATTATTGATATTATACGTATATTATATGAAAATTATACTGAACGAAAGCTTATACTGTATAGAATAACTATAAACACATAATAAATAAATTTTAAAAATCAAAAAAGCATTATATTTATAGAAATTATGGATTCATTATTCATGGTTAATTTTCTCATATTTACTGGATATATAAGAGATATTATTTTATTAATGTTTTTCCTTAATCTCAATAAGAAAATATACAATATATAATATGTATCCTTGACTTCATTAATTTGATTTTCTATATTAATCTCAATGAAATGTAATAACATACATAATAAATTGTTATGGATATCAATATATTTGAATTTTTTTAAAAATATATATAACGCTTATAATATACAATCATACCCTTGAAATAACGAATTTCACTAGGTATGATGTAACATCCCATGTTTTAGAAAAAAGAAATTATTTAATTAATTATTGTTTTTTGTTTTAGTTAAATGATAATTCAGTATTATTAATAAAACAATATTGAATTTTTATGTGTTATTATTAATAATATTTGTCAAAACCTTAATCAAATTTTTTTTTAAATTTAATAATAATATAAATATATATCCGATTATTTAAGAAAAATAATGAAATGAATTTAAAAAAAAATATGATTTATTAAAATTGGTGAATGAAATAATAAAAAATATAAGAATAAAATAAAAATTGGGATTGAAGAGGTTATGGGGTTTGGTGAATTTCTGTTTCACAAGGATTTGTGAGGGTTTCAGTTTGAGAGTCGCGAGAAGAGGGAGTCGATGCCGAGGCTTGGGGTGCCTTTGGGTTCGTTTGGTGTTCACCCGAGAGTCGTCGTCAAGCTTGGGTGCCCAGAAGAGATGCGAGTTGGAGTAGTTGTACTAGATGCAAGTCGACAATCCATCTTGGATTTGAGTTCAAGGGAGATCCGTTGCGGACCGATCGAAGTCCGGGTTTTCAGATCGAGTTAGAAATTGACGTCTCCGGTCATTTTTGAGTTGCGGTTAGGGTTTTAACGTTCATGGATGTAGGTTTATTTTTTCTTTAATCATCTGAATCCTTTTCTATTGAACTAATTTCAAAATTATAAATTCTTTGTTATAAGAATCATTCCAAAAATAAATTAAATCTATTTGATCGGATATGGTGTGTTTCTTTCCATTGTTGTCACATTCATCAATCTATTTCCTTATGATGTAGATTTAAATCATTATTCATTAGTTTAGGATAATCACATACATGTTTCCACTGTTTTCAGTATATTAATTTCATGTTTTCTGTCTTTTTTATCATTTTCAAAGATTTTCTGATCTTATTGTATGGTTGAGCATCAATGATAAATTATTGTTTTGTTCTATTTTATCCAATTTCCAGATTTGATTGTTGAATTTTATTCATCCACTTGTTTCATCCATATCGGTTTTTATTAAATTTCTTCAACAATATGTCCGTATTTGATTCGGATATATATTCTCTGTTAAAAGAAATTAATATTGATTGATTTGTGTGTCTGTTGGCTTCTTATCCGTTCGATTATGATTATTATAATCTGGGAATTTGATCCGAAAATGATATGTATCCACTTAACGCCGTAAGAAGATAGATCATATTATTTATTCTTAAAATAGATTTTGTCAATGGCTTGTCCTGTCCAAAATTCATTATTGACATACCAATTTTCAAATAAAAGACAAACGATGTCAATTTCCCATTAATTCAAAATTCATATTAAATTTGTGAGTCAAATACTTTAATTTATTTATTTTTCATACTTGGGTATGAAGCACACTAGGAAATGATTATATAAGCAGTACCTTGGTTTTCATTTGGGAGGGTATTGGATGCCCATTTTAAGACACTGCGTGCTTGCAGCACATAGTGGGAATGGTTCTTCAATAAAAAAATCGTAAGGTATCTTTCTATTTATTATTTCAATTTGTTTTCTTTGAAAGTTATAATTATTCAAGTGAAATTTATTTCTTTTATGGGTTTTTTTCAAATGAAAATCAGCATGTTTTTCACTTTCGATATATTGGTATATTATAGTAAGGGAATTTATTTTCAAATACGTACTTTACTACTTCATTATATCTGTCATGCTAAATTACTTTCTACCCAAATTATATTTGCGCAGTGAATATTTATTTTATATCTGATTTCTTCAGGTTTCAATGTTGATCGTAGTAGAGGTTTTCTCCATTTTTCATCTAAGGTTATCAAAAATTAATTAGATTTGTGTATAAGGATTTATGTTTAATTTCATTGCAATTCGTATTATTATTTTCGTAAGGTAATTTTTATTATTGAATTCAAATTATATGTTCTATTTTTGAGTAGGGGAGTTTTCTCCATTGAAAATTATAATCCCCATTTTTTTTGGTTTTTAATAGTTTAAATATTTTAATTTCATGAAATATAAATCTATACTTTGAACTTACAAATGAATACATTTGTTCTTTCTTCATGCATAATATATTTATATAAATATTTATAAATTATCCGGTTTATTAATAGTATATGTAAATGGTTGATATATATATTTATATTGAAGTGTTCTTTTTCAGACTTTAATTTAAACAATCCACGTTTCCAATTATTGGAGTGAGATACATATGTACATGCTAATCAAACATATACATATATAAATAATTTATTTAACTTTTAATATCGTTGGTTCTAATTCATGTTCTATGATTATGTATATTTTTATAAACATCTTAAATTCACATTCCATAAAGCTTAATTGCATACAAAAGGATGACTTTGTTATCAAATATGTCTTTGATAATATTGTGTGTGACTTATAATTATTCATTGATATTGATTGATTTTAAGAAGATAGAATTATATGATTGTTATTGTTATCAGTTTAACTTCATTCATAAATGAATTTTAATAAATATGCCATTGAAATTTCAAGTTTGTGGATGTTGATTTATCATACAAGGGATTATGCAACAATTAGATAATACCATGTCAAAAATGTAGTTTTCATTAAAGACTAGTATTTACTTGTTCCAAGAATGATTTTAAATATATTTTTAAAATTTAAAACTCCAGTGAAAATTATAAATTAGTAAGGGAAGCTAAAAAATGTTTTATAATGAAAATGGTGCTAGAACATTTTAAATATGATAGAGAGTTGGATAATGAATCCATCCATCATGTGGGTAGGCCCAGGATTGCATTCAAAGTTTAAAGTGTCCTCAGTTGTTTTCTTTTTAAGAGCTTGATTAATATTTTCAACTAAATCACTAGATTTATTTTAAAAGTGTTTTCAAAGTATAATTATTTTTCGAAAGCATTATATTATTATGTAAAGGTTGAATTTTTCAAATGTATTATCGAAATGATACTTTTTAAAGTGATTTATCAATGCTTTTTAAAAAACCCCTTATTGGGCAATTGAATTCTCACCCTTTTATTTTAAAATGATTTTCAGGTATCTTAAGAGATTATCATAGATTTTGTCACTTATGGAGTTAACGTGCGCGAAATCATAGTGGAAAATTTTATTATTATTGTTTAATACTATGATAAATGTAATGTTTTGTCTAACACTCCAGAACCTAGACCGGTAAAAGGTCCTCTTTTCTTTAGTATGTTGTGTAATTGTTTTGCCACTTTTATAAAAAAACAAATTTACACAGCATTTTGTTGCACTGAGTCTGGAAGAGCGGGATCGAGGGGTTATAATTGGTATAAGAGGCACGGTCTAGACAACTTTGGAGGTTTGATGATGTCTTCTGAAGAAAATAAAATATACGGAATAGAGTTTTTATTAAACTGTTATGACGCCTTAGATATTCATTATTTCTAAAGTTGGAAATTCAAAATTTTCATAAGTCCGATGAAATAATTGCGGGGGTGCAATTAATCTAAGGAGGGGAGAATGTAACATCCCAAGTTTTAGTAAAAAAAATTATTTAATTCATTATTGGTTTTTGTTTTAGTTAAATGATAATTCAATATTATTAATAAAACAATATTGAATTTTGATGTGTTATTATTAATAATATTTGTCAAAACAATAATCATAATTTTTTTTTAAAATTTAATAATATATATATATATATATAACAGATTATTAAAGAAAAATAATGAAATGATGTTAAAAAAAATTAAAATCAAATGATTTATTAAAATTGGTGAATGGAATAATAAAAAAATAGAAGAATAAAAGATTAATCGGGATTGAAGGGGTTAGGGGGTTTTGTGAATTTCTGTTTCATAAGGCTTTGCGAGGGTTTCAGTTCAAGAGTTGTGAGAAGAGGGAACCCATGCCGAGGCTTGGGTTTCCTTTGGGTTCATCTGGTGTTCACCCAAGAGTTGTCGTCAGGCATGGGTGCCCAGACGAGATGAGAGGTGGACTAGCTGTACTAGATGAAAGTCGATGATTCATCTTGGATTCGAGTTCGAGGGAGATCCGTTGCGGACCGATCAAAGTTAGGGCTTTCAGATCGAGTTAGAATTTGACGTCTCCGGTCATTTTTGAGTTGCGGTTAGGGTTTTAACATTCATGGAGGTAGGTTTATATTTTCATTAATCATATGAATCCTTATCTATTGATCTAATTTCGAAATAATAAATTCTTTGTTATACGAATCATTCCGAAAAAATATTATATCTATTTGATCAGATATGGTGTGTTGCTTTCCGTTGTTGTCGCATTCTTCAATCTATCCCCTTATGATGTACATTTAAATCATTATTCATTAGTTTAGGATAATCACATACATGTTTCCATTGTTTTCAGTATATTAATTACATGTTTTTTGTCTTTGTTTATCATTTTCAAATATTTTCTGATCTTATTGTATGGTTGCGCGTCAATGATAAAGTATTGTTTTGTTCCATTTTATCAAATTTCCAGATTTTATTGTTGTATTTTGTTTCATCCACTTGTTTCGTCCATATCAGTTTTTATTAAATTTCTTCAACAGTATGTCCGTATTTGATTCAGATATGTATTCTCTGTTAAAAGAAATTAATATTGATTGATTTGTGTGTCTGTTTGCTTCTTCTTCGATCGATTATGATTATTATAATCTAGGCATTTGATCCAAAAATGATATGTATCCATTTAACGCCCTAAGAAGATGGATGATATTATTTATTCTTAAAATAGATTTTTTCAATGCTCAGTTCTGTCCAAAATTCATTATTGACATACCAATTTTCAAATAAAAGAGAAACGATGTCAATTTCCCATCAAGTCAAATTACATATTAAGTTTTTGAGGGAAATACATTAATATATTTATTTTTCATACTTTCGTATGAAGCACACTAAGAAATGATTATATAATCAGTACCTTGGTTTTCATTTGGGAGGGTATTGCATGCCCATTTTAAGACACTGCGTGCTGGCCGCACATAGAGGGAATGGTTGGTCAATAAAAAATTGTAAGGGATCTTTCTATTTATTATTACAATTTGTTTTCTTTGAAAATTATAATTATTCAAGTGAAATTTATTTCTTTTATGGGTTTTTTTCAAATGAAAATCATCATGTTTTTCACATTTGAAATTTTGGTAGATTATAGTAAGGGACTTTATTTTAAAATACGTACTCTGTAACTTCATTATATCTGTCATGCCAAATTATTTTCTTCCCAAATTATATTTCCGCAGTGAATATTTATTTTATATATGATTTCTTCACGTTTCAATTTTGATCACAGTAGAGGTTTTCTCCATTTTTCATCTAAGGTTTTCAAAAATTAATTAGATTTGTGTATAAGGATTTATGTATAATTTAATTGCAATTCATATTATTATTTTAGTAAGGTAATTTTAATTATTGAATTAAAATTATAAGATCTATTTTTTAGTAGGAGAGTTTTCTCCTTTAAAAATTATAATCCCCATTTTTTTGGTTTTTAATAGTTTAAATATTTTATTTTCATGAAATCCAAATCTATACTTTGAACTGATAAATGAATACATTTGTTCTTTCTTCATGAATAATATATTTATATAAATATTTGTAAATTATCTGGTTTATTAATATTATATGTAAATGGATGATATATATATTTATATTGAAGTGTTATTTTTCACAATTTAATTTAAACAATCCAAGTTTCTAATTATTGGATTGAGATACATATGTACATGCTAATAAAACATATACATATAAAAATAATTTATTTATCTTTTAATATATTTGGTTCTAATTCATGTTCTATGATTATGTATATTTTTATAAACTTCTTAAATTCACGTTCCATAAAACTTATGTGTATACAAAAGGATGACTTTATTATGAAATACGGATTTGATAATTTTGTGTGTGACTTATATTTATTCATTGATATTTATTGATTTTAAGAAGATAGAATTATATGATTGTTATTGTTATCAGTTTACCATCATGAATAAATGAATTTTAATAAATATTCCTTTAAAATTTCAAGTGTGTGGATGTTGATTTATCATACAAGGGATTATGCAACGATTAGATCATACCATGTCGAAAATGTATTTTTCAATAAAGACTTGTATTTACCTGTTCCAAGAATGATTTTAAATATATTTTTAAAATTTAAAACTCCGGTGAAAATTATAAATAAGTAAGGCAAGCTAAAAAAATGTTTTATAAAGAAAATGGTGCTAGAACATTGTAAATATGATAGAGAGTTGGATAATGAATCCATCCCTCAAGTGGGTAGGCCAAAGATTTCCTTCAAAGTTTAAAGTGGCCTCAGTTGTTTTCTTTTTAAGAGCTTTCTTAATATTTTCAACTGAATCACTGGATTTATTTTAAAAGTTTTTTCAAATTATAATTATTTTTCGAAATCGTTATATTATTTTATAAAGGTTGAATTTTTCAAATATAATATCAAAATGATACTTTTAAAATTGATTTATCAATGGTTTTAAAAAACCCCTTATTGGGAAATTGAATGCTCACCCTTTTATTTTTAAATGATTTTCAGGTATCTTAAGAGATTATCATAGATTTTGTCACTTATGGAGTTAAAGCGTGCGAAAGCATAGTGGAAAATGTTATTATTATTGTTTCAAACTCTGATAAATGTAATGTTTTGTCTAATACACCAGATCCTAGACCGGATAAAGGTCCTCTTTTATTTAGTATGCTGTGTAATTGTTTTTTCACTTTTATAAAAAAACAAATTTACATAGCATTTTGTTGCACCGAGTCTGGAAGAGCGGGCTCGAGGTGTTATATATGAGGTGTTAGATTATAGTTTTTTTCAGTTTACATGTTTTAACAAGAAAAATTTATATATTTCGCTAACTATAAACTGTTACCCATATGTAATTTAAAAATATCAAAAAAGAAAAAATAGTGTTTTTATCTAATAAACAATTAAATAGAAAATATATGTCCCATATATGAAAAAGGTATAACATTAGAAGTAATTTAGTTGCAAAGGGGAATTAGCGGGCTAATGTAGTCGATATAATTGTGGTTTATCATCATGTATTGGTTTAATCAATGTGATGGGTTCAAAATTAATCTTATAGAGAACCATTTTATAGGAGTTACATATATTTTGAATTATAACATAAGTATGAAAAGATAGAACATATGACTAATAAAATAAATTAGTTATAGTTATATTATTATATCAATTTAATTATTGATATTGGTGATCATAACTAAAATACGGGAGGTATGTATTATTAAAGGATGTTATAGTTTTTAAAAGACAATGAATGGTGAGTCCTATTATATAATGTAGATGATATTATATATATTGTGGTTAATGTAATGAAAATAAAAAAAAATTCACACTATTAATACAAGTGGGTGAATGTTTCGTGCCCAATGATCTTTAGATGTTACAATAAATGTAAATCAACATATTAATAAATCCTTATCAAAATTAAAAGATGATGAATATTGAATTTATGTACGACAATATCTATTAAAATTTATATTTTTGTGGACCTTTATAAAAAATATAGCAATAATACATAATTTAATGGATATTTAGACAAATCATTTATTAATGGATGTCATCTATCACATGAAAGAATTTATTAGAGTGTTCCCTATAATAATATTGTTATATTTTTAGGAATAATTTAAAAAATTTATTACATTTAATTTAATGATTTATGGATTGAATAAGAAGGATCACATTATACATTTCGGTATAAAATATAAATTTTTTATGATAATTGAGGGAATATGTATGATAAATTTTCAAGGAATAATGAAAATTTTGAAATTTAATACATATATGTTAAAAAAATATATTAATTTGAAGGTTTCTAATCAATTAAATAATGTATATTTAGGTCCCCTATGTGATTTTAACGTCCCCATGATGAATTTTTTGATTGATAAGACTTTTTCACTGATGGAGATCCATTAAAAGTAGAAAGAAATTTGACAATTATTATGTAACACCCCACGATTTCATAGTGTGTTATTTCTTCAAAATAATTCAATAACTTGCACTACATGCAACACCGAGTTCAATTGCACCATGACTTACCAAACAATCCATGCAAAAGAGGTTATGGATATTATTAACTACATTTTAAACTAATATATCCTTATAATTTTAGAATCCATATTATGAGTTTCTTAGACATAGTGCAAGAACAAATTCATTTTCAGTATTTCACTTTTATCAATGTTTAATAGTGAAAACTTTTTAAATACAATATTTTAAACATTTTTACTATATGGGGACATCAAAAATTTAAAATGAAACATCCCAAGCTTCCACGGTACGATTTCCTTTGAATAATACAGTAGCGTGTGTTGTACGCAACTTTGAGTTTTAACACACACCACAACCGATCAAACTAGTCGTTATGAATAGTACTACCAACTTTTTGAAATTTTATCTCTCAAAATGGACTTCATTTTTGGATTTGGAATATCGAATTTTGCCTAAGTTCAAATTTTAGTACTTTTCGGATAACATTAATATTTTGATGAATAGTGAAAATTACAAAATTTTAATTAAAAACAAATTTTTAATAAAAATAATTAAAAGTGATAAATAATTAATTGGAATAGTTTTAAATAATATTTAGAATATATTTTTACCATTTAATACAATGTTGGTCATTGGAGATAATTTTACAATTAAACTGGACATAAACAAGTGTCAATCTTTTGATAGTTATTATCTCTTAAAAACACGCTTTTTGTTTTAACAACGAGAATTAATTTTAAATTAATTTCCTCCACTTATGTGTTTTGAATTTTCTTAAAAATGGATTCCATATTTGGAATCAGGGTGTTTAAATTGTGTAAATAGGTAACTTTTATTTTTAGACATTTTGAATAATTACTTCGGTAAATATTTTATTTATCATGGGTAAGGGTAAATCCGGTAAATAATGGTTAAAAAATACTATTATAATAATACTAAATTACCCTAAAACGTGTTCTAACCTTATTGGTTGATAAATGTTCGACCATATGCATCTTTGGGTCGATTTTGGGACCCCACGGATCCACTTTTAGGTGATAGGGACACTTTATTTTAATTAAGTTAAAATAAGTACAAAAATGACATAAGCATATATCTTTTATAAAACCAATTTTTACATTAGGTTATATATGTTTGATTTTGAACTATAAAAATTCATTAGAAATATAAAATGATTTCCTACATAATCATATTTTATTTATAATTTTTAGACTTGAAATAATTTAATTTATTTATGACACAATGATGATGCAGTAATAACCATAATAGTGAAAAATTAAAATAATTGATATTATAAATACCCAAATAAATATATTTTGAGACTTTTAATGAATTTCACTAATTTTATAGGATAATATTATAATTTATAATTGAATTAATTGACTTTTTTCAAAGTAATCACTACTAGAAATTTGAGTATCTGCGCCCCTGCACACGGGCGACCGCCATTGGCGGTCGCTAATCCCATCTAAAAAACGCGGGATTTTTCCCGCCCTGTCATTCCCCACTTCCATTCCTGCCGCTGAAATTTCAGGCCACCTCGCCGCCGCGCGCCGCCACAGTCGGTCACCCCTTCCGATACGTTTGTCGGCCCCCTCTTCCCCCTTCCCCGTCGTAGGTGACCCCCATCACCCCCCACATCAACGGACCACCGTCCACATGCCCCATCAACATACCTCACATACCTCCGGCCGCCGTAGATCCACCTTGACCGGCAGGTGAAGCTTCACCATCCCTTATCGCCACTACCGTCTCCACTGGTTCCATACAGCGCAAAAAAATGATGTATTTCGATAGAGGCTTTAGCGACCGCCATTGGCGGTCGCTATTGCTCTTTACCGACGAAGCAACAGCGACCGCCAAAAGCAGTCGCTAGGCGGTCTCAATAGGCATTTAGCGACCTCTTTTTGTGGTCGCTAATGGCCATTAGTGTAGTAGTGAATAATTCTGTTATGAGTTTCACAAAAATCAACTATTGAATAATGTCAAAATTGACATAAAAGCGTTTTTTAAAAAAATATTATAATATTAATTGATATTAAATTCCTAAAAATCTACGTTTCGGCCAAGAGAATTATATCATGATAGGTGTATCATAAATGGACCACTCGGGGGTCTCTTGAATGTATATTGTTAGTTTATTAACCATATAATATAAAAATACAAACAGACATTGTAAAAGTGAAACTAATTAACTTAGAGTTAATACATAATGATAAGGTTTATATAAGTACCCAAACCTGTCTAAATTCTATTGGTTGAGTGTTTTTCGACCCATACCCACCTTAAAATTTAAATAATATACTTTGAATCCATTATAAACCTAATATGAATTTATTATAAATTAACATTTCTATCTTTTCCAAAGGTGCCCCTCACCCCTCTTATAAAAGGGCACTCCTCCTTCTCATTTCTTCACAAATTCAAAGCCTTTTGGTTCGGAAAAACTCTGCCCAAATACTCTCCCAACATACCTCACTACAACCTAGAGGCCTTAGTTTGATATTAAATCCAACCTAACGAGCCCTTTTGATCAAATAAAAAGGAAGAACCCGAAGAAGAGGTAATGATATCACCACCCTTTTCAAGTTTATTTATTCTTCCACTTCTTCTTCTTTTGTTGTTACCATTATAAAATAATAACTCCAGTATCATATATATACTATGATTTTATTATAAATATTGTACAACCATATTTCCTATTCTATCCATCCTTTGAATAACATGTCACCATACGTGCGAACCTACGGCTTACCGTCTCCACGTCGTGGTGTAATTGTTATTCAATAAATTATTATTTGGATGGGTATAATAATGATTTTTAACTCATTTAATAATAAAAATAAGATGATAAGGATTATGTATATATGATATATCATCCAATTATATATTATTTTAATATCAAAAGAATGATATTGTCGCTCGTGCGTACGTACGAACTACCGTCTCCACGAATGCGATGAGATTCATTCTCCATCGTACCCATTCAAGTATAATTATCATTTTATGATTTAAAAATGATGTTTAAGGAAATGATATAATTATGGATATGAATTATATACAACCTATACATTACAAACATGGCTTACGTAATGAAACATATAAAAGAAAACGAGTATGTAAACACCCGAAACGATGATAATTCTATGATATTATTAACAAAGCAATGTTAAAAGATCATATATTATATCATATTAATGTATAATATTATTGAATAATTTAATAACAATTATTTCACCATTATACAGGAGTTCAACCTACCCCAACCAATGAAAAGTGCAAGGTAAGGGTTTATTTCGCAATCTCTTCATTATCCGAGGTCCTTTATACGTAATAATCTACTGGGATCTCTTTATCATCCACATCCATGTTTCTTAAAAATGAATTTCAAAACATTTTTACTATTTACTAAGATATGGGTTAAAGTCATTTATACCCTTTTTTGACTTTTTCTAAGATATTTATAATGGAATCTTTCCTTCGTTTTCCAAACAAGGTGCTTTTTAACCTTTTCGACAAAATTAAGGTAAGAATGTTTTTTTAACTTATACGGCGGGTGCGGCTATTTACTACCATTATAAAATTTTCAAAGATTCTGTTACATTCTTACAAGGATATTTTCAAAGTAAATGTTTTATTTTATAATTATGTGACTTTTAAATGATTTCAAAATGAATATTTTAAGAATTTCATAAAGGTACTCTTTATCAAAATTAGAATTTAAAATGTTTTAGAGATTTATCTTTCTAAATCATTTTAGTTTATGTCCATATCTTCAAAATGGTTTTTAAGGATTATTTTATATGGACATGAATGTTTTTAAAATTTTAATTCCTTTCAAAAGTTTCAAAGTGGTATCGGACACTTTGATTCAAAAATCTATTTTTAATTACTTCCTTTATAAATGTGTGACTTTTAAATGATTTCAAAAAAGGAGATATTTCTCTCATATAGTTTTGATTTCATCTATGTAAAAATCCTTTTATGTATTATATGATTATATGAAGTTGATTTATTATGATACAAATATTCCATAATGTATTTAAGGTTTTCTGATATGTTTGACTGTGGATGTGTTATTTTTATACCATTCATGGTTTATGGAGAATGTATTGACATTTCGTATGCTAGTTTTAATACGAATGTCTATGTTATGTTTAATACTTTTCATATGGGAATGCATTGGACTTAGTAAGTGATGGGTGGAGCCCACTATAGCTCCTTGATGCATCGGTAGGTCTCATGAGACAAACAAGTGTCTTGGCACAAGGCCTTGGAAAAATCTTATTTGTAGTCTTGGCACGAGGACTTGGCTATGTGGTTATGATAGTCTGGCATTATGAATTGAATCATTATGAAAGTGGTTATTGATGTTGCATGTGATTATTTGATTACTATAATATCCATGTGAATAAGTAAATGGCATTATTTCATATTACTTTTGCATTATTATGTTGAAGTTCAAGTTTAAAAGGATTTTGTTTTAGTTATACATTGCCTTAAATGTTTTTGATTATTTTGGAAAGTTTCCACAATATTGTTATCCTTAGTGGGCATTTGAGCTCACCCCTTTTCTATGTTTTATTTTTCCCATGATGTGAAGAAGTAAGTTATGAATGACCTGCAGGGATATTATGAGGGGATAATAGTGTGGATTATGGAGACATTATGTTGTTGTAGTTGTTTTTCACTTTATGATGTAATGTAAAACTTATGGATATATCTAGTGCATCGAAGGATACTAAACCAATTGGTATTTTGAGATTTTATATTTCTTGTGATCATGTCAATATTATGTAATAACGCACCGACTCTAGGTAACTGGGGTCGGGGCATTACAGTTGTTATCAGAGGAAGTTTAGTACAAACCTTGGAAGCTAGATTTAGATAAACTCCGATTAGAGCACATAGACCTAAGATGGACTTTGAGGATTAGTATAGAAGAACATCCTAGTGTTTTCGTATTGTAGAGATTTTGTGAGTTTTCCAAGAAATAAATCCCTTTCTGGATATGAGCATGTAGAGGCGGCTCTGGCAAAGTTGTACCTAGGGGTAAATCCTGAAAACACGTCTTTGAGCTAGACTCGAACGGGAACTGGTGCACTACAATGGGCCTTGCTGCGTTCTTGGTTACGACCCTCCCAGGAGATATGCTTAGGATAATTCTCATTTTATTTAAAAACAATTATGAAGGGTTTATGAGTATATACATCCTCAAAGGAGACAGTTTTATGATTATGGATTATATCCATAGACTATTTAATTTATGTTATGTGTTTTACAAGTTTGGGATTAGGTAATATTATTCATAAACTAATCTAGTGTATGCCATTGTTTAGAAATGGTGCCCTGTAGATGGAATGAGAACTCCAGCAATGCACATGATCCAAAGAGAATGAAGGATCATATCTTTCATAGTCCTAAGTCAGAATTTATTAGTCTCCCATGTATTATCATCATATGAAGAAATAATATCATGTGTTGATAAGATAAGTAAAGATATTACTGATTCCTATGGCTTTGAAGGGAAGCAAGAGAAGAAAAGGATAGAAGAGGGAAAGATGGATAAAGGGTGGAGGGAAAAGAAGAATTTTCCCATATGTGATAACTATGGGAAGAAACACCCTGGAACTTGCCTGAAAATAATGAGTGTTTGTTATAAGTGTGGAGGAAAAGGGAACAAAGTACGTGACTGCAAGGGTAAGAAAATGGATTCAAATGTACAATGCTTCATTTTCAAGGAGTTTGGACACTATGCGAACCTATGTCTCAGTCATCAGACTATGCCGTAAATAATGTTATTGTATAATAATCATGTTATGATACTACCACAGATGAAGAGGAATGATTAGAGTTTTTATGTTGATTATGTCATTTGAGTGTTGTATCAACAATGTACTTGTCATAATAATTAATGAGTATATAAGGATTGTACTGCAGTACTATTTCATTATGGACTTGAGATTGTGTGGAACAATGAAATGTGACTCAATAACAGGTTAAATTTTTCGAAAATATATGGTTGAGAGAAAGATAAACCATAACATGGTTCTGATACCGAGGTAGTGATTTTAAAATAATACATGATTGTTTTGGATAAATTATATTGGATATTCTTGACTACCTTGAAACTGATTAATGATTTTTATATTCTATCATTTTTGGGGTTTACAAAATTTTTGGATTGAAGGTGTATATCTATTATTCTATGAGGAATAAGGGATCATGATTGTAATCAATAAGGTTTTTGGATAATTCAGGATGTTGCAGTGTTTTAAAAGAATACATGATGAAGGTGATCACATGTTATTACGCGGCAAAAAAATGATCTTCATTGTGTTTACCTTCCTTATAAATTTTGGACTGAAGTATTTTGGATAGTTCTAGTTTGGATTATTTTGGATTTCCATAAAACGACAACACGAAGGTCGGACGACAACCCATCGCGTCCGGCAAGGCCGCAAGACTTGAACCCACAACCGAAGGGCGACAAGGGTGTATCACCTACCACTGACCCACGTGATGTTCGAGATTAAATAATTTTGTTTTTTAAATGATTTGGTAGATGAATTATAAATTCGTTTTTTTGGAACCCTATACGAATAGGATAAATAGAATATATTTTTATGTTCTATTATCATTTAGAGTGAAAGATGAGTTTGTGATAGAAATTAGTTAAAGGATGGAAGTATACATGTCAAGAATATATTTTTCTTCTTCTATTATTCTATGAAGAAAGTAATTATTATACTTTATTTAAGGAATCCTAAAACCAGAAATGTGTTATCCTAATATCCTATGTTTTGTTGAACTGATGGTATTTCAAATCATCATAGATTGATGAATTTAAGGACCTCAATTTTACACTTGTTTGTGATTGATGACCTCAATCACTACATATAAATATTTACGTTTTTCCTCCAATTATATGTCTCTAATTTCCACCAATCTTCTCCTAATAGAGATCATAATTTGGTGGTGACCCTTTCATTTCTCTTTTCTTCATATTAAGACAAAATTTTAGTAACCCAATTTCTGATGTGGGTTTTCCCACAAAGATATTTTCTATTTTCAACCTTTTATTTTCGAAGAACAATTTAAAATTGCGATGATGCAATTTATTCGAAGAGGGGAGAATGTAACACCCCAAGATTTCATAGTGTGTTATTTCTTCAAAATAATTCAATAACTTGCACTACATGCAACACCAAGTTCAATCGCACCATGACTTACCAAACAAGCCATTCAAAAGAGGTTATGAATATTATTAACTAAATTTTAAACTAATATATCCTTATAATTTTAGAATCCATATTATGAGTTTCTTAGACATAGTGCAAGAACAAATTAAATTTCAGTATTTCACTTTTATCTACTTTTAATAGTGAACCCTTTTTAAATACAATATTTTAAACTTTTTGAATAAATCGGGAAATCAAAAATTTAAAATGAAACATCCCAAGCGTCCCCGGTACGCTTTCCTTTGAATAATACAGTAGCGTGTGTTGTACGTAACTTCGAGTTTTTACACACACCACAACCGAACAAACTAGCCATTATGAATAGTAATACCAACTTTTTGAAATTTTATCTCTCAAAATGGACATCATTTTTGGATTCAGAATATCGAATTTAGCCTAAGGTGAAATTTTGGTACTTTTCGGATAACATTAATATTTTGATGAATAGTGAAAATTACTAAATTTTAATTAAAAACAACTTTTTTAATGAAAATAATTAAAAGCGATAAATAATGAATTTGGGTGGTTTTAAAGTATATTAAGAATAGATTTTTACAATTTAATACAATTTTTGTCATTGAAGATAATTTTACAATTAAACTGGACATAAACAAATGTCAATCTTTTGATATTTATTATCTCTTAAAAACACGCTTTTTGTTTGAACAACGGGAATTAATTTTAAATTAATTTCTTCCAATTATGTGTTTTGAATTTTGAAAAATGGATGCCATATTTGGATTCAGGATATTCAAATTGTGTAAATAGGTAACTTTTATTTTTAGGCATTTTGAATAATTACTTCGGTAAATATTTTATTTACCATGGTTAAGGGTAAATCCGGTAAATAAGGGTTAAAATAATATTATAATAACAATAAATTACCCTAAAATGTGTCCTAACCTTATTGGTTGATACATGTTCGACCATAGGAATCTTTGGGTCGATTTTGGGTTCCCATGGATCCACTTGTAGGTGATAGGGACACTTTATTTTAATTAATTTAAAATAACTACAAAAATGACATAAGCATATATCTTTTTGAAAACCAATTTTTACATAGGGTTATATATGTTTGATTTTAGACTATAGATATTTATTAGAAATCTAAAAAGTGTTCCAACATAATGATATTTTATTTATAATTTTTAGACTTGAAATTATTTAATTTATTGATGACACAATGATGATGCAGTAATAACCATAATAGTGGCAAATTAAAATAATTGATATTATAAATATCATAATAAATATAATTTGACACTTTTAATGAATTTAACTAATTTTATAGGATAATATTACATATTAGGATCGATTTAATTGACTTTTTTCGAAGTAATAATTCTGTTATGTGTTTCACAAAAATCAACTATTGAATAGTGTCAAAATTGACATAAAATAGTTTTTAAAACAAATATTATATTATTAATTGATATTAAATTATAAAAAATCTATTGTTCGGCCAAGAGACTTATATAATTATAGGTGTATCATTAATGTATCACTGGTGGTCTCTTGGATGTATATGTTATGTTTATTAACCATATAATATAAAAATACAAAGAGACATTGTAAAAGTGAAACTAATTAACTTAGAGTTAATACTTAAAGATAAGGTTTATATAAGTACCCAAACCTATATAAATTCTATTGGTTGATTGGCTTTCGACCCATACCCATCTTAAAATTTAAATAATCCACTTTAGAGTCATTAGAAACCGAATATGAATTTATTATAAATTAAAATTTCTAACTTTTCCAAAGGTGCCCCTCGACCCTCTTATAAAAGGGCACTCCCCCTTCTCATTTCATCACACATTCAAAGCCTTTGTGTACGACCAAAATATGCCCAAATACTCTCCCAAATTCCCTCAATACAACCTAGAGTCCTTAGTTTGATCATAAAGCCATCCTAAGGAGCCCTTTTGATCAAATCAAAAGGAAGAACTCGAAGAAGAGGTAATGATTTCACCACCCTTTTTCAAGTTTCTTTCTTCTTCCACTTCTTCTTCTTTTGTTGTTACCATTCTAAAATAATAACTCCAGTATCAGATATATACTGTGAATTTATAATAAATATGGTACAACCATATTCACTATTCTATCCATCATTTGAATAACATGTCACCATACGTGCGTACGTACGGCTTACCGTCTACACGTCGTGGTGTAATGGTTATTAAATAAATTATTATTTGGATGGGTATATAATGATGTGTAACTCATTTAAATAATAAATATAACATGATAATGATCCTGTATATATGATATACCATCCAATTATATATTATTTTAATATCAAAAGAATGATATTGTCGCTCGTGCGTACGTACGGACTACCGTCTCCACGAACGCGATGAGATTCATTCTCCATCGTACCCATTCAAGTATAATTATAATTTGATGATTTAAAAATGATGTTTAAGGACTCGATATCATTCTGTATTTGAATAATATACAACCTATCCATTACAAACATGGCTTACATAATGAATCATATAAAAGAAATCGAGTAAGTAAACACCTGAAACGGCGATAATTCTAAGATATTGTTAACAAAGAAATGTTAAAAGATCATATATGATATCATATTAATGTATATGATTATTGAATAATTTAATAACAATTATTTCACCATTATACAGGAGGTCAACCTACCCCAACCAAGGAAAAGTGCATGATAAGGGTTTATTTCACAATTTCTTCATTATCCGAGGTTGTTTATACGTAATAATCTACTGGGATATCTTTATCATCCACATCCATGTTTCTTAAAAATGAATTTAAAAACATTTTTAATATTTACCAATATATGGGTTAAAGTCATTTATACCCTTGTATGACTTTTTATAAGAGGTTTATAAAGGAATATTTCCGTCATTTTCCAAACAAGGTGCTTTTTAACCTTTTCGACAAAATTAAGGTAAAAATGTTTTATTAACTTATACGGCGTGTGCGGCTATTTACTACCGTTATAAAGTTTTCAAAGAATCCTTTACAATCTTACAAGGATATTATCAAAGTAAATGTTTTATTTTATAATTATGTGACTTTTAAATGATTTCATAATGAATATTTTATGAATTTCATAAAGGTACTCTTTATCAAATTCAGAATTTAAAATGTTTTAAAGATTTTTCTTTATAAATCATTTTAATTAATGTACATGTCTTCAAAATGTTTTTAAGGATTTATTTATATGGACATGAATGTTTTTAAAATGTTAATTCCTTTTAAATTGTTCAAAGTTGTATGGGACACTTTGATTCAAAAATCTCTTTTTAATTACTTCCTTTATAAATGTGTGACTTTTAAATGATTTCCAAGAAAGGAGATATTTCTCTCAAATAGTTTTGATTTCATCTATGTAAAAAACCTTTGATGGATTATATGATTATATGAAGATGATTTATTGTGACACAAAACTTCCATAATGTATTTATGGTTTTGTGATATGTTTGACTGTGGATGTGTTATTTCTATACAATTCATGGTTTATGAAGAAAGTATTGACATTTCATATACTAGTTTTAATACAAATGTCTATGTTATGTTTAGACCTTTTCATATGGGAATGCATTGGACTTAGTAAGTAACGGGTGGAGCCCGCTATAGCTCCTCGATGCATCGGTAGGTCTCATGAGACAAACTACTGTCTTGGCACAAGGCCTTGGGAAAATTTTATTTGTAGTCATGGAACGAGGACTTGGCTATGTGGTTATGATAGTCTGGCATTATGCATTGAATCATTATGAAAGTGGTTATTGATATTGAAAGTGATTATTCGATTAGTATAATATCCATGTGAATAAGTAAATGGCATTATTTCATTTTACATTTTCCATAATATGTTGAAGTTCAGGTTTAAAAGGCTATTGTTTTAGTTATACATTTCTTTAAACGTTTATGCTTATTTTGGAAAGTTTCCACAATATTGTTAAACTTAGTGGGCATTTGAGCTAACCCCTTTTCTATGTTTTATTTTTCCCATGATGTGAATAAGTAAATTATGAATGACCTGTAGGGATATTATGAGGGGATAATAGTGTGGACTATGGAGACATTATGTTGTTGTTGTAATTTTTCACTCTATGATGTAATGTAAAACTAATGAATATATCTAGTGCTTCCAAGGCTACTAAACCAATCGGTATTTCGAGGTTTGATCTTTCTTGTGATCATGCCAATGTTATGTAATAATGCACCGAATCTAGGTAATTGGGGTCGGGGCGTTACAGTTGGTATCAGAGGAAGTTTAGTACAAACCATGGATGGTAGATTTAGATAAACTCTGATTAGAGAACATAGACCTAAGAATGACTTTGAGGATTAGTATAGAAGAACTTCATAGAATTTTGGTATTTTTGAGATTTTATGAGTTTTCCGAGCAATACATCTCTGTCTGGATATGAACAGGTAGAGGCGGATCTGGCACAAATGTACCTAGGGGTAAATCCTGAAAACACGGCTTTGATCTAGACTTGAACGGGAATTGGTGCACGACAATGGGCCTTGCTGCACTCTTGGATATGACACTCCCGGGGGATATTCTATGGATAATTCACATTTTCTTTAAAAACCATTATGAAGGGTTTATGAGTATATAATTCTTCAAATGAGACATTTTTATAATTATTGATTATATCCATAAACTATTTAATTTAAGTTATGTGTTTTACAGGTTTGGGATTAGGTATTGTTATTCATAAACTAATTTAGTGTATCTAATTGTTTAGAAATGGTGCCTAGTAGAAGGAATGAGAACTCCCGCAATGCACATGATCAAAAGAGAAATAAGGATCACATCTTTCATGGTTCTAAGCCATAATTTATAAGAGAAATAGTCTCCCATGTATTATCATCATATGAAGAAATAATATCATATGTTGATAAGATAAGTAAAGAGATTACTGATTCCTATGGCTTTGAAGGGAATCAAGAGAAGAATAGGATAGAAGAGGGAAAGATGGATAAAGAGTGGAGGGAAAAGAAGAATTTTCCCATATGTGATAACTGTGGGAAGAAACACCCTGGAACTTGCCTGAAAAGAATGAGAGTTTATTATAAGTTTGGAGGAAAAGGGCACAAAGTAAGTGACTGCAAGGGTAAGAAAATGGTTTCAAATGTAAAATGATTCATTTTCAAGGAGTTTGGACACTATGAGAACCTATGTATCAGTCATCAGACTGTGCCGCAAATGATTTTGTTGGATAATAATCAAGTTATGATACTACCAGAGATGAAGAGGAATGATTAGAGTTTTATGTTGACTATGTCATTTGAGTGTTGTATCTACAATGTACTTGTTATATTAATTATAGAGTATATAAGGATTTTAATGGAGTACTATATCATTATGGACTTGAGATTGTGTGGAACAAAGAAAAGTGACTCAATAACAGGTTAAATTTTTGGAAAATATATTGTTTAGAGAATGATAAACCATAATATGGTTCTGATACTGAGGTGGTGATTTTAAAATAATACATGATTGTTTTGGATAAATTATATTGGATATTCTTGACTACCTTGAAACTGGTTTATTATTTTTATATTCCATCATTTTTGGGGATTACAATATTTTTGGATTGAAGGAGTATATCTATTATTCTATGAGGAATAAGGGATCGTGAATGTAATCAATAAGGTTTTATGATAATTCAGGATGTTGCAGTGTCTTAAAAGAGTACATGATGAAGGTGATCACATGTTTTTATGAGACAAAAAAAAGGATCTTCATTGTGTTTACATTCCTTATAAATTTTGGACTGAAGTAATTTGGATAGTTCTAGTTGGCATTATTTTGGATTACCATAAAAGGATAACCTGGAGGTCGGGCGGAAACCCATCGCGTCCGGAAATTCCGCGAGACTAGAACCCACAACTGAAGGGCGACAAGGGTGTATCACCTACCACTGACCCACGTGATGTCTGAGATTAAATAATGTTTTTTTAAAAGTTCTGTTAGATGAATTATAAATTCGTTCTTTTGGAACCCTATACGAATAAGATAAATAGAATATTTTTTTATGTTCTATTATATTTTAGAGTGAAAGATGAGTTTGTGGTAGAAAATAGTTAAAGGATGGAACTCTACATGTCAAGAATATATTTTTCTTCTTTTCTTATTCTATGAAGAAAGTAATTATTATACTTTATTTAAGGAATTCTAAAACCAGAAATGTGTTATCCCAATACCCTATGTTTTGTTGAACCGATGGTATTTCAAATCATCATAGATTGATGAATTTAAGGACCTCAATTTTACAATTTTTTTTGATTGATTACCTCAATCACTACATATAAATATTTACGTTTTTTCTAATTATATGTCTCTAATTTCCACCAATGTTCTCCTAATAGAAATCATAATTCTGTGGTGACCCTTTCATTTCTCTTTTCCTCATATTAATACTAAATTTTAGTAACCCTATTTCTGATGTGGGTTTTCCCACAAAGATATTTTCTATTTTCAACCTTTTATTTTCGAAGAACAATTTCAAATTTTGAGGATGCAATTTATTGAAAGAGGGGAGAATGTAACACCCCATGATATCATAGTGTGTTATTTCTTCCAAATAATTCAATAATCTGCACTACATGCAATACCGAGTTCAATCGCACCATGACTTACCAAAAAAGACATTCAAAAGAGGTTATGAATATTATTAACTAAATTTTAAACTAATATATCCTTATAATTTTATAATCCATATTATGAGTTTCTTAGACATAGTGCAAGAACAAATTCAATTTCAGTATTGCACTTTTATCTACTTTTAATAGTGAACCCTTTTTAAATACAATATTTTAAACTATTTGTATAAATCGAGACATCAAAAATTTAAAATGAAACATCCCAGGCTTCCCCAGTACGCATTCCTTTGAATAATACAGTAGCGTGTGTTGTACGCAACTTCGAGTTTTAAAACACACCACAACCGATCAAACTAGCCGTTATGAATAGTAATACAAACTTTTGAAAATTTTATCTCTCAAAATGGACATAATTTTTGTATTCGGAATATCAAATTTAGCCTAAGGTGAAATTTTGGTACTTTTCGGATAACTTTAATATTTTGATGAATAGTGAAAATTACTAAATTTTAATTAAAAACAACTTTTTAAATCAAAATAATTAAAAGTGATAAATAATGAATTTGAGAGTTTTCAAAGTATATTAAGAATATATTTTTACCATTTAATACAATTTTGGTCATTGGAGATAATTTTACAATTAAACCGGACATAAACAAGTGTCAATCTTTTGATAGTTATTATCTCTTAAAAACACGCTTTTTGTTTTAACAAAAGGAATTAATTTTAAATTAATTTCTGCCACTTCTGTGTTTTGAATTTGGAAAAATGAATTCCATATTTGGATTCAGGATATTTAAATTGTGTAAATTGGTAACTTTTATTTTTAGACATTTTGAATAATTACTTCGGTAAATATTTTATTTACCATTATTAAGGGTAAATCGGGTAAATAAGGGTTAAAAATATTATTATTATTATAATAAATTACCATAAAACGTGTCCTAACCTTATTGGTTCATACATGTTCGACCATAGGCATCTTTGGGTCGATTTTGGGACCCCATGGATCCACTTGTAGGTGATAGAGACACTTTATTTTAATTAAGTTAAAATAACTACAAAAAATGAGATAAGCATATAACTTTTAGAAAACCAATTTTTACATAAGGTTATATATGTTTGATTTTGGACTATAGATATTAATTAGAAAGATAATAAGTGTTCCTACATAATTATATTTTATTTATAATTTTTAGACTTGAAATAATTTAATTTATTGATGACACAATGATGATGCCATAATAACCATAATAGTGACAAATTAAAATAATTGATATTATAAATACCCAAATAAATTTAATTTGATACTTATAATGAATTTCAATAATTTTATAGGACACTATTACATATTAGGATCGATTTAATTGACTTTTTTAAGTAATAATTCTATTATGAGTTTCACAAAAATCAACTATTGAATAGTGTCAAAATTGACATAAAAGAGTTTTTAAAACAAATATTATATTATTAATTGATATTAAATTTCTAAAGATCTAATGTTCAGCCAAAAGACTTATATCATGATAGGTGTATCATTAATGGACCACTGGAGGGTCTCTTGGATGTATATGGTATGTTTATTAACCATATAATATAAAAATACAGAGAGACATTGTAAAAGTGAAACAAATTAACTTAGAGTTAATACTTAAAGATAAGGTTTATATAAGTACCCAAACCTATCTAAATTCTATTGGTTTAGTGGTTTTCGACCCATCCCAACCTTAACATTTAAATAATCTTCTTCGGAGGCATTAGAAACCTAATATGAATTTATTATAAATTAACATTTCAAGCTTTTCCAAAGGTGCCCCTCAACCCTCTTATAAAAGTGCACTCCTCCTTCTCATTTCATCACACATTCAAAGCCTTTGGGATCGGCCAAAATCTGCCCAAATACTCTCCCAAATTCCCCCAATACAACCTATAGGCCTTAGTTTGATATTAAATCCATCCTATAGAAGCCCTTTTGATCAAATCAAAAGGAAGAACCCGGAGAAGAGGTAATGATTTCACCACCCTTTTTCAAGTTTCTTTCTTCTTCCACTTCTTCTTCTTTTTTTGTTACCATTCTAAAATAATAACTCTTGTATCAGATATATACTGTGATTTTATTATAAATATGGTACAACCATATTCACTATTCTATCCATCCTTTTAATAACATGTCACCATACGTGCGTACGTACGGCTTACCGTCTCCACGTCGTGGTGTAATTGTTATTCAACAAATTATTATATGGATGGGTATAATAATGATGTGTAACTCATTTAAATAATTAATATAACATGATAAGGATTATGTATATATGATATACCATCCAATTATATATTATTTTTATGTCAAAATAATGATATTGTCGCTCGTGCGTACGTATGGACTACCGTCTCCACGAACGCGATGAGATTCATTCTCCATCGTACCCATTCAAGTATAATTATAATTTTGTGATTTAAAAATGATGTTTAATGACTTGATATCATTCTGGATATGAATAATATACAACCTATCCATTACAAACATGGATTACATAATGAATCATATAAAAGAAATCGAGTAAGTAAGCACCCAAAACGGCGATAATTCTAAGATATTATTAACGAAGCAATGTTAAAAGATCATATATGATATCATATTAATATATATGATTATTGAATAATTTAATAACAATTATTTCACCATTATACAGGAGGTCAACCTACCCCAACCAAGGAAAAGTTCAAGGTAAGGGTTTATTTCGCAATCTCTTCATTATTCGAGGTTGTTTATACGTAATAATCTATTGGGATATCTTTATAATCCACATCCATGTTTCTTATAAATGAATTTCAAAACATTTTTACTATTTACTAATATATGGGTTAAAGTCATTTATACCATTGTTTGACTTTTTATAAGAGGTTTATAATGGAATCTTTCCGTCATTTTCCAAACAAGGTGATTTTTAACCATTTCGACAAAATTAAGGTAAGAATGTTTTTTAACTTATACGGCGGGTGCGGCTATTTACTACCATTATAAAATTGTCAAATATTCCATTACAATCATAAAAGGATATTTTCAATGTAAACGTTTTATTTTATAATTATGTGACTTTTAAATGATTTCAAAATGAATATTTTAATAATTTCATAATGGTACTCTTTATCAAATTCAGAATTTAAATTTTTTTAATGATTTATCTTTCTAAATCATTTCAATTAATGTCCATGTCGTAAAAATGGTTTTTAAGGATTTATTTATATGGACATGAATGTTTTTAAAATGTTAATTCCTTTCAAATTTTTCATAGTGGTATGGGACACTTTGATTCAAAAATCTATTTTTAATTACTTCCTTTATAAATGTGTGACTTTTAAATGATTTCCAAAAAAGGAGATATTTCTCTCAAATAGTTTTGATTTCATCTATATAACAATCCATTGATGGATTATATGATTATATGAAGTTGATTTATTATGATACAAAACATCCATAATTTATTTAAGGTTTTGTGATATGTTTGACTGTGGATGTGTTATTTTTATACCATTCATGGTTTATGGAGAAAGTATTGACATTTCGTATGATAGGTTTAATACAAATGTCTATGTTATGTTTAAATCTTTTCATATGGGAATGAATTGGACTTAGTGAGTGATGGGTGGAGCCCTCTATAGCTCCTCGATGCATCCGTAGGTCTCATGAGACAAACTAGTGTCTTGGCACAAGGCCTTGGAAAAATAATATTTGTAGTCTTGGCACGAGGACTTGGCTATGTGGTTATGATAGTCTGGCATTATGCATTCAATCATTATGAAAGTGTTTATTGATATTGCATGTGATTATTCTATTAGTATAGTATCCATGTGAATAATTAAATGGAATTATTTCATTTTACATTTTCCATACTATGTTGAAGATCAGGTTTAAAAGTCTTTTGTTTTAGTTATACATTGCCTTAAATGTTTATACATATTTTGGAAAGTTTCCATAATATTGTTATCCTTAGTAGGCATTTGAGCTCACCCCTTTTCTATGTTTTATTATTCCCAGGATGTGATGAAGTATGTTATGAATGACCTGCAGGGATATTATGAGGGGATAATAGTGTGGACTATGGAGCCATTATGTTGTTGTAGTAGTTTTTCACATTATGATGTAAGGTAAAACTTATAAATATATCTAGTGCTTCCAAGGCTACTAAACCAATCGGTATTTCGAGATTTGGTCATTCTTGTGATCATGCCAATGTTATGTAATAATGCACCGACTCTAAGTAACTGGGGTCGGGGCGTTACAGTTGGTATCATAGAAAATTTAGTACAAACCTTGGAAGCATGATTTAGATAAACTCTGATTAGAGCACATAGACCTAAGAAGGACATTGAGGATTAGTATAGAAGAACTTCCTATAATTTTGTTATTGTAGAGATTTTGTGAGTTTTCCGAGCAATACATCCCTGTCTGGATACGAGCAGGTAGAGGCAGCTCTGGCACAGATGTATCTAGGGGTAAATCCTGAAAACACGGCTTTGAGCTATACTCAAACGGGAACTGGTGCACGACAATGGGCCTTGCTGCACTCTTGGATACGACACTCCTGGGGGTTATTATTAGGATAATTCTCATTTTCATTATAAACCATTATGAAGGGTTTACGAGTATATACTTCCTCAATGGAGACATTTTTATGATTATGGATTATATCCATAAACTATTTAATTTATGTTATGTGTTTTACAAGTTTGGGATTAGGTATTGTTATTCATAAACTAATCTAGTGTATGCCATTGTTTAGAAATGGTGCCCAGTAGAAGGAATGAGAACTCCAGCAATGCACATGATCCCAAGAGAAAGAAGGATCATATATTTCTTGGTCCTAAGCCAGAATTTATAAGAGAAATAGTATCCCATGTATTATCATCATATGAAGAAATAATATAAATTGTTGATAATATATGTAAAGAGATTACTGATTCCTATGGCTTTGAACGGAAGCAAGAGAAGAAAAGGATAGAAGAGGGAAAGATGGATAATGGGTGGAGGGGAAAGAAGAATTTTCTCATATGTGATAACTATGGGAAGAAACACCCTAGAACTTGCCTGAAAAGAATGAGAGTTTGTTATAAGTGTAGTGGAAAAGGGCACAAAGTACGTGACTACAAGGGTAAGAAAATGGTTTCAAATGTACAATGCTTCATTTTCAAGGAGTTTGGACACTATGCGAACCTATGTCTCAGTCATCAAACTATGTCGCAAATGATGTTATTGGATAATAATCAACTTATGATACTACCACGGATGAAGAGGAATGATTCGAGTTTTATGTTGATTATGTCATTTGATTGTTGTATCAACAATGTACTTGTTATAATAATTATGGAGTATATAAGGATTGTACTGCAGTACTATTTCATTAGGGACTTGAAATTGTGTGGAACAAAGAAAAGTGACTCAATAACAGGTTAAATTTTTGGAAAATATAAGGTTAAGAGAAAGATAAACCATAATATGATTCTGATACCGAGGTGGTGATTTTAAAATAATGCATGATTGTTTTGGATAAAATATATTGGATATTCTTGACTACCTTGAAACTGATTAATGATTTTTATATTCCATCATTTTTGGGGTTTAAAACTTTTTTGGATTGAAGGAGTATATCTATTATTCTATGAGAAATAAGGGATCATGATTGTAATCAATAAGGTTTTATGATAATTCAAGATGTTGCAGTGTTTTAAAAGAATACATGATGAAGGTTATCAAATGATATTACGCGGAAAAAAAAAGGATCTTCATTGTGTTTACCTTACTTATAAATTTTGGACTAATGTATTTTGGATCGTTCTACTTTGGATTATTTTGGATTGCCATAAAAGGACAACCCGGAGGTCGGGCGGCAACCCATCGCATCCGGCAAGGCCGCGAGACTTGAACACACAACCAATGGGTGATAAGGGTGTATCACCTACCACTGACCCACGTGATGTCCGAGATTAAATAATGTTGTTTTTTTAAAATATCTGGAAGATGAATTATAAATACGTTTTTTTGGAACCCTATACGAATAGGATAAATAGAATAATTTTTTATGTTCAATTATCTTTTAGAGTGAATGATGAGTTTGTGGTAGAAATTAGTTAGTGGATGGAACTCTACATGTCGAGAATATATTTTTCTTCTTCTCTAATTCTATGAAGAATGCAATTATTATACTTTATTTAAGGAATCCTAAAACCAGAAATGTGTTATCCTAATACCCTATGTTTTGTTGAACCGATGGTATTTCAAATCCGTATAGATTGATGAATTTAAGGACCTCAATTTTAAACTTGTTTTTTATTTATGCCCTTAATCACTACATATAAATATTTACATTTTTCCTCCAATTATATGTCTCTAATTTCCACCAATGTTCTCCTAATAGAGATTATAATTTGGTGGTGACCCTTTCATTTCTCTTTTCCTCATATTAAGAAAAAAATTTAGTAACTCAATTTCCGAAGTGGGTTTTCCCACAAAGATATTTTCTATTTTCAACCTTTTATTTTCGACGAAAAATTTCAAATTGCGAGGATGCAATTTATTGAAAGAGGGGAGAATGTAACACCCCAAGATTTCATAGTGTGTTAATTCTTCAAAATAATTTAATAACTTGCACTACAGGCAACACCGAGTTCAATCGCACCATGACTTACCAAACAAGCCATTCAAAAGAGGTTATGAATATTATTAACTGAATTTTAAACTAATATTTCCTTATAATTTTAGAATCCATATTATGAGTTTCTTAGACATAGTGCAAGAACAAATTCAAATTCAGTATTGCACTTTTATCTACTTTTAATTGTGAACCCTTTTTAAATACAACATTTTAAACTTTTTGAATAAATTAGGACACCAAAAATTTAAAATGAAACATCCCAAGCTTCCCCGGTATGCTTTCCTTTGAAAAATACAGTAGCGTGTGTTGTACGCAACATCGAATTTTAACACACACCAAAACCGATCAAACTAGCCATTATAAATAGTAATACCAACTTTTTGAAATTTTATCTCTCAAAATGGAAATCATTTTTGGATTCCGACTATCGAATTTAGCATAAGGTGAAATTTTGGTACTTTTCGGATAACTTTAATATTTTGATGAATAGTTAAAATTACTAAATTTTAATTAAAAACAACTTTTATAATAAAATTAATTAAAAGTGATAAATAATGAATTTTAGTGGTTTTAAATTATATTAAGAATATATTTTTATCATTTAATACAATTTTGGTTATTGGATATAATTTTACAATTAGACCAGACATAAACAAGTGTCAATCTTTTGATAGTTATTATCTCTTAAAAACACGCTTTTTGTTTTAACAACGGGAATTAATTTGAAATTAATTTCTTCCACTTCTGTGTTTTGAATTTGGAAAAATTGATTCCATATTTGGATTCAGGATATTCAAATTCTTTAAATAGGTAACTTTTATTTTTAGACATTTTGAATAATTATTTCGGTAAATATTTTATTTACCATGGTTAAGGGTAAATCAGGTAAATAAGGGTTAAAAATAATATTATAATAATAATAAATTACCCTAAAACGTATCCTAACCTTATTGGATGATACATGTTCGACCATAGGCATCTTTGGGTCGATTTTGGGACCCCATGGATTTACTTGTAGGTGATAGGGACACTTTATTTTAATTAAGTTAAAATAAGTACAAAAATGACATAAGCATATATCTTTTAGAAAACCAAATTTTACATAGGGTTATATATGTTTGATTTTGGACTATAGATATTCATTAGAAATATAAATAGAGTTCCTACAAAATGATATTTTATTTATAATTTTTTGAATTGAAATAATTTAATTTATTGATGACACAATGATGATGCAGTAATAACCATAATAGTGACAAATTAAAATAATTGATATTATAAATACCCAAATAAATATAATTTGATACTTTTAATGAATTTAACTAATTTTATAGGATAATATTAAATAATAGGATAGATTTAATTGACTTTTTTTAAGTAATAATTCTGTTATGAGTTTCACAAAAATCAACTATTGAATAGAGTCAAAATTGACATAAAAGAGTTTTTAAAACAAATATTATATTATTAATTGATATTAAATTCCTAAAAATATAAAGTTAGGCCAAGATACTTATATCATGATAGATGTATCATTAATGGACAACTTGAGGGTCTCTTGGATGTATATGGTATGTTTATTTACCATATAATAAAAAAATACAGAGAGACATTTGAAAAGTGAAACTAATTAACTTAGAGTTAATACTTAAAGATAAGGTTTATATAAGTACCCAAACCTGTCTAAATTATATTGGTTGAGTGGTTTTCGACACATCCCCACCTTAAAATTTAAATAATCCACTTTGGAGCCATTAGAAACCGAATATGAATTTATTATAAATTAACATTTCTAGCTTTTCGAAAGGTTCCCCTCAACCCTCTTATAAAAGGGAACTCCTCCTTCTCATTTCATCACGCATTCAAAGCCTTTGGGTTTGGCCAAACTCTGCCCAAATACTCTCCCAACTTCCCTCAATATAGCATAGAGGCTTTAGTATGATCATAAAGCCATCCTAAGGAGCCCTTTGGATCAAATCAAAAGGAAGAATCCGAAGAAGAGGTAATGATTTCACCACCCTTTTCAAGTTTCTTTCTTCTTGCACTTCTTCTTTATTTGTTGTTACCATTATAAAATAATATCTCCAGTATCAGATATATAATTTGATTTTATTATAATTATGGTAAAACCATATTCACTATTCTATCCATCCTTTGAATAACATGTCACCATACGTGCGTACGTACGGCTTACCGTCTCCACGTCGTGGTGTAATTGTTATTCAATAAATTATTATTTGGATGGGAATAATAATGATGTGTAACTCATTTAAATAATAAGTATAACATGATAAGGATTTTGTATAAATGATATACCATCCAGTTATATATTATTTTAATATCAAATGAATGATATTGTTTCTCATGCGTACGTACGGACTACCGTCTCCACGAACGCGGTGAGATTCATTCTCCATCGTACCCATTCAAGTATAATTATAATTTGATGATTTAAAAATGATGTTTAAGGACTTGATATCATTCTGGATATGAATGATATACAACCTATCTATTACAAACATGACTTACATAATGAATCATATAAAAGAAATCGAGTATGTAAACACCCGAAACGACGATAATTCTAATAAATTATTAACAAAGCAATGATAAAAGATCATATATGATATCATATTAATGTATATGATTATTGAATAATTAAATAAAAATTATTTCACCATTATACAGGAGGTCAACATACACCTACCAAGGAAAAGTTCAAGGTAAGGGTTTATTTCGCAATCTCTTCACTATTCGAGGTTGTTTATACGTAATAATCTACTGGGATATCTTTATCATCCACATCCATGTTTCTTAAAAATGAATTTCAAAACATTTTTACTATTTACTAATATATGGGTTAAAGTCATTTATACCCTTGTTTTACTTTTTATAAAAGGTTTATAAAGGAATCTTTCCGTCATTTTCTAAACAAGGTGCTTTTTAACCTTTTCGACAAAATTAAGGTAAGAATGTTTTTTTAACTTATACGGAGGGTGTGGCTATTTTATAAAGTTATAAAATTTTCAAATCTTCCCTTACAAGCATACAAAAATATTTTCAAATTAAATTTTTTATTTTATATTTATGTGACTTTTAAATGATTTAAAAATGAATATTTTTAAAATTTCAGAAAGGTACTCTTTATCAAAATCAGAATTTTAAATGTTTTAAAAATTTATCTTTCTAAATCATTTTAATTAATGTCCATGTCTTAAAAATGGTTTTTAAGGATTTATTTATATGGACATGAATGTTTTTAAAATGTTAATTCCTTTCAAAAGTTTCAAAGTGGTATGGGACTCTTTGATTCAAAAATCGCTTTTTAATTACTTTCTTTATAAATGTGTGACTTTTAAATGATTTCAAAAAAAGGAGATATTTCTCTCAAATAGTTTTGATTTCATCTATGTAAACATCCTTTGATTGATTTTATGATTATGCGAAGTTGATTTATAATGATACAAAACTTCCATAATGTATTTAAGGTTTTGTGATATGTTTGACTGTGGATGTGTTATTTTCATACCATTCATGGTTTATGGAGAAAGTATTGACATTTCGTATGCTAGTTTTAATATGAATGTCTATGTTATGTTTAATCCTTTTAATATGGGAATGCACTGGACTCAGTAAGTGATGGGTGGAGCCCGCTATAGCTCCTCGTTGCATCAGTAGGTCTCATGAGACAAACTAGTGTCTTGGAACAATGCCTTAGAAAAATCTTATTTGTAGTTTTGGCACGAGGCCTTGGCTATGTGGTTATGATAGTCTGACATTACGCATTCCATCATTATGAAAGTGGTTATTGATATTTCATGTGATTATTCAATTAGTAGAATATCCAGGTGAATAAGTAAATGGAATTATTTCATTTTACATTTTTCATACTATGTTGAAGTTCAAGTTTAAAAGGCTTTTGTTTTAGTTATACATTGCCTTAAATATTTATTCTTATTTTGGAATGTTTCCTCTATATTGTTATCCTTCATGGGCATTTGAGCACACCCCTTTTGTAGGTTTTCTTTTTCCCAGGATGTGAAGAAGTAAGTTGTGAATGACCTGTAGGGATATTATGAGGGGATAATAGTGTGGACTATGGAGACATTATGTTGATGTAGTAGTTTTTCACTTTATGGTATAATGTAAAACTTATGAATATATCTAGTGATTACAAGGCTACTAAACCAATCGGTCTTTCGAGATTTTATCTTTTTTTTTATCATGCCAATGTTATGTAATAATGCACCAACTCTAAGTAACTGGGGTCGGGGCGTTACATATTAGATAATTTCAATTATGATATGGTTAATATAGTGTTGATATTTACAACGAGATATGTATAAATGACTAAAATATCATTCATTCATATGATTTGGTATTTATATAGATATCGTAATTATAATTTACTATTCTTCAATAATTGAGACAATTCATTCATGAGTAATTATTTTTTCCTAATGCTGTATTAATTTAGAAAATTATCATAGAAGAGTTGTAGGATAAATAGGGATCATGGAAATTAAAAAACATAAAAAATTACTAAATTTAAGTAAATAACATTATGATGGAAATAAATACTAAATATATTTTTAAATAAATATATAAAAAACACTAATTTCTAAGTAAAAAATCATATGTCTTATGTGACATATCGTAATATCATTCCTATGTAGAAGTGGTGTCAATTATTCATTATGAGTATTAGTAATTAGAATTTTGTTTGGGGTTATACATGATGTCTTAATGTAATAAATCCAAAATTATGGTTATAAGGTAATAATAGTGTTTGTATATGGGTGTTTCATTGTATAATTTTGATAATTATTCACAACATATTGAAAAAAATGATGATCTTTAATTAATTCCCCTTTGCACAATACCGTTAGATGGTGCATTGGAAATTTTCATAATTGTGAAATACTACCTAATACAGAGAATGAAAAGTGATAATAATTAGTGAATTATGTAATCATATGAGAAATATTATATTAATCAGTGTTTTTAGGTTTTTTAAGGTAAATAATAGTGGTGAACACTTAATCAAATTTATAGTGGAACTTGAAGAGGTTGTGTGTGTAGATCAAATTGGAAATGGTCATCTATATTTTTTAATATAAATATATTCATTGGGCCATTCTAGATATCATATTTATTATTTTTATTGATAATATTATATTATTGGGGGGGGGGGGTTTGGGATAAAAATATTATGGATCCAATGATAAACAAATCAATTACGTCAGTATTTCAACCTTCAAAAAAATTTCATGAAATATTTTTTCATTGTAGTTCTCTCTAATATTAATCACAAAATAAATTCATGAGTCCTGCGTATTAATTAATAATCATATAAAATAAATTAGATAAGTTATTTTTATTTCAAATGATTATTTTTTATCATAGTTTGATACCCTATCCATTCATTATCATGTTTTTCAATAAAGTTTCATATATTATAAATAAGGGAAATATAATACCATTTGAAGAAAAATATCCATTTAAAATCATATTAAATAATTGGTTGTGGGGGATCCAATTGACATGTATTCATTGTATATGGGACAAAATTGTGAAATGAGGGTTTAAATAATTTCATGAAACATCTGAAAAACATTACATCAAAATTATTTAACCATATAATAAAATTTGGTAATAATATTATATAATTATTTCTAATAAGTAATAAAATGATATTAAATGTCTTTCTAATTAATATTTTAATTTTAATGGTTATATGTATATAATAATCATATATAATGAATATCATCTTATACACTCGATCAATTAAAAGGGATGTAAATATTGGTAAATAATTATTAATTAAAAATATGATGATTAAGGAATTCACAGTGTTATGTATGTCATAATAAAGTTGGTAACCAAAGTACATTTTAAATTTATTATTTAGGTACTAAAACATATCCAAAAATATCGATAAAACAGTGAAAAAAATCATAAATGGAGTAAATTAATAGTCAACTGACCGAAAATTAATTTATTTTTATTATCAGAAAACATTTTAGTGATTGTGAGAAACCAAAAACTACATAACAACCCATTGAAACCATAAAAAGGATAACCTAGATCAATACAACAGAATCTTCCCCTCCCCAATTGTAACACCGTAATTACAAACCTTCACCATCATATGACGGCATGACTAGATGTCCTGTTCAATATTGCAATATCCTGGTACAGATGACAGAGCCATACCCTTTCAGTCTTCCATATCCAAATTCCATGCAAGGGTGAAATCTTTATACTGGGACCCACATCTGGAGAAGATCCCTATAGAGTACTAGTTGAAATGCACCAAAATTTCCAACCAAAATGAAAAAAGAAAATATCCAAAAACATATTCAAACCCAAACCAAACATTCTCCCAAATAATTCTTTATATCCAAACACAAACACCAACATGAAAACTCCTCACATTAACTTCCACCAAACTCAGTCCACCACCAGCATTGCACACCAACCACATAGACTGCACGGAGCATCAAACGTCACAACATAAACGAATCATGAATAAGGATTCACTAGTTCCCATAGGAACATAAATGATCCCCACCTCGACCCAACCACCTCTGAATCATCATCACCAAATCGATGCACTAAGTGTGATCCAAGGAACACGAATCGATGCACGAAGCGTGATCCTGCAATAAAGAGGGAAACTGACCTAGTCTGGGGTGAAGTATATAGGCTACGACAAGTTGGAAACCTAGCGTTGTGATGTGTGAAATTGTTTGGGAAAATCACAGATTGAATATGAACCCTCACACCCACCCCCCTACAGTATCTAAATGTTTTAATGTTAATTGAATGTCTTATACATCCACCAATGTAGCATACAATGATTATAATGAGAAAATTAATTTCATAAGAATATATTTTAATGAATTTTATGTTTTATGAATATAAATAATTAGACAATGGGGTTGCATATATATATATATTTATATATATAACAACAATGGAATATCAATTTACATTAATTATTAGAGTAATAAATTATGTTAAAAGTTAAATGGAGTTAGGGGATGGAAACGGGGCATCAATTAAATAATTTCTCACATCATTAATAATTTTTTTGATACATCTATATTTATAAAAATTACAGTGTTAAATATAATGGACATTAAATGAGAGGGAAATAATTTTGAAATTTATATTTTTTATGTTGATAATGAATTCAGTTGTTGTGTATGCATTGGTGAATCCTAGAATGTCATAAGTATGTTTTGAATTTTGGGATGAAAAAAAATAAGATATAGTTTATAAAACTATTCAAATATTTTATTCTAATATTATATACAAAATATAGAAAAAATTGGGGTTTTCCCACATGAATGGTAATTGTTTAAGAAGTCTTCTTTAGATTTTTTATATTTTGTTATCAATATTTAAATATCAACATGTTATTTTTATTTTAAATTATTTGATTAATGATCTATATTAAATGAAACAAATAATAATATAATTATTATTCTATCATTACTATATAAAATTATTTTGAAAAATTACATCATCTATGCTAGAATAAATTTTCACTATTCATGACAAAATAAAACATTTTCAACAAAATATATATATATTTCAAACATGATTAATTTATGTTGAATTATTACATATTTTAAATTTAATTTAAAATGAAAAATTATAGAATGATCTTAAATAAATTTAAAGATAGTATCTATAAAAAATTTAAATAGTGCATAAAAATATATGATTTATCAATATAATTTACATATCTGAGATAAATAAATTATTGACATTATATTAGTTTCAGTAAATATTAATTTATTGAAATTTTATATTTAAATACTAATATTTATTAAAATATTTATTAATTTCATTAGTTAAAAATATTAAACATTATATTTATAATGGTCTTGTTAATGATCTAACATCCCTATTGTCAATCACTGTATTTACCATTACAATCGTTATATATCATTTCAAAAACATATATATTATCAGAACATTATTAAAATATAATTCCCAATGTTTTTATTCATATTTTCTATATTCCATAACTAAATATATA
This sequence comes from Viscum album, assembly GCA_963277665.1. Classification (NCBI taxonomy): domain Eukaryota; kingdom Viridiplantae; phylum Streptophyta; class Magnoliopsida; order Santalales; family Viscaceae; genus Viscum; species Viscum album. Next base: position 1,601,603,113 of record OY728136.1, read on the forward strand.
TATTAAATGTAATAATTAATATCCATAATTTATATATATATCAATTTTATTTCTTATTTAATGATTTCATTGATATTTAATGTTATGAAAATATACATATTATATTATTTATATTCTCATGCAACTATATTACCAGTTGGAAAAATCCACAATGATGGTCAGATTTATTTGATTGTGTTCATTGATAATGAATGATATAGTTGATGGGGTCTAATTTTCAAAATAGGATTGAAGTGGAGGTGATAATGTATAAAATGATATCATTGAGTGTGAAATTTGAAGCTGATCTCATAGAGAATGGTGGCGTGTGATTCTCTATTGGTGTAAAAATGTCAGAACTAATCATGAAGAGAGGTAATGTTAGAACAAATCACATATGAAGATCACACAGAGTGATCATTTTAATAATGTATATCCTTATTTCATAGGAATATTATATCTAGGGAAGATGGACATGTGATAGTTTCTCTCCTGGTATTTGAATAAGACCTAGTTATCACATCAAATGATCAATAGGTTCTTGAAGAGATATCATGAAACTCATATTAAGAAGAAACATGATTGTTATAGGATGTTAATGAGTGGACATTCCAATAGCCTGGAAATGAATAACCAATTTAATACACTTCATTATTTTTATAGGATCTCTAGTAGAGATCACACAAGTTACTCGATGAAGAGGATGGGAATGATGGATATATCACTTGTTCATTAAAAATATCATGCTAAAATGTTTTTTTATGATATTTTAAAGGGATGTTATGGAGTGTTTAAGAAAATTTCACATTAACATATTAATTTTCATAAGGTATAATGATGGGATAATATGATGCACACAAGATTCAATATTAATAATCTGATGAAATCACATGAAACCATCAATGAAAATGTATTTGATTAATAAAATGAACCTATTATATGTATTATCTGATCATGAAAAGTAATCACAATAATTAAATTATTCCATTAAAATTGATTGTGGAGTAGAGTACTATACATGATTTTTCTAGGTAAGGTGGTTGACTGTTTCATATAAATAGCAAATTAACCATCTATTTTAGAAGATGTTGTTTTTATTAAAAACATGTATCTGTTGCAACATCAGGTGGATGGGTTCCATTTGAACTAAGAGTGTATATTTGATAAACACAATGTATGTGTTCCAGATGAGGAAAATAGGTTATTAAGACAGAATCACATGATAAATGTAATCAGTACAAAATATTTCAAAGGGGTATTAGGATGGTATCCTGTGAATATGAGTATTAAAATGGATTTTTTTTCACATAATAAGACTAGTTTATATTACACAATACAAATAAATTGAATAAGCTATCATGATAATGTTTCCAGATATGTAACAATAGAAAAACATTCATGAAATATGTGGAAAAAGTCTAAATTCTTATTATGCATGTGATTAGAACACATTCGTATGAATGGCATGAACTAATTAAAGATATTGTACTCACCTAATCATAAAAATTCATGTCTATACACATGAATTAAACATCATATCACGATAAAAGGTGAATTGAAAATTGTCTCATGTAGGAGTCTCAAGAAGAGGTATAGAGAATTTTTCTCATAGTAGATTAATCTGTTCCATTTGATCTAATGGGAGAATCATAGATGTGTCACAATATAGAGACATGCAACATGTTTTTTCTCTAGGTCATGAAATAGGGTTACACACTAGTATATCAAAAAAGGGTTAACATTCATATTCTCAAATTGTTGTAAAAAACTAGGGTATTATGAAATGAGATACATTATAGGATTAACCGATGAAAAATGTAATTTTGAAATATGAATTTTAAAGAGATGCATATGTATAAGAATATTAATAATCCAATAATATTTTGTGAATGAGATTATATACAACTACATCCAAGGAAGTTAATATAATCCATATAATATCTTGAAAATATTTTTACCTGATGGAGGATTTTCCCTAATAGTTAATTAAGTTGTGATGATAGATGATATTTTGATATTAAGTATTTGAAGGACCACATGATGTTCAGAGGTACATACCATTCATTTGATGAAACTCCCAAAAATACAAGTTAATTTTATTTGACCATAAATTTATTTTTTCTCCATTTTTCATTTAATAATAAGGGGGATGTGTGGGTGACGTAATCCAAGGGATAGATTGCATATCACATAAAAATATTAAGGTATTTGATCATAGGAAGGAGCGACCTAACTAAAACTAACAAGAAGTGTGTATATTAACATTAATGCAATAACACATAGTTTTATTCTGGATCCTCCAAATAGAATATAGTGGGAACTAATTAAAAATATATGTTTCACTTTTATTTAATTCATTATATAAATTTTTTTCATCATTATATATTATTAGTAGGTATATGATCGATGAATATTATAATGAGAAAAATAAGTGACCATTATAATACAGAGATCAAAATATCATGTTACAAAAATAATTTTTGTAAATAATCTTCCTTCCCAGATTTAGCCCTAATTTTTTAGTATCTAATCCCCCATTTCATTAAAATTAGTATGTTATTTTATCTATATTTTATTGGGTTTTATTATTATAACATTTTTATTCATCTATTTAAATTGATATTACAATTTTCACTGATCTCATTGTTTCATGGGAAGGAGAAGAAAATAATCTTAGAAACAAACTATTGTATGTATTAATTAGTGTGTAATTTTCCAGTGAATCTGTGAAATTATGTTGATGGGATAAAATTTATTGATTTATATTGTGGGTCAAATTTACAATGAAAATATTTTCACATATAATGAAGTTGTAGGAATGAGTGAAGATATCAATATTCAATGGGATTCTTGAACTATAGATGGTGAATATATTACATGGTGGCCAAAAGATGAAATTTTAATTTAAATAATGCAATTATATAATAAATTGAAATAATATAAAATGAATAAATAAATATTGAATGAATTATAGGAAATTAAATATAATATGCCAGAAGTTTTAAATAACAGAATTATTGTGCTAGCCACTGATCCAATAAAGAATATTGATTATCATGCTAATGAAAAAAAACACACAAATTATAGGAAAATGGGTGGAATCTAATATGAAAACAAATTATTATCATGTAATTCAAAAATATTTATCTTTCTATAGATCTATCAAAACATGTTCATGAAAATTCATCCAATAAGTATTTTTCTACATAGATGTATTAAAATATAATGTAGTATGGTGACATGGTGTATATTATCTCTTTGAAATTTGAAATAGTGTGATTAGTTAAAATAATCCCAGTATATAGCATAATGATCATTTTGAATCTAGTTATAGGACGATTAAATTATTAAGAGAAGAGATCAAATAAATTATAAAATATGTGAAGAATTCTATTTCCAAAGGAAATCCCAAAATTTATTATTCAATACATTTTTTATACCATTATCTTTCTTCATATAATTAATAAATGAAAATAAAAAAGGATAAATAATAAGAGAAAATAATATGATTTTTATATATTTATTGATCCAACCTAGGTGAACCCTGGACCAGTCACCCGTGCCGATATGTGTGATGCCTTGATTGGAATTCCAAATCCCCATGTGCTGGAAACTAGTGTTAGTCAGCTACAATGTACATAAGGGAACAACTTCTCTAAATAAAAATCATAGAAACTAAACAACATAATGATAACTAAAATAGTTCATTTAATATATATATATATATATATATAAAATAAGTAGAACATATTATAAAAGAAACTAAATTTTCTTCACCACCTTACAATGGTCCAACAGAACTAGAAGCCAACACTATCCACATATAACCTAATGGGTCACTTTAAAATATAATATCATCCACCTCCAAAGGATAACAGACTCAAGATGAAAAAACGGAAGGGCTAGAAAACAAAATATATGTATGAGTATTTAAACTAAGAAGGCAATCATGATAATATATTCCCGATGAGCATACATTTAATTAAAAGTAATATAACTTTTTTTGTTTGAACTACCATATAATTTTTTTTGCATTTCTACAAATTTTACATAAATAAAAGTATAACCCATTCCCCATATTCATTTCAAAATCCAATACCATTCCGTTATTGATTATTAGCATATTAAAGAGAAATGTAATTATTTTATTTTTATCTTTCATAAAGTGGGAAAAATTCTTTTCTTTGAAAATAGTTCTCATATTCATTTTCTAAATCCAACACATCACTTTCTAAGAAAGGCATTACACAAGATAAAACTAGACTAATCACTAAAAATAGGATAAGTGGAAAAATTATACTAGTATCAAATTCATTAATATAGAAAACATAAGAGAAAATAAACATATATAAACCCAATAGATCAAGAAAATTAAAAAACAATTCTATCTTTGCACCCAATAATATGAATATATATTAACAATCCCATAACATTACTCACTTAGAGCCATAATAACGACGGATATCATGTCATAGAATGAATATAACACATAGAGTCAAAATGAATAAACTCCGATAATGGATCATGAGTTTTTCAAATAGAGTAAATCCCATGAATTATATGTTACAAATCATGAGGAACATTTAATTTTGGTTTTCATAAGAAACATTTCCATAAATTTCACAAAGCTACTCAACATGCCATTAAACATTCACAAACCCATATTTTTTCACAAATGAAATACATAAATTCAAATAGGTATAGACATACCATTTCCAATTTCGAATCATTCACAACATCTCCTTTAATATAAGAATTAGTCTTTAAAAAACAATTTCTTACAAAAGTTCGCAAATGAGTCATTCATCGGAAAAACATGTCAAAACACCATATAATCCAAAATTATTATATTTATAAAAACAAAAACCGTGTGGGAAACTTACTAAGTGAACCTGAGACATAATTTCATGTCTATCCATTACATTCACTAATCCCATCGATGTATTTTTCTCCCTAAATTACTCATAAAATCCAACTAGGCCTTATTTTGAACACTTGGTTGGCACTATTTACAAAGACAATTCATGTTATTAAAAATCAAGGATCTAAAAATAATTTTCAAAGTAAAATGTTATCCATGGATAATATATTTGTATTAATAAATAAAATAATTTATAAAAAATGGATCTAATAGTTTAGATGTTAAAAACTAAGGTTTCTGGGAAAATATTTGTCAGATCTAGGGCGTAACGACAAAGCAGCACTAAGACACTCCAAGATGGTTCCAAAACCCATGATATATTAATAAAAATCCTTAATGAGAATAATCCAAAATTTAAAAAATTGTGAAATCCAAACCATAGGTTTACATGAACATATCAGATAAGGATAATCTCATGATTGAATAGAAGGAGGAGGGAGAGAGAGAAAATATGAGGGGAAATACATTTTGAAAACTCTCCCCAAGTAGAAGAATTATTATATGTACAAAAATGGTGTAGGATTAACGGATTGGAATGAAAGTTCAAGGTCTACCTATAGTCTCATGAACAAGGTGTGTGGAGGAAGTGGTGATTTGGGTCAAAATCCCCATGAGAAAACATAGAAAACCACAACATTTTTTATCTGTGAGACATGTACAGTTTATCCAGTAAGTTTTTTAAAATGTGATCTAACCAGGAGGAAGACACTTCACAATAAATGGTTGACCATATGGATAACCTGCATGGTTTGACATTGCATGAACATATTGTTCATACTTTTCTATCTAAAACAAACACCTACTGCACAACTACCTAGATTTTCTGCCAGTTAACCATACTCAATTCCGAACATGCACATGAAACTAATAGGAAACAATCACCATGATTTCTACAAAAATGGATAGACGGATTGAGGACCAACCGTGGGATGAAAATAAAATAAGGAAACACTGTGAAAACAAAATATCCAGTCACACTGGGAACATGAGAAAAAGACCTAGATTTCTCACGAACCGGCTCGTAATCCATAACTTGAAAAACTAGGTGTGAAAATATTTCAATATAAATAATGTTATGGAAAATATTGTATTAGATATGAGGAAAACCACCGATTAATTATAAGAGTGGAATGGATTACTTCTAAAAATGGAAAAATTATTTTAAGGGTTTGAGAAGGACCTAAAAAGTATTTTAAGGGTGTAATGAGGCATGCTATATTTATGTGGGATACAAGGTTATATTTTAGGGTTATTTAGGCTCTAGAATATATTTCATTTTTTTATTCAGGAGAAAGGAAATCAATGATTATTTGAAGATTCATATGAATAAATATGAATGATAAGTCTTTTATATAATTTTAGCCATTAAATTCATTTATTATAGATGATTTGGACACACCATGATAATATTTCATGAAGACTGATGGATCAATGTTCGATGAAGAATATTAGTTTTATCAATATATCAACCAAGAAATGATTAAATAAGTTATACCATTAATTAGAGATGTTTTATAGGTTTGAATCATGGGAATTTGGAATGACATTGTATTTGGTTGAAATTTGGAAAGGAAACATAACATGAAATGAGAACCCCATCTTTAATGATGTATAATGAAAACCCATTTATTTTAATTAAACATGATATGTTAAAATAAATAAGCACATACTCGAAGGAATAATTCATATCGCATTTAAATGAATACCAATAACCAACATTGTTACTTTCACTACAAGTCTAATGGAATGAATGTTAATAAACTATGAAGAACATGAGATGTGTTTTTTAATTGTGAGCCAGTTAAATGTAAGTTCAATGAACGACTAACCACTATCAAGAATTTGTGAGATGAATCATATAAATAATAATACAATTTGAATATATATTTATTTGAAAAATTCATGTTTCACGAAAAAACAGTACAAGTGATGGATAGGGAAACAACATCACAATGGAGGAGGAAACAATATCAGATTACCATCAGAAATACTCATTCTTCAATAATGAATCATGATGAAAGTTATATAGGTGCAGAGTTAAATAAATTTTTTGTTTTTAGTGGGTTTCAAAACCAGGATGTGATTATGATCATGCATAAATAACATGAACACCATAAGAAAATGGAGCATGTTGGTATACAATGTTTAGTTTTATTGATTAAAAAGATGATTTGGTCGGGAAATTGAACATGTGTACATGAAGAACCCGGATATGAATGAATGTATTAATGAATTGGAAAATGTATCAAAGGACTGATCAAACATGATTGAACACACTCAAATTATTGGGGAATCCATACTTACTATTCTACATATGGGAATAATATTTCTATTATCTATATGTTTTTTGTGGAATTATGGTTGAGAAATTATCAATGGGGTGTGTGTGAATGATGGAATGGAATTGGAACATACGTGGAATATAGAAACCCATGACAGGAAGAATATGAAATCTTGACATTCATATACTGTAACAGATTCAATGAGTTGTGTTATAGAAATATATATTTTCAAATTAATATCTAGAAGATTGATGTGGAGGAAAAAGAAGATCATACGATTAAATCGAAATATGATTTTGATAGAATATATATATATATATATATATATATCAGTGTCTATGTGTGTGTGTGAATGATCAATTCTATCCATGTGTCATTGAATAGTCATTAATTGGAATCAGCTTATAGTTTAATTATAATTTTTTGATGATGAATAGCCAGATTTTTATAGAAGGAGAAGAACTGATGAATTTTGTGTATATTGTTTTTTCCAAAAATGGTATATCATCTAATATGATTAATGATACTATGGGTATATGGAATAATAAATTTTTTTTTATTATAATTGGTATCCTAATTATGATGTGTAATTTAGAATTTGGATTCAAATCAATAATTGGTATTATTATTGTATATTAGTCATATTCATGAAGTTCTTTGGGAGATATATTGATAATCACTCTAGGTGATATAAGTTAGTCTAGATGCTTAGTAAACTGATGAATTTTGGAAATACATGCTACTAGAATATATGGAATTATGTATGGGACACATATTTCATTATAATTTTTTGAAATACACACTTTCATCAACCAATTATTTTTTACTTAACGGGACTATATAATCTAACAGTGAATCAATTCATAGTGGTAATATTAGGATCTATAAAACAATTAATAGTGTGATATAAAAAATGTATGATTTTACATAATAAAACTGAAATGATAATGAATATTTCATTATGAATTTGAAAATTTTAGTAAAATTTGAAATTAAAAATAGATTACATTGCCAGGTAATTTTTAAATGTAATCCTACAATCTTTCATGATATTTGTAGAACTGCACCAAAAATGTTAGAGATAAATTTTTATTTATAAGGAAATAAGAAGATAAAATATTAATGTTTACTCCCAAAATATGACATTTAACTATTGAAAAAAGATAATTAACAATGTTTGATAAATTAATAAAATAGTGAAATGAATTACATTTTAAATATTAAGATTTAGGTGATGCCTATAAAAAATATCCATTATGATATATGGTTATCTATAAATTACTAAAAAATATAATTTATCTTTCATTGGATAATAACGTTTAAGTATAATATAACTTCATTGAGAATAATGTCGATCACGGGATTTTGATTTTGCAGAATGTGCCTAATTCCAAACAGTGTGAATACATCATGATTATGGCATTATAGAAATAATAGTTTAAATGGAATAAAATATATCATACTATTCAGTACTCTCCACATACCTGAATATTTTTGAAGTAGAAACCACTTCCCTATGAGACCAAAAGGGTTGACCATTCAATTCATTGAAAAATGTGGATAATGATCATTAATAATGACTTGGGGTGAAGCTCCTAGAGGAATATGAAAAATAGGGGGAGTTTTAAATCTTATGATGATAAAACTGATCAATCACTTATGATCATTCATGAAATAAAGAAACCTTTTGGTTCCTAATGAATGAAGTAGACATGTGATGATTATGATTTGATATCAAATGAATAAATTTTTTACTGTTTTTTTAGGAGGACTCAGATGAAATTATTTTGAACAAAGTTATTCATTGATGAAATTTGCATGATACAATTTTTTCTCATGCTGGAAAAGACTCAATTTAAAATTGAATACATGTAAAAAATATCCTCAATCACTATATGGGTTTATAGATGAAAAATAGTTTTTCATAAATATAAAATGTCAACATGTTTTTTGTCCATGTTTTTTTCACCAAACGCAAAGGGTGTTCTTAATAAGGGCATGACCTTAAACATTACATAATTTTGAATTAATTGAATAATTCACATTCAGGATCTTTTTAGGTTTACATCCTTCTAGAATTATGACATAAATATAACATTACATATCAAAAATTACAATGTAGACACTTCTACATAGTTTCCACTTTTTTTAAAAAAATAACTCTTTGAAAAAAGTGTTATGTCTAGTTCAATGTTTTAGACAATATTACTTTTTCTTGAACCCATCCTTGACCATTTCAACTTTATGTCCTGTGAAAAAGATTTAAAAATTAAGATGATCCTAAAAAAGTTTAGTAGGGGATACACAATGAATGAAAACTATTAGTTTTTGAAACAATCAAGTAAAACATGAATAATTTATCATATGTATTATTTTTCACCATTATGATGTATTAAATACTCTTCACTGAATAAAAGAACATTCCTTACTGTTTTATAAACAAAATTTTACCATAAAACCCATAGAATGGACACATAACATATAAAAGTAACATGTCACATAGACATACCTAAATGTAATAACCATACGATCGACTTCCACACTTATCACTAAATGGAATAGCCATGTGGCTGAATTTCATAACTAATGCATGAAAAGTTATAATGTAACCACTTGTCCTCATTTATCATGACACCAACTGTCATTTGGTTTATCACATAACCACCCATCAAATTCCCATATACCATTTTAAAATCATAACTCATATAATAAATAAATTTTTATCTTATAAAATTTAATTAGAAATCACAATAAATAATTTCAAGATATTGAAATAATCAATGATTTATAAAACCATTTTCAATTTTTTTAAAATCATTTAATAAATAGATTTTCGAATCATAGTGTCAAATACCACATTGAGTCTTTTAAATGAATTATCATTTTAAAACATTAATTTCCATATAAATAAATCCTAAAACCCATTTTTAAAACATGGAAATTACTGATAAACATTTCAAAGAACAAATATTTTATATATTTAAAATGATTTTTTTGTTACAGAGCTCTTAACTAGATGAGAAACACCCATATAAAAATAATTGAGGAATAAAAATAATGAATGCTTGTAATACAATAAGAATAATTAAATTCATGATATTATATGTCAAATGGAAGTATATACACCATATAAAAATGAATTGGTGTATAAAAACTCTTAATACTTAATGGAATGTAAATTGATACAACTCCCCTTGCAAAGATCATATCATTCAATTAATGATGAATCAATGACTTAATTATGTGTGAAAAATATGAATACGCCAAATATAAGTGTATATTATGTTTAATCAAATCATAGTTAATTCAAACATATTTTTATCATGACCTAATCAAAATGTAGAATTCTAACAAAAAGAAATGTAATTGAGTAAGGATGTTCACTTAAAAAATTGACAGCCAAACGACATCACATTAAAATTCAGAAAATGAGTTGATGAGAAAAAGATGTCTATTTTATCACTTGGGCATAAAATTTAAATTAATAAGGATATATAAGAACATACATGAACAAAATAATATGTAAATTATAATACATTAGAAAATGAATTATTTGACTAAAAGAAGAATGTGAAAGGTTCCCTTACCGATTTGGGAACTTATGAAATATATATCCCTTGAAAGAAGGATCATACAATGAAGATTCAAATACTGATTAATTAAATTATATTACATATATAATACAATCATGTACCGTAAATACACCACAAAAAAATGAAATAGTGGGAAAATATAAGATGAATCTCATAGGAATATAATGTGAGATGAAAACCCCTTACCACATTGTAATCAATCAAGTCATTTGAAAAAAAGTTAATAACTATCAAATCAATTAAAAAATACCAAGAATATACAGATAATAATTGTAATATATATCAATTTTTAGTACAAAATACACCACATGGAATAAATAAGTGGTGAACAATGGAAATCTCAAGGAATTAAAAGTGAGATAACAAACCCCTTACCTTGTGCATGACTTGACTCGTTTGTTCTTTATTCTCCTGAATAGAAAACTAAATTTAATTTCAATTTTATTAATAATCATATTATATTTTATTATTTCATTTATATGACTTATTACCATGTTATAAACATTATGCTATCATTTGTGTTAACAATGGTCATATTTTCGATACATGGTACTTGAGTAAAAAATGAACTTCTTATAATTACAAGTTCATCATGTGGTCAAAAGTCAATTATCAAAAGAATTATTATCATGATTTAGTTATAATATATATCATATATATCCAAAATATGTACGTATTTATAATATTACATAACATTTGAGGATAATAAATGAAATGCACCGTTCATGGAGACGTTTAGCCGTACGTACGCATGAACGCTACATTCATTTCAATTTCATAATTAATAAAATAAAAACATACTGATAAATAGTAATATTAAAAATCCATTATAATATCATATATAATTTAATTAATTCCATCCATTATACATTCCACGTATGGAATGAATGAGTCATATCCCTTTGAGTGGGTGGTAGCCCTCACATCCTCAAATGGAATTATCATATTTACCCACTATGAAAACTGTAATGGTATACTATAAATGAAAAATAAAGAAACATCGAAACAATATATATATATATATTATATCCAATATAAATATAGTTCTATCTTAATGGCTCCCATAAGAGGTGGGAGGAGAATATTGAACAATTATCATTTTGTAAGGTGGTAGTACACCATCCACAGAAATAATATGTTATGTTCCCATTAAATAGAGGTGTGGGTAAATGATGTTTGAATCCTTATCATAAAGAGAAAATTTAATATTTTGGATATTGGAGTTGTTATAAAAAATGAATAAAATGTGTTTAGGTTGTTGGAGATGAAAAATAATATAAAAGAATATAAAAGAATAGGTTACCTTTAAATCCGGTAACTCTCTTTGGATTTAACCAAATGCATTTTTTGAAGTGTATTATGAAAATTTTAAGGCTTCTAGGTAGAAGAGATGGATCTTGAGATTTTATATTAGTATATTTTGGACATTACAAGGGGCTTGATAAGTGTGTGTAATGGGTAAGAGTTAGGGGATTTGTATAAGGGGGGATCTTTAGAAAATATTGAAAATATTATTTAATAATATAATGATTTTTGGGGTCTAAAGTTCCAAAACTCATTAAAGATGAAGATAGTATGTCTCATTTTCGAAATAAATTAATCCAATAAAAATTTTATATGATGTGGATATTATTTTAATCTTTATAATCTTATTTATATAAATCATTCATTATTGAGATAAACACAACATCATTATTGTGTCATAAATAATATTTTTTATTTCATGTATAAATATTATAAAAAAATATCATTATGTATAAAATCCTTTTAGCATTCAAATGAATCTTTATTGTAGGTTATATCATTTATATAACCCCACATTAAAATAGTTTTAGAAAAACCATACATGTTATTGATATTTTTACATTTACTTTAAATAAAAAATTGTTAATATCATTATCTTACCAAATAGTCATTAAAAGGCCAAAAGTCTCACCCAAGAATTTTCTTTGTTAGCCAATACTCATCAATTATGTTAAATACTACTGTTAAGGTAAATTTATATTGTTATAATATTTTTTTTACCTGGAATTTCATTATTTACCTTTAACCGTGATAAATAAAAGTCAAAAGTTATTATTCACAAGAAATTATTTCCATCTTACATAACTACAATTTACTTATTAATGAAACCTTGTATGTTGGATTTTAGAAATTCAATTCACAGAAGTTGTAAAGTTTCATTTCAATGAAGAAGTAATTTTTTAACTATTACTCAGTGTTTTCAGTATTCATCAAAAATTAATGGTTTTCTGCAAAATAACAAAAAAATAACCCTAAAATATATTTGATATTCCGAAATCAAAAATGATATATATTTTCCCAAATTCAAAAAATATATTTTTTATTAATTAATTTAATATTACTTCCTGTTGTCAAAACAAAAAAAGTGTGTTGTAAAAAAAATATTAACTATCAAAAGATTGGCACTTTTTTGTTTCCAATTTGAAATTGAAATTACATCCATGACAAATATTAGATTAAATAATAAGAATATAATCTAATTAAACATTAAAACTAATTATCGATATAATATATCAATATAAATGAAATATATTAAAAGATAGTTTTGAATAAAAATACATTAATTTTCATCTATTCATTAAAAAATGAATTTTATCAGAAAAGTAAAAAAAAATTTACCCAAAGTTAATTTTGATGTCCGAATTATAAAGATGAATTTTATTTTGTCCATAAAAACATATATGAGTGAAAAAAACTATTTTTAAAAAGGTATCTCCATTAAAAGGTGTTAAATCGACCTTCAAAAGAATATTTGACTATTTGTTCTTAAAATTATATTCATTTACATTTTAAGCCTCTAAATTTTATTAAATAAATGTAAAAACATTTAATAAAGAAATATAATTATATTGTAGTGATTTATATTCATTTCTACCATCACTATTTTGAGGTGTTATCTACCATATAAAATAATATGATATTATTATTTTTGAGTGTGATTTAATATTGTGTGCTACAAAAGACTTTTGAAAACCCATTGTTGTGTATGAGGTACACCATATAATATAAAGTCCAATTTAAAATAAAATTAATATTTAATTCAAATATATAAATAAATAAATAAATGTCATTTTCATTATTTTCTAGGAATTTTACATCCATCCCCCATTTTAGAAATTATTTCATCGTAATTTCAAAATAGTTCTTAGGAACTTCATTGAATGTCTCACATCAGAAAAAGAGTAAATAGAACTATCACTCTATAAGAAATAATGTTATATAAAATGGTCAATTGAGATAACCCAAACATGGATTCCATGAAAACATGTATATGGTAGAGAAATAAGTTTCATGTTGTGAAGCAGAGTCATAGAAAATGTGATTAAGAGAACATTAACAACATGAAATCCACAAATGTGTGATGGGTTAAACGGTCATTGGTTTCCCATTAGAAAAATTAAACAAGAAATACTGTTATTTTATGTTTATTATCATAAAGTTGGAGAATTTATTTTTTATATTGAATAATAACATAAGTAAATGTATTTACTTGACATGTGGACTTTCTTCATTGACAAAATTTCAACCACAAACTCATCTTTTCTCAAAATGATGAATATTCAAGACGACTTGGTCAAATAAAAAGTTCTAGAATCTAATCCTAGAGGATAACATTATCCAAAAAATACAAACCATATATTTCCAAAACATTTATACATTAACCAAAACCAAAATTGGTTAGTAAGAGATCAGATAATCCCCAAAAGGATAATCCTTTATAAAAAGTAATACTACTCCAAATCTCCAAAATTTACCAAAATTAACCAAAGATCACGATAGACCGTTCAATATAATATTGTCCTTAAACTTATTCAAAATAATCCAAACTAATATTTAAAACAAAAATTCATAGTAATTTAATCACACAGTTTTCAATAGTAAATCTTAACATTTATCTCAAAAAACATCAACTACCCTTAAAGTCTTATATTGATGTGTAATTAACCTAATCACATATTCTATATGATGGGATAATCATTTCCCTAATTATACTAAATCACCTTTTGTCCAAAATAAAAACATGTATTCTTCCAAAATTATATTTCAACCATTAATCCACAAATTAAATCACGTTGTATTCTATTTTCCTTAAGCATATAGTGTTCCTAAATGATTTAATGTCTTCCAAAATAACCTTTATCACATAGTCAACAAATAATCTTCCTATACTAAGGATTTACAATTGATAAAACCTAAGATGAAAAATAAACATATTTTGATCCGTTAAATCATTTAACAAAAAATAATTTTTCCTACTAACCAAGGACATCATGTTGTCTACTAGTAGGCTATAAATCACATTCACACTTTGGTTGTGGGTTCTATTCCCATAGCATTGTCTGATGCAATGGGTTGTCACACAGTCTATGTGTTGTCTGTTTTAAAAAACTATATAACATCATATCATTCCATGAAAATATAGAAAAATTACTGAAAAATAACAATATGATATTTTTATCCCCAAAGGATATCTTATCACATCCATTTTTCACCCAAAAAACCAATAACCATTTATTACCTCTAAAATAGCTCTACCCCTTCCTAATATGATTACCATTATGGATATGTCACTTATGCTTAAATAACACCCACGCCTCTATAATTATCAATAATGACCTCTGATTCAATCTATAAGGACCATGCCTTTATCATTACATAATTTTGAATTAATTAAATAATTCAGATTGAGTATCTTTTTGGGGTTTTATCTTTCGAAAATTAGGCCATAACAATAAAATTATATATCAAAAATTACAAATTAGACTCATCTAATCACATTACATTTTTTTCATAAAATTAAATCTCTTTGAAAAAAAGAGTCACGTCTAGTTCCATGATTTAGACAGCAGTACTCTTCCAAGATCCCATCCACGACCCTATTCATCTTTAATTCATGTGAAAAACATTTCAAAATGTGGGATGAGCGTAAGAAGCTCAGTATGGGATATCAAAAGAAGGAAAATTGTTAGTTTTTTAAAAAAACAATTAAACTATGTATAATTTTTCATAAGCAAAATTTTTCACCATTATGAAGAAGTAAATACTCCTCTCTGAATAATAAAACATTTCTTACCCTCCAGTAACCAATAAAATACCACAAAACCAATAAAAACCCATACTATATAAAGAAAACCTGCGACATAAAAATGCATAAATGGAATAACCATATGGTCGACTTCTACACGTATCACTAAATCGAATATATATATGGTTGACTTCCATACCCAATGCATTGGATGTTATAATGTAACCTCCCGTCTGGGTTTATCACAGCACCACCCTTCATTTGTTTTATCTCATACCCACCCATCAAATGTCCATGTACCATTATAAAACCATTACAAAATATATATATAAATATTTCAATAATATAATTTCATTTTCAATCCAAATAAATCATTCCATGATATTGAAATAATCAATGCATTATCACACCATTTTCCTCACCCATTAATACATTCAATAAATAGATATTTGAATTAATATGTCACATACCACATTTAATATTTTAAATGAATTATCATTTGAAAATATTAATTTTGATATAAATAAATCCTTAAACCCATTTTGAAAACATAGATAATAAAAAGAACTATTTAGGAGAATAAATCCTCAAATAATTTAAAATGATATTTTAGTTAAAGAGTTCCTAACTAAATGAGAGAAACATGAAAACAAATATTTGAGGAAAACCATTAATCAATCGTTGAAATACCATGATAATAAAGATATTCATTATATGATATGTCAAAAGGTTGTATAAACATAATATAAATGTGAATTGGTGTATGAAAACTAATATACCTCGATGTAATATAAATTGAGACAAAGTCCCTTATAAAGATCATATACATCAATTAAAAACAATTCAAAGAAAAAATCTGTTGTGACATATACAAATAAACCAAATATAAGTGTATATTTAGAGTAAAACAATCGGGGTTCTATAACACATATTTAAAGAATAACATAATCAAGAAGTTGATGTCTAACCCAAATAATTGAAATTTGGTAAAGAAGCTCCCTTACAAAAAATCAATAGCCAAACAACATCACACAAAAATTTAGAAAATAAGTTGATTAGAGAAAAATGGAAATATTATACATTGGACATAAAATTTACATCAATAAGGATATAGAAGAACATATCTCAACATATGAATTTTTAAATTAAAAGATGTAACAAATAAAATTCGTGCACTAAAAGAAAAAGTTGAAAAGTTCCCTTATCGATTTGGTAACATAAAAAACAGACACCCCATGAAAGAATGATCTTACAATGAATCTTTAAATAACCATAAATTAAATTATATTACAAAAATAATACAATCATCTCATGTAAATAAAACACACAAAAGGAAATAGTGTAAAATTTAACATGAATATCACGAGAATAAAAAGTGAGATGAAAGCCCCAAACCACATTGTAATCAATTGACTCATATAAATAAAGTTTATCACCACCAAATGAATAAAAAAATTACAAGATTATAAATAAAATCATGATAATATATATCAAATGGAATTGTACAATACACCACACACAATAAATATGTGACATGTAATGTAAATCGCATGAAATTAAATGTGAGATAAGAAACCCCTTACCTTCTATCCGACATCACCCGTTCATTTATTTATCTCAAGAATAATATACTAAAGTTAATATATATTTTCATAAGAATCATTTAAAAGTTTATAATTACTTTTATATCACATTATTACCATGTTATAAAAATTATTCAATCATTTATGTTAATAATGGCCATTTTGTAGATATTTGGTACTCGAGTCAAAAATGATATTGTTATAATAACATGCTTTTCATGTGGTCATAATTTCATTTTCACCAGAATTATATTCATGATATAGATATATTATATATCTTATATATCCATTATATCTATGTATATATAATATTACACATCATTTAGAGATAAGAAATGAAATGCAACGTTCGTGGAGATTTTAAGCCATACGTACGGATGAACACTACATTAATTTATATTTCGTAATTACTAGAATGAAAACATAATGATAATTATTTATAT
Organism: Viscum album; assembly: GCA_963277665.1. Classification (NCBI taxonomy): domain Eukaryota; kingdom Viridiplantae; phylum Streptophyta; class Magnoliopsida; order Santalales; family Viscaceae; genus Viscum; species Viscum album. The sequence continues at coordinate 1,601,620,964 of OY728136.1, forward strand.
TATAATTACAGTATAATATAATTAAAATTTCATTTATTCTGGCCATTATACCTTCCACGTATGGCATGAACGAGTCATGTAACATTGAGGGGGTGGTAGTCTACACTTCCTCAAATTAAATTATCGTGATTACGCACTATGGAAACCACAAAGGTATTATATAAATGAATGATAAAGAAGCAAAGAAACAATATTAATATCATATATATCACATATAAATATAGTTCTATCTTAATGGACACAATAATATGTGTTAGGAAATGATTGAACAATAATCGTTTCGTGTGGCGGTAGTTTTCCATCCACATAAACAATATGTTCTTTACCCATTAGATGGAGGAGTGTGAAAGTGTAGTTCAAATACTTATCATAACAAAAACATAATATATTTAGTTTACTGGTATTCTTATAAAATTAAATAATAAAAATTGTTTTGTGGGTTGGAGTTGTAATATATAAGAAATGAACATACAAGAAGATGTTACCTTAAAATCAAGTAACTCCCTTTGGCTTAAACCAAAAGGATTTCTTGAAGTATTTAATGCATAAGGTAAGGCATATAAGTGGAATAGGGGGATCTTGAGAGTTTATTTAGGTAGAGGATGAACATGCCAATGGTCATGAGAGGTGTGAGTAATGTTTTAGAGTTGATGGATTTTTAAAGGGTGGGGGCTCTTTAGGAATGTTTGAAAATATTATTTTACTATATAATGATTTTCAGTTTCTAAAAGAACAAAACTCATTATAGTAGAAGATAATACAATTCATTTCGAAATAAAATAGTCCTCTAATAATTGGTCAAGTTTTGGATATTTTTTTATCTTTATAATCTTATTTATTAAAATAATTCATTAATGTGGTGAACACTGCATCATTATTATGTCTTAAATAATTGGATTTATTTGATATCTAAAAATTATATAAATATTATAATGATGTCATAAATCTTTTTATCATTCAAATTAAAAAATTTAGTCTAATATATCAATTATATAACCCCACATTGAAATTGTTTTACGAAAAGAACACATGTTTATGTAATTTATATTATTTATTTTAATACAAGGTTATTATATCATTATCTTACTGAAGTGGCATTGAAATGACATAAGTCTCACCTAAGGATTGTATTGGTCTTCCATTACTCACCCAATATGTTTAGGACCAGTTTTATGGTAATTTAATATTATTATAATATTGTTTTACATTCAATTTTTCTATTTATAATTAATCGTGGTAAATAAATGTCAAAAGTTACTATTCAAAAAAACACCTTATAGAACTACATTTTACTTACTAATAAAAATCATGTATATCGAATTTTTGAAATTCAATCCATATATGTGGTGAAATATCATTTAAATGGAAATTTTCTTTTTTTAACTACTAAGTGTTTTCATTACTCATAAAAAATTAACTGTTTTTCGAAAAATACAAAAAATTCAGAATAAGATCTAATTGATATTCTGAATTAAAAAATGATATAACTTTATAAAAAATTAAAACATAGATATTTCATTAATTGATTTTAAATTAATTCCAATTATTGGAACAAAAGGATTGTTTTTATGAAATATTTACTATCAATAATTAGACACTTTTTTGTGTCCAATTTTAAAATGAAAATACTTCCAATGACCATCATTAGATTAAATGGTAAAAATATAATCAAATTACACTATAAAACAAATTAAAAAAAAATCTATCCATATAAATAAATTATAATAAATGATAACTTTAAATTAAAATATAGTATTTTACACTATTCATTAAAAAAGTTAAATTAATAAAAAAAACCAGCAATTTACCCAATGTAAATATTGATGTCCCAATTATAATAAAGAATATTATTTTGAAATATAGATATATTAATCTGATAAAACTATATTTGAAAAGGGATCTCCCTTAAAATGAGGTAAATCAACCTTTTAATGAATATTAGACTATTTGTGCTTAAAATTAAATTCTTTCATATTTTAAGCCACTAATGTTGATTGAATAAATATAAAAACATGTATAATCATTTTGTATGTAATTCTATTCATTCCAACTATTACAAAGGCTAGTCATTAACTAAAATTTAAAATAATATAATATTATTATTTTTCAGTATGACTCAACATTGTGTGCAACATAAGACTTCGCAGAAACCCATTGTTGCATGTTAGGTACGACATTGAATATACAATCCCCATTAAAATAAAATTAACATGTAGTTAAAATATATTAATAAATTTGAAAATTTGATTTTCATTATTTTCCAGGGGCGTTACATTATTATTGTGAAAATTCACTCCAAAAGGTGATTTTGGGTTGATTTTGTTTTTTACAGTGATTGAGGTTTTTGATGAAGGATAGTTGTTAAATATTATGTAAAGAGATATAATGAATGTATAATATCACCTCAAAGAGTTGAATTGAATGAAATCATCTGAAATTTCTTTAATGATTTAATTAATATTATTCAGAGGGACTATCATAGCAGATATAAAATAGCATCAAATTCATTATGATCACATGGAGTGATCATGTTGAGTAATAACACATCGTTCATAGGTTATGTTTTAATAAATGTATTATGTGTAGATAGGGTAGAAATTTCCTTCTTACATTCCTAAGTGATTTGGCATATCCCCTGATCACATCACATAATCTGCAGGATCTCTTGTATATACCATGTGACTAATATTATGACATGACATGATTTTTATATTATAATAAAGAGAGATCATAAGAACCACATGAAAAATAAAATATACATCAATGCACTGAAATATTATTTGAGGATATCGAGGTGAATTCATTAGTTCAGAATGAAGGTAATGTAATTAATATGATTTTTATACAATACAGTAATTTAAAATATTAATTCTATATCAATTTATTTATATCTCACTATAGGATCACTTGAAGCCCTTGAAGATGTTCACTCTAGTATCCAAATATTTTCAATTGATCTTGTCATGGGATCAAATGACCAATGAATGATTTTCAAAAGATAACATGATTGGATCAAAAATAAAAATCAATGAAAATGAAAATGATCAAATTATTTTCCAAATACATGAAATATGAGATTATGTGAGGTGAACACATTAAGTGAATAATTCTAATTGTCATGGATGTTGGATAGATGATTTTACAATATTTTAATAGTTATGGCTTTGTATTGTTTCATATAAACATCCAATGAATATCCCATATGATATGATGACTTTTTTAATAAGTATAGTTATCTATAAAAGGCCTTAATATTGGATTTCACATGAAGAGAAAGACTATACAAAAATTAAATCGCCTATGCCTTTCAAATGAGTATAATTTTGTCTTTCACTATAATCACATGATCAGTGTAATAGGAATATAGTATTCAGATTTTGTCTTAAAATGGTATCCTGCAAAGAGAAGTATGGGGAAGGTGTTTTCATGTATTATTAGATATAGATATATCATATGATATATGTCAACTAAACAAGGTCTCACACTAGAGTCACATAGTCTGAATGAATTTAATAATTTCATTAAATATTCATGAATATAAAAAATTCAGTTGATCATTCGAATCTAAATTATCATTATATTTGGGAATACAACATGTTATATGAATCATAATGAATAGTGAAAATTATCACAATACACACTAGCTGACCTTGGGTTCATAATCTATTTTTATTTAATAATATCTCATATATGATTCTTATAGGGATCTATCAAAATAGCATATCACTTTGATGTTAATAAATACATGTGATCTCAAACAATGGTTATGTAATTCCCTAGCCTTAGTTATCTTGTGTCAGTGCATTATTACATAACATTGGCATGATATAAGGAATCATTTCCCGAATGACCCACTAGTTTAGTAGCTTTTGAAGTACTTGATACATTAATAATTTTTAAATTATATCAATAAATAAATACATCAAAAACATTTTTTCCCCTTTTGAACAACCTTATATCCTTATCCTATCCTTTTAGGTTAACTGTAAAATACGTTTTCACATCCAGGTAAAAATAAATCATATAAATTGGTGAAATTAGTTGCTCAGCAAGGATAACAATATATCGGAAACCTTCATAAATATTCATAAACATTCAAGGCAATGTATTAGACTAAAAAATGCCTTTTATAATTAATCTTCATCATAATATGTAAAAGTTAATATCAAATAATAATATTTATTAATGCACAAGGATAGTCTAATATTTGAATAATCACATGCTATATAAATAGACCATTTCACAATGACGGAATGAATAATGTGCGATTTCATAACCACATAGACATGGCCTTGTGCAAAAAATAAAAATAGAATTTTTTCCAGGACTTGTGCCAAGACATTAGTTTGTCCGATAAGTCCTACTGATGAATAACAGAGCTATATCGGGCTCCACCTATCACTTAGTATGTCCAATAAAATCCTCATATGAAAATGATTAAACATAACATAAACATTAGTATTCAAACTACAATACTAAATGTCAATACATTATCTATAAACCTTGAATGGAATAAGAATAATACATACATATTCAAACATATCACAAACCCTTTAATAAAATATATATGATTCGTATCATAATAAATCAACTTCAAACAAGATTAAATCCCTTAAAAGGATGTTGACATATATAAGATAAAAAACAATTAGAGAAATATCTATTTCTATTTTAAAATCATTTAAAAGTCATATTATTATAAAAGAAAACATTTATTTTAAAAATATTGAAATAAACTTTTATGGGAAACTTCAATGATATTATAAAGGAAGAAAATAGCCGCACTCACCGTATAAGTTAAAAAAATTCTTACATTAATTTTGTCAAAATGGTCATAAAGTTCTTTTTTTGAAAAATGACGGAATGATTCCTTTCAAAACATATAAGGTTAAATAGTGGTACAAATGAATTTATCCCATTTTCAAGTAAATAGTAGAAAAGTCATGAAATATATTTTTAATATAACATGGATGTCGATGATAAAGAGATCCAAGTATATACTTACGTAAATACTTCCTTGGATAATAAACATATTTCATTATTAACCCTTACCTATTACATTTCCAGTGCCAAGGGTATGTTATCCTCATGAATAGTTGTTAAATAATTTTTATTAAATTACAGAATAACTATATACATAAATATGATATCATATATGATCCTTTAATATTGAATGTTTTTAATATTTTAGTTTTATCGTCGTTTAGGTTGTAAAATGATCTATATTCCATTATATGCTCTGTTATATAAGCCGTTTCTATTATGGATACGGTGTATTTTATTCATATACAAAGTGATATTATGTTCTTATACATTATGTTTAATCATAAATTGATAATTATTCTCGGATTATTATGACTAGGAATGAATCTCAGCACGTTAGTCGACACGGTAATTTGTACGTACACACGTGTGACAATATCATTATATTGATGGTGATATCATATGTAATTGGATGTTATGTTATATATGTAGAATCATTGAAATTTTATATTAATTATTTACATCATTTATACTCATTATTATACCCTTCCAAATAATGAACTGTTTGAATAACAAACTACACCATGATGTGGAGATGGTAAGCCATACGTAAGCATGTATGGTGACTTTGTAATTCATATGATGGATAGAATAATGATTAGGGTTGTTCCATTTTAATAACATCACTGTATATAGAAGATAATTGAGTTTTTATTTTATAATGGAAACTACAATGAAAGAGGAAGTTGAAGAAGAAATGAACATGAAAGGGGTGATGAAATATTTACCTCTTATTCGGGTTCTTCATATTTAATTGATAAAAATGGATTTTTTTAGGATGGCTTTATAATCAGACTAAGGCCTCTATGTTGAAGGTAGGATAGTTGAGAGGATATTTGGCCTGGTATTGGGTGATCCAAAGGGAATTTGAGGTATGAAATTGAGAGAATGTGATGTGGCATTTTATAAGAGAGGTGAGGGTCACTTTATGAAAATCTTGAAACATTATTTTATAATAAAATCATTTTCAGTTTTTAATGGACCCAAAATGAATTATCTCAAATATAAGGTGGGGGTGGGTTGAAAAACTTTCAACCAATTGGTTTTATATATGTTTAGGTCATCATATTAACCTTATCTTTTAGATATAACACTTAAAAAAATAGTTTGACACTTACCATGTCTCTTTCCATTTTTATATAATATGGTTAATGAACATACTATAAGAAGAAAAATAACCCCATGTGGTTCATTATTATTATTAATATAATTATCTATTTACTTCGGCCAAACCTTATAGTTTTAGAAATATTATATGAAATAATAATATAGTATTTTTAAAAAACTCATTTATGTAAATTTTGACACTATTTAGCATTTGATTTTTTTGAATGTCATAAAAACATTATCGTTTCAAATACATTTTTTAAAGAATAATAACATGTCATATTAACCTATAAAATTATTTTAATTCATCCTATGTCTCAATATAAATTTATTTGAACATTTATAATATCAATTATTTTAATATTTCATTAATAATGTAATTACTATGTCATCATTGTGTCCTAAATAAATAAAATTATTTAATATCTAAAAATTATAATAAAAATTACATTATGTAGGAAATATCTTTATATTTTTAATGAATATTTATAATGGAGTATATATTTTGTGTAACCCTATATTATAAATGGTTTAGTTATTAAACTATGTATTTAACTCCTTTAACTCTTATTTTAATAAAATAAGAATAAATGTCCTAATCTAATCCAATAGGACCAATGAGGATCAAATTATATTCCTATTTTATTTTTGGGTCTAATTATACTTTTCCAATATAATTATGACATTTTTATCATAATTATGATATCATTTTCCCCCTTAATTACCCTATTAAATTTAAACTGTGGTAAATAAACGTCAAAAGTTAGGATTCACCAAAAATTATTTCATATTATTGAAAAAAATTTAACATAATAATATTATAATTTTCTCCTTGATTTTTTAAATTCATCTCACAAAAGTGGAAAATTTATATTTAATGCAAATTTGCAAATGCACCTTGGAGGTTGGTAAAAGATGGTAAAAAGATCAATATATTTTTTATATATCTAAACTAATTATAAAATGACTCCTTTGAATTACATAAAACATATATATGTGTTATGTATCTACTGTGACATAAAATTATTTTAAATAATATAAATATTTATTTAAATAAAAAGTCAATATTATCCAATAACACAGTGTTTTTCAATATTCATAAAAAATTGAATGTTTTCACCAAAATACATTAAATTAAACTAATCTAATTTTGATATTCTGAATTCAAAAATGAAGTCCATTTTGAAAAATAAAATTTATAAAATTTTAAAATGTGTGTATTACTATTCATAACGGCTATTTTGATAGGTAATGGTGTGTTAGAATCTTTATGTTGCGTACAATGCAAGATATTGTATTTTTTAATGGGAATCATACCGTGGAAGATTGGGGTGTTAAATTCTTCCATCCTTCAAATAGTTTCATTCTTGAAATTTTTATAAAACTACTGAATAAAAATATTATAGTGTTTCTTCATCATATCTTCCTCTTATTCCTACGTTTCCTCTTATATATTATGGTTTCTCAATAGAACTTTTAGTAGACGAGTCGTGTGGTTTCTCAACACTTGTTCTCTTCAATCAAGAATTTTGACAGGCACTTCACAATAAGACCGATCAGGATCTAGTTCAATTTTCTCATATATGAGTACATGTGTCTGGTCATGCATTTATTTTCTTAACATCGATACGTGCAAGACTTTATGAACATCAGAGAGACATGGATGGATTTCCAAAGGATAAGCTACAACTCCAATTCGTTTTAGAATTTTGAAAGGAGTGATGTAACTGGGACACAATTTACCCTTCTTATCGAAATGTATAACACCATTCCATTGAAAAAATGTAAAGAAAACATGATCTACTACCTGAAATTCAAAATCATTCCTTTAGTTATTAGCATAGATCTTTTACATACATTTTTCTTCTTTAAGGTTGGTTTGGATAAACTTCACCTTTTCTATTATTTCCTCAACATGTTTTGGGCCTATGAGTTTTATTTCATCAACATCATCCCATCAAGGTAATGATCAACATCTCTATCCATATAACGCTTTCTATGGTTCCATATGAATATTTGAATAGAAGCTATTACTAAAGAAAAATTCTAACAGAGGTAAATATAGATCCCACATACATTGAATGTCAAGTGAGAAATATATCAACAAGTCTTCTAAAGTTTGAATAGTCTATTCTAATTTTCCATCAGTTTGAGTATGGTAGGCAGTGCACGAACGATGTACAATATCCATGGTCTTTCATCTTTCATTTATTGTCAAACCATACATATTGACACAAAATCAGAAATCTCCCTGTCAGGTTGTCCCGCCAAAAATGTTCATTCAAATCTCTATACATCGTTTTGTTACAAGGGTGAGTAGTGAAATTGGAGCTATGAGCATCATCCAAAAATTCCTTTTTTAGATCAGGTATATCAAGAACACAATGTCTCTTCCCCAATTTCAAAATTCAATCCTTATATGCGACGTCAATCAATCTCACATCGTTCAGAGATTTAAATTTATTTTGAAATTACTAATCATCAGTCTGAGAACATATTATGATATCTAGTAAATATTTTTTCCACCATTTAAAAAAGTATCGATGTTTCAGTTACCACGGTTATTCCTATATACATAATTAGTAGATCCACGAATATTAGATCCCTTTCTACTCTCATCTTGTCCAAAATATCATATCCTTTATATTCAATGAATCTGTATCCTTATTTTCCTTCCCTAGTTGGTAGTGTGTTCTGAAATCATAATCCTTGAGTAGTTCAAGCCATCAATTTTGAGTCATGTTTTATTCTTTTTGTGATAAAATATAATTTAGAATTTTGTGATCGGTATAAATTTCCCATTTTCATCATATTGAAAGTATCTCCATGTTTTCAGAGCAAAGAATACAGCTGCTAACTCAAATTCATCAGTGGGATAGTTTTGCCCCAAAATTTTTTGTTGTCCTGATGCATTTCTAATAACTCCATCATTCTGACTAAGGAAAAAACCAAGACTTTTATTTAATGCATCACTATAAATAACAAACCAATCATTCCCTGATGGTAGAGTCAATATGGGTGAATTAACTAATCTTCAATTTAGTTCGTCTAATCATTCTTCACACTCTTTTGTCTAATAAAATTTAACACATTTATGATTGAGCTTGGTTAATGGGTCAGCCAAATGAGAATTTTTTTTTGAAAAAACATCGATAATAACCAGAAAAACAAATAAAATTGCATACATTAGTTATTATCATCGGTGCTGGCCATTCATGGATTTCCTATGTCTTTGAATATCAAAAGATATTTCGTCCTTATAGATAATATCACCATGAAATGAAATCTCCTGAATCCAGAATTCACACTTTCTAAACATCCCATATAATTCATTTCGTCTAAGAGTCGTTAAAATAATTTGCATGTGATATTCATGATCTTCATAACTTTTCGAGTATACCAGGATATCATTAATAAATACCACTAAAATGTTATCAAGATATTCCTTGAAAATTATATTCATTATATCCATGAATACAGATGGTTCATTAGTCAATCCAAGAGTAATTATTATATTATCCTAATCCTCATACCTGGTTCAAAATGCTGATTTTGGAATGACATAATTCTTCAAATACAATAGATGATATCCAGATTGAAGGTCAGTCATTGAAAAATATTGATCTCTATGAATTTGGTTAAATAAGTCATCAATGCGAGGTAGAGTAAACTTGGTATTTATTGTTATATAATTGATCTCTCTGTAGTCAATGCACAATCTCATAGATATGTCATTATTCTTTACCAAAATGATACGGGCTCCCCATATAGAAACACATGGGTGAAAAAATCACTTAATACTCAATTCCTATAGTTGTTTCATTAGTTACACTAATTCTACAATGACCATTATATAAGGGGTCTTACATATGGGCCCTGAAACAGGAATTAAATCAATGGAAAACTCAATTTCTCATTCTGGAGGATGTCCAGCTAAATACCCTTGAAACACATCAACATATACTACCAAAATAGGTACTCCCTCTATTTGAATATTATTTTCCTCACCAATAATTATATCATTCTCATCCACACCAAAAATTGAATTTAGTAGAGCTACTGGGGGAGGATCTAGATAAGAATCAGATGGTGACATTTCTACTCTAATGATAAGGTACTCTTTATCATTAATGAGAATTGTAACCTCCTTCTTTTTAAAATAAATTTTCCCATCATGGCCTGAAATCCAATCCATACAAAGTATTATATCAAAATAAATCATTGCTATGACGATGGGATCAGCAAATAAAGAGCATTTATATTCCATGATGGGGACTGATTGATAAAATATTATTGCAATGATAATTCTATTATGTGTTCTGACTATCAACTCAATAGTTAAATAAAATTGGAAATATCTAATTTTCATAGAAAACTAGGAAGATATAAAACAATGAGATGATCCATAATCAAATAAATCATTGAAAAAACTTGAGGAAATCATTAAATTACATCCCACTATATCTTTTGTAGATTCTTCCATAGCAGTAGTGATTGCATAAGCTTGTACTTGCTCGTTTTTTCTTTTCTGAGGTAAGATCCTATGGTTCTTAGGAGATTCATTTTCATAATACCCCTTTTCTCTACAATTGATGCATTCAACATTGATGACATTATTCTTTCCCATTAAATCACGAGTATAATGGAATTTTTTACTACACTTCTACCGAATCTCATTCAATTTAGGAATGTACTGGGATATATTCTTCACACATTTACCACATGATGGATATTCCACCTTTCCCTTCTTCACATAATTCCATTTCCACTGTGTTCAGCACATCTCTTCTTTTCATTCTTTACAATAACGTCATAAGTATTTGAAAATTATTTTATACATTTGATAGAATAGAAGACAATATCATTGTATTATCAGAACAATTATGAGACTAATGCTCGCTTGAGAAATGATTTTTACATATAATATAATTGATCAATATTACTCCTTGGGATATGTATATATTCTGAAACACACCTTGCTGACCTTGTAATGTTATCCTCAACATTGTGACATTCTCATCCTCCTTTTGCTTCATACATAAAAATTGTCTCTACTTATCTACTCGATGGTTACAAGGAATTTTTTTTTCTATGAAAACCTATTTTAAATACCTCCAATCCATTTTAGATACATCCTTATCTTCATTTTCGTTTTGAATCAATATCCACCATTAATTTTCATCTATTGTGAGGCGAAAAAATTTCATGACAACGTTTTCTCTTTCGCTACTCCCCAAAGCATGAAATACATTAACTATGAAACTTATCCATTTCTCATCTAATAATGGATTTTTCCTCCCATTGAATTATTGTGGATTTTTCCTCGTAAAGTATTATAACATTGATCCTCAACATTTTCGATCACGGTGCTCTATACAGGTAAGGTTATTATTCATAACCTTAGTGAGCTATCCTGGAATGGGGATAAGATTATCATGAACAGTTTCCTCACCTACTCCACTATAATTATTTGGATTATGATATAAATCCCTACATGGATTACTTGTGTTGATACAATTTCCATTCCATCCACTAGACTCTATTTCTAAACAGTCGATTACAATAGATTAGTTTATGAATAATAATATATAATTCCAATCTTATAAAACACTTAGCATAAATTCAATAGTCCGTGTATATAATCCATAATCATAAAAATATTTTCTCTGAGAAGGTATACCCTCAAATACATTTCATGGAAGGGAGTTATACGCTTCGGTAAGAAGGGTAAATTGAGTCCAAGGTACATCAGACCTTTTGAAATTCTAGGACGAATTGGGGTTGTACCTTAACCTTTGGCAATGCCGAAAAGTCTCTACAAAGTTCTTGTTCTGTTCAACGTATCACTATTGAGGAAATACATTCTTGGCCCAACACATGTACTCACCTATGAGGAATTAGAATGGGAACCTGATCAATCTTATTGTGAAGAGCCCATCAGGATTCTTGATACGAGAGAACAAGTACTGAGAAACCAGACGACTCATCTAGTAAATATTTTGTTGAGAAACCATAAGATGGAAGAGGGAACGTGGGAACTTGTGGAAAATATGATGAAGAACCACCCGAGTCTTCTCAAGCGGAAGTATTTTAGAAATTTCGAGGACGAAATTATTTTAAGGAGGGGTGAATGTATCACCCCAAGCTTCTGTGATATGCTTTCCTTTGAATAATACAATAGCGTGTTTTGTACGCAACTTTGAGTTCTAACACACACACCACAACCAATCAAACTAGCAGTTATGAATAGTAATACCCACTTTTTGAAATTTTATAAATTTTATCTTTTAAAATGGACTTCATTTTTGGATTCAAAATATCAAAATTAGCTTAGGGTAATATTTTGGTATTTTTCTGAAAACTTTTAATTTTTGATGAAAAGTGGAAAAACACTAAGTTGTAGTTTAAAACCAAATTTTTTTTAAATAATAATTTATTTTATTTAAATTAAATTAATGTTAATATATATATATAATACCTATATAAGTTCAATGTAATTAATTGGAGTTAGTTTAGAATAATTTTAGATATATAAAAATTTTATTGAACTTTTCACCGTCTTTTACGCACCTCCTAGGAGATTTTGGAAATTCATATAGAACTTAATTTTACCGCTTCTGGGAGTAGAATTTTCAAAATCCTAGAGACACAGTTAATATAAATGTGTAAAATTTTGTTCAATGAGAAGAAAATAATTTTTGGTGAATAGTAAATTTTTACTTTTATTTACCACGGTTAAAAGTAAATAAGGTAATTAAGGGTAAAAATGAAATTAATATTACCCAAACACATGTAATAATTCTATTTTAAATGTTTTTGTAGACCAATAACAACCTTAGAAATAAAATATTATCATTTAGGTTCACATGGATTAGATTTGGACATTTATTATTATTTAATTCAAAGAAGAGCTAAAAGAGTTAAAATCAAAATTAATTTATTATAATATTTTTAATATAGGGTTATATAGAAGATAAATTCGATTTAAAATATTCAATAGAAATATGAAATTATTTCCTACATAATGGTATTTTATTTATAATTTTTAGACATAAAATAATTTAATTTATTTATGACACAATGGTGATGCAGTAATTACCTAATTAATGAAATATTAAAATAATTGCTATTATAAATATCAAAATAAATGTAATTTATACTCTATATTAATTAAACTATTTTCTAGCTTAATATTACATATTAGGATTGATTATAAAAATTTCTTTCGATATAATAATGCTGTTATGAATTTATCAAGAACAAAATACCCAATACTGTCAAAATTGACATGAAAGATTTTTTAAAACATATATTATATTATTAATTTATATTCAATTCCTAAAAATCTAATGATCTAACAAGAGACTTATATCTTGATATGTGTTTCGTTAATGGACCACTTGGGGGTCGCTTGGAGTTATATCGTATGTTTATTAACTATATAATATAGAAATACAAAGTGACATGGTAAGTGCCTATCTAATTAACTAGGAGTTAAAACTAAAAGATAAGGTTAATATAATTACCCAAACCTATCTAAATTATATTGGTTGAGAGATTTTCGACCCATAACCACCTTAACTTATAAATAATTCACTTTAGAGACATTAGAAACTTAATATGAATTTATTATAAAATAATATTTCTAGCTTTTCCAAAGGTGCCCCTTACCCCTCTTATAAAAGGGCACCCCCTATCACTAATTCACACATTCAAAGCCATTTTTCTCGGCCAAACCCTAGCCAAATACTCTCTCAACTTCCCTCCTTTAATCCTAGAGGCCCTAGTTTGATCAGAAAGCCAACCTATTTAGCCTTTTCGATCAAATCAAAAGGGAGAACCTGGAGAAGAGGTAATGTTTTCACCACCCTCATTCAAGTTCTTTTTCGTTGTTATTCCAATTCTAAAATAATAAATCCATTATATTATATATACTGGTACGTTATTATAAATATGGTACAACCATATTCATAATTCTATCCATCATTTTAATGACATCTCTCTATACGTTCCTACGTAGGGCTTACCGTCTCCATGTCGTGCTGTAATTGTTATTCAAAAATATTTATTTGGATTGGGATAATAATGATGTGTAATTCATGTAAATAATAAATATAACATGATAATTATTCTGTATATATGATATATCTTCCAATTATATATTATTTTAATATCAAAAGAATTATATTGTCGCTTGTGCGTACGTTCAGACTACCATCTCCACCAACGCGATGAGATTCATTCTCCATCATATCCATTCAAGTATAATTATCATTTGATGATTTAAAAACAATGTTCAAAGACTTGATACCATTTTTGATATGAATAAGATATAACCTATTCCTGAAAAACAAGTCTTACGTAACAAAACATATTAAAGAAAACTAGTAAGTTAACACCCGAAACAACGATAATACTAAGATATTATTAACAAATCAATGTTAAAAGACCATATATGATATCATATTAATTTATATGATTCTTTTATAATTTAATAACAATTATTTAACCATTATATATGGTTTTAACTTACCATAGACCAAGGAAAAGTACAAGGTAAGGGGTTATTTCACATTCTCTTCATTTTCTGAGCTTGTTTATACGTAATAATCTACTAGGACTTCATTATCATCCACATCCATATTTCTTAAAAATGTATTTCAAAACATTTTTACTATTTACTAGAATATGGGTTAAAGTCTTTTATACCCTTGTTTTAATTTTTTTTAGAGGTTTATAAAGAAATCTTTCCATCGTTTTCGAAACAAGTTTCTTTTTAACCTTTTCTACAGAATTAAGTTAAGAATGTTTTTTATAACTTATACGGTGGGTGTGGCTATTTTCCGCCATTATAAAATCATCGAAGCATCCATTACAATCTTATAAGAATATTTTCAAAGAAAATGTTTTATTTAATAAATATACGACTCTTAAATGATTTCAAAATAGACAGAGATATTTCTCTAAAAAGAGTTTTGATTTCATCTATATAAACATCCTTTGATATAGGTTAATTTTATTTGGAGTTGATTTATTATGATACAAAACTTCCATATTGTATTGATAGTTTTGTGATATGTTTGACTGTGGATGTGTTATTTTTATATCATTCGTGGTTTATGAAGAAACTATTGACATTTTGTATGCTAGTTTTCATAAGAATGTTGATGTTATGTTTAAACCTGTTCATATGAGGAATGCGTTGGACTTAATAAGTGATGGGTGGAGCCCGCTATAGGTCATCGATGCATCGGTAGGTCTAATGAGACAAACTAGTTTCTTGGCACTACGCCTCGACAAAATATTATTTGTATTCATGGCATGAGGCCTTGGCTATGTGGTTATTATAGTCTGGCATTATGCATTAGATCATTATAAAAGTGGTTATTGATATTTCATGTGATTATTCGACTGGTAGAATATCCATGTGAATATGTAAATGGCGTTATTTCGTTTTTTATTTTCTATATTATGATGAAGATAACGTTTAAAAGGATTTTGTTTTACTTATACATTGCCTTAAATGTTTATGCTTATTTATAAAAGTTTCGTCTATATTGTTATCCTTACTGAGTGTCCAAGCTCACCCCGTCCAATGTTTTATTTTTCCCAAGATGTGAAGATGTAATTTATGAATGACCTGTAGGGAAATTATGATGGGATATGAAGAAAAGATTTTTTATGATTTAATGTAAGACTTGTGAATATATCTACTGTTTCCATGACTACTAAACTAATCGGTCTTTTGAGACATGATCTTTCTTGTGATCATGCCAATGTTATGTAATAATGCACCGACTATGGGTAACTGGGGTTAGGGTGTTATATGGATTCCGCTATAATAATGAATGTTAATAAATGAAAAAATTCCATTATCCCCTTTTTATGAGGTTTATGGTTTTAAAAATGGTTTCAAAAAAGGATATACTATTTCAATATCTTGAAATTATTTATTATTATAAAAAAATAAATTATTTGAGTAAAATATTGATAATGGATACATTTTATCTATGATGAATATATAATGGTATTTGTAAAATCGATGGTTAGCTATGTGATAAACAATGTATGGTTGTTTATGTGATAAAAGAAAGATAGATAGTTATATGATAAACCAAATATTGGTGCTTTTGTGAATATACAAGGATCAGTGGGTACATTTTAAACTCCAATGCATTGGGTTTGGATGTCAACCGTATGGATATTCTATTTGTAAGAGTGATATGTTTTGAATTCAACTATATGGTTATGCAATTTAATAATGATTATGTCCAAGTGTACCCTTATATATTATATGTTCTTTCTGTGATTTTATGGTAATATTTTGATTAAAAAAAGTGTAACAAATGAGCATATATTCCATGTTGATTAATTACTACTTCTAAATGGTCAAAATTATTACATTTTGTTAAAATAATAAAGGTTTTAATTTTTTCACAAGACTAATTGTTTTCCTTCTTTAGGTATCCCTTACTAAGCATATTGTGCTCATTCTGTGTTTTAAAATATTTTTCATAGGTCTTTATATTTTTATGGATGAAGAGGATATCATGATAAATGTATCAAAAATATATATTAAAAAAGAAGCCATGGTATATTTTCAAAGGTTCTCAATTTATTAAAAAAAATGTTAATTTTGGGAAGTTCCCAAATTATTATATATGTTATTGTTTATGTAATAGATATTTCTAAATTATTTAATGCTCTAAACAAAAAAATGAAATGTGAGTGTCTAATTATTGACGTAATTAAATAGTATATAATGGTTAAGGCTAAGTCCCCATATTAATCCACATGATAATAAACTAAATACAAGCTATAATTATTCATGCACGACATTAAAAGACATGGATTGGTCCTTTCACATGACATTGAACTAAGATATCATCCTCCTGGTTGCACGATGAAGAAAATGAACAACATTGTGTTGTACTTATCTAATGATACATAACATGTGGTATTGGTAATCCAGCATGCCATGTTTAAGAAATAAATGTGGCTTGATTCTGATCATCATGAGATACATTGTGACCCCATATCATTATCATTGGGGACATCCATAACATTATACCTTATAAACATATGCCCTTAGCACATGGAATTAGACTTCCAAACATCCAAGAATAACTTCTAGATTTATTCATATTATTATGTGATATATAGTTTTTCCAAGATATTTATAATGTGGTCCATATTGTTATAGATCAAGAATTGTGACAACAAACTATATGAAAGCTTCCATAGAAGCGTGTATAATATGTGGCATCATGGTCTCACTAAACATTATTAATATTGGGTTTTTTCTACCACATTTCACAAATTCCTCTCATAATTCATTTCTTAATGGTGGAAACTATATAACCTTAATTAATATATAATGGTCCAAATTCTATTACTATAATCTGTGATCTCATAGTCTAATAGTCACTACATTAAACATATGCTCCCCCCTTCAAGATATGGTGGGTGATATTAAACCTATCAGGTTCTCATTCACAGCTGGAATATTTTATATATGCGCCATGTATCCATGCATAGAAAAATTTTATTTCCATGTTCCAGACTCAATTACCTTAATCTAAGAAAAAATATCCCTCCCTGGAGAGGATTACCCAAATTGTGATAGTCTTCGTTCATAATGTATTTATAGTCCACGATATATGACCAAAAAATATTTTCCATACCCAGTTCTGAATCCCACTCTCTAGTACGTTTTGTAAAACCATGATACTTTCTTGGTTTCGGTTCTTCATATTCATACAACTCTATATGTACCCCCTAATGGTGATGGAATCACACTGCGTCAGCCAACCTCCAATCCTAGGGGAGTTCTCTAGTGGATCTACAAAAAATAATGGAGGAACCTATGTTTTTACCATGTTCAAATTATGATCCAACCTTTTCTCTCCCCATTCTGGCCTTGTGAAATTATGATCCCAATGTTTCAATTATGGTAAAAAAAATTAGTCCTACTCATTAGTTGACCATATTTCTAGACCATAAAGTCCTCAACATAATTCTTTTTTATGATCTTATATAATGGTAGGATTAATTCCCAGGTATCATTTATATTATGCACTTTCATATGTGAAATACTACCGAATACCATCCCATATATCCCACACAATCATTTTCCACTCAATATTTGGTGTTCTGGTTGAGTATATGTCAATTTGGGTGAGTCGTACATAATAATTATTAGTCCGAAATCATTTACAATAATCTCTGAGCATCATGTGTTGTGTTGATATTTTCACCCCACTAAACCATAACTACCACCTTCTATGAGTTTTTTATCCAAATAATATCTTGATATTTTAGTTGTATTCATGACTCATTAGTCTCACTCACACCAAGTTTCTTCTATATGTTGATAAAACATATTTGGGACACCTCTATGTTCATTGAGTATGACCTTTTTCTTTGTGGAACATCCTAATCATATGACGATAAATTATACTATGTCATACCCTTACCATATGACACAACATGATCTGTGTATGAAACCTTTTAATGATTTAAAACTATAAGTAATTTCAATACCTCACATTAGAGTTCCACACTTACTATGTTGGTAATCTACCTCAATATCCAAATTCTTTATGTCGCTCGATCATTTGGATGACACTCTTCCAAAAAAGTGGTATGGTTTTTGATCAAACCAATGCACTCAACCAAATGTTTATTTTTTCATGGATTAATTATTTTTAGTTTTTGAATCCATTCAAAAACATTATCACTCCATCTAACAATTTTCATGCCACTTTATTTAGAACAACATTCAACTCCACATTATATGGGACCTTCAAAAAAATAGATATTAGCCGATCCCACCAACCATCCAAGGAATACACCCCTGAAAGAATTTGCAATAAACATCACGATAAGTCCCATTATGTTAATTTAATTAGTGGTTAGCCCCAAGGTGTTTCACCAAATATCAATATGACCATTGTTGATACTATATTTTGAATATAATCAGTATTTTTCATGTATTTTTATTAAACCCTCATTGTGTTATGAATTATAGGTAACAAGATTTGCAATTTCTAGAAATTTTTTCTTTGAAACGTTTCCAATGCCCTTTGTGTTATTTTTTTCATGTACTATCATTCATTGGGAGAACAAATTCACCTATTCTGTGAGCCTGTTATTCTAGCCAAATCTGATCTCCGTTGAGATACTCTCTTATTGATCGATGTTCTATTTGGATACCATCCCATCATCCATTACATGGAACTGTCATACAGTTCATTGAACATTTATTTTCGCTTTTTTGCATCACCGATCATGACTAACGTGGGTTTAGATATATATTTTTTGTTTCCTCAATGCTAATGAGATGTAGTGGGCCCCTATTCATGCATTTGTTTCTGTGATTTCCTCAAAACACAGTCTTCCCCACCCTCCTCAACATTTTTGGACCCCATTCATAGGGGGTGTCGTTTATTATCACTATAATATTTTCCCAAATAATGCCCAAAATTCTGTTAAATGTGATGATGAATCATAAATCATTTTGTTGGCATCGATTTGGCTATTTATAGAACCAACACAGAGTTACTATTTAGAAGTGACAGTCATTTCATGTCATTCTACAAGAACATTTCATGTAGCCCATTTGTAGTGGTATGGTTCATGGAGATACCTTCATGAATTCATGACTATTCTATTAACCATTCTTGAAAAATATTTCCAGAATCACATATTTTCATTGTGAATGAATTAATATTTGATAGTAACATTCACGTGTCTAATAGAGGTGTGGCCTTTCATAGATCCCACTATTTTTTTCATCATTTATCCTAGAATTTTTCTACCCACATTCTTATAAATACACCTTTCATTACTTCATTCAATGGGGTATTTTCTATCAGATGTGGCAATACTATCTAAATTTTTTGTGCTTTTTAGATTCATAGGGTAATCTTACATGAATCCTCTAGGCATCCCAAGCCCACTATCATGGGTTCATGAAAGCATCTATCCCAATTAGATATTCCTTTTTTGAAGGACTATTCCATAATGAGAATGAATAATTCTACATGAGTCTCTTCAATATTCATAGAGCGTTAATCAATTATGAAGAACTCCTCCTATGAATAAAGATTTTTCTGTAATGTGGTGGAACACTATTTATCAAATACTCCATCAGGAGTCCCTATGATTCATGAAATCCCATCCATCGTGACACTCCAACCTCTCTAAAGAACCTTCGTGATACCCATTACAAATATCCTTCTCTAATCATTGGTCCATTCCATGGAGATGATGCCACTGCACCCCCACTCCGAATTACTATTAGGGTGCGGTCTTGGTCCCCCCGTCCTAGTCCCTTTGTGTCCATCATTTACCCTAATGTAAATAGAGAGTCACATGGTATTCCTTTCTGGCTGCATTGAAATAATTTCCCATTACTCCCTTATATATCTACAACTCCCAGATTTACAATATCATGGTTTGAGTCACTTCTCCCTAAACATAGAATATATTGAGTTAGACTATTCATCTTGGTCTCATTCCCATGCAATGAAATGATATTATCATCTTTTATTATGCATTTTATGTTAAGAAAATCCATTTTTCAAGACACTCCCAAAACCCCATCTCCTAACTCAGAATCTAGTACAAATAAAAATTGTCAATGCTTCTTAATTCACACATCATACATTTCTACGAAACATCTGACTTTTCATCCTTACCATATAACGATAAGTTGTAGATAGTGAGTCCTCACTAAGTGATTGTAAAAATACATAATTCCCTATCATTCATGAATAACATTCTTGATTTGAAATATAATATATTCCATATTCTTCATGTGTACTATTCCACATAATGAGATGAATATAATACATACACTATGTGCCACCTCATTAGCTATAATCCAAGATTATATTCTTAAAACCACCAAATTTATTTGTTGAACTCATGTTCTGACATAAGGAATCTTGAATTTCTATATCCATTCATAAGACTCATCAAACTATTATGGCTATATAGAATACCAAGGTTAGCTTCCATGCATAATCCCATATATATCACTACCACTCCA
Source organism: Viscum album (assembly GCA_963277665.1). Lineage (NCBI taxonomy): Eukaryota > Viridiplantae > Streptophyta > Magnoliopsida > Santalales > Viscaceae > Viscum > Viscum album. The sequence continues at coordinate 1,601,642,169 of OY728136.1, forward strand.
AAGCGACTCCCTAGTAGCTTGAATGAGTAAGCCCCACCTACCGCTTTGATTCTCTTTAGCAGCACTTGAGAATTTTATATACGTAAGATTCATTTATCCATATGTGTGTGCATATCACTCAACATGATAGTCGGTTCAACTGCTTCCCCATGTTTCTCAAACTAAAAATGACTCACATGGGAATAGAGGTTAGTAGTGACCAAGAAACTAATCCACACCAAACTACGTGGACTTTTATTCCAATCTTCCAAACAAGATAGGGTGGAAGCCTCCAAAAGGATCAATCCCTACACCACTTAGAAACCATCCCCATCACTGCCTATCCTTTTCCATATGACATGATTTTGTGTCTCAGGATTAACATGCCACTGCCTGAGGTCACACTAATTTCCAATCCCCATGGGAGCTAACCATTTATAATCCATATTGATGATCTATTTTCATGGGCTTAATACATCGTTATAATTAATTATTCCCCTTCTACAACTACATTGAAATTGATTTCCAATCAACAGGTATATGTAGGAAGCCTACTTTTAGTTCAAGGAATGCACACAAAATATTCCATCCATTTCATCCATCATACTCCCACCTCAATCATAATAAACATGATTCATTCTAGTGTAGCCACATCCCGATGAGGCCATGTATTCCATTCAGGTCATTTCCTCATGTAATTCACATCCACTCCATTTCTTCCCCTATAATATCCCATGTAAATAGTTAGACAGAAGCCACATATCACACATCAACCAACCAAGAGGGATCATATTGTGAATGGATATTAGCCATGTTTAATCCCCACACCATACCCCATCATACTACTTGGGATTTGATCCCTATATTCTAAATAGGATTTATAAGAAGCCTACAAGAGGATTAATCACAACCAATGGTAAACGTTGGTGTTCCCCACATAGAGGTGCACCACCATAGTCCATCCTTATTGGTGTTTGGATCAACATTTCTACATACCTCCTAGTGATGTACCCGTTAATGGTGTGACATCATAACTTTATGGGACATTCCCTATAGGGTCTCCTCCCTTTGGGAGTTCAAATACATCCATATGGTAAACCATCCATGTGATCCCTCCATTGGATGCATCTTCTCAAGAATGCCTCAAAAGGGCATCACTATCTATCTCACTCTGTCTATACATGATGTTTATCTCATTCCCACCACGTTCACAACATTGGATGCTTGAAGAAAACCTTGGAAGGCATGCTTATTAAATAAGAAACCTCACGATCGATGTGGGATGCCTCAGGTCCCACACCCTTGAGAGAACCTCATATGATGATGAATATAGGTTTCAAGTGCACTGGGTTCCAGGATCTACCAAGACATTCCTACCATTACCATATAATATGTTCAAAGGATGATCATGGGGAAGAACACATATAAATTTAAGAAAAAATAATCATAATTAACTGGTGTCCAAAAAGTGATGAAATAATGATCATGGTTCACAATAAAAACTCAAATCTACGAGGGATACCGATTATAGGCGATATATTCATGGATGAATCCATTAAAGGAGGACCAGGATCCCAGTATCAAATTCCGATTAAGTAGAACACATCATCGAGAATGTTATGAACATAACATACCTTTATAAAGTAAGAATGTTGGGTACATTGTTACCATAGGGAATAATAAAAATCTAGGAAAAAATCCCCAATTTATTTTTTTTTTAAATCCACCATTATAATTAGTCATGTGATGTAGATGATGAAAATTTATGTCGTTTTCAAGAATATAATAGTTTTTACAAACATAATTCAATGCTATTATCATCCATTGTAATGGATGGTAAATAGATAATATTTTATAAATTGATATAGTAATATGTACTTAACTTATTTATATTGATGTTATAACATTATGGTCATTAAGAAATAATTATATGTAGTATATAAATATTGACCATAGGGGATCTCTGTCAACAAGATCACATTATATTTGGATCACCCACTTCTGATCTCTTCTTAATGTTTCATGTATAAGTCTTCATGAAATACCAAGTCCCCAGTGAAATGGATGATTATTTTAGGGAGATATTTTGGGATTTGAAATAGTTGAAATATATTTCTCAATAGGTTTGGGAGTGTTAGAAGATGATGTTCCCATTTATAATTCAAATGAGTTACACACATGTTAATAACCCTCACTATAAAATATTATAAAATTTATTATCTCATCATATTGAATAAAATTTATTTATTATCAATAATAAAATATATTATGGTTCAAATAAACTGATCCAATAATATTTAATAATGTTTTTGTAATATTTATCTTTAATAATAAGATTAACCCCCTCAATTACCATTTTAATTTTTTGGAGACAAACTCTAACCTCTGTAAATATTTGTTATAAAAAAAAGAAAAACATGATTAAAAATAATGAACATTGATATAAAATAAGGAATATATTTCCCCTTATTAAATCACTATAATTTGTAACAGATACCTTTAAAATATATTAAAAAAACAAATAAAACATTCTTTACTGAAATAAAATTTTGAATCATAAAACAATTTATGCAAAAATAATGAAAAATTATTATTTTCATATTTTTAATTCGATTTTCTATTATCATAAAGTAAATACTTTGACATTAATACAAAATTATTTTTAAACTATTTTATTCAATGAGAAATATCAAAATAGAAATTATTTCATTAAACAATTACATAGATGTTGAAAATTCCAAATAATATTTCAATTTCAAAAATATTTTTTATAAAATAATTAAATATGATCATAAATATAAATTTTGTTAGGAAAATAGTTTTGTTTTTAATTTTTGGAACCATTATTATTTCATGATAATTTTTAATGTTGACCATATTTTTTTAATTTGATTTTTCACAATTGACCAAAAATTTATCCTTTTCTTTAGAAGATAAAAAATTTCACAAATATAATTTTTAAATGATATATTCAAAAAAATATGATCATTTTAATGGATTATAATTATGAAATTTATAAATTTGTGATATTCACAAAAATAAAAAATATAATTATAACAATCTATTATAGAAAAATAACAACATTAATATTCTTGTTTCATATATATTTTTTTATATTATTGAGTGTTAACATATTTTTTAACAAAATAAAATATTACATATTATCATACTTATCATTAAAATGTTTCATATTAATTTTTTTCAATAAAAATAAGGAATGGTTTAAAGAAATCCCCTAAAAATTATCCATTTTCAATAATTAATTAATATCATCGTATCATATTTTTAAAAAAATCTATTTTAAGAATTTTTACTTCAAATATGTTTCAAAAATGTGTATTATTGTATTGGATGTAACAATTGTTTTCAAACACTATATTATATAATTAATAATTAAACTTTTAAATGAGACAGAGTTATAATGAATAATATTTATTGAATATAAACACTAGGACTCTTTAAAAACAACTAGTATAATATTTTTTTATGATACCCTAGTTATAGTTTATGTGAGCCTGAAAATACCAACACAAATAGATCAAAAATTAATAAACTCCACAATATAAAATTACTCATCCTATAACTTTTTGAAACCAATGTTATAAAAATACATCAATTAAAATTCCGATAATATAATTTCACTATCACAATCCTTGACTAAAATCATCTTTGGAAATACTACTTTGGTAAAGAATCGCAACTATATATTATAATGTACTATTTCCCATCAACATATATCTACCTATCACAAATATGGATTGTCCTAAAAATATTAATCTACATTCATATGAACCATAAAATACTAATAAAATAACATATGAATACCATTTTCTTGAACGACTAATTGAAAAAATTTAGAACCTTTCCTAGATATGAAACATCACCCCCCCCCCAAAAAAAATTGACTGACTAAACTTTAAAAAATTATTGTAAATATTCCCATTAGAAAGAACATCACCAAAATTACAATTTGTGGTTCCAACACCACAATAGTTATTAAATCTACATAACATAATACACTAAATAACCAAATAATAATATTATCTAGAAATTTATTTCCATTAAACATGAATCCTACAATAAATATTACATTATATAATCATGATAACCCAATATAACAACACACATAAAAACTATCAATAAATTCATGTTCATATAAGCCTTCTAATTTCACTAATTCAATAAAATATATCATAATCCCCCAATTGAGGATATACAACATCGACCATACATAATCCATATAATTCCATAAAAATATCTGTATATTAGACATTAATAGTAATAATCATAATGAAAAACGTCCTAAAACCCATAGTGTAGCCTATGTCACACCAACCATTTCATTTATCTTCCAAAAATAGGTAAATTTTATTCATAATAATTCCATCATGTTATAATCAACTCTGTTAATAAAAACACATAATTATGCATGATAAATTTAATAACCACCAAGAGATACTATATAAAATAACCGTATATTTAGTTTATTTGAATGATGAATATATTTTTTCTTTGATAAAGAAAATATTTAATTGTCGATATGTTTAATAAATTAACTTCATTTAAGAACTATATCTAAAAAATATATTCAAAAACAAATCATGAAAATTCTAACCATATAGAACAAAACCTAAATAAAATCATGTCTATAGAAAGTCAATGTTTCAAAACCAAAAACTAAATCACATAAACTTTTCACATGTATATATGATATTCAACCTAACTATAAAAAACAAAACCTAACTTATTATTCCCATAGAATTGTTCACCACAAACAATCCACATTCATATATATAAAACAACATATTTTCAATTACAACTCATCATAAAATAAAAAATATAAGTATATCAAAAAATTAAATATATACTTACGTTGATTAAGAAATATAATATCATTTCTTATGATCCCCTAAGATACTATAATTCATGTGTAACAACTACACCCCAGTTTGACCTAATAATACTCATTTGGATACATATTTTTGGTGAGTCACTATACATAGATTGTGGGGAGACAACATGAAATATTTTATATATGATATAAAAATTAATGTAAAATATAACATAACATTGATTCAAAACAGAAACTATAAAATTTCATACTTATTTATGATAAATGAAATACATACAAAAAATTTATATTCAGAAAATTATAAGACATTTTTTGTAAATTTTAAATATTTGATAAAATTTATTTAACATTTTAGATCATGTGAATAAGAAAACATGGATCCACTTGGATGCATGTCTACATCACAAAAAACTAGTCTATTAAATATTAAATAAATGAAATTAACCAACTCCAAACGGAAGAACCACTTCCTCTAAAAAATTAAAATCATGATAGATAATATTAATAAAAACTCCCATAAAAATATTTAGTATTAACCCCATTAAGGAACTATAAAACAAAACCATCAATAGATACAATACATTAAGTTTCATGTATAGCATTATATTATAACTACCAGTCATTTATGATTATCTCTTGATGCATGGTGTCTTATACATCAACCCCTATATAATACTACTTATGTTGGGTGGTGTTGATTAGGTATGAGATAGCCCTTTTCTTAAAACTCCAAAGAAAAATTCATCCCTCAATTTTTATACATCACAATAAAAGAAAACATATTTAAGGACTATCCAAAATACCACCTCACAAACATCATTTCTCATGTACCAAATTTATTCTTAATAATATAAGAGACCTAATCAAACAAATAAACCGAACTCACCAAGGCTATTAAATTTCCCAAAGTTACTCAATATTGAAATACCATCTCATCTTATAGTTAGTAATCATAGTTTGACCAAACATTATATTATTATATCTATAGTCCCTCTCACTAAGTCATCAAAATACAATTCCTATAATTTAATAATTTTTTGGAAATAACATTTTCTACACATTATGTGTGCTTTAATAGAAAAGTTGTGAGTAGAATCAGAGTCATAAAATTTCCACAACGATGATGATCCTAAATCACACCATTATAGATGAGTGATATTTCACCAATATAAAATATTAATGTATCACATCACCACATCATGTATATGAGGTACGTAATATGATCACATTTACTAGTTAGGGAATCACCCACCATAAATGATAACGCATTCCTTAATATATAATTAATTATAGTCCACCCATAGTAGAACCCATTAACAGTTCTATATGAATGGAATCGAATCATTATGTACATATATATATTTAACACACTGGTGATAAAATTTGAAATCAACAATTATTTTAGTTAAATTAATAATCATCCAACTTGTTATGATTCAATTCATTTGTTTTTCCCTGTTATTGAAAAATCCTATCATCAAAGCAACATATCAATCAGATGTGTTGAAACAATAAATAATAATATTTTCTCAATCAATAAGGCATGGAGTACATATTAATGAATTTTTATTTAATTTTCATGCTTATCCCATATATATACCATGGTCATAATGTATTTTTTATAGGCCGTGAAATATTTTCACTTCCACTATGATCCCATGGTAATAGAAAATATATTTTCACAAACACGGTCAACTAATTTGGGAAAATTTTCAAATCAAATAATCAGAATAACAATTAAACTATATCTTTAGTGACTATATGGATGATGAGACAATTACCCTACACTACTTTAATTTCACAACAGAAATCACATATTTCTAGACAATGTGAAAAATGACCATATGTGTGCCTCCCCAAATGAATGATGATTCCCAAAAGCAGTGAGGCTTTTAATGGTGTTCTTATTTGACTATAACCCTTGTATTAGAGGGAAATAATCAACATAATATCATTAAAATTGTATAATAACTTAATAGATGAAAAAAATACATACACATATATAATAGGTAAAAATATGTTTCATAGAGTGTAACAAGTAATAAACCAAGGACCACCAGTAACACTAGAAAAACCTGTATTAGACATTTGTAATTGTGAAAAAAATATTATATCTATAGAATCAATCTATATTTTATTAAAATTATTCCTCTAATGAAAAGTAATTGCCTCTATAATTCCCTATGATTGTTCAATTTCCTTTAGTAGAACATCGATCATGATTTCTTCATGTTCATAAAGATTCTTTTTTTGGGTGTGAGAATAAACCTATTAGGGTACAACAAATGAATCATTAATGTATATTTTTATATATATGATATGTATTCAACTATAATATGAAAATGATCAATAAAAAAAATAAAAATAATATTAGATTCTCATTAACTAAATAAGACAATAAGAACCATTGTCGTACCTACATATGATTAATATTGGATGGGAAATCATTTATAATGTAATAACTATGGGTCAAGCAGAAGTCAATAGAGTAAATCCATGTGCATCCACATGGTTATTAAATATCATGTCTTTAAAAATTTTATCATACTCTATCTATGATATGGTTAATGTCTCAAGGCTATCAAACCCTTCTCGGGCTCAGTTTAGAGAAAATTCCCTTATATCCTCACATTTCAAATGGTCTGGCCTTCAATACATCGCATCCATGCCTTGTGTCATGTTCTATAAATTTCATGATCAAAAGTTTTAAATGTATCCAGTTTATGATATAACCTATGCATATTGTTCTATATATTACATGATGTAAAAAGAAAACCATACAAAGTCGATATAATATCTCATGTCATGGGATTGAATGATTAGGTAGAAAAATAGTATATCCTGATTACCATTTGTATAAATACATAATATAATTCTATGTGTATCCAAAATGGGACTCATGTAGTGACCATGTACCTATATGAGATCTATTTCAACAAAGAGACATTGGATATAAAAAGAAACAGATATAGACAACATAATTGAAAAAAAATTATAAAATTTTTAAAATTGGTCCATAACTATCTATACATGGTACAAAGATGTTGAAGTATAATAATTATTTGGTATAGAGATCCAAAATTGTTCATATAAATAACTAGTTCAACCATAATTCCATGATTCTTCATAAATAATTCAAATTAATCAAAAATTGATTCTATAACAAAATCAAATAAGGATACAAAGATATATGATTAGAATCCATTATGAATAGAAAATGGAAGGACTTAAAGAAATATAAAGTCAAATTTATTTCATGATTTGGTACATTGAAGTTTTATAAAATTATCATGTTCAGATGCAGACATCGATAATGTCAAAAAATTCAATCCATATTTAGAATTTTGAATATTAGAGTAATTTAATTACAAACAAAATCAATGTAGATTTTTCTAAATTATCATCTCTCATGAAAATATACAAATAAGAAGACCCAATGATTGAAGGGATTTCCATTCATACTTTTCCAATAAAGGACGAACGTCCAAATACCATACAAGAAATATTATTAATAGAATGAAATATAATTATGTAGAATGGAGAGGGATATCAATATTGAAACCGAGTCACACTCTTCATCATAAATTCCTTCAATTAGTTACATATTTTTTAGATTTTATATACTTGAATCAAATAAATCACTATGGATTATTCAAAAATTAAAAATTGTGAATCACATACTCCGAAATTGTTTTGACACCCAGAATGACCTTGGTTTCCTCTATCACACATTCCACACGAAACCTATGATTGTTATCCTCTTTATTATTGATAAAAAATGTATCTGTTTGGACTCAACGTTACAAGGTGTATCCATTATATCCATATTACAATAGAGGACTGATAGTGCTACATGCATAATAACATTCCATGACATAGATTTGGAATTCTATCTAATGTCACATAAGAAGGATACATGTCCAAAATGGTAGACAACACAACAAACATATACCCTTAGTGCACATAAAAACACCCAAAACCCTATTTATGCAAATATGGAATATCCAAAACATCTCCAACCATAATTTATCTAACAAAAATTTCAAAAATACATCCATAATTGATTAGTATGTTATAAATATCAATGTCTAGGGACCCCTCATTTTGGATTACTGACTCTAGAATTCCGCAGAAATAACAAGTGATAGAACACACACTCATTTGAAAATCAATCTCGAGTCTCATGTTATACCTAACCATGATTCAATATAACTATGAAAAGGTTATATATTCTTCATTAGGTATTTTTAACCCATGTCTGTAATATTCATCTACTACTTCAAATATAGTGTTTATGGTTCGAACTGAACATCCTCATATGTGATAACATTAACAGGATTGGGAAGAAACAATAAACATATTGATTTTTAAGCACATTATTACAATGTCAAGGTAATTTATGAAAATTAAATAAATAATTCAATTGAATTGTTTTCTTGATTATCAGAAATGTTATGATAATTCATAGTTCCATCATAAAAATAAATAGTAGAACATTCATCCTATCTACATGATGATAAGGTATGTGGATCATATAATCCCTCACTCTAGATTACATCTCCATAGGCATTGTTCGTCTACAATGTCAATTTAAAAAACTACATGTGTCTTGATTCCTATCCAAAAGGGATACATAGTGACAACAAAACACATCCTCTTTGCGCCTAGCGACATGTTCCTTACCCCTTAACTAGAATTTATGGAGCGATTTTCAGCCTATTTGGCCCTCATTTACATCAGGTATGTCATAACATCATGTTACATTTTACCATAACTACAAATTCATTTGAGACGTAGTCCATGTTACATGACCCAAAACACATTTTGTCATTTTCACTTTAATGGGATGTTATATTACACGATTATAGTCCAAAATACATGAATATAAGTTGTATGTCCCTTCATCCTTTCTGCTTGTTGATAATCTGATTATACCATGACTACCTCACTTGATAGGGAAAAAACTCTTGCATCAATATTCTACTATGTTGTGTTCATGAAATACATGTTCCTTGATTCCCACTCCCAAGGGATACATACAACTTCCAGTACATTTTTTACTCATGCCCTTCCATAAGTCTATCAATTTTTTCTCCTTGGCATCCTTCAAAAGCAGTATGACCTTATATTACTATCATTCATCTAAAGTGTGAAGAGTGGTAGGTACCTCTTCACTCCTCACTCATGTCAGGTTTAACACTATACAAAATATCCCTTGGGAAAAATTCTTTTTTCATGGTTTTATTTCTTGGACCATAATCTATAATAAGTTTCCTAAACGCTTGACATTTAACTAAAATTTTCCTTGTCGACATTTGTCTTCTAAATTTCCGTATTTTTAAACTACATGTTGATTGACTCTCATTGTCATGGGACACATAGTGATTCCAAGACATTTTATTTTTTTCCCAAATTTATATTTATCACCCTCTCATGAGAATGTTTATTGTGGTGTTGGTCCTTCATGGTACACATTCACGTAAGGTCTATTATGAAACAACAAAACACATTCTCAATGGAGTTTCTGGTCTATGACGACCAGGGTTAAACAGTTTTAATCTTCTCCTTAAAAAGAACGGTGTTGTGTTGGGACTAATGTTTCCTCATTCTAGCCGGGTCAATCATGACATTGTGTCATGAATCCATGTTGGCCTAAACATTATTTTCATAATGTAATATCCATAATCTTCAATACAAGGAACAATGATTAACTTATACCCAAAATAGTTTATATATTACTCCTAATAATCGTGGGATGTTTCTATTCCCGCGATAAAGTGGATTACATTAACTGACACTGGTATACTACCATGTCATATTTTAATAACTATATATAGATTGATTCTAAATCTAATGAGATTTGTATGAATGTACAGAAAATTTTTTTTGGCCCAACAGTAGTATATAATTTTTTTAATGATTTTTCAACCACCTCCAAACTACATGACATAAATTGGATGACATTCAAGAACTACATGTTGCATGATTACCATCATTATGGGATATATTTTGACACATGGAAACATTTCCTTCGTGATAATACACAGGGTTTTAAAACATTCCAATTTAGTTGGTAAGAGCATTACATCCTTACACTACATTAATCTCATATAGTCTAAACAGAATGACTTTTAACTAATTGTGCTAATAATTTTTTATTGTAATTTTATATCAACCACAAATCATTCTTCGAGTCGTACTCTATCTTGAATAATCATCACTGAAGTCAAGACAGCCCCCCTAAAAGTGATGGCCTCATTCCACATTTTCTTAACTCACATTATAGGGAAACACATTGATGGGTTCATGGAAATAAATAGTAAGTCCTATGTTTTGAACTTTTTATAACAGTCAATTAAGAATTTATTTTCTCCAAACTCGATTGACATGCTTGTGGTCATTATGTTATGAACATGATAAAAAAATGACCCCTACCTTCCAGTCACCCCAAATCTAGATTTTTGAAATCAAGTTTTTCTATTCTATATTCCTCTACATCTAGTCGAATTACAGTACCAGTAGTGTCACCCTTAATGTGTACCTTCACTTGCCGAGAAAACTATCTATCATTTCATGACTCCCACCATGATCATGGCTGTTGTGGGTTGAATAACTATAGTAGGGTGAATAAAAGGAACATTTTCTAACATATAGGACCTTATACTAAGATTCTCAATCCATGTATCATGAATATAAACTATTCATGGGTTCTTCTTGTGAATTCTTCTGGTGATTATAGGCCTTAATTTACCTCATTAATGAAGGGATTTTTACATCACCATCATGGGTAAATTTCACCATATAGAAACCCTTAAAAGGTCACAATTCTATGAACTTGAAAAAAGATCCTAATATTAAATGTTACGTTACTTTGAACTTCACAATTCCAATATGGTAGCCCCCTTTTAGGAGGGAATCATTTCCTTCACTGGTCTTCCACCATGCCACGTTAAATAACTACATTTATCTTGATTAAAATCCTCATGGGATACAAAGGATGTCCTGAATTTTTCATCATTGGGCATGAGTGTACTTCAACCCATTGTAATTTTGACCATGAAATTCCTTGAATGGTGTGGTGTGTTATTTGATCCTCCGTGTTCCACATTCACGTTTGGATATCTCAACACACGATGCATATACCGACGACTTAGTGTAACATCTGAGGAAATTATAAAATAAATTATTTTTTTATATATAGATATTTATTAAGGACATAGTGGTTTACCTTAACAGAGACTTTATGTCCGATAGAGTACTCGACATGAAACAACGGGTTTTTCTGAAATATTATGTTGCACAAAAAATCATGAAATACCGAAAATAAAATATTATTAATAATATTATTTTAAGTATCAATAATAATCAATATGTTTTATTGGAGGAAAGAAATTATATTAACTCAATTTTGAAAATATTGTGTACATTAGTTTACATAATTATTCATTTGGTAAGAAATTAACAAAAAATGAAAAAAACCAACTTAATATTAGGAATGCATATTTACAAAAGTCTAATTAAATATGAATAATTATATTTATGAAATTACTAAATCACACATATTGTATTATATTAGTGAAATATAAATTCAATATGATGTCTAAAATTAATCTAATATTATTTATATACAATGTATAATTAGAAATTAAATTTTATGCATAAATTCAGTATTTATTTAAGAATGCATTCTTAACAACTTTTAATGGAGAACCATAATAAATAATGATTTTTCACAAATAGAAGTTCTAAATGAATAAATTAAACATATTAATTGAAATAGGGACATCAAAATTTCATTAGTAGATTTTTGTGTATATTTATGATAAAAATCACATATTAATGAATAGTGAAATTTAATTCACTTTAATTCAAAAGTGAATTATATTATATTTTATTTATATTGGAATATTAAAATTATACATGGTTCTATGTAATAATTAGATGATGTTTTTATCATTTAATCTAATGTAGTTCATTCGATTCAATTTCAAATTAAAATTAAATATATAAATTATGTGATCTTTTGATGGTTTTACTTAAAATACCATTTTCTATATCCGTCAATGGGAATACTGTTAAATATAATTTAACCAATTATGTCAATTAAATTTTCTAAAAAATACATACATTGTTTAACTCAATATGTAAATTATGGTCCAATACGATCCCAATAAATTATAGTGAATAGTAACATTAATTTTTATATATAATGGTAAAAGGTTAAATGTGGTAAATAAGGTTTAAATTATTATTATAATATTGTAAAATTTTAATAACAAAAGTACACATATTATTGTATGAGTTATTATCATCCATGACCATCCTTTGGCCAAAATTATTACCTATAGAAGGCAGTTGGTTATTATTGTTAAATTTATAACATTTAATTTAAATAAAAGGTAAATGAGAAATAAATATTTATCCTCTTAGTAAAACAATTTTAAAATGTATTTTTGGAAGTGATATATTTGACTATGAATATTACATAGAAATTTCAAATTATTACATAAAACCTTGTAATTTATGTATAATTTCTATGACTTAAATAATCTACTTTAATTATTACACAATGATGATGTAGAAATAGATTTATTAAAGGAAGAATAAAATATATGATATTAATAAAAATGGAATAAATATAATTTAATATATTTTATATCATCCACTAATTTTAGGATTTACAATTACATATAAAGATTTATTTTGTGTTGTTTTTTTATGGAAATTTTTTTTAATGTTTTTTTCAAAAAGTCACATATGAATAGTGTTAACATTTACATAATATATAAATTAATATATGAAATGATTTATTAAATGATATAAAATTTATAAATATCCATGATTCTTCAAAATAAGATAGCTTATCCCAGAAATTTCATTACTAAATAATTCGTTGGTTGTTTATCTTGATTTAATAATTATTTTAACCACAATTATGTAAATTACATAATAAATTAGTAACTGTTAGAAGAGGTAATAACATTATGATAAGGATTAAAAACAATACTAAAATTTTATAATTTTAATTCTATGATAAATATTTAATCATATATTATCTAATATTTGATATAAATAATATTGGTACAATTTGAATATGAAAATTAATTTTTATTAATTTAATAAATTCAATAATTCTATGAGTGACCCTCCCCTCTCATATTAAATGGCATCATTCTTCTCTATTCCACACACGTCATATACAATTTGGATCAACAAAAACATGCAAACAACTCTTCTTAAAATCCCTACCAAAATCATGAGGACTTAGTTTAGTCATAACACCCACCGTAGAGGGGTTATTGTGTTCATTATATGAGATCAACCCAATAAAAGGGTAAGAAAGGATCATATGTGATGGATAAAACTCAATATAAGAGAGTTCCTCTAAATATCCATTCATTGAGGAATTTAATGATAATTTTATCCTTTCTACTTTTAAAATATGAATATAAAGTCCCTATGACATTTTGTAATCATATTAGATCTTTAATATTTTTATTTAATGTTTTGGTAAATTTATTAATTCATGGATATTAAGATTTAAATGATAAAAGTGGTATGAGTCACCTTGAATGTGTATATATTTTTTTCAAATCATTTTTCTTCATGGTATCAATTTACCTATTTTTTATATGGAAATAAAAAGGATTATATAGGACATTTTATGTCTCTTTTTAATTTCTTTCAATGGTTTTAAATATGAACCTTTTTTATATGAATCATTTTTCCTTTATTACAAAATGACATAATTATTTTTTTTAAATGTATATGGTGATAATGACACATTTTCCTCCCTAATTGCAATTTGATATTTGGAGTCCTCTATGAGCCATGATGATTTTAAATGGAGAAATAAACCCCTTATTCTTATTTGGGTATTCTGGTATTGAAAATGGTTTGGAAAATGGATTGACTATTTCAAAATATGGAAATGATTTCTTCTAATTTAAAATGTAATTTGACGAGTGAAATGTTAATAATAAAAATCTTTTATGTGTTATGCCTATATAATGGTACGTTGAAATTTGATGGGTGGTTAATGGATAAACCAGATATAGTTGAATACATGATAAACCAAATATGGTTGGTTGTGGATAACAAATTATGTGTGGTTCTCTAATAAACAAGGGATGGTTGGTTATGTTATAACCTCGAATGCATTATGTATGAAAGTAGATCATAGGGGTATTCCATTTTAAGAGTGATATGTGTAGCTACAGACCATATAGTTATTCAATTTAAGTATGAATATATCCCAAGAAACATGTATATGTTTTATGGTCTTTATATAGTTTTTAATCAGAATAATTTGGTTACAATATGGGTATTAAATGATCTTATAATAAGTGATAAGTATTTACTACTTCTTAATGGTGAAATATATTACTTTATGATAATGTATTCATGGTATTCAAGTTTTCACATGACTAATAGTGTTATTTCATTATGTATCCCTTACTCAGCATTTTGTGCATATCCCATGTTATAAATTTCTTTCAAATGACTTATTTTGTAAAGGACAAAGAGGATTTCATGATAAATGTGTCGAAAATGTGTCTAGAAAATGAAATCATGTAATATTTTAAAAGGTTTTCCATTAGTTACAAACATGGGTACTATTTAGAATTTTCCACATTGGTATATTATGTTTTTTATAAAATAGTTATGTCCTAAATATATAAAACTTTAAACTTGAAAATATCATAAAATTAAATGAATGTAAGATTATTGACAAAAATCATGATTATGAAAATTTTAAGGATGAGTCCTTATAGTTGTTATCAGTGGAATGGTTTAGATAACATTAGAGTTTTGAATGTTATTTGGGTGTAGGATAAGTATCCCATATAACCAAGAGGGATATTATCATATTGAAACATTTGGAGGATTATGATAAAAATGGTGGATTGGATAAAAACCCAAATAAATGAGAAATAAGGATGTTTATGGATTATAGTATTATAAAAGTTGTCATGTTATATTTACCTTATAGAGGATTCATCTTATAATAACTCATTTTCTATTTAACCGATGATTCATTTAATATAATAAATGATCAATGGTCAATATTTAACTAAAGATATCTTGAACAATAATATTATCCCTCCCTGATAATTTGCCCATCACTATTATCTCAAAATCATGTTCGAATGATTTTGAAAACATCATGTGTATTAAAATCACCTAGAAATCATATTTTGAGTATTGTAGTAATGGCTCATTTTAAAAACAAAATGTGGGTCATGGTATCCTTTTCACATGATTGCAAGATCTCACATTCTCAATCTCTGAGGAAAAGTAAACTTAAATTTATTGATTGAACCATTTCATTTTTAATGTAGGAAAACTAGTCAAAATTGGAAGGGAACATCAAGAAGATATGGATATCTGAATTCAAGGTATGATTTATTTCTTATCTAAAGATAATGAATCATTTTTGGATTTATATTTATAAGATATGATGATATAATACATATTTTTTATTTATATGGTATTAAGAGATAAGGTGTCAAATCATATGGTCTGGATTTTGTATAATGTTGATATACTATGATGTCTAAATATAAGGTATTAAACAGTTATGGTAGATAGTAGTATGGTTAAATGATTAAAAGTATTAATTCTATTTGTATGATTAAAATACATTGGAAGAATTTTTCTAGTACATGCAATGTTAATGTTTGTTATCATAAAATGTTTTTTGAGGTTGAATTATCTGTTTTGGGGACATAATTATAAATTAATGTATATCCTTTATAAAATATTTGATTTGTAGATAATTATGTGATATTAAATTTTTTATGCAATATAAAGGTCATCTAATAAACGTTGAGGATGAAATATTTTATGGTTTTCATTAAGTAGATTTTTCCATTTTTGGAATGTTATAATAATTTTATTATTTTAGGAAAAGGAAAACCCACCAGAAGGGTGACAACCCATCATGTTAGACAAGGTTGTGGGAATCAAACCAATAATTGATGGTGACAAAAATTCAATGCCTAAAACATTACTACATGAGCTCCATTGTTAGTATAACTCTATATTTTTTTATATGAGTTGATTTAAAAATAAGAGTTTTGTTTTGTGAACCTCGGTTTTATCTGATTGATTTCCTTGGTATTAGAATATTTTTTGAGAATAATGTGATACATTTTATTTTGGATGACATTCACTATTTTCGAAACTTTATATGATTAAGGTACATAGAATAATATTGTATTTTTTTAAGATTAATGGTTGTATAAGAGTGATATATTTTATTTGGTATGAGACAGTTAGAGTGATATTTGTTATTTGGTCCTAGAATACTATGTGATCAAATACATGTGAATTTTTTTCCCATACATTTTTTAGATTATTTAATTATTTTTAAGTATTACTATTTATTTTATAGTTTATTCTGTACTTTGGTTGTTACTATTGAATTTTTGTGATTAAAATTAATTATTATTCTTAAAATGTATTATTATTTCTAGGGAATTAACTTATCGAATCCTAACAATTTTAGGTTTTAGATAATGTTAAATGGTAGAAGAAATATGTAGTAATCATATATTAAGTGATGTGATTTCTTTTATAATTAGGTTGTAGTGATTATGAAATGAAAAATTCATCTTAAATACTCATATATTGGAGGAAAATGGGTTTATGGTGGATATTGACTATGGATTGAAATACTACATTTAATGTATGTTTATTACTTTTTGTTATTAGTCTATTAATTATTTTTTTTACTCAACTATATGAAAAGTATCTTAGATAAAAATATATTATCCTTTATATTTTCAATCTATGAAATCAATGCCCTTTTAACCAATCCAATATAGACATTTTTTGTGATTATTACCATTCCCCATTCAATGTTTTATATTACATTCCATAATGAAGCGATAGATATTGTTTAATTCATATATTTCTAGAATACATGTAAACCTACTATTATTTTTTCTCAGGTAGTCTTCATACTACCTTCAGTTTAATTTAAAGTCGAGGTTTTACTAACTGTTTTTCTGATATGGGATTTAAATGATGTTATTGTCCCCATCTTTAAATTTGCGAGGAAAAAATTTAAAAAATGGGGAAGGATGTAACATTCCATGTCATTATAGATAATACATGTGTATATATAAATATCTATGAATTATATCATGTTTTAACTAAACATAGATGATATTTTCTATAGTGTACTCGACACACAACAATGAGTTTCTCTTAAATAGTATGTTCCACACAAGATTGAGTTATACCAAAAAAAATATATTATTATTAATATTTTTTTAATGGGTAGTTATAAAGTATCTATTTTATAAGAGTTAAGTAATTATTATGACAAAATTATGATAATAGGTGTTACACATGTTTATCTAATGATTAATTGGTAAGAAAATTAACTAAAAATGAAATTAAAAACCTATTGAATATACATAATGTATTTTTATGAAAAATTATTTGAATTTGAATAATTTTGTTTATGAATTAATTATATAAATATTTTTATATTATATTCATTTAAAATATAATCCATAAATTTTTTAAAAATCATCAAATAAGTTTAGTAAAAAAATTCATTAGAAGACATTCAATATTATGCATAAATGGTGTTTTCTTTTAAAAAAATTCATTCTCATATCCTTTTCATGTAGAAACAATTTTAAATATATTTCATATAAATTAATAGATTATATATGAAAAATTGATCTTATTTTTTTGGAATAGGAACTTCAAAATGTATACTGGTTTAATTTTAGGTAATTTTCTGATAAAATACTATTTCAATTAATTCTAAAAAATACTGCAATTTAATTCAAACGTCTTTTTTGGTCTAGTTTATTTTTATTGATATATTATAATTTCACATGGATTTATGTTATAAATAGTTTAATTTATTATCAATTAATCTGATGTAGTTCATCAGATGAAATTCCAAATTAAAACTAAATGAAAAAATTATGTTGCCATTTTAAAGTTCCGCTGAAAAAACACTAATTTTCTTGACCAGTCAATGAGATTACTGATAAGATTAATTTAACTACTTTTTGGAATTTAATTTTAAAAAATAAACATACATGGTTGTACTTAGTATAAAAAATGTTGTTAAATAAGCTCAAAATAATTAATGGTGAATAGAAAATGTAGTACTTTATATACCACATTAAAAATTTAAATGATGTAAATAAGGGTTAAATTGGTATTATAATATAAAGAATATATTATAAAAAATTTACAAATATTAATTTATTATTTATTATAGAACATTAATCTAATTGGATTGAAATTTTAATCATTATAAGCCATGCCCGTGTGGTTATGAAATTTATAACATTTAATTTAATATAAAGTAATATATGTATGCTCATAAAAAACAATTTTTATATGGTGTTATATATGTGATATGTAAGACTACAAATAGTAGATAGAAAGATAAAAATATTAAACACATCATGTTAATTTATTCAAAAAAATTATTAAATAAATAGTTAATGTTAAATATGAAAAAATGATGATGTAGTTGTTGATTTAATCAATAAGAAATCAAATAAATGACGTTAATAATAATTGAATAAAAATTATTTTTACAACTTTATCATTCACTAATTTTTTTAAAGACCGTGACTTTATAAAATATAATTAATGTTGTTTTTTCTATAGAATCGTGTTTTTTATGATGTCTTAAAAAGTTAAGTATGAATAGTGTCAACATTGTCATAATAAAAAACATAAAATAAAAAATATTTAATTAAATGAAATATATTTTCTTGAAATCCATGAATTATTCAAATAGATGAGGTATGACTAAAAAATTTCATTAATGACTCATTAATCTTATGTTTTTTATGATTTAGTAATTATTTATTCCATCAATGTGTAAATTACTTGAAAAATCAGAAAGAATTAATGTAGTCAAAAAAATATAAGGAATAAAACATATTCCCATATTTTATTAATTTAATTGGATTATGACTATAAGATCCAATATCTTCTGAATAAATCAAATTGGGACAATTTAGAAACGTAAATTACATTATATACCTTATATAATATTCAAAATTCTAGGATTTTCTCGCTTATCTCCCATAAAAAGGATCTCTGCTTCTCTATTCCTTACACATCAGTGTCAATTTTATTTCACCATTATATGACCAAAAGTCATACTATATTCCATACCCTTGTTATTGAGGCCTTAGATTAGGAATATTAAAATCTTTATAGATGTTATTATTTTCATCAAAGTTAATCAACTAATGAAGAGGAAGAACATGGTACATATGTGATAAATACTCAAGGTAAGGGACATTATCTGGATATCAATTCACTATGTAATTTCATTATAACATGTACTTTTATTCTTTTAAAATATGTATATACATCCAAAATTACATTATGCATCCATATATTATCTATTATAATGTTATTTAATATATTGGTAACCATATAAATTCATGTGGTTTGAGATTTAAATGTTCAAAGTGGTATTGTACAAAATGAAAACATAAATATTTAATTACAAATAATAATCCATCATGATATTTATTTACATATTGATTATATAGATATAAAATAATTACATAGGAAATTTTATTTCCATTTTTAGTTTCGGTCAATGGATTTTAGCACAAATATTTTTATACAAAGCATTTTAAATTCTTTACATAAAGAAAAAAAATAATGTTCATTAATGTATGGGATAAAAATGATTTCTCTATCACCATACCAACTATTTTATATTTGGATTCCTCTATAATACATTATGTTAATTAAAGGAAGAGGAAATCCATTATCTCATTTTATGGGTTTTTATTATTAAAAATGGGTTGGAAAAGGGATTTTCAATTTCAATATCATGAAATGATTTCATGTTCTTGAAAATTGAATTATATGACTAAAGTATTGATAATTTATACCTTTTTTGTGATTATTATATAATGCTACTTGGAGCATTGATGAATAGTTATGTGATAACCCATGTATGGTTGGTTATGTGATAAACAAAATAAGGTTCGTTACTTGATAGTCCAAAGATTGTTTCTTTTGTGATTATCCAAGGACGGGTGGGTACGTTTTAATCTCCAATGCATTGGATAACAAAGTTGACCACATGGATATTCTATGAGTAAGAGGGATATATTTGGAAGATGACAATATTGTAAGACCATTTCTGTTTTATTATGTCCCAATGTACCGTTATATGTTTCATGTTATTTCTATGGTTTATGGTAATATTTTTCTTACAAAAATGGTATGAAATGAACATATATTAAATTATGAGTATTTAAAACTTTTAAAATGTAAAAAGTATTACATTATGATTAACTATTCCTGGTTTTATTTTTTCACAAGTGTAATTGTTTCCCTTCTTTGTGTATCCCTTAATAATCATTTTGTGTGCATCCCATGTTTTAAAATGTTTTTCACAGGTATTTATATTTGTATGGATGAAGAGGATGTCCGGATGAAGGTATCAAATATATGTATTGAAAAATAAATCATGTTACATTTTAAAAGGGGCAATGTTTTTTAAAAAATTGATATTATTTGGAAGTGTCCACTTTTTTCATATGGTTTTGGTTATGTAATAGTTATTACCTATTTCTATAAAACTATGATAAAAATTGATATACAATTTGAATATCGAATTATTTACTCAAATAAATATTATATAATGTTCACAGACATGTCCCTATACTAATCGACATCATAATAAAGTGAAAATAATCCAATGTTCATCATGCCTGACATTAAAATACAAGGATTCCACTGATCACATGACATAGAACTACTAAATCATCCTCCTAGTCCCACAATGAAGAAAAGTATCATCATTGTGGTGTTCGTATTTAAAGATACATATCTTATGGTACTGGTCATCCACTAGGCCATATTTAAGAACATCGTGTGGCTTGATTCTGATCATCATTAGATATATAGTGAACACCATAACATTATCCATGGGGACATCCATATAATTCGCCCCCCTTCACACATGTCCTTACCACATGGAATTTAACTTCCCAACATCCATTAATATCTATTGAATTTTTTCCCATCATTATGAGATAAATAGTGACACCAAGATATTTCATCATTAGGCCTGATAGTAGTTGTTAATGAACAATTACAATAAACTTTATGAATTCATCCATAAAAGCTAATATAAGATGTGGAATCATGGTATCACTAATATGTATTCATATTGGGCTAGTTTTCCTTCCACATTTCACATATTCCTTTCGTAATTAATTTCATGATGGTCCAAACTATATAACCCTAAAATAATATATAATGGTCTAAAATGAATAAATGTAATCTTAGAGCCCATAGTCTAATAGTCACAACATTAAACTATATGATAACCCCTCCAAGATATATTTTGTGATGTGAAACCAATCTTCTTCTCATTTACATATGGCTTCTTTTATTTCTGCACCATGTATCCATGCATGTAAAATTTCCTTTTCCATGTTCCCAAGCCGATGACCATACACTAAGAGAATATATCCCTATCTGGAGAGTATTTCCACAACCTGTGATGGTCTTCTTTCACACTGTATTTATGGTCAATGATATATCACCAAAAAGAATTTTTCGTACCTAGGTCTGAATCCAACTCTCTAATATGTTTTGTACACACCAATATCATTCCGGGTTTGGGTTATTCATCTTCCAAAAAATCTAGTTGGACCACCTAATAGTGGTAGTCCCACATATCTTTGGCTCACCTCTCTTCCTAGTTGAGTTCCCTATCGGATTGGGTTGAGTCGTACATCACAATTATTAGTACAAAATCTTCAACCATAATCTAAGATATTCATGTGTTGTGTTGAGATATTCACTCAACTAGGGCACAATTTCCTACTTCTAGGATACATTTCAAACAATTAAAAAAATATATTTTTGTGTCATATTCATGACTCATTAGTCTCATTGACATTGAGTTTCTTCCATGTATAAATAATATATTTGGGACACCTCTAGGTTCATGATTTATGACCTTAATCTATGTAAAACATCCTAATCCAATGATAATAAATTATATTTTTACTCATCCTTAAATTATGACAATAGAATATCTGTTTACCATCCTTTTTTAATTATTTAAATCTATATGTGATTCCATGATCTCACATGAGAGTTTCACTCTTCCAATATTGGTTACCTTCCTCAATATTCGCATTTTCTAATTTCACTCGATCATTAGGTTGACACACT
The DNA here is from genome assembly GCA_963277665.1 of Viscum album. Lineage (NCBI taxonomy): Eukaryota > Viridiplantae > Streptophyta > Magnoliopsida > Santalales > Viscaceae > Viscum > Viscum album. The sequence continues at coordinate 1,601,665,210 of OY728136.1, forward strand.
TCCAAAAAAGGGTTTTGGTTTTTAAACAAACCAATGCACTCACCCCAATATGTATTATGTCATGGTTTCATTATTTTGAGCTTAGTAATCCATTCAAAGAATCCATCACCCATCCCACACTTTCTGTGCCCTTTTATTCAAATCCACATTCAATTCCACATCTTATGGGTCCACCTGAAAGAATGGTACTTAGCTGAGCCCACCTACCATCCATGGACAACACCACTGGAGGATTTAGATGAAATTTCACAATAGTTTCCATGATGTGAATTTAGATGGTGGTTTACCCCTAGGTGTTTGTCACTATTTCAATATGAAAAATGTGGGAACTATATTTTGAATACGGTCAGTAATTGTCCTTTATTTTTAGGAATCCCTCATTGTCTGAATTATAAGTAAAAGGATTCGCAGTTTCTAGTGAACTTTTCTTGGGAAAAATTCCAATTCCCCGGGTTTTACCTCATTTAGGACCTATTATACATTGGGAGAAGAAATTCACATATTCCAAGAGAATGTTTATCTTGCCACATCCATTCTCTATTGAAAAACTCTCGTGGTGAATGAAGTCCTATTCTAATACAAGCCCATAATCCACAACATGGAACTCTCGTATAGGTTAATGAACATATATTTTATCTTTTTTCCAACAATGATCTTGAATCATGTGTTATTAGTGATATATTTGTTTGTTTCTCAATGTAATTGAGATACAGTGGACCAATATTCATGAATTTCTCACCGTAATTTCCTCAAAACGCAGTCTGCCTCACCCTCCTTGTCCTTGTTAGAACCCATTAATAGGGGATGTAATTTCTACGCAATTGAATATTTTCCCAAATAATGCACAAAATTCTGTTAAACATGATGATGAATCATATCTTGTTTAGCAGTCATCAATTTGCATAATTGTAGAATCCATACATTGTTACAGTTTACTAGTGATGGAAATTTCATGTCATGCTACAATAATGGTATATGTAGATCATTTGTGGATGTCTAGTTCATGGAGATCCCTTCATGAATTCAATACATTTCGATGGACCCATCCTGAAAAATATTTTCATAATCTTGGATTTTCATTGTGGAAGAATTAATATTTGATGGAAACATTCATGTGTCTAATTGTAGTGTGGCCTATCACAGATCACACAATTGATTTTCATAATGTACATAGTTTTTTTAGACCCCCAATCCTAAAAATACTTCCTTTCATTACTTCATTCAATGGGGTATATGCTATCAGGTTGTGGCACAATGATCTAAATTTGTGGATCTTCGTAGATTCACATGGTACCCTTACATGAATCCCTTAGGAATCACATGTCACCCTATCTTGGGTACATGAAATCATAAGTCCCAAGTGGAGATTCATTTTTTGAAAGATTATTACCATTGAGAAGGAATAATACCCCATTAGGATCTTTAGGATTTATAGAGCATTAAACGATTATGAAGCACTCACTCTCTGAATCAAGACTTCGCACTAATGTTATGGAACCCTATTCCCCAAAGCCACCTTCATGAGTTCTTATGCATAATGAAACCCCATCCATAGTGATACTCAAACATCTAAAAATAACATTAGTGACCACCCTTTACAAAGATACTTATTTACTCATTGGTCCATTACATAGTGATTATGCCCCTGCACCCCAACTCTGAATAACTACCTTGTTGCAACCCCAATCCTCCATCCTAGTCCCTTAGATTCCATCATAGACCCTAATGAAGTAAGGAGAGTCACATGGTAATCCTTTATGGATACATCAAAATCATTTTCCATTACTCCCTTATGCGTCTACAACTCCCACCTATACAATACCATTGTTTGAGACACTCCTCCCATCAAATAGAATAAATTGAGTTGAACTATTCCTCTTTGTCCAATTCCTAGGTCATGAGATGATATTCTCATAATTTATTACCCCTAGTATTCTAAGACAATCCATTTCTCATGACACTCTGAAAACCACATCACCTAACTCATATCCATGGAAAAACAGAAAATCATCACGCATTCCTAATTCGCACATCAAAAATTTCTAGGAACCATCCTCTTTGTTTTCTTAACCATTTAATGATAATTTATATAGATCTAGTCTTCACTATGTGACTATATACTATATAATTATTAATTATTCCTTAATATGATTCCTCATGTGAAATATAATAGATTACTTATTCTTCAAGTGTATGATTCCTTATAATGAGATGAATATAAAATATTCTTTATGTGTCAACTCATTAGGTGTAATCCCAAATTATATTCTTGACTCACCAAAATCATTGGATGAACTCACAGTATGACATAAAGAATCTTGAATGATAGTTTCCATGAATAAGACCAATAAAACTATTTCAGCTACTTAACAGAATATGGGTAGCTTTTATGCATAAGTCCCATCAATATTACTACCACATCATAGTTATAGCTTAGTAGAATGCATGCATAATCCCCACCTTCCATGTTGATGCTCCTTAGAGACACTCTAGAAGATTATGTATGTATTATTTATTCATCCATTAATTAGTGAATATTTTTCATCATGATAGTCGGTTCTAGTGAGTCCTCTTGTTTCTCAAACCAAGAATGACTCACTTGGGCATAAAGTTTTGTAGTGACCAAGACAAAAATCCCCACCAAACTATGTGGACTTCTATTCCTATCTTCCAGACAAGATATGTAGGAATCCTACCAAAGGATCAATCTCTACACAACCCAGCAACTATCACTATCCATTTATATTATTTTCTATCCAACATGTTATTGTATCTCAGGATGATCATGCTACTAATTGAGGTCACACTGACTACCAGTCCCCATGGGGGATAAATATGTATAATCACTATCAATGATCCATTTCCAAGGGAAGACTACATAGGTATATTTAATTATTCCCCTTCCATAACTACATGAAAATTGATTCCTAATCAACAGGGATATGTTGGAAGTCTCCTTGTAGTTCAAGGAATGAACAGCCAATATTCCATCCATTTCAACCATCCCAATCACAAATCATAAACAATCATATTGATTATTACTATAGAATCCACATCCTGATGAGGCCATGTAATATTTTCTGGTCACTAGAAAATGTATGTCCCATCCACTCCATCACTTCTCCTAGAAACACCCAGGTAAATTACCATGTATAATTCCCAAATCACACATCAACCAATTAAGAGTGATCATATTATGAATGGAAACTATCCATGTGTAATACCCACTACAGAACCTCTCAAACTATGTGGGTTTTGATCCTTGTATTCTAAATAAGGTACACATGATGCCTCTTAGAGATTCAATCCCAACAAATGGTCAACATTTTTGTTCTCCTCATAGGGGTGCACCATCTTAGTCTTCCATTATTGTTGTTGTTATCAAAAAATTTACATACCTCCAAGCGATGCACTCCTTCATGGTGTGACGTCATACCAATATGGGAAATCCCACATAGGGTCTGTTCTAATTTGATGTTCATGTGCATCCATATTGTAAACCTTCCAAGTGTTCCCTCCATGGGTTGAATCTTCACTGGATCGACTCCACAGAGCATCCATATCCATCCCACCATGTCTCTACAAGATGTTTATATTATTCTATACCATATTTCAAACTTGGGATGATTGAATAAAAAAATGGAAGACATGATTATAAATTAATATTCATTGTGATTGATGTGGGATGCCTTAGGTCTCACGCTGTTGAGAAACCCTCATAAGACGATGAATATAGTATTCCAATGCAAAGGGTTCCCAGAAATGCTAAGACATTCCTACCATTACCATATAATCTATAAAAAGGTTGATACCTTGTCAATAACACATATAATGTTAAGACAAAAAATTCAGAATTAACTAATGTCCACAATGTGATGGCACCAGGAACTATTTTCAAAATCAAAACTCAAATCTATGATAGATACACATAATAAATGATAAATTCAAATGATGAATCCCTTAATGGAGGACCAGAACCCCGTCATCGCATTCTGATCATAGAGAACACAACATCCAGAAAGTGATTAAAACTGCCTACCTTTAGAAAGCAAGAAGGAAGGGTACAATGTGATAGTTGAGAAAAATAACACGTGATGTGAAACTCCCAAATTCATATTTTTTTTTATTAAATCCACCCTTATAATTAGTCATGTGAGTTAGCTACTGAAATAATAATGGATATTTTCATCGAGATGGTAGTTTTTATGTACACAATTCAATTATATAATAATCAATTATAATAGATGGTAAACATATAATCTTTTATAAAATGATATAGTAATATATATTTATACTAATGATAGTAATGTTATTATATTATGGCCATTAAGTTATATTTTTAGGTAGTATATAAATATTGACCATCTTGGATCTCACCCAACAACATCCCATTATATTTGGATATCCCACTTTTGATCTCTTCTTCATGGTTCATGCTCAGTATTCATGGATACCAAGCACCCAATGAAATGGATGATTATATTGGGGAAATTTTAGGTTATCTAATAGTTTATATATATATCATAGTATGTTTGGGATAATAAATAGATGAGGATCCCTTATATAAATTAATTTAGGGCCCACTTGTTAATATCCCTCACTATAAAATATTATAAACATAATTATGAATTCATGTTGAAAAAAAATTATATATTATCAATACTAAATTTTTTTATTGTTAAAATATACTCACCAATAATATTTATTAATATTGTTGAAATTTTATACCATTACAAATAAGAATAACCCCCTAAATTACCCCTTTTTTGGATAAAAACTATGACCTATGAAAATATTTATTATGAAAAAATATTTAATAACATGATTAAAATTTAATATACATTATCTCAAATATGGAAACCATTTTTCCAAATTAAATCTATTATATTCGTAATAAATATATTTAAAATATAATAAATAACTAAAGAAAACATTGTTCACAATAATGAAATTTTTAATCATAAAACTATTTATTCCTAAATAATGAAAAATGATTATTTTCATGAATTTAATTTGATATTTATTTATCATAATGTAAATATTTTTTTATAAATAAACAAAATTAAAAATTTATTTTTATAATATCTTATACAAATAGAAATAAGAAAATAGTTATTTTTTGATTACAAATTTACATAGATTTTAAAAATACGAAAAAAAGATTTCAATGTCCAATATTATATATATATCATAATTAGAATAATTCATAAAAAGAAATTTTTTATGGAACATAATTTTTTTTCAAATTTAGAAGCATTATTAAATTAGGATAATTTTTATTAGTGACCATATTTTGATAATTTGTTTTTTATCAATTTAACAAAAAATTATCCTTTTCTTATAAAGATAAAAATTTTATATAATCTAATTTTCAAATTGTAAATTCAAAAATTATATTCATTATAATGTTTTATAATTAAGAAATTTAAAAATTTGTCATTTTAATGAAAAAAATATAATGTTAACAGTATATTATAGAAAAATGACCACACTTATATTCAAGTTTCATACATAATTATTTTAATTAATTGAGTGTTATAATATTTGACCACAATATGAAATATTATATATTATAATTATTATCTTTATAAAATTTCCCTAAATATTACCCCTTTTAATCATTTAATTACAATTATAATAACATATTATTATAATATGTACTTAATAATTGTTTCTTGTAATATGTTTCATCAAATAGTATTATTGTATTTTATGTAACATTAATTTTCAAATGTAGTGTTATATAATAGAAATTAAATTATTAAATTAGAGGTTGTTATAATAAATTCTCTTCCTTGAATCTTAACATTAGATCTCTTGAAAAAATATTAGCATCATAATTTATAATGATACCCCAGTTCTAGTTGAAATGAGATTAATATTACCCACCAAAATAGATCATCCCATAATAACCTCAACATTAAAAAATTCTCATCCTATAGATTTCTCAAACCCGAGTGATAAAAATAAATCAATGAAAATTCCCATAATATGAATTCATTATCATAATACATGACCAAAATATTCTTGGGAAATACTACATTGGTAAAAAAAATATAACTATAAGATCCGATGTATAATCTCCCAACCACATATATTTACCTATATTGACTATAGATTTTCATAAATATTTTAATTTAATACCATATGAACCATAAATTACCTATAATAATTACATTTCAATGATGAAAGATTACAATAAATATTTACCATATAAATTAATACTATATTTTCTTCTATGAACCTATAGGTCACTGATATTGATACTATTGACTCTTCTCAATTTCACCACGCCACTCCCATATGATTACCATTTTTTTGAATGAATCATTGAGAAATTTGAAAACCATTCATAGATGTGAAACATCATCCCTGGCAAAATTGGATGACTAAACCATAAGAAAATATGATTGCAAAAATTCCCATTAGAAGGAACATCACACGAATTACAATCAATGGTTCCAACACAACAACATATATTCACTATACATAACCAAATATAATAAATTCCAAAATAAAAATATTATATAGAAATATACTTCCACTAACTATAAATCCTACTATAAATTTTACATCATATATCCCATGATAATCCAATATAACAACAGGCATAAACACTATCAATAAAATCATGATCATATCAGCCTACCAATTTTTTCTATCTCAATCAAATATATCATCATCCCCGAACTAAGGATATACCACATCAACCATACACAATCCATATAATGCAATAAAATATCCATATATTGGACATTAATTGTAATAATCATAATGAAAAACTTCCTAAAACCCATATTGTAGCCTATGGCAAAACAACAATTTCATTTAACATCCTAAAATGTGGAACTCTCATCTATAATAATTCAATAAATTTATAATCTACTGTCATAATATATAACCTATAATTAATAATGATTAATTTAATAACCTCCAAGAGATACCAGATAAAATACCCCTATATCTAATTTAATAGAATGATGAAAATATGTTTTCTTTGTCAATGAACTTATTTTATTAGTGATAGATTATACAATTATACATCATTTAAGATCACGATTATTAATAAATAGTATTCAAAATCATATCTGAAGAACACTAACCACATATAATTACACATGAATACAACCATGACTATGTATGGTCAAAGTTTCAAAACACAAAACTAAATCACTTAAATTTTTCCCATATATCTATTATATGCAACCTAACAATAACAAAACTAAACATAAATTATTATTCCCAAAGAATTGTTGACCACAAATTATACATGTGGTTATTTGGATAACAATATAATTTCAATTACAAGTCAACATAAAATACAAAATATAAATATATCAAAAAAATTAATGATATTCCCACACAGATTAAGAGATATAATATAATTTTTTGTGATCCCCTAAGATACTCAGATTCATGTGAGACCACTACACCTTATGTAGACCTGATAGTACTCTATTGGATGCATATATTCTGTGAGTCACTATACAATGATAGTAGGGATACTATATTAATATTTTATATATGATATAACATTTCATGAATAAAATAACACAATGTTGATTGCAAATTGAAAATATAAAAATCATAATTTTTATGATAAATGTAATACATTCAAAAAATTGATATTCTAATAATTATCTATCATTTTTTTTAATTTTCATATATTTGATAAAAAATAATTAACATTTTAGATCATGTGAATAATACACCCTGGAGCCACATGGTTTGATGTCAACATCACAAAAAACTAGTCAATTAAATATTCAATAACTGAAATTCAAAAACTCCAAACATAAGAACCACTTCCCTAAAAAAATTAAACTCTTGATAAACAATATTAATTAAAAATCCCCTAATAATATTTATTATTAACCCCACTGAGCAAACATAAAACAAAACCATCAATAGATATAGTACGTTATATTTCATGTATGTCATTAAATTATAACTACCTATCATCAATATTAATCTCTTGATGCATGGTGTATTATCTATCACCCACTATATAATCCTACTTACATTTGGAGGTGTTGATTTTGTATGATATAGACATTGGATTATTACACGAAATACTCATTGATCCACCCATTTTTACAGTTCACAAAATAAGAAAACATATATCACGATTATCTGAAATACCACCTCACAAAACATCATATCATGTATCCCCAATTAGTTTTTCATAATATGACAAACCTATTATCCCTAATTAACTACACTACTATATGACATCAAAATTCCCAATGTTACTTGATATTGAAACACCATATCATATTATTGTTATTATTCATTGTTTTACCAAAATCCATTTTATTATATCTATTGTACCAATAACCTAGTCATCAAAATATGATTCCTATAATTTAATAATTAAAAAAACAATTTCTACACATTATGTGTCCTTTAACAGAATATTTGTGAGTGTAATTATGATCAGAAAATTACCAGAATGATTATGATCATAAATCATGTCATTGTAGATGAATGATGTTTAACCAACATACAATATTGATGGACCACATCACCACGTCATGTAAAAGTGGTACATAAATTGATCACATTTACTAGTTAAGGAACCTCCCACCACAAATGATAATGTATTCCTTAATATATAATTAATTATTGGTCAGCCATATTATAAACCATTAATATTTCTATATTAATGGAATATAATCATTATGTACATACACATATCGAAAATAGTGGAGATCAAATTAGACATCAACCTTTATTTTTTAAAAATTAAGACTCATCCAACTTGAAATAATTCAATTCAATTATTTTCTCCCTTTTAGTGAAAAATATGATCATTGAAGCTATATGATAATTATATGAATTAAAACAATAAATAATAATATTATCTCAATAATTTAGAAATTGAATACCTATTGAAGAATTTTTATTTCATTTTCATGCTTATCCCATATGCATACCATGATCTGAACATCATTATAATAGCTTGGGAAATTTATTCACATACACTAAGATCCCATGGTAATAGAAATTACAATTTCACTAACATAGACAACTAATTTGGGACATGTTTCAACTAAAATAATCAGTATATCTATGAAACTATATCTTTAGTGACCATATAGATCATCAGACAATTTCCCAATACCACTGTATTGTCACTACACAAATCATATATATCTGGATAAAGAAACAAATGACCATATGTGGACCTCCCCAAATTAATGATTATTCCCACAAGTGGTTTTGTAGAGTGACACGTGTAATAAACCAAGAACCACTAGTAAAGCTTCAAAACCACTATTTGGGATTTGTAATAGTGAAATAAACCTTAAATACATAGAGTCAACCTATATTTATTTGGATTCCACCACCAATGAAAAGTAATTGCATCTAAAATTTTCAATGATTTGTCACATTCTCTTTATTATATCCCCAATCATGATTTTTTCAAGCTTATAAAGATTCTCATTTTGGGTGTGAGAAGAAACCTAGTAGGCCACTGCCAATGAATCATTAATATATATATATGTATATATATGATGTGTCTTCTATTAAAATATGAAAATGATAAATAAAAAAATTCATAAAATAATATGTTCTAATTCACTAAATAAGACATCATGAACCATTGTAGTGCCAACATATGATTATTATTGGATGTGAAATATTTTATAATGTTATTAAAAATGGATCATGCATATGTCTAATAAATAATTCCTCGATTATTAAAATGGATATTAAATATCATGTCTGAAAAAAATGATATCATACTCTATCAATGATATGGTTCATGTCCCAAGGCCATCATACCCTTCTCTACCTTAGTTTAGGGAACAATGATTTTATATCTTGACATTAACAATGGTCATGACTTCAATCTATTGCATCCTTTCATAATATCGTGGTGTATCATTTTCATGATCAAAATTCATGAATGCATCCACTTTATGATCTTACCAAGGCATAATGGTCCATATATTATATTATATAAGAATATAACAATCTAAAGATAAAAAAACTCAGGTCATGAGGTAGAATGATTATGTAGAAGCATAGTATATCATAATTATCATTTGTATCAATACATAAATTCATTCTACTAATATCCATTATGGGACTCAAGTGTTGCTCATGTAAATATAAAATATCTACATAAACAAAGAATTATTGGATATAAAAATAAGCACTTGTGATAACATCATTGAAAAAACGTTATAAAATGTTTAAAAATGGTCAGTAAATGTATATATATGTGGTGTAAAAATGTTTTTGTCCTTTAATTATTAGTTATATATATCCAAAATATACCATATAAATAACTACATCAATAACAATTCTAACATTATTCATAACTAATTCATATTCATCAAAAAGGTATTCTAGAACTATATTCAATAAGGATACAAAGATATATGAATACAATCCATTACAAATAGAAAAATGCATGAATTGAAGAACTCTAAAGTCAATTGTAGTTATATATTTGGTACATTTATGTTTTATCAAATTATATTGATCAGATGTTGACCAAGATAAAGTCAACAAAATCAACCTATACTATGAGTTTTAAATATTATTGAATTTTAATATAAAAACAAAGCTATGTATATTCATCTAAATTAGCATCCCTCATGATACTATACAAATATGAACACCCAATGATGGAATGTATCTCCATTGATTATTTTACTACAATGGAAGAAAGTCCAAATCCCATATATGAAATATTATTAATTGAATAAAATAGAATAATGTTGAAGGGAGAGGGATATCAATATAGAAATTGAGTCAAAATCGTCTTCATAAATTCCATCAATTTATTACATATTGTAATTACATAATCAAGGAAAATAAATAGAATTAGATGATTCAACAATTAAAAATCATGAATCAACTGCACCTATTTTATGGTGACACCCACAATTACCATGGTGTCCTCAATCACACATTCCACAGATAACCTATAATTTTTAGACTACCTATTGCAGATAAAAAATATATCTATTAGGAATCACCATGAGATGGTGTATCCAGTATATCCACATTAATTTAGAGGATTGGTATTGTTGTATGCATAATACCATTCAATGAAATAGATTTATATATCCATCTATTGTCATATGGTATGGTTACATGCACAAAATGGTAGACACCACAATAGATTTCTACCTATAGTGCACCTAAGAACAAACAAAACCTGATTTATAAAACCATGAAATATCCAATACATCCCCAAGAAAATTAACTAAAAAAAGATAAAAAATTACATTCCATAAATGATCAGTATTTTATAAATCACAACGTCTATGGACATCTAATTTGGGATATATGTCTCTAGAGTTTAGAACAAATTACCCTAGATAAAACACCCAAACATTTGACAATCACTCTTGAATCACCTATTATACCTCAATTTGATAAAATATAACTAAAAAATGTTGTTTTATATTCTTCATTTGGTATTTATAACTTATTTCTATAATGTTCATCTACTTCTCCACAAATAATGAAAACGGTTTGAACTCAACCTCATCATATGTGATAAAATTTGTAGGATTGGGAACATACAATAAACATAGAGATTATCAGAACACATTATGAGTATTTTAATGTAACATGTGAAAATTAAATAAATATTTCAATTTAATTCTTTTCTTGATTATCTCAAAAAGATTCTAAAATTCCCAGTTACATCATCAAATAACACTCTAAATGTATATGTTTCATCCTATGTGATAATAGCAAAAAAAACTAATTTCCAATAATGAACACCAATGGTCATATCCTCTAATAATAATATAATATTTTTATATATGGAATATTAACCTTGACTTCATGATCAAATAAAAAATCATGAATTCAGCCTTCATGATGCATATCCCAATGGGACCATGTAAATCCATGTGATTTTGAGAATTATTATTTTTCTAATTAATTTAAAATGTAAATAACATTCATTTTAAATGATAGTATAAATAGTAATTCATATTTATTTATATATGTAGTCATTATTCCAAAATTTCGTTTCAAATACAATTCAAACTTGGCTTGTGCTACATGCAATACTGACACGACCTGCCTTATCTGTAATGCTCACTTGGCGTACGATGCATGCAACACTATGATACATTAAAACATCTATTTTATTGTATTAAATTTTTAATAAGATAATTATAATATATATGACAAACATAATTAAAAATAATTTTAATATTTTTTTTATAAATTAATCATATTGATATTGAAATATAATATTGATAGTAAAGGCCTTTTTTATTAAAAATAATTTATTGTTGAATAAATGACTTTTAATAATAAAAGATATTTTAGACACATTTATAAATATAAATGAATAAAATAAAATTAATATTTTAATACATACCATAGAAATTTTACTGGGGAGAATTTTGAGAATTTTTCTAAGAAACATCATTTTTTGAAGAATAGAGAAAAATTATTCATTTTAGTTAAAAACTGTGTTTTTTATAATTATTTTTTAATGATAAATGATATTATAAATATATTTTATTGTAATATTATAATAATATTAAATTTTTTAATACAATTTAATTCATTAGAATAAATATCACCTTGTAACTGAATGAAAAATATTAACAATCATTGGACCATTTTCATACATTAAAACATCATTATTTCGACCCGACTGCGGGATGAGCACTAGTCTTAATTTTAAAGAATCTGTGATTGTATTTTTAAAAATCTTCCATAAACCATTGTATTCAGTCTAATTTTTAGTTTCTAATAATACCACATTAATTTTTTACCAAATTATTAGTAAAAGTAATAAAAAAATATGAGTGGTTAGGAAACAATTTATCTTACCACGGGACTAAACTGCTGAATTAAGGGTCCAAAAGACCTAGAAAAATGAAAAAAAAAACCCAATAGAAGTACATATTTAATCCATAAAACTTCCATTAATTAGTTTTCTAGGGGTTTATAGGATTTTTTAATTTAATAACAATTTAACACCAAATTGTTTTCTACAAATTCTTTGTGAGTTATATTCCTTCCAAATAAAAGCCCAGCTCCTCTAACAACTAAAAAACCACTAAATACTTTTCAATTCAAACAAAAACTACCCATGTATCCTCCTAAAAATCCTACCTTATACAATGAATCTAAAATATTGTCAAAACACTTCTCTCATAAAACTGTTAGAATAAACAAAAATGAGTCACCTGATTTAGAGGTAACATCTTATTTCACGATCATTTCATTTATTTTCGGTATCCACCCCCTCCACTATCTTTATTTTTTTGTTGATAAAGATAAATTATATTAAATATACTAGGATGATATTATTAAATATTTATGAACTTAACATTCTCACGCCTTATTCTAATTGATGTTGAACATATAGTTTCTATGTACGGTGAACTATTGTTTCATGAAATGATGATTGTTCAGTTCTCCGTTACCACCAATCATAGTTGACATAACTATGGAAAATATATTTATATATATAATATTTAAAATTTAATATGTATTTATTCAAATTTATTCCATTTACTACAGACATACCATTAATTTTAATTTTTTGTTAATTCGATAATGTTGTTTGAGGAAGTGCAGATTATCTCCCCTTAAAGGGTTGTGATTCATTCACACACTGCATGAAAATGTATAAAAGATGGGTTTAATGACCTTATATGATATATATGATATATTAATTCTAATTGAATAATTATATATACATATATATTCATACATACATATATATATCATTTATATACGTTCTTTCAAAACGACAGTAAAGACGGAAATAACATTATTGTGTATGTACGACTTACACTCTTAATGAAAAGTGCATTCCATTTCAAAATCATATATTATATATATTATTGTAAAAAAAATACTGTATATAACTGATATTTATATCATTTTTTACATTCAGGAATCATGATATATGTATAAGGACCAAAGATGTGACAAATTAATACACATGCGATGATCAATATAAAATTTAACTAAAGTGAATCATTAACATAGGATCCACTAAAAGATGGTAATATAAGGTATTTATGAAAAAATATGGTATTATGTATTATAATATTATTATGTTAAATATGTTTTATAAACTTATATTTATTATATAGGAAGCTTGTACGAGTACAATGAAAATCGAGACACAAGGTACGTGAATTTTTATCTCACTTTTTGGGGTTTATATACTTCTCATGATTGTATTGTATGTATATTAAAATTAAATTTATGGTTATTCACAAGTCCATGTTATGGTCCTTATTGATGGGGTTTAACATTCAAATGCTACCAAATCGGTAAAATGATTTTGTCTCAATTTCATTTCATTGAGACTAATCTATTTAATGCCAATACGCACTTTTTTGATGTGCTTATACTTCCATTTTACCTGAAATATCAATAATATAAAAATTTCCATGATATTATATGACCCATATAATTTTCATTCCTTACATGGGTATCATGATCCAATGATACCAATTTATAATTTTTTATTGGGAAAATATCATAGCCTTTCTAGATTTTTTCTGTTTCTACTTCCTTTAATGAATTTTTATGATCCATATTTCAATAATATTCATTTTTAATTTGAACCTCTTTTATTTAATTATATACTCATGTGTTGGTAACATTTTAAACTCTTCAGTACATATACATTTAAAAAATTGTTTTCTAGAAAACCCGACTTTACCCACTCTTTAGTCGGATATCTATGTTTTCCTTAAAAAGGATTCCATGAATATTATACCACTCCCATATAATATATAAAATTAAATTTAACCCTTTTAGCCATTTACTAATATCATCATGGGACTATTCATGTCACTTTTTGAACAAGAAACATTTATATCCTTTTTACCATGCAAATGGAATTTTCTTTTATCTTCTTACGATATGTATAGATTAAAGCTTCGTCATTTATTATATGCTCTCATTGATTATTAAAATGGTTATTCTTTATGAAAATGTTTTTTAAAATAAATTTTCAATGAATTGAGTTTTCAAAATGGTTTCAAAATTGCATTATATGTTTTCTTGAAAAATTGTTATAAAATTTTTCATGTCTTATTTAGAAGTTTTCAAAGTGCATTCAATCGAATGGATTTCAATTAATTTTTTTTGCATTTTTAATATGTTTTCATGAAAACCACTTTTCAAAATTTAATTATAATCATTCAGAATATTTTCAAAAAAAATTGTTTTGAAGAAAATATAAATAATTTTTTATATGTTTTAATGTGTTTTCAAAGTGAATTTTTAATAAAATAATTTGATTTATATTTCAACAGTTTTCAACAAAAAGGGTTTTCAATGTGATTTCATGTCTTATTTATAAGTTTCCAAGGTAGTTTCTTGGATAATGATATTCAATGGTTTTATGCACTAAAATTTATTTTTCAATTATGAAATTTCATTTTCATCAAGAATTGTTTTATTGTATATTGCAAATTTATTTTATATATAATATGACATATACTAATGCTACTCATGACTTTATAGGAAATGATCCAAAGGTTCCACTCATATCCATTCTATTAATAATTTATTATTAATACCATGGCCTTTCTGAAACCCATTTTTCCTTCATGGGTAATATGTTTATGAATCATGTTTCCCTTAAACTTGTTTTATTTTTCTGAAACCCGCTTATTTTCATAGGTAATGTTTATAATGAAATGATTATGAAACATTTATCTTTCCCAAGGTTGTGATACATTTTTATGTTTATGATACCCTTTCATTTCGTGGGTAAGTAAATGATTATTTATGTTCTTGAGGCACATGTATGTATGATTTACTTATGTAATGGATTGGACATATATATCCCTCCAATGCAATTGGAATGGATTTATATTTTATGAGACAACATTGTTCTTGAATGAGGGTTACTTGTTTCAGAAACACCACATTAGAATGATGGTTACGCAGTTTGGTAATACATGGCTGGAAAGAAGGTTACTTGGTTTAGTAATACTGGACCAGAATGAGGGTGACTTATTTGAGTAATACAGGGCTGCAATGAGGGTTACTCTATTTAGTAAAATAGTGCTGGAATGAGGGTTTCATTGTTCAATAATACATGTCTAGAATGAGGGTCACCCAGTTCAGTAACACAGTGCCAGAATAGGGGTTACCCATTCTATTAAAGGACTTTTTAAAGTGAGATGGTTAGGGAAATGATGCCTTGGATACTATTGAAATCAGTTTATTCCTCTATGCTATAATAATTCAGTGTCAGACTCCTATTTATTTATTTTATTCTTAATTTCCTTTACATAATTTTGATTAATGTCATGTGAACTTCCATTATTTATTCCATTATTCATGTATATGATACTTGATATAAAATGTATGATCTTTTATTTTCATGATCATGTTCAGATACCCTTATGCTCCTGTTTATGCTTACTTGCCTTCATTTTTAACCCTTACTATAAATTTTATCTCACCCATTTTATATATCCCTAACCCTAGGTTTTGATGATACATACAATTGTCGATATTTCTATAAAGGGTTATTGTTAAGAAGATACTAGTGGGAGATAATATAGCTCACATATATACCAGTGTTTATGTTTCCATCCTTCCAATGTAACTATACCTACAAGGGTATTTGGGAGTTTTTTGTATAATGTTTTAGTATTCTTTGAATTTTTTTAATGATTAAGTTTAGTAATGAGAGGATCACCATAGTTGGTATTAGAGAAAAGGTATAGTTATCCTATGGAATCTATGATTAGAAATCCATAGCTATCATCCCAAGGCATATTTCTAATTATATTATTAAGGATGCCTCTAAGGATAAGTATATGGTTGAGTTAATGTTTAGGAAAATGTACTTGATTGTTGGTAATTGATAGAAAGGGTGGATTCCAAGAAATATATCCCTTTCTGGATACTAAAATTGGATGTTTCTCTTACACAAATTTAATTACAGTTAAAAACACTGATAGGATGTTCTAGGCTTGACTTGTGGTAATCTAGAACATGCCAACATTTTTTTCTTCACAACCAATGTGACACTCTCGGGGGATATTCCTTGGGAATTCAACAACTCTTCACAAACCATCATGAAGTGTTTAGATACATGTTAGTTTTGAATAACCATGCATAAAACCAAATATTCATTTATTAGTTATATTTTCATGATTAAGAAATTCTATATGAAATTAATTAAATGATTATGAGGATTTTTCAAGATAGGTAATTATCCTAGTATGCTTCTAGTTTTATTCATTTGCTGGAACCAAAAAGAACATGATTAAAGTTGAATGTAATTGATGATTTTATAATAAGTATTCAGTGGTATTATCACTTGAGTTTAGGATGTTGTGATCATTCCTAATTGGTATTGAAGGAACATTATTATCAATGTTTAACTTAACTAAACCACAGGATCACTATGGAAGAGATGTAAAGTGTTCTTCAAGAATTCTGTTAATAGCGACCTTGGAGGAAGGATGATTTGGATTTCATTGTGTCTGGAATGTGAAAATAATCACCTAAGATAATGTCTTATACGAATATGATAATGTTTTTATAGTATAATATTAAGGCAGAAAGAAATTTACTGCATTTGAAAAATGAAGAGTTTAGTTACTGAAATAAATGAGAATTTTGGCCTCCATATATCATCATCAAAGGTTATGTGTTTTAAATGTGCAGGAAATGTTGATTAGGCAACCCAATATCCCATGAATAATGTTCTTAATGTGAATAAACAAAGTGGTTTGAATAATGGTTACATTTAGATGATGATCAGACTATAGTTGAAATGTGAAAAAAATAATGTTTTATTATTAAGGGATTATGTATAAGGATGTCAAAATATTATTGTATTTTAATTGAAATTTTATGAATTATGAAGTAAAAAACTATTTTTCTATTTATGTTTTTCTTCAGTATTTAAATGTTTATGTTGGGATGGTGAAGTCAGTTCATGAAAAGTTAATATATTGACTGAGGGAAGGTAACCTTAAAGATACAATTTTTGATAAAATAATTATATATTGATAAAGATTCATGGGATATGGATTAATAAATTTTAAAGTACTGATTACCTTGGAACTAAATAATGTCTTGATTATGGGTGTTTTATGCTACCACTAATTAAGTTTACATCGTTTTTAGATTTATGGTGTAAATATAAAATACATTGGAATGATGAAGCATATATGTTTCCGAAAATGATTTATGGTAATTCAGGTTGTTAACATGTATCAAGAGAATATATGATGAGGGTATTCAAAAAATTTTAAAGTGAAAACGATGAGATATATTGTGATATAGAGGGGAATAAATGTTAAGATATTTTTTTTACTCTATTTCTACTGTTTTGGATTTTTTTACCATTGAGAATGGTTATAAAGTTATCCATTCATAAAATGTTTATGTTTTCTATTAGAGGATGTATTTTTGCACGGATTTTGTGTTGAAAACCTTAGATAAATGGATAATAAGTGATTATTTTTATTTTAGGTATGTCCATCTTATATATAGGTGAGGATTAAAAAAAGTACATTATGTATATCGAGTGACAAAAAAACAAGTCTTGCAATGTCATGGGTCATGAACCCATAACTAAAAGGCTATGAGGGTTTCATAACATCCACTGGCCTATGTGATGTCCTAGTTAAATTGTTTTTTTAATGAATATATATTTTTGATTAACTATTAGTGTTATTTTCTATTTTTTTAGATTAATTCATGTTGATTTTAAAAGACAAATAGTTATAACTTTTATACTTCTAAGGGTCTTATGATCCATTCCAAGTGTATTCTAGTGATTTTTTAATCAGAGTTAATTTCTAAAAACATATTCCATGAAATAATAGATGTATTAGAAACTGTTCAAAGCATAACTGAATAATTAATTTTTCTTAAAAAAATTATATATAATTACTCAAGATTCATAAAGTTATACAATAAAACTATTATACTAATACGTTAATATTTTTTTAGTTGGTGTACTTTTAAATCATCATAGATTTATGACATTGAGTCTCTCAAAATTTTGTAGAAAATTAAATTGTTTTGTTTTGATGAATCAATCATACCCTTTTAATATTTATTATTTTCATCTATTTCAAATAATTACTCCCAACTTATGTTCTCCTAAGTGTAAAATGAGTTATATGATACATTGGGTAGATGTTATGTATCCAAATTTCCATTTTATGTGATATTTTAGTATCCATTTTTATAATGTGGTTTATATGAACATATCTTGAAAATATTAAACCTATGAAAAACCAGAAGTATTTCGAGGGTTAAATTCATTTTAAGGTGGTACAATGTAACATACTGATATTTTGATAATTATTTTTTCAAAAATTAATTTATCTATTCAATATTTTTCATTTCACATGACACTGGAAATTGTTCATATATATATATAAACAATGTGTCAAAAATTACATTCACAAGAAATACCCACATGGATTGTGCTATACACAATACCACCTTTGCTTGTACTCTATGAAACACCGACATGGCGTACGATGCACCCAACACTTAGTTTCAATGAAAACTATCATTTATTGTTTATATTATTTAAATAATATAATTATAAAATATCAATTATTCTTAATAATAAATTATTTTCAAATATTAATTTTTTATATAAATAAATAATTTTGATAATGAAAGATAATATTTTTGGTGATGTCCTTTAATGTAAAAAATATTGTTTTCATGAATGATTCTATTTTAATAATAAAATTTCTTTTAGAAACATTTAAAAATTGGAATGGATAAAATATAATTCATTTGTGAATTTATAACATCATTATTGTCCTAGGATTAATTTTTGGGATTTTTAAAAGGACTATTATATTTTGATGAATAGTGAAAATCCTACTTTTAGTTAAAATATGTCTTTTTGTCTATATAATTATTAATAATAAATTATATTATAAATATTTTTCAAGGTCACTTTAGATTAATATTACTTATATGAATACAATTTAATTCATTAGAATAAATTTTACATTGAAAATGAATATAAAATGATATCAAACTTTCTATCTTTTTCCTACTTTGAAACCCCATTATTTCATCTGATAAACGAGATGAGCACTAATAATAATTTTTCCACTTATGTGATTGGAATTTCAAAATACAACATAACAAATTATATTCATTTTATGATTTAGATTCTAGAAACACATTGTTAATTTTTGGTGATAATGATTAGTAAAATTGTTTATAATTAATCACAATTATTTATGCCCAATTAGGCTTAATTAGGGATTAAACCATAAAATTAATGGCTCAAATAACCTATAAACATATCCATCACCCATTTTATATCCATTTTTATCACATACAACTTCCATTAGTTTGTTTTTTTTTAGTTTTTAAGACATTTTTTAGGTAGTAACATGTTCACATATAATTGTTTCTAAAAATTCCTTGTGAGTCCTTTTTCGTTCAGTATAAATGGACACTGCCTCTACCCATTCCTCACACCAATAAATATTTTAATTTTCTTCCATGACCTTCCCAAGTATCCTACCAAAATTAATCACTTTTACTTTTAGTCCACCCATTGGGATGAAATCCTCTGAAGGAAACCTTTTGTAACAAATCAAAAGGAGCTACCCAATATAGTGGTGAAATATTCTTCCATGAACCATAACATTATTTTCCTTCTCCACCTATCCACTATCTTTCTTCCCAAATTTCATGAAAAATAGAATAAAACTTATAATAGGATTCTTTCAATATAATATTATTACCTACAATTACACACACCCACATTTAATGGATGTTGATCATTCTATTTTTTGTGTACAACGAACAACTGCCTCATGAAATGAAGAATGTTAATTTTCCTTTTCTACTAATCATGTTAGAAATTTTTATTGAAACACTTTTTATATATGTAATAAATTATATTTAATAAATATTTAAGCTGTATTATTATGTTTTCGACACAAATATTTTTACATTCTATTTGTTGTTATTACGATAATCTAGTTTGATGAAGTGTGGACTACTTCCCCCTCAATGTGATATGATTAGTTCACACACCAAATGAAATGTATAAAGTAACCATTTAATTAGCATATATGATATATATGATTTCGAAGTTATATAGTAATCATTATATATATATATATATATATTACTTAAATACTTTCATTCAATACACAATAAAGATAGAATCAAATATCAGTCACCCATATGGTTCACTGCCTCCTTGAACTATGTATTCAAATACATACTACTATATTATAGAGATTATTCTAATAAAAATTTACTATATACCTGATATTTATATCATCCATTACATTTCTAAATAATTATCTAAGTATAATGATCAAATTTATAAAAATAATAAGACACATGGGTAGAATAAAGTGAATTTTACCCAAAGTGAAACATTAACATATGATTGATAACAAGTGGTTAATATAAGATAGTAATCAAGTCACATGTAGTATAATGTATTATAATATGCTACTATAAAATATTTATTATAAATTTATATGTATTTTACATTAATCTCGTACAAGTGTGGAGAGATTCAGGACACAATGTAAGGGGATTTTCATCTCACTTTTTATTTTTATGAGATACATGCTACGTTCACCACTCTTTGACTTTTGAGATTGTTTATGATTATTCTTAATTTGATTAAATATTATCATATATATCTAAAGAATATTTATGAGTATCATTATCCTCTATTATTTCCTTATGTACTCATGTGTTGGTAATATTTTGTACTCATTGGTACATAAGATAGTTAAGAAAGTATTTTTTCGAAAAACCTGAAATTACCATCTCTTTTGTCGAAAATATATGTTTTCAAAAAAGAAATTCACAGAATCTTTTACCAATCCCATTTAATATATAAAATATTTTTCTACCCATTTCACCTCTTAAAATCAATTCACGGGAATTTTCAAGTTTCATTCCCAATAATGAACGTTTCTATCCTTTTTACCATGAAAATTGAATTTTGTTTCAAACTAATACATAATGTATGGATTTACACACTGTAATTTCTTCAATCCACCCATTACATTATTAAAAATGATAATATTTAAGATTTTTTTAAATGAAATTTTAACGTAAAAATGTTTTACAAATGATTCAATCATATTATATATGTTTTCCTGGAATAAAATTTTCAAAAAAAATCAAGTATTATTTACATGTTTTCAAAATGCTATCAATAAAGTGGGTTTCAATATGTTTTCAACAATTTGTTATATTTTCATGAAAAAAAATTCAAAGTTTTTTCAATATATCATTAAAACATTTAAATGTATTATTAAATAAATTGTAATGAAACCATTTTCTGGATTTCTTTAAATGAATTCATGTGTTTTGAAAGAATATTGTTTTTTAAAATGTTATGAAGATTATTTGGAAAACAATAAATGAAAAAAGTTTTTTAAATGATTCTATGTCGTTGTTATATTTTTTCAATTTAGTTTATATGAAAATTATTTTCAAATGGTTTAATGTCTTAAAAATAAATTTTTCAACAAAATGGTATATTTTCCTAAAGAAATATGTTTAGAGTATTTATCAAAATTATATTACATTTAAGATGAAATCTATTGATGTAACTCATTCAATTACAGGAAATGATATAATGATTCCATTAAAACCGGTTCTATGATTGAGTTATGATTAATTCTATGGTCTTTAAGAAACCCATTTATCCATCATGGTTATTATGTTTCTAGAACCTATTTTTCTTCCACGGTTTATATTCTTTTGAATATCAATTCATTTCATATGTAATGATTAATATTAAATGATTATTAATGTCATATCTTTCGGTTAGTTATGATATTTTTACATGATTATGATACCCATTTAAATTTTTTGGGTAATTATATGATTATTTATAATCTTGTGGCCCATGTATGTATCATTTCATAATGTGATGGTGGGACTTATACCCCCCTCCATTGAATTATGTAATGATTTATATATCATGAGATAAAACTATATTGTAATGAGGTTTACATGGTTCAGTAATATAGGTCTAGAATAAGGGTTACCCATTATAGTTTAAACGGGATGGAAAACGGGTTAGTTAGTCCATTCATATAGGGCTAGAATGAGGGTTACTCATTTTAGTAAAAAATGGCTGGAAAGACGATTAGTCAATTTAGTAATACAAGGCTAGAATGAAGGATAATTAGTTTATTAATAAATGTGTATAATAAAGGTCACTTGTTTCTGTAATATAGGGCAATAATGGGGGTTACCCGGTTTAGTAATTGACATTGTACACTACAATGATCTTGGTTGAGATTCCTTGGATACTATTGGAATCAATATATGCTTATGTGTTGAAAAGATTCCCTGTCTTACTCCAATGTTATGCTTCCATGGCATATTTCATTTACATCGATTTGATTCATGTCATACTAACTGATAAGAATTATTCCTGGATTCATATTTATGATATTTGATATTTCGGGAACACTCTTATATTTTCATGAATATGATATCATACCAAATTTTTCATGTATATGTTTACATTTATCAATTTTTTAACCTTATTGATCATTCTATATCACCCCTTTTATGTTTACATTCCCCCCAAGTGATGATTACAAGATCTATGTTTGATATATCTAAGAAGGGTTCTAGTCAATAAAAACCTAGTATGTGCTGATGTATTTAACATATGTACCAGTGTTTATGTATCCATCTTTGCAAAGGAATTATTCTTACTATAGAATTTGGGAGTGTTTTTTATAATGATTGAGTATTATGTAAATTTAAATAAATTTTTATGATTTTTAATGTGTGGGTCGCTATAGAAATTCCTCTACTTCTATATTTCAACAATTTGATTAGCATCATAACTAGCTATAAAGAATCTCAAAATGCTGCATCAGATTGTTTTCATATAGATTAATATTTTTTTGGAATAGTGTTATAGAATAATGATTATCCCATGATCCAATAATATTTTCTTTATTTAATCGATGAATAACCTCATCAATATGTATCATCCTCTCAAATTATGAATCACTATATAAATGATATGTCATACTCCGTTCTATGTGAGACTCCCTATAATTATGAAATATCATTAAAAAAGTAAACATAAAACTCTTGTCGCATTCTAATATTATACTATATTGTTATACATTCAGTTATATAATAACCTATATGTTAGTAATTATAATCTAATCTATTGATTTGGTTTCATAGATCAGTATGTAATGTTCCGAATTCTCCATCCATTATACTATCACGGAAACAATATATTCATTTCATAGGGTCATTGGAAACACCCTCATGTATTCCATTGTCACATAATCACACTACCACAAATTCATGATAATTTTATAAATGTTCTATCGTAGTAGATAATTATCTTATATTATACATTAACATGTTTTTAAATAAAAGATAAACTACATGATATATCAATTTATTCAAATACATAATATGTATATCTGTATACCTTGATACATCATCATTGAAAATTGGTACACTTCCCAAAAATTTTCCTAGGGGATACAGATTATAACATTTTGAAAGAAGTATGAAACTAAATATCTCCCATTAAAATGAGCATGTTTGCACTATCTAATGACCCTTTTTTAGAGTCTCATTTTTGAACAATTGTTCCCACATCATATAATGGTGTCTCTATAATGTTATATGGTCTCATTTTTTTAAAATCAGCAAGTGTATTCCTTTTACTTAGATAATAATGAATTTCAAAACAAAATATTAGGAAATACTCTATCCAACACCACATTCAATGATTGTATCACCTATTATTGAATAAATAACAATATATCATTTTTCATATATACAGTAAAATTGTTTCACTGTAGTGAAAATTGAGCCTTTAATGATAGGGGATGACGAAAATTTCTTATTACAAGTCTTTCATAAGGTAGTTATACAAATTTGATTATCACTAATGAGACTCATTATCCATAAACTAATCAATATTCATCATAAAACAATATAAAACTAGAACTAGATTAATCACATTAAACATCATAGATAATACTATATTTAAATAATATCATGATCACACCATTCTTCGGACTTATTTTTAGCAATAGGAAGGAAATGTCATAGTAATTTTCCATACTATAATCACTCCCTTATTTAAATATTAGGTTATATGCACTAATAAATAATATATTTTTGGAACAATCTATGATTAGTTTCAATCCATCTAATGGAAAATAATGTTCATAAACTCACTTCTACAATGTTCCTAGGAAATCACAGCATCTAAGTATAGATGTTATTTATGAATACTCTCCCAATATATCACATTCCTATGAAATAATACCCATTGAATATATAAATGAATCACATTGATATGGTAATAGATTCATTATACATGATATTTATTCCAAAATAATCGCATGGGGTGTATTATGTGTCTTTGAGGATTACGTGTTGATGATGATGTCATCTAGAAACACCATCATATAAAATTTGTGATAGGGATAAAAGATAAATTTCATTATATCATTGAAACATTGAAAAATGTTGAAGGATTTTATAACCCAAATTATATTAAAAGATACCAATATAGTTTTTATCAACTCTTGAATTGTATAATATGAATATACACACCTATATCCAAATGTTGATTATTTAATGATCATATGTTAACATGTAGAACAACTAGATTCACCTTAATATATGAAAATAATTCCAAGATAATTAAATACATTTTTTTATTTAGTATATTCACATAGATTATCTTAATGTAGTCTATACACAACTAAATACTACCATACTAATTTTTAACCAAAAACACTATGGAATCATATGGGGATTTGATTGGCCAAATGATTACCAATGCCTAAAAATTATTAGGTTTCACCTTTTGTTCATTAATATTTCCAAAACTATATTATATAAAGGGATATATATTATATGTTCATGCGTATTAGTTTAATCTCAATCACTAATCTAAATTAAATATGAATCATATTGAATTCATCAGAGGATACATCCTGATATCAGCCTTTTGTTGTAAGAAAGGAGGAGGGTTTTAGAAGTGAGTCCAGTACATTTACTACTATGTATTGATTTGAATGGATAGTTCCAAAAATAATAATGGATTATAATTTCCAACCTTTATATCACCTCATTAATTTGTTAAATATTCTTTTTTGTATTTGGAAGAGTTGAAGAAATCAATATCCTGATGGAAATCATGGTTTTATAACAACATTCTAAAAACGATCTAAATGATATTTCTAGATCAATTTCATTGAAAATAACTTTTAAATTTCTTTAGTCATAATTTTTCTTTTAAATTTTTTTGAAATATTACATTATGAGATTTAAAGGTTATATTCAATACAAACATTTTGAAAAATATTTTTTGTATGAAAATACATTTTCAAATAAGGTAGTATATTTTAAACCAAGAATTTGATACATGATAATTAAAAAGAATTTTCTATATATGATTTCATTCATGTTTATCATTTATGAACTTCTGGGGATATGATCCAACAACAACATGTTTATACTAATTTTAATGGTTTATGTTTAAGATGATAATTATTTTATGAAACTTGTTTACTATCACCATGTTTTACTAATAAAAATATTATGAAATAGGATTATTTTAATGGGTTATTTAATTATTAATTTATAATGAGAAATGTGGTATTTCAATAAGTTATTATATAATAACATGTTTATTATACCAATTTCATTTTAGGGGTAATGATATGATGAATACATATGGTATTCTATTATATATATATATATATTATTTAATTATGTTCAGGGTGAGACCAATATCTATCATCGATGAATTGGGTAATAATAAATGTTCTATGAGCACAATGGAAACATAAGTTGTCATCCCATGCACGAAAAAAGGTAAAAAGGATTTAATCCAATTTCATCTACAGTAGGTTACACACGAGGTCATCTAAGGCCTAAAACTAGAGTGTATGGCTTATGAACATCCCAAAATTATTAAATGACTCAATATTGGGATATTTTATATAATGGTTATGGATTTGGATGTTTATGGTAGTGATCTCATACCCTTATGACGATGTTATATTTACATATCTCTTTTAGTTACCATTACTAAGAATCATAGTTCACCTTTTCTTATGTTTTATTCCACTATGTTATGAAAAATATATTATAGTGTGATTAATTAATAGTAAGATAATTACGATAGGCATTAAAGATAAATCACCAAGTTATAATATTATGTTTCCAAGTTTCTAAAGGAAATATACTACTACACTCCTAAAGCAGGTTCCAATGTAATGTAATTAATATTAATAAAAATTTATATAATAACCCTTCATAAAAATAAATGTATTCTATATTTGAATCAAGGGAAATTGTTTGTTAACTATTTAAATATAGTATGAGAAGACATTAGTGAGATCCCCAGGGATATATCTATAGATATATCATGGGATATATCTAAGGATATGTTTATGGATCAGTCAATATATATGAAAAATACCAATAATTTTTATAATATACAGATAAAGTTGATCCCAAAAAATGCATCACCATCTTGATACTAAAAGTGGGTGTAGATTTCATGTTGATGTATATATCTATAAAAACTAAAAAATTTCATAATGATCTATAGTAAACCGGGGACTAGTGCAAAACAGCAAGCCTAGATGGACACATGGTTTTACAATACCATGTTATTTAATTAGGATATTCAAAAAATCATTGTAGACCGTCATGAACTCATTAAATATATTATGATTATATAATACATAGGATAAAACCATGATTTCAAATATTAAGGAATAAATTTTTATGATTTTAACATCATATAAATTATATTTACTATTATGTGGTTCCCCAAAATTAATAATGTTTGTCATACTATTGTTTTGGTTTGAATCTATGGATGGAACATGAAGGAATTTTTTAAAATTAAAGTATGAGAAAAAATGAAGTGATTTTACTCATTAAAATCTAATGGAAATTTGAACTTGAATGAAAAATCATTTTCATGTTCTAAAGCTATATTATTGATTTATGAATCATGTTGATCATCCAAATGAGAAAACATGGAAACATTATTATATTGATTCCTTCATGAGACAATTCTAACCATCCTTCAGTGGATCCAATGATCTTCTACTTCCTAGGAAACTGATCGGTACAACTAAAATATATATTTTCTATTCTATAGTGTTCCGAACATGAAAACCTCATTTAAGATGACTAAAATTTTGAAGGTAAATAAGATAATGTGTAAAATATTATATATAATATTGGGAAATAGTTTGAAATTGACTCCATGGATTAGGAAGAGTTTATGAACATATTTTTCAATATTTACATTCCTCATATTCTCTATATAATGATTTTGAATAAATTCGTTGGTAATAAAAAAAGGATGATGAATATGTGATTACATATGAATCTAATACTTCAAGAATTTCAAGGTATTATTTTAGGTTAATCAAAATTCCTAAAAAAATCAATTGATTATTTGGTGGCCTAAATCCAACTCATTGGATTACCTTGGGAATAAGGGATTATAGAAGGTATGCAGCTGTTTATTGATGTACACTATAGGTAGAAATGAAATATTTTTAGGCCTAATATTTCCCTAGTTTTGAAATTAAAATAAATACTAATTTTCATGAAAACATAAATGGTGAATAAAAATATCGGCTTTCATTAACCAAAAATATTGGAAGAAGCACTCAGGTTAATTCCTAAAAGGGACAATAGGGTGAAAAAAGTGTTGAATATAAGTTAGTTGAGTGGTTAAATTCCATTCTGATGGGAAGATTTTATCTCATGATGCAAATATTTAGAAATATCCACAAATAAACCTCTCACCTTTCATTATTTCAATTACATTATGTTTTGGAATTACATTACCATGTGATATAATCCAATAACTAATATGGAAGATAAATGAAAACAACCTATACAGAAAAGGAATAAAGGAAATTTTATTAGGTCTTTAAGGAAGAATTAAGACATATTAAATAGAGAATATATAAGCTCTTCTTTGTAGTTGGGGATTTTATGTTACATTTTGTATCAATGATCCCAATGAAAATATTATTGTTCATCCTATATTGAAATTCCATGTTATTATATATTTGGATTCTAAAATAATGAAACCAAATATTCTTATTTTGTACAGATGAAACCAATATTCCAATGAAAATGATTTCATATGATATATGAGAATATGTAATGAATTAATATAAAAGTTAGTTTTCAATTTAGATTTATGTTAAATCATTTTTTTAACATGTTTCATGATAATACATGATAAATGTAACATATGTTGTTTTATATAATCAATATATACATTATTATATAAGGGAGACCGATGATAAACTTATTTTGAGAAATATTTGTGACCTTATTGATATTTTTTTGGATCATTATCTTTTAGAATTGTTAAAAAGTCTACACCATTTTTGAAATGATTTATATTAAACTTTGAATGAAGATTTAGAAATTAATTTTGCTAAATATTAAGATATATCCATATTGGATAACATGATCTAACCTTTTTGATATCATGGTAACTTCTTATAGATGCAATGAAATTTAATCTTATTTTTGGATCTTGTGATCTGGTAGGGCTTTGGGTAGCAAAAATTAAATTTTGATTATTGTTGTAAAAGAATAATTTGAAATTGATGAAGGCACAAAAAAGGGTGACATTGTGAAAATAAAATGGAATGGAAACATGTAGTTATGACTTCCTATAAAAATAAATATTTTTCAAGAAATATATCTGGATATAGTTTTTTTAATTTATCAATATATTTTATGATATCAATAAACTTTTATTTCATATTTATGATATTGTTTTGTGTTTTTCTAACATTTCGTAGTTCACACGCTCTATTATGGTCAGTGTTATCCATATATATCCATCAAGTATTTTGTTTAATTTTTATTCTTATATGTCTATGATTTAACATACCACCTTTGTTCTATTTTATGTAATCCTACTTATGAAGAACTTTGGGTAACAATTATGTTTCCAAATTATTCTTTTAAAAGGATGTTTTACTATTCATTTTTATGTGATATTATCTTAAATGAACTCTAATGTATTAAAATATTGATGATCCACATGAATTTTTAGTGACAAATTAAATTTATGTTTGTTATAATGTTACACAATATTTATTTAAGAAATTTTTTATTAAATTAAAATTATTTGAAGGATTTAATTTCCTGAAATATCATGTCATTATTTATTTATATTCAGCAAAATGTTATGAGTGTGATACGAACAACACTATTTAAAAATTGTGGAATAATATTCTAATATTTTTATAATTATCACATATCCATTGGAATGTTATGTATGAATATGATAAATGATACTAGAAATTATAGTTTACAAATGTTAATATATTGATATATTTGTAAACTAATTAATTATAAAAAAATTAATAAATGTAAATAACAACTTGAATGACTAATTTTATACACCCAAGATTTTTTTATATCAATAAATTGAAAATTGAAAATTATTTATAATGATTTTAATGAATTTTTTTTAATATATATTCAAATAATATTTTAACATTATTTGCAATATCTAATGATTTTATGAAATACATTCTTTATATATTATTTAAATTTATTTTTATCTTAAATTATAAATAATTTACAATATAGAATGTCTCAATTATATCACCAGGTTTTTCACACATTTCATGAATCGTGATGTTTATTCAGTAGCCTGTATTACATAAAAGTCCATGATTTACTAAACAAAAATATAAAATTAATATTTAACAAGATAGTTAACATATAAGCATAAGAATTTATGGAATGAATAAGATTTTCTAAATTATGTGAAAATATTTTATAAATTATTATAATAATAATTCTTTTGATGTTATTAGAAATTAATATAAAATAAAATTGATTATAAATGATATTTTTTATAAAAACATATATATATATCAATATAACGAAATTTTGTGTTATTAAGTTTAATTAATCATTATTTGTGATAAATATAAGAAAACTTAATATGTTATGCAGTCATTCAAACACTTCCCAATTCATCTGTATTGTTTTAAAGGAATAAAATAATAATAAATCTGCTTTCTATAATAAAGGGATGTATGTTTTTATAATGTAGTTTTACAACCTTTAAATTGAGGAGTTGTTTTAAAACTAAATTATGACACAAAAATATATTTTATATGAAGAATTTATTTAATTATTCATGTCGAATATATAAATTTATTTTCTGTGAATTTTTTTGTTATTTTCTAAAATTATTATTATTTTGAATAGAGTAAAACACTAAATTTTAATTGAGAACATTATTTTAATTTCAGTAATTTAAAAGGTTATATTATATTTATATTTTATTTTAATTTTCATTTTTAAAAGATTAATATATTAATAATATTCAATTCATTAAGATATATTTTAAATTGAATTTGTATTTAAAAATGTTTCACATATTTAACATTTTATTTTTCAAATATAATCTGTCACCACGTCAATATTAATAAATTTAAAGAAAAAATATCCCATTTTGTGATTTTAAAATGAATATAAATAATTAAAATAAATTCAATATAGATATCCTATTAATTTAATATATTTTTATTATGAATTAAAGATGAAAATATTTAAATTAATTAACACGATTATGTTTAAAATGAGATTTTGAGTATAAAATGATTTAGTATTAAAAGTTTTTGTAAACATAAATATGTTTTATTGATTAATGAATTAAAAATTTTATATAGAATATTTATATATATATATTATAATAAATAAAATTGTAATTTTGTTTATTTTGTATAAATTACTGAGGTAAACCACACGATTCATGTTACCTTATTAAAATCTAAAAAACTAAAATTCAAAAAACAGATATACTGAGGATGAAAATTATAAAAATGATAAAAATTTAATTTATTTTTGTAGGTTGTGTGTTTTTTACAAGGAATAAATACTCTCATATCAATTATTTTACATATTTTAGGAAAAGTTGTTGACGAATACCTAACAAATGGTTTTTATCTATTTTTTTTTTGATGAATATGAATCCTCCATTATAAGAATGCATTCAATATCTAAAATTATTCACACCTATAATGATTTGGGATCATATATACCATATCAACATAATATAAAAAATTAACAACCCTCATCATAGGGGCCACACATTTTTATGAAAAAAATCCATGGATTTACTTTTTTGAAAACCAAATGGTGTTACCTGAAGAAGAGGAAGCAGTATTAAATGATAATTTTTCATTATATCATTGTAAACTACTTAAATTATTTAAATAATCATTATAAAATAATATAATTATACTATATATACATATATCATGTAACATTAATGTCTTGGACAATACCCAAAAAATTATCCATAAAATGGTTTATTATATCATTGTTCATGTGTAAGGTAGTGAACCGCCTCACTAAATAATGAATATTTTTTTCAATTAAAATCTCTCATGTATGTGAATTGTGATGGAAACAATGTTTTTATATAAAAAATAATTTTTTAATGATTTTATTAATTTTATTGAATTATTATATTACACATACATTCATGATTTCCATTTTTTGGGAATATAATAACATCATTAGTGGATCTGAAAACTACCACCATCTCAATTTTTTGTGATTCGTTCACACTATACATGGACTATATTATTGATTATATTAATAAAATTATTCAGGAATATGGTATTTAATATATAATGTTCATTTTTCAAATATAATTGTCAATAACCTTTTTCTATAATGGTCTTTGAAAAATTGGATAATAAATCATGAATATGAATGACCTACCATATTCTTGATTATAACGTTTGGCCATTTTTATAAGAATAATTCATGTTTGATTTTAAATGTAAAATTGATTTATAATATTGAAAAATAATATATAATAATTTTTATGTATGTGTTCTGATAATGAACTCATTCAAATTAGTCATCCTATCAATGTCTTTTTTGACACATAAGTCGACTATGAAAAAGACATCAAAGTTATACCAAATTGATTAAGAAATTATATATTTTTTTGTGAAGTAAAAGTAATGATGACTAAGATTTAACGTATTGGGTTTTGTCCCAATTTCAATTCCATCGAGATTTATTTTTTATTATGAGCCTATTTACTTATTATTGTTGTATATTATTTACATTGAGATGTTATATAATTAATTTAATTTTTTAAAATATATTAAAAGATTCAATTAGTGATAATCTATCTAGGGTCTCATGAATTATAGGTTACTCAAGAAGTAATATGTTTTCTCATATCAAGTACATTACATGGAGAGACCTTCCAAATTCACAACATATTTATTGTGTATAAACATTGAATTATTGTATTTGAAGATTATTTTCATTAATATCATAGAGTTTTAGATCTAAATGCCATGCTATATATTTTATGCAGTTTATAGTTTGAATTATTCTAATGTGGTAATGTCACTAAAGCGGTAATGTATTTTTTCACAATTTGACATATTTGATCCATTTGTTATGTAACAAATATTACATTATTTATGAGGGTTATGTACTCGTACATAGAAAATATATATAATTAAACTCCTTATTCTTGTGATATTATATTTCTTATTTAATATTATTCCTTTATAGGTCTTATTATTCTAATGATTTAATGTGTGGTGGGGAACTTTGGAATGTTAAGAGAATATTTTCCTAAAGAGTGTTATTTATTTTAATTTTATGCTATTTCCCATCATATATTTCAAAAAACCATGTTGTCACTTATCCTCCACTATAGAAATATTTTATTCAAACCATCCTCATAATTTTCTGGATTGATTAATATTTTGATGGAATCCATTACATTTGCAATGTTTAACCAGGATTCAATGATAGTGTTAAGGAAACCATTTCTATTTAACATGATAATCTTTTTTTAAAGATACTATTATGAAACCTTTATGATTTCCACATGTTTATTAGGTACAAAGAATATTGTTATGGATCCCATGCATATTCCATGATTTAATCATTTTTAGAATAATTTTTTATGGAATAAAATTATTTCCCACATTTTATCCATGTTTCAAATATATTATTATGGAACCCGTGTCGTTTCCATGTGATTATCGTGATTCAATGTGAATTTTTTTTAACTTATATATGTTACCTAGGTTAATAGTAATTCAAATACAATTTTATATAACCTATCTATTTTCCATATTTTATTCATGTTTTGAAATGAAAAATGGTTATTCTTATGATTTTCTGATGAAATTAATGGTTTTACCAATTATGATTTTTTGTAGTACATGGATATTATATTTCTGGTTATGTTAAAAACCAATGATGGGTGGTTACATGATAATACAATGATCATTGGTTTTTGATAAAACATGTAATACTTTTTCCATTATATCCCTACAATGAATTTGGTTTATAATTTAAATGTATTGTTATTCCATTTACAATGATTAAATGTACAAGCGATGTCAAAATGATTTCTCAATTAACATATAGTTTCTGTATTCTTGATATAGGGTTTTAATGTATCTAATTAATGATATTGATGAATCATGACTCATTATTATTGATTCTAATGAATCATTACTTTTCAATGATGTAATGATTTATGATATAGGTAATGATGGGTATGATTTATTTTATCACTCTCCCATTTAGTTTCATTTTGTAATAATATCCTTATGAACTCTTATTCTAATTGATGAATTTCAATTGTTAATATATAGGATTAACCTTACTATGAAAATGAGCTCACCTTATTGTTAATATTCATTACCAAGTTATAAATAATGATACTGAAGGATTTTTTTCTATAATATATTTAAAATTGATATGTATATGATCTATTGTAATAAAATAAAATATTGGGTTGACTGTAGAAACGTTCTTTTGAAGAATTCTGACCGGTTTATTTGGGAATTTTTTATAATTATCTAAAACATTAAAAGTAATATGATGTACTGAATATAACTAATACATGTTTTAAATTTGAAATTCTATGGTATAGATGAATAATTTGGGTCACAAATATTTTAATACATGATAAGAATGTAAATTCATGAATTTCATTAAAGGATCCAGGAGTGTAGGTACATGGTTTTATTAGTTTTTATCAATGATCGGTTTAGATAAATTTATATATTTGCATGTTCTTATGCTTGATTATATCTATATTTATGTATTATATAATAGTACCATACGCTTATTGAATATCAAATTTCATAGACACCACATATTATATTTTAATGATGTAATTGTTTTTGTGGTTATCATTGAAATTTTATGGGACATTATATTGGGTTGACGTATATGTAAAACATTTGTTTAATGTGACGTATTCCAATATATTTTGTGGAAAAAATATATAGGTTATTGAAAACCATTAATGATTATACAATAATATAAATTTAGGTAATTATTAGAAAATATATTTTATTATATTGATAACAATTTGATTGAAAATTGATTTGGTGACTAAGTGACTAATGTTTCTTCAAAATAAGATCACTGTCTTTTTTATTGAACTATGGTAGATATGATATGACCATGAGGATTATGAATTTTTCAATTTTGAGGGTATTAATGTCATTTTG
This sequence comes from Viscum album, assembly GCA_963277665.1. Taxonomy (NCBI): domain Eukaryota; kingdom Viridiplantae; phylum Streptophyta; class Magnoliopsida; order Santalales; family Viscaceae; genus Viscum; species Viscum album. Next base: position 1,601,700,774 of record OY728136.1, read on the forward strand.
GATAAAAGGATATATAATAATTTATCTTCATATTTTTATATTATAATTGAATTTTGAGTTTTATTTATCTTATTAATGTTTATTCATATTGGAAATTATATAACCATGTTCTCACTGTTTTTTTGTTTATTTTCCAAATACTAAGGGAAAATATTTTTATCGATTTTGATGTTATTTTTTATTTAATAGTTTATTTAAATTCATTCCTAATTAAAAATTCTAATTTAATACTCATCAACTACATATAAAGATGAATTTTCTTTAAAATTGATTGAATGATGTAATTATACGCATGAAGAAAGTATATTTATTTTTTGGTCTACATGGTAATTAAATTATTAAAAATTATAAAGATGGTATTCGTAAAAAATTATTGTCATAGTAACATCTATTTTATTGAACTAATGGTCTCTTATATTATTAATGATTTATGTTTTTGCGGCCCTTAACAGTTCAATGATAATTTATTGGTATGTGATCAATAACTTGAATCACCCTATATAAGTATTCACACTTTTCAACCATTTCCATATATGTTTTCTATATATGAAATACATATAATTTATAACATAATATTTCCATTATGTATCATGTATCTTAATTTTAGTCTGATGTTTTATTAATACATTGTAATATATGGGTTTTAATAATAGAATTCTAACAATACGTTTATATCGAAGGTGAATTTTTATTTAGATATTCTTTTTACGGTGGTAAGATGTATCACCATATTATTTCATGAAATATATTACAAATTATTAATTTAAATTCATTTATATAATGGATTATATGAAATTCATAGAATACATTTTGTTATATACAATTCTATGTTCATATTTCATTGCAGACAACAACTACTGTATTTGAGATTTTGTGTTACATGGCAGACTATGTTTAACCGAATAAAAATAAAATTTAAATATATAATATGATAGATACGGAATAGATTTTGTAAATGAATAAATGAACAAAATTAAATTAATTATGTTAATATTTTTTAAACATGCTTATGAAATTAACTAATTCTAATTAATTATTAATTTATTTATTTTTTATATATTAGATTTGTTTATAATATAAATGTATATTTATTCGAAAAAAATTTATTTTTCTCTTATGAAATTAATCTACTCAGTAATAGTGAAATTTTTTATGAATAATATATTTTATATATTGAGTAATATGTTTTCTATCTCATCTAATATGTTTTACAGCAATAAAATAAAAAAAATTGTATTCCAATCCTAAAGGGTTGTATTATACAGAAATGCAGGTTTACAACCATTTAAGGGTAAAAAAATTTTAAAACAATTTTTTGAATCTTTGGAAAATTTTATATGAAAAACTAACATTTTGGAATCATGATATCAATATTTACTTTTGTGGAATTATTTTTTATTTGTCTCAGATGATATATATTTTGTAAATATTGAGAAATAATTGATTTTAATTGAGAAAATCATTTTTTAAAATATTGTGTTAGAGTAAATTATATATCTAACTTGTTATAAAGATTAAATAACCAATATTAAATCAATGTATCCAATTATGGTCATTTGTATAAATATTGTCTTCATATTGGATATAAATATATTCATCCATTTGAAAATTTTATCTTTAAAATTCGTTTTTTCACCACATCTACATGAATAGCGTTGAAATTAGTTTTGAAAAGTATTTTATTTGATTTTTTAAAAATATATATGAATTATTGAAATAATTATAATATTTCTAGCTTGAAATGTTATATAAATTTTTTTACCACAATAATTATTGAAAACAAGTAAAATTATTTTGATTAAGGATAAAACATTGCTTTTCACATGATATATGTTTGTTTTAAATAAATATTTCAACTGAAAAAAGAATTTTAATTTATGAATTGTGATTTTTTTATAATTATTAGAAATAAATTTTATAATAAATCATTTTTTCATTATAGTATTTCTAATGGACCAGACCCTCATGACCCCCTCCATTTTCCAATTTCTGACACAAAAGATTGGGGAGATTGATCGACGAGACCGATCGGTGAGACAAATTAGCGCGACCGATTGGGGAGTCTGATCGGAGAGGCAGATCTATGTGTCCGATCGGCACAACCAATCGGTGTGACCGATCGGTGTTATCTAGCCTGACGGGTTGCATCCTCCCCCGTAACCCCACTTTTAGGGCTTATTACTTCTTGAATCATTTCAGGGCCGTTTTTAAGCACATAATTAATACCAAAAAATCATACAAACCTCCCTACTAAATAAAAATTAATCCAATCATGTGTAACCACCCAACCACGTGGATGAACCATGATCTGAGTACCAAGGAGTTCGAATTTATTATCCCGTAACATTGGGATCTCATCTATTTATCACGCTGGTTTTTCTTCACCTTCCTTTTGGTGAGTATCCTCTTCAATGTGCTTTTGATGTTCTTTGTTCCCAAGGCAAGTTGTGCAATGGGTCAGAGCCCTGCATGTCACGCATCCCATGTTCCTAGCGCGTAGAGAAAAATGTCGATCCATGATCAGTCAGGTAGGGTTTTCACATTCATCTCTCCTTTCTCTGTATGTTTCCAGGTGGGTACGCTACTGCTCTGTGGTAATTTATGAAACATAACATAATTAAGATAATAAACAGACCATTAAAGAATGAAATGGGGTTGTGATCGATGACCTGTTGTGCCCTTTATTTTTATATTTGTTGGGAATTATACATGCCTTTTCTCAATGAAAATCATGGTTGTTGGTGGTGTTTCTATGTGAACTAATGAACCTTGGTCCAACTGGATGTTAAATGACCATAATGTGGATTTGATTAATTATGTATACTCAGTTAAATAAATTGAAATCTCCATGATCAACCCCTTACTGTGATAACCCCGGTTAAAGCACAGTGAAATTTAAACCATGGAGTGTGTTAAATATTTTAAATTTGAAAATACCTGCATGGGCCTACCTTGTGTTGGTGGTAGTGGTTTGGTTGTTTTCCTTCATGGGCCATTTTCGGGTGACCTTTTGGTTTTTCTGGATGGGGGCTTCGATTGGTGGGGTGATAGGGGTGTGGATGGGATCCCCTATTGTTATACCTTGAGGATGTGTGATCAATCTGCATATATAACAAAATAGGGTGGGATCCTCTATTGTTGAACAACTATTGGCTCTTGGATTTTGGGGACATGGGGCTGTATCTTGGGGTTTTCCTTGGTTCCAGTACTTTGCGGGATCTCACTTATCCCTTTGTTGTTGTGACTTTGCAAGGGAACCGAGTGAGAATGCATAAATGGCTATTGGCTATAACTTTTTCCATTGGTTGTGCTTTTGCTGTTAGTTGCCTAGTAGTGCAGAATCTTATTTAAACATTATTACTGAACATTGAAACAAGGATGAGACAAATGTGGTTTTGGTTTGATGTGATATGTTACTTGGGAATGGGTGGTGTTCTCTTCTCTTATGAAAAAATAGTAAGGATAGTTTTCTTTAATCTAGGTGAATAAAACCCTAGTTTGGGTGAGTGCTTGTTACCTATACATATACTTGTAGTTTTTGTGTTTATAATTCATACCCCACCAAATTTGCGCACTTTGTGTCGAACACCCAATTTCATGGGGGAGGGTGTTATTCACCACACTTCTACTAGTGGCTGGTTATTAGCTCTTTTCTGCTCCCTTTCTCGGATAGCCCAAGTATCTTCGGGTAGGATATGATGGAATGATGTCCATTATTAGACCAACAATCTTCGGGCAGGGTAGTGTGGTGGTTGGACCATGTTTTTGCGGGCAGGTGGTTTCCCATGTATCTTCGGGATGAGGCCCAGGTGTCTTTGGGTGTGGAAGTAGTTCTTATAGCCCAGGTGTTTTCGGGCGTGGTAGTGGTTATTCTGGCATATTTGTTTGCGGGTGTGGTTACATGTGACTTTTGTGGCCCAGGTGTTTACGGGCAGGTTAGTGGTTGTGGCCCAGGAGTATTCGGGATGGATGTGTGGTGGTGGCCCCAGTGTGTTCGAGCAGGGTATGGTAGTGGGACTGCGTTATTTTTGGTATTTTTATTTGTAGTATCCTTATACATTGTGTTTTTTTACTTTTGTAACATACTTTGGGAATGACTCTTGGTATTACTTTTACTTCTAGTTTTGGTGTTGTGGGATTCACTATCTTATCTCCCGATTTTATTAAACGAAGAAGGGAAATGTCTTCCATTTATTTTGACTTCATTCCCGTAGTGGTGGTCGCCACTCCGGGATCTATTGAAGGAAGGTTCTGGGGGTCATTATCTCTCCTTTAACTTAAATAATGAAGGGCTTGGAAATCTGTTGTCCCTTCCCCCCTTTTGGTGATGGTGGGTCATGACAGAATGCTAACAGAGGGGATGGTTGGGAGATGGGATGGAGTCTTGAGTTAGGAACAGTGAGGATTAAATGGTATGGTTGGGAAATGTTGTTGGGTGTCCTTGGTGGGTGAATTAGTTCAGGGATGACCGGCTAGGACATGGGATTTTAGGGCCCCCCGGGATCCGATGCAAGGAATCTGGACCTACAGAACGATCAAGTGAGGCCACACGGATTACAAGGTAGAGACCCTAGAAAAGGTACATGTAACATAATGCCTTGTGTTAACTTGTTTTTGGGGTGTTTTGAGAAATTTTTATTAAATAATAAGTTTAATAAGTTTTAAGAACAATATTCTGCACTACTTGGGCTTAGTTATTCTTTGTTTAACTTGCATCTATTGAACCCGGGAGATGACCATGAGTTGTATGGGCGATCGAGGCCCAATAGGCTTATTTATTTGATCGGAAGAGTTCTCTTCGAGAGGAAGAAGACGACCAATGGAAGAAGACGCTTCAAGCTTTCCAATGATAGAACCACGAGAAGTATGAGGGAAACACCTCTGACATGTATACGGAAAGCTAGCTAGAGGAGTTGGTGATAGCCTTCAGCTTGATCCGAACTCCAACTAAGTACTGTGTTCCTCTGGCTGTCAGCCAGATGCGGGGAGCAACGTGTCAGTGGGGGACGCTCTACCTGGGGGAGAGGAGAGTAGCTGAGGTGGCATGGACTGATTTTGTGAAGGAGTTCCGTGCAGAATTCCACTCTTCTATGATGAAGGAAGAGAAGATTATGGAGCTACTCTCCCTCTAATAGGGAGGTATGTCATTTAGAGAGATAGGGGTCATGTTCAATGATCACCTATGCTTTGATCCAGACTTCTTTTTCGATGAGGAGTCTCGGGCGAGACGTTTATAAGAGTCCCTCCGACCTTCCCTCCAGTACGCAGTTAACCCCCTTCAACTTGACAAAATACATGGAGGTCCAGAATAAGGCATAGGTGGTAGTGAGGATGCACACACTGGGTGGCGTGTCATGAGAAGGGATTCAACTAGGTTCGTCATAGGGAAAGGCCGTCAGCACTAGACCACTAGCATCGGGGCCCTCTAGGTTCCGACTAGCAGGGAGCATGCCACAGTAATTCCTGTTCTGGTCCCCCAATCCTTGCCCTTTCCCTTCAGGCCCTGGATTTAGGTGCTTCATCTATAAGAGCCATGGACATCTTCGGAATTAGTGCCCGGACTGAGTTCAGTATGGCAGTGGTGGACAGGGCCATCACCCACCCTAGCAGCAGCTTCAAGCTAGGTCCTTCCAACAGTAGATGCAGGGGAAGCGAGATCCTGCTCCTCTGAGGGAACACGTTGCAGGGGGAGGCCGACCGCTGGGAGCTCCTATAGTTTCACGACCAGGGCATGGTCGGGGAGGTGGACGACAGCCAAGGGTAGGGGAGCTGGGTGTGGACAGTTGCACTCAGCGTAGGCAGCTGTTCCAACAGGACTGGCGTTTGTTCGAGGTACGATCAGTTTCTTCAGTACCCTTGCATATGCCTTGTTCGATACCGGATATTCACACTCCTTTGTTGCACCCGGTCTGGCCCGTTCTCTAATTCTAGATGCCGAGAGACATCCAGTACCCCTGGTGCTGAGCACACTAGTCGGAGGACAGACTGACTTGTTATAAGTTTCTAGAGGATGCAAACTAATGATAGGGCAACATCAATTGGTCAGTGAAATAATAATGCTACAGATACAGCTATACTATTTCATCCTAGTCATCTACTGGATGTTCATTAGGTGTTCTATCATCAACTGCTTCCAAGGAAGGGTTGTGTTCTTAGACAAGGCTGGCCGATGTGTTAATTTCATTGGCGAGCGGAGTGTCCAGAAGGGCAGCAGGTGAGAGGAACCCCTCCTCTCCTTGTTTATCGAGCTGTCATTAGAGTTAGTGGATGCTGAGATGGTGGTGGTACGATAGATTTTCAGTGAATTTATGGAATTATTCCCAAAGTATCTAATCAATCTACCCCCTCGACGTGATGTCAAGTTTGGAATAGACTTACAGCCTGGTGCTCTTCTGATTTCAATGGCTCTCTACCAGATAACGCCTTCGGAGCTACGACAGTTGCAGATTCAGATCGACGATCAGATGAAGAAGGGTTTTGTTCGACCGAGTGTGTCACCATGGGGTGCTCTAGTCTTTTTCACAAAGAAGGAAGATGGTGGTATCAAGTTGTGCATAGACTATAGGAGGCTGAACTAGGTAAAGATCAAGAATCGATCTCTCTTCTGAGGATAGACGGTCTCTTTGACCAGCTGAAGGGGGAAAGATGGTTCTAGAAGATCGACCTATGGATTGGATATCACTAGTTGAGGGTAAAATATGGAGACATCTCGAATACAACCTTCAGGTGCAGATATGGGCACTTCGAGTTTGTACTCATGCCTTTCAGTGTTACGAACGCCCCTGTTGTTTTCAGGGGGCTTTTGAAATCCATCTTCTAGAAGTACTTGGATCGGTTCATAGTTTTTTCATCTACAACATCCTAATCTATTCAATATCATAGGAGGGCCATGCAGAACATCTGAGGACAGTTTTGGAGGTCCTCCGATATCACCAGATCTATGGGAAGTTGTCGAAATGCAAGTTATGGATGCAATAAGTGAACTTTCTGGGGCACATAGTTCCCGAACAGGGGGTAGCGGTGGACCCATCAAAGGTTTAGGTGGTTGTTTCTTGGACACCACCCAAGAATGTTGTGGAGGATCTTAGTTTCCTTGGGCTGGCAGGTTACTATCAGAGGTTCGTACCCAACTTCTCCCAAGTTATAGCCCCTTTGACAGCCATGACCAAGAAGGACCAAGTTTTAATATGGATTGAGCAGTGCGAGTCTACCTTTGTCTATCTAAAGGAGAAATTGGTTAGTTCCCCAGTGCAATGACTATCAGAAGTAGGGGCAGTGTAAGAGGTGTTCCGTGATGATTTGGGACAAGGCCACAGGTGTCTGTTGATGCAGCAACAAGGGGTGATCACTTATAGGTATAGGCATCTATGCCCTCAGGGGCATAGTTATGCCACCCATGATCTGAAACATGTAGCGGTCCATTCCACGCTAAAATTATGGTGCCATTACCTCATCGTAGAATGCTTTGTGGTCTTCACGGATCACAAAAGCTTGAGGTATGTCTTCTCCCAGCGGGACCTGAACATACGACAGCAGAGGTGGATGGAGATCCATCATGATTTTGACTTTGAGATTTCCTAATGTTCAGGAAATGGATATGTAGTGGACGATGCTTTGAGTTGGAGGTCGTAGAAGTATGCAGTCTGAGTGTAGGCATACACCTGGAAGGCAATGGAGGAGTTGGCTTCCTTGCACCTGGATGCGAGGATGGATACTGGTATAATTTGCCTATATCAGATGACAATGCACTCTTCTCTATTGTGGAAAGTGGAGGAGTCTCAGTGTGGAGACCTAGATTGTGAAGTGATGTGCGACCAAATTGACCAGGGAAATACTCTGGAAGGGTGGACGAATGATATTCAAAACCGGATGCTCTACTGGGGGAAGATGTTTTTTCTAGAGGCGATGCATGTAAAGGATCTTAGTGAGTTCAACAACTCACCCCTATTGGTACATCCAGGAGTTTCCAAGATGTACTAGGGTCTGAGGAGATATCTCTGGTGGCCCAGAGTAAAGCATGCAGTGGTAGAGTTTGTGGCCAAGTGCCTAGTTTTTCAGTAGGTAAAGGATGAACACCGGGTTCTAGGAAGGCTGTTTCGACCATTGGATGCCCCAAATGGATGTGGAATGACATCTCAATGGATTTATTCATGGGACTAACCAAGGTGCGAGGGGGATGTGATTCCATCTAGGTAGTGGTGGACTGCTTGACGAAGTCAGTTCACTATATGGAGTTTAAGGATTCGAGTGGGTTGGACGCTCTATAACGGAAGTATGTAGACGAGGTAGTGAGGTTGCATGGAGTTCCGAGTTCCATATTCCCAGTCATGGATGCACATTTTACCACACATGTCTAGTGGGGATTGCATCATGCTTTTGGAACCCATATATGTCTTAGAACTTCTTTCCACCCTCAGAAAGATGGGCAGACAGAGCGCACTATCCAGACTTTGGGGGACATGTTGCAGGCATGTATTCTAGACATTGGGGGATCATGGGTGCTACACCTACTTCTCGTAGAGTTAACCTACAACAATAGATACCACTCTACCATTGGTATGGATCCATTCTAAGCTTTGTATCGGAGGCCATGTCGCTCACCCGTGTGCTGGACTGAGTTGGAGAAGCAGGTGCACTTGGCCTGGAGGTGGTGCAAAGCACGACAGAGAAGATTCATCTTTTAAGAGAAAGGATGAAGGTGGCTCAGGACCAGTAGAAGTCATATGTTTATAATAGGAGGAGACCCTTGGAGTTCAAGGTCAGGGACCACGTGTTCTAGAAGGTCTCCCCTCAGCGTGGATAGCGGAGGTTCGACAGGGGAAGTAAGATTTCTCCAAGGTTTATTGGACACTACAAAGTGTTGTGGCGGGTCATTGATGTGGCTTTTTAGCTAGATCTACCACCGCTGATACTGAGGATACACAATGTATTCCATGTGTCCTAGATCTGATGATATTTGTATGTTGTTTTACATGTCCTTGACTGGGGAGATCTAGATATTGAAGACGATGCGACCATCATAGAACGACTGATCAAGGTCGAGGAACATAAAGAGAAAGTTCTTCATGGGTGAACCATTCCCTTTGTTCGTGTGTTATGGAAACACGGTGGGCTTGAAGAGAGTACCTGGGAGAGGGAAGCGCAGATGCATACCCAGTACCCAGAGTTGTTTTGAATTTTGTCAGGTTTGGTCAGTACTTGTTTACAGTGTGGTTCTTACCATGTGGGATTTGGATGTACAGATTCTTTTTCTATGGATATGTGTCTGAAGTGTCCTAAAGTATGTGGAGGGAGGACCCGATTCCCAGTTAGGATGCATTAATGTGTATGTGCCTAAACACATGCGGGCAAGTCAGAGCCACCCAAAGTAGATAGTATCATAACACGGTGGAAGGGACACCCCTCTCCCACCTGGCCGGTCGGTTTAGTCTTTTTTTTGCGTGGATTCATGGGGAAACGATCAGCAGGGAATCCATGGATGTGAAGGAGATAAGGTGTTCCTATGTTAGAGAGTTTCACCCCTGAGAGGTATCTTTCGGAGTGGTTTTTCGGACCACCCTCTACAAGGAAGATGATTCAATGTGAGAGGGAAAATAACATTGATCAAATTAAAACACACATGCACAATTTCATAAGAATCATGGATCAAATCATTTTGGTAGATCATTATTTTCCATGATTTCTATGAATGAGGATTTTAATCAAGAAATTTCATGAATTCAATAACAACCCCTACCACGTTTGATTTTTTACGTTCGTCACGCCCGCCGCACGACTCTGAACATGAGCATGTTCGTTGGTTAAATGATCTTCATTGGAGGTTGTTCTTAATTATAGGATATGTGCTTCCATGTTTTCCTCATTCCAACCATTTACTCTCAATTACACCATAGTGAAAAGTGTCCCCCATAATACAACAAGTTATCTATTATGTTTCTTTGCATAGTTTTATATTATCTTAATTAATTAATTGAGTTGGTATAATTAATTAATGGGGTAGCAAAAATAATATGGGGGAGTTCAATAGGTTTTTCTACCATAATGAAATATTTCAAGGGGGTTTTAGCCATGGGTGGTCCCCACCACCATAACCCACATGGGATGTTAATTTTTGTGGTCCCCACTTACATAAACTCACATGGGAGGTTTAGTTCTAGTGGTCCCACCTATCAACATCAACCTAGGTGTTCCAACGAAAATAAAATGTTACACAATTTTATTTTATTTTATTTTTTCATGAAAAACTAAAATTCTATCTTTCACACTCAACCAACTATGGTCGAGGTGAAGTCACCTTAAGAGAATACTGGCATTTGGTTGTCAATAGTGCTCTCAGGTTTCAATTCCGAGCACCGGTTCAAAATATAGAAAAACCTGCTCGCACATTTACTAATGTATCTGAAAAAATGATCCTAAATTCATTGTTAATATACTAGGCCACAAAATCACGTGCCGTAAATTTCCACAGAGTTGTAAAATTTCAATATAAATAAAAAAAATTTCCTCAAAATTTAGGGCCTTTACAGATTTCCACATGAGAGAAATTTATTATCATATTTCCCATACATTCCAAATATAGAAAATTTTATGTTAACCTTGTTCCTGCTAGTTCTCTATAATAAGATTAACTAGAAATCAAAAGGTAGGAACCACATATCATGGAATAAAACAACATAAACCTGGAAAATTACATATAGTTTTTCTAAATCATGAAACATAAATTTTAATTATTGAAAGAACTGGTGTTTACTATGTTATTAATATTAATATTATATTCAAATCATACATGATGGTTCCTATCGATTTTTTGAATTTGTAATGCTTCTCCCACAAGAATGTCAAAACAACATGTAGAGGAAGGCTCGTTGTCATTTACCATGTTACACTGATTTATCCATGACACAATTTGACAACATTGTTACCCATAGGTATATATATGCAAGATATAAACAAAATTCAGTATCCATAGATGGATTTATTTCTCAGAAACCACACACAATATCATTTACCATAATTACATGATGTTTCCCAAAATTTTTACTCATCCTTAAACTTATCCATAGAGACATCCCAAGACATATCATTATAAATATAACTTGTTATATCACTAATTTTTTCATATCCGAGTTTCAAATATTTTAGTAAACCATCAATATTATACCAACTATAGTAACCCCCAATATTTATACATAGTAATTACATCAATTTTTAGAAATACATAAAACATTACAGAAATAGAGGCATGAATATTGTTTTGGTTTAGTGCCTTTGGAAACATGGAATCATAAACACTTATACATTAGTTACCTAGATTATATCCCTCCATGTTTTTCATGACTAGAAATCTTCTTATAAATTTCATACTTGATACACATCTTCATAACCTAGGGATAAAAAATTCAAAAGAAAAGAGATCAAAAACTAATTATGGGATAAAAATGGAGACATGTTAGAATAAACATTAGCATAGGGGTATGAGAATGTGATCATAATATTAGAAGATCATAAAATTCATATCGATGAAAATAAACATGAATCATGTCCAGTATATTAGTAGTTTATCAGATATGAATCATAATTAATTAACTAAAATATTTCATGAACATATAAAATATTAATAATACAAGGTATGTGTTGAATAAATAAAAAAATAGAAAATCCTATTTCAAGGGTACCTACCAAGACATTAATAACATTTTAGGCTTGGCCTATGACCCATGTTCCTACATCAGAAATGGGAAAATAAACTTTATACCCTCTCATCATTTGTATTGGACTACAACCCACGCACCTTCATAATTTCATAAATGAGTTACAACCTGTGAACCTGCTAATTTTTATGCTTGGGATACAACCTTGGTACAATCATTTTTTCAAACATGGTCTACTACCCATGCACATTATTATTATCAATCATGCGATATAACCCATGAATCATCTTGTTTCCAGTCTTAGCATACAACCTATATAATGTAAAATACCATATAACATTTTTATGTACACAATTAATTTTATAGAGATAATGGTCCCACCCATCACATGATAAAATCATACATACATGTCCAATACAATGATAATTCAGGAATTATAACATGATCCCTAATAAAATTATGTTTTCATGAATATCCTGTAATAATAAAATAAAATGAAATAAGTATCGTTAAATTTTTATCATTATCAACTAATAACATCTATAATCATTTTATCAATTAATAACCCCTGAAAATTTGTAAGTTTCATGACCATATACCTTGTTGAATTGAAACGAGCATCAAAAACATTGTTACAACGAAAAATAAACCTCTTAATAAAGAATATGAATAGTATTCATGTACAATATCACTCAAAAAGAAATAGTGACACCAATGGGTGTCATATTAGATGGAAATTAATTTTTAAATATCTTTTAAAAAAACAATTTTTTAAATCTTTGTTGAAAAATTCTATTTAAAACATAAAAACTCTTGAAAATTGTTATCTTCAAAACAAACATGGAATGATGTAAACGAAGCTTTGAAAATATTTTGAAAAACATTTTATATAAAATATTTAATTAAATATATAAATAAACCAAATAATTTAAATCCTATTAATTGAAAATTTTATTTTGATAATAATGTTAGGAAGCTTGAAAAATCAATTAAAAAACATGTTGAGCATACAAAAAAATTAAATTTTTTTTCAAAACCACATTATATTAAGAAAAATTAGTATAATATTAGGTCTAAAATTTTCTTCATAAATAATATTGTAAACATTTAAATGAATCGTCAAGGGGATGAAAATCATGACTATGGGTAAGCATGTACTTGCCGAACATTCCTTTTGCACCTTAAAACATCATAAAAGAACCCTGCTTATAAAATACTTAGATGAATCGTTTAAAAATTTAATAGGGAAAAAATTGGTAAAATTTTACTTTAATTATAATTTAATAGTATTAAAATCTTTTTGTAATCTATTTAGAAAACATGATTTTTCAGGAACTCAGAAATATGACAGTAGAAAAATTTAATGTCATACATTCCTAAAAACATATTCTTGATCATCATATGTACCAAATTTTGGGAAAAAGGTAACATTAATTGGATATAACATGAATATCATTATTTTAAGAAAACTCATTACAGATCTTGAGGAATGGATAATATTATTTCATCAGTGTAATAATAATCATAAACAATTTCGATAAATAAATAATTTTTTTCAATTTACTCTTACCACATGGTAACATTGAATCACAATCACCATGTAAGAATATAAATTCTATGGATCCTCAATTAAAATTAATTTAATGGTATTAATTATATAATATTTCATATGTAAGTATATACACCTCAAAAAAATAATTAACGTGCAAAAAAATGAGTAACAAACCAGGAAAATTAGGACAACACAATCAGATAGATTTTATGTCTCTTAAAACCTAAATCCCATGAAAGAAATATCATAGTATAGATTTTAAAATACCTGAAAATTTAATTATCATAATAATATAATATATTAATGGGATGTATATACATAATGAAAATGAAAAGATTGGGTAACATGGAATGTATCTTAGAGATATGAAAATTTAAAATGAAAATATCTTACCTTTGGTCTTGGCTCTCATCATACACAATAAAACCTCTTATATAATAAATATATTATTATTATAAATAAATAAATTAACTATATTAGTATATAAAATAAAATTTATGGTTTTTTATCTTTATATTACATTCTTGATAACAATTACATGTTTTGGTTTCACAATGTTTTATACTATATTTATTTCTCTCAAACGACTTAATATGTTATATATTCGGTCCTTATACTGAGGTCATGATTTAAAAAATATATACCATGATATAAATATAATTATTAATAATTATATTTTTGTTATAATAATATACTAAATATTTTTTTAAATGGAATACACAGTTTATTGAGATAGTCAGTTGTACATACTCATGAAAGTTGTATTTGAATTATTGTCATATTGAAAGAAAGTGAGTAAACTAAATACATGTATATACAATATATTATCATAAGAATAGAATTATTATGTTATGTATATCATATATTTTCATTTGAAATATCTTTAACATGTACCATGTTTTAAGTGGATGAATCACATCGCTATGAGGTGACTGTAGTCTGCATGTCCAAAGATTATGTTATTGAATTAACCAAAGATGGAATGTATTGGTGTATGTGTTGAAAAATAATTTATTAATAATAATTAAATAATATATATAATATATAAATATCTTCTCCATCATTGTAATGAACCTGAAATTTTGTGGAATTTCTTTTTTCTAAAATGCATGTGAATTTTATGAGTCTTCAGTTTCTAGTGGCACCTGATTTTGAGGCACGGTGTGCTCGGAATCAATTTTTGAGGTTTTTTGTGATTACGTTCAGTAAGAGTACGTGTGGGATTTTATATCATATGATCCAGTGCTCATAATTGATATCAGAGGACAACAATGAACTCGCAACTTCAGTATTTGCTTTAGAGGACCATTACTGCAGTTGCATTTTATTGAGAGGAGAAGTTAATTTTTGGGAATTTTTAGTAAATTAAAAATTATGTGTAACATAATTTTTAAGTGGTAGTTAATTTCTCCAATGGGGATTTTGAGGTGGGGACCACCCCCACATAACCTCCCCTGGGAGGATATTGTGTAGTGGGGCCCCCACGAACACCAAACCCCTCAACTCCCTTTAAACCCTCTTCTGAAACTCTTGGACTTCGCTTTGATTTAATGAATCCAACTCTCCCCTTTATAAAATTTTAAACCTTCCACCTTCTATCGTTAAGGTGGCAACACAATTAATTAATAACTTAATTAATTAATTTCTTTTTTTAAAGGCATTTGAATATATTTTTTCAATATTTATAAAAGACATTACATTCTTTTAATTTGGTTGGAAAAAACCAGGTTGGGATAACTAACGAGAGGAGGATAGATTTTGGAGGAAAACACCCTCTCCAACAAAGAACAATGTTTCCAACGAAGAATTACGATGAAACCTCTTCCTTTCCCCTTCCTCTGCATTAAGTGATAATTCAATGCTCGCAAAAGAACGCCGCCAACGACAACGTATTTACCTCTGACGTATATGGAACAACGTATGTCTTCTTCCACGACATCTTCCACAACTTTGAAAATGTTTTTGATATAGAGGTTGAGGGATTTATTTATTTTTAAATGAAAAAAATTATACCTCATTCTTCAATGATTTTTTTTGTTCATCATTGGCCATTTGATATCACTTAATGCGGAAGCCGCGGGCCAAACTAACACGACCTGACGACCCTCCTTTGTTTCTTGATTGTGTAAAAAATGGTGGTGAAGTTGAGAAGACGTGGTGCCATCACATCGAGCCAGAGGAAGGAGGCCTCAACCCTGAGGGGTCAGAGATCGAAGGTGGCAGTGACCGAAGGCGGCAGTGACCAAGGGTCGTGGCCGGGCCGGGTTGCGGTGGTGGTGGACCGGCTCTGTCGCGCCGACCGTGGGGGAGGAAATCGTGTCTTGTATCCACGGGACATTCGGACTAACTAAATCGGTAAGCCGCCTGTCGGCTGGGTTGGATGAACAGGCCAGCTACGGCTGGCCAGGCTGTGAGATCATGGCACCCAATAGCTCCATGTGGTGGAGCTGCGGCCTGCTACCGCGGGCCGCTCGCTGAGAGTACGAGTCGGTCGCCAGCCGGCTGGGAAGAAGAATCGTGGTGTCTCTTGCCACCGCGTGGGAAGAATAGCGGCCCGCTGTGCAGGCCGCTCCTTCCGGACAGAACCTGTTGGCTACGGCCTGCAGGGTAGGGGTGGCGGCACCACTCGGCTCCTCCAGGAGAACCGGACTTTCCCACTCCAAGGGCCGGGTCCGCAGGTGGGCCGCACCTCACCTGGCCAGGCCGAACCACCAGTCGGGTTGGACCCACCAAGCTGGGTCAGGCCGACCTGCCAGCCCACTGGACTTGACAGGCCGGTCCAAACTTCACTTAATTGCAAATATCTTCAAGACTGTGCATCTGAACGGTGCGACGTCTACTGCAATGGGACCCTCACAACGAGCCGGTCCTTTTGCGATACTCAATGTGAGTTCTGGACAACATTGGAAAATGGATAGGTTTGGAATGAGCGTAAATCCAACCAGGCCCCTGGAATAGAAAGGCAAATAACTCATAGACCGGGCATCTGATTGACACATAGTTTATCTTGTTGGGTTTCTTTTGATGAGACAGAACAACGGGATATATCAACATATGTCTTCATTGATGTATCAATACTTGGCTCGAGGAGCGGACCCTCCCGGAACCGAGCGTGCTGTGTGCGGGAACCATAGTGCTGGATGCAGCTAAGATGGCAGAATCCTCAGTGGGTTCGACAGTGTTGAATACTATACTAGAATACTACGTGAGTTCGATAGCTATGAATACTGTACCAGAATCCTACATGGGATCAATCGTTCTGACTTCTGTTCCAATATCTTGTGTGTGTCCGACAGAGTACCTGGTCCTATATCCTGTGTGGGTCTAACAGCATAGCTGGTCCTGTATCATGTGTGGGTCCGATAACTTCAATGGATTACTGACTACATCTGATCATCTCTTTCACTATAAATAAGTTGTAAACCTGTGTCATCTGAGTCTTTTCTTTCAATCATTATCATCGATCAGATTGTATTTACTTTCTATGTGGGCTGGGTTGGGATTGTGTCCAAGAGTTGGAGTCGGGCCGTGACGGGTAACTTAGGTATATGTATGGTCATTTACCTATGTAGGGTTAGTTGAGACTTCATGATAGTATCTTTCTACTGTGGTTTATCCTTCTTGGATTCTGGAAGACCTTCGGTTGTCTTGAGTTCCCCTACTGATTATCGTTATATTCACCTATGCACGGGCTCTGCCCGCACATCATTGTGTTGGTTGCAGACGATGGACAACACTGATCGATGCATATAGATGTAGAGATGGATTGTACCCGGGGGTGGATCACTTGGTGTGAAGAGCATCGAGCCAACAGACGGACCTAGGGTGCAGAAAAGGCCATATGAACCCACCGTTTAGGTGGGATTCTCGGAAGATGAATCAGTAGTTTCTCTTTAACTTTCTGTAGGTGTAATATCTTTAATGTTGTTGTTCCTTACTGTCTGGATTGTTTTTCCAACTCCATACCTTTCAACACTTACTTTTGTATACATTTTTTCTTAGTTTTTACTTTCAGTTTCATACTCTGCTCCTTGTGTCTAGGTTGTGTTTGTGTTATAGGTTAAAAGAAAATTCCTTCCCTTTTTATAGATACAATGCCATTTGTTCTAGTCTCCAGCCCCAAGCCAATGGAAGAAAGGCTTGGGGTAGTCCAGGCATGGGCCCTAATGATGGGTCGTGACAATCATAATACCCAACCTTGAAAGATGGTAATGAATAAAAATACAATCATCATTTTGTGAGGCATTAGTTAGACTTACACAAAAATAATATTTTTGTTACTCATTATATGGAAGAGTGTGTAATTTTACATAGATAATCTAAAATAAAAAACAAATTATATTGAAAAATCCTTTATGATAATAATTTAATATGTATATTTGGGTGTTTGTAGAATGGAAAAAAACTAATGATCATGAGAAAAAAGATGTTACCACTTATTTGGGTAATTAGTTTTGTATATCCCCAATGATATTCTGTGGAAGTATTTTCTTCCAAGGAGAGGCTATTGTAACACCCAAGTAATACATAGTATGTTATTTTCTTTAATGTAATACAATAGCTAGTGCTACACGCAACACCGAGTTCGAGCACCATGCGACTTACCAAACTAGTCATTCAAAAAGTGGTGATGAATTGTATTTTCTAGATATTTAATTTAATATAATCTATATTATTTTAGAATACATATAATATGTTTCTTAGACATAACATAATAACTAATTCATTTTTTAGATAAAAGATGTATTTTTCAAAAAATGCAATTGTACCACCTATTGATGATGACCCATTTTTAAAAAACAATATTTAAAACATTTATATATTCAATTTAATGGAATTAAATTCTTCTTTAGAATATAAACATAAAAAAAGTTGGATATTTTTGTGTTACTTTTAATATAACTTTAATATTTTTATGAATAATAAAAAATAATAAATTTTAAATAAAAACAACTTATTTATCAAATTAATTTATAGTGATAAATTATACTTTTGAGTGGTTTTAAAAATTAGATAGATTATATTTTTTTCATTTATTATAATTTAGTTCATTGGAAGTAATTTCACATTTAAACTGGACTTAATCATGTATCAATCTTTTGATAGTTATTATTTAATGAATTCAAGATTTTTTGTTCTGAGAACAGGAATTATTTTTAAATTAATCTCTCCCACTTTGGTTTTTTGTATTTAGAAAAATGTATTCTATATTTATATTTTGGAGTTCCAAATTTTTTAAATAGGTACCTTTTATTTTTAGATATGATTTATATTTAAATTATTAATATTTTACTTACCATGGTTAAAAGGTAATTCTGGAAAATAAGGGTAAAATTTTTTTTTATTATAATAATAAATTATGCTAACATGTGCCATATTTCTATTGGCTAATAACTTTATGACAATGGGAATCATTGGGTCGATTTTGAGATCTTATGGAGCCACTTCAGAGTTATAATGTCATTTTATATTAAATATTCTAATGTAAAGATAAAAATATCAAAAGAATGTATCTTTTAGTAAACCAATTTTTTATATGATGTTATATAACCAATCAATTCGACTATAAATATTCATTTGAAAAATAAAATTATTTCCTATATCCAGATATTTTATTTTTAATAATTATACATAAAATATATATATTTAAATATGACACAATACTGATGAAGTATTTTCCATATTAATGAACGAATCAAATAAATGATATTATACATATAAAAATAAATATATTTTGAATGTTTTGATGCCATCCAAAAATTTTATAGGGTAATATGAAATGTTATTATTGATTAAATGTATTGTTTTGGATGTAATGATGTTGTTATGATATTCAAAAAACCAAAAAACTAAAAAATGTCAAAATTGACATAAATATGTTTTTTAAATCAAATACATTATTATTAAATTATAAAATAGTTATAATTATCTAATGATCAAGAAAAAGGCTTATATAATAATATATATGACACTAATGAAAATCTTTGGGTTCACATGGAATTTTATATAATGTTTATTAACCATTTATTATAGTAATACAAGAATACATGGTAAAAGCTAAACTATTTATCTAAGAGTGAAATCTAAAATATAAGGTTAATATGGTGACCTAAACATACGTAAAACCTATTGGTTGAAGTGGTTTCGACCCATTCCCCTCTTATTCATGAAATGTAATCTTTTAGAACCATTATTAACAGAAAATGATTGTATAATAAACTAATATTTCAATGATTTCTCAAAATGACCCTCACCTATCTTATAAAAGGGTACTTCCCCTTATCTTAATTTCACACCTCCAATGCCATTTGGCTCAGCCAAAACCTATGCCGATATCCTCCAAAAATATGTAACTACATCCTAGAGTCCTTAATTTGAGAATAATTCTATCATATGAAGCCCTTTTGATGAAATAAAAAGGAAGCATCTGAAGAAGAGTTAATAATTTCAACAACCTCATTAAATTTATTTTCTTTTTCCACATCAACTTTATTTTTTTATTCCATACCAAAATAATAAATCCAGTACATCCTATATTCTGTGATTTTATTATAATTATTTTATAACCATATTCATTATTCTATCAATACTATAAAGGATAAAGTCATCATACGTGAGTATGTACGACATACCGTCTCCACGCCATGGTGTTGTTTGTTATTCAAAAACATCATTAAATGGATGGGTATAAAAATTAGTGTAACTAATGTAAATTGTAAGTATAAAATGTTAATTATTATGTATATATGATATACCATCCAATTATATATGATTTCACAATCAAAAAAATGAGATTGTCACTCGTGTGTATGTACAGCTTACCATCTCCAGGATGGGATGTGATTCATTCCCCATTATAATACTTCAAGAATAATTTTCATTTAATGATTAAAAATAATGTATAATAAATTCATATAATTCTGGATATGAATAAAATATGTCCTATCCATAACAAAGATGGATTATGTAACCAATCATATAAAGGAAAACAAATATGTTAACACCCAAAACAATGACAGTACTAAAATATTATCAATAAAGCAATATTAGATGATCATATATGATATCATATTTTTTAATATAGTAATTTATATTTTAATAAAAAATATTTAACTATTATAAAGGAGTATAACATAACCTCATCCTTGGAAAATTACAAGCTAAGGAGTTTTCATCTCTCTTTATTTCTCGTGAGATTCATGTTATATCTTCCACTATTACCTTTTGTGAGCTGTATATACTGCCATGACTATATTGTTTGAGTAATATACATTAATTTATGGGTATTTGCGTCATCATTGGATGATCCTTATTTCATGGGGTGTATGTTTCATATGTTTTAAATTCGGTTAGGTAATTTCAAATTTCAATTTCCGCTCATTCGGTTTTATGCAAACATCATTATTAACTTAGTCTATGATTATTTGAGATATCACTATTTATTTACATATATAGTAATTTACCCTATATTTTGTGTGGAAATAATTTTGACACACATAATCACTCCATTGATAAATTCTCAAGTAATTGATATAAACTTCATAAGAGTAATTCTAACTCAATTTCAATTCATTGAGTAAAAGATCCATGTCATTGGTGTTGTTTTTAAAAGAATATGTATGTATGTCTACTGATTGATTTACAATATCCAATAATTTTGAGTTTATTTATATTTATCATACATAATTATTTCATTGATTTATCCTCAACCAAAGGATATATCCATTATAAAAGAATTAATCTCAACTTATATACTATTTTGACTTCTTTGTTGTTATGCATCAATTCACTTTTATTTTTTTTATATAATATAATTTGACATAGTATACCATGAATCCCTTTATTCTCATGATATTATAATGTATCTATTATATAAATTATTTTTATTCATGTTTCTCTCATTCTATTAGGATCTATTACTAAAATATTGTTTAAAATATTTTAATTTTTAATTCTTCTACAACTTTTTCATTAATGTCCAGGTTATAAAAATGGTTTTAAGAATTTATTTATATGAACAGAAATGTTTTGATATTAAAATTTAATTTAAAAGTTTCAATGTACTATAAGACAATTTGTTTCAAGAATCTCTTTTAAACAACTTCTTTGATAAATAGTGCGATATTTAAATGTTTTCCAGAAAAAAGGTGATATTTTTCTCAAATAGTTTTAATTACTATTTTCATCTACGTGAATATCCTTAAATTTAGTTTATTATTGATTGAGGTTGACTTATCATAACATAAAAATCTATATTGTATTTAATGAGTTATGTTTGTTCATGGATGTTCTATTTTTATGTCATTCACGGTTTATGGTTAAAATATTGACATTTCATATGCTAGTTTTAATTAGAATGTTTAGATTATATTTCATCCATTAATATGACTAATGCATTGGACATAGAAAGTGCCATGTGGAGCCCTCTATAGCACCTCGATGAATTGATTGGTATCCTTAGCCAAACTAGTGTCTCGGCACAAGGCCAGGACAAAATCATATTTGTAGTCATGGCACGAGGCCTTGACCATGTGGTTATGATGTTATAAATTTTTCATTCCATCATTATGTAATTGGATATCTATATTACATGTGATTATTTGACTAGTATAATTTCCATGTAAAAAAATTAGATGGAATTTTTTTTTATATTTTCTATATTATGCTGAATTTTATGTTATATAATCTTTTTTTCTTTTCTTATACATTTTTTTTAATTGTTTATTCTTATTTATGACAATTACTGCTATATTGTTATCCTTACGAAGAATCAGATCTCAACACATTGTTATGTTTTATTATTTTTAGGATGAAAAGAAAAATATTATGATTAACATATAGGAATATGATAAGGTATACAAGAGTGTTCAAAGGGGACACAATGTTGTATTGTTATTTCTTGATGTAATGTTAAGCTTATGTATGTATCTATTACTTCCCAAGCTATTAAACTAATCAGTATTTCGGGACATGAATCATTGTATCATGCCAATGTTTTGTAATAATGCACTGATTCTAGGTAACTAGGGTGTAGGGATTACAATTTTTATTAGAAGAAGTATAATACAATCCATGGAAGCTAGATTTAAGAAAAACTCTGATTAGAAAACACTAACCTATGATTGAAATTAAATATTAGTATAAAATAACATCCAAAAAAATTAAAATGTAATTATTATACATTTTCTTCAAGCATTAAATCCCTATCTAGATACGAGAAGGTAGAGGGGAATTTGGCATAGATGTATCTAGGGGTAAAAACTCTGACAAAGAGTTTCGGGCTTGACCTGAGGTATCCTGGTACACAATAATGTGCATTGCTGCAATCTCATTTATGACACTCCCAGGTGATATGCTATGGATAATTCACATTTTCATTACAAATAGATTTGAATTATTTTAATATAAGATGGAAATAAGTAACCATGGATAATCATATGGTGTTTTGGATTGAAATTATGGTGTTAGGATATTCTCTAAATGATTTTATGACCCACACTATGATTTCATGTGTTTGTAAATGGCTGGGTCAAAGGAAGTCATAGTTACATAGAATTTGATGTACAAGGTGGGAACTGTCATGGAAATAAGCAACGAAATGTAATGACGATAGGTGTGAAAATTATTGTGTTCATGAGAAATCAGTTTTTTAAAAATATTATCAACTACATATATATTAACCAACTTCGAAACTCAACAACAAAGAGAAAGGAGATGAAGGATGTGTTCTATTGTAGTAGAGACCATGGAGAAAATAAATATCAATTTCCATCATCCATGAAATGTGGAAGGAGACGCCAATGAAAGTGTCTCAATAGAACAATTAAATCCTTTATGTGTGGGAAAAAAGGACATAATGTAAATTATTGTCGCGGGATAAATGAAGAGTACTACAGAAGAAAATAAAAATGATCCCTATATTCCATTTACTGTCATTTTCCAGAAATGTACAAAACCTGGTCAGTACCTAAAAGAATTTAACATTATATAGGATAGCCTCCTTGACATGGGAGAAACTATGGGGAAATAAATGGAGAGAGAAATGTATAATATTATAAGTGATATTTTTTGATGGGATTACTTTGTATGAAATGTCTCTTGTATGTGTAAATCTGCAGTTTGTTATGTGAAAATTATATATTAGGAAGAATTATCTTTTCTATTGTGGATATAATAATAAATTACCAATTTTGGTTATATGATCCTTGAATTTGAGGAAATTACATGTTATTAAATTTAGGGATGAAAATGTGAGGTATGAGATAATAGTTGTGGTGAAATTTTGTAATTGTTATTTTGAAGAATTTATCTCATTTTTTGAATGTTAAAAAACATATTTTTTGAAAAATAACAATAGGTAGATCGTTTGATAACCCATGCCATCAGAAATATCTGTGGTAATCGAACACACAACCATAGTGAGATTGGAATTTATTGATACCATAATACTACATGATGTCCCTGGTTAGTGTGACTACATATTTTTTATTTAAATAATTTTATTGATAAAAAATTATGTGATTTGGGATAATATGTCTTATAAAATGGATATCCATATTAAATTAAAATGATTTGGTGATTATGTGATAAATATTATTTTCTAAGATGTTCACTTTGTTGGGAACACTATATGCCTAAGGAAAATAGAATACTATGGGATTTCATTCAAGGAGTAATAGTGGATTTTTATTGTGGATTTATATTAATTCGGGTTATTTATGTAAATGAATATCCTATCATAGAGAATATGTGATTAGGTTAATAGCTTTTATTAATGTGAATTTATGATTAGTGGAATTTATTTGGAGATATAATTTAACATGGAAGACTATGTAATCAAATTCTTCTATGTTTTTGGTTTCAATATTAGTTTGAATTATATTGACGGATATTAAGGACACTTGTTTATTGAATGGTTTTTATTGAACATTGTGTATAGTTGGTTTAATTTTTAAAATTATGATTAGTATTAATTTATATAAATTATTATATTTTTTGGGTATCATCTGATCTTGTAAGAACAATTTTGGTTTTGGTAAATATTTAAAGACAAGGTAAATATAGTGTTTATCCTTTTTGGATCATGTTATTATCTAGAAGTAGATTCTTGCACTTCAGGTGTGGACAAGCCATCTTGAATACTCATCATTTGAAAAGAAAAGAGATGAGTTAGTGGTAGAAATTTATTAAAGGATCATACTCAACATAAAAAGTAAGTATATGTATTTATGTTCATAGTCACACTCAGACATAAATTCCTCATCTTTATGAAATGGAGCGTAAAAATACATTGTCTGTTTACTTTCCCTACAAGGAAACTAATGACGGTTTATCCCATAAAAAATTTGTGGTTTTATTATTGTTATATTTCTCCAGATCATGTTTTCTATCACTCTCCATCAGAACATGATACATAGTTTATCTTCAATATTCATGTATTCCGACATGGAATCCTATTTTTGGTTATCTCATGAGACCTTTGTAATTCCATTTCATTCCATTAAAGTGATAATTTTATTGACTAATTTGAAATTTGGGGCATTCAATGACGTTCCCAATTCCAATATTAAAATTTTGAGGACACAATTTTCCAATTGGGGGAATAATATAAGCCCCCAATATTTCAGAGTATGTTATTTTCTTTAAAAAAATCAATAGCTTGCACTACACGCAACACCATGTTCGAGCGCACCATTACATACCAAACCAGCCATTCAAAATAATATTATGAATAATAGTAACTTAATTTAATATTTTTATAAACTCCATATAATTACAAAATCCATATTATTTCTTTTTTTACATAACATAAGAACAAATTCATTTTTTTCAGATAAAAGAACTATTTTTCAAAAAATCTCTATTTTACAACCATTAAATGTAGAACCCTTTATGAAACCAATATTTGAAAATTTTATATATTAATTAAATTAAATTAAATTCTTCATTAGAATCGAGACATAAAAATATAGTTTGGGTGATTTTTTTTACTTTTCTGATAACTTTCATATTTTGAGGAATTGTGAGAAATTCTAAATTTTAATTAAAAACAACTTCTTAAATCGAAATACATTATAGTGTTAAATTATACATTTTAGTGGTTTTAAATTATCATTATATTATATTTTTATCATTTAATAACATTCAGGTCATTGGATGTAATTTCACATTTAAACTGGACATAAACATGTTTCAATCTTTTGATAGTTATTATTTCATAAAAACATGATTTTTATTTTGACAATGGGAATTAATTATAAATTAATATCTGCCACTTATTTGTTTTGAATGAGTAATAATGGATTCCATATTTGAAATCAGGATATCCAATTTTTATTAATAGGTAACTTTTATGTTTAGACAATATGAATATTTTCTCCTGTAAATATTTTATTTACCTTTGTTAAATGGTTAATCTAGTAAATAAGGGTAAAAACATATTATTATTATAATATTTAATTACTCTATCATGTGTCATATTCAACTATTCTGATACATGTACAACCCTGGACATCCGTTGGTTGATATTGGGACCCACGAAGTGACTTGATAGTGATAAGGACATTTTATATTAAATAATCGGAAGTAATGACAGAAATAACCAAAACATATATCTTTTAGTGAAACAGTTTTTATATGACATTATAAAATTTATCTATTTGACTATAAATATTATTTATATATCTAAAAATATTTACTAAAACGTAATATTTTATTTATAATTTGTATTCATAAATTATATATATATATATATATATATTTGAAACAATAAAGATGCAGTATTTTCCTTATTAATGAAAGAATGAAATAAATTATATTAAAAATATTAAAATAAATATAATTTGATACTTTTTATACCATTCAAAAAATTTATAAGTTAATATATAATGTTATTATTGATTAAATTTATTTTTTTTCTAGGTAATCAGGTTGTTAGGACTTTCGAAAAACAAAAACTAAATAATGTCCAAATTAAAAGAAATGAGTTTTTAAAACAAAAACTATATTTTTAAATAATATAATGGTCCTAACAATTTATGTTTCGACCAAAATAATTTTATAATAATTGATATTAAATTAATTTACAACATGGGGTTCTATTGTCATTTTATTTTATATTTATTGACCATTTATTATAATAATACAAGAATACGTGGTAAAAGTTAAAATATATAACTAAAAGTTAAATCTATAAGATAAGGTTATTATGGTTTCCTATAACTATCTAAAACAAATTGGCTGAAATTATTTCTATCCATCCCTATTATGTCCAAGAAATATAATCTTTTGGATCCATTATAAACCGGTAATGATTGTATAATATACTAATATTTCAATGATTTCCTAAAGTGATCATCACCACTCTTATAAAATGATACTTCCCATTCTCATAATTTGACACCTCAAATTCCATTTGGCTTGACCAAACACATCCCAGATATCCTCCCCACTATAGTAACAACATCCTAAAGTCCTTCTGTTGATCAGAAAGTCATCCAATGGTGCCCTTTTGATCAAATCAAAAGGAAACACCCGAAGAAGAGGTAATAATTTCACAACCTTCTTTCATGTTATTTTCTTCTTCCACTTCTTATTTCATTGTTTATTCCCTAACAATATAATATCTCCAATACCTCCCATATAGTGTCATGTTATTATAAATATGGTACAACAATATTCATTATGTTATCCATCCTATAAATGACAAAGTAACCACTAGTGTGTAAGTACGAATTACTGTCTCCACTTCATGAAGTAGTTTTTTATTCAAAAACATAAATACTTGGATGGGTATAATAATTTGTATTAGTGATTTAAATAATAAATAAAACATGTTAATGATTAGTTACATATGATATACCCTCCAATTATATATGATTTCACCATCAAAATAATGTATTGTCGCTCATGCGTTTGTAGGGATTACAATATCTATGACACGATGAGATTCATTCCCCATCATAATCATTCAAAAATAATTTTAATTTTATGATTAAATTTTTTTTAATAAATTTATATAATTCTAGATATGAATAAAATACATCCTATCCAAAAAAATATGGCTTAAGTAACCAATGATATACAGGAAAACTTATAAGTTAACACCCAAAATGATGATACTACTAAAATATTATTAACAAAAAAATATTAGAAGATCATATATGATATAATATTTTTATATATAGTTCATTATAAATTAGTTAAAATGATTTAAATATTGTACTTGATTTTAACATTCCCTCGACCAAGGAAAAGAAAAAGAAGGAGTTTTCATTTAACTTTTATTCTCATGAGATTAATGCTATAGTTTCCACTCTGTGGTGTATGTACTTCTTAGGATTAAATTTTTTTAGTAATATACTTTAATTTATGGGTATTTACAACATCATTAGATGATACTTAATTCAGGTGGTATATGTTTCATAAGATACCAAATTGGTAAGGGAATCTCAAATTTCAATTTCCTCTCATTTGGTTTTATGAAAACATCATTTATTACATTAATCCAAGATTATGTGAAAAATCAAAATTTATTTAATTATTTAGTAATTTGAATTCCCATTTTTTTGGATATATTTTTGATACATATAATCACACACTTTATAAATTCAGAATTCATCAATAGAAACTTGATAAGAGTAATTTTATCTCAATTTCAATTCATTGGGTTTAAAATCCAAGTCATTGGTGTTGTTTTTACAAGAATATTTTTGAATTTACTATGATTGATATACACTGAATATCCCATCATATTGAGTGATTTTTTATTTTTCACACATAATTATGTAAGTTATTTATCCTTAACCAAAGTATACAGTCATTATAAAGGAATTTATCTCAACATACTTTCCATTGAGACTTCTTTGTTGTTATGTGCCAATTCACCTTTATTGATTGTATATACTGTACTTTGACATTGTATATCATGAATACATTTATTCTCATGATATTAAAATATTTTTATTATCTAAATTATTAGTATTCATGCATCTCTTTTTTGATTATGAACTATAACAAAAATATTGTTTTAAAAGTTTTAAATATTTATTCTTCTAAATCATTATCATTAATGTCCATATTTTAAAAATAGGTTTTATGTATTTTTATATGGACATATATGTTTTGAAATTATATTACTTTGAAAACATTCAATGTGTTATGGGACACTTTGATTCAAAAATCTCATTTAAACAACATCTTTAAAAAATAGTGTGATACTTAGTTGTTTTCATAAAAAATGGTATATTTATATAGATTGGTTTTAATGAATATTTTCATATATGTCTATATACTTTAGTGTATTTTATTCTTGATTGGGGTTGATTTATCGTAATACATTCATCCATATTGTATTGAATGGGTTATGGTTGACTGTGAGTGTGCTATTTTTTTCATTTAGGGTTTGTGGTTAAAATTTTTACATTTTGTATGCTCTTTTTAATAAGAATGTTTGGATTATATTTCACCATTTCATATGCAGAATTTATTAGACTTAGTAAGTGATGGGTTGAGCCTGCTATAGTTCCTAGATGCATCAGTAGGCCTCATGAGACAAACTAGTGTCTTGTCATAAGGGATTGAAAAAATCTTATTTGTAGTCTTGGCACGAGTCCTTTAATGTGTTGTTATGATGTCCAAAATTATGCATTATATCCTGATAAAATTGGATAATGATATTACATGTGATTATTCAACTAGTAGAATATTGATTTGAATAAGTAAATGGGATTATTTTATGTATCTTTTTAATATTTTGTTGATGTTTATGTTTAAAAGGCTTGTGTCTTAGTCTTATACATTTCCATAAATGTTTATTTTTATATATGATAGTTTCCACTTTTTTTCTTCCTTACTGAGAAACTACCTTCACCCCTTTCTTATGTTTTATTTTACCTTTGATGCAAATAGGTATATTACGATTAACCTATAGGAATTGGATAAGGGATAAAAGAGTGGTAAATGGGGACACAATTTTGTTTTTTATCTCATTATGTAATGTAAATCATATGTATGTATCTAGTACTTCCAAGGCTACTAAACTGATTGGTATTTCAAGACATGATTCCATGAATCCTACCAATGTTACGCAATAATTCCCCAATTCCGGGTACCTAGGGTCAGGGCGTTACAACTAATATGATGAGGGTAGGGACGTGGAGGATCTATTTTGTTAGTTCTTAGCAAATGAAATGTGTATTTAGTGGTGTGAGGAATGAGAAGAGGTGGTGGCCATTTATATGTAATGGATAGAAAAATTATGAATTTTTTAGAAAAGGTTAGTTGCACATTTCT
Organism: Viscum album; assembly: GCA_963277665.1. Classification (NCBI taxonomy): domain Eukaryota; kingdom Viridiplantae; phylum Streptophyta; class Magnoliopsida; order Santalales; family Viscaceae; genus Viscum; species Viscum album. The sequence continues at coordinate 1,601,730,270 of OY728136.1, forward strand.
TTTACATAAAAAATGTTATAGAAACCAAAAAAACCAATCATGAAGGGTTTATGTCCTACATACATCTAGATAATGGGGTTGTTAAAATTGTGTGGGTAATTTCTGTGCATGATTTCATGGTGTATTCCATTATTAAGCCCAATTTAACCTTAATCATTTTAATTTATTTAACTACATTCACTAATCATTTTAATCAAATACAAGGTTAAAATCATTAGACACTATAAATTAATATGATGCAAATTTATGTAGCCATTTTTTCAAATATAAATCCTAGAAGTTGAAGATATTAATTTAAATTTAATTCTACAAATGGGACTATAATATAGGTTTTATTAAGTAAAAATGTTAAACAAATTATTATGTTTCTATTTTTAATTTCATTGTTAATATGATTAGAATGACCTAAATTGTATTAATTGAGAAATAATTGATGTAATGTGATATTAAAACTGTGTAAAAATCTAATTTGACACTAAAAATTAATTAGATTGAAAGGGAATTTTTAAATATAATTTAATATTTTTTCATATCCTTAAAAAAGGAATCTTTAAGGAAAAAAACCAAAAAATCACCAAAATATAATTTTTATGTTTATATATCAAATATAATATTTTTTAAATATTAAATTTATATATTTTACAATAATATTATTTTATATTTTTTTACTGTTAAAATGAACGAAACATCTATTTATATTAATATTTATTTCTTCAATGATATATATTTTTTCAATATTACTATTCACATATACATTGGATGAATATCAAAAATATTTTATTGAATATATAAAATATATATTTCATTAATATCATTCCCCATAGTAATTATTTTAATTTATTAGTATAAAATAATATTTTGATCATTACATTAGTTTTTATAAAAACATTCCCTCTCTTTTCAATAGTTTATTATATTATATTAGATTTCATTCCTAACCAATTATTTCATCCATTTATTTTCATAAGTGTTTTATTCCTTTTAATTATCTCTATCATAACATATATGTCATATATTATTATATTAAATGATATTATTATTATTATATTTTTTTAAATAAAACACATTCTTACGTGTGACACATGCCATCAATAATAATAAATCTTGTGTGTAATGTACTATTTATTAAGTGTTCCTTGTTGAGCATGATAAAATTTAAGTAGCATGTAATCTTGGAATGACATGTTTTTTCACATAAAATAATCCAAAAATTGTTCCTTTAAAAATCTAATTTTAGTGTTTCATGAAATGAAAAATATTATAAATACGAAATTATTTCAAAAAATATATTTTTATAAATCTATGGGTATTACAAAAATGTGCTGGTGGTTATTAAAAATATAACTATAATGGTTACTCCCTATGTATACAAGAAATGTTTATAATATCAATGTTTCAAACGAAAATAGTGACATTTTTTAACTCTATGATATTAGATTTCATTGTATTTTAATGATTTTTCCTTGAGTAGAAAATGTTTGAATTTTTAAATAGAAAATGATTTGTTAGATTCTCACAATGATCATTAATTAGGTTTAAATATTTTTCATTATTCTACTCATTCTCATTAAATATATCACTTTTATAGGAGCCCAGTTCTTATTTCTGAGGTATGGGATTATTATTTTCTCTTCTCCTCAAGTGTTTTTAAGAAAAAAAACGAAAATGGGAAAAATCCAAACATTTGTAAAGTACACGCCATGTATTTTTCCCACACACCGTGTACTTTTGGCCGTGTGGAAAGGGTACACAGGGCATGTGGTCTTGTCGGTGATAAAGGGTGTAGGAACCATGTACACATCATGTAGTGGCACTTTACATGTTGTGTAGTCTGTCGGCAGGCGAATAGTAAGGCAGTGTCTAGTTGTGTGACTGAACACACTGTGTACTCAAGGAGACACACCGTGTAGTCATGATGGCAGATGAACAGTGCCATGCTGGCGGGAAGCCGCCATGTGAATAGTTAAAAAAATTGGAAGTACACACCGTGTACTCAAAAGTACATGCCGTGAACTTTGTTGTTTTCTCTGAAAATGGGAAGTAGACTCCCCTGTTTATAGGGAAGGCTTATAAAGGGAAGAGAGCTAGGGAGAAGAAGGCTAGAGCTTCAGGGATCCGTCGAGCGCACGTTCGGAATCCATTTCCACCTCGGACAATCCCGTTGGAACTGTACAGGTAATCTCTCCACTCTACTTAAACAGTTCATGCCAATTCTTCCCCTAAAATGAGTTATTTGGGTTTAAGTGAGTTTTCTTTCACCTCAGATCTTCGTCGTTCTAGGACGAATCAAGTATTTTCATTCTCGTATATCGTTAGTGGTTGTAAATTGTAGGTGGCTTGGTGTTTATTTTCCAACAGTCGTGTGTTTTGTGTGTTTTTAAGCTACGAAACCATATTTGGGGTGTCGGGAGGCTAAGGTCGTGGCTATTTAAAATAAATAGAATTGAATAGGTAATTAAATGTGATATTAAAATGCAATTTGGGATCACTGCTTGGATCCCAGACCATCCCGAGGGGTGTGTTCCTCTGTTTATCCGTTTGGCCAGGATACCTGAGGGTATGCCATGTTTGATTATGCATTACTTTTTTCTTGAAAGGAATTGTGTTTAAATTGCATGTTTTTATGATGGGAATGACCTGGTTACTTGTGATTGTATTAGCATGAGGGTGTGATTGTATTAGCCTGAGGGTGACGTTCTATTTCTCCTGAGGGAAAACTTTCACGCCACAGGGCTTGACTTATGTGCCTAAGGGAAACACTTTGTATTCTTCGGTGAGAGAATTCTCCTATGCCTGAGGGAAAGATTCTGTTATTCTTGAGGGCAATGCATGAGGGTAATGCCCGAGGTTGAGATTCTAGAATACCTAAGGGTGAAAAATGGTTTGTCTGATGATGATGTCTGTTTACTTAGAAATTCACTGTGGTATTTTTCTTATATTAAATGGATTAAATGAAATTATTAAATAGAAATATAACTGTTATGTTTGTTGCTTTTTAGAACATATTAGTTATTTCATTTAATAATGCTCACTGTTGTTGCATGTCTACACACAGTTGAGCACGGGCCATTGGTGGGTGCCTACTGAGATATATTTCACACACCCTATTTGGGCCATTCTTATCAGCCCAAAAATATTACATTTCTACAGGTGTAGATAAGGGAAAGGGTCCTTATACAGGTATTTGATTGTTTTTGAAGTGTATGAGGGCATGGGACTCAGACCAGGCTCGCGATGCCACTGGTTGTTCTGTTTTGCTTTCCTATACTTGTACTCTATATTGTATTGTATTGCAGTGTAACATATTTGGGCTGTTTTCATAGAATTGAGGCATGTTGCATCATTATGTATTTGTTGGTTATATCTACTATAGTGATTTATTTTAGTTGTGTATGGTTTACTGTTTCCATTTTTGCTGTATGTTTTTATCATATTTCACTATGCTACACTTTGAAAAAATGAGGGCACAGTTTCCCCAATATACGACCTGGGCCCTCGCTGTTAGTCAGCAACCTCTGGCGTTTTGGGAAACTCATTTGAGGTCATGTGTCGAACCGGGATCGGTGCACCCATAGAGTGGCACCCAGAACCGGGACGTTACAAAGTGGTATCAGAGGAGTTCTTTTCTTTGACATACTATTTGGAGACTTATTTAGGGATAGTATGGGAATGGTATTTGGTAATAAGTTGTGCTCGGGCATAGATAACTCATGTACAGGGAAGTTCCAATTTACCTCGTATTGTAATTTTACTGATTTTACAATTTACAGTTGATCTGATTTCACTTTTGGGTGATGCACTTGTGATTGTGTTGTTTATATTTTATCTATAGGATTTATTTATATGCAACCCGATGAGATAAGGGTATGCCATCTCATGCATCATTTTGGCACATTCTAGAAATCACCATCCATGAATAGTTACATGCCATGTAGGTGCATTAGAATTAAATGTTGTTGTGATAGTTATTGTGCTAGTAATGCATGCTGTTGCGATAGCTGCTTGATAAATATATTCTTTGTGATAGGTTATTTGTGTATAAATTTGTTGAAAGAATGGATTCCACATTTTGGTTTATGGGGATTATGGGCCCCCATTTACTGGAATTTTTCAGATCATTGACTGTTTATTTTGTTATAACACATATCAGATTTCAAACATTGATTCGTGGGGAGTAGGGGCCCTCATGGATCGAAAATTGACACTTAGGTTTTGTTTTGAGGTATTTTATGGGTTCTGGGGAAGTTTCTGAGGCATTCTATCTGAAAACCCAGTATACACACCGTGTAGTACTGTAGATACGCAATGTATGTGCTTCTTTTCAGGAAGAAAAATAATGTTTTTTAGTACTGAACTTGTACCCAGAGAACACGCCGTGTAGTCGCTTCCTGTTTCACAATCCGTGTGGGTGGTGACACGGGGAAGGGAAATGTTTGGGGAAAACACGCCGTGAACCTGATGTACACTCCATGTAGAGTTGACCCAAAAATCCAACCATGTGACTAACATACACTGGCTGGTGTAGTCATTTCTTGCACACGCTGTGTCAATTAAGAACATGTCGTGTAGTGTGACCAGGGGACCCGACCATGTATCCAACAACACAGGTCGGTGATATCTTCTTGTGTACACGCTGTGTGTATGTAGAACACGTCATGTAGGATAAGTCATGTATTCGGTCATGTAACAAACAACACGGGTCAGCGGAGCTCATCTAGTACACACAGTGTACCTGTGGGACACACCGTGTAGTCGTGTCCAAGGCCAGACCATGTGGCGTTAGCTGTGTGACTGGGAAACAGGGAGTGTACATGCCATGTGCAGGTATAACAAGCCATGTAGTGTCACGCTGAGTAGTCGGTCATGTCATAAGTGACACAGGTAGTTCGATATAACACCATACATGTCATGTAGTTTTGTTCAAACAGGAGTCGTGTGGCTTAGCCGTGTCGAAGGACCCGGGCAGGGGAAGGGAAGCCATGTACACATCATGTATCCATTATACACGCCATGTAGTCTTGTTTTGAAAATCATGAAATGCCTTATTCTTCTTGTTCGATTTCTGGTTTTTCTCTTTCCGCCTTGTTAATCTCGAATCTAAGGCGTGTTTTTGACCTTGTAGTGTCATGCCGCCTAGACGACCACGCGTTGTTCTCTAGGAGAGTGGAAATAAGAATACTCCGGAGATGGGGGCCATGGGCTACTAGTGGATCCTCCAACAGAGCTAGATGCGGCACCAGCATTTATACCGGACGTAGGAATGGAGGTGCAGTTCTATGAAGTCTTCATGCGGTTCATGAAGACCTTTCAGGGAGAACCACCGGCTACCACATCAATGGATTAGCTGACGCGTATATCTAGAATCAACATCCGCCGACATTTTCAGGGGATGGTAGACCACAGGCTGTGGAGTCTCTTCTTGGGTCGATGCAGACTATTTTTCATCATCTTGAGATGCTTCAAGGGTGGAGGGCCATGCTTGTGATGTATATGCTTGTGATTCCTCAAAGAGGTGGTGGGGTGTTACCACCCAGTCAGAGCATCACCGAGATATGGTGTGGAAGGATTTTCAGGTGGTCTTCTATGACTTATTCTTCCCAGAGACGCTGAGGGAAGATATAGCTCAAGAGTTCATGAATCTGCATTAGGGAGCTATGTCGGTGATGGACTATTCTGCTCGTTTCACCAAGCTTCAGCGCTTTGCACCCGTGCTGGTGGGTGATGAGACACTAAGAGCCAGGAAATTTGAATATGGTCTTCGTTATGACATCTGGGCACTGGTAAATGTTTTCAAGTTTCTTACTGTACATTCTATTTTGAACCAGGCACTGATTATAGAATGGAACCTGCAGAAAGCTAGTGGTGTAGGCCAGGGTGGTTCAGCACCAGTTTCTGGAACTATTTCTACTGGTAAGAGGAAGAGATAGATGCACTTCTCTTAGGGTGGCAGTACTAGCCAGGATGTTTCTTCAGGTTGACCGATCAGGTGCTACATGTGTGGGAAGGGGGAACAAGAGACAACAGTGTCCATGTGATCCACTAGAATGTCGAGCTTACGGCAAGATGGGTCATCTGCAGCGCTTTTGCAGGTCGTATCCACTGATGGCTAATGAGATGTGTTCTGTATAGACTCCGCGTGCAAGAGAAGGACCAGCTGCCTCTTACCGGTCAAGGAACTGGAATACGTCAGGGCGTGCAGACAGAGATGGTGGTCGTGGTCATGGTAGCTAGACACCAGGATTTCAGAGGCAGTAGGGTGGGACAGCTCAGGGTAGCCAGGCTATGTCGCAAGGTCGTGGCACTGGGCTGCCATATACAATGCAACAAACCCAATAAGAGAAGAATCTCGAACATTCTATAGTCACAGGTACTATCCTAGTAGCTTTTTCCTTATCTTCAGTACATTTTGATACGGGTTCTACACATAGTTTGATATCTGTTCCCGTTATGGAGAGCCTTGGGCTCTGTGTTTCAACATCTTCTGATATCATGACGCTAGACACTGTGTTGGGGACTAGAACGGCTGGTGTACATCAGTGGACAGAGTTCCTCCTTGAGGTTGGTGTGTGTCACTTCCTTTGGGACCTCTATGTCTTAGAGATTACATCTTATGACGTCATTATTGGGATGGACTGGTTGGTTCCCTATCGAGCCTTTGTAGAATTCTATCGTTACAGGGTGTGTTTCACATCACTAGAGGCTAGAGAGTTTCCATGAAAGGGAAAATGGGATGTTCAGGTGAGTCGAGCTGGGCCAGAGCATCATGGGTTATGTGGAGTCAAAGCACAGATTGCGAGCTTATATATGGACGACCATGTGACTTGTCAGAAGGATTTCCCTCCAGTTGTTGATCGTTCAGGGACATCTTCCCGGAAGACTTTTCATGTCTTCCTCCAGATCGTGAGTTGGATTTCACTATCGAGCTTTTGCCAGGAGAAACGCCGTTGTCCATTCCTCCTTATAGGATGGCCACCCCTAAGTTGCAGGATCTCAAGAGGTATTTAATGGAGTTACGGGAAAAGGGGTTCATCCGACCCAGTACCTCTCCTTGGGGTTCCCTTGTCATTTTTGTGAAGAAGGCGGGTGGTACCCTCACACTCTGTGTGGATTATCAGAAGCTGAATCAATTGCCAGTTAAGAAAGGATATCCCTTGCCGAGGATTGATGATCTTTTTTATCAACATCATGGAGCACGACTGTTCGTGAAGAATTTCTTGAGATTAGGATATCATCATCTATGAGTTAGACCATCTGATATACCTCTCACAACTTTCAGAAGTAGGTATGATCTATAAGAGTATACGTTTATGCCATTCGGACTCACGAACACACCAGAAGTTTTTATGGCTCTGATGAAATGTTTGTTCCATCCTTATCTGGACTCGTTTGTGGTAGTATTCGTGGACGACATCTTGGTGTACTCTCACACTCGACATAACCATTCCAACCATCTTGAGATCATATTGTGTACACTAACAGAGCATCATCTATATGCTAAGCTCTTAAAGTGCCACTTTGGGATGTACCAAATTCACTACTTGGGTGACATCATCTCAGAGGCAGGTGTTTCGGTAGACATAGAGAAGGTAAGAGAAGTAGTTTCATGGGAGCAGCCTAATAACATGTTTGAGATACAGAGTTTCTTGGGGATGGATGGTTAATACAGATACTTCATACAAAACTTCTCCCGCTTAGCAGCACTGTTGACAGGATTGACTATGAAGGGTGTGATGTTTGTATGGTCAGAAGTTTGCGAGATAGCCTTTCAGGACCTGAAAGGAAGGTTGACATCAGCATCGTTCATGCTACTCCCAGAGCAAGGAAAGAGCTATACAGATCACTATGATGCATCAGGTATTGGGGTGGGAGCAGTGTAGATGCAGGGTGATCGTGTGTTTACGTATGAGTCTCGGTAGGTGAGGCCACATGAGAGGAATTACCTGACACATGATCTTGAGTTAGCTACAATTATACATGAGTTTTGCAGTAGGATACATCATATATTTGGAGATCATTTTTTGGTTTTCACCAACCACAAAATCCTTAATTATATCTTTACTCAGCGTGACTTGAATCTGAGGTAGTGAAGGTGGGTTGAATACGTTCAGTGATTTGATTTGATCTTGCCTAAACACCTTGTAAAGCTTATGAAGTAGCTGATACATTGAGTAGGAAGACTCAAATACAGGATGTGCAAGAGGCTGGTGGTGAGTGGCAGCTTATGGATTTATTCTATGAGATGCATCTAGAGGTGCACGATAGTCAGTGGTAGACTTAGTCTTCATGGGGTCCCTCATTCCATCATTTTAGATAGGGACACACATTTTACATCTCATATCTGGAAGAGTTTTTAGAGGGAACTGGGCACACAGGTGCACCTGAGCACAACTTACCACCCTCAGACCGATGGCTAGTCAGGGCGTACTATACAGGTGCTTGAGGACATGGTGTGAGCATGTGTCCTAGACTTTTGGGGCTCTTGGGATAAGCACATAACCCTATTAAAGATTTCCTATAATAACATTTTTCAGGAAACTATTGAGATGGAACCATCTGATGCTTTATATGGTAGGCCATGATGATCACCTTTGTGCTAGTTAGAGGCAGGTGATGCAGCTTTATTGGGACCACGTCTCATGCAGGAGACTTCTGAGCAGTTCTAGTTGGTTCAGAAGTGGATGGCTACCACACAATCTCATCAGAAATCTTATGCTAATCATTGCTGGAGACCTTTAGAGTTCATGGTCAGTGATCAGGTTTTCTTGCGTGTTTCGTCATGGGTGGGACATAAGCGGATCAGGAGACAGGGTAAACATTCACCGAGGTATGTGGGGCCATTTGAGATTCTGGAGAGAGTCGGGCCGATTGACTATTGGTTGCAGTTACAACAGAGGTACCGAGCCATGTATGACGTCTTCCATGTCTCTCAGTTGCGCCGATATTATTCAGACCCTTCTGACAACTTCCAGCCAGAGGAGGTTGACCTTTATATGGATGCGTCCTTCGAGGAGCATCTGATTCATATCGTTGACAAGAGCACGAAGGTTCTCCGAGTTCAGTCAATTCCTCTTGTATGAGTGCTATGGAAGCATGGCCAAGTGCAGGACGAAAACCGGGAGTAGGAGACCGATGTACGTGCTCAGTGGCCAGATTTGTTCACAACTTTATATTTTCTACCCTTGGAAGGGATATTCGGGGACAAATTTATGTATTGGTGGAAGTTTATAAGAACCTAGTTCTTATTTCCGAGTTATGTCCTTCTTTTTTTCTATTTTCCTTAAGTGTTTTTATGAAAATAATGAAAATGGGAAAATTCCCAAAATTTGGAAAGTACACGCCATGTACTTTCTCCATACACTGTGTACTTTTGGCCGCATGGAAAGAGTACATAGGGCGTGTGGCCGTGTTAGCGATGAAGGGTGTAGGAACCATGTAAATGTCGTGTAGTGGTACCGTACACGTCGTGTAGTCAGTCGGCATGCGAATAGTAAGGCGATGGCTAGCTGTGTGACTGAACACGCCATGTACTCAAGGAGACATGTCGTGTTGTCATGTCGGTAGATGAATAGTTCCACGCTGGCGGGAAGCCGTGAGATGAGCAATTAAAAAAATGGGAAGTACATGCCGTGTACTTTGTTTTTTCACTTAAAATGGGAGGTAGCCTCCCATGTTCATAAGGAAGGCTTAGAATGGGAAGATAGCTCGAGAGAAGAAGCCTGAAACCTTGGAGATTTTCCAAGCGCATGTTCGGAATCCATTTCCGCCTTGGACAATCTTGTTGGAACCACACGGGTAAGCTCTCCACTCTCATTAAACAATTCTTACCAATTCCTCCTCTAATGGGTTTTATTTTGGATTAAGTGAGTTTTCTTTTACCTCAGATCTATGTCGTTCTAGGACTAATCGAGGATCATCATTCACATATGTCATTATTGGGTGTTAAAGGTAGGTGTCTTGGTGTTTATTTTCCAACGGTCGTGTGTTTTGGTTGTTTTTTAGCTACGAACCAATATTTGGGGTGTCATGTGGATGAGGTCATGGCTATTTAAAATATCTATAATTTAATAAGTATTTAAATGTGATATTAAAATTCCATTTGGGATTGATGTTTGGATCTAGGACCATCTTGAGGTGTGTGTTCCTCTGTTTAGACGTTTACCCAGGATACCAGAGGGTTTTCCATGTTTGATTATGCATTACTTTTTCCTTGAAAGGAAATGTGTTTCAATTGCATTTTTATATGATGGGCATGACCCGGTTACTTGTGATTTTATTATCCTGAGGGCGTGAATGTATTATCCTGAGGGCGGCATTATTTTTCTCCTGAGGGAAACCATTCCTGCCTGAGGGATTGACTTTTGTGCCTGAGCGCGACACATCGTATGCCTGAGGGTGAGAATTCTGCTAATCCTGAGGGAGAGATTCTATTATGCCTGAGGGTAATTCCTGAGGGCGAGATTCTGAATACCTGAGGGTGAAAAATGGTTTGTCTGAGGATGCTTTCTTTTTTACTTAGAAATCCACTCTAGTGTTTTTCATATATTAAATGGATTAAATGAAATTATTAAATGGAAATAAAACTATTATGTTAGTTACTTTTGAGCACTTCTTAGTTATTGCATTTACTACTGCACACTATTGTTCCATGTCTACACATAGTTGAGAACGTGACATTGGTAGGTTCCTACTAGGATATATTTCTCACAGCCAGTTTGCGTCATGCCTTTTGGCCTAAACTGATTACATTTCTATAGGAGTAGATAAGGGCAAGGGTCCTTATACAAGTACTTGATTGATGCTAAAGTGTAGGAGGGAATTGGACCGAGCCCGGGCTCGCGATGTCGTTGGTTGTACTGTTTTGATTTCCTGTACTTGTACTCTATATTGTATTGTATTGCAGTGTATCATGTTCTAGATGTTTTCTTAAAATGGAGGCATGTTGCATCATTATGTACTGGTTAGTTATATCAACTATAGTTATTTATATCAGTTGTGTTTGGTTTACTGCTTCCGCTGTTGCTGTATGTTATTATTATATTCCACTGCACTACACTTTGACAAATGAGGGCATAGTTTCCCCTCTATCAGACTTGGGCCCTCACTGCTAGTCAGCAACCTCTGGTGTTTGAGGAAACATGCTTGAGGTCATATGGCAAAGCGGGTCCGGGGCACCAGTAGAGTGGCACCTAGAACAGGGATATTACAACTCCATTATAATTTTCTGCTCATACCATTTATTAAATTTTTTATAAAGGTTAAAGGAGGAATATGGATGAGGATGATAAGAATACGAAATTATGATGATAAATCATGAATGGAAACTATGTATTATTTTAAAATGTATTCATTTGGAGTAAAATCGGACATTGAGTATATGAATCCACTATTAATGCATTAGATTACTAGATATTTTATACTCCCAATTCACTAAAACTATACACCTAAAAGATATTTTCTTAAATAATGTTATTTCTAGTTTTAAAATAAGTATAATATATATTTTTTATGGTCGAGTCCTTATAGTTGGTATTAGAGAAGGGTATAGAAAATTTTGTAGATTATCATGATTTATTTTTTGGAATCATTAAAAGTTATGGATACAATTTTGGTTTTATAATTATATGGATGATCATATGTTTAGAGTGTTTGGAAAAATGCTTTGTATTTATGTTATGAATATTTATGTTGAATAATGGTAATTTAAGACGAATTTAATTTTAGTTAAATATGGGTTATTACATTTTTTGAAGAAAAATGGAATGTGTGAGATAACCTATTAAGTCAAAATATTTAAACATTGTTTTTTTTATGTTTTTATCATTTTTTTAAGTATTTTATAATTATATATTTTTAAAAAAATAAAAAGAAACATGACGTCTGATGACACGTCGCGTCTGACAAGGCCACCAAAATTGATGCCACAACTGAAGAGAGATAAGTGTACATCACCTACCACTAGACTACATGATGTCCTTATTTATATGAATTATTATTAATCATGAATGAAATATTATATGTTGAACAAGTTAATTTATGTAACATATGTGTTTTTATATAGACTTCCAGAGATTGGAATATTTTTTCTGATTAAGTGATAAATTTTATTTAGGAAGGTATTCACTATTTTTGTAATCCTTTATGATTTACGTGAATAGATATATTATGTTAAATGAAGGATGAGTGATATTTTGGAGTCATATATTATATTTTTGTGCATTTATGATGATTTATGTTATTTATGGAAATTATTAGATTAGATGGAGATTATATTTTTTTGGGAATTTACATTTCTGGTATAAGACATTATGATTCATTGATTTTATTTGGGGAGAAATGTTAATAATATATTGGTATTATTTTTTATTATATATTTTTTTTTGGGATTTCATCATTATCTATAATATGTTTAATAAATTCAAAGGATAACATTATTTTGAATTATATTTTATGTCTTTTGGGTTTTAATGTTGACTTTTGGACATTGAAGATGATTTACATCAGAAGATGGTTTATTATTTTTTGGGTTATTATCATATATTATCCTTAAAATTTTATATTTTATTAATTTCAATGCAAATGAGAATCAGTTAGTCATTATATTTTATATATTTTGATATTTACAAGTTGATTCTAGAGCTTCAATCACGAAAAATTAAACATAATTATTCATCATTTAGAGAATATAATTTGATAATGGTGGAAATTTAATAAAGGATGAAACTATACATTTCAATTATGTATATTTTATTATTTTTTTATTCTCATTAGTTATATAATTATTCAACCATATGAAATGGATCAAAAATAAAAATGATATTTGTTCATTTTTATAATTATAAAATCAATGACATTTTAACCAATCATAGATTAATGGGTTAGTTATTGACCAAAATATAATGATCATGTACCCTATCAATATTCAACATATATTGATAGTTTCATTTCTCTTCCATAACTACGTTTCACTATATGGTGCCTTAGTATGTGTTATTTCAGGTGACCTTCATACATTTTCCCCTCCCTTCAAATAAGAGGCTTATTTAACCATATTCCAATATGGTATTTCAATAAGTGTATTTTGAATAGAAAAACACTTATTACCTAATGAGTGTTCGAGTTATGAGGATTAAATATAATTAAGTGGGTGGGAATGAATTATGAATTATAATATTTTGTTACATAAACACTAATATTGATAGTGTACCACCCCAAGATTCCATGGTACGCTTCTCTTTGAATAATAGAGCTGCATGTGTTGTACGCAACCTTGAGTTCTAACACACCACGACCAATAAAAGTAGCCATTGTGAATAGTATTTCACACCTTTTGATATTATATAAATTTTATATTTCAATATGGACTTCATTTTTGGATTCGGAATACCCAAATTATCCAAAGTTGAATTTTTTGTAATTTTCTGAGAACTTCCAATTTTCTATGAATAGAAAAATACTTAAAAACAACTTTTCTAATCAGAATAATTTCTGTGATAAATTATAATATTGGGTTGTTTTGATGTATAAATAGAATATATTTAGACCATTTTATCTAATAGTGGTCATTAGAATTAATTTAACTTTGAAATTGGACATAAACGAGTGTCAATCTTATGATATATATTGATTCTTAAAACACTCTATTTGTTTTGAAAACAGGAATTAATTATAAAATTAATTAATGAGACTGATATGTATGTAATTTTTTAAAATAGACACTATTTTTGATTCCGGAATATCAATTATAGCTTCTAGTGAATTTTTGGTATTTTTCTGAAAAACATCGATTTTTGATGAATAGTGAAACCACTAAGTGGTAATAAAAAAGAACTGATTTTCGTTTAAATGAAAATTTACCACCTATGTGATTTGAATTTTAAAAATCAGACATACATCATTGTCATTAGGAAGTAAAATGTGGATCAATGGGAGTAAAATAATTTTTGGTGAATAGTAACTTTTAAGTTTTATTAATCACGATTAAAGGTAATTAGCGTAATTTAATTTAAATATAATGTTATAATAATATGAAATTACCTTTACACTTGTCCTACCAATATTGTAGAAGTCATGTCCGACCAAAAAAATCCATGGGTGAACTTAGGGACCCCATTCAGCCACTTGGGTAAGAAAATTACATTAATAACTTTTTATTTAAAGTAAAAATAAAATTGTCACAAACATGTGTTGTTTTACTAAAACAATTATTACATGGGGTTATATAAGTTAACATGTCGACTATAAATATTAAGTAAAAATATAAAAAAATTTCCTACATCATGATATTTTTTTATAACTTTTATACATTAAATAAATTAAAATTTTTATGACACCATGATGATGCAACGATTGCCTCATTAATTAACGATTTAAATAGAATGAAAATATAATGTAAAATATAATACATAAACTTGTCAAAAACCTATTGGATGAGTAGATTTATAACCCTTATCACATTATCCTTGAAATAAATAATTGTGGGGCCTTTGAAATCAGAAAATCACTTCATAATAATGTAACAGTTCATGACTTTCGAAGAGTGCCCTTCCTTTCCTCTTAGAAAAGGCCCCCACCACTACCACCTTATACACACCATTAAAGCCATTTGGCTCTTCCAACCTCTGCCAAAATACTCTCTCAACTTCCCTCTATTACTCCTAAAATCCTCACATTGGGCAGAATTCTTCCAAATTAAGCCTTTGGCTCAAATCAAAAAGAGTTACCTGATTTTAAGCTAGTGTCTTCTCTTATGTTCTTTTTTATTATTTTGCTTCTCAAACCCCTTAAACTATTTTTATTCATTTCTTTTTTAAAAAAACTAGTATATTAATTATAATATGATGTTGTTATAAAACGTATTTGAGCTATACTTATGCACACCTTCGTCTAATGGTTAAAGAACATACTGTTTCTGTGGGTGGAGAATTACTGCCTCACAAAACGATGATTGTTCAATCATCTTTTAACACCTCTCATGGTGGCCATTATGATGGCACTATTTTTACATATGATATATATTATTTTAATGTTTTCCTTATGTTTCTTTATTTTTCATTTATGGCATACCTTTATGATTTCCATTATGGGTAAACGCGATAATTTCATTTTAGGAAGTGCAGACTACCTCCCCCTCAAAGTGATTTGAATCGTTACTTCCATATGTGGGATGTATAATGGATGAAGTAAATGATATTATATATGATATTATACTGGAATTATAATATACCTTTATATCATTATGATTTCATTCCATTTAATACTAAATAGAATCGAAAGTAGCGTTCATACATGCGTACGACCCACCGTCTCCATAAACGGTGTTTTTCATTTCTTAACTCTAAATGTTATATAAAATTATAAATGCACATATATAATGGACATATATTATATATATTATATATAAATCATGAATATAATTCTGGATATAATGTATATTTTACCACATGAACAACTTTAAATTATAAGAAGATTATTTTGGACTCAAGTACCAATGATCGACAAAATGACCGTTATTAACTTAAATAATTACATAATGTTCATAAAATGGTAATAAGTGATATAACAGGATTAATTAACTTGAAAATGGTTCTTATGGAAGAAGAAATTAACTCTAGTTTATTATTCAAGAGATTCAAGAATGATAGAGTCATGTCGGACACGTGGTAAGGGACTTCGTATCAATCTCCTTTCATTGAGGAATATTTTGTTTTATACACTACTTTCATTTATACGATGTATAAAAACCTTTTACATTTAAATTTATTTAAAATAAATATTTTTTATATAATGAGTTTTACTAAAAGTCAATGGGAATGTTTTTTTGTCATACGTATGCGGCGACAACAACTTCTCCGCTGTTGGGACCATTATAAGAGTTTCAGCTTCCTCTATAAGCCATAAAATTTTATAAATAAAAAATCAATACCATATTTTACTTTTTTTTGTATTGAAAATGGTTTTGATAATGTTTTTTTTATATCAATTTGTTGTATTGAAATCTTGTGACTGAAATGTGGAATTGTTATGTATTTTTAATGTGATACGATTATGTTATGGTTTATGAAATGTTTAAACCATTTTATATAAGGAATGCATTGGACGTAATAAGTGACGGGTGGAGACCGCTATAGCTCCTTGATGCATCGGTTGGTCTCATTAGACAAACTAGTGTCTTGGCTCGAGGCCTTGAAAAAATATTATTTGTAGTCTTGGCACGAGGAATTGGCTACATGGTTATGATAGTCTAGCAATATGCATTCCATCCTTATAGAAGTGGTTATTGATATTGCATGTGATTATTCGACTCGTAAAATATCTAAGTGTATAATTAAATGGCATTACTTCATTATATTTTTTCCATGTTATTCTGAAGTTCAAGTTTAAAAGGATTTTGTTTTAGTTATACATTGACTTAAATGTTTGTGTTTATTTATGAAAGTTTCCGCTGTATTGTAATCCTTACTGAGCATCTGAGATCACCCCTTTCTATGTTTTATTTTTACAAGGATGTGAAGATATATTTTATGACTGACCTATATAAATTGTTTGAAGAGGATAAGAGTGTGGACTATGGAGACTATTTTATTGTGATTTTTTACATTATGATGTAATGTAACATTTAGGAAAGTATCTAGTGTTTCCAAGGCTACTAAACTAATCGGTATTTCGAGACATGATCTTTTTTGATCATGCCAATGTTACGTAATAATGCACCGACTCAGGGTAACTGGGGTTGGGTGGTTATAGTTGGTATCAGAGGCAGTTTAGTATTAATATTAGAAGCTATATTTAGATAAACTCTAATTAGAGGACATAGAACTATGATAGACTTTGAGGATTACTATAGATGAACATCAAGAATGTTGGTGTTATAGAGATTTTTTGGTGTTTTCTGAGCAATATTTCCTTGTCTGGATACGAGCAGGCAAAGAAGGCTCGGGCACAGATGTACCATAGGGTAAAACCCAAAAACACCGCTTTGAGCTAGACTTGAATGGGAACTGGTGCATGACAACAGGCCTTGCTGGAGTCTTCGTTACGACACTCCTGGGGGGTATGCTTATGATAATTCATGATTTCATTACAAACCATTATGAAGTGTTTATGAGTATATACATCCTCAAAGAAAACATTTTTTATGGATTATATCCATAAATAGTTCAATTTTTGTTAAGTGTTTTACAAGTATGGAATTATGTATTTCAATTCATAAACTAATCTAGTTTATGACATTGTTTAGAAATGGCACCTAGTGGAAGGAATGGAAACCATATCAATGCACACACTCCATGTAGGGATTTCCCTCCTGCTTAGGATAATTATAGTGGATCTGGTGATACAATTGGTGCTTATCAATTTATCACCATACTGGGACAACTCACTTAGGTTATGAAGAATAACCTTACTCATATGGAGCACCCTGATCCGCAACATGGAAGATCAATGTGAGATCTCTTCATGTGGAAACAAATAAAAACATTTAATTGGGGTACAAATCCATTATTAGATGAGCAGCGGATAAGTTCCCTAGAGAAAATATTTCAGGTTTAGGGAGTAGTGAAAAAACAAGTTGTCATGGCATCTTACCACCTCACTGGACATGCTGATCAATGGTGTTCATTAATTCAAAATATAAAGGAAGACGAAGAAGTATCATGTATGGAATGGAGATAGTTTAAAGATATTTTCTTAGAGAAATACTTTCCTCATGTCCATTGAGTGGATATGGAAAGACAATTTCTCAATATGAGGCAAAAGGAGGATGAGAATGTTTCAAAGTATGAAGCTAACTTTACAAGGTTAGTGAGGCAAGCGACAGATTATATACGTAACTCAAGAATTATGATCGATCATTTCTTTTATGGGTTAAAACCATTTCATTGTCGAGAATTAGTATCACAATCTTTCTCAATGTGTGAAGATATAGTCTCATGTGCTATCAAGACATAAGAGGAATTCCCCATGTCCTATGAAAACAAAGTAAATAAAGAGAAGAATAAAATGGTGGAACAACAGACAGATAAAGGGAAATAGAGAAAGAAAGATTTTCCATTATGCAATAATTGTGGGAAGAATCACCCTGGAACTTGCCTAAAAAGAATGATAGATTGTTCTAAATGTGGAGAAAAAGTTCAATAGGCTCGTGAATGCAAGGGAAAGAAATAGGCTATCAATTTTGAGTGCTACGATTGTAGAGGAATGGGGAATTATGAAAATGAATATCCTAATCGTCAGGGAATCATACCTTATAAAAGGCCAAGGGTTCAAGGCCAGGCTTATGCTGTTACTACATATGAATTTGAATAATGTCATTATTTTTTTTAAGAAAATATGGAAATTGGGAAAAATCCCAAAATTTCCAAAGTACACGCCATTTACTTTGTCCACACACCGTGTAGTTTTGGCCATCTGGGAAGAGTACGCAGGGTGTGTGGCCGTGTCGGTAATGAAGGGTGTAGAAACCAAGTACACGCCGTGTAGTGGTTTCTTACACACCGTGTAGTTAGTCGGCAGGTGAA
The DNA here is from genome assembly GCA_963277665.1 of Viscum album. NCBI lineage: Eukaryota > Viridiplantae > Streptophyta > Magnoliopsida > Santalales > Viscaceae > Viscum > Viscum album. Next base: position 1,601,748,785 of record OY728136.1, read on the forward strand.
TAGTAAGGAGGTGGCCAGCTGTGTGACTGTACACGCCATGTAATCAAGGATACATGCCATGTAGTCATGTGGGTAGATGAACAGTGCCACGCTGGTGGGAAGCCGCCATATGAACAGTTAAAAAATGCAAAGTACACACAGTGCACTTAGGAGTACACATCGTGTACTTTGTTTTTTTCTCTTAAAATGGGCAGTAGCCTCGACTGTTCACAGGGAAGGCTTAGAACAGGAAGAGATCACAAGAGAAGAAGGTCAGAGATTTGGAGATCCTTCGAGCGCACATTCTGAATCCGTTTCCAACTTGGACGATGCTGTTGGAACCACACAGGTAAGATCTCCACTCTTCTTAAATAGTTCCTACCAATTCTTCCACTAAAATTAGTTATTTGGGTTTAAGTGATTTTCTTTCACCTCAGATCTACGTCATTCTAGGATGAATCGTGGATATTCGTTCGAGTATATCATTCGTGGGTGTTAAAGGTTGGTGGCTTGGTGTTTATTTTGCAACTGTCATGTGTTTTCTGTGTTTTTGTTCTATGAAACAATATTTTGGGTGTTGTGTGGCTGAGGTCAGGGATATTTAAAATACCTAGAATTGAATAGGTAATTAAATGTGATATTAAAATGTTTTTTGGGATCACTACTTGGATCCAGGACCATCCCGAGGGTTGCGTTCCTTTGTTTAGCCGTTTGGCAATGATACCTGACGGTATGCCATGTTTGATTATAAATTACTTTTTTCTTGAAAAGAATTGTGTTTAAATTCCATGTTTATATGATGGGCATGACTTGGTTACTTGTGATTGTATTAACCTGAGTGCGTGATTGTATTAGCCTGAGGGAGACATTCTATTTTGCCTGAGGGCAACCTTTTATGACTTAGGTCATTACTTCTGTGACTGATAGTGAAACTTCGTATTCTTGAGGGTGAGAAATATGATAAGCCTGAGGGCGAGATTCTGTTATTCCTGAGGGAAATTCCTGAGGGCAACACCTTAGGGCGAGATTCTGATTTCCTGAGGGTGAAAATTGGTTTGTCTGAGGATGCTGTCTGTTTACATAGAAATTCACGGTGGTGTTTTCCTTATATTAAATGGATTAAATGAAATTATTAAATGAAAATATAAATTTTATGTTAGTTACTTTTGAGCACTGCTTAGTTACTTCATTTACTAATGCACACAGTTGTTTCATGTCTACACACAGATGAGTACGAGCATTTAGTGGGTGCCGACTAAGATATATTTCTCACACCCTATTTGGTCCATGCTTTTCAGACTAGACATCTTACATTTCTGTAGGATTAGATAAGGTAAAGGGTCCTTATACAGGTACTTGATTTCTATTGAAGTGTAGGAGGGCATGGGACCGAGCCCAGGCTCATGATGCCACTGGCTATTCTGTTTTGCATTCCTGTACTTGTACTCTATATTGTATTGTATTGCAGCCTATCATATTATGGATATTTTCTAAGAATTGAGGAATTTTGCATCATTATGTACTAGTTGGTAATATCTACTGCAGTTATTTATTTCAGTTGTGTATGGTTTACTACATCCGCTATTTCTATATGTTATTATCATATTCTGCTATGATACACTTGGACAAATGAGGTTATAGTTTCCCCACTACCAGACCTGGGCCCTCGCTGCTAGTCGGTAGCCTCTGGTGTTTGGAGAAACAAGCTTCAGGTAATGTGGTGAACCGGTTTCGGGGCACCCATAGAGTGGCACCCGGAACCGGGACGTTACAAAGTTGTATCAAGGTAGTTTATTTCTATGACATACTATTTGGATCCTTAGTCAAGGATATGATAGGTACGGTATTTGGTAATAATCTATGCTCAGGCATAGATAAACCGTGTATATGGAAGAGCCAATTTACCTTGTATTACAATTTTACTGATTTTGCAATTTACAGTTGACCTGATTTCACCTTTTGGTGACACACTTGTGATTGTGATGTTTATATTTTATCTCTGGGTTCTATTTAGATGCAACCCGATGAGATGATTTTTTCCATCTCATTCATCATTTGATAACAGGCTATAAATCACATTCAATTCATAGTTCCATGACATGTAGGTGCATTAGAAATTGCATGTCGTTATGATAGTTATTGTGCTAGTAAAGCACGTTGTTGTGATATCTTCTTGATAAATATCTACAATTTGATAATGTATTTTGGTATAAATATTTTGAAATAATGGATCCCACATTTTGGTTTTTGGGGAGTATGGGCCCCCATTTACTGGAATTTGGCAGATCATTGACTGTTTATTTTGTTATAACAAAGATAAGATGTCAAACTATGATTCGTGGGGAGTATGGGACCCCACAGATTCGAATTTGACACTTAGGTGTTGTTTTGCATTATTTTCTGTCTTCTAGGGTAGTTTCTGAGGCATACTATGTGAAAACCCAGTATACACACAATGTAGTACTGTAGACACACCGTGTATGTGCTTCGGTTCGGGAAAAAAAATAAAATTTTTCATTGCACACCTTGTACCTAGAGTCCATGTTGTGTAGTCGCTTCCCATGTCACAAACCGTGTGTGTGGAGACACGGGGAAGGGAAATGTTTAGGGCGAACATGTCGTGTACCAGATGTACATGTCGTGTAGTGTTGACCTAGAAATCCGGCCGTGTGACTAACAAACACGGGCCCGTGTAGTCATTTCTTACACACTTCGTATAAATGAAGTACACACTGTGTAGTGTGACCTGGGGACCCGACCGTGTAACAAATAACATAGGTCAGTGATATCATCTCTAGTACACGCCGTGTGTATGTAGAACATGCCATGTAGGTTGAACCGCGTATCCAGTCGAGTAACGAACAACACGGGTCAGCAGAGCTCATCTAGTACACACTGTGTACCTGTGGGACACGCTGTGTAGTCATTTCGGAGACCATAACGTGTGGTGTTAGCTGTGTGACTGGGAAACGGGTAGTTTACACGCTGTGTGCAGGTGTAACATGCCATGTCGTGTCAATCCGAGTAGTCGGCCGTGTCATAAGTGACACGGGAAGTTGGAAATAATATCATACACGCTGTGTAGTTTTGTTCAAATAGGAACCTTGTGGCTTAGCCGTGTCGAATGACTCGGGAAGGGGAAGGGAAGTCAAGTACAGATCGTGTAGCCATTATAAATTCCATGTAGTCTTGTTTTTCAAATCTTTAAATTCCATCTTCCTCTTGATCCATTTGTGGTTTCTTCACTTTCCTCCGAATTATTCTTTAATCTAAGGCTTGTTTTTTGACCTTGTAGTGTCATGCCGCCTAGACGCCCGTGCGTAGTTCACCAGGAGAGACGCAACGAGAATACCCAAGAGGTGGTGGGCCATGGGCTACCAGTGGATCCTTCAGTAGAGCCAGATATAGCGCCAAATTTTAAACAGGACGTAGGCACGGAGGCGTAGTTCCATGAAGGATTTATGCGGTTCATGCAGACCTTTAAGGGAGAACGACCGGCTGCCACATCTATGGCTGAGCTAACGCATATATCCAGTAGCAGCATCCGCCGACATTTACAGTGGATGGAAGACCACAGGTTGTGCAGTATTGGCTGGGTTCGATGAAGACTATTTTCAAGCATCTTGAGATGCCTCCAGGGCGAAGTGTCTTTCTCACGATGTATATGCTACGTGATTCAACCAAGATGTGGTGGGATGTCACCACCTAGTAAGAGCATCACAGAGACATTGAGTGGGAGGATTTTTAGGCTGTCCTATATGAATTATTCTTCCCAGAGATGCTGAGGGAAGATATAGCTCGAGAGTTCATGAATCTGCAGCAGGAAACTATGTCGGTGATGGACTATTCTGCTCGTTTCACAGAGATTCAACGCTTTTCACCCATTCTACTGGGTGATCAGACACTGAGAGCCAGGCGTTTTGAGGATGGTTTTCTTTATGACATCCGGGCACTGGTAAATGTTTTCAGGTTTCCTACTGTACATGCTATTGTGAACTAGCCACTGATTACAGAAAGGAACCTTCATGAAGCTAATTGTGTGGTCATGGTGGTTCATCACCAGTTTCGGGAACTATTTCTATAGGTAAGAGGAAGAGATAGATGGACATCTCTCAGGGTGGCAGTACCAGCCAAGCAGTTTCTTCAGATGGACCGACCAGGTTCTACTAGTGTAGGAAGGAGGGGCACAGGAGACCATAGTGTCCACGAGATATATTGGAGTGTCGATCTTCTGGCAAGATGGGTCATCTACATTGCTTATGCAGGGCGTATCCACCGATGGCTAGTGAGAGGGGTTCTATACAGACTCTGCATGCAGGATCCGAACAAGCAACTTCTTTCCATTCAAGGAATTGGAATACGTCCGGGCATGCCGGAAGAGATGGTGGTCGTGTTCGTGGTAGCCAGACACTAGGATCTCAGAGGCAGCAGGGTGGGATAGCTCAGGGTAGCCATGCTATGTCGTAGGGCCGTGGCACTGGGCAGGCATATGTAGGGCACCAGACCCAACAAGAGCAGGATCTCGGACCTTCTACAGTCACAGGTACTATCCTAGTTTCTTCTTTCTTATCTTCAGTACTTTTTGATATGGGTGCTACACATAGTTTATATCTGTTCCCGTTGTGGAGAGCCTTGGGCTCTGTGTTTATACTTCTTCTGATGTCATGATTATAGACACTCTGTTGGTGACTAGAATGGCTAGTGTGTGTCAGTGAAAAGAGTTCCCCATTGAGGTTGGTGGGTGTCACTTCATTTGGTACCTCTATGTCTTAGAGATGACAGCTTATGACGTCATTCTCGGGATGGACTGGTTGGTTCCCTGTTAAGCCTTTGTAGACTGCTCTCATCGCTGGGTGTGTTTCACATCACCAGAGGGAAGAGAGTTTCTATACAAGGGAGACTATAATGTTTAGGAGAGTTGAGCAAGGCCATAGCATCATGTGCGATGTGGAGTCAAAGCCTAGATTGCGAGCTTATATTTGGACAACCATGACACTTGTCAGAAGGATTTCCCTCCAGTGGTTGATCGTTCAGGAATGTCTTCACAAACGACTTTTCAGGTATTCCTCTAGATTGTGAGGTGGATTTATCTATCTAGCTTCTACAATGAGGAGAACCGGTGTCCATTCTTCCTTATAGGATGGCCACACCTAATTTGTAGGAGCTCAAGAGGTTGTTAGAGGAGTTACAGGAAAAGGGGTTCATCCGACCTAGTACTTCTCTATGGGGTTCTCCTATCCTTTTATCAAAGAATTTGGATGGTACCCTCCGACTATTTGTGGATTATCCGAAGCTGAACCAATTAATGGTTAAGAACCGATATCCCATGTTGAGGATTGATTATATTTTTTTAACAAAATCGTGGAGAATGAGTATTCTCGAAGATTGAATTATGATCAGAATATCATCATCTATGTGTTAGACCATCTGATATACCTCTCACAGCTTTCATGTGTAGGTATGGTCTATATGTGTATACGGTTATGCCATTCGGACTCAAGAACGTGCTAGCAGTTTTCATGGATCTGATGAATCGTGTGTTACATCCTTATCTGGACTCTTTTGTGGTAGTATTCGTGGATGACATCTTGGTCTACTGTCACACTCGTCACGACCATTCCACCCATCTTCATATTGTATTGACTACACTGAGAGAGCATCAGCTATATTCTATGCTCTCAAAATGAAACTTTTGGATGGACCAAGTTCACTTCTTAGGTCACATCATCTCAAAGGCAGGAGTTTTGGTAGTCCCAGAGAAGGTAAGAGTAGTAGTTTTTCTGGAGCAACCTAAGAACATGTTTGAGATACAGAGTTTCTTAGGGCGGGCTGGTTAATACAGATGCTTCATAAATGACTTATCCTACTAAGAATCACCATTAATAGGTTTGACTAAGAAGGGTGTGAAGTTTGTATGGTCGAAATCCTGCGAGAATGCCTTTCAGGACCTGAAAGGAAGGATGACATCAGCCCCGATCTTGATAATCCTAGAGAAGGGAAAGAGCTATACAGTTTACTGTGATGCATCAGGTATTGGTCTAGGAGCAGTATAGATGCAGGGAGATCGAGTAGTTATGTACGAGTCTCGGCAGTTGAGGACACATGAAAGGAATTACCCAACGCATGATCTCAAGTAAGCTGCAGTTGTACAAGCGTTGTGCTATTGGAGACATTATCTATTGGGAGAGAATATTGTGGTTTTCACTGACTACAAAAACCTCAATTGTATCTTTACTCAGTGTGAGCTGAATTTGAGGAAGTGAAGGTGGGTCGAATATATTCATTCCTTCGATTTTGAGCTTTCCTACAAACCTGGTAATGGTAATTTAGTTGCTGATGTACTGAGCAGGAAGAGTCAGATACAGGTTATGGAAGAGACCAGTGATGAGTGGAAGCTTATGGATTTGTTCTCTGAGATTCATCTAGAGGTGCATGAGAGTCAGGGGTAGACTTATATTTCATCTTTATTTGTGACTTCTACCCTCCTGGATAGATTTAGGATGAGAAAACTATCTGATTCAGAAGGACTAGTTCTACGGGAGTCGGTGGCAAGTGAGGACCCTCTTCCTGGTTGGACGATAGGAAATGACAAGGTTCTACGTTTCCATAGATGAGTGTGGGTTTCAGGGGATATACGCAAGGAGATCATGTGGGATTTTCATGCTTCAGCATGGGCAGTTCATCCCAGGGTTACCAAGATGTACCATGATGTGAGACATCAGTACTAGTAGCCGGGCATGAAGAGAGATGTAGCTGATTTTTTTATAAGGTGTTCCACCTATTAGCAGGTGATGGCGGTGCATCAGAGGCCTGCCAGAATGTTACAGTAGTTACCCATTCTAGAGTGGAAATGGGATGATGTTGCGATGGATTTCGTGAAGGGGTTTTCGAGGTCTCCTAGAGGCAATGATGTCATGTGGGTTGTTGTGGATAGACTCATGAAGGTAGCTCAGTTCTTGCCGATCAAGGAGACCTTCAGTGTTGATGAGATTAGACGATTGTATATCTGATAGGTTTTACGTCTTCATAGGGTCCCTAGTTCAATCATTTCATATAGGGATGCATGTTTTACGTTTTGTTTCTGGAAGAGTTTTTTGAGGGCACTGGGTACACAAGTGCTTCTGAGCACAACTTACCACCCTCAGATCGATGGCCAGTCAGAGTGTACTATACAAGTGCTTGAGGACATGTTGTGGGTATGTGTCCTAGACTTTGGGGGCTCTTGGTAAAAGTACATACCCCTAGTTGAGATTTCCTATAATAATAGTTTTCAGGAAACTATTGAAATGGCACCATATAAGGCTTTATATGGTAGGCCATGCCGATCACATTTTTTCTAGTTAGAGGCAATTGAGGCAGCTTTGTTGGGACCACGTCTGGTGCAGGAGACTTATAAGCATGTCCAGTTCATTCAGAAGTTGATGGCCACCACATAGTCTCGTCAGAAATCTTATGTTGATCGATGCAGATGACCTTTGAAGTTCATGGTAGGGGATCAGGATTTATTGCATGTTTCGTCAAGGCTGGGACACAAGCGGATTAGGAGACAGGTTAAACATTCACATAGGTATGTGGGGCCATTTGATATTCTGGAGGGTGTCAGGACGGTTGCCTATCGGCTGTAGATACCACAGTGGTACTGATCTATGCACGACGACTTCCATGTGTCTCAGTTGCGCCGCTATCATTCAGACCCATCTCACACCTTGAAGCTAGTGGAGGTTGAGCTTCAGATGGATCTGTCCTTCGAGGAGCATCTGATTCATATCATTGATAGGAGCACAAAATTTCTCTGAGGCTAATACATTCCACTCATACGAGTGCTATGGCAGCATGGCCGAGTGTAGGACAAAACATGGGAGCAGGAGACCGATGTACGTGCTCAGTGTCCAGAGTAGTTCACGGCTTTATCTTCACCACCCTTGGAAGGGAAATTCGGGGACAACATTCATTAAGGGGGGAAGTGTGTATGAACCTGGTTCTTATTTCGGAGGTACGACCTTCTTTTTTTCTCTTTTCCTTAAGTGTTTTTAAGAAAATAAGGAATATGGGAAAAATCCAAAAAATGGAAAGTACATGCCATGTACTTGTCCACATGCCGTGTACTTTTGGCCATGTGGAAAGATTACACTGGGCATGTGTCCATGTCATCGATAACGGGTGTAGGAACCAAGTACATGCCGTGTCTTGGTACCATCCACGCCGTGTATTCAGTCACCAGGTGAATAGTAAGGTAGTGGCCAGCTGTCCGACTGAACATGTCTTTTACTCAAGGAGACATGCCATGTAGTCATGTCGGTAGATGAACAATGTCACGCTGGAGGGAAGCCTCTAGATGAACAGTTGAAAAAATGGGAAGTACACATCCCGTACTTGGAAGTAAACGCCGTGTACTTTTTTTTGATTAAAATTGGAAGTAGCCACCCCTATTCATAGGGAATGCTTAGAACGGGAAGAGAGCTCTGGAGAAGAAGGTCAGAGCTTCGGAGATCTACCAAGCGCACTTTAGAAATCTATTTCTTCCTCAGACGATCTCGTTAGAACCACACAGTTATGCTCTCTTCTCTATATAAACAGTTCTTACCAATTCTTCCCCTAATGGGAGTTATTTGGGTTTATGTGATCTTTTTTTCACCTCATATCTACATCGTTATAGGACGAATCGAGGATCGTCGTTTGCATATATCGTTCGTGGGTGGTAAGGGTAGGTGGACTGGTGTTTATTTTCCAATTGTCATGTGTTTTGTGTGTTTTTTAGCTACGGACCCATATTTGGGGTGTCGTGTGGCTGAGGCTGTGGCTATTTAAAATACCTATAATTGAATAGATAATTAAATGTGGTATTAAAATGTTGTTTCAGATCAATGCTTGGATCTAGGACCATCTCGAGGGGTGCATTGATTTGCTTAGCTGTTTGGCCAGGATACCTGAGTGTATGCCATGTTTGATTATGCATTACTTTTAACATGAAATAAATTGTGTTTAAATTGCATGTTTATATGATGGGCATGACCCGGTGACTTGTGATTTTATTAACCTGAGGGTGTGATTGTATTAGCCCGAGGCCAACATTATTTTTCTCCTGAGGGAAACCTTTCATGCCCGAGGGCTTGACTCTTGTGCATGAGGGTGACACTTTGTATGCCTGAGGGCGATAATTTTGTTAAGCCTAAGGGAGAGATTCTATTATGCCTGAGGGAAATTCCTGAGGGCGAGATTCTGATTACCTGAGGGTGAAAAATGGTTTTTCTGAGGATGCTATATTTTTACTTAGAAATTCACTATGGTGTTTTTTATATTAAATGGATTAAATGAAATGATTAAATACAAATAAAACTGTTAAGTTAGTTACCTTGGAGCACTGCTTAGTTATTTCATTTACTACTACACACTGTTGTTGCCTGTCTAAACACAGTTGAGCACGGTCCATTGGTGGGTGCGTACTATGATATATTTCTCACACCCTTTTTGGGCCATGGTTTTTGGCCCAAACATATTACGTTTCTGTAGGAGTAGATAAAGTCAAGGGACCTTATACAGGTACCTGATTGATGCAGAAGTGTAGGAGGGAATGGGACCGAGCCCAAGCTCATGATGCCGATGGATGTTCTGTTTTGCTTTCCTATACTTGTACACTATATTGTATTGTATTGTAGTGTAACATGTCTGGATATTTTCATAGAATTAGGGCATGTTTCATCATTATGTACTGGTTGGTTATATCTACTGCAGTTATTTATTTCAGTTGTGTATGGTTTACTACTTCCGTTGTTGCTGTATATTATTATCATATTCTGCTGCACTACACTTTGACAAATGAGGGCATAGTTTCCCAACTATTAGACCTAGGCCCTCGCTGCTAGTGGGCAGCCTCTGGCATTTGGGGAAACGCTCTTGAGGTCATATGGAGAACCAAGTTCGGGGCACCCATAGAGTGGCACCCAGAACCGGGATGTTAAAACTTAATTATATTTTTGTGCTCATACCATTTATTAAATTTTTTATAATGGTTAAGGGATGAATATGGATGAGTATGATAAGAATAAGAAATTATGAAGTTAAATCATGATTGGAAACTATGTATTATTTTAAAATGTTTTCATTTGGTTTAAAATGACACATTGAGTATATGGTTCCACTATTAATGTATTAGTTTACTAGGTATTTTTTATTCCTAATTCAATAAAAATATACACCTAAAAGATATTTTTTAAATAATGTTATTTATAGTTTTAAAATAATTATAATATAGATTTTTTATGGTCAAGTCCTTATAGTTGATATTAGGGAAGGGTATAGAAAATTTAGTAGATTACCATGATTTATTTTTTAGAATCATTAAAAGTTATAGATACAATCTTGGGTTTATAATTTTATGGATGATCATATGTTTAGAGTGTTTTTAACAATTCTTTGGGTTTATGTTTTGAATATTTAATTTGAAGAATGGTAATTTAGATGGAATTTGATTTTAGGTAAATATGGTCTATTAAATTTTTGTATGAAAAATAGAATGTGTGAGATAACCTTTTTTGTAAAAATATTTTAACCTTATTTTTTATGTTTTTATCATTTTCTGCTAATGATTTTATAATGATATAGTTTTACAAAAATAAAAATACACATGTCGTCTGATGACACGTCGTGTCTGATAAGGCCACCACAATTGATCCCACAACTGATGGGAGATAAGTGTACATCACCTACCACTAGACTACATGAAGTCCTTGTTTATATGAAATATTATTTATCTTAAATGAAATATTTTAGGTTAAACAACTTAATTTATGTAACATATGTGTTTTCAAATATACTTCTAGAGATTGGAATATTTTTTCTGATTAAGTAATAAATTTTATTTATGAAGGAATTAACTATTTTTGTAATACTCTATGATTTATGTGAATAGGTATATTTTGATGAATAAAGGATGAGTGGTATTTTGGAGTCATATTATAAGGACCCGTCATTAAACATTACTTATTATTGAATGAAGTGAATAATTCACATTGACGATTATTTCAGCTTTAGAGTTTTAGAGAATTATGACATAACTATTACATCTCAAAGATTACAAAGTAGACGCATCTACTCAGCTTCCATTTTTTGACAAAAATAAAAACGCTTGAACAAAAGAGTCATGTCTACTTCCCTGTTTTAGATAGCCTGACATTTCCTGGATCCCATCCTTGACCCTATTCAACTTTATGTCCTGTGAAAAACATTTCAAAAAAAACATAGGATGAGCATAAAAAGCTTAGTAAGGGTTATAAAAATATGGAAAGAAAACATTATTCCATTTATACATAAATATAAAATAAATCATACTTCACTAATAATACATAAGTAATTTAACATACCTCATGAAATCATAGTATTTGTGAATAATAAATAGAAATCATAAGACATAAAGGTAACATGATGCATTCATAACATTATTACATAGGGAGTATCCATCATGGTTACATTTGGAATAACCATCATAGTATATTCCCTAAATCTCTTCAGATAAACCTTAGCGTTTAACCCCTTCGTGGTACCCAATGCCTTGGAGAGCTATATCGGGCTCACCCGCCCTTAGATTATCATGGAACCACCTGTTTTCATAATAAATGCCAAAGAAACAAAACATAATAATAACACATAACTTAAGTATAATGGAAATATAACATTCCCACATTGAAATAACAATAAAACATTTTAAGATTTTGAAATAATTAATCCATTCAAAAAAACATTTTCAAAACCATTTAAGACATTTAATAAAGAGATATTTGAATCAAAGTGTCCCATACCACCTTGAAGATTTTAACATTTTAAAACATTAAAATCCATATAAATAAATACTTAAAACCATTTTTAAAACATGGATATTAATAATAACAAATCATTAAAACATTTAAAGCGATATTTTAGTTAATGGTTTTTTCCAAAAATAGAGACATATGAATTCAATAATTGAGGAATAACATTTAATCAGAAATTTATAATATCATGAGAATTAATGGAATCATGATATAATATTACAAAGGATAATATATACACTATATCAGAGTGTATTGGTGCATAACAACAATGAAGTCTCAATAGAAATGTAAAATGAGATGAAATCCCTTATAAAGAAGGTATCCTTAAATTAAGGATAAATCAATCACAAAATTATGTGTGAAAAATATAAATACAACCAATATAAGTTGATATTAAGTTTAAAATAATAAAAGTTCATTCAAAAATATTCAAAGGTTGACATATTCAAAAACTACATGTTGAACCAAAAGAAATTGAAACTGGGTTACAAAGTACCCTTGGTACAATTTGACAGCCTAACGGCGTCACTTTAAAATTCATAAATTTAGTTGATGAGAGATAAACAGGTATCTAATCACATTGAATTAAAATTTACATAAATAAGGATATAGACGAACATATCCAAACATAAAAATATTTAAATTAAAAGACATAAAAAAATAAGTCTTTTTAAAAGGTGAGTGTGAAAGATTCCCTTACCGATTTGGGAAACTTTCAAAAAGTACACCCCATGAAATAAGGACTATATAACATTGATGTAAATACTCATAAACGAATGTATATTACACAAAGATTAGAATAATGGTCAGTACATATACCAATCAATGGAAATGGTGTAAAATGTAGCATAAATCTCACAGCAATAAAAGTGAGATGAAAACCCCCTTACGAAAACTCGGCAGCCTAATGGCACCACTTAAACCATGAAAAATAATGGATTGATAAAATAAAATAGGGTCTCCAATCATATGAACATAGAATGTACTGTAATAAGAATATAAAATAACGTCCCCCAACTAAGAAAGAGGATATTAAAAGACACGACATAAAATAAAGTACTTAAAAAGAAAGAGAGAGGCATGATCCCTTACCCCAAGTTCGACTTGTCTTTTTCGTTTCATTATATTCCATTAAATCAGGTAACTCCTCTTGGTTTGAAGCCAAAAGTTTTCTTGAAGATAAATTTTCCAAGGATGAGGATTCTATGATGAAGAGAGGGATGTGGAGAGATGAAATGGGTAGGGTTTGGCAGAGCCAAAGTTTTGAGAGGTGTGGGTAAGGTGGTATAGGTGGGGGCCTTTTATAAGGGAAGAGGAAGGGCACTCTTGGAAAGTTATAAAATATTACATTATTATAAAATGCTTTTCGGATTTTAATGGTCCCAAAAGGATATATTTCGAGGTTATGGTGATAATGTTTTGATATCCACCCATCCAATAGGTTTTTGAAAAGTTTATGTCCAATATTTCACCCAATCGTTTCATTTTATTTAAACCCTTTATTTATGAAGTAATCACTGTATCATCACGGTGTCATATATAAAGTAATTTTTTAATGTATACAAATTATAAAAAAAATATCATTATGTAGGAAATCTATTTATCATTCCAATTACTATTTATAGTCTAAGATATCGTTTATGTAGACAAAATTAAAATTATTTTACATAGGTGTTACTTATTTTGGATTCATTTTCCTTTCTTTATAAAAGAATGATAAAAGGTCACTATCACAGTAAAGTGATTCCATGGGGTCCCAAGGATATCACAAGGCATCCCATGGTCGTCCATGAAACCACCAAGAGCATTAGGACACGTGTTGGGGGCATTTTATATTTTTATGATATTATTTTCTTACCCTTAATTACACGATTACTAAGTAAACACGATAATTAAAAATAATTACTATCGTTACTATTCATAATGTTAAAAAAAGAGTCTTAATTACATAATTTGGACCTTCTGATAAAAAATATGGAATCCATTTCATCAAAATAAAAACAAATAAATTTTAGTAATTAATTTAATAGTAAATCTCATTGTCAAAACAAAATACGAGTTTTTAAGAAGTTAAATTTATCAAAAGATTGACTTATTTTTAAATCCAATTGAAAAGTAAAATTACATACAATGAACAACATTGTATTAAGTGATAAAAACATAATTAAAATATACTTTAAAACCCATAAAAATGAAAATCTAAATATATATATATAAATTGGATGAAAAGGCAGTTTTGAATTAAAAACCATATTTTTCACTTTTCATTAAAAAACATTATCAGAAAAATACCAAAAATTAACCCTAAGATATATTTGATTTTTCAAATTCAGAAATGATGTCCATTTTACCAAATTCAAAACATAGATGTTTCCTTAATAAATCATATAGTTAATTTCTGCTGTCAAAACAAGCAGCAGGTTTTTTGGAAGCAATATCTATGAAAAGTTTGGCACTTGTTTATGTCCATTTTCAAAGTGAAATTAATTATGATGACCACCATTGAATTAAATTTTAAATATATATTCTAATTAAACTTTAAAACCAATTAAAAAGATAATCTATCCATATATTTAAATTAGATGAAAAAGCAATTTTGATGTAAAATGCAATATTTATCACTATTCATTAAAAAAAATGAACATTGTCAGAAACATAAAAAAAAATAACCAAAGTAAATTTCAATATACCAATCATAAAGAATAAATTTATTTTGAAAAATATAGCTTATAAAATTTCAAAATATACATTTAAAAAAGGGACGCCATCAAAACGTCTTAAAATAATCTTTTAAAAATATTAGCATATTTATTCTTAAAATTATATTCATTTGGATTTTAAGCCTATAACATTTATTGGATAAATGTAAAAATATTTGGCAAACATTTGTAATCTTTTTTTAGTTATTTCTGTCCATTCCCTCCATTACAACGGCTAGTCGTTAACTATTATAATATTCTTATATTATTAGTGTGAAACGTAAGACTTCAAAGAAACTCGTTGTAACGTATTGGGTACGCCATCAAGAATAGCATTCCCTTTAATGAAATATTAAAATTTTATTCACAAATATTGATAATCATTATAATGTAATATTATTTATTTACCTGGGATGTTAAATCCTTCCCCCTTTTGGGAACTGCGCCCTCGTAATTTCAAAAAAGGTCTTGGAAACTTCATTGAAAGTCTAGCATCAGAACAAGAGTAAGAAAAACTATCACATTAAAAGAAAGGGAGATAATTTCAAAGGTCACCCGAGTTAACGAATACTAGGATTCCATGTAGGAAAACATGGATATGGATGAAAAAGAAAAGGGTCATGTTCTGAGGGAGAGTGATAGAAATCATGTTTAGAAGAAATTTGACCACAAGAATATCACAAACTTGTGGTGGGTTAAACGGTATTTGATTCCCCTGTAGGAAAAGTTAAAAGACAACAATTTTTATGTTTATTTTCATTGAGTAATTTATTTTTGAGCTTAGCTAAATCATAATGAAACATGCTTACTTGTCACGTAGAATTTTATCTTTTACTAGATTCCTTAATCAAACTCATATATTCTGTAAAGACCCGTAAAATTCAAGGGAAATTTTTTCTTAATTTTTTTTGGGATTTTACAAGAGCGCGGTTTCTGACGGCACCTGATTCCGAGGCCCGGAGTGCCCGGAATTAATTTCCGAAGTTTGGCTTGGGTACGTTCAGTGAACGAACGAGCGAGATTTCCTAACTTTTGATACGGTGCTTGGAATTGAAATCTGAGGACACCGATGAACTCGTAGCGCCGATATTCGCTTAAGGAGACCTTTCCCGAAGTTGCGTTTTCCTAGGAGGAGATGTTTAATTTTCTGTATGAAATGAAGAGTAAAATAAATTTGTTATACAATATTTATTTTATTTATCTTCTTAAGTGGTTATATCCTAAGTGTGGAAGTTGGGGTGGAATCACAAGTTCCTAACTAACCAAGTGAGGATTAAGGTGAGGTGGGGTCCACACAAGCCCCAACCCTTCACCTTCCCCTTAACTCTCTTCTACCCCCTTAAACTCCCTTGCACTTAATGTGCCAAAACCCCTCAAATTCCCTAACTCCCCTCTCTCCCTCTTAAAGGCTTGACAACTTAACTTTTAATTAATTATACAACTCATGTATAATTAATAAGTGAGTTTAATTTTGAGTTTTTGAAATTCAAACTCTTGAATTCCAAAGGCTGAGTTGTGTTAATAAATTAAGTGTAAGCTTGATTTATTTTTGGGTTAGTTCCTTTGTTACTTGAGAGGATTGGGAGAATCGTTGAGAAACTTGAAGATCTTCTTCATCTTCGACGAAGAACGTGAAGAACGGTTCTTCTTCGACAAAGAACATCGATCCCACGACCATCGAGACTCGGCGTCCTAGATTCTTCCGTCTTCATCTTCCTCCTCGACAAGGGAGAAGTCGCCGACCGTGGTAATCATCGCCAACGACAACGTACCTCTCTTCTTCGTCTTAAGCGACAAGTGAAGTGACGGCGTTCCCTCCTCGGACGCACCCCGACGTCCACGGAATCTACGTCCGACGCCGCGACGCCTTCCTCTGTGATAACCAACGTGTGACGTCAATTTTCAAGGTAGGGGGTTTGTCGTTTTTAAATTACGTGTTTTCATTCCCTCGAACATGAAAGAATAACTCGTTGGGCGTAGTTCCAAATTTTATTAAAAATTGTGAAACATTCATTGTTGTGTTTATACGATTGGCCAACTGATAACGTTATAACGGGAGGAGACCGGACCGCACGAACACGGCCGATTCTCCTCCCCCTTCTATTCTTTCGTGTTAATTTAGCGGAGACAGCGCGGTGTCGTCACAACCGCGCAGGAACAAACGAATTAATGGCCGGAGCGAGCTGCGACGAAGAAACGCGGTGCCGACGCACCGCGTCGTTGTTTACGAAAGAGACCGCGGCCGGAGACGGGCCGTGGCGGAACAAGGAGGCGACCGGCGGCCAGTCGGGCCGCCGGCGCCGGAGATCATGAAGGGCCGCGGCCCTACGGCCGCGGCGGAGCAGCCAGGGGAGCCGGCCTCGCCGGCCGCCGGTTTGGTTAGGAGGCGGGACCTGCGGGTCCCGTGTGAGAAAGAAAAGGCCGGCCTTAGGCCGGCCGAGATCCGAAAAAAGGGGGGGGGGGGTTTACCCCCCCCCCCCCCCGCGTGCGGCACAAGCGCGGCCCCCCGGCCGCGCCGTCGCGCCGCCTCCGGCCGGGCCGGGTCCAGCGGACCGGGTCGGGTCGGATCCGGGTCGGGTCGACCCTGTTCGGGTCAGACCAGGGGGGTCGGGCCGGGTCGGCCCGGACCCGGACCCCCCGTTTTCGAGACGACTTCGGTCTTTTGGCCATAACTTGAGCCACGGACCTCCGATCGATGAACCGTCTGCGGCAACACGATCCTTGGATCGAGACGGTCGTTTCGGTATACTATACTCAAGGCGCACCTTCTTTTTCGGGAGCCTACGTGGTTAAAACTCCGTAGTTAAGCGTGCTTGACTTAGAGTAGTGATCAGGATGGGTGACCTCCTGGGAAGTTTCCCAGCGTGGGTGTGAGACGGAAAGGCTGATATCATTCAGACTGGATGTCCGATTGACGAACCGTAAGCGGCGATGCGATCCTTGGATCGAGACGGTCGTTTCGGTTTATCGCACTCAAGGTTTTGGATTTCTTTGAGTTCTGCCGGGTTGGTTCGTTCACGAAACCAACCGGGCCTTCGGAGCGGAAACGCTCATATCTTGAGCTACGGACGTCCGATCGACGTGCCGTCAGCTTTGTTGTGTTCCTCTTAGTGAGACGGATCTTTTGGCATACTCCGCCCGAGGTTTGGACGCAGGTGGAGTACGGTCGGGTTGGTTTTGCCTTAAAAACCAACCGGGCCCCGGGAACGAAAATGCCAATAACTCTCAGACCGGGCGTCCGATCGACGCGCCGTCTGTTGCGTTGAGTTCCTGTTGACGATACGGAACTTTTGGATACATCAACTCTGGACTTTGTGACAGTTGATGTATCAGCCTCTCGGCTCGTGGAGCAGACCCTCCGAACGAGCTTGCTGTGTGCGGGAACCCTAGTGCTGGCTGCGACTGTTACTGTGACTACTACTGCTACTACTGCTACTGTGACTGCGACGACGACAGTACAGAGATCCTGTGTGGATTTGACGACGACGACTACAGCACTCAGCGATCCTACGTGGATCAGTGCTACAAGTCCTGTGTGGGCCCGATCCTGTGTGGATTCGATGACGACGACTACAACACTCAGCGATCCTACGTGGATCAGTGCTACAGGTCTTGTGTGGGCCCGATCCTGTGTGGATTCGACGACGACGACTATAGCACTCAGCGATCCTACGTGGATCAGTGCTACAGGTCCTGTGTGGGCCCGATCCTGTGTGGGTCCGATCCTGTGTGGGTCTTTGCGCTCAGCGGTCCTGTGTGAACCAGCGCCTATAGGTCCTATGTGGGCCCGATCCTGTGTGGGTCTTTTGCGGGGGTTAGTTACCTATCGATCCTTCGTGGGTCCGACGACATAGATGGATCGGAGATCATCTTTATCGTCCTTGAAGATGTATACCTGTGTGAGCTGAAGCCTGTTGCTTTCCTGTGTGGATTGTGTTGTGCAATCCTGTGTGGATTACGTTTTGCTTTCCTGTGTGGAATACGTTTACATTCCTGTGTGGACTAAGTTGTACTTGGGCTCGGAGGTTGGAGCGTATTTGAAATTGATGACTTAGGTATATGTATGGGCATATACCTAAGCAGTGTCGGTTGTTACTTCGTGATTGTACCTTTCATCGTGGTTTATCCTTGTGGATTTGAGAGACCTTCAGGGGTCTCGGGGTCCCTACTGAGTAGCTTATACTCACCCATGCACGGGCTTTGCCCGCACTATGTTGTGTTGGTTGTAGACGACGGACAGCGTTGATCTTAGCTGAGGCTTGCAGAGCAGGACGGTACCTAGAGGTGGACCACTGGGCGGGACGTGCTCGGAGCGGACGGCGGAACCCGTGGAGCAGTGGAGCTATCTGTACCCACCCTTCAGGTGGGATTTCCAGTGGACAGCTCAGTGTAGCGGCTTTTACTTTTCAGTTGATGTTTTCCCTTTCGAGTTGTACTTTACTTTCAGTTTGGGTTTGTATACTGGCCCATTTACTTTTCCGCACTTTCAGTTGTACTCTGCTTTTGCTTAGTGTTTACTTTCCGCTTGCTTACTCTGTGGTGTTTGTTTACTTTACAAAGGCAATGCCTTCCCTTTTTACTAGGATTTACGCCTTGGTGCTAGTTGCCAGCCCCTGGCCTATGGAAGGCGGGCTTGGGGTAGTCACGGCACGGACCCCGAGGGCGAGTCGTGACAAATTGGTATCAGAGGAGTTCGGTTCTACCGCGAACTCTGATCTTTTCTCTATGAAGCAATAATGTTTAGCGTATTGAGTGTGGTTATCAGTCCAGGGAGTCCAGTGTTGGTGCGGCGGCCGACGTATCCGTACACTAGGACCCTGACTTCTGATTTCCGACATAATGCACGAAAACATTGATTGCGTGTGTGTTTCAAAGTTTTCTTTGTGATTACTTATATCAGCTCACCAGGTATACTGTTCGACAATGGCGCAACTGTTTCCTATTCAGGATGGCCCCACGACGGCAGCCAGCTAGGGTTCCGAGAGTCGAGTGTGACGACAGCCCACCGAGCGACGAGGCTTCGGTGCAGGGCCCTTTGTCAGCAGTGGCACTGGCGGTAGCACTACCCGTCGAGCCCCCGATGCTTCCAGCAGCAGCCGCTGACGATGCATGTCGCTTCAACGCACTGCATGAGTTTCAGCGCCAGCGACCGCCCAGGTTTCGCGGGGAGACGGATCCCCAGGCAGCAGAGGACTGGCTGGAGGTAGTAGTACGAGTGTTTAGATTAGTGAGGACACCATCAGACCTCATGGTGATCCTCGCTGCGAGCCTACTACACGCAGCAGCAGGACGATGGTGGAGCTTGATGCTCCAGGTGCACGATGAGGCATCTCTACTTTGGACGGACTTTGAGAGCCTTTTTCGCTCGGAGTTCGTCCCATCCACCCTTCGTGCGGTGCGTATCCAGGAGCTTCTTCAGCTGCGGCAGGGCAGCATGACGGTCGCTCAGTACTCGGCGAGATTTACCGATCTCTCGCGCTACTCGACAGACATGGTACGGGACCACTTCTTCCGGGCCCGGACCTTCGAGCAGGGATTGAGACACGAGATCAGGGCATCACTGATCTCCCTCAGCATCCCGACCAAGGCAGGAGTGCTGGAGCGGGCCCTTCTGATCGAGAGCTTCCTTGCTGAGTCTACACCAGCACAGCGACCCACCGCAGGGCGGCACGTGGCAGAGTCATCTGCAGCAGGCAGTCGACGGATGACTCAGGGGTCCAAGCAGACCAGATCTTCAGGCAGACGACCTCAGGGCACTGGCTCAGTAGTGCAGGGCACACATCGCGGAGCCAGTCTTTCGAGTGGAAGACAGTGCTATGCATGCGGCGGGCAAAGCCACATGGCTAGTGACTGCCCGACCCGCCATGCAGAGGAGCAGCAGACGGTTGAGGAACCACCTAGGCAGAGGCAGAGGTTCGACCGTGGCGGGCCGGAGGGAGGAGGAGGACGAGGCAGAGGAGCTGGCCGAGCAGCAGGTGGTGGGTGACGTTTTGAGGCTCTACCACCACCACCACTAGGAGGTCCACCCCGACCACAGGGAGTAGGTGAACATGCGAGAGCTCAACTTCAGGCAGCCGAGGCCTTCGATCATGGAGCTCTGGGAGCCGATGGACAGGAGCAGAACTAGTGGATACATCCTTTGTACTTCTGGTTCCTTGTTGCATTTGTGTAGCGTCTTTTATTATGAGCTGCAATAATAAAAGACGCATACCTTTGTGATATTTTCGTTCCTGTCCTCTTTCGTGATGTTACTAAGAGGTTCCAGTTTTGGCTGTTGGCTTGACCCTCACTTGTGAGACATCTACTGGAGGAGACCCAGTTACCACACACTGATGCCGACAGTGTGACTCAACCCTTGGAGGCGAGAGTAACGGTTGAATCTCTTAGTAGTAGCATCGAGGCCTTACGACGTCATCCTTGGTATGGATTAGTATCATCCATGTTAGGATTGACTATTTTAGGAGAAGAATGTGGTTCATCCCGGGGATGAGACCAGATTTCTCTTATCGGCAATGAAGAAATCTTGCAGCTCATGTGGGACCTAAGATGGTCCAGGTCATTCAGGGGCGGATGAGTACAGCTCAGAGCCGGCAGAAGTCTTATGCTAACAGGAAGCAGAGGCCACTGGAGTTCGAGGGTGGCGACCACGTCTTCTTGCGGGTCTCACCTCGACGTGGTATTCGGAGATTTGGCCGAGGCGGCAAGTTATCTCCGCGCTTCATCGGACCCTTCCAGGTCCTTAGCAGGATTGGTGAGGTGGCTTATCGCCTGGCTCTACCACCTCAGTTGCACCGGGTGCACGACGTCTTCCACGTATCCCAGCTGAGGAGATACGTGCACGACCCGACGCACATCATTGACCATGGGGAGCTTGACGTTGACGATGGGGCGACTTTTACGGAGGTCCCGGTGGAGATAGAAGATCGACAGGAGCGGGTCCTGCGTGGGCGATCGATTCCTCTTGTGCGCATCAGATGGCAGCACGAGAATCTCCAGGAGAACACATGGGAGCGGGAGGCTCAGATGCGTGCTCAGTACCCTCTTTTGTTTCCCTAGTTTTTGATGTATCTTTACAGGGACGTAAAGCCCTGAGGTGGGAGTAATTTAAAGACCCGTAAAATTCAAGGGAAATTTTTTCTTAATTTTCTTTGGAATTTTACAAGAGCGCGGTTTCTAACGGCACCTGATTCCGAGGCCCGGAGTGCCCGGAATTAATTTCTGAAGTTTGGCTCGGGTACGTTCAATGAACGAACGAGCGGGATTTCCTAACATTTGATCTGGTGCTCGGAATTGAAATCCGAGGACACCGATGAACTCGTAGCGCCGATATTCGCTTAAGGAGACCTTTCCCGAAGTTGCGTTTGCCTAGGAGGAGATGTTTAATTTTCTGGATGAAATGAAGAGTAAAATAAATTTGTTATACAATATTTATTTTATTTATCTTCTTAAGTGGTTATATCCTAAGTGTGGAAGTTGGGGTGGAATCACAAGTTCCTAACTAACCAAGTGAGGATTAAGGTGAGGTGGGGCCCACACGAGCCCCAACCCTTCACCTTCCCCTTAACTCTCTTCTACCCCCTTAAACTCCCTTGCACTTAATGTGCCAAAACCCCTCAAATTCCCTAACTCCCCTCTCTCCCTCTTAAAGGCTTGACAACTTAACTTTTAATTAATTATACAACTCATGAACTATTAATAAGTGAGTTTAATTTTGAGTTTTGGAAATTCAAACTCTTGAATTCCAAAGGTTGGGTTGTGTTAATAAATTAAGTGTAAGCTTGATTTATTTTTGGGTTTGTTCCTTTGTTACATGAGAGGATTGGGAGAATCGTTGAGAAACTTGAAGATCTTCTTCGTCTTCGACGAAGAACGTGAAGAACAGTTCTTCTCCGACAAAGAACATCGATCCCACGACCATCGAGACTCGGCGTCCCAGATTCTTCCGTCTTCATCTTCCTCCTCGACAAGGGAGAAGTCGCCGACCGTGGTAATCATCGCCAACGACAACGTACCTCTCTTCCTCGTCTTAAGCGACAAGTGAAGAGACGTCGTTCCCTCCTCGGACGCACCCCGACGTCCACGGAATCTACGTCCGACGCCGCGACGCCTTCCTCCATGATAACCGACGTGTGACGTCAATTTTCAAGGTAGGGGGTTTGTCCTTTTTATATTACGTGTTTTCATTCCCTCGAACATGAAAGAATAATTCGTTGGGCGTAGTTCCAAATTTTATTAAAAATTGTGAAACATTCATTGTTGTGTTTATACGGTTGGCCAACTGATAACGTTATAACGGGAGGAGACCGGACCGCACGAACACGGCCGATAATCCTCCCCCTTCTATTCTTTCGTGTTAATTTAGCGGAGACAGCGCGGTGTCGTCGCAACCGCGCAGGAACAAAAGAATTAATGGCCGGAGTGAGCTGCGACGAAGAAACGCGGTGCCGACGCACCGCGTCGTTGTTTACGAAAGAGACCGCGGCCGGAGACGGGCCGTGGCGGAACAAGGAGGCGACCGGCGGCCAGCCGGGCCGCCGGCGCCGGAGATCATGAAGGGCCGCGGCCCTACGGCCGCGGCGGAGCAGCCAGGGGCGCCGGCCTCGCCGCCGCCGGAGATTGGGGAAGAGCCGCGGCTACGGCCGCGGCGGAGAAGAAGAAGGCGGCCGGCCGCCGGTTTGGTTAGGAGGCGGGACCCGCGGGTCCCGCGTGAGAAAGAAACGGCCGGCCTGAGGCCGGCCGAGATC
Source organism: Viscum album (assembly GCA_963277665.1). Classification (NCBI taxonomy): domain Eukaryota; kingdom Viridiplantae; phylum Streptophyta; class Magnoliopsida; order Santalales; family Viscaceae; genus Viscum; species Viscum album. The sequence continues at coordinate 1,601,772,014 of OY728136.1, forward strand.
CGAAAAAAGGGGGGGTTTACCCCCCCCCCCCCCCCCGCGTGCGGCACATGCGCGGCCCCCTGGCCGCACCGCTGCTGGCCGGACCGCGTCGCCGCGCCGCCACCGGCCGGGCCGGGTCCAGCGGACCGGGTCGGTCCGACCCGGTTCGGGTCGGATCCGGGTCGGGTCGACCCGGTTCGGGTCAGACCAGGGGGGGTCGGGCCGGGTCGGCCCGGACCCGGACCCCCCGTTTTCGAGACGACTTCGGTCTTTTGTCTATAACTTGAGCCACGGACCTCCGATCGATGAACCGTCTGCGGCAACGCGATCCTTGGATCGAGACGATCGTTTCGGTATACTATACTCAAGGCGCACCTTCTTTTTCGGGAGCCTACGTGGTTAAAACTCCGTAGTTAAGCGTGCTTGGCTTAGAGTAGTGATCAGGATGGGTGACCTCCTGGGAAGTTTCCCAGGGTGGGTGTGAGACGGAAAGGCTGATATCTTTCAGACTGGATGTCCGATTGACAAACCGTAAGCGGCGATGCGATCCTTGGATCGAGACGGTCGTTTCGGTTTATCGCACTCAAGGTTTCGGATTACTTTGAGTTCTGCCGGGTTGGTTCGTTCACGGAACCAACCGGGCCTTCGGAGCGGAAACACTCATATCTTGAGCTACGGACGTCCGATCGACGTGCCGTCAGCTTTGTTGTGTTCCTCTTAGTGAGACGGATCTTTTGGCATACTCCGCCCGAGGATTGGACGCAGGTGGAGTACGGTCGGGTTGGTTTTGCCTTAAAAACCAACCGGGCCCCGGGGACGAAAATGCCAATAACTCTCAGACCGGGCGTCCGATCGACGCGCCGTCTGTTGCGTTGAGTTCCTGTTGACGATACGGAACATTTGGATACAACAACTCTAGACTTTGTGACAGTTGATGTATCAGCCTCTCGGCTCGTGGAGCGGACCCTCCGAACGAGCTTGCTGTGTGCGGGAACCCTAGTGCTGGCTGCGACTGTTACTGTGACTACTACTGCTACTACTGCTACTGTGACTGCGACGACGACAGTACATAGATCCTGTGTGGATTTGACGATGATGACTACAGCACTCAGCGATCCTACGTGGATCAGTGCTACAGGTCCTGTGTGGGCCCGATCCTGTGTGGATTCGACGACGACGACTACAGCACTCAGCGATCCTACGTGGATCAGTACTACAGGTCATGTGTGGGCCCGATCCTGTGTGGATTCGACGACGACGACTACAACACTCAGCGATCCTACGTGGATCAGTGCTACAGGTCCTGTGTGGGCCCGATCCTGTGTGGGTCTGATCCTGTGTGGGTCTTTGCGCTCAACGGTCCTGTGTGAACCAGCGCCTACAGGTCCTGTGTGGGCCCGATCCTGTGTGGGTCTTTTGCGGGGGTTAGTTACCTATCGATCCTTCGTGGGTCCGACGACTTAGATGGATCAGAGATCATCTTTATCGTCCTTGAAGATGTATACCTGTGTGAGCTGAAGCCTGTTGCTTTCCTGTGTGGATTGTGTTCTGCAATCATGTGTGGATTACGTATTGCTTTCCTGTGTGGAATACGTTTACTTTCCTATGTGGACTAAGTTGTACTTGGGCTCGGAGGTTGGAGCATATTTGAAATTGATGACTTAGGTATATGTATGGGCATATACCTAAGCAATGTCGGTTGTTACTTCGTGATTGTACCTTTCTTCATGGTTTATCCTTGTGGATTTGAGAGACCTTCAGGGGTCTCGGGGTCCCTACTGAGTAGCTTATACTCACCCCTGCACGGGCTTTGCCCGCACTATGTTGTGTTGGTTGCAGACGACAGACATCTTTGATCTTAGCTGAGGCTTGCAGAGCAGGACAGTACCTGGAGGTGGACCACTGGGCGGGACGTGCTCGGAGCGGACGTCGGGACCCGTGGAGCAGTGGAGCTATATGTACCCACCCTTCAGGTGGGATTTCCAGTGGACAACTCGGTGTAGCGGCTTTTAATTTCAGTTGCTGTTTTCCCTTTCGAGTTGTACTTTACTTTCAGTTTGGGTTTGTATACTGGCCCATTTACTTTTCCGCACTTTCAGTTGTACTCTTCTTTTGCTTAGTGTTTTCTTTCCGCTTACTTACTCTGTGGTGTTTGTTTACATTACAAAGGAAATGCCTTCCCTTTTTACCGGGATTTACGCCTTGGTGCTAGTTGCCAGCCCCTGGCCTATGGAAGGCGGGCTTGGGGTAGTCACGGCACGGACCCCGAGGGCGGGTCGTGACATATTCTCCAAAAGACGATTATTTAGGAAGACTTGTTCTCATTAAGAGTACTATAATAAAATTCTTGAGAATCACCCAATCCACAAAAGAGAACTATATATTTCCCATGTCTTTAGATCCCAGCCAAAACCAAAACAAAGTTTTTAGTACGAGATTAGATAATACCCAAAAAGGATATTATTTTTACAAAAAGAAAAACTACTCCTAATCTCCAAAAATTGTCAAACAAAACACAATGTTCAACCAAGACCATTAAATAAACATCTATACATAAAATTATTCAATGTAAACCCAACTAATATTGAAATCCAAATATTTTAATGATTTAATCACATAGTCTCCCAAGGTACAAATTAACATTTATCTTCAAATAACATCAGTTGATCTTAAAGTCTCATACTGAAAAGTAATTAACCTCATCTCATATCCTCCATGATAGGTTAATATTTTCTATAGATAACCCAAAATCAATTTACTTTTGATTCATAAAATCATCCAACTAAAAATAATTAGTCAAACTATCCAGGGATTTCACGTAGTCCAGTGGTAGGCGATAAATACCAGTCACACATTGGTTGTGGGTTTGATCTCGCAGCTTTGTTCGACGCGACGGGTTGTCACACGGTCTGCGTGTTGTCCTTTTTCAATGAGTATACTATTCCTAAAATATTCCACAAGATGAGATAAAATATTCAAAAATAACCATAAGATAATTTAACCTGAACTTTATCTCATGTCGTTCATATTCAATCATAATGTATAGTAACCCATAATTACCTCAAAAGTAAGGATCATAAAAACCATAATGGTTACCTTTATAATTAATACTTGTTCTTCCATGTAGAGTTGGTTCTCTCATACATGATGCATTATAGAACTCACCAAGGTTCAATTGGTTGATCATGACACCTGATAGTTTGTTTAGAATAACCATGTGATTTCTCATTGAATCCCCCATTTCATCCAGTCTTTTAATCAGAAAACCACCACAGTTTCCTTCAAACCCATTATCACATTGGTGCCTACTAGATCCATCCATTTACTAAAACCATAAATGTCAGTGTGAGTATATCAAAAAAAATCATTATGTACTAATGAGGGAGATAAACAATAAGATTAACTTACTCATTAACTTTATCTAGAAACTATGAATCTTTTTGAAATCCTAGCCGGTATGGTAATGTCACTTATTCTTAAAGAATACCCTAACCTCTAATGTTATCTAAACCGACCTCTGATACAAACTATAAGGGTGCGGCCTTAGGCATTACTTATTATTGAATTAAATGAATAATTCACATTGAGGATCTTTTCAGGTTTATAGTTTTATAGAATTATGACATAGCTATTATAGTTCAAAGATTACAATGTAGACGCATCTTCTTAGCTTCCATTTTTTAACAAAAATAAAAACTCTTGATCCAAAGTGTCATGTCTAGTTCCTTGTTTTAGATAGCATGACATTTCCATGATCCCATCCATGACCCTATTCAACTTTATGTCCGGTGAAAAACATTTCAAAAAAAACATGGGATGAGCATAAAAAGTACAGTAAGGGTTATATAAATATGGAAAGAAAACATTAGTCCATGTATACATAAGATTCAATGAAATCATACTTTACTCATAAAACATATTCAATTTAACATACCTCATGAAATCATAGGATTTATGAATAACTCATAGAAATCATAATACATAAAGGTAACTTGAGGCATTCATAACATTCTTACGTAGGGATTAACCTTCATGGTTAATTTTGGAATACACATCACAGTATATTCCCTAAATCACTTCGGATAAACCATAGTGTTCAACCCCTTCACATTACCCAATGCATTGGAGAGCTATATCGGGCTCACCCGCCCATAGTTTATCACAGAACCACCTTTTTTCATAAACAATGACAAAGAAACAAAACATAATCATAGCACATAAAATAAGAATAAAGGAAAGATAACATTCCCACATTCCAATAACAATATAACATTTTATGATATTGAAATAATGAATCCATTCAAAAAAACTATTTTGAAAACCATTTATAACATTTAATAAAGAGATTTTTGAATCAAAGTGTCATATACAACCATGACACTTTTAAAATTTTAAACCATTAATATCCATATAAATATATCCTTAAAACCATTTTTAAAACAAGGATATTAACAAGAAAAAATCATTAAAACATTTAAAGTGATATTTTAGTTAAAGGGTTTTTACCAAAATTAGAGACACGTGAATACAATAATTGAGGAATAACATTTAATCAGAACATTATAATATAATGAGAATAAATGGATTCATGATATAATATTCCAAAGGATAGTATATACACCATATATGAGTGTATTGGTGCATAACAACAATGAAGTCTCAATAGAAAAGTAAAATGAGATGAAATCCCATATAAAGAAGGTATCGTTAAATTAAGGATAAATCAATCTCAAAATTATGTGTGAAAAATATAAATACATCCAATATAAGTGGATATTAAGTGTAAAATAATCAAAGTTCATTCACACATATTAAAAGGAAGACATATTCAATAACTACATGTTGAACCCAAAGAAATCGAAATTGGGTTAAAAAGTACCCTTGGTAAAATTCGACAGCCTAACAACGTCACTTTAAAATTCATAAAATTAATTGATGAGAGGAAAAATGGTATCTCATCACTTGGACATAATATTTACATCAATAAGGATATATAAGAACATATCCCAACATTAAAATGTGTAAATTAAAAGACATAACAAAATAATTCTTCTTAAGAGAGGAGTGTGAAAAGTTCCCTTACCGATTTGGGAAACTTTCAAAATGTACACCCCATGAAAGAAGGACTATAGAACATTGATGTAAATACTCATAAACAAATGTATATTACACAGAGAGTCGAATAATGGGCAGTACATATACCACTCATAGTAAATGGTCTCAAATGTAGCTTAAATCTCACGGGAATAAAAGTGAGATGAAAACCCCCTTACGAAAACATGGTAGCCTATCGACACCACTTAAAACTTCCAAAAAAATGGACTGATGAAATAAAATAGGGTCTCCAATCATATGAACATAGAAAGTAATGTAATAGTAATATAAAATAACATCCCCCAACTAAGAAAGAGGAGTTTAAAAGAAACGACATAAAAGATATTACATAAAAAGAAAGAGAGAGGTAGGATCCATAACCTCAAGTCCGACTTGTCTTGTTCGTTTCTTAATATTCCTTTATATCGGGTAACTCCTCTTGGTTTGAACCAAAGGGGTTTCTTAAAGATAAATCTACCAAAGTTGAGGCTTCAATTATGAATAGAGGTATGTGGAGGGGTTTGGACGAGCCAAAGGATTGAGAGGTGTGGGTAAGGTGGTAGAGGTTGGGGCCTTTTATAAGAGAAGAGGAGGGGCACTCTTGGAATGTTATAAAATATTAATTTATTATAAAATGATTTTCAGATTTTAATGGTCCCAAAAGGATATATATCGAGGATAAGGTGATAAGGTTTTGAAATCCACCCATAAATAGGTTTGTGACAATTGTAATACATATATTTCACCCTGTCTTCTCATTTTATATAAATCGTTATTTTATAAGGTAATCACTGCATCATCACAGTGTCATAAATAAAATAATTTATTTAATGTCTAAAAATTATAAAGAAAAATATCACGGTGTAGGAAATCTTTTTATCATTCCAATTACTCTTTATAATCAAAGAGATCGTTTATTTAGAAAAAATTAAAATTATTTTACTTTGGTGTTACATACTTTGATTACATTTTCCTTTCTTTAAAAAAATATGATAGAAGGTCACTATCACACTTAAGTGATTCCATGGGGTCCCAAGGTTGTCACAAGGCATCCCATGGACTAACATGACACAAAAAATATCATTAGGACACATCTTGGGGTAATTTTATATTTTTATGATATTATTTTCTTTCCATTAATTACCCGATTACTAATTAAACACTATAATTAAAGATTATTACTATCGTTACTGTTCATAATGTTCAAAAAAAAAGAATCTTAATTATATAATTTGGAACTTATGATTCAAAATATGGAATACATTTCATCAAATTAAAAACACATAAATTGTAGTAATTAATTTAAAAGTAAATCTCGTTGTCAAAACAAAAGTCGGATTTTTAAGAAATAAAATTTATCAAAAGATTGACTTATTTTTACATCCAATTGAAAAGTGAAATTACATAAAACTAACAAAATTGTATTAAGTGATAAAAAAATAATGCAATTATACTTTAAAAACAATTAAAATTAAAATCTATGTATATATAAATAAATTGGATTAAAAGGCAGTTTTGAATTAAAAACTGTATTTTTCACTATTCATTAAAAAAAGCATTATCAGAAAAATAACAAAAATTAACCCTAAGATATATTTTATATTTAAAATTCAGAAATGATATCCATTTTACCAAATTCAAAACATATAAGTTTCAATAATAAATCATATAGTTAATTCCCGCTGTCAAAAAAAATTGCTGGTTTTTTGGAAGCAATATCTATGAAAAGTTTGGCACTTGTTTATGTCCATTTTTCAAATTGAAATTAATTATAATGACCACCATTAAATTAAATTACAAAAATATATTCTAATTAAACTTTAAAACAAATGAACAAGATAATTTATCCATATATTTAAATTAGATGAAAAAGCAGTTTTGATGTATAATGCAATATTCTCCATTATTCATTAAAAAGAATGAACATTGTCAGAAACATACATAAAAATTTTACCAAATTAAATTTCAATATCTCAATCATAAAAAATATGTGTATTTTTTCAAATAGATCTTATAAAATTGGAAAAAGATAGATTTAAAAAGGTTCTCTATTAAAAGGTGGTAATACAATATTTTGAAAATATTACCGTATTTATTCTTAAAATTGGATTCGTTTGGATTTTAAGAATATAAAATTTATTGGATAAATGTAAAAATATTTTACAAAAATATGTAATAACTTTTTAGTTATTTATGTTCAGTCCCTCCATTACAACGCCTAGTGGTTAACTATTATAATATTATTATATTATTAGTGTGAAACGTAAGATTTCAAAGAAACTCGTTGTTGCGTATTGGGTACTCCATCGAGCATAGAATTCCCTTTAACATAGTATTAACATTTTATTCACAAATATTGATAAACATTAGAATGTAATATTATTTATTTACCTGTGATGTCACACATATATTATATTATTGTGGATTTATGATGCTTTGCGTTATTTATGGAAATTATTAGATTAGATAGAGAATATATTTTTTGGGAAATTACATTTCTGGTATGAGACATTATGATTAATTGATGTTATTTGGGGAGAAATGTTAATAATATATTGGAATTATTTTTATAATATAATTTTTTTGGGATTTCATCATTATTTATAATATGTTTAATAAATTTTAAGGATAACATTATTTTGAACTAAATTTTATGTGTTATGGGTTTTAATGTTGACTTTTGGAGATTGAAGATGGTTTACATCATACGATGGCTTATTATTTATTGGGTTATTATCATATATTATCCAACATAAATTATATTTTATTAATTTCAATGGACATGATAATTAGTTAGTAATTATTTTGTGTATATTTTGATATTTACAAGTTTATTCTAGAGCTTCAATCACGAAAAATTAAACATAATTACTCATCATTTTTAGAATATAATTTGATAATGGTAGAAATTTAATAAACTATTAATGTATACATTTCAATTATGTATATTTTATTATTTTTCTATTCTTAGTAGTTATATAATTATTCAACTATAAAAAATGGATCCAAAATAAAAATGATATATGTTCATTTATATAATTATGAAACCAATGAAATTTTAACCAATAATAGATTTATGGGTTAGTAATTGTTCAAAATATAATGATCATGTACCCTATCAATATTCATCATATATTAGTAGTTTTGTTTCTCTTCCATAACTCCGTTTCACTATATAGTTCCTTAGTATGTGTTATTTCAGGTGACCTTCATACATTTTCATTTCTATTCAAATAGAAGTGTTCTTAAACCATATTCCAATACAATATTTCAATAAATGTATTTTGAATAGAAAAAGACTTGTTACCTAATGAGTGTTCGAGTTGTGAGGAATAAATATAATAAAGTGGGTGGGGAAGAATTGGGCATTATAATATTTTGTTACGTAAACACTAATATTGATAGTGTAACACCACAAGCTTCCATGGTACGCTTCTCTTTAAATAATAGAGCAGCATGTGGTGTACGCAACCTCGTGTTCTAACACACTACGACCAATAAAAGTAGTCTTTATGAATAGTAATACCCACTTTTTACAATTAAATAAATTATATATTACAAAATAGACTTCATTTTTGGATTCGGAATATCAAAATTATACTAAGCTGAATTTTTTGTAATTTTCTGAGAACATCCAATATTCTATGAATAGATAAAATACATAAAAACATCTTTTTTAATAAAAATAATTTTAATGACAATTTAAACTATTTAGTGGTTTTAAAGTATAATTATAATATATTTTTACCATTTTATCCAATGGTGGACATTAGAATTAATTTCACTTTGAAATTGGACTTAGACGAGTGTCAATCTTTTCATATATATTGTTTCTTAAAAACACGTTATTTGTTTTGACAATGGGAATTAATTATAAAATTAATTAATGTAACTTATATGTTTTTAATTTTGTAAAATAGATGTCATTTTTTAATTCAGAATATCAATTATAATATAGGGTAAATGTTTCGTATTTTCTGAATAACATCGATTTTTGATGAATAGTGAATCCACTAAGTAGTAGTTAAAAAGAACGGATTTTTGGTTTAAATGAAATTTTACCACCTCTATGATTTGAATTTAAAAAATCCAACATACATCATTTTCATTAAGATGTAAAATGTGGTTCAATTGGATTAAAATAATTTTTGGCGTATAGTAACTTTTAAGTTTTATTAATTGCGATTAAATGTAATTAGTGTAATTTAAGGTAAATATAATGTTATAATAATATGAAATTACCTTTACACTTGGCCTACCATTTTTGGATGAGTCATGGCCGACCAATAAAATCCATGGGTCAACATGGGGACCCCATGAAGTAACTTGGGTATGAAAATGACATTAATAACTTTTTATTTAAAGTAAAAATAAAATTGTCACAAACCTGTGTTGTTGTAATAAAAAAATTATTACATGGGGTTATATAAGTTAAATATTCGAATATAAATATTAATTAGAAATATAAAAAAATTTCATACATCATGATATTTTTTTATAATTTTTATACATTATATAAATTAAATTTTTATGACACCATGATGATGCAACGATTACCTCATTAATTAATGATTTGAATAAAATGAAAAGACAATGTAAAATCTAAGACATAAAACTGTCAAAAACTTATTAGATGAGTTTATTTAGAACTCTTATAACCTTATCCTAGAAATATATAATTGTGGGACATTTGAAATCTGAAAAGCACTTCATAATAAAGTAACATTTCATGACACTCTAAGAGTGCCCCTCTTCTCCTCTTATAAAAGGCCCCCACCACTACCACCTTATACACACCTTCCAAGCCATTTGGCTAGGAAAAAATCTGCCCAAATACTCTCTCAAATTCCCTCTATTACTCCTAGATGCCTAAATTTGGGAAAAAGTATTAGAAAAGAAGCCTTTGGCTCAAATCAAAAAGAGTTACCCGATTTTAAGGTATTGTCTTCTCTTATGTTCTTTTGTATTACTTTGCTTCTCCAACCCCTTAAACTATTGTTATTCATATAATTTTTAACAAAACAAGTGTCTTAAATATACTAGGATGTTTTTATGGTAATTATTCGAGCTACACTTACACACACCTTCGTCTAATGGTTAAAGAACATACTGTTTCAGTGGGTGGCGAATTATTGCCTCACGAAATGATGAATGTTCAATCTTCTTTTAACACCTGTCATGGTGGCCATTATGTTGAAACTATTTTTACATATGATATATATTATGTTTATGTCTTACTTATGATTCTTTATTTTTCATTTATGGAATACATTTATGATTTCCATTATGGGTAAACGCGATAATTTCAGTTTAGGAAGTGCAGACTACCTCCCCTCAAAGTGATTTGAATCGATAATGCCATATGTGTGGTATGTATAAAGGATGGAGTAAATGATATTATATATAATATTATACTATAATTATAATATACCTTTATATCATTATGAATTCATTCCATTAAATATGAATTTGAACTGAAAGTAGCGTTCATGCGTACGTACGGCTCACCGTCTCCATGAACAGTGCTTTTCATTTCTTACCTATAAATGTTATGTAATATTATAAATGCATGTATATAATGGACATATATTATAAATATGATATCTAAATATAGAATATAATTCTTGATATAACGGATATTTTACCACATGAACAACTTGTAATTATAAGAAGTTTATTTTTGGCTCATGTACCAAAGATCGACAAAACCACCGTTATTAACTTAAATAATAAAATAAGGTTCATAACATGGTAATAAGTAATATAAAAGGATTAATGAACTTGAAAAATGTTATTATGCAAGTATAAATTAACTCTAGTTTATTATACAGGATATTAAAGAACGATCGAATCAAGTTGGACAAGAGGTAAGGGACTTCGTCTCAATCTCCGTTATTGAGGCATATTTTTTTTATACACAAATTTATTTTATACTATGTATAAAACCCTTTGACATTTATGTTTATTCAACTGTAATCTTTTTTATATGAAGAGTTTTACTAACAGACAAATGGAAATGTTTTTTTGTCATATGTATGCGGCGACAATGACTTCTCTGCCGCCCTGACCATTATTTGAGTTTCAGATTCCTCTACAAGACATAATTTTTTTAAATGAAAAATCAATACCATATTTTATTTTTATTTTATTTTGGTATTGAAAATGGTTTTCATAATGTTTTTATTATGTTAATGTGTTTTATTGATATCTTGTGATTGAAATGTGGAAATGTTATGTATGTTTTATGTGATATGATTATGTTATGGTATATGATCTGTCGAAACCATTTCATATAAGGAATGAATTGGACTTAATAAGTGATGGGTGGAGCATCTACAGCTCCTCAATGCACCAGTAGGTCTCGTGAGACAAACTTGTGTCTTGGAACGAGGCCTTCAAAAAATATTATTTGTAGTCCTGGCACAAGGCCTTGGCTACATGGTTATGATAGTCTAGAATTATGCATTCCATCCTTATGAAGGTGGTAATTTATATTTCATGTGATTATTCGACTAGTAGAATATCCCTGTGAATAATTAAACGGCATTACTACATTTTATTTGTTCCATATTATGTTGAAGTTGAAGTTTAAAATGCTTTTGTTTTAGTTATACATCACCTTAAATGTTTATGTTTATTTATGAATGTTTCCGTTGTATTGGTATCCTTACTGAGCATATTAGCTCACCCCTTTCTATGTTTTATTTTTCCCATGATGTGAAGAAATATGTTATGACTGAACTACAAAAACAGTCTGAAGGGGATAAGAGTGAGGACTATGGAGACTATGTTATTGTGAATTTTCACTTTATGATGTAATGTAACATTTATGAATGTATCTAGTGTTTTCAAAGCTACTAAACTAATCGGTCTTTAGAGACTTGATATTTTTTTATCGTGCCAATGTTACGTAATAATGCACCAACTCAGGGTAACTGGGGTTGGGGCATTACAGTTGGTATCAGAGGCAGTTTAGTACTAACCTTGAAATCTAGATTTAGATAAACTCTGATTAGAGAACATAGACCTAAGATAGACTTTGAGGATTAGTATAGAAGAACTTCCTACAATTTTTATATTATATAGATTTTTTGAGTTTTCTAAGAAATACATCCTTGTCTGGATATGAGCAGGTAGAGGTGGCTCTGGTACATATGTACCTATGGGTAAAACTCGAAAACACCGCTTTGAGCTAGACTCAAACGAGAATGGGTGCACGACAATGAGCCTTGCTGTAGTCTTGGTTACGACACTCTCAAGGAATATGGTTAGGTTAATTCATGATTTCATCACAAACCATTATGAAGGGTTTATGAGTATATACCTCTCAAAGAAAACATTATTTATTGATTATATCCATAAATAGTTCAATTTATGTTAAGTGTATTACAAGTATGGAATTATGTATTTCGATTCATAAACTATTCTAGTTTATTAAATTGTTTAGAAATGGAACCTAGTTGAAGGAATTAAAACTGTATTAATGAACGTACTCCATGTAGGGATTTCCCTCATGCTCAAGATAATTATAGAGGATTTGGTGATACAACTGGTGCAAATAAATTTATCACAATACTGGGACAACTCACTCTAGTTATGAATAATAACTTTACTCGTACTGAGCACCCTAATCCGCAACGTGGAGGATCATTGTTAGATCTCTTCATGAGGAAACAACCACCAAAATTTAATGGGGTTACAAATCCATTAGTAGCTGAGCAATGGATAAATTCCCTATAGAAAAAATATTTCAGGATTTAGGGAGTAGTGAAATGGAAAAAGTTTTCATGGCAGCTTACCGCCTCACTGAAGATGATGATCAATAGTGGTCATTGATTCAAAATACAAAGGAAGATGAAGAAGTATCATGTATGGAATGGAGAGAGTTTAAAGATATTTTTTTAGAAAAATACTTTACTCCTGACCATCGAGCAGATATGGAAAGTTAATTTATCAATATGAGGCAAAAGGAGGATGAGAATGTTTCAAAGTATGAAGCTAACTTTACAAGGTTAGCGATGCATGCGATAGATTATATACGTAACCCAATAAGTAATATCGATCGTTTCATTGATGGGTTAAAACCTTTTCTTCATCGAGAATTAGTATCACAATTGTTTTCAACGTATGAAAATATAGTCTCGTGTGCTATCAAGACAGAAACGAAATTCTATAAGTCTTATGACAACGAAGTAAAACAAGAGAAGAAGTGAATGGTGGAACAAGAGATAGATAAAGGTAAAAAGGGAAAGAATAATTTTCCATTATGCGATAATTGTGGGAAGAATCACCTCGTTACTTGTCTAAAAGGAATGGGAGTTTGTTATAAATGTGGAGAAAAACGTCACTAGGCTCGTGAATGCAAGGGAAAGAAAGTGGCTATCAATGTTGAATGCTAAAATTGTAGAGGATTAGGGAATTATGCAAATGAATGTCCTAAGATTCAGGGAAACATACCTCATAAAAGGCCAAGGGATCAAGGCCAAACTTATGTTCTTACCGCAGATGAAGTTGAATAATTATTGTATTTGTGTTTTTGGACTCAAGAACTATATTATGGCTATAAGAATAATGTGAAGTACATATAAGGATTTTACTGAAGTAATTTTTGTTTTCATTAAGGTTTTAATATGATTAAGGTAATCATATTTTTAGTATGTGGCAATAAGAGAAACATTATTTATTTGGGGAATCTGATGTTACAATTGATTTTGGAATTTAGAGACCTTTTAGAGAAATTCTAGACAGAGGTATTTTGGATAACTATAATGGTTGGAATCGATTAATTTGAACATTGGATAGTATTGTTTAAGGTTAAACATTTTTGAAGATTATTTTTGGAATATTATAATACTATAGTTTTAAGAAAAGGGAAACCTGCGGGTCGGGGGATAACCTGTCACCTCGAACAAAGCTGTAGGAATATAACCCACAACCGTAGTGCGACATGGCTTTATTACCTACCACTACCGTACATGAAGTCCCTGGTTATTAATAAATATTTTTCCTTATCTAAATGGTATGTGTTGATATTTGTAACCTTGTACGATTAGGATAAATAAAATATTTTTGAGTTCTATTATCATTTTTAGTGAAATATGGGTTTATGGTAAAAATTTCTTAAAGAATTAAAGTCTACATGACAAGTATGTATATTTCCTTACATTCTAATTAATTCTCCTAAATAAATTCCTCAACATTATGAAAGGTAAATTAAAACAAAAAATTTGTCGGTTAACTTTTCTTACTGAAGAATCAATGATTGTTTAACCAATCACAAATTTTTTATTTTCCTGTAGTTAACGTTCTCCTAATCCTATTTTCTACAACTCTCCACCACACCATGATGGTTTGTTTCTCCTCCATATTGATATTTTCATATAATCTTAGTATTGGCCATCTCAGGTAACCTTTATATTTCTCTTTCATTCTTTTAAAGTTATATTTTTATTAACCTTACATTCGATGTGGGTTTTCCACAATGGTAATTCTTATTTTGAACCTTTTATTTTCGAAGAAAATTTTCAATTTGTGAGGGCACAATTTTTTGAAGGATGGGAGAATTTAAAACCCCAAACTTCCATGGTACGCTTCTCTTTGAATAACAGAGCAGCGGGTGTTGTACGCAACCTCGAGTTCTAACACACCGCGACCAATTAAAGTAGTAGTTAAGAATAGTAATTACCACCTTTTGAAATTATGTAAATTTTATATATCAAAATGGACTTCATTTTTAGATTCTCAATAGCGAAATTATCCTAAGTTGAATTTTTTGTAATTTTATGAGAACTTCCAATTTTTTATGAATAGAAAAAATACATAAAAAACTGTAATTATCAAAATAATTTTAGTGATAAATTAATATATTTAGTGGTTTTAAGGTGTAATTAGAATATATTTTTATCATTTTATAAAATTGTGTTCATTATAATTAATTTAACTTTGAAATTGGACATAAACGAGTGTTAATCTTTTGATATATATTGTTTCTTAAAAATACGCTAATTGTTTTGACAATGGGAATTAATTATAAAATTAATTAATGCAACATATATTTATGGAATTTTTTAAAATTGACATCATTTTTCAATTTGGAATATAAATTATAGTTTAGGGTTAAATTTTGGTATTTTTCTGAAAAGCATCGATTTTTGATGAATAGTGAAACCACTAAGTGGTAGTAAAAATACTGATTTTTCATTTAAATGAAATTTTACCACCTCTGTGATTTGAATTTAAAAAATCCAACATACATAAATGTCATTAAGAATTAAATTTTTTCAATGGGATTAAAATAATTTTTGGTTAATAGTAACTTTTAGGTTTTATTAATCACAATTTGAGGTAATTAGTGTAATTTAAGGTAAATATAATGTTATAATGATATGAAATTACCTTTACACTTGTTCTACCATTATTGTATGAGTCATGACCGACCAAGACAATCCATAGGACAACTTGGGGACCCCATGGAGCCACTTGGGTAAGAAAATTACATTAATAACTTTTTATTTAAAGTAAAAATAAAATTGTCACAAACATGTGTTGTTTTACTAAAACAATTATTACATGGGGTTATATAAGTTAACTTATCGACTATAAATATATTCATTAGAAAGATAAAAATATTTCCTACATCATGATATTTTTTTATAATTTTTAGACATTATAAAAATTAAATTTTTTATGACACCATGATTATACAATGATTGCCTCATTAATTAACGATTTAAATAAAATGAAAAGATAATGTAAAATCTAAGACATACACTTGTCAAAAACCTATTTGATGAGTAGATTTTGAACCCTTTTCAACTTATCCTCGATATATATAATTGTGGTACCTTTGAAATCCGAAAATCACTTCATAATAATGTAACATTTCATGACTTTCCAAGAGTGGACCTCCTCTCCTCATATAAAAGGCCCCCACCACTACAACATTATTTACACATTCCAAGCCATTTGGATCGTCTAAAGTCTGCCCAAATACTCTATAAACTTCCCTCTCTTACTTCTAGAAGCCTCACTCTTGGAATAAGTCTTCCCAAGGAAGCCTTTGGCTCAAATCAAAAAGAGTTACCCGATTTTAAGGTAATGGCTTCTCTTATGTTCTTTTGTATTATTTTTCTTCTCCAACCCCTTATACTCTTTTTATTTATTTATTTTTTAAAAACACCAGTATCGTAAATATAATAGGATTTTTTATGATATGGATTCGAGATACACATACACACACCTTCGTCTAATGGTTAAAGAACATACTGTTTCTGTGGGTGGCGAATTACTGCCTCACGAAACGATGATTGTTCAATCTTCTTCTAACACCTCTCATGGTGGCCATTATGATGACAATATTTTTATATATGATATATATTATTTTTATGTTTTCCTTATTCTCCTTTAAATTTCATTTATGTCATACCTTTATGATTTCCATTATGGGTAAACGCGATAATTTCATTTTAGGAAGTGCGGACTACCGCCCCCTAAAAGTGATTTGAATCGTTAATTCCATATGTGGGATGTATAAAGGATGGAGTAAATGATATTATATATGATATTATATGGTAATTATCATATACCTTTGTATCATTATTTTTTCATTCCATTAAATAAAAAATATAACTGAAAGTAGTGTTCATGCGTAAGTTTGGCTTACCGTCTCCATGAACGGTGCATTTCATTTCTTACCTCAAAATGTTATGTAATATTATAAATGCATGTATATAATGGATATATTATATATATATATGATATCTACCTCATGAATATAATTCTTAATATAATGGATATTTTACCACATGAACAACTTGTAATTATATGAAGTTTATTTTTGACTCAAGTACCAAATATCAGTAAAACGACCGTTATTAACTTAAATAATTACATAATGTTCATAACAATGTAATAAGTGATATAAAAGGAATAATAAACTTGAAAAAGGTTCTTAGGAAAGTATAAATTAACTCTAGTTTATTATTCATGATATTAAAGAACTGTTGAGTCAAGTCAGATATGAGGTAAGGGACTTCGTCTCAATCTCCTTTCATTGAGGCATATTTTGTTTTATACAAAACTCTATATTATACGATGTATAAAACCCATTGACATTTAAGTTCATTTAAATGGAATATTTTTTATACAAAGCGTTTTATTAAAAGACAAAAGGGAATGTTTATTTGTCAAACTTATGTGGCGATAATGACTTATCTTCCACCATGACCATTATTTCAGTTTCGGCTTCCACCACAAGCCATAAATTTTTTTAAATAAAAAATCAAAACCATATTTTACTTTTCTTTAATACTGTATTGAAAATGGATTTGATAATGATTTTATTATATCAATGTGTTGTATTGATATCTTGTGATTTGAATGTGGAAATTTTATGTATGTTTTATGTGATACGATTATGTTTTCATTTATCATATGTCTAAACCATTTCATTTAAGGAATGCATTGGACTTAATAAGTGACGAGTGGAGCCCGCTATTGCTTCTCGATGCATCGGTAGGGCTCATGAGATAAACTACTATCTTGGAATTAGGCCTTGACAAAATCTTATTTTTAGTCTTGGCACGAGGCCTTGGCTATATGGTTCTGATAGTCTGGCATTATGCATTCCATCATTATAAAAGTGGTTATTGATATTGAATGTGATTATTCGACTAGTATAATATCCATGTGAATAAGTAAATGAAATTAATTCATTTTATTTTTTCCATATTATGTTGAAATTCATGTTTAAAAGGATTTTGTTTTAGTTATACATCGCCTTAAATGTTTATGGTTATTTATGAATGTTTCCACTATATTGTTATCCTTACTGAGCATCTGAGCTCACCCCTTTCTATGTTTTAATTTTCCCGGGATGTGAAGAAATATTTTATGACTGACCTACGGGAATAGTCTGAAAGGGCTAGGAGTGTGGACTATGGATACTATGTTATTGTGATTTTTTACTTTATGATGCGATGTAACATTTATGAATGTATCAAGTGTTTCCAAGTCTACTAAACTAATCAATATTTCAATACTTGATCTTTTGTGATCATGACAATGTTACGTAATAATTCACCGACTCTAGGTAACTGGTGTTAGGGCATTACAGTTAGCATACAGTATACACCACATTAAACATAATGGTACAAATAAATATTATTATTAAAATCTTACCATTATATGCAAACATTTATAATGTCTTCTATGAATAATATTGACTAAATTATGAACATATGGTTCAATAATGTATATATAATTCATTATTTGGTCAAAAAGTTATTATATATGAAAATAAAACCCTTTTCATCATGCAATGAAATATTTTTCTAAAAATCTATTTTGTTTTGCAAAATAGTTTTTATACGAATGAAATAAAAAATAAGATATGTTGGATTATAATAATAAATTCAATATATAATATATTTATTCGAGTAATTATAATTCATTATATGCATTCTAGATTTTAGATAATGTTAAATACAATTTTTTGAATTAATGTGTTACTATTATAAATTCTATTTTCTACCATTTAAAGGAACAATTGTTTTAAAAATTATCATTGACGCATTTATATATTTTATTTGAAAAAATTAAATTTATTTTTTTATCATAAAATTATAATTTATCATATAGTGATTTCATGTTTTTTTCCTAATATGCTTCATTTTTTAGGAATAATGAAAAATGCGGCATTTTAATTGAGAAAATTCTATTCATATAACTATATATTGAAATATAATTATGTTATATTTAATGTAAAATTTGATCTATTATATATCTATTAATCCATTTTAATCTATTTTAATAATTTTCAAACATAATTTTTATATAAGAACAATTTAATCTTTAGAATGTTTTCACATTAATATATGGCTTTCCCACTTCATTAATGGGATTAATTTTAAATTAATTTTACACACATATAATTTTTGAATAATCAGAAATGGAATATTTCCATGGATTCATCACTTTCAAATTTTGTAAACAGTATTTTTTTGACATTATGAATTTTAAACATTGTAATTTTTATTACCACTTTTATGCATTAATTGAGTAATCTATGGTAAAAATAATAGCGATATGGATTAGAAAATCACCCTTGAAATTATAATAATTTTATTTGATGAGGGTGTGTAGAAAAAAAATAATACATAGGTTAAACTTACGAAATTTTTGAGCCACATGGATGTATTAATACGCCATATTGTATTATATATAAAAAATTCAATCTAGTCAAAATAATGTATTTATAAAGTATAGAATTTTTTTATATGTTATGCACAAGAAATTTTCCACCATAAATAGAATTATGAATTATAAAATAAATATTTTCATCATGGATTTTTTTAACATTTTTGGGGAAAATTAATTTCCCGAAATTCTTACACTACATTGATAAAGAAGTTATATTATTAACTGGAAATATCTTTTTAGAACTAAAAAAATACAAATATTATTTGTAAATTATTTTTTTAAATGAATTTCAAATATATAATTTTAATACTGGGGATTTATTGATATTTATTGTTTTAAGATATATTTTTAATATATTTTTGTAAACGTAAATTTTAAGAATAGTGTATATATTTATATTTAAAAAATTAAAAAATTAATTATATTATATAAAATTACACAATATATTACATTCAAAAAAATCATTGATATACAGTTTTAAATTTAATCCATGATACATTTATGGGGTTTTTATCTTTTTATTTTATCAATATCAACCTTCAATGTGTAAAAATTCATGATGTCATGGTGATATTTTAAGATGTAGAATAATGGTTAAAACTAAAATATAAATGTATAAATTTAGACATCAAATAAATAATTTTTTTATGATATTATATTGACCAATATTAATTATATATTTTAATGAAATCAGAACGGATCCATCGAAATATAAAAATTAATTTATATTAATTTAATGTTTTGGGGAGTTCCAACTGTCCCCATAGCGTCTCTAATAAATTGCAAAATATTGTTCTCAAATATTCACCCAAAAAGTAGTTTTTTATACAAAAATAACAAAAATAATATATTCATAGAATGTATCTTATTATTTTATGTGACTTTATTTAATAATTACCAAAAAAATTGTGGTCTTAATGTTTTAATAAAGTGAGGATTTCTGAAGAATATGTTTTGATTTTTATAATGTTTTTTTTTGAATAATTTCATTATCCACCATATTCAAATATTCATATAAAATAATTAACTAATAAATATAGTAACCTTTGAGTATTACGATGAAATTATCTTAGTTCCATTATCCATATATATCATCACATCCATCAAATGTAAAAAGATGTTATCATTTATATGTATGGTGGACTATAGTCTCACAAACCGATGAAATTTTCCTTCTATATCTGTCTCTCAAGACATGTAATAATTATTATATTAAATTTTTATATATTTAAAATTAATGAAATATTTATCAATATTTAAATAAAATATTTCATTTAGTTTCTCTCCATTCCATGCACATATAAATGATAATATCTTTCAAGCATATGTGTGAATTATCACCACCAAAAAGTGATGTGATTCATTTTTTCATCACCACATCACATTTATGTTATATAGAAGTATATTTATATTATTATTATTATATGAATGATTTGATAATCATTCCTAAAATATAAAATTATACTTATCTATATTTTATAATGGAGAAAAAAATCCAAACGTTACTCATGTGTACATACAGATTACCATCACCATGATTTTTACGTAACTCATTATTCATATCCAGAATTAGTGGCTGGATTTAAAAGTATAATTTTTGTATAAAAATCATTATTATGTCATGAATATTATTTTCATTATAATGTACTTGACACCAAATTGATTACTGATATCATACTTTTCATGACCCCATCAGCACAAGGTGTACCCCTCCTAGACCTGTAATTGGAGATGAGAGATAGTGACACATGAGTCCTAGCATGAGTAGGTCCAGGTTGGATACTACAACTAAGGATATTATAACCATTTAGATGGGAGTAATTACCCTCAAAGAGAACACATGAAAATGAGTGTGATAATAATGACACCAACCAACTCTTTCCTAGACTCCAATAAAAAAAGAAAACATAAATTCATATATTTAATGTAATGTATGAACTACTAAAAATGAAATAAAAAATACATATACGAAAATAAATTTAATGACGGTAGTGGCCATGTGTCTGTAAAATCTCCAAAAGTACCCCCAAAAACATGTAGTGACCAGCCGAGTCTCCAACCTACTCCCTATGACCTATAAGAAATGATATATATATATATAGGTTGTGTATAAAAGAATAATCAGTAGGATCGTCTCTATAGCATCTCGTGAAAAAGAAAAATAATGCATTCAAAAGAACTGTGAACTAAAAATAATTCTCACACACAACCTAAACATGAATGGTATTTTCCCAACCTCACTGTAGATACTCTCACTATGTATCACATATAAGATAATATACTATAATATATAATATCAAGTATACCAACTTGAAAATATATATGGAGAAAAATAACACCCATTCATAAAAACGCAATTAACTATTATGAGAAGAGAGTATGTCCAATGGGTGTATTAATACATCCATCCCCACCAAGTATATTTGTGGAAAACCCTAGGGATTAAAATCCATGGGGATTCATTTTCCTTAACTGATAGGGTGGAGTAGGGTATAAAAATAGAAAATGTACATGGTATAATATTTCTCACAACCACACTATAGTAATAAAGTAGTCTCGAACTCAAGTATTTCTGACATCTCTTGGATTCCCGACAACCAATACTAATACCAAACATCCTATAAGATCACAATAATTAAAAGAGAATCATTAAATTATTTTATCCCATTTTTATTAGTATTAATTTATGTTAATTACATCACTATTTATTAATCAACCACTAACTTTTCCCAAATTACGTTACATTATCATAGGAACAATGTTTCATTTAGTATTAGGCATAAGATAAACGAGCCCATATCCTCTTAGAATTATATCCTCAAAATGTCATCCTAGGAATCTCAAACACCATGTGATAGAAATTTATTTATTTATTTATATTAGAACTTTACTTATTATCATGTTATATAATAACACATTCTATGGTACAAATCTAGGTGAACAACAAAGAACATCTATCGTCCTCAAGCAGTGGGGAATGTAAAGATGATAAACAACAACATGGTACTTTTCCAAACAATATATTCAAGCAACCATCTAGGTTCAAAATCAATATGTATTCCCATATTCAACCATTTTATATCTATGGTGTCCACCCTGACACCTACATACATAATTTGATCCATCCACCCTAAGCAAGAATCAATTTCTACACCAAAACCAAGCATCTCCACCCCACATACCACAATGGACCTCCTAGACTTGCCAACCAAGGATCACATCACATTTAGTTCTCCAATCCCGAAATCACGAGGATTTTATTGAGAGCACATCACAAGTAGGAGGAAAATATCAATCCGAATCTTGGACCTAAAAAATGGAATCCAACATTCACATATAATGATCAATCATATGATCCAAATAACATAGAAATTAGCCTTTACAACCAAGAAATTAACACAAGAATAACAAATGAAATTTCATTTATCACATAATTGATTCTTATTTAAAGATTGAATAGCCGATTAATTATTCAAACAGATAATTCTATTGTAAACATATGAAACATGACATAAAAATCTCTCAAAAATATATTAATCAATAAATTTAACTATCCCATAATCCTTTTATTAAAAAATCTTCTTTCTTTAAATATTAATTTAGTTTTATGAACACATGGATACTTCATTCATTACATTATTCACATAGATATTATAACACAACACACATGATTCATTAATATTTTCTCTTCAATTATTTTAACCAATTAATTATCAATTAATTCCAAATATAATTTATTTACCAATTTTACATTATATTCCAAATATAACCAGGAACACCTTGAAATTGTATTATCTATAAAAATAAGAGGAGAATTTTTCTCATGATATAAAATAGAAACATCTCCATCCAATTGATATAGATTATTTTATTGAGTTTTAATAATCATGTAAATTTCCTTGTCATCCAATGTGATATATCTTTCACAATTAACAATCACATGTAAATAGAAGAGATGCAATGAATTTCCTAACTAAAATGGTTATCAATGTTCTTTTCACAACAACAGAACATTGTTGTATATATTGATTTCCACTCTTATAAGAAATGAATCCACCCAAGGATGTCGTGTCACAATAAAACCAAAAAAGACCAACAAAACTCTATTAAATCATAGGGATCAAGATTTATCATATGGATAAGGGAAATGGGATGAAAAATATCCATTAAACATGAATAATTTATGAAACATGTATCTGGGATTGATGAAATATAAAAATAGTGAAGCTAGAGAATGATCATTGTGAATGAAATCCCTAAAAAGGAAAGGAGGAGGCTTCTAGGTTTCCTAGAATAAGATAGAGTTATTTCCTATAAATGGGTTTGGTAAACTGTTGACACTAAATATTTTGAGGTTTTAAAGCATCAGGTATTTAAATGATGTGTAATCCAATTTCACGTCATTTATTACTATGGATATTCTTCACATCGAAAAATGTGTCACCGTTTTAGTATTTTTAAACCCCGATTTATTACATGTAGTGATCTAATAAACACCAGAAACGAAACCATATTTCAGGTCGGGTAAATGTTTACCCAGTGTGAAATCACCCTTCATACAACTTTTAGCATAAAAATACTCAAGATATCATATGAGCCTCCTCTGAGCACATAATTATTCATAAATTCACTATGGGAAGATCCACATGGATCGAGGCCCTAACATTAGATTCCTCTCAAGAAACTCTCTTCATAGGGAACACAAAACCAACATTTAGGGGAAATAAAAATGGTTCAAATGAGAAACCACCCCATGAGATACCATTCCTTGCTTTAAAAACCACCAGATCTCAACCATCACATTAGAAGAATTGTGTGAAAACATTTAACAACCATAACTAGCTCCCTTAGATCTCATGGGGGAGGTATATCTCAAAATAGAGTTATCCACAATAATAAATAAGATAAATTCATCTCATAAAAACTATAATATATTCATCCACTAAACGATTAACATTAGAAGGTAAGAGCTTAAAATCAAATATCTCGGGGTATAGAGTGCTTAACTTTGACTCACATTCCTATGTACTCATTTCAACACCATCATTATACCACAAAAATGAACTAAGGGGATGTCATACCCATACAATAACTTATCTAGGTTGTCTAGGATCTCAACAAAACTCTACTCAAAGGACGAAGATGTACAAACATATATCTAGCCCCAATTATTGATGATAGATTCCTCACAAAGATAACAACCAAGTAGCGACATGTGAAAACCATAATGTATCTGCCTAATCTATGGGGGGAATTCTATCTGATATGCCACAACTCCAACATGAGCTAACATGTCGAAAGGCCGAAACAATCAGGTATAAAGATAACTCCCACAAACAATTTGTTTCTTCCCATTATATGGTGTAACCTTCTGGAACACTTGATCCCCACCATGAAAATACAATTTTTTACTCCTATGATCTACAGGGGATTTTATTTATGATCATACTCTAATTTTAACATCTTTCAAATCACTAAAACAATTTATTACATATTCTACACTAGTTTCAGCCTAATAATTGTTGTCTATATTACCACAGTCCAAAATAATGGATAATAACAAGGTCACATATACAAGGATTCAAATGGTTCCATATTGAAGGAGGAGTGAAATATATTTTTTAATCAATATATTACAATATAATTATCCTCAACCACAATCCTAAAAAATAATGAACATAAGAACACAACAAGTCATTAAGTGTTTCGACAATCCGCTCAGTCTGACCATACATCATACTGGTGAAAAGTATAAAACATGAATATCATATTACCAAAACCATTATGGAGTCCTCTCAATAACTGAGAGGTAGAATGGGGCTCTTAATCGAATTTTATCCTCATCAGAACACTTGGAGTCTCACTACATCACCCATATATTGTATCAAGAAAAGATTCGCTGAGCGAGACTTATTGATCACTATAATATAGTTTAATTTGGTCAAATGATTTTATAAAACCAATATAGCTTCATAACCTCACATAGATCTTGGTAAAACAATACCAAAATACCTTTATATATTCTCCTACATCCACAAAAGAATTTAAAATAGATGAAGAAATCCATTAAGAAAGCAGTGCTCATCCTTCACCATTTAGTAGACCAAACATTGAGAAATAGACTTTGCAACTTGAATCTTCAACACAAGACCCTTAAATAAAATCCTCTTATATCTGTAGAAATTTTCAACCCCAGGATGTACCGCTAGTAGAGAAATATAGAGAACTATATCATGAATCACCACCTAAATAAAAATCAATTATTAAACCAACACTAAGTGTTGGCCATCCTTAGACCAACCATCTAGGGCCTCACCCAAAACTATTTGGTCACTTCAGACCTCCACCATAAGATCTACTAATAGAGATTCCTCAAATTTATGGACCATATATGAGTACACAATTATCTAAAAAAGATAACCCCTTTCCCCAACATCTCCCATATCTATATATAATACATAATGTGGTTCCATAACTATTCATGAATCATAATATTCATTAATCGCATCACTATATGACATCATACTCAGTGCATTAGTTATACCATTCCACATTAGAGATATATATGAAATATTGATGTTCTAATCCTCTATGATTCCCATCCACTGATTTTTTTCACATGTTTAATTCATGATGGTAGGAAACAAACCTTTGAATCTTACGAATGGTGAAGTACACAAAACAATCCCTAATGTGGTAATTTCTCTACTTATTCATGGAAGAAACTACCTCCGAAAAATTAAGATCATGGGTGGCATAGTTACATAATTGGGGAAGTCGTAGTTGGTACCCATATGAAATGATTGATCCCTACTACATCACAACACAACCCATGCCATGATCTAAAGAATCCCATAAAACCTCTAACTAAACACCATAAATATGTTTACAATGAAATGGATCATTAACTCGCTTCTCTTTCTTATAACAATTCTCAGATTGATCAGTCCACAAGAATGCCGTATACATTTTTGTCATTTTTGTCAACGCATTCAAAACCTGGAAAAAATGAATTATGAACCTCCTGGAATAGTAGAGAATTCCATTGAATCATTGCACCTCCACTAATTTATTTGGGTTTTCCCATGGAAAATTTTCTTCCATCATTGAAGAATCCACAACTAATTCTTATTGGGATACAAAATTCACCGTAAATAGGCCTCTCGAGACAAAAACTCACACTTCATAAAGTTCTTGAATACTTTCTAATGTTAAAGAACTACAAAAATGACATTCATGTGCTCTACATGTTCCTACTCCTATCTTGAGTATAGAAGGATATATTCAATTAAATCCACAATGAAATTATATATGAACTCACGGAATACGAAATTCATTAATACCATAAAAATAGTTGGAACACTCATTTTTTCGAACAACACTACAATAAACTCAATATTCATTTGATGTTAATGAAAAGTAGTCTTCACAATACCCTCCACCTTTCAGAGATCTAGTTTAATTTTGAACATAACAAGATATTCACGAACCATCATGCACCATATTTTTGAATGAAAGAATGAATAATTTCGGGATGTGGGTAGTGGTTCTTCAATTTCTATTACATCAAGAGACAATATTTGCTACACAGTCATAATCTGACATCATCTTTGTTCATGAAAAATACTATTTCAGACCATTGTGAGATAGAAGTCCAAATAAAACTACACTAAATAAGTCCATTGGGATGTATACAGAGCTCTCACACCTCGGAGGGTGGCATCCTATACTGAAAAACTATGATAAAAGTCACACCTGGATATAATTTAATTCCAATATAGATCTCCCATATATATGTAATGAAACAAAATCCACTAGAAAAATATTAGTGTACTCATCCATTTCCCTGAGAAACTTCGATGACCAATCCTCAAAAAAACTCAGCCACAAATTAGAAATCAATGATGATAATAATGGAACATACCTTGGACTAATCTAAGGCTGTCCTCTCCAACAAACATGGATAATTATATATCTACTTAAAAGAACACCCTGTTCCTCCTGAAATAATCCAAACAATCCTGGACTGAAACCAACCAATCCATGTCCTAGATGATGTCATCAGGTTTATTCAATAAACATAGAAATTATCCCCTAGAGTAGAGAAACCTCAATAATATCTCAAAATCTCTACACAAAAATATCAATCCATCTCAACCTCCAACCAAAGTAGTTAAGGGAAAGGGAAATGAAGTCATAACTAGATCAAGTCTCAAATAATGGAAATAGGAAGTATATATGTATGAGTGTGTCACTCAAGGATAAAACTAGTCATGGGACCATGTAAAAAAACATGAATAGGGTTCATCAAATGATGTTCAGCTCACCTGGAGCATCTAATGCAGATGTATGAAGCAAATCATTACCAACTCCACAGCCTCATGTCCATGATAATGAGCACATCCCTTGTCTCACTATGCTCTATCAGAATTGTGAGAATACAAGGGAAATCCTTTGAATGTCTCATATACTCTCTATTAATTTAGAATTTGAGAAACCTAGTACTAAATCATTACTGGAACTGCCTCAGTGGAGGATCCTACTAAAGAATAGATAGTACACACAAATATATTATAAAGTTCAGTCACTTTTTTCACTGATGAAAATTGAATCCAAAAGTAAAACATTGGTCTGGTCCTTTGGAATATGAATGAGTGACAGTTCCCCTATAAAATAGATACAATGTTGTCTTGGGCATACCCCCACCTAATCAGATGTAATTATGTCCATATAATTGGGAACCCCAGACCATAGCTCTTTATTGTAAGTAGTCAATACGATTACACTATCGTTATGATATATTTTAAGATAACATCATGTCTATGACCTATTCTGTCCCCAACAACTTCAAATACATCATAAAAATAATCTAGCTGACTCAGAACTAGATCTTTTGGGATAAAGCCTCCCAAAATGAGTTACCTTATCCTCCTCATCTAGAAACATGTTTGAAGCCTATCATAAAGCCTTCCTGAAATGGATCTCCAACTATTACAAACTAAATCTCCCATAAGTATGGGTTTGTATCTCCTATAAATATGAATCCTTAATATTCAAAAAACTTATCTCATCTTTTAAATGGCCTCATAAGTCCTCAAATAATATTTTTGACTCCATTCGATCCCTGAGGAACTAGAACCACCACTGCCTCATTGTCCCAGGAAGCATTGTCACAACACAAAATTTCTATTTCTCTTTCTAATAACTAATGAAACTGAAGGCTATCTCAACCATATCTAAATATTCTTGCATGACTATTTCTAAAAATTATCACTCTTAATTTTATAGAATATGGTGTTGAAAGAATATAACTATCATCCATGAAGTGATATAATTGTCTACAACCACTATATGATTATTTTTTTTCCAAAAAGTACTGAACGTATAGTTCATGAACCAAATAAGAACATCTAATTGGATCCATGCTGAGAAAAATTCATACTTAGAGCTCTTAATTCTCGAATATGGAAGACATTAACATTATCTAATTTATTCTATTTTATCAATTTTTTGTTCACCTATACCATGTTCGAACTATTAAAACATATGAGAGATGAAAAATCACACATGATCATTTCCTAGGACTCTACTATGTAACTTGTATCACCATAGTTTGATGTAGTCATAAAATTAATAGTATAATAATTCAACCATATGGGGCATAAAGGCCCATTTATAATATCGTCACCTAATTTTACATCACTTTCTATACTTATCTGAAATCATTTCCCATCAAACCCACACTACCTCACATCTTCCAATCTCCATAATGAAACATTTCCATTTACCAAATCTCTAAAATAATTCTATCACTACCCCTCTTCACAAGGTGTACCCCTCCAATGGTGAAAATTGTAGATGATATATAGTGTTACCTGAGTCCCACCTCTAGTTGGCCATAATATGGAAAATATAAATATGGGTATAGCAAACACATATATGGGAGGTGTAACACTATAATAGAACACATGTGAATGAGAGAGATAAGATATAATCCAACCATATCATGATCATATAAAAGTAATAAAACAAAATTGTAATCATTAAATGACTTAATGGTACTACTATAAGTGAAATTATAACATCTTGTACCAAAAGAAAGGAATAGATATTGTAACGACCGAATGTTTTTCAATGGAAATTCCATTCTTATATTTATTTCATAAAATAAACATGAAATCACAACATAATGAACAACTAAGTGATAAGTGATCTTTAAACATATGTTTGTCACTTATATGTTTGGAATTTTGTAAATCTGACACACACGGTTGTGTTCCAGATTTTTTTTGGAGTTTAATGAAACAAAAATAATATTTATTGAATAGTAACATACCCATATGAATAGTAATATGACCCTTGTGAATAGTAAATCATCCAACATAAAAGTAACATTACCTATGAAAAATTAAATAAAATTTAGACATCTTAAAAAGTGACAATTTGACCTTAGTAAATGTTTTAATATTATGTAATTCATAAATAATTATTTATAATTAATAAATTAATATTTATTTCCATAAAATTTAATGAATCAATGTCTTATAATTTTTAAATAATTTTATAAGACCCTGTGTAATTTTTGAAAGCACTAAAAATCATTTTTAATCTTAAAAACTGTTTTTTAATAAATTATGATTTTAATTAAATATTAAATTAATATTATTTAGGAATTTATTTTAGATAAATGTAATTCATTTTTGGATTCTACACATTGAAAAATAGTTGGGGTTAATTTAATGGATTCTTCAGTGATACTTGAATTTTTGATGAATAGTGAAATACTGTAATTTACAAAATAAGGTAAATAAGCTAATTATAGGGTCATATGTGGTGTTATGTGATTTAATCCAACATGGTTCGGGTTTAAATTATAAAATTGCTATTATTGTTCGTTTAATATTTTTTATTCCTTGTCATAGGAGAAATTTATAAACTAATGAATTTAATATTAAGGAAACCCCTCTCCCCTCCACTATAAAAGCCACCCTTCACACCAACATTTCATCAGACCTCTCAAGCTCCAAGACTTATCTAAAATCTTCCCAAACACCTTCCATATCCCCTCCCCCATATCCAAGAGAATCTGGTCTCCTAAAAATACCAATATTATTCCCTTAAAGAGGTTCTCAAGAGGAGGATTCTAGAGGTAATTTCCCTCCCTCTTCTTCTTTAATTTCTTTTCAAGTTCATGTTCATTTTTTATCTCACCCCACCTATCTTCATAGAAATTGTATTGTAATACTAGTATTATAAAAATACTGTAACTTTATGATTCTAATTTTATATTATATAATCCATCCCACTTTCCACTTCCTTTTATTTTATTAAAGAGAATGTTGTTCGTGTGGTGTTAATTTATCACCTTCAAGAACGACATGCTTTCTTCTCCAATTTCTACCTTTAGATATGTCCATGATACCATTTTTAAGGATTAACCATAATATTTTATAGGAATTATCTCCTATTTCAAGTTCTATAACGAACTTATGACCGTATTTCTAGTGATAAAATAAAACAAGTTCATTATGATTGAAAAATCACTCAAATTAACCCAAATAATCATCATTTAGTTATTATATAATGATTCATCCACTTGGATCTAATATAGTTCATTATAAAATCATTCATGCTCCGGTAAAATCATTAATAACATGTAATACCATTTCTTGATGTTACCCATGTTCTAAATGAACTTCAATTTAAGAATACCACTGAACCACCCAAGAAAAACCATAAAAACAAACATCCCCGAACTATGTTTTTAAACACTATAAGTCATCCAAAGGAACATAATATGACATAATGAACACTATAAATGTACAAATGGTTTTATATTTTTAATTAATGAATATAATGTCATTATACAGGACATTAATGAGAAGGAAGCATTCAGGTACAAGGTAAGTGGAAATTCCTTAACCCAACTTTAATTCTTTGGGTTCTGCCACTTTCAATCCATTTTTGATATGGTTACTCCTTAAAGATCATTTTATCATCAATGTAATTAATTTTCTATGATATACATGTTTTTTCACTATTATTTATAAAAAACCAAATGTTTCGCAAATGAACTTTTCTTTCAAGAACACACCTTTTACTTTTCATTGACGGTTCTTGTAACGTGTATGTTATTCCCTCATTCTTTTTGGAACCCAATGTTTTGAATGTGTTCTTATGAGATGAAACCCATTCCTTTTCATGGTTTCATTTTTTTAAGTTATGTTATATTTATTTTTGGCATGCATGATAAATGATAATTTTATGATGTGACGGGTGCACCCGGAATTATATATCGCAATTATGAATGTTCCCAAGTGACGGGTGCACCCAGAATTATACAGCGCTCCAATGCATTGGTTAAAGTGATGAATAAAATGAGTAAAAGTGAAATGATGTGTGAATAAGATTCTATCTTGGTTCACAAGTATGTGTGGTAGTTAACCAGTAATACATGATGTTTCATTTTTTTGCATTGCCACATTTCATGTCTTTTATTTATGCTCCTCTCATGATCATGTTCTTTTTCATATGTTATGATTATGCTCACCCCATGATATATTGTTCTTATCTATCCATTTACTAGGCTTCTAGCTCACCCCATTTTATTTATATCCGCAGGTGGATACATGTACTAAGGAGTGGACAAGTTACAATAAGAAGCTAGAGAATAAGAAATTAAATAAATGTTTATGCTAGATGTTGTATTTTTTATGTATAGTCCATGTTTTCCCAAAACACTAAACCATTGGATCCTATATTTGTAATATAATTATTTTTTTTATCGTTGAAATGATGTAATATTAATTTAATAAAATCTAGGGTCGTGATAGTTGGTATCAAAGCAAGGTTTAGTTAATTTGGGAATTAGTATTAGTAAACCCCAGGGACAACCTACAACATGAAACTAAGTAAAAATATGCAAATAGAATATTTACCTAGGGATCCCAAATGTTATTTTTTGGTATAAATTGTTTAAATGAATAAGTTATTCATGACTTATTTACTTATGTGTTGTTCTAACAGGTTCTATTTTAGAAATTGGTGGGAACCAGGAGAAATCAGGCCAACAACTCTTATGAGGGCCAATGCAATGATTGCCCGAACGACATCCCCAATGATTTGGTAGGTGGAGTTAAAAACATCATGGTGATTCTTACAAAATTATCTCAGGTTATGAATAATAACCATAATAATGGGGAACTTCCTCCTTCTCCAAAGAGGGAGATACGGGCTATCAAATGTTTTATGCGGCAACGACCACCGAAGTTTAGAGGATCTTCTGATCCACTAGTTGTGGAACAATCGGTCAACTCCCGGGAAAAGATCTTTTCTGTGCTCCACTATTCTAAGACGGAGAAGGAGACTCTAGCCATTTATCATCTAGATGGAGAAGTTGATCAATGGTGGGATTTGATTATGAAAACCAATCCATGGGAGGAAATTGAATATATGTAATATGAAGACTTTAAGATAATGTTTCTTAACAAGTATTTCCCAAGAACACTTCACACGATGTTGGAGAGAGAATTCATAGAGCTCAAGAAAAAATAAGGAGAATCTGTCACAACCTATGAAGTGAATTTCACAAGGATTTCAAGGCATGCTTTGAGTTTTTTTAACAACAATGATAGAAAAATTTATCGATTATTTAGTCGATTAAAACCACACCTTCGAAAGGATCTTGTAATTTGAGACTTTGGGAGTTATGAATAAGTTGTTTGGTGTGCTATCAAAGTGGAGATGGATATTGGAGAATGGTCCCATGGTTATGGGTATTAGAAAATATAGATGGAGTCTCATGCTGGTGTATATAATGATAAAGGTGGGATAAAAAATCAACGACCTACATGCCAAAAATGTGGGAAGTTGCATAATGGGAACTGCCTCAAAGGGACGGTGAAATTATTCAAGTGTGGGAAAGAAGGACACCATGATCAAGAGTATCGAAAAGACACGAAAAGGATGGATAATGTAGCTGATGAAAGGATAGAACCTATCAGGGTTCAATGCTACAATTTTAGGGAGCTAGGGCACTATGAAAACTAGTTCACCAAACCTCATGTTCTCAAGGGTTATCAGTGTCACCAGCCACAAAAGAGAAAAGAACAAGAGACGGATTATTCCATCACTTCTATAGAGGTGGAGCATGATAATGGAGTTGTACAAGGTACACTTCAAATTCACTAAATAATGGAAAAAGTCTTATTTGATTCATTTTCTATGTATTCCTTTATATCATCCAAGTTTTCTATAACTATAGAATCGAAGCCCCGAAATATTGAAGTGGAGATATCTATAAAAACACCAAGTGGGGCAACCATTTCAAACCAAGTGTTTGACTCTTCTCCTCTTGGCGTATGTGGGAAGATTCTTCCAACAAATATCTTAATACTTCCCTTGGTGGACTTCGATGCTATAATGGGAATGGATTGGCTCCAATTATATATAGTGCATATCAACTATTGGGAAAAGGAAATATCTTTTCATATTCTGAACTAACCCATGCTCCTCAAAAAATGCAAGGATGATCCTGAATCCCCTTTGAAAAATCATTCAATGGTGTGGGTGTTGATTCTTTATGAAGACACATACCTCTCCCAGATGGTTGAGTTGAAGGAAAGTTCCAACCTTTAGGAAATGCCCATCGTGAGGGAATACGGTGATGTATTTCCCAAAGAGTTACCCGGAATTCCCCCGGATCATGAGGTAGAGTTCTCAATTGAACTCATACTCAGAGCTACTCCTATCTCGATCTGCCCCAATTCGATGGATTCTATCGAACTGGATGAGTTAAAGAAGCAGCTGGAAGAGCATCTGGACAAAAGGTTCATATTCCCTACTGCATCGCCATGGGGTATGCCAGTGCTCTTTGTGAAGAAGATTGATGGAACAATGCGACTATGTATCGATTATATGGAACTCAAAAAGATCACCATAAAGGATAGTTATCCTCTCCCAAGGATTGATGAAATGTTTGACCAGTTAAGAGGAGATCAATACTTCTCAAAGGTGGATCTTCATTTTGGATATTATCAGATAAAGGTGAAGAAGGAAGATATTCAGAAGACTACCTTCCGAACAAGGTAGGAGAACTATGAGTTTTTGGTGATTCCCTTTTGGAATTACTAATGTCCCTACAATCTTCATGGATTTTATGAATAGAGTCATTAGATATTACCTCGACAAATGTGAGCTAGTGTTTATCGATGATATTATCATCTACTCCATGATCAAGGAGGAACATGAAGAACATATAAGACGTATGCTGGAAACTTTAAGAAAGGTGATGTTGTACACCATGTTCAGCAACTGTGACTTTTCAATGAATCAAGTCACATTCATGGGACATGTGATCACAAGTGAGGGAATTTCTGTGGATCCTTCAAAGACAAATGTGATTGAGGAATGTCCCACACCCTTTAGTGTCACAGAAAGCTATATTTTTCTTGGATTAGATAGGTACTACTGACGTATTGTGAGAATCATCTCACGATTGTCAGGGCTGCTAACTAAGTTAATAAGGAAAGGGGTAAAGTTTTTCTGGACAGAAGAATGTAAGGGAATCTTCAAGGAGATATAAAAAAGGCTGATCACTACACCTGTACTCTCATTACCGAATTATGTAGAATTTTTTGTGATATACAGTGATGGTTCGAAGAACGTCTTCGGTTTTGTACTCATTCAAAATGATAATGTGATAGCCTACGCCTCACGACAGTTGATGATCCATGAGTAGAACTTCACGACGCATGATCTAGAGGTGTCATCCGGGATTTTTTCATTAAAAATATGGTTGCACTACCTTTATGGTGAGAAGTGTATATTCATAAAAAATGATCTCAACATGCAGCAATTTAGATGGTTATAACTAATCATGGATTAAGATTGCTCTATTCACTCTCATCCTGGAAAGGTGAACAAGATAGCTGATGCTCAAAGGAGAAAAGAACCTTCTACTCTATCCATGTTGCAGATTTAGAAAGACATTATCTTCTTGGATATGCAATGAATAGATTTGTAAATCATTAGGTATGGGGAAACATTCTACCTTTTCCAAATTATTGCACAACCATCCATCTAGGAGAAGATTAAGGAAGCATAAATGGATGATGTGGATATACAAAATGTGGTGAATGAAGTAAAAGATGGGAATCTGAAAGAGTTTTATATCAATGATGATTGTGTGATTTAGTTAGGAATGCGTCTTTGTGTGCCTTTATCACCTAGGATAAAGAAGGAGCTGTTGGACAATGCACATAGCTCAAATTTCTCTATCCATACTGGGAGTTTGAAAATGTACTGTGATCTCCATGAACACTTCTGGTGGGATAACATGAAGAAGGAGATTGTGGAATATATATCAAGGTGCTTGGTATGTCAGCATGTTAAAGATGAGTGAAAAAAGTCCAATGGTATGATGCATCCATTTCCTATACCCATGTGGAAATTAGAAAATATTACTATGGACCTTTTCATGGGTCTCCCAAAGACGTCACTGGGAAATAATGTGATATGGGTTTTGGTTGACCGACTCACCACGACTGACCATTTTATCACTATTCGGTAAGATCTCTCGCTTGATCAACAGGAAAAGATATATGTGAAAGAAGTGGCGAGATTGCACGGTGTTCCACTCTTGATTGTCTCTGACCATGATCCATGGTTCACATCTAAATTTTGGAGGATCCTTTAATATTCTATGAGTACTGAATTAAATTTCAGCATGACCTATAACCCCCAAACAGATAGCCAGTCTGAAAGGACTATTTAGATGCTTGAAGATATTCTAAGAGGATACTCTCTAGAATTCAATGGTGGTTGGTATCAGCAACTCCCATTGGTTGAGTTCTCATACAATAATAGATTCTAATCAAGTATTCAAATGGCTCCATATGAAGCTCTTTATATGAAGGGATGTAGAACTCCAACCTGTTGGGATGATGTTGGAGAAAGACATCTACTTGGGCCCGATCTATATCAAGTGATGACAAAGAATGGTCAAGTAATCTAGAAACACATCATTGCTGCTCGATGTCAGAAAAAATATATGCTGACAACTATCTAAGGGACTTTGAGTTCGACATTGGGGATAACGTATTCTTTCGAATATCTCCATGGAAGTGAGCCATGTGATTCGAGAAGAAAGGGAAGCTAAGAACAAGGTATATTGGCCCCTTTGATATCCATTATAGTAGAGGAGTCATGGCCTATCATCTTTCCCTTCCACCGAATATGGATCAAGTTCATGATATGTTTAATTTATCACTACTGAGGAAGTACATACCTGACCCCTCACATGTAATAAACTCAGAGGTTGTGCAGTTGGAAGATGATCTCTCCTATGGGGAGCAGCCAGTATAGATTCTAGATTGGAGAGATAAGGTTTTACGTAACAAGAAAACTCATCTTGTAAAAGTTTTGAGGAGGAACCATAAGTTTGAGGAAGCAACATAGAAACCAGAAGAGGCAATGAAGGAGAAATACCCTCACCTTTTTGTGTAATGTGAAATTTCAGGGGCTAAATTTCCTACAGGGGGAAGAATTTAATGACCCAATGTTTTTTAATGTGATTTCCCATCTTATATTTATGTCATAAAATAACATGAAATCACAACATATTGAACTACTAAGTGATAAGTGACCTTTAATCATTTGTTTGTCACATATGTGTTTGGAATTTTAAAAATATGACATACACGGTTGTGATCAAGATGTTTTTTGGATTCTAATAAAAGAAAAATCATTTTTGGTCAATAGTAAAATACCCTTATTAATAGTAATATTACCCTTATGAAGAGTAAATCATCCAACATAATAGTAACATTACCTATGATTAAATAAAATTTAGACATCTTTGAAAATGACAATTTGACCTTAGTAAACGTTTTTGTATTTTGTAAGTCATAAATAATTAATTATAATAAATAAATTAATATTTATTTCCCCAAAATGTATTAAATCAATTTATTATAGTTTTTTGATAATTTCATAAGACCCAACATAATTTTTGAAAGCACTATAAATCAGTTTTAATCTTAAAAACATGGGTTTTACGTAAATTGTGATTTTAATTAAATATTAAAATTAATAGTATTTAAAAAATTATTTCTGAAAAATGGACTTCATTTTTCTATTCTACGTGTTGATAAATGGATGGGTTAAATTTTTGGTATATTTATGAGATACATGATTTTTTATGAATAGTGAAATATCGTAATTTAAAAAATAAGCTAAATAAGCTAATTATAAGGTCATATGTGATATTCTGCCCATAAACCTTCCATATCCCCTCCCCCACATCAAAGAGATTCTGGACTCATCAATAGACTAATATTAGGCCCTTAAAGAGGTTCTGAAGACGAGGATTCTAGAGGTAATTTCCCTCCCTCTTCTCCTTTAATTTCTTTTCATGTTCTAGTTCATTTCTTAATCTCACCCCTCCTATCATCATCCAAATTTTATTGTAACTCCATTATTATACATATACTATAATTTTATGATTCTAATGGTATATTATATCATCTAACCCCCTTTCCCTCTTACTTTTATTTTATTAAATAGAAAGTTGTTCGTGTGGTGTTAATTTATCACCTTCAAGAAGGACATGATTTATTCTTCCATTTCTACATTAAGATATGGTCACGAAACCATTATTATGTTAGAAAAAGAGTATTTTATATTTATTAAATCCTATTTAAATTTCTGGTACTAACTTTGGACTATATTTCTAGTGATAAAATAAAACAAGTTCATTATGATCGAAATATCATTCAAATTAACCCAAATAATCATAATTTAATAATTATCTAATGATTTATCCTCAAGGATCTAATATAATTCATTATAAAATCTGTAAATATCTTTGAATAACATTAATAACATGTAATATCATTTCTAGATGTTAACCCAAGTTCTACCAAAACATCAATTTAAGAATACAAGTGAACCACCCAAGAAAAACCATAAAAACGAACATCCCCGAACAATGTTTTTAAACTCTATAAGTTATCGAAAGGAAAAAAATAGGAAATAATGAACCCTATTAATTTACACATGGCTCATTATTTCTAATTAATTAATATAATCTCAATATACAGGAAATTAAAGAGAAAGAAGTATTCAGGTACAAGGTTAGGGAAAATTCTCGAACACAACTTTCATCCTTCAGGCCCTCCATCTTTCACTGCATTTTTGATATGGTTACTACTTAAAGATAATTTGATCATAATTGTATGTAATTTTCTACGATATACATGTTTTTCACTAGTATTTATGTGAAATGAAATGTTTTCCAAAATAACTCTTCTTTCAAGAACACACCTTTTACTACTCATTGACAGTTCTTGTAACTTGTATGTTATTCCTTCATTCTTTTGAGAACACAATTTATATGAATGTGTTATTATGAGATGAAACCCATTAATTTTCAAGGGTTAATTATGTTAATTTATTTTACATGTTCATTGTGGAATGCATGATAAATGATAATGTTATGATGTGACAGGTGCGCCTGGAATTATATAGCGCAATTATGAATGTTTCGATGTGACGGGTGCACCCGAAATTATACCGAGCTCCAATGCATTGGGTAATTTGATGAATCTCATGAGTAAATGTGAAATGATTTTTGAACAAGATGCTAGCTTGGTTCACAAGTATGTGTGGTAGTTAACCACTAAGACATGATGTTTCTTTTTTATGCATTTCCACATTTCAAGTCTTTTATTTATGATCCTATCATATTCATGATATTTTGTCTATGCTATGATTATGCTCAACCCATACTATATTGTTATTATCTATCCTCTTACATGGCTTCTAGATCACCCCTTTTGGTGTATATCCTCAGGTGTCATAATGTACTGAGGAGAGGTCATGTGCCAATAAGAATTTAGAGAAGAATAAATTAAATAAATGTTTATGCTAGATGTTGATTTTTGTTATGTATGGTCCTCGTTTTCCCAATACACTAAACCTGTGTATCCTCTATGTGTAATACCATTATGTTTTTTATCATTGAAATTATGTAGTAGTAATGTATGAAAAGGTAGGGTCTCTATAGATATATGTGAACACAAAGCCAAAATAGCTCATACTGCACCCCAATAGGTAATATTAACTAGTCTGATCTCCGATATTCTTAGGATAAACAAAGATAAAATATTTATAAATACATTAGACAAATAAAAATA
This sequence comes from Viscum album, assembly GCA_963277665.1. Lineage (NCBI taxonomy): Eukaryota > Viridiplantae > Streptophyta > Magnoliopsida > Santalales > Viscaceae > Viscum > Viscum album. Next base: position 1,601,811,481 of record OY728136.1, read on the forward strand.
GTACATAGTAGTATCCTCTCTATATCATTTCTTCAAAAATATAATTAAACCATGCTAATTAAAAATGAACATCAAGTAAATTTAACTCTTCACTTAAGCAGGCTTGCTAAGATCCAAACTTCTACATGATTACTCTCACCAAGTTTCTCGTAAAATATAATATATTATGTAATGAACATCAATGGGACCCCACCACATCCCCACTAGTTCTCCTCTCTTTCAAAATGTTTCTATTCTTGCGTATCTCTTTATAAAAAGTCAATCCTCCAAACACATAGGTGGATCACAAAAATGTGCACATCATGAAACACACAGCTATGGCCATATATCGAAAAGAAACCAATTAGTTTTCCAAATCCAACACAACCTCTATAATGTGTACCATATATCTAGTATGATACGACAATCCATAACAACCCATACACCAAGTATGGATCCTCAATCCATAACAACTTATACGTATTATTCTTATAGTATTCCTTATGAAATTATATACATAATAAACGTGTCTCAAATAACCATAAGACAGTACATCCTTTTATACTCGTATATAGGGAAAATTAACTACTATGAAATCCATCATAATTAACTACTATTTGAATATATTGGGGCCAAATGGGTAGTCATCCAGCCATCCCCCCACTGAGATGTTTGCTAAAACAATCCAAGGGATCCAAATGCTAGGGGTGACAGTGTCCACAACAAACATAGTGCAGTATAGTATAGAAACAAAAAATATACATGGTATAATATATCTCACAACCACACAATGGGATTACATTGTCTCAGAATCAACTTCAGATAACATATCTATAAATCATAGTTGAAAGTAATAAAACTATACATCCTATAAGCACACAATCAATAAAAGAGATACATTAAATTATTATATCCCTTTTTCATTAGATCAAATTCACAATAATTAATTCATTATTAATTAATAAAACATTACAATTTTTAACATTTGATAAAATTTTCATCACAAATCAATTCCATGACCTTGATGAAAATGTCACCTGAGTTGAAAGATACATAGAATTATAACCTACAAATTTCGTCCCGGAAATATCCAACCACAAAGGTAAAAAATACATTTATTAACAAAATAAATTTCCATATTACATGGTGCACTGGGAAAACATTTCAAGATTTTGAAAATGTTAAACAAAAAGGAACATCCATATTCCTCATGATGTAGATAATGGAAAACATATAAACCACAATCTAGCATTCATCTAAACAATAAAATCAACAAATAATCTGGATTTCATGCTAATTAGAAAGCATATTATAATCCTATTCAATCATATTTGATGTCCTCAGCGATACCTACATATAAATTCTAAGGCATCGATCCATCACAACAATCAATTTCTAACATATAAAATAGGCATATCTTCCCCACACACAACAATCATCCTCCATCATCATCCATAATAACCTCATGTCACAATCATGACTTCTCATTACACATTACAAGGATTGTATCCATAACAAAACAATTTTTTTTTAAAAAACATAGAAACTGGTCTCCTAGACCTAAAACAAGACATCCATATTTTAAACACAACGAGCCATCATGGCTCTAAAGAACCCAACACTCTTTCTTTTTTATAAAGCAGGAAACTCCTTCCCTGAAATGTAATTATCATTAATCACTCAAGTAAATCTTATTCCATCAGTAATTAATAAAAATCATTTTCATAGTTTTCAACCATGAGAATACTAAATAACCAGCAACAACGATCTATTTGAATTTTTTTTTCAATTAGGGTAAGATTAATTTAGTTATTTTACAAATAGGAATAAATATGATTCTGATAATTATTCATTTACATTATCTAATGTAATTTCAATTAATTTATACATGCACTGAAAAATTAAATTACAACACACAAATATAATTATACGAGGAACATTAATTCATTAATAAAATTAAATATAAATAAATTTAAAATATACATTCTTTATCAGTCCCACATGCTAATCTATTAACAAAAAGAAAAAAAATCACTTCACAGTATAATAAAATAGTCTGTAAACTATTATCACTATATAAAATAATAAATTCCCCATTAAATATATATCAAATAATTAATATTGATAAATTAATTGTTCTGTTATTTTTGCTGGAATCTAACGGACTAAATAATTCTCAATTTATGATCACACTAGTTTTAAATTGATGAAAACAATTCTCTAGATCAAAATATTTTAAATGTTTTTCATATGAGAACAAACCGACATTGAGTATCCTAATCACATCTCCCGTAAGAACTACCTAAACTCCAGGATTCCATGCCACAACTTGTCTATGATGCAACCAAAAAAATGCAATTCTAACATGGTGATCAGGGATCATAACAAGAAAATGTTTTTTTTGAGGAATCCTATCGATGAAACTACAAGAACATAGTTAGAAGATACCTCAGATTTATGAAATATCAATGTATGAAGAACAGAGATAAATACATGATAATGAATCCACAAAATGTATAATTGTGGGCCTCTGACTCAACTATTATGCGAGAGTGGATCTACATTCTGTAGTGTTTGGAAACCACAAATGAAACCTATTTTTAATATAAACAAATTCTTCGAGTAAAACAATGTGTAACCTCATTTCACATATTATAATCCTCATGTTATAGTTCACACTGAAAAAAATTTACATTTTATTTTTTTATACCATGAGTTAGTAAAATTCTTGATCTGATCAGCACAATCCATGAAACCATCTCTCACATCATGTAACTTTCTACACAGTGTGAAATCTTCCTACATCAAGCATTATGATTTCGAAATCCTGTACACTTCCTCTAATCCTCTTCCATGAACCTTAGTCTTCGGATATTTCCAACGGGCTAATCCACTTGAATTTGGGCACTTACAATACCAATGATATTTTGGATTAAATAATTGAATATTGCCAAAACTTTTATGTAAAAATGATGAATTATTATATTATATTAATAGGTTAATAAATATTATAAATTGAATATATAAATTTAAAATGACTCTATAGAGAATCCATTAAGATATGTTTATTATTTAGAAAGATAAAAAATGTATGTGATGATTAAGACTCAAATTAAGTTAAAATTTAACTAAAATAATCATTTTAAATGACTTAATGATTACTTTTATAAATTATTTTGCTTTATATATTTTATTAAAATTATTTTTATAGATGTAATTATATTAAAAATAATGTTTTATAAATTGAATTTTCTAATTTATCACATGATTATTCAAAAAAATTGATCTTTCTTAGGGTTTATTTATGGGATATTCATTTAAAACCCACCTTAAATGGTAATCATTCATCAATTTTTTATAAAAGTCAAAGTGAATGTTTTTAAATGTCACATAGACTGAAAAAAATTCCTACTTTCCTAGAACAATATTTATTTTAATATTCCTATTATTGTTTTGAATTTTAATTAAAAAAAATTATGAGTTTGAAACCTTGTAAAAAACATAAGTTATTTCACAATTAATAAATGTGTTTCATTACTAGTGTTTCATATTTGTAATAAATATTCATTATTCTTATGTTATGGTTCATGGAGTAATTTTATAAGGACATGTGTTTTCCTGAGAAATTGATGGAAGGTGAGCATGTTATATACATCCAATTCATTTGGTATGGGGAGAGAGTAAACTAAATATGTTTCTCTAAATATATTATATTAATATATTGTGGTGGTTATTCCAAATTTAACTATTATTGTTACTCCCTATGTATCCAATAGTTCTTCAAAATATATAAGTGTGATATAAAAATGAATACCCAAGTTACTTTTATAAATAATGCTTAAAAAAAATTTCATTTATTTTCCTTATATAAGAATGTGTGTGTGTTTGTCATTTGAAAATTATTTGATCCAATCACTCAAAGAAAATTTAATGGGGTTTCATAAATTTTTACTAGAAAAATGATTTAATTTCATAATGTTCCTTATTAATATTTTTTTCATCCCATGTTTTCAAATTCATTACAAATGGTATAGGATAATTAGAGAGGAGTATGAGGACTATATGAAAAGTTTGATTTTTTATCCTGAATAGAAAACAAAATTATTATAAAAATTAATTATTAGGTGAAATAAATGATATTGAGTATAATTATATACTTTTAATTAATGTTTATACTATGTATTTGAATGTCACAATTCAATAAAATCTAAACATAAAATAACATGGAAAATGGGTTTTTATTTATAGAATAAAATTACAAGAATAACTATATTAATGGATTGTTTTATACATGATATATATACCCATATATCCCACCAATGCATTTTGTAATGGTTTAATTCTATAATTAATTATACTAGAAATTGGATGGATGGTTTTTCTATTTATATGTGTTCTATAATGTTTTTTTATATTTTATATAATGAAAACTTTCTAGGATACCAAAATGTTTTATCTATTCTTTCTATGTGGTTAAAATTATTCTTGTGATCAATAATTATATATCATGGGTTATGATTGTGGATATAAATGACTCTTTCATTTGATAAAACATCATTCCATTATAATCAGTTTCATGATTAAGGTACTGATGTTATGAATATTCCTCACATATACTCATGAACATGGTTTACGTCATAATACTATTATGATCTTCTTATTCTTACCGATGACCTTGAATTTCTAATGCTTATATTTACATAAACTGAGAATTTAATACCAGTCCTATTTTTTCCCTTTTTCCATGTGAATCATGTACGATTTTTACATAAGTATTTATATATGTGTTTCATATTGTTTAGGTTGATTACCTAATATAGAATATGAAATTTAAGGTGCATTGGTAAATATAATTTATATAAATAGTGGGTATTTTTTATGTTTGAGTTTTCCATAAATCACTACAAAACTAAAACCAAATTTCCATGAGAATGTTGGTTATCCACTATTTTTATTTTATATTTTATGATTTTGATGGTGAAATTTGTGCCACCATCATCATTATATAATCATTAAATGTAATGTTATTGTTTTTTCTATAGACCTGAGACTATAAGTTTTGGGGTGTTTTAAATTCCCTATGGACCCTCACTGTTGTTTGGAAGAATTTAATGTATAGGGAGATGTGTATGAGGTTATGTGTCACATCTTCTTATAAATCATAATTATCCTCAGGGTTTCACAATATTATAAAATCACTCTAAATGTGATAATAAAAAACTAAATTATTTTACCCATATCAATATACTACATCTTTAATTATGGGAGATCAAATAATTTTAATTACAATGTTACCAATGTTCGCCCAGAGTTATTTATGGATATTTCACGTTGCTTGGATGTTACCTTGGTAGTATGTGAGTTAGGTGAAGAATAAAATGAACATTTATTGGCCTTTTTGAATAGTCATTAGTCTGTTGAGTTACTCAATGTGTATTAACAAGTAGTGTCCTATGATGGAAACCAGGGTATTAATGGTGGGAAATATATTTATATGTCCATTAATATGACATGAAGAGTTTGAGTCATGAAAACATATATCATAGTAAATACCTAGGAATAAGTGTAGAGTAACATCCTAGTATTGTCATTGGATTTACAATGGGGGAATTGTGAATTAAATTGGGCATACTGTAATTCATCTATTGAGTTATAAAAGACTAAATGTTACTACACATGTCAAAAACATGAACAAAAGTAATACAAAATCCTACATAATTAGAACTATATAGTTTATATTTCTTGTCCCAGTTAAGTGTAATGATAGGTGACCTCTTTGGATGTTCCCATATATGTGTGTGAGTATATCTAAACACATTGACTGAACATGTATTAATCCTTAGGGACACTCATTAGTCTAATAATTGACTATGGTGGGTAATATGTTGACATGTGATGGGGAGGAATTCAAGGTAAGAAAATAGACTTTGTGGAATGATTAACACGTTCAAGTATCAAGGAGGTCATGAAATATAATTTCCATCCATCCTAGACTACTATTTATTTAAAAAATAATCATTCATTATTATTTTTAAGGTAGGATTACATGTTTTAAATAGTCTCCATACTAGCATCAGAGATCTTAAGCGGCACTGTGGGTAGACTATATGCCAATACTCAAGTGTTTAGTATAGAAAATAACAAAACATAACCCAATGTATTAGAAAATGAGATAAAAAACAATAAATATTAAAACATGAATACTATTTGATATTTAATAATGATCCTAACATCAATTACATATGTACCAAGATATCTTACATGGCATGTTATATATAAATATAAAAACAATTGGAAAATAAAAAATATAGCTTGAAAATATCATTGATCCATGCATCATCTTATGAAATGTTCACTAATCCATTCCATCATTCCAATTCATGAAAAACACTCCTAGGCCTCATCCAAAAACTCCCTTGCAACATTGTTCATTTATGGTGGTCTACCCAAGTGGTGTGGTGTCCAGAGTTGGTTGTGAGTAAAAAATGTTTTTGGGTCCACTAATGTGGTCCCATAATTACTATAATATGATGAAAACTTTCAGGTCAACTGATTAGTTGAAATAAATATTTTACATTGCAATTAGACAAATATTATACTATTGATCATTAGCTACATGTCACTAATCGACTATAATATAATCAACCTGTTTCAAGGTGTACATAATTACATCACATGATTATTCCAATAGTATTAATAAAAAAAAATCAATACACAACAATGATCAATGTAAGATTCACATACCACCCATTAGGATAGTTTTCTCATGAAGTGCATAAGACCATAAGTATTCTAAATACATATACAAGATAACCCTGATATATGATATCAACCATGCGTCGATAGATAGAGACCCTAAACTGGATTTATGATTCAAGAAATAATGGCAAATCCCATGTTGGTGACTATAATTATCACCATCTCTTAATCATGGAGTCCCAACCATATCCCAAACTACATATAACAGGATTTTGAAACATGGTTCCCATATCCCATGTGTGAATTAAGAAACCCAATATAATAAATGAAATATTATGGACTGATAAATTTCCATTCCAAAATTAACATTATATATATGTTTATTCTCACAAGACCGATAAGAGTTCTATAGTTTCATCATCTACCATATCACATACACCATCTCAAGGTCAGTTACACATGGGGGAACATAGCAGTCACCTATTTCCCGACACCGGTAAGACACCTCAACATGGGTCTAAACTATATTTCATATCCTTGGAACAACACCTGATACAGAAGGATGTCAAGTCCAATGGTTTCATCAATAGTGTGTCATTTCATATATAGTAACATAGAATATTCCATAAATAATACTACATCTTATTTAAGGAATATCAATTACATAACATTATAATCTACACTATAATTGTAATGGTTTAATGAAATTATATACTAGGTAAATTGTTTTATTATTTTAGAATATATCTCAAACATCTCTAAAAAATTATATATAGGTTTAACACATCTTCGACATACCGTACATAAAACCAATAATTGAATCATGGGTAATGGAAACATTAGAATGGGGGAGATAAAATTCTTAATAAAGGTAAACCTTCTAAAAAATATTTAATAACCATAAATGATAATATGATAAGAATTAATGAATGAGGAAAGGATCATAAAAATTCTAGTCAATTATTACATGTTAATGATCATTATTAAAAAATAGTGGAATTAATCTTTTTTAAAAAATATGACACTTTAGTGTGTTGAATAATCAACATTCTACCATGATCCTAGAATGAATATAATTATCATAAAACATAATTTATGGAACAAATCATAGAATACAAAACCATTAACATGGTGAAGGATCAATACCTATGTTATCAAAGGGGGTTGTGTCCAATCACCATCCAATAATATAATTATTACATTTTCACCCCAAGGAATTTCATAGTTGGAAGATCACCTTAAAATCTACATTTACTAAAATATTTAGTCCTTGTTTTGAAATTATAAATCCATTAATACCCAATTCATTAAAGGGACATAAAAATAAATTCCAATCAGTATCATAATGGAAATATAATATATCTCTACTGAAAGATCATAAATCATCCCTCATATCATTAAATCATAACCTATGTAGAGAAATAAGATTCACAATAATTTAATTTGTTCATAATAGAATATATGGTGGATAAAAATGGCTGTTGTAAACAACTCGTTATAACAGTTATAACCCATCAATATAATTAATCAATACGTTTATTTCATATCCCTAGAAATTATTAATTATTATAATATAATGTTATCATGGATGAAAATGTTCATTAAAAATCATGGGAATTATTCATTGTGATTATACCATGTATATTTTTGAATAATTTTATTTAAATAACAATAATTAAATAATATTGAATTAAAAATTTATCTTAATGGAATCATCCATGATTTTATCTATAACATATAATAATTGAGTTGCTAGGACGGTTAAAAATTCCTATCACGTTGAGTTCATTAAAACAAAGAGTCATTTCACATTTTTTATAACAAATCAATAAGAAATAATTTATAAAATATCAAGAATATTCAATTAAATAATTTTTATTTAAATTCATATGTTCTTAAAAACTTCTATAAATGTTGGTTGGATAATTGTAAAAATATTTTTAAAATCATTTTGAATGAAACATAAACATCAAAGAAAACAATTATCCTGAAATAAAGATATTAATTATTTTTTTATTAAAAATATTTTCCTAATATAATTATTAATGAAGTGTGAAAAATGGTAATATTATCAGAATATTGAATAAATAAATATATAATAATGAAACTATAGATTATTATGAAATAACGTCAATATAGTTTCCCTCAATTTCAATTCAAGCATAAACAATCTTGATTAAAATGGATTTGAAGCATAAATGCCTTACATCAAGTCTGATCATTCTTATTACGTTCACGGATACCCTATATAATAAAAATATATATATTTTAAATATATTATTTTATAATATTATATCAAACAGACAAAAAAATTATATATACCATCTTATCTCCCATTAAATAACTATTCTTTATTGAAATTGTTATTTTTGGAGAAAATCAGTTCATTTTATATGTATTTCTTGGTTATATGGTTATGGAATATGCATATACATCATGATGAAATATTATATTGAATCATAATCCTGAAAATTGTGTTATATTTTTTCATTATATATAGTTTATAAATTATTGAAATTATGTGTGATTAAAATTTAATTCCATAACTTCATGGATACTCTAGTCTTTACATATAAAGAAGTTTTGTTTCCACAGTACCAGTGTTTGAAAATAAGATATAAATTTTTTATTTCATATATAAAAATTCATTTTTATATCATTTAATAATGTGAAATTGAATTATGAACTAGTTTTAATTTGGGTTACGGTAGTCCACATATAAATCAGGGCAACATTATCAATTGGGAATAGATATATGTTAATATAATAGATAATGTCATATAATTATAGAATAATAAACTTCATAAATATCATGCATAAATATTTAATCAAACATAACATCTAACCTTGATTCATGGTGACAGATAATGAATCATATTTAAGTGTGGACGTCATAGTGCACACGTAGAGACACATGTCAATTTTCAAATTCAATATTATTGAATAGAGGGTGAAAAGATTCAGTCCATTGTGATAATATTTTTTTGTTTCATGATAATTATACATCTTTTTTATATCAAATTCCATGGAAATATAGAAGGTATATGTAGATATTAAATTGAAAGAGTTTGGGTAAGTTGAATACATCATCATAAATAGACCTCATTAGTTTCATTCTGATGGATCAATAGAATGTAATTTTATGTGGTTTTGTACTAATAATTTGTTAATAGGTATTTTTATTAGGTAATTCAGTTGGGTTTGGTCGAGCTACATGCCATAAAAATGTATATAAGATACATGTATGGTTTTAATTTATATATAGGAGAGACAAGAGAAATTTAATAATATAAAAGGATAACATATAATATTTTATTTATCAAGATGAATAGTTCAAAAATGGATAGAAATTAAATGGTATTATAATATAATATCTAAATATTTTAATGAAATTACATTTAGATAGGTTTAATTGGAATTTGTATCCTTAACTATTTTTTTAAACCACATGGTAAAAAAATATTAACCATAATTATGGTAAGAACGACTTATTGATTATATTAGGTTCTTGGGGGGAATAATTATGTCAAATACACAAACCACAAAGAAACATGCCTTAAAGGTAGGTTATATCCCCTTAAGGGATCACCCAAAAATCTACCCACTTTATTACATCATATAAATTTTTCACAATGGTCCAGTGGTCATATAAAGGATTATGTGGCCCCAAATCTCGAATGTTTTTGGCCCAAGCCACATTTTGTGTGTAGTTCAATAATAGTACATGCATATCGTAGTACCCACATTATACCCATAGCTACTACAGTTCCTACCTCTACAACTTTTGTAGTGTCATTATTGAAATACTTCTTCTACAACAAAAAAACTTATACAATCTTGTTATAGGAACCTACACTCAAGGGGTTTTGAACTACTATAATTCATGTAGGATTACATGGCACATACCACTAATCCAAACAACATATTCTAAGATGTTTTGTTCATTTTATTATTCATTATATCAAAATATAATATCTTATATATTACATAATATCAATTATTATGATTCAAATTTTTTTATAAAATTATTAATATAAAATTTTCATATATTCTAGAATTTAATTTTATATATGGTCAGAATAAAGAATGAAACCCCATTTTAGAGAAAATAAATTATTATCAATACATGATAATTTAATAACCAATAATTAAAGTGTAAAAATGATAACATGAAGGATAATATATATTGATTAATATATAGTTTATAAATTAATATATCACTGATACTAAAATTCTATAAATTTCATTAATTAAGAAAACTCACATTGTGAACAAAAAATTAATTTTTGGGAACATATTTTCTTTATCCCAAAAAAACTTCTAAAATTTCATGTAAATTATGATTCATATATAATTAATTAGTTTATTAATAATTAAATGAGTCTCTAAATTTTTTAATATGAAAATTAAAATATAAAGAAACTTTCAAATTAAAATATTTCATAGTATTTACAAAAAAAGGAAAATTTTCACTATTATCAAAAAAAAGTTTAGAGACATCTTAAAAATTGCTTCCTATGATAAAAATGAAAATATCTTCTCAAAATTATAATGATTATAATATAAATATTTATATATATCAACTAAATAAAAAATTTAATTTTTTAAAATGAAAGAAACCCCATTTAAAAAGTGAACATTTTTTTTAAAATAAATTTTTTTTTTTGAATATTGAGTACAAATTTATCGATATATTTTTATTGTAGAAAATATTTATATATATTTTCTATAATTTTACTCATCATATACATACCACCCAATTTAATTCCATTTTTATAATGGTATAATACTTTTGGATTTATTTTGCATCACGATTGTTGGTATCAAAAGATATAAATGATAAACAAAATTCCCCAATAGATATATATCGTAAAATCATTGGTTGTTACAATATTCCACAAAATAAGAATTCCAACATTTAAATTTAATCATTATCATTCAAACAACATTGAATATTATTTCCTCAACATACCCTTAGGTCCTCACATATCTTATTAAAATTTTTGATTTCACCAAAAAAAACATTTACCTTGTGAGTGGTCCTATTTTGTTAAAAATTCAATCTACGATCATGGAATCTCTGACGATTTTTATTTTTAGGTGAAATATTTCTCCATAGGTTATAAATATGAGTTTATTACTTTTTAATTATGATGTATATACATTCTCAATATAGGTAAGTATAGTAAAATGTGATTTTGATAGAGGTTCAGTATATATTCATAATGATAAGATGTCATCCTGATGTGATTAAGAATTTTAATTGTACTAATAGATATAGGTTTCCTCATTTATTTACTTCAAAATCACATATCCTTATTCCAATTAAATAATAACTAAAATATATTTTCACTATAATTGATCAATATATCCCAACATGAATTATTAGCGTGACATTTTTATCGACACAATGATACCCTAATGTTATACTCAATGACTGTAAATTTATCTAAAATATCCATAGCGTGCCCATGTCAAAAAGGATTATTTCTATCAAATAATTCAAATTTTATTGTGTTCTATAGAACCTTCCATAGAGGAATACTTATGGATCAATCTAAAGGGTAGTGTGAAATCTATTATTTCATAAATAGTATAAATAATGTTTTTAATTCCAACCACCTTTTTATTCTATAGACAATTATCCTAACATGTATTATACTACTCGAACAATATCATCAGACCATCCATATATATATGGATGATATATAGTGATGACGTTCAAATCGGTATTCATATCATTCTAATCAATTCATCGTCAAGTCAATGTAAACCTCAAATACTTATTAGATATGTTATATTTTGGAATTACATGCATCCTACAACTTCTATAATGCATATATTATCATTCTGGTCAAGAGAGAAATTTTCTCCATTGGAATATAACTATGACGACATTATATGGTGATAAAATACAACTCAAATATTATTATGGAATTTGCAATTTTTTTGTATTAACATTAAATATATGGTGATGTTTTCATATTTCAAATCTTGTATTTAAAATTTTTAAAACATCCCTTAAAACATCATTATCCTGTACTCTATTATACAACTCTTAAATAATCATGATACCTACTGTGTAATATCTATAATATTTTATTCTCTCCAAAATCCTACTTAAGAACCACATGCATGTTTTTACTTTGAGGTTGAATATTGAATGTTCAATAGTGATCTTATTCTAACACCTCATTCTATAAATTTGTTATTTATGGGATGTTTAATAAGTCCCTAAAACATATCATTCAATCTATTTCATTGCAGAACATCAGATCATATCGCACATTATTCTAATTTCCCAATCCATATTTTGGAAATCAATTAATATTATAAACCCTATATTCCTCATTAGGGACAATGTAGAATAGTCATTCTAATTCAAAGCATCATCCACCTTGTGATCATTCCTATGGTGGAAATGTATTAGGTTTTCATAACCATTATTAAAATCCAACCAAAAAATTTGTTTCATATTTATATCATTTTTATTAATATATGAAATAAAATTTATTGATTAAAATAAATTTTACATCATTCACCATATTGAAAATTCCTCGATAAATTTAGTGAGAAATATATTTCTACATATTAAATAAAATGTTTTGGTTAATATTTCCCATTATTATAAATTAATGTGATGTATATGATTTACCAATAATATTATAAACGAGGAATAATTGTAGTCACTTCAGTGATGCTTCACTAAATATTACAATCCCTACTATGTTTCAAGGTTGTAAAAGTACATGTTTGACGAGAATCCTTCATTTCAACTCCACTATTTTTTCATCACGTACATTTTTTTAATTAAATAGGATAACTTATGATTAATCAGTCATATAAAATTATATTTCTGTCACAAATCTCTCACAATGTGTCTGTAGTATCATTCAGAACCAAAAAGTCTACAAAAAATAGTTCTCTTTGGTTAAATGTTTTTATTTTTTAGTCAAATTAATCTATTATGGATCTATTGATTTATCCTCATATAAGGTTTTATAACACAATAATATCAATTTTTTTTGTCAAAATACAAACATTGTATGTTAATCAAACAAGTTATCTTTCAATGGTGTTTTCAAAATAATCCTTAAATGATTTTATAGATAGTGTTTCTCATTTAATGATAATATTATAGGTTGAAAATTCTACTAAAAACATATCTACATAATCTTCAAAGTCTATATTTAATATATAAATGAATGTATTAGGATGACTGGTGCCACCAATTGGAATTATTATAAATTAATAAGGACTAAGTTTAATGTCCTAGAACACTCTGGTCTATTAAATTTTCAAATTCTATCATTTGAGTTGTTCTTAGAGGTAATGATCACTCATTTTTGGATTTTTCAAAAATTTAAGTTTTCCTAATAGTCAGTTGTCTTGGTATCATTCAATGGTGAGTTTCTAATGGTGTGTCACTAATGGTGGAGCACAATGGTGATCCATTGTAGTGACTCAATGAGTGATGAATCACTGAATCGTGAATCATCGAACACTACCACACCAATTTGTAACTAACAAAATGGCGACTCACTTAATTGTGACTCCACCATATTATCTCATCACTAATAACATGCACTAGTTACTCATACCACTGTGAGTGACAAAACTATTCCTCACCCACTGGTGAATTGTAATGGTGACTTACCCAACGGTTGGAAATTTTAGGCCATTTCCAAATTTCTAGCTATCTCTGTTTTTTATTGTTTCATTCCTCTTTCACTTCCATTGACATTTATTGAGTTTAATAAAATTATTAAATGGTTTTGAATACTTATAAGGGGATTTGTATAATATATTTAATTTTATAATGTTTAGGGGACTTCAAAATGGTCAAACTACAATGTATTGGTCAAGATCCATCATTAATGTGTTTTCAAATGGTTTCCCAGGATGATTTATGGTCTAGATTTCTATATCAATGGCCCTTTATTCCTTTTATGTTTCTTTTTTATCCATAAAACCAAGTTTCCAATAAACCATTCTTCTCCATGAGACCATTCTTGGAATTGTGTCCTTTAGATCATACATCCCTGAAGGTTGTTCCCAATTGCATGTCCACCCCCTTTAGGGACAAATAGGAACTAATGATTATTTTTTCTTCTATGTAGGGATTTCTTCATCCCTCTTAATTTTGTATCATGCGTGGTGGGTGTAATCTTGTATCACTGTGAATACGGTTGAATCCAAACATAATAAAGAAAATAAAATCTTTTATTAATTTAGTCAGACCTATTTATGAAACAATAAATGAGATGCTGGGAAGATGGTGATGGTGATTGTATTTTTTATTCTTTTTTTTAATTCATATGAGGAAATGTATAGGTTATATGCCTATACAATAGTGTGGTCATTGAATGTCTTTGATTGCACACATGTTATGGCTTGGGAATTCTTGTTTTGGGTATTCTATTGAATGGCTAAAAATATGAAAATATGATTAACCACATATATAAGTTTTAATAAAATGGATTCCTCATAATTGAACTCTCTTTGTTATAATCCCATGATTATAAAAGTGTAGTTATGAAGCACATGTTTGGGAAATCCAAACATTCCATTCATTTTTTTATATGGATGTGTATTGTGTGTTGTTTTTTTTTTCTCAAATTCCACGTGCATGTTGTGTGGTGGTGCAGCTTAGATCATGGTTGTGTGTATAAGATGGGATTGTTGGTTTAATAGAATATTAGGTTAATGGATTGTCTGTTTTGAAGAATTGATTAGTAGTGTTGTGCTATGGGAGTGCAACCGGGTTTTTCGTTGTTAGTGTAACTCGATGTGGTGTGTTTTTACATAGTGGATACTGATGGTTGTGATGAAAGGTTTTGATGGACGTGGCCCTGAGATGTAGGTTGTTTTTTTTGGATTATGGAATGGCTATGATTATTTAAATGAATGATGATGGATGTGGATGGAATGAGTGTTAAGTGAATAGGATGCGTGGAGTGATTGTTTTTTCATTGTTTCATTTTTATATTTGACATAGCATTGTTTTTTTAATTTCACTTTGGAAGATATTTACTCAGTTTGGGAAGGAAAATCAGAAAAAGAAAAAAAATTGAATTGAATGGGTGTTAAGTGATGGTGCTATGATAATTGGAATTCATTTATCAACATCTGAAGTGACAGTTGTTGATTTTAATACATGTATTTATAGGTAGAAGTAATGGTGGTAGTATGGGATGGTTTTTTTGGGAACCAATAGTTTGGGATAAGTGTTCATTATCAATATATATACACTTGTATTTTCATGTGATTTATATATGCATCGCACCAATGTTTAGGTCAATGTGGTGAACACCCCCATCATCACAAGTGATGGTGTCTTTCCCAACATCCAAGTGTGAGTTTTCATGACAAGTTTCATGATCATCCCTACTCCCACATCTAGTCATCAGTATCCCATTAATTTTTTGAATGTTATGGTATGGTTGTGAGGCCCAGATTTTTGTGGGATAGTTATTTATTCTCATGTGGGTTTGGGATGAGATGTGTTGTGCATTACCAGTTTTATTTGGGTTTAGCCTATGGTTGTGAGGCCCTTGTTTTTGAGAGTATGATGTGATGTGGTTAATACCATGGTTTGTGTAGGAGGGATGTGGTGAGATTCGTTTTCCCAAGCTACAAGAATATATTTTTGTCCAATGTGTGTGTGGGTGGGTTATTAAGTGGGAATTATGGTAGATTGGGGTAGGGCTAGGTTATTTTCCATTATATTATGATTAGATAAGTAGTGGGAAGTGTTTAGAGATACCCAAAACATCAAAGTGATTACAATATTACATTATGATACCTACATTACATGGTGACTATGTTTTTGTGGGGCTGGGGTGGATATTATACCTTGTTATGGTCAATTGGTTTCTATTGTTTTCTCACAGTGGAATTAGTATGATTCACCCCTTGAAGATTAGATAATTTGGATTTTCATTCTTGGTATACTTGAATAATAACCCTATGTATATAAAACTATTTTCCGATATCCATAATTAATTCATGGACCATGTTCGACCTTAATAGCTTAGACATTTGTAGAGTGGTTGAGTAGTTGAATTATCATTACGTGGGTATTTTCATTGGAATTTTCATTGTATTTTTTTTTGTAATAGTTTTACTTTTACTCATTCATGTTGTATTTATTTCTGTTTATTTATATATATTACCTGGACTTGATTGGGATTTACAATATTACATCCCAAACTTGTTTCATGAAAAAGTTAATTGCCTCCCATTTTTTGATATTTTATACCATGCGTGTTGGTCTCCACCTTAGTTCCTATTAGAGGGGGGAAATTGTGTTCATAATCTACCTTAATTCGTTTTGATGATAGATGGTCAGGATAAAATGGTATCATAGGTTATTGTTGAGATATTGAATGGAGATTAGAGTTAGTCATAGTGATAATTTTAGGGTTGGTAGGGAAACAATGTTTTTTTATCATGTGGTGTGAAATATGCTAGGGAAGACAGCCTAGGACATGCGATTTTGGGACCCCCCAGTAATCTAATTTATGGAATCTACGGCTACCAAATGACAGAGTGAGGCTACACATATATAAGGGTAGACACAGTAGGAATGGTACATGCGTCATAATGACTTTTTTTCCAGATATAATTTCATTGTATTTGTACATTTGAAATAATAAAAGTGTTAAATATGTTTAAAGATTCATAAAAAATACCTTACTATTTGGGGTTTGAATATCCTTTTTTTTATTTTCATATCTAAAACCCAGATATCATCTATGTGTGGATCAGGAAGTTAAATCTAGGTAAGAAAAACTAGTTGATCAGTAGATGTTTGATTCATTAGAGAAGGAAGAATAGTAATAGAGAACACTACTTGATTTCCAGCAGAAGCATTTAGGAAACAATTAGGGATGATTTGTTGAAATAGAGATGAATTAATGGATCAAGGAGCTTGTGATCGCCATCAGTTTGATCTGGGATCTGACTGAGTAATAGGATCTGTAGGCAGTTAGCCCTATGATGGGATCTATTCATCATTGGTGGACATTGTACCTTGTGGGAGAGGAAGGTGGCATACATTTTGTGGGTTCATTTCGGGAAGGATATATGAGACACTACTGGAAATTCGGGCTATAGACACGGTTCTAAACCATGGCTATAAGCCCTAAAAATGTGGCTATAGGTAATATCCACGGTTCCTCAAACCATGGCTAAGTTTGTCGTGGCTATAGGCCTAGACCTAAATCCACGGTTCCAAACCGTGGCTTTAAAACTATAGCCACAGTTACATCCGTGGCTATAGGTATAGAGCCACGGTTCAAACCATGGCTATACTAAAGTCCGGACAGACTTAATTGCCACGGTTTAAAACCGTGGAATTATTCCTATAGCCACGATTAATAATTGTGGTAATAAACCAATAACCACGGTTTAAACCGTGTCTATAGGGTGTCCAAATCTATAAAAAAATACCCCCCGACACCCCCTGAACACCCCCTCGACATCCCCTAGACACCCCCCTGGACACCCCCTGCCACCCCCTACCACCCCCTACCAGTCCCCCCTGCCCCCTGCCACCCCCTGCTAGTCCACCCAGCCCCCTTCTAGTCCCCCTTGCCCCTGCTAGTCCCCCCCTGCAACCCCCCTTCTTGTCCCCCTACCACCCCCTGCCCCCTGCTTGTCCCACTGCCAGCACCACTCCTGCCCCTGCTAGTTCCCCCCCCCCTGCCCAAGGATGTGTTCATGCTGAAACTAGTAAATCACAATTCTGCTGGATATATTCTATAAGAAGATCCTCAACTCGTACTCCCAACTTGATCACCTTATCAAAGAGGGTTCTCTACCGCAACTAGAATTAAGATGAAACATCCTATCAACATCGGGTACCAACAACCAACATACATGAATCAAGAAATAGAAAATAGAGAGTTCCCAACATTTTTTACACAACCAAAACATGTATAGGAGCATCATTACATACCTCATCCTATAGGTTACACATGACATATACTAATAGGGCTGCCACATTTTACTCTACCTGCTATTACACCAATTCATGCTCTTTATCAGCTAGACATTCCTCAAGGACAGCCCCTCCCTCTCTGCTGGACAGCCCCTCCCCCTGCCTGGAGAACCCTCCCCCCCTGCCTGGACACCCCTCCCCCCTGCTGGGCAGCCCTCCCCCTACTGGACACCCCTCCCCCTCCAGGACAACCCCTCCCCACTGCTGGAAATCCCCTCCCCCTTCCTGGACACCCCTCCCCCCTACTAGACACCCCTCCCCCCTGCCTGGACACCACCTCCCCCTGCTGGACACCCCTCCCCCTGGTGGACAGCCCTCCCCCTGCTGGACAGCCCTCCCCCACGTGCTGGACAACCCATCCCCCTGCTAGACAGCCCCTCCCCCTACCTGGACACCCATCCCCCCAGCTGGACAACCCCTCCCCCTGACTAGACACCCCTCCCCCCTGCCTGGACAACCCTCCTCTTCCTTTCCCCCCTGCCCCATGCTAGTCCCCCCTGCCACCCCCTTCCAGCCCCCCTGCCCCTGCTAGTTCCCCCCTACCACCCCCACCTTCCCCCTGCCAGCCAGCCCCCTACCCCCTGCCAGTCCCCCCCTGCCACCCCCTGCCAGTCCCCCCCTGCTAGTCCCCCTGCCAGCCCCCTGCCACCTGCCAGCCCCCTACCCCCTGCTAGTCCCCCTGCCCCCTGATAGGCCCCCTGCCCCTACTAGTCCCCCTGCTAGGCCCTCTGTCAGTCCCCTGCTAGTCCCCCTGCCCCCTGGTCTAATAACCAAGTTTATCTGATATGAAAAGCACAACATCTTCAGCACTGCCAGATTCAGGTTTAACAGGTACCAATTCCCCAATTCTGACAAGTTTAGCAGCATGAGATAAGAAAGGAACATACTGAACTACATCAGATTTACAGACCATGTTTAACACTCCCCCTACTGGACACCCCCCTGCCTGGACAACACCCCCCCTCCCTGGACAGCACCCCCCCTCCCTCCCCCCTGGACACTGGACTCCACCTGCATATTTACCCCTGCTGGACACTGGACCCATACTCCAACCCACCCCTACCAGCCCCCTTGTACCCCTACTGGACACAGGACTCCCCCTTGGAAACTAGTTCTTGGGATACCCAAATAATATTTACCCCTATTGGACACTGGACTCCCCCCTGGACACTTGACTCCCCCTAAATATTTACCCCTGCTGGACACTGGCCCCATACTATAGGTTCTTAGTAGGACCACCCCATACTATAGGTTCTTAGTAGGACTTGGGAAACACTTGAAGCAAAATTCAGAAGTAGATATATATGAGTAATCTTGGAAAACATACATATAATCATTCTGGAAAATAAAACAGAATAAAATATAAATTGTTTATGGAAATAAAATAAAACATATTTGCAATTTGAAAACATTACCAGAAAAACTATTTATCAACTAAACAAACTGCTTGGTGATATCATGGTCACACATGCTCGTCCTCAGATAAAATCTTCTTTCATTTCATGTAGTACTGAATTAAACAAAACATTGGAATTATGATTTGAAATAGAGTTACCAGATTTTATAGCACCGTGCTCACTATCTATAGCTGGTGAAATAGTTATACCCGGTGCCTGTGAAGTATCTGTGGGATGTTTTATGATATTTTCCAGATCTGGACAACACTTCATTTTCTCTATAGAGACATTCATAACCTGCATGGGATTAGGTTCCTGTAAAGCCCTCTTGAACCCCCTTGCTACCCCCTAGACATCCCCCTTGAACACCCCCCTACACCCCCATGCCCACTTAGTCCCCCATGCCCCCCTGCACCCCACTGGACAGCCCCCATGCCCCAACTGGACAGCCCCACTGGACATCCCCACTGGACATGCCCTTCACCCCCTGGACAGCCCTCCCCCCTGCCGGACACCCCTCCCCCCTAATTGGACAGCCCCTCCCCCTGCTGGACACCCCCTCCCCCGGCTGGACACCCCTGCCCCCTACCCCCTGCACCCCACTGGACTGCCCCCATGCCCCAACTAGACAGCCCCACTGGACACACATCCACCCCTGAAGAACTACCCCTGAATGTTGATTTCCCAAATGAGGCTACCCACTTAGTGGATCCTGTCAAAGAGTTTTAGAAAACATATTTTGATGGTGATTTTCAATGATCGACTGAAATAATGCTTAATAATTCCAATCTTAATTGAGTAGTCAATGTGGTTGTCTTTATCACACCGACACAAGACGTCCAATCATACTTTTTCATATTTTTATAAGGTTTCACTGATGATGAGGACAATTATTAGGCTCTCATTACTGGTCATCAGTTATCAGATGATATTTATTTCCCCTAAATGGATATGAAGGGAGAATCCAAGTTATCCCTCAAATATATTATTGGTGACCGGAGGAGGGGAGTCCATCGGGAGGAGGGGAGTCCATTGGGGGAGGCACAGTCGTCGGGGGAGAAGTTGTCGTCGGGAGGAGGGGAGTGCGTCAGGGGAGGAGGGAAGTCTGTCGGCGTCGGGGGAGGCGATGTCGTCCGAAGAGGGGGGAGGTGCGGTCGTCCGGGGAGGAGAGTGCGTCGGGGGAGGGGAGTGATTCAGGGAGGGTTCTGTAGGAGGATCCCGAGAGAATATTGGCCAAATCTCACATATATCCACGGATTAATTTTCATCTGTTGGTATAACCATGATATATACACTAAGGACAACACAAAATATACATTTCTTGGCACATATTATTTGCAAAATAGGTGGAAGGAATACGAGTTGAAGATGAATAGAAGGTGTGCTGAAGGTTGATAGAAACAGAGGACACACATTTTGTTAGGAATAAAATTAAGAGTGGAGAAAAACAAGAAGGTACAATGGTAAATTTCTGTATTGAGAGCAAGTAGTACAGAGAGAGAGAGAGAGAGAGAGTTATAGTTTGGGGGAGAAGAGGAAGAAGTGGAAGAACTATTCGCCGAGTCCTTGCATAATCTGTTAAAGGACCATTCACCGAGTCCTTGCATAATCTGTTGAAGTCCAAAAAATAATACCAGCAATAGACACCACAGTTGGACACCCCTCCCCCTGGACCACCACCCCTAGATACCCCTGGACCACCCCTAGACACCCCTCCCCCTTGCCGGATACCCCTCCCCCCTACCTAGACAGCCCCTCCCCCTGCTAGACACCCCTCCCCTTGCTGGACACCCCAGCCCAAAGCCCCCTGACCCTGGACACCCCAGGATAGACCCCACCCCAGGACAGACCCCCCCAGACCCTGGACACCCCTTCCAGTCCTACCCCCCCAGACTCTGGACACCCTGGGACAGACCCCCCCCCCCACAACCTGGACAGCCCCCCAGACCATGGACACCCCCCAGAACCTACCCCCCCCCAAACTTAGACCCCCAGGACAGACCCCCCATACCCTGGACACCCTAGGACAGACCCCCCCCTCTGGACCCCCTAGATACCCCATGGATAGACCCCCAGGACAACCCCACCCCCAGACCCTGGACACCCCAGGACAGACCCCCCCCCCCCCACTGGACCCCCTAGAAAATGGATGGATGTCCTGGGCTATTTCTAAAAGACCGAATCCGGCTGCTGAAATCAGCAGTAAGTAAGAAGAGGTAAATGAAGAAAAATGAATAAAATTTTCCCAATATACTTGGGGAATTTTATTCATCAGCAGGAAGAAGAACATAATAATGGTAGCTGAGAGTTCCTTCCCTGGAGGTGGAGAATGATTTTTTTTTCACAGGATCTGTCTAATATTTAATGTAAGAAAGAGGGAGAGGAAATTAAGTACCTCATTACAAGTGTCAGCATCCAAAAAATTCTCTTCCAATGGAATAAAATATTACAAAAAAATCTATAAACCTTCTCTCTCTTCTTGTGGCTTCCAGGTGTCCATGTGGTTAATAATTTGGTTGAGGTGAGTCTGTGGACTCATGGGGGAAAGCATGAAGGAAACTAAGTTGGACTGTATTTTAAGTAGGTTGCTCTTGTTTTTCTGAAGTGGTAGGGTTGATTGGGTCTAAAATAAGTGAGTTGGAACAGGAATTTAGATGAGGGATTCAAATATTAAGGTGTCTGGTTTAATTGGTTAGAATTGGGTGAGGTTTGGAATGGTTTTAAAGTGGGATGCCTGGTAGAAAATGTGGGGTTGGTGGCATAGAAGTTGAGAGGTGGGTTGGCCTGATTGGTGGTCATGTTGTGGATGGGTTGCCAAGGTGGATTGAAAAATGGTGGGGGACTGGGATGGAGTTCATAGAGGCTAAATTAAAGTGGGAGCTTGGAATTGTAGTAGGGATTGAGTTTGGATTTTTTTTAGTGAGAGTGGAAATGGCCCTGGAATAGCTAGTTTGATTTTGGTGGGTTGGCCATGGGATTTTTATAGTGCATCGAAAAATAGTCACTAGCAGGGCTTGGTTTGGTGTGAAATTCAGTCATACTGTTGTGGGAACTATCATGGAAGAAACTACCAAATATAGAACAGAGCTAGTCTCCTCTACAGTGAAGACCCTTTATGGAAACTCTTCAAGCAAACCAGGTCTCCAGTTGCATCTTTGTCCATAACAAACAAGACCTATTTGCATAGGCCCAAACAGACCTCCCTTTGCCAGCTTGTGAGGGAAATGTGGGAACGCCAGCATGAAATAGGCCCTCAGAATAGAACAGCCTCTTTGTAATTGGAAGAAACAAATTGTGTGCAGCCATTAAAACTCAACTTGGCCGTGATCCTCCTCCTCCAATGAGTGCTAAATGAGATAAGGGAATTATGGAAGGAATTTCATCTAAAACAGCCAAAAGCAGACATTGAATTTCCATCACAACAGGCGGATCTGGTTTAGACGACATGTGGAGTGGATGGGGATGATCCTGTTCGGACAACATGTGAAGAGGATGAGGAAAAAGAAGAATTACCAAAAAAATATTATGTGATACATGTAAAATAAAATTTTCCAGACAATTCCAAACCAATGTTTTCAGTTGAATTGAGCCTTTGTAACACCTGTTATGCATGTTTTGTGGAAAGATGGATGAGAGGCAGCGCTGAGAGGAGATATAGTTTAGGAATGAAGAAATATGAAACATTATAGAGCAAACCATTCAATGTTTCTCTAAAGAGGAGTAACCACCGCAGGGTGTGGTCCTGGATCAGGGCCAAATCACTGTGTGACTGCAGCGTGACCGCGGCGTGACCGCGGCATGACCGCAGCGTGACCGCCGCAGGGTGTCTTCCTGGAGGAGTAACTGCTGCTGGGTGTCGTCCTGGAGCAGGGCCAACTCATGGAGTGACCACGGTGTGACCGCGTCGTGACCGCGGCGTGACCACGGCGTGACTGCGGCGTGACCGCCACAGGGTGTCGTCTTGGAGGAGTAACTGTCGCAGGGTGTCATCCTAGAGCAGGGTCAAATCAAGGCGTGACCGCGGCGTGACCGCGGAGTGACCGCGGCGTGACCCCGGCATGACCGTGGCGTGACCGTGGCTTGACCACGGCGTGACCACGGCGTGACCACGGCATGACCGCGGCGTGACCGCAGCGTGACCACAACACATTGGCCGGGTCCAGCAACATCCGTGGGGCAACATCTTCCACTTAGTTTCAAATAGGATGATATGGATGGCATGAGAGGATGTTTTCTCAGAATATTTAAAGAAATGAATGCTAATCTGTGATTACCAGAGGATTGGATGACCCATGATATACCTAATTTGGTGAGGTTTGGAGATCTAGAAATGTATAGGAATACCTAGACGAATACCCCATTGGATCAGGAAAATCATAGGTTACATAACATATAATCTGACATTACTGGTACTGTGGGACCCCTGGGCTATGGAACTGGGCTTTTGGTTGAATTTAAATATCACATGCCATGTGACATGGTCACACAACGTGGGACCCATCTTAAAAGACTAATGGCACTTAAAGATTGTCTTGGTTCAAACAATTGTTTTAATAAAAAGAGGGAAACCCCCTACAGGGATATAAAAAGGGTCAAGTACGATGTGTGCTTTATGACTAACAATGACATCAAGTATAAGGAAAACATCAATGCAATAATGTTAAGCAAGGAATACCACTGTGAGTTTTCGCAGACAGCGCACCTCTGTTGGAGGGGTTTTATTACAAAACCAGGACATAATTATCAAACGAAACAATTATCTGAACTAACACTTATTCAAGAATTGCAATTTAATATAAACATGAAATTTTGTGTGCTTTGAGGACATGAAACCCGACTTACAAGATGTTATGTTCGACACCTTGGAGGTGGGTGGGGGTTATTAAATGGAGGGGCTGCTGTTGGTGGGGGGATACGAATTGTTTAGTATTGCTTTTAGCTATAGGAGCTAAATTGGATAAGGTTTCTATTAAATTTATGACAATAATGGGGTCGAAGATTAGTTACTAATTAGAAGATTAGTCTACTCAAATAACTTCTTTAGGTAGATATTTTGGCTAGAAGGTGGTCATGGTTTCATTTGGCAGGTTGGTGCCCATTTCCTTATATTTGCATGTGTGATATCTAAGAGTGTCCAACACAAATTTGTTCTTGGTGTAGGTTCATCTTCCTATACCTGATTTTCTTGACCCTTGGAGGATCATGGGGATGATTATTATTTCTACACAACATCAGGATCTGTTGGGAGAATAGTAGGGTGATTCAGCAATTCAAATGTTTTTTGATGAGCTTAGTGGACTATTTTTTAAGACACCCAACTATTAAACTTCTACTATTTTTATAACAATTTTTCCCACTGTCCTTCAACTGATTCAATGGTGGAAAAATATAAATCATTTGGTGGCGGTAGTCCCAGCATCACATTCCTAGAATATATCACCCTATACATGAAAAATTTGAAGAAAAAACACTCTTGAATGTTGTGTCATAGTATCCATTAGAAGAGATAATATTATGGTCAATCATCAAGACTTGCATCATCATCCCTATTCAGCATTGGTAGGTGAATAAAGTTATAATTCATTGTTTCTAAAAAATAATAATATACATGATCTTATCATAATTATAAGATTTTCATCCTTTTCTCTTTTAATTGATTTCTTTTGGATCACCTCTTATAGTCGTGTCAATGAAGAGGATGTTTTTGACATCTAGGGGGACCTGCACTATTCGGTGCAGGGCATGGAGTTCCTGCTAGTATAGGGGGTATATTAAGCATAACAGAAACTATTTCATCTCTACCCACTATTTTTTCTTGGGGCTGATGGAGTTTACCTAGACTTGAGATTAGTACTTTACACGGAATACTCTATTCATTGGGAAATGCTAGAGAAATATCGTTCCCCACCTGTATACATCAACAAGATGAATTTTGTTGACATCTCGTCATAGGTATTGTTGATGCACATGGAAAAAAATAGAATTCATGTTTCCAAAACAACAGAAATTTAAAAACAACAAAATAACAAAAACAGAATGCGATAGAATAAAAAAAATAATAACTAATCAAAAATAGAATGAAAAAAACAGAATTCAATAGAACAAACAAAATAATGAAAACATAATGCATGTTTGGACACCCCCACCCCTGCAATGAAATACTTTTTCAAGATGATGAAGAATTGCAATGAGTTTATGTGAAATCTGTTTGAAAATGTTGTTAAAAAAGTGATCCATGCTTTGGAGAAATTTCATAATGTATCCATGAATGTCAGTGATGCTCAATTGGAAGTGAAGATTAAGAAAATAAAAGAGTTTAACGACTCTTTATTTGAGAGATTCCAAATATGAGGATCACCCCCTACCCCCTGCCACCCCCGGTATAGCTTCCCTTGCACCCCCTGCACATCCCCCCTGCACCCCCCCTGCACATCCCCCCTTGAACCCCCTGAACATCCCCCCTCCCCCCTAGACAACCCCCCTGGACACCCCTCCCTCCCCCCTAGAAAACCCCCCCAGACACCCCTCCCTCCCCCCCTAGACCCCCTGATAAGTGTAGAATTGTACAAAAATTCAACAAGACTTCCTCTATAAATACTTCATTGAAAGATGCTCTGAAAGGGAAAAATATTAATACCAAACACTATGTTAGAAAAAATTCAAAGAAGTTTAAAAAGAGGTCACCTGGGACAACAATTCTGCTACTAGTAAGTCCTTGTAAGACTTAGTAGAGGAATAAGAATCCAAAGTATGTGCTCATGCTGAAACGGGTACCTCTAATGGTACGGAAATACTAAGTTATTTTTCTAACGAATCCTTAATTTTACAAGAGGCATCAGATTATATTCTCTCTTTCTCTATAAATTTGCAGTATGAATCCCTCTTTTGGAGTTCATTACCTCAGAATTATTAAAAAAAGTTGATATGGATGACAGACATGCAGCTGGATTTTCTCAGGCTGCTCTCTCTATGCAATTGTTAGAGCACACACCTTCTCAACATATAAACATCATTATAAAAGATTCATAACCTATAATGAAAGGATTACAAACTAGGGAAGACTATTTTCGGCTGGGGATCCAGCTCACTATAAAGCATGTTTATTCTACCAACCATTCCAACAAGAGAGAGTTGAGAAGCTCCAATTAAAAACGTGAAACTCAGAAATAACAGAAAGGGGGACTTTCCCCCATTCGGAAACAATGATGTGTATCCTCTTCTAGAATTTCCAGGGGCTAGCCAACCCTAGAACATTATGTTGCCTTAGGCTTCCTGTTAGTAAATGGAAACCCGATTTCATTGGAATCTATGAGCTAAAATATAATAACATCACTTCTGGTTCTTTTTTTCCCAAAATGATAATTCTTTTCTATGATCTGTGAATGATATCACTAGTATTGAAATAATTTTCTTGGTTTTCCATCATAATGTTACTAATCCTTCCATTTTTTGAGTGGACAACGAAATTATAACTTGCACCATCCTTAAAGAGGGTCAGATCTCTTTTTGTTAAATGGTTTATGCTTTCTACTGTTACATCAGTCGAAGAACTCTTTGGAAGCACATGAATGAGATTTCAAGAGTTATATTAGATCCCTCGGTTATAATGGGAGATTCCAATGCTATTTTACATGCAGATGAAAATATTGGACATGTTTCCACTGCTACCACAATGAGATATTTCAGAGCTTGTATTGAGGAATTAAAACTTATTGAAACCAATCTGATTGGTGCCAAGTAAACTTGGTTTAGGAGGAATCTAAATGAAAGTAGGGCCTATAGGGTTGACCATGACTTTGGTAATCACTCTCTTCATGAATGTTGGGAAACCATCTCTTGTGTCACTCTAGTAAAGCACAATTTTGATCACCATCCAATTCTTATAACATTCATTGCTAAGGGGGACAAGCTATCAATTCCTTATATGTTTAATAATTCTTGGACCATCCAATTCTTATAACCTTCATATGCTTTCCCTGAAATTTGGAATTCACTCAACCACTCCATGATTACATCCTTAGATATTATCCACCAAGGAAAAGAGTAAAATTAAGGATACAATGCAACCACATACTAAAGTGGTTGAACCCCTTACACATGAGGAATTATTTTCTCAATAGGTTGAAGATTTGAAATAATTGAGAAGAATAAATGAATAACTTCTCTGAGGTAGCATTCCTGATGGATATATTCTATAAGTAGATCCTCAACTCGTACTCCCAACTTGAGCACCTTATCAATGAGGGTTCTCTACCGCAACTAGAATTAAGATGAAACTTCTTATCAACATGGGGTACCAACAACCAACATACATGAATCAGGATATTGAAAAT
The DNA here is from genome assembly GCA_963277665.1 of Viscum album. Taxonomy (NCBI): domain Eukaryota; kingdom Viridiplantae; phylum Streptophyta; class Magnoliopsida; order Santalales; family Viscaceae; genus Viscum; species Viscum album. Next base: position 1,601,839,893 of record OY728136.1, read on the forward strand.
AGAGAGTTCCCAACATTTTTTACACAACCAAAACATGTCTAGGAGCATCATTATATACCTCACCCTATAGGTTACACATGACATATACTAATAGGGCTACCACATTTTACTCTACCAGCTGTTGCACCTATTCATGCTCCTTATTAGTTATACATTCCTCAAGGGCTCATAAAAACTATTGATTCTCTAATGTATTGATTAGAATCCAAAGAGGTATAGTGGGAATTGGTACAACTATAAGTCAAGCCTTACCCTAAAGGGGGTGATCGAAATTTTCCCCACTAAATTTGGGAAACACTACATTTCCAATTTTCAATGGTTTAGGGGACCCAATGAATAATTTGACCCATTTTGTGTCCCGTTGTGATTCCTTGATGGGTAACCCTAAAATATAAGGAGTGAAACACAAGAACTTTATACAGAAATTTTAGGGACCAACATTTGTAGGGTACATCGGTTCATCGACTCAATCAATTACATGGTGGGAAGATCTCGATTCGATGTTTCTGTTCCAATTCAGCTTGATTCAATAGATGAAAACCATAAAAAATATCTTAAACTACAAATGGTATGATAATTAGAGGGTTTCATATTTCATTTCATTGTGAAAGGAGTTGACATACTTTTTAAGCCAACATTTTCCTCAAGAATATTTTTTGTTCATCTGTATATAGAATTTTCATGATGATTTTCACATACCAGTCACCCCTGTTAAATATATAGGAGTGTTTTGGGATCTTGACACAATTGCATAAATAAGGGAAGATTTCATAGCATGAACCAAGTTTAAGTCCTATTTAATACCCCCTGCTGGACACCCCTCCCCCCCTGCTGGACATCCCCTCCCCCTGCCTGGACACCCTCCCCCTGCTAGACAGCCCCTCCCCCTGCCTGGACACCCCCCCGGCTGGACACCCCTACCCCCTGCTGGACACCCCCCCTTGCTGGACACCCCTCCCCTTGCTGGGCACCCCTCCTCCCCTGCTGGACAACCCCTCCCCCTGCTGGATAGCCCCTCCCCCTGCCTGGACACCCCTCCCTCCCTACTGGACAGCCCCTCCCCCTACTTGGACACCCCTCCCCCTACTGGATACCCCTCCCCACTACTGGACATCTCTCCCCCTACTAAACAGTCCTCCCCCTGCTAGACAGCCCTCCCCCTACTGGACAGCCCTCCCCCCTGCTAGACAGCCCTCCCCCTACCAGATAGCCCTCCCCCCTACTGGACAACCCCTCCCCTTGGACACCCCTCCGCCTTTCCCCCTCCCCCCCACCACCATGTCCCCTACACCCCTACACCCAACCCCCGGCCCCCCTCCACCCAGCCCCCTATCATACTTCAATAAATCCCAAAGATATTATCAAAAACACTTCAAGACATAAAATGACTATTTTCAACAAATATAACAAAAGACCAAAATATATGATGCAAGAACCACAAATCAAAGACCCATCTCAACATACATGATGTAGTATATTAAAAATAAATAATTGAACACACCAACTCGTTACCATCATACAAAATGGTTCCTTAAGAGTAATTTGGGTGCATATTTCTTTTTCACCCTAAGCCTATATTTTACCTACATGAAATAAAGAAAAAAAGATCAAAATAAATCAGAAGTAAATATGTAGAGAATAAATAATTGATAAGAAATATATTTGTGTTTATGTGCTTGAATACAACCATGTATCCTGCAAAAATAGTAGATTCAATAACCACAAATCAAATCTTACTTGAGAAGAATATGTTTTGTTTTGAAAGGTTACTATTAGAAATTAGAGCTTCAAAAATTTCATTACCAGTTGCACCCTATCTTCATCAAACTGTAAAAGGTTTATGGATGAAAGAAGGCGATACAATCATATCGAGCACAACAATTGTGTACCGTATAATTCATCTCATAAAAAAGATTTTATAATTTCAACCATAAAACTATGATTAAATTTTTATTTTATGTTTGTAAAACTACATGTGATCAAAATAATATGTTAATATCACTCTAATCAAAACCAAAAATTGAGAAGTGATGTTCACATAGATGCCCATTACCAAGAATGGATGTTCCCCCTTGCTTGTCGGTTGCATGCCAACGTGCCCGCATTATAACCAACACCAACCACCTCATCCTATGGTAGAAATGATTAATTATATAAATGCATCAATTTGTAACAATAATTAATTTTTTTATCTAATTACAATCAAAGCATATAACTAATATATTTAAAACAAAAGAAATGAAGAACATAGAGTTCAAACAATCACACAAAATGCATGAATGATACCCACTAGTTACTATATTAACAACTTCCACACATATTCATTGGTTTTAAAGTAGATGCATGTTAACATTTTATGTTTTAAAATGATTTTAGTAAAACATTAAAATAAGCATACACACCAGAATTTCAATACACAAAGGTAGTATAATATGAAGCAACAACCAACAGATTTAACAAGATGATTTCAGCATACAAAATTTATTAAAAGGCAACTTCCAACCATTTATATCAACTAAAAAAAGAAGTCAATTTACAAGTTTATGTAGAAAAATCACAGAATTTAAACTATTACTCCCATGGTGTAGATGCTTTATTCATTTGAGATCATTGGAAAAAATTTCCCTTCTTTTCTTGTTGACTAAATACCTTTGATTTCCAAAATAGCATCTCCTATAAGTGTAAACATATACATTAATTTATAAAATTTAAAGATCAAAATAAAACAAATTTGGTGCTTTAATATAGAGATTTGGTAGTGTCTATGGATCATGGTCAGTGCATCCTATAATGGAGATGAAATTGGATTCAATAGAGTAGATGATGGAATGGTTTCTAAAATAATTAGAACTCATGGAAATGATGATAGATGAAGTGCTAAAGTTATCCGAGTAGTATCGAGTGTAGGAAAAATGTTTGAAGGGGCTATAAAATAGAAGAATCGAAGAATTATTATCAATTAAACACTGCGACAAATAAGAGAATTGAAGCACCCATCATTAATATACCTATGCGAGGAGGGCGTGGCGTGGAGGACGCGTCGGTGAGGAGGTGTCGGGGAGGAGGGCGTGGCGAGGAGGCGTCGGCGAGGAGGGCGCATCGAGGAGGAGGGCGTGGCGAGGAGGGTGCGGCGCGGAGGAGGCATCAGCGAGGAGGCTTCGGGGAGGAGGAGGGCACGACGAGGAGGAGGAACCACGAAGGGGGGGGGGGAGAAGTAACCTGATAGGTTTGGGAAAAAAATGGGGCTGCTGCATATATCCACGGATGAAGATATTAACGTTGCAGTATATAAGATATAGCCACGGACCTATAGAACCATGGCTATAGGTCCGTGGATATAGGTCATATTTGTAGTAGTGATTCATCATCAAAGATGGATGAGAATAGGTGGGATTTACTCTCCCTACAGAGGGGTAGTATGTATTTATATAAACAATGCATCATGTTCTAGGATCTCCTTAGTTTTTCCCAAATGTATTTCTACATGAAGATTCTCATTCAAGGCAATAAGAGGAAGCCCTTTGTCCTTTTTTGTAGTATGTAGTTACACACTTTAACACACCAAACTACATGGATGTCCATGAGAAAGAAGAGTTATTTGAGAGGACTCGTTTATGAGGAGGTCTACTATAATAATGAATCCTACAATGTTCTTCATGGGGATAGGTTGTTAGCAGCAAATAACAGGATCCCTAGAATTTGAGGATTCAACTACCAGGAAGTTGACCCAATAATATTCACATCCAATTTTTTGGTCCTCCTTCCATTACCATGATCTTGGGACTAGGTTGTATCACATTCAGATCCCATGGAAATCTCCAATGTTACTACTCAACTATGATTTGATCTCATCATTGTGTAGGTGTGTTGTATCTGTGAAAACCTCTAAAGTAGTTGCCAACCTTTTCATTTCAAAAGTAGGGAAATGACGCCCCTACACCATTGAGGGGATATATAGATGGTGGAGGCTAACTAATGATTGTCGCTTAGGGACCTCATCCTGGGCATGGTTGAGTATTTGGTCATAAATATTGGGGTAGAGGAGCAAGGTTTGGTCAGTTGTAAGTGGTCAAGGAAATAGTTCCACCAGGGTCGGATGTCATTAGAGTTACGATTAGTATATCAATTACACATTCTTCTGTTATGTTTGATTTAGGATATTTTCATTCAATTTTTTTAACTATTATAAATCATTATCAAATATTATAAATAGAGATAATTTATGTGACCCAGGAGTTTAGTTTTCCATTCGAAGGTCAGAATAGCCTGTTTGATGTGTGCCGAGGATGTAAACTGATGATAGGGCCACATAAATCCCGTGAGGATCTCATCTTGTTGAAGATGAGTCCATATTATGACATCCTTGGAATCAAATGATTGTATTGTGAATGATATTATATCAAATTCATTTGAAATAGATTCTTTTTTTCAGACATAGATGGCCATCTTGTGGTTTTCATAGGCTAGAGTGGCTATCAGTTTTGTAGCAGATGTTTAGAGCCTTTTCATTCTTTATTGGATGAGATGTTTTATGAATAAATGGAAAATTAAAATAATGGGGCCTACATTGTTATATGGGAGATCATGGATGTTTTTCTAGAGGAGGTTTTGGCTCTAAACCCCGAACATGATGTCGACTTCAGTATAAACCAATAGCCTGATGCTTCTCTAATTTCAATGGCTCTTTATTGAATGGTATATTTTATGTTGTAGGAGTAGAGGATTTAGATTTATAACTTAATGAAGAAAGGTTTTATCCCACTAAGTGCCTTGATTTGTGGTGCTCCGGTCTGATTCTCAATGATATTATGTGTTGGTCTGAAGTTGTTCATAGTCTATAGGAGGATAAATTATGTAACATTCAATAATAGTTTCCCTCTACTAAAGATATACAATATGTTTACTATCTATGATGACAATGTTAGTTTACATTAATCGATCAATGGTCTGGTATAACCAGTTGTTGTTAAAGGAGGGAAATATACCAAAAAAAGATTTCATGTGTAGTTATTGGCACTTTTAGTTCTTGGTAATGTTTTATAGTGTCATGAATGTACATGAAATGCTTATGGGGATCACAAAATAAATTATTTATTATCTCCTAGATTAGATTGTTGTTGTTTTCATTGATTACATCATGATCTACTCGTGGTCTGTGGGGGTGCATACAGAGAATATGAGGACTATCTTGGAGGGTTTTCAACACCACCAGCTATACAAAAAGATATGAATGTATAGGTTATGAAAATGTGTGGTGAACATACATAGGCATGTGGTGGACCAAAAGGTCTAGTAGTGGACCCTTTAAATTTCAGACTACTTGTTTATTGGTACGCTCACATGATTTTGTCAGACGGTTAAAATCTTCTTAGTCTGTAAGGTTATTACAAAATATTTTACACAATTCATCTAAATTTTTAGCTATATTAATGAACGTGAGAAGGAAAAACTAGGCCACTATGTAGAGATAGAAGTTTCATGTAACATTTAGCTACATGAAATTGAAGGTTTTTAGTGATCTAGTGCTCTAATTGCTAGAGGAAGGAGTCATGATAGATGTTTTTAAAATGTTTCCTATGTGTAAATGGTGTGAATGTTGATGTATTTGTAGGGAGTTATATATTATGGGTTTAGGTAGTCACATCCCCAAAAACATAACGTTAAACCCATGATCTGCCACTAGCAGCGGTTATTTGTCTTGAAATTTGTGGCGGAATTATCTCATTGGGGAGATATTTGTGGTCTTAAAAAATCTGTAGAGATTAATTTACATCTTTTCCCAAGGAGACATCAACTTGAAACAGTGGATGTGGATGGTTTTTCATCAGTAAAATGATTTTGAGATCTCCAACAAATCAGAAAGAAGAGATTTTTTAGCAGATACATTGAGATGGATGTCATAGAAGGTGGAAGTTCAAGAATCAGTAAACTCTTTTTTAAGATATGTGTGATTCTTCCACCATGCACTTTGATTTGGGAATGGAATGTGGAAGAGGACCATTATTTTAGTTGATGGTACAACTGAATCTAATGTAGCATGTTGAGGAGTCATAGTTGGGAGACATAGAGGGAACAGTGATTTGCGATCATGTTAACCATGGTGATTCTCCATAAGTATGGTTGATGGATGGTTAAAATTTGATATTGTTTCATGGTAGGATATTTGTTCCAATTTCAATGTTTTAGGGAGTACTTCATGGGTTTTAATGATCACCTTATGTGAAACACCTTGGAGTTTACATTATTAACAATGTCTTGAGAATGATGTTTTGGAGGCTTGAAATGAAGTGGTTAGTGGCTATGTTGGTGGAGAAGTGCTTAGTGTGCCAACAAGTGATGGATAACTGCCATGCTTCTTGAGGATTGTGGAAGCCCATTGAAGTACTCGAGTAGAAGTGGGATGGAATCATAATGGATTTCATCATAGGGTGAACCAGGGATCTTCGAGGCTATGAAGTAATCAGGGTAATGGTTTATTGATTTTTTAAATCATCTATCTTTTTGGATATCAGAGAATAGGGAACAATGGATTCCATTTCCAGTAGGTGTGTGGATGAGGAGGTGTGACGACATGGGGTTCTCAGATAAATTTTTTCAAATCAGGTTACTTATTTTACCACACAAGTCTAGAGTTGATTTTATCATTCTTAGGGCACTCAGTTATGCCTCAAAAATAACTTCCAAACATAGAAGGATGTGAAAATAGAGTGGAACATCCAAATATTGGGGGACATACTAGAGGCGTGAATCATGGAATTTGCAACTCTTGGGTGATACACATTCCTTTACTAAAGTTAAAATAAAATAATAATAATCAATCTTTGATTGGAATGGCTACACATTATGTTTTATGGAAGAACATGTCATTCACCCCTAGTCTAGACAAATTTTTGGGGGATAGCAGTTCTTTGTCACAAGGTTGTGTAGAGCACAACATAGAAGATTAATGTTGTTCATAAACAAATGAATGGAGAACAGACCAACAAAAGTCGAATTTTGATCATATGAAGAATAACTTGGTTTTGAGGTTGAGGACCATGTGTTCATTAATGCTTATAATCAAAGAAGAAAATAAAGGTTTGGTAGAGGGATTAATATTTTTCCTAGGTTCATCAGACCCTTTGAGGTATTAGGGTGAGTTAGTGAGGATGCATAACTATTTTCATTTCTAATGTGGTAGGTGTGGACCATGAGGTCTTTCAAATCTACAAGCTTCATTGGAATCTACATGATGTTTCCAACATTATTGATTGCGGATAGATTGATATCGGCGATAACATGACATTCAGAGAGAGACGAGTAGATATCTAGGATCATCTGGAGAAGGTGTCATGTGGATGAACCATTACACTGGTTCATGTGTTGTGGCCTCATGGGGGCTTGGAGGGAGTACATGGGAATGTGAAATGAAATTTGTTTCATAATACCTGATCTTTTATTATCCATGTTTTGAGTTTTTCGTTGCTTTGTTTTCATTTTTAATTTGATTCTAAAATAATTTTCTCTATGAGATATATTGTTTCATTGTTTTTTAGAGCATATGTTGTAATGTGTGATTAAGCACTGACATGTGGAAAGGGTATGGCCTGATTCCTAATTTTTATCCATTAATTAATATGTTATTTATGTTCTGCAGGAATGTTAATTATGCATAGAGTGGATAATATCTTGACATGGATGAAGGAATTTAGTAATACGTGTGTACAAAAAGTGTGGCATCTATTATTTGGTGGTGTGTATTTTGGTCAGTTCGGTTAATAGATATCAGATGAGGTGTTACTAGATGATGAAGTTTCACTCCAACTTTTAAACCACATAGATTCTTTTATCATTGAAATTTAATGTGCTCAACTGGTAGTGGTGTTTCATGTGTATTGGGATCCTTGAGAGGTATTTCAAGGGGTAGATGTTTAGAACCCAATTTTTCTCTTGGGTTATGTTTTGAATTATACATTGATGGTAATAATTTGAGAGGTATCAAATTTATTGTCCTAGACCTCTTTGGTCCATTATATTATCAAAATCCAACATCTTTGGTGTTCTTGGAGGTAATGAGTAATCATTTATGAAGTCTTCCAAATTTCTCAATTCTCCGATGTTGAGTCATTGATGGTAGCTCATATAATGTGAAGTCTTCCATTGGTGATTCACTTCGGTAGCTCACAATGGTGACTCATTGATGATGATTTTATGATGTTGTGTGAATATGTGGAGTCATGATGATTACTCACTGAAATGTTTCTCCCAGAATAGTGACTCACCGAATAGAAGCTCACCAAAAAATGACTCCTCGAAGAGTGAATCACCGAATAGTGACCCTCTTTTGGTAACTTTTCACAAGCATCGTTCACTAATGAATCTTCCAATATTGAGTCCCCCAATGTTCCTCACCCACTTTTGACTCATGATAGTGACTCACCCAATAGTGAGTTGATTCTATCTATTTGTCATACATTCTAGTTTTCAGAATTGTTTCTAGTTTCACCACATTAACATTTCATTGGACATAAATTGAATTTAATACCATAAATAAATGGTTTTGATTCCATTCCAAGGGATATGTATCATATCTACTATGTTTTAATTTTCTTGTTACATCTAAATGGTCGTACCATGTGGTATTGTACAAGACACACCATTAATTGGTTTTGAAAACAACTTCCCCCGTTGATTTTAGATCTATCCATTGTAAATATAAGACCCTTTCTTCATTGTATGGTTCTTTTTTCCCCTTGATACAATGAATCAAAATAATCATTTCTTCTCTAAGTTATCATGCATTGAGTTTTCTCCTTTGGATCTCACTTCCCTATATGTTTGTTTCACTACTTCTTATGCACCACCTATTTTAGCGCAAAGAGAATTTTCTGATCATCTATTCTTCTAGGTAGGGATTTAATCATCTCACATTATTGTGAATCAAGTAGGGTGGGATTACTTGTATCTCTTTATTAATATGGTTTAATCCAAATTTAATGAAGATAATATAACTTGTTAAGAAGTTAATCAGACCAGTTAAGATATAATAAATGATGGGAAGGGAATATTATGATGATGGCCATATTGTTTTATCTGTTATTTTTAATCATGTTGTGAATTTTATGTTCTGTAATACTAATGAAAATCATGGTTGTGGGTGATATTTTTTTTCACACCTATGATGGATTTTAAAAGCTTGTTGGTGGTTCTCTATTGAATGGATATATAAATAACAATCTGATTAAACTCGTATACCTGATTAAATAAATGGATGTCATAATATCAAAATAGTTTTGTGATAACCCTATAATTGTCAAAGTGTTATTAAATATGTTGTTTTTTCTAAATCTAATTATACCATTTTTTGAATGGTTGTGTGCTATGTGTGGTTGTTTTTGTGGACATGTTCCTTGTGAGGGTTGGGTGGTGGTGTGACTAGGGGTGAGACTATGTGTATGGGGTGGTTTGAGGGGTTCAATGTAATCTTATGTCGAGAAAATTATTTCTTGTGGAATGGATGAGTGGATCTATGTAGTGGGACTACAATCAGGTTGTTCTTCATTTGAGTTGATGTGTGTTTTGTGTTTGTACAAAAGGGATACCAATGGTGGAGATGAGAGGTGTTGATGGGTGTGACTATGTGATATTGGTTATTCTATTTTGGAGGATGTATTTGGTGCTATTGAATTTTTTTATTTATTTTGGAAGTGGTCGGAATGGGTAATAATTTGGGAGGATGTGTGGAGTGAGTTTTTTATCATATTTTTCTTCCTTTTTTGGATAATTTGTGTTGCTTGTTGGGCACTATGGTTGATATTCACCCAGGTTGAGATGGAACAAAAACATGAAGTCTTAATAATCCTAAATTTAATCGGTGTTAAGTAAAGATGTTTTGTAAATTAGATTTCTTTTATCAACATCTAATGTGACTGTTATTGGTGTTAGTAGTTTCATTTATTGGTAGCACAAAAGGTGGAACAATGGGATGGTTGATATTTTACAACTCATAGGATGGGTTGAGTATTGGGTACCAATATATATATATATATATTTTCTTTGCGATTTCTATACTCACTCTACCTTAGTTGAACACTATGTCCAAAAATCCCCCATCATCATAGGAATGGGTGTCTTTTCCAACATCTATGTTTAAGTATTGATAGAGGGTTAATTGGCCATCCGTGAAGCCAATTCATAGATTTATAATCTATTGAATATTCAGCCAGGTTGTGGTATGGTTGTTGGGCCCAAGTGTCTATAGGTAAGTTATGATTTTCAAGGTGTCTTCATGATTAGATGTGTTGTTATTTCCCAGGTATCTTTGGGAGAAGGCTGTGGGGGTGAGTCCATGGTGTCTTTGGGTGGGAAGTGATGTTGTTGAGTCATAGGTGTGTGTGATAGGGATGTGTTGATCTTCATTTTTTGGGTTGTGGGATTATCTCTAAGGACCAGGTGTGTGCGGGCTGGTTGTGATGTCAGGCTTTTGGAAGACTGTGGATGAGTCAAGACATTTTGTATTACGATATGAGTACTTAACCTATAAGAAGTGCTGAAGGGTACCGAACACATAGATGTTCATACTATATTACATTACTTTACATGAGTTACTTGCTGAGTGTCCCTTGGTGAGGCAGATTGGACAGTATATCTTGTTAGTTGTTGTTGGTTTCAAATATTTTCCCACAGGGTAAATAGTATGGTTCCTCCAACTGAACATTATATTAGTTGGATTATTCTTTTTAGTATACTTATATAATCACCATATGTATATAAACATGTTCTCATGTTTCCAAGGGGATTACATGGTCCGTTTTAGACTGTACTATCTCAGATGTTGGGATAGTTGTTGAGTCAATGTTTTATCATAACATGTGTATTTACAATGGTGTTTTTATTGTCTTATTTGTAACAATATTATTTTTTATATGAATTTGGGATAAATTTGATTCTATTTTATATATAGTTTTCAGAGTTTTTTGGAATGGAATCTCTTATTTCCCAATTTTGTTTCAAGAAAAAGGGAAATTCCTCCCATTTTGTGATATTTTATACCCTTGTTGCAGGTCTCCCCCATGGGGTCTATTGGAGTCAAGACATGGGGAATAATTATTTCTCCTTATTCATATTGAAGATGGTGGGTCATTAAAACATTCCTCAAACAAAATGATATCATGGGTAAATCCTACTTCATGACTTTCAATTGACTATATTAAAATTGAATATAAATCATCATGAATTTTTGGGCTCTATAAAACTGATCAAACATATCATTGTTATATGGTAATTGATACCTTTTCATTATGGTTATATTCTTTTGTTGTCCATTACCAAATAAATTATAAATTCACTCATCATTCCTTGAAATAAAAAAGAAAATGAGAATTATATGGTTATGAACATGGTGGTATGAATCCCATATCAAGATTATCCTTGAGTTTCTTCAAATATTCCAAAAAATGATCAACAACATTCTAAAAGGGGTATTTAATATTTGTATCGCTACATGTATGAGTTTTATTTAAATTGAATTGTCATAATTTGAGGGATGAATGGGATTGGAATCTTGAAATAGATCATAATAATTCCAAATAAATAATATTGTAAATTTTTAAACACCCAAATACGATTGAATATAATATACCATATTATTGAGCAACGTGAAATACATAGTATAAGTAACTAAAACTATAATTATAAATAAATATTCATACAAAAAAAGATGATGGGGAGGGTTAAAAAAGAAATTGGACAACCCTTCTTTGACAATTATTGTGGGTTCGATGTAAAGATATCCAATCCAGGACCAAAATCACATCAAATTTTTGAAAATTGAGATTCATAATATTTTAAAAAATGATATTCCTGAATATTTATATCATTGTGGATATATCAGTATTGGATGAAATTATCATCACATTAATATTATTTAATACATACTCAACATCTAATTATTTATTAAATAAATGAACATATATAGTGATAATAAATGATAAAATGGAATTAATATGACTAATATAATATATGATTATTCAATATTTTAGAATCCATGTGACCACTTCATCATCATTATATTACCTCCATTCCAATATTAAACAATAACTGGTCAGTGTTTGCCTCAAGAATAATAGTATGAAGTCATGTCATCATTAAAACTATTTATAGGATTTCTATATAATAACACATACATTTAAATATATGAAAAAACATGTTTAATTGAGTTCATTATTTGTTACCATCTGTAATTGTAACACCCCATGCTTTCACAGTATGCTTTCCTTTGATTAATACCGTATTGTGTTTTGTACGCAACTTTGAGTTCTAACACACACCACAACAAATAAAACTAGCCATTATGAATAGTAATACCCAATTTTTTAAATTTTATAAATATTATCTGTAAAAATGGACTTCATTTTTGGATTTTTTATATCAAAATTAGCCTGGGGGGAAATTTTGGTATTTTTTTGAAAACTTGCAATATTTTATGAATAGTGAAAAACACTAAGTTATAGTTTAAAACCATATTTTGATTTAAACAATTATTTATTTTATTTAAATTTAATTAAGGTCAAATTAGATATATAATACCTATAAATTTTCAATGTAATTCATTGTAATTAGTTTATAATAATTTTAGATATATAAAAAATTTATTGAACTTTTCACCGTCTTTTACCCACCTCCTAGGAGAATTTGGAAAATCACATAAAACATAAATTTACCGCTTCTATAAGTGGAATTTTCAAAATTCAAGAGACACGGTTAATATCATGGAGTAAAATATTGTTCAATGAGATGAAAATAATTTTTCTGTGAATAGTAACATTTGACTTTTATTTATCACAGTTAAAAGTAAATAGCGTAATTATGGGTAAAAATGATATTAATATTACCCTAACACATGTACTAATTATATTGAAAATTTATATCACGATAAAAAAACCTTATGAATAAAATATTATCATTTAGGTTCACTTGGATTAGATTAGGACATTTATTATTATTTAAGTCAAAGAAGAGATAAAAGTGTTAAAATCAATGATTATTTACTAAAACGTTTTTAATATAGTTTTACACATATGATAATTTGGATTTGAAATATTCATTAGAAATATGAAACTATTTCCTACATAATGGAATATTTTTTATAATTTTCAGACATTAAATAATTTAATTTTTTTATGACACAATAGTGATACAGTAATTATCTAATAAAAGAAATATTTAAATAATTGATATTATAAATATCAAATTAATGTAATTTGAGACTCTTTATGAATTCCAATAATTTAAAAAGTTAATATGGCATATTATGATTGATTATATAAATTTATTTCGAATTAATAATGATGTTATGAATTTTTCAAAAACAAAATACGCAATAGTGTCAAAATTGACATAAAAGTGTTTTTAAAACAAATATAAAATTATTAATTTATATTAAATTCATAAAAATCTATGGTTCGGTCAAGAGACATATATCATGATAGGTGTATCATTAATGGACCTATTTGGGGTCTCTTGGAGGTATATCAGTAATTTATTAACTATATAATATAAAAATACAAAGTGACATGGAAAGTGTCAAACTAATTAACTAAGAGTTAAAAGAAAAAGATGGGGTTAATATAATTATCCAAACCTATCTAAATTACATTTGTTTAGTGGTTTTAGACACATCCCCACATTAAACGTTAAATAATATACTTCGAAGCCATTAGAAACCGAATATGATTTTATTATAAAATAATATTTCTAGCTTTTCCAATGGTGCCCCTCACCCCTCTTATAAAAAGGAACACACCCTTCTCACTAATTCACACATTAAAAGTCTTTTGGCTCGGCCAACCCCATCCCCATTACTCTCTCAAAGTCCCTCAATTCAACTTAGAGGCCTTATTTTGTTCAGAAAGCCAACCTACAGATCCCTTTTGATCAAATCAAAAGGAACAACCCGAAGAAAAGGTAATGTTTTCACCACCCTCTTTCAAGTTCCATTCTTCTTCAACTTCATCTTCCTTTGTGATTACCATTCTAAAATAATAAAAACCATGTATTATATATAATGGTATGTTATTATAAATTTGGTACAACCATATTCAGTATTCTATCCATCCTTTGAATGACATGTCACCATATGTGCGTACGTACAGCTTACCGTCTCCACGTCGTGGTGTAATTGTTATTCAATAAATTATTATTTGGATGGTTATAATAATGATTTTTAATTCATGTAAATAATAAATATTACATGATAATGACTCTGTATATATGATATACTATCCAATTATATATTATTTTAATATCAAAATAATGATATTGTCGCTCGTACATACGTACGGACTACCGTCTCTATGAACGCGATGATATTCATTATCCATCGTATCCATTCATGTATAATTTTCATTTGATGATTTAAAAATATTGTTTAAGGACATGATATCATTCTATATATTAATAAGATACAAACTATCCATGAAAAAAATGGATTAAGTAACAAAATTTATAAAATAAAATGAGTAATTTAACACCCAAAACAACAATAATACTAAGATATTATTAACAAATCAAGGATAAAATATCATATATGATATCATATTAATGTAAATGATTATTTTATAATTTAATCACAATTATTTCACAATTATACACGAGTTTAACCTATCCTCAACCAAGGAAAACTACAAGGTAAGGGTTTATTTCACAATCTCTTCATTATCCGAGGTTGTTTATATGTGATTATCTACTGGGACATCTTTATCATCCAAATCCATGTTTCTTAAAAATGTATTTAAAATTAATCTTACTATTTTAATGACTATGGGATAAAGTAATTTATACCATTTTTGACTTTTTATAATAATTTCATAATTTAATCTTTCTGTCGTTTTCCAAACAAGGTTCTTTTCTAACCATTTCGACAAAATTAATGTAAGAATGTCTTTTTTAACTAATACAGCAGGTGCAGCTATTTTACGCCATTATAAAATCGTCAAACCTTCCTTTACAAGCTGATAAAAATATTTTCAAATTAAATGTTTTATTTTATAATAATGTGACATTTAAATGATATTATAAAAGGAGATATTTCTCTCAAATAGTTTTGATTTCATCTATGTCAACATCCATTGTTGGATTTTAAGCTTATTTGAGGATTATTTATATTGATACAAAAATTCCATATTGTACTGAAGGTTTTGTGATATGTTTGACTGTGGATGTGTTATTTTTACACCATTCATGGTTTATAGATAAATTATTTACATTTCGTATGATATTTTTAATACGAATGTTTATGTTATGTTTAAACCTATTCATATGAGGAATTCATTGGACATAATAAGTGACGAGTGTAGCCCTCTATAGCTCCTTGATGCATTGGTAGATCTCATTAGACAAACTAGTGTCTTGTCACAAGGCCGTGAAAAAATCTTATTTGTAGTCTTGGCATGGGGCCTTGGCTTTGTGGTTATGATAGTCTGGCATTATTCATTCCATCATTATGAAAGTGGTTATTAATATTCCATGTGATTATTCAACTAGTATAATATCCATGTGAATAAATAACTAGAATTATTTCAATTTATATTTTCCATATTATGCTAATGTTCAAGTTTAAAAGGCTTTTGTTTTAGTTATACATTGCCTTCAATGTTTATGCTTATTTATTAAAAGTTTCCTCTATATTGCTATCCTTACTGAGCATCTGAGATCACCCCCTTCAATGTTTTATTTTTCCCAGGATGTGAAGAAGTAATTTATGAATGAACTGCTGTGACAGTATGATGGGATATGAAAAAAAGCTGTTGTTGTAGTTTTTTTGAGTTTATGATGTAATTTAAAACTTATGAATATATCTAATGTTTCCAAGACTACTAAACTAATCGGTATTTCGAGACTTGATCTTTCTTGTGATCATGCCAATGTTATGTAATAATGCACCGACTCTGGGTAACTGGGGTTGGGGAATTATAGTCGATATCAGAGAAAGTTTAGTACAAACCTTGGAAGCTAGATTTAGATAATCTCTGATTAGAGGACAACGATTTAAGATGGACTATGAGGATTATTATAGAAGAACTTCCTAGAATTTCAGTATTGTAGAGATTTTGTGAGTTTTATGAGAAATACATCCCTGTCTGTATATGAGCAGGTAGAGGTGGCTCTAGCACAGATGTACCTAGGGGTAAAACCTGAAAACACCTTTTTGAGCTAGACTCGAACGAGAACTGGTGCACAACAATGGGCCTTGTTGCACTCTTGGTTACGACACTCTCGGGGGATATGCTTAGGAAAACTGTCATTTTATTTACAAATAATTATGAAGATTTTATAAGTATATACGTTCTCAATGAATTTTTTTATGATTATGGATTATATCCATAAATAGTTCAATTTATGTTAAGTGTTTTATAAGAATGTAATTATGTATATTTATTCATAAACTGATCTCATTTATGCCATTGTTTAGAAATAGTGCCTAGTGGACGAAATGGAAACCGTATAAATGCATGCACTCCATGTAGGGATTTCCCTCCTACTCAAGATAATTATAGTGGAGCTGGTGATGCAATTGGTGCTGATCAGCTAATCACCATACATGGAAAACTCAATCAGGTTATGAATAATAACCTTACCTGTACGGAGCACCCTGATCCACAGTTTAGAGGATCAATATTAGATTGCTTTAGGAGGCAACAACAAATAACATTCAATGGCATTACAAATCCATTAGTATTTGAGAAATGGATAAGATCCCTAGATAAAATATTTCAGACATTGGGGAGTATTGAAAGGGAAAAAGATGTCATTGTAGATTATCGACTCACTGGAATGACGATCAACGGTGGTCATTGATTCAAAACATGAAGGAAGATGATGAAATATCAAATATGGAATGGAGGGAGTTCAAAGATCTGTTTTTAGAAAAATAATTTTCTCGTGACCATTGAGAAGATATGGAAAGGAAATTTATGAATCTGAGACAAAAGGAGGATGAGAATGTCACAAATTATAAGGCTATCTTTATGAGGTTAACAAGTTATGCTGGAGATTATATACGTAACCTAATAAGTGATATTGATCGTTTCTTTGATGTGTTAAAACTATTTATCCGTCGAGCATTAGTCTCACAATCCTTCTTGTCATACGAAGACATTGTCTCATGTGCTATCAATACTAAAAAGGAATTATCTAACTCTTATGACTTTAATAAAAATCAAGAGAAGAAGCGATCTGCTGATCAATCTGGGAATGGAAATAATGGGAAGAAGGGAAATGTTGAATATCCATACTGTAGTAAATGTGGGAAGAAGCACCCTGGTACTTTCTTAAAAGGAATGGAAGTCTGTTACAAGTGTGGTGAAAAAGGCCACCATGTTCGTGATTGCAAGGGGAAGAAGGAAGTGATCTATGTCCAATGCTACAATTTCATGGAGATTGGACAATATGCAAATGAATGTACTAAGAGTCAGGGGAACCTACCTCAGAAAAGGCCAAGGGATCATGACCAGGCTTATGTTATCACTATTGCTGAGGTAGAAGCACCAAAAGACGTGGTGGCAGGTAATTTAATGGTTTCCTCTAGTTTAACAAATGTATTATTTGATTCTAGATCATCGCATTGTTTCATATATTCCTAGTTTTATACGAAAATTGGATATTTATAATTTGATTTAACAAGGGAGTTATCAGTTAAAACTCCTAAGGGAAGTATCATTGCAACAATGTTTTGTGAATCAATCCCCATTAGAGCACATAAATGTTCTTTATCAGCTGATCTCATCATCTTACCTATGATTGAGTTTGACAAAATCCACAGTATTGATTTTCTTTTGGACCATGATGTGAATATTTATTGTAAAAAGAAGGAGGTTATTATTTTTTATGATGATGATAAAGAACACCTTATCTTTAGAGCAGAATCGTCACCACCTAATTCTTATCTAGATCCACCCCCAGTAGCTCAACTAAATTAAATTATTATGGAGGAAGAGAATGAAATGACTGTGGGTAAAGAAATGAATGTTCAAATAGAGGATGTACCTATTGTGAAAGAATATTTAGATGTGTCTTCAGAAGATTTACCTAGACATCCTCCAGAACGAGAAGTTGAGTTTTCCATTTATTTAAATCTGGGATAAAGTCCTATATCGAATACCCCTAATAGAATGTCCACTGTAGGAATTATTTGAACTAAAGAAAAAACTAGAGGAATTGAGTAATCAGGGATTTATTCACCCTAGTGTTTCTCCATGGGGAGCCCCTGTTGGTTTTGTTAAAAGGAATGATTGATCTATGAGGTTATGTATCGACTATAGGGAGATCAATGCTATAACAATAAAGAACAAGTATGCCCTACCTCACATTGATGATTTATTTGACCAACTTCATGGAGCTCAATACTTTTAAAAATTGAGATTCGATATGGATACCATCAGTTATGTGTGAATAAGTATGACATTCTGAAGACAACATTGCGAACAAGGTATGGGTATTAAGAGTTTACGGTAATGCCTTTGGGACTGACTAATGCACCCTCTGTATTCATGGATCTAATAAATATTGTTTTCAAGGAATATATCAATGATTTTGTGGTGGTATTTATTGATGTTATCTTGGTATACTCCAAAATCTATGAAGATTATGAAAATCACTTGTGCATTATCCTGAAGACTCCGAGAAGACATGAATTATATGGGAAGTTTAGCAAGTGTGAATTCTGGCTTCAGGAGATTTCTTTTCTTGGCCATATTGTCCCTAAAGATGGAATCAATGTTGATTATTCTATGACCAAGTCAATCCATGAATGGCCAGAACATATGAGTATAACTGAGGTAAAAATTTTTATTGGTTTAGTAGGTTATTATCAACGTTTTGTCCATAATTTTTCCCGATTGGATAACCCATTAACAAAGCTCACACGTAAGGGTGTTAAATTTGTTTGGACAAAAGAGTATAAAGAATGTTTTGAGGAACTGAAGAGAATATTAGTCAATGCTCCTATATTGATTCTTCCATCAAGGAATGATGGGTTCATTATTTATATTGATGCATCGAAAAAAGGACTTGGTTGTGTCCTTATGCAGAATGATAGGGTTATTGCCTATGCATCATGACAGTTGAAAATTAATTACCAAAATTATCCTACTCATAATCTCGAGTTAGCAGCAGTGATCCATTCTATGAAGATATGTAGGCACTAACTCAATGGTAAAGAATGTGATATTTATACTGATCACAAGAGTTTGAAGTATATTTTCTCACTAAAAGAACTAAACATTAGGCAAATGATATGGCTTGAATTACTCAAGGATTATTATTGTACGATACACTACCACCCGGGGAAGGAAAATAAGTTGGAAGATTCATTGAGAAGAAAAGATTATGGAGTATTGAACACTATGAAAATTGAAAGGGATCCAATTTTCATGGATCTAGTAATGATGGACAAGGGAATAACCATGGAAGGAGAAACATTAGTGCTTTTTCAAAGGGTTTCCAAACCATCCTTACTAGAAAGGATTAAGAGTTCTCAGACCGATGATGAATAATTTGAAAGGATGATTAAAGCTATGAATGATGGGAGATTGAATGACTTTGGGAATGAAGATGGAATTTTGAAATTTGGAAAGAGATTTTGTGTTCCCAATTTACATGATCTAAAAAGGAAATTATTGGATGATGTTCATAGTTCTAATTTCTCTATACACCCTGGGAGCACCAAAATGTATAGAGACTTGAAGGAACATTTTTGGTGGGACAACATTAAGATGGAGATTTCTGATTTTGTATTAAGATGTATGGTTTGTCAACAAGTGAAATCTGGAAGGCAACGGCCTGGAGGAGTCATGCAACCTCTTCCCATACCGGAGTGGAAATGGGACAATATTACGATGGACATTGTCATGGGGCTACCAAAGACCCCAAGAAGGAATGATGAAATATGGGTTTTTGTTGGTCGTCTTACAATGTTAGCACATTTTCTTGCTATAAGATAAGATCTACAACTGTAACGTCTAGCAAGACTATATATTAATGAAGTGGTGAGACATAATGGAGTACCCCAATCGATTGTTTCTGATCGTGATACCCGTTTTACTTCATGATTCAAGAAGTGTATTAAAAATGCCCTGGGTACTGAACTTCGTTTGAGCACTTCCAACCACCTTCAAACAGATGTAAATTTAGAATGGACTATTCAAACCTTAGAAGGCATGTTGAGATCCTGCTCTCTTGACTTTCAGGGTATGTGGGATCAATATTTACCTCTAGTAGAATTTTCCTATAACAATAGCTTCCATTCGAGTATTCAGATGGCACCATATAAATCGTTATACGGAAAGAGATGTCGCACACCAACCTGTTGGGATGATGTTGGTGAAATAAAACTTGTAGGCCAAGAACTAGTGGAGGAAATAATGGAAAAAGTAAAGGTAATCCAAAACCACTTCAAAACAGCTCAATGTAGGTAGAATAGCTATATCGATAACTGATGGATGGATTTGGAATTTCAGGTATGAGATCATGTTTTGTTGAAGGTATCTCCATGGAAGGGAGTTATATGTTTTGGTAAGAATGGTAAATTGAGTCCTAGGTACATCAGACCTTTTGAAATTCTAGAATGAATTGGGGTTGTAGCTTACCATTTGGCAATGCTGCCAAGTCTCTCTAAAGATCAGGATTTGTTCCACATATCACTGTTGAGGAAATACATGCCTAACCCAATGCATGTACTCACCTATAAGGAATTAGAACTGGAACCCGATCTATCTTATTGGGAAAAACCCGTCTAGATTCTTGATACGAGAGAACAAGTACTGAGAAACCGAATGACTCATCTGGTAAAAGTTTTGTGGAGAAACCATAAGATGGAAGAGGCAACATGGGAACCCTAGGAACATATGATGACGAACCACCTGAGTCTTTTCATGCAATAGTATTCTAGAAATTTTGAGGAAAAAAATTATTTGATGGATGGCAAAATGTAACACCCCAAGATTCTATGATACGGTTTCCATTGAATAATACAATAGCATGTTTTGTACGCAACTTTGAGTTCTAACACACACACCCCAACCAATCAAACCAGCCATTATGAATATTAATACCAACTTTTTGAAATATTATAAATTTTATCTTACAAAATTTACTTCATTTTTGGATTCAGAATATCGAAATTATCCTAGGGTGAAATTTTGGTATTTTTTTTAAAACATTCAATTTTTGATGAATAGTGAAGAAAATGAGTTATAGTTTAAAACCAAATTTTTTTCAAATATTTATTTATTATATTTATATTTAATAAAGGTCAAAATAGATACATAATACTTATATATGTTCACTACAATTCATTTGATTTGTTTAGAATAAATTTAGATTTATAAAAAATTTAATGAACTATTCATCGTCGTTTACCCACCTCCTAGGAGAATTTGGAAATTCACATAAAACATAATTTTACCACTTCTGTGAGTGGAATTTCAAAAATAAGAGAGGCATGGAAAATATAAAGGTGTAAAATTTTGTTCAATGAGATGAAAATAATTTTTGGTGAATATTAACTTTTTACATTTATTTACCACGGTTAAAAGTAAATAGGGTAATTAAGGGTAAAAATGATATTAATATTACCCTCAACCATGTATTAATTCTATTGGACAAGTTTATCTCGACCAAAAACAACCTTAGGAATAAAAAATTATCATTTAGGTCCACTTGGATTAGATTAGGATATTTATTATTATTTAATTCAAAGAAGAGTTAAAAGATTTAAAATCAAAGTTTATTTACTAAAACATTTTTAATATAGGGTTATACATAAGATAAATTCAATTGTAAATAATAATTTTTAATATACAAAGATTATCTAGATAATGGTAATTAATTTATAATTTTTAGAAATTATATAATATAAATTATGTATGACACAATGGTGATGTAGTAATTACCTAATTATTGAAATATTAAAATAATTGATATTATAAATATCAAAATAAATGTAATTTGAGACTCTTTATGAATTAACCAAAGGTTGATAATACATAGTAGGATGGATTATATAAATTTTTTTCGAAGAAATAATGCTGTTATAAATTTATCAAAAACAAAATACCCAACAGTTTCAAAATTGACATGAAAGAGTTTTTAAAAAATATATTATATTATTAATTTATATTCTATTCATAAAAATATAAGGTTCGCCCAATAGACTTATATAATTATATTTCTATCATTAATGGACAAATTGGGTGTCTCTTGGAGATATATAGTATGTCTATTTACTATACAATATAAAAATACAAAGTGACATGGTAAGTGTCATTCTAATTAACTAAGAGTTAAAACTAAAATATAAGGTTAATATAATTAAGAAAACCAGTCTAAATTGTATTGGTTGAGTGGTTTTAGACCCATCCCCACCTTAAACTTTAAATAATACACTTTGGAGCCATTAGAAACTGAATATTAATTTATTATAAAACAACATATCTAGTTTTACAAAGGTTCCCCTCACCCCTCTTATAAAAGGGCACTACACCTTCTAACTAATTCACACATTCATAGACTTTTGCCTAAGACAAACCCTGCACAAATACTCTCTAAAATTCCCTCACTTCAACCTAGAGGCATTATTTTGAACTAAAAGCTAACCTATGAATCCCTTTTGATCAAATCAACAGAAAGAACCCGAAAAGAGGTAATGTTTTCACCAACCTCTTTCATGTTCCTTTCTTCTTCAACTTCTTCTTTCATTGTTATTACCACTATAAAATATTAACTCCATTATATTATATATATTGTGATGTTATTATAAATATGGTACAACCATATTCATTATTATATCCATACTTTTAATGACATGTCACCATACGTTCGTACGCACGTCTTACCACATCCACATCGTGGTGTAATTATTATTCAATAAATTAATAATTGTATGGGTATAATAATGATGTGTAATTCATGTAAATATTAAATATAACATGATAATGATTCTGTATATATTATATACCATCAAATTATATATTATTTTAATATCAAATAAATGATATTGTCGCTCGTGCGTACGTACGGACTACCGTCTCCACGAACACGATGAGATTCATTCTCCATCGTATCCATTCAAGTAAAATTATAATTTGATTAATTAAAAATAATGTTTAAGTACTTGATATAATTCTTTATATGAATAATATACAACCTATCCATGACAAACACAGCTTGTGTAACAAAACATATAAAATAAAATGAGTAAGTTAACACCCGAAACAATGATAATACTATGATATTATTAACAAATCAATGTTAGAAGATCATATATGATATCATATTAATGTATATGATTATTTTATAATTTAATAACAATTATTTCACCATTATATAAGAGTATAACCTACCCTCAACCAAGGAAAAGTGCAAGGTAAGGGTTTATTTCACAATCTCTTCATTATCAGAGGTTGTTTATACATGGTTTTCTACTGGGACTTCTTTATCATCCACATCCATGTTTTTTTAAAATGTATTTCAAATTATTCTTACTATTTTAAAGACTATGGGATAATTTAAATTATACCCTTGTTGACTTTTTATTATATGTTTATAAAGGAAAATTTCTATCATTATCCAAACAAGGTCCTTTTTATCCTTTTTGACAGAATTAAGGTGAGAATATCTTTTTTAAATTATACGTCGTGTGAGGCTATTTTCCACCATTATAAAATCGTCAATGCTTCCCTTACAAGCTTAAAAGAATATTTTCAAAGTAAATGTTTTATTTTATAATTATGTGACATTAAAATGATTTCAAAAAAGGAGATATTTCTCTCAAATCGTTTCGATTTCATCTATGTCAACATCCTTTGATGGATTTTAAGCTTATTTGAAGTTTATTTATTATGATACAAAAAATCCATATTTTATTGAAGGTTTTGTGATATGTTTGACTGTGAATGTGTTATTTTTATACCATTCATGGTTTATAGATAATGTATTTACATCTCGTATGCTAGTTTTAATACAAATGTTTATGTTATGTTTAAACCTGTTCATATGAGGAATGCATTGGACTTAATAAGTGACCGATAGAGCCCGCTATAGCACCTCGATGCATCGGTAGGTCTAATGAGACAAACTATTTTCTTGGCACAAGGCCTTGACAAAATCATATTTGTAGTCATGGAATGAGGCTTTGGATATGTGGTTATTATAGTATGGCATTATGCATTCCATCTTTATGAAAATGGTTATTGATATTGCATGTGATTATTTGACTAGTATAATATCCATGTGAATTAGTAAATGGCATTATTTCATTTTATATGTTCTATATTATGCTGATGTTCATGTTCAAAAGGATTTTGTTTTAGTTATACAATGCCTAAAATGTTGATGCTTATTTATGAATGTTTTTGCTATATTATTATCCTTACTGAGCATCCGATCTCACCCCTTTAAATGTTTAATTTTTTCTAGGATGTGGAGAAATAATTTATGAATGACCTACAGGGACAGTATGATGGGATATGGAGAAAAGATGTTTTTGTTGTTTTTTTGAGTTTATGATGTAAAGTGAGACTTATGAATATATCTAGCGCTTCTAAGACTACTAAACTAATCGATCATTCGAGACATGATCTTTCTTGTTGTCATGCCAATGTTATGTAATAATGCACTGACTCTGGGTAACTAGGGTCAGATCATTATAGTCATGATTCTTAAAAATGGTTTACAATTCTATTTATAGTTAACTATGAATATCACCCTAAGAGTTTCGAACTAGGTGCTTAGTATGTGATGAAAACCCATCTACCAAAATGATGGTTGATATTGAATTGAAAAAAAAATTTGTTTAATATGAAAAGTCTCACTAAATCCGAAATTACAGCAACATATATTATTTTGTGATTGTTTTATTTCTAAGAAAATATTACTGACTTCCATCCCAAAAAATTATTATTTAATCATATAACTAAAAATATGGAATTTGTTTTCAAAAATATCATATAATACTAATCTAAAAATATTAACTAAAAACTAATATATTAGTATTTATTGATACCTATAGTTTTCACATATTAAATTTAAATACTATTATATTAATATCAATTATAAAAAATATGATCCATACTAGAACAATAATGGGTTTGTATCATTAGAGACATGATATTTGATCTCAATATTTCATGATTTGTCTTTAATAAATCATAAAAATATCATCTCAAATATAACACTTCTTAAACTTATCATACATAAAAAAATTCCACATAACATGGGGAAAGGATGCGTTAGAAAGACTGAGCATACATGATTTGGATGTATAAACATAAGACATTATAAAAAATGATCATATGTTAGAATAATAAAATATAAAGACTATTAGAACATGAAAATATCATAAAATAATCATTACCGTTTTTTATAATATGATTCATAATAAATCATGACAAAATAAATTGTAAATATAAATTATATAAGACATAAGTAAGTGGAATGATGAATATTCATTCACCGGTTATGAGAAAATATTACAAGTAAAAGGAATATTAGATTAGCATAATCATATGCTCAAAATATAAATTACACAGTAAAGATGAAAACCAAGACAATCAATGTGTATTGGGTTCACTCCCCATTTCATCCTCTTATTATACAGGGTTTTAACCAAAATCTACAATGTTGAACAATGTTCCTTATAGTAGTATGTTCATACACGATTCTAGAACATATTATATCGTGAGAAGTATATCATTAAAAATGGAAATAGATGTATGTATAATTAAATCCCACATGTCCCATATTAAAACCACATAAATTCCCATTACAAGATCATGAATCATTGATCAATTCTATATATCATATCCCATGGAATGGAAGTAGGTTTCATAATCACATAATTATTTCATCATTGACTATCCCATGGAAAATTTTATTTTTGTAAACATACCATTAATATAATGTTAAACAGTCCATTTAATTATTAGATATTTTATCATTGGTTTATTTCCCTAGTAAAACTATTTTACATAGTATACTGTTATCATAAAAGAAAATTTTATGTAAAATATCTTGTTATTATTTCATGGGGAACATATATAATTTATTTTTAGATTATGTATTTAAAACCAATATACATACATAATTTTGGAGAGATTTTTTCTTGTAAATTATATAGGTGGAATATAATGTAATATTAATATCATTTGGCTGTCATGATGGTGGACATGTCACTTTTTTGACAATGTAAGAAGAAATATTATTAGACCTGTTCAAATCAGTAACTCTAACATTGTTTAAAATTCTAAATTCTTGATTGAGGATGTATTAATGTATAATATTATTAGAATATCATAGTTATTATATAATTCATTTCATGTTCTCTTTTAATATAATCCCTAATGTTTTTAATCTAAAAATTATTTATTTTTTACTTCATTGGGAAATTATAATGTATATTAAGTTAATTTGGAATCACTATTTTCTAATGTCATTTAATGTCTAAGTTACTTTTATAAAGAATTTTGGAGTCAGCATAAGATAAAAATGAATTTTAATATTCCATCACATAGTAATATACCTTTAAAGGGTTAGTTTTCAAACTACATAAACTAGAATTCATAAATGATAAATATTTTAACCCATTTATAGCGGAAAACAACATAGAATACAATTAACAAATTGATATATGAACTTATAAACCGCTATATTTTGTTTTCATTTATTTTTTTGGATGTATTATAGTTTCTGGTATAAATGGGAGCACATTGTTTGTGAATCAAAAGATGACATTTATAGATATACATGGTTTTTATTTTTATCTCACTAATTTGATGATTATTCTTTTTTATCCTGTATGATTAATCTATAGAAAATTTTAGTTGAAATAAAAAAACATTTGAGGTGATCTTAGATGTGAATTTTAATGTAAATACATTAATCCATTTTTAAATACCCAGATTTTCTGCATATTTTTTTAATTATATGGAATTATTAAAAGTCTATTAAAATTTACGGTGCATGATTATGAGGCCCAGTGATCCAAGAAAAAAATTGTGAATTTTTTTAAGTACATTCGGTAAATGTGTTGGAGGTATGTTTTAGAATTTGAAGCAGTGATCAGATTAAAAATCAGAGGGCACAGTTAAATCTGTAGTGATGAGATTATCTTAAGGGAGACTAAACTTTGACCGCATCTAATTTGGAAAAAAAATTATATTTTGGACTTCTAAAAAGAATTATAAAATATCTTTATTATTTTAGTTCTTTCTTTCTTTTCCATCAACAAACAAGTGGTTGAGTGGGACCAACGACATGTCAAGACATTAAATGGATTGACCCTTTAAATCATATGTAATAGTGTAGTTTGAATTTAGAAATGTTCCTATTAAATGAAACCTCATAAATTCTATGAGCATTTTTCATCCTCCCCCTCCCCAATTTATATAGAGTTTGGGTGCAGGTAAGGGAATAGATTGACCAAGAAGTGAAGTGCTGATAAAGTGTCACAATGCCAACCAAGGAGGATGAAGCCGGTTCAGCAGGTGGTGATGGGTGACGCCGAATCCCGAACCGAAGGATGGCATTTTATCGACAATGTTGGAGAATTAATTTGCAGGCAACGAATGCTTACACTTACTCAAACGTGGGAGTTCTACGTCATTCTTGAGGTTGGGACTTGATTTTTATCAATTTCGAAGTGATTATAGAATCCTTTTATCCACCTCATGATTTCATGATAATTCGGAGGGCACATGCCTATGTAACTTGTCATAGACCCTTCGCTACATTTTTACACGTTCATCACCCTAGAAGATCACCGGTGTGGTGGCACTGATTGACCATGATGGTGGCGGCGCACTGTCGTGCACCGCATGAGGAGGTCATGACACTACGTTGGGGTGGTTGGCGGAGCGGCTTCCACCAGCCAGCCATGGAGGTGGTGTAGATCATCGTCGCGCTCTGTCGGTGGGCATGTGGGTGCATCTAAAGCCACGACATGTGAAGGTGTTTTCTGGAACGAGCTGGTAGCGGAAGGTGGAGATAGGGTGGTGCATCATCGCGCAATACTAGAGGATGATGTTGCTGGTGGAGAGTGGCATGGCCCTCACGCCATGAGTGGCTGGCAGACAATTATTTGGAAAAATTGGTCGACTGTTTCATAGTAGGGCAGCACCCCACCGGCTGGCCGAAATGGACTTGGACCCATGGGGATAGCTGGGAAAATCGGTTTGACTTATGATGGACTAGGTTGGGCCACGTGATCCAAGCAGGATATAGCGCACGAGATTAGCAAGATGTGGTGCGTGAGCCCTACAGGACAGTCCCTTATTGGATGGGGCACCCATACGGGGGTGGGCGAGACTGAGACCTTGTGGGTCCCACCGTCAATGGCCCATCCTAGCTGGGGTGGACCCGTATCGATTCGAGTCAACCCAAACTGATACGGGTCTATCCGAACGAGTCGAACCGGAACCATACCCCACCAAGATCAATTCTTCTTAAAGGGCCATAACATGAAATTCGAGCATCTTTTTGATAAACCAACTATAGAGCAAGGGTCCTTGGAGAGAGAATTCCCTTTTGGTATACTACACATTTGTTTTGTAGAATGTTGTTGTATGACGAGGATTGATCGAACTGGAATCCTACTAGACCCTAGTAACTAAAACACCAATAAGTCTCAAACCGGCTGTTCAATTGATGAAACCTCTATCTCATTTGAACCTTTACGACATGTCACTCCTTTGGGGTACTCATTTGTGGATCATAGTGGTGGTCGAGGTATGACTGATATCTCGAGGGGAAAATTCTACAGAGCTCGAGCACACCGAGTGAACAAAATCCTGTGCCTGGCTATAACATGAAGAAAGATCATCAATCCAATGTTGGTCAACATCTATCAATAATTTGTGGGTCCACACCTATGAGATCATGTGTGGTTTAGTGCTATGTGATCATATATGGGTCATCTATTAGCGATCTTGTGTTTCAGATCTTGTGTGGGTCAGCGAGAGTTTTTACCTATCGATCCTATGTCTGTCATAAGTAGATCCTCATTATAGAATAAGATAATATAGCTTACGTCTAATCCCCAGTAATTTTGTAATTAAGTTATACCTAGTGTGATCTGAGTCATTTACCATTGTGGTGTAATCTTCATAGTGTTACATGTGTGGTACTTCTACCCTCATGTGGTAGTCTTCATGGTGATACATGTGTGGTGTTACAATATTCATGGTGTTACCTATGTGGTACTTATACCTTTGTGGGGATGTCTTCATGGTGACACCTATGAGGTACTTCTATCTTCATGGTGTTACCTTTGTTGTACTTCTTCCTTTGTGGTTTTGTCTTCATGGTGTTTCTTGTGTGGTACTTCAATATCTGTGGTGTTACCTTTGTGGTACTTCTACCTTCATTGTATTACCATTGGGGTATACTACCCTCTTGTATGATATGATTATATGTTGATATCTTAGGTATATGTATGGGAATATAACTAAGTATATATATTGTCTATCACTTTATTCTTTGAGATGGAGGTCTTGCTTCGTGGTGTTTCCTTTGTGGAACTCAAGGAGAATTATGGGGGTCTCAGGGTACCTACTGAGTATCGTTATACTCACCCATCCATAGGTTATTCCAACACCTTGTTTTGTTTTGTGCATATGACGAACAAAATTGATCGTGGCTGAGGGAGCTATGACTGGAATGTTCTCGGATATGGACCATTTGGGGTGACATGATGTCGAGACCACTGATTATGAGTTGTACATACCGTTCGGGTATGTTCCTCTATGGATGATACATGAATTTTTTTCACTTTTCAGTTGTATTTTAACATTTCAGTTATACTTGTACTTTTCAGTTGGTCTTATATTCCGACCCCTTTACATTCAACACAATTTTACTATAGCATTTTACATAGTGGTTTCCTCTTCATGTGTTCTTGGACTGTGTGTCTATACCAGTTAAAAGGAAATAACTTCCCATTTTCGGGATATTCCATTCTGGTGCTAGTTGCCTTCCCTTGGCCTATGGATGTCAGGCTTGGGGTAGTCATGGCTTGGGCACTGAAGGACGGGTCTCGACAAAGTGGTATCATAGGATTCACTTCTACCAAAAAACTCTGACTATGATCTTTTCTATGTGGAAATTGTGTTTACTATTATGAGTGTGGGTTTCTGTCTTTGGAATATAGTGTTTCTGTAGTGGATGACCTATCCATACACCAGGACCCTGAATTCTAATATCTGTATTTGTGCAGAGAAACAAGGATTTTGTGTGTTTTTGAAAAGTTTTTTTTAAGATCCCTTTGAGTTAGCATACCAAGTATAACATATTGATTGTGGTGCACCTGTTTTCTCTCACGATTCCACCACATAGACAATCATCTAGGATTCCCAAGGGATCACACGAGGACAGACCACTAAGTGATGAGGCCTCAGTGTTGGGCTCTGTTATGGTGTTATCACCATCGGGTGGTATACCAGCAGCACCACTGCCCGTTCGGAGGCCATTTCCACCAGCCCCAGTAGCAGACGATGCACGTTGACTGGGCAAGGTGCATGAGTTTCAATGGAAGAAAGCTCTGAGGATCCATGGGGATATGGATCCATTGGCGGCTGAGGACTGGAAAGGTGATGTGGCAATAATTATTTTCTTATGTGGGACACCAACTATTTTGATGGTGACTCTTACTATCATTCTTCTCCAGGTTGCAGCTAGGGGTTGGTGGAGTCTCCCACATTAGATACATGATGAGGTGACCATTATCTAGGCGTACATTGAGGGCCTCTTCAGAGTAGATTTTTTCCTAGAGACACTACACTCAGGGTTTATACTGGAGTTGCTTCCCTTATAGAAAACCATCATTATTGTGGCACAGAACTCGACGAGGTTCCCTGATCTCTCCGACTACTCCACCGACATGCTATGATACCCTTTAATTCGGGCTAGAACCTTTGAGTCGGGTCATCTCTGGGAGATCAGAGAATCAATGATAAATCTTATCATACCGATGCAGACTGCGGTACTAGAGAGGGCACTTTTCGTGGAGAGCTTCCTAGCTGAGAAGGCACCGACATCGGGAGCCACCATCGGATGTCACGTAGCAGAGACATGTATAGAAGGTAGTAGTCATATGACACAGGGGCCCAAGTGGTCCATACCTTCTGGTGGATAACCACTAGATACACGGGTAGTGGTGCGGGATCATGAGATGATGAATGGAATATTATGATCAAGTCGTGCTCCTCATCTGGAGGGAAGGGTCACATGGCACGTGACTCCCTGACCTGCCATACAAACAACCTGCAAACATTTGAGGGACCGTTGAGGAAGAGGAAATGAATTGATCAGGGAGGTCTACAGGTAGTAGGTGGATGTGGTAGAGGATATGTCCACGCAACAACTGGTGGGTGGCAATTCATGGTTCTACCAACACCACCTCTAGGCGGTCCACGCCCACCATAGAGAGTAGGTGGACAGGGACGAGCTCAGCTTCAGACAGCTGAGACCTACGACCATGACACTACGTAAATTATTAGAGGTAATATATATGTCTACTCCACCTTAGTTGGGTTATTTGTAGACACATGTGCCAGTCACTCTTTTAATTCCACTACCATCGTTAGAATCTCAGGGACTTTGGAGCAGTCTCTGTGTCGATCCTTGCGGCTAAATACTTCTACAAGAGGAGATTCAATGATTATAAACTAGTGTCGTTAGTGTGATATTAATCTATGTGGTGAGTTCTTTGGCTATGATATTCTAGTAGTGGCTTCGAGGTATTACAACATTATCATGGGTGCTGACCAGTAATCCATATCCAATGGTTATATTGATTGTATTATGCGCTAATTGTGGTGTGTCCGGGAGGATGGGACAAGGTTTTCCTTCACTGGAGAGAAGGGAAACATTGAAGTACATGATGGACTTACCCTAATGAAGGTGCAACTGATCACAGAATAGTTGGTAGCCTTACCCTCGGGCAGGTGATGTTGAGATTTCAAGATATCCTATACAGGTGGACCAGTAGGTTGATGTCTTTCATGATGATTTTCTCAGACAATCTCCTAATAGAGAGGAAGACTTTTACAATGTCTATTACTCTAGGAAAGAACTAATATCTAAACCAGAATATTGGATGGCTCCTACGGAGTATCGTGAGTTACGGGTTTAGTTGGAGGACTTGTAGAGGAATGGGTTCATAAGGCCCATTTTTTCTCCATGGGAAACCCCGATTTAGTTCTCCATGAAGTTAGAAAAAAGTTTAAGACTCTTTGAGGACTAATGGAACAAGAACCCGGTGACTATGAATAACAAGTATCCAATTATAAGGATTTTTTTATCTTTTCGATTAGCTAATGGGGGCTTGATGGTTTTCAAAGATAGACCCTAGATCAGGTTATCGCCAGCTTAGAGTATGAGATGAGGATGTGAAGCAGATAGACTTAATATTTCTGTATGGCTACTATGAGTTCTTGGTTAAGCCATTCGGCATGACCAATTCCCTAGCAGTGTTCAGGAGGCACGTGAACAGGTTCGTCCAGCCACACCTTGGTCACATTGTCGTGGTCATCATTTACAACATCTTCATATACTCATCATTATAGGAGGAGAATGCATATCATCTATATATTGTTCTGGATAGACTTAGAGAGAACCATATTTATGGAATGATCTTGAAGTGCCAGTACGGAAAAAGAGAGGTCTACTTTCCACGAAACCTTATCTTGGAGGCTTGAGTTGGAATGCATCCTGCGAAGATAGAGGTTGTGCATGCTTGGGAGAAACCATGAAGAGTGAATGAGGTGAGATGTTTCTTAGGGATGGTTGGATACTACCAGATATTCATGCCTGGAATTTCATGAGTTTTCACAACCATGTCATCATTTACCAAGAAGGGATAGAACTTTATATGGATGGTGAGATACTCGTAGTGTTTTTAGGAGCTGAGGAATAGACTAGTGAGTACCCCCATCTTGAGGCTACTGGAATAGGGCATTGGGTATGTAGTATACTTCAACACATACGAGACTAAAAATGGATATGTTCTGATGTAGTAGTAAGCAGTGGTTACGTATGGTTCCCAATTACAGATATAGCATGTGCTAAACTATGCTACCCATGACCCGGAGTATGTAGTAGTGGTCATTTCCTTGAAGATGTGGTGACATTACATTATGGGCGAACATTTTACTGTCTAACATGATCATAAGATTATCAGGTGTATATTCTCAAATAAGGTCTACAACCAGAGACATGGGTGATGTCTAGAGTTCTTCTATGACTATGACATTGAAATTGTCTAAACTCTTGGGAAGGGGAACATGGTTGTAGGAGGTCTGGTTTGTAGTTTCTTACTGAGGTGACATAGCAGCTAGCCACGTTGTAGATATTATTTAGGGATAAAGATGGAGTATCTTACATACAGTCTATGATAGTCACTCCTCCACTCCATTAGTGAGTCATGGAGGCATAGGTTGGGCACATTGACTATGAGGCTCGACATGCTCAGATATCATCAGGACAATCACCTGGTGTATTTTCAATAGTTGGGGAGTATGTCATCCTCTTCATTGTACATACTATGGTTCCTTTGGTCTTATGGGAGGATGTCTTGAGTGATTTCCATACACCCCTTCTAGAAGTATATCCGGGTGTGGTGAAGTTATACCAGGACCTCTTATGTCAGTACGAAAGGCTAGGGATGAAGATTGTTGGGGAATATTTTGTTTCATGACGCCTCAATTTCCAGCAATTGAAAGCTGAACAACATGTTCTAGCAGGCTTAGAGAAGCCACAAATGTGCCAGACTGGAAGTGGGATGGTATCTCCATGGACTTGTAGACATGGATTCCACATATGTCTTGGGGACATGATTCCATATGGGTGATCATTGAGCAGCTCACCATGTTGGCCCACTTCCTAAAAATCTGAGAGAAGGGATCAATAGAGGGATTGGGATGCCTCTATGCATAAGAAATTTTGTGACTTCATGGAGTGACATCATTGAATGTCTCTGAGCATGATTCATGGTTTACTTACCAGTTGTTGATGAAATTTTACGAGGTGTTATGAACTCATCTACGTCTGAGCACCTCCATTAATCCGTAGACAGATGGTCAGACGGAGAAGACCAATCAGACGATGGAGGAAATTCTTTGTGTATGCATCCTATATTTTGGCCATAGTTGGGAGGATGACATTCCATTGGTGGAGTTATCATACAGTAACATTTATCACTCCACCATCGGTATGGCACCATTTGAGGCCTTCAAAGTTCGACCATGCAGATCACCTCTAACTGGATAGACCCAAGGGAGTCAGCACTTATGGGCCCATAGTTGGTATGGGCTACCACATATAAGGTGAAGATCATCCAAGAGAGGATGAAGAATACACAGAGTATATAGAAGTCTTATGTTCACAGGAGGTGGACACCTTTGGAGATCAAGTAGGGGGGCTATATCTTTTTTTTGAGTCTCACCATGAAGATATTTATGTTGATTTGGCAGAGGCGAAAAAACTCTCACTGAGTTTTATTCGACCATTTCTTATACAATATTGGACTGGAGGGGTGGAATACTGCTGGAACTACCACCGCAGTTGGAGAGGGTGCCCCGCATCATCCAAATTTCCCAGATGAGGAGATATGTGCATGAAACATCTCACTTCATCAAAAATGGAGATCTGGACTTTGATGATGAGGTGACATTTACAAAGGATCCATTAGAGTTTGTGGATCGCCATGAGCAGGTCCTTCGTGAACAATTGATACCTTGGGTGTGCATTCGCTGGCAGTGTGGGAATCCCTAGCAGAGAACTTGGGATAAAGGGGCCTATATTTATGCTATGTACCCCGTTTTTTCTTAGTCAATATTTCATATTTCGATGAGAAAACACCAAAGGTGGGGGAATGTCAATACCTGGATTTTTGATGTATTTTTTTTTAAATTTTGTGGAATTATTAAAAGTCTATGAGAATTTAGGGTGTGTGATTCTAAGGCCTAGTGTTCCCAAAATGATATTCTGAAAATGTTTTAATTTAAATTCAGTAAACGCATAGTGGTGTGTTTTTCTTTTGAACATGGACTTGGATTAAAAATCTAAGGTTACTATTGAATCCACTACACCAGGAATCGCATAAGGGAATGTTTACATTGACCGTAGTAGGTCCAAAAAAAAGGTATATTTTGGAATTTCTAAATGAATAATAAAATTGCATTGTTATTTTATTTCTTTCATTATTTTCCTCCAACGGACTAGCGGCAATGTGCGACCAACGGCGTGTCAAGCCTTTAAATGGCTTGACCATTAAAATCCTATTTATAGTTTCATTAGAATTTTAGAAGGATCATATTTAATGAACCCTCAAAAATTATATGATCATTGCTCACCCTACCCTTATATTATTTATATGGAGATTGAGGAGAGGTAATGGAATGACTTTAATGAGTAACATAGTGCAGATAAAGTGTTGTGATGCCATCCTTGGAGGACAGAGCTGGTTCTAGCTGTCGGTGACATGTGATGCCAAATCAAAAACCGAACGATGACGTTTGAGAGGTTACATTGGCAACATGTGTCATGGACGAAAAACACTGAAACTTCCTCAATCACAGGAATTCTCTATTGTTCTTGAAATATATATTTTATTTTTGACCAATTTTTATGTGATTACTTAATCCTTTAATCTTCCCTCACATTTTCAAGATAATTCAGATTGTGTGGGCCTAAGGAACATGAACCTAACCCTCTATTACCGTGTTTACCATTTTGTTCTTCATGGATCACTACTGGCATGGAGGCACTGACTAGCCATGATGGAGGCGGTGTGCCATCAAACGCCACAAGAAGATGTCGTGGCACTAGACAATAGATGTTTGGGGACCAGCTGCCACCAGACGGCCACAAAAGTTGTGTGGTGCACTATCCTGTGTTGTTGGTGGACATGGGGCTACGGTCGAAGCTATGGAGGGTGAAGGAGGTGGCCAACACGAACTGACCATGGAATAAAGAGGAGGTGCGGCGCACAGTCTCGCGCCGCGAGATGAGGCCGCAGCTCAAATCTGTGGAAAGTGGAGAGAGGCACGGACCTCACGTTGCACCGGATGTCAGACCAATGGTCAGAAAAAACGGATGATAGTTGTACAGTGGGGTTGCACCCCACTATCTGGCCCAAATGGCCACGCACCTATAGGGCCAGTAGTGAAGATTAGTCCATCTTCTGGAAGAATGGGCTAACTTTGGGCCATGCCACGCACTTTCGGGTCGGTCCACACAAGCCTAGTGGGATTCCCCATCGTGGGTCGGGCTGGCCATGACCCATCCCCTCCATATGATGGGAACTGAGTCATTTTGTCCTAAACTGGGGAGGGTCGGCTTTGACCTGGTCGGCCAAACCTGGTCTGACTGGATCGGCCGGTGATGGGATACATGGATGGATATGGTCCTTTTAGGATGCACCACTTAGGTTTTCTAGAATTTTTTAGTGGGCTGGGTTATATCAATCTCAAATCCAATTAGATCCTCAAAACTAAAATGCTTATAAGTCACAGACTGAGAATCTTATTGACTCATCATCTATCACATAGAACCCTTATGACATGGTTGTCCTTTGGGTTAAAGCTTTGTGGACGTTAGTGGTTGTTGAGGTACGACCAATATCTATAGGGGTAGATTCTATAGAGTTTGAGCACACCGTGTGTTAGGAATGCTATGGCTGGATATAATGTGAATAGAAAACAATGATCTTATGTGTTTCAACATCTATTAATCTAGTGTGGGTCAGCACCTATCTGATCCTTTGTGGGTCAGCATTCAGTGATTGTGTATGCGCGTACTGATACTGTGTGGGTCAGCAGGGGTTGTTACCTATCAATCATGTGTGTGTCAGAAGTAGTACCTCTTTATAGAATAATATAATATAATTTAAGACCAATATTCTATACTTTTGTACTTATGTTATACCTAGTGTGATTTGATTAATTTACCTTCATGGTGTTATCTTCATAGTTTTACCTGTGTGCTACTTCTACCATAGTGTCGTTGACTTCTTGGGGATACACGTGTCGTACTTCTATATTAGTGGTGTTCACTATGTGGTACTTCTACCTTCTTGGTTTTGTCTTTGTTGTGTTACCTGTGTGGTACTTCTATCTTTGTGGTGTTACCTATGTTGTATTTCTACATTCATGGTGTTGTCTTCATGCTGTTATTTGTGTGGTACTTCTATCTTTATGGTGTTACCTTTGTGGTACTTCTACCGGCATGGTATTACCATTGTGGTATTATTCCCTCATGTATGAGAAGAGTATTTATTGAAAACATTGGTATTTGTATGGGTATATACCTAATTAGAGATGATGTGTATCACTTTGTGCATTGGGAAGGCGGTCTTGAATTGTGGTTTTTTCTTCACGGAACTCTAGGAGACCAACAGGGGTCTCAGGGTCCCTAGTGAGTATTGTTATACTGACCCATGAATGGGAATCTCCATCCCCTTGTTGTGTCCTTGGAAATGATGTATAATGTTGATCGAGGCTGAGGGAGTCTTGACTCGACGATGCTCAGAGGTGAAAAATTTGGCGTGAAATGATAGAGGGACAAGTTATCATTAGTTGAACATACCCTTCAAGTATGATCCTTAGTGGATGATCGAGGAGCAGTTTTTCACTCTTCAGTTGCATATTTTCTTTTTAGTTGTACATGTATTTTTCAGTTGGGATAGTATTTTTCCCCCTTTACTTTCAACAAATTTTTATTACAATAGTTTACTTCATGGTTACTTCTTATTTTCTTCATGGACTATTTGTCTATATAGGTTAAAAGGCAATGGATTCTCATTTTATGGATACACCTTTCCGATGCTAGTCCCTAACCCCTAGCATAAGGATGTTGGGCTTGGGGTAGTCACAGAAGGGGCCCCGAGGGACGATTCGTGACACAATTTTATCAATAAGTTGTTATAATCATAAATTGCTTTCTCTAATGACCCCAAAACTGAATAGTTTAGTATATCAATAAAATATAACCCTATAACATATCACATAGACAATTCTCTATAAGTATCACTTCCCTATTTATGTTTTTGAAATATCTATTAATAAAACCTTTTAAACCATAAAAAAATATTTATGAAGAACTATATTAATGAAAATCACTTAAGAGTTATTTAATGGAATAAATACAATTTTTATATACATTAGAGATATTTATTGAAAATACATTATTATTAATACTGAGGAATATCGTAGTAAAGTTTTTATGAAAGAATAATTAAGGAATTATACCTATATTTTCAAATTATATTCAATACTATATAGTGTTTAATAAAAGAACAACTATGATTGAAGAATATGATCATACCAAATTTTATGAAATATATCGTAATGATCCTAAGACCCTTTTAAATATACATGAATTTGATATATCACATTGAAGTATAAATTTCAATCATTGTGACTGTTCTATTGAAAAAAGAAAAAATATAATATTTTATAATTAAAAACATAAATATGAACAATAAGATTTAGAATTAAATGAATTATCTAGACCAAAAGTTCATTGATATGTTAGAAATTGTAGATACCATCATCTATATGTTATAGTTGGAGACCTAAATAGAGGTACTGAAACTATATTATATCATAGAAATCAGGTTGAACATCATGTATTAATGATATAGCTTTAACCCAAATACATAAATGATGCAATGAACGATGATATTTTTCTAATTTAAAAATAAGAAGAACGAAATTAATTTTTATGATTTTTTTAATAAATAGTAATTAGACCTAATGATATTATAATAATTTGTATGAATTGAGTGATTAAAAACAATGTTGACGAGTCCTTCATATTAGTCAAAAATAATGCTTGATTGGTTACATAAGGAGTTAGTTACGATGATGAAATATGTTATGGGTAATATTTTTCACTTGTGTTTTGATATGAAACCATTAAAAAAATGGATTCTTATATAACTCATTTCATTTTTAACCAACATTAACTGGACATCGATAGTGAATTCAAAAATGGTTATATATTTATAGTTATTTTTTTGAACAACAATCTAAATTTAAAAATCTAACTTTAAGAAGAATTCTGATTGACTAATGTGCAATATGATTTATAACAATCCCATTGAGAATTTAATTATATTCACATCCCTTTTCTAATTTCTATAGGTTTTTCAAAAAGCATTTGTAATTCTATATTTTAAATAAAAATATTTTCAATTTTTTAATAGTTCAAATTTATTATGATGATATTAGCATTGGATATTCATAAAATTAATAGTCTAATGAATTTAAAAATTGTAACAATGATAATATGAAATGAATTTTTTGGGAAAACCAAATTTTATTTATTGAAATAAAATTTTACAATATTAAGATATAATTTTAAAAAATCAATGTATTTATATAAAGATCATATATATAATTTTTTTATGGATATATGTAACTGTAATTATAAAATCATGAGTACAAAATGCATGTTCTATCATAATGAAACAAGAAATTCCTAATATAAAACTAATTATAGAGCTATGATTATGTCTTCTAAACCTAACTACTA
Source organism: Viscum album (assembly GCA_963277665.1). NCBI lineage: Eukaryota > Viridiplantae > Streptophyta > Magnoliopsida > Santalales > Viscaceae > Viscum > Viscum album. Next base: position 1,601,879,457 of record OY728136.1, read on the forward strand.
TCCAAAATATATTTTATTTTTATTGTGTGATTGCGTTAACATTAAAAATAAATTCATAAATATACTTAATTTCATTATATTAAAATAAAATTAAAATATCTCAATATAAACTGTTTTATGAAAATTTTAACCTAGAAGAAATGAAATTTAAATAGTGAGATATTTATATATAGGATTTTGTGGTTTCACATTGGAAATAAAATAATCCTCTATAACATACCAAATTATGGGAATGTCACTATCATATTGGGTTGGTAATAGGAAATTGTATTTCACTATCCAAAGATAAATCTAAAAACATTTATCATGATAGTTGTTGTGCATGGATTTTGAAGATGAAAAAAAAATTCAAGATTATTGGAATAAAATTAACCAAATATACGTAACTTTTGAGATCAAAAGTTTGCTAAATAATTCTGAGAATTTTTTATCTCATTCTGTAGAAAAACATATTCCTATAACACATCACTTTCTGATCAATTATTTGCAAAAAATGTGGTAAAACTATTCAATTCCTAGTAACTGAATGTTAACATTAAATTATATTTATAAATCCTATTTTTTTGAGAGGTTAAGATATATTATTCATGAACTACATTTGATAATTATCATTTAATCGTTTATCATCAAATATCCAAAAATGGAAGTACCTATATTTGGTATTCCACTATTTGGGGATCCACAATTGGATGAACCATAATTGAGTGTTACACCATTAGGTTATCAAGTATATGTAGATATATTATTGGTAATCTAATAGTTGTGAATCTATTCTATTTTATACGTGTTCTGTGTTTAGTTCTAATTTTTTTATTCACTTAATTAATTTTAATTCTGTTATTAAATATGAAATAACTAAATTATAATATCAAATATTATTCAAATTTTGGAATATTCAGCTTAATTCAATGAATTAATCCTTTTATACATCCCTTATATGTATACATACATCCATATACATGCTCTTCATTATATTCTTGATTTAGTATAACGGTTATTGTAATGTTCCCCTCGGTTTCATCTCTATACGGATTTCATCATTAAACTCTTTCCTATGATGAATTGATATGTGATTTAATAAAATAGTAAAACACCAATTTTTATACTCATGTAGATGATACAGATAACTAGATAGATTTGTATTGTATAATTTTGAGTAAGACATAGGTGCTGATGGTGATTTCGAACCCGAGATAAAAAAGATGGTTTTGTAAAGTGATAGATTTCTCATTCCAATGATTGTTCAAGTGTTTTACCTATTTGAATAGTATAAATTTGGGGACAAAAAATATGTTATTTAAAGAATGATCTATGGAAAAATGTTATATTTATAGTAAATAATTCGTAAAAATTCTTAAATATACCTCACTGATGTATTTTTGATAACTATCATGTGTATAATCTATGAGATAGTGAGATTATTATTTTTGATAATTTTATTTTTGAGTTAGTAGGAAATTGTATATAGTGAAGACCAAATGCTACAATATTTTATATTGAGTGTATTCTCATGTTAAAATTTTTCATCACATTTTACATTCCATGACGGTGGAAATTATCCCAATGATACACCAGAGCATTTAGGTTTTATACCATATGAAAATAAGGGAAAAATAAATATCTATATATATCTATAAGTACATATAGTGATGAATAGAAAGTCCTCATCTAGATAAAAATGAGTGATCTATCTTAATATGATCTCAATAATGATCGGATCCATGGTAATTTTAGTTTTCTTCGATGTGAAATGTTAAATTGTGGTGGTTTTGTTTGAGACTATTTACCAATAAAGAAAAATGTTTTACTAGAATCTGTGAATATATAAATGGGTAGAGGATAATTACTGTTTTATAGGGATTTTAATCCTATGGAACAAAATAAAATAAAAATATATACTTAACCTATAACTATTATTAGATAATTTTACATTTTATTTTGATAATGATGTTGAATAATACGTCACTGAGGATGGAGAAGATGTATTTATATCAATTGATGATTGGAGTGGAAAATGTTTGGTCAAGTCTACATATGTTTTCAATGGATATGGAGGCCCTTATATTTCACTCTCATCATGATATAGAATTTTATGTTGGGTAGAATATGTTACTGATCTCTGAAGAGAAGAAAAATTTTATTGTTCTTCTAAGAAAAAAAATCATTTGTTTATGATTGATATGTTTAATAAGGATCTGAATATGGGATTTCTAATAGACAATAGACCATATAAGGCTATGATGATGGATATGTTGTTGTAAGGGAATCGTAATATCTTTCTCTTGTTGATTCATTTTCATTTAGGTATATAAATTTAGAGAGAGCAATTTATATTCAGCATGCAAATGATGTTGTCTACCTCATATATGAGCCCAGAGAATGTGTTTTGGGTGAGTAATTCCTATGTTATTTTTATGAAAAGTTTAATAACACTGAAAAATTAGTTGACTCGTGTGCTCAGATGATGACTATGAACCTAGAAAAGTAGAATACACTAAACCTTATAAGGGAGAGAAGGCCCCATGTTGCATATTCCATTAACATGAATACTCGAATTTAGATGAATATTTGAGAACTTGATAATGATCACAACCTTCCTACAAAGCATGGTGTACCTTCTGCATCAATTATTTTGACATATACAAAGGAATCTTATATTAAGAGGATTGATGAAACAAGGTACTAAAAAGACTTCCCCTCCAATGTTCTTCAAGTTTAACCTGAGTATGATGAATCTTACCATTATGTATCAGATAATATTTCTTCTCTAGTTAATTATCCTTTTATTCAGTTAGGGTATGTGTTTAAATATTTATTGGAATAATTTATGGGAATTATTAATTTTGATTTCAATGAAGTTCCAAGATACTAAAAAACATAAAAAAATCATCATTTTTGTGAAAATAAATTCAATATTTTTCAGATAGTAATCATTTAGATTCATCCTAAGAAGATGTTGAAAAATCAAGAGGATTGAGAAAAGAAAAAATTATAATTACACAGAGGTGTTAAATTCAATCCTGGAGGATATAAGGGCCTATTTTTTGGCATGGTAGTCGTCACTTTTATATAGGAGGGAGTCGTTTCCTTTTATTGTTGTCAATTGATCCACTATTACATGTCATATATCATCCATTGATATTGAGATGATCTAAGATATTTTGACAGAGATATTTCTTTACATCATGTATGATCATAATTCATTTCATCAGAATAACCATCAATAGTTTTTGAAACATGGAATATATATATATATATATATAATAAGGTTGATTTATATGATTCTAGAAGGTTTTTTCAAAAAATCACAATGGAAATCAAATACCATCATTCATGAATTTATTCTATTTGTGTTCTCAAATACCATTTCAAATTTATTTTTGATAAATTTTTTATTACACCTATGAATTGGGATATCAAATAGAAAGAGAACTCACACGAAGTGTTAATACCTCTTCTCCATCTATATATGTAATATAAGAATAACTTCAACACAATAATAGATATTGGTTGAAATGTTAATATGAATTTTTTTAAATGAGATGAATATTTTCTATTTGTATCTATGATATAATTTGTGGTACCAAAATCAATACAAATGTTACCCTTAACATTGTCACCATCTTAGATCCCATTCCTCAAAAATATTATCACATTTTTCATGTCACCAACTGATGTTTTTTGGAATCTCATCACAATTGAGAATAGTTATCTTCTTAATGAAACCTCTCTACCCACATATTCTACCTCTATGACAATTTTCTTTTGAAAAGTAAATTCTCTTATTGATCCATCATCTAATCGTGTTGAAGGTGATTCTAAGAATTATTTGCCTTTTATAGGGATTGTATATTCCCCTGTATTTATGTTGGTGTTGTACCCGAGGAACTTTTTTATTTTAATGATTTTTTTCAATAATTATTTTTGATTTTTTAATTATCTTTTCACTTATAGTCTTACATTATCAATATTCCTGTACTGGGGATAATATGTATGTATTGAATTTAGATATTATCTTTTGCATTGTATTTAATAATTTGAAATCCAAATCATAAAATAGAAAATTTAAATTTAAAAATGACCATTACTTTTCAAATTCATCTCCTTATTTTTATACTTTTTTATATAAATGGTTATAAAATGAGTTTTTTTTCAAATGCAGAAGATTTTTGAAAACTACATGTCTAAATGATAAAAAATATATTATAAATTTTTCTTTAAAAATTAATGCATTTCGATGCAACATTATTCTATTAGAAAACTAGCATATGTATAGTTGTACTATTAGTAAAGGAGATATACAACAAGTTCCAAGAGATCTACAGTTATATATGATGAACTACCATAAGTTCAATTAGTTCCATTAGTGGACTACATCCACCGCCGTTCTCCAACATTGATAGATCTTTTGTCGAGAACATTTAATGTTTGTTCTAGAGATGCGCCATTTGTTCATACAATATTTATTGGTAATCATTTTCATGTTCATATATATATCTATTTATAATTGATCTACTAATGGAGTTATGCTACATGTAGACCAAATATACTGTAAGACCCGATATACCACTAAATTATATCAATTAATGGACAATATCTCCCAATAATTATATCTATCATTTTATAGAATGATATATTATTGTAATATATAATGTTGGACAATGATACCATTAGTATAATATTTAATTACTCAATTATACCATAATATATTTTATACTTCTAATATAAAATCATTTTTTATTTCTATTATTCAAATTTAATTACACCAACTACTATTTAATGGAAATAAATGTAAACATTATCATGTGGATTTAATAATCATATTTTCTAAACCATGTAATTGGATTATTGATTATATTGTCTGATCATTTCTATTTTTGTGATCAATATAAAGATCTTGGATATCATTAAAATAATTCCTTTCTCGGTAATTTTGGCTTGAAAAGATATATATATATATATATATATATATATATATGATCTTCACTATGCATAAAAAATAATATACACATACATCTGTGTGTGAATTTGAAAAATACATAGAAAAACACAAACCATCATATTCTTTATAGAAAAACAATAATAACTCACATGTATGAATGCGTCATTTATATCAATATAAAGAAAAATATACTTTTTTCTAGACTCTACAACACTCTATTTTCTATAACACTAGAATAAATATTTAGAGCTTTTTTCAATGAAATATTAAATTAACATCGGAAACAAATTCATCATTTTTTGAGGAACATCCTCATTTCCCATCATTACATATTTCCTCCTTCATTATTTCATTACATTTTTGTAGTGTGTTATATTAATACATTTATTTCTATATACTATATACAATGGTTAATATGGTGTGATATAGACACACTCTCTCAAATTACCATATTTTTTATTCCATAAAAACTGTTGAAGTAGTCATGTGTTATTTTTTTTATTTTTTTTCTATCCCACATATAGATGTGGAATAGAAGTTAATCATTAAAATAATAGGAATTTTTCTCAAATCCAATCAATGTTGTTGATCTGAATTTTTATAATAATTTTTTTAAATTAGTTGAAAACTAGGTTGAGGTGATTAGTTAATCACATGAGATAGAACATCATATTTTATTATATTGTGTGAACTATTGGTTATTTTAAAATTTCACATCTAAAATTGTATTTGATATGTTAATCTATAATCAAAATATTCAATTGATATTTAATTTTTAACTATGTTAATCAATATTATTTTCTAAGTAATATATTTTAAAATGTCAATCTGATTTAAAAAAATATTTTTGACATACCCATAATTCTATTATGAAAAAATATTGAAAATATCAAACATATATAATTGTACACTTTTTAATAACTATTAATTTTTAATTAATATTTAGTATTTAGTTATAATGTTTTCAGAACATAAATTTTATTGGTGTTTAGATAAACACCCCGTCCAACTGGAGTTACTCACTCCGGAAAATGTTTTGTATTTGAGGATGTTAATAATATGTATTTTAAATTTTGATTTGGTTTTTATTTAAATATATTTAATTTTGGTTATTTAAAAATTTATTTAATTATTTATAATAATATAAAATAGTTATCTTTTATAAATAATCCTCTAAATTTTAACGGGAAAATATTTCATAGAGGATGATTCAAATTAATATTCATATTGTTAACATGGGGTTTTAAATATGGACTGTAACTGGGGATAAATATGAACTACCAAAACAACTAGATCCAAATGATTTAATATATTTAAATAAGTTTATAATAATAACTTTAAATACATGAATGAGTTGTATTTTTTTGTGTAAATGATGGTTTTATTATAATTTTTTCCCATAAAGATGCGTTTGAAATTTGGGATAGTTTAGTTTTTTCTTGTGAAGGAATATTTAATTTCAATGAAATGAATTTAAATTATTTAAATATATAATATTATACTATTATTATTAATCGTTATGAACATATTTATCAAATGTATCTTAGATTTAATGATAAATTTTTCATAATTAACTCAATGGAAAAATCAATCTATTGAAAAAAACCATGTGATGATTCTATTGAGATGTTAATTAAACTAATGGACATGATCATTTTTGTAAACCAATGATTAATGAGATGTGAGTTAGTGGAATATTAAAGAGATGCTATGAAATAAAATAATGCGTGAATAGGGCATCATGGTGAATTTGGAATAATAATGTTACCAATGACTAAATATGATTCGTTCAAAACTACAATATAAAAATATGTGTAGATCAAATAAGACATCTCAAGTGATGAAGAACAATTCACCAAAAGAAATGATGAAATGGACCATGTGCATATATTATTTTAAAACATATACCAAAGGATTTATTTGGTAAACTCACATATATATGGAAATTTAAAAATATATGTATCTGGAGAATATATTGGGGAATGGATGAAACTATAAATGAAAAAAAATATGAATATAAGATAAAAAGTCATGTAAAATCATACTAACTTAAGTTAATATTAAAGATAATATATGATGATATGTATAAAAGGTATAAGAATTATAAGAAACAAACATTGAATGATTTGTTGGAAAACACAATTGAATCAAACACCACTAATGAAGAGAACCATCATAGATCCAAAATGAGTTTATGATTAGATGCATATTAGGTATATAAATATATCCTACTTCTCATGATCATATTTATAATTTAGTAGGATACGAAAAGAGTGATGAAATCAGGTAGAATGAATAATTTATTTAAGAATATAATATTTAGTAGGATAATTTTATTTAATATATATATATATAATATCTTTTTAAAGAATCATGCTCTGATTACTACTTATAATGCATATCTTACTATAGATAATGATTAAAATGAACAACTGGTGAAAGAAAAAAATGAGTTCAATTTTTCTAATGAAAAATTGAAATATTATTTTAATGGATTTAAAAACAAAGGATTTATCCTATCTTAGATGATTTAAATGTAAAAAAGTCACCTATGTATAATACATGAATAGTATTTCGTCCAAAATAGAGAAGGCTAATTAAAAATAATTATATACTTACTTTCAGTTATGAAAATTGTATTACTATATTTCACTATTATATATATAAAAAGGTTTCAAATTCTATAAGTCTAAAATCCAACTATATTAAACCTTTAAATCAATTATGGATATCTAAATCATTGATTATTACAATTTCTTCACCCATTAATATTTTGGTATTATAGTTATTTTTGTTTTAAAATTATTTTTATAGGAAGATATTATAAAGAACACATGTATGAATAAATGGTATATTGGCAGTGTATAATCCAAAAAAATGTTTGTGAAATATTAGAGATTTATAAACCCAATCATGTTGGGTGGTGGACATGTTATTTTTTTAGACTTTCGAAAGTAAAAATTAATTATGTTTTTCAAATCGGTAAATATATCACTACTTTATAATTTTATTTTATATTGTATATGAATTTAAATATAATTTTCCTAGAATCTCAATGCTATTTGATAATTGTTTTCATGTTAATCAAGAATATAATGAAATAATGTTTTATATTTTATAAATACTATTGTTTTTTGTAATTTATGAAATTATAAGGTATATACATTAAATTTATATTTATTATTTTCTTAATCTATTTCATTGAAAGGGGCCTTATAATGTGAATCGTTCATTTGGAATAGGATACTAGTACTTTTTAATATACAATAATTTTGTATTCATATTATAAATTCATTAATAAAGAATATACCTAATCTATTACTGCAAAACATTAATGTATATTACCCACATTCAATAGGGAAACAATAAAATACATCATTCAATGAAAAGAAAGATGTTTGACCATCTCTATCCATAGATTTGGTTTACATATATTTTTGGACATTATATAGATTCTATAATAACATGGGAACAACATTTTTATCTTCTAGTTGATGAATTTACTACATATAAATGGGGATTTTTCCTTGATAACCAATGTTAATCATGTTCATATATTATAAATGTTGTTCGGAGTGGTTTACTCAAGAGGGGGGTGAATTGAGTACCAATTAAAATTTCTGTATTTAAAAACACTGTCTTAAAGACCCCTAAATAAAAGAATAAATTAAACTGTAGTGAATTTATATTAAAGTAGAGGTTCTGTTAGATTCTCAAGGGATTGATTAATTCCCAGTTAATCAACACAGGAGTGTGTGATTATCTTTTGAAACTAACTTACTAATCTACACTTAACATAAACACTTGCTAATTTAATTATCAAAGTAACTTTAAAAACAGTATTGGTTTTAAAGTGATTAGCAGCGGAATAAAACTTTGAAAGAGAAGGCACAACAAATGTAACCAATAGGTTCAGTCTCAAGCCGAGACATAGTCCTCTCAAAAGTTTGTATAAAAATGATCCACACCCTGGATCGGGGTTCAACAGTTTACAACTGTCCAGGTCCAAGACCTCTACCACTGTTATTCGTGGGAAACAGTACAACAGCAACCAGCTGTCCAGGTCACACACGACCTCTACCACTGTTATTCGTGGGATGAATAGAATGAAAAAATTTGGTAAGGATTTACAAATCCTCCAGTTTAAGTACAGGAGACAGTGTATGTGTTAGATACAGCAGATAACACACACTGCTCGAAAAGTATAATAATAAATCACAGAACAAGAGATGTAGAGTTTAGAGATGGTTCTGGTGATTTCAGTGTAGCTCTGGACTCCTTTGGATTCGATCAGAAGTGAGTCTGAGTCCTATTCTCGTTTCTGTTTGAGAAACAGAGTGTCGTATGCTCCAGGTTCATAGACAGTGAAAATGTAGTGGCTGAAGTTCTTCAGTGTTCTTCTTATATGCACAGACCACTTCTCGAGTATTCTTGATTGTCTATGAGCTTCTCTGTGGTCTTGATGGAACTGGTTTTGCTCTTGATTCTTCTTGTTCTTGTATGTCTGGTATATTTCATCAACCACACACTTTTCTTTGGGCAACGTAGTCTTCTCGTATTTATCTCACGGGCAACAGGGGACAGAAAAGATTTCCTTTCTGCAGGTACGAGGTATGGGTTCCTGACATCCGACAACCTTTATCATATATTTGACAAATCATTAAAATGTACATGATATGATCGTTAGATAGATTAAATAAATATAGGAAATAAAGAAATTCAAACAGTGAGTCAAGTGATCGGTAGGTAATCAACATCGGTAGCTTGGACATCGGTAGCTCAATGTCATTAGTTGCTTTGACTCTATCGGTGGCTCTATGCATCAGTTGGTACATGCTTGTATCAGTGACTTTGTTTATCGGTAGCTCCATGCGTCGGTAGCTTCATGCGTCGGTAGCTCCATGCGTCGGTAGCTGTGAGTCTGTCAGTAGCTTCATCCATCGGTGACTCTTATTCCATCGGTAGCTATTTATACTTACACCGGTAGCTCTATGTTTGTATCGGTAGCCGTCTGTAAATCAGTATCTTACACTTATAAGTACATCAGTAGCTCTATGTTAAGTATATCGGTGACTCTGTCTGTCGGAAGACTAAGTCTATCTGTAGACTGGGTACCGGTAGCTCTTTATCAGTAGCTATAGGCAGATTACTTATCTGTTTTATGCAGAACAGATCCGATTGTGTTTGAATCAATTTATAACTTGCATGAACATGGATAAATGAGGATTAACATATTCCAAAGACTATTTTAAAAATTATTATTGGTTTGATCACAGATTTGAATGAATTAAAGTATAGATCAATGATACTTAAAAATATCATAGAGAATGAAAACATAATTGGGATTTTCAACACATATGAATACATGATTGAGATTATAAAAACAGGTGAGGTTAACAATCTCCCCCTTTTTGATAATCACAATTTATGATATGGGCATTTAATATAGTAAAAATATAATAGTAAAGAGTACAATATTGAATTCAATTTTCTCAGAGAAAACAGCATCAGATATGATAGAAATAGTATGATATAGACATAAGTTATCAGAGGTAACAATCCTAAGGTACCGAAGGTAAAAAGAAACATAATAATATCAGAGATAAAATTGAAAAGAAGGTTATTTTTCTCCATTTAATTTTTTTTTCATTATCTCATTTTGTTCTCCCCCTCATTCTCTCATTTGGTTCTCCCCCTTTGTGATAATCAAAAAGTGAGAAAGCATATATAAGAGACAAATAAAACATGAGAAGTAAAAAGAGTTCTTCTGTATTAGAGAAGTCAGAAAGTATAGAAACAGAATACAAATGAATTCCTATTAAAAAATCCTGGCCACTAGATCATTCCACATCTTCCACGAGAGATTTTCCTTTGTGATCAGAAGAAGGTTCGGGTGGTGAGGATGCATGTGAAGGTTTTGGAATTCCAGAAATGATCAAAGGAGGCTGAGATACTGACATAGAGTCAGGCATGTAGGTTGAAGATCTTTGGGTGATGATTGGTGTGAGGCTTCGAATAGCTTGAGCAGGAGTCAGCTGGAATGTGGAAGCAGCTGAGGCAGAAGCAGGCAAAGCAGGAGGTATGATGAATGGTCTGGCATCAACATGCAAGAAAGGCAGCAACAAGTTTCTAAAATCCATAATAATTCCTCCTCCTCATTCCATAGTAGAGATGAACTCATCTTTGTTCTCCATGAATTTATCCAAGGAAGGAGTCAATTGTCTTAGTTTTCTCACTTGTTCTCTAAAAGCTTCAGTGACTGGAGGTAGCTTCATGTGTTACAACATTAGCTTGAAGTGGTGTTCGAGTTGATGCTTGGTGAAAATTCTGGTGAAGTAGTAGTCCACTTTTCTCTTTATGGATTCCTGAGAGGCAGAGGCTTCTCTCATATAATCTTGAACAATCTTCATTATTTCCCTAACAGAATCTCTTGTAGAAAGCACCACTCGGCTCAACTCTGATGAGTCCACAGAGCCACTGGTTGAAATAGAACCAATCTCCTCCTTCAACATTGCTCGAACTAGATTCAGGTCAACTAATAGTTTGGATGTGAGAGGGACAAGAGAGAAGGAAACAGTTTCTTTGAAACTCTTAGACAAACCACTGATTAGGCTTTGAACTTCAGAGTCCTGTAATTGAACATGATTCTTCACTGAGGTTTTGAAACTTTCAAACACCGAGACAAACTGGCTTACTACACTCTTCACATAAGATAGGTCCTTGTCACCTTGAGACTTGGAGCTCATATAAGAATCCAAAGCAACAACTGATGTCTTGAGAGGTTCAAGATCTGCTTCGATTCTAGAAGACTGAGTTTGGAACTCTTTCACTTCTTCCATAAGCTCAGACACAAAAGAAGATAAATTACAAGCCAGAGATAGCTCGAAGGATCTCTCTAACATTTTCATTTCTTCATTAAAGCTTTGCTTCATCTCAGCAACTGATACACTGAATAATTCTTTCAGTTCATTCTTCATGGATTCAAGATCAGATTTAGAGACAAAATCATTTGGGACAACTGCAGCAGATCCCCTTGCTGAGGCCAAACTAACTACAGAATCAGTCATTATTGAATGAATTGAGGATGAAAGGGAGGTTTCCATTAACTTCACTACTTCAAAAAAACTGATTTTTAGGTCCTCTTTCTACTTATTCAGATCATGAAATCTGACCACATCATCTGGCAACAATTCAGAAGCAAGATCATAATTGGTCTTCGGTCTATTCACAGACATCTCATTATCAGAATCCGGATAATCCAATCCACAGACTATAAACCCTAGGTCTTCTACCCAGTATCCAAGATCAACAGCTACTGTAACATTTCCAAGAACAGATTGATGCTCCCCCTCAATGGGTGAATTCTCATGTATCACAACAGCATTCAGTGCTGTATTCTCTTCATCAGAATCTTCTACTACAAGTTCAATCGGTGCTGCATTTAGAAGATCTTCTGATACAGGTACAGCTTCTTCTGTATCTCTTTCTACTTCAGCAGTCGGCATAGCTGAGTATACAATCAAAGGACTCATACTTAAACTACCAGAAGCAGGCGATTCAGATACATTCTCCTTTTCCTCTTCTTCTTGGTGAGGTACAGACTGGTCTTCCTCATAAGTAGACAAAATTTCCTCTACCTTTCCTTTCCTAGAATAAACCAATTCTGCAACAGGACTTGGGGGCAAGTCTGGGTCTCCTCCAACATCCATGGGAGTTTCTTCTTCTTCTTCTTCTATATCATCACTATAAACAGGTTCCTCTTCATCAGGTCTCAGACTTGGATCTCTCATATCCTTTGGTCTTGAGGGATGATCCACATGATTAAACATATCATATATCTTCTGATCATCACTGACCCATTCTCCCTTCCATTGGTTCCAGTTAATTTTCATGTACTTACAAACAGTCGAGGTGATGCAGAAATTATTCCTGACTACAACTGTCTCATCCTGAGACTCAGCTATTCCTTTCACTTTTATCATTACTGAAATCAGCTTGGCAAAGAATAAAGCATTAGTCTTTGACTTTGGTCTAATCATGTCTTCCATTTGAAGCATTAACAATCTGCAAAGATTTATTTTTACACCATGTCTTAGAAAATTAAGAAGATAGATATCTTGATATCTGAGATTTGCAAAATCTCCTCGCCTCGGTATCAACACATGCTGAACAAACTTGAAGAGAAGTCGATTCTCTCCATCCATTTCAGCAGCAACCACTTCCCTTTGATTCCCATTACCGGTCAGCTCTTTTAAGGCGGTTTCATAATCAAAGATGTCACTGCTAGGTGGCATTTCTCTTGATAAATACCCAGAGACACCTTCATGTGGTACTTTTAAACACTCAACCCACTCTATTGAGGAAAAAGACATCTCTTTTCCATTTAAAAAAGAGCTTACCCGATTCTCATTTTCAGACTTCTCGAAGGTTACAAACTCGTAGAACTGTTTTACCAACTTCGGGTAGTATGGGCCATTGTTATTCGAGAAACAATCCACCCATTTCTGGTCCTCCAGAATCTCGAGTACTAACAATTTTCTAGGCAGTAGCCATTCCACGCACAGTTCCTTCTCGATTACTATGTCTCTATTCTGCAAGTGGGGATTCACTGGTCGCTTTCCAGATCTAGTTCTGACTTCACTAACACTGGCTTTATGCTGTGTCTTCTGCTTCTTAGATTTTGGTTCTACTCTTTCATCTTTGACGATAGGAATCTTAGTTTTTGCCATCGCGGGTTTAGGGTTCTTGGTTGATTTGGGAGCTAAGGTTCGAAGGTGAGAGATTTTGAGCTCGGTGAGGTAGGAAGTGGCTTAGACATAGTTTTATCATTTAGGAATTCCAAATAAATGACTAAAATAGAGTAATATAAAATAAAATAAAACGATTCGTATTCTTGGCGGTAGACAGATGTAAAACATTGCATCGGTGTGAGTTAATCATCGGTGAGAAAACAAAATCGGTGAGAAAACAAAATCGGTGAGAATTTTCACATCGGTGAGAATTTCACATCGGTGAGAATTTCACATCGGTGAGAATTTCACATCGATGAGAATTTCACATCGGTGAGAATTTCACATCGGTGAGAATTTTCACATCGGTGAGAATTTCACATCGGCGATCATTTTCACATCGGTGAGAATTTTCACATCGGTGAGAATTTTCACATCAGTGAGGATTTTCACAGCGGTTGTGATTAAACATTCCCAATTCGTGTCTTATGTAACTTAGCCTATCCGAACTTAAAGGTTTAGTGAAAATATCAGCCAATTGATGTTCAGTGCCAATAAATTCAAGAGAAATATCACCTTTTTGATAGTGATCTCTTAGGAAATGGTGTCTTACATCTATGTGTTTGGTTCTAGAGTGAGATACATGATTCTTAGAGATGTTTATTGCACTGGTGTTATCACAGTTGATTGAAACATGTTTAAAATCATATCCATAGTCCAAAAGAGTGTGTTTCATCCACGGAATTTGTGCACAGCAACTACCAGCAGCTATATATTCTGCTTCGGCAGTAGATAATGCAACTGAGTTCTGTTTCTTACTACACCAAGAAACTAAGGATTTTCCAAGCAAATGACATGTTCCTGATGTGCTTTTTCTATCTAACTTACAATCAGCAAAGTCAGCATTTGAATAACTCATTAACTCAAAGGATTGTTCTTTTGGGTAAAACAAACCTAAGTTAACCGTGTGTTTTAGATATTTAAAAATCCTTTTAACAGCAAGAAAATGAGATTCTTTTGGATTAGCTTGAAATCTAGCACACATACACACACTAAACATAATATCAGGTCAACTAGTAGTAAGATAAAGTAAACTACCAATCATACCTCTGTAATTTGTTTGATCAACTGGTTTCCCAGTTTCATCTGCGTCCAATTTACATGTAGTACTCATAGGAGTTTCACTTTCCTTGATACTATCCAGACTAAAACGTTTTAAAAGATCCTTTGTATATTTACTTTGATTCAAAATAATATCATTTTCATTTTGAAATACTTGAAATCCAAGAAAGTACTTAAGTTCTCCCATTAAGCTCATTTCAAATTCATTTTGCATACTTTTTGAAAAATCAGTACATAAAGAGTGTTTAGAAGATCCAAAAATAATATCATCAACATATATTTGTACAACTAAAACATCTTTAGAAATTCTTTTAATGAAAAGAGTTGGATCAGTAATCCCTTTAGTAAAACCATTTGAGATAAGGAAATTGCTAAGTCTATCATACCAAGCTCTTGGAGCTTGTTTTAAACCATACAATGCTTTAAAAAGTTTAAAAACTTGATTTGGAAAATGGGGGTTAGTAAATCCAGGTGGTTGTTCTACAAAAAAATCTTCAATTATAAAACCATTTAGAAATGCACTTTTCACATCCATTTGATATAACTTGAAATCCAGATTTTCAGCATATGCAAGTAAGATCCTAATGGCTTCTAGTCTAGCTACAGGTGCAAAAGTTTCCTCATAGTCTATACCTTCATCTTGACTATATCCTTGTGCAACTAGTCTAGCTTTGTTTCTAAATATATTTCCAGATTCATCTACTTTATTTCTAAAAACCCATTTTGTGCCTATTGTCAAAGTGTCCTTAGGTCTGTCAACTAATTCCCAGACTTTGTTTCTTTCAAATTGATTTAATTCTTCCTGCATAGCTATTACCCATAATTCATCATTGATAGAATCATTGATATTTTTGGGTTCTAGCTATGAATGAAAAGCTTGATGTTCAACCTGGTTTCTTAGAGAAGCTCTAGTTTGGGTTCCTCTATCAAGATTACCAACAACAGCTTCTAAAGGATGAATCTTCAGAATCCTCGTTGATCTGGTAAAGGTTGGACTAGAAATTTCAGGTTCATCTATAGGTTCGGGTTCAACAGAAGCAGATTCTGGAGAAAGTCCAGAACTGGATGCTTTTATAACAGGTTCTTTAGATTTATCATTAAGGTCCAGAACAGATAAGTCTTCTTCAAGATTCTCAAGAGGGGTTTTAGGCTCATGTGGATCAGTTTCATCGAATTTGATGTGAACAGATTCTTCCACACATTTAGTTTTCTTATTGAATACTCTATAGGATTTACTTGAAATAGAGTAACCCAGAGAAATTCCTTCATCACTTTTGGAAGCAAACTTATCCAGATTATCTTTAGTATTCAGAATAAATACTTTGCAACCAAAAACTTTAACGTAATTAACCTTAGGCTTTCTATTGTTCCACAATTCATAAGGGGTTTTCTTAAGAACAGGTCTAATTAAGACTCTATTATTGAAATAACAAGCTGTATTTACAGCTTCAGCCCAAAAATAAATAGACAGGTCATGTTCATTGAGCATGGTTCTAGCAATTTCTTGAAGGGTTCGGTTTCTTCTTTCTACTACACCATTCTGTTGGGGTGTTCTAGGGGCAGAAAAGTTATGAGTATAGCCATTGTGTGAGCAATAAGATTCAAAATCATGGTTTTCAAACTCACGACCATGATCACTTCTTAGGTCTTAATCTTGAGTCCACTAATATTTTCTACAGACTTGGAATATTTAACAAAGTAAGAACAAGCTTCACTTTTGTGAGCTAGAAAATATACCCAAGTATATCTAGAAAAATCATCTACAAGAACATAAACAAAGTGCTTCCCATTTAAACAGGAAACTATTGATGGTCCAAACAAATCCATGTGAACCAATTCAAGTGGTTGAGAAGTAGAAACTTCTTTCGTTGATTTAAAAGAAACTTTGTTTTGTTTTCCCTTTTGACAGGGGTTACACACTCTATCATTTGGGAATTCTAATTTAGGTAGGTCTCTAACTAGGTTTTTTCTAGAGAGTTTTCTAAGTGAGTGAATGTTGCAATGTCCCAATCTTCTGTGCCATAGCCAGGATTCTTTATAAAAAGCATTCAAACATGTAATATTCTGCTTAGCTAAAGAATTCATATTAACAGCATAAACATTTTCATTTCTTAAGGCAGAAAATACCAAATCATTCTTAGAATTAAAAACTTTGCAAGAATAATTTTCAAATTTAACATGAAAACCATCATCACATAACTGAGAAATACTTAATAAATTGTATTTAAGGCCATCAACAAATAAAACTTTAGAAATCAAAATTGAATCAGTGTTACCAATCTGGCCTAGGCTGATGATTTTTCCTCTTGAATTATCACCAAAGGTGACAAAGCCTCCATCAATCTTTTATTAAACTCTTAAAACAAGAGAAGTCTCCTGACATATGTCTTGAACATCCACTGTCCAAATACCGGGTCTCTTTACAGGAGCTCTTTAAGCAAGTTCCCTACAAAACAGATTTAGATGGGAGATGATTTTGGTACCCATATTTTCTTGGGTCCAGACATGTTAGCCAATAACACTTTAGGTACCCATAATTGTATAATGGGTCTCATATAATTTGTAGAATTGACATGCTTTGAAAGATAAACTTTATTAGATCCATAGCTATGTATATAACTGGTTGAAGCATATGAAGTTCTAGAATTACCTTCATTCTGTCCAGATTTAGAAATGAATCTAGTTTTGGAAATTTTCCTTTGTCCAGGTTGGTATCCTATACCAGTAGTATATTTAGGTGCTATTTGCTTTCCTAGCATCTGTGTTAGTGTATTTTTGCCATTGGTGAACTTCTCTAAGTCTTTATTGAGTTTCTCATTAGATAGTTTCAGTTCAATGTTTTGTTTTAACAGTTGAGCATTTTTCTCTTTTTCAATAGTGAGTTCGGTTTTAACTGTAGTGGTGAGAGCATGCTGTTTCTTTAATGACTTTTATTTATCCTTAAGTTCATTACATTTCTCTTCCAGCATATCATAGTACTCAAACAATTCATTTTTAGACATTGTTCCAGAATCAGAATCAGATTCTGCATTATCTCCAGAGTAATAATTTAAAGCAGGAGTTTCAGCAGTTACCTGAGAAGTGTTTGTCATAAAGCACATATTTGCCTTATTTTTGTGTTCAGTTTCAGAGCTTTCAGATTCAGTAGAGCTATCCTCAGAAGCACTCCAAGTAGCCTTCATGGCTCTCTTATACTTATTGTCCTTATATTCATATTTCTTTTCATACTTCATCTTTGGATAGTCGGATTTAATGTGTCCTTTTCTCTTGCACTCATAGCAGACAACATCATCTGATTTGGCATTCTTCTTCCAATCCTTTTTCCATTTACCTTGGTGATCATACTTATCCTTATAATTTGTTTTTCTGAAGAACTTCTTTTTCCTATAAAATTTCTTAAATCTTCTAGCAATGTGAGCAATCTCAGCATCACTGTCAGAATCATTTTCACTGTCTTCACAGCTTGAACTTTCAACTACATCTTGAAGCTTTTCTTTGTCCTTATTCTTTGAAGTTGAGGATTTTAAAGCGACAGACTTTCTTGGAGGTTCATTTTCTTCCTATTTATTCACTTTAAGCTCTTCTTCATACATCATCAGCTTGCCAATTAGTTCCTTGACAGGTAGAGCAGCAATGTCACATGATTCTCTGATTGAGACAGATGTGCCTCTCCATCTATCAGGTAGACATCTCAAAATTCTCATAATTTGTTCCTTCTATGATACATCCTTTCCCAGTGAGATCATTGTATTGAAAATTTCATTGAACCTGAGATACATGTTAGAAATGGGTTCGTCAGGATTCATTTTAAAATTATCATAATTGATAGTATAAGTGTTCAATCTCATTTCTTTAACATTCGTTGTTCCTTCATGAGAAACAGCTATGGTATCCCAAATTTCATATGCAGTTTTACAAGAAGAAATTCTATTAAACTCTTCATCTCCTAGAGCACAGTACACGGCATTCATAGATTTGCAGTTGTTATTGTAAGCAGTCTTTATAGGTTCATCCCAAGTAGATCTAGGAGTAGTAGGAATTTTGTATTCTGATTCAATAGAAGTCCAAATATCAAAACCTATGCTTTCTAGATGAATTTTCATTTTCAGTTTCCCCTGAGCATAATTAGTTCCATTGAAGAAAGGTGGCCGGTTAGTAGCCGCACCCTCAAGTCTATTGTCCATGATGAGAAAATTTTAAAGAGATAAAAATTTAGATATAACAGAAATTTTAAGAACTTTAAAATACAACTAAAATCACAGTTCAAAAGCAGGGTACTTTTAGAGAGTATTTTCAATCCTCTGATACCAAGTGTTGGTCGGAGTGGTTTACTCAAGAGGGGGGTGAATTGAGTACCAATTAAAATTTCTGTATTTAAAAACATTGTCTTAAAGACCCCTAAATAAAATAATAAATTAAACTGTAGTGAATTTATATTAAAGTAGAGGTTCTGTTAGATTCTCAAGGGATTGATTAATTCCCAGTTAATCAACACAGGAGTGTGTGATTATCTTTTGAAACTAACATACTAATCTACACTTAACATAAACAATTTCTAATTTAATTATCAAAGTAACTTTAAAAACAGTATTGGTTTTAAAGTGATTAGCAGCGGAATAAAACTTTGAAAGAGAAGGCACAACAACTGTAACCAAGAGGTTCAGTCTCAAGCCGAGACTTAGTCCTCTCAAAAGTTTGTATAAAAATGATCCACACCCTGGATCGGGGTTCAACATTTTACAATTGTCCAGGTCCAAGACCTCTACCACTGTTATTCGTGGGAAACAGTACAACAACAACCAGCTGTCCAGGTCACACATGACCTCTACCACTGTTATTCGTGGGAAGAATAGAATGCAAGAATTTGGTGAGGATTTACCAATCCTCCAGTTTAAGTACAGGAGACAATGTATGTGTTAGATACAGCAGATAACACACACTGCTCGAAAATTATAATAATAAATCACAGAACAAGAGATGTAGAGTTTAGAGATGGTTCTGGTGATTTTAGTGTAGCTCTGGACTCCTTTGGATTCGATCAGAAGTGAGTCTGAGTCATCTTCTCATTTCTGTTTGAGAAACAGAGTGTCGTATTCTCCAGGTTCACAGACAGTGAAAATGTAGTGGCTGAAGTTCTTCAGTGTTCTTCATATATGCACAGACCACTTCTCGAGTATGCTTGATTGTCTATGAGCTTTTCTGTGTTCTTGATGGAACTGGTTTTTCTCTTGATTCTTCTTGTTCTTGTATGTCTGGTATATTTCATCCACCACACACTTCTCTTTGGGAAACGTAGTCTTCTCGTATTTATCTCACGGGCAACAGGGGACATAAAAGATTTATTTTCTGCAGGTACGAGGTACGAGTTCCTGACATCCGACAACCTTTATCAGATATTTGAAAAATCATTAAAATGTACATGATATGACTGTTAGATAGATTAAATAAAGATAGGAAATAAAGAAATTCAAACAGTGAGTCGAGTGATCGGTAGGTAATCAGCATCGGTAGCTTGGACATCGGTAGGTCAATGTCATTAGTTTCTTTGACTCTATCGATGTCTCTATGCGTCGGTTGGTACATGCTTGTATCGGTGACTTTGTTTATCGGTAGCTCCATGCGTCGGTAGCTTCATGCGTCGGTAGCTCCATGCGTCGGTAGCTCCATGTGTCGGTAGCTATGAGTCTGTTAGTAGCTTCGTCCATCGGTGACTCTTATTCCATCGGTAGCTATTTATACTTACACCGGTAGCTCTATGTTTGTATCGGTAGCTGTCTGTAAGTCAGTAGATTACACTTATAAGTACATTGGTAGCTCTGTGTTAAGTATATCGGTGACTCTGTCTGTCGGTAGACTAAGTCTATCGGTAGACTGGGTACTGGTAGCTCTTTATCAGTAGCTATAGGCAGATTACTTATCTGTTTTATGCAGAACAAATCCGATTGTGTTTGAATCAATTTTTAACTTGCATGAACATGGATAAATGAGGATTAACATATTCCAAAGACTATATTAAAATTTATTATTGGTTTGATCACATATTTTAAAGATATAAAGTATAGATCAATGATACTTAAAAATATCATAGAGAATGAAAACATAATTGGGATTTTCAACACATATGAATACATGATTGAGATTATCAAAACAGGTGAGGTCAACAATAAAGTATTATAATTGTTTCGAAAAAAATAGTGGACATGAAATTAAAAAATAAATATTTAATAATTTTTGTTCGTATAAAAATAGATATTTGGTATCAATTCTCACACAATAAGAATATTATTGTAATTTTTCATCTACTATGACCCCAAAAAATTAAGCTTTAGTAGATAAAATAAATATAACCCTTCGTTAAAATACATGGACCATGCTTAATGAGTACAATCTACCTATTTATTTTTGGGAAGATGCTTTGAGTTATGATTGGATCATTATTATAATACTTTTAATTAAATATAATTTAATTAAATTAACATATGAATTAGGGAATGGGAGAAAACCAAAGGTAAATAACATTATATTTTGTTGCAAAATCATTATTCATAATATTAAGTATAACCATGATAATTTTTTGTACTTGTCTAATGAAATAATTATACTTAAATATTCATCATCTAGAAAATAATATAGCATGTTTAATAAAATAATAATTATTATGGAATCATATTTTAATATAACATTTGATGAAACAGACCAAAATAAACCTAATACCCTTTTATAAAACATCTAGGATGATGAATAAAATATGAATATCTATGTTAGTCCATTTACTAGTTCTATAAAACATTCATAAAATATATCAATTTATGATATAAAACTTCAATCTAACCCTAATACTATATACGATAATAATATATCAATCCCTTTATTTCCTAGAACTATTATTAATCATAGATAATATCCACTCAATATTGTAGTTTGTGATGTTAATAGAAGAATAAAAACTAGATCATATTATAAAATATGGTCAAAAATCATGTATTCCATTCACATTATAAAACTAAGAACATAAATGAATCAATTAATTATGTGTTCACGGTAATAGAAATTCAAGAATAATATATTTAATATTATAGAAATATTTTCTAGGAAGTTGTGGATATTCCAAAATAAAATTTTACCATTGGAACTAAGTGTGTGTTTAAAAAATTTATGATTTATGATAAAAAATCATAAATAACGCTATATTTTTCATAGAATGATATATTTAGGAAAATATAAATTACTTTGATGAGTCATTTTTACTAGGGTCTAGACATGATGCAATTCGAATACCATTTTCCTATGCAGTTAATTAGGATTTTAAACATTATCAAATGTATATAATGAGTGTATTCATAAATTTTTATATAGTTGGTCATGTTTTCTTTTTGAAAAACAGTACGATATTTTAAAAAACTAATTCTGTAAATTAGGTTCTTAATTTAACTATGTATTTAAATGGTTTTAGAAAATATCTTAAAGTATATTATTATAGGAACATATCCCTTATGATTTACAATTATTTAAATGAAATATCTATTTAGACATTATTTATAAAAATATTTTCAAAATATGTATTAGTAGTAAAAATATATGTTGATTAAATTTTTTATTGTTCATCAAAAAATCCATTTTGTTATTATTAATGAAAATTATAAAAAGTGACTTTGAAATGTAGTTAAATGGGATAATTAAAATTCATTCAAAGATTTAAAAATTGAAAAACAAATATGGATTCATTTTAAATCAATGTATATAAACTACATATTTTTTTATAGGGATTGGGTTTAGATAGAACTAAAGGTGGTTATACTCCTATGAGTACAACATATATGCTAGATCATGATGTGATAAGAATAGAAATAAATCAAAAAAAGTATAGAGGTATGAATTGAAACATACTCTAAATAACTTCTACATCACACGATACTATGTTTAATGCGTGTATGTGTTCCCATTTTTAGGAAAATCCCCATGAATCTATTTTACGTTCTATTAAAGTAACATTCAGATACCTCATCAATATAGTCCATTTTGTAATATTTTATCATAAGGATGAATTTTATTTATATATTCATTCAAATATATAATTTAGTGGCTATAAGATAGATAAAAAAAGATCATCTCGAACTTCTTACACATTATGAAATTCACTTGTATAATGGTTTTGAAAAATAGAAATAACTATTTCACTTTCTATTATTATAGTCGAATAAATGGCTATTGAAATTTTTTATTCATATATTTTGTTGATGAAACACTCTATTTTATATTGTTGATAAAATTTAGACATGTCGTTATAAATTCAGACAACACAAGTGAGATAAATATTTCTAAGAATCAAATATCTAATTATATTAAAAAAATTGATATAATTCATTAATTTTTGAGTTATTTGTACCAGAAATATGATATAACTAATCAATTCTTAAAAAACATTATTGGTATAATATATGTATCAATACTATGAATTGTGAGAGTTTATAATACAAAAAAATAACTAACAATGATAAACTTTTGTCAATATTTAATCGTAAAAAAACCAATGAAAAATCCGAACATTAGTTATCCAACATTGGGTGATAGAACATTAAGAGATCGATAATTTAGAGATCAACCAAAAATGATATTTTATCTAGTCCTCTATTCAATTTTCGTAGGTTATATTTTCTAGGTAAAACTTTTTATTTGATTCATTTAGTTATATATTAATTTATTTTCTAAAATTAAATCCATAAAAGATAATAACTAATTTGTTTATCTTATTTGAGAATACTGCATCTTTTTCATTCTTTCAAATAATTTCAGCTTCCCTTCTCTCTCAACCCTCATCCATACATTCACTCATCCATCAAAACATGATTTAATTAAATGGTTATAGTAATGAAACCCTTAGTTTAATCTCTATATGGATCATTTATTATGAATAATACATGTTGGGAATCTTTTTATGCTAAAGGTGACCCAAAAAACCATATCTTAAAACTATTATAGATGTTTTAGTGATATAAAAATATACAAATTGGATTATTTCATGTAGGTATTTGGTGATAAAGGATATTGGGAACCATGGAAGGATATAATGGATTACAAGGAATGATTGGAAATTCCTTCCATTGTTGAATCACAAATTTTACCATTTTCATAGTAAGTATTTTTTCAATACAAAGATGTCATTCGATATATACTCAATGTTAAAAAGAGTGTGTTTTTTCTGTAATGTGGTAGTTGGATAAATTCCCATGATTGTGGTATTTGTTTTTGTGAATATGAATTTTATATTCCATGTGATAGTGAGATTTTTGTTTCTTGGACATCTATTTTTTAGTTGACTGAAAATTGTTTTTCTGATGACGTACATCTACTAGATTTTATGGTGAGGGTAGAATCTTATAAAAATTTATCAATCCCATGTTATGACTAATAACATTGGACATTTGGATTACAATATAAATGGATGATTTTCTATTATTCGTTATGTAAATAAGAGAAAAATAATTGCATATATCTAATAGTATATATGATAGAGAAGAGAAATATCTCAACCAGGTAATTCTCTTTGATTTTTAAAATGATTATATCATCTTTGCATGAGTCAATTATCTGGGTAAATGATAATGGGAATCTAATTTGAAATTTTTTGTTTTTAGTTTTTACTATCCTACATGTCAAATAATAATGGTAAATTCGAATCCATGTATAAGTAAATGAGTAGATGAGAATCTCAGGATTTTTTAGGGACTTATTCCTCTAAAATACACTTAAAGGCCTAAAAATATAGGCAACCTTGAAATTAATCAAGATAAAATTGGTTTTTTTCTAATGTTAAATGGAAATAATAAGTGTTTGTGGTTGAAGAATAAATAACTGTTTTAGTTGAGGATGGTAATGACACAGATGTGGTCAACATTTTATATGTTTTCTATGGAATGATTTTTTGCATATTTTCAGTGGTTTTAAATTGATATTATTTATTGTATTTTATGTAGAATGGATCAATTTATTAAGGGAAGAACAAATTGAGAGTTAATTTGAGGCCTAAAAATTAATATTTTATGTTTCATATGGTTTAGATAGTTTTGAAGAAGGTAATTGTGATGGACCTCATACCATATAAGAGAGTGATTATTATAATTCGATTGGAGGGAATATTAAAATCCATTACTAGTGGTTTCAGTTTATGGTAGGTCTGTAAATTTGAAGAGAACATGTTATATACTTGCATTTGATGATGTTTCCTCTATAGAGATGAGCCTAGAGAATTTTTTTTGGGGGGGGGATACATAGATTCATCGTGCAATAATTCAATTCATAGGGATGTATAAGTTGTTTCGGGAACTCCTAATGATGTTAATCAATGTAAAGATGAAGACATATAACCTTATATGAGAAATAATTCCCTTGGTTGGGTAGATATTTTACATGACTACTCATAGTAAGAAAAATATCCATAATTTTGTGATAAATATTGAATTAATAATAACATAGTGTACCTTCTATATATGTTGTTCGAATATAACATAAGGGAAATAATTTTTTATGGATAGTGTATATAGGGCTGTTGCAATCTTTCACATTAGATGTTCATCATGTTGATCTTGAGTATAAAGTGGTTTCAGATTCAATATTGGAGATGTTTTCTCCCCCAGTCCCTTCTCAATCTCTTCATTCCATGTATTTGTATAAACATTATTTCAAATCAATGGGAATGATGATGCTTTTTAATTTCAATTATTCTCTTAGATCCAAAAATCATAAATTCACTCAGCGTAGTGAAGAATATAGAAGGTATATTTTTAATTATTTATATTCCACATTCACCCTAATATGATTTGGATGATTAAAGAGAATTATAATGAGAATAGTTGGGTTTATAATGAGATCGAATTAATAATTTATATTATATATTATATAATATTTTGTTAGTCTATAGGTTAGCCATCCCTTATGGATAGTTTGGAATCATTTCCACTTAAATATTTCTCTTACATATGATGTGACACCTCCTATATCTCTTATTGATACTGATATGTTAAAAGATGTTATCGAAGATGAGTTACATTCCATAATGTGTGATATCACAACATGTGATCATTAAGACCACATATAGATTATGAAACATGGAGAGGATATATATAAATTTCATAGGGGTTATTTGAATGGTAAATATTGTGGTTGATAAACAACTTATAAAGAAATCATATATTAAATTTCTATCATTTTTACCAGAATGAGCTCAATTCCAGTTTCAAATTTCCATATGGGAACATTATGGATGTACCGTATGACTAGGGTCTTCTATGATCATGTCAAACATCATAATTTTTAAGACAATTTTCTATAAATATGTTGGGAATAATAAGATATATTAAATCACATTGATGATAAGAGGGAAAATAATTTTTAATGCTTATTCCAATATTATGAAGTCTTTTTTATATGTATCTTGGATACAAGTGGGGGAACCAGAATCCATTATAACGACGGACTTCACCTCTGCAATGTCATCTATAAATCAACCTCCTTAGATTCATGTCATTATAATGTCACCAACATAGGATTTTTAGCATCATAGGCCATTTGTGATCATGGAGCATCCTACATCTACCTGTACACCCAGAGCTTCTACCATTGTGACTCCGATATCTATCAACTTAAATTCTATAGTTCATCAAATATATTATCAAAATGAGATGGATTCTGAATAATATTATTTATTTATTGATATTACATTTTCCTATTTTTTTTCTGATACGTAACCAAAATCATTTATATTTTATAAAATAATATCAATTATTCCTCTTGGATTCGTTATTTATATTTTATAATATATTATTACATTTTTGATAATCCCAATTGGGTAAAAAACTTTTTCCATTGAATTTCTAACATATGACTGTAATTATTTTTTAAAATTTGAACCGAGTATCTCACATTTAAATTTTGAAATTATAATAAAACCATTTATTTTCAAATTCATCACTATATGTCTATATTATTTTATAAACATGGTTATAAAATGGAATGATTTATGATCATTGAAAAGAGGTATACTCTTAGAAAATATTTATTTTATTTTCAAAAATCATATTTGTTATATTTAAAATAAGATTATTATTTGATGTTAGAATTTTTTTTAATAATCATGGATAAATAATGATGTTCCCATTGTTATGAGGATTAACAATATTTAACAAGAGAACTACCATGGGATACGATGATATAGCATTAGTTCAATCAAATATAGTATTGTAAAAAATCTACCATTATCTTCTAATTTTTATGGATCTACCATTTAAAAAATCTAACATAATTTCAAACAATCCATTTTTTTCAACTGTGATATACCCGTGAACTACTTCTACAAAAGAATTATATCAACCACTAAATGATATATCATTTTTTTTGTTCTACCATGACACTATAACAAACACAAGACCTAATCTTCGACATGTCCAGATCGTTTTTCAGACTGGATATGCCTCTTATTAAATCAACCACTAGATTAGATTACGTATTGTTGAATGATCTACCACTAGATTGTGATATTGTTATTCCAATATACTATTTTTCTATGAAACCATCATAATTGATCAACCACCAATATGATACCATTTCAATTATATATCTCCCTTGATTTTAATTATTCTAATTTATATTTTATCTAATTAAATTAAAATACCCTCATGTTGATTTCTTAATAATTATTCCTAAATCACTATGTGAATTAATTGAAGAAAAACTCAGATAATTTCTATTTTACTTCTTAGTATGACGATCTGGGAAATATTTATTATTATTCTTCAATTGATAATATAGATTATAAATATTATATATTCATATGATCTTCCTCACCCATGATACACACATATATATTCATGCCTATATAAATGTAGGTAATACATAGAAAAACAATAAACATCATACATTATATAGATAAACAATCCCAACACATAAATTTGAAAGCTTATTGAAATTCAAAATACTAAAACCAGGATGATTTTCCCATTCCCTAGGATACTCTATCATCATCTAATTTTGAAGAACCTATTTGAACTCCATTTAAATACATATTATAGGACCATTGGAATAACTAATTATCGAAGAATGAATATAAATATACATTCCCATATTTACTCTTTTTCACAATCTATTTATTCCTTACATTTGCAATAGGTGTGTTGTATTTCTCTTTTAATTTATACACACTATCACATTTACATGAAATAGAGTGTTCCAAACACATTAGGTACACATATTCTCTTTTTATACCGACATAACATGTAGATGATATCATTTGTGACCACTTTTTTATTTTTTGCAACATGTATAAATATGGAAGAGCCTTTATTCCTTTTGTTAATTTTTTAAAAAAATTCCATGTTGGGGATAACATTATTTTGGAAATTATTCTTGGAATTATTGGATTTCTATGTGTAGGGAATTATGTCTCATATTAAGATCAGTCCCATATTTTATTATGTAATTAGATTTATTAGATTTATTTTTTCATTTTAAAGAGAGAAGTGATTTTGATATTTAAATCATTAAAAAAACCTACCCTTTTTTGTTAGTCTAACATGTGTTTTATAAATTTTTTTCTAATCTAATTTCATTTCAAAATTTAATGTTATTTCCAAAAAAATTTATTGATAATTTTTCCAAATGTGAAATTTTTTTAAAGTGATCTGACTTATATTATTATTGTATTTTTATTATGTCATAGTTTGTAAATAATTTTTCAAATATAGTTTTATAATTTCTAACATAAACATTATTGGCTTCCAATTCACCACCTCTTAAGGGACTCACTCTAACCAAGAAATATATATTTATTTAAATTTAATATCATCATTAGCATGTAGAACATGAATCCCAGAGACTAAGTAATTTTTTATAATGTATATAATTATAATATCAGTTTTAAATAAGAATATATGAAATGCAATATCTGTATTTTATAAAATATGGTTATTAATTTTATATTAAAAAAATTATAGTCATTTAGATGATATTGTTTTCATAGAAACTATATTTTTCCTAAAATTTAGTTTAGTCACTCAACACACACTTTAAATAATATTATTTTTTACTAATATTCCAAAATGATTTGATAAAGTGAACAAAAAATTTTCTAATTAGAATTATAAAATGATATTAGGGTATGTTTTTGTGATTTTTGTAATATAATTCTGGTCTCAATGTGTTGTGGAAAATACATAATTTCAATTAATAACCATTCTCATTCAAATTATTTATGAAATTATAATATATTTTAAATTGATTTCAAATTAAAATTTGTTCAACCATATATCAATTATACCAACTTAGTTTATTGAATCATTTTGAAATTCATTATTTATATAAAAAAATTATTAACTTTTTAATATTGTATCTTTAAAAATCTGCTTTCAGGTCACATTTTCATTATTATTTTTAAATTTAAATTCACCACATATTTAAATTTATATTATGAAAATTATTACCGTATTCTTATTTAGAAAAAATTAATCTTATTTATAATTTCTACTGAATGTTTTTAAAAAAATTTATTGAATACAATAAAAATTAATTACGGTGGTTAAGGTAAAAATTGATTTACATTGGGTTTACTAAATAAATATTGGTGTAAAAAAACCTACCAACCAATATAATAATAATTTAATTTACATATATCTTTCAAAAATATTATTGTTTCTATAATTGACCATTTTTATTTTTTATAATTTTGGGAATTAAGGAATCTTTTCCATAAAATATTATTAGTGTACAACTCACCTCACATATAAAAGGCCACCAAGTTCCCTCTCTACATGACTAATTAATAAACTTTTGTTTATGAAATGTTATCCCAATATCTTTTAAAAAATTCCCTCAAATAATACTGGACTCTAATTTTAGGGACAAAATGCAACCTATGATTAACATTTGAGAGGAGCTACAAAGGATACCTAAAAAAGAGTTAGTGTTCATCAATGTCTGTTATTATCTTATTTCCTCTTCAAACTCTTTCAATTAATATTAAACAATGATGATATAATATCCTTGGTATATTAAATATATTAATATATTTGTTTTGTATTTTTATGACATAAAACCATCCCCACATCCATATAATGATTTATGAAATAGTCCTTCATGCGTACGGAAGACTACCTCCCCGAGAACCGATGCCATTCATTTTTCCATTTCCACCTATTACGATTTGGTAAGATGATGTATATAAATTATATATGTGATCTATATATATATAATAATTATAAAAAATGGGTCATTATTTTGGTTATAAATTTTTACATTTAATTTTTAGGGTATATGATGACATTTCTCATGTGGGTTGTAGACTACCATCTCACAATGAGATACGATTCTTCATTCTATAATGAATTACATAGAAGGATATTAGAATAATGTTAATGATTATGTGTGATATACATGAAATAAATATGATATTAATGAAATATTTATATTTATTTAATGATAATATATCATTACACATTTACCTTTTAACTCACTTAATGATTATTATATCATTCATGATTTTTTGACTACAACCTTCATGAAGCGATTATATTCTCCTTTCAATGCTCGCCACATGGATGATATATCTATATATATAATAAGTTCTTTATGATAATATGGTCATTCATTAATAATAATATAAGATATACCTCATTTCCATTAGAGTCATTGAAAAATAGATGTGTCACTCGTGTATATATATGGCCTTTCATCTTGATGATCGTAATGTACTCTGGTTTTCAAAAATATATTATTTATTTGTATAAAAATTATATTTTTTTTAATATCTTTGAAAATTATTTCATTATTATTATTATGGATAAGATAGAATATATGCTATATGTTATAAAACAATCATTTATAACCAATACCAAATAATGAAACAAGGAAATAAACTACCCAAACAATGAATAAAATCTAATATACTTAGATAGTAGGTGAAAAAATGTATCAAACGGATAATATTTGATAATAAAAATTCTAATACTGTGAGTTTTTAAAATAAATACATTTTTAGAAACGTTATAAATTTTTTAAATGAACATTCAACCAAAAACAAGTTTTTGTTTATGTATTTTGTTTCATGTTCATTTTCTTGAGTTATATTAAATTTTTATGCACTCAATTTAATTTATATGGTGTGTATACCACCCCATTGAAATTTCAAAATATGATTAATTAATAATTAGTGACTTTTTTATTTTAAATTTTAATTATTTCATCAAATGGTATTTCACATGAAAATTACCATGTTGTAAGAATTTCGGTAATCAATTTATTTTCTTTTTGTTATATTATATTTTTGTTGTTGAATAAATTATAATATTACATGTTTAATGGCTTTTTATTATATTATGTTTTAATTCCACATGCTTAATTTAGATTTAATTTTGATACAAATAATAGATTCATTGAACAATTATCACTTCATCGTTGTGATCATTGTAATGGTTTATTTCACAATCTCATTCTAATCAGAATTGTATATTCTTGATTGTTTGTTAATTTAATTATTTATCTATTTTCTAAAAAATAATTTTTATTAAACAAATATTAAAAATTAATTTTTCCCTCACAAGGATACCAAAGAATAATTGATAAATTTTTTTTTAAGAAATAGAAAAATTATTCATTTCCAAAAAGATTAATAATATACTATCTCAATTAAAATGAGATTGTTCAAAATATATTAAAATTATCTGAATGATTATGTTATAATTATTCGATGAATCTATAATTTTAATCTAATTTAATTTTATATTAAACATGTGGAAATAAAATATTCTCTCATTGGTCATAAATATTATTGATTTAAATATAAGGATTTATAAAAAACACTACATTTTTTATACATTATACAAAATAAAAAATTTATGTAATTTTAAACCATTATTTCTTTAATAAAATAATTTCAATGCATTCATTTTGTCATTTTGAAAATAATTACAATTAGGTTTAAGTAAAAAATTGAAGGAATCATTGTTTTAATTTATACAATAAAATCATAATTTTAAAAATTATTTAACAATAAAAGGATTGGAATTTTACATTAAATGATTCAATGTTTTTATGAAACAAAAAATATTTTCATAATGTTTTTCATGATTGGAGTTTTAAATTATGATTTCAAAAAATGAAAAGGATATTTACCTCAATTTTTCTATTAGGAACATCATAATGTATTTCTATTTTTCAATGACAGAATCATTATATTTTAGATATATTCAACTTGATATTTGTTTTGTTGATACCATCCTTATTATAGACCTTGATGGATTAGGATTACTTCGAATAATGATTCTACTAAAATTTACTTCCTTGATTCATTTTGGTTGTAAATAAATATCTATTTAAATTTAAAATTTCATGTGATTATTTGACATTAATATTCACAAAAAATATATATTTTATTTATCATGAATATTTTTATTATTTAAACAATATTAAATTTCTACATATATTGTAAAACATTGAAAATCAATATTTTGTCTTGAAAATTTTTTTATAACATTTTATTCTCCACTCGAAATTGTTATTGGAGCATAAGGCACACTATTTATCAATTGAATATACTATTATGTGTATGAGTAATTCTATTCAAAAGTAAGACATGGGTTGATAATGGTTATATATTTACCCTTCACTACTAAAAAAGGAGGCTTTTGAGACCCTTACATGGGAAATAGTCCTTGGTGGTTGCTATTGGAATCCTATAACGACTACCAATTGCGGTCACAAGGCTTGCATGAAATAATTTCATCCCCCTACCTCCCCCACCCTCATGCCCGATCCAGAACCCCCCCTTGTAGTCTCTTGTCCCCTCCCTCATAGCACCACCAACATCACATGTCCCCTCTTTCACTGCACATCCGATATCGCACCACCTCCACCTCCGGCACCCCACTAACGTTGTTTCCCACCCCCTCCCTCATTGTGTTGTTTTCCCCTCCCTTGCAGCATCACCTACTCCTCAACGCCTCCTCCTCTAGATGTCTTCCATCATCGACCATCCTCTCCCTCAATACACCACCACCGACTCCAGCTCCCCACCACTACCCCTCATCTCCATCATAGTACCTCCTCTAGCTCCCCTCCCTTTTGGATTTTTCGCTCTTTTAGGTATGACATAATTCCAATTTTTTTTTTGGATTTGATTAATTTACCACTCAAATTTTATAGGAATGATTATTATACAAATATTTTGGGTGTATAAAAATAGTGGAAATGTATTTTCATGTATAAAGGGGCTTATATGAAAGAAGAATTATGAAAAATATTTGTTGATACGTTGTGTATGAGAAAACATCCTACTTTAATTGAGTTTGGAAGTTACATACAATTTTTATTCAATGTATTTTTTGACTGGATTGATTTTAAGTAGTGTTGTTTTTTGATTTATACCATTCTTGAGTTTAACAAATGTCTCTCTGTGTGTGGTTATCCAATGAGAAACTTTTTGAGGTTTGACGACATGTGTATGCTTACATAGACCATGATACCCATGTTTGGGTTTGATCACCTGAGTGTGTTTCAATACTAT
Source organism: Viscum album (assembly GCA_963277665.1). Classification (NCBI taxonomy): domain Eukaryota; kingdom Viridiplantae; phylum Streptophyta; class Magnoliopsida; order Santalales; family Viscaceae; genus Viscum; species Viscum album. The sequence goes on from OY728136.1 coordinate 1,601,912,797, forward strand.
ATGTTATTAAAAATATGATATGTTGTTCCTTTATATTATATTCCATGTTTTAATGTGATGTACATTGTTTATTTAATATTGTGTTATTCTTTGCATAGTACCAGTGTAACTGTTTTACTCATCATGGATCAGCATCATTTAAGGGTGAGTGTGATAAGATAATATATGTTCAATTAATATTGGGATTGAGATAGATGATGGGGTATGTTTTATTTTGTTAGCCTCACATTAGATCATGGTAGACTTATGCTATCTGAAATGTTAGGAGACAATAGGGAATGTTGGTATTTATGGACATCACATTAGACGTAGTATTGGGATAAGGTGGCCCTAAGGAGTGTAACAAAATATGTTGTCCTTATTTATTAACTAATATATATGGGGCTTTATGGTCTTATATGATTTCACTCGATACTATTTCCATTTTTTGTTTTGGAATACATGACGTGACATTGTGTGTGAAGAAGTTAATAAATTTATTTATAACTACATTTCAATCACAGATATAATGATTGTTTAGTACATGACCACTATGTACATTGTTGTGTGTAAATTTAATGCACATATATTTATTATCACAACATAAACTCACATACCATTATAGATGAGTTAAATCCATATTGGTTTTTCCTACTACATTCATATTCCCACCATGGATGGGAATCTCTATCCATATGAAGAATTCAATGTTTGGGATTCATGAAAAGGAATTTACCTAATGATAGGGGCTAGGATATAGAGAATGGTGTTTAGAGGTAGAATTGGGATTGAATTTAGAGTGATGTATCAATATTTTTTCACATTCTTATTATTTCCCACACTATTATTGACCTCATAATTTGGGGGTATTTGGGGTTTTACTATATACAATGTGATACCTAACATGGATTATGATGTTTCATTGTTCATTGACTCTATTATGTTAATTTTTATCCTTTTCTTTATTAATAGCAATTTTATATTATTTTCACTAATGACATTTAGACCCATACTTCTAGTAAAAAAACATCTTGCGTAAAAGGATACATGTTTGATGCCATTTTGAACACTGTCATGGACCCTGTGATTGAAAATGGAGAATCACTTTCATTGTCGAACATATTCTCTATTGATAACATAAGTCAGCATAGATTTTTTTATATAATTGTATATATTTTATTTTATCCATTATATTTGTTAATTTATTGGTAGGTATTAACTTTGTCTCTAAGGTTGATAGTTAAATATTGGTATTTTTTAAATGTTTCAAATACCACACACACATACATCTCGTTATGTTTAGTTTTATTTTATTTAATTTAGCATGTGACTTTCTATAGTTATAGTTGCTTTATATATTTTGATTACAGTGTATCAAAATGTATGGATTATGATATTAGTGGACCTCAAATTCCTTATTGTTTGTGTGGGTTTGATATTTTATAAATTGGATTGTCTTTATTTTAAATATATTTGATGAGTAAAATGCACGTAAGATGATGTATTGTGTAAATATTTGTTATAAATATATTATTTTGAATAAGAGTTGGATTGATCATTTATACTGAACATCTACAGAATATTCCAAGGGAATTGTGTATTTTATTTAGTTCACTAGAGGATATCGAAGTGACTGTATTTGTTTTCCTTGTAAAAAATCTGAAAACATATATCAATTCACAATATAAACCATGAGGGAGAACCAATTCTTGAATGGATTTCTGAAAAATTATAAAGTTTAGACACGTCATGGGGAAGAATATATTCATTATCAAAATATTGATGCAGTTCAGATGGATTTTTATGAGAGGATGAATGATCCAAGGCTTGAAATTCTTACAGAATGGTACGTGGGTTGGCTCCTCATGTAATTGAAATCCAAAATGTTGAGACTGGTGACATAAATCTGTGCTCTGTAGTAGTTCATTATTCAAGGAGGTTTTATTACTTATATGATGATGGAAAAATAGAATTATAACTAGGATGTAATTTTTACAATAAATAGTATATTATCATGGAGTTGTTGCACTTTGTGACTTTGAGTCAGTGGTCAGACACATCATTCATCATTCTATTAGTGTTATTGAAAATGTATCTTTCTATCAACGCTATGATCCCTGTGTTGTATTACCATTCGTGTATATTGACATAGATGTTAGGTTTTACTTATAAGGGAATAAATGCATGTGAAAAAAGCATTATATTGTTTAGAAACGAAAATACCCCTTGGAAATTTGTATGGTATGTGGCCCTTCCATGTGGAAAGAGAATATGGGAAATAATATTCAACAATGTCATTCGTCAAAATCTGGAAAATTGATCACCTTAAATAAAATGTGTTATTTCCCGTAAAGCTGAGGTGAAAAAGAGTTTTTTTTTCATCTAAACTGTCTAATTTAATGAGATGTCTTGCGGATGTAAATCTAGAAAGTGATATGTTAACCCACCCGACAGACTCAAGTTCATGGAAGGATTTTGAGAAGATACACCTCAAAATTTTCTAATGATGTTTGTAATTTCTGATAGGGGTTGGTAGAATATGGTTTTAATCCATTCAATTCTATGGTTGGTGAAACTCTTACCCCATGGCTTGTAGTTTTGATTCTATATTATCTTCCTTAATGGAATTGTATTATGAAAAAATTTATATTACTTTCCAATCATATTGATCGACCTTTAAGTCAGGGGGATTTGATTTTTGTTTACCATCAACCATTGATTAGTGAGTTGAATGAGTTTTTAGGTGATGTTGTGATGAAATATGTATATTAATGAAATGAAATGTTCAATCTATAGGTTTATTTATTATGGACAATCAATGATGTCGCAACTGATTAAAATTTTATCAGGCTACACTAGGAAAGGGAAATTTTCTTTCCGTTCTTTCATTAAAAGTAAAAAAAATATGTATGGATTAAAAAGACAAAAAAAAATTTATTCATGGGTCATAAATGTTTTCTCTCCCCACATCAAAGGCATAGAAAGGATGGAGTGACTTTTTATGGTTCTAGAATGTCCATCCCAGCACCAAAGATCATGAAGGGAGTCAAAAAGTTATCTCAAATTGTGGAAGAAAACATCAACACAATATATGAATTTCAGGATTTGGGGGCTCATAAATTACCTAATATTCATATTGTGGTTAGATAGTGTAGTCAAAATTGGAAAAAAGAAAAGAAGTTTTTTACAATATCTCTTATGGGAAAAAAATCATGCTATGAAATAATATGGATGTCATCCACATTGATAAATGATTTTGATAATATATTGTGGAACATTTTTGGTGTTAATGGAAAATCATTGGACCATATAAATGCATGTCGTGATTTATAAGAAATTGGTATAATGAAATATTTTCATTTACAGTTATCTGAGAGAAACGTGGAACATATACATGTGCAAAGTATACGATGACTAAAAAGGAGACAGATACATTGATTTCAATTTTGAAGATGCTTAAGGTGCCTGATGGTTACTCTTCTAATATTTCAATGTGTGTGAATCTGAAGTGATGGAAATTGCAATGGTTAAAAAGCCATGAAAATCAAATACTTCATTAGTAGTAGATTCTAATCACAATTTATGATTGATTATCCCCCAATGTTGATCAATTTTTGTTTGAGATGGGTAAAATTTTTAGATAGCTTTGTCTATGAAATCAACGAATGAGCGATTTAAAATGTTTCTAGGGCCGAATTGTAGTAATACATAGTCACTTTCATAAACTATTTCACCATCATTTTTCAAGGTTATGGATCACAGGACAGTGCACCTAACGGATAATTTAATGGCTGCAGGTCTAGTGTAATTCACTTGGATGTTTCAGATTTATCGATATTTGAATATATGGAAATGATTTGTAGAAATAGAGCTAGTCTAGATGCATCAACAACCAATGGTTATTTGATGGATGTGTGTAATATTTTATGTTGCAATTATCTTATGGATGTTGAAGCAAAATTATTTCATCCCACATAAATTCATGATGGTCCAATTAGAGAATGCACCATATTTGATATGAGCAACATCGAGTGGATACAAGCACATCAATATATCTTATTGAATATTCTATCATTTTCACCATTATTGTGGTATGTGTCTGATTAATTTTATTGTTTAACATTAAAATAATCTTCTTGTATAAGTTGATCATTTAAATATCGCATTATCATGTGAAGGAAACAAATTACTGAGGGAAAATAATACATGTATCATGAGACTGAGTGTCAAATTTTACAATCTAGTTATACGTCAATTCATGATTGGTTCAACTATATTGTACGTATTAATAGATTTTCAGTATGAGTTAATTAATATTCCATTTTATTTTTGTATATTTAATTATTGAGTTATCTGAATAATTTAGGATTATAAGCTCTAAGAGTTTGGTAACCCTACTATAAATGAAGGATTTATCAATCATGTTTAGGGTCCATTTATAAAAGCTCGTCATTATAAAGCTATAGATGCTAAAAGATTTTGATTTCACATTAAAGATACTAATGACAAAGGAACTACATGAAAAAGTTTCATCAGTAGTCTATTCATCAATTATTGTTATTACCATGGTAAATTAACATGCATCATTGAAGCTATATATGCACATGGGTTGTTGTACATATTGTTAAATTGTTATTGGGTTCATCTGGTGAATGGAAGTAAAGTCAATCAATATCAGTTTAAATGTTCGAATTTTAACTATATGGTATATTGAAATAAATGAGTTGACAATGAAACATTCATTTCTATATCACAATACGTGAAAATTTCTTTGTTACATTTCATTTGAATCCTAGTTGGCATGTTGTTGTGAAAACTTCCAGTCAAGGAGTGTTTTGATTTGAACAATATGAACTCAAGACTCTTCCATTTGTTTCCCGAAAACATTATCAACATAGCGTAGTTCAAAGTGAAGAAGATATTTATTGGGTTAGAGTAGTCCTTAATGGAGAAACAGTCAATTTGGGTGTTTAATAAAAGGTATAATTATTTTCCCTCTCTACATTTTAATGACATTTTTAAATTATTGTATAAAACAACCCAAAAACGAGTTTCTACATAATATTATGTATTTCTTTATTTTTAGAATCAACCCCTTTACCTAAAAATCTCGCCACCCCCACCCCCAATCCCAAGAAAACCCCCCAACCCCAACCACGGAGAACCACCACTCCCACACCCCCTTGAAAGTCCCAACCTCCCGGATATCCCAACACCAAAACTCCCCCAAAATATCCCCCCTACCACAACCTACATAGCCCCCCCACCTGGATATCCCCACCCCACAGTCTGTAAAAACCCCCTATCCCCAAAAATCACCTTCGAATATCCCCCCAGATGGAAAACCCCCCCAAAACTCCTCGCAGGTACCCCCCAAAACCCCCCAGATATTCTGACCCCCCTACATCCACAACCCCTCCCCTCCATCTATATATCCTTATACAGCCCCACTCCTAACCCCTATAGCCCCTACCCTGGCCCCCACAACCTGCATAGCCCCTCCCTATCCACCAAGACACCCCCACCATGGACCATCCCCACACACAAACTCCCTCCCCATAACATGGACCCCCCCAACATGAAAATCCCCTCCCCCTCTACCTATGATGTCCCCCCAACCCCTTCCCTTGACATCCCCCACCCTAACCCACACTCCACCCCCAAAACTCCCTCAGACAGCCACCCCACCCCAAAACTCCCCCTAGATACCCCACTCACTCCCAGCTTGGGGTAACCCCCACACTAAATCCCTAATTACACATCCGTACCACAGACACCCCCCACAATCAAATGCCCCAGGACAGACCCCTCACCTACCCATCCCTCCCCTCCTATTAAACAGCCCCCCAACCTCGTACAATGCCCACTCTCCCCCTTTCATTTCCCCTCCCCTTCCACCAAGATACCCATGTCCTGGACCCCCCCCCCCCCAAAACAAACTCCCCATAGATATCCCCCCTTCCCCAACCCCCACAGACGATCCCCCTCCACCTTGGCTACTCCCCCACCCCCATCCCCCAAAACCCCTCACTCCCAACCCCCCTTTCACATCCCCTCCACCTCATCCTGGATAGCCCCCCCCCAGCCACAGACAACCGCTTCTCCCAACCTCCCCCCAAACCAATAAATCCCCTACTCCCAACCACCTATCCCCCAGCAGATATCCCCACTCTCAACCCATGGATCCCTCCACCCACCCTGACCATCCCCCCCCCCCAAATTCCTCACCTTGGATATCCCCCAACCCCATACAACCACTCACCTACCCATGAAAAAAATAATCATTAACATCATTTTGTAAAATTAGAATGATATTTATAATGGAAAATATAATAAGTATTCTATTATATGAATGTTTTATTACAATTTATAATTGTCCTATATAGTAAATCACTTCACGTTAAAAGAACCCTCAAAATAAAATCATTTTTTGTATTTAATTTTATTCATGATCTGTAATGTTTTGGATTTTTTAATATCCATTTACAACTAATTATTCTATCCCTTTTTGTTTTATTAACTACTATACAAGTTTTATTTTTTAAAAAACAATCCAATTTATCTATTTGACACATTGAATGTTTCCATTAATAATATTTTCAATGACAATAGGTTTTTTAGTGGAATAGGATGTAGATCCACATCGTCCATCTTAGCCATCTACATGTCAGGGACAAGGTATGTTTGAGTTTAACTCGGTTTTTTTAATATGTAATTACAAAATATATATATCTGCACATCTGTAAATTTTGTACAAATTTTCATTCAATAGGATTAGACTCTATAGCTTATTCTTATCATAATGGAGGACCTAGTTGTGGAATTTGATCATGGTTGGGCTTTTATCCCGCAGGATACATTAGATCAGCTTTGGTAGGACGTTCATGTAAGAAGACCATTTTAGTTTATTTCAAATGATTCAAAAATACAATTAATTTTGATTTTTTTATTAAATAGTATAATATGAAAGAGTGAGATGATGTTTTACGGTCAGTGTTTAAGGGAAAATGTCACAAGATGTGGAAATATTACAATGAAAATATTGAGTGGGAGAATTGGGTACCAAATGTGGGTGCACCAAAAATTATAGAAAGGTTCATTAGAGTTGTTCTCTCATCTCAGTGGCATGACATAGTTTCATATTGTTCTATGACGGCCATTTAATATAGAATATTTATTTTGACATATATATATTTTCAACTATATGTGACATTATATTTGTTTGAAATTTGAATTAATTGAATATTGGGTGTGTTATTGTTCCATTCTGTGAATCGAGCATTGGAGGGACCACCCCATAGACCCCGGACTCATCATGTGTCTATAATCAAACTTGAATTTTTTTATTATTACTTTTTTTTATTAAATATTGTTTTGTGTTATTTTTTTATATTTTATATGTATACTGTTATGAAATCATGGTGCACAGACAAATAAGATGTATGTGTGGATGAGAACCCATGATCAAAATGATCCAGAGGATGAAACTCTTATAGTAATAGCATGTACTAATTAACAATACTTACTTGCAACTATATATAAATTTATAAATGTATATATATAAAAATATTCCACAGAATCATTTCTAAGGTGGGTTGGAATAGCTGCTCGAGGACTAGCGATAAATTCCCATACAAAAGGATGACATATTCCATCGCATTGTTGGTCGTGACGGGAATGGATATAGTTTGACCAATGGAATGGGGATTCATCATTCTATAGTATTGTGTGCTAAGGTTGTTGGTCCTATTCTTTCTTTTATAACACAACAAATGTTTTATTTTGAGGCATGGTTGCATACTTCTGAGGTGGAAAATGCAGTTGAACACTACAGAAATATGTCTGTCCGGGTGATGGTATAGTGTATCATATGACAAAGGATTATACTAAATTTATTTACATTATTACTATTATTTTCGTTAATAAAATCGTTATAATTTTTATTTTTCTTCATCCCCTGGCACAATAGATGGAGGTAGCCGACAAGACCATGCATGGCATATCATATTTACGAGGCATGTTTCTTTTATATTTAGTATTGAATTAATGTTATATATTATTTTCGACTTTAAATGTATAATTTATTTAGATTAGAATGGTTTCTGTTTTAAAAAACTCCAATTTTTTTAAACTTTAGTTGTATGCTTAGTAATTGGATACTATATTGTGATAGATAATTTATTAGAATTACCATTATAGATAAGAATTATTCTCGGTGCCCAGTGGCCTAATAGTACAATTGCGATATGGACAAAAAACTAAATGGCTTATTGGCCTAAGGGCCGAATGGCCTACAAGAATATAAGCCTGACAACTAAAATTAAAAATAGTTATATGGCCAAATAGCCTAACGCCCCAACTTCCTAATGCCCCAAAAACCTAACTCCCCAACAGCCTGACTCCCCAACGACCTGACACCCCAACAGTCTAACACCACAATGGACTAATGCCCCATGTACCTAATGGCCTAATTGACAATTGAAAAAATGGACTATTTCCCTAATTACCAAATTTCATATTGGCCTAATGATGAAATGGCCTAATGGATTATTAGCCTATGGTCATAATGACCAATTGGTAAAATGGAGACTTGGCCAACAGGCCAAATTCCCAAATGCCCAAATTCCCAAATGGGCAAACACCGTAATGGATTAACGCCCAAAGGACTAACTCCCTAAGGTCCTAACACCCTCACGGCCAAATTTCCATAAACCCTAATGACCTAACACCCTAATGACCTAAGGCCATTATGACCTAATGACATAACTCCCTAAAACCATAATTCCCTAACATCCCAACAGATGAATGAACCAAACAACCAATATCCCATTAGCATAAAGCCCGAATGACTTAATTCCCCAACGGCCTAAAACCCCAATGGAATAATTCTCCAATGGTCTAACACCCCAATGAACTAATGTCCCAATAGATGAATAACCAAACTCCCCAATGACATAACGGACCAATGACCTAACAACCCAATGGAACAATTGGCTAATGTACTCATGTCCTAATTACATAATATCTTATTGGCCTAATGGCATGTCATCCTACTTTCATAGTCACCAAATGTCCAAATTGGATTTCCTCCAAATGAAAAAAACTACCTAATCACCTAATGGAAAATCTTTTGTCATTATAACATTATAACACTTTTACTACTATGTTTCTAGAAAGTGTACAATATATAATATTCTTGTTGGTATGTTTTATTATGTAGTTTATTATCATGTTGTTATTAATATAAATTTGTAAGGAATGTAATTCCTGTATTGATAGATAATTAATTTGATACAGAATTAAAAAACATGATTACTAAATCTTGTGTAAGTCTTAATTTGATAATAATCAAGGTAAAACGTTGTGAGGTATTAATTGAAAATGAATCTATTGTTGGGGGTTGGAGGGTGGAGGGGGAGGGGCTCTGTATATGAGGGATATCTGATGGATGTATGGGGGTTTCTAGGGAATGATGGGGGGTGGGTTTCTGGGGACGAGGATTGGGAGTGGGGGTTTTCTAGGGGAGGGCTAGGGGGCCTCTAGGGGGAGTGTGGGGCTGCGGGTGGTGGGGGGGTGTAATCCAAGTAGTTGTGGGGACGTTCTGGGGTAGGGGATGGTAGGATAGGGGTTTTTTTGGGGTGGTATGGGGGGCTGGTAGTGGGCGTGTCTGGGGGAGTTAGGAGTGGGGTTCTCCGGGGTATTGTACGGGGGTGGGGGCTGTCTTCGGTGAGTTTGGGGGGATCACTGGGGGGTTTGATGGGGGGTGGGGGGTTATGTATAGGGGGCTGTCGGGGGGGGGGGGGGATGTTTGCATTGATCGTGGGGGTGGGAGTGGTGCTTCCAGGGTGGGGATGCGCAGGGTTGGGGGTTGTCTGGTGTCAATGTGGGTGGCTTTCTAGGGGAGTTTTTTTTGGGGGAGGGGGGTGTTTTCCAGGGGGTGGGGGCTATCCGGGGGGAGAATAGGGGATGCTGGTTTTTGGGAGGGTGGATATACTAGGGTGCAGTGTTGGGGGATTTTTTTACCAAACTATACTATATATAGTTCAATGTCGAGCGAAGGTAGCCAAATAGTTGTCCAATCATCTTTCCAAACCAACTCATAATGTATGAGCAGCATAGTAAGTCACTACTAGAGTAGAGTAGTGAGCATAATGAGCATATTTCCTAATGTAATAACTATCCTAATAACCAATTGGATAATTGGAGATTTTTCAATTGGCCAAATTCCCAAATGCCCTAATAACCGAACACCCTATGTTCCAAACAACCTAATAACCTAACACCCTAATGACCTTAAACCCATATTACATAATATCCTAATGCCATAATGCACTAATTACCTAAATCTATAACTTCCTAATTCCCTCAATCCCAAATTCTCTAACACCTCGAAGCCCTAATGTCCTAGCGCCATATCGAACAAATGCTCGAATAGACAATTGTCCAAATAGACAACTGTCCTAATTACAAAATGGCCTAATTAACTAATTTCTTATTATCCTAATTAAATATTAGCCTATTTTCCAAATGATTGATTGCCCTAATGACATATTATAATATTTTAATTTTTCCTAATTAGAAAAATGGTGAATTGGCCCATCGGCCAACTTCCCAATTTCCCCAATAGCCAAATGCCCAAATAGTCTAAGGCCTTAAATGCCTAATGCCCTAACACCCTAACAACTTAATGGCCAATCTACCAAAAAGAAAAAATCCAAAATGGTCTAATGATCGGATGGCATAATGGACCAACAAAATATTATCCCAACTTCCTAATGGCCCAATGGACAAATATACCAATGGCCTAATGGCCTAACAGCCTAATCGCCCAGCATCCTAATTGTCTGAAGGCCAATTGACCCAATAGCCTAATTTCCTAATATAAAGTTGGAAAAATTTATTGTTGTCCAAATTACCTAATTTCTGATTGGCCAAATGTACTATAAGGCAATTGACCTAATGGATTATTTTCCTATTGTACTAATGATCAAATGGCCTAATGGCATATTTGGGTGTTGACCAAATGGGCAACTGCCTAAATGGATACTTGTCCAATTGGCCAAATTTTCAAATGCCCAAATGCCCAAACATATAAATGGACAAATGCCTTAATGGACTAACACCTTAATCATATAATACCCTAACATCCTCACACCCTAACGCCATAATTCCCTACCTCCCCAATAAACTAATGGCCAAATTCCCTAACACCCTATCAGCCAAATTACCTAAATTCAAAACAACCTGACTCTATAAAGGCCTGATGCCCTAACATCCTAAAACCCTAATTCCCTAACAACCTAATGGCCAATGGTCCAATAACCCAGTCACCCAATGCCCCAACGGCCTAATGACCCTAAGATCATGTGGTTGAATGGAATATTGGCCAAATGGACTGTTTTCCTAATTACCTAATGTCCTGTTGTCCAAATGGAATATTGGCCTATTTGGAAAATGACCAATTTTCTAATGGAATATTAATGTATTTCGTAATGGAAAATTGGATAAATATAGACTTGACCAATTCTTCATCTTCCCAAATTATAAAATGGCCAAGTGCCCGAATATGCAAAAACCCTTATGACCTAATGCCCTAATGCCCTAATAGGCTTACACAATAATGGAATAACTCCCTAACAGCATAATCGCTCAATGATCTGACACAATAATGGCATAATGGCCCAATTTTATTACTATATATATATACTAAATGAATAAATATGTCTAATTTTCTTTTTCTTTATTTAGTTGTGTTTTTGTATCTAATCATATATTTATTGAAGAAGATGATTGGAATGGATTAGAGATGTTTGTATCATGGGATATGTGATGAAGTATGTTTGTCATTTAGATTTTCGAGGATCCTAGTGTTTCTGTTGTTTAGAATTTATTTTTTTCTTTATTTTAGCTCAAATTCTTGTTGTCCGAGAAGGAGCACTGTATAGTTTTTAAATAAAATGTTTTCCCAGGTTATTGTCCACCTGTAGTGGTCTATATTGGGTGTTTTTTTATTCCAGAGACACCCAATTGAAGTCAATATAGCTCGACCCAATGACATACACTATTCAGACGTGAATTAGTTCACCAACTATGATGGTCTTAATACGACCGCCATTGGTAGCATCATTGAGGTCTCTACAAACCATTAGCGACCTCCATTGGTGGTCTCTAATGGTCCAATTTATAGTATTTCTTGATGAAATGGTATTATAATGGGATGAATCAATTGGAATGCCTTTTTTAGATGGATTTATACCGATCAGTAATAAACCATCTTGAGGATCAATTTTCATGATAATAGAATCATGTTATTTTGAATCATGAAGTCTAATAATTTAATATTTTAATTATTATGAATTATTTAATTTTTATCCATGAGATATTTAATATGATATTATCCCATAATTCATTTCATTATCAAATTATTCAATAACTCATATGTTCATAATGTTCATTACATTAACTAATTTACTATAGATTATATAGTTTTTATGATCATATTTTTTTAATTTGTTTTATGTTATTTTCCATTCCATATTGGTTATTATAGTATATTTCTTAAATTGGAACATGTGATCAATTTTTTCCTTTCCCAATTCATTATTGCAATGGATTCATGATATATTCAACAAAAAATTACACTTATAAAACATTAGATATCACTATTCCTTTTTAAATTTCCCTTCAGTCCATAATGTATAGTATTGAAGATATGAATGAATAGGAAATAGGGAATATTGATCTTATAAAAACAATATGTTTTAATTTTTCTATTCCAATATAATATGGGAATATATTTTGTACCTTGTTATTGAAGACTAGTAATTTATTCTTTTCATTCAGATAAAAATCCTTATATCTTACACAGATGTAATATAGAAGGCATAGTTTTAAGGCCAATGAGTCAGGGTTTCTAAATACCAACAATCAATCAGGAAAATTTTTTCATTTTTGATTAATTATAATACATGTAAAATTATCAATGATGTATGTTCATGATTGATTAACTACATTACAACATGGATATGATATTATGTACTTAGGAATGAGTTTGATTTAAATTATTCAATGGATATAGGTGAAATAAGGTAAGTAACATTTTAAATTTTAAGAATGAATAATTTATTATAAATTAAATATTTTCTACTATAATAATCATATTTATACATTATATGTTATGTGGAGATAATGAATTAATTTAATCTCTTTTTTTGAGTTGGTAGTATACATGTACACAAGAAAGATATTAGCATTTTTAATGAAATAGAATAAAATAAAATAGATGAAATATTATATTAAAATATTTATATTAATTAAATTAATATCGTACATATATTTATGTAAAATAAATTATTAAATCAATATTTTAGAGTCATTGACCAAAAACAAAATACATTGGTTTGTGAGATGGTTTCCCCTCTAGATGAGAAAATGTTAGATTAATTTCCCATTCGATGGTATTAGAGGTAGATATTGTTAGTTCCATGAACATATAACAACTTTTTATATAATACAACTTAATTTTATTATAACAAATTTGATTGAAATGTTTATTATGGTTTTGAATGAAAAATAATATTAAACTATTTTGCAAAAATATTTATATATTATTCGAGAAACATCCTTTTCTTTATATAATAATTCCTTCTATGGTTGTATTTAATCCAATATTTAATCCTCTATCTTATGGTTGTATTTTGGTAAAGTATTTGGATATGTATTGGATGATATATAATGATTATAATGAGTGGGGATGTGGGTAGTTGAGGTTTCCTTTTATAGTTGAGTGGAGTTGAATTAATGGGTATAAATAAATTATTTAATTAATATAAATAAATTTTAATGTATTCAAGAAACAATATTGTAAAATTTATTGTATAAGGTGACGATGTGTTTAAATCCATTTGTAAAATAAAATATTTAAATGTTTATGTTTTTTTCACCATTGTCACTTTTTTTTAAAACCAATTTAAAAATTATGATTATTACATTAAAAAAATGAAATTTATATTTAGCTTCCTGGAAAATAACTATATAAGAAAAGGTGGGACAAAAATATTAAAAGGATGATTTGTTTGAAATCAACACATTATTTGATTTTTGAGAATGATATTTCGTATATGAAGGATTATCTAGATAAAAAAATTGATATGGGATCCTAATATATTCATCTAATATAATTTTTAGTGAAACTTATAACGACCCATGACTTACTGCATTGATATTTCAAAAAAATTAAAGAATAGGGTTTACAAAATATAATAAATCCCTGAAAAGACAATATATATAAACTGTCTTTAAAAATTGTGAAGCATAAACAACTGGTTCCTAAAACATCTTCATTGTCTCCAATTTATTTATTTATCTCTAGAATCATTTTTGAAATATCATACTTAAAACCATTATTCTCGACCTGAGGAAAATAAACATTAGTATGAGTGAGATAAAATTCTAATTAAGTTTAAACTATGGTGATATCAATCACATAATAATCATTGCTTGTAAAATAACATAATATTTGAAATTATTATCCTACATTTAAAAGATCAAGATATAATGACAAGGGGTAATTCATAAACAATCAACATAATCCCACAATTGTTAACTTATGTCATGAAATTAATTTTCATATGTAATAATAAAAAATAATTTCATATTATTCAAGGCTCAATGTGAATACCATCACAGTGGACAAAGACAATTTCTGAATCGAGTTCATTCCTCGCTCTAGCCGTATATTGCTGAACCCAATTTACTTACCATTCCAATCATGAATATCTCATTAATTATAAATTAATAAAAAATTAATTGTAGGGATATATATTTCTCACACATTTCCTTATGAAATCATTCTTACGTGTGCACAAAAACCTAAATCTTTCATCATAGCATAACATATGGAAAAAATGGATTTCATAAAGATCATTAAATTATTATCCATATAGAATAAATTGATTTAATAAAAATAATAACATTATAAACTGAATAAAAACATAGTAATATTTTGTATAATAATATAACCCCATTTATATATTATCATCATAGATATAAAATAATTTTGATAAAAAACATGAACTTAATTCATGAGGAAAATATCCATTTTTATTCAAAAATGTTTTATTTCTACAAAAATAGCTGAAATATTATAAATGAATAATTTAATTAAAAATAAATTAAAAATTATTTATAGGATCATAATGAAATTAATATGATACGAAATTTTAGTATTTAATCGATTCCATATATGTTAAAAAAACATGCATCTGGTACTTCATCATGAAAAGTCAAAATGTACCTTGTACAAAAAACAAAAAAAATATTCCTTTCATACAATTTAACAAACTTTTACCAATGTGTAAATTTTACTTGAATCAGTATTGTAACATCCCATGTAAGTAATGAATAATAGATATTTTTATCTATGTCTATTAATGATTAAGATAGTGTTATAGCGGCTTAAAATGAAAATAAATACAATCTTATGCATGGAATACACTAATATTCTTAAAAGATTGTTTTACTGCCTTTTGATGGCAAACCATTTTTGAATCTATATTTTGACAATTTTATAAACTATGTTTGTCAAAATAAACTTATTCTTTATGATTGGGACATCAAAATTTACCTTGTGTGAATTTTTGGTATTTTTTTGACAATGTTCAATTTTTAATGAATAGTGAAAAATACTACATTTTACATCAAAACTACTTTTTAATCTAATTTATTTATATGATTAGATTATGTTTTTAATTGGTTTTGAAGTGAAATTAGAATATATTTTTACCATTTTATCCAATGGTGGTCATTGGAATCAATTTCATTTTGAAATTAGACTTAAACTGGTGTCAATCTTTTGATACTTATTGTTCTGTAAAAACACGCTATTTGCTCTGGCAGCGGGAATTAATTATTAAATTAATTAATGTGACTTATATGATTTTAATTTTGTAAAATAGACTTCATTTTTGAATTAGGAATATCAAATATAGCTTAGGGTGAATTTTTGGTAATTTTCTGGAAAACTTCAATTTTTGATGAATAGTGAAACCACTAAGTGGTAATCAAGCAAACTGATTTTTCTGTTGAATGAAAGTTTACCACTAATGTGTATTGAATTTTGAAAATCCGACATACATGGTTGTCATTGAGAAGTAAAATGTGGTTCAATGAGATTAAAATAATTTTTTGGTGAATAGTAACTTATTAAGTTCTTAATCGCGATTAGTGGTAATTAGGGTAGTTTAAGGTATAAATAATGCTTTAATAATAGGAAATGACCTACACACATGTCCCAACCTTATTGGTTGTGTCATGGTCGACTAAGTCAAGCCATGGGTCAACTTGGGGACCCCATGGAGACACTTTGGTTTGGAAATGACATAAATAACTTTTTATTTAATGTTAAAGTGAAAATGACACAAACATAATATGTTTTACAAAAACATTTTTTAAGTGGGTTATACAAGTCCAAATTTTGATTATAAATAGTCATTGGAAAGATAAAAAGATTTACTATATCATAGTATTTTTTTAAATAATTTTTAGACATTAAATAAATTAAATTATTTATGACATAATAATGATGCAGCGATGACATCATTATTTGACGATTTAAATAAAATGGAAAGATAACATAAAATCTATGAACTACACATGTCCAAAACCAATTGGATGAGTGGATTTCGAACCCTTATCACCTTATCCAGGAATTATATCAATGTGGGACCTTTTGAAACCGAAACACATTTTCAAATAATGTAATATTTCTTTACATTCCAAAAGTGCCCCTCCTCTCCTCTTCTAAAAGGCCCCCACCTCTACCTCATTTCACACACTCTTCAAGCCTTTGGCTCGGACAACCCCTGCCAATTTGCTCTCTCCACATCCCTCTCCTCATCCTAGAGGATTCCCTTTGGGCAGAATCCTTTCAAAGGAAGCTTTTAGGCTCAACTCAAAAGGAGTTACACTTTTAAAGGTAATTCATTCTCTCATGTTCATTTGTTTTATTTTGCTTTTCCAACCCCCTAAACTCTTTTTATTTAATACTTTTTTAACAACACCAGTATCTTCAATATACTAGGATGTTGTTATAAGATTTATTTGAGCTACACTCTCACACAACTGCATCAAATGGTTAAAGAACATACGGTTTCCGTGGATGGCGAAATTCTGCCTCCCGAAACGATGATTGTTCAATACTCATTTAACACCTTCAAAGGTGGCCATTATGATGTCACTATTTTTATATATGATATATAATATGTTTATTTTTTCCTTAAGCTTCTGTTTTTTTTTCATTTTGGGCATACCTTTATGGTTTCCATTATGGGTAAACACGATATCTTCATTTTAGGAAGTGCGGACTACCGCCCCCTCAAAGTGATTTGATTCGTTAAATACCATTTGTGGGACATATAAAGGATGGAACTATGATATTATATATGATATTATACTGGAATTATAATATACCTTTATATCATTATGATTCCATTCTATAAAATACGAAATAGAAATGAAAGTAGCGTTCATGCGTACGTGCGGCTTACCGTCTCCATGAACGGTGCATTTCATTTCTTACCTCTAAATGTGATGTAATATTATAAATGCAAGTATGTACTGGATATATATGACATATATTATATCTAAATCATGAATACCATTCTGGATATAATGAACCTTTGACCAAATTAACAACATGTAAGTGTAAGAAGTCTATTTTTGACTTAAGAACCAAATACCGACAAAATGAACATTGTTAACTTAACAGATTACATGATGTTCATAACATGGTATAAAAGGAATAATGAACTTGAAAAAGGTTCTTATGAAAGTAGAGATTAACTCAAGATTATTATTCAGGAGATTAAAGAACGGTCGGGTCAAGTCGGATACGAGGTATGGGACTTCGTCTCAATCCCCTTTCGTTGAGGCATATTTTATTTTATACACAACTTTCTTTTATACGGTGTATAAACCCCTTTGACTTTTATGTTTATTCAAAAGGAATCTTTTTTATACGAAGCGTTTAATAAACGACAAAAGGGAATGTTTTTGTCGTACGTATGTGGCGACAACGACTTCTCCGCCGTCGTGACTGTTTTTTGAGTTTCGGCTTCCTCTACAAGCCATACCTTCTTTTTAAAAGAAAAATAAATAACATGTTTTACTTTTCTTTTACTTTGGTATTGAAATTGGTTTTCATAATTTTTTTATTATATCAATGTTTTGTATTGATATCTCGTGATTGAAATGTGGAAATGTTATGTTTCCTTTATGCATGTTTTATGTGATATGATTATGTTATGGTTCTTGGGCATTATTATGAAGACGGGTGGTTCCGTGATAAACTAAGGGCGGGTGAGCCCGTTATAGCTCTCCCATGCATTGGGTAACGCGAAGGGGTGAAACGTTAAGGTTTCTCCGAAGAGATTTTAGGGAATATACTGTGATGGGTATTCCAAACGTAACCAAGAGGGTTACTCCCAACGTAAGAATGTTATGAATGCCTCAAGTTACCTTTATGTATTATGATTTCTATGATTTATTCATGATTTTATGAGGTATGTTAAAGTGCCTATGTTTTATGGGTAAAGTATGATTTCATTCTTATGTATATATGAACTCATGTTTCCTTTCCATGTTTTTTTATAACCCATACTGAGTTTTTATGCTCATCCCATGTTTTTGAAATGTTTTTCACAGGTCAAGGGAATGGTACATGATAAGATGATAGAGTCAAGGATGTGTCAAGAAATAATCCATGTGTTATTTTAAATGTGTTTCCATTGATGGGAATGAAGAATACTATCTTTATGTAACCACTTTGTTTATATGTGGAATGTAATGCAAGTTTTATGATCTAATTCTCTAAAACTCTAAACCCGAAAAGATCCTCAATGTGTAATCTTGTAATAACTCAAGATTAGGTAAGGTTTAAGGCTGGGGCCTTATAGTTGGTATCAGAGGTCGGTTTAGATAACTTTAGGAGTTAGAATTCTATTAAATTATTATGATTATTTTTTTTAAATGGTATAGCATTTAAAGATTACCATGTTGCTTCATCTAAGACATGTTTGTTCAGAATGGTTTTCCGCATAGGAAACAGGGAAGCAGTGCTAGGAAGGCATACAGAAGGAAATAACCTTCCGAATCAGCATCCAGAAATGGTCAGAATTGGAACTGAATAGTTTTTTGTAGTAATGGAGCAGTTGACTCAAGCGATAAATGGAGGTGGTATCCATGCACGAGATCAGCCAGAACAACCACAGAGGAACATGTCAGTGGTGGAACATTTCATGAGGCAACATCCACCATCATTCAGAGGATCATCTGACCCTGTGCTAGCTTAAGGGTGGATCAAAGCACTGGAGAAGATTTTTGATGTCATGGGGTGTTCAGACAATCAAAAGGTTAGTCTTGCTATTTACCGTTTGGAGGGTGAAGCAGATCAGTGGTGGTCTACGGTTAAAAATTTCAGGGATGCCGATGAGATTGATGCTCTTGACTGGGATGAATTCAAAGGTTTGTTTCTTGAGAATTATTTTCCTAAGGCTGTTAGACTTAGGATGGAAAAGAAATTCTTGGAATTGAGGCAAGAGGAAGACTCAGTGGCTGCCTATGAAGAAAGGTTCACTCGATTGGCATGGTATGCTCCAAATTTTATCCGAGACCTTGATAGTAAAATCAATCATTTTTACTCCGGATTAAAGCCAAAGTATCGAAGGGAATTAGCTTCTCGTGAGTTTAAAAGTTATGAAAAGCTTGTTCGATGTGCTGAGAAGGTGGAAATGGAGTTTGCCGATGACCACGTTTTCTATAACAACCAGCAGAAGAAGAGACCGAGGTGGCAGGAGAAAGGTAAAAATTCTTCAAAAAAGTATGATGGTAAGAGAACTAAGTTTCCAGTTTGTGATTAATGTGGAAAAAGGCATGCTGGGGAATGTCTTCTGAATTCTGGAAAGTGCTACCGATGTGGTAAGATGGGACATAAGGCTCGTGATTGCACTGAAAAGGATCAAGCTGAAGGTAAGAAAAAATTTGATTTACAGTTAGTGAAGTGTTATAAGTGCAATGAGATGGGTCACTATGCAAACGAGTGTCCGACAAGGAGCTTGAGTGATGGGAAGCAGTTAGACTACAAGCAGAAAGGGGTGGTGAAATCCTTTGCAACTACTTCAGCAGATGTCGGGCCATAAAATGAAGTTGTATCAGTAACTTTGTTTGTCTTTTCAGATTATGCCAGTGTGTAGTTTGATTCGAGGTCTACACATTCTTTCATCTCTGAAACCTTTTCTAGTAAAATGGGAATACCATCTCAAGAAATGACTCCTGAACTTTTTGAAAAAACACCAGGGGGAAGTGTCGAGGAAAAAAGAATTTATATGAATCTTCCTATCCTAATCTGTGGAAAGAACCTACTTGCAAACCTTATTGTTCTACCTCTAGTAGAGTTTGATGTTATCCTGGGTATGGATTGGCTCTCTATCTACCATGCTAAGATTGACTGTAGAGATAAAGAAGTTTCTTTTCAGAAATACTTTCAGTTTGTTTACAAGAATGAACCCTTACTTTTGATAACATATCAAGAGGCCGAGAAACTTGTAAAAGATGGAAATGAATGTTACCTTGCACACATCGTTGAAAATAGAGGAACTGTTCAGATTAATGATGTGCCAGTGGTAAATGAGTATCCTAATGTTTTTCCTGATGAGTTGCCTAGAATAATACCAGATCGGGAAGTTGAGTTTACTGTTGAATTAGTTCCTGATGCTAAGACAATTTAAAAACCCCCTTATGGAATGGCACAAATTGAAATTTTAGAGTTGAAGGAGCAATTGCAAGATTTATTAGAGAAAGGTTTCATTAGACCTAGCACATCACCATGGGGTGCTCCTATTTTATTTGTTAAAAAGAAAGATGGTTCTATGAGACTTTGCATTGATTATAGAGCCTTGAATAATTTCACTATTAAGAACAAATATCCTTTGCCTCATATCGATGATTTGTTTGATCAGCTCGAGGGAGCTCAGTTTTTTTCCAAGATTGACCTGAGATCGGGGTACCATCAGCTGAAGGTAAAGGAGGCAGATATTCTGAAGACCGCGTTCCGTACGAGATATGGCCATTATGAATTTGTAGTAATGCCTTTTGGGCTAACCAATGCACCTGCTGTATTCATGGACATAATGAATAGATTTTTCCATGAGTTCTTGGATAAGTTTGTGGTGGTTTTCATTGATGATATTTTGGTGTTTTCTAAAAGTAAAGAGGAGCATGGAAAACATTTAAGGGTTATCTTGCAAACCTTAAAAGAAAAGAAACTGTATGGGAAATTCAGCAAGTGTGAGTTTTGGTTGCAACAAATTTCTTTCCTTGGTCACATTGTTTCTAAAGATGGAATAACTGTTGATCCTACAAAAACAAAAGTTGTGGAAGAATGGCCAAGACCCACAAATGTCACCGAGATTCGTAGCTTCCTTTGTTTGGCGGGCTATTACCGAAGGTTTGATAGAAATTTTTCACTGTTATCTAGTCCAATGACTAAGCTAACTCGGAAGGGTGTTAAGTTTATTTGGACAAAAGAATGTGATGATTGTTTTCAGGAATTGAAAAGAAGATTGGTGAATGCTCCAGTTTTGGCACTACCTTCCAGGAATGGGGAGTTTGTTATATACAGTGATGCTTCATTGAAAGGACTTGGTTGCGTCCTAATGCAGAATGATCAGGTAATTGCTTATGCTTCACGACAGTTGAAAACTCATGAGGTAAATTACCCTACACATGATTTGGAATTAGCTACTGTTGTTTTTTGCTTTAAAAATTTGGAGGCATCATTTGTATGGAGTAAAGTGTGAAATATATACCGATCACAAAAGTTTAAAGTATATATTCACTCAGAAAGAGTTAAACATGAGACAAAGGAGATGGCTGGAATTAATCAAGGATTATGATTGTACAATTCATTACCATCCAGGAAAAGAAAATAAAGTGGCTGATGCTTTGAGTCGAAAAAGTAATGCTTCATTAACAAAGTTGTGTTTAGAACGTGATCCTTTGGTTAAGGATTTGATGAACTTTGGCATAGAAGATGTTGGTGCAGGAAGTCCTTCTGTTTTGTTTCAGGTATCAGTGAGATCTTCTCTATCAGATAGAATCAAGCAAGCACAGAAACAAGACAGTGAGTTGCAGAAAAAGGTAGAGCTAGTTCAGAAGGTAAGTTGCCTGAATTCAACATTGATAATGATTGTGTTTTGAGATTTGGGAAGAGGTTGTGTGTGCCTTGTGATTCACAGTTGAAGAGAGAGTTGTTATATGAAGCTCATAGTTCTCCGTTTTCAGTTCATCCGGGCAGTACTAAGATGTATAGAGATCTGCGGGAGTATTACTGGAGGGATGGAATGAAAAGAGATATTTCTTATTTTACTGTGAAGTGTTTGACATGTCAGCAGGTTAAAGCAGAGCGGCAGTTACCGAAAGGGATGCTTCAGCCTTTACCAGTTCCAGAGTGGAAATGGGAGAATTTATCCATGGACTTTGTTGTTGGATTACCAAAGACATCTCGAGGTAATAATGCAATCTGGGTTATTGTTGATCGCTTGACTAAATCTGCTCATTTCCTTGCTATACGAGATACTTTCTCTCTTGATCAACTTTCCCGTTTGTATCTTAAAGAGATAGTCAGTTTACATGGAGTTCCTATCTCCATTGTATCGGATCGTGATCCCAGGTTTACTTCTAACTTTTGGAAAGGCCTTCAGAAGTCGTTGGGTACTGAATTAAATTTTAGTACATCTTTTCATCCTCAATCAGATGGGCAGTCAGAATGAACAATTAAGACATTGGAGGATATGCTACGAGCTTGTTCGATGGATTATCAGGGAAGCTGGAACCAACATCTTTCTTTGGTTGAATTTTCATATAATAACAGTTTCCATTCCAGTTTACAGATGGCACCATTTCAGGCATTATATGGAAAGCGGTGTCGAACTCCAGCTTTCTGGGATGAAGTGGGTGAAAGGAAGTTGATGGGACCAGAATTGGTAGAAGAGATGGCAGAAAAAGTTCAGCTGATTCAAAAACACATGAGAACAGCTCAGAGCAGGCAGAAGAGTTATGCGGATAACCGGAGGAAGGATCTATCTTTCGAGGTAGGTGATCATGTTTTTTTCAAGGTTTCTCCTTGGAAAAGTGTGATGAGATTTGGTAAGAAAGGAATGATGAGTCCAAGGTTTGTTGGACCATATGAAATTCTGGAGAGAGTTGGATCAGTTGCATACCGAGTGGCTTTACCTCCGAGTTTATCTCAGGTACACAATGTTTTTCACGTTTCGATGTTGAGAAAGTATATGCCAGATCCATCTCATGTTTTGAGCCCAGAGGTAGTTCAGCTGGTAGAGAACCTATCTTATGAGGGACAACCAGTCCAGATTCTTGACCACAGGGAGAAAGTGTTACGGAATATGGTGATTCATCAGGTAAAGGTTTTGTGGAAAAACCACATGATTGAAGAGGCAACATGGGAATCTGAAAATGCAATGAGGGATAAGTACCCCCATTTATTCGATAAGTAAATAAATTGTGGGGATGCAATTTTCTAAAGGGGGGAAGGATGTAACATCCCAAGTAAGTAATGAATAATATATATTTTTATCTATGTCTATTAATGATTAAGATAGTGTTATAGCGGCTTAAAATGAAAATCAATACAATCTTATGCATGGAATACACTAATATTCTTAAAAGATTGTTTTACTGCCTTTTGATGGAAAACCATTTTTGAATCTATATTTTGACAATTTTATAAACTATGTTTGTTAAAATAAACTTATTCTTTATGATTGGGACATCAAAATTTACCTTGTGTGAATTTTTGGTATTTTTCTGACAATGTTCATTTTTTAATGAATAGTGAAAAATACTGCATTTTACATCAAAACTACTTTTTAATATAATTTATTTATATGATTAGATTATGTTATGAATTGGTTTTGAAGTGAAATTA
Organism: Viscum album; assembly: GCA_963277665.1. NCBI lineage: Eukaryota > Viridiplantae > Streptophyta > Magnoliopsida > Santalales > Viscaceae > Viscum > Viscum album. The sequence continues at coordinate 1,601,936,777 of OY728136.1, forward strand.
GAATATATTTTTACCATTTTATCCAATGGTGGTCATTGGAATCAATTTCACTTTGAAATTAGACTTAAACTGGTGTCAATCTTTTGATACTTAATGTTTTGTAAAAACACGCTATTTGCTCTGGCAGCGGGAATTAATTATTAAATTAATTAATGTGACTTATATGATTTTAATTTTGTAAAATAGACTTCATTTTTGAATTCGGAATATCAAATATATCTTAGGGTGAATTTTTGGTAATTTTCTGAAAAACTTCAATTTTTGATGAATAGTGAAACCACTAAGTGGTAATCAAGCAAACTGATTTTTCAGTTGAATGAAAGATTACCACTAATGTTTATTGAATTTTGATAATCCGACATACATGGTTGTCATTGAGAAGTAAAATGTGGTTTAATGAGATTAAAATAATTTTTTGGTGAATAGTAACTTATTAAGTTCTTAATCGCGATTAGTGGTAATTACGGTAGTTTAAGGTATAAATAATGCTTTAATAATAGGAAATGACCTATACACATGTCCCAACCATATTGGTTGTGTCATGGCCGACCAAGAAAAGCCATGGGTCAACTTGGGGACCCCATGGAGACACTTTGGTTTGGAAATGACATAAATAACTTTTTATTTAATGTTAAAGTGAAAATGACACAAACATAATATGTTTTACAAAAACAATTTTTAAGTGGGGTTATACAAGTCCAAATTTTGATTATAAATAGTAATTGGAAAGATAAAAAGATTTCTTATATCATAGTATTTTTTTTTTATAATTTTTAGACATTAAATAAATTAAATTATTTATGACATAATAATGATGCAGCGATGACATCATTATTTGACGATTTAAATAAAATGGAAAGATAATATAAAATCTATGAACTACACATGTCCAAAACCAATTGGATGAGTGGATTTAGAACCCTTATCACCTTATACACAAATTATCTCAATGTGGGACCTTTTGAAACCGAAACACATTTTCAAATAATGTAATATTTCTTTACTTTCCAAAAGTGCCCCTCCTCTCCTCTTATAAAAGGCCCCCACCTCTACCTCATTTCACACACTCTTCAAGCCTTTGGCTCGGCCAACCCCTACCCATTTTCTCTCTCCACATCCCTCTCCTCATCCTAGAGGATTCCCTTTTGGCAGAATCCTTTCAAAGGAAGCCTTTAGGCTCAACTCAATAGGAGTTACACTTTTAAAGGTAATTCATTCTCTCATGTTCATTTGTTTTATTTTCTTTTCCAACCCCCTAAACACTTTTTATTTAATTATTTTGTAACAACACCAGTATATTCAATATACTAGGATGTTGTTATAAGATTTATTTGAGCTACACTCTCACACAACTGCATCAAATGGTTAAAGAACATACGGTTTCCGTGGATGGAGAAATTCTGCCTCCCAAAACGATGATTGTTCAATACTCATTTAACACCTTCAAAGGTGGCCATTATGATGTCACTATTTTTATATATGATATATAATATGTTTATGTTTTCCTTAAGCTTCTGTTTTTTTCATTTTGGGCATACCTTTATGGTTTCCATTATGGGTAAACACGATATCTTCATTTTAGGAAGTGCGGACTACCGCCCCCTCAAAGTGATTTGATTCGTTAAATACCATATGTGGGACATATAAAGGATGGAACTATGATATTATATATGATATTATACTGGAATTATAATATACCTTTATATCATTATGATTCCATTCTATAAAATACGAAATAGAAATGAAAGTAGCGTTCATGCGTACGTACGGCTTACCGTCTCCGTGAACGGTGCATTTCATTTCTTACCTCTAAATGTGATGTAATATTATAAATGCAAGTATGTACTGGATATATATGACATATATTATATCTACATCATGAATACCATTCTGGATATAATGATCATTTGACCAAATTAACAACATGTAAGTGTAAGAAGTCTATTTTTGACATAAGAACCAAATACCGACAAAATGAACATTGTTAACTTAACAGATTACATGATGTTCATAACATGGTATAAAAGGAATAATGAACTTGAAAAAGGTTCTTAAGAAAGTAGAGATTAACTCAAGTTTATTATTCAGGAGATTAAAGAACGGTCGGGTCAAGTCAGATACGAGGTATGGGACTTCGTCTCAATCTCCTTTCGTTGAGGCATATTTTATTTTATACACAACTTTCTTTTATACGGTGTATAAACCCCTTTTACTTTTATGTTTATTCAAAAGGAATCTTTTTTATACGAAGCGTTTAATAAATGACAAAAGGGAATGTTTTTGTCGTACGTATGTGGCGATAAAGACTTCTCCGCCGTCGTGACCGTTTTTTGAGTTTCCGCTTCCTCTAAAAGCCATACCTTTTTTTAAAGGAAAAATAAATACCATGTTTTACTTTTCTTTTACTTTGGTATTGAAAATGGTTTTCATTATTTTTTTATTATATCAATATGTTTTATTGATATATCGTGATTGAAATGTGGAAATGTTATGTTTCCTTTATGCATGTTTTATGTGATATGATTATGTTATGGTTCTTGGGCATTATTATGAAGACGGGTGGTTCCGTGATAAACTAAGGGCGGGTGAGCCCGTTATAGCTCTCCAATGCATTGGGTAACATGAAGGGGTGAAACGTTAAGGTTTCTCCGAAGAGATTTTAGGGAATATACTGTGATGGGTATTCCAAACGTAACCAAGAGGGTTACTCCCTACGTAATAATGTTATGAATGCCTCAAGTTACCTTTACGTATTATGATTTCTATGATTTATTCATGATTTTATGAGGTATGTTAAAGTGCCTATGTTTTATGGGTAAAGTATGATTTCATTCTTATGTATATATGAACTCATGTTTCCTTTCCATGTTTTTTTTATAACCCATACTATGTTTTTATGCACATCCCATGTTTTTGAAATGTTTTTCACAGGTCAAGGGAAAGGTACATGATAAGATGATAGAGTCAAGGATGTGTCAAGAAATAATCCATGTGTTATTTTAAATGTGTTTCCATTGATGGGAATGAAGAATACTATCTTTATGTAACCACTTTGTTTATATGTGGAATGTAATGCAAGTTTTATGATCTAATTTTCTAAAACTCTAAACCCGAAAAGATCCTCAATGTGTAATCTTGTAATAACTCAAGATTAGGTAAGGTTTAAGGCTGGGGCCTTATAAGTATTATAATAATATAAATTATGTTACCTATTTATGAAACATGTTCATTGATGTTAAATATACCCCATTTAATACTTACGTATAAACAATCATGGATAATAATGAGAAAATGAAATTATCCCTTACCTAAGCTCTGATTTCCTTTGTATGTATATAAACCTAATTTATAATGATTTAAATTATGTAATTGAATTATTAATTAATCATATAAATTTTTATTATACCATATATGATCATATTGACATCCGTTTGTTTGTAACAATAATACTCATCATTCGTGTATTAACTTCTTTATTTTCTAATGCATGTTGTGTCATATAAGTTCCTATTCTTATTCCTAAGTTATTTTATATCATTTATATAATGATATTAGTATAATATATTTCATATTTATTCATTCAATGAATTTATATAATATTTCATTAATGAAGATTATGTATAATGAATTGTATCGCATCATGGAGATGATAAGTTGTACGTACGGAAGAGTAATGATTTCATTCCTATAATTATAGTATGGTAATGAAGTTGATGGTTTATAATATATTGTAAAAAATAAAATTTTCTAATCATCATATATAGTTATTAATTCCATCATTATACCGTTCAAAGTATGGTGGTTGTGAAAAAAATGATTACACTGCGACGTATAGACAATAAGACATACATACGCACATATGGTGATATGATTTATCATTGGATATATAAAAGATGGAATATGGTTATATAATAATTATAATTACATATATGTGTATAGTTGATAATTTGGTTATCACATTATAATGAAAAAATTCATGAAGAGGTAGTAGAATAAAAAATAAGAATGAAGGAATCGATTGAGGAGATTAACTCTTTTTTGAAGTGATTCCTGTAAATTTCATCATAGACCACAGAGTTGGACTTTATAGAAGACCATTAAATCTATTATGTAAACATATATGTTTAGAAGGTAAATGTTATGTTCATTTCCATTTTATAATGGCCACTATAGAGTTATGTTGTTATGGAGGAGGTTCTATTTTATAATTGATGTTATGGGTACTTTTGGAAACCTCAGAAATATTAATTTATAATGAAATAAATCCTTGTCGAAAAACCACCAAAATATCATAATTTATAATATCATATGATATAGGGTTTTAATCTCATCAAAAAATAAAATTTTGACATGTTTTCTATGAGTTTAATCATTATATTATTAATTAACACTTAGTTATTGTATTTATTTTTTAACTATGGAAACAAATAATTAAATATTATAATAGTGAAATAATTACTTATTTGATATAAATTATACGATAAAAACTATAAAATAACATTTTATGCCATATAATAATTATGATATATTTTTTTAAAAATTCTTTATGATTTTTTTAAGCATTTAATAAAACATTATTCTGATAAATAATCAGTAGTGTCAATTGTGACACTATTGAATTCATTAATTTTTAAAAATATTAATATAACAACTAAAAATCAAAAAAATATTTTTTTAATGTTAAAAATAGGTTATTTTTTTCAGTAAAATTATTTATACATGTTAATTAGCCCAAAATATATTTCCTTTAATATTTTTTATAAAGTTTATTTTTATCTCTAATAATAAACAAATGATTAAATAAATTTTGTCTAATTAGTTAATATACATATTTGTTGAATTAATATTAAAAATGAAACACTATTATGAATATAAATATATTATATTTGAGAATAATATTTTTAGTCGAATTTTTCTTTTGGAAAATATAATATTTAAACTAATATAATTATTAATTTATGAATGTGATAACTTTTATATCATAATAAATAACATTATACAAGTATCATATTCCATTATCAAAGACTTAATATCAATAATAAATCGACCCTTGAATTATTATGGTCGATATACAATTCAATAATATGATTTTCTCATGTTTTTTTATTTTAATGTATATTATTATTTTAATAATGATGATATTAATAATATTTTCCTCAATTAATCAATTTCTACTTTACTAATGTGATTTTTAATGAGGTAACTATTTATTTCCTAAAAATAAAAAGAATATACCATGATAAATATAAACATATTAGATTTAAAAAGAAAATTTTTGGTTAAAGTTATCTATTTTATATATTTATATAAAAATTCATTTAGTTATTAAAATTTGAGTGAGGCATATTTATATTTTTTAAATAAAACAAATCAATTTTCTTAAACATATCCAAGTTGATTAAAACTGATACAAATTATATCCATGGATTATTTAGGTATAAAAACACTCATCTAATGATATTAAAGCATGTTTTAGGATAAATTTTTTATATAATTCTTCCCCTTATTTACATGATTTACTCTCTTATAATATTAAAAAAATACGAAGTAACTAATCTTATTACCCAAAAATAAAATTCATCTATTTCAATAATTTGGAAATAATAATTCTAAATATTTAATAAAATTTTCAAAATTAAGAAAAATGAATTTCAAATAATTAATATATAATTATTATTGGTTTCGAAAAGAGAGAATGAGTTTTAAAAAATAAAACATTTTAAGAGATTGTAATGTTTTTAAATATGAATTCAATGTAATATTAATGATAATGACATACAGTATTTTAAATTATAATAATTTTTTATATTTATATGCCCGAATCATTATATTTTATAATTTCACTATATAAATTTTTTTTGAAATAAGTTGCTTTAATTAAAATTTATTGCATTTTTTTAGTTGTCATCAAAATTTGAATGTTATTTGAAAAATTATAAAATTTTATCCAAATTAATTTTTATATCCCTCTACAAAAGAACATTTTAATTATTTCATATAATAATTATTAATGTGTAAAAATATTAATTTAAATGGGGTTCACCATTAAAAGGCAGAAAAATAAATTTTTGAAAAATAAAAGTTTTTATGCATCAAATATTGTTTAATCATACCTTATTACCAAAAATATATATTGTATGAATAGAAGAAAATATTTTACTTTTTATATATAATTTATATTTCATTATTTTCATTTACTAATAGTTAATCACATTTACATATATAAAACTGATTTATATTTTTCATAAATATTTGGTAGTGGAAAACATCCCCATACATTATCATTAATTAGATATATTTATTCCCACTAACCAATAAATAAGGTTAAATTGGTCATTCTATAATAAGGTCATATTTTGGGTCATTTAAACTCACGATTGTGTTCAATCCATGATACTGATGAATTAAATTTTTTTAATGAAAGTATTTCATAAAAACATCTGGGAGTTTTTTTCTACTCCCCATAAACTAAATTGCAAACACAAAATTTGTCCATTGGATAAAAAAGGTCAGTAAATGTCTCCCTCATCATATCCTCATGTTCCAACATAGATTCCTCAAATTTTTGGTTCCTCTATAAAACATTAATTAAGCGACTGGTCTCTTTTAGTATAAATTCCATGCTACGATCTAGAATCTCTATCGGTTGATCTTCATTGGATCATCCTCAAAAAAGTATGTCTTCTGAGATTGTCACATGTGAAGGATCTGATATTTACTTTCTTTGTAGAGACACATGGAATACATCATGAACTTGAGAGATATTTTTAGGAAGCGATAATCTGTAATCTACCTTCCCACCATGATCCATAATTTCCAAAGGACTGATATACCTATGGATTATCTTGATATTATTTACAAATATAATTTCATTTTTATAGGTACATAAACATAGAAACACCTTATAACTAAATTTATACTCTAGGTATTTTAATTAGTTTTCAGTGTAACCATGTTTCTGACACTGAGCATCTCTTATGTGATGTTGAATATATGTGGAATTTTCTCCCATTTCATTAACATGATCAAGTCTTAATTGATTTATTTCCAAAACTTCATCCTAATATGTTGGGTTCCTACATGTCATTCCATAGATGTATTTATAGAGAGTCACATGAATAATATAGTAAAAGTTTATGTTGAAATAAAATTCCACCAAAGGTAATTGTTGATCCCAACCACCTTTTAGAACAACAGAGAAACATAACAACATGTCTTCTAGAGTTAGAATTTTTATCTTAGACTGACCATCTATTTAAGGATGATATGTAGAGCTAAAACATAACTCTTGATCGAGATCCTGTGGAAAAATTCTCTTGAACATTGAGGGAAACATCACATCCCAATGATATATAATATTAAGTGGTACTCCATACAGTCTTACCAGTTCATTTACATATATCCTTGAAATATTATAAATAGAAAAATCCTCTCTAGTAACAATGAAGTGTGCCGAATTTTTATGTCAATCAACAATAACCCATAAAACACTTTTTCTATTACATGTTTTTTGAAGTACAATGTCACATATGATAGTTATGTTTTCCCATTTCCATTCTAGCATGGTTAATGGATGTAACATCCCCTTATACATATGTACCTCACCCATAAATTACATAAAAACCAATCAAAAGTAGGCATATTCGGTCCAACCCTTATCATTCCATCCCATGATAAATATTCATTTACTTATTTATATATCAGTGTGTTTCCAAGGTGAATAGAGATCAAATAAATATAATCTTCATCCAATACCTCCTTCTTTAATTATTGTATTGGAGAAATAAAAACCTGATTTTTGAATCTTATTGTTTCATAAAAATCATGGTTTTGATCAAGAAAATTTTTCACCACATTATGTAGCTCTACATATTACTTTTATTACTCCTTATTCACACCTTTTATATATGGATGAAAATTCAAATGATAAATTCCTGATTTTCCCCATCCATTAAAATCTGAAGATTCATCCTTCACAAATCCATAAATAGTGGATCTTTTCTGATCCTCATCATTGATAGGATATCATGGTCATATTGACTCAAATAATCTTCAAAATTGTTCACTTAACCAAGGTAATAATGTATCGATCATTCATAATCATTAATCAACTCCAAACACCTTCTTTCGGGCATATTGAACTATTTTTTATCTGAAAATATACATTAAAATATTATGATTTGTATAAATATCATACCATTCATCATAATTAAAATCCCTCAACATAAATATGGAAAATATTACCATTTCTAGAACCAAATTACGAGTTGGGTTATTTGACTCATGGATTTTTAGTTTCCACATGTCATAATCTGTCACCATATCATTTTTCATGAGAACACATCTCAACCCCTTCATGGATTCTTCATTAAAAATCACAAGCCATTCTCTTATATAAGGTAGTGTGAGCATAGGTGTATTAGGATACCTTATCTTGAGTTCTATGAAGTTATCATTATATTCCTCCATCCATATGAACATAACTCCTTTCCGAGTCAATATGGTGAGTGGATTATATAATCTTAAAAACACTTTCAGAAAATGTCGATAATAACCATCCAATCCATGAAAACATCACATCTCTGTCAATGTTTCTAGTCTCAGCGATCATTCAATAACATATGTTTTTTCTAGATCCCCATATATCCCATCTCATTAGATTATGTGACCAAAAAATGAATCATCTTGAATCCAAAATTTAATTTTTTTAATTTTTTTCATAAATAATCTCGTTTATCAGGGTCTTCAGTACATTTCTCAATTTATCTTCATTCTCTTCAATTATTTTTGAATAAATTATAATATAATAAACTAATAAAACTAGGAACATATATATATAGTATCCAATGACTCTATTCATTATATCCATGAAGGTATCAGTGGCATAAGTAAGACTAAAAGGCATCGTTAAAAATTTGTAGATTCAATACCTTATGTAGAATGTTATTTTTTTGTATCCTCATTGTCAAATAACTATTAATGATATCCTGAACAACATTCAATCATGTAAAATTATTAAGCATGTTGTTGTCGGTTAAATAACTATTGAATACGAGGAAGATGAAATTTCTTAAAGATAGTAATCTTGTTATGTTCTTATTAATCTATGTAGAGTTTCATTGATCCATATTTCTTTTTAGAAAATAGAATAGTTTCTCTCCAAGGTGACACACTTGCACATATTAATCAATTTTTAAGAATCTATTATAGTTTCTTATTCAATTCCTACAAATTAGTTGGGTCTATTATATATGTTGTCTTTAAAATTCAAATAGAACCTAGAATGGGTTATATGTAAAATTATACTTCATGGTTTGGTGGAAGAGATGGTAATTCTTCTAGAAAGACATCATCAATGTCATTAAAAACATGTGTATTCATAATGGTGAGATTATACACAACCATTTCAAATCTGTAACCATCATTCATCGGGATCAAGACCCATAATATAGAATAAATTTCTACTAGAATGTTATATTCAACCATGAATCAATAGAGAATAACAGATTGATCTGAAATATGAAATGTGACATCCCTAACTTAGAAATTGATATGAGCTCCATATATAGAAAACAATCCAAGAAAATAATCAATTAAATTCTATAATAATAAATATCAAAAAATTGATAGGAAGAACATTCCCAAACACATAAACCAGAGAATAATTATAATATTTTGATGTGACTATTGTTCCATTAGGTGTTCTGATAGCTAACTCGACATCTAATATTTTAGGTAATATTGTGATACCCTTATTTAATTATTTAGAAAAAAATATTTTTAACTTCTATGAAGTATTTTAAAATATTTTTTATTTTAATTATTATTATTTCATTATTATGGAGGTTTCCCTTGCATTTATGGAGGAATGGGTGAGTTCTTGTGATTTGGGACAGACCATGTTCCCAATTACAGATTTAAAAATACATTTTGTTTCCTTTATAAATATTTAAAATTTTAAATTTTGATTATCCATTCCAATTCTTATGTGTCCTCCCCATACCTTGTAACACCACCATATTAGTTTGGAGCATTTTTTAATCCAAAATCATGGTGGATTTGGGTTTTTATTTAAGGGATTGGGCCTACCCAGAAGCCCATTTCCTATTTTAGAAATGACTTTTTTTTTATTTAATAACATATTCATATTTTACTATTTTTTGGTGATTCCACCTTCCACTATAAGCTCACAACATTTGGAACTTCCCCATTACCTTTATCCCCTCTATGGTTCTGGTGTGCATTGTGAATTAGGGAAAACATTTATAGAGGTTCTCAAAACGTCCAGATTTGGAGAAGTAACTTCATTACTTCATAAATACTTAATTTCTCACTATTTTTCACCCATTACAATTTCTACATGATCCCCCATAATTTTTAGATCCTCCATTTATTTTTTTGGGTGTTTATAAATTCTGAAACTTATGTATTTGGGATGATTTTTTCAAGATCCCTTGAGTAAGTGGGTCTCTTTCATTCTTCATTCATCATTCATAGGGTTTCCTTCAATTTTAATAGGGTTTATTTCCTTATATATGAGGTTTATAATGTCCTAAAACTACGATTTCGAACCAAGTGTTTAAATTTGGTTTTAATTGGTCCAATATTCGGATTTGATGATCAATCTACCATAATTGATGTGCAGCGGTTGTGAGATTGAATTTTTGCACTAAGGATTCAAGGGTTTTTGTTAATTTCTTAGTTGATTCCATGATTATGAAATTTCTGTGGATTTTCATGCTATGTTTAATATATTTTTATGGTCATGTAATTTTATTATTTATGTTAAAATAGGTTTTTGTGGATTTTGTATAGCAATTTATTGTTTATTGCCAAAATAATGTTAAGATGTGGGGATTTTCTAAGAAATATTTTAAAGGATCAATTTGGGATTACCTGTAAAGAAATAGTTAATTTTGTTGAAATTTAATAGGTATTAAAATAATTTTTTGAATGTGAAACTTGTTTGGTTGTTTCTATGAATGTGTTATTTAAAGATGTTTGTTGAACATGTGAACATTAAGTTCCATATTTGATTAAAAAAGGGGAGTTTTACAAAGAAAATATTTCTCGGTACAAATGGGGAATCCCTAAAATTGATTTTTTGGTTTCATTGAAATGTATTTGGGAATAAAATTCTATTTTTATGACCTTTTATATTTAACATGGTATTCAATGTGGGGATTTCAAGGGGTTTTGGTGCAAAACAATGTGGGGTTTTTGAAGAATCATTTTATTTAAAATCAAAGTGTTTTTCTGCGAGTTTTAAGTGGTTTAATATTTCGATAGCTATAGTGACTATTTTATGTAACCATTCAGGGTGTTTTATATGAAAATATATTTTTTAGAATGCTTAAATTTTTTGAGCACAAAGGGGGTAGCCAAGGTACCTTGGTGGGGTTGGTAGGTACTAGTAAGTCTATTGGACCAGATGACTTTTGTCCCTATTTCACATATAATTTGGATAAATACAACTAAAACTAATCTATATGGATGATTATTGTGGACCAATAGGTTATGGGTATGTTCCTTACTAGTGTCCCGTGCATGAGAACATATTTTACTATGGTAACATTATTCCTAGGAATGAGGTACATGGGGTCCGAGACTATCAACTTCCTAGGGGTGTTCCTGATTTCATTGCTATTTGTATTTGTGGTTTTTACACATGTATTAGGGTTTATTTGGAAGTATATTATAGTACCTATCAAGACTATTTAACGTTGATAACATTGTTAAAGTTATATCTTCAAAACTATTTTCAATTGAATGTTTTATTTCTTTGAATTTGTGACTGTTTTTCATTGCAAGTTAAAACTACCCGATTATTCAAATTGTATTGGATGAAATTTGTAATCATTGGGTGGTATCCTATTGAGAATAGAAACACAACATACATAATATCCTTGGGTGTAAGTAGACATTATTATTCATGAATCAGGTAAAGGGAAGGCATTGGGTGATTGCGGTTCGGGGTGTTAGATCCCATCCTTGGCGTGGAGTTGTAGGGAAGACTTGTGGGTGATGACTCCTTGTCATGTGGAGTCCTTGTGGATAAAATTATACTTTTTTTAATAGTATTTGTACTTCTTTTACTGTATTCGAAGACATTTATTCAATTATTGTTTTTTACTTAAAACATGTTTGGTATAAAATTTCAGAATTATATTATGGATTATTCTTAGTGATTTATGCTTTTATATTCATATAAATCATTCACAACCCTGATTATTTTATACACAGGCACTCGTGTCAGATCATTAGTGTGGGGAAAATCATAGAAAACCTACTGTGGGCTGGTTTTGGTGTCTTTTTTGGTGGATCCCAGATTCAGTTCGTGATTGTGTGTGGATCTAGAATAAAATAAAACATTTTCTACTATAGAGTGTATGGTAAGTGTAACATTCCCTATATAATTATAATAATCCCCATCAATGATATTTATTGCAAGTGATAGTCCTTTTTCTTTATAATTAATCATTTTCTAATGTCGATCATCGTGAATAAAACATGGGTTAGGGAATTTATTGGAATAATTACCCAATTCCTTGCACTTGTAGTATTGAATTGTAAGAGGTGTATTCTGTGTATCATATTCTATATTTTCATAATTAGATATCTTTTTCACATCACATAAAAATTTAACTACCATATGTCCTTCTTCTCAGTAATTAAAAATTTTAATAGTACATTTATTACTATTTCATTCATTTTTCATTCCACTCATTATGCTTTAGTGGAACCACAAAGTAATTTCAATGTCATCTTTAGATTTTATTTTGATTTCCAGTATTCTCTTATAATTAAACCAATATGAAAAATGGCATAATCTGATATCCATATCATCCTCGAGAGAACATCTAACTTTTTCCTAAGATCTATTATAGTTCCATATAGTTAATTACTTTTAAAGGAATGGATTTATGAAAATAATTAGTTGATCAATATTACTCATAGTTTGGATAATAATTCTAAAAGAATAACATGAATGTCTTCTAATGTTTTCTTTATAGGTACATATAGATTCATTTCCATTTTTTTAAGATCAGATAACTCATTCCTTATCTCGTTTTGAAGAATACTAGGTTTGTATTTATTGAAAAATAATCTCTTGAACTAAAACCATTCCAAGGATTCAATTTCATCTCTTTTACTCGAATTCTTGATAAGATTCCACTATTTATCTTCTTGACCTTACAATTGATATAAATTTAAGATTATTTAATCACATTTATAGCATTAGAGAACTGGATTATCTTTTAAGTAGTTCTAATCAATTGTTCATCCACTAATGGTTCAGAAGACATACTAAAATAAGGTAGATGATGGGTCTCGATGGACTCAAGAGAATGTTCTTCCCTCATTCGCTCATTTGGAATTCCTACATGATTCAAAGATTGAGAAAATTGAATGAGATTAGATATAATATTTTTCATTACATATACAATAGCATTTGGTTTCTCAGGAGTACAATCATTTAATTTCTAATCACATTCAGCATTAACGTTGTTCCACCAGGATCCATCCATTGACTAAAACAAAGAAGCATTATGTGAGAAACAATAATCCAATCGAAAAAACACACAATAATGAATATAATTTCAATTCAAGACACATTAGGTTTTATCCAAGGTTATTCATGATCATTTCATAAATAGCAGGAATGAAAAATATACTTTGATATATCATTTGGGTTCTTACTATAGTTTTCTAATCCTAGTATGAAATGGATAACTACACCTTTCCTATAATACCAAATACAATGACCCATACATTACATAAATTAATATTATTTAAAAATTGAAAAATATTCATTTCACAATATAATAAATCCATGACAGAACTATATTGGTATAGAATGATTAGAAATTGAGAAATATAAATAATTGGTTTATAAAACTACTATATTATCTTTTGTTTATTTCTTTATAACTATACTTATTTTGACAAATCATACATAATACCCATTATAATCCCCTGGTGAAATGAAGCATATGATAGGGTGAGCTCAGATGATCCATAATGGTAAACATGGGATATATCAATCATATCAAAATCATAAGACATAAATGAATGGAATTTGTAAATATTGCCTTGCATGTAAAAGATCATGATTGTTGAGTCAAATGATCTCTTTTGACTTCTATATTTTGTTTTGGAAATCAAAAATGTCTTTTTAATCATATCTTACAGACCCTGTCAATTGTATCATATTGACTCTATCAATCGTATCATACTGACTCTATCAATCGTATCGTACTGACTCTGTCAATCGTACCGTACTGACTCTATCAATTGTAATCGTACTGACTCTGCTATTCATATTTTCATTACATTTTTTGGTACTTAGTAAAAACTATTGTTTCATACTAATCGTACTATTGTTTATCATCTTCGTCTATCTTTTTCTAACCAATACAATGTCGTTGAGTTAGTTTTAACGTAATCAAAACAATGTCGTGCTTTCTGTTTCAATATGACCGTTATGATGCCAGGTTTCCAAGTACATCCGAGTTTTTCAGAGAAATATGACTGTTGGAGGATATGTGACTGTTGGAACCCGAGGCCTATAAATAAGAGGTCATTTGAAGATGAAGAAAAAGGAGGACGTTCGGGCCAACAGTGATACTCTACTTTTATCAAGTTCTATAGAGAGACACAGTGACTTCTCTCATCTGCTTTGCGCGTCCGATCATCCTATTGAGGGCTTTCAAGTGATTGAAAGATAGAGGTTCCGATTACCTACAAAATCGAGGGCTGCCAGGGATAGGCAGATGGACGGTCCGATCATCATATCGAGGGCTACAGGGGATAGGCAGACGGACGGTCCGATCACGGTATCAAGGGCTGCCGGGGATAGGCAGACAGACATTCCGATCATCATATCGAGGGCTTACCAAGGTGTTAGTGAGATAGACCTTTTATCCTAGGTGAAAGGATAACCTTTCTTTTTGGGTCAAAATAACTGTAATACTTTTACTTTTCCACTGCTGCTTGTATTAGAAAGGAATTTTTATTATTTCCTATCTTCATTACATATTCAATTTTTAATTGTTTCAATTACAATCATTCTATTACATATTGTATTGATTGATTATATATGAATTAAGGTAGAATCATTCATCTTTATATTACTCTAACTATTTTGTTCATCTCGAATACAATGGTTTTACTTTTTACTAGTATTACATTACATCATACATTTTATATTCAATACAATTGTGGGTGTTTGTATTAGTTTAAGAAATTAAACTAATCTCTTAAGTGTTTAAATACAAGTGTTTTTAAACCTACAATTCACCCCCCCCCCTCATGTATTGTTCTATCTAATATACATACACATTTACATATTCGATCCAACAATTGGTATTAGAGGCGGTTTCCACAGATTTGTATTTCTTGTTCTATTTTTACTGACTACACTAACATGTGGAGTGGAAATTTTTTTGTTTTAGATGGCAGGAATGAATATTGGGTCAATAGACAATATGAATCCTTCTATACCACCTATCTTTGATGGAAATGACTATGAGTATTGGAGAGATCGTATGAATACTTTTGTGATCAATACTAGTGTAGACAATTTTATTATGCTTACTGGAGGGTACAAAATTCCTAACAAAGAAGTCAGTACTTTCATTAACCAAGAGAAGTAATAATATCAACTGAATTACAAGGTACGAAATACTTTATTATGTTCTATGACCAGGAATATATATAGTCAGATATCTTCATGTGAAGCAGCCAATTGTATTTGGAAGAAATTAGAAGTCACACATTTTGGTACGTCCAAGGTTATAGAAACAAGAAGAGAAATGCTTCGAGCAGAGTATCATGTACTTGTTTTCCCTTATGGAGAGCAAGTATGTAAAGTGCAAAAAAGATGTATGACAATCGTCAAAATCTTACAATCTATGGGAGAAAAAGGCCTTGATGATGAATCTCTAGTAGATAAGATTATAGATATAATTCCAAATGAATGGTAGTAAAATAGGATATCTATTGATGAAAACAGAAAAGATTCCCAGATTACACTTGATGAACTTTTTGGATGTCTTTTACAGCACAAGACAATAATGAAAAGAGATGCGGATTTCAACAAGAAGAAGAATGGTAATGGAAGTGTAGCCTTTGCATCTAAAGCAAAAACACCTGAAATGATAACAAGATCCAAAGCCAAGAATGTTATATCTGATTCAAGTGATTGTGATCATTCAGATAATGAGTTAGACAATCTTTCTTGAAGGATGAACAAGATTGTGGGAAAGAAAGATTTTCAATATAGATTCAAAAAAGAAAGATAGTAAGTATAAGAATGATTCAGAAGTAACTTGTTATGAATGTAAGAAATTAGAAAATATAAGGCCTGATTTTCCTTTACTGAAGAGAAAAGACAGAAACGAGAAACATTCTGAAAGAAATAATAAAATGTATTATAAGACAAATACAAAGAAAGTATTGAAGGCAAATGATACCTGGAGTGCATGTGTTAGTGATTCCTCAGACGATTCCTCAGAATATGAGTCCTCAGGACAGAGAAATATTAGACTAATAGCCAGATTATCAATTGATGATCATTGTCTCATTGCTAAGGTACACAATGTTGAAGCTATTACAAATGTCTCTTTAAATGAAAATTATACTGATAGTGGATATTATGAATCTTCATCATCAGAAGATGATACATTACCTTATTTTGAAGAAGTCTACAGACATTCCAAATTACTTGAAAATGAAAATTCTAAAATCAAGAAGAAGCTTGAGATAGTAAATTCTACAATTTTAATCTTGACTAAAGAAGTATCAGATCTTTCTAAAGATCTTGATGTGAAAACTTCTGATTTTGAATGCATTTTAAAAACCCTTGAGAAAGTCAAATCTGAAAAGGATAAACTTTCTAAGGACCTAGAAACTGTTTTTTCAAAGAAAAATGTTTTAGAGCCTAACTCTAGTTCAAAATAAAATATTTTGGAAGACATAAACATAGTTTTAAAACTAAAGTCAGAAAATTTCAATTTAAAGAAATTTTAGTCAAACTTTATTCATGAAAAAAAGAACTTTGAAAAGATTTATTCTCAAATCAGACCTTTAAAAAATCGTTCTGGACTTGGTTATACTTATTCCAAACCTGTTTTTAGCAATAACTATTTTGTTCCTCAAAGAACCTATTTTTGTTCTAAGTGTCAATGTGGTGGAATTTGTAAAAGATAATGTTCTCTTAATAGAACTCAATCTTTAGGTTCTCATAAAGCTCATTTTTCAAGACAAATGTGGATTCCAAAAATTCTATTATCTAACCCTTCTGGATCCAAACAAGTTTGGATTCTGAGAAACAAATTGTTTCTTTTTCAGGAAAATTAGAAGTGTACCAATAAGAATATTTGGTACATGGATAGTGGTTGTTCTCTACACATGACTGGATACAAATATCTCTTTGAAAAGGTTATCAAATCAAAAGGTGGAAAAGTTACCTTCAGAGATAATTTTCAAGGAATGATTTTTGGTATAGGTAATATTGTTTTTCTTGGAAAATATCTTATTTCAAATGTTTTATTTGTTAAAGGTCTTAGGCACAACCTCATCAGAATAAGTCAATTTTGTGATGAAGGTTACCTTGTGAATTTTAGAAATGATAATTGTCTAGTCCACAATTCCAAGGATGAGTTCATTCTATCTGCTCATAGGAAAGAGAATTTTTACACTATTAACCTAGAAGACATTAAGAGCCAAAACATAACATGCATAAGTGAAATAGAAGACCAATCATGGATATGGAATAGAAGACTAGGACACTGTAATCTAAGAAACCTTAGTAAACATTCAATGAAAAGTCTTTTGAAGGGACTACCACACCTTAGATATGATTCCACAAAAGTCTATGATCCTTGTCAATTTGGTAAGCAACATAAAACTAGATTTAAATAAATTAATGAAGTTTCAACATCAAATGCATTACAGCTAGTGCATATAGATCTTTTGGGTCCTACACAAACTAGAATCATTGGAGGAAAATAGTACGTATTTTTTTAGTTGATGACTTTACTATATTTACATGGGTCTACTTTCTCACAAATATCTGAAGCCTTTTACTATTTCAAAACATTTATAGCCCAAGTTAAAAATCAGAAAAACATAACATTGGTAACTATTCATAGTGATCATGGTGGTGAATTTCAAAATTAAGATTTTGAAACTTTTTGTAGTAAGAAAGGTATTACTCACAATTTCTCAGCTCCAAGAACTCCTCAATAAAATGGTGTTGTTGAAAGAAGAAATTGTATTCTTCAGGAAATGACTCAAACCATGTTGAGTGAATACTCAATTGCTAAGCACATCTGGGATGAAGCTGTTAGTACTTCCATTTAAACTATAAATCGTGTTTTTACTAGACCATTTATTAATAAAACTCCTTATGAGTTATGGACTGGCCGAAAACCTAATGTTTCATACTTCAATGTTTTTGGATGCAAAGTATTAATTCATAATACAGAATATAATCTACACAAATTTGCACTATAATCTGATGAAGGAATATTTCTAGGTTACTCCACAACTTCTAAGACTTATAGAGTATTCAATAAAAATACTTGTACTGTTGAAAAAACAGTACATGTAAAATTTGATGAAACTGATCCTTTTGTTTTCAACCAACCCAATCCTACATCCTCAGATGTGTTTTATAAAAATGTTTATCAACCATTATTAGAAGATCATTCTGATTAGGAAAATGTTCAGGAAAGTATTCCTGATATATTTACGACATAATATTTTCTACCATATGATGATGAACAGGTTTTACAAAACCCAAATCAATTGTTTCTTAGGAATCATCCAAGTGATAACATCATTGGTGATGTAAATCAACCTGTAAGGACCAAAAATTCCTTATGAAATGAAATAGAACATCTTTCTTTTCTTTCCCAATTTGAACCTAAAAGTCCAAGTGAGGCGTTAGGTGATGATGATTGGATCAAAGAAATGCAGGATGAACTAAATGAATTTGAGAGGAATCAAGGCTGGACTTTAGTTGATAGACCAAAAGAAACAACTGTAATTGGTGTAAAATGGGTTTTCAGAAAAAAAAATGTGATGAAAATTTAATCATTGTAAGAAATAAAGCAAGACTTGTTGCTAAAGGCTATAATCAACAAGAGGGAATGGACTATAAAGAAACATATGCTCCTGTAGCTAGACATTAATCTATTCGTATTCTATTATCCTTTACAACATTATTTAATTTCAAACTATTTCTAATGGATGTAAAATTTTCTTTTCTAAATGGTTTTGTTCAAGAAGATGTTTTTGTTGAACAACCTCCTGTTTTTCAAGACTTAAAACATCCTGAACGTGTTTTTAAACTTACCAAGGCTCTATATGGTCTTAAACAAGCCCCTAGAGCGTGGTATGATAGACTTATATGATTTAATTTACAAAACAATTATACAAAAGGAACAGCAGATCCAACCCTTTTTATAAAAATGGAAAATAAAAATGTTTTGATTGTTCAAATCTATATTGATGACATCATATTCAGATCAACTCAGAAATCATTAATTTATTCTCTTGCAAATTTAATGAAATCTGAGTTTGAAATAAGTATGATGGGTGAGTTAACATTCTTTTTAGGTTATCAAATTTCTCAAAAACCAGAAGGAACATATATATCTCAAAATAAGTATATAAAAGATTTACTCAAAAAGTATGGTTATGACAAGACTAAAAGTATTATCACTCCAATCGGTACCAAAAAATACACTTGATCTTGACAAAACAGGGAAACGTAGATCAAACAATTTTCAGAGGTATGATAGGATGTTTGCTATACTTGACAGCTAGTCAACCAGACATAATGTTTTCTATATGCTTATTTGCAAGATATCAATCTAATTCAAAAGTGTCTCATTTAAGAGCCGTAAAGAGAATCTTTCGGTATTTAAAAGGCACTATGGATTTAGGTCTTTTTTATTCATCTGTGAATGATTTTGTTTTAAAAAGATTTTCAGATGCTGACTTTGGTAGTTGTAGAATGGAGAGAAAATGTACATCTAGAACATGTCATTTCTTAGGAGATTCTATGGTTTCTTGGACCTACAAGAAACAACACTTTGTAGCACTTTCCACTACTGAAGCTGAATATGTAGCAGCTGGAAGTTGTTGTGCTCAAGTATTGTGGATGCAACACACACTCACAGACTATGGATTGAGTTTCCCCAAAACTCAAATTCAATGTGATAATACTAGTGCCATAGCTCTTAGTAAGAACCCAACACATCACTCTCATGCAAAACACATAGATTTCATGCATCACTTTCTTAGGTATCACACAAAAAAAGGAGATATCATTCTATAATTTATCGGAACGCAAGAACAACATGCTGACATTTTTACAAAACCATTATCTTTCGATAGGTTTGAGTTTATAAAACAGATTCTAGGAATGATTACATTAAAATAATTGTTCATATCCACTTATTGTTTTACTTTTCCCCTTACAGTAAACATCTCCATTTGAAAGGGGGATGTCATTTCTTACTATGTTTTTTTCCTTATTCTTACTATGGTTCTTTTTATCTTATGATATTTAATTATTTACTCTCCTGGTATGTGTTTTTGTTTTCCCGTTTATCGTATTGAGAGTTTTATCATATCATTTACTTTTATGTTTATCGTATTGACGGTTTTATTTTTATACACCTTTCTTTTCCATCGTATCGACTGATAATCGTAATGATTTTCTTTTCCATCGTATCGACGGATGATGGTAATTATTTTCATTTCCATCGTATCGACCGATGATGGTAATGAAGTTCATTTCAATTGTATCGATCGATGATGGTAATGAATTTATTTTCCATCATATCGACCAATGGTGGTAATTATTGTTTTCCATTGTATCGACCAATGATGGTAATGATTTTCTTTTTCATCGTATCGACCGATGATGGTAATGATTTTTTTCCATCGTATCAACCGATGATGGTAATGAATTTTTTTTCCATCAGCTTGTTAGTTAATGGAAACAACTTTTTTTCCATTGGTATGACGATTCATAGTATTCTTTTACTTTTTACATTTGTGTTTTCTTTTAAACTCTACTAAAACCAACAATAACCTTACTATCTCTGGCAGGTACTTTTCAATTTTTTTTCTTTCATTTTAATCCTAACCATTGATCTGTTTTCCACTAATATTGACCATATAAGATCAACGGTCACCCCTATATCTCTTATAAATAGCCCCCCTCCCCAATCCCACATTGGTTTCTTAGATTTTAAGGAGAAGCTCTGCTCCACTGCTTTCAATCATCGTACGATCTTTCATCGGCAGTATCCCTATGTCTCAATCTTCTGCCAACACTCCTACTGATATGTCATCAAAGGATTTCTCAGAAAAAGATCATTTAAGGTAAAGGTTAGTTTCATGAGACTTCTATTATTCGTATAATTCTACAATCAAGAGGATTATCATGTTCCAATGATGGGAGTATTTGTGTGTTGAAAGGCCTGTTTCTCAAGATTCGGTTCTCTTTGATTAAGTCTGTCAGATTTATAAAACCGTATCTTTTGACAAAAACATGACTATCAATTTTGTTGTGTACGGTATAAAGTTATCTATGTCAATGAAACAAGCGGATTTTTTTCTTAATGTCCCAACAGAAGGGGATTCCTACTGTCCATCCCATAATTTACCTGAAGAGGTCAGTACGTTTAATAGAGAAAGTGCTGAGAAGTCCTTGTTTGTTATAAATGATGAAAAGGGAAAAGTGGTCATCTTTCACCGCACAATCGGTTTGTGACTTTATAGATGCAAGGATTTTTTATCCCAAGGAAAGGGGATAGAGAAACTCTGAATGTTTCTGATATCTTCATGTTGGACTATCTTGTCAACATAAGAAAAGTGAATCTCATGGGATATGTTTTTGAAACAATTAAGAATGTGAAGTCAGGGGAAATCAAATCTCATTTGATTTTGTATCTAGCCATTCTTAAAAAGTTTATTCTTGAAAGTATGATTTTTTGGAACATTCCTTTGAAAGGAAACCTAATATATTTGAAGCCATATTGGATTAGTAAGAGTACGATGAAAAAGCTGAATGTTTGTTTTGATCCAAATTCAATACTTTTTTTAATAGATGTAGAAGATGAATTGGCTCAAAATCAATCGGCACATATGCCAGCCAAAGATATTACTTCTCTTGTTGTTCCTCAATAGTCTGATCCTCAAACCAGCTCAAAGCCAAAGAAGAAGCCTAAGTACAATAATGAAGTTGTAGCCAAATGGAGAAAGGATAAGGAAGAAAGAAATGAAGGAGATCCAATGTTTGTAATTGATCCAGCCGAAGCCTTTCCGGAAAGAATAAATGTAGAAGATACCATTAAAGCTGAAAATAAAAAGAAGTCTGTTTTGAAAATAAAGGCTCAAGACATTGACATTTCTAATGTCTTGAAAATGGTTGAGGAATCTAGTGCTCAACTAATAGATGAAGTGCATCAAGAACCCATCGTACATAGTCTTCCTGAGAAAGAAAAATGAAAACAAAGTTTCGAAGAAATACAAGAAGATGATGAAGGGGAAGGAGATTTTCTTTTAGAATTTCTTCAAAGTTTGAAGCAGAGTAGGGAGGAATCGGTTCAAAATCAGAGTGAAGGTGTTCAACAAACCCCTCATGCCGATCAAGCACTTTTTGAAACTTTTGAAACTCTGGATGAAACACCCACTCAAGTAAAGCAAGGTGCTCTATCTTCTCACACTGATAAAATTATTCTTAGAAGTGACAGAGTAGAAGAAGAAAGAAAAGATAAAGAAAAAGAAAACGGAAAATATCCAGTTATTGACTCAATATGATCACATGAATTGCCTTCGTACGATGAGGATACTGATTCAGAACATACAATCACTCTCATGAAGAGTGACTATATTGTCCATTTTCTGAGAAGGGTTGAGAAGACAATTCCATATTTCCCTAGGCTAGAGCGGAAGATTGATTTTATTATGGAAAATCAAAATAAGTTGTTTGTACTTGTAAAGTAAATGAGAAAGAATGTTTTGTCAGTTAACGCCGATTTAAATGTTCTTTTAGAAAGTTCGGCTGCCCATAAGAAGGCCTGCAATAAGATGAACAAGTGGTCGTACAAAACAGAGAGCTCAGTCAATGATCATGAGTTAGCAATTGAAGATATATAATGGTTGTAAAATGAGCTTGTAATTTCTTTCAATAAGCTAGAAAATGAAACAGTTGAAAGATTGAATATTTTTTATTCTCAACGAGCCGATGTTCCTTTAGTAAAAGACTTGCATGAGAGAATGAATGCCTTTCAGGCTGAGTATTTGATGGTATCATCATTCAAAAATGAAATGCTTTTCTTGAAGAAACAGAACGCTGGTTTATCCAATGATAACAAGAATATGAAAGTCATAATTGATACTCTTGAAGAAGTAATTAGAGTTCAGGAAGAAACAATCAGAAATCAAGGTCATCTCATTGTTGATCAACAAGAGCTTCTCAGATATCAGGGTGATTCTATTTCAGAAGACTAGAAGGAGATAAAGAAGATGAAGGAAGTTCTTTATGAGTTGATCAAAAAATAAAATGGAAAGAGAAAACAAGTGACATGTATTTTTTTCAAGTGTGGTCTTTATTGTAATTGTAATGATATTTCTTGTATCCATTATCTTGTATTAATTTTCTAACTCTTTCATATATTTTAAGTTTACCCCATTATTTTTGTAAACCAAAAAGGGGGAGAATGTTTCTTAAAGGGGGAGAATGTTTTACAAAGGGAGATTGGTTTAATAAAATTCTTATAAACTAAGGAAAACTATGAATAAAATCCTTAGCAAAGAATACACCTAATGGGGAGTTAGTTTTATTAAAATTATTATTCAATAGAGTTTCCAATAACTCAGGAGGAGATAAGTATTTCTTGTTATAGTTACTTTGTGTGTTGTGCTATCCAAAAAGGGGGATGCTGTTGAGTCAAATGTTCTCTTTTGACTTCTATATTTTGTTTTGGAAATCACAAATGTCTTTTTAATCATATCGTACTGACCCTGTCAATTGTATCGTACTGACTCTGTCAATCGTATCGTACTGACCCTATAAATTGTATCGTACTGACTCTGTCAATCGTATTGTACTGACTTTGTCAATTGTAATCCTACTGACTCTGCTATTCATATTTTCATTACTTGTATTGGTACTTTGTAAAAACTCTTTTTTCATACTAATCGTACTATTGTTTATCATCTTCATATATCTTGTTCTAACCAATACGATGTCGTTGAGTTAGTTATAAACTAATCAAAATGATGTCATGATTTCTATTTCAATATGACCGTTTTGATTCCAGGTGTCCATGTCCCTCCAAGGTTTTCATAGAAATATGACCGTTGGAGGAGATGTGATCGTTGCATCCGATCATCATATCGAGGGCTTTCAAGTGATTGAAAGACAGAGGTGTCGATTACCTACCAAATCGAGGGCTGTTGGGGATAGTCAGACATCATTCCGATCATCATATCGAGGGCTTACCAAGGTGTTGGTGAGATAGACCTTTTATCCTAGGTGAAAGGATAACCCTTCTCTTTGGGTCAAATGAATTTTAATACTTTTACTTTTCTGCTACTGCTTGTATTAGAAAGGAATTTGTATTGTTTCCTTTCTTCTTTATATATTCAATTGTAATTGTTTCAATTACAACAATTCTATTACATATTGTATTGATTGATTCTATACGATTTAAGGTAGAATCATTCATCTTTATATTACTCGGATTATTGTGTTCATCTTGAATACAATTGTTTTACCATTCATTTGTATTACATTACCTCATACCTTTTATATTAAATACAATTGTGGGTGTTTTTATTAGTTTAAGACCTTAAACTAATCTATTAAGTGTTTAAATACAAGAGTTTTTAAACCTACTATTCACCCCTATTGTATTATTCCATCTAATATACATATACATCTACATATTCGATCCAACAATGATATCAAGTAATGGGATGAATCATAAATGTAAAACATAATCCCAAAAATCATTATATTGTACAGGAATGTTGTGTCATGCCCATAAGCATAGATTACAATTTCATATTTGTCGATGCTTAATTTCAACACCATTAAAGAAGAAAAAGTCCATTACTGAACTGATTTCACTCCTTGTTGCAGCCCAGTATTACTGAACTGAATTTTCTTACCATTTTATTCATGTCTATCTAATGAGATATAAATAATTACCCAATCCATTAGAGGGAGATATAGGTCTCATCAATCTATTAATGAAAAACAATTTATGTGTGCAACAAAAATATAAATCATTCGTCATATCATAACCCATGGAACAAAAATGGTCATCTTAAACATTATTCCATCATAATCCACATTAAATACATTTATTTTATAAAAAACATTCCCTAAAAAACAGTAAAATCATAATAATAACTGGGATAGAAAATAACACTATCTAAATAATTTCATGTTTTATTTAATATAACTTTAACAAAACACGTCATAATAATTCTTGAGGAAAATATCCTTTTTTTCAAAAATGATTTCATTCCCCAAAATTCCACATATTTTTAATTTAATATAATTCAATTTAAAATACACATGAAATATTATAATGGAATATTCTATGAAATAAGGCATTATGAATGTGTAAGAATCTGGTTCTGCCATATAATTTAGAAAAACATTCTTATTTTATTTTTGCTGAAAATGTCAAAAAGTACCTCATACAAAAAATGATAAAAGATTACTTTAATAACATTTAATAAAAATTCAAAAATGTTCACAATTGAACTAAATTTTTTTAAAAGTGTATAAATATTATTATAAATTTATAAAACATTTATTTGGATGATAAATATACCATAGTAAATACATTTGTATAAAAAAATATCGGATTATAATGTGATTGTGAAATTATCCCTTACCATAGGTTTGATATCCTTTATATGTATCTAAAAGAGTAAAAAAATTATTTTAATAATTCCATTTACTTATTATATAATAATAGTAATTTTTATGATATCATATATGATCATAGTATCATTTTTTTGATTGTAACATTATTATCGACATATTAATGATTAAATTCATAATTTTGTTATGTATGTTTGGATAGATATGTTCATGCTTATACTATTAGGTTTTGGTTATGTCATTTAAAAATAGATATTATTATAATATATATCATATTGATTCATTAAATTCATTTATATAATATTTTGTTAATAATGATAAAGTAAAATAAATAACATCAAATCATGTAGACGGAAAGCCATATGTACACACAAGTGGTGAAATCATTCCCATAATTATTGTATGAAATGAAGTGGATAGTGTATACTACTTCATATTAAATATAATTTTATAATAATTACATACATTTATTAAGTCATTCAATATACACATCCTAGTTAGGTGGTGGTAAAAAAGTATTACACCACTTCTGGGAGATGACAAGCTATATGTACGCATGTGTGGTTTTTTCATTTTTCATAAGATTGATAAAATAGGGAATATAGTTTTTCCATAATATCAATAAAATATCATTTTATAATTTATACTAGAGTTATTTCATTATAGTGAATTAACACATGAGTATCGAGTAGAAGAAGAAATAGTTTTAAAATAATTTTCATAGGAGTTTACAAATTCTTCAATGTGCTTCCTCTAAATATACACATAGAGCACTAGATATATTATTGGAAGAATACCAGATCTTCTATAATGATACTAGGAATGTATATAAGAGAAAGTGGAGGGGTGTGGATTACAATGTAGGCTCAAAGTTGATTGAATCTGTGATAGGAGGAGGTTCCCACTTTTAATTAATGTGAGGGGTACTTTTTGAAACCAAATAAATAATAATTTTTAATAAAATCAAACCCCTTTAAAAGCCCATAAAAACAATAAAATTTAGAATTTTATATTAGATATTGTTGTAATCACATAAACCTAGAAATTTTAATCATGTTTTCTATCAATTTAATATGTATCATTTTAATTAACAAAATGTTATTCTTGTAAATTGTTAACTGGGAAACAAATAATTCAATATTAAAATGGTGTAATAATTTTTTATCTGATGTAAAATTGAATATCAAAAAAGAAATCAAAAAAAATTCTACCATATGATAATTATTATATATCTTTTAAAAAATTTGTATCATTTTAATATAATTTAATGAAAAATTATATCGAAAAATAATAAACAGTGTCAATTTTTATAGTATTCAATTCATATATTTATAAAAATATAAATATAACATATTATCTTTGAAAAAACTATTTTAATATATTCTATAGATATAAATATCATCACTAAAATTCAATAGACATGTCAATTATCCCCAATTATATTTACTTTGTTATTTTCAATAGGATTTATTTGTTATCTCTAATAATAAAATAATCATTACATCATTATTGTGTAATTATTTTAAATTATAATTATTTGAATTAAAAATAAAAATAAAATACTAGCTTGAAGATAAATCTTCATTATTTTATGATATTATTTTTTGTAGAATTTATAATTTTTGAAAATCCATTTTATAAAATGATATAATCATTAAATTATAAATATGAAAACTTTAACTTCAATATAGATAAAATAATATATGTGTAAAAATATCTTTTATAAGGATCCAAATTGTTAATAACTTAGCCCATGCATGAATATGGTCATGATATACTCTATAAATAATATTCAGTCATGTTTTTGGTATATTTTAATTTCTATTTTTTTAATAAAAACATTATTAATGATTTTTAGAAATTATATAATTTCTCAGTCATTAATGTATAATCTATTATTGTAATTATTTATTTACAAAAAATTACACATAAAATACGTTGATATAAAAATAATATATTTAATATGATTATTTAATATCTAATATATCTATTTTATATCCTTATATTAAAATTTATTTAGTTTTCAAACATTGAGTGAGACATATTTAACATTTATTTAAATAATTGAAATAAAATATCCTATTTTCATCTGCATTGATTTAGATTTATACAATATAGGCCTAAGGATGACTTATGACTACAAACACATCAAATGATATTAATTGAAGTGGTTGGTTAATTTTATTACAGTACTCTTACCCTTAATTACCAAATTTAGGCATTTAACATATTAATAAAAATTAACAAAGTTACTATTTTTTTTCCAAAAAATAAAGTAAACATATCATAAAAATTTGAACGTGCTAATTCTAAATATGGAATCCATTTTTCATAATTAAAAATATAGAAGTTAAAATAATTAATTTAAACTTTTTCCTTATTTTAGGAAGAGAGAACATGTTTCAGAAATTAAAAGTCCATAAATGATTAAATTGTTTTTACATCTATATTCTATGTAAAATTAATGTTAATGACATACATTATAATAAATGAAAAAATATATATTATTTATACCTTACATCCATTAAATACAATAATTTAACCATATAAATTCTTTCGATGAAAATCATTCTTTTCAGTTAATGTTTAGTGTTTTTTTACAAATCATAAAAATTTTAATGTTATTAGAAATATATTAAAAAATTTCAAAAGGTTGTCTTTTAAATCTCGCTTCAAAGGAACAAGATTACGATGTAAATTATAATTTATAAATTAGTCAAAATCAAAATTTTAATTGGGTTCTCCATTAAAAAGTGACACACTTGCGAATATTAATCTATTGTCATGATTCTATTAGAATTTCTTCTCCAATTCCTTCAAATTAGTTAGGTCTATTCTATATTCTTTATTTAAAATTGAAATAGAACATAGAATGAGTTATATGAAAAATTCTACTTCATGGTTTGGTGGAGGACCTGGTAATTCTTTTGGAAAGACATCACCAAGTCAAGTATAATATGTGTATTCATAATGGCGAGTTTCTCTATAACCATTTAAGATATATAACCATCACTCGTATGGATCAAGACCCATAATATGGATGAAATTTCCACTAGAATGTTATATTCAACCATGCGTCAATAAAAGAAAATTGATTTTTCTAAAATATGAAATGTGAAATCCCTAACATGGAAAATGATTTGAGATCTATATATAGAAACCAATCC
This sequence comes from Viscum album, assembly GCA_963277665.1. NCBI lineage: Eukaryota > Viridiplantae > Streptophyta > Magnoliopsida > Santalales > Viscaceae > Viscum > Viscum album. The sequence continues at coordinate 1,601,965,874 of OY728136.1, forward strand.
ATGAAAAGAATCAATTAAAAATATATAATAATAAGTATCTCAAAATTTATAGGAAGAACTATCCCACAAACATAATCCAGAGAATAATTATAAGATTTTGATGTGACTATTGTTCCCTTAGTTGTTCTGATAACTAACTCGACATCTAATTTTTTAGGTAATATGGTGATACCCTTATTTAAATATTTTAAAAAATATTTTTAATTTCCATGACATATTTTAAATAAATTATTATTTTAATTTCCATTATTTCATTGTATTGGAGGGTTCCCTTGAATTTTTGGAGGAATGGGTGAGTTCTCATGATTTGGGAAAAACCATGTTCCCAATTAAAGATTAAAAAATACATGTTGTTTCCTTTATAAATCATTAATCTTTTTAAAAAAATTATCCATTATAATTCCTATGTTACCACCCCTTACCTTTTAACACCACCATAATAATTTAGAGCATTTTTTAATCCAATATCATGGTGGATTCAGGTTTTTATTTAAGTGATTGGGCCTTCCAAGAAACCCATTTCCTTTTTAAAAAATGAATGTTTTTTATTTAATAACATATTAAAGATTTACTATTTTTTTGGTGATTCAACCTTCCACTATAAGATAACATCATTTGGAACGTCCCCATTACCTTTATCCCCTCTTTAGATCTGGTGTGCATCATGAATTCGGGAATACCTTCAGAGAGGTTCTCAAATTGTCCAGATTTTATGAAGTAACTTCATTCATTCATAACTCCTTCATTTCTCACTATTTTTCACCCATTACAGTTTCTACATGATCCACCATAAATTTTAGATCATCCATTTATTTTTTGGGGGTTTTTAAATTCTGAAACATGGGAATTTTGGATGATTTCTTCAAGATCACTTGAGTATGTGGTTCTCTTTCATTCTTCGTTCAATTTTCTTAGGGTTTCATTCAATTTTCATAGGGTTTATTTCTTTATAAATGAGGTTTATAATGTCCTGGAACTAGGATTTCGAACCAAGTGTTTAAATTATGTTTTTCTTGGTCCAATATTCTGATTTGAGGCTCAATCTACCATCATTGAGGTGCAGTAGTTCTGGGAATGAATTTACGCACTATGGATTCAAGGGTTTTCATTAATTTGTTAGTTGATTCCATGTTTATGCAATTTATGTGAATTTTCTTTCTATGTTTAAGATATTTATATGTTTATTTCCTTTTATTATTGATATGAAATAGGTTTTTGTGGATTTTTAATTGGAATTGAATTTTTAGTGCTAACTTAATTTTAAAATGTGGGGATTTTCCAAGAAATATTTTCATGGATCAAATGGGGATTACCTATAAATAAATAGTTGATTTTATTTAAATTTAATAGGTCTTAACATAATGTTTTGAATGTTTAAATCCATTGGTTGTTTCTATGAATGTTGTATTTAATGATGTTTTTTGAACATGTGAACATTAAGTGCCATGATTGTTTAAAAAATGGGAGTTTTACAAAGGAATCATTTCTCAGTACAAATGGTGCTTCCCTAAAATTGATTTTTTAGTTTAACTGAAATGTATCTGGGAATCCATTTCTATTTTTTTGACCTTTTAGATTTCACACGGTATTCAATGTGGGGATTTCAAGGGGTTTTTGGTGCAAAAAAAATGCATGGTTTTGGAGGAATCATTTTATTTAAAATAAATTTGTTTTTCTGTGTGTTTTAAGTGGTCTAAAATTTAGATAGCTACAATAACTATGTTATGTAACCATTTGTGGTGTTTTACATGAAAATATATTTGTGTATAATTCTGAAATAGTTTGTGCACAAAGGGGGAATCCTAGGTACCTTGGTGGTGTGGATAGGTACTAGTAAGTCTAGTGGACCTGATAGATTTTGTCCATATTTCACTTAGAATTTGGATAAATACAACTAAAACTAAACTATATGGATGATTATTGTGGACCAATATGTTATGTGTATGTTCCTTACTAGTGTCTCATGCATGAGAATAGATTTCTATTATGGTAACTTTATTCCTACGTACGAGGTACATGGGGCCCGAGACAATCAAATCCCTAGGGGTGTTCTTGATTTCACTGCTCATTGGATTTGTTGTTTTTAACCAAGTATTAGGGTCTATATGGAAGTATATTATAGTAGGTAACATGAATATTTAAATGTGATATCATTGTGAATGTTATATCTTCAAAACTGTTTTCAATTGAATTTTTTATTCCTTTGAAAGTGTCACTGTTTTTCTTTGCATATTAAAACTGCATGCTTTTTAAAATTGTATTGGGTGAACATTGTAATAATTGGGTAGTATCTTGTTGGGATTAGTAACCCACCCTACATAATATAATTGAGTGTATGTAGACTTTATTATTCTTGACTTAGGTAAAGGGAAGGCTTTGGGTGATTGTGGTCAGGGGTGTTAGATCCCATCCTTGGCGCGGAGTTATGGATATGACTGTTAGTTGATGACTCATTGTCATGTTGAGTCCATGTGGATAAAATTATAATTTTTTAATAGTATTTGTACTTCTTTTATTTTATTCAAAGACATTTATTCAATTATGGTTTTTAATTAAGACATGTTTGGTAGAAAATTTCAGATTTATGTTATGGATTGTTCTTAGTGATTTATGCTTTTATACTCTTGTAATTCATTCAAAACCCTAATTATTTTATACCCGGTAACTTGTGTCAGAACATTGGTATGGGGAACAACATTCGAAACCTACGGTGGGCCAGTTTTGATGTCAGTTTTTGTGGCTCCTATATTCATTTCGGGATAGTGTGTGGATCTAGAATAAAATAAAACATTTTCTAGTATAGAGTGTATGGTATGTATAACATTCCCAAATTAAATATCATACTACACATAAATGATAGTTATTGCATTTGAGAATCCTTTTTCATTATAATTAATCATTTTCTGATGTCGATCATCGTGAATAAACCATGTGTTAGGGAATTTATTTGATTAATGACTCAATTCCTTGCACTTGTAGCAGTCAATTGTAAGAGGGGTATTCTGTGTATCTTATTATGTATTTTCATAATTAGATATCATTTTCATATCACATTAAAATGAATCTATTAGATAACCTTCTTATCAATTATGAAAAAGTTTACAAGTATATTTAATAATATTTCATTCATTTTTCATTCCACTCATTATGCATTAGGGGAACTACAAAGTAATTTGAATTTCATCTTTAGATTTATTTTGATTTCAATTTTTCACTTCTAATCAAACCAATATGACAAATGGGTTACTCTGATATCAATATCACCCTTGAGAGAAAATCGAACCTTTTCCTCAGAGCTATTATAGTTCCATATAGTTAATTTCTTTTAAAGGAATGGTTTTAAGAAAATAATGAGTTGATCAATCTTACTCATAGGATGGATAATAATTATAGAAGTATACCATAAATGTCTTCTAATGTTTTCATCATAATCACCAATAGATTCATCGCAATTTTTATTGATATCAGATAACTCATTCGTTAACTTTTTTTAAAGAATACTGGGTTTGAATTTATTGAAAAATAATCTCTTGAACTAAAACCATTCTAAGGATTCAATTTCATCTCTTTTACTTTATTTCTTGATAAGATTACACTATTGATATTCTTGACCTTCCAAATCATATACTGTTAAGATTATTTAATCTCATTTTGAACATTAGAGAACTGGAAAATCTTTTCAATAGTTTTAATCAATTGTTAATCAACTAATGGACTAGAAAACCTACTAAAATAAAGTAGACGAGGGGTCTCTAAGGGATCAAGAGAATGTTTTTCCCTCATTCAAACATTTGGAATTCCTACATGATTCAAAGATTGAGAAAATTGTATGTGCAAAGATAAAATATTTTCCATTATATAACCAATAACATTTGGTTTCTCAGGAGGACAATCATTGAATTTCCAATCACATTCAGCATTAACATTTTTCCATCAGGATCCATCCACTGACTACAACAAAGAAGCATAATGTGAGTAACAATAATCCAATCATAAAACCACCCAATAATGAATATAATTTCAATTCAGGAAACTTTAGGTTTTATCCAATGTTATTCATGATCATTTAATAAATAGTAAGAATGTTAAATATATTTTGATATATAATTTGGGTTCTTACTACGGTTTACTAATCCTAGTATAAAATGGATAACTACACCTTTCCTATAATACCAACAAAAATGACTCATACATTATATAAATTATTATTATTTAAAAATTGTAAAATATTCATTTCACAATATAATAAATCCATGACAGAACTATATAGGTATAGAATCATTAGAGACTGAGAAATATAAAGAATTAGTTCATAAAACATCTACATTGTCTCATGTTTATTTCATTATAACTATAAAATTTTTGACATATCATACATAATACCCTTTATCATCCCCTGGGGAAATGAAACATATGATATGGTGGGATCAGATGATCCTTAATGGTAAACATGTGATATATAAATCATATCATAATCATAACACATAATGGAATGGAATTTGTAAATCTTGTCTTGCGTGCATAAGATCATGATACCAAGTAATGGGATGAATAATTAATGTAAAACACAGTCCCAAAAATAATAATATAGTACATGAAATTTTTTGAGTGCATATAAGCATATATTACAATTTCATATTTGTCGATGCTTAATGCCAACACCATCAATGAAGAAAAAGACAACTACTGAACTCAGTTCACTCCTTGTTGCAACCCTGTATTACTGAACCAAATTTTCATACCATTTTATTCATGTATATCTAATGAGATATAAATAATTACCCAATTCATTAGAGAGAGATATAGGTCCCATTGATATATTAATGAATACATTATTATGTCTCCCACAAAAAAAATCAAATCATTCATCATAGCATAACCCATGGAACAAAAATGGTCATCTTAAACATTATTCCATAATAATCTGTGTTAAATAAATTTATTTTGTAAAAATAAATCCCTAAAAAACAGTAAAACCATAATAATAATTGTGATAAAAAATAACCTCATCTAAATAATTTCATCTTTGATTGAAGATAACATTAATAAAACATTTCACAACAATTCCTGAGGAAAATATCCATTTTTCTTCATAAATGATTTCATTCCCGAAAATTAAAAATATTTTTAAATAATTTAATTTAATTTAAAATACACGTGAAATTTTATAATGGAATATTCCAAGAAATAAGGCATTATGAATGTGTAAGAATCCGATTCTGCCATTTAATTTAGAAAAAAATTCTTATTTTTGTTTGCTGGAAAAGTCAAAAAGTACCACATATTTAAAATGAAAAAATATTACATTCATAACATTTTATAAAAATTCAACAATGTTCAAAAATGAACTCAAAATTTTTAAAAGTGTAGAAATATTATTATAAATCTATGAAACATGGATGTGGATGATAAATATACCATAATAAATACATATGTTTAAAAAATCTTGGATTATAATGTAATTCTTAAATTATCCCTTACCTTAGGTCTGACGTCCTTTGTATGTATCTAAACAAGCAAAAAAATGATTTTAATAATTCCATTTACATAGGCCATAATAATAGTTATTTTTATGATATCATATATGATCATATTATCATTTGTTTGATTGTAACATTATTAGCCATACATTGGTGAGTAAATTCATAATTTTGTTATGCATGTTGGGATGGATATGCTCATGCTTATACTATTAGGTTATGGTTATGTTATTTAAAAAATAATATTAGTATAATATGTATCATATTTATTCATTATATTCATTTATATAATATTTTGTTGATGATGATAAAGTAAAATATATAACATCAAATCATGTAGATGGTAATTCGTACGTACACACAAGTGGTGAAATCATTCCCATAATTATTGTATGAAATGAAGTAGATAGTGTATACTATTTCAAATTAAATATAATTTTATAATAATTACATACAGTTTTTAATTCAATCAATATACACATCCTAGTTAGGTGGTGGTAAAAAAATATTACACCAATGTGGGGAGATGACAAGCTATATGTACGCAAGTGTGGTTTTTTCATTTTTCATAGGATGGATAAAATAGGGAATATAGTTTTTCCATTATATCCATAAAATCACATTTTATGAATTATACTATTATTATTTATTTAAAATGAATTAAAAAATGAGTATCAAGTAGAAGAAGAAATAGTTTTAAAACAATCGGTAGAGGAGTTTACATCTTCTTCAATGTGCTTCCTCTAAATATCCACATAGAGCACTAGAGATAGTATTGGAAGAATACCAAATCTTATATAATGTTACAAGGAATGTATATAAGCGAACATGGAGGGGTATGGACGAGCATAAAGGCTTAAAGTGGATTGAATATGTGACAGGTGTAGTTTCCATCTTTTAATTAATGCGAGGGGAACTTTTTGAAACCAAACAAATAATAATTTTTTATAAAATCAAACCCCTTTTAAAAACCCATAAAAATAATACAATTTAGAATGTTATATTAGATAGGGTTATAATCAAATGTACCAAGAAATTTTAATCAAGTTTTCTGTCAATTTAAGATCTATCATTTTAATTAACACTATGTTATTCTTGTAAATTGTTAACTAGGCCAACAAATAATTCAATATTAAAATGGTGTAATAATTTTTTATTTAATGAAAAATTGACTATCATAAAAGAAATCAAAAAAATTTCTACCATATGATAATTATTATATATTTTTTAAAAATTTTGTATCGTTTTTATATAATTTAATGAAACATTATATCGAAAATTAATAAATAGTGTCAATTTTGATAGTATTCAATTCATATATTTTTACAAAAATTAATATAACATGTTATCTTTGAAAAAACTATTTTAATATATTCCATAGAGATAAATATCTTCTTCAAATTCATTAGATATGTTAATTAACCGAAATTATATTTACTTTATTATTTTCAATATGATTTATTTGTTATCTCTATTAATAAAATATTCATTACATCCATAATGTGTTATTATTTTAAATTATAATTATTCGAATTAAAATTTAAAAAAATACTAGGATGAAGATAAATATTCATTATTTTATGATATTATTTTTTGTGGATGTTAAATTTTTGTAAATCCATTTTCTAAAATGATATTATTATTAAATTATAAATGTGACAACTTTAACATCAATTTAAATAAAATAATATAATTGTCAAAATATCTTTTATAAGGATCCAAATAGTTAATATCTCAGTCCATGCATGATTATGGTAATGATATACTTTATAAATAATATTTAGTCATGTTTTTTGGTATTTTAATTTTTATTTTTTTAATAAAAACAATATTATTGATTTTATAAATTATATAATTTCTCCATCGTTAATGTGTCATCTATTATGGTAATTATTTATTTACTTAAAATTACAAATAAATTACCATGATATAAAAATCATATATTTGATATGATTATTTAATGTCTAATATATCTATTTTATATCCTTATATTAAAAATTATTGAGTTTGTAAACATTGAGTGAGACATATTCAACATTTATTAAAATAATAGAAATTAAATATCCTAGAATCATCGACATTGAATTAGATGTATACAATTTCGACCTGAGGATTATTTAGGACTAAAAAGACATTAAATGATATTAATTCAAGTGTTTGGTTAATTTTATTATAGTACTCTTACCCTTAACTACAAGATTTAGACATTTAACATATTAATAAAAATTATCAAAGTTATTATTTTTGTTGCCGAAAAATGAAGAAAACATCTCTTAAAAATTTCACCATGCTAATTCTAAATATAGAATCCATTTTTCATAATTAAAAACACAGAAGTTAAAATAATTAATTTAACATTATTCTTTATTTTAGGAAGAGAGAACATGTTTCTAAAATTAAAAGTCTATAAATCATTAAATTGTTTTTACATATAAATTCTATGTGAAATTAATGTTAATGAAATACATTATAATAAATGATAAAAATATAATATAATTATACATTAAATCCATTAAATACAATAATTTTACCATATAAATTTTTATCGATGAAAGTAATTTTTTTAATTAATGTTTCGTGTGTTTTTTTACAATTATAAAATTGTAATCTTATTATAAATAAATTAAAAAATTTCAAAAAGTTATTTTTTTAAATATCACTTCTAAGGAACATGATTATTATGTAAATTATTAATTATTAATTACTCAAAATCAAAATTTTAAATTTTTTCTCCATTAAAAGGTATAAAATAATCATTCTGAAAAATCTATGTTTATATACATCAAATAGGGTTTATTCATACCTTATGGAAAAAAATATCTATCAGAGGACTACAAAAAATAATTTATTAATTATATAACTTATATATATTATGAAATTAATTTATTAATAGTAATTCACATATTCAAATATATTACTATTTTATATTTTTCTTAAATATTTAGTAGAAAAATACATCACCATAAATATTAAATGTTAGTTATATTTTTTCTTGCTAAATTAACAACAATGATAAGATGGTCATTTTATACTAAGTGAATCTATTAGACCATTTAAACTCCTAAATTTTTTTAATGAATGATATTGAAAAATTTAAAATATTTAAACTAAATATTTCATAAAAACATTTGTGTTTTACATTAGTTGATTTCAAAATGATAGAGGGATGCATTTATCTATGGATGTTTCTCATATATGTCTAACATGGATCCTTTTACTTCTATAATGAGAGAACATACGTTATAAATATGATGCTATATATTTTTTAAATATGTTTCCATTTGTGTGTTGAAAATATGGATTCTATAATGGATGATGAAATTTCTATAAATTTATAAAATTAAATAAAATGGTGAAAACTAATGAAAAAAATTTATTCGAGAACAATATTTTAATCCCCAAAATTAGGTGAATATATACCTTATAATACATATACTAAACTTTTAGTATTTAAATGAAATAAAAATAAATAATTCCTAATTTAAATTTAGATAATATTTATATCATAATAGAAATTATTTATTAAATTTTATAATAGTTTTACAACAAAAATATTTTCACTATTAATTAAAAAATATGTAACGATAAATATTTGAAATAACCACATTATGTTAATTTTGATCTTTTGATTTAAAAAAATGATGTAATTTTTAAAAAGTAAGTTTTAAAAGAACTATAAAATTATTTATAAATGTTTCCCCCAAAATGAAATAAAATCAGTTTTAAAGAAGAAATTATTTTTGAAAATCAAAATTACAAAGCAATTTCCTCTAATTTTCTAGGACATAATAATTATTTTATATTTAATATGACATATATTTATATATTAATTCATTTAATCAACATCATATCAACTAATACAAAATCCTAGTTATAATAACGTTATTTATATAATTTCATTTCATTTTTTGTTTAACCTCGGTAATTTGTGTACTCTACACTATTAAATATTGTCATCTATTAAAATATAAGGGGTGTTATGCTATAACCTCAATAATTACTAGAACAATTATAGTTTAACTTATGATAAATATTATGGGATTATTTTTTTTAAAAAATGCTCAAAACAACATCATAGAAAGGGTTAATAAAACATCATTTTGAAATGTTCTAAAGTGACATATGATGGTCACATTGAATAAAACATAACTAAATTTCAATAAATGGGAACCATAGATGGATGTGTAAATTTAGATATAAATTAAAAATAATATTCCCCCAAATGATGGAGAGTGACATTGAAACATGATACCATGAACATCATTGACCATAAGAAGATTAATGATTAATAGTATATAAACCAATTAGCATGAAAACCACAATCAATTTATTAAAAATGAACATAACGTGATTCCATCAATATATAATATTATATATCAATAAAACTCCATATTATTGACCTTTATACAAGTTTTAACTTAAAAAATTTCATCACAACTTTCAATATACACCCAAAAAATGTAATGGAAATATTATATTATTTTTCATCTTGTTAGTATAAAATGTTACATAGACTTCAACCCAGAATTTTTCTTCTCAAAATGAAATTAGTAACCATATAATCATATATAATAAAAACACTGTTAAAATTGTATGCATCAGTATTGTGATAAACTCTAAAACAATAATATGAAGATAATATCTATAACTATTTCATTAATTCCACATGAAAACATCTCAATCCCCGTGTTTTTTAATTCCACCTCTAATACGAACTATAATATCCCTGGACTCAGACTAATGGATATTGTACTAAAATATAATAATTAAATTTCAATCATTAATACAGATAAACATGATCTAATTATAATAATATAAAACATAAAGCATCTAAATAAAATATTAGATCACTTACAATACTATTGAAAAATAAGGATTAATGTTTTAGATAATTTAGACAAACTCTTACATAAAAATATTTGTGTATTTATGTAAGAATATTTCCTACCACACCAAATTTTTCTTTTTTCTACATTAAGTCACCATAATTGTTTGATATCATATTTAAACCCTACAAAATCCATTTTAAATTTTTGGATGAGAAATAAAAAAGATAAATATGGTACATAAAATTAATAAATCAATTAGTCATGGAGAAAACATGAAAAAATGGTTTATATTTTCAATATTATTCTTTTAGTATATGAAATTTATCATTTCCACTATGTGCGCACACATTTTATCAAATATGTTCATTAAAATCAATATTAGTTAAATAGATACCATTTTAGCCAATATAGAAAATAATACACAAAACCATTGTTCAATAATGTATGAAATAGTTGAAGCCCAATAAAATCCATTTGAAAAACAAATCTAGCTTACTTGTCATTAATAACTTTCAGGGAATATACCTTTCCACAATGTATTATATAAATATAAATATTATAAATACACATCAAATAATGTTTATTGAACTCATTCTTCATATAATATTTATTAGTCTCACTTGTCATATAAATTATAAATGTCTTACCCAGCATATACTTTGTTTCAGGCTAACCCATCATCATAAAAAAATCAAGTACCATGCCATAAATAAAATTATATTCTTCATGAAACCATTCATCATATTACATAACACAAATAGAAAATAATTCTTAGTGTGAATTGAAATTTTTCAGGTTGTATACATTTTAATATGACCTTATATTTTCCTCCTGAAAATATTGGTGGAATATTCTGTATAAGATATACAAAAAAATTACATTAAAAAACATTCTATGAAACATTAAAATGAATAAAATAGAATTTATATTTCCTTTATATAAACAATAATACATACATAAAATAAATTTAACAATATAGACCTCGAATATAATTATGTATAAAATTAATTTATAAATCATTTAATATGATCCATTAAGTTAAAGTGACCCTTACAGCGTGTTTCACAATTCTTTTCCATTTCTTATAATCTATACAAAAATATTTTTTTAATTTTTATATTATGATGAGAATTTCTTGGTTTAATGAATGATTTTTAGACAATTTATTTCATTTATTTAAAAGACATATTTATTTATATAAATGGTTTAATAAACATAGAGTGTTTGGATGGTATTTTTTTTTGAACCTTAAAATTACATCATTATATTTACCATTCTGAAGTGGTTATTAGACTATAATATTTTGATTAAAAAACATGAAAAAATAATACTTTTATACAGTACAAATACATTTATTACCATCCAAAAATTATGATAAAGAGAAATTAATTTCACTGAATCATGGATATTTTATTCTTTAGGAAAACAATATTAAATTTTCAATTATTTTTTTTCAAATATATATATATATATATATATATATATATATCCGTGTGTGATTCAATGATCCCAAATGAATCACATTGCATAATGGATGTGGTAGTCCACACTTATACATGAACAATATTATCATTTTTCAATAGAATAATAGCTACGAAAATATATGATATATATTCATTATAGAATGACAATTATTTTATTAATAGAATATTTAAATACAATATAATAAGCACTATAAAAATTCATGGGAAGTGGTTGTGGAAATTGAATTACATCATTTTCTATTGTGGTTTTCCACCATTCACACAAAAAATGTTGTCATTTCACATTTGATTAAAGTGGAAAATGATAAAAATTATGTTTTAAACATTATAATATCATAGTATTATTGATATAAATATGTTATTATATCACAATTTTAATAATATTTCATAATAAGGGATAACGATAAATAAAAAATAATTCAGTGAAAAGCTATAACATTTCTATAGATAACATCATTTTCAAAATATGTTAGACCATATAAGAGTCAAATAATAAAAAATAATAACTCATGGAAGTCATGAAGTTTGATTAAAAGTTATGTTGGTATGTATTGTATATTATTTTGTAATCATATTTTGTGAGAATGATAGGATAGAATTTTCCATAATATTTGAGGAGATTGTCGGCATAGTAATTTTATAATTTTTTACATTAAAATAACGTAATTCTCATTGATATCTGACAACTATTTTATATATATTGAATATATGATGTGTATGATTATTTATTATCTTAAAAAATTATGTGAAATATTGATGATTTTCTCCCATTATCTTTTTAATTTAACACTGTGTTACCGCTTTTGATGATTAAATGTTACATTTTTTAAGTATATAGTGGTCAATAATGTTACTGTATAATGGAATGTGAACCATAATAGAAAAATATTTATATTTTAATTCTTATAAATTTCACTTTTAAAATGGTGTTTTTATTATAAACTAAAAAACATTTAATAAAATATTTTTTAATATAACATATCTCTAATTATATTTAAAAAATATTCAATTATATTAAAATTAATATTATTATGGTAAATATAGAATTTTATTTTAGAATTTAATCACATTCCTAAAATCTTATATATATAAGAAACATTCATGGTACCCATTAACTCACCCAACAAATAACATTTATAGTTTGTAAAGAAATTACATTATTATTGTACTACTCACACAAGTATTATGCCTACCCTAGATAATAATATAAGGTAATTATCTCGTCAATGAATTTTAATATTCATTTAAAATAAAAAAAATGTATTAATTATTCCAAAAATAATTTTTTTATTATGTATAATCTAATTTTTATCTTTATTTGGTCATATATTATGAAATTTAAATCAGGAGATTGAATGATTTCATTTATCATTAAAAATAATATATATTTCATTCACTATGAAAAATGTAATAATATTATAGTAACATAAAATATTGGATGAAAATCATAGTGGCCCACTCATTATTTATATTAACGGACTATTTTAGGATTATTTTGAGTACTTATAATTTTATTTATAAGAATAATTACTAGATTTGTCCTTTAATATGTTTTAGAGTATTTACCGTTCTTAATTTTTACGATAACCAAATATACATGGTATCTATTTAAAAATATATACATCATGATTTTAATTATAGGGGAACTGTATTTACATAATATTTATAGGTGGAGGGAATATATTTAAAATAAAAAATAGATTGAAAAGATATTTTTAGAGGAAATGTGTTGTAAACAAAAATGTTGGCATATATAAAACAAGATATAATAAATATTATATTGTAATTAAATATATAATATGTAAATAGGGAAATAAAAAATTATATTTAGGTCATTGTAAAAATAGTTTAATAATTTTTACTAAATTGAAATTAAAATTTTATCAGAATACACATTTTACATTATTTATGGAAAAATCAAACATTTCAATGAGATCCCAATGTTTCACCAATTTGAAATTTAGATAAAATTATTAAAAAAATTATTTCCATTTTAATGAAATAGAATTATTAAATATACTAGAAATTAATTGTACTATTTTCTGTCTAAAATCATTAATATGCATTTGGGAAGAAAATTTATTTTTGAAGAAATAGATATCATTAGTAATAAATGTTTTACAATTTCATATTAATTATCCAAAAACATATTATTTATTTAAAAATAACTAATATTCAATAATTTATCTAACCCTTCCCATTACCACTAATTCAATATATTTATATCATAATATTTCATGGTTCATCTATGTTCAGTGATTCTTTTCTTGAACATTACTACACATTGTATTATTTTAAAATTTGTAGATTGCTTCACTAAATGCTTCCAAAGTGATAAATCATATATTTTGTGAAATTTAAGGTAGATTATGTGTCTACAACTGATGTGATTTTATTAAAAAATCAATAAATTTAATAAATGTTTCCATTGTTTAAAATATTTGGTTTTTTTAATGTAACAAGTTCATAACTATGTAATATATTTTTTGTTAAATATATTACAAAATTCATATTAATGATTTTTTTTGTTTTAAAAATATAAATTTAAAATATGAATAATTCCTAAAAATATAAATATTTAATATTAAACAATAGAACAATATTTAGAGACTGAGGGTCCATATTACTGAATTTTTTTCATTACTTCATGTTATGAAACATATTTCATAATATAATATAATAAAAAAATTAGAGGCAAATAAAAATTAGGTTTTTAACACATTGTACAAATGTTTTAAAAAAATTTCCTTGTATTTATTTAATGATTCATTTCAATCCAAAATAATATTTTATTTAAATAATATTTTTAATTAATAATATTTTTATTAATACTTTTTAATAAGCTCATAAACAATTCAGTAACATTTAAAAATATACATCTTTAATGATTATCGAGAAATATATTATTTTAAAAAATACATAAAAATTATCTAATTTCAAATATTGACATGATGAATTCAAAAATGGATTTCATTTTATAAAATTAAATTTATCAATTCATAACATTATTTAGAAAATAATAAAATAAGATATGTTAAAAATAACATTTAATGAAAATAACACTTAAAAAGATTATTATTATTAACATTATTTTTTACCAACTTTTAAATAATTAAATTATGATTATTACATGTTTATATATTATTCATAAATATTATTAGAAATATTAATTTAATATATTTATGATCATTTTTTATTTGGGTTTTAAGTGAAATAAGATCTCAAATATATAAATAATTTAGAGGATAATTATATTCCCAATTCATGGGTTTATATAATATCCCCCCCCCACAAATATATGTTTCCACTAAATAATTATTTATTAATATATAATAAAAGGATAATGGATTTCTATATGATGGGATTGAATTTAGAAAGTATTTATAAAGAGGTGTTAGCCTCACTATCCATAGTATAACTATTTATCATAAATTTTCCTTTATAATATGAATATAACAGATATTTATTTTTAATTTATTTTTTTTAAACAAGAAAATATAAAATTATAAATTTTTTATGATGATTTTTTATAATAATTAATAGCATGTGTATATAATTATAATATATATGATATTTTATTGTTTTGTAAATTTCAATTGATTTAATGTCAATAGAGCATATCCATTCACAGTATCAAATCAAATTTTTTAATAGAATTTCATAATTTGATATTAATTGAATTATTATAAAGAAATGTTATAAATGAGTTTTAAACATGATATTCATAAATCATACCAATATATGTTGTTATTCGCAATTAATCATCTTGTCATCGTAGTTTAAACAATATGTTATTATGTATGGATGGGTATGTCAAACAAGATATGAATATGACTGTCAGAGTTCATGATTATGTAAATATAGTTCCTCATTCCCAATCATTTACAAAAAACACTTATGAATTTGTTATTACATTTTATTTCCATTTTTGGGATGTTTATAGTGCCTGTAATTCTTGTTTTCTATTTGATTAGGGCTTTTAATTAGATATATTAGATGTTTAAATACATTTTATCAGTATACTATTATTCATTCATCCAAATTAAAACTATTTCATTTAAAATTTTCCATTTTTATCCTAACTTTTACATATAAATTTTTTCCATATCCACTTATTATAAACAAATAAAACTACACTACGTTATATTGATAAATTTTCAGGGTTATTAATTCTTGAATTTTTTTAATCACTAACTTCATCACCTAAATATCCAAAACAATACATTATTATTTTCAATGGTTTTAGTTGGTTATATATTTTTTTATCATTATCATTCAGAATTCATCAATATTTTTTAGTAATTATCTAAAAATTTCTCACTTATGTTATTATACATAAAGGTTTCTCATTAGATCAATATCAAACTTAACCATAGAATCAAATTATAGGATTATTTGTTTTCGATTCAGAATTTTATAAAATAGAAATTATTTTACACGATTTAAAAATACCAGAAGAAATTTTTTGTAAATTAAATATATTGGAATTTTTATATCAAAATTGATAACTACTGGGGTATTAAAATTTACATTATACATGGATGAAAAATAACTCTAGGGTAAATCATTGGTGCTTTATGATGTTTTCTTTCAATATCCTCAATAATTTTTTTTTTGATAATTTTTTCTTAGTTAATATTCATTAATCCAATGATATACCTATAGAATTTCAAGGAATTTTTTCAATATCTATTGGGAAAAAATCCCTCAAGGAATCATTGAATCATTTTTGAGGTGATTGTGTTTGTTGACAAAGTGGACAACGATGCTGTGATTTTTGACAGAGAAAACCATGACATACAAATTTGTTAATAAAGGGGATTTCAAGATGGACTGTCGAGTTCAAGAAATGTGGTTAATGATCCGAGTTTGATTCATGAATGTCGACAAATAGATGGATGATCTGGAGACAGTACAAAAATAATAGATACAAGGTGGCACTTTTTTCCAGTGTTTGCTAAATTTTTGGTCCTAAAAATAGACAAATGGATAAAAGTGGTTTTATAAATGGGACTTACGCGTCGGGTATATGAAGGCCTGGAAACTTGCGCACCATATGTTTTTCAAGATCAGATCATCAAAATATGGCAAAGGGATATGTTTTGCGTAAGTATTGGTGGTGTCGTGCAGGTGACTTGCGTGCCGTTAAGAGAATCTCACGCCGATGAATTGGAATCTTGATAACATACGCGTCTATAGTTTTTCAAGATCATAAGATCAAAATTTTGCAATGGAAAGAGGTTTGTGAAAGTTTGGAATTAGGTCGTGCAAGTGACTTTCCGGAGAAGAGACCTGCGCGTCGAGATATGTGCGCCGAGGAGAGACTTGTGCGCCGTCGCACAGGGGTAAACAAATGCCTATAAATACTGGACCATCCATCTTCATTTCTCACCAGATTTCAGCACATTGAAGATTCAGAGCTCCCGTCGTGTAGGTGTGGAAGTCGCGCAAGTGGTGGTGTGTCGCGCAAGTGGGACATGCACGCCAGAATAGGAAGTTGCGCGCCAAGGGTGAGTTGTGCGCCTGAGGTGGTTTAGGCGAGGAAGGAAGTGAGTCGCACAAGTTTTGAATTAAGGAATCTTGAGTCGCACAAGTAGTTTGGAATGACTTTCACGCCAGTTGTGACTTGTGCGCCTATAATTGCCCTCCGAGATTGACATGCGTTCCAAATAAGGTTTATTTCCAGCAGGGATTTTTGGGCTGTGTGGAAGCTGGAAGTTTGCACGATACCTTTGGTGCAAAGAGATATTCATCTACAGGTGAATTTTATTCTTTAACAGAGCATCTATATACAGAGGAAGATGCATTAATTCATGAAAATGAAGAGACCTACATGTCTATAAACTATCTGTGGATCCTTTTTATAGCAGTGAGCAATGGAAGAGGTAGAAGGTGATCCTCTCCACCTATAGTGAGTCAGTGAGAGAGAAATAGGGAGTGACCCATAGGAAAGCAGTGATCTCACCCTAAATCTTGCAATTGCAGTGACCCTAGGATAGAGTGACTATACCCGAACCATGTATCTATATCTAGGGAAGTTTAGTGGAATTTTGTATGACTGACAACTTGTCAGCGTATGCTCCTTGGACGTAGCCCAGTGCGGGTGAACCAAGTAAAAATCATTGTGTCATGTGAATGCATTACATTCTGTTTACATTGTGCAACAGGAAAGAGAGAGAAGAGTTTTTTTCTTAACAGTGAAATAAGATTAGAATGGGCATTAATTTTAAATTTTTCATACCCTGATTCACCCCCCTCTCAGGGTACTCAGCCTTGTGGACCTAACAATTGGTATCAGAGCGAAAGGTTGATATTAGTTCTTCTCTCAATGGAGGTCAACATTCATAAATGGATTCCGATCTTCGACGGGAACAACATTCATCTATGGAAGAATTGGATGAAACAGTACTTCCGATCTTTAGGAATGGATGTATTCAAAGTAGCAATGCATGGCATAACAACATATATTAATAGTGTCACATTATCAGAAGCTGAACGTAGAGAATTGGACACAGATGACAAATCAATTAATGCCTCAGGGGGAGCCCTATACAATCCTATCTATAAAAAAGGTGATGTCATGCAAAAAATCAAATGTCATGTGTGAAATGCTATTGAATATATATGAAGGAGATACAAAGGTCAGAGTGGCAAAGCTGTAATTGTTGTGGAATAAGTATGATGATCTGAAGATGATCCTGAATGAGTCTGTTGATGCATTCTTTGATAGGGTAAATATTATTGTGGATGATATTTGAGGTCTTAGTGAAGTCATATAAGACATAACGATTGTAAAGAGCATCTTGAGGAAGCTTTCACCTCGGTTCAATCTGAATGTTTCTGTACTATAAGATAAAGATCTCATAGATCTGACACTGGACAACATGCACAGTACCTTGGTTGCATATGAGATGAGGAATGATGACAACAAGGCTTTGGAAAAGGGAAAATCCAATGATATGGAATTTAAGGCCATGAAAATCGTCACCATTGAAGATTCTCAAGTAGAATAAGAGACAAATGAGTTTATTTCATTCCTTTCCTCAAATCATCACAGTGGAAAATGAATGTTCAAAGGGAAACATCCACTTGCTTGCTTTAGATGTGGAAAAGTTGGTCATCATGCTGCAAGATTCCCCAAACAGTTTCATTAAGAAAAAGATGATGATGATGTCGAATTTCCCAAGAAGAAGCCTTCAGCATTTGTGAAAGGGAAGAAACAATTCAAGAGAAATTTCTTCATGATAAAGAATCTTATTTCACAATAATTTGAATGTTCAGATGAGTTTGAGGATGAAGAGGTTGAGGAGATTGAATATTACAGAAATCGTGGGCTAAATTCATTGGTGGTTATTGTTGGTAGTTCTCATAAAAAGGAATAAGCTGACACTGATGAAGAAGAAGAAATTGAAGGGAGAGTTGATATGGAAGACGAATTGGAAGTAGTGCTTGAGGAGATAGAAATTTGGAGAGCCAAAACGAAGAAATCCAATTAAGTGGTTCGTGATGCCAAACTCTATATACAACAACAGGATGAAAAAATGTCTGAGCTGTTAGAAGAAATTGAAAAACTAAAATCCTCAACATCAGAGAGCTCAGAAAATATTATTGAGCATATGCTTAAAATTGAGGAACAAAAGAAGTAAATTGATTGTTTGACTAACATAGGAAAAGATTAGGTCAAACGTATCAAAGAGCTTGAAGAAGAAGTGGTCAGTCTTCGACGAAAAATGAAGGATCAAGAAAAACAATTGACCCCTAATGTGATATAAAAAAAGCAGGCTAGTTTGAAGACAAAGAAGTTGAAAGAGGAGGCTTGTAGTTCAGCAGGAGTGAAACAGTAAGAAAGCTCAAATGCTAAAGTTGATTCATTGATTGATAGGAAACAAAAATCTGTGGCAGTTGATATTAGACTGAAAACACCAGTCCCAAAATTGAAGGTTGATTTGAGCACAAAATTGAATCAGAATATTCAGAGATCCCAAAGGGAAAATCATAGTGCTGAAGTAACAGGATAGAAATTCACCCTATATCATGTGTTATTGTTGCGGGAAGATGGGACATTCACAATATGTGTGTTCTATAGCCAAGAGATATAGAAGGGAACATGAACAGAGGTGGTAGCCAAACAGAGAACGATTTTCCAGAACATATTTTGAAGGACACTGTTTTTGGTGCGGAGGATTTCAGAAAATGGCTAGGTACTGCAATTCGATCATTCAGAGAAATGTGCCAAAGCATAATCAAATTTTTTGCAAGCAGTAGTTCAATAAACTGACAAGTGTGTTAAAAGTTTAGAACATATTTTCTTCTCTGATAGATGAAGCTGGTCCATTGTACTCTGAGAATGATCTTGAGTCTCAATCTATACCGAGTATGGAGACAAAAATATGGACCAAGAGGAAGAGAGCATAGAAGGCTGTAGTTGCTGAAATTGACCTTAAAGCATCAAATCGTTCTGGTGTGTGGATTCTTGATAGTGGTTGTACGTCTCACACGATAGGAAACAAGGATCTTGTTACAGGAAT
Organism: Viscum album; assembly: GCA_963277665.1. Classification (NCBI taxonomy): domain Eukaryota; kingdom Viridiplantae; phylum Streptophyta; class Magnoliopsida; order Santalales; family Viscaceae; genus Viscum; species Viscum album. The sequence continues at coordinate 1,601,986,195 of OY728136.1, forward strand.
AAAATATGACTAAGAAGAAGTTTTCATGTTTGGAAATAATGAACGCCTGATAATAATTGGATTAGGAAAGGTTATGTTTGGGGGTAAAGAAATCAGACGTGCTCATGTCTTGGTTGTAGAAGGTCTCAATCAAAATTTTCTCAGTGTCAGTCAATTGTGTGACTCAGGTCATTCTATACGGTTTACCAAGAAGACCTGTATTGTCACGGAAAATGATGGGGCAGTTTTTTTGCATGGAAAAAGGACAAAGAGAAATCATTACATTTAAATGTTAAGAAGATATATTTCTTTTATCTAGATAATAAGAAAAGAAGTTGTTGCATAAGAGACTTGGTCATCTATGGCAACAATCTATGGAAGATCTGCTAAAGTGTGATGCTACTAGAGACCTTCCCAAACTATCACATGATCGTGCTCATACATGTTATTCTTGTCAATAAGGGACGATCATCAAAATAACATAAAGTCTAAAGGAACAGAAATCATCCAGAGTGCTCGAATGGGTACATGCTGATGTATTTGGACCTATTTCCGCATGAGCTTTAAATGGGAGAAGGTACTATGTCCTTTAAATTTATGATTATAGCAGAATGGCCAGGGTATTCATCATTAACCATAAGATAGAGGTGTTCAGTTTCTTAAAGCAGTATAGGAGGGAATCAGAAATTATGCTTGGGAAGAAAATTCTGAATATTTGTACTGATACATATACGGAATTCACAAACAGTCAAGTTGAAAACTATCTCGAGATACATGGGATAAGGGATCAAGTTTCATCAGTAAGAACTCCCCAACATAATGGAGTGGCTAAATGGAAAAACTGGTTCATCAACAAATGGGCAGACCTATGCTTATTGTTAAAGACCTACCAGAGAAATTTTGGAAGGAAGCAGTTTTGACATCGGTCTATGTTTCGAACAGGTCTATGTTGTGTCTGAAGCAAGGGAAGACTCTGTATGAACTGTGGTATGGAATGAAGACAATGTTGAAATACTTTTTAATCTTTGGAAGAAAGTGTTTCATTATCAAAAAATAAAATCACAGGAAGATTGAGGCATGAGGAGATGAGGGGATATTCCTTGGCTACTCGGGGAAAAGCAAAGAATATAAATGTTTCAACAAAAGGATGGGAAAATCATTGAGAGAAATGATGTCAGTATAGTTGAAAATGAATAGAATACTCAATAATCTAGTGAACAGTTATTGGATGACAGTGATGATGAGGTAAGCAACACAGGGGGAGTAAAAGTGGTAGAGGCTGACTCAAAAGAAGATACTGATAATGAACAAGAATTTTTCAAGTCCGCGCATACAAGGAAGACAAAGATTCGAGCTAAAATTGATAGGTGGAATATCATTGGTGATCAGACAGATCCAGTTTAGACTCGAAGAATGAAATCATTACAGCAAACATCGTTTTTATCTCATGTGGAGCCAATTTTTTTTTGAAGCAGCTGATGATGAAAACTGGTTTCATGCTATAAATGAAGAGCTTGATAATATTGAGAAGAACCAGACATGGGAGATTGTTTCGAGGCTAGTAGACAAGAATTTCATCTGGACTAAATGGGTCTATTGCAACAAGATTGTAATGTCCTGGATTTTTTCTTGTATTATTTAATTTTTATGGGAATTATTTCGAGATCAGGCTCTGTCACGGCGTGCAGTTCGGAGGCCCAGTGAGCCCGGAACAAATCATTGAATTTAATTTAATAATTGAATTATGTGCGCATACAGTTTTCCTGAAAAAGTGGAATAACTCCCGAACGAGTGCTCAGATCAGAAATCTAAGGGCACCGTTGTGTTCAGAATAGTGATTTTAACTTAGGCAAGGCCTAACTTCGGCCCAAGCAGGTTGGTGGTGAAATCTGGTTTTTTGGACGCCATAGTGATAAAATATTTAATAAAAATATTTTATTCCTGCAATAAGATCTTTTAAAATCTTATATCTTTATCCTCTTTAAAAATAGGCTTAGTCCAGGGGCCAGGGTTACAACCCCATAACTTTGAAAACACTTGGCGGCTCTGGAGGAAACCCCCAACGTGGCGGCGGCGACGTTCTTTATGGAATCCAACGGTGACAACGACGCGGCGAGCGGATCATCACCGGAAAATGTGGAAAATCCTGGTAGGGCATTGTTTTGATTTCCCATTCCCCGTTCCTGGTTTCCTATGACGAACACGGACTAATCCACATACAGATTATCCTGTGGATCGATCGTATTTGCGAGATGGGATTTTGTGGGGATTTTGGGGATGTAATTCATGATATTATTTTGGTTTTGTTCAACCTTCTAATGGTGACATATGAAGATCAACACGAACATCGATCAAGGTTCGTCCCTCTCGATTTGTTGTGTTCTTCTTCCCCAAATTCTCGCATTCTTGGTGGGAGTTCTTCACGTTCTTCATGGGGTGATGAACAATGGATCGTTTCACATCCGTTCTGCGACGCAACGATCCCAAGTTGAAGGATCAACATCGCAACAGTCTTGCGGAGGTCCGACGACTGTTTCAGCGGACGGATCGAAGCGGATCGGAAGAAATTGTTCTTCGGACGATTTTCGATCAGATGGATGGAATCAGATTTTGGAGCTGATTGAAGACCTGAAACCCACAGATTCATCTTCACGAGGACGAGGCAAACCTACATCTAGAGTTTCGTGGAGAACGGACGATAGAATCGAGATCTGAAGAATCGGTAGAGGCATGCGGAGGAAGACGTGGTTTCTGGGATTCTCCCGACTACACGCCGTGTAGTATGGGATACATGGCGTTTGTTCATCAGTAGGGTTACCCAGCATGTACTCCGAGATTACATGGACACGGGCAGGGTACATGGCCTTGGACTCGCCGTGTATAACCCTCTTGAGGTACTCGATGGATATGGTCAACGATTTGTACTTCAGAGCTCAGACTTTTGAGCGGGTCTTGTGCAAAGATATCAGAGCTAGTATCATCCCTATGAGCATTCCTACTTATGCTTGAGTGCTCGAGCGGGATTTGGTGGTCCAGAGCTTCCTGGTAGAGCAGGGACAACCGACAGTTGTTAGTAGTGGGTGAGCTGGAGTAGAGACCTCGGTGGCAGGTAGTTGACGTTAGGGACCCAGTCGTGGGAGACCTTTCTGAGGAGATCCCAGGATAGGGGATTAGCCGTGCATGGTTCACAGGGCGCTTCAAGCTAGCCTCGAGAGAGGCAATGTTACTCATGTGATGGCAGGGGGCATCTCACCTTAGATTGCCCGACCCGCCGTACTCCTGACACGGGAGCAGTGGATAGACCACCGAGGCAGAGGCAACGTGTGGAGCATGCAGATCCGTGAGGCGGCGAACGTGGCAGAGGAGCTCGGAGATCACATGGAGGTGGTTGGCGTTTCGACCCTTTACCTCCACCACCCCCAGGAGGTCCACCCCGGGCACAGGGAGCTAGTGGACAGAGAAAAGGACAACTATAGGCGGCAGAGGCGCATGACCCATGTATTACCGGAATGATTAGAGGAATAATCTGTGTCTTTTCTACCTTGTCTTCCATATTGATAGACACATGTGCTAGTCATTCCATTCAGGTTGCATATCTTGTTCGAGACCTTGATATTCCAGTTGATCCGTTGACTCGACCCTTACGCTTGGAAACACGGACTGGAGAAGATTCAGAGATCACACACTTTTGCAGGTAGTGTGACCTGACCCTTGGAGGCGAGAGTTTCGGTTGGAACCTCTTGGTGGTAGCGTCGAGGCCTTACGATGTCATTCATGGCATGGATTATTTATCCATAGTCCCTGCCCAGATTTATTGTTTTAGGCGAAGTGTGTGGTGTGTCCGCAGTGATGGAAAAAGGTTCTCTTTTGTTGGTGAAAGAGAGACCCAGGACGCACAGGATGGACTCGTGCATAGGAGGGCACAACTGATTTCACATCAGCTGGCTAGCCTAGCCCTTGGCGTGGCATATGTTGCGAGTTTCCAATTTCCAGCAGTGGTGGCTAAGTATGAGGATGTCTTTCCGGAGGATATCCCCGGGTTTCCTCCCTGACGGAAGATAGATTTACCCATTGATTTGCAACCTGGGACGACCCCGATATCAGCATCGGCTTATCGGATGGCTCCTACAGAGCTTCATGAGCTGAGGAAGCAGTTGGAAGACTTGCAGAAAAAGGGCTTTGTGAGACCCAGTGTTTCACCCTGGACGGCACCAGCACTGTTTTCCAAGAATGTGGATGGGAGCTTGAGGCTATGTTTGGATTACCGGTGGTTAAATTAGGTAACAATGAAGAAACGGTATCCACTACTGAGGATCGACGACCTCTTCGACCAGTTGAGAGGGGTACGATTGTTCTCGAAGGTTGATCTAATATTATGATATCACCATTTGCGAGTACGAGAAAAGGATATACCGAAGACGGCTTTAAGATGTCACTATGGTCACAATGAGTACTTGGTGATGCCCTTCGGCATGACGAACGCCCTGGCAGTGTTCATGGGACTCATGAACCGGATCTTTCAGCCTTACCTAGAGCGGTGTTTGGTGGTCTTCATTGATGATATCCTTGTATACTCTGTGTCCGAGGAGGATCATGTGAGACACCTAAGGATGGTTCTGGACACACTCCGAGAGCACCAGTTGTATGTGAAACTCTCGAAGTGTCAGTTCTGGTTATAGGAGATCCACTTTCTGGGACACGTTATCTCAGCGGATGGTGTAGCAGTGGACCCAGCAATAGTGGAGGCAGTGCTAGCTTGGGATCCACTCCGGAGCATGACAATGGTGCGGAGTTTCCTTGGGTTGGCAGGATACTATCGGAGATTAATCCATGACTTCTCCAGGATTGCAGCACCCATGTCAGCTTTGACGTGAAAGGGACTAGCTTTTTCGTGGACCGATAAATGCCAGCAGGCTTTCTAGTAGCTAAGACAGAGGCTGACAAGTTCCCCGACCTTGAGATTACCGAAGGAGGGTGTTGAGTACGTAGTGTTCTGCGACGCATTAGGAACCAGGTTTGGTTGTGTCCTGATATAGAGGCAAGAGGTGATTTTTATGGCTCACGTCAGTTGAGGCCACACGAGCAGAACTACGCAACTCATGATCTTTAGTTGGAAGGGGTAGTCTTCGCATTAAAGATGTGGCGGCACTACCTGATGGGCGAGCAGTTTACTGTCTACTCTGATCACAAGAGTATCAGATATATCTTTTTTCAGAAGGATCTGAATTTGAGGCATAGGTGAAGGCTTGAGTTCCTCCGAGATTATGACTATGAGATCTTTTATACTCTTGGGAAGGGTAACGTGGTGGAAGATGCTCTTATAAGGAAATCCAGTTCATGGTTGCTGGATGAGGCGACAAGCCATTTGGCCTCTTTGCAGTTGTCCATTGTGGATGGAGAGAAGGGAGCTTACCTCTAGTCAATGATTGTTACCCCTCGACTCTTACAGCGAGTCAGGGAAGCACAACGTGAGGATGCTAGCTGTGAGACTCTACGTGCACAAATATCCGCAGGTGATGCTGCTGATGAATATTCAAAAAAAGGGGAGCACGTTGTCCTTTTCAGAGGATGCATGATTGTATGAGTGATGTTGCGGGAGGCGGTTCTGAAGGAGTTCCATATATCCCATTCGGTGGTACATTCGGGCGTGGTAAAGATGAACGAGGACCAACAACGTCAGTTCTGGTGGTTAGGGATGAAGAAGAGTGTGGCAGAGTTTGTTTCTCGGTGCCTTTCTTGTCATCATGTAAAGGCTGAGCACCAGGTACCAGTAGGTTTGACTCAGCCCCTTGACGTTCCAGAGTGGATGTGGGATGGGATATCCATGGACTTCATGACAGGTTTACCATACACGTCCAGTGGACATGATGCCATCTAGGTGATCGTTGATCGACACACCAAGTCGGCCCACTTCCTAGCCATACGAGAGCAGAGTTCGGTAGAGTGCTTGGGACGCCTCTATGTGCAGGATATAGTTCGGCTTCATGGAGTACCATCCACGATCGTCTTAGAACGTGATGCCCGTTTCACATCCCGGTTGTGGAGGTGATTGCAGGAAGCTTTTGGGACTCAGTTACGCTTGAGCACAGTGTTTGATCCCTAGACTGATTGTAAGACAGAGCGGACCATCCAGGTCCTGGATCATATGTTATGAGCTTTCTTACTTGACTTCGGTCATAGTATGGAGGATCACCTACCACTAGTGGAATTTGCTTACAACTACATTTATCATTCCACTCTTTGTATGGCACCATTCAAGGAGCTATATGGGCGACCTTGTAGGACACCACTTTGCTGGACTGACCTGGGAGAGTCAGCACTCAAAAGTCCAGAGATGGTGAGAGCTACTACATAGATGGTGTGGGTCATCCAGGAAAGGATGAAGACTGTACAGAGTCAGCAAAAGTCTTATACCGACCGGAGGCGGAGGCCTTTGGAGTTCAGGGAGGGAGACCATGTGTTCCTTCGGGTCTCACCTCGATCGGGATTGCAAAGATTTGGCCGAGGTGGCAAGCTATCTCTGAGGATCGTTGGCCCTTTTCAGGTTTTGAGTAGAGTTGGCGAGGTGGTTTATCGCATGGCTCTACCTCCTTAGATGGACCGTGTACACAACGTCTTCCATGTGTCATAGCTACGGAGGTACGTGCACGATCCATCGAACGTCATCAACTGGGGTGAGCTAGACATAGATGATGTAGTGACCTTTGCTGAGTACCCAGTGCAGATCGAGGATCGGTATGAGAAGATCCTTCGTGGATGAGATATTCCCTTCGTGCATGTCCGGTGGCTGCACCAGAATCTCCAGGAGAGCATGAGGGAGCGGGAGGCTCAGATTTGCGGGCAGTACCCACATCTTTTTGAGTAGCCCTTGTTTTGGCATTTCGGGGATGTAAAATCCATAAGGTGGGTGTCATGTAATGTCTCAGATTTTTTATTTTTATTTTTTAATTTTTATGGGGATTATTTTGAGACCAGGCTCTGACACGGCATGCAGTTCCGAGGCCCAGTGATCCCGGAACAAATGATTATGTTTAATTTAATAATTAGATTATGCGGCGTACAGTTTTCATGAAAATGTGGAATAACTACCGAACTATTTCTCAGATCAGAAATCTGAGGGCACGTTTGGGTTCATAATAGTGATTTTACCTTAGGCGAGGCCTAACTTTGGCCAGCATAGGATGGTGGTGAAATCTGGTTTTTGGATTCCATAATGATAACATATTTAATAAAAATATTTTATTCCTGCAATAAGATAATTTAAAATATTATATCTTTATCCTCTTTAAAAAAGGATTAAGCTAGGGTCCAGGGTTACAACCCCATATGTCTGAAAACCCTTGGCGGCTCTGGAGGAAACCCACAACGTGGCGGCGGCGATGTTGTTGACGAATTTCGACTGCGATGATGACGCGGCGAGAGGATCTTCGCCGGTAAATTTGGAAAATCCAGGTAGGGAGTTGTTTTGATTTTCCATTCCATGTTCCTAGTTTCCTACGATGAACGTGGAAAAATCCACAAACAGATTAGCCTGCGGATTGATCGTATTTGCAGGATGGGTTTTTGCGGGGATTTTTGGGATGTGATTCTTGATATTATTTTTGTTTTGTTCAACCTTCTATTGGTTACGGACCAAGATCGACACGAACAATAATCGAGGTTCGTCGCTCTCGATTTGTTGTGTTATTCTTCCCCAAATTCTCACGTTCCTTGTGAGCGTTCTTCACGTTCTTCATGGGGCGATGAACAACGAATCATTGCACATCTATTCTGCAACACAACGATCCCAAATTGATGGATCAACACCGCAGTAGTCTTTTGGAGGTAGGACGACGGTTTCGGCGGACGGATCGAAGCGGATTGGAAGAAATCGTTCTTCGGATGATTTCCGATCGGATGGCTGGAATAAGATTTTGGAGGCAATTAAAGACCCGAAACCCATGGATTCAGCTTCACGAGGACGAGGAAACCCTACATCTAGATTTTCACGGAAAACAGAAGATAGAATAGAGATCTGGAGAATCGGCCAATGCGCACAGAGGAAGACGTGATTTCTGGGATTTTCCCGACTACACGCCGTGTAGTATGGGATACACGGTGTGTGTTCGTCGGTTGGGTTATCCGAGGTGTACTCCTAGAGTACACAGACACAGGCAGTGTACATAGTCATGGACACGCCGTGTATAACCCTCCCCGGCCAGACTCGACCAGATTCACGGGATACCCCATGCACTGGTACACGGGCAGGCGGGATGGACAGGGGCATAGACCATGTACGGGCACATGGCCAGTGTTAACGGAGCGATCTCAGGCACTCGAACACGGCGTGTGTTTTCTTCTACACACCGTGTAGTTGCTTTCGACATGACGAGTGACACGAGCCGTATACATGGGCAGATCCCAGTTTCAAGGAACACAGCGTGTAATTTTCTACATGTCGTGTAGTTTGGTTTTTCATGACTTGAATAAAGGACACAAGACATTTACACGGGCAGTACCCGGGGTCAAGGAACATGGCGTGTAACCAAACTACACGCCGTGTAACATTTTATTCATGGATTGAGCCACTTTTCTTCTGTGACTTGGACTAGTTCTTAGGGTTCGTACTCTTGGTAATCCCATGAAGGTTCTGGTATCAACTCATTCACGCAGTATGATCACATCAGCAGAACTTCTCGAATAGATTTGTTGGAATCCCCTCTATGAGACTTAGATCCGGATACTCTATTCAATCATGGGACCCTAGGTAGGGTTCTTGGTATCGAGGTGACCAACTTCACCCGGGGTGCTGATCCTCTACTTAGCGGAATAGCTCAGAATGAGTTATCGGAATCACCCCATGTCATGGTTGTGATCCTCATCTGAGCGTCTTGTTCCCAAGGAACTTGTGGAGTGTGTTCTCCCGGAATGAGTACTTTGTATCTATTTCTTCAGACCTAGGAGTTTGTCCTCCCAATGGTATGCTTAGATGAAATCTTCTAGCAGGATCCTAGTGGCGGTATCACGATGGTCGTTAGTGTATGGGTATATCTGGATGTTCTTGTTATATGTTCGGTAGACATATACTCTGTAGAGATGACTGCACTTTTCTTTGTGGAATTTTCCTCTATTGTATTTTCCTTTGTGGTTTCGGGGTGTCCTACTGGGTATTGTTATACTCAGCCCTGCACGGGCTTTGCCCACACGTGTCATGTCTTGTGCAGACGAGTGAGCCTTTGACATGATTCTAGGTGGACTAGGACCGGATGGTTCTTAGTGAGATCAGGCAAGCTGAGGTGTGTGCCTTCGGTGACAGGTTGCAGTCCTAGTACCTCTTTCCATAGGTTGCACTTGTTGCAGACATTCTCTTGGTGGGATTGTAATTTTGGCCCAAGGTTTTACTTTACTGCACTTTACTTTCCTGTCGTACTTTGTGGTTGGGTTTTAGTGTATGCATGCATATTTTCCTTTTAGTTGTTTTTACTTTTCATCTTTGTGGGCTTAGAGATGTGTGTGCGTGTGTATAGGTTTATAGGGAATGCCACCCATCTTAGTAGCATGCCTACTCGGTGCTAGTCACCAGCCCCTGGCCTATTAGAGGCGGGCTTGGGGAGTTGCGGCTCGGGCCCCACTGGGACGGGTCATGACAAAGATGAATGTGGATGTCATAGTGATTCCAGACAAAGAAAGGCTAGTGTGCAAGGGATACTTCTAGATAGAGGGAATATATGTTGATGAGACATTTTCACCGGTTTGCAAGGATGGAAACTGTATGACTATTTTTTCCCATAGCAGTGAAAAGAAAGTTCAAAGTGTTCCCGATGGATGTCAAATCCTCATTCTTAAATGTATTTCTGGAATAGGAGGTGTATATTGATCAGCCAGATGGGTTTCTCATTAATGAGTATGAGAACAAAGATTGTAGGCTTAAGAAGGTGTTGTATGGGGTGAAACAAGCACCAAGAGCATGGTACTCAAGGATTGATCAGTACTTGAAGAAGCTTGGTTTCCATAATGGTGGAGTTGATTACAATCTATATTTCATCAATAATTGTAATCAAATGATGGTGGTGTTGTTCTATAACGATGACATAATATTTGGTGGATCAGATGAAGCTCAGTGCAGAGAGTTTTCCGAATTCATGAAACATGAGTTTGATATGTCAATGATTGGAGAGCTAACGTTTTTCATTGGTCTACAGGTGAAACAAGGAAGGAATGGAACATTCATTTCTCAATACAAATATGCCAAGGAGGTGCTAAGAATGTTTGGCATGGAAAATTACAAGGAGATGAATTCTATGGTTGCTACCCGGATGAAATTATCAAATGATGAGGATGGAGAGGCAGTTAATATCACAGAATACATGCAAATTATTAGAAGATTGTTGTACATGAATGCTATAAGGCCTGATATTGTTTCCGCCACAAGACAAGTAGCAAGATATCAGAGTAATCTCAAGGAAAGTCACATGCTCACAGTCAAAAGAATACATTGGTATATCAAGGGCACAGTGGACTTCGGCTTGACATATAACGACAAATATTAGATAGGGTTATTGGGATATACTGATGTAGACTGGGCTGGTTTAGCCGATGACAGGAGATCAACATCTAGAGGTTCATTCTATATTGGCGGACTGTGTATTTATTGGCTACGAAAGAAGCAAGATTGCATTTTGTTGAGCACCGTGAAAGCTGAGTATATTGAGGCAACTCAAGGATGCACACAGTTATTGTGGATGAAGAAGCAGCTTGAAGATATGGGATTTGAAGTGAAGTCTCCAATCGGAATACAGTGTGATAACTCAAGTGCTATAAATATTAGAAAAAATCTCGTCCATCACTCAAGGACAAAGAACATTGAGATAATGTATCATTTTATCAAGGAGAAGGCTGAGCAGGGAATCGTGAAGTTAGAGTATGTGCCTACAGAGCTATAGGTTGCAGTCATTCTGACAAAGTTCTTACCGAAGGAATCTTTTGATACGCATCGACTGGCTCTGGGAGTTCAGTCGATTCCTCGCACTTGAAATAGTGTGGATGTGGAACACGCCACCCTCTCTCCCTGAGGTATTATGTGTTTTTCCCTAATGTGCTGATATGTGTTCTCTACTATGTTACAAACTTCAATGGAGTGATCGTTGGGTTCATTGAAAAAGGAGGAGAAAATAGTGATTGTTCAAGGGGGAGATAGTGTGGAGATTTGATAAATCATGAATGATATGGGGAGAAGCTGATAGGTGGAGTATCCAGATAAGGGTAGTTGACACTAGTTGAACGTACATAGCCAGAGCATAGCTTGAACAACAAAGGAAATAAGGCTAAAGTGGTTTTGAAGCTGGCAAAGGATGAAGCTGTGAATAGAAAGCTGGATAGTTTTAAATCTGATGATGCTGGAAGCGATCGATCAAAGAATAGATATCACGAAAGGTGAGGATTGTGATAAAAGAAAAAGAGAGATTTTAGAATGTGGTACGATGATTTCCAACAATTGGTATCAGTTTGGTGATACTTGGTAACAGTTTTGTGTAAACAGTGGATGACATAGATGAAGTGATTCATTGATGAACTTATTATTTAGTCTTGTTTCTCACGCCAAACATTACTCTTGTGGGCTTAGAGTATGTGTTGAGTAAATCATTGATCACTATCAGAATCACGATAGGCGAACGATGGATGAAGAATCAACGATGTATCTTTTTATGTAAGAGTTGTCAACAAACCCAAAGGAGGAGATTGTTGGGCAAAAATCTCTCAACGAATCATTGAATCTTTTTTTAGGTGATTGTGTTTGTTGAAAAAGTGGACAACTGTGCTGTGATTTTTGACAATGAAAACAATGACATAAAAATTTGTTAACAAAGGGGATTTCATGATGGAATGTCGAGTTCAAGAGTTTTGGTTAATGATCCGATTTTGAGTCAAGAACGTCGTCAAAGAGATGGATGATCTGGAGACTGTAAAAAAAATAGATACAAGGTGGCACCTTTTTCCAGTGTTTGCTTAATTTTTGGGCCTAAAAATCGACAAATAAAGAAAAGTGGTTTTTAGCAAAGGGGATTGTGCGCTGTGTACATGAAGGCTTGGATACTTGTGCGCCATATGTTTTTCAAGATCAGATCATCAAAATATTGCAAAGGGATTAGTTTCGCGTAAGTATTTGTGGTGTCGCGCAGGTGACTTGCGCGCAGTGAAGAGACTTGCACGCTGATACCTTGGAAGGTTGATAACCTGCGCGCCTATGGTTTTTCAAGATCAGAAGATCAAAATTTAGCAAAGGAAAGAGGTTTGCACAATTTTGGAATTAGGTCGCGCAAGTGACTTGTAAGAGAAGAGACTTGTGCGCCGAGACATGCACGCCGAGGAGAGACTTGCGAGCCGTCGCACAGGGGTGACCAAATGCCTATAAATACTAGACCATCCATCTTCATTTCTCACCAGAATACAACACAATGAAGATTCAAATCTCCCGTCGTGTAGGTGTGGAAGTCGTGCAAGTGGTGGTGTGTCGTGGAAGTGGGACGTGCATGCCAAAATAGAAAGTTGTGCGCCAAGGGTGAGTTGTGCGCATGAGGTGGTTTAGGTGAGGAAGGAAGTGAGTCGCGCAGGTTTTGAGTTAAAGAATCTTGAGTCACACAAGTAGTTGAGAAAGTCATGCACGCCAGTTGTGACTTTCACGCCTATACATGCATGCTGAGATTGATATGCGTGCCAAATAAGGTTTATTTTCAGTAGTGATTTTTTGGCTGTGAGGAAGCTGGATGTTGGACCGATACCTTCGGTGCAAAGAGAAATTCATCTATGGGTGAAAGTTGTACTTCAAAAGAGCATCTACATATAGAGGAAGATGCATTCATTCATATAAATGAAGAGACCTACAGGTCTATAAACTGTGAGTGAATCATTTTTAGAGTAGTGAGCGAAGGATGAGAAATAATGTGATCCTCTCCCTCAGCAGTGAGCCAGAGAGAGAGAAATATGGAGTGACCCCTAGGAAAGTAGTGAGCTGACCCTAAATCTTGTAAAGGCAATGAGCCTGGAACAGAGTGACTATACCAAAACCTTGTATCCACATCTATTGAAGTTTAGTAGAATATGGAATGACCGAAAACATGTCGGCATATGCTCCTTAGACATAGCCCAATGTGGGTGAACCAAGTAAAAATCGTTTTGTCATGTGCATGCTTTACATTCTGTTTTCATTATGCAACAGGAAACGGAGAGAAGGCTGTTTTTGTTAACAGTGAAATAAGATCAGAATGAGAGTTAATTTTAAATTAGTCATACCTTGACTCACCCCCCTCTCAGGGTATTCGGCCTTGTGAACCTAACAATATCTATCTACATTTCCATGAAAAATATTAATGATTGATTTGATATGTAATCATCAATTTTCTGGCGATTTCAGCAAGGTGAATCTATTCAATAGAATTTTCCATATTCGTGAATCTTAACTGGCATATAATTTCATAAGGAACAATTATATTTCTAAAACATGAAATTATTGATTTTTTATACTATAATTTTCATTATTCCGAATATTTAACAGTAATTATATCACTATCATCCCCCAAAATATTCAATATTATAACATCTAAAATAAATTGTTACCTATTGGTATGAAATTATGATAAATCATAACTATTTTCCCATTAATTAAACTTTCATCATTTATAAATCACATCATGATATCCAATGTTATTTGAATCCATCATAGGGAACAGTAGTAACCAAATAAATGTCACAATCTTCATTAGAAAATTTATATAAAAATTGTATATTCCCATTTCAATCAGTGTTTATAGGATTAAATAATAGGGAAAATCAATATGTAAAAAATAAAAATCATTTTTAATCAAAAGAAACATTTTCGAACTATGTTAGAAATATATTAATCCTTAATGATTCTTAGAAATCTTTAATGTATTATCCACACATAATACATTATTAAATATATTTCATTTATAAAAATTTTAATTATACCCTATATACATGGATACATAAATATTATGCACTCAAACATATTGTATGTGAAAACACATATTTGAAGAAATTATCAAATGAATAATATTGATGGTATAAAAAGAGTATACTAAATCCATATAAATAAATAGTTGAACTTAATTTAAATCTATAGATGATGTAATGATATAAAAATCACATGGATTACGTGAACATAAATCATTTTGATGGAATAAAAAATGTTATACATTATTTAAACATTATATATCCTCTAGAATATTTATCTTTTCATCATTGTAATATTATTGATATCATTTTTTCCATTACATTTTCTACATATACAGTAATCATGAATTGAGTGTACATAAAACAATTACCCATAAAAATTTTACAAGATACAAACTGATGGATCCAAGTGATATATATTTATGTGCAACGCCCATCACTTCTATATATATACAATGAATTATCCATGTGAATGATATGAATATAAATAAATTTCTAAATATATATTCTATTTAAATAAATATTAATAGTTATTTCAATATGAACATACATAGTTTTAATACATTCTGATTCATGAAATGAAAACAACATATCAAGAGAGGGAAATTTGATTTTTTAAAAATAATTAATCAAAATTCATGTGTAATCAATTATAACATTTATTGGAATTAAACTCATACTATTTTCAAATATTTGACCAATAAATTTGAGGAATAATTTTTTTTTAATCATGACAAAAAAAAATATATAGAGTAACATCATATGGTTATGTCAATATTTTTCGCACATTGATCAATGTATGGGTATCTACGTGAATTACCTTAAAATAGGTGATCTAATGATATGATATTCTTATTTTTATGAAATTTACTGAAAAATTATCGATTTAATAGTGTAAAATAATTAAATAAAAAGAAAGTTATTGATTATTTCACTGTATGGGATTTGAATAAAATATCTGTAACAAAGGATAAAATTGATGGATATGATAATAAAAAAAAATTAATAATTGTATATTGATATTCATAATTTAATACAATATATATAATAAAATAATAAGGGACTCTCTACCCAAAATAAGGTATGATGTGATTCAAAAAAAATTGTAAATAATTAGTCATAAGGGAAATGAAATTGTGAAAATATGTATGATTATTATTGTGGTTGAAGAAATAATGAGTATCAAAAATTGAAATATTATTTTTATATTCCAAGGCAACCTAGATTTTCAAATTTTTATTAGGATTTTAACCATTTGGAAATGAGGTAATTATTCTATCATATCTGGAATGATAAACATTTTTAAATGAAAATTTAATATATTAATTTATTATTATAAATAGTTAATGATTTTTTTAATGAAAAAGTAGTTGCACTATAATACTGGAGATATTGGGTTTTAAATATATAGAAATTAATTTGTATTAAAAAAATGATATAGTAAAATGTTTTTATTAAAAATAAATTTTTTAGTATTATTTTGGTACCACATTAAGAAATTAAATTGATTCCATTTAACATAATTAAATTTCTCAAAATACTAGATTAATAATTTTACATTTATTTGGATTTAAATTAAAAAGGTTAGTTTTTAATGTCAAGAATCATGGATTGTGTTTTCAGAAGGAATCATTATTTTTCACTATTCATTGATACAAAAAGATTGATTTATTTTTAATAATTCTATCAATGATAATTTCTAATAGAAGATTTAAAAAATAAAAAAATATAAAAATAAAAATATTGTATTTATAAATAATAAAATTATAAAAACCCATATTTGAGAATGATTTTAATAAGATTATAACAACCTCATTTTTGATTGGAAATTATAAAATGTTATTATAATGAATATAACTATATAAAATATAAGTATTTAATTACACTAATGTGAAAAAAAATTATTTAATTTTCTTTGGATGTTAAATTCTTCTCCTTTTATGAATTACATAATCATAATTTTATTCACTAATTATTCCAGTGGGGATATCATTCCATCATATAGATTTATGATTCTACGTATGTTTATCAAAAATACATTTTTCAAAAAATCCTTAACATGATGAATGAATTTATTACATAAATATTTCTCTCCATATTTATTAATAGGTACATGTTGATCCTCCTAATAATTATTTTTATTTAACATTTCTATTTTCGGTCTCAAAATTATATATGAAAATTATACTTATTTTTATAAAAAAAATACATAATGTACCCGAGAAAAACCTAGTGCTAAGATAACAAAGAAGAAAACAAAACCAAAATTCTATTTAATTTCGTATTTTTCATTAAGATAATGAAGTGGAATACCCTTTTACCAAAAATCATTATAATTTTCATTGGAGGTAATTAAAAAATTACTAGGTCACTAATATTGGAATAATATGTTTTCCTATTGAAATTCATATAACATTTATATATTCCTTAATCGATAATCATATTTTATTGAATCAACTTCACCTTATCATCCATATCATCTACTAACATTGTTCCATTATCATTTTCCACCTACATCCTCCCAACCAGAGAAATTTGAACACCAATTTCTATATAATGCCTAAAATTTTTTAATCTATATACTAGAATAAAAAAAATCATTATTTGAAAGTTAATAAAATGAATTCTTTTGAACCCAATATCTATAGAAATTCTTTCAGTAATGATGATGATTTTATTCCAAGGATTTATATGTTCTCTTAATATATCCATCATGTTGATAAGGTAAATCCCAATTGAAATCTAAACAAGTGACTAAAGTCTCAAGAAGTAATTATCAAAAAGTGTATGTGGATCTTGGTTAATGATATTATTTAATGGATATAAGAACTCCATTTTAAAATCATTCTCTCTCATATTATGAAATAAATATACAGTATCTCAATCTGGATATAAGTATTCCTATTTAGTTGATTGATTAAAAATAAAAAAAATTTCTTTTTTACCATGAAATGACTTAGGTAATCAAAAAAATCTATGGAAATAATTTTCCATTCACACACTACAATGAAAAAATATTTAACCATCCCATTCGATAAGTTTCATACAAATTTAACCTACATAAAATTCAAAATATTTTTCAAGAATTGGGAAATATTTTTCTTCATTACAACCCACCAGTAACAATCAATATGTTAATTTTTAATCATAGTTCTTCAATAATGAATAAATATTTGGAACTAAGTGCTTCATAAAAAAATTATTTCTTCAACTGAGAATCACAAGCCATCTAAATTCTATTTAAAATTAACAATAAACAATCCCTACAAGTGATAAATTAAGTAATCTAATCATTCATTAAAAGTTTAACCATTCCATGTAAATTAGAGTCCTCCTAATAATATTTCATGATTACATATAATAAGGATTATTTAACTAAGATAATTAAAATAAGATTCTTTTCCCACATACACAATGTCTATTGTGGAATTAAGCCAACCATTTTGTAAACGTTCAAGTTACATATGTAACAAGTCTTATATATCATTTTCATTATGAATGAACTAATTGGATACACTGCTTTCCACTTCAGGATATCATAAAATCATGATTTTATAATCCTTAATCTGGTCCATCCATCTTCTACTATTAATGTTTAATGCATTAAGAGTAAATGTGTACATTAATGTTTTTTTACTTGGACATATTGTACACATTTCTCTTTATAAATGATTATATTGTATTTTTATTTTTTAATACCATAGTATACAATATAATATAATGGTTATGATAATTTAACATGTAATTCTTCAATAGATATGATTTATAATCAATTAACTTATTAATTTTAACCATAATAAAAACAATTATTTTTAATAATTCATATTTTCAAATGAAAAACTCAACATTTCTAGTGGGATAGACCAAAAATACTGAATTCAAATAAAAGTATTTTCATTTATTTGTGATAATAATATAAAAACAATCCCCAAGTTCAATTTAACATCTTTTCGTGTTCATTTGTTATGATAGATGGATGAAATGTGAAATTTTTCAACAAATTGGTGGTTGTTACCTTCTAATACATTTAACTTTGGATCTCAAAAACTTGATTTAGTCGTCCAAATTCATTAAAATATTAGTTTTATCTTTTTCAAGAGTCATTTGATCTTATAATCAATATGAACAAATAAATAATTTTTTATAAACAGAAAATATTAAAATCAAAAATTATTATATAAATATTTCTATTCATGGATTGAAAAAAACCCATAGGTTTTTTAGGATACTTTTGAATTTTATAATATAACAATATAACATTTTATAGAAAACAAGAAAAAAAATTTAATGTTAAATGAAAGAGCTTTTTCAGAAAACATCCATGAGTATATCTATTGTGTTAGATAACCAACATTGTATAATTACAAAATCATAATGTGTGTATCTTCTTTGAAATGTTTTCAAAGAAATATATTACAACTACAAAATAAATAGATTGTATGTTGACCTTTGATAATTTTTTGAAAATATGGAACTTTCATATGATCTATAAAATCATCTATATTTGACACATAATAATATTTTTTATTTTGTTTAATATTAATTAATAAATAATCAACACATTATTACAGTTAATCAGTTATCATTTTAACAACTAATAAAGGGGAACTCCATTTTGATTTCATATGAAAAATAAATCCATTTTATAGAAACATATGAAAAGTATTTTTAAATTAATAATTATATACACGATAAATTTTATAAGATAGTTTTGAAATTTTATTTGCATCAAACACAAATATTTCATTAAAATCATCCTCCAAATCAAGAATAACCTAAATAAATTCATCAATAAATTATAAAAAAAATTGATTCACTACTGATATAAAAATAATTATAATTTTGTCATTACATTTAAAAACAAGAACTATATAACTTTCAGACCCATATTTAACATATTTATATTCTTTGTGATATATTATCAATGCTCTGTAATAATTTAATATAAATTTTTACCTTAAACTATATCTTCACATGGAAAACTGATATTTGATCCAATTCCAATATACTATCAAACTATACAAATGATGTTTTAATATGATTTAATAGAAATAACATGTCACAGTTAATGTTGACTTTGTTTTATAAATCTCGTTTTCTTTAATGTTTCATCCAATTTTTTTACTAAAAATTATATTTTCATTTCATCGTGTGATATTATAAATGTACATGAAAATTTATTCTAAATAATGAAAAGAAATGATCCAGAGTCAAATGGGGAATCGACCTAATATTTAATAAAATGTAATTTTCCTATTAATGCATTATCAGATAACATAATATTAATAGGTATAGTTAACAAAAATTAGACCCCAATTTATTATTTATCATTATAAATTTTATACCTAGAAACAACCTAATGAAATTAATTAGTGTAATTATATAATTAATTTTAGTTATAATGTCACATTGTTGGATTTATATCTATTAACCCATTCAAGTATTTTTCATGTGTTTTTAATTGTAGTACTATTTCTTATAGTCAAACATACTACATCTTTATAATATTCCATATTATATCAACATTTCTTTGATTTTTTTTCACCACATATGGAATAATTTTGGGTCATAGATGTATATGTATTGGATAACCAGTTATTTCTCTCTTTTAATCTATATTATATGTACGACATTTCAACTTGTGGAAAAAACAGTTAGTAAGAGAAATATAAATATTCTCAGCAGAAGAATAAAATGTATCCTATAATTTTAATTAATTTGTCTCCAAAGATTGTTATAGACATTGTTTCAAATCTGGTTAAATATTATAAAATATACTATCATTTTAATGAATAAAAAATGTTGTCAACCTGATAAATCCTTTAAAAATAAGTAACATATGAGGATACATAACATTCACCTCTTTTCATCAATTCTAATAATAGTTTCTCAAAGATGAGACGAACAACCAAAGTGAAATATTTCTTTAAAAATTATTCGTAAATATACTACATTCAGTGAAGTTAATATAATCATTCTCTATTTAATTAATAAAAAATAAGAAGCATTGATTAGTGATATATTAAAAATAAAATTAGTAAATGATTATACTTTAATTGTTTGAATATTCAACGACCTTAAATAATTTATCTTATCTCATTGATCCATGCTTCGACGGCCACTATATTGACATTCTATAGAATCACTGATGGTAGATTTTAATGAAACAATAAAATATCATCATATCCTACCATAGAAGATTTTCTTGGACTCTATCACAGATTCCAAAACCATAAAGAGAATTTTTCAATTGATCAATCACTGCACCAAATTTTTGTGTTCCATTCCAAAAAATCGGGTTTGCAGATTTGGAAGGTTATTTTCATAAGTATACCTTCAATTTCTTCCTTACTTATTTCAATAGTAATTTTTTAATTAAAAATATATTATTATATGAAATATTTTAATAATTAAATTCAGTATAATTTCTTCTAAATAATAATGTATACCCTCAAAATTGTATTATATTAACATTATAATGACCAATAATATTGTCTAATCCATTCCCCATATACTAAATTTAAGGTTCGTCATTTAAAAATTTAAATAATCTTATGTTATTACTATAGAATTTAGTATAATACATTTTTTAGATCATTGTAGTTAAAATTTTAAGATTATTATGACTTAAATATTTTAAAAACACAATTATATTACAATATAGACACAACTACATTGTTTACAATTTAACCTCAATATTAAATATTTAAATTGAAAAATCTTTTCTTTTCATCACAAATCTTCAAGAAATTCGACATGACCAATTCACTATTATTAATAATCCTTAATCCCTAACCTAAAAATATCTAAATAATGGGAGGTAGTGCATAGAACACATTACAGAACATAAATGAAATAATCCTTTATATATCATAAAACACATGAAAACCTATAAATTGTTTTACATCTTCAGAATATTCCTCGATTGAAATAAATATATAAATAAATCATGAAAAAAAATCAATGAAAACCATTAATCTTCGTAATAATAAAATAGAAATTAATGATAGAAACAAATATAAATAAATCATTTACACAATCAAATTCTTCTCTAAATTAATAGAACCAAGTGGAATCTGTATTAGAAACCACATTGGCTAACTCCCACCATTTCCAATTGATAAAAAATAACATTACTCAATGAAATTGGTAGAAATATCAGTCTCACCTATTCATATATGTTGAATTAGGATAACCTTTTAAAATAAGATATATCAGGATCACCCAGAAATATATGATGTAAAGGATCACAAATTTTTAATAGGCCATATCAAGCTCAGCTATCATAATATATAATGTTCAAGTTAAATTTAATAAATTTTAATTTTTCATTCTTTCATATTTTCAAAATAATTTACATGAAGGCACTTTAGAATCCATATGAAAAATAGGTATGTATATCAAAATAACATTTCCCTTTAAATTCCCATTTTCAAAAATAAAATATCAAAAAAAATGAATTTTTAAAAACATATATCTTTTTAAGGAATAAAAGTATATAATATTGTTTATGGTGATCCTAAATGAAGTTGATTTTATGTGAAATAAAAAAATAATACATTTTTTTTTGATTTTTGAAGAGAAAAAACTTATTTTCAATTAAAATGTACATTTTAAAAACATTTGAATGAAACCAATATAGACATAAAATACCTTGTATAATTCATTCGTGACCACATAAAAATATTTATTAAATAATATTATTAATACTGACATGGTATAAAAATATTTAGAAAATTAAACATTATAAAACCAAAAATGTGGTTTTATGTTAAAATTTCCCTTTCAATGAGTTTGATTACTCATGTTTCTAAATTATCCTCTTAAAAATAATAATATATTATTTTTTTAATTCATTAAGATCCCCTTACAACTTTATTATTTAAAATTTGTTTTTTATTTCAACAGAATATTTTATTACCTAAAAATTTAAATTATTTTTTTACATTTAGGCTGATATTAATCTCCTAAATCAATAATGGCATTGGTATGTTCATTATAGTCAATGAATTAATTATTCCTTCATTTCAGAAATAATAATCATGACATAATCTTTAATTTAATTATTTAATTATATATTCAAATTCATTCAAGAAATATGGGTTTTAAAGATGAACTATAATAAAATCATAGAGATGGTATGATGTATGTACACAAGAGTAACGGTTCCATTTTTAACAAATCATGATTAATGAATTTTAAGTATTATTTAACATAACATGAATGTTAAATATATAATTGATTCCATATAAACATGGTAAAAAAATTACATATATCATCTATGTGATGTGGTTATGAACATTGATTAGATCTCTTTATTGAGGTGGAAGTTCACACTTAAACAATAATGACATTATCATTTTACGAAGATTGTAAATGTAATAAATTATAAATTATATAATCTTTAGATTAATTTAGTTATTCAATTAATTGAGTATATATTATTAAATACATCATAATATTGATCAATGATTGGTAGGGATTGCAGGGAATCACATCAAATCATTTGTGTGGTAATCCACAAATTCACCAAATGATTTTTTTATTTTTCATATGATGGGAAAAGAGATCGTTTTTTTTACTATAATAATAATAAAATATTTGAATATGGAATTAATTAATTCATCATTTCATTATGGTTATAAAATATATAGAGTAGGAGTAAAATGAAATTAACCTTAGACTCAAGGGTTTGGACTTATAACTTCTCATCATCTACCTTCATAGATCCCACCATAATCTATCCTGGGTTGAACTGATGATGGTTCTAGTACCACTATGATGTAGGGAGGATTTTTTGAGACCCATGGATAGGTATGGGCCAATATAGATTGCTCAAAAGTTATAAGGATGACAGGATAAGAGTTTATTTTGTATATGAATGGGAAGATGAACTATTGGAGTTACATTACATATATAATATATATATAAATTTTCATAAAAAATTTTCTCCAAATTAACATTAATCTATTTTATGTTGAGGTATAGTATAAATTAACCCATATAATGATAGATTTATATGTTCAGAAAATTTATTTATACATATATCTTAGTCTTAACCATTAGTTATCCATTTTGAAAAATAGTGTGATGTCACTTTTTATTATTTATAGGGGACAATAAAGTTTCTATAATAATAAATTTTACCTATAAATGGATGATTGATGATATTTTCAAAACAATTCGTAAATATTTCTTTAGATGGTACGTTTAATAATTTCAAATCATTTTGAAATGAAAATATTTATTATAAAATATCATTAATGTCAATTTGGAAATAATATTTAGAATTAATCATGGAAAAAATCTATTCATTCATGGAATTTAAAAATAAACATTAAAAAATATAGACTGTTATATATATCTTGATAATTCATTAAACACTTTAACAACCCGAAAATATATATTATTTATTTTATTTTAAATCTTTAAAATTATTTTTTACTACTTGCATAAGAAATGTGTTAGTATTACATAATAATTTTTTATAATTATTTTCCAACTAATAGTTATAAATATATTAATATAATAAAAACTTAATCATAATAATTTTAATCATTTATAATGAATCATATCATCTTTTTATAATTATCTTAATATTTTATACTGAATAATGTTAAGAGAGATATAGTTTTGAATTTTGTATATTCAAAATGAATTAAATGTTCATTATGTATTGAAAATGAAAAAATATTCATTATATTATAATTTCATTTTTATATTATCAAATTGCTCACATCAATTGAAAGAGTGGTATATTTCAGATGACATTGGGACCTTTTTTATTGGTCCTATACCGGATTTTCTCATATTACCCTTATGATAAAAAAATTATATTTTTTATTTTCAAAATAATATCATTGAGCATAATTTGTAACCATTGAATTCATGGGGTATAATGAATTGGGATTTTTAGACCAAATCTGAAATTCAAAATAGATACCCGGCCCGAGGAGAACACGACCCATGGGCCACTCTAGACTGTAGAGTCTTGTCACCTGAGACTACCATAATCACTTATTATCTTCCATCCTGAACTACCATCATCTTTACCACCTTCCAATGTGGCCAGAGCTGATGAAGGGAGATAACATAACTACAGAATGATTCAATCCTAATAGGAAAACTGGAAAAATATACATTGAAAACCTATCCTCCCATCAACACCATCATCACCTCCATCCAAACAACACTCAATAGAGTCCATCGAAGAACATCAAACCCATAAACATGAACATATATCAACTAAAAATTTAACCATCAACGAACAAGAATAACATCCTTTCACTGATGACCGATAATGAAAAACCCAAAAAAGACTCGAAGTATACATTGTATCCCCTGATGAGAAATCTATCAGACCATGACCCAAAAACTATCCACATAAAAGATTGATGAAGACAACCACAACATGGATCGAGTCTTAGACATTCCTCCAGGAACACCATGGATGAATGCACACACATACCGGAGCCTCCTTGAAACAATCACAAAAGTGTGACCTAGAGATCGAAAAAGGCACATGATGCTAGTGCAATGATGAATCATATATAACCTCGACAGAGTAGTATCAACACCAATAAAACTAACCTAAAACCTCAAATCCATGATTAATAAGATATTGGATGTTGTTCATGGATATGAAAATCCCACGAGACTCGACCCACACATCCCAAACCATCATGAAAATGACCAGTGCTCTTGGAATGTGTGGGGTCATAAATGTGTCCAACAATGATGGAAGAGTAGGGGAAGAGTGGACAATGAATCCTACTGAGGCCAAGGCTGCCAATGTGATCAGATTGGAGTGAAATAGAGGGGATAGAGGAACATGGAAAAAGGAAGGGAAGGGAGAAAGGGGAGGGAATATAGAAATTGGAAGTAATAGAGAAAGGGTAGGGAATAAGGAAGAATATGGAAGTGGGGGAGATGACATCGGAGATGGAGCAGGCCACCCCCATGAAATCAGATGAATAAACCCAAGTTGGATAGAGGAGAGAGGTAGAGCTACATAGAGGCTGATTCCATTTTACCATTATCAATGTGAAAAAATATTTACCATAGTTAATAATCATATTGAAAAAATTAAAAGTGTCCAATTTAAAAAACATAAACCTCATAATACCATATATTTAAGAAATTTTTCAAGATTCAATATCATAAATATTGTGAAATTTATTTATAATAAAAACAAAATAAATCAATTAATAATCCTTTTAATGAAAATTTCCATTTAGTTAAAAATTATTTTATAACAAATACAACAATAAATTTAATTCAATTTATCATAATTGAATTTTAGTTATTATTAAATATATATAATTTCATTGAATATTTTTTTTAATTATGTATCATTGTAAATTCAATATTATAAAACATAGATATCAATAAAAAACATTATTTTAAATATTCATTGATAGATCATTATTTTAGAAATTTCTCAGAAACTCACCCTAATTTTTATTTTTTATGTTGATTTAAAAACATAAAATTTTATAAAAAAATTAAATTTATGAAAATTAATATTCAAACATTTAAATTAGTCCTTAACACAATTTTTTTTAATAAAAGTAGAACTGTATACATTCTGATTGAAAAATAACATAATATTATAAAAAATGAATATAACTATATAAAATATATATCATGATTTTTAATAAGGATTTTAAATTTTATCTAACATTAATCTATCTTTTATGAGTTACCTTTTATTTAATTCATTTGAAATAATTTTTTATTTATAAATGGGTTTTTCATAACTTTTTTTCCATGACGTGTTCATATCTATTTTTTCTTCATATGTTCTTCGTTATTTTTCTTAAAAATTTGATTCTGGTTTGGTTTATTTTAGTATGATTCACAATCGATGTTGAATTTTTAATAATATGTATAATAACTAATATAAAATTGAAAACACAATTAATAATGCATATTTTTTTAATAATTATATTAATATTTGTATTTAGGTTCCTATAGTAATCTATGAAATTGATTTAGAGTTTCATTCATGTAGGTCATTACATCGATACAAAAACTAAAATGTAGTTACTTAATAGGTGAGTATAGTAAAGGAATTGGGTATATAAGATCCTAAACATCATGGAAATATGTTATTGCATGAATTTTGGAATTAATCCTTTAATATTGGCTAATTATATGTTTACCGACTATATAATGATTCAAGGGGGTGTTCCTGTGGTTCAAGACATAATGGAAAGGGGAATCAGACCATTATGAACATTTTTTACGGTTGGTTCCTCGTTAGTGTAAATAGTGAGTATTGGAGATCCAAATCATGAATACTCAGATAGAGGAAATTCACACCATTATTGAATAGTTCATTGATCCTTACAATATTCTAATTAAATCATGGGAATTTGAACCTCCTGGGAAGAGGCTAGCAGAAGTTTTGATCATGGTTTCAAAAACTATGTGGAAAAACTATATGCCTTATTAAAAAATTGATAATTTACTAATTAACCCCTCAATATTATAAGTGAATTTAAATAATTTATTCCTATTTCATTCAAATTCATCCATAATGATGAAGAAAACTCTGTGAAACATTACATGGATCTATCATCTTTGATTCTATGATGTTTGGAGAAGATTTGGTTGTGAATCAATATTCCAAGTCACCGTAATCATTTTCTTTCATCTATTTTCTAGATTCGGACATTTGGTTTCATTCTTTTTCTTCTGATGTCGTAAAACACTATTTATTTTGTTAATAATTTTCTAGTTCTATAAAGGATGATTAAATATGGATCTTCGGATATGGGTAATGTTGTGTTTGTCTTTGGATTCAACGTATCTATTTGATAAGTTATGTCCTATAGTCTTGAAGTTGAATTATGTATGCATGCTATTATAATTGCTTATTTTTTGTTTTTAAAATGATTCTTCTAGTGATATTTGGTATAATATTTGTTTAAATAATTAAAAGGTAACCTCTTGATCCCCATAGGATGCATTTATAATTATTATACTGGTTAGAGATATCTATGGGGTGAGAAAACATTCCCAAAAATGGAAAATTGTAATGTTAAGTTTAGAATTCGGTTTTGATAAATTAGTGCCCATGATAAACTCACTATGTTTTTTTGAGTTGATAAATTTAATATTGATAATTTTTTTGAGTTGGCTGACATGGTATATGTTATTTTTTGGAAAATTTCAAAGAAGGGTTATATGGAATAAAGTGAATGTGTCATGTGACTTATGAGTTTTTAATTGTATTCTATAAATGGGATAATTCATGTGAAATTTTTTGATAAGATAAATTTGTTAATGAATGTAAAAAATTTTATATGAAAAATGGATTAATGTATTAAATGCCAAATGAAATAAATGGGTAATGAAAAGTAAATCGTAAATGTGTTTATGGGATACAATTGGGTGATGATTCATGTGTTAATGAATTGTGAATAGTAATTATTTGTTTGAATTATTTGATCATGGTTTTTTAATATGGTATATGTACTAAATGGATAAGAAATAATGTATATATGGACTGGTAGTTGTGGGATATTGGACATCGAGATCTTTTCCCCCGGATTGGGTTAAAGTGATGCTCTAAACCCCACCCCATAATTCATGGTTTATGGAAAGGGAATGAGGCATTGTTCCCCAAATTATATGCATTTGATGAGACTACCTGGACTGAGCATCCAAGGTATGTCTGATGTATTTTTTATTTAATGTTTTTCACTTGTATGATATGGATCCTAACTTATCCACTAATACCTAATAATTTTCCAGTTGTGGCCACTCTCTAAATGATATAAATTATTAACCCATGGATCATGTGAGGAAAATGAAATTATTAATGAATATTGTATAAGTGATGAAAATTTATATAATTATGGAATTATATAAAGCATATATATTTAACCAATCGAATCTGTGTTGAATTATTTATAGTTTTCATTCATTTGATACTATCATGCACTTTCTATTTAGATTATAATTTTTTATACCACATTGGTTGTTTCCATATAAGTTGTAATGACACAGTTATTGATCCATAAAATGGTACCCATGCATATTTCATGGTTTTCGGTCAAGGAAATTGAAAAGTAAATTTTATAGGGAGATGAGTTGGGTTTGGTATGTGCACAGATGAGAATATTAAAATGGAGCATAGAGCTATTTTTGGAATTTTAATTTCTCTACTTCTTTCAGATATTCATACACATTAGGAACTATTATATGGACATGGAATATTCATTGTTTTATTGGAGTTTGTATTATATTTATAATATTGATAGTAATGCCTATTTCTAGTTTATTTATAACAATATTTTTTTCATATGTTATCTAATATGTCTTACTCTGGATAATACTTTGTAGTATCCGTATATGATACGTTGGACCCTCATAACTAGTCATAGTCTATTGGAGTATAGTGATTCATGATTGTGGTCATGTGTTTAACCATCTCGGGGCACCGATATTGTGGCTTCTGAGTTGGGGACATCATAGTCTGGTACAAGAGAGTTTATTTTCTATGGTCACACTATTTGATATTTTTGAAGGGATATTTGGATGTATCACAACTTGGGAATGTTCATTTTCATGGGATTATATACCCCATGTATAGTTGATAAACCATGTACCATTTTTGGATATAGTTATCCTTGATGTGCCATTATAGTTGAGTTTTATTTCACCACTGCTTGATGTACTTATTTTGTGATGTGACTATTTTATGATATTTTTCTTGGGGACATAATGAAATGTGTTTGTGTATTTATGCATTATTGTATAAAATTATATATTTTGTTGGAACTTATCATGATACATGAAAAAGGGATGAGTGTGTGGGACATGATGTATAGGATGAATTATATATTTATTAAGAAATTGAAGAAAATAATGTTTAAATATGATGACACAGAAATGTAAATGGAATGAATTTCAATGATTAGTTTGAGAAATATTTTCAATTAATGTTTATATTTGATTAAATATGTTGGTTATAGTAATTTTCAAATTAGAAAGGGTGTATAAAAGACAAATATTCGAATTGTGATTGTGAAAATGGTTTACAATTTTGTCTAATGAGATATTCATGACGATGTAAGTGGGTTTTACCCATGTTGACTATAATAAAAAGTAGGGATGGGTGAGGGTCGTATTCTTGACATGACAATGTCTATAGATATTGTAAATATGAAATGGAATATATATGGTTAGTAGAGATCCTTATTTTTATATAAATTTTAGAAGCCTTATTCTATGTGTTATAAGAATCCTCTTAATAATTTTTTAGAAATTCTACCATGGTGATGTTTTCTAGTTGAGAGACAAGAGGATATAACTTTGATCACACCACCAAGAGTAAAGAAAGATAATTTTTTGATCCTAGATAATCATGGAGAAATTAATTTTGGTGACAAGTTTTCTTCTTTAATGTAGATTCCGGAAAGGGACACATGGCGGACCATGCCATGTATGCTTGATTTTATAATGGGGTTTTTGTTTCATTACCCACTAACATTTACCAAAGAGAATGGACACAAGGGTAAATTGTAACTACATAAGTTTTTATAGAAATTATTTGTGAATTAATTAATACACATTTATATCGTTCAAATAAATAAGTAAAAAATCACATTCACAAAGCACTGACTTAGTGTACATTACACATCACATTGAGTTTTATAAAACATTAATATATTACTAATATATTATATTAAGAGTTAACCCAAATGTTAAGTTAGAAATTGTGAATAGTACAATAAAAAATATTCAAACATATGGTTTAGAAAAATATAAAATTAATTCAATAGTTATAATGAACCAACTAAATATAATGAGAATATATTTATAGGGCACTATTTTAATGCAGAAAAAGGTAGTTTATCATAATAATGTAAATTAATTAACGTTATTAAGTGATATTAATATAATATAGACATTATATATTCAATAAAATATGTATTATATTCATTCAATAGTTTTGATACATATAACATAAGAACAAGCCCAATTTTGTACACAAAAACCTATATATTTATTTATGTATATTACCTCATTTTAATGGATAGTCTATTTTAAATAAAAATATTACCACTTTTATATGTTTTATATATGAAAATAAAATTAATTTTTTAATCTAATAATAAAAATTTCGATACAATGATTTTTTTTTACTTTTCTATGAACATTTATATTTTAATGAATAATTAAAATGATGTATTTTAAGTCAAAACATCATTTTCATCAACTTTATTTACATAGTTAAATAAAATTTTAATTTATTTTAAATAATAATTAGGATTTTTTTTAAAATTTATCCAATTTATGACATTATAATCAATTTAATGATTAAAATGGTTATCAAACATAAGAATCTTTTGAATGTTTTACCTTAAAATCCGGCATTATGGCCCTATCTGTGGGATTATATTAAAATTATTTTAAACAAAATATTGGATTTCAATTTTTAAAAATAGATTAATTATTTTAAATCATTATAATTTATAATTTATAATATTTTTTAAATATCTTTTATTCCAAAAAAATTATATTATGTATTTAAAATTAATTATCATGATTATGGTTAAATTAATCTTAATAAGGGAATATACCATAACCTTAAGGCCCAAAATGACCAATAAAATTTTCTAAAATACATTTCATAGACATATTTCAACCATATCACAACGTTTATATACATATATCCATTATTGTATCCACTTTTGATAAAAAAAATTGGGTGGGGTTTCTATTTACGAAATATTACAAGAGTGGCACTCCCCCTTCATTATAAAAAACCTCCTATAATCCAAATTCATCACACCTGATACGCCACATATGTTTGGAAAAAATATTCCCAAATAGTTCATCATAATTCTTTACATCCACCTAGATTCCTATTTTCCCCATAAATCTATCCATGGAATCCCATCGGTGCAATCCAAATGGTGTTACCTGAATAAGATGTAACACCCTCTCTCAAACTCTTTTAATTTATTTTTATTATCCAAATTATAAAATATTCTTATTATATGAGTGTACAACATAAAAAGTATAATAAATATAATATTATGTTTTTTTACGGTTTAGACCAACAGTTATACACAGTTCCATCTAATAGGTAAGGAACATTTTGTTTACATTTTGGTGAACTACCGCCTAACTAAATGATGGTGAGTCAATGATATTTTTATATCTCTCATAGTGGAAATTATTATGGAAACATTTTTTATATATTTTAAATAATTTATCAATGATTTATTTAATATTCATTAATTATTTTAAAACACATACCTTTATACTTTTCGTTTTGTGTTACTACGACAATTTCATTTGAGGAAGTGTGGACTACCGCCCCCTCAAAGTGATGTGATTCATTCATACACGAAATTGAATTAATTAAGTATGAGTTTAGTGAATAAATATGATATATATGATTAATAAATCTAATTTAGAAATGATATGCACATATATATACATATATACAATTAAAAATATTACTTTCTTTCTTTCAACACAACAATTAATGAGAAACAGTATTCATGCGTAGGTATGGCGTTTTGTATCCATGAACTGTGTATTCCATTGAAAACATAGACATTCTAACATGTTTCAATATAAATCCAAAATCAAAAAATATATGGTAATATAAGTATTAATATGGTTATGTAAAATAATTATAAAAAATAATATTTAATATATAGAATTTTTTAATGAGGGCTATGAGAGTCTAGATACAGGGAAATGTAATTTCATCCAACTCTTTATTTCGGCGGGATACATGTCATATTCACCACTCACTTATTTAAGGTGGATTATATACTAACTATTAAAGTATTATATGATTATTATACTTAAATATTTGGGTATTTACATATCCATTTTAGAATCTATCTTTAGTGGGTTTTATGTATCCAAAGGTACCAAATAGATAAATTAATTTTTTCAATATTTACTATCTTGGAGATGCATGCCATGTTATACAAGACTTTTTTTATGATGTTTATAAACATACATTGAAATTTTATGTAATGAATCTACTACTTGACGTAATATATTAATGTCATGTGTATTATCATTTTCCTACATGGAGATCATAATTCAATATTAACATGTGGTAAGTGTATATTTAACAATCATACTCTTTATTAAGAAATTTTTTCATCACATTTTCATTAGTGAATATTTTAAACCAGTCATTCAAGGAAAATAATGAATTTTATTCCTCTATAGTTATTCCTAATTTATTAATTTATTAGTTAATATTTTCCAGTCATTGGTAAGTAATATAATTTAGAATATATTTTTATTAAAAAAATCAATCCTATCTCTACAATCAAAAAAATTACCTTTAGAAACAATTCATTAAAAATAGTCACTCAAATAATTTTTTACTAATATAATATGATCAATAATGGGAATTTTTAATTTTTTTATTTTATCATTTTTCTTAATGGAATCTTCATGTATCATTTTAAAATTGTCATCTTTCCTTTTATTGTAAAATAATATTATTTCCCTAGTATGACAGGGGCATATTAACTCACAAAAATTTAAATTAAGATTCATTTTTCAGGTTTAAATGTTTAAATTTAATGATTTTTTTTTAAATTTCATTTTCAATGAAATTGTTTTGAAATGGTTTTCAAGATACTCTATAATTTTTTAAAAGGAAAATAGATTTCAAAATGTTTTCAATTCGTCCATTATATGTTTTTATGTTTTTTTAAATAGTTTTCAAAAGTTTTTTTCTTTTTACATTTCATTTTTCGAAGTAGAATTTATAATTTCCACATAAAGAATATTTAAAAAATCTATAAATATTACTTACCATTTATGATGACATCATTGGTGTTTCACATTCCTTTATGAGAAATGATATAATGGATCCATTCATATGCTTTCACATAATGGTTTTTTATTGATATCAGGATTTTTATTAACCCCGCTTCATTTCATAGGTAATATTTCTATGAAACCTACTTATTTAAATGGGTAATGATTCGATAAAATGATAATGAAAATTCTTTATTTTTTCCATGTTTATGTTTTGATTACATGTTTATGATACCAATTTTATTTCATGGGTTAAGATATGATTTCTTAGGATATTGTGTATCATGTATATACGAAATAATTATGATATATGTGAGACATATATATTCCTTAAATTAGTTGGGTAATGATTTATATATCATTTGATATACTAAGATGGTCCTAGGAGTGATCCAATACTACTAAGATGGTCACAACACTGAACCATGACTAACAAGGTGGTATGAAGATGGAACACGTGCTAATAAGATGTCCAAGGGATTAAACCATGGTTACCAATATGGTATTATGTGTGAACCCATACTACTATGATAGACATGGTCGAAACACATTGGCTATTGAGGAAATGGAATTATATGCTTATGTGTTTGCCACAATTATATGTTTTATTCCAATGATATGATTTCATAAATTATGTCCACTATTTATTTATGAGTAATTACTTTTAATCTATCATTATTTATGTAATGATACATTTTTACAAACAGTCATAAGAAGGGCATGATGTTAAAATGTTTATATAGCATTTTCAGACCCCTATGATCAAATGTATTCTTACTTGTCTCTATTAATTTCCCTTTCTGAGCATCTGAGATCACATTTTTTTGTATTTTCCCCAAGATATGAAGATATGTGATATTTATTATGTTTCATATAATTATTCTATTCAAGAATAACCATGTGGGAGATAATGTAGCTCGTTAATTTACCATTTTTATGATTCTATAGTCACTAGACAAGCATGGTATTTTCAGATCTAACTGTATTATGTTTTCTTATTATGAATTGGTGATGTTATGGTACTGATTGATAATATTGGGTTTTTATATTTGGTATCATAGGGAACTTTTAGTTATCCATTGAAAACTAGGTTGAGAACAATTTTGTGGTAACCCTAGGGGAAATTATAAGGTTATGTATAAAGATAAAGAAAACCCTTGTAGAATGTCCTGGTATTTTAGTAAAAGATATAATGAGTAGTTTCCTAGAAATACATACATGACAGGATAATAAATGTAAATATGGCTCTGGAATATATGTACCTAGGAGTAAAAAATCCGACAATGTGTTTTGGGACTGACTAGGTGAAATACGGGACACACGAAAACAGTCCATATTACACACCTATTTTGACAATACAGAGGGATATGATTTTGGAATTCATAACCCCTTCAAAAACAATTAGAACATATTTAAATATTTTTTGGTTATGAATAAATTAGGATAAATCTAAGGGGTCATTGAATTAGGATGTTTTATTAATTTAGACATTCTATAATTAATGATTCCTGATTAGGTGGTTTCTCATTATGATAACTCATTCTAACTCTATGATTTTTGTTTTAGTCGATGGATGGAACCCGAAGGAACCACATTAATACTAATTTTAATAGACAGTGAAATTATTTTACTCATGAGAAACCAAATTATATGGTATAAGGAATGAAAAATCATGTTTCTATGCACACAAAACATTCTAAATCATTGAATCATGGTGTAATTCTATATGATAAAACAATAGAACACCATTATGTTGAGTAATTCATGAGACATTTCCCCGATCTGTTAGAGCAAACTATTGTCCACATCATTATAAACAATGGATCTATACTCTAGAATATATATTCTCTGTTCTCCAGTGTTCTCAGCATGAGAAATTCATTGTGCCTATTTATTGGTTTGAAGGTGAATATTACCAGTGGTGGACTCTAATTAAAAATAGAAGAAATAAAGATGAGAAATTATCCACGTGATGGTATGATTCCATGAATTTAATTTTTAATATTTACATTCCATGGAACAATCAAACAATGGTAAAGAAATAATTGCTTTAGATGAATTAAAGAGATGATTACTTTTTTGATACATATGAGGGTCATTCACAAGACTTTCAAGGTACGCTTTTGAAATTATCATCTGAACTGTAAGTAATAATGATTGCTTCTTTAGTGTCTTAAATCCAATGTATCAAAAGGGAATTTTTAATAAGATACATTTTTATCTATGAATATATTGTATGTTGTACAACAAAGGTTAAAATTTAGGTTGGAGTCATGTATCAATTAACTATTTTTTACAAGAAAAATAAATTGGTGTTTGAAGGAAAATCTAAAAATAAGGATGAAAAGAATATACAATTTTTTATGATCTATGTGTTGGACGAATCATGGAGAAATTTTCCAGAAGGTTTGTAATAATTTTTTTATTGAAAGGGAATCCCATTAGTAATATGATTGTTGAAGTGTTAAGATGACGTTATCTAACAGTGTCAATAGAGGAAAAGTTGAACAAAATTTATCTCCAATGCTTCATTGATACATGTTTATAGAGAATGGGAATTAGGTATACTAGTTCCTAAATCCAATGGTTGTTGATGATGACTGACATTAGCAACCTCTTATACATACGAACGAGGGAAATTTCCTGGTAATATCTATTTTTAATGAGGGGTGATATAAGGATGTGGTAAAGGGTTCAATTATAATCAACTATAAAAATATGTCTTACATGATTCATTATTTACCCACTATATCATGACTAAATTATTTTCTCAGGGTTTTAATATTCCACCAAAACATTTAGATGTTGAATTAGTAGTGAAAACCAAAAAAAATTCATCGATTTAGTCACATGTTAATGATTACTCTCTAGTTGAAATTTCCGGGAATGTGCTTATATAAAATATTTTCATTCTCACTTTGTATTAATTTAATTACATATTTGGAGTCGAATGGATTTCTTAGTATAAAAATCACATCAATTTTTAGAGAAGGGAAATTACATTTTATATTTCATACCATCATATAATTTCCCATAAAATTTATGATAAAAATTAACATCATTTATATATTAAATCCTATATAATGGTATTGATTCCCATTTTGAAGGGTTATTTTATTCAATTGTTTTGTGAGAAAATAGATATCGATGATGT
Organism: Viscum album; assembly: GCA_963277665.1. Taxonomy (NCBI): domain Eukaryota; kingdom Viridiplantae; phylum Streptophyta; class Magnoliopsida; order Santalales; family Viscaceae; genus Viscum; species Viscum album. The sequence goes on from OY728136.1 coordinate 1,602,022,097, forward strand.
GCACATTCTTATATTATTTTCAGATTTTATTCCGAACGATTCACCAAGCCTTCCACCAAAATGTGACATTTTTTTCTCATTAGAACTTATACCTGGTTCCAATGTAATTTCGTATAATCATTATCTAATATCCCCAATTGAGTTTCATTAAATAAATAATCAACTCTAAGAGAACATTAATAATGAATTCATTCAGAAAAGTGTGGCACCTTGTGGTGCGCCCATTCATTTTGTGAAAAATGTTGTATCAATACAACTATACATTAATTATATGTAGTTTAACAAAATCACAATCTATATTAATTTTCATCATCCCATTAATGATGACTGGTTTGACCAACAACCCATAACTCAATGCTTTATCACGATTGACATTCATTATGGATATCACCGATTGATGGTCAATAAGGAGGATATACACAAGAAAAAATTTCATACAATGTAGGGAAAATATAAATATATATTAATTTCATTTGGTATTACTACTTCCCCTTCTATCATGATGGATTTGATGAATGTATTATTTAGTGATTACCTCAATTAGTTTTTTAGTATTTATGTATTATATTCTTATATATTCAAATAGAAAGGATGAGCATGAAGACTTCGTGATAATTGTAATGAAGACCCAAAATGAGGGGAAACTATATGAAAATTTTAAAAATATTGAGTTTTGGAGCCAGAAGGATTCATTGTTTGGTCACATAATCTCATGAGATTGTATAGTAGTAGATCCACTAAAAAGGAGGCCATTTAATACTAGGCTAGACCAAACATGGTGATTGATATCCATAACATTGTTGGTTTAGCTGGATAATTTTTATTATTTGTGTAGAACATATCATGACTATCAAACCATTTTTCCAGGTTAAATCATAATGTTATTATGTTCCTCTATATAGATGAATTTGATGAAAATTTCAAGGAAAAAAATACATGTTTGGTTATAACACCAATGATTACATTACCCTATAAGGGATAAGTGTTTGTAATATAAAGTGATGAATCCATGAAATGATTGGGATATTGTCTTATGAGGAATAACATGTTTATAGCCTATGACTCAATAAATTTGATGATTCATGAGTTAAACTACCCACCTATTGACTTATAAGTTTCTGTTGTATTTTTTCCTTAAATATATACATTAATTTTACTTATAGAGAAATGTGTGATATATATATGTTGATCATAAAAGTATAAAGTACATATTCACACAGAATCATTTTAACATGCATTAGATAAGATAGTCGTAGCTAATAAAATATTAAAACATCTCAATAAGTTACCACAAATTGAGATATAATAATATGGTCAATGATTTATGTCTCTTAGATTATACATTTTTAACCATCACGACGATAAAAAAGGTGGAGTATTTTTGGATTTGGAATGGATTAATCTATAAATCCTGAAAGAAGTGGAAAAAAACTATATTTCTCAATGTGTATTTTCAAATCTCTATTCCAGTTATGATTACAGAGGCACAAAAAGAGAATGTATGGGTACAAATGAAATTCATAAAGTTTCACGAGTTTTACCTTGATCGTGATGGAATTTTAATGTTAAGGAATAGTGTATGTGTTTCTTCAATAATAAATTTAAATAAGGTGGTATTAGAGGAAGAAAATAGTTCTTCAATATATATTCATTGTAGAAGTATGTTGTTGAATAGATATTCGATATAATATTTCTGGTGGGATGGAATGAAGGGAGATTTCACCGTGTTTGTATCTATGTTCTTGGTATTCATTAATGTTATGTCCAAAATACAAAAGAATATTGGTATGCTGAATCAATAACCACACCATTATCGAAATTGGGGAACATCACTATGGCTTTTCTTTTTTGAATACCCATATCATTTGAAGGGTTTGATGTTATATTGGTGGGAGTCATTCAACATACAATTTTAGCACACATCATTACTATGAGAGATGAAATCCCAATGGATACAACTTTTTGTATTTACATGAAGGAACTGGTAAGGTTTTATAGAGTTAAACATTCCATTATATTAGATTAGGATATATGGTTTACCTCAAGATTATGGCATACTATTCAATAAGAACATGATACGAAATTGAGTTTCGACACTACTTATCATCCAATGACAGATGGTTAGTCTGAATGAACAATTCAACCCAAAGAGGATATGTGGAGATCATGTTATCAATATTACAAATAAAGATGGGAATAACACCATATTATAGTTATTTTTTTCATAAAATATTATATTTCAATCAAGTATTCATATAGGTTTTTATGAAGCACCATATGGGAAGAAATGTAGAGCTCTAGTATGTTGGTATGGAGTTGGAGAAAGAAAGCTATAGTGACCTCATATTAAATATGAAATGTGAGAGATAGTCAAGTCCATTTATATGAAAATCATGGATGCTAAAAGTAGATAGAAATATTATATTGAAAAAGTTCAGTTTTATCTAGAATTTGATGTTTGTGAAAAGAAGTTTCAATTAATCTCTCCCTAGAAAAATATAATGAGTATAGAGAAAATGGGAATCTATTCCATTTGTATATCAGTGCTTTTGTGATTATTGATCATATCAGGATGATATCCTATCACGTGGATCTTCCTTTAAATCTCTCTGAAGTGCATAATGTGTTCCATGTATCTATATTGAGTATGAAAACACCTAACCCTACAAATGTACAAAACTCAACGGTTATAATGCTAGAAAAAGATCTTTCTTATGAGGATAAGCCAGTTGAAATTATACATTATATAGAAAAATGTTATATGAAACAAGAATATCCACAAGGTCTATGTTTTCTAGAGAAATTAATATTATGTGGAAGTTATGTAGGAACTTGAGGATATGATGAAAAAGAAGTATCATAATTATTTTTAAAAAGTGATAAATTTAAAATAAAATATTAATTTTAAATAGGATTGAATGTTACACCATGATTTTTTATGGTCAATTTTTCGAATTAATTAATTTTCAATGATTTTTTGAAAGGAACTATGTCAAACATTCCATTCACGCAACACATACTTGGTGTACATTACATGCAACACCATGTTTTAAAAAAACAATAAAAATTTATTAAAATGTAATCTTAAGACTGAAGGAAGCTGTTATGTTAATAGCTATGAATACTTCTAATGATCTTATGAATTCATATGTTGTATACAAACACATAATGAAATCATTAGATCTAATGAACAAATTTAATATAAATGGAATATTTTTATATAAATTTATTTTTATGTCGACAATACTATTTTATCCTATAAAATTAAATTAATTATAATAATATTATTGATATTAATCTAATATAAAAATTATAATTTCAATAAAATATTTTTTATATTAACTAAATATATTATATAGGCATTAGATAAGAACAAATCAAATTTTACAAATGGAAAACCTATGTTTTAATATAGTTAATTTTATGACTTTTGATGGAGAACCAATATTAAATATAAATCTTTGAACTTCTTAAAATATCATATTTCAAAATAAATTAAATTATTGAATGAAAAAAAATAAAAATTAGGTTTGGGCGAATTTTTGGAATTTTTCTCTTAAGAAAAATGTGTTATTGAATTGATAAATAAATTGAATTTGAACACATAAATATTTTTTCATCTAATCTATTTATATCGATAAATTATATTTTTAATTGATTTTAATGTTTAATTAGATCAAATTTGTTATCAATTTATCCAATTCAGTTCATTGGAAACAATTTCCTTTTAATGTTGGCTATAAAAAAATAGTAATCATTTTAAAGATTTTAATTTAAAAACACACATTGCCATCACGTCTGTGGGATTATATTTAAATTATTATACTCTACATAAGTACTTAGAATATGGAAACATGGATTACAAATTTCTAATATTTATAATTTATAATGTCTAATATACTAAATTTTGTTTAAAAAAATTATTACTGAATGTAATTGAATATAATTTTTATGATTATGGTTAAATTAAACATAATAAGAGACTATACTATAACCATAAGTACGAAAAATACCTATACACTTATAATAAATTCAATTTATTTTAATATTTATACCATATCATACATTTTATCCAATTTTTACAATTAATGGATCCAATTTTACTAAAAAATAGTAGGGGTTTCCTATTTCCAAAATATTAAGAGTAGCACTCCCACACCTTTATTGAAGCTCTTCACTCCTTGAACTTCGTTACACCTCTGAAGACACTTATATTCTTCCAAAAACAATGCACAAATATCACTATTATCACTATATTCCTCCTAGAATCATAATTTGCGTGTAAATCCTTTGAATGAAGCCCTTTGGTGAAAATAAAAAGAAGTTACCTAATTAAGAGGTAACACCCTCCCACAATATCCTTTCTTTTATTTTCATTTTCCACTACCTAAATTTTTATTTATCCATTCATGTAAAACAACTACAATATCATAATAATACAATAAAGTTTTTGGACGAAATATTCTACATCCACTTACACACAATTTCCTCTAATTGGTAACAAACATTGTTGTTACGTGTACGGAAGACATCTACCTCCCTAAATGTTGATTTTTGAATTTTACTTTTCATCCAATCTTGGTGGATATTATTTTTTAAACTATGTTTATATATGTTATATAATATATTTATTATGTATTTCAGGTTCATTAATTATTTTACAACATACATGTTTATACTTTCCATTTTTTGTTAATATGATAATTTGGTTGAAGAAGCGTAGACTACTTCCCGCTGAAAGTATTGTGATTAATTCATATAGTACATGAAATGTGTTAATGATGGGTTTTGTAAATAAATATGATATATATGTGTATGGACCAATTATATAATAAATCAATACTCATGAAAAAAACAAATCGAATATTACTTGAAGTGAAAACATAACATTGAAATGTTAACAAGAAGGTAATATAAATACACAATCAAACCATATATGGTATAATAACTCAAAATAATGATCTATTATATATTTATAATTAATATTTATTTATTATAAATGAGGTTTCATTGAGTACTACGATATTTATTACACAAGGTAATGGAATTTCTTCTCTATCTTTTTTTCATCGAGATACATGCCTTATTCAATTCTCCCATAAATTGTGTGTTGTATATACTACCCATCAATGTATTCTAAAAAATTTATACTATAATTTATTGATATATACATAACAATTTTATGGCCTTTCATTCATGGGTATTATGTTTCAATAGCTACCAAATCGATAATGCAACTTTGTCTCAATTTTCCTACTTTGAGACACATTCCATGTTATGAACCTATATTTTTATATGAGCTATATAAACTACCTTTGAAATTTTATGACATGAATCTAATTCATTTCATGATATTTTAAAGATCCATTAAATTAAATTTCCTTACACAGAGATAATGATTCAATGTTACCATATAGTAAATGTTTATTAAAAAAATCTCATCATTTGTCGAGATTGTTTATGATCATGTTATCATCAATGAATTATTATGATCAATCCTTAATGAACACTCATGAATTTATTTCATATATGGTTAGTCTAGTTTTTTTCAAGTATTATTACAATTTTTCCAATCTTTGGTACATAATATAATTTACAAAATTATTTTTGATAAAATATGTCTTTACCATTCTCTTCAAATATAAATATGTGTTATTTAAAATCCATGATTTCCAAATAATAGACACCAATAATATTCTAAAAATCTCTAATAGTCATTAAATGAAATTTTAACCCCTTTTAATTTTCCAATGATTTCAACGGATTCTTCTTGTCACATTCGAAACATGGAATTTTTTAACATTTTTCTGTGGCAATGGAATATTTTTTTACCTCGTACAATATTTATAGATTTCCCCAAAATTTATTATTTGATGTTTATTTTTCATGTTTAAAAGGTTAATTTTCAATTAAATGTATTTAAATGTTATTTTCAATGAAATTATTTTCAAACGATTTTAAATATCCTCTATACATTTTCAACAGAAAATCATTTCAAATTATTCCCAATGCTACATTTACATGTTCTAATATCAATCATTATGAAATTTATTTTCAAAAATATTAATATATGAATAAGATTTTTTTTAAATCAAAAAGGATAATTTCATCATGAATTGAATTTAAAATGACATTCAGAAGTATTCCCCACCTAAGATGACATCTATTTGTGTTTCATATTTTTTTTCTATGAAATGATCTAAATGTTCTATTCATATTATTTCTCTGAATAATTTATGTTTTTATTGACACGACATTAATTAAAGCTTCTTATTTTATTATTTTTTATGTATATGAAACTAGATTCTATTAATGGGATTTTCTGTGATAAAATGATTGTGAATCATTTTACCTTTTCAATAGATAACATTTTTATTAAGCCCCTTTCATTTCATTAGTTAAGATATGAAGTATTATGATATTATGGAACTTGTATGAATGATTTCATTATGATAGGGTTAGGGCCAATATCTCCCTCTAATGATTTGGAAAAATTATTTATATGTCCTTAGATAAACTAATATGGTCTTGGAAGTGAACATTGACTAATAAGAGGATATTGTAAGGAATGCCTTGGCTGTAATGGAAATAATATTATATGATTAGCTATTTTTCATTATTACATGCATTATTCAAATGTTATGATTTCTTGGATTGTGTTCTTTATATAATAATGATTTTTTCCATATAAAATGTCAACATTTATTCCAGGATACATACTTATGATCTATGATATGCAGGTTATGACATTAAAATGTTTTGATCTCGTCATCATAACCCTATGATCATGTTTATGTTTACATGTCTCCCTAACCATCCCTTTTTGAGCATCTAAGATCACCCCTTTTTATGTTTACTTACCCGTGTTATGAAGATATTGATTATGTTTTATATGTCTAATGAGTATGTTAATCATGATGAACCTAGTGGGAGATAATGTTTCTTTCATATTTATTAGTGTTTATGATTCAATGTTTCTCAAGAAACATGACTAAAACTGTCATTGGGAATGTATTTGTATTATGTATTATGTATTTTGAAAAATTTATTCACTGTTATGTTTTGTAATTACTGAGTTTTTTTTGAATAATTTTGGATAGAGTCCATCCAGATTATTTTGGATCAGTTAGAGGCTAACTCAGAGAATAGAGTCATGTTGGAATTGTAATTTTTGCGCATTCCAAAAAAACCTAATGGTATATCTTTCATGAGACTCTATAGTTTGATGATAGGTTATGTAAATACTACCATACATAAAACCATTGACCTAGATACATGAGAGTTCTACAGATATTTTGTGGTATCTTCAAGAACGATGACTCTGATGGATAATGTTGCCCATTTCACTAACTAGAAATGATTTGGTCAAGCATTGGCAGGTGATGATTCCTCTATGGGGAGACACTATCATGAGGGACATAAACATGATATTATGTATGATTTTAACAACATATATTTAATGTGGTTTAATATTTTCATGGATCAAGCCCTTATTTCATAAGGGAACATAAGGGATCCTTCATGTAGTGGGTTTATGGTTATATGTGGACAATCTAAGGTGGCGATTATTGAGGACACGAAGCATATTTTTGGAAATATAAAATAATGGTGGTGGTGTGTAGAGTAGTCATAAGAGTGTATACTCCTCTCAGGGTGGTGAATAGGTTTTTTTTCTATCAGTTTGAAAGGTTAGGTAACATGCATGGAAAGTGTTCCCAACCTCTAATTGAGTGCCAAGTGTGTGGTGCAACCGAGAACGTATAAATGTTTTTTAGAACCCTTGACTTATTTTCATAGATGGGGGTATATGTTTTATGTAAATTTTATGAAGGGGGGTGGTTAACACATATTTTTATAGGTAGTTGGAGCTCTACGGTCAATACTGGTAGAGGAGGTAGACATGGTACATTAGGAAGAGAGAATCCTTATATGTATTAAAATGCATCACCGAGATCATTTATAGAAGCCTAGTGTACATGTCCATTTTAGCTTAATTCATTTCACTATCCACCTGGAGGTGTAAATCATGTACCATCAACTATTTGTCGTATGATACTTATAGTATCCATTATAGCTAGTGTCTGTTTTAATTCAAGTGATTTTTAATCATTTATATTTTCTTAGTTTGTGATTGTGTTGGGCCTAGTGGTGTAATGTATGTGTGGGTCATGTTAATCGATATGAAATTACAGGTGTGTGTAGAAAATATCTAGTAATGTATAAGGTATTGCCTTGTGTTTTTTAGGTACCAATTTCATTAGGAATAGTTTTTTCTCAAAATGACATATTATGATCTGATATTAGGAATTTCATGGTTGTTGTTTTAAATTACCCATATTGTGTATTACAATCATAGGGTAATGATCACATATCTGGAGAGAGGCACTTATGTTAATCGTGGTGAATGGGTTGTCCAGTCATGCCATTCATATAAATTCTGTTAGTAGTTGAGTGAAATTATAACACATGTGACTTGTCTCGTGCTTGATATAGGGGATTAGAGCATCATTACATTCATCTTGTGGTGGATCTGTTCCATAATTTTTTTCTTTAACACATCTCTGGGTTTCCACTCAAGAAAGTCATTGATTTCATGATAGAGTGGCTTCCAAGAGCAGAACCAGTTTCCATTTCACTGAATATAATAGAATATGTAGATATCCATGAACATAAATCTATAATAGAGCATATGGCTAACAAGGGGTTCATTTATCCTCATATAACACCTATGGGTTCTATTGTGTGGTTTTTCAATAATATAAATGGATCGTTGTGGTTATGTGTCAATTATAACATCATAAATTAGAGGATTATTATGAAATGATACAATCATCCTGGAATTGATTTTCTATATGAAAAACTAAGAGGTTATTTATTTCAAATTAATATATATATATATATATATGAGATAAGGTTATTATAAACCAATGGTGAGACCTTCTGATGTACTGTAGACTGCACATATGATACGTGATCTATTGTATGAGTTTTTTTGTGATGTTGTTTGGGTTGAACAATTTGAAATCAATGATAATGGGTCTAATTTATTTATTCTCAAATTTGAAAATAGTTCAATTTTTAGATAACATTTTTATGAAATATTTGCGTATTATATTACAAATTAATATCATGAAAAACACCATGTCGTTATATTATGTTCACCAACAAAAAATAATATATAATCTGAGTATCCCATATTTTATTTCAATATCGATATGGGGAATTTCTTTGGTAAAATCATCTTGGAGGATGGTGTGTCAGTAGGCCTAGAGAAAGTTTAGGAGGTTGTGTCTTGGGAGTAGTCCAATAATAATTCTGATGAAAAATTTTACTTGGGATTGCCCATCTATTACGTAAGGTTCCTTATGGACTTCTCTAATTTTTCATCACCACATTCAGTCTTAACTATGAGTGGAATCCGGTTTGAGTGGTATGCGGCATTTGAGGATTCATTCCAAGGGTTAAATTAGAGGTTACATATCACAAAATTCAAATCTAACCCAATTGACATAAGCGGTAAACCATAGTTTGTGATGTGTATGTCATTGTGTATAGGGTAGCGTTGATGTATAATGATCAGGTTTTCATGTATGGGTCATGATAGTTGATTCCCCATGAATTAAATTACCCTATGAATTACCTTGATTGGGATTCGTTATTTTATGCATTAATCGTTTTGGTGAAAATTCATGTTGAGATAGCATTTCATAGTGTATACCAATCATAAAATCCTTTAGTACATATTTTATCATCCTGAGCTGAATATTCATCAGTGAATATGTGTTGAGTACATGTCACCATTTTACATAATGTTGGTTTACACACTAGTACCGGGAAACAATGGTGAAGATTCGTTTAGTCTTGAGACTCAAATTTAGGGGGTTCAAGATATAGTTAAGAGTGTAAGATGATTGTGTTTTTCACTATGATACTACTATAAGATCAATATGGACCTGTGAAGATAACTCGTGCATTTTTAGAATTTGAGTCCGTTCTGCTGATCTTGGTCAAGGAGTGGTAGTAAGAGAGTTACGAATTTTTTTTAGTAAAATTGTAAAGGTGAGGATTCACATTCTTGTAGGACCATTGGAGATGAGGGATAAAAATATGGGGTTTTTTTCAATTTTTATTTGAGAAATGTTGATTTGCAAGATTCATTCATCAATGTGGGTAGTACATATTTGTTTAAAAAAATTATTTTGGAATCTTTATAGGAAGTATTAGTGGATAGGGATTAAGAAAGATGATGCAATTTTTGTGCTGTGATGCCTTTCTTGTTAGTAGGTAAAGCAACTGGGTGGTTTGATAAAACCATTTCCCATTCTGAATTGGAAGTGGGATGTATTGGTGATGTATTTTGTGGTGGGATGCCCGTGGATTCCTCATAATAATGAAATTATATGAGTAGTTTTGTATCTGTTGATTGAGGTGGATCTCTTATTGAAAATTCAAGACATTTACTTGGGATCATTTGGATGAGTTGTATTTTCAAGATGTAGTATGGTTCCATGGAGTACCAAAGAATAAATTTTTAAAATGTTACACATGTTTTACCTTGTGATTCTGGGAGGGATTAATAAATGAACTTGGTAAACATGTGATTTTTATCATGGAATTATTCACACAGATAGACATGCATATTGATCTTACTATTCATATGTTAGAGGAAATTCTTAGAGAACATGTCCTAAATTTTTTTGGCTTTTGGGAAAATAAACTAGAACTAGTTGAGTTTTCCTACAAAAAAAGGTGAAAGAATATAATATTCATGGAACATTTTGAGGTAGTAAATAGTATGACATGTTGATATCAGTTACTTTTTATGAATTCTATGAAATCATTGTTTATGTAAATGAGAGTCATTTTATATATGTCAAAAATAATTAAGTTGATTAAAAAACAAATGGATATTGATTTGATTATGTGGAATTCAGATATAGATATGAGTAGTAGAACTATTTATCTTATAGCGGGTGATCATGTGTAACTCATTGTGTCTCCATGGATGTGTCACCATTGTATTTTAAAATAGGCTATGTTGGTGCCTAGGTATGCGTGGTCGTTTGAGATTATGGAGAGGAATGAACGGAAGGCTTGATAATTTTCCGTTATAATTTAGTATATTGATATACACTATTTTTTTATAGGCCACTTAATTGGTGGTATCAAGATGAAAAATCTCTTCTGATTGATTTTAAGGATATCGATCTTGAGGAATATGAATCATTTGTGGATCATTCACTTTATTTCAAATTTTAGATATAATTACTTCTAAAGGAATATTTTATCCTTATTATGATTTTTTTGGAGTCACGGTAACGTTAATGAAAAATATTTGGATAGAAAGAAGGGTATAAAATCCTAGTTATGCAATCTATTTACATTGGAAGATGAGTTATGATTGGGAGTGAATCTCAAGGATGATTGTTTATAAGGTGTGCATGTTCTAAGATCCTCTACATTGAAGAGGTTTTTTTTCAATTTTAAATTTTTGATTGAATCCATAAAACTTGTATAATTAAATGTTTAACGACTATTTGAGGAATCATTGGGGCCTTTATTAGGGATTATGACATGTAATAAATGGGAATATGGACATCATCTTCATGTTTCTTAGTTGGAACAGAGTTTTTGTGATCCATGTAAGTGGGGGAGCGAACCCGTGCAACCATGGACCAAGGAATTTCTCATGTTTGACATAAGATTTATCAATCCTTGTGGGATTCCTATGTAATTGTTGGAAATTTACCGTCTTGGATATATTTTGGTGGATGGTTGGAACACATTATTAAAAACCATGTAGATAAATATGTTTCTCAAAAAAAGTATAATTTTCCATTTCTCCCATGCTCCCCTAGGGTCAATATCCATTTAATATATTCAATTTTGGAGTACATTTGGATACTAATCAAATTTTAGGTTGAGTCTAATACATATCATTATTATCATTTCTAGATTAGGGCTTGTGTTTTATTTTCTCTTCTTCAAAATCATTAGAACCCTCTTTTTCTGATGGATCTTAGGATTTAGCTTCGATGGGTTCTTGAATACGGATCTAAAGAAATTATTTAGGGTTTCTTAATCATAATATTTTTGGATTTTATTTTATATGTTATTCCTTGTATTCATGAAGTTTAAATTTGGATCTGAAGTTATGTTATTGCTTGTTTTCTATTGTGAAGTTACATCATAATGTGTGATTAGATAAAAATGGAGGCTAATGAATGAAATAAACCCCTCATGATCCCTATGGGATGCATCGAGGATGACTATACCAGTTAGGTCTACCCAGGGAGTGTAAAAACATTATAGAACATGGGATATTGTAATGTTAAGAATTTAATTGACTTAAAATAAAGTGAATCTGATAATGAACATTTTGATATGTTATATGAGTTTAAAAAGGGAATATTGGTTGTGATGTACAATAATTGGTAATTTATTGTGGAATTGGTTTGTAAAATTTTAAAATGTTTTAAAGAAATCATTGGATTGTGTCATGTGAATTATGAGTTTACAATTGATTTTTTTTTTGATATGGAATAATGCATGTGAAATTGATGATTTTGAAAATTGGGTCAATATATAGAAAGTTTTTAATATGTTAAATGGCGTAATGTTAGAAACAAATAACTGGTAAATTGGGATTTTCTAAATAAATGTTAAATTTTGTATTGGTTTATGTTTTGATATTTATCCATGGGTTAATGAATTGTGAATTTTATATTTTATGTTTATTTATAGAGGATGGTTTATGATATGGTATATGGGGTAAATGGACATAAAAATATATGCACATTTTTAGGTAGTTCATTGGGTATAGTACTTGATGATCTCTGTCCATGGGCTCAGATATATTGTTTCTCCATCCCCACCCTTTAATGCATTGGTTCGTAAAGGGGAATGAGGATCCATGACCGTAATGATTTCATTTAATGTGACCACATAGAGTAAGGAAACTATTTATGTGTGGTGTACTTTTTTCTGAAATTTGTATCAATAATGGGGTAAGGAACATTACTAATTACATTTTTCATCATTATTTACCAGCATAAACCACTATATAAATATGGTAAATGACTAACCCATGTATAATGTGATGAATCCAAACAAAGTAATAAAGGATGTATAAGTGATGAAAATGGACAAAATAATTCAAATTACTAGAGAGAAGTTTATTAACTAATAGAACCCAAGATGTCCTTTATTATCTACCATTCATTTTAAAATTTCATGCACTTTATGACCGGGTATGATATTTTTGTAGACATTATTGGAAGTGGCCTAATTAGTAGTACACACACTATACTCGGGCCACTGTAGGTTACCTGTGAAGTTTTTCATGCTTGTAGGTCAGTACAAGGATAATATCTTATTTTAGGTAGTTGTGTTGAGCTTGCTATGTTCAAGTATGTTGATCAAGACACAGTTTCAAAACCTATATTTTGGATTTGGGTATTTCTCTTTATTTTTGGATTCCATCTCCTTTCACACTATATGTATGACATTACATATTTATTGTTTGGCTGTGATTTTTACCATATTTGGGAAATGGAAAATATTTTCTTGTTTCCAGATTATTTTTTATTATTTCTGTTATTTTATATGATATCTATAGTGGATTAATCTATTAAAGAGGTTATAGTCTCTCCACATTATCTATTATAGCCTTGTATTAAGTCCGTAAACTATGGAATATAGGGAGGTTCACTTGAGTTCATGTGGAAACCCATCTCGGGGCCCCAATTTAGTTGTCTCTATGTTGGGGATGTTACAATGTAAAAAAATTCATACCAAAGAATAAATATATTATTTTTATATTCTTTTTTTGTGGAATTAAATTTTAATCAGTTTGATCTAAAATAAAATTTACAATAAGAAATTTGTAATGTTAATTCATGGATATAGTAGTTAATAAAATACACGATTATATATTTAATATACAAATTAAAATGATGATATAATGGTGGATTTTTATTTTATACTAAAAACCGATACCTATATTTAATATTTCACAATTATTTTAAAATCAATTATTTTATCCATCAAATACACATAGTGGTGTGAAACCACTTACACTGCTTTATAATGGTGGTAGACTTCATAAACACACAATTAACATACTTTTGTTTCTCTATGTAATCATAAATATATAATTAATTGTTGTTAAAATTATTTAATGAGCTGTTATATTATAAATAATAGTTATTTAATTCTATTAATTTCTATTTTTTGGGGAAATTAATTATTATGAATAAAATAAAATTATTAAGTAGTACTCACATTGGGACTATGACATTCCTCGTTAAATAAACCATGTAGATAAAGATTATATTATAATATATGCAGAAAATGGGATTGAGGACATGAATGTGACAATAGGGATAATAAAATTTTGTTTTTATTATGTGAAAAAATTTATCTTATAGATTTGTATATAATGTGTGTAAGTTATCCCCTTTTATAAGTAGAAGTTTTACCCTTTTTTCAAGAACCATTATTCTTCAATAATGAAAATAAAATACTTATGGTCCAAATAGTTTTTAATGTGATAAATATTAAATATATTCTTATATATGTTCAACAAATCCCATTTAACTCAATTTCAACAACTCTATTAACATTAATCATTTTAATTATCAATAGTATTTTACATTATTTCATTTGGATTTTTTTCATGGAGAGTATTGTTTTAACATTATTGGTTTTAATATAAACAAAAACACACACACACACACACACACATATATATATATAACCCATCATACTAAATTTGGGACTTAAGAGGATAAAATGGTCCTCTATTTATTTTTAATTAAATATTTTTGTATAATAATATTTTAAAAAATAAATTGTAAAAAATATAATATATAATAACATTTTTTGAAAATTGAATCTTAAATAGTAGGTGGATATAATATTAATTACTTTCCAAAACCAATTAAATTAATGTTAATTTAAAAATATAATAATGAATGGTCATTATTCCTTCTACATTTATTAGTCATTTTTGCATCACCCAAGCTTTATCATGATCAAAATGTATATATTATAGTTTCCCAATATGGATCTCTAAATAATAGTACCTAGATTGGATACTAACATGGATGCATGAGTTTCTCAACATGTTCCAGAATTTTATGAAAATATTTTAGGTTCAATGATGTTATGCTGGGGAGACGACACCCTTTTTTTATAGTGGAAAAAAATGGTAAATAATAATAATCATGATGTTGATGAAAAAATAATAAATTTATTATGGATGTAAACACACTCATATAAACAAATGACCTAAAAATTAACATGTATCACCTAAAAGTGATGATAAATTATTGACTCTCTAATATAATAGGGGATACAAAATAAATATAAAAGAAAGAATATAGTAAGTAAATTGTATACAACAATTAAAAAAAGAATAAGAAACAATCTCCAATAGAATAAAAAGGAAAAACTCAATCCTCTAATTGTGTACTCCATCCGAATCTAGATAAATCATTTTTCAATACATTGTTTATACCCATTATTGATACATGTATGCATGATTTCATTCAGGTTATCAATTGGTGGATTGAACAATGTGTTATTAAAAATCATCTTTCCGCCAGCAATAGATACATATTTATGTGGATATTTTCATCAATGTTATCCTTTGGATACTATGTATTATGAATCAGATTCAATCCTTCTTTAGGAGATTTAAAATTTTCCCATCATTTACCCTTCTACCCTTAAGTTTAAGATACCTAAGATACATACTTAAATGGTTCATGGACAATAGTGATGACTATATTTATGAGGTCGGGACACTATATTTTTTCTATTCCTATGGTATGTGACATGTACTATAGTTATATACAAAACATAATTTAATATTTTACCCTAATTATGAGTGTAAAAATTCCATGTGAGGTAAATTGAAAATTTTATGACTATTAATATTGAAATGAACATTTAATATTATTGAATTAGCAGTCATGGTTTTTTTAAATGAAATATGAAGTAAATGGGTTCTATGAGTATTTATGGAATAAAGTGCTTATGAATTTTAAAGTGTGAAACTAGAATATTTATGTTTCATATTTAATAAAAAAATTATTCATATTTTATTTGAAGCATGGTTAGGTGATTATCTTTTATAGTATTTTTTGATTCCATTATTTATGTAATGAATGAATTTCATATAGGGTATTTCATATGAACATTTCATAGATGATTTTTAGTAATGAAAGTTATTTTTTGATATAAATGATTAGTTATTGACTAGGTCATAATTGTAATTGTTTTCATTTGCAATGATGCAAAAAAAACCTGGAAAATAATAAAAAAGAGTGAAGATAAATTAATTAAATAAATAAAAGGACACTTCCTTGAATGAAGGATGTTAATGGAATAATTATGGAGCATTAAATTTAATACATTTTGTGAAATAGATTTTATGGAACATAAAATATGGGATTCATGTCATGATAAATGTACATGTTGTGAAAATAATATATAACATGAATTTAATTCTAGTTGTGTAGAGAACAATCCCAAAAAATAGTTGTTTATCGTCACTTCAATAGCATTCCCTCATATTTCACGTTGTGACTATTCATGCTTAAAGCAATTCCCTGTAGATTTTGGACTTAATATTTAATAAGACACTACCTATATTAACTTATGGTCCATTTTATACTGACAATAATTTGAGAAGATATTAATGAGATATTTATTTCTAATTAGAAACTAACTCATGCATCCCATGTTCTTATAAATAATTGAACATGGTTCCAAATCTTTTGTTCATTAGTAGAAGTTCTAGATCAGTGAGAGATGTTTCTCATGTAATGGAACTGTCATAGCTATTCGTAAGGGATGATTGTTTTTTCTAACCCTTCATGATTATCCTGAAGAGATATAATTTGTTATTTGGAATTCATGATAAAAGGGGATTACATGTATAAGGAATTTAAAATATTTATATAAAATTACATTAGGAATGGTATTTTTTAATTATCTCTTTCCCTTAAAAATCTAATTTTTCTAAAAATCCTACGAGGAGTGAGAAATTGGATATAATTTCACTATTTCATTGATCATGAACAATTTTGATGTTGATAAAATGTTATTCATTTTAATTTCATATATACCATTTAGACATCCATTATGACCATTATGATAGTTCTCACCCAATATTTAAAGAAGTTTTTCCATCCAAATTCATGAATAATCTTATGAATTTGTCCATGAGGAAAAAAGTGTTTTGTATACAGTGTGTATACCATGACCTATTGATGTACTATGGCCAAATTCTAATAGAATAATGATTGTTTTTTAATTATTTTATAATATTCCATTCCATGGTCATAGATTAATTACATCCTTATATTCATTTGTTTTCTTGAACACCATCCACAAAATACCTTTTTATATAAATTATTTTCAACATAAACAACAAAATAAAAATCTTTTTATTATTTAAATTAACAATTTCTCCCACCATTTATATGTCGTTTTAACCTCATAAATTTATTTCTTATAATAACTAGTAGATTATTGATTTTTATATTTCATGTTATCAATTTGAAAATTCTATAACCCAATATGAATTATGGATACCACTCCCACAGTCCTTCCCTCACATAAATCACATTCCCATAGGACCAATCCTACATGATCATCTTTTTTAATCATCTTCATTCAATAAAAAATTGAATATTTCAGTACCATATCCAATATAATAATACATAAAAGAATATCATGAATAACATTATGTATCTCAGAATATTGAACCATCATCTACAACATGATTCAAGCCTCCTGAATTGCATTTTTAAATTATTTAGGATTTCAGTGTTTACAAAAATATTTTTATTCACTAGTTCGTAATCATTAATAAAATTGAATTATTGTACTTTGTCAAACCATCGTCACTATATGAGATTAAAATATTTCAATTTGAATATCTATTTGATAAATTTGTGGCCCATTTATAATAGGTATCACTAAATTATTAAATAATTCATCAAATAATGAATTTCATGAACAAAATATATCTATCGTGGTATATGGTGTTGGATAATTAGGATAATAAGGTCTCGCATATGGATACCCATATTCAAAAAAATGATCCAATTGAATCAAAATTTATCCCAACCTAACACCTGATGTGTGAAATTATATAGAATATCCTCTACCATGATCATGTATAATGAATATTACTTCAGAGCTTAGTATTCCATTTAGCTCATGAAACATTTTACCAATTTATATGGACTATGAAAAATTATCACACTTCTTGTCCAATCACATTACTTATGAAGCAAGCATGATAATTAATGAAAAAGATAACTATATAAACTATAAATCTCCATGAAACTAAAAATATCAAAACCATTATTGGGCCTATCCCAAGTTACTACTTTTTGTAGATCTACATATGCCTTATATTTTAATAGAACATCACCCCAGCAGTGAATATAATCATATAATAAAATGGATTTCATGGATCACTACGTAAAACTTATGATCTCTTGGGGTATTCAATGCTATTTTATAGAACATAGCTTGGTCATGTTAAGAATTAGAATAAACCAATTTTCAATCCAATGAACACTAAGTTAAAGAATAAAAATTTGGGTGGATAATATTATTCGTCATGGAAATAAAATCTTTTAAATTTTTTTTCAAACTGATTATAATAACCCATTACACAAAAAACCATTGCTACTATAGAATTATTTATGATGTATATATGATAGACTAACCCATACCAGATGATTTCATTTTCTGGAATCAAAAAAATATGAAACCAGAGTCAATGGGGGTATAACCATAATGGATATATAAATGAAGTTGTAGTGACATATTTATAATTTAGGATGATTAAAATAGTTTTAATCCACAAAATAGATAAAAATATCATTCTCCTTATTAGAGTAAATATTGTTTGAAACCCAATTTTATGTACATGGTTCATTCAAACCCTTTGGATTACATTTTCACTAAAATCTTATTATGTTCTTGAACCATATCATGAACTATCCAATAAAGAGGAATAGATAATAGTATTTCTCATGATATTAGATCAATAATATAATCTACCACTCTCCAAGATGGTCATGAAAATTTGTAATAATTTAATAAGTTCTCCCTGGGATCTACTATATAGATAAATCATTCTAATATGTTCCCAAAGCACTCAGATAAAAAATTTAAAAATGTTTACCACTCTGCACAACCCACAAAATTCATGTTTACATTGAGATGCCTTCGCATCCAATTAAAATTATAGTAAACATTGACCACCATCATGAGTGGTGAAGGACGCACAATGTTGATGATATTTAATATAGTCTTGGTATGATACCAATATGTCTATTCGTAGAAAGATGTCAATGTAAGTGTTTTCAAGCATGAAATGATTCCATATGAATTGGTATTCATTAATATAAATGTATAAATCCTTCTATTATCATATAATTTTTTAATAGGACTCCCAATAGAGTTTTAGGAGTCCTAAATCCTCAAAATTATTTTATCTCAAACCCAATTCATTCCATGAATGTAACATATATATATTGATACTATTTTCCTATAATAAATAAAAATGATATTATTTATCTAGCTAAATAAATCATACCTCAAATAATAGAGAGTCTCACAGTTTACCCCTTGAGTATTATCTATAATACATAAGACAATATTATTCCATGGATCTATTTTAAAATCTATCTAAAAGAGTAGTTCAGCCCTTTTGGAAATATATTTCAAATGTCTTGGTACCATGAATTCTTCCTCCTCTTCTTTCTAAATGTCTAGATGTTCCCCAAATCCCATATTACATGATGATGTTTATCAATATCTACAATGTGGGGTCATTATTGAACCTATTTCACAATAAAATAGGGTAGTGGTGCTAAATACCAATTAATGGTCCAATACTACCATTATACTATCCCTTTTTGGGTCATTTATTAACTAAGGTTTTCTATGTGATAACATTCCACATTGATTACATATCACCAGGATACCTAATAACATACTATAATTATATAATACCCTTTTAGAATGCATAATGTGTCACTTTATTCTACTAACCAAATGCTCTCCCATTCAACAAAATAAACTATTATTCTCCACACATTAATCTTTTATTACATTATGATCAATGGTGAATTATGAGATTGATATTTTTTAGTTGATAGTCAAAAACAACAATTACATGAGAACGTATTGAATGACCAAGACCATCGTCAAATTACATTATCTTTTAAATTCAATATTTAAATGGATCAGATCAAAAATCAAAATCATTATAAATAGTGATAATTAGTACATGATAGAAACAAACACAGATATAGTGTCATAAACATACAATCGTTTTCATCTATAAATGATTATGAAATGAATAAGTTGAAGAATCATTTTTATAAATACCTACAATATATATACAAATGATGATCTTCGCATGTAATTACATCCTAGAGCCTCAATGAAGATCATCTAAGATTTAACCCCCATTCCAATGGAATCTCTATATGATGGAAAATTTGTATAATGGAATCTAGATATAAATCGCCTTCCTTTGTGACCATATCCTCTAAAAATTTATATTTTATTAGTGATATTATTATTTCAGTTCATTCATATTAGAGTAATGTCAGGGGTATGCATTCATGGAATTGGAAAATAATATAAATCCCTCTCAAATCTAAAAATTAATTCTAATATTATGTATAATAATAGTTTATTCATGTGTTACTCTAATAGGTAATAATTGATGGGTGTGTACCAAACCATCTAGAGAATGTTTAATTCCACCGTCATAGTGTTAAAACAGTGGACATTGTAATGCCCCGACCCCAGTTACCCAGAGTCGGTGCATTATTACATAACATTGTCATCATCACAAAATATCAAGTCTCAAAAGACCAATTAGTATACCAGTCTTGGAAAGTGTAGATATATTCATATGTATTAAATTACATCATAAAGTAAAAAAACTACAACAACATCTGGTCTTCATATCCCCCTATACTATCCCTACAATTCATTCATAAATTACTTCTTCACATCCTGGGAAAAACAAAACATTGAATGAGGTGAGTTCAGATGCTCAGTAAGGATAACAATATAGTGAAAACATTCATAGATAAGCATAATCATTTAAGGCATTGAATAACTAAAATAAATTCCATTTAAACTTGACCATCAGTATAATATGGAAAATAAAAAAATGAAATAATGCCATTTAATTATTCACATGGATATTCTACTAGTCAAATAACCACACACAACATCAATAACCACTTTCATAATGATGGAATGCATAATGCCGGACTATCATAACCATATATTCAAGGCCTCGTGCCAAGACTACAAATAAGATTTCTTCAGGGCCTTGTGCCAAGACACTATTTTTTCTCATGAGACCTACCGATGCATCGAATAGCTATATCAGGCTCACCCATCACATAATATGTCTAATTCATTCAATATATGAAATGTTTGAAACATAACATAATAATTCTTATTAAAACTAGCATACATAATGTCAATACATTTAACCATAAACCATGAATGGTTTTAAAATAGAAAATCTTTTGTCAAACATAACTCATTCGATACAATATGGAATATTGCATTGTATCAGATTTAAACAATCACGAATAATGAAGAATGTTGACATATATTAAAATATACAACAAACAATTGAGAGAAATATCCCCCTTTTTCAAGAAAACATTTAAAAGTCACAATATTTGTCTGGAATCCATTTAAAATAGATTTTTGAATCAATGTTCCCCATAACACATTGAAAATTATAAAAAGGTGTTTTAATATTAAAACATTAATTTCCATATAAATAAATCTTTACAACTATTTCTAAAACATGGACATTAATGAAAATGATTTAGAATAATAAATCTTTAAATCATTTTAAATGATATTTTGGTTTGTGTTCCTAACCAAAATAGTGACACTTGAATACAAATAATTGAGGTAATCAACACATTGTTATATCATATGACTAAAGAGATTAATGATATACTATGTCAACCTATATTATATACACCATATAAAAGTGATTTGGTGTATAACAACAAAGAAGTATGAATGGAATTAAAACTGAGATGAAATCTCTTATAAAGACCATATACTTAGGTTAAGGATAAATCAACATCATAATTATGTGTGATAAATATAAATACACTAAATATGATTGGATATTAACTTTAAATCAATTTGAGGACATTCAAACATATTCATGTAAAGACGGCAATAATGAGTTGGATATTTAACTCAACAAATGGAGAATGAGTTAAAAATTACTCTTATCAAGTTCATATTGATGACTTGAGAAATTATCAACAGAGTGATTTTGTGTATCAAATGTATATCCACATAAAGGGAGAGTAAATTATGACATAATCAAATGAATAGTTATTCCACACATAATCGTTGATGAAAAATAATCAATGAAGTATGCATAAAGTCGAATGAATGGTAATTGAAATTTCAAATTCCCTTATTGATTTGGTAACTTACGAAACACACACCCGTGAAAGAAGGATAATACAATGATGATGTAAATATCCATAAATTAATTTATATTACACAATGAATACAATCAAGGGTATTACACACACCACATGCAATAAATACATGGTGAACAATGGAAATCTGATGAAATTCAAAGTGAGATAAGAAACCCCATACTTTGTACTTTTTCCATGGTTGAGGGTAGGTTATCCTCCTCTATAATGGTGAAATAATTGTTATTGAATTATAAAAGGATCATATACAATAATATGATATCATATATGATATTTTAATATTTCCTTGTTAATAATATCTTATTATTATCATTGTTTCAGGTGTTAACTTAATCATTTTGTTTTATATATTTTGTTACATAATTCGTGTTTGTTATGGGTAGGTTGTATCTTGTTCGTATATAGAATGATATAAAGTCCTTAAAAATTATTTTAAATCATCAAATGAGAATTACACTCGAATGGATATGATGGGGAATGAATCTCATCGTGTTCTTGGAGAAGATAGTCCATACGTACGCACGAGCGACAATATAATTATTTTGATATTAAAATAATATATAATTGGATGGTATATCATATATATATAGAATTATTCTAATGTTATATTTATTATTTGTATTAATTACACATCATTATTATCACAACACAGATTTTAATAAAAACATAAACATGATTGATTACATAAACTATTCACTTGATACAACATTGATGATTGAGAGGATTAGTGTCTTTGGGGCTTAGGATCATTACGTAAAAAATTAAAACATGAAATACAACATCTTTATTGAACCCTTCATTTACATGACCACTACATTTTCTCGTACTTAGCATTGCATGGGATAACCTGAGGTCATGCATAAGAAAATGGGTGAGCTATAAAGCCCAGTAAGGGAATAAACATTTAATACAAGGGGAGTACAATACGTTTTAGTCAATATCCATATAAATATAGCACAAGATAAACATAAACATAAAGGCATGATAATTCATGATAATCATATCATGGAAATGTGGAAACAACACTTAACATAGAATTAGCACGAGCCAAGGCTCATTGAACATGGAGCATGAGTAAATCCTCACTGCACATGAATCAAGAGTAAACCCTCATTGAAATTGAATTATAATGAGTCAATACTAATTTCACATGATTTATAATGAAACTATAACATACCAAATGCATTGGAGCGCTATAAGGGTGCACACTTCTTAAACATTTCATTTCATGCCTAAGAGTGCCACATGGATCATAAAACATAGATTCATAAAACATAATCATTTATTCCAAGATAAAGGAATGTGGAATTCATACATGAAACATTATAATAAATAAGTAAATGTGAATAGAGGTGAATTCTATTGATGGAGAAATGGGCATGGTATTCACTACACAATGGCATTGTCTTAGAAAATTGGTATGATTTCGGCAGCGTAACGGCGTGACATAAGAATAGATAAAAACAGTTGATGATAGAGAAATGGGTTCGTCATCATATTTACATGTAATGGATAGTAAGGATTTAATATACATACATTTACCAACAATTGTAATGGAATTTAGATTCATGATACAGAAGTATTGCTTGAATGTAAATGAGGAGAGAGAAGTTCCTTTCGGAATTTCAGCATAGTAATGGGTGTACATGGGAGGCATTTAATGAAAGACAAATGGGGCCTCCCATCATTAAAAAATAAATAGGGAGTATGAGGGTGTTTCAAAACCATACCCCAACATTCATAATTGAAATTAAATTGGAAATACAACTTAAATAAAGTTGGACAAAAATGAGAAATGAATAAAAAACCCTTACTTGGATATGTGCTCTCAAAGGCTTGAGAGTGGCTTGAGAGAGGCTTATTGGGAGCTTGGGGAACCTTGGGATGATTCTAAAAGGATTAGGTCAGAGTTTGGACTAACTAAAAAGTATTTGAGTGAGGAGGAAGTGGGAGCATGTGTTGGTTTATATAAGAAAGGTGAGGGAATTCTTTATTATTTTGGTTTGGGACCCATACATTAATATAATCCAAACCACTAATAAGCTCATGGTTTTTGCCCATGGTTTTTGGAAAAGAGAATAGGAAAGAAATATTTTATATGTAAAAATTACGATCTTCTTAAAATAATGGTGTTTCTTATGTGGAGGTGAGTCACACTCCCATGGAAAATAATTCAAAAAGACAAGATGTTTAATATGTATTGAGGGGTCCATTAATGCTTTGAAAAGTAAGTAAAACAAACCCAAAATCACATTATTTTAATGTAAAAACATATATTGGCCGAACATAAAGCTTATAGTATTTTATTACATCACAATTGGGTCATTATGAAGTCATGAAACACTTTATATATTTAAACAGTATTAAATTTTTACCCAAAAATTTGACAGTCTCAGAAAATTCTGAAAAATCCACCGTTGGATAATTTCGGCATCCTGATTCCAGAAATATCACATATTTTATCTAATTAATTTTATAAATATGTTAATTTTCACTTTTAAAATAAAAAAGACATTTAACAAAAATTTACTGGTTTTGACAGAAATAACTTTCAAAGCTTAATAAAAATTATAATTGCATTCATAAAATTATATAATAATTTATATAAAATAAAATTAATTTAATAATAATAATAATAATATTTTATTAAATTATTATTTAATTAAAACATCCCTTAATTTAACAAAATAGATTTCTTAATTAAATAATAACTAAAAACACTATTTGTACTTTAAAAACTATTTACAATGTACTAATAATGAAAAGAAGGTATATTCATTATTATATACAAAAATAATAATATACATGAACATATTACTAGATATTTGTTACATTAATCCTTAAAACATCCACATAATACCTAAGGATAAGGTGTGCGATGGTTACCGACTATTGGGGTGGCTCATATAAAATTGCTCGAGTGTTAATCTCTATCAACATACACTTTTCTCGTAGATGGTCTTGTTCGAGCTTCACATAATGAATCTCGGAATAGGATTGGTCTAGAGCGAAGCCCAAGGATGCCACCTCTTTTTCGAGCTCCAACAAATGGGGTTTGTATGGAGCAATTCAACCGGATGAGGCCATCACTTCGTTTGTCTGAGAAAGCTAGATTTGTTAATGCCCTATATTTATACTAATCATTTGATCATTGTTCAATGACTATAAAATTAACGGTCACAATTCTAAATATAAAACCAAAGATGTTGACATTTTATATAAACATCTTACATAAAGAGTCATTTAACTAGATCAAGATGGATTTCCATTAACGAAACTTTGGGTCGTTACAATATTCCCCCCTTATGAAATTTCTCCGTTGAAAATTCCTTTTTCCCAGACCAAAACAGATGTGGGTAACTCAACATCATCATTTCCTCCGACTCCCAAGTCGCTTATTCAATATTTTGGTTTTGACACAACACCTTGATAAGGGGAATTGTCTTATTTCATAGAACATTTTCACTATGATCTAATATCTTCACTGGATTCTCCTCATAAGAAAGATCATCCTCCAACAACACCACCTCAGAAGACTATTCATTTGAAGGGTCAAGTACGTACTTCCTTAAGAGGGATACATGAATGACATCATGTACCTTGTCCATGGTAGGTGGAAGTGCTAGTGGATATCCCATAGCCGAGACACGATCAAGAATCTCGAAGGGTCCGATGTACCTTGGACTTAACTTCCATTTATTTCAAATCCTCTTGACCTTCTTCCATAGAGATATGCATAGAAAAACCATCTCCACATCCTTATACTCAAGGTCTCATCGAAGATTATCTACATTACCCTTCTGTTGACTCTGGGATGCCTTGATATGCTGTTGAATGGTTTTAAGCTTCTCTACCATTTCCATGACCATTTTCTCTCCAAGTAGCTTATGTTCACAGACCTCATCCCAACATGCCAGTATTCTTCACCTTTTCCCATAAAGGGTTTCATATGGTGCCATTTGTATACTCAAGTGGAAACTGTTATTATAAAATAACTCATCCAGAGGAAGATGTTGATCCCCTCCTCCTTTCAAGTCCATTGAGAACGCTCTCAACATATCCTCAAGTGTCTTGATAGTCCGCTCAGATTGGCCATTAGTTTGAGGATGATAGGCGGTACTGAAGTTCAGTTCAGTATTTAGATCATGTTGTTGACTCTTCCAAAACATAGAGGTAAATCACGGATCTCAGTCAGACACAATAGATAGTAGAACTTCATGCAGCATTACCACTTCCCTGATATATATCTCTGCCAGTGGATGCAATGAGAAATCCTCTTGAATAGAAATAAAGTGTGGAGTCTTTGAATGATGATCCACAACAACCCAGATTGCATGGTTTCCTTTGGATATCCTTGGATGTCCGGTGACAAAGTCCATGGTGATGTTCTCCCATTTCCATTCTGGTATGGGCAATGGTTTCATCATCCCCATAGACTTCTTCCTCTCTGCCTTCACTTGCTGGCACACCAGGAACATTGATGTATATTCAGCAATCTCGTTTTTCATATTATCCCACAAAATGTTTTCTCAAATATCTTGATACATCTTTGTGCTCCCTGGGTGAATAGAGAAATTTGAATTATGTGCATCATCCAAAAGTTCCTTCTTTAGCTCCAGACTTGATGGAACAACGGTCTTTCCACAAATCGCACAATTCCTTCTTCATTAACATTAACCTTCAGGGATTTCCACTTTTTTATAGCGTCCAATTATATCTTGAATTCCCACATCATACTTTTGAGAATCCTTTAACCTTTACAAAAGAAACGGCTGAGCAATAATTTTTGAAAGGATTGATGATTTTCCCTTCTTTATGAATCTCATGTCGATCTTCATCATGTCTAAGAAGATTGGATCCCTCCCAATTCTCCTCATTGATTGAATCGTATGGTCCTTTTTTACATTGGGCATCTACCACCTTGTTCGCTTTCCCATGGGTGGTAATTTATTGAACAATCATAATCCATGATGAGCTCTATCCATCTTATCTAGTGCATATTATCCTTTTTATGGGTATATATATCTTTAAGACTCTTGTGGTCAGTATATATCTCACATTTCTCCCCATAAAGATAATTCCGCCATATTTTCAAGTAAAAGATCACCGCCACAAACTCCAGATCTTGCGTTGGATAGTTTCTCTCATGGATTTTCAACTTCCTTGAGGAATATGATATCACTTTATCAGTCTGCATCAGCATAGAGCCTAATCCCTTCTTTAAAGCATCACTAAATTCCACAAAAATTTCCCCACTTGTCGGTAAAGTGAGCACGAGCATAGTAATAAGCCTTTTTTTCAACTCCTTGAATCTATCTTCACATTCATCAACCCAATAAAAATTTACTCCCTTTTGAGTTATATTGGTAAGTGGGTTGGACAATCATGAGAAATTTCTCACAAATTGCCGATAATATCCACCTAACCCCAAGAAGCTATGGATATCTGTTACCGGTGTTGGCCTCGACCATCCCTCAATTCCATCTGTTTTGGAGGGATCCATAGATATCCCATTTCATGGGATGATATGGCTCATGAATGATACCTCCTTCAACCAGAACTCAATCATGCTGTACTTTTCATAGAGCTTCTCCTTGCGCAAAGTCTCTAGTACAGTTCTTAAATGCTCCTCATTATCCCCCATGGTTTTGGAGTATATTAGAATATAATTTATAAAGACTACCAAAAATTTGTCAAGGTAATCCATAATGACTATATTCATCATGTCAATGAAGATTTCTGGAGCATTAGTGAGTCTGAAAGGCATTACTATGAATTCATAGTGCCCGTATCTTATACAAAAAGCAGTCTTGGGGACATCATCCTTCTTCACCCTTACTTGATAATATCCCAACTGCAAATCTACCTTGGATATGTATTGTGCTCCACATAGCTGATCAGTCAAATCATCTATATGTGGAAGAGGATATTTGATCTTTTTCATGATTTTGTTAATTTCCTGATAATCTAAGCAATACCACATTGACCCATCCTTTTTCTTGACGAAGAGGGCTAGTGAACCCCATGGTGAAGCACTTGGGCGTATAAACCCTTTATCCAGAATCTCCTGTAGTTGTTTCTTCAGCTCTTCAAGCTCCACGATATCCATTCTATATGGAGTCTTGGATATTGGTAGTTCCCCTAGTATAAGATCAATTAATAATTCAACATCTCTTCTACCAGGAAGACTAGACAGTTCCTGAGGAAACAATTCAGCGAATTCCCTCACAATAGGCATTTCTTCAAGGATGGTTTCTTCCTTGAAATCAATCATCGGAGCCTGATATGCATGATCATATGGCTGTAATATCCATGCTAGAGATGATGGAGGTTAAGGAGATTCATCTTTCTCCTTACACTTGTAAAGAATGGGGGGTCGATTCTCCAAATGGAGTGTGATTTCCCTCTCCTGAATATTTATGTTGGCTCTATATACGGAAAGCCAATCCATGCCAATAATTGCATCAAATTCCACTAGAGGGAGTATACCAAGGTTCGCCGAGAAATTAAATCCATAGATTATAACATGGGATGACTTATATTCATGGGATGCAATGATTTCCCAATTTGCCACACTCACCGACATCTTCACATCCAGGATTTGTGGTGGTGCTAGGATTGTTCTACTATACTTTTGAGGTATAAAATAATGTGTATAGCCTAAATAAAAAATTAAATTTTTTATTATTGAATGAATAACTAGCGTACCTCTCACCACTTTGTTGGTGGGGTTTGGTTTGGCAGTTGGGATGGAAAAATCTCTCCCATGCTACCTTGGAGGTTGTTGGTTGCCTCCGAAAACCCTTGGTTTAGGGCACTAATTTTAGAAATGCCCCAGTTCATTTCAATTCTAGCAATAAACAACATGTTGAGGTTCGAACAGAGCATTCCACTCCTATGTCACAGTCACGGGTCTTTTGTGCCGAGAGTTAACAGTTATGTTCCCTTATCTTCCACACCTAAAGAATTTCCTTCTCCCCTTGAGGCAATTTCCAGTGTGCTTCTTTCCGAACTTTTGGCAAATGGGGTGCTAGATCTTCATAGCAATGTTGGATTTATCTATCAGACTTCCAGCATTGAAGTCCATCTTATGCCTCTTGTCCCCATGATACCCCTATGTTTCCCCGATCTCTATTTCGACCTTGAGGGCACAACAGACAATTTCCTCATAGATGTCGAATTCACGGATAACTAATTCTTTCCGCAGGCTAGGTTTCATCCCACCAAAGAAGTAGTCAACCTTTCTTTCGGGGGTAAAAACAAAGCTGGAAGCGTATTGTGCAATAATTTTTATGTTTTCCTCGTACGCTCTAATAGATTCTTCATCTTTTTGTTTGAGGGAAAGGAATTCCCTTTCCATCTTAAGCTGGAGGGTGCACGGAAAATATTTATCGAAAAACATATTTTGGAAATCCTTCCATTCCAATGCCTTGATCTCCTACACAGGCTTCATATTTTTGATCAACACCCACCATTGATCAGCTTAACCCTCTATATGATACGCTTCCATGAGAACCTTCCCTTATTCAGAACATAGAAGGATGGAGAAGATCTTTTCAATGGAGTTGATCTGTTGATCAGTGATCGTGGGATCGGATGATCCACTAAAATTAGTGGGCCTTTGTCTCATGAAGCTCTCGATGGTGACTTTTTCATTCATAAGGGGGTGAAAAATTCCTCTTGAACAATGTTTATATTCAAATCTTGAGTTAGCTAAAAGAGGTGTGTGTCAATGTTCGTGATTCCCACTCCCATTGGATTGTGCATCTCATTAGTACAGTCATCACAGTGATCTTCACATCGGTTGTTAGCCCGAGTCCTCCTATTACCGACCCTTGGCTGGAATAAAAGGAATGTTAGGGGGTAACACATAAAGGGTAATCCAAAGACAAAATTTGATGACTTATAAATATACTTTTATTTCCTAAACTCATGGGTCTATAGGCATCCATCTAGGATTTTCATGATCTACATTCTAACATATATTCTTAGGGGAATTTTTTTAATTCCCGTAACTAGGGTTCATACTATGATTCTAAATTTATCAAAACATATCCCCCAGGTGTTTCGTAACAAAGAGTGCAGTAAGGCCCTTTTTCATGCAACAGTTCCCGTTCGAGTCTAGCTAAAAGCGGTGTTTTCGGGTTTTACTACTAGGATAAATTTGTGCCAGAGTCGCCTCTACCTGCTCGTATCCAGACAGTGATGTATTTTCTTGATAAACCACTTACTCTATACTCACCAAAACATAGGGTTGTTTTTATTATACTTACTATTGTCTCTAATGATTTACTAGGGTTTTCTAATCCTAATCCCAAAAATAACTAAACCCATCCTCTGATACCAACTATGACAACCCTGCTTTTAATTGAAAATTAAACATGATTTATTACATAAACTATTCACTTGATACAACATGGATGATCGAGATGTCTAGTGTATTTGGGGCTTTCGACCATTACATTACAACTTAAAGCATGAAATACAACATTTTTATTGAATACTTCCTTTACATGACCACTATATACCCCTGTACAATGCATTGCATGGGATAACCTTAGGACATGAATAAGAAAAGGCATGAGCTATAAAGCAGTTTAATGGAATAAACATGGAATAAATGAGGAGTAAAATACATATTAGACAATAGGAATATCAATATAGCACAAGAGAAACATGACCATAAAGCCATGATAAAACATGATAATCATAACATTGAAATGTGGCAACAACACTTAACATGGAATTAGCATGAGCCAATGCTCATTGCACAAGGAGCATGAGTAAATCCTCATTGCACATGAATCCTGAGTAAACCCTCATTACACTTGAATTATCATGAGTCAATACTCATTTCACATGATGTATCATGATACTATACTTTATCTAATGCATTAGAGAGCTATAAGGGTGCACCGTTCTTAAACATAATCATTTCATGCATAAGTGTGCCACATGGATCATAAATCATCGACTCATAAAACATAATCATTTATTCCATGATAAAGTAATGAGGAATTAATAAATGAATATTTATAATCAATAAGTAAATGTGAATAATGGTGAATATCCTTTATGGATAAATGGGCATGGTATTTACTACACAATGGCATTGTCTTAGAAAATCGGTGCGATTTCGGCAGCGTAACGGCGTGACATAAAAATTCATAAAAACCATTGATGAGAGAGAAACTGTTTCCTCATCATATTTACATGTAATGGATAGTAACAATATCATATATATAAATTTCCCAACAATTGTAATGAAATTTAGATTCATGATACAAAAGAATTTCTTCAATGTAAATGATGATAGAGAAGTTCCATTTGGAATTTCAGCATAGTAACTGGTGTATATGGGAGGAATTTAATGAGATATAAAGGGGTATCCCATCATTCAAACATAAAGAGGGTAGTATGAGGGTGGTTAGAAACCATACCCAAAAATTCATAATTGAAATTAAATGGGAAAAACAACTTAAAGAAAATTGGACAAATATGAGAAAGGAAAAAAAACCCTTACATGGAAGTGTGCTTCAAAATTATTGAGAGAAGATTGAGAGAGGATTCTTGGGAGCTTGGGGAACCTTGGGAGGATTCTATAAAGAGTAGGACATTGGTTGGACGAACTCCAAAGGATTTTACTGAGGAGTAATTGGGTGCTTGGGTGGGTATATATAGAAAAGGTGAGTGAATTCTTTATTATTTAGGTATGGGAGACCTTACATTAAACTAATCCCAACCACAAATCAGCTCATGGATTTTGCTAATGGTTTTGGGAAAAAGGGAGTGGAAAATAATATTTTATAAGGCCAAAGTCCAAACTTCTTAAAATAATGTTCTTTCTTATGTGGAGGTGAGTCACACTACCATGGGAAATAATTTAAAAAGGAAAGATGTTTAATACGTCTTGAGGGGTCCATTAATGCTTTGAAAAGTATCTAAAACAAACCCAAAATCACATTATTTTAATGGTAAAACATATATTGGTCTAACATAAAGCATATAGTATTTTATTACATCACTATTGGGTCATTATGAAGTCATAAAACACATTATATATTTAAACAGTATTTAATTTTTACCCAACAATTTGACTATATCAGAAAATTATGAAAAATTCACCATTGGATAATTTTTATGTCCTGATTCTAGAAATATCATTTATTTTATCTAAATAATTTATAAATCTGTTAATTCTCAATTTTAAAATAAAAACTGACATTTATTGAAAATTCACGAGTTTTGATAGAAATGGCTTTCAATCCTTAATAAAAATTATAATTGCAATCATAAAATTATATCATCAATTATATATAATAAAATTAATCTAATAATAATAATAACATTTTATTAAAATATTATTTAATTCAAAAATACCTTTAATTTAGTAAAATATATTTCTTAATTAAATAATAAATAAAAACTAATATTGTGCTTTAAAAACTATTTACACTGTATCAATAATTAAAAGAAGGTATATTCATTATTATATAGAAAAAAATAATATACATGAACATATTACTAGCGATTTGTTACATAACGCCTTAAAACAACCACATAAGAGCTAAGGGATAGGAGTGCGATGGTGATAGACTCTTGGGGTGGCTCAGATTACATCGCTCGAGTGGTAATCTCTATCAATTTCAACTTTTCTCGTAGATGGTCTCGTTCGAGCTTTACATGATGATGCTCAGCTTGGTTTTTGTCAAGAGCAAAGCCCAAGGATGCCACCTCTTTACCGAGCTCTGACTAATGGGATTATTATGGAGAAATTCTACTGGATGAGGCCATCTCTTATTTTTTCTTAGTAAATTGTGTTTGTTAAAGCCCTATATTTAAACTAATCATGTGGTCACTATTGAACAACTATAAAAGTAACGGTCACAATTATAATCAAAAAAATAAAGAAGTCGACATTTTATATAAATTTTTTACATAAAGACACATTTAAATAGATCATGAAGGATTTCAATTAATGAAACATTGGGTCATTACAATTATACCAATCCAAATAATAATGTATTGAATAACAATTACACAATGACATGGAGACAATAGACCGTACGTACCCACATATGGTGACATGTCATTCAAAGGATGGATAGAATACTAAATATGGTTGTACCATATTTACAATAACATCAAAACCTATAGATGATATAGGATTTATAATTTATGAATGGAAACAGAAAAAATATAAGAAGTTGAAGAAGAATGGAACTTGAAAATGGGTGGTGAAAACATTACCTCTTCTTTGGGTGCTTCCTATTGATTTGATCAAAATGGATCGTTAGGTTGACTTTCTGACTGAAGGAAGACCTCTAGTATTAAGGGAGGATAGTTGATAGGCTATTTGGGTAGTGGTTGTCTGATCCAATAGGCTTTGAAGGTATGAAAAAAAATTAGTAGTTCTGTCCTTTTATAAGGGGGATGTGGGCCTTTTAGAAAAAACATAAAGTATTAATTTATTTGAAATTTATATTCGGTTTCTAATGGCTCAAAAGTGTATTATTCAGAGAATAAGGTTGTGATGGGTCGAAATAATTTCATCCAATTGATTTTAGATAGGTTTGGGCCACTATATTAACCTTATCATTTATATTTAACTCCTAGTTAAATAGTTTGACATTTACCATGTCACCTTGTATTTCTATATTATATGGTTAAAAAAACACACTATATATTTTCAAGAGACCCCCAAGTGGTCCATTAATTATACACATATTATTATATAAGTCTTTTGGATAAACATTAGAATTTTATAAATATAATATCAACTAATAATATAGTATTTGTTTTAAAAACTTATTTATGTCCACTTTGACTATATTTAATAATTAATTTAAGTAAAAGTAATAAAAACATTATTAAATTGAAAAAAAATTCATTTAAGCCATATTAACATGTTATATTAACTAATAAAATTCGTGTATGGCATCAAAACATTCAAATTATATTTATTTTATCATTAAAAATACTAATTATTTGATTCTTTCATTAATAAATAAAATATTGAATCATTATTCTGTCATAAATAAATTTAATTATTCAATGTCTAAAAATTATAAATAAAGTTCCATTATGTATGAAATGTATTTATCTTTCTAAAGAATATATATAGTAAAAAATATAACATATATAACCCTATGTAAAAATTGTTTTCCTAAAAGATATATTCTTATGTCATTTTTGTATTTACATTAACTTAATTAATATAAAGTATCATTATCACATACAAGTGGATCCATGGGGTCCCAAAATCGTCCCAATGATGCCCATGGTCGGGTACGTATCAACCAATAGGTTTAGTATACGTTTTAGAGTAAATTATTATTAATATAATATTATTTTTACCATTATTTACCATATTTACCCTTTAACCACGGTAGATAAAATATTTACCGATGTAATTATTCAAAATTTATAAAATTAAATGTCACCTATTTACACAATTTGTACCTCCAGATTATTAATATGGAATAAGTTTTTTTAAATTCAAAACAAAAAAGTGGAATAAATTAATTTTAAATTAATTCCGGTTGTCAAAACAAAAAGCTAGTTTTTAAGATATAATAACAATCAAAAGATTGAGACTTGTTTATGTCACGTTTAAACGTGAAATTACGTCCAATGACCAACATTCTATTAAATTGTAATAAGATAATCTAAATATACTTTAAAACCACTCAAATTCATAATTTATCACTTTAAATTATTTCAATTAAAAATGTCGTTTTTAATTACAATTTAGTGATTTACACTATTCCAAAAATTGAGTGTTGTTAGAAAAATACCAAAAATTCACCCTAAGCTAATTTAAATATTTTTAACCCAATAATGTAATACATTTTGAATGATAAAATTTATAAATTTTAAAAAAATGTGTATTACTATTCATAACGGCTAGTTTGATTGGTTGGGGTGTGTGTTAGAACTCGAAGTTGTATACAACACATGCAACTGTATTATTCAAAGAGAAGCGTATCATGGAATCGTGGGGGGTTACATTATCCCCTCATTCAAATAATTTCATCCTCAAATTTATAAAATTGGTCTTGGGAATATAATTTAATGTCCAACATCAGAAAAAGAGTCAATAAAACTATCACCTTAAAAGAACAAAAGTGAATTACAAAGGTCACCCAAGATAACTCATACTAGGATTCCAGGAAGGGAAACATGGATATGGAAGATACACTAACAATCATGTTCTGATAGAGAGGGATAGAACACATTATCAGGAGAAATTTAACCACAAGAAAACCACAAACTTATGATGGGACAAAAAGTCATTAGTTTCCACGTTTGAAAAGTATACGGACAACATTTTTTTATGTTACATAAAATAAAGAAGAGGAATTAATTTATGAGATTGACTAAGAAAATTAATAGATATATTTACTTTTTAAGTATAGTTTCATTCTTTAATAATTTTCCAAAAATAACTCATTCTTTTAAATGATGCGTATTCAAGAAGACTTGGTCACACTGGAAGACCTATAATAAAATTCTATAGAACCACATGACCCATGAAGGATAGACTATATATTTACCTTGTCTTTAGAGGTTAATCAAAACCAAAACGTTTAGTACAAGATCTGATGATCCCCTAAAAGGATATTCCATTATAGAAAGAAAGAAAAAAAATAATTTCTAAAATTAAACCAACAATAAAGTTAAATAAATACCATTAAATAAACAATTGTACTTAAAATCCTTCAATATAATCGAAACAAAAATTGAAACCCAAAACATAGAAGAATTTGGTTATTTAGTCTTCCATGATAAATTTTATCTCCAAATGACGTCAACTGCTCTTAAAGTCACATACTTAAAATTAATTAACCTAATCACATATTCTCTATTATAGGTTAATAATTTCCATAAATAACCCAAATCACTATAAATACACAATAAAAACATAGATAAAAATCCACCATTTCCCATCAAATGAAACCCTATAGTATTCTATTTTACTTGGGGATATAGTGTTCCCATCAAAATAAACATCTTCCAAAATAAAATTTATCACTTAATAACCAAATCATTTTCTTATTCTATAGGTATTCGTTTTATAAGACATACGAACCCAAATCAACTTCTTATTGGTCAATAAAATCATTTAACTAAAAATAATTTGTCACACTAACTAGGGACTTCACGTAGTCCAGTGGTAGGCGATAAATCTCAATCGCACATTGGTTGTGTGTTCGATTCCCATAGCTTTGTCCGATGTGACGGGTTGTCACACGGTCTGTGTGTTGTCCTTTTTCAAAAACTATATTTTATAACATTACCAAAATGAGATAAATTCATCAAAATAACCATAAAATAATTTTAACCAGAAAGGTTATCTTATACCTTTCATTTTAATCCCAAAATATAATAACTTGTAATTGCCTAAACCTAATGATCAAATAAAACCAAATGGTTATTTATAACAATATCCACAAGGGAAAAAATAATAATTCCTCAAATATCATTCTCACATGGAAATCTATGGGGTTAAAAATAAAAGAGAAAATTATTCCAAAGTAATCCCATCAACAAGGAGCATAAATACTTTTAAACATTTCTCCAACCATTTATTTCCACATAGCTTCTTCTCTGACCATGAAAATATCCTATAGAATAGGGTATTCACATGGGTAATGGCCAGGTCCCCTTCATTTACGGCAAATTGCTGTAAATGGATACTTGGGACCATCATTATTTTCTTCCATGGTAATCTTCATTTTTCCTCATAAATTCTTCACATTATGTCCTTATTTACCACACTTAATGAATTTCTTTGTTCTGTTGAGGCACTTTCTTGGGTGACTCCTTCGACATTTCCTGCATGATAGAAATTTTGGATTTTTTCTCCATGGTCTCCAGAGCTGGATCTCTTATCATTCATTAACATTATCTTCTTTGTTGAGTTTTTGTGTTGGTTAATATATATTTTGTTGATCATATTTTTGGAAAACTGGTTTGGCATGAACATGATCTCTTTTACGCCTATCAACAATCCTTTTTTTTTGCACATTTCCACCACTGTTCCCACCTTCTACTTCATTCTCAATGTTATTATGGCTTCCTTGTACTCCATCCATTGAATAAAACCAGAAAGCATTGTGTGAGGAATAGTATTCATAAAATCATTTAGAGAATATCATGACACCATATTATCAATTTGAAACACCATAGGATTAAGCTAGGTTATTTATTCTCATCTCATTTCAAAATACATAAAATTGGATTGTAAAGAAAATGTAAATTTTCCTAAGAATATCCCTCAAAAGTGTCGTAACCACGAGTGTAGCAAGGTCCGTTGTCATGAACCAGTTCCAGTTCAAGTCTATCTCAAAGTGGAGTTTTCGGTTTTTACCCCTACGTACATCTATGCCAGAGCCACCTCTACCTTATCATATCTAGAAAGAGATCTATTGCATGGAAATCTCACAAAATCTATACAATACAAAAATTCTAGGATGTGCTTATATACTAATCCTCAAATTCTATCTTAGGGCTATGTGCTATAATCAGAGTTTATCTAAATCTAGTTTCGAAGGTTTGTACCAAACTTCCTCTAATACTAATTGTAATGCCCTGACCCCAGTTACCTAGAGTCAGTGCATTATTACATAACATTTTCATGATCACAAAAGTTTAATTGTGGAAAAAATTATTAGTTTAGTAGTCTTGGAAACACTAGATATATTCATAAGTCTTAAATTACATCATAATGTAAAAAAAATACAACAACATCTTGTCTTCATATCCCCTCATACTGTCCTGGAAGGTCATTCATAAATTACATCTTCATATCCTTGGAAAAATAAAACATTGAAATAGTTGAACTAAGATGTTATGTAAGGATAACAATATAGTGTAAACATTCATAGATAAGAATAAATATTTAAGGCATTGTATAACTAAAACAAAATCATTTTAAACATGAACTTCATCATACTTTTTCAAAGAGAAAATGAAATAATTCCATTTACTTATTCAAATGGATATTCTTCTATTCAAATAACCACATGAAATATCGATAACCACTTTCATAGTGATGGACTGCATAATGCCAGACTATCATAAAAACATATTCAAGGCCTCATTCCAAGACTACGAATTATATTTTGTCAAGGCCTTGTGCCAAGACACTAGTTTGTCTCACGAGACCTACCGATCCATCAAGGAGCTATAGCAGGATCCACCTGTCACTTACTAAGTCTAATTAATTCCTCATATAAATAGTTTGAAACATAACATAAACATTCTTATTAAAACTATCGTACAAAATGTCAATACTTTTAACCACAAAGTATGAATGGTATAAAAATAGCACTTCACCAGTAAAAAAAAACTCATTCGATACAATATGGAAGATTGTATTGTATTAGTTAATCCTCAATCAATAATAATGAAGGATATTGACCTTGATTAAAATAATAATCAAACTATTGAGAGAAATATCCCCCTTTTTTGAAAACAATTAAAAGTCACACTATTAGTCATGAAGACATTTAAAATAGAATTTTGAATCAAAGTTTCCCATACGACTTCGAAACTTTTAAAAGGAGTTTTAATTTTAATACTTTAATTTCCATATAAATAAATGATAAAAAAACATTTTTAAAACATCGACATTAATGTGAATTATTTTTAAAAATAAAGAACTAAATCATTTAAAATGTTATTTTAGTTAGAGTTCCAAACCAAAAGAGTGACACATGAATGAAAATAATTAAGGTAATAAAATATTATAATATCATGAGAATAATGTGATTCATGATATACTATGTCAAAATACAATATATATGCCATATAAAAGTGATTTGGTGTATAACAACAAAGAAGTCTCAATAGAATGTAAATTGAGATGAAATCTTCATGAAGACAATATCCTTAGGTTAAGGATAAATCAAAAAAATAATTAAGTGTGATAAATATAAATACACTCAATATTATTGGATTTTCTCTGTAAATCAATCAGAGGATAGTCACACATATTCTTGTAAAGACAACACCAATTAATTGGATATTTAACTCAACAAATGGAGAATGAGTTAAAATTTACAATTATCAAGTTCATCTCGATGAATTGAGAAATAATCAATGGAGTGATTATGTTTATAAAATGTACATCCACAGAAAGGGGAGTTGAAATTATGGCATAAGAAAATGAATAGTGATTCCTCACATAATTGTGGAGTAAAACAATCAATGAAGTATCTGTATAGATGACTGAATGGAAATTGAAATTCCAAATTCCCTTATCGATATGATATCTTATGAAATATACACCCATGAAAGAAGGATAATACAATGATGATTTAAATATCCATAAATTAAATTACATTACACAATGAATACAATCATGGGCAGTACACAAACCACATGCAATAAATAAGTGGTTAACAATGGAAAACTCGCGAAAATAAAAGTTAGATAAGAAACCCCTTACTTTGTACTTTTTCCTTGGTCGGTGGTAAGTTATCCTCCTGTATAATGGTGAAATAATTTTTATTTAATTATACAAGGATAATACACATTAATATGATATCATATATGATCTTTTTAAATTTCTTTGTTAATAATATCTTAGTATTATCGTCGTTTCGGGTGATAACTTACTCATTTTCTTTTATATGTTTTGTCACATAAATCGTGTCTATTATGGGTAGGTTGAATTTTATTGATATAAAGAATGATATCAAGTCCTTAAAAATTATTTTTAATCATCAAATGAGAATTATACTTGAATAGATATTTTGGGTAATGAATCTCATCGCGTTCGTGGAGATGGAAGTCTGTGCATACGCATGAGCAATAGTATCATTCTTTTGATATTTCAATAATATATAATTGGATGATATACCATATAAATAGAATCATTATCATTTTATATTAATTATTTACATGAATTACACATCATTATAATACTCATCCAAATAATAATTTATTGAATAACAATTACACCATGACGTGGAGACGGTAGGCCTTATGTACACACGTTTGGAGACATGTCATTTAAAGGATGGATAGAATACTAAATATGGTTGTGAAATATTTATAATAACATCAAAGTATATAGAAGATACTAGATTTATTATTTTATAATGTAAAAAACAAAAAATATGAAGTTGATGAAGAAAGGAACTAGAAAATGTGTGGTGAAAACATTATATCTTATTCGGGTTCTTCCTTTTGATTTGATCAAAATGGATCATTAGGATGGATTTATGACTAAAGGAAGGCCACCAGGATTAAGGTAGGATAGTTTCGAGGGTATTTTTGAAGAGTATGGATGATCCAAAAGGCTTTTATTGTATAAAGAATTTGTTAGAAGTGGTGTCCATTTATAAGGGGGAGGAGGGGCTCTTTAGGAAAAAAAATTAATGTATTAATTTATAATAAATTAATATTTGATTATAATGGACAAAAAGATGATTATTCAAATTATAATGTGGGGATGGGTCGATATCATTTCATCAAATATATTTTAGACAGGTTGGGGTCAAAATATTTACCTTATCGTTTATATTTAACTCGTAGTTGAATAGTTTGACATTTATCATGTCACTTTATATTTTTATATTATATGGTTAATAAACTTACTATATACTTCCAAAATACCCCCAAGTGGTCCATTAATGATACAAATATCATTATATAAGTTTTTTTCCAATAATTAGACTTTTAGGAATAGAATATAAATTAATAATAGAATTTTTTTTAAAAAACTCAATTATATCAATTTTGACAATATTTGAC
The DNA here is from genome assembly GCA_963277665.1 of Viscum album. Classification (NCBI taxonomy): domain Eukaryota; kingdom Viridiplantae; phylum Streptophyta; class Magnoliopsida; order Santalales; family Viscaceae; genus Viscum; species Viscum album. The sequence goes on from OY728136.1 coordinate 1,602,063,406, forward strand.
AATTCATATTTTTTAAATCCATAACAACATTATTATTTCAAAAAACATTCATTTAAGAAATAAATAAATTTCAAATTAACTAATAAAATTCTTGGATATCATCAAAACATTCAAATTATATTTATTATAACATTTATAATTCTAATTATTTTATTAATTCATTAATTAGGAAAATACCGCATCATTATTGTGTCATAAATAAATTTAATTATTCAATATCTAAAAAAATGATATAAAATACCATTATTTAGTAAATCTTTTTATATTTCTAATGAATATTAATAGTTGAATATATAACATATATAACCCTATGTAAAATCTATTTTTCTAAAAGATATATTCTTATGTCATTTTTGTATTTACTTTATCTTAATTAATATAAAGTGTCATTATCACTTACAAGTGGATCCATGGGGTCCCAAAATTGACCCAAAGATGCCCATGGTCGGAAATGTATCAACCTATAGTGTTAGGACACATTTTAGGGTAATTTATTATTATTATAATATTATTGTTTACCCTTATTTACTGGATTTACCCTTTAACCATGGTAAATAAAATATTTTCCGAAGTAATTATTTAAAATGACTAAAAATAAAAGATTCCTATTTACACAATTTGGACCTCCTGATTATAAATATGGAATACATTTTTCTAAATTCAAAACACAGAAGTGGAAGAAATTAATTAAAAATTAATTCCCTCTATCAAAATAGAAAACGTGTTTTTAAGAAATAATAACGATCAAAAGATTGACACATGTTTATTTCCGGTTTAAATGTTAATTTACATCCAATGAAAAACATTGTATTAAATTGTAAAGAAATATTCTAAATATACTTTAAAACCACTCAAATTCATAATTTATAACTACTAATATTTCTATTAAAAAAATTAGTTTTTAATTAAAAATAAGTGATTTTCACTGTTCATCAAAAAATGAATGATTTCAAAAAAATACCAAATATTCACGCGAAGCTAATTTTAATATTACAAATCCAAAAACGAAGTAAATTTTGAATTATAAAATGTATAAAATTTCAATAATTGGATATTACTATTCATAATGGCTAGTTTGATTGGTTGTGGTGTGTGTTATAACTCGAAGTTTCATACAAGACACACTAATGTATTATTCAATGAGAAGAGTACCGTGGAAGATTGGGGCGTTACAGATATAATGTGGGTTTATATCATCAATTTTATTGAAACACCTCAAAACAATATTCTATTATAGAAAATATATTAGATAAAATAATAGGATGGCTTAAAATCCTTCTTTTATATGAGTAAAAAGTCAACTTACTACACCTAAATCCAAAAATAGGTAAATTTTATGTTCATAATGAATACAAGAGTCACTACTACTATTGACTACTAAATTCCGATTTGGGTAAGGTTCTAATATATTTTATAATTATCTTATTTATATGATGTTCCAATTGTCTATCATAGATATGAATACACATTATATTTCAAGTAGAATACACATGTAATAGAAACAATTTCTTTTAAATTTTTATAAATATGTATATAAATTTGTTAATAATAGAATAATATGGCCCAGTGGTATGTGTTATAATTTTAATGTTATAAATTATAACACTTTACAAATTGAAATGGGTACTTAAGGTTACTATAACCATTATTCATACAATGGATTAAATATATGGATCTTAATTTCAAATTTATATAAGCCTTTTCACATTATAAATTGAAATTTTAATTGATTAAATTTCATACAATAACATTTCATTCCATTTAACCAATTTTCCATGGTTCAAAATGACATAATTTTTTATTTAATGTTACAACAACATGTTATATTGGGAAAAATAATTTATGATGGCTCATTAACATTATGTAAATAATTATTTGTCTAATTAATAAAAAAAAAAATATTCATGAAAAAAATTTCAAGGCACTACTATTTCAAGTAGTCAATTCACACAACAACATAAACCTGGAATAATATATGCATGACATATAAATACTATGTTAAATATAATTATTTGTGGAAAAAGTAATCATTTCATACAGGACCGTGGGTAGAATTAAAATAAACTCTAAAAATAAATTCCACAACTCATTTCTGTCACATATTGGTGAAATCAATACAACTATAACAATTGAAAAACAGAAAATCAAGTACAACCCCTTAAACAATGATTTTCCTTATTTTTGGGTTAGCTAAAATAATGAACATCTTTAGTATTAAAATTTGAGATATCATAATTTTGTATCTATAAACACAACAATGTAATACAAAGGATAGGTTTTCTCTTATAGCATTAGCAATGTCAATTCTAGGTTCAGTCTATAATTGATTTTTGATATGATGGGAACATGGTCTCGTGTGAGCCTCCCCGTACTCCATAGGCTGGTGCCTAATATTGAAGATGTATAATGGTATGAAATATATATTATACATTATTTATTATATGTTATTAATTGAAAAAATAATAACCATCATAAATCATTCGAAAGAAAAAAATGTTATAATGGAGCTCAATCATTTACTAACAACAAATGACATAATAATTAACTATTATCATATTAAAATTCGTGATAATATCATGATGATATACATAAGAGGAGGATACATGGGAAACCTGAAAGAATAAATACAACATATATATTCTAATCAAAATTTAAAAAAGTTTAAAAACTATATCAAATATAATCACAACAACAATCTATATCCTCTTCATTCACACTTCATCTTGGTATTAAAAAAAAATACAATTTATATTTCTTGGTGTTTTCATTTAACCTTATTTTCTTCTATTAAGATTGTTTGGGTACCAATCAGTGGCACGATAGAGTTCGTGTAAAACATATTATTCCACCAAAAATGGTTTCTATAAAATATACATTATATGAGAATATAATGATTCAATGTGAATGTAATAATAACCATTATAATAAAAAAGTTAAAAAACCCCATGTCAGTATGGGTTCCTCAAAGGTCACCTGTTAATAATTCCTTCATCAAACAATCCTAGATTTTTTTTCAAATTTTTTTCATTATGACCCCTAATTTTCTTCATGTCCATTAATTACATAGAAACTAAAGGAAAAATCTTGTCTATTACTGAAGAATACATAACATGTAATGTCATGTACATTTATTTGTCATAACAGTAAGGACATTCTTGTTGATATAATATAATTAAATAATGAAGCATAACTTGCTAATAAAATATATGTAAATCAAATAAAACACCATATTTATAAATTCCATGTACAAAATATGAAATTTCATCTCCATTAATGGTAAGGAACATAATTAAGAATATCAAGCTATAAAATTTGGAATAACCATGGAGGATCATAAAATTTAGAAGACCAAATTGATGAGTATGGAACATCTAGAATATTGATGAATGATAATTTGGGAGAAAATCCTATCAATATACTCAGTTAATAAATATGAAATTACATGTTCATTACATAATATATGTGATATGTATTCGCATTCATGTATATTAATCAATTTAATTTTTTATATTAATATTTCAACTATAGTGAAATAAATAGGGGTCAATTTAAATCTACGTAGCACTATATCATTTACAAATATCACATGACATGGTCTTACCATTCAACCTATCATAAATTACATTATAATTTATCATGTTATTTATTATATGCAAAATTAAAATAATTCCCTTTCACAATACCATTAGTAAGTTATAACATAACATGCACCATAAGAAGATTAATTTCTAGGAAATAATCCATAGGGGTTATGGGACATTTAGAAACACCCCCCAAGATGGTTGTTTAAGCCATGTAAATAACCCTTAAAATGTGATATTTGTAAATAAGAGATATCCAATTTAGATAATTTTAACCAACTTCATTATTTAATAATTTTAAATGTCATAATTTTTTTTCATGCAATATATATGAAATGTTTAACTAAGTTTAATTTTAGGGAGATGATATAAAACACCTACATACATTGGTATATGACAACTCATCCAATATCAATCATTGAAATATGATAAAAGTATAAAAATTAATAAAATAGAGAGTCACTCTTAAGATAGGGAATACTATATCCAATGGAAGTATAAACTAATAAAAAAATTAAAATGAGTAAAATGGAAGTTGTGGAATGGAAAAAATAACATTAGTAAAATAATGTGATAAATGTAATTTTATTCTATAATCTAGTGGACGATTTATCATAATTTTATGATTGATATGGAATGATATCTACCAACATAAATTCACTATAAAATATATGAGAAGAAATGGGGTTTTAATTTTAAGTGGAATGAGGGGGAAAATATAATTTCCCTCTCCTAAAATGGTGTAATGTTTGGCCACATGAATTGACAAACCATGATCAAACATTCTACCATCAATTTCTATGTGTAATATTATCTTCCATGGGTATGCACATGTAATAAAAAAGTACCAACATATTATAAATTATTAATATCCTTGTTTTACACCATTCACACAAATTGGATCAACATTATGATAACAGTGTACCAACAAAGATCAATAGACAATAAATTTATTATAGTTATTTCAAATCCATGAATAATCCCTCCCACGATTATATTTTTGTTTCATTATTGAATCTCACAGTTGTTCCACATGATGAATATTAAATATGATGAAAACTTGTTCCCCTACCCATTTCACATAATTTTTTGCCTCTAGGCTCCAAACATGTCCTTTAATCTCAGAAATCCTTCTTCAGCCCCCTAAAAAAATATTGAAATTTAAAAATGGAATGTTTAACCTTAAATTTAAATAATTTATACCTAAAAAATATCTTCGATCATACCACACATATTTTTACTTCGTAGTATAAATTTAATTTTTTATATTTAAAATTCTAATCCCATAACTACAGAAATCACTTATACTCTTTATCAATCCTACTAAAAAATTCTCAAGTTAGTTTGAATCAAATATTAATTTTTTTGATATTCTTAATATTATTTATTGACATCAAATTCCAATTTATATACAACAATCTCATATGTATCAAATATTCATTAATGTTTCGTTAAACCTATATTTTGGAATACATCAATCTATTTTTATGATTGATTCCCAATAAAATTGAAAGATAGTGACTCATCGGTTTAGTGTTTCTTTAGTATCATCATCAGACTGAATAATAATATTCACATGAATCATATTGTCCTTTTCTACTTATTAAAATAAATATAAACAATATATTTTATTATGATGAAATAAAAATTCTTCATATTTGGATATTTCATTCCTAGAACATGTCTAGTATATTATTAAAGGACTGTAGAATTCGTTCATATTTCTTAATTGATCATTTGTAGAAGCTCACTTTAATAATGTATTGATGAGAATGACTATACATTAACAATTTTTATTTAATTATTCAATTTCAAATCACCTAGGACACATCACTTATTGAATATGTGTATTATGATACATTGAAAACAAATATAATGCTCGTCTTCATCATTTATCAATATACACTTGTGATATTAACCAGTAAGAATTGAAATATTTTATAAGGGAGTCACATGAATATAGAAATTATATACATGTTCCCAATTGAGTTTAATCAATACCATTTTAACTAATTAATTATTTTGAATCCCATCCATAGATATTTGTATTTAATGATATTAAATTTATTATTTTTATCATATTACATATGTCTACATTATGCTACATATATCATTTTTTGGTGTATTGGGAAGTAATTAATATATCATATAAATTAAATCTTTCTTTTCTATGGATCTTAATATATGATTTTTGAGTATGTATAATTTATTTAAATTGAATGAATATCGTATGAATATAGTGTTCCTTATGGAGACTAAATATTCAAGAATTTCATTAGAAGAACCACAATTTTTAAAAATCATTTGAAAAATATTATCGCGGGATAAAACTTTGTAATACAATTAAATATAAGACATGACAACATATATATAAAATCCCATAAATTTTATACTCAAACAAAATTTTATAATCAGAACTAATGAAATTTTGGGGAAATACAAAATTTCTGTGGCAAAATGTATTAGATACCTTATGTTACATCAAGACCAAATGATAGTATTTGTTATATTCTAATAAGATAGTAAATGGTTAAATATTTAATGAAAATACACCTTATGAATAATGCATTAATTACTACAAAAAGATCATAGTAATTTTTTGAATCATTATTAAGATTATCTTAGAAGATAAAAAATATCATAAGACACATAATCTATATTTTATGTATATCAAAATCGACTCTAATTTTGTGGTTGAACATTGTGCATAAAGAATCAACTAATAAAACATCATATCCAAAACGAAAAAAATAGATATCTATAATTTTTGGATCTCAGGAAATAAAATTAATCCATAAATTTATATGATAAATAAAATATATATAGCTAATAGATGGCCTATAGGATATAATTTAAGATATTGGTAATGCAATACCTTACCATAAAAAAGTGATTATATTAATCAATCCTATATTCTGAATTCTCAATTTAATTACAAAAAATAATTAAACAACTTCTAAATGATACAATTATTGCCCTAGAGATGTATTAAAAAATAAAATTTATATTTATCCTCCTGTGATTATAAAATAGTAATGTTAGTTAACATAACACATTTATTATATGTTTAGTTTCCAAATTTATATATGATGTTATTGGAGGACCCCATAACACACAGAAAGGGGAGGGGTTAATTAGGGTTTCATAGTTTTCTCTTCATGAAATAGTTAATTTTCCCATGTTTATAGGAACTTGTTAAACTAATTTTGTGAAATTGTACAATAATCAAATCATTTACATATAGAGAGATAATATAAAAAATTTCATTAGTTCACCACTAAGGGTCAGTCCAAGGAGGATATTACAAAACATTGTTAGTTGAACTAAAATCTACTAATCTATTCTAGGTGAGGATTATAGATGTTCAGACCTCGTGACATTATTCTAGGAACGTTAATGTTTTAGGATTTTAGGGATTTTGAATTGCCTCCATCAGAACACTTCTATTGACTCCCTCTTCCCATGACATAGGTGAATTCTGAACCGAATTAAAATCATGATGCTAATATTTGCATATTTTAATATAAATATTTCAACCTAACTATGACGAGGCACTTTTTTCACCATAGACCAAAAAAATTTATATTTTCAAGAACTTTTCACATAAATCAAACATTCAATGCGGCATTTCGGGATGATCCATCACATCATTATTTCTCAAATATCACAACCCTCATGAATCTTACTGCATTCACAAACGCACTATGTCATCATGGATTGACAATCTATCTTGAAACTCCATATTTCATCATACGTAATCATTTATCAAGAAAATGGCATTATTTTCATGATTTTAAGTCACATAATGATCACATTGTTTGTGAGGATATCATATTTCATGAACTTTTATCAATTTATAATTTTACCAAAATATTATATCATCAAATGATGATGGGTTATCAACCTATTTATAAGCCTAAACATTTGTGAATCTCTGACTCCTATAATTTAATTTTTATGAAACTATAAATGTATGTTTACGTAGATCCTTCAATATAAAATACCTAGTTAAATTAAACCCATTTTTGATTATTTCACATAGATTTAAAGAAAATCATTAAATCATCTTTCATTCACGACCATTTTAGTAGTCTTGATGAACATTTTCATTACATCATGAATTTTGGAAGACATATAACATCATATATCACAACATTTCAAAAAAAACCAATCTTCGAGAAACCTATCCATCATAAAACTTATTATGTTATCATATTTGTGAATGTTTAAAATGAGAATACTACCTTTCAGAATGCATGAATCTTCCTCCAGATTTGGAGCCCACAAATTTGAAACAAAATTGGGAAATGAAACCACATAAAACATTATAGTTGGCCTGAACTATATGTTCACATTATTTTTATTATCTCTAATAATCATTGTATGGATTTATAATACGGACAAAAAAGACTCAATTTCAAGATGTGAATATCCTTGGTTCAAAAACAATTCACCTTTAGTTACGTTCTAATTCATCAAATAAATTAAATAAATCACTAATTACTATCAAAACATGTTACATGCGATACAATTCAACATAAACACTAAGTCAATATGGGATAATATTTTTGCTGAAACCCATAGTAGATGAATGATTTGGGTTATCATGTTTTGGAAATATTAAATATTTTGAAGCTAAGCTCTATGAAAAATGACTTATAACCGAATAACACCTATTTCTCATCATGTTACATAATTATTTACAATTTTTAATTATAATTATTAATTATAATCATATTAAAGAATAATTTCATAGTTTTTCAAAATTCTAAACTATTAAACCGTTATAATGATGAATTTATCTATTCCCTCCCTTTGTAAATAAACCCAAAGAACCTATATTTTTACTTGTAGTGATCAAAACAAACATCATCTAGATCATATGCCCCCCATAATTACATAAAATATAAAATTATATTAAAATAGTTTACAAAATTTTTATATGTGGAAAATGATAACCTCCACCTATAAATTCATGACTTTTCATACATTCATTCAGTCGAGAATACAATTTGTATAATTCATGATTCAAAACATAGTGTTCCTAGTCTAATCAAAAAGCCATCATTTGATCATTACCAATCATAAATCCATATTATTCTATATAGAATAATCCTTATGATGTCTATTTGTGAATTTTGTTTTTACATCCATATAGTAAACTTTGTACCCTCATTGAATTTACATGTAAACAAAGTTCATGATAAACTCTATTCTATCTACTAGAGAAAATGTTTCATCTACATCAAATCCTTCTATCTATGTATTGAAATTACACACCAAGATCACATTATTTATGATCAAATTTCGATTCTCATTTTACATCTTTTAATGATCCAATTTTTTCAATAAAATTGTGATTTCGTAGTTCCTTATGCAGATACCATTTATCTTTCTTGTCAATCTGATCCAATTCCACATACATTTCATTAACCAATGAATCAAACATCACTGATGCTTCTAATGAGTTTGGTTCGAAAATTTTTATGAACGAATGATGTTATTAACATCACATTCACCTTGTATGTGTGGTTTCTATCTAATCCCCAATTATGTTGGGTTGATAAATTTCATCTTTTCTATTTCCCCTTTGAAATTATGATGATGATTTTTCATCCATTTTTCCCCTTCAGATTATTATTTTTAATCAAAATTGTTTTTTTAGGGGTAAATATTTTACAAAACATCAATTATTTATTAATTTTAAACTATCCCTTGTCCACTTTCTTATTCATGTACTTTTATATCATCATATGAGGTTATCAAGTAATTTTTTGTTTTACCATCAAATTTATTAACACTACCGAATTAAGTAATTCATACAATATGATTATTTTATAAGTATTATTAGTTTCACATCATTTAATATCAATGGAATGTTAACTATTGTTTTCATCAACATAGATTACTTTATTTCCAAATTTGTTTCAAATAAAAAATTTAAATCCAAATACTTGAAAAAACACTAGATATGTATCCATTTCATTCCCTTTCTCATTGTTATTCATGGATTGAAAAATAAAAATTCCTTTCTATTTTTTGTGTATACTGCTACTTGAAAATCATCTTTCTAGTAATGACATGAAGTATGAAAATCAATTAGAATAACTTTGTCTTAATTGGTCACATTTTGATTAATGTGTTTGATAGCTCCATTTTGTTGTGGGGTTCTAACCACTGCACTGCATGGCTTATTACAAGTTTATATATATATAATTTTTTATTTCAATGGATGTTTATTACCCTACATTATTATATCATATAACAGTGATTATATTTCATGTATCATTCTCTAATATTTGAATAAAACTTTTCATACATTCATGAACTTGTTTTACCCTATGTATAATCATTATTAAATCTGTTACATTATAATAATAAATTAATATAATGATTTTCTTCTCTCATTATGTTATATCCAAATTTATTATTCCACATACATCCATGTGGGGGATATCCAGAAGACTCGATTCCATTTTCCTCTTCCACCAATATGAACACTCAATGATCATTTCTCGCATTTAAAAATCACACGTCATTTCAAATTCATGATAATTATTTTTAATATCGATGACTATATTCAAATTGGAAAAATTTTCCATTATATTTTAATTAATGTGTAACAACCTAATGTTCCAAAATTTCTTTTAATGATATATTAATATGTAATAAATTCTCACGTTACTGTCAACATGGTATAAAGTGATATCTATTATACATAAATTCATGAGAGAATTAAATTTCAATACATTGATAGTGAATCCATTTTTATTAAATATCATTATCATTCATGATTTATAGGGTTGACCCACACACATGAGATTGTGGAGTAAAATATCAATAAAGAGAATTTTAGTTATCATAAGCTCATATTTAAATGTTCTACACTTCCACTACTTTTTATATTAATGATACATTATTTTGGAACCTCCCTACTTCATCAACCATTAAAAAAACAATAAATATCCATTTCACTACATAGGGGATGATTACCCACTATACGGTTTCAAGACACTATTGTTCTTTGTGACATGGAGAAAATTTTTTATATGATTAGATTAATTAGTTTTCTTTCTTTCCAATGATTAGATATTTTATGGAGTGATGGATAATGATGTGATTTCAAATATATTTTAAACATTAAAAAATTCAACATACTTATTTTCATTTTCCAATTGAGAATACATATTTGAAATAGTGACATCACTTTTTTGGAGTGTATTTACATATCATTGAGTTTTGTATGTAATTTTCCCTCTATTCCTCAACATTTAATGAATAGCATAGTGAACATAGTTAGAACATTAAATACAATATTCATAGGAACCATTTCTTATATATGATGAAGGATATTATTTCACTGTCCATAGTTGGCGTTTATGTGTATCCTCATTCAGATATATCCTTTCCTCTTCACAGTATGATACAGTATGTCCTATATAGTAATATAATTAAGATTTCAAATGAGGAAATGCCTTCTCACATCCATTACTCAAAATTTTCCCTTAATTTTGTTATGAATATTTTCCTCTAAATCATCTCTAGATACATGAGTATAATTTTCATATCTAATTTATTTTTTACATGATTATTTATTTATTATGATATTGTGAACCTATCTGATGTGTATGAATTTGTACTTCTCTTTATTTTACATAATATTTTTTTCATGTATTGATTACTCAAAATCACAACCAATACCACTTTTTCCGACACACATGGATTTATATTCAAGTAAATCATTTTCAATTAGATCAAAACCATGCATAGACATTTTTAAAAGTAATGCATCTGATAATATTAAAACCATTATTTTCATTATTTTTTCCCTTGAAATTAATTCATATTCTTAATTACTCTATATACTGAGATGATATTCATCAAGACCCACAGCATTCTTATTCTTATATTTTAATCTGTATGTAGTTTTATTTATAGCTATTTATTATTCTTTAATACATATCTTAAATTCCAAAAATTCATCATTTATTTTAGGACATTATTAATGTTATTTAGATCCTTCTTCCGATCGACCAATTTCCATTTTTATGTTGATCATCATACTTTGAGGAATCTTCTTTAACAACACTCATACATCACATTCTCTTTATTTTATTTTCATGAATATCAATAGAATCTTAGTTTTACAATATCAAATCAGAAACAACAATAAACAGATTATTATTATCATTATCTCAAAAATGTTATGAATTTTCAACAAAATAAATCACAAATACTGGGTTTCAAAATTAAACTCTTGTTCTTTATCCTCCATGAATTCATTATAATCTTGTTTTAGTTGAAAAATTAAACAATATCTCTTTAATATTTTCACTGATTTGAAATATCCGTTTTGTGTAAAGGTTTCATTATCATTTACATGATTAGTAATAAATTTTTCATAATCATTGTTCCTTGAGAATTAATAGGATATTTTTCTAGATCTACCTTATTGAATTTATGATTTAATTAGTTTTCTTTTAAATTTCAATTTTCCTAACATGAATTTTATGGAAAATAGAAAAATAATTTTTTATTACTCTTTATCTTGACCAACACTATCATTGGAAGCCTAGTGAATATCTTTGGAATTGATTACTGTTTCTTTCGTTACTCAAGTGGTTGCATCTTTCATTTTGAATCTCATTCCTAATGCCACTAGAGTACTCAGTGTATCAATAAAAGAATGTTTAGACAGAGAAAATTCTTCAAGGGATGACACATTTAGATTGTATAGTGGTGGAATCCTATAATGTTTTTTTTCACTAGATGAATATGTTTGATATCATCACCAAGTAATATAATTTCACTTAAAAAATTAACAATTCAATTATAAATGTATATTTCATCTCATTTGGATGCATTTTTAGATCATTTAATTAATTGCCAAGAACATTGATTTTAACCTCCTTTATGTTGTTATCACATTACTTTATAATTTATAGTTTCTACAACACATACATGGATGATCTTAAAATAATCACCATCATATAAATACAATGATATAGATATATTTTTAGTTCATTTCATGTTTCAAAAAGAACATCGAAAATCATTCAATCTGTTTCAGTCATAGATAGTTTGTTCATATTAGTAATATTTATCCCCTGTGTAATGAAATAATGAACATATATCATATTGGGTCTCAAATTAGATATCATCATGTTCATCAAAAACTAGAAACTTCTTCCATTAAATATGTGGAGTCCCATGACATTTACTGTCACCTCAATGATTACAATATGATATAGATTATCATCCAACAATGTGTGTCCTCTAATTCCCCTTATAAGGCATCAGAAATCTCTATGAGAGGATAATTGAATTAGGGAGTCAACATTTTATTTTAATGAAATTAATCATGTCCCCACATTGGTATGAATATATTAAACAAATCATTTGAAATCGTTAAGTGAATAAACATTCACATGTTGGGAAGCAACAAAATTGTTTTAGCTGGTTCACCACTAAGAGCTACTCTATGGAGAATAAGATAAAATTATGTAGGCCATTACTAAATATAGTAATCGTCACATTTAGTGGAATGCATATGTTCATAAATAGTAACTATTTTCAATACAATCATCAATTATAATAATTTATGGATTTCTCACTGACTCCTACAGAACACTTTTGTTGAGTCCCTATAGACCAATGCATTGAGAGAAATCCTACTCAGATTAACAAAATGATGGTCTTATAAGTATATTGGAAGATAAGTATTCATACAATGAATGTATGGGTATCTTATTGAACCATAGACCAAAGTTGATTCATTAGAATTATTTTTTTAGGTAAACCATATGTTCAATAAATATTTTCACAAATCTTCTTCATGAAGATCTTTCAGAAATCTCACAAACATATTGAATCGTAATGCCTTACTAGAACCCGGTGTCATCATGAAATAGTTATCCATCATAAAACTAATTTTTATGATATATTGATTATTTTTTTAGGAAAATGAATGTCTACTCACAATGGTTAGTCGTTCATGTAGTACTTCATTCTTAATCCTCTCCACCTTCACAATTAAAAGTAATTCATCCTTTTATCAAAATATTTTTGCATCATATAAAGTGCTGGTAGATGGTTATTTTTATTCTCATCCTTTCACAATGCTCACAAGCTCCAATATATTATTTTAGAATAAAAAAATAGTTCATGAATATTTAACTGTATCAATGAACCGATGATGTAAAACCTATTCGTAATGAATTTTCATATTCATGGAGAATGCCATCATCCCATAACAAACTGATGGTGGTTTACATACTCATAACGAAAATGGTCCTTCAATTACACACTCATGAAGCTCCATGCATTTGGGAAGTAATTTTTTTGAAAAATATATTCATAAATACTATTAATAGAAAATCCCATTCCTTCCCCACCAATAATATTGTTTGCATCATTAACTATACAATAAAATTCCTTGAAAACTCCAAGATTATCTATGTTTTGATTGAAGAAAAACACAAACCTAGCTTTAATTCCTACTATGAAATTATATATTATCAATAGATCATTATGAATATATAGAAAATATAATTGAATGATTCATTCATAAAATAATATGAAACCAAGGTCTTAGAGTCATAATTGTTGTAAAGAAACTCTTGGTGATCATGTTCGACTATAGGGGGTTCTTATTGAATGGTTAAACTAAATTTGGAAGTCTTTGTGATTATTTTTAAAAACCTACTGATTATTATATAACTTGGAATGAAAAAAATATATTTTTGAAACATAGTAATAATGTGAAAATTGGTAAAATTATTGTGTATTTAAAGAAAGATTATTTCAATATAGAGAAGATTTAGGGGTTAAAATCATAATAATTTTTTTTTGAATGTTGAATCAAAATGTGCTAATGTTAATTTATTTAAAGAGTAGATGATAAAAAATTTGGGTGAATAAATAATTTAAATTAAAAAAAAATTACACTAGGGATTTTTTTCCACATCTGAAATATTAGAATATAGTGATGTTACTACAGTAATTTTAAATAAAAATTAATATATATTTTGTTGAAATTAAATATTCCATTCTTGATTACATGGAATACAATAAATTTATTGATATATATTCTATAAATTAATTGTCTCATGATATAGGAAAACATTAATTACATATTATTATTTTTTATATTCTCAATGAAATTATTATTTTTAAAAAATATATTTAAATGTGTAATTCCTAAATTAGTTATTTGATGATGTTTTTTGGATTAAACAACACTATGGTTTTTCATTTTTCAACTAGGTTTACAATGTTTTCAGAATATATGATTGTATTTATAGTTTTAAAAATTAAACAAAATATTTTCATTTAATTATTTCAAACATTAAAAATATCATGTAGTTGAATAAATTATTGGTGTATTCATATATCAATATCGAGTGAGATGATAAAATTGAACACATTGTAATTTTTTACATTCATGTAAAAATTATTGATAAGACTAATGAGGATACTTAGGGGAAATTTTTTATCAAATTTAAAAACCACATTGATAATTGTATTGTAATTCATAGAAATAATAGGTCTTTAAATTTTTTATTATATTATGATTATTCATTATCACAAATGTAAAATATTATTTTGAGTAACTGTAAGGGTTGATAAAGAATGAAACAATATTGTTCCCTTCTTGAATAAATCTTGAGAAACAATTTCTAATATTCAAAATGGATGGATATAGGATAATTTTGAGTTCAAAAGGATTTTTTATACTTATTAACATTACATTGCATAAAAGAAAAGTAAAATTTTATGTTACACTTTATGCATGATTGAAATTTCATCTAATGGAAGATAATATTTTAATAGTAATAATTAATTTATAATACATTCGGTGGACTCCATTTCTATTAAGGATTGAAATGAAAAAATTATTTTATATTTTTAGTTATAGTTGAAATTTGGGATCTGAATTATACTTATGGTGGTGACTTTATTATTAGATAATTTTTTATTTGTAATACAACAGTAAAAGTTATAAGATACTAATAAATATTGAATCAGGACTTGTTGTGTTGTCACAATCTGTGACAAAAATAATATCAAGGGTGATTGAGATATAATAAGTGAGGGTTGTTATTTCATATCTATTTTTTATTGGATGTGATAATAAAATAGTAACATGTTTTCAATGATTTTGTGGTAAATTTTATGGTTTATGTACATTGATATTAAGTACCACATCATAATGGATATTTGTGAAAAATGTATTCTGTTATAATGCATTTCCACCAAATAGAAATTAATCAATATATTGATAAATCATCTAAGGATTGAATCCTATTAAAATATGAGAGTTAAATTTATAGTGAATTATCCTCTGAAATCCATATATAATTGGTAGTTTATATCATATTTTTTACTTTAACTTAAATTATTTATGATGTAGTTGGATATAAATTGAAATATCATGAATATATAGAGATATTAATGATTCCATAACATTTTATGTTAACAATGAATATTATAAGATAAAGTCCCAATATGGGATGATATTTTAGTTGTTACTAACTATGGGTCATTGAATCCATCATCTATTTATTCATATATTCTTAAAAATAAAAGTGGATTATTAGTTATCAAGTTATTTTATAAAAATAGATCCAAAACAATGGTAATTAACCAATTTTGACTATGATTTTTTATTAGGTTTGTTTTTGTAAGGTAGAATTTATCTTATACTAAGTGTCAGTGTACTCTAACAAACATCATTATATCCTTTGGTGTTGTGATTAGACAAATCTTACATTTGGAGCATGAAATAAAAATTAATATTTCAATTAATATAGTCATCAATTTTTATGTTTGTATTATTTTTATTTCAACAATATTCAAACATGAATTATAAGATAATTATTTTTTGAGTGAGAATAAAACTAATTGATTTTTTTTGGAATATATCACCTTGGAATCAATTCATATAGTCATGTTCTAACTGGTTGACATAATATAATAAATTTCTCTTTGTTAATAAGATAACGTAATAAAATAATGATGTTTCACATGGATAAAAAAATATTGAGTATTCTTATGAACAGTGAATGGTTATTTTATTTCATTGTATTTGTGTATTTTTTAATGAAAATAGATAAATTATTTTAAAAGAAAACATATTGTAAAATTATAATTTGGTTGATTATTAAAAACTATACATTTAGTTACATAAATATGGTTCTCCACTAAATAACAGAAGTGGGAGGGACTAAGATATTATTCTAATGGTCATATATTTTTTATTCCCATATTAGATACAATAGTTTTATATCGTTCCTTATAAATTAAACACTTTTTATAGACTCTCTATTAATTAATGAATCATTCCTAAATCCATTAGATGTCAAAATATATGATGGGGTTCTCAAACCAAATGATGTTCATTTTTGTGTGAAATATTTTGAGGGGTAATGTATTGGATTTATCATAAACTATGTATCATGAATTTAATATTTGAAATGAAAAATAGATAAAATAATATATTTTCGATGGGAGGCCATGGTTAAGGATATATTCACATTTTCTTGAAATGGATTAGAATATAATATTATGAAGACACATGGGTCCACATGAACGGAAAATTATTAATTTAATGGTCTTCGTGAATGATAGCTTGGTGGTTGAAATATAAATAAATCAATAGTTTGGGGATTTTTTATGTGAATGGATTATCATATAACTACATTCCATTATAATAGTTATAATATTGATATGATGGTGTCTTGGAAATTAACTTCTAAAATGTATTTATATAAAAAATTGTTCATGTGTAAGTGTTGGAATGTGAAAAAGAAATAGGAATAATAGAATGAATGGTGATGAAATATATAATAAATTCCTTATGATGAAGTAAAAATGGATATATTTTTTTTAAATTTTATGTTTGAATTAAAATGGGTGATATTACACATTAATCATTTTTAGGTGGTCACAAAAATAGGTGCAATAGGTAATTGAATATTAGAGTAGAAATCAATGGATGACACATGAATATAAGAAACATATGGAACTATATTATTTATTTTCTCCCACTATAAGGATTGTATTTGACCATCTGTTATCAAAAACTAACATAAAATCCAAAAGGATTATAAGATTTAATCCACAGTTCCTCTTAGATTATAACTATTACATGATATCTTTCTTAAGTGTTAATTGAATAATGGAATTTTTAAATTTTCTAGATTAATTAGATTACAATTTTAGATGATTCAAGTCCCACCTTTCATGGGTCATCATAATAGTGGATCATACAAAGAAGTATTATTTACAAAGGATTTTTTAGATCCCATATTTTAAATAAGGATTTACACTATAGGATAAAATGTCCTTATAGAAAAGTTATTGTTTTATGATTTGAATGAGATGAAACAATTATCATTTTATTGTAAAAAACAATAACCAAATATCATAATCTCATGATCATTGTTTATTTTTGTTGTTGTTGAATATGACATTGTTATGTAGTTGTTCTCATACTAATCAATTTTATAAGAAGGATGGGAATTTGTTAAAAATAAATATACTTCCTAGATTGATAAATGGTGTAGATATAGTTCATGTATAACATATTTCACGAGACTAGAAAATAGAGAAACATTTAATCAATAATGTATCTATTTATATGTTTCAAAATTTGAGTTAGTATATGATGTATTTCTTAATATTTTAATCATTTTATTGTTAATAAGATAATAAGTGTGATACCCTATATTTTTTTCAGAGACTATTTATAGTGTTTTTTCGGATAAATTTATAAAGGTCACATAAGGGAGTTAAAATTAAGTTGATAGTAGTGTTGTAGATTCATGAAATATTAATACCTATACTGATTGGTTTTCATATTAATGGAAAAAATATTTCATATTGGTGATTTCAGGATCTTGGATGGAATACTACTAAATAATTATAGATTGTTCACCATGATTTATTAAATATTTTATATTTTTGTAAAATTTCATTATTTCTAAGGATAGCATTGAAATTTTTTATGTCTTGTATGAAAATGTAATAGTGATGGATACATGAGTTAGAAAATTTTATTTTATATAAATTTCTAGGGTTTGTAAATTTTATTGAATAGAATAATATATTGATATGTGGTTATAATTATAGTGTCCATGATATCATGAATAGGTGTTGTAATGGATGCATGTATATTAGAAAAAGATTGCATGTTCCAAAATATTTTTTATGGATTCTAAAGGAGACGGGATGTTAAGATGATGGTAGTTTTTATTGTGCATGTGTTCTCTTGGATTATATAGAAAAAAAGGATATTCATGTTTGAAAATTTAGTTTATATGGTATATTCCTATAAAATTAAATATCATGATGTTATGGGTTCCCAATATTTTAGAGGGGCAATATTCAATATATTTTTGTTTTAACATGCCACTTCAAGTGAAAAAAATTGGGGTTACCATTGACATATTTCTCATAGGGATAATGTATTTCTTTTAAAAGAATCAATTGTGTGATGGTCTATTCCATAAAATAGATAGATGTTTTTTATAGCCCATTATAATTAGAACATTAATGTATAGTGAAATTGTATAATTTATTTAGATAGAATTGGATTTGTTATGGGTGTTCATGGTTATAGTTTAATGTTGAAAATAGTCATTCCAAAAGTGCATTATACAAAACATTGTAGTCTTTGGAATGGTTTTCATTTGTTTACTAATGAGAAAGTGGAGGGAACCACAATTGTTTATATAAGTATTGAACATTTTGTGAGATTTTTGTAGGGAACTGGTTGTCATATTATTCCAAATAGAGGAAACACTAATGCGTCAAAAATGGTCCATGATCCTACATATTTCAAATTTATCCACCTCTATGATGTTACATAGTATAGTTTATATTTTTATTCCATCCCACAAAAATTTTAGGAGAATAAATGAATTCATCTGGAGAATCATGATTGAGATATTAGACTACATGGTCTTATGATTGAATATTCATTTTGGATGAAATGGATTTCTACAATGTATTCGTCATATAATATCATAATTATCATGGAGACATTACTAAAACCATAAAAATTATATAAGGAGTGATTTCTAATTCATACAAAACAATGTGTAGACGCATATGGAAAAGATTATTTCAAAATTATATGGGGTTGTTCTATTATGTAATAGATTATATAAATTTTGGTATATAATGTTTTTTGGTCTACTGGAATCATATGAAAAAGATGTTTCCTTAACTTTCATGGAATTTATTCTATAAATACACTTAGTCATATAATTGTTCACTTATTTTTATATCATATTAAATTTATTAATAATGTAAACCATAACTGTCATAAATTTAGAAAATGGATAACCAATGTCCAGGGAACATGTTCTCTTACAAATGGTGTGATAAATACATTGGTGTCTTGATATTATATGTATTAATTTTCCTAATATCATCATATAAATATAAATACCCCATTAAAATTAGGTGTATCCTATAATGATTAATAATATTTAAGTCATATAATAAGATCAATGTCAATGCATGTTTCGGTTAAAATATAGAAAATATTTCATTAAGATTCCATAATTTGATGGTATCATTAATTGAAGAAGATAACAATTCATATCATGGAATAAACATTTAAAATAAATTTATTCTGATGTAATATAATACTATATGTTTTATTTATGATTATTAAAAGAGTATATTGAATCATAGGTGACCAAATAGATCAAGTCCAAACAGTTAGTACATGGAATAATTTTTCCCAATTATAGAAATGATTCTATCATGTCACATGTTTCTTTTCATTGATGATATATAATATATGAATTTAGAAATTATCATGGTATATTGGATTTTAAATTGTATTATTTAAAAGGATAATGATATTGTAAATTGTAGAGGAGGATACATTAGTTAGCATTGCATGTGTTGACAATAATCTTAATGATTGATATTTTTTTGAAGGAATACGAATAGTTTTCTCATGGGAGTTTCGTAAAATTTACATTTAAGAATATTCTAATGTAGTAGATTGTTTTCTTATTAGTGTGATAACTCTATTCAATGAGTGTTAATGAATTTTTATTGATTATATAACTAGAATGTACAATTTTGAAATCAGGATTGAGATATTTATCCATCATGATTGGTTTTCCTGGTTCAGGAAAATAGAATTAATCTCTATCCATAGTCAAGTGAGCAGTGATCAATGGATATAATATTCTATTTGAATTAAAAATATTCACTAGAAGGAGGTGATTTAAAGATAGAATATTTTTTTTATATAAGATGTAACAATGTGTTGTTTATGTGTGGGTGAATAAGGGTGTTTAATTTGGAATCATAGAGTCATATTATCAGAAAAAATCATTATAAATGAGTGATGAATATAGAGTTTAGATTTTCTACTATGTTATTAATATATTCTAAGATACAGATGGAATATATATATATGTTATAGGATTATTGTAACGACATAATATATTGTCAATGTAATACCATTAATATAATTATGCATTATAGTATGATCACATTAGAAATCACAATGTAAAATCATGATAACAAATACTATATGATCATTAAACATTATTTTACAACTTATATGGTCTGAATGTCAAAAATATGACATACACGGTTATGTTTAGGGTGATTGTTTGAGTCTAATAAAACAGATATTATTTTGGGTGAATAGTAACATAACCTTATGAAAAGTACTGTTACCCTTTTGAAGATTAACATTACATTATGAATATTATCCTCACCTAAGATAGTGTATATTTAGGATTTTTGTAAAAGAATGATGTACCTATGTTTTGGAATAAGTAATCAAATGTTTCAAAAACTGTATTTTTAGAGTAAATTATGATTTTAATAAAAAATAAAATTAATCATATATAGAAAATTATTTCTTTAAAATGGACTACAGTTTGGGATTCTACACATCAAAAAATGGTTATAGTGATTTTTTGGGATTTTTCTCTTGTACATGAATTTTGATGAATTGTGAAATACCGTAATTTAAAAAATAAGCTAAATACACTAATTATAGTTCCATGTATGATGTCCTGCATATGTATGACTAATTGGTTTTGATTCACATGAAAAAATTACTATAATTAGTCATGGGAGGATCTCTGTTACTTTTCTTGTGGAAAAATAATAAATTAATTAATATTAAATTTTGAAATCTCCTCTACCGTCAACTAAAAATACCACCCTTTACTCCATAATTTCCTCACACCTCTAAAGATTTAATACCGGTCTAAACTCCTCACATGAATCTTCTGTCGCCCCACTTCCACATCCATGATCTACTAGTCTCATCAAAAGTTCAAAACCTGGTTCCTTAAGGAGGAACTCAATATGAGGATTCAAGAGGTAATTTCTCAGTATCTTTTCATTCATTTTCCTTCCAAATTTATTTTCATTTCTTCTCTTGTCCTCAGCTTCGGTTATAAAATTTTCTTTATAACTCCACTATGTATGATATACGGGTATTATATCCTTTTAATAGAATATTAGACATTATACTGCTTCCTCCACCTCTTTGTTAATAAAATAAAATCATTTCACAAGATGTGTTAATTTACCTAAATCATTGGCAATGAACTACCTTTTTCCTTCAAATCCTTTAGGCATGCCAATAAAACCCTAAAATGGATGAAATAAGATTTTATGTTTTATGTCATATCACCTTTTTTGCTCTAGAATTAGCTTATTTAAATGACACTATGTTATAAAATTATACATGTTCAGTGTGATAAAAAATCACCCAAATTAACCAAAAATGATCATCATTAAATTTTATCTAATTATTCATCAATAAATTCTATCTAATGATTCATTAAATTTATCTAATGGTACATCACCAAATTCATTATAAGATCATTTATTTCTCATGAATTTCACAAATAATATATATTAACAATTCTAGATGTTCAACCACATCTCAAATGAATATTCGTTCATGAAGACAAGTGAATCGTTCATAAAAGTATTAAAAATTATCACTTCTGAACAATGGATTTAAACACTATTACTCATCCAAAAGCCAACAAAAAACCTAATGAAATGATTATAAAACATATTCTTCTACATAAGGTTATATAATTGTTAATTAGTGAATCTAACGATTTTATACTAACTTTAATGTGAATAAATAATTCAGATAAAAGGTAAGGGGGAATTCCCAAACCCAACTTTGATTCCTTGGGTTCTCCCTCTTTCACTCGATTTTGGGTATGGTCATTCCTTAAAAATTATTATTTCATTTTTATCTTTCCTTTTTGGGGATATACATGTTTTCCACTAGTTTTTAGGTCCTAATTTTTTTTCCAAAATAACACTTCTTTCAAAAATATACCTTTTATTTCTCACTCATGTTTGATGGTTATTGTATCATGTATGTTATTAAAACATTATTAGGTGAAACCAATGATTATGAATATTCTCATTTGAGATGAAACCAATTCCATTACTTGGGTTAATTATGTACATTTTTTATATATATTTAATGAGGCCTGCATGTTATTGATATTCTTATGATGTGACGGGTGTGCCCAGAATTATATAGCAAAATATGATTATTTGAATGTGACAGGCATGTCCAAAATTATACAGTTCTCCAATGTATTGGGAAAAGTGATGAATCCCGTGATTTAAACTAAAATTATTTGTGACAATGATGTATGAATTATTCAAATGTATGCGTTGTGGTTAACGACTAAGACAGGATGTTTCGTTTTTATCCATTTCCAAATTTAACGTATATTATTAATGCTTCCCCTTATGTTCATGATCCCATTCCAATGTAATATTTATTCTCACCCCATGCTATATTGTTCATATGTATCCTCTCACTCATCTTTTCACTCACCCCTTTTTTATTTATATCCTCATGTTACATCATGTAATAAATACTTGTCAAGTGCCAATAAGTGGCTAGAGAAGAAAGAATCCAATAAATGTGAATATTTGATGTTGTAAATGTTAGGAATGGTCTAGTTTTCACAAGAAAAAAAAACCTCTAGATATCCATGGTGTAATACTATTGTGGTGTTTATATTTTTAATGATGTAATAGTAATTTCATAAAATATTGGTTCTATATAGAAGGTATCAAAGTAAAGGTTTTGTTTATTTGGGGAATTGGGATTAGTGGACCCGAGAGATAAACTCTATCATGAGAACAAGTACAAATATATACAAAAGTAGCTTTACATTGGGATCCCATATGTTCTGCTATTAGTGTAAACAATACAAATGAATAAGTTAATCCAGACATGTTGAATTATTTTTTGTTCTAACATTATAAATTTTATAAATTGTGGGAACCACGATAAACAAGTCCAACAACTCGTGCAAGGGGAAATGAAGTGATTCCCATAGGATAACCCCAATGACTATGGTGGTGGAGTTCAAAACATCATAAATATTATTACCCAACTATTTCAGGTTAGGAACAATAACCCAAATAATGTGAACATCCTTCTTCTCCAAAGAGATAGAAACAAGCTATCGAGTGTTATATGTGGCAATAATCGCCGACGCTTAGGGGATCATCCAATCCACTAGTTGCGAACAGGGGTTCAACTACATGGGGAAGATATTTTTTGTGCTACATAATTCTGAGACAAAGAAGGTGACTCTATCAGATTATCATCAGGATAGAGAGGCTTATCTATGGAAGGCCTTGATTAAGTACACAAAGACAAGTGATGAAATTCAATATATGTAATGGGAAGACATTAAGATCATGTTTCTTAATAAGTATTTCCCATGAAACCCTCATATGAAGATAGAGAGTGACGTCAGAGAGACCAACAGAAAAATGGAGAATATTTTACAACTTATAATGTGAAATATTCATGGATTTCTAGTTATAATTCTGGTTTTTTATCAACAATGATAGAAAAATTGATAGATTCATTATTGGATTAAAACAACACCATCGAAAGGATCTTGAAATATGATACTTTGGGAGTCATGAAGAAGATGTTGGTGTGATCTCAAAGTGGAGATGGGTTTTAGAGAATAGTCCCACCACTATTCTAATAAGAAATGAATGATGGAGTTTAATTTTAAAGGATCTAATGATAAAGGTGGGAAAAACACTCAACGAACCACGTGCGAAAAATGTGGGAAGTTGCATCATGGAAAATTCCTCAAAGGGTCAAAAAAATGCATAATGTCTGTGAATGAAAGACACCAAGCTCAAGACTGTTGGAAATATATGAAAATAAAGGATAATGTTTTTGATGAATAGAGATAACTATCTATGGTTTAATGTTATAACTGTTGGGAGAAAATTCACTATGCAAACAAGTTCACTAATCCTTGATTCCTTACGCATAAACAACGTCAGTAGCCACCAAAGCCGATGTAACAAGGGGAGGATTATTACATCACTACAACGGATTTGGAGCAAGATAATGATGTAGTACAAAGTACACATATTATTCACTCAGGAATTGAAAAATTCTTTTTTGATTTGGGTTCTACGTATTATTTTATATCTTTCAGTTTTTCTAACACTATAGAATCGAAGCCCCAAAACCTGTACGTAGAGTTATATGTAAAAACAACACGTGGTGAAATCATTCCAACCCACTTGTTTGACTCTTTTCATGTTTGCGTATGTGGAGAGATTCTTCTAGAAAATGTCGTAATACTTCCCAAGGTGGTATTCGATGCAATAATGGGAAATAGATTGCCTCTCATTATATAGAGTATGTATCTAATCTCAGGAGAAGGAAATAACATTTCATATTCAAACCATCTAAAGTACCACTAAAAATTCAAGGAAGATCCATAATCTCTGTTGAAAAATGATTCAATGGTGTTGGTGTTGCTTCCCAATGAAGAAGAATAACTCGCCCACATAGTTGAGTTAAAGAAAAGTGCCAATATGCAGAAATTCTCATCATGATTGTATACAATGATATATTTACTGAATAATTTCCCAAAATTTCCCCATATTGTGAGGTAGAGATCATAATAGTACTCATACCTAGAGATAATTCTATATCATAGTGTCACAATAGGATGACTCCTATCAGACTTGATGAGTAAAGAAGAAGTTTCAAGGGAATCATGAAAAAGGGTTCATATGACTTATTGCATCACCATGGGGTGTTCCAGTGATCTTTGTGAAGAAGAAGGATGGAAAAATGTGATAAGGTATTGATTACTAGGATCTCAACAAGATCACCATAAAGAAAAAGTATCCCCTTCCAAGGATTTATGACATGTTCAATCAGTTATGAGGTCTCAATAATTTTCATAGTTGGATATTTATACTAGATATCATCAGCAAAACGTGAATAAGGAAAATATTTAGATGATTTTATTTTTTACAAGGAATGGGAACTATGAGTATCTAGTAATCTCCTTCATACATACAAATTCGCATTCAATCATCATGGATTTTATGAATAGATTCATTAGATATTTCCTTGAGAATTTCTGGTAGTGTTTATTAATGATATTCTCATCTTCACCAAGATCAAGGAGGAACAAGAAGAACATCTCAGACTTTTGTTTGTGAAATTGAGAAATGAGAAGTTTTATGCCATGTTCCAAAAATGATATTTTTGGATGAGTATTCTCATGTTCATGGGACATGTGATCACAATTGAGGTAAATTATATGGAAACTTCTAAAACAAAGGTGTTTCAGGATTGGACCCGACCCTTTAGTGTCAAAAAAATCTATAGTTTTCATGGATTAGCTTGATACTGCAATGTGTTTGGGAGAATTTTCTCACAATTTACAAGCTCAATAAATTATTAAACCTGGAAAGGGGTAAATTATGTCTAGACGGAAGAATTTGATGGATGCTTCATGGAGTTTTAGAGAAGCTGATCACTACACTTGTACTCACACTATCAAAATGTGGAGAATGTTATTTGATATACAGAGTTTCTTCAAACAAATGATTGGGTTGTGTACTCATGAAAAATGACAATGAGATAGCCTACACCTCACAATACATGATGATCCATGAGAAAGACTATCTGACACATGATCAAGTGCGGGACGCTTTGATTTAATCCTTGAAAATATGGCAGCACTACATTCAAGGTGAAAATTTTTACTTATACACTATCCACAAGAGCCGAATGAATATATTCACAAATTAGGATGTTAGTATGCGACAAATGTGATGGTTAGAGCTAATACAATATTATTATTTCACAATTAACTATCATCCATGAATAGAGATAAATATATTTGATTCTCTAAGAATAAAAGAACCTAAAACTTTATTCATGATGCGAATTGCGAGAGAACCTATATTCTTGGATATGAAACGGATGGATTTGGAAATCAGAAGGGTAGCTGATACATCCAACCTTGCCTAAATAATTTGGCAACCCACAATCCAATAGATGATTAAGGAGGAAAAAAAGGAAGATATGGAGTTACAAAATAAGGAATACATAGTAAAGGAAGTGAAGATTCTTGATTTCCATATCGATGATGAAGGTGTGATTTGGTTGCAATGCATCTTTGTGTGCCTTCGTCACCTAGGATAAAGGAGACATTGGAAAATGCACATTTCTCAACATTCTCAATCTATCCTGGTGTACTGAGATGTACCATGGTTTCTGAGAACACTTCTAATGGGATAAAATGAAGAATGAGACTACGCAATATATCTCAAGGTGATTCATATGTAAACAAGTTAATGCAGAGTGAAAAAATTCCAAAGGGTTGATATAGCCATTACCTATACCCATGTGGAAGTTGGAGAATGTCACTATACACGTTGACACGGGTCTCTCGAAGAAATCGAATGGAAATAATGTGATATGGGTTGTGGTTGATCGATTCAGAAAAACTGCCCATATTATTTTTATTTAGGAAGAACTATAACTTGAACAAATTACAGGCATATATGTGACAAAAGAGGTGAGACTGCATGTTGATCCCATATTTATTGTTTATGATAGTGATACAAGGTTCACATCCATATTCTGGAGATGTCTTCAACATTCCTTGTGTACTGAATTTAATTTCTACATAGCATATCACCCCTAAACCGGTGGCTAGTCTAAAAGGACTATTTAGATACTTGATGACATTCAATTATCCTTCTCATTATAATTCAAAGGTGGATTGGATTAGCATCACCCATTAATTGATGTCTTATTCTATAATAGCTTCAACTCGAGTATTAAGATGGCTTCATATGAAGCTTTTTATGGAATGAAATGTATAACATCAACCTATTTTGATGATGTTGGAGAATGAAAACTACATGAACCTGACCATGATCGGGAGTTGACAGAGAAGGTTCAAGTCATCCAGAAACACATCAAAGCTGCTCAAAGTATCCAAAAGATCTTTGATTAAAACCATCAAAGGGTCTTGGAGTTTGAAATTGGGGATAAATACTTCCTTCTAATATCACCATGGAAGAGATTCATGTGGAATTGAAAGAAAGGGAAGCCAATCCCTTGGTACATTGGCCCCTTTAAGATCCTTGACTGTATAGGAGTTGTGGCTTACAAGCTTGCACTTCCACCAAATATGGATCACATTCATGCTGTGTTTTATGTAACACTCCTGAGGATGTACATACCAGATCCCTCCCATCTATATAACTCCACGGTTGTGTAGCTGGAAGATGATATCTCTTATGAGGATTGACCAATAGAGATTCTGAATATGAGAGACAAGATTATATGCAATAAGGAAACCCACCTTTTCGATGTGTTGTAAAGGAACAATAAGTTTTATGAAACAAATTTGTAACTGGAAGTGGTGATGAAGCAGATGTATCATCTTCTATTTATGTAAAAGTATATTTTGAGGGAAAATTTCATAAGGGGGATGAATGTAACTACCCAATGTTTGGTTAGTGGAATTACCTTCTTATAATTATGTCTTTCATTTTAATCACATTAGAAAGAATAATGAAATATCATGATACTAGATACTATGTGATTATTAAACATAATGTTTCCACTTCTATTGTTTGAATTTATAAAATATGACATACACATTTGTGTTTAGGGTGATTTTTGGAGTCTAATAGAACAAACATAATTTTTGGTGAATAGTAACATACCCATATCAATAGAAATGGTCCCCTTATGAATAGTTATATAACCATATAAATAGTAACCTCAACTATGATAGTATATATGTAGGATTTATTTTCAATCACAGGGTACCTATGTTATTAGTAAACAACTGTTTTAAGAACAACATTTTTCACATAAATTATGTTTTTAATTAAAAATTAAATTAATCATATATATGTGATTATTTTTGAAAAATTGATTAATTCTTTTGGATTCTACACTTTGAAAAATGGTTCAGGTAAATTTTATTGATTTTTCTGAAATACATGAATTTTTTATGAATAGTGAAATATCGTAATTTACCAAATAAGCTAAATACCCTAATTATTTATTCATGTCTGTTGTTCTTATAATGACAACCCCATTGGTTTGTTTTCACAGGATATCATTATTTTAATTTCCCCGGGAAGACTCAATATTAATTTTTTTTGTGGAGAAATAGAAAATTAGTGAATATTATATTGAGGAATCTCTTCTCCCCTCAACTATAAATACCACCCTTCAAACCATTATTTCCTAACACCTCCCAAGCATCAACCCTCATATAAACTCTACCCTAGAATCTTCTCTAGCCTCTATCCCATATCAAAATTCTTCTAGTCTCATCAAAATACAATGCCTATGTTTCATAAAGAGGATCTCAAGAAGAGTATTCTAGATGTAATTCTTCTCTCTCTTTTCGTTCATTTTCCTTTCAAATTATTTTTCTTTTATTCTTATACCTTCATCACCTCATATACCAATTTCATGATATCACTATTATTCTTGATATACTGGTTTGATGTCATTTCAATTGAATATTACTCATTATACTCCTCCCTCCCTCTCTATTTTAATTAAAGTAAATCATTTCCCATGATGTGTTAATTTACATGGATTTTGGTCGATTCAGTTCATTTTTCCATCAAATCGTGAAGACTTACAATAAAACAATAAAATAGATGAAAACATATTTTAATGTGTATCTCCTCTCTAAATTTGTGTTCTAGATATAACTTATTTACATGACACAAAGTGATAAAATAAAACTAGATCATTATGGTAAAAAACCACACAAATTAACCAAAAATGATCATCATTAAATTTTAACTAATGATTCATCATCATGAAACATAATTGAATTCATAATAAGATCATTTATATCTATGAAATTTTACAAATAATATATATTAACAATTTTGGATGTTCAACAACATTTCAAATGAACATTCATTCTTGAATACAAGTGAATCATTCATAAAAGATATGAAAATTCACACTCCCGAATAGTTGATTTAAAACATATAACTCATCCAAAGGCCCATAAAATAACATAATGAAACCCTAATGAACCATATTAATCTATAGGTGGATTATTAATTGTTAATTAATAAATATAATGTGGTTATTAGATAATTTAAAGTGATGAAATAATTCAGATATAGGGTTAGGGAAAATTCTTGAACCAAACATTCACTCTTCGGGTTCTCCCTCTTTCACACCATTTTTCATATGGTCACTCCATAAAATCGTTTTTTTCATTTTTATATTAACCTTTCTGGGATTTACATGTTTTCCACTAGTTATTTTGTCCAAAAACTATTTTCCAAACAAAATCATCTTTCAAAAAAATATGTTATATAACTGACTCAAGTTTGAAGGTTATTGTATAATGTATGTTATTCCCACTTTATTTTTGGAGCCCAATGTTTATGAATGTCTACATATGAGATGAAACCCATTCCATTACATGGTTTATTTTTCTTCATTTTTATATATGTAAAATGTGCCCTGCATGATTTTGTTAATGTTATGATTTGACAGGTGCACACGGAAATATATAGTGCAATATGAATGTTTCCATATGACGGGTGCACCCCAAATTATACAGTTCTCTAACTAATTGGGTAGAAAAAAAATACCATGACATAAATTGAAATTATATGTGAAAAAATTTGATGGATTTTTTCACAAGTATGTGTAGTGGATTAACATGAAGACATGACATTTATTTGCTATACATTGACACATTTATAGTATTTTAATAATTCTTCCCCATATGTTCTTGATCCCCTACCAATGTTATTTTTTTAATATCCCCCTGAAATATTGTTCTCATATATCCTATTACTCAGCTTTGAGCCCACCCCTTTTTTTGTATATCCTTAGGTGACTAAATTGTATTATGTAGTTTTCAAGTGAAAATAAAAATCTAGAGATGAAGGAATCAAATAAATGTTTACATTTGATGTTGTAAATGTTATGTAGAGTCATAGTTATCCCAAGACACTAAACATATGGATCCCCATGTTGTAATAATATTATGAGATTTATCATTTTTAAGATGTAATAGTATTATAAGAAATGTTTTGATCTCTACAGTGGTTATCAAACCCAAGGTTTAGTTAATTTCAAAATTAGGATTACTAAGCCCTAGGGAAAAACACTATCTAGAGAATAAGTAAAAATATACACAAAAGAAGAATTACATAGGGATACCATATGTTATCCTTTTAGTGTAAATAATACAAATGAATAAGTTATTCATGATGTGTTGACTTCACTTTTGTTCTATCCATTTCTATTTTAGAATATTGTGGGAACCAGGAGAATGTTTGGCAATAACCTGTGTGAGGGCCATTGCAATAATTTCCAAAAGGACATCCCCAATGATTTTATAGGTGGGGTTCAAAAAATCATGGAAACTATTACACAAATATTTTAGGTTATGAACAATAACCCGAATAATGAGGAACATCCTCCTTCACAAGAGAGGGAGAAATTGGTTCTTGAGGGTTTTATGTGGAAACAACTAAAGATGTTTTGTGGACCTTCTGATACACTAGTTGAGAAGAATGGGTCAACTCCATAGAGAATATATTATTTGGGCTCAAATATTCTGAGACATGGAAGGTGAATCTAGTTGTTTATCATCTAGATGCAAAGGTCGATCAATGGTGGGCTTTGATTAAGAACACTAAGCCAAGGGAGAAAATTGAATATATAGAATGGGAAGACTTTAAGATCTTGTTTCATAATAGGTATTTCCGACGAAATCATCTTACAAAGATGGAGAGGGAATTTATAGAGATCAGGAAAAAAGAAGGAAAATCTGTCACTACCTATGAAGTGAATTTCAAAAGGTTTGCAAGGTACTATTCTTGTTTTGTATCTAAAATGATAAAAAATGGATAGATTTTTTAGTCTATTAAAAGCACACCATTGAATGGTTCTTGAAATTCGAGTATTTGGGTGTTATTAATAATTTGTTCCTTGTGCTCTCAAAATAGATTTCCAGTTTGGATAATGGTCCCACAACTATGCTGATATGAAATGAAAGTTGGAGTTTCAAGCTAGAGAATATTTTGAAATAGTTGGGAAGTAAACTCAATGATTCACATACCAAAAATGTGGGAAGATTCATCATGGTTACTACTTCAAAGGGATGGGGAAGTGCATATAGTGTAGGAAAGGACACCTTGGTCAATAATGTTGAAAATACTTGAAATGGAAGGAGAATGTTGTGGATGAAAGGAGAGAACCACCCATGGTTCAAGGATATTACTATAGGGTGAATGGTGACTATGCAATATATTCAAGTAAACCTCAAGTACTTGTGGGTAATCAGTGTTACCAGCCCCCAAATCCGAAGGAACAAGGGAAGGATTTCACAATAACTACAGTGGAAGTGGATCAAGATAATGAAGTCGTACAAAGTACACTTCTTATTCACTCAAGAATGAAAAAATTTCTTGTTTTATTTGGGTTTGACAAATTTTTTTATATCTATTAGGTTTTCTTGAACTATAGAATTGAAGCCCCAAAACCATGAAGTAGAGATATATGTAAAAACACCAAGTGGTGAAATCATTTCAACCAATGTGTTTGAGTTTTCTTCTATTGGAGTATGTGAGGAGATTCTTCTAGTAAATCATGTAATACATACCTTGGTGTAATTTGACGCTATAATGGGAATGGATTGGCTCTCATTATATAGATCAAATGTCAAATGTCACGAAAAATAAATATCTTTTCATATTCTAAATCATCACATGATCCTCTAAAAACTCAAGGACAATATTGAAACTCCTTTGAAAAATCCTTCAACAGTGTGGGTGTTGATTACCTTTAAGGAATCATATATCTCCCACATGTTTGAGTCAATGAAAAGTTCTAATATTGAAGAAACACTAGTGCAGAAAATGTTTTTTACGTAACCATATTTTACGTCGGTTATATATAACCGACGTAATACATGTGGCGAGTATCTTTTTAACGTCAGTTAGTTTCATAAACGACATTACAAATCGTGCCTATTCGTTTTTTATGTCGGTTATCCTATAACCGAAATAAAAAACCAATGTGCGTGGGGTTTTTTACGTCATTTATTTTGAAACTGACGTAAAAAAACCCGATATCTACACGTTTTTTACGTCAGCTATGTGATAACTGACGTAAAAAACCAAAGCACATGGTATTTTAGGTCGATTATAGGATAACCGACGTAAAAAAAACGTACATATCGGGGTTATTACGTCAATTTCCAAATAACCAACGTAGAAAACCTCCCGCGTATTGGTTTTTTATGTCGGTTATCTTCTTACCGACGTAAAATATGAGATATCTACGTGTTTTTTACGTCGGTTATAAGAAACCGACCTAAAAAACCAAAGCACGGGGGGGGGGGGGTTACTTCAGTTTTAAAATAATGGACGTAAAAAACACGTACAGAACTCATTTTTTACGTCGGTTACAAAATAACCAACGTAATGTACCAAAGAGTGGGGGGGGTTTTGACGTCAGTTTTAAAATAACCGACGTTATAAAATTAAAAAATAGTTTATAACGTTGGTTATATAATAACCGATGTTATAAAACTTTTAATGAAAATAAAGCCCCGTGGACTATCATTTACGATTTTTTGATTGACAGTCCGCTGGCTCGTCTCTCTCGCGTGGTAAACCGTAATCGGCTCGTCGATCGACCTGCGTTAAACTCATTGTGGCTTCATTTTTTATCTTCTTCACTCCTCTCGGATCTATCATCTCAACTCGCAACATTCAAGTAAGCCTTCCACGAATTTATTTCGTTCGTTTTTTTTCACAGATATTCTATAATTATGTTTTGCGATTTTTGATGTGCACCATTAGGTCGTGAATGTGTACCTTATAAAGTATATGACATGTGCCTTGAAATACTAGTCTATGGCCCACATAATCTCCGATGCATGTATTGAAAATACTTTTGGATCTGTGTACCTTGGTGTACATGGTATCAAAAAAGATACACACCTGTGTGTAGTTCCATATAGATCCAATGGCAATTACACCATGTACCCACGAACTAACCAACTACGTTTCAAAAGGCATGTGGATTCATGACACGAAATATGGTATTTAACTCCATATAGACACCCTAGCTTATCCATAGAGGGGACTACACAACCTATCTTCATTGGAATACACGTCATGTATAGTAGGATTTTGATAGAACATCTGGTTTTCCACACGGTTCCACTCATACTACCGATGCATACTATCCGGCTACCAATATTTCCCATGAATCATATATCTTATTTTGACTATGACTTTTTCAGTAGTTTCTAGATTATATACGTCCAATATACTGGGGCATATATCCTCATTGCACTGCATCACCAAAATACATTCCTATAAACCATCATCATCAGATATATCACTTGATTGTACATCATCATTGTAAAACATAGATCACCCCAATGATCCTTATTTCAAACTCATTGTATCAGTTTGTTTAATTGATTATTAGTTTCATAGAGATCATTCATTTTTTATTTTTTGAACAATAATTAAAAAAAATTGGTGACAGATGTCTAATAAAGGAGGGATGAAATGAACAAAGAATGTAGACTGGGAACAAACCTCAATAATTGAACATGTTGGCCTCAATAAATTTTTATTAAAATGATAAATGAGTAATAAAAAATTTATCTTCAAAATCACAAACTATTTATTGAAATCCGTATACCAAAAATCATCATTCAACCAATGAATTTTTGAAATAGTGGGTGCTCTCGACCCAACTATGTAATGTTTTTGATTACCATATCATGTATAAAGATTTCTTTAAATGATTTTTTTACCATTATATTGTATACTTTTATATGCCTACTATTGAAATGATAATTTTTTTAGATTAATTATTTAGATTCCTTTTTTCATAGGGCTTTAGTGTGCTTCCTCAACATTTTCATGAGATGTTTTAGGGAGGATCTTACTATATATAAATGTTATTCCCACCATACATAAATATAAACCATTTTTTTGGTTTTTAAAATCAATTTGTAGTTTTATATAGATGTTAGTAGCCGGAAAGTGTTGTGGAGTAGCGCATTGGGGTGTGATAGGAAAACTAGTGGAGAAGTGGTATCCGAGAACCTTAATTTTAATATATATATATATATAATTTTTTATACAAAAAGGTTTATTTATATGATTTATTTTGTGAGTGGTCCATAGTGAGTATATGAAACTATTTTTCCGTGTTTAGGTGATGATTTAGATTCCTTTTTTCATAGGGCTTTAGTGTTCTTCCTCAACATTTTCATGAGATGTTTTAGGGATGATCTTACTATGTATACATGTTATTCCCACCATACATAAATGTAAACAATTTTTTTTTGTTTTTAAATGCTATTTGTAGTTTTTTATAGATTTTAGTATCATGGAAGTGTTGTGGAGTAGCTTTCATGAGTATATAGGGTTTATTGTTTCTTCCTAGTTTTACTTTTAGTACTTATAATCTTTTTTTGGTTTATGTACAACAATACTTGTATGAATTCATGCATAATTATCTAAATTTATTCATTTCGAACTGAGGAGGGTTACTTTTGGTGGGAGCAGATCCTAAATGATATGGTATTAATTCATTCTATCATAACCATAAATAAAATATAGTTGTATTTTATTTATCATATACATCAACTTATACTCTTCTTTTTCATCACAAACCCTTTGAGAATAAAAAACCAAACTAAGGGCTTTGGTATCCATATTGCCTTTTGTTATAGAATATGGGACATCAAAATCAAATGATTGAACATATTCCTCCCAAAAACACTTCCATTAATTTTTATAATTGTGTGAAATTATTTACCAAATTGATTTAAGGTCTACAAAAACCATTAATAAATGAGGGTGGGGGTTGTCTAGGGGGTGTACATGAGGGTGAGGGCTCCAACAGGGTGGGGGAGGGCTGTCCATGGGGTATAAATGAGGGTGGGGGTTGTTAGGGGGTAAGTTTTATCCAATGCGGTGGGGGAGGGCTGTCCAGGGGGTATACATGAGGGTGAGGGGGTGTTGTTCAGGCGGGTGAGGGGTTGTCGAGGGGTGTTTGGGGCTGTCCGGGGGTCGGGAGGCAGTCCAAGAGTGTGGTGGGGGCTCCAATGGGGTGGGCGAGGGTTTTCCAAGGGGTATACATGAGGGTGGGAGCACCAATGGGGTGGGGGAGGGCTATCTAGGGGGTGTACATGGGGGGTGAGGGCTCCAAAGGGGTAGGGGAGGGCTTTCCATGGGGTATAAATGAGGGAGGGGGCTGTCTAGGGGGTAAGTTTTATCCAATGGGGTGGGGGAGGGCTATCCAGGGGGTATACATGAGGGTGAGGGCTCCAACGTGGTGGGGGAGGGCTGTCCATGGGGTATAAATGATGGTGGGGGTTGTCTAGG
Source organism: Viscum album (assembly GCA_963277665.1). Taxonomy (NCBI): domain Eukaryota; kingdom Viridiplantae; phylum Streptophyta; class Magnoliopsida; order Santalales; family Viscaceae; genus Viscum; species Viscum album. The sequence continues at coordinate 1,602,099,750 of OY728136.1, forward strand.
GTGTATGTTTTATCCAATGGGGTGGGGGAGGGCTGTCCAGGTGGTATACATGAGGGTGAGGGCTCCAATGTTGTGGGGGAGGGCTGTCCATGGGGTATAAATGAGGTTGGGGGCTATCTATGGGGTATGTTTTATATGTTATCATTGTAGATGCTTAATTTTGATCTACTTCTGTTTTTGTGGTACGATTTCTTGATTTGTTTTCTGGTTTTATATGTTATCACGTCGGTTATTAAATAACAGACGTGATAAAATTCCTGGAAAATAGTTTATCATGTCGGTTATTTAATAACCGACATGATAAAAGGCCTAGAGAATGGTTTATCACGTCAGTTATTTAATAACCGACGTGATAAAAGGCCTGGTCAATGGTTTATCAAATCAGTTATTGAATAACAGACGTGATAAAATGCCTGGAAAATGGTTTATCACTTCGGTTATTCAATAACCAACGTGATAAACCGGTCTGGACAATGGTTTATCATGTCGGTTTTTCAACAACTGAAGTGATAAACCGCCGCCCTCCGGTTTATCATGGCGGTTATATAATAACCGATGTGATGAACCCCCCTCCCCCGGTTTTTCATGTCGGTTTAATAAGAACTGATGTGATAAACCCCCCTCACCCCTATTAATCACATCGGTTGTTTAATAACCGACGTGATAAACCATTTTCCAGGCCTTTTATCACGTCGGTTGTTAAATAACCGACGTGATAAACCATTTTCTAGGCCTTTTATTACGTCAGTTGTTAAATAACTGACGTGATAAACCCTACCCATTTTCATTATCACGTCGGTTATTTTTGAACCGACGTGATAAACATTGCGATTTTATGTTTTTGACGTCGGTTTTTAAATAACCGACATCAAAAACCATAGTTATAACGTTTCACGTATTAACATCGGCTAGAAACCGATGTAAAAAATGAAAAATAACCGACGTAAAAAACGTTTTCTACACTAGTGAAATTCCCATCGTGACTGAATACGGTGATGAATTTCATGATGATTTACCTATAATGTCCCTAGAACGTGAGGTAGAGTTCTCAATAGAACTCATACTCAGAGATAATCCTATCTCAAAGTGTCCCCATAGAATGGCTCTTGTCGAACTATAGGAGTTAAAGATGTAGTTACAAGAGAATCTGGAAAAGTGGTTCATTTTCCTTAGTGCATCATGATGGGGTGTGCTGGTGATCATTGTGAATAAGAAGGATGGGAAATATGGTTGTGTATTGATTATCCGGAACTCAAAAAGATAACCATAATGAAAAAGTATCCTCATTAAAGGATTGATGACATGTTTGTTCTGTTAAGTGGAGATCAATACTTATCAATGGTGGATCTTCATTCTGGATATCATCAGCTAAAGGTGAAAGAAGGAATATATTTAGAATATTGCCTTCTATACAAGGTATAAGCACTATTCATTTATAGGGACACCCTTCTGAATTACTAATTACCTTTCATTCTTCATGGATTTGATGAATAGAGTCTTTAGAAATTTCCTCAACAAAATTGTTAATGTTTTTATTGGTGATATTATCATCAACTGCAAGATAAAGGAGGAATATGAAGAACATCATAGACATGGGTTTGTGACATTGAGAAAAGAGAAGTTGTTTACCATGTTCTAAAAGTTTGACTTTTGGATAATAAATTTCACATTCTTGGGACATGTGATCACAATTGAGGGAATTTCTGTGGACCCTTCTAAAATAATGCAGATTGAGGAATGGACCAGGCCCTCTAGTGTCATAGAAAATCATAGTTTTCTTATATTAGTTAGATATTTCAAACATTTTCTGAGAAATATACCATGTTTATCAAGCCCACTAACTATGTTAACATGGATAGTCGTAAAGTATGTTTGGACATATGAATTTGATGGAAGATTCAAGGATCCAATGAGAAGGCTAATCACAACACATGTACTCACACTACCGAAAATCTCAATGTTCGCCCTCTTTCACTCCATTTTTTTGTATATTCACTCCTTAAAAATATTTTTTTCATCATTATATAAACTTTTATGGAATGTAAAAGATTTCCACTAGAGTTTATATCAAACAATGTTTTTCAAAAAGAACAATTCTTTCAAAAACACACCTTTTATTTCTCACTCATGTTTGAGGGATATTTTTTCAATTATGTCATTCCCACTTTATTTTGGGAGCCCAATGTTTTTGAATGTGTTATTATGAGATGAATCCATTCCTTTCCATAGGTTATTTAGGTTCATATTTGAAACATGTTCAATGAGGCACACATGATAATGATAAAGTTATGATGTTATGGGTGGACCCATAATTATATAATGAAATATGAATGTTTGAATGTGATGGGTGTTCCTAGAATTATACAGTTCTCCATTGAATTGTTTAAGGTGATGAATATCATGAGTTAAAGTGAAATGTTTTCTGGATATTATCCACTAATACATGATTTAGCATTATTATGCATTTCCACATTTCATGTCTTTTATTAATCCTTCCACTTATGTTCATGATCCCTTGCCTATGTTATTTTTATACTCACCCAATTCTATATTTTTCTTATATATTATTTTACTTGGATTTTAGATCACCCATTTTTGATGTATTTCCTCAGGTGACTACTTGTACTAAGTAGAGGTTAAGCTCCAATAAAAATATAGAGTAGAGGGGATTAAATAAAAGTTTGTGTTTGATGTTGTAAATGTTATGTATGGCCCTAGATTTCCAAAGTAGCTAAACCTCTAGATCCTGATGGTGTAATACTACTGTGGTGTTTATCTTTATAATGATGTAATAGCGATGTAATAAAATACTGAGTCGCTATAATTTTCATATTAAATGATGATGGTAGATGGGAGAATTTTTTTTGGCGGTCATTTGTAATGGAAATGTGCAATTGAAGTACTTGGTGAGAATTGATAATAGTAACATTCATATTTCACCTGTTATTGATGGAATTAAAATTGAAATATAATAAAAAAATATATTGTAGAGTCCAATGATGGGTCTGTTGAGAATTTAATAATTGTTTGGAATTAGATGACTATATGAAACCAACAATATTGTTGTGGTTCGACCCCATGTGATGTATAACTAACACAAAAGATGATTTTTCTTCATGGAGAAAATCATGGAACAACCATGCATGTTCATACATAATGTTTATTAAAACTTTTCCTAAATATATATGGTCAAGGATTAAATTTATAGAAAAATAATTTGAACCTATTTCATGGATTACACCCCACTATTCTTGGGCCACCACAATGGTGGTTCTCGAAGAATGAATTTCATGTCGGAGGAATTAGATACTATATATAATGTCCTTGAAACTCCATATATATATATATATATATATTTTAAATTATTTGGGATTATTATGATTTTAAAAAAATATATGGTGCCTAATTTCGTGGCATTCTATGTCCACGATGGTTTTTTTATCTTATTTTAATGGTAAGTTCAATAAACTTGCAGGCGAAGTTTTCTACCAATTGATTTATTGATCAGATGAAAAATCTTATGTTGCTGTTGAATCCACATCACTAGTATTTTCATAAGGGAGGATTGATTCTGACCTCATTTGGTCGGGATAAAAAATTAGTTTTCTGAATTTTTAATAATAAAATGAAATAATATTATTATTTTATTATTCTACCAATGGTTGAGTGATGGTGGAGGGACTGATGAGTTTTCCATCCATTTAATGGATTGAATCATTGTTCTAGTAACCACTCCATTCATACATTTAGAGGATCATTAATTAAGGAACCTCGGTAATCTCTCAATGGGTTAATCACCTCTCCCTCTCAAATTAAGTGATCCTTGGGTTTGGGTTTTTTGACACATAAGTGAGGAACCTCAGACCAACTATCGCGATGTCTCCCAATGATGAGGAACAAAATATTGGATGAAAACATTAGAGGAAATGATCTAGGATCAATGAACGTCGGTGGCTTCATCAAGCGTGGATTCTTCCCCCACAACTGTGACGTCACCTCCAATTCTGAGGTATGGGTTTTATTAAAATTCAAGGGAATTTGTTTCTATTCCATGTTATTGAAAATAATAATGAATAATATAAGAAATAATTTATCTATGTTAAATTAATTTCAACCAGCTTGTTATGATGCTTACATGGACAGAGCCGAAAAAATAAACAAGGCTTATTCCCTCTACTACATTGGTTTTCACGCGTTCTTCGTCGGAGTACTTTGATCTCTATGAAAATTCGAATCTAGGAGACATGAAGTGACGGTAGTAACTCAGGAGGCCCTTAGCCTCATTTGGAAGGTAAAAATGACAACTGGACCTCACCCAGTGGCCCGAGGAAGATCTAGCGGCCCTGTACAGGCGCGACGGCACCAGTGGGTGATGAGGTGGCTGATATTTGCTGACTGTGGTGGTTGCCGGTGGCGCTCCATCGCACTCTATGGAGGGGTGCCACAATAGAAGTAGGGGGACCAACTCTTATCTGACCATGTTGGTCAAAGGAGGAATTCCATCACATGCTGCGATGAGGTGGCCACGACTTTGAAGTAGCCACAAGGCGAAGGGGACCCGCACCATGCGGGTCCTGTGGACAGGAGGGCGGCACAATGTGGCATCATCGATTTAATAACCCGAATGACATTGTTGTTAGTGAAGGGAGAGTTATTCAACATGTTATCCCAACTTGCAGACTGTGGCAACCATCGGGATGGGCCGCCCGGTGTGTTGTGGCCAACTACGTCATGTTGGGTCGGTCTGCATGCCGGCGGGCAGCGCTCGCGGTCCGGCCCCCTTGGTCCAACCTTGCTGGTTTGGGTTGGGCCTGGTCGGTCCCAGAAATCAGCTCAAGTCAGGTGGCCCCAAACATGTTGGGTCAGCCCAGGAAAGGGCATGCTGGTTTGTCTGATCGGCTCGGGTTTGTCTGACCGGGTCGGGCCGGACACGAACCATCTTCATCCCAGATACGCTTAGAATGTTGTATCTCACAAACAAGACGTCTACTTGACTAACCTTCTACGACACTATAATCATTGGAAAGATATGGTTCTTTTTAAATACTATAAATTATTCTTGGATTATGTTGGAGTATGTATGGGTTGGATCAAACCCGAATCCAATCTGGCCCTTGGAACTAAAACACTTATAACTCACAGACCCGACATCTGATTGACGCACCATCAGTTTAATTGTGACACTTACAACATGGTAGTCCTTTAGGTTTATCCATTGTGGAATTTTATGGATGTTTAGAAAAAACTGGTATCTTGAGGAGAAGATACTATTTAACTCAAGCGCATAATGGGCCGATAATCCAATGGTTGACTGTCAATTGAAGAGTGACCATTTGTGGATCAGCATTAGAGTGACCCATTGTGTATCTGTATCATATAGATTCTATGAGGATTAGTATCATGGTGACCCTATGTGCATAAGCATCGTATTGAACCTGTTTGGATAAATATCATAGTGACCATGTGCATATCAATATTTAAGAGACCTTGTGTAGATCAACAATGCGCGACCCGATAAGGACCTACTTTAGAGCCACCCATCATGGATCAGCGACATACGACCCCATGTGGATCAATAATGGAACTACATATTCATGGTACTATTTTGGAAATACCTAATGGAAGAAAATGATATATATTATGACAAATAATTATTATTATCGTTATCCGGGTTGTATACGTAGTTTGAGCAGAGACTATTGCTTTGTGCTTTGGGATTGAGATCATGCTTAGTGGTTTTCCATTTTGGAATACAGTGAGATTCTCAGAGTTCAAGGGGTCCATATTTGTAATGGTTATATTCACCCATACATGGGAATCTCCCGTAGCTTGATTTACTTGTGTAGATGATGAGCAGCTCGGTTGATACAGTAGGATCTAGGACTAGGTGGTATACAGAGCTCACTAGTTGATGTGGAGGGTTTTAGAGAAGAGATGTACCTACACTTCATATAGGAACCTCTATGGGATATCTTGGGATCTATTTTCTATATTTTCTTTTCTATTGTAGTTTTATCTCTTTAGTCCTGGCATGTCTTCTGGACCTATACTATCAGTACACACTCTTACTACTACAGTTTTAATTCATTTTTTCATCTTATTGTGTTCTTGGGTTGTGTGTCTACATGATTAAGGTAAATTCCATCCCACATTCATTGATATCACTTTCATGTTCTAGTCGCCAATCCCTGACCTACGGATGGTGGGTTTGGGTAGTCACTACCTAGTCATCGGTGGATGGGTCGTCACAATGTGGTATCAGAGAAGTCGGTTCTACTAAAGATCTAGGATTATGATCATTACAATGGAGAAATAGTGTTATTTGATTGAGTGTGGTTTTTAGTTCGGAGTGTCTACTGTTGGGGTGATGGCCGATGAAACCTTACACCAAAACCCTGAATTCTGATTTCTGACACGGTGCATGAAAACACTGATGGCATGTGTTTTGGAAATGTGTTACTTTTGATCTATTTTGAGTCAGCTCACAAGGTATAAAATATTGACTGTGGCTCAATGGTTTTCCATTCAGGATGCCACAATGTAAATAACCATCCAATACTCCCAATAGATTTCACTATGACGACCCACCGAGCGATGGGGATTTGAGTACATGGCCCCCTTATAGAGATAGCACCATCGGGTGGTGCTTTAATCGCACCACCATTCGTTGGGATGTAGTTTCCACCGGCCCCACTAGTGGATGGTACATGTCGACTGATCATGTAACACGTGTTCTAGTGGCATTGGCCTATGAGTATTTGAGGTGAGTCAGATACCCAAGTAGCTACGGACTAGATGTAGGTTGTGGCTAGAGTATTCTGCCTAGTTGGGACACCATCTGATCAGATGGTGATCTTAGTAGCTAGTATCTTCCCTGGAACAACAATAAGATGGAGGATCTGGATGCTCTATATACATGATGATGAAACCCTTAGCATGACAGACTTCGAGAGAATCTTCATGGAAGAGGTCATTCTCCCAATACTATGATCTGTGCATATTCATGAGCTCCTACACATACCACATGGAATCTGGATAGTAATGCAGCACTCGGTGAGAATCACTGTCCTCTTTCACTAAACCACTGAAATGGCACAAAACCCTTTTTTCAGGGCCAATAACTTTGAGAATGGTCTCATGTAGTAGATCATAGTGTTGATGATATCGCTCAATATACCAATGTATCCTTGAGTACTAGAGAGAGAATTATTTGTGGAGATCTTCTTAACTATGTAGGCAACAATTGTTAGAGACACCACTGGACACAAGTAGTAGAGTCATCTGAAACTGGTAGTAGGTAGATGACATAGAGGTCTAAGCAGTACATACCTTTTAGTGGATGATCCTAGGTTGTAGGTTCGTAGGTGGACATGGATGAGCACAGATACAGGCATGGTGAGGCCTATGACGACGATGCTCTTGAGATGACTTGTGGTATGATCTCTGTCTACTCCACCATAGATACCATACTTATAGACATCTATTCCAGTCATTCATTCATTTCCATGACTCCCATTCAGAGCATGGAGATTTCGGTAGAGAAATTGGCTTGATCCTTATGATTAGAGACTCTTATGGGAGAAGATTTGATGATTAAACATTGTTGACAACAATGTGAGATTACATTAGGAGGAAAGATCTTTGGGTAGGATCTCATATTGGAAAGGTTGAGGTGTTACAATTTCATCTTGGGTATGGACTGAATATCCACATTAGATGCTCAGAATGACTATTTTAGGTGAAAATTATAGTTATTCCATGAGTATGGGACCAGGTTTACCTTTACCTGTAAAGGGGAACCTTTGAATCACATGATGGACTTTCTCAGATGAGGGTGCAACCAATCAAACATCAGTATGATAGCCATACACTAGGTGCAGTTGACATGATAAATACAAGTTATCCTATAATGGTGGACTAGTATGATGATTTCTTTCGTGATGAAGTTCTAAGACTACCTCCTCGCATATAAGTAGACTTCTACGTCGACATGTACCCTGGGAAAACACCGATATCTACATCAGCATATAAAATGGATCCAGAAGAGATTTATGGGTTATGGGTAATGTTATAGGACATGTATAGGAAGTGGATCATAAGGCCCAGTGTTTCTCCATGGGAATCCCAGATTTTGTTCGCCAAGAAAAAATATGTGTGTCTCGGGATTTTTGAATATTATCAGAGCCTAAATCAGGTGAACTTAAAAGAAATGTATCCACTCCCGAGTATTGATGATCTCTTTTACCGGATGAAGGGATCACGATGGTTTTTGATGATAGACCTCATATTAGGCTATCATCAGCTCAGGGTACGAGATGAGGACGTACCCAAGACAACATTGTGATGTTGATATGGACATTATGATTTCATGGTGATGACCTTAAGTGTAACCAATTATCTGGATGTGTCCATGAGACTCATGAAATTGATCTTCCATCCTTACCTACATCACGTTTTGGTATCCTTCCTTGAATAAATCTTGATATTCTCAGTTTGAGAGGAGGAGCACGCCACACACATAGAGATATTTTTGGAAATACTCTGAGAGCACCAAAATTATGAACTTCTCTCAAAGAGCTAGTGCAAGATACAATTATTCAAATTCCTATGGAACATTATCTCAGAGGATATAATTGCAATGGATTCGGAGAATATAGATGCAATGCTTGATTTGGAGAAACCCAGGAGTTCCATCGAGGTGTAATGTTTCTTGGGATTTTATGGTACTACCAGAGATTTAGATATGACTTTTCAGAAGTTGTGATACCATTGTATGCTTTAAAAAATAAGGGTCATCCTTTCATGTGGATGAAGAGATGCCATTAGTGACTTTTGGAAATGAGGAAGAGGCTAACGAGTGCCCACATCCTTGGTCTATTAGAAGAGGGCATTGGTTGTGTTGTCTACTAAGATGCATCAGGGACCAAACTGGGTTGTATTCTGATGAAGGTGGAAGTGGTGATCACCTATGACTCACAGCAATTGATAAAACATGAGCAGAACTACGCATCCTGTTACCTATAGTTAGCAGTTGTGGAATTTTCACTGAAAATTTGGTGACACTACTTGATGGGTGAACATTTTACAGTCTACTCTGATCATAGGAGTCTCAGTTAGATCTTCTCAGATAAATACAATAACGTGGGATATTGATGGTGGCTAGGGTTCAACCATGACTATTAATTTGAGATATTTTACACTCCTGGGAAGGGGAACCTAGTAGCAGACACACTCAACAGGAGGTATGGTCTATAGTTTCTGAGTGAGGGGACAAAGTATCTAACTGAGTTGATGTCATCCATTATGGATAGTGAAGGAACAACTTACCTCCAGTATCTGCTAGTTTCTACCAAACTCCATCATAGTAATATGGAAGCACAACATGGGGATGCAGATTTTGATGCGTGATGTGCTCAGATATCCTCAAGACATTCTTCAAATGAATTATCTAATGATGGGGAGCATGTCATCTTCATTAGAGTATGAACTATGGTACCAATGACTCTACGTGAGGAGATGTTTATTGAGTTCCATAAATCCCATTTGGCAGTACATCCTGGAGTGGTGAAGATGTACCAGTACATCTGGTGTCAGTACTTGTTTCCAAGGATGAAAAAATTAGTGGCAATTTTCGTATCACGTTGCCTCACTTGTCAGCAAGTGATGGTTGAGTATCATGAACCAGTAGGCTCAGCTTATCCACTTGAGGTACATGAGTGGAATTGGGATGGTATATCCATGGATGTTATTACAGGGCTACCACATACATCTATGGGCCACGATTCCAACATGGTGATTGTTGACCGGCTCACCAATTATGCCCACTTCCTACCCATATATGTGCAGGGATCAGTAGAGAGCATGGGACACCTATACAAACCAAAGATTGTTTGGATTCATGGGGATCCATCTATAACTGTCTCAGATCGCGATGGCCATTTTACATCCTGATGGTGGATGGTATTACATTAGGTTTTTGGGACATAGCAATGGTAGAGCACCACCATTAATCGTTTGACAGAAGTTCATATGTAGTAGACCATACAGACACTCAAGAACTTGCTTCGTGCTTGTGTCCTTGTCTTTGGCGGCAGTTGGGAGGACCACCTGCCACTGTTGGAGTTCACTTACAACAACATTTATCAATCTACCATCGAAATGGAATTGTTTGAGGCCATATATAAGAGACCTTTCATATCACCACTATTCTAGATAAACCAAGGGGAGTAAGAACTTATGGGTCCATTGATTGTACATGCTACCACAGAAATGGTGGTGAGCATCCAGGAGAGGATTATGATTGTGTAGAGCTTGCATAAGTCTTATGTAGACCAGAGATGAAGACCATTGTAGTTTGAGGAGGGAGACCATGTCATCCTACTATTCTCACCGCGATGAAATTTTCTGAGTATTGTGCATGGTAGAAAGTTATCCCTAAGGTTCATCAGAACATTCCATATCCCCGAAAGAGTAGGTGAGGTGGCATAGTGTCTAGATATTCCCCCCCAGATGCATCAAGTGCATAATGTTTTCAATGTGTCATAGCTGAGTAGTTACATGCATGATCCATCATGCATTCTCAAATAGGGAAAGTTGGACATCGAAGATGGAGCGATATTTGCAGAGTTCCCGGTATAGATTGAGGATTGACACGGGAGGGTTCTTTGTGGGTGGTTGATTTCTCTAGTGTGAGTTCATTGGTAGTATGGGAATCTCTAGGAGAGAACATGGGAGCAAGAGGATTAGTTAAATGCTCAGTACCCCCATTTGATCTCCTAGATTTTTTAATGTTTTTGGGGATGAAAATCCCTATGTTGGGAAGAATTTAATGTCCCTGAAATTCTAAATTTTTTTAAAACTTATTTGACATTATTAAAAATATAAAAAAATTAATGGGCCAGAATTCCAAGCCCGGTAGTTCCTTGAATGGTTTTTTGAACTTTTTTATGGTATGTTCATTATATTCACATGCAAAATATTATATCTTTTGAACCGGTGCTCAGATTATGAATCCAAGGGCACCATTGAATCCACAACATCGAGATTCTATTATGGGAGGCTTAACTTTGACTGTAGTTAGTTGGGAGAAAAAGATAGTTTTCAGACATTTTAATAACAAAATGACATAAAATTGTTATTTTATTATTCTACCAATGATAGAGTAATGGTGGTGGGACCAGTAAGTTTTCAATCCATTTAAGGGCATGACTCGTTGTTTTTGTAACCACACCATTGAGAGATAAAGTTGTTTAGTCATCAATGAACCTAATTAATCTCTCCTTGCGTTACTCACATTTCCCCCTCTATTTAAGTGAGACTCAGGTATTTTGGTACTTAAGTGAGGAACCTATAATGAAGTGTCGTGATGCCTTCCACCGACGAAAAACAAAAATCTTGGATAACAACATCGGGGGAAACAATCTGGATCGATGAATACTGGTGGCTTCATCAAGCATGTATTTTTCTTCCACAACCCCATAGTCACTTCCAAATTTGAGTTAGTGGTTTTATTTAAATTAAAGTGAATTAGTTTCTTTTACTCATTATATAAAAGTATGTTGAATCAAGTATGTGATCGTTTATCTATGTTGAATAAATTTCTACCATATTGTTATGATGCTAACGCGGAAGGCACAAGCCAAAAGAACTAGACATGGACCCTCTGTTGCATCGGTTTTGTCGTGTTCATCGTGGGTGTAGTTTGAATTCGATGACCATTCTAATCCAGGAGCCATGTAGTGATGGAAGCCACCTGCGAGACCCATAGGGGTGTTCAGAAGGGAAAATAGACCACCAAAGCCCACCTGGTGGCCTACAAAAGATCCTCCAGCACAGCCTTGGTGAGGTGGTGGCGGCGGCGGATGATAGTAGCTGGCCACAGTGGCACCGGGCAGCACACCATAGAGGGGAACCATTGCATTGATCCATGGTGGTCGTAGGGGAGAATGACTCACGGTTTGCAGCATTGGCAGAAGGTGGTGCATAGTCATGTGTTGTTGTGAGGATGTCGCGACTTCAATGAATAAACAGATGTGAAGGGGACCCGCCCCATGCGGGTCATGCTGATAGATGTGTGGTGCCACATTTTCTGCTTATTTAATACCCAAAATTTATTTTTCATTCAGGATGGGGCAGAGACCCCACGTGGTCACCTGGTTGCTGAACCGCACCAGCCATCAGGTCGAGTCGCCCACCTGGCCACATTGAACCAATGTTGACCAGCCCGTTCCGTGGTCCAGAAAGCCAATCCCACCACCTAGCACACTCATGACAGAATTACCGGTTCGGGCCAGGCCGGGTTGTAACTAGATATCGGGTCATATTGAAAAAAATGGGATTATTCGGCCAAGGGTAGGGTGGGTCAGGTCGACCCGACTAGGTCAGACCGGACCCAGTCCCGCATTGGCCCCAATACGCTTAAAATTCAGTATCACACAAAGAATATTACCATTTTCCAAACCATCACCAGTTATAGAATCCTTGTAAAGAAATGGAACTTTTTAGATTCTCTAACAGAGTTGTGGAGAATGTAAGTGTACAAACATGTTGGATCAATCTTGAATCCAACCTTGCCCTCCAAACTATAATTCTTATAACTCACAGATCATGTGTCTGGTTAATGTGATGTCTATTGCATTAGGACCCTTACTACATGGTGGTACTTTTGGTTACAATTTTGTGGAAGTTCGTGGATGTTGAGGCATGAATGATATCTTGAGGATAAGATAATACGGATCTTGAGTGCAACGTGTACAGAGAATCATGTGATTGGCTGTTAACTGATGAGTGACCCTGTGTGGATATGCATCAGTGCAACCATCTATGGATCAACATCATTGAATCCATGTGTGGATCAGAATCATAGAGACCCTCTATGGATCACCATAATTGGGAACCTGTGTGGATCAACATCAAAGGAACCCTGTGTGGATATGAATTCTAATGACCATATCTAGATCATTATAGCACGACACAAAATGACCTGCCATAGAGCGTCACGTTTTGGATCAATGATATTCAACACTATGTGGATAGAAAATGGAAAAAATATTTGTGGTTCAGTTGTGGAACATTCAAATAGAAGAAAACTATATAACATATAACTATTCATCTTTATCCTTAAAATCTGAGTTGTATACCACGTTTAAGTTGAGTCATTTTCATTGTGATTTTTTTGATTGAGGTCATGCTTTGTGGTTTTCCTTTATGGTACTATATGATACCTTCAAGGGTCTTAGGGTCCCTTCTAGGTATTGTTATACTCACCCTTACACGGGCTATGACCACACCTTATTTTGTCTTGTGAAAATAATAAGTAACTCAGTTGAGATTGTCGGAGCCAGGACCAGGCAGCACACAGAGATGACTGGTTGATGTAGAGAGCTATGGAGACGAGTTGTACCTACCCTTGAGGTTAGAACCCTGATGGGCTATATCTAGAGCTAATTTATGTTTTATTTTTCTTATTGTAGTTATATATTTTCTAGTTGTTCTTGTATTATGGAACCTTACATTTAGTACACACTTTTACAACTAGAGTTTTACTTCATGGTTGTATCTTATTGTGTTCATTGGATATGTTTCTATAGGTTTAAAAGAAATTCATTCCAACATTCAGGGATATTCTTATATTTTTCTTGTCACAAACCCCAGGACTATGGATGTCAGTCATGGGGTAGCCATGGCACGGGCCCCTAGGGACCGGTCGTGAAACTATATTTATGTAAAGAGGGAATTATATCATAAGGTAGAACATACCTATAAATCAAACCGTTTTTTACATCATATTAATTATATGTAGTTATTATCCATTGAATATTTTAAGAATTGCTATATCTACAAAAACACTTTTATATTTAAATTTTGAGTTATGGTTGTTCGTGTGATTGTTATATGATTATTCAGTTACTCATAGCTTGTCTTACATGGTTTTCAATGTGTTGATTGTAATCTAAGATAAATTATAGATAATTTTATGATTTTAGTTCCATGACATTGTAGTTCAAAACACCTATTTCTTGTGGATGATCTAGTCATCAATGTGTCTGCTAATATTATCCTCAATCTAATGAATCCATTGTTGGAAAATCTTGTTTAATTTTTATCATTTAATAATGTATTAGATTATTTTATTAGTGACAATATTTTTTTAATGGAAGGCATTGGAATATATTAGGAATTATTATTATTCCCATTATCATAGAAAAAAGCCGTTCTAAGGCCCGTTGGGACAACATTTGATATTATAAAATGTTTAATATAAAAATAATAGGCTTGTGTATAATTCATAATATTGTGGATTAGTTCCCAAATGTATTCTTCCATTTATAATATAATCTCTCTATTTACTCTTTAATGTGTGGTATATACTAGGAGGAACCAAGGGTTGGTTTTCACTTGACATACGATAATGGTATCCAATGTTGTGTGGGTTTAATAAAATAAACATTTTTTTTATATAGTTCACTATCCTAGTGAATCCATTTTTATTACTCACTTATAAGAAATCACTATTATTATATTTATTAAACTGGTAGTATTTTATAGGATATCTTTTTTGTCATTATTTTAAGTTCACATCAGTGGACGATGGGCAGTTGGATCAAGGAGGATCATGATGGGGGGAGTGTATAGAAACATCTCCTTTTCCGTTGAACACATTATTCATTAAAAATTTGATCTATACAATTGTATGAATAATCAATTGTGGATTATTCATTTTTTATTAAATTTTAGAGGAATTATTTTTTGCGCATTATTAACAACTGATGATCATACATTATTCACCTGATCCTTATATATGGATAAAAATTTCAATTATATTTACTCTTATTATTCCATATTATCTCAATGGAATTAATGTTTTTGTGATAATTGGATATGATCAGTCCTAAGACACTAGTAATCATTTGTCTCCTTCTTCCCCCACTCATTATTTTAGTTCTATATCATAGAAATGTTGGGACTGATTTGGAATTTTTGGGATGGGTTCGAGGGAGATCAAACCACATGATTCATCATGGTTTTGTGTGTGATGAATGAGTTGTTATTTCGAATGGAATATGTTCTATCGTGGATTTAGGGTCATGCTTCATGGATTTTTTATCCTCAGTGAAAATTAGATTGATTTAGAGGCTATATGAGGTGTGATATATGGAATTATAATATTATTATGTATTTTCATATTTAATTGTTTGACCAATGGTTGATGGAAATATACATCTAGAGGTTATTTCTGTTTATCATGGTATGTTAGATTTAGAGATTTTATGTTAGGGTATATATCTAGATACCATATAAATAATATGAGGATACAATATAAAACAATATTGAATACCATCTAGTTCAAAATAACAAACTTCGTCTTCATCAGATTTTATTCTGGATAATGTTTTTTGTGGTGTTTGGTAATTCTTGTTTATTGATGGACCCGCATGTTGTATTCCCAACATAGAAGTCTAGTGTTTATTCCATATTCACATTATGGGACCCCTTGTACTATTAAACATTTCATCATTAGAATGTACATGGTAACCAACTGATACTAGGTCGGGGCCATATACATGTTTTGTTATAATAGCATGACCTGAGGTATATGCGTAAGACCATGAGTAAACAGGCTGGCCAAGAGTGTCTGGGGAATTCCCTATACTAGAATTAAATACCATTTATGTTGATATGGTTAACAATAAGATTCAATAGGATAACACTTATGATACATGTGGTAGAGTCACATGCTACGTGGACCCCCATCCTTGTAGTGAGTTCCTACGATGAATCTATTCCTCTTGTATCACCATCATCAAGGATTATATTTTTTCTTGTTAGTATTGATTCTTATATATGTTAAAAAAAATGTGATGGTGTCATTTTTTGTGATAGATGAGATATTATGTGACATATTTTGAAAGTGATGAGTATTTAATCAACAGTTCTTGACGAAAATGACCAGGGAAATATCATTAGAGTGATATATAGTATGGAACTCACATGTCGCACCATTGATCGGGTCCCCCAAAGTCATTTTTGGTAGAGTTGATATTATACTAAACTAGGCACACGTTCACTATTTATAGACTCCTTCTCCCCAGTCATAATGATGTGGTGGCATGTCAGTCCTCCATGGGTGTTGTGTCTCTCTCAACTATGGAGAAGAAGAGTGAGGAGAGTTCCCCAACATACAATTTATGGTGAGTATTTAATGATGTTGGGCATCGATGAAATTCATTATATGTTTCATGAATACTCATTAACATTAGTTGTATCGTGGGATAGAGGTACCCTATCCCTATAATACAGGTATCTTTATGAAAATATAATTATTTTTTGGGTTAAATTTCATCTAAATTTTTGATGATTTGACATTATATTGTATAATTTTATTAGTTCCTCTTAGGGATTTGGGATGTCTGACTAGGTATTTATATACACATTATTGCATGTGATTTTTTGGTATGCTTAATGCCTCATATAGATAAATAATATATCAGTAGTGACTTTGGGGTGGGATTAGGGATACATTGTTGTATTAACCATGTATGGTTGTCCGGACATGGAGATCAACAGTCGGGATCACTCAATTTTCATTTATTGAAATTTGGGTCAAGTAGGGAAACTAATACTATTTGAGTGTGTGTTTTTTCCCATGTGTTTTTGTTTATATAGTTCTAATAAATTTTATATTCCTAGAATTTATCATAAAAATTCTTATTTTCTATGAGTAATAACTTGTATATTCCTCTTCACTATTTCATGTATATGATTGGGTGCATACATTCAGTTGCGCCAAGGATACCCATTTAATAACATTTATTCTTGACACTTGTTGCCAATCCTTTACCTATTGGATGTGGGCTGCGAGTTCTGATGGTTATTCCATCCTAGGTCTAGGTACCCCCTGATGGGTGAGGTAATTATAGATTGATATCATTTAATCTCATTCCTTTGGAGAGTGTTTCAATTTTTTCCTATATAAGTAATTGGATATGTATTTGGAAAATGGTTTCTAATTATTTCATGTTCATTATTTAGGTTAGGGAACCCTATATTTTTTGTTGGATGATTTATCCATTCACAAATAACAAGAATACAATAATTTTGACTCTACATACCAAGATATCAAAATTAAGGAAAATATTTACATGAATAATACAGGATTGAGCCCTTTGATTATCATTCATGAGTGTATTACACAGACACACACAGATATATATATATATATATTCTCATCCAATCATGGAATTTATATAAAACATTTAGGATACCACAAAGATGATAGTGAGGGATGTAATAAATTTTGGGTCATTAATTTTATCCATTGTGTAGGGAGGCTATTGTTCATCATCGTACCCTGAGGATTGTATTCTATGACACTACAAGAAATCACCCCCACATGTTGTGAATCATATTTTACTAATATTTAGGTCGATTATTAGCACATCATAAGTGAACACTATGAGTTGCATTATCTAAGGAAAATGAAATTTCTAGTGACACCAATCCCAAGTAGAAATGTATTCATTTTAGAATGTGGTTAGAGACTTAAATATTGTTAAAACCCTAGTGGATCATATGGTTTCATTGGATTCTAGCCATCTCTACTTTACATCTATGAAATAAAGGGTTCTAGAGAAAAAATCCCATATAAATATGAAACATTAATGGTAATACAACATACAATTATTTCATAAAATATATTACCCCTAATATATAAATAGGTATTTCTTCAAGAATATTCCTAAGATGAATAGGTCTATTATGATTATGTATGATTATGCCATGTGGTTCACTGAACATTTCTGATAGAACCATGAAGTGTTTTTAGGGTTTTCTTGTAGGGAATGAAAATTTAGTTAAGGTATCCAAATATTAATTCATGGAAAAATAGTACCTATATCTAATCCATCCTATGCTGAAGTTTTAGAGAGGGCTCTGGTAAATCTATGCTTCTAGAGGAGGAAGAATAATCATTTAGAAGCTCATAATTATACTTATGTGAATCATGGATAATTTATGTGATCCAATTAGGCAAGATACAATTGTTTCCATTCTTTGGATATTTTAGGTCTGATGAAACATTATTATCCTGATCAACATGTTATGTAGGACATGCCGACCATAGATGTTCCTCCATGGAAACGGAAACACAATGATCAGAGTTTCCTAGGTGTAGCCATGACTTCCCTAAGATATTCTAAGCTGTCAGAGGAGTATGAGAATATATTATAGGATGTCTAGTTTGTGTGGAATAATGTTTTTAGCTATTTCCACTACATCCACTAGGTTTCCCATTTCAGGGTTAGGTATTTAGTGGTTTGTGGTTTGGGAAGCTTAATTCTATGGAATGATTTGACTAGGATATACATGAAATTATTTTATATAATAACTATATTTATTCTACACATTCCTTGTTACAAGTAGAAATTTGTGTGAGTTAATAATTCATCTCTATATTTGATGTATAGGGGTATGAGTATGATGTTGAGACATCACCCAATAATATATGTATAGTGCTTTCTACATGGAGCAATTTGTCAGTATCAAAAATCTACAAGTTGTTTAGGGTATCTACTACTGGAGAGTGTTTAATTTCATACCATCTATACTTTGTGAAAGAACCATATGATACCCTCTTGGGTACATACTATTTTTAAAGTATATGGGCTAAAATTTATTGTCATTATGGATGAAATCTATTCCTTCATATAGATATGACTGTATTATACATTTTGAGAATGTTATTTCTCTTTGTAAAGACAGTAGGTCATACTGGTAAGAATCTCTTACCCATCACACACTAGTAGGATAGTAATTTCTCTCAAATAGTGGTCTTTCACCCTGCAGCCACACTAATATATTCTCAAACACATTAGATGGCCCCTAGAATGATTATGTCTTTAACGGTGGAGTTGGATTTCCATAATAAAACTGGATTTATGTGAACCAATTTTTTTCCAAGATAATGATTGTGTTTTTTAAATGGATTATTATAGATTGAGTCTCTATGTAGATTATCATCACCTTAATTGAGTAATTATATATAAAATGTACCCATTTATGAATATTATTTAATTATTTGATCAATTTTGATGATGAAGATGATTATTATAGGTCATGATATGGTTAAAATAAAAAAATTAATGATTTAGAAGGCTGATATTCTGATGATGGAATTTAGTTTCCGCAATAGGATATATGTGTTCCTATTGAAAACTTACAATATGAATAATTCATCCATTTGGTTTAAATAAATGATAAATATTCACTTTTAATAATACATGGAATAATATTTCAACACCTTCATTAATGGAATACTCACCTAATCCATGTCATAGTGGGATCATAAAGATAATTTGGGGATGGTTCTAGATGTAATATCGGAGAAATATATTTTTTTAAGATCTATAACAATGAATTCTGGATATAAGAGATTAAATTTCATTGTCAAGTAGCATATATCCATTATTTAGATGTGGTCTAATATATTATTGATTTAGTTAGGTATTTGGTTACACCCATGAGTATGTCATATGATCATCTCTTCCATTACTTTATGAGGTACTATATGATTTTTTAATGGAATATCTATAGTAGTATCCCATTTTACAAACATACATACAATTGTTTTCTTTTTACAAGATAGAACCATGTTAGATATTCGTTGTGGAGTAAAGGATAAGGATTAATATAGTGTAGGAGTTTATATTAATAGGGATTTTTGTGGAATATATATATATATATATTATTTCTCTAGATCAAGGCATCAATGTGTTTCGATGTAGAGGATGGTGGTAGTAATATCTAGGATGAGGGTGTTGATATTCCATGTTAACAATTATATTACACATGACCTAATGATAGAAGTAGTGTTATTCACTCTAAATATGTGGATGAACTATCTTCTAGTATATCACTTTTTTATATACTCATAACACTAGAGAATTGAGTAGATTTTTTGAAGATAGATATAAACAAGAGTCAGATGGTATAATTGGAGACTCTATAAGACAATGACATTAAGATAGAATATAATTATTGGAATAAATTCATTGTGGTTGATTCATTTAGATATATGTTTCATTATCAATATCTGTGAGAGGAGGCTGAGCTGTAGTATTATTTATAGCTAAACCTTAGAGATGTTTTGTATTTTTTCGGAATTTTATGAGGATGACTCATTGGCTCCTTCAGTGTGAGAAGGAGTCTTGACTATTATAGTTTGAAAGAAATTTTATATGTGGCTTTTTATCCTTAAGGGATACACCATATAAATTCTTGAATATAGGTGAAGACATCAACATTTTACAATAATGGAAAAATATTCTTTCCATGATATGAGTGGAGGTGTTACGAGAGTTTCATACGACTACTTTTATTTTAATTCCAAGAGTGCAGAATATTCTCATGTAAATTCACCAGTAGTATGAAATGGAATGAATATAATCAACTCCATGTTTACATTATAGTATCTCAAATGGTAGTAAGTAAATTCCCAACACAAGGTTCAAGTAGTATTGATGCAATTTCATGAGATTCAAAAGTGGAATTTTGATGGATTGTCTTTGGACATTGAAAAATGTATTAATGCTATAGTGAGAGTCTATGACACTATCTAGGAGATATTCTATCAACATAAAATGAATTTTCACTTCATATGTATGATGGGAATTATTTTTTGGAGATTTTAGGTAATTTTTTTGAATATTATATCTTATAACTCCATGGGATACCATCAAATATTGTCTCAGACCTTTATAAAATGATTTCATAATAGTTATAGAGAATCTTGCAGGATGCTTTTGGGAGCTATTTGATGACGATTACTACCTTCTACCCCAATAAATATTGTCAGAGTGATCTGAAAATCATGTTATTGGATGATATGATTAGATATGACCTATTGTATATCTTAAAAATTCTAGAGCACCACATTCCATTGGAAAAAATTTCATATAATTATATCCAGCACTCTAATATTGACAGGAAACCATTTGAGTCCTAATAAAGAAGACCCTACAAGTCAAATTTATGATGGTTTATTATTTGGAAAACATATCATGTTGAGATAAATATTTTGTATCACTTGATACATGAGGTTTAGGTAATCGTTGAACATATGATAAGAGAACAGAGAAAACATAATTCTTTTAATGATTGATTATATAGGCCTTTGGAGCAAAAGTAGGGAGATAATTTAATCTAAATACTCTCCCCCTGATGATTATTATTGATATTTTTCCATATTGGTATGAAATATAAAAATTTCATCCAAAAATTTAAGATAATATAAAGATTTGGTCTAGATGCATGACATCATCATTGTTTCACAGGTGAGTAGGTTAATTCATGATCATGGGCACATTATAGACCAGGGAGAGCTAAACAATGAGGATGGAAAAACCTTCACTATGTACCTGGTTGTGAGCATGTATCCAAATGGGGGTATCATTTTAGGAAAAACTATTCAGTTAGTTATTGTATTGTTGTTGTATATGATAATGCATGAGAGATCCTAAGAGTTCCATATCCATTTACAGACTCAAAAACCCCACATGTTTCTTTATATTATGACTTGGATGGGGTAATCCTTGAAATATGGGATAATGGTGTGACTATGTTTCTTATTGTATGGATTTTTAATATTTTAAGGAATATATTCAGAATGTGGTTAGGAGATGGCATGGTATTTTATGGCTCAATGTAGTAGGAATAAATGTTACAAAAATATTATATATATTAACCTCCTAAGAATTTTTTCCCCAAAAATAGTGTAACATCTCAAAAATTAAGTATCATATCAGAAATTGGAAACAATGATTGGTTATTGAATGTGGGGTTTTCTATAGGGATGATAAAAGTTTATTTGTTAGTATAAGTCTTGTTGAGGCAATAGTTGGGGGTACATTCAATAAAATAATTATTAAAAATTATTATGACATTGTTAAATGAAATAACCTTGATAAAATATCATGATTAACAAATTATAATTTGTCTCCAAATAAATCTACATAACACTGAGAAATTTTGAGATAATCTCTATGAAATCATCAATGGTAGATCCCATATGATGATAATGGGTGAAGAGAACAATGTTGATCAAGAGGCAGCAAAACAGTAGGACTTATCCATTTTTAGAAAAATCATTCTTGACCGAAAGTGAATATAAATTGATTTTGGTGTCATTATTTATGGCTTCTTCCCTCTTTATTATATTAGAAAATCATGGTTTATTCCAGTTTATTTTTTATTTGTGATCAAATGTTCTATTCATGACCACATTATCCGATATAAATTGATTTATAAAATTTAATCTTATTTAGTCAATTTATTCACCCTTAATATCCTTTTTAAACAATAATTATCAAATATCTCATGTCCAATAAAAGAAATACATTTCATTATTATCTCCATCATACTCATTGAATTAGTCATTGTTTGACCAAAAGGTGATTTTTTGAAATTTTCAAGGTTTGTTATACCATGATTAAACATGTTGATTCATAGAGGGTGTGCACATGACAAATGGATTAGGTGTTTTAGATGGATGATGATGGATTGTGGGTTGGTTGTTTTTCATTAGGGATATGGGTACTACAGGGGAAAATAGATTGGGTGGAATGTAATGGGAGGTAGAATAGATAGAGTTACAGTAATTGTGAAGATTACTGGAAAAAAAAATTCGACACAAGAGTCTAGGAAATCATGGATGGAGATGGTTCCCATCATTCATGTGATGATAAACAATAAGGTATGTGTAAATAGTTTCAGAAATATAATGGATCACATTCCACTTAGATGGACACAGATGTAATGTAACCCCACCAAGGAAACAAGGTTGTGTTTTTTCTATACATTCTAGGACCCTGAGTAGGATGATCGGTTGTTTACTCAAGGATTACACATGAAGGATTAGAATCCTATGTGAGGAAATTTACACATGAATGAAATATTGTAAAATTTCCCATAATTGATCACATGGGTAGTCCCAGAGTAGTTGTGACACATCGAGTTCCACCTACACAATACATGTACAATGACATGGTTTCCAATATGTGTCCAATTGATAACATGGATAAGCACCATGGTGGGGTCATATGACATGTCGACCACATTAAATTCATTTATTCCATCTACAAACTTCTTCCACTCACCTATACTTCTTTATATCTCGTATTTTCCCCTTATATATCCTAGACAGAGAGTATCTCTACATAGAACGGGATTCATGCCTTCATTTTAGAATATGACATATAATGTGAGATATTCTGAACTTGTCACCTCTAATGTTGGGTATATTCAATAGTAGTAATCATGTAAGGATCATCAGATTGATTCTATGGATTGGAACTCAGATGTCACTCTAGGTCATGGGTCTGAGAATTTCTTAATACACATTTTACTCCAATTCACTAGGTGTGGGTCGCCTATTTATGTAGTGTTAGAACCACATTATTGAGATTCATTAGTGTGTTGTCCTCCATGGGCCATGTGGATCCCTCCACTGGTGTGATAATATAGATTAGTGGGAACCAAAAAGAATTCTAGTGCCAACAAACGTGTACCCATGTGGTAAAGGATACTTCTTGGAATCCATAAAAACTAGGATCGAATCTGCATAGGGATGAATTTTCCAGGTACGGAAGTGGCACTATATTAAGACATTATAGAAATTATGTAGCAGTGGAGGAATATATCATATGTGACACTCATGAATCAGAGGTAATATAGTATAAACTATAATGGCGACAATACTTTAATAGGATTGATAGCAGCCCATGTACTGTGGAATTACTATTCACCAAAGGGGCCTTCGGGCCAATAAAATGGGATTCCAGCCTTGTACATAGGATTTCATTCTTGTTGGCCTTCATGATATTTAATGGGTCTCCCTATACCAAATCAAAAAAATTGATTTTCTTTAATAATAAAATCTTGGCTTCAAACACAACCATTTAAAAAAACCAAAATTTCTAATAAGGTATCATTTTTTATTGGGAATAGATGATTATATTTTAATGATTTGGGTAGAAAATAATCTTTGGAAGAGAAATTATTTTTATATCCCCTACCCTATCATTTCGGATCATTTTGAGCATTTATATATTTATAGGGATTTATTTCCCACATTTTTCTTGTTGAGATGGAATTCTATTGTATCCTTATATTTTTCCCTCATATTATTTTTTATGATCCTCTTAAAATTTTATATATGAAATAATATATAAGATTTCCCCACACATATCATTTCTTATTTAACTTAATGATCTATTAGTATTTAATTATGTGAATCTTCAGGATAATGGGGGTGATTAACTACTCAACGTACACGTGACATAAAACCCTAATATGTGCTCTCTCAGTTTTAATTTTTTCCCATTGTTTTCTTCTTAAAACACTAATTAATGTTGTGTGTATATTTTCCACTTTTATTTTTGTTTATATTGTTTTTACCCATTTTATTTTCATAAATGTTATTTAATACATGTTTATAATATATATTTACTTTAGTTAATATTCACTATTAATAATTCATGGAGATAATTGGGTGTTTATGGTAAGGACTCCCTTTTAATAATATTTTTCATTGGTCCATTTTTCAATCCTATATCATTTTGGAGGAGAACAAGGGAATGTAGTGGCTTGAACATCAACCTTCTTGGATAGCCCCTGTCTGTTAGGTCATTACTGATCTGGTTCCCAAAAAATATAGTAATAAATATAAGATGATACTCATTGATTATTATCCATTTTTTAACGGATACAGAATTCTTTAATAAGGAAAAGAACAAGCGTCCACTCATGATCCTATATCTAGAGGGACTCGATAACAATATGTAAAGGAATATTTAATTCTTTGGGTTTCCTATTTTATTATAATATCATTTCACATATATATTGATATTATATTAATTACACATTTTTCCAATAATTTGTGATTTTGGTTAGCATTATTTCAACTATTTCACATAAGGATTCATCTAATAGTTAATAAGGCCGTATAAACACTATAAAACCAATTTTCTATATGTTTTAATTCATTTTAATTTCACATCATTACACTTTTTCATTTGAGGCTCAAAAAACAACGTATTTTTTGAAATACATTTTTTATGATGAGGTGGGTGAACTTTAATTCACCCCTTGAGGTGGGGGGATATCATATGAAACTATCAAAATCAAAACTATGATTTCAATGAATTTTTTTTACTATATGTCTTCATAATTAGTTTTTCCAAAAAATATTTGTTCTATATTTAATAAAGAGGTATAAAATCATAACAATAAATTTCATTATAATTATAATGGTGTTGATATATTAGTGACAACCCTTCAATAAGGATAATGAGTAATAGGGTATTATCAATATGGGGAATAAGATATCTAATATTAATAAAATATGATATATATTTTTATATGCGTAACAAATATTTGGATTTCCATGAAGCGAGAACACAATGTCATGACACTATTGGAAGATCATTTTAAAATTCATTATACATGTGAACATTTAATTGAATTCAATAGTTATTAATTGAGTAGTGAAAATATTGAAATTACTATTTTTTCCTACATTATTCAAAATCCATATATAATGTTATTTAATGATTTTTAATATTATGGGATTCACTTATAATGATATTATATTAAAATAAAATTTTATAAACATTGGAATATTAAGTAAATTTAACCATGCCTTATTTTATAATAAATTATATTTTAATGTTAATTTAAATATGATTTGTATATTATAATTTTTTTTTTGAATATGGTGATATATTTGTATAAGGTAGAATTATACCCTTACATTTTCATGGAATTGTAATCATTTGATAAATCCCAAAAAAATTAAACAATTTAAATATTAAATATTACTCTCATGCAATGATAATTTATAGAGAAAAAATGTGTACTTTTGAATTGGATACAAGAATAATTTATTAAGAACGTTTGTATTTATAGAAAATTATTTTAAATGGATGTAGATTTTCTATGTATCGGCTTTTAAAACAATTCATGTGGAATTTTTTTGCATGTTTTATACATGTGTATTTGGTTAATGTTATTTTTCTAATATATAATAAAATTTGGGTTTTAAAACATAATTTTTCAAAAATTAATTTTTCATATCAATTTATCTATGGAATAGATTATTAAATGTTATGTAATCGACTTGAAAAGTGTAAAATATGTTTAAGGTTTTTTAATTTCATTAATACTTTTAAAATTTTATTTTTTAGTTTATTTATATGTCATATAAAAAAAATTAATATTCTTGGTCATGATAAAAAATTCAACAATTTATTTTGAAATTTTTATATTATATTTTATGTAAATAAATATAATATGTAATACAAAATACTTTATGGACACCAATATCTAGTTATGTAATATTGTGAGTTTATTAGATTCAAATATCAAAGAGATACCACTGTAAACCATGGATGTATTAAAGGATTAAGAGTTTATGAAGAATGGAATATATTAATATGGTTTGAAAAATGGAAGACATACTGTGAAGAGAATAATGGAAAATAGATTTCATGATCAATATTATTTTTAAATCACAAATCATGTAAAAACAATAAAATCATGTTTATCATGTTTGTATATTGATGTTTGGAAGATATGATGTGTTTGAAATAATTCATTTACAGTTTTGATATTATCTTAAAATGATAAGTGGTGGAAAAAAATTCCCAATAAATTGGTAAAAGACCACAATACATAAGTATAACTATGTGATATTAAAAGTTCATTCATCGAAATATAAGTTTTAATTTGTGATATATAACGGTAACAATATGAAATGTAAGGTCCATTCTATGATCAGTAAGGTATACCCAAAAATATGTAACCGTCGTGTTATGATATATGTGAGTGACTTAGCAATACAATCATATAACTCAATTTATATGGGTAAACCAACACATATATCCAATCTGGTCATCATATACAACAGAATACCTTCAATCCCAATATAATGGAAATATCCCCCTTGATATATATATGACATAGTTAGGATCAATATTCATTAAAAAATATTTCCAAATATTTTGAAATTCAGAAAAAATATTTGGGTGATAGGTTGGATCACATTTAATGATTAGAATTACAAAATTAGTTAAAAGTTTTCACTTTTCTAAAATTTAAATTTTAAAATCAAATTCGATAGAGGAATATAATCTTTATTAATATAGATCATATTTAATGTTGTTTTTATTATGATAAGTGTTAAATAAAATAACCAATGTCAAAAAATATTGAGTTTTTTCAGTTAAATAATTATATTTTATCATAAGAAATTGATTATTTTTTATTTTGTGATGTTTTGAACCTACACTACTATATCTTGTATGCATAAACACTGTCATTAAATTATGTACATGATAGAATCAGTAAAAATAATGATGAATCCACCCTTAATAATGAAACCAAAACTATTATCATTTATCTAACATTTCATGTGCCATTTCATGGTTTTATATTTAATTAATTAAGAAACAATATAAAATAAAAAATCATGTGATCTTTTAATTAAAAATAAAAATCTCATCTAAACTATTCAATAACTTACTTTTTCATAATCCTTCTATAAATATAACAATTTCCTTCACACATGTTAGCATTCTATAGATTTTACATGTACTAATTTTATCACTAAACTCTTAAAATGAAAACCATAAGATGAGATGATTTAAATTACCATTAATTAAAATATATATATCACACAATGATGGTTTAAGTATAAAATAAATAATATGGTTACAATAATAGGTCAAAATAAATCCATAACCAATTTTAATATGGGAGTATGATATTTACATAATAATAAATTAATATATGGATATCAAAAATACTGATCTCACATAGAAATATTGATTAATGTAATTCATCAACAAAATTTAATTAAGACTTTGAGATAAACTCTATGTATTATTTATTGGTTGATCCCATATTAGGATGATGGCGATCAGGTCAAGGTTTATCACGTGGTAGCAGAAACAGTAGGACTTCTCTGTTTCTAGAAAATCCATTCATGACCAAAAGAAAATATAAATTGAGGTTTTACTGATTAATTATGGTTTCTTCCCCCATTTTTATATTGGTAAATCAAGCATTTTTTTCATTTATATTTTATTAGTGATCACATGTTCTTTTCATTTGAAAATTATCAGATATAAATTGTTTCATACAATTTACTCTTATTATGTAAATTTATTCACCCTGGATACCCTTTTTTAAAAATAATTCTCTATGTTCACATGGAAAATATTGGAAATGCATTTTTTATTTTTGTCTTCCCCATACAATTAGTTGAATTATTCATTATTAGACCATTGTGTCATTGCTTGTCATTTTTAGGGTAGGTTCTAGCTTGATTAAAAATATAGATTCACAGTGGTTTTTTACATGATGAATGGATTAGGTTTTTCAGATAGATCAAGATGGATTTTGGGTTTTTTGTTTTTCATCATGGATATATGTTCTAGATGGGAAACTGGATCGGGTGGAAGGTAATGGGAGGTGAAAAGGAGTTAGTTAACAAGATTGTAAAGAATCATGTATTATTTTTCATGGAAGAAAAATTATAGCAAATGATGGATGGGGATGGTTTCCTTCAATTATGTGATGAAAAACAATAATAGATATGGAATCATTACATATCCCGAAACCATGGTAACAATCTAAGGATTATATTATAAATGAAATACATTCCATGTAGGTTGAAAGAACACATTAAAAATCTTTGAAATTTCATAATGTCTATCATTTTCATAAATCTTATAGATCACATTATTTTTTGATGGATACACATATAATGTGACCCTACTCCTGAATCATGGTTGGGATTTATATATATATCATAGAACCTTAAGTTGGATGATCGATTTTGTACCCATGGAGTATACATAAAATATTATAATCCTTTATGTGGACATTTACACAATAATGAAATGATATTCAAATTCTAATAATGGATCAAACGGGTAGGCCCTGAGTAATTTTGACACATCATGTTCAACCTACTCAATCCATGTATGATGACAAGGACATCATTATATGCCCAAAGGATATCCCGGATGAGCTCCGTGGTGGGGTCAAATGATATACGGACCTTATGAATGTCATGTATTCCATCTAAATACTTCTTCTTGTCACATATCATACTTCAAATGTTGTATTTTCCCATGGGTATCCTATGCTGAGAGTATCTCCACATATTTTTGGATTCATTTCCTTATTGTGGAATTAGAGATTTAATGTGTGGTGTTCTAATCATGACACTTATTTAGTTGGGGATTTACAATATCACTGATCATGGAAGCATCATCAGAGTGATACCAGGTATTGGAACTCCAATTTCCCTCTTGAAAAAGTATACCACAATCACTTTAAAAAAGAGATATAGTGATCCAATTCACAGGGAGTGGGTCCCATATATATGTACTTTTACAACCCAATCATTGTGATTCAATTGTTTGTTTTCCTCCATGGGTCATGTGTACTCCACGGCTGGGGGAAGGATACTGATGAGTGGGCACCACAAGAAAATTTCTAATTCCAACGAGGCTATACCCTAGTGGAAAACCCTCATTATTTGCATCCAAAAGTCCTAAGATAGGATCTGGGTAGGGATGCATTTTCAGGGTACTATAACGACAATGTATGAGGAAACTATAGTAGTAATGTAGCACCGAAAGACTGTAATAGTTTTGACACTCTATTGGTGGGTGTAGTATAGGAGGTACTGTACCATCCCAGGTATTGTATCATTACTATTCATGTGATCACCCTTTGGGCCAATAAATGGGCTTTCAGGCCATGTATATAGGATTTCATTCTCATAGTCCTTTGGGATATGTAATGAGTCTCCCTCTATAAAATCATAATAGAGTTATTTTATTTAATAATAAATTCCAAGCATTTATCCCCATCCTTTTAAGAAACACACTTTTTAGTGAGGTTTCATTCCACGCAGTGAATCTATGAATAGATCTTAGTGATCTAGGTAGACTCATCATCAATGGAATAGCTATTATATTGAGATCCCCTTTTCGCTCATTTGGGATTCATTATGATTATTTATTTATGTATTCTGTTTCATTTCCCTCTTTATTCGGGTGGAGATGGCATTCTATTGTATCCCTATATTTCTCCCCATAAGATTTTTGAACATCTTAATAAACTTTTATATACTCTATAATATATTAGCTTATCCCACACATTTCATTACATATTTATCTAAAAGACATATTTGTAGTGAATTATGTGGATCTTTATGATAATAGGGGACATTAATGTATTATGGTGGTTGAGACATAATGTCGAGTGCTGAGCTCTCTCAGTTTTAATTTTTTCCAATTGTTATCATCTTGAAACATTATTTATCGTTGGGTGTATATTTTCACCTTTCATTTTGTATTATACTGTTTTACTCCTTTGTATTTTCTTTTGGGTTATTCTATTCATGTTTATAATCTAGATGCACTTTTTTTAATATTCAGAACCAATAATTCATATACATAGTAGGGTGTGTATTATATGGCCTCCAATTTAAAAATACAGGGTCACGAGGCATGTTTCTATCCTCTGACATGTTGGTGGTGAACATGGTATTTTAGTGGAAAGACCATCTACCATTGTGGAGAGCTCTTGTCAATTAGGCCATTACTGAGTTAGTTACAAAAAAAATGCGTTTAAAAAATTGAGATGATACACTTTGATTAGTATCCATTTGTTTTAAGGATATAATAGTCTTTAATAAGTACAAGAACAAGGTTCCACACATTATACAACTTTTATAGGGACACAGTAACAATATGTAATGAAAGATTGAATTAGTGGTGTTTCCTTTTTTATTACCACATCATTTCACAGCTATATTGATTCTATATTGATTTCACTTTTTTCCAAAAACATATGATATGGGTATGATAATTTTAAACTATTTCACAAAATGATTCAGATAATATATAATGATGTCTTATGAACACATTAAAACATATTTTATATGTGTTTTAATTCATTGTAAATTTCTCTTCATTGCACAGTTTCATTTGAGTCCCAAAAAAACTAATTAATTTTTTAAATAATTGTTTTTATGATGTGATCTGTGAACTCAAATTCACCCCATTTGGGGGTGGGGATATCTCATGGAACTATTATAATAGAAACTATGATTTTAGAGGAAAATTAAAATTTAAATATATGTGTTCATAATTAGTATTTCCGATGCATATTTTTCTATAAATATCAATTATATATATAGTCATAACAATAATTTTCATTATAAAATTAATTGTATTGATATATTGGTGACCACCCTTAATTGAATAAAATGAGTAATAGGATATTGTCATTATGGGGCATAATGTAATCAATATTTTTAAAATATGATATATTTTCTTATCTGTGTAACAAAAATCTTTGTTTCTATGAAGGGATAACACCATATAAAGACACTATTAGAAGATCATTTTAGAATTCATTACCCATGTGAACATTTAATTGAATTCCATAATTATTAAGAGAATCCAAAAAATATGGTCATTACTATTCTGTTTAAAATATTTCAAAATCCATCTATATTGATATTCAATAATTTCAAATAAATTGAGATTATATTCTAATGAGATTGTATTAACAAAAAATTATGAACATTGGAATAATAATTAAATTGAACCATGCCTAATTTTATAATAAGTTATATTAAAAAGTGAAGTCAAATTTCATATAGAACTTATAAAAAAAAAATTTATTCCAAAGGGTGATATGTAGTTAGGAGGTTGAATTATACCATTAAATTTTAATGGATTTGTTATCATAGAAAAAATCCCAATGAAACCTAATTTTTTTCAAAATTGAATATTATATTCATGCATATTTAATTTATAGTAGAAATATTTTTAAATTTTGAATTGGATATTATAATAGTTTATTGGGAAGGTTGGTATTTATAGGTGATTATTTGAAATGGTTATATATTTTGATTGTAGATGGTTATAATAATTTGCAGGTGTCAATTTTGTTCATGTTATATAAACAATTATTTGTTAAATGTTATTTCTAATTATATAATGACATCGGGTTATTCAAACATAAATGGATAAAAAATATTACTTTACATCAATTTATATTGGGATTTGATCATTATATATTATATAATTGATTTAAAAGGTGTACAATATGTTTAATATTTTTACTTATATTTA
Organism: Viscum album; assembly: GCA_963277665.1. Lineage (NCBI taxonomy): Eukaryota > Viridiplantae > Streptophyta > Magnoliopsida > Santalales > Viscaceae > Viscum > Viscum album. The sequence goes on from OY728136.1 coordinate 1,602,131,963, forward strand.
ATACTTTTAGAAATTCATTTTTCACATTTTTAATATGTAATATAAACAGAAATAATATATATTATTAGTCATGATAAAAAATAAATAATTTATTTTGAAAGTATTAAATTATAGTTTTTAAAATTAATAGAAGGTGTAATCCAAACTACTTTATTGACACAAATATCTAGTTAAGTAATATTGTGAGTTTGTTAGTTTCTAATTTCATTGAGATACCACTGTGAACTAGAGGAGCTATCATTGATTTGGAGTTTATGGTGAAGAACATATATTAGAATTTTTTGAAAAAGGTAAGGTATATTGTGAAGAGAAGAATTGAATATGGATTCTAGATCGATGTTGCTTTTATAACCCAAATCACGTCAAAAACAATAAAATGTTATTTATCAGGTGAGTTAAAGGATGTTTTGAAGATATGAGGTGTTTGAAATAATTCATTTAGTGTATGGATATTATCATCAAAATATATGTGTTGAGAAAATTTTTTTTAATAAATTTGTAAATGCACAATACACATGGGTAACTATGGGATTTTTAATGGACATTCATCGGTATATAAGGTTCAATTTTGGATATATAAGGGTTACTCTATGACATGTATGGTGCATTATATGATCAGTAATGGTTACCCTAAAATCTATAAGGGTTACTCTATGATATATATCTGGACATTTCAATACACTCATGTTACTCAAATTATATGGGTAAACCAACACGTATAACTAAATTGGTCGTCATCTACTGGAGAATAATTTCAAACGCAATTAACTGGAAATAACCACAATGATGTTTAGACGAATTATTTGTGATCAATACTCATTAACAAATATTTTAAAATATATTAAAATTGACTAATAATGTTGGGATCATATTCCAGATCATATTTCAATGATTAGAATTTCCAAAGTAGTTAAAAGTAGTCACTATTGTAAAATTAAAAAATTAAAATTAAAATTGATGAGGGATGATAATTTATATTAATCTAGATTATATTAGAAGTTATTATCGTTGTGATATGTGTAAAAATTTACCCCAAAGTCAAAAATATACTGAGTTCCTTTTGTTAAATAATTAAATTATTCAAAAAAATTGATTATTTTTGTTACTGTGATGCGTTAAACCTATACTCCATTATATTGTACTCATTGATAAAGTCACCATATTTTGTAAATGATAAAATTTGTAAAACCCTTAGAAACCCACCTTTAATAACAGAACCCAAATTACTATTAATTTTATTACATCCGATGGTCCATTTCATTTATAGATATTTAGTGAATAATAAAACTATATATAGTAAAAAATACAATGATCTTTGTATTAAATTATAAAATTACCGATCTTATATGAGACTTCATACTTTCTCATAATTCTCCCATAAATCGATCAATTTCATTCAAACCTATTGTTATTCTAAACATTCCACATGTACTAATTTTATCATTAACCGTAGAAAATGGAAAACATATAATGGGATGATATAAAATGACCATTAATTAAATCATATATCTACCACAATCATGGGGTAAAAAAATATATTATGGTCAAAATAGATCATCATAATAAATCCACAACAATTATTAAAATGGGAGTATTATATTTACATTATTATAAATTAATATTTGGATATATATAACATTGATCTCACAAAGACATAATTATTTATTTAATTCATCAAAATCATGTTATCAACTGTTTGAGATAATAATTATTAGTTTTTCTCCACATGAAATTAAATAAAATCTTTTATAATGAATTTTTTCTATGAAACTATACCTTATAGGAAGATTTATACACTAAAAAACAACATAGTCTATCACATTGGTCCTATTAATTAATTAAGGGGCTATATACTACATAAACCCGCCCATTACAGTTTTATGGGCAATGAATTCCTCATAATAGTAAATAATAACATAAAAACCCATTCCCTAGGGTTCCATTGGGTAAATTAAAACATTGAAATCCATATAACAAAGATCATATAATAATAATACATGAACAATGTTTGATGAATACAATAATATTTAAGAGTGTCAATAAATTTTCCATGAACATGAGCCTTATCCAGGTTGGTGGGGACTCTAAAAGTGCATCCAAGAGACTCGATGTCAAATCATGGAGGAGAAATATTTACAGGTACTATATCATTATTGTAGTAGGTACTATTTAATAATTTAGAATAAAAAACCATTCTTCTATTTGGGACTTTTGACCAGTAGTTTTTTTTTATAGACATTCATGGCCTTTGGGACACCCATGAACTTTGGGATTGTATGGATTTCAAGCCACATGAAGGCTTCTGAAAAACTCAAGGTATTTGTTATGCATAAAAATTTCAGATACAACATGAAAGATTAAATGTAATGAGGATCCAGGTGATTATTCTGAGAATATGCATTCACCATAGAAAAGATAAATGGATTTAAAATAATGAGAGGGTATTGAATTTTCATTAGTACTAGACCAGTGCAACTTTGCACATGATAGTTTTCCAAACCAATGATGTAACGGTGGAGGGATGACATTACAATATTTAATTGGGATGGGTAGATCCATGTTTTCTTGTTTGTGATGATTTCCTATGACCTATGTGTCATTCAATGTATCACTTAAGTAATCATGCCTTATAAGGCTTCCCCATCATCCATTCATAGGAGTATTATCAAAAATCAACAACAAATGAAGCCCTTTAGTCTATTAATGCCAATACATTTACAAAGACAATGAAGGGATAACATGATCGTAACTCCTCATGAGAAATAAAGTGGAACATCAATCAATACATATACAAAAAATTAATAATCCCCATTATTTATAAAATAGTATATTTTATGAAATCACTCTTCCAAATATCAAAAACAATCATACATTATTGGAGAACATCATCAAATTTTAGTTGGTATAAATTTAATGGTAAAAATATATATCAACTAAAATATAGAACATACATGCATGATAAAATTGATCATAATCTATCCATGGAAAATAGGTAGACTATTACAATAGATTGTATCACTAGTGAAAGAAAATAAATGATAAATGATTCTGAAAAATATAAAAAAATTCTAAAATTCGACTGAACTATACCACCCAAGAAGGGGTCATTAATTGAATTTTCTAGTGTCATGGTATAATTTTTTTAAAAAATACAATATATATATATTATGATATCTGTCGTAAAATATAAAACCCAATATTTTAAAACATTATATAAATATAATGGGAATTGTATTTGAATATTTAATGCAATATTTATAAATAATTTTTTACATTGACTAAAAGATGTATGTTTCTTGTCACAACCATGTATATTTTTAAAATGGGGAGTGAAAAATCATAAAAAATATTCATGTAAATGATTCCCCAAAAACGGATCATTGAACATCAAATAATGTACTCTTTAGTAAATTTTTTCATATTAAATTTCATTATGAATGTGGAATATTTTTAGTACATAAAATTACCATTATTTGAATCCCACAGTGTAAAATAGAGTTATAAATTCTTAATTTTATTAAAACATAACTTTCTGAAATTATAAAATCAAATATCAGATAATAAAATATTTATTTTAGGATTACCCAATCCTGATAGAACATGATTCTAGATAAAATATTATAGTTTAATGTAGTGTAATTGAGTTTCCAAAACCTCATATTACATGGGGAAAAACTGAGTCTATAGCCACAATGAAACATGGTTTATCAATTAAATACCCTTAGTTACACGAATTATGATATAAATATATCTATGGGTATGGAATAAAAAATTCAAATAATATAGGGTTTATAGAATGTATTATGTCTCAATTATTAATAATTCAGAAAAATAAAATCATTATGATTGGAGAAAAGATTTAGTAAAAATAATTATATAGAATGTATTGGTAATTTATCATCATGTATCATATTAAATTATAATTAATTATAAAATATATCTCATAGTAGTAATATAATATACATAATTAAAAATAGGTACATAAATTAAATAATTATTATAATGAGGATAAATTATTACTAAAACACATACCTCTTGTTTTAACTTTTTTTGCCATACTTCATCATGTTATATATAAAACATTTCAATAATAGACTGATAATTTGAAACCTTTCACATATAAATTTTCATTAATACACTTTATAAATAGTGAATCTTTAAATGAATTATACTTATTTGAAACATTATGCGTTTAATATTTTGTTGGTATATACTAGTTTTATAATATTGGATTTTTAGTTTATTCAACTTTCAAATTTCATCATTATTGAATAACATGACAATATGATAAACATGTTTTTATATATTTTCATTTTATAATACAATCTCATGTATATTTTTGTTTGATACCATGATGATGAAATTGAAGACAATCATGTTTTAGTTATTCATAATGAACAAAATTTGTTTTCTTACATAATGAGTTAAATATTAGTGTAACTATTCCAGAACCAAAAAAGGAATATAAACACTAATATAATATTACATCACTTTATATGTTCTCATAGTCAATCATGGTAGTAATTCGTATTATTGTTCAACTGGGTTTTTAAATTGACCTAAACAATAATATATCCTCGTTTATTGAATGATTTTGCGGTGGTTTATTACAAATGTAATAATAACATTGGGAAAATGATCCCATTTGGTTCATATTAGATTGATATATAACAATTTTCAATTTTTATAATTATAATTGTGGATTTTAATTAATAAAATGACCTGAAAAAAAAATATTATTCTCTAATCATTATTGTATTAAAAGATTCAATTAAATGTGACCATTTTATAAAATATCATTAATGGGTTCTATAATATTTTGTAACCATATATTTGATAGAGGATAAACATAATATTTAACCATTTATAATATCTATTTATCCATTAATTTTAGGTGGTAAAGGAAAACCTATAGTGTTACTACATGGAAGTGGACGCCCGCAAAAAGTAATAATGGCGGTTTTTTTGTTCAATGGATGTGGGATATGAATAATATATGATAATGAAATTGATATAATAATAGTAATTTACATGAAATATTCAAATATCATTGTATTTATTTTTTGTAATAATTTTTTAATAAATATATTTCTGATTAAAATATAAGTGTTTGATAATACTCACTTCTAGTACATGGATTCTCCATATAAGTCTTCTTGAATTCAAGGGGAATACAATAATTATGAGTGGAGATCAGATTACATACATGGTAAAGGGTTATTGGAAGAGTAATTAGATGATTTAAAAGGAATAGTTCTAAGGTAATGTGTTTCTTGAAGTGGTGTTGATATTACCCTTTTATATTTATTGGAAAGATTACTTTTTGGTATAATATTAAAATTTTCATTAATTTTATGATACTATTTATAACACCTAATCTTTTTGAAAGATAATTGGTTCCTAAAATGTGGTAAATCTTTACATAACAAAACTATATCTCATTAATTTTGAGGTGAGCATATTTTATCGGGATAATCATGATTTTACCATTATTTGATTATTAGTCAATTATAACCTTTAGTCAATATGAATATTGGGAACTATAATTATAATGTTATGATTATTATTTATCAATCCAAATGAGAATAGTTAATTAATGAAAAAAAAGAAATTCAATAGATGCATCCAGTAGAATCAGGTCATATGAAGCCTATTTGATGGATCTTCTGAATGAGGTAGCATCATTGGGCTTCAGCCCGGACCATGTACATGATGAGCTTAAATATATTAAGATAGAATGAAATCAGAATTTGGAGAAGTTCATGTCAGTGTACATTACCACTCTGGTGATGATATCTGAGCTACTCCAAGAGTCCATCACCATTGCTCACATTAACCACAGGTCATGTGAAGGTATTATAAGGGGTTATGTGTTGAGGCAATAGTTACCTAAATTGTAATCCCTTTATTTAAATAAAATTATTAATTCATCATTCGAATTTTAAGATTATTTTTTATAATTAATATGTATTTTTAATTTAGAAAATTTGATATATTACTTGTTAGATATTTATCATACAGAGAGAAACATTTTGGAAAAAAATCTCATTTTTGAAATTCAAATATAAAAATTAATATATGGTGATTTTTTAGTATTTTTCTATATAGATTCATATTTTTGATGAATAGTAAAAAATATATTATTTTCATTGAAATGATAATTGAACAATAAAAAATTAATTCAGGGAATGGAATTTCGAAAAGAATTCAAACTAGGTTTTAATTAGTATGAAATTAGTGACCTCATAAGATCCACATAATTTTTTAGTGAATAGTAAATTTGCCATTTAGAAAACTAATATTTACCTTATGAATAGTAATAAGACCGGTGAAATAGTATCCTCAAATAATGAATTGTATATATAATAAATGGTAATTTTTTATAATTATACCATTACATAAGTACGTATAAGTTTTAGAAATTATTAGTTAAGTTTTAGTATTTCTTCAACTAAATATATATATTACATAAGAATTAAATTTATAATTTTTTGAAAATAATTTTCATAATATGGAGTTATTAGTAAATTGAAAATATTTTTATTAGGTAATGGTGAATTTTATAATATTTTTAACAAATATTTTCTTTTTTTCTGATTAGTAAAAATATAATTTAGAGATTTCCCTAACATTAATGAAATATTAATGATTTGATATGTAATTACAAATGATGGTATACACTGTTACATTAAAATATGATATGAAATGTCACAAGTATCCAATTCCATTGTAAAATACAATGGTATAGCCCACTGTTTTGAAAATTCCACTTCTAAGGTTTCCTCTAAAATTGATAAAAAAACTCACTCACTTTTTCTAAAAATATCCACACATTCCTCCTTTATTTTTCATTCCCAATTAATTTTACTCATGTTTATGAATTTATTACCTCCAAATGATCAATATATAAGTTTCTACAAGACACCACAATCCCTATCATTGAGTTTTATAAGTTACTATTTAAGGTAAGGGAATTTTCAACTTCTCTTTTCCTTTCAAGTTCTCTTTTATGTGGTATGTCTACTAAATTTCAATACCATGTTATTATTCAAAAATTATTATTCTACTAAACTATTTTATAAATCATTAATTAATTTAATCCATTTTAAACTATCTTTATAATGTTTTATAAACTAATTTTTATACCAGCTATGCTATATAATTTTCATCCCCAAATCTCTCTATTTTCTCAAGAAATTCATTTATTTTAATTATGTGAATAACCAAAACACTTTCATATCTAGAGGTATTCATCAATAAGTAAAAACTATATATTTTATTATTTAATTAACAAACATAAAACCCATATTTATAATCCATGGTCTATAAATGACATAATGATCTTGTTTTTTTGCAATTTTTAAAATTCCCTGATTTTTATATGAAACCCATTTATTTTATTCATGGTGAGATATTTATGAATTTTTTTTATGATATATGTTTCTTGCATGAACATAAATACATATTTTATAGTTTACCCATATAGAGATCCAATTATTTGGGTAATGAAATTAATATATAGATATGGAAGGTTTTACGATAACTTGGTCAATATCCTTGGTAAATTTTAGGACACTTTGGAGATCGACCATGTGATATCATTATGAATTCCTAAATTAAATGTTCTATCCAAAATTTCATGTTATGAATAATTTTATTATTGTTATTATATAAATTCCTCCAAATCCGTTAGAAAATTTGAAATTTTCTTATTGATATCTCAGAAGTTCACCTGTAAATATTTTCCCTTGTTTTCCCTGACTGAGGATTATGCTCTCCCTTTCCTTTAATATATGTCCACAGGTTAGTAAATAGAGTTTTCTTACATATAATGACTGTATGATGAATCCATTAATGTTTATTTGAATAAATATTTTATGTTATCATATATAATGTACCTATTTTCAATACACTCTACATTAAAGATAAAATGTTTGTAAAACATAATGAAATGTTATTTAATAAAAAGGCATGAAGGTGTAGTTGGTATTAGAGGATGGATCAGTTAATCTTGAAAATAAGAATTTTAAATAATTAGGAAGAACCCTACAGAAAAGTTAAAATATTGGAAAGCATAATGGTGTTATGTATAAATATAATTTATGTATTTTATGAACAAATACATCCATTTCTAGATACATAAATGTAGAAGTGGCTCTAGTATAGATGTATATATTGGTAAAACCCAAAAAAATGAATTGTGCTAGACTCAAATGGGATCTGATTCATGATAATGGGCAGTTCTAAAATCCTAGTATAATAGTCTAGGGTGTATTTTTGTTTAATTATAATATTTTAATGAATCATTATGATGGATTTATAGAAATTATAATTATTAATAATGAATATTGTGTTTATCCATGAAATTTTAGGATATAAAATTCCTTTAGTGTTAAAATATTCATAAATGGAACATGTTTCTCTCTAGTTTTTCTTATTTTAGAAAATTATGGAAAATAAGTGTAATAATAAAAAATTGTGATAGTAATGGTGAATTTGATAATGGCCAACCCATGGAAGCTGAAATTGAATCATTTTTTATAATGACAAATCAACTAAAAAACTTTATGGGAAATAACATGAATCGGGATGAGATACTGGATTCAACATAAATGGAACAATGTTCATATGACTTATTTAGGTGTTAATGACCAACAATGTTCAATGTATATATAGACCCAATGATTAGGAAACAATGAATTCATTCTATAGAAAATATCATTCTTGTACCTCATTGTTCTAAAACTATGAAGGTCACCGTAACTATTTACCACTTTGATGGTGGTAATGATAAGTCGTGGAAAACTGATTGAAAACGTTATGCCATGATGATATGTTGAATAAATTTGGTGGGAAGTGTTCATATCTAAATTATTCAAAAACTATATCCCTCATTTAATGAGAATAAAAATGGATGGGGGATTTCTTGAGTGGAAGTAGAATGAGAATGAACATGTTGGAAGCGATGAGATTAAAATCACAATTATTTCATGTTATAATACTATATTTGTAATGCATCTTATATGTAAGGTTTATAGATTCATTGGTGGAATATGAACTCATATTCTATCAAATTTTGAAAATAGATACTATGAAATCTGTGAGGAGATTGTATTTAGTGCTATGAACGTTGAATTAGTGTAGAGTTCAATGTAGTGGTCTGAAAAATCAAATGAAAATCAGATCTAAATAGAGAAAGTCATAGGGAGGATATTTGATCAGGTAAGAGGAGGAAAGAAATTATAGCACTCCATATGTAATAAATATTGGAGGAAGCATTCATGGAAATTTCTTTTTGGGAGTGGAAATTGGTACAAGTGTGTAATAGATGGACATTTCCCACGAATTTGTTGTTGTGAGGTGAAGAATCAACATCCCAACAATACAGAAAAAGGGAAGATGGTGTAGGCCCGACCTTAAGTCAAATTATTCATGTTTGGAAATCTTGCACATAATTATCATCTCTGCCCAAATATGAGGGACTTTGAGGGGAATCAACATCAGCCTCAAAATAGGATAAGGGATCATGATCAGGATTCTTTATTCACGATGGATGATGTTGAAGCTAAAAAATATGTGGCGGTTTGTACTCATACTATTTCCTAAATGCTAGAATTTATTTTTTTTCTTTTCTAGTCCTACACATTCCTTTATTTCCCCTATGTTTGTAAAGAATATATAACCAATCTAAAAACTACTAAAAGTGGAGTTATTAAGAAATAATCCTATAGAGAGTATCCAAAAATAATTAATTTTTATAAACTCCAGTATTTACATTAGAATCTGCTATCATATCACAAATATAGTAGTAATTCCCATTTTGGAATACGATATGATACTAGAGATGGACTGGCTCAAAATGATTAATGCTATGATAAAATATAGTAGAATAGAAATATTTATAATCTTGAATGGATGACTTATTATAATATTCTATGAATAGATGTCTCAACCTGCTATTTTTCCAGATTCACCGCTTACTTATGACATTATTGAGTTGATCAGTGATGAATAATAACGAAATGGGTGAATATTAATAGAGAATGTCCCCATCATTCAAGCATACATTGACATATTTCTGGAGGACATACATAGACACCCCTAGAAAGAGAGGTAGATTTTTCCATTTATATCATACCTGGTTCTCATCCGATATCAAAGACTTTGTATAGAAGGGAAAATTTGGAGCTGGATGAATTAATGAAACAAATCCATGATCTTTGGGATAAGGTGTTTATCTAAATGGGTGTTTCTCCTTGGGGATAACCTATTCACTTTTTGAATATGAAGGATGAATCAATGAGACTATGAATTGATAATAGAGAAATGAATGGGAACATAGTGAAGAATGATTACACTCTTCAATTAGTTTATGGTTTATTTAATGAGATTTATGGGGTTCAATTATTCTCCAATATTTATCATTTATCTTTTTATCATCAATTTAGGGCGAACAAATAAAATTTTCTCAATACAACCATCTGATCAAGATATTTTTATAGGGAGATTATTTTTCCCTTAATATTGACCAATTCTCTTGCAATTTATATAGATATAATGAATAGTTTAATTAAGGACTACCTTCATAACATTGTGGTCGATTTTGTTGATGATATTTTGATATATTCCAAAATTTTCAAGGAACATGATGATTATTTACGAGTTATATTGTCAACTCGAAGGAAGGATAGGTTATTTGGAAATCTCATCAATTGTGGGTTTGGGTTATATATTGTTTCTATCTTTGGACATAATGAAACTTGTGAAGTGATATCATTTGACCCTATAAATAGAATGGTTTTAGGGGAGTGACCTCATCCTAAAACAATAACTAAGGTTCATAGTTTCCTTTGTTTATCAAGATATTATTTGTGGTTTGTGAAAAAAATTCATGACATTAGAATCCATGAAACATGTTAACTCAAAAATTGTTTAATTACCTCAGGACAAAAGAGTATGTGGAATATTTCCATGATCGGAATAAGAGATTGGTCACTGCACTCAGGTCAACTATTTCCTCAATCAGAGAAGGATTTTTTATCTTTAGTGATGCATCTATATATAGGTTGGGTGCATCATTATGAAAAATGATAGGGGGATTTATTATGAATCTTGATAAAAAAAGAATCCTGAGAAGAATTATCTTATGCATGGTCTGGAGATAGTTGTGGTTTTTTTTCTAAATACGTGGGGGTACTATCTTTATGGGGAGAAGTGTGATATATACATATTACCTCCATGTTCAAAGAATATTTTCATACAACATGGATTGAACATGAGACCGATTAGATGGAATGAAAATCTAAAAGACTATGATTTTTCAATTCATTATTAACCTATAACAGAGAAAAAAATTCCCTGATGAATTATGTAGGAAATACCATATTGTTAGGGGAATGATGAGGATTCAATGATATACCTTGATCAAAGACATAGTGAAACTATAAATGGGAATCATATGGGAAGGGACCTCATAAACCCTATCCCAAATTATTTTTGAATAGTAATTAGTAGAGAAGATAATGAAATATAAAAAATAGGATCCTATTTTGAATAATATTTTAGTGGATTTGAATAATGGGGTGTTTCATGAGTTCAATATTGATCAAAAAGGTGTAATGATATTTCATAAAAGTCTATATGTGCCATCTATTCTAAAAATAAAGAATGATTCTATTGATAATTCTCATAAATCCACATTATCTATCCTTCCTGGAAGCAATAAAATTTATAAGGGAGTTCATGATCATTATCAGTGTGGTGACATGAAATGGAAGATTTCCAAATACACTACAACATTCCTGGTGTCGCATCAAGTAAAGCAAGAGCGATAAATTTCAAAAGGGGTATTACAAAAACTACATATACCATAATATATGTGGGACAATATTACTATAGACTATGTCAATGTTATCTAAAAAAATCAAAAAGAAACAATATGGTTTGGGTTATAGTGGACCATCTCCCCAAGTCTACTAATTTTATCTCAATTTGAGATGATTCATCTCTTGACCAACTCGAAAATATATACATGAAGGAAGTGTAAAATATTTATAGAGTTCCACTTTATATCATATCATATAGTTATAAAAAATTCACATCAATATTATGGAGAACTATTCAACATTATTTGGGAATCTAATTAAATATCAGTACGGCCTATCACCCCCAAATGGATGGCCCATCATAAAGAAATATTCAGAAAATCAAGGACAAACTATGAACATGATAAATGGGATTTAAAATAGGATGATGTTAGATTCTACCATTAATTGAGTTCTCGTACAAAAACAACTTCCATTAGAGCATTGAAATAGAACCCTAAGATGTTATTTATGGGAAGCGATGTAAAACTCTTACATGCGGGGATGATGTCAGTGATAGAAACCTTATTGGTCCTGATATTTTTAAAGAGATGATAGAAACCTTTCATTTCATCAAATAAAACATAAAGTCTTCTCAGTTAATGTGACGATTAATACTGAAAACATTCAACTTGACTTGTATTTTGAAGTTGGTGACCAAGTCATCCATCAAAATTCTCTATAGAGATGAAACATTTAGTTTTGAAATCACAAGAATCTCTACCCTAGGTACATTGGCACCTACAAAATACATAAACATATATTTTTAGTAGCCTATTGGATTTTACATCCTCTAAAGATATCAAATGATCATAATTATTTCCACATATGTCGCCTTATGAAGTACATACATGTCCCTTAGCTTGTACTAAATCTTGAAGTGGTACAACTAAAACATGACCTCTTTTATGAGGAGCAGCATGTGTTGATATTGGACCGTATAGATAAGGTCATATACTAAAAGACTACCAAACATGTTAATGGTTTATGGAGGAACCATAAATATAATGAATCCACATGGGAGCTAGAGGAGACAATGAGTAAAAATTACCAATACCATTTCTCAACTGAGCAAACATTTTGAAATTTCAGGGAAGAAATTTCTTAAAGGGGGGAATATAATGACCTGAATATTTTTGAATGGTAATTGTTTCCGGAAAATTTGATTTATATTTTTACAGAGTAGAGCTATATCTCATTAATACTGAAGTGAGTGTATTTTATGGTGACCATCGGCTTCATAACTTTATTTAACCATTGGTCAATTATCATCGTTGGTCAATTTGACTGTTGGTCAATATGACCATTGGAAAATACACTCATAATTTAATGATTACGATTTACCAATAGATTTCATAATAGTTAATTAATTAAAAAACAATATTTGACGTCCTCATCCAGTTGAATCGATCCATATGAATCTCATTTGTCAGAGAGACCTTTTTCACTATGATATTTTTTCAGGAAACGATATAAGATAGAGCTATTCCATTATATACTTTGAAAGATATTAACCGTCCACCGGTAAAAATGAAATAAATAGAGTGTAGGGTATTCGTGAGGGAGATCTCTCATTCATTTAATTGGGGGTGCCTTTGTTTTGGGGGAGACCAAAGTCTTGTAATTTCTCTAGCATTGTTGGTTTGATTTAAAAGAAAACATTCCCCCTGCAAGGGTAAATCATTATACATGGATGAGAAAGAGTGTCTTGTGATGTCCATTATTATCTCAAAAATTTTCTACATGTTCATTGACTAAAAGTGGCTCATTTCATTAATTAGGAAAATCAGTTTCTCTTTCAGGAACTTAATTTGGAGTGGATTTATTAATGAAAAGTGGCTTGGAATGATTCCTTGGAATTCAGTGTGCTAGCCTTATTATGATGGGGGATTGGGTATCAAGATTTTTGGATGTTTCAATGATTCTATATAGGAAGTATTTTTATGGAGGCTTATCAACACACATTCTGAGGCTATACCTTTTCATAGAACCAAATTCATACATAGACACAAATCTGGAAACCTCATTTACTTTAATTCTTCTATTTGGCCTTCTTTCTGGATCATATTTTCCATAATTGATACATATTCCTATAGGTTGGTTTCCATGGAATCCTACCTACCTTTTTTGAAATTCAATTTTATTTTAATTCATTTGGAAGACATGGATCATGGAAACAATTTCAACATGGATTTGGACGTCTCAATTAATGAACAACTTTGATGTTTGGAGGGTCATCCAAATTAGGTTATTTCCATTGTAAGGAAGTACTTCTTCTCTTACTGGGGAATATATGGGTATGGGAGATGACCTCTAATTAGATCTTCTCCTCCAAGGAAATTTATAATAATTTTATTGACAATGTTTCTTGTTTTTAGTGGATGGGTAAATTGAATAAGGTCATCCTCAAGCCCTCTTAGGCCATTTTTGCTTCGAGATTAGTTCATAGTAAGCTTACAATGGATGTTCATCTTCATAAATTTGGTATATCCTTATGATCCAAATGTTTCATGTGTCACCAACAAAGGTAATACAGTTATCATCTTTTTCTCGGTTTTGTGGAAGAATCAACAATGTGGGGGGCTATGTCAAGAAACATTGAAGTTCACCAACCTCGGGATAATTCGATGGCTGATTTTATGATGTGTTTGCCTGCTCTTAATCTATCATCACATCTCTGATATTTATTTCTCACTACTGTAGATAAGTTAATCCAACTTATCTTGTATTATAGTAATATATTCATTCCTGAGAGTCAAGGCTTCACGGTAGGTGTAGTGATTTTTGGAATCCTAACTATAGTATACAAGGTTGTCATCACGAGAAGTAAATTTGGTTGGAACTCTATTCACATTTTGTCAGCCCTAAATAGGGTGGGTGTTATGGGAAATTTTCATTCACGTATTTTCACAATTTCAGTGCAATGGAATGCTTGTTTTCATGGATAGATAAAGATGAATTCAAATGGTTCTTCATGAGGTAATGCAGGTGATTAAGTTTTGGTGTGGTTTTTAGGGATAAAAAAGGAGAACTTATTCATATCTTTTATGGATCGTATGGTTTTACATCTACTCTTGATGCTGAGATGTGTGGAGTTATTGTGGTGACTGAATAGAATGATAACAAGAGGTGGGAAAAAGTTATGAATTGAATGTGACTCCACCCACGAGGTATTATCTCTATGGATAATTTCTCTTCATCTCCCTTGGAAGCTGACTAATAGTTGGAAAACTAGTTGGATATACTTTACTCAAAGGAAAAAATTATTACCTATGTCAATAGTGAAGAAAATTCATTACCTTATGGTCTCAATAACAAAGGTGTTTGTGGCTCTAATTTTACTTGGGAGGATCAAGAGACAAGTGATCTTCTTCCAATCATGAGGAATGATCGATGTAAATCTTTATCTTTTAGAATGGTCTATGCTATTATTTTTTCCAAAAAAATGGATCTTTATTTTCGGAGAAAGGTCTCAGTATACCATTAAAATTGAAGAAAATTTGATAAATTATATTTTAGATATTTCACATACATAATGTGAAATTATATCAATATAAAAATCATTTTTAATTTTTAATTGTCCTCTTTAATCTATGGTAAATTTTTAGAATTTTTCATTAATGTTTCATATTTTTGACAAAAATTAAAAATACTATATTTTCCATTAAGTAATTATATTACATTAAATAATTAATTAGGTAAATACAATATCGAAAAATTGACATACATTTTTGTAATTAGTATGAATTTTGTGATGTAATATGATCAATATAATTATTTACTGAATAGTAACTTTACCTTTGGGGATAGTAATACTATCATTATAAATAGTAATATGTTCAATGGAGTTGCAGTCTCATATTTGAAAGTATATATATAATTTATCCATGATAATTTTTAATGTGATTTAAGTAAATCATAATAAAATTATATAAATGATTAAGTAAGTATAAGTAATTTTTTTTATTAAATGGTGGTTTTATTTAAAAATTTAATTTCCCATTTTTTGAAAATTATTTTCAAATTTAATGTAGAATATTTTTGAGTTTAAAATAACATTAGGTGTTTATAGTGAATTTATGTGAATTTTTTAAAATATTTTGTTTTTCAATGAATAATAAAAATATACATTTGGGTTTTTATTATCTTTAATAACACCATAATGATGTAATATATAATTTAAATTTACATTAGACTTTTGTGCATTAACATATTATATGAGTCTCCCATGTGGAAAGAACCATTGGTAAATACAATTGTAAACCCCATGGTTATTCATATATTACTACTAAGGTGTCATTAGAAATTAATAGAAAAACACCCTCATTTTTTCTATAAATACACACCAATTTATCAATTAGTTTTCATTTTTTAATTCACTATCCTAAATGATCTAAAATAGCAACCTCCCAAGGAGTACATTAAAGGTTTATTTAATACCCATGGTTTCTATTATATAGTTTTAGAAGTTTCTCTTCAAGGTAAGGGAATTTTCAACATATCTTTTACATTGAAATGTTATTATATGTTGTATGTATTTAAAACTAACCTACCAGGTTATTATTTCTATTTTATTCTTCCCCTATACAATATTATGAGTTTTTATAAATGATAAACTCATTTTCACTATATCTTTATTATTTTATACCACCATTTTTCATACCCATTATGTTATAGAGTTTTTGTCTAAAAATACCTCACTTTTTTCAAGAAACTATTATTATTTATTTATGTGAATATCCCAAACTACTTTCATTTTCAGGGGTTTTCATCAAGACATATAAAAATTAATTTATTATAGAATTGACACACATAAACCCATATTCACGTTATATGGGTTATAAATGAAATAATGGTCATGTTTTTAGCACTTTTTAAAACTAAAATATTTTGATATTAAACACATTTAATTTATTTTTTACAGGTTATTTATGAAGTGTTTTATTATTACATTTTTGTAAAACATAAAAATAAATTCATAGTAATGTTTCACCCTCATAGCACAAAATTATAGTGAGTAATGAAATTAATATCTAGATATGACATGTTTTACCTTACCTTAATGATTAACCATGGTAATTTTACTGAGACCTTGGGGATGGACCTTAGTAATTTGCTTATGAATGTCTAAATAATTTTTTTCAAGAATATTTTTATGTTATTATTCAAGTTATTATTATAATTATATTCTTATTTATCATGCATTTATAAACATTTCCATGTTCTTATCGATGTCTCTCATGTTCAAATGTAAACTATTCCCCTTAGTTTCTCTTACTAAGCCTTATGATAACCCTTTATGTTGATTAATGTACCTATGTTATGTGTTGGAATCATTTTACATATGATAAACCTATAATGAATCCATTCAAGTGTATATTTAAATGTTTTTAGTTTTTTAGGTATAATGTGACTTATTTCGAATGCCCCAATCTATAAAGATCCTATATTTGTAAAATCTAATTATAATTTACGTAATCAGAAGGTGGGATTCTACAATATTCAAAGTGTAAATTACTAAATTTTTTAAATTACTGTATTGGGAAAATGTATTTCTTTAAAAAAGGACAAAAATTAATTTATATGAATATTTTTGAAATATTTTAGGTCTATTCCACTATGTTAAACTCAATTAACATAATTTTTACAATTAAAATGATAATTAATTTAAATGTTCAACTTTATTGTTTACCTTTTCACTAAATTTTACAATTATAACATAAAATGTGAAAAAAATATCAAAAAAAATTTCTAACGGTGTAAACATTTAATATTAAAATGATCAATATTAATTGGGAGAAAATAATATTTATAGGAAAATAATTTTAATCATTACATTTATATGTATGATAAAATAATTATGATGAATAATTATATAGATTAAAATAAATTTATAATGAATTGAATAAAATTATTTAGATTTTATTAATATAATATATAAATTAGCTATAGAAGTAAATTCACATGTTTTTATGTTCAATTAAAATAATAAAATGAATAAATCAATTACTAAAACTCATATATTATTAATTATAATATTTTCAAATCATCTATGTTATTGTTAGATATTGATAAAAATATATAATTTATAATTTATTTTAAATAATGCCTTTTTTAACAACATATAACAGGTTTTATAATAATAAAAATGAATTTTACTATTTAAAAAATGTTATGGGGAATTTAAAAGTAAATTTTATATTATTAATTTCAAAGTATAAAATATAAAACAGTCGATCATTAGAAAAATCATAAAATATAAGGAAATCCAAATAACCAGAATTTAAAATTTTAGAATAATAACTTAAATTACTCCCATTTCAAATAATTTTATTGATAAATATGTATTTATAAATTATTAATATCAAAAATATCTCTATTCACATATTTCAGGAGAATTAAATGTTTTTAAAATAATTTTTTTAGAAAATAATTTCTTGAAAATAAATGATCTTATTAGACATTTTAGATAAAGGAATAGATTTTAATTCATTTCAAAAGTATCATTGATAATAATTATTTAAGGATATACAATATTTGTTACTATTATTCATTGCCACAAATTAAATATCTAGGTTTTAATAGTCATAAATCATTATTGATATATTATCTAAATATATCATTATTTCATTAATGTTTAGCGTTGTGTGGGGGGAAGGCTATCAATAAAGTTAACTTATTTAAAAATAATTCTATATTATAATTTTATAATTTTACATTATTTCCCATTAATAAAATGGGTTCATCCCAATTTGACTCAATATATCATGGTAATTTCATTGGGGAACTCATAATTAAAAATATCATTCATGATCATAATGGGTGTATTCTGGATATCAAAATACAATTATTAATGTGAAAAAAAAAATTCAATTTATAAAGACATATTTACAAATATTAATTTCATATATAGTTATTCTAATAGATTTTTATCTAGATCAATAATTAATAACACCCCACAAAATAAAAATTTGATTAATATGATATTCATTAAACATGATTTTTATAATTTTATAACAAGTAATTGGTGAATATTTACATGAGATGAAAAAATAGATAATCTAGAGTGGAAAATATCTGTATGAATCTTTATTAGTAATTTCATATGACATTCCTCATTTTTAGGGTTATTAGGGACTAGAATATCCTACCCCTCCTCATTTTCTTGAGAATGAAGGATGATGTTACTTAGCATAAAGGGTCATCCCTATGACACAAAGTAATGGGAAAAAATTCCACGGTCTTTATTAATAGTGGGGACGATTTTCCCATAGAATGAAAACAACCAACTAGACACGCCTTAAAAAAACTACAATAATATGAATGATAATTAATGTATAAAAAATTATTGTATTACCATTCATATTCAAATAAAATTCCAAAATTATACCACATTGGATGGTTATAAAACATCATGATAAATAGTTGATGTCAAACTAGACAAACCCCAAAGACTCCAAAAAATCACCAAAGCTCCAACAAGATCCATGACAACCAAAAATCCTATGTATCATGAAACACCACTAAACAAGTGTAAAACATTACATTCTCCCATATCTCGATTAACATTATCAAAAAAATAACCAATGTTCCAAATTAGGGGTGAGTAGAAAAACATGGTATTTCCACTCCCCCCAATAAACTACCAACTCAAATTAATTGTATAGAACATGTTATCATGATTATACAAAATAGTTTATATAAAAAATTTTCTAAAATAGTTTATTTCCAAATAAAAAATTGTTCCATAACACAAAGAAATCATGAATAAATGTTTTATAAATGGAATAAACTATATATTTTTTTAAAACCATTTCACATGTTCCATCTTGTCATAAATATCACATCAATCTTATCCACTCATTAAACCGATCATAAAAACCTAGACCTTCCTATACTCATGAGTGGTGCATCATCCTTTCACTAAGTCATAACTTAGTGAACTATTTTAATGGGGTCAATCACAAACCATTATCCATAACACTATTGGTGGTTGAAACACCATAACTCTATCTGTATTGAATGTACAAGAAGAAACACAACCAATATGAAAAAATACAATGTTAACCAATAGTTTCAATTATTTCAATAAAAAATTTCTTTTATTGAAAACCATTTAAAAACCATTTCAAGTCAAGAATTATAATTATTTATAGTTAGACCATGATTTTATTAAAAACATTTTTATTAAACCATTTACCACATTTCTAAAAAAATTAAAATATTAAAATCATCATTCAGAAATCAAGAACCAAATAACGTTCTACAAGAACACCAAATTTCAATCTTTCCACAAACCAACACTCAAAATGGGTTTTCATAATCATTCATAGAAAATTAAAAATAAATTTCATGAAAAATATATAATATGAAATAAATATTTTATATTCTAATTATAGGATTCAATATTTAATCCACCTACTTCATAATTTAAGGATAAAATTAATAACAATAATTAAAGG
This sequence comes from Viscum album, assembly GCA_963277665.1. Lineage (NCBI taxonomy): Eukaryota > Viridiplantae > Streptophyta > Magnoliopsida > Santalales > Viscaceae > Viscum > Viscum album. Next base: position 1,602,152,289 of record OY728136.1, read on the forward strand.
CCAACAAAACTTGGTTAAAACTCAAAAAACCCACCATTGATAAGTACCACATCACCAAAATGGCCAAATTTTATCATATTTTGAATTAAATATCCTATATATATCCAATGATAATATATATCTATTAAAACATGAGTGATATAGATGTTAATCATACAACACCCAACAAGAAAAATCAATAAATACCACATAAATGAGAATCATCCTTTAAAACACCATGTTAAGACTTCTGAATGCCTCGTGATCAATGAGAGAAGATTTATCAGACTTTGGGGAGAGAGAAATGAATGTTAGTAATGAAAATGAGGAATCATTGAAGGATTTGGTGGCCTAAATGTGTGATGACCATATCTTTTGGATCTCGCTATTAACGCATGCAAGGTTAGTCGAACAGGTTGCCAAACCATGCACTAACCTTGAACCATCATCTATCCTAAGATGGAACCTCACATGATTGTCTTGAATTGATTTTAAAACATGTGATATACATGAAAAATTCCATAACCTCATATAGAATGGTTTATTCTAGTCTTCCCTACAGAATTAACAAACACTGGGCCACTCGTGCAATATACCTTTTTCCATATTTCATTATGATCGGTACATTTTGGTGTTTCATGGTTTTCCAAAACCATTAACCAACCAAGATCCTTTAGAAAATCCCTATAAACATCTCAACCCACTTCCAAACCCTCCAAATATTAACCAAAAAACATTATAAACATAAAATAGGTTATATATGGGATACATTCTAGAATTGGGGGTGCTATATTCTCCCAAAAATTTTCGTTTTTGTCCCAAGAAAGTGGAAAACCACCACCACTCAAAAAGAATTCCGACCATTGATCCATCATTTAATTCTCTCATTCCTAGAACAATATCCAATCTCTAAGAGTGTTAATCCTTGATAATTGGTTCTTAAATATACATTTGTATGGACATTAAATTTCAGAAGAAAAACGATAATCTCTTATATATTTTCCATCCCACAATAGTCTCCACACCGTTGAGTTTTTACCTCATAGACAATAAACTACATCATATTTCTATTCTTCTTTATCTATCTCCCCAAAATATGAAAAAACACAAATTGAAAAAAAGAATGATTCACCTTCATCTTTACATTCAAATTCGTCTTTCTTATAGGATCTACAATAACTACCACTCACCATAAGCCTTATTTTCCGTCTATGAATATGATGTTATTCTTAATGCATATTCCACAAAATTGTCATTACCTGGTGTATACATTAATTAAAAATCAATAATTTGGAGATATTCCATCTATATTTTTTCTCTCTTGTTCCAATTTCATTGTGAGAAAATTTCTTTCAATATCTTTTGATTGGTGAACACAATTAATTTTTCACCAAATAGATAGTGACATGGGTATTTAATTCATGGACTTTGAAAACTAACTAGAAATATTTTTTGGGTAGTTTTTTAAATGAAAAATTAATTGCTTTGAGACATCGGAAACTACATGATCTACCGACATGAGAACACATCCAAAATAATATCCCAAAGAAGCATATTATAGAATGTACGCATGTCCTAAATCTTGAAAAATGATCATTTTTTTAATTTAAGGAGAAATTTATGCTCATAAAAATACTTATCACATTCATAATTCTATTGGAACATATAATTATACTTCTTGATAGTTTTTTATGTTAATCTAATAATGATAAGTCATGGAAAATCATTAGTAATAACTATATATACCTATGGAACTTTTTTTATCCATTTCATTATTTCATGGATTCCAAAATGCAACATTCTCTATTTGTTATGTATCCATATAAACACCATATTAATGAAATAAATTTACATGAAATCATACCTCCAATATCCAAAAATCATAATTTGAAAATTTGGAATACATGTGATGATCACTCATGATTCCTAGAACACTTTCAAAGATTTTATTATGCTCATCCCATTCCCTGGAATTAAATAATGTGATCCATAAATAACACCATGAAATAATTGAGATACCTATGAAATATATAATCCATTAATGCACTAAAGTGAACCGTTGAATTCGAAATAATGACATGAATCACTAAATATTTATAATGGAGCTATCAACTTCTTGAAATGTATCTTTAAAATTTCCACCATCCATACTCAAAATTAGTGATATCCTAATTTCATGTCAATCTCAGTGATCCACTACTCTCCTCTAAATTGATCAAAAATAAAATTAACGTGTGTAAGTGGATACCAATTCATTGTAGTAACTTAGTTAAGATTATGATAATCTAAGAATAGCTTATAGTTTCATCCTTCTTTTAAAAAAAGAGTGATGAGTACCATGGTGATGTAGTCAGCTGAATGAACCAATTTTTCACCAACACTTATAATGTAACATTAAATTCCATTAACTCTATTGGTGTCATCTGATAAGACTAAAGTGGGATTTCACTAGTCCTAATAGGAGATCAATCATAAACTTTACTTCTCTCATGGAAGGAAACAGTAAAAAATATTTGGAAAATATCTAGAAACTGATCAACCACTATTGAGAATCTATTATAATTGATCCCTTACATAGATGAAAAAACATATCTCCTAGTTGGTACATTACTGTTACAACTACCAGTTAAAAAAATCCCATTTTTCTTTCATTTAAATTCTTATCAACCAAATATAGATTCTAAATGCCATTTTCATTTCTAATACTGACCATTTTAGTATAACATTTGATTTGGGACATGAACATATTCAACAAATACATACCTAGGATTATATCCTAGAATTCCATCCCATGAATAATGAGGTCATATTTCATCTCATATTCCACAAAATTTAATGAATATGATCTCCAACCAATTGATTGACATTCTCTATGGCCAGGCGGAGTTTGTAGTTTTAACACATATAGAATCATATCAACTTCTAAATTCCACCAATCAATATAAGGAGAAGAATTAATGGCATGGGAGGTAACAATATCAATAAACGATTCTATAAGGGAGAAATTATATAGAATTTGACCTTACATCATATATGGTACATACTTATCATCCACAATTAATTTCTCAACACCATATATTTGCATTCTTGTTGTACCTTGTTATCCATTTCCATGTTATGAATTCATTTCCCACGGAGTCATGGAATTCATGGAATCACAATGGATATCTCTGTTATGCTGGTGAGATTTATTCTACTTCCCTCATCCCGCAAAAACATATGATACATGTGGCACCAAATAAGTGTCCTGAACAATTGTTCATGGATAATTGTGACAATCGTGTTCTTGATAACCCATTGGATTTGACTTGTGGCATCATTTAGTTGGAATCATTATGTACCTCTTAATTTAGTGAAATGAACCACATTGAAAAAATATAGGCAGTCTTGTTGATCATGTAAGAAGATTCAATGATACATCCATTTGATTTTGAGTAATAGTCCTACCATAGAAATAGGTATTCCTCTTCTTCTGACTCAAAAAATTTGAGTTCCCGCCATGTCATATAGGTATAAATATTCTACCTCAACAAATTATTCTGAAGAAGTTCATTTCCTTCATTGTCTCTCTATTGACCATATTTGTAAAATTCTTAATACATAGCACAACCACTTTTGGGTAAATCTCCTTCCTTGTCCTTGATTAAATTATTCCGTCCATAAATGATGCAGTACCAGTAAATTTGGGAGAAAAGTACACTAAATTAAAGAATATGTTTTTATAATACATGACCAGATTATTTTAATACTACCAAATAAATATTCCCCAAATTATTTTAATTTTGATTGTATGGGTATAGAATTTATTTTTAAACAATTCATCAAAATCAACCAATAAAATTTTGTGATAAAATTTATATGAATACTTAAATCCACCCACTAGTGTGAAATATTCTCAGGGATATAAATTTACATCATGACATTCAACTCTCCTGGTGTTCCAATGAAATAGAAGACATGATTCATCCTATTCAGCAACTCCACTACATTTTCTATTTTCAAATTACACTGAAATATGGGTGAATATTTCTTTTATATCTAGACTGAATTATCCAACTACCTTGCCTCATTCCAGTTTTTTCATAGTACACATAGCTTGGAAATGATTGACTATAATCTAAAGCAATTGTTTGTTCACCTATGGATAATGTTCAACCACATTCATAGAAACTATTTTTGGTCGATTCCTACGATTCCTACCTGGTACCATATTATATACAAAAACAAAAAAAATTCCAAAAGGGTAACACACTATTATTTGAGTTATTAACTATTGAAATTCATTCAATTCATTCAATCAATAAAATTCATTATAAATTGTATATTAATCAGGTTAGATTTTTTTTGAGAAGTATAAACATGATTTTTAAAATCCAACCATCTTCTAGATTCCACAACCATGCTATTATAATAGTCTTCCATATTGAAATTGATTTCAATTTTTTTGGAAAAATAATCACATTTCACAAAATAAAATATAGTTACTATAAATTAAAGATGATATCCTAGTAAGATGTTATTTTACAATACATGTCATGCTCCTTGAATTATCTAAACCCATGACAATTAAATATCAAATCCTATAAGGATATCTAAAAAACATAGGTTCCCAACTCCTTGGTAACATTAAGCTAAGAATAAAATTTTTAGCTACTTATTTTTTTTCTCTAAATATCATGTCCAAAAATTCATAATACATTCTACCAACACACATAATGAATAGAAAAAATTGATTTTAAACTCTAAGAATGATGAAACTGAAAACCACTTGTTGAACAAAGATAATTGAAGGAACATGATTATTACTAATTGTACCACCATGCCCCACCTCATTAGATTAAGAAGGTGATATGATGTTAGTTTTCCATAAGAAATATACCCATGAATCCAATGGTTAGAAATAAATTCCAAGGGATTCATTAATATGTGGGGTATGATGTCCCCATTGATTGAAAACATCCAAACACACATGAATAAAAAATACCACCTGATGAATGATAAAAAACCCAAAAATACTATTGGTAATAAAATATATATTTATAAAAAAATAAAAAAGAGTACCTCAATGAAATTATACAAAATAAAAAAGAAAATTGTTTAAGATTAAATGGAAAAATACCAATGAATCCAACAAAAATCCAATGATCCTTCAAGTTAAATGCTAAAAAACAACCCTAGAGAAATATTTCTCTAATAAAAAAGTTTGAAACATTACATTTTATCATATCTCAATAAAAAATATTTTCAATATCACCAAGGTTCCTTAGAATGGGTGAGTTTGACAAATAAGTGGGTTCTCCCCATTTGAATTCCCTACTCCCACCACTAGGATAGAACATGTGATCACAATTATATAAAATTGTTTATATAATTTTTTTTTCTTTCAGAAATGATATATGAAGATATAATCAAGATTAATATCTAATCAATTTTTGCAAAATAAATTATGATCCCTTAAATGAAACCCAACAATATCTATAAAAATTTCAATAGTTCCATTTTTCCATAAAAACTTTATATCTCTTATCCACACATAAAAACATGCATGAAAACCTAGACCTCCCAATTCTCATGATTGGTGAGTCATCCTTTCACTAAGACATAAATTTGTGAACCATTTTGAAAGGGGGATACTTGACCATTATACATCCCAATAATCATGGGGGAAACCATTCCCTTGTCTATTAAAAAATAACATGTTAACATAAACCATTATGCCAAAAACCAATTTCATATAACCTTTTCAAACATTTTCATATAAAAATTCTTTTATTATAAATATTTTAGCAATCTATTTCATCTCAAGAATTCAAATTTATTCCAGAAAAACCATTGTTTTATTGATAACATTTTGATAAAGCAATTTTCCAAAATTCTGGAAAATCAATATGTTAAAATCAAGATGTTAAAATTAAGAACCAATGATTCTTTTTAAAAACAATAACCAAATTACATGTTTCCAAAAACTGTTATAGAAGAGGGTTTCTAAAAATTATTTCATAAAAATTCAAAATTAATTTAAAAGAAAATAACCAACATGAAATCAAGGCATTATATTTTATATATATGGGTCGTGATTGAAGCCACCAAACTCTGGATTTTTGGGGAAAATGGATAATATCACTAAAACACCATTGAAATGAGGGTGAAACTATCAATACATGCCTTAGATATCTTCCCATTTCATCAAAGAGGACAAATATAATCTTATTTGGAATAAAAATTGATATAACTATTTAGAAATTATGTATATATAAGAAACTGAGATATATAGATATGTATATCAAAGAAAATCAACCAAAAAAAACCATGAACAAACACTTATATTGATAATATGTCTTCATAATGCAAGAAAAAAGCCATAATATCTCATCCAGATCGATGGGAGTTTCTTCAATATCCTTTTAGAAGAGGGAAAAATATTTAAGATCATATATAATGTAAATAAGGGATATAGAAATAAAAATGAGTGAGATCCAAAAATTTATGATCTCTATTTTAATCGATGAATGGTTAGTCACCTAGTTAGGAAAATCGCAAGATAACCACTCCCTAGATTCTATCCTAAGAAATAACCCTATAGGATTTTCTCACAATGACTATATACCATGACCCATCCATTCCAAATCCTACATTCTTATGTTGCATGTTTTCTCCTAGTCTTGTGCACAGTTATGAAAAATCATGCACCACCAATGCACATAACCATTAGCCATTGTTTCATTGTGCATTGCTTCTTATTGAAGTTACATAGTTTTCTCTAACTATGCACAAATTTTAAACCATTATAAAAGACCCATAAAAAATATAACATATTCTGAACCCTCCAAGAAATCACTAAACAACTATATATAAATAAAATACTTATTATAAGGGTTACTTACTTAAAACCAAGGTTCCTATAGGGATTATCACATTCATTCTCCATGGGATTATGACATTGAGTTTTATAATGCCCATAAATCACTTAATTAATGTAATGTGTTTTTTATAGATTATTTTTTTTACATTAAGTTGATAGATTGGTGAACATAAAATCCAAACATATATAATATACCAATCCAAATAATAAACTTCCACCATTTTGAATCTCAATATGTTGGTATATAGTAAAATAAATGTAACGACCACAATTCTAAATGCCTGGAGAAGGTTCCTTACATCATTGACTTTCATAGATAAAGTGTCTATAATCCCAAAAAGATGGTCTATTTAGTAGTTCTAAAGAACCAGTTAAATACATGATATACATATTACATTGGTAAAAGAAAATAAAACAAAATATATAATAAAACAAAATTCTCATCATCTTTTGAAACTCATTCAAAGGAATCATATTCATATCATTGGAAAAGAAATGAAATTTGGGGGAGATAAAAATCTCGAAATGGGTTAAGTATGTTTGAAGATATGAAAAATATATAATAACAATGAAAATGAAAATTTAAATTACTTAGACAAATTACATTTAAATAACATGACAAGTCATTGTCAATTTTGCAATGTAAATAACTAGAAAACTCAATGTATTAAACCAATAAAATGAAATTGAAATGCATCCAGATATAATATAATAGTGAAATTATTATAGATAATAATTACTAAAAACTATATTATGTCCATAATTAATTATTGGACCCCATATCATAGGAACATGATACCACAACAGTTAATACCATTCATAAAATTATTTAAAAACCAGGTAAAATCTCGATTCATTTGGCCTAAACATTTCTCTCATTATACCTAAAAATGTATCGAGGGGATATATTATTCCAAGAACTGCCCATAAATTTAGTTCTAATTCGTTCCACATATATTGAATATTATTTTTAATTCATCCTTCTTAATTTCATAAACATCAAATATCCATATTGAGTAAAGGATAAATATTTATCAATATTTACCAATTTAATCACAAAATATTAAATTTTAAAACCATATTTTATAATGGAATATGATTTGTGAAATAATCACATCCATCATTAAATAAAAAAAAATATTAATCTTAAATTTAATTTTTAATGAAAAATTATTACAATACATGATTTCTAGAAGAGAAAGTAAAAAATCACAAAATAAGTTTCGTCACATTTTAATTTTCATGTAATATATCATAATGTTAATCAATTCAAATTGAAACATAAAATACCATAATGTAAGAATTATTAATTATATCACATGGAAAAGTTGTAGTATATACACGATATAATATTAAATTGGTGCATAACATCCATTAAGTCTCAGTATAATCCAAATTATGATGAAATCCCATATCATACCCATCCATTTGGTTGAGAGTAAATAAACATATTATATAGTATTTTATACATGATATTTTATTACACCAAAACCATATTAATATATATAATATCATACATTATCTTTTAATAATATAATACCACACAATCATTAATAATATTTAATAAATTTAATTCTTTCATGTGTTAATTACCTTGTTTTATTATACATTTTTTTCATTGAAGACATGTTCCTTGAACAAATTATATAGTTTCATCACCAAAATAAAAATTATATATAAATAATTATCATATTTTAACATTATTTTTGCTTTTAAAATCAATCGTGATTGATGGTTATGAAAATTTATGTCTTTTACAATGATAAAGACAGTATGCCCTTTGTTCACATGAGTAACTTTTTAATTTTTCAATGATAAATATGGAAATGTATAAAATAATATATTAACATTACAGAATTATCATAATATTATTAATACAATAATATATACTTATATATATAATATATGTGATTTGGTGATGAAATGATTCACAACTCCTTCTAAATGTGGTAGTCCCCATGTATATGAATGATGATTTTGTCATTATGTGACAGAAAAAGAAAGAAAGAATGTTATATTTATCATTATAGTGTGATACTTATTTCATAAATATAATAATAAATACATTTATATAAAATGTAGTAACTAACATTATCTATATCACCTTCTATGTGAGTCGTTATCACTTCGTCTGGTGGTGGTCTGTTGTTCAAATGAGCGATTTTATAATATCTTTTATTAAATGAAATGTAATAAGATATATATGATATTTTTACTACCAAGTAATATATATGTTATAAAAATCATATATACACATTATATACATTATCATACTTATATTAGTGATGAAGAAATGGAAAAAATAATGACATCAATGCGTGAGGTGGTAGTCATCTGTACAGACAAATGATAATTCCATAACTCATATGATGGATGTGGAGATGGTTTTTGGTCATTATCCTATTATAAAAACATCATTTTATATTGAAAATTATGATGTTATTATTTCATAAATTTTTAATAACAAATGGTGGATTTTAAAAAGATGTAAAATAAAGATCCTCACTGAAGAACCATGCCTATTTTTTTGGGTATCCTCCGCAGGTTTGCACTATAGCCTAATTATGAGAAATTTATATAACACACATGGTTTCATTTTATATTATATTATATTTTTTTCTATATTAAATTTATTAAATGTCATTTATATTCTTTATTAAGTAATATAGTTGTTTTTTTGGATGAGAAATTGGAGACATGTGATTTTCTCATGGTAAGGGGAAACAATGAGCTAGCCTAGAAAATGTTAATCACCATTTAAATTGAAAATATCCTATAAACATGTAATATCTACTTGGTTTTCACCCTCCATATAAATCCATGAATTCTAAGTTTCCTCCAATATAATGGTTTGAAAAAGTCAGTGCACAATTTTGAATATTGTAAATCCAAACAGTTTGGAAATACATATCATTAAATTATTTAAATTCAAAACGTTTACCCTCAATGATTTTAACTAATATTAACCCCTTAAAACCCCATTAGACCCCTAAGACAATATGGATACACGCTATCCTCAAATATATATATATATATATCCTTTTCAATAAATTCTGTCTGTTTTGTCTTAGGATATTCCTGAAACTTGCATATATATTTTTTTACATCCTCAGTATCTACTTTTGGCCACTAATCCCCTATTTTTGAGTTATCATTTCAATAAATAGGGGTTATAACTATTCATCCAATATATATCCCCTAGGATGAATATTTTTTGTTTTCAATTGGTATACTCCTTATAGGATCACCTTTCGGTGGGGATTATGGTATTCACATGGATTTGAGAAGGCTCAAATGAAGGGGTTGTTGGTTCCATTCCTGGATATTTTCTGATGATTTAGATATTCTATAATTCTTGTTAAATTATTTATAAAAATTATTTCGTGTATGTGGATATTATTTATATGTTATTTTTGCATTGTTTGTGGTTCAAAATAGGATAAACACCTTTATTAATGGAATATGTGATTTAATGATGTCTTGTCTGATAAATAAATAGGATTTCATGGTTTAAAAGGTTAAAAGAACATGGTAATATATGGTATTTTGGTGGGAATAATAGAACATGCAATCAATTCATATCCCACCCTACCTTAATTATTCAATAAAACACTAAATAATCTATTATTATGGGGATTTGTTTGACTGATCAGGAGATAAAGGTTCATATCCTAGTTTTATCACCATGAGTACGATGTTCATTATCCCCACTATCCCAAATTAAAAATAAATTTACCATTTTTTACATTATAGATGATTTTTTAATTATTAATTTTCATATATAACATGAAAATGTATTTAATTAATTATTTTATTCCTTTTAAAAAATACATTTTTTATTATCTTTTAATAGCTTTAAATGAAATCATTTTGCGGTAACATACTAGACATTTCAGCTCACACCCTACATAGACCATTTTGTGTATATAATATTTCTTACAAGATTTATGTAAGGTGGGAGGTCCCTCTTATAGAAATGGTATCATTATGTGCTGGTAATTTTCTTTACATTGGTGTTACTAGTTAGGGAATGAAGGATTTGACCCACATAATCAATAATGGACCTTTTCGTTTATGAAAAAATTTAATCAATTTTATGAATATTTATCCAAGATATAAAAACCAAGAATTGAGAAGTGTATTTTATTTGGAAAATTATATACACAATTAAACATCATGAATTGATATAAAAACATATTTTATTAATCCTCCACCAAGAGATCCAAACTTCCAATGTTCTCTTCCATATGTATATAATAACATGTGGAAAACATGATTATATTATGAGATATAAATCCCATTATTAGTATAAGAATTTGAATAAATCATTTCACATGGGTTAGAAGTATGACCATGATGACATAAAATGGAATGGAACCTGAATAAATATATAAAAGAATAACATAAAGAACATGGGATCATGTGATCATGGAATCATAAAAATGGGGAAAAGCATAAAACATGACATAAGAAATATTCAATGATTACCATGCAGATCATTTCACATGGAGGATTATCAATCGATGGAAACCTAAAAAACAATATCACCTAATTGTTATCACTCAAAACAACCCACTAAGTCCATTGTACATGAATGAGCACGGGTCATGGATGATATCCAACACTATTTAAAATGACTTTTCATGAGACTAAACATTAAATAATTAATTATAATATTATCTAGGTGCACCCATTATAACATGTTAATGATTACATGTTCTAAATGAAAAATCGTACATAATCATAGGCGTTACACATGGAAATAAATGAGTATCCAAATGATGAAATGGAGTATAAAAAACAGTGCATCATAAAACTGTATATGAGAGAAATTTTTTAAATAATACATGTAAATAAATATGGTAAAATGGGAATAGATCATGTTAAATTATCTCTAAGTGAATGGACTACATATAAAATTAGTTTTTATGAATTTTTATGAATTAACAACTATGGGGTGATTTAATGGAAAACTGTAAAGTGTCTTAAAATGGAAAAAGGGTAATTATTTCTAAAAAACCAAAAAATAACCATTTTTTCATAATTAAGTGATATATTTTTGTAAAATATTGGTTTCATAAATTTTATTTTGTATTGTACATGAAAATGGGAAAGAATGTGGGAAGGTCTCTTTGATCAGGCATACTTATCTAAATAAATAGAGAAGAGAACCTTATAGAACATATATTTTCCCATAAAAAAAGAATTTGGATACTAACATATATATGTAATGTAAATAAAAAACATATAATTATTACATAATAATTTTTGAGAATTAAATTTTTTAAAAGATAATGAATGAGAAACTCAACGGAAAAATGGAGGTTTGGAAAGAATCCCAATGATTATTTCTGAATGTGTTCTCAATAAGAATATAATTTCTTATATAATCACATTAAATCCATTTATTATTTAATTAAAAACAATTTGTACTTTTTTTATTTAGTTATATTTTATTCTGTGAATTTATGACATTTTTTATGAGTTATAAGATACAATTTCAACTTTCAGAATTGTCTGTTTCCATTGGATTTCATGATCTGTTTACTTGTTTACATTTATGTAAAAACATATAAAATTACAATAGTTATATATAATTGAAAAATATTTTATTAATTACTATAACTAACATTAAATCATAATATATTTCATTTTTTCCTGAATTTAGGATGATTCATTAATTAAATCATTAATCATAACTGTTCAGATTATTTTGGTGTTTTTGATCATTACAAGATAGTTTTCTTTTATTAGTTAACAATATGTATATATAGTGGTTATAGAACATTACATAAGTTTTTATACAAATATTAAAATCATTTCTAACCATAAAATTGGTTTTATGACCCTCCTTGAAGGAGCTAATGGAAATTAAAGAATCATCGTCCTTAAATGTGAAAAGATAACATATCACGAACAATGTTTTCATTTTTTTAAAACAAAAGGGGATGGAATTAATATTTATGGTGGGTTGTTACTTTAAAACAATAAAACTATAGTGTATTAATAATAATTGATTTATCATGTCAATTGGATAAAGATATGTTATTATTTTAAAATAATAATAATGAAATAGAATGGCAATTATATAAAAAACAAAGAGATTTTTACCTCTTGAATTATTCTCATTGAGAGCATATTTGGGGGAATTAGTTTTAGATATTTGATGGGAACAATGAAATGTAGAAATGGATGAGAGACTTGGGATGATTATATATAATAATTTTTACACACTTCAAGACATTGGGGATTTGGGGATAATAGGGGGTTAGTAGTGGAATTTATAATTTAAGAGAGGGGTGTTTTTTTATTTTATACATTTGTTAAATATTTTTAGATCATTACTATGAATAGTGATTACTATTATTTGAAAACCCTAAATAAAAATCATATTATTTTAAATCATGGGTTTTTATATCACCCATACATCTTCTATGACTCAATAATTCATGTATTTAGCTTATACCACAAATAACCATATTCCACTACTCAAAAAATTATATTCACCCTAACCATTTATTATTTTTAAGAATTCAAAAATGAACTCCATTTTAGGAAAATAATTTTATAATTATGTTAAATGTAATTTTTAATTAATATGATCATTTTCTCGGAAGACAATAATTCTAAAATTAAAAAAGAGTTTACGTCATATTAAAAAATTTATTAAGATCTCATTAAAATATATTATAATAATAAGACAACCAAATATTAATTTGTTTCTATCTTTTATGAAAAAAAACTCTTTTATATAAATATATTAATTATAAAATGAAAATAAACCTTAATATTTCAAAGAAATATCAATAATTAATTTATTATTTATAAAACATTGATTCACTTTTTCTATAATATAAATATATAATATGTCTATTTAAAATATACAGAAAAAATTAATACATTCATAATTGATGTTGATATTGTTTAGGTTGGATTAATTTTCTTAATGGATACATCACTATTCACATAGTCATGTTATTATTCCATTGGTATATTTTTATTTAGTTTCTATATATACCTCTTATTTCATTCACTATTCGTTCATAAAGTTTAAATTTTTCCCAAAGTGATTTTTTGTGATTTATAACATTCATAAAAATTTTAATTAGTAAATTACCATTGATAGAATACAATGACTTGTCATTATTTCCCCCTTATGATATTTTTCCCTTAATATTCCTTTTAAAGAAAAATGGGAAACATGTGAGGGTACTTCTCCTTCATTCCATCATCTGGTTCTCATGTTTCATCATCGTTATTATAGTTCTACTATAGTATATTGACCATGTGACTAGTCTTATTATATATACCTTTAACTATATGGTACAATATCCTTATAGGATTCACCTCATAAGATATATCATTTTCAAAATGTACCACCTCTAAATTCATTTCATGTGAGGGATATAGTATATAATAGCTCAATAGGGATACATGTAATACGTAGTGTACTTGAGAAATGGTTGGTAGAAGTGTTTGTGGAGTGAAAATAAATCCACAAAGACCATCAATTTCAAAGGTTCCAATGTCCTAAGTTTTAGATTTCATTTCATCCAAAAATATCACGATCCACTTCTATAGATATATTTAGAGGAATACAATGTATCCAATCATAATATTTAGGTCTTGTCAATGATTTTATGCATAGCCCTTCTATCAACATTGATCTACCATGATTAACTAATGAATGGTATTCATAATATCATCGATTTTTTTCACTCTTTCATGTCCTATTAGATTATTCCCACTGACATCATCGCATTATGTCACTATTATTTATCATTTCCCATAAATGGAATCATATAGGTCCGTTTTTATGATTCAGAAGAAACTATTTTTTAAGATAACTCAATCAGTGGAAGTTATTTGTCCCATCCTACCTTCAATTTCATAATGAAAACTCTCAACATGTCTTCTAGTGAATGGTATGTCTTCTCAAATTTTGCATCAGTTTTAGGATGACCATCCATGCTAAAGTTTATGTCATTGTTTAGAGGATGATGAATAATTGTTCAGAACATGGTTGTGAATCTCGTATCCTGATTCGATACATTTGATTTTTTAATCCATGAATACTCAAAACATATTGGGTTTATGTCATTGAATATTTATCATGTGATATGTACTCTCTAATCAAGAAAATGTGACTCATATTTAAAAGGAGATCTATAATAAATCATAGATCCATGTTTCCTCTATTTGTCTTTGGCCGTTTATTGACAATGTCTAGGGTTATATTTTCTAATTTCCATGTTGGTAAGGTTAATGGTTGCATAGAACCCTTTTACATTTTTATTTGGGACTTTACATTTTGAAATAGCATGAATTTTAATATATATTTAGAGATCTCCTTCTTCATATTATCCCAAAAATAGTTATCTTAGAGATATCGATTCATATTTTTTGTCCCTCAATGAGAAGAGAAGGTTGAGCTAATTGTTTCATTCAGACTCTCTTTCATTATAACTATATTAGATTATACACATAGTCAGGACCTAAATATCATGACTCCTTCCTTATCCTTATTGAACTCTAAGGATTTATTATTCCTAATATCATTCATTTCTCCTGAAGATACAAAACATTTAATTGACAATCGTTCATTTTATCCATAAGGTATTTTTTAAATCATTTGAGAATGTAGTTATGATGTTCATTACAAAATGATTCCCTCCTATATCCTATGTAGGTATAAGAATATTGTATTCATCCCAATTCTCATCATAGATTAGGATGATAGATCCATTGTACAACGAACATCCCCCACCTTATTTTCTTTAAGAGGATGTAGTGGATTGATTAGTGGAAATTCATGATGATCGTTGACCATATTCACTATATAAAAATAAAATCCTTCAACATGTATCAAAATTGGAGTCACTTATGATTATTATATATATCACAATTCTCCCTATAGAGTTATTTACACCATATATTTATGAACAAGATCACAACTACCAACTCCATATAATGCATTGTATAGTTTTTCTCATGAATTGGTAACTTTCTTTATTTTATGAAATGACATTATAATTTTTCATTATTACACAAATAACTCACTTTTTTGAAGAATCGTTGTATAACTCAAAGAGATCACCACTTATCTGTAGTTTGAGAACTGGTGCAATGATAAATCATGTTTAAAACTCATTGAAGTAGTCTTCAAATTCACTAGTCTAGAAAAACATCACTCCCTTCTAATTAAGCATGATTAGTAAAAATAGATAAAAATTTCAAAAATATAGTCATGATTTTGGTTATAATTTATAATTGAATAAAAACCTAAAAAACATATAGAACATTTCTCTCTCCTAAAAATTAGAATATTCATTATTTTGATATTTTCCTAAATCATTTGATCAAATTTTTCCTCATGATTAGGTAATATAACACTTATAATAGTTCCATCAATATATCTCATAATCATCATTGAATTAATGGATAATCACTGGTTGGTTGATAATCGGAATTCCTTATTTTTGTAATTCATATAGTGGCTATGTTATGAAATAAAATCCATCTCAAAAATCACATCAAATTAAACTAATGAAAGGATTACAGGACTTCCCTGAATCATAATTAAACAAACCTAGATATAGATTCATATTCATTGGATACAATAATGATTCCATAATGGGTTTTTAAGAATATTTATATTGAAAACATTTGGTGTAACCGATATGATATATGTTCTGAAAATATATTGAAGGAAAAATATCTAGACCTAATTAATTACTATTATCCACATCAATAATGTCACACCCCGAAATTTATATTTTATTATTATATAATTTTCATGTTACTAAATATTTTTAATGAGGCTTAGGTTGACTTTCAGGTTTAAAAAATTATGTTTTTCAGTATTCAGATTTCAGTTTTTCCTTTACAAGGGTATTACATGGTTAAGGAAACTATGGAGGATTCCCAGGTAATATTGCGGATTATTTTTTTGGCCAGTTGTTAGACACACGTGGTATGCACTGTTTGGAAAATGGTGTGGAAAGAATGATGCTTGGTTTGGGATTATGGTAGTTTCACTCATCATGGCTGGTGCATTGGTCGAGAACCATGTGGCCAGCTCATGCTGGGTGTGACTCTTCCCCAATAAAGGGTGACTGCTTTACACATAGACTGAAAACTGTTCATGATTACTAGATTCTTGAAGGTTAAAAATTAAATGTTTTCTAAATTTTTAACAAATATTTTGGAATTCATCTCCCTTGTTTGTCCTAGGTACACTATGGGGTCTTCTACACTCCCTTCCATTTTTATCCCTTATATTTAGGAACTCCCTTGAAGGTTCATAAGGTGAGTTCTTGTCATTTGTGGTCATTTTATCATTATATTACACATTATATCTTTATTATTTATTCTATCTTAGTGCCACCTCTCAATGAAGAACCATAGGGTTGGTTTTGGATAATCTTTGTCGATTTATATGATGTTAGACTGTGCGGATAATCTATAGGATTTAGTTATTCCTTCTCTTGAAGTTTCATCGCATCTGCACTCCCTTGGGGTACATGTCTCCATTATTATCCATTCTATTAAAATCCATTGTTTCTTATTTATTTCTCAATTATTTATAAATATGTTACTCATGTTTGTGATTTTATTTTTTGTTTTGGTGAATTTTTTTATTGTTGGTAGAATTCATTAAAAATAGAAATCTATGTGATTCCTAAAATATTCATATGTATATGTGTACCTATTATGATTAAAAAAATTCCAATTTATCATATAATAATAAATTACATGATTTGAGTGGTGTTTTCTCTTATATAAGTACTATTAGATTGGTTTGATTGTGATTTGGTATTTATATATGGATCATTGTGGATTTTATTATATGGTCTGTAGGGTTGGTAGGAAGGAAAGTGAAGTTTCTTTAAAAAACTCCAGTAATTTCCATGATTCCTTGTTGTTCCACTAGATGTGGTCACATACATGTGTTCTCAGAGTGCACACATGGATGTTAATATAATGATAATGGTATTGGATAAATACTTTTAATAATAAAACCCAGTTTTCCAAACACATAACCTTCCTTCCTCCTCCTAATCACAATTCTCTTTAAGCCTATATGTTTTAAAAAATCAGTAATGGTATAAATGTGGTTTGAATGTGGTTTCTATGTTTTCCTTCAAAAAATGGACCATTTGGTATTTTAGGAATGTATTGGTCGCTAAGTGGTTCGAAATCCTAACTGGAATCTATAAATATATTCTGTGTTTTCATCAGGAACTATAGTGGAATTGAGATTGAAAGGAAAATATATGTCTGGAGTTGGATATTTGAAAATGGTGTGTTATATGAATTTAGAAATGGTTTTGAGTATTTTTGAATGTTTATTTTAAAAATAACCAATATTTAGGGAAGTAGGTAGTTTTTAATTTTTTAAAAAATTTTGTTGTTTTCTAATTATAGATATCTGATTGGGATCATATAAATTTTTGAGAATTTTTTTTGAATGAACTAGTGATATAAAGTCCTAGTTGGAACTTGTGTATGATATGTTGTATTTTAGTTACCCCTTTGGGGGATTCCCCCTAAATGGGTCATCACATAGGTGGTGTCAGTTTTTGGGGTAGTGAAGTGTATTGGTGGAAGCTAAGGTGGGTCACATATATGAGAGCCTCCAATATAGACATTATAATATTACCTTGGGTTTCATGGTCATCTCTTAGAGGGTGGAGTTATGGTTTCTTATTGACCCTGATTGCACAGGATGATACCCCATTGACATTTTTGGGATTAGGTGATGTTCTATTAGAATGGATAGTTGTATCTGACTAGTTAGTTATATACTATGGGGTTGTACCATATATTGATAGGTGAGCCTTACCTGAGTTCATCTAGGGATCTCTCTAGTTATGTTTAGAAATGGTCTTCGTTAATATCTATACATGCTTATTTATTTATAATTGCATGTAGTTTCTAGCACACATTTCCTATTTATTTTTAAAATTGCTTGGTAATGCTCTGTCTGGGTTTTTTTTTGGGATATAATTTTTAAATTGTAACTCCATTTGAAAATTAATATTTGGTGTGAATTATTTTGAAAAATGAAAACCTGTGTTTTTTAATAAATGAAAAAAACCAATATATTTATATATATATATATTAAAAACTAGATTTTATGGACTATTTTTAGGAACTGATGTTTTGGGATTCCGTGGAAGTTTCCTACTAAAAAATCATGTACACAAACAAATTTTACCATTTGATGTTGGTAGACCTAAACTGTTTAAAAGATTCAGGTATCTGATTTTAGTTCTCATTATTGGATATGATTGGACATATGGTTGGATATGACCATGATGTCACATTGAAATGATTTTGGTATGTTTGTTCATAATTTGTATTTTAATTTTAGTTTACTTCATATTTTAAAAGTAAATCTATTTTGTATATTTTTTTTATGTTATGCTGTAGTTTGATTTTAAATCATACTAGATTATTTTATGGATCTCGATTTATAAGTCTTAATTGTACCGATTGTAATTATTTTTATGTTGTGCACTAGATTCTAGCTCATTGGTATTAGGAATTCACTTTTGGCCACATCTCGGACCGGGTTATATGTCATGTTTAATAGAATACCATTTATGCTCATGAAAAATTGTATCAGAGTAGACTTTTTTATTTAGGGTGTTATGTAGTTAGAGATTTGGGCTCTCAGGATCCCATAGGAAGGTGGAGGATGAGTTTCGTGGACTCTTACACATTATTATTCTTTGGTTTTGAGGGAAACTCTGAGAAATAATCCTTTTGTCTTCATTTTAGATGAGGAATAATGATAGTGTTGATATGGTGTCCTTTTATGGTCTAATATGGAGTAGTGACCCATGTGGAGCCACAGTTCACTGTTCAATCTCCTCCTGGGTTTTAATGCCTACATGGTAAAAGACCCACTAACCATATCACCACATCAAGAATAGACTCTAGATTCTCATTTATGTAGTTTGGTTGTGATTTAGGATTTGTTTCAGTTTATGTTGTTTTAATTTATTTTTGAAATGGAAATTATTTAATTCATGTGGTTTTGAAATTAACATAATGGGTTTTAAGGGAGAATGGATTTTATTGAATACTTTCTATGTTCTAAGAGTTTGATAATGAAATTGTTTGTGTGGACATTGTAATTTTTTATGGATGTAAACATGTGTGAGGGGATTTATGGAAATACATGTTTGAATGAGTTCCTTGATGATTTATGTTTATGTGTTATAGACACATATGTGATGGTTCATAGGATGTCGTAGCTGTGTATTTGAAATTAAGGGTTTCCTGAGTTTTTTATAAAATGTCCCTAAATGAGAAGATTATTTCCAAAATCAGTTCCACTTTGAGAACATTTGAACAAATATGAAAAACCATTGATGCATCCTGATGCATGTTATAATCGAAGAAATTATTCACCTAAAAAATAATCAATTCCCCTTTAAACATTCATTATTTTATTAAATCAAAATATTTTATAAAAAATTGTTTTACAAAATTAATATTGGAATATTAGATAATTAATTCCATAACTTCTGATGACATGTTTTTAACACATTTCTAAAAAACTAAAAACAAGTAAATTCCATATATGAATCTAATAAGATTATAGTCATTATTTTTTCCTTTGAGGAATAAATCATTTCCCCCAACGCAATAGAGATTTTCCCCAAGAACACATGTCATCATGATTAATAATATGGTCACCCATCATCATACATAATTCTCAAATACCATATCATGAGTCAAAAATTCTAATCTTTAACATTTTCATCATAAAACCCTGTATAATACACATTAGAAGCCTACAGAAAAATCAATTTCCATTGTTTCCATAAAATTACGAAGAAAGAAAATTTTCATTAAAATAAATAAATATAAAATATTAATATAATATTAGTGATTAGATATTCAATAAAAACATAATTCACATTTTATAAAATATTGATAATAAATAATGGTTATGGTGATAGGAAATGGTGTCCAAGCTGAATCCGTTAAACCCCATTCATTTTAACTTTTGTAAAAATACAAAAAAAATCCTAAACCATCATGAAAAAATATTTGAAAAGAAATTAAATAAAAGTAAAACATTTTTGGAAATTATTAGTATCAAACATTTATATATATATATAATTTTACATGAAATTTTTTAATTTATATGGGTGGAGAGGAGATGGAGTAAAAAACATTTCAAATATTGTTTTAAAGGAAAATCTAATACTGTATGTCAATTCTAATTATATATGTTCTCTACATATATGTAATCAAATTATATAATTTTGAATATTTTCTAAAAAAGTTTTTAATTTCCATTTAATTAAAATTATTTTCTTTTTTAAATTTTTTCCCATATTTTCCTTTATTATTAAAATGGTTAAGTTCTACATTAGTCATTTTGGGGTAGTTTAGTATACAACCTTAAAAAACATAAGTGTGTTGTCTACGGTCAAAGGGGTTATGTTTCCATTATCAAAAAATATTACAAATATAATATTTTTGATAATTATATATTAAATAAACTTTTAAAACTATCCATGTATTGGGGTCATGAAAAATTAATCACATTATTTAATAGATCTGGAAATCTACACCAAAACAAAAATGATGATTACATTTTTATAATTTGTAGAAAATAAATTGCTTATATAATGTTTTAATTTTCCAAAATGATAAGTAAGTTCTAAATGTAATATTAATTCATTATTTTCATCCTTATAAAAAACAAAGTTAGGTGGTAATGAAAAACTAATCACATGGCTTTGTCAAGGTGGTATTCCACATGTTCAGTTGGGAAATTTAATCAATTTTTAATATACTGAAATTGTAAAAATAAAAGTAATATATTTAGATTAAAAACCATAATTCTATAAAAATTATCAAACTTGTTCATTTTATTGATCTTCGTAACGAGCCATATAATCTAGTGATGAAAAATTAAACACATTGCTTCAGGGAGGTGCTCATCCTAATATATGCATGATTGATATTTTCATTTACCATATGTTTAGGATAGTGATTTAAATGGGTATTCTATAATCATAAAAAATATAAGTATATTTAATTTGTTAACATTACTATTTCATCTTATATAATTTATTTGTCAAATTTTTTAAACATGAAATAAATATGAAACAGTCTTTCAAGAACCTCTTCTTTCAAAAACCATGGTAGGAATATACCATATTCAAAATAAAGATGGTATTTGGGTGACACCATGTCCCTTATTATATAATAAAGGATTTTGTGATGGCATTTTTTCATGTATTTTGGTATATAAAATGATCAATGTTTTTGAAAAAGTGATGGGAGGAGGATCCCTTTTGTTAAATAATGGGAGTGGCACATATGTAATTTTTCATTGTTTTAGACTAATGTAAATTTTAAATCATTTTAATGTTGAGATAAAATAATATATTCTCAAATATTATGTTATTAGGGTCAAAATAACATCATCTAATTAAAATAATTATAATATTTTGTAGCCATATAACGTAATTTTTGTCTTGATTTACCTTTTTCCCTTTACATTGATATATAATTTTCTTATGGAAAATATTAATAATGACCAAAAATGAAATTGATCTAATAAAAAAATATGGGAATTATAATTTTAAATAATAATCCATTTTTCATGGTTCAAATTTTATAATTGAAATAAATTAATTTATATATATATACAAAAACCCAAATGAAATCATTTTTTAGAAAACAAACATATTTATGAATAGAAATGATGTTATGAAAAAATCTATAAAAATGGTGATAACACAGGGATATATAGGACTATTTTTAATCAAATATAATTAATTTAACACTAAAATATAATGAAAAAATGTTACTTGTATATTCTTGAAAATAAATTATATTCTTAATAAAAATCTATATATTCAGTATTCACCAAATTCTCATCCTTATTGTAAAAATAAAAAAATGATAAAATTGTTATGATGATATAAAATATAAAGTACATTTTATAATTTTTTATCTCAAAAATAATGAAATTTAATTTTTAGAACCCAGTGTAATAAACTTAAAATGATTTTTAGTAAATACTAATATCATGTTTTCTATTAGAAATCACATAAATTTATTTATAAATATTTGATAAAAATTAATCAATAAATTTAATAATTATAAATCTTGCGGTTGATTTATTATTTAAAGTAACTAGATTTTAAAATTTTTTGCACTTTATTAAATTGTGTTATCTATTTTTTAGCCACTACTTAATCATGTTAGGGTATTTTAACCTCATTACATTTTATGATTCCAATACTTCTTCCTCAATCATGTGATTTTGTAACATCCTGTATCTATGTTACAACAAGAGGTGTCCAATACAATTTGTTCACATGGCCTCAAACCCATTTCCTTAAATATTATATGCTACTAACTAGTACCAAGGGCCTTGGATGTGATAGTGTGGCAATTATGACCTTATTGGCATAATAACATAGCAGAAACAAACAATAAACAATAGCGGTAGAATTAATACCATATATCAAAGTTAAGCAATGGAATACTAATAGTAATATAACAAATGAAGAATAGAAATAAACCATGCATTACAAATGTGTCTAGGAAAGAATCCAAATACGACACAATGATGGAAATATAATATTGAAACCATGTAATGAAAAGTTGTAAACACCAATAGCAAAGCAAGCCATAACATAGTCTCATGCCCTTTAGCTCCAACAGCTATCAAGTACCTGATGAAGAATGGTGTTTTCCCTTATCTATACACACAACCATATAATCTGTTTTGGACCAAAGTAATGACCCAAACCGGGTGTGAGAAAAATTCAAGTATGCAACCACCAAATTATATGTTCATATCTATGAGTGAATATATATATATATATATTTATTTATTTAGTAGGAAATATTCTGAAATAAAAATTTATACTAGGAAGAGCTCATAATAAAACAATAATACAGTTTCCAATTACATTTATTAACATTTATTATTTATTCAATACATTGAATAATTTAACATCGAGAACTAGCCAATGCTCTATATCCCATAGTAAAATAGTTACACCAAATTTCTAAGAATACCATCAAAACAATCAAGTAAGACCATGTCCAAAATTGTACATTAGCCTTCCAGACTCTTTACAGTCATTTAATTACTCACAAAAATCCTTTGGGAAATATATCATGGTCTAACCACTTTTGATTAACATAACACAAATCAATTACAAACGACCACATAGGTAGCTTTAATGATCAACCCCCTGGTTCCACCAAGCTTCAATAAATTATAAATGTCCTTTGGATAGCTATCATGATCAATGACCACATGTCCATCATAGAAGAAATATAATATAACTACCACATAAAAGCTCTTATAATGAATTCCCTAAATCCCATATTTCATTTAATAACTACCCACTGTACAAATCTCATGCTCTAACCCCTATTGTCTATGACCAAATGTATACTCCCATATTCAATACCTCTTTTCAACATAACAACCATTTATATATAAACAACCCCACCTCAGAAATATTTCACATTAAATTTCCCTTGGACAAACAATCATAATGAAAATCACTTGCAACTCATTTTAAAAGTAAAACCATCCTAACAACATGGGGAATGGAAAACAAAGATATCATAACTAGATTCCTAAACCAATAACCATAATCATTCAAACATGGGAAATAAAAACATTATCAATGTATTAAAGCTTATTCATAACCAATAATCCTTTCTCAATTTAACAAACCATAGTAGGTAATAAACATGGAAAAATTCTATAACACTAAATACCCCAAACATTGGTATTCGTCAGCTTAATCATATATAGTCCTAATACAATCAATTGGAGTAACAAACCACCAACCTTAATGTCCTGCAGTCAATACTGTTGACTGTTGACCCCTGAATCGTCCCAGAACCACATAGACCTACAAAAGTGTAAACACATTCAACCAGGAACAACAAATAAGAGAGGATGTATCAAGAAGAAATACTCTTGTGGAATTAAGAACACTTTGATGGGATTATAATGCACCTAAAAACGTTTTAGTCATAGCATGACTAGACATATGAGAGGAGCTCCATGTTCTTCTATTGTTCGTAGATGTTCGATACAAATTAAAGGGATAAGAAGTGTGTTCCAGTAATGACACATGACCCTCTCGGATTTATTAATTAAATATAAAATTACACGGCATGTTTATTTAATGTACACATCGTGTACTAGCATAAACTAACCCCCACGTTATTTAGCCTATCGGGTCACCTACACAGCCATGTACTCGACCGCTTCACAGCTAGTGCACTATTGTACGTGGTACCTGGGTACATGTTGTGTACACATATGTACATGACATGTATATAGAAAATTCACAATTCTTCCTTTTTCTTAAAAAAAATCCTAAATAATGATGTATACAAAAAAGGCATGGGTTCTTAAAAATTTCTCCCCTTAAATAAATTTTTCCCCGAATTTCCCATTAATAGGTGGTGAAGATGAAACATCAAACAACTCTAGAAACTGTGATCGTAATTCGGCCTCCCACAACCAAGTCTCATCCTATACTTGCCTTCGCTAACATAACACCCATAACAAAAGAAAAGACCAGACACAGAGAACCATTCTAATGCGACCCAAAATCTGAGTATGATTATCCAAAAAGGATGCATCCACCTCCAACTCAACGTCATCAGGTTAAAAAACATGAGACATGTTTGAAAAGTAACAATGTGGCTGAGAAACATGAAATACAATGTGCATAGTCTTGTACCTCTGAGGTAACTAAAACCGATAGGCAACTGGTCTGACTCTCTCCAAAACCTCAAATGGAATGATGTATCTCGCTGAAGGATTACCCTCTCTCCTTATCCTCATGTGTCCTACCATAAGTGTGTCATATAAAAAAATTGATCTCCGGCCTCAAATAGTGGAGGTCATATCCATCGATCATTATAATATTTCTGGAAGTATTGTGCAGTAACCATCATCTTTCAAATCAACTACAATTTCTCATTGTCCTCCTAGACTAGACGAGGTCCCATTATACTTGCCTCTACTACTTCCATATAACATAGGGTTGATTGGATGGTCCTACCATACAAAGCATCATTAGGTTCTATATGAATCATCTCATAAAAACTATAATTATTTGAAAAACCACTGAGTGTATGTGTCTCTTCCATGAACACACAAATTACAGGATACATGCTCAAAGAATGTCCTCCTAAGCCAAAATCGTGTGGTTGGGCGCCAAAACATTCTAGGGATGGTATGTTGTACTCATATGTACCTGTGTACCCCAATCCCTCTAAATTAACTTCCAGATTCAAGAGGTAAACTTGGAGTCCCTATCTGAAATGAAACACTATGAGACCCCATAAAAATGTACTATGGATAGGATGTAAAATAGTCCAAGCTCATCAACATGGATGGTTTCCTTGATCAGTAACAAATATGAAACCTTCATGAGTATATCAACAAAAACCCAAACCACATTATTCACTCTAGGAGACCTCAGTAAACCCATAATTAACTCTATCATGACATCATTCCACTTCCCCTCGTGAATGAGTAAATGAAGTAAAATACTTATTGGTCACATATGCACTATATTCACCTGCTGACAGGTGGAACATCACTTATCAAATATAGAAACATTCCTCTTCATATTTAGCCACCAATACAGATGGTGTAGATATTTATACATCTAGGTAACACTAAGAAGAACTCCCCATACCCGGGAAGGAAAGTATCACATCAAATCCTCAGGTATGTCGGTTGACCAACATACACATCCATGAAAATTCACAACCACATTGTCGTTTATGGTTCACCTCGGAGTAGGGTCATCTCCTGAAACACTCTCTCATAGGACTAGGTCTTTGTAATTTGATTGAAACCTTATTTTGACATGATCCATTAGAGTATAGGTAACAACTATTGAACAAAAAAATAATAGCCCATTTCTTTCATTCACCTCAATATACATCCCATAAAACATTTCTATAATCTATCAATCATTGATGGCCTCAATAAATCCCTCTTTCTGAGTCCTCCTTGAAATTGCATCATCCTCTGTGTTTCCTTTCCCAAGCATGTAGGCATGCTCAATGTGGAGATACTGAAGGTAATCAACCCAACTTTGATATCTTAAAATCAAATCAAGATGAGTAATGATATACTTGAGACATTTGGGGTCTTTGTATTCTATAAACATATCTCAAAAAATGGAAATGTATCCAACTTTGCAAATCATGCACAACTGCAGCAAAATCAAGATCGTGCATCGGGTAATTCCACTCAAGTGGCCTCAACTGTCGAGACACATACACAATGACTCCTTCCACCTGCATAAGCACTTCTCCAAACCTAATACATGATGCATTGAATTTAATGGTGCATCTCTATTCTAACTCCAGAAAAATAATTATCTGTGCTGATGTCAATATCCCTTTCATCTCTTGAAATGCTATATCCCAGGAATCTATCCACAGGTACTACTCATGCATCTTAGTCAGTCCTGTATGTAGCCCTGCTATGCATGAAAATTCATGAATAAAGCATATGTATTAACCAACCAACCCTAGAAAACTTTGTACCTCAAAGTTGTTCTTTAGATTCTCCCAAGATACTACTACTACCACTTTCTCTGGGTCTATTAATACTCATGTCTTAGAAATAACATGACCTAAGAAGTGAATCTTTTCTATCAAAAATATAAATTTTTAGGGCATTGAAAATAATGGATGCTATATTAATATACTCAATAAGATATCATGATGGGTGGCATGGTGATTTCAAGTGATATAATACACCATGATATCATCCACAAAAACAAATGTAAACTAATACAAGTATGGATGGAACACATTGGGTCATTAGTGCCATGAAATATAGTGGCACTTTAATAAGACCCAATGATATAACCAAATACTCATATAAACCATACCTAGCCTAAAATCTGGTAAGAGGTATATATAATGATCTAATGCATAAATGATGATAAGTGATTCACATGTCAATAATCATGAAATCCAAGGATTTTCAAAGTAGATCAAAGGGATTATCTATCCTTGGTAAGGGATATCATTTCTTGACATTCAGCTGGTTCAGGTTCTGATAATCCACACAATGTCTTAGGGCACCATCCTCCTTCTTTTCCAAAAGGACTGGAGAACCCCAAGGAGATGTATTAATTCATATAAAACCCATTTCTGCAACTCCACTAACTACTTCTTGAGCTCATATAACTCTGGTGTAGCCATCCTATATGGTGTAATGGACATTGGTTCCACTACTGGAAGATTATCAATATAGAAATCTATCTCTCGGTCCGATGGTAAACCTAAATATTTGTCTAGAAATACATCCGTAAAACGATCCACCACGGGAGGAAATTCCATATGTGATGTCCCCCGTTCATACAATTATAAACATGTAATCCAATCTTAAATTCCTCCCAACCCATGATGCTTGAGCCAATTCATGATTACCTTCACATAGAATTCATCATTCGGTAGAAAAGACCTACCCTATGAGAATGTGAAACTCACCATGTAGTGATAATAGTCAATAATGGCCTACAGAGAGACCAACCAGTCCAATCTGAAAACGATACTGAAGCCTGAAATCTCTTATAAATAGAGGTTCCATAGGAAGTGATGTCCACTAGCCTTAAGACGACACTCCTTGCACTGACATACACTAGCTGTCCTAAACCCCAACAGAGTATCTAGCATCATAACTTCCTCATAAGTAAAGATACTGAGCCCAAGGATCTCTACAATTGAAGCCGATATAGAACTATAGTAATCCCCATTATTAAGAATCATAGAAGCTAAAAATAAGGAAACTATAGTCGTACCTCTAACTATAGAGGTTTTGAGATCCTGCTCTTGCTGGGTCTTCTCCACTTCAAAATGTATGACACATACCGCATCCCTATGACACTACCAAATTAACTTGAGCTGATCCACCCCAATATCACTAAAAACATGTAGCATATCCACCAAGGACATGACCACCTCCTCATATTTGACATAATAAAGAACTATATTTCCCTAACTGATGAGAAATTAGTCATCCTACTCTAGAACATGGAGTCATAATAGAACCACATTCACCCTCTACTAGTGAGGTCATCCGAAAAAAATACTGAAGATGGCCCATCTTTCCATAAGATCAGTACTCGACTAGGTATTTCAGGTAATTTTCTCTCATATTCCTACTCATCCTACAGTAGTAGCATACCACCTTCCTCTAAAAAGAAACATCACATGAAATATTCCTATAATGAATTCTGGTATCCATTGAAGGAGTACTAGTCCTAGTTGCTGATCCTCCATATCTCACAGCTCCCAACGCCTTCTGATTGTGCTCTGTAATCAGCACCTGAATCACTATAGTTGTCACCAATGTCACTTGGAAAACTATCATCTTAGATTATATGTCATACCTATGAACATCATCTAATCTCCTTGCCAAAGATAGCTCATCATTTCCCAAGGTAAGTGTGAAGCGTTGAAGCTCTGTGAAATGAGAAGAGTAATCCATCATTAAAAGAGCTCCCTACTCCAAATTAATGAACTCCCATGCTCGATTGGCCCTCAAAGTCTCGAGGATGAAGTATTCATATGTGTTCCTCTAAAACTCGTCGCAAACTATATCTTGATGATGTCCCAACTGTGAGATAACATCCAAACTTATCTAGGAAGAATCACATAGCATATACGTCGCAAGATTCACCCTCATCTTTGGAGTAATTTCTATATGCTCTGAAAAAGAAATAATGGCCTATAATCATGACAATACAGCCTTTGGTCCTCTATAACCTAAAAATGTTGTAGGATGTGGCTTCTGGAAGACTCTCTTCAACCCTACCATGGTTGGGTAAGGTTGCGGTACTACCTAGAGAGTATGAATCATCATTATAATGCCTTCATGGAACTATGAATCAGCAATAGTGTCTGATATAACACCTGGTGCGAAGATGGGAATGATGGGTGGATCTACTGGTATTCTCTGAAATACCATTTCAAATGTCTATTAACTACCACATACTAGCCATTAAAATAGGGGACATCTTGGCAGCATGACTCTGCAGGGTCAAGTGCACACCTCAGTTAATGATTATCAAGGACTGCAATTTAGAAAAGGAATAAGATAAAAAGTGAACAAAGCATTCAATCTTTACAAATCATGGTTACACATAGTGTAGATCCCCAACATTGTGTTTTACTTTAATCCATAACATGATTGTGTCCCTCTACCAACCTTGTTGTGTAACAACCCCATACACATGGAATGATCACCCAGAGACATAGTGTGTATTTGAATTTTCCGTCCTTCCCCTATTTTCTACATTCATAGAACTACACGGTTCTCACCTGGGTAACACCACATTGCTTGTTCACCAATAACATGGAATGTACTACATATGGTGCAACTTCCCTAGTCCTTATTCACATGGTCAAATACACGATTTACTCTACACAGTGTGCATAGATGGGACACATATTGTACAACCTGTGTTTCATCCACTCGTGTTATTTTTCTCACAGTCAGATACAAGGTTCCTTGCAACACAACATGTACAATCCAAACGCAGTGTGTTCTGCCAATATTTTCCAAATACCATGTATTTTCTCACCATTTTAGTCACACTTTTGAAGACTACACAGTGGGTACATAATGTACATGTCTTGTACATATGAAAATTTGTTTCTTCTAGAACAGAAAAATGTATGGTGTATTTTCAAGACATTTCATGCCTTATTGTCAAGGTTTCCAGACATTAATCCATTGAAGCATCTCCAAAAACCTTAAATCCAAAAATGGTATTCCAATGCATGAAAAATTTCAACCTGTGTGAGCCCATACTCCAGGAGAATAAATATTTTTCATCCTTTTTCACATAAAAACATGAAAATTTTTAGATTTATTTTCGTACATGATACAAAAAAATCTAATCCAAGATGGACAGTAACACCTCTGGGACCAAATATTGGCATCCATAAAAATAAAAATTATCATATTCTAATACCCTATGAAAATAGATGGTATTCTATCATGGAATATATCACAACAACATGCATATCTAGAACAATGTCTATCAAAATACCATGTAATCAGTAATTCACCCAAAATGGCATGAAAACATTACATTACATGTGATCTCTATAAAGTGAATAAATGATGCATGAGATTGAATACCATCATCTCATCAGGTTTTAATTGAATTTGAACCAAATTGATATAAATAATAACATCCCAAAACAAGTGAATCACCCAACACTGAAATCAAATAATCTCTAAAAATTCTCAAGGTTGAAAAAATTGAAATATTTGTGGTAACATGGATTTTCCCTATACATAGGTTTACTACTCCAAGGAAAATTTTTTACCAACTACCTACTCATATATATCCCTTTCTACAGGCTCCAAATAGTAAGAAAAAGCAGAAAAAACTAATTTGATACCACTTTGTAGATCCTGGATCTGGGTGCCTCCCAACGGTGCGAATTACTCGATTGGACACATAGCCTCAAGAACATTTCCCCAAATTATAGAGGATACTGACTACAAGAATTTACATTGGGTTTGATGGTGGGGAAAATATTGCCTCATTGGCAGAGTAACATAGCAGAAGAAACAAAAAAAATTGTAGAATCAGTAATACCATATATAAAATTAAACAGCAGAATACTGATAGTAACATCACAACTAAAGAACACATATAAATAAATGATGCATGTCACATGTCTCCGTTAAATCGACCAAAAAATCCAAAATGTTGGAAATATAATTCTAAAACCAAATTATAGAAATGTACTAAACTCGAATAGCATCGCAAGCCTCAACGTGGTTCCATGCTCTGCCCCTCCAACAACAATCAAGTACCTGACAATGAAGGGTACTTGACCATATCTATACATTCATCCATATAATCTGTTTGGGTACAAAAGCATGACCTAAACATGGTGTGAGATGAATCCTAATGGGAAACCATCAATATATTTCTGCCTAACTATCAGTGAATATATATAACATTTTATATGCATAAATGAATTAATAAACATTAATGTACCAAAAAGTAAACTATCTGACAGTTTCCAATTACATTTATTTACATTTAATTATTATTTAATCCATTGAGTAATGTATCATCAGGATATACCATATGCTCTGTATCCCCATGTATAATAGTAACAATAGACATCTCAAAATACCATCAAATCAGTCATGTAAGACAGTGTCTAAGCTTGTTCACTGGATTTGAGGAATCATCACGGTAATTTAATTATTCAAAATAATACACTGGGAAAGATCTCGTGGTATGAACCATTTGGATTTATATAACACATATAAATTAAAAACGACCTCCTGGAAAGAACTCATATCAAATTCCACATGGTCTACCTGTGATAAATAAATCATAAATGACCCCTGGGTAGTTCGCATGCTCAATACACCAAAGGTCTTTATAGTAGAAATAAACTGTAATGACCACATGGATTCTATAACAATCTATTCACTATGGTCCACCATACATTTAATAATGACCCTCTATATAGCTCTCATGGTCAAACACCTCTAGTCTATGAAATCATGGTGGCTCTCACAGTCAATACATCTGGTCCACATAACAAAAATTCTAATATAAATAACCCTAAATCAGAAATCTCTCATAGTAAATTCCCCTTGGTAAAACATTAAAAATTAAAATCACATGCATCTCATATAAATAATAACTCCATCCTAACAATACAAGGCAAGGAAAAAAATAAAAGCCTAGAACTCTTTCAAGACCAATGACCATAACAATTCAAACCTGGGAAAACACATCTAATAAATGTAGTAAAACATACACATAAGCAATAACCCATTCTCAATAAAATAAACCATACCATGTAATAAACAGTTTTAAATTTCAAAACACAAAATACCCCAAACCTAGATATTAAGAATATTAAGAATATATTATCCAAAGATAATCAAATAAAGGAACATACCTCCTACCTTGATGTCGTATGATCAATACTCATGACCATCAACCCTTGTATCGGCCTAGAACAATGTAGATATAGAAAAAGGAAAAAATGCTTCAACCTTGAACAACCCACAAGAGTAGAGGGATATAGAATAAAGACTCTAGGGGAATTGATAACCCACTGGTGGTATTCCAACTCGCCCAATAGCGTCTCAATCAGAGCTCCGATAGAGAGAAAGAAGGAGCTCGATGTTCTTTAGTCATTTGTCTCTCACCTTTACGAACCATGGGAAGAAGAAGTGTGTTCTAGAGATGAGGCGTGACCCCGTTCCAATTCATATATAAAAAGATGAGTGTGTGGAATGTTCATTTTTTGTACATGACTTGTACTAACCTCAATTGGGCCCGACTTTTGGTGGCTTTTCAGGTAACCCACACATCCATGTACTCAGCTATTGCATGGCTAGTTTGTAGCTGTATGTGGTACCCAGGTACATGGCATGTACTGATAAGTACATATTGTGTGCTTAAAAAATTCACAATTCTACCTTTTTCCTAATAAACATCCCAAAATAATGATCCATACCTCAAATTAAGATTGAAGCTCATATATATTAATCCATAAAACATTTTTTTGACGAATCACATTATTTTTTAGTGACTATTCAAGTTAATCTAAAATATAAATCTTCTTTCATTCATAGGAATGATTCTATTTAAAATGTACTACTATGGTGATCAAAACATAAGTTCCATCAAGTACATAACTCCATTGTAAATAAATATTAAACAACTCATTTACCTTAGATAAACATAAAGGTATGTATTTATGCTAAGAAAATGACACAACTATATATTCATTTTATAGGGGCAAAGGTAACATGGTCACTACTATTTTTTTATGAAAATTTATTACACATTTCTAATGGAAAATCATAAGAAAAATATTACTACCATCCTCTAATAAAATGGTATTCCTCTTTTTATCCTTACAAATAATTTTTCTATTATGATATTCTCTCATATTGATCTTAATAACTATAACGTTATATGTTGTACCTTCTACCAATTATTGATAAAGTAACCTTCATTAATTGAAACTATCCCAAAAAAATTGATTTCGATACCACTTTCTATATCGTACATCAAACTTATTAATTTATATACTAGATTGAAAATTATTAGTATAAGAAATTAGGGGTAATGAGATATGATTAGATAAACATCCCATATAATACAATGAAAGATCCAAATACATATATTCAAAAGATTGAATTGTTTATAAAGACTGCCCATCATATTGAGGATGAAATGTAGTGATGGTATTTAATTTAATACCCAAATAATTCTAATTTACATCTATAAAATTAGTTGAAAATATATGATAATTATCAAATACGAAATAAAGAGGGACTCCTTTTTTCATTTTCCATTTAAGATAAATTCTTGAAATTTTATTCCGTGATATATTGACATCAATTTGAATAAAATGCCCAGATTTTTTCTGATGGTCAAAAATAACCCTAATATCCTCATTAACTATATATTTATTTTGTAATAAAACCATTAAATCTTGGGTTATATTCTATTATTTACCTTCAGTTTAAAGCAACCATTTTAGTAGTATTTTATGTTTAATAATCTATTTAAAACTGATATATTTCAGTTTAAAATCATTAATAAATTATTTTGATTTCACCTCTTTAATAGTATTCTTCAAGGACTCTATCCATCATTATTCTTTTTGAATGATGGAAAATTGAGAGATAAGAAATATATTGAATAGTTCATTCATTAACAAGAAAACACATTGCCTAATTAACCTCATAATAAATATCATAACTCATTCATTATTGATTATATATTGAGGAAACATAACTTATTGGTCCAATTCAATCATTTATTGAAAATTAAAATCTTCTCTCTGAGCATCCTTAATTTTTTTAGGAAAATATGTTAATGTTGAATCACATGTGAAAAGATAGAGATTTTCATCATCCACGTTTTATAGGACAATATTCAGCAAATAATTAATCGAATGATTGTATTCCAGACATAATGTAGATAATGATACATTATATTTTCAAATAAATCACTCAGATACCATGTTTTCTTTACTATGATAATATTAAATTATGAAATTATAACCCTTTACAAGATTTAATTGCATGTTTTATCAAAAACAACCCTACATGAGCATTGAAACGGTCACCTACTCCAGCCTGTGACAAGGATTGAAAGGCATTATAATCCTCCTAAGCTAGAAACTTGTGACACGAATTAGATAAATAATGTTGGGAAGGATTTAGACCATAATTATTATTAGAATAATTAAATAATTTTAAAATAAAACAAAAAACTATAATATGTAAATAAAAAAACTAAACATCTAAATATTCCTCCTTATGACCACATGGGCCACCTCCATCAAAAGAACCATGCTATGTAACACCCCCGAAAAAGTGAGCCATAAAGGCTAAATGTTACTACCCATGTCAACAGTGTGCACCGTTCATTTCAGGAGCCTACCTGATTAGAACTCCACTGTTAAGGATGCTTGGCCTGGAGTTGTAATCATGATGGGTGACCTTCTGGGAAGTTTCTGAGGGTGTGTGTGAGTGAGGACAAAACACACTGAAAGAAAAAGTGCTAGAATGTAGGGACAATCATTAGTCTGATAAGCGACCCTACTGATTAATAGCCTATGGTGTGCTGGGAAGGTAACCAAGGTATTACAGGAGCCCCATGGGGTTATATGAGAATATTCATGGATCATGGAGGTAGGTTGTGACAAATAGTATCAGAGCCAATACCCAGCCGGAAGTGCTTAGGCACTACTTGGGTTTGAGGATTGGGGTCCACAAGGAGGGAGTTGTGCTTTAAAGTGGTGGATAATGTACCACCCATGGAAAAGTGAGACTTAAAATGCTAAATGTTTCTACCTATGTCAGCAAGGAGCGCCTTTACATTCAGGAGCCTACCTGATTAGAACTCCATAGTTATGCATGATTGGCCAGGAGTAGTAATCAGGATGGGTGACCTTCTGGGATGTTTCCTAGGGTGCATGTGAGTGAGGACAAGACACGTTGAAAGAAGAAGTGTTGACATGTGG
The DNA here is from genome assembly GCA_963277665.1 of Viscum album. Classification (NCBI taxonomy): domain Eukaryota; kingdom Viridiplantae; phylum Streptophyta; class Magnoliopsida; order Santalales; family Viscaceae; genus Viscum; species Viscum album. The sequence goes on from OY728136.1 coordinate 1,602,188,224, forward strand.
GGATAGTCATTAGTCTAAAAACTGACCCTAGTGAGTAATTCCCTATGGTGTGCTGGGAAGGCAACCAAGGTATTATAGGAGACCCATTGGGTCATATGAGAAGATTCATGTCCCGGGGAGGTGGGTCGTGACATTCTCATTCTAAGAGTGATCCAGAGCAGGTTGACTAGTAACTAAAAAATGATAAATAAAGTTTGATTGAGCACTGAGATTACTATTATGGATTCCAAAATTAGAACCATTCCCTCTACCATACATTTTAAAGAAACCATTTCATGCTAGTTTGAAATACCATGGTTGAACAAGTTTTGGCATGTGGGGAAAATCATTAGTCTGATAAGTGACCTTATTGAGTAATAGCCTATGGTTTGCTGGGAAGGAATCCAATGTATTATTGGAGACCAATGGGGTCATATGAGAAGATTCATGGCCTGAGGAAAAGGGTCATGACATGCTCACTCAAAGAGTGATCTAGAGTAGTTTGACCTGTAACTGAAAAATGATAAATAATGTTGGAATGAGCACCGAGATTCTAAATATGGATTCCAAAATAAGAACCACACCCTATATCTTACCTTTTAAAAAACCCATTTAATGATAGTTTAAAATGCATTTACGTAAAATAGGGTTTTTTTTACATAAAAACCAGTAACAAGGAAATTATTTTAAAATAATCATTTTACAATACATTTTTTATATTGGTTTCCAAATAATTAAATATTATCCAATGAATAATTTTAAAAATAAAAAACATAACATTAATGAAAATATTATTGTGAAAAAAATTAGTGGAAAATCGAGTATAACTAAATAAGAGAAGATATAATAATTCCCACTAGAAACATAATAGTTTAAATGATTTTATTAAAATATCGCAAAAAGTAAGAATAAATGTAAAATATTTATCATGGTATATACCAAGTCACTAAGTGAATAGTACCTAATCATATTATATTTGAAATCCTTCTAGCAGCCTATCAATGTTATCCCAAGTCAATAGCCATATTGACATCTCTCTACTTGCCTCATCAGTTACACCACTGACATGGATACTCAATGGGGATCTATTCCATATAATCAAGACTAAATAGAAACTATCTCTTAAATCTCACAATGATTTCTATGATCCCATTGCTATAAAAAAATTTTGGGTGATGAGGAAATAATAAACAAAGGAAAAAACACCATATATTCTAAGGTCCACCACCCTATACTATCTATGATAATTCACTCTAAAATAGAGAGTATCCAAGGATGTTCCAAGTCTTCATGAAAACAATCAATGTTTCACCCATAACACATCATATGAAAACATACATTTACCATTTTTAAACCATTTCAAAAATATTTGGAACATTAGCATATCATTTTATTTTTAGGTAGAACACTAGATTAAGGACAAAAAATTATTTTATATTTTTTCAAACACGGATAAATAATATATTTTAGAAGTTAAAAAATATCTTTTGTGATCCACCATTAAAAAAATATTTTTGAAATATTCATCATCAAACAAAACCCATTCACAACGAATAAGAATACATGAAAAAAGGGTATTGTTACATTTGTTACAATTTTTATCATTTTATACTTATATAGTAATATAATAAAACAACCAATAATTATAGAAAACAATCATTGTTTCAAAATAAAATGCATGGATCAAGGGTGCCTACCTCAAAAGACACTACATTTTAGGATGACAACCCGATGCCACTTTGTACCTGAACAACTATACACATTCACCTATATTATAAACTTTGGCCTAATTAAAATATTATTCTCTCCATGTGGAAATATTTAAAAGGACGATATATATAGTTGTGTCTGTCTATGAGTGTGCATGTGTGTGTGTTATTACCTAAATATATACATTCAATTCAACTCCAAAGAGTTGCAACATACCCTAAATAATAAAAACCCAAGTAAATATCAAATTATCCCTAATTACAATGTGTCCAATGAAGAATAATGGACGGTACCATACCGAAAATTAATGCTTCATATGTTTCCTACAACTATCGAGGCTCGAACCGACTTTAATTTTGTCAAAAGAAACCAAGAAATCAAAATCGAACCAAAAGAAAACCCCAACATGAGTTATGGTTCATCCATGGCGTGTCCACCAACTAGAATAAAAGGAGACCAATAAATATGGGAGAAGGAGGAGAATGAGGGTATTATTATCTTATAGTAGATTATTTCACATCAGATTGGGAGGAGAAACAGCCAGTGGAGGGTAAAAAAGAAGGTAGGTCATGAGAACAAGGGACCCCCCCCCCCCTCTTTTCCCTCGAGTAGTCAATTGAGTTAGGGGTGTTCACATGGTTAATGGGGGAGGAATGGCATAAGAAAAAAATTAAAAACAGAACATTAATAATCCTCATCCACACAGTCATCTTCAAAATCATTATAACAATAATAATAATAGCATTTCTATTATTTTAATACTAAAAAATTATATGATTCTTTTCATATTTTAAAGGACAGACATTGAATATAATTTGGACACAGAGTTGGCCAAACCATGTTCTAAACATGAACCCCTCCATGGGCCTCAAGAAAACCCTCATGGTAATGGAATAAGATTAAGAAAAATAGTTCACTATCCATGAAATCGAATCTTCAAAAAACTATAGAATACTAACAGAGGTTGCGCATGGTTTTTACTATCCATGAAACAACATTGATCCTTCAATAAAAAACCTAAATTTTTGTTGATTTCAACACTATCATACATAAATCTCAAAATAAATGCTAAAAATTTAAAAAATTTATGAGGGTTTGAGAATTATCCACCCCATGATAATTTATTCCCCTAGAAATGAAAAATGATTTAGGGGATCAGGAAATTTGATGAAATAAAACCAATAGATGAGAGGAGTTTCCACAATCCAAAAAACCAAGACTTAACACTCACCCTTTTTGGGAAACACTGATCCAAAAATGATACAAAAGTGTTCATATATTTTTAAATGAACCAAAACCATATGAGAAAACAAGAATGACTAAATAACATGAATAATTCAATAAGGGGCCCAACAAAAGTGACTCAAACCTCTAAATACAATTTTAAAATAGGTAACACACAAAACAATAACATATAAATACCTAAAACAAACCATCATGGTCTATTCTAGATCTCTCTAATCATCATTCACAAGACCCATTATCCATGCTATCCAAACTACAATATTTGGGGTTATGATGGGCACAATCAATGATTCACATTGGAAATTTGACTTCGAATTTACCATGAACAATAGAATGAGGGATTGAGATATAGGATCTCCAAGATCTCACTATGTTTAGTCTCCCCGCCATTTTAGAGCCCATACTCACTATTTTACCAAATCAAAACATCCTACTAACCCATTAAAGTCCTTTAACACTAGTGTGACCTCTTAACATTCGGAGTTACACTCAGACATCTTTAGAGAAGAAATAAATGAGACCAGTAGTGGGTCTCCCAACCATCTAATGTAAACCTATCATGGAGTAACCCCAATATCTAAAATAACCCAACTATGAATCTAATATCCTATCAAAACCATAACTCATATTTTCCATAATATAAAAATAATTCCAATAAATGGGAATGAAAATGAATCATCCAAAAAATCTCATAGAAATCCAAAAAATAATGATTCCACAAATAACTCCAAAAAAGAAGTCACAAGATGAATAAATAAAATTTGAAAAAAAAAACATTATTTTACTCCAACATTGGATCCAACAAGTTGGATCAATATACACCCACACCTATCATTTTTTTTATATTGTTAAAATAATCACTCTGAGAATGGTGGATGGGGGGCATGATGTCTTGGAACATATATTTTATCAGATTGAGGGATTGAAAATTTCTAACCAAGCTATCCATTTCTAGAAACATAGATTATAGAACTGGTACACTTCAACATTGTCGACAATCATTTAGAGGATTATGTAAAATTTCATTGAGTATCTGAACGAACCATATTAGAATAAAATGAGTGTTCTGTATGATGAATGATATATAAGCACTATTTAAGGACACTTATCATGATGAAGACCCTGTAATAATTGAGGTTCTTTAAAAAGATCACTCATCCATATTTTGGAATAAAAATTAACTAACTCCATTGGTCATCCTACCCCTTCATCCTTTGGTATACATACTGAATACCCATGGGCTCAACTCTACAAAAACCCCTACCAGTCATTGATCTCTATGGAAAGTATGTGACAATAGATAATAACTCAACCCCCCTCTATATTAAGAGATTTGGGAAACCCAACAACCCGGAGGGACCCCTTAGATACCATTGGATGATTCTATAGAGTAAAATATAAATAAAATAAAAACACACAACAAAATCAACAATGAATTAAAATTCAACAAAATATCATTTCAACCCAAAAACAATTATAAAAATATAAAACCTTGATAATAAACCCCAAAACCATAAAAATATCAACAAAAACTAATCCACAACACCACCACTTAACCAGAAAAAACATTCTTTTAAAAAAACCACCATTTCCAAAACCATCCCAAGCACCAAATCCCATTTCCATATATACTCTACAATTTAGTTCTTCGTAGACTAGAATCATTCCATCATAACTGACACAAACAAAAAAATGACCAAAAAAGAACATTCCCAAAACTCATGAGAAAACAAAAAACCATTACAACGTTGTATTTCAAAAAATTGAAATCTTCGCTTTAGAATACCGTTTTCATAAAACAGAATAGTTCTCAAAAAATAAACACCTACCATTGGTATTACATGAATCCTTACAAATATATGCATCCATTTTTTAGCTCATGAACCATTATACACATACAAATAAACATCAGTTTACATTGTAGATACATCTATATGTATGTGTGTGTGAGAGAGAGAAATCATTGGAATAATAATGGCTGAATAAAAAAACATTATGACATTCCAAACCACTTTCAAAATACCCAATTTTTTTTTTGAAATAACCAATTATCATCATAGAAAAATAAATTCTGATTTTACATTCATTTTATAATTCCATATCTTAAAATAGTTTTCAAAAAACACCAAAAACAATTTCCAAGACAATTTAATTTAAAAAAAACCCAATTTTTTTTCAACCGAACAAATGATTTCATTTCATTAATTAAATATTGATATACTATAATTATTTTTAAAAATTCAAAAGAAACACCAAAAAATAAACTCCAACCAATACCAAAAACAAATGAAAGAAACATAGTAATCAAATAAAAATACCAATATCCTAATAGAAAAATCACTATGATAAGTTTGATCACAGTGTTTAGTAGGTCATGCCCCAACTGAATGAGCACATCAGAGGTCATCAAAAGAATTCGAATATATTATGAATGGTTTTCTATAATATGCATAGAAACCATGACCCACTTCATTCCCACCCACAACAACCACAAAATCCCCAAAACCATCTATAAAAGCTCAAAAAGAGGAACTAAAAAATACTTGATATCTAAGATCATATTCTGAAGTAAGAGAACTCATAACTAACATATAAATTACAGTGTCCTTCAAAATACATGGTGATAAATCACTTACATATGATAAACATGATTAATTTTGAAAATCTAGGCCACAAAATTCCAAACATCCATAACATGGGTTAATTCTTCTAACACCATTTTTTGACAAACCAACCTGATCTACCCTGAATTGTCACCCGAGTTGGCCCATTGTACTATCCTTCCCAAGAATCCACTTAGTGGTTCCCTAGACATTGGCCCACAAGGCATCCAGGAAACCTCCCCATACTCTAGATATTGACGACTAAAAGAAATTACCTATGGTGTCTTTGTGGGGATACAATTAACTCACAGATTAGAGTGGTTTGTAGAGGTATTTAATATATACGAAATAGTGAATGAATATAATAATATGATAGGACTAGTAACCCATTGTATCACTTTAAGTAATGTGGAAAATGTACGAGTGGAATAGAAAAAATAAATCATCCAATATAAATAGAAAATTGGTCGAATTTGAATAGCAAATAGATTCAAATAATGATTATGATGATGATATGTCAATAAAAACATTAGTGAAAAGGGGATAGAAGTTACAATTATACACTAAAGGCTATAAAAAAGTTCAAAATTTCCAAAAATAGCTACTACAAGTATCATGAGAATAGGCTTGGTCCCTTTCCCGCACACACAATCCTATGCAATAAAGTCATTCATCAAAAGAAGGATTATTCACATTATCAATTAATGAAATCCAAAAAATTCCTTCGATACCAAAGGTAGACAAAGAATTTTGTCAAATATAATCCTATATGGCCACCCCCTATAATGTTTATATTAATCGTGTTTGTGAAATATAAAATGTACAGTGTGATAAAATAGGTAAATATGAGCAATTAAATAAATAAAAGAACAATACTTATTAATGGGATTATTAATGTATTTTTACCATTTCATCCTACTGTGGCCAAATTTGGATTTTGGAAATGAGGAATGTTGTACACATAAAAAGTGGCAAACATGGGTCATCAAAAATAAGGTCACAAAAGTTTCCCAACCCCAAGCTTGTTCATTGGATTGGTGGTCACACCTCTATAACATCATTTCAAAATTCTCATACATTGATCATAATAATGTTCAAAATTTAATAAAAACAATCAAACCATAGAATCTATTATATCATCAAGATCCAATCCAAGGTGATTCAAAAAGAAAACCCATGGGTCATTATAGGATCCCCTAATATAAACAATTACACAGAGCCATCCATGGTGACCAATAATGGCATCTATTGTATCAAACATGGCATAGTATCCTATGAGCCCATCCAAGGTATCCCACATAGGGTACTGAGTATCACCCAATGATCAGAATATATATATTTATAATGATCCTAGACATTGTTTATCCCTTATGGAAATGGTGTAACTCAATAGTATAAACAAACAACCCAGATATCATGTTCAAGTATATCCATGTGTCTCACTAAGTGTGTCAAGAATATCCATCATTAAGCACATCAAGCAGATCCACATCATCTTTATGTTGGGTCTCGTGTTCACTCCTAGACTAGAAACATATAAGGCATATAAAAAAAGATCACATATTATGATGAGTCATTAAATTTTAAACATGCTCCACATGTTATCCCAACTATTATATCTAATCCAATAAATTATGTCTTAAGTCATAATATGGTAATCATATAGCATAAATCTATGAACAACGCTTTAATGAATTCACACATGGGCCAAATTATTGTAATTATAAACATGCATATGGTAGAAGGAAAATAATGTAATTTATAGAAAAGTAATCATGAAAAATGATGTATGTGTTTATTAATAATGTTAATGGGGAAAATCAAGGTCTACCATTATTCTTATGTCAATTCACTATTTATGGAATTTATTAAATGTTCAACACACACACATGCATGGTTTATAACATACAATAACATGTAAAAATAGGTTGTTTAAGGTGGGAACACCAAAAGGGGTATCTCTATACAAGGAGAACACCCCAATGGATAGTTTCACTAAACAAGAGTGACAACTAATATGAAATCCATTTAAATTTATTTATTTAAGGTCTTAGAATAATCTTTGGAAGATTCCGGTGTGATCCACAACTGTACACATGATAAATGCGATAAATATAATGAGAAATAAGGGGAGAAATTAACTAGGAATCATATAATACTACTCATCCATTATTAATACTCAAATAGAACTATAATGAAGGATACATAATAATTCCTCAAATTCCATGAAAATGGGTAAAATGACCTCACACGAAAATAGAACCATAGATATGAATAAAATTAAATATTGTAAGGAAAGGGATTGTAGATCATAACATTACAATTTTAATAAACATGAAGGTGATGGATTTTGATGATGGAAGGGGGAGATATCATAATCCCTTGGAGTGTTGTAGGATGAAACTCTCAAAGATACTAGAGGATAAAATGAGGGCGGATAGGTAAAATTTGGTGTTTTAAAACTATTCAGGGAAAAAATTGAATTTCATCAATGAAGATATGTTATCATGGTTTGGATACACTATTTTACTTTTCATTCAATAATCGTGCACCCTACCACTTCCCATGGTGGATCCTCACATGGGCTAAGACAATGGTTTGGAAAACGATGTTTATCTCATGAAAAAACCCACAACAACATGTATGGAACAAGTTTCGTGGGTTTTATACATTTGCACGTGGTTTGAATGAAACTCTTGGGAACCTTGATCACAAAATTCATATGCCACATGTTTAGAAAAACCATGTTGGCTAGGTGGTACAGTTTCTCATAATAGAGCCTCTAAGTCAACTTCTTCAAATATCCATGCTTCAGGCTCTAAAAAATATATATACACCCTTAGGAAATTCATGCCTCCCTTATGAAACATTACTATGTCCAAGACATGTAATTTTAAATAATGAAAAATGGTGAATACTTTCATGTAATGTCATGACATTACAACCACTCATCTGTATGACAACGCATCACCATGTTTCTATTTAATTAGTTTTAAAACATTACCAAGGAAGTGTCTTGGCCACTATGAATGTAAATCATCTTTCCACTCTCAGTAATAGTCCTATGGGAATCTATTCATCTATAGAACCTATAATAGTGGAACTGTAACACCCGAGACTTTTATGTTATATAAACCATCAAAGGAATCTTTTTCTACACAACACTTGCTTGGCTTGCTTTACACGCAATCGCGACTTTCCTCGATAGCTTGCGTCGTACGCAATACCGAGTTTCACTAAACAACAATATGCTATTAAAACTAGCCGTTATGAATAGTAATAATCACTTTTTGAAATTTTATAAATTTTATTTTTCAAAATGGACTTCATTTTTGGACTCAGAATATCGAAATTAGCCTAGGGTGAAATTTTGGTATTTTTCTGAAAACTTTCAATTTTTGATGAATAGTGAAACCACTAAGTGGATGGTTAAAAACTGAATTTTGCATAAAACTTAATTTTACCGCTTCTGTGAATGGAATTTCGATAATCCGACAGAAACGGTTGATATCAGTAAGTAAAATGTGGTTCAATGAGATAAAAATAATTTTTTGGTGAATAGTAACTTTTTACTCTTTTTTACCGCGGTTAATATTAAATAGGATAACTAAGGGTAAATATGATATTACTATTACCCTAACACATGTCCTAATTCTATTGGACAAGTGTAATTCGACCAAAAACAAACTTAGGAATAAAATATGAACATTTAGGCCCACTTGGATTAGATTAGGACATTTATTATTAATTTATTTAAAGAAGGGTTAAAATAGTTAAAATGAAAGTTTAATAAGTAAATCATTTATAATATGGGGTTATGCATAAGATAAATTCGATTTTAAATATTCATTAGAAAGATAAAAATATTTCCTACATGATGGTATTTTATTTGTAATTTTTAGACATCAAATAATTTAATTTATTTATGACACAAAGATGATGCAGTAATTATCTTATTAATGAAATATTGACATAATTGATAATATAAAACCAAAATAAATGTAATTTAAGACTTTTTATGAATTCCACTAATTTTCTAGGTTACTATGAGATATTAATGTTGATTTAATCAACTTGGTTCGAACATATAATTCTGTTATGACTTTCACAAAAATCATATATCAAATAGTGTCAAAATTGACACAAAATAGTTTTTAAATCAAATATTATATTATTAATTGTTATTTTATTCCTAAAAATCTAAGGTTCGGCCAAATGACTTAGATAAGGATATATATATTAATAATAAACAATTTGGGGTTCGTTTGTCATGTTATAGTAAGTTTATTAACCATATAGTGAAAGAAAACAAAAAGACATGGTAAAAGTTAAATTATTTAACTTAGAGTTAAATCTAATTGATAAGGTTAAAATAATACCCTAAACTTGTCTAAATCCTATTGGTTGATAGGATTTCGGCCCATCCCCACCTTATCTTCGAAATAAGACCCTTTGGAGCCATTATAAACCGATTTTGACTTTAATATAAAATAATATTTTGAGATATTCCTAAGGTGCCCCTCTCCTCCCTTATAAAAGGGCACCTCCTCCCCCTCCTCCTCACACCAATTTTAGCACTCATGCTCGGCCAACCCCTGCCATTTTCCCTTCTCCACTTCCCTAGAAACATCCTAGAGGTTCTGGTCTTCCTCAAAGACCAATTTTAGTGCCCTAAGAGGAGGTCTCAAAGAGGCGCTTCAAAGAAGAGGTAATTACCGTTACCAATTCTTTCATCTTTATTTCTTCTTCCACTTCTTCTTCTTAGGTTTTTTCATTATGAAGTAATAACATCAGTATTACTCATATACTGATATGTTATTATAAGTATGAAACAACCCTATTTCACAATCTATCCATCCTACGGAAAAAGAAATCACCGCGCGTGCGTACGTACGGAATACCGTCTCCACGCCGTGGTGTAATCTATTTTCCACCATCACCTTACAAGGATGGGTATAATGGTGTAATGAGTAACTATTTATGATTATTATAAAGTAATATTTATACTGAAATAATATACATATATTCCAATACAATTCCATGATCATAGGAACGATATCATCACTCGTGCGTACGTACGGAATACCGTCTCCACGATGTGATGTGACTCGTTCTACATGATCATCATTACATAGTAATTATATAAATGAATTGAATGAATAAATATGATATATGTTACACTAATACCATTATGGATATAAGGTATCTATAACCTTAAAAGAAGAATAAGAATGTATTCGGCAAAACACGCATAAGAACAAAAGGCAATAAAGACCCGAGTAACAAGTAACAATGAAATATTACTAACAATAAGCTAAGAATATGACCATATATGATATCATATCAATATGTATGATTCTGGAATAAGTCAATAACATTATTTAAACCATTATACAGGAGCTTCGGACACATACAAAGCAAATCGGACCTAAGGTAAGGGAAATATCACAATCTCATTTTTATCCGAGATTGTTTATTCGTAAGTATTTACTGGGGTGTATTTTATCATCCACATCCATGTTTCATCAATATGTAATATTATTTCCACCACCTACAATTGTTTAAATCCATTTTTACCCTTCGGTGAGTTTTTAGTAATATCTATGAAAGGAATCTTTTGTCGTACGAGGTACTTTTTGACTTTTCCGATAAAAGTACGAAGAATGTTTTTTTTAACTTATACGGCATGAATGGATTTTTAAAACATTATTCCCAAGAAGCTTCCTTTAAAAGTTTTCAAGTTTATTTTTAATCAACATCTTTTAGTTTATAACTGTATGACATGTTAAGAAAAGAAAGTGTTTTTGAAGAAGAAAGGATATTTTCCTCAAGAATGGAGTTCAAGTATTTTATCAAAATTATTTTCCATCTAAGATAATAAAAGGGTTCTGTTATTATCCCTATTATTACATGGATTTGATTATGTTGTGATGGAAACATTTTATGAATTCCTTTATCTTATATGAATTGTTTTATGATGTCATGTTGTTTTAGAATCCCATTTTTATTACATGGGTTACGCTATGATGTATGTTTTATGATTATGTGGCACACATAAGAAAGGATTCATTATAAGATGGGTGGGACCTATATCTCCCTCCAATGCATTGGGTAAAGATTTTATATCTCATGAGATAGACATGGCTGGAACGGAAGGTTATTTCGGTTCAGTGATACAGGACTGAAACGAGGAGTGAACTCGGTTCAGAAAGGGACTTTGTCCACTAAGATAGTCTTGGCAATGAGTCATGACTAACAAGAAATGATTTTCCATGATTATGTGTGCGTGCCACAAAGTTTCAAGTTGTATGTTATGATTATGGGGATCTCATTTTCACTTCTATGATTTATTCCATGTCAAGATATTATGATCTCTTTTGCAGGTTTTGATTTTCATAAAGATATGATATGATTTTTATTTCCTTTATTTGCCCTTGCTGAGCATTTGAGCTCACCCTTTTATGTTTTCTTTTCCCCAGGCCAGGAAGATGGATATTAATTAGAATATGCTAAAAGGGACCCTAGATATGATGAAATAAATGGGAGACACTGTAGAAGATTTATGAACCAGTTGTTTATGTTTCCCAGTTTCTAAAGACACTATACCTATACGGTCCTTTGTGGTTTTGTCATATGTTGTAATAAGTGTGCTTCAATTTTGAAGTATTAACATTGTATGTAAAGTATGGGTCGTTATAGTTGGTATCAGAGGAAAGGTATAGTCAACCTTTGGAAACTAGGATGTGAAAGCCTTAGTAAGAACCCTAAGGATATGTCTAAGCATAGAACACAATCTTAGTGTTTTAGAAATGTCCTTGAATACCCTAGGATAAGACCTTAAGCATGAAAATTTTATTCTTGAATTATGTGGTTTTCCTATTATAATTAGTGTTCCTCACACTATTCTTCTTGGTTTTAGTCAATGGCTGGAACCCGAAGGAATCGTGTTAATGCGGAATGTGATGGGCAATGCAATGATTGTCCCCCTGAGCAACCAAACGATATGGGAGCTGGAATGCAAAATCTTGTAGCCATGCTCACACAACTTTCTCAAGCTATGAATCATGCAGGAATTCCAAACGAGCAAAGGAAGGAGCAACATTCTGTTGAATCCTTCATGAGGCAGCGTCCACCTTCTTTCAGTGGGTCTACTGATCCATTAGTTGCTGAACAATGGATTAGTACTACTGAAAAGATATTTTCAGTTCTTCAATGTTCTGAACATGATAAAGTCATCCTAGCAGTGTATCGTTTGGAAGGAGATGCTGATCAATGGTGGAATCTTATTAAGAATACGAGGCAAAGGGATGAAATTGAGTCTATGGAATGGGACGAGTTCAAGAACTTATTTTTCAATAAGTACTTCCCTCGTATTCTCCGAACAAAGATGGAGAAAGAGTTCCTTGAACTGAAGCAAAGGGATGATGAATCTGTTAGTACCTATGAAGCAAATTTTACAAGACTTGCAAGGTACGCTTCTGGTATTATTATCCAACCTGAGAGTAAGATCGATCGATTCTTTAGTGGCTTAAAACCAAGTCTTCAAAGGGCGTTAGCCATAAGGGACTTCAATAGCTACGAGGAAATCGTTCGATGTTCTCTCAAAGTCGAGATAGAGATTGGAGTAACCCATCAGTAGCATGGGTTTGATAAGAAGAGGAAGATGGAATTCAAAGGAAACTCTAAAGAGAACACTGAAAAGAAGATGGACTTTCCCTTATGCTCAATGTGTGGAAAGAAACATGTAGGGAGTTGTCTTAAATGGGCAAGTAAATGTTTTAAATGTGGAAAGGAAGGTCATCGGGCATTTGAATGCTGTGATAATGGGAAGAAGATGTCTAATGAGGCAAACAAAGGAAGGGATACACAGAATGAACCTACTACACTTCAATGTTTCAAGTGCAAGGAGATGGGGCATTATGCCAATCAATGCCCAAATCCAAGGGTTGATGATGATGGTCGACGTCAACAAACTCTTAAGGCTAAAGACAAAGGAATGTCACATGCAATTTCTATCAGCGATGTGGAGTACGATAATGATGTGGTGAAAGGTACACTTACCCTCCACTCTAAAGAAGCAAATGTTTTATTTGATTCTGGATCCACCCACTCTTTTATTTCTGAAGACTTTTCTAAGGGTATCACCGTATTACCTCAACAATTAGATGTTGAGTTAGCTGTGACAACACCTAATGGAACAACAGTCGCATCAAAAGTTTATAATTCTTCTCCGATCGAAGTTTGTGGGAAAGTGCTTCCTGCAAATCTTGTGATCCTTCCTTTAGTGGAATTTGATGTGATTCTTGGCATGGATTGGCTTTCCCTACATGGAGCTCATATCGATTTCCAATGAAGGGAAGTCACATTTCATATTCCAGATCAATCTACGATCGTATATCAATGCAAGGATGAACATAACCTTCCTGTGGAAATTTCTTCCATCTTATGGGTATTGATTCCACTAAATGAAGGTTATTTATCTCAAATGGTTGGTGAGAAACTCACGATTAAGAATATTCCCATTGTACGGGAGTTTGATGATGTCTTTCTGGAGGAATTACCGGGTCTTCCACCAAATCGTGAAGTTGAGTTTTCAATAGAACTCGTACCGAGCGCTTTGCCAATTTCAAAGAAACCTTATAGAATGGCCCCAATTGAGTTGCAGGAATTGAAGAAGCAACTCCAAGAGAATCTTGATAAGGGATTCATACGCCCTAGTGCGTCACCTTAGGGAGCACCTGTTCTATTTGTTAAGAAGAAAGATGGATCAATGAGACTCTGCATTGATTATCGAGAACTTAACATGATCACTATCAAGAACAAATATCCTCTCCCACGCATTGATGACTTATTTGACCAACTACGTGGAGCTCAATACTATTCCAAGATTGATCTTCGTTCAGGGTATCATCAATTAAGGGTCAAAAGGGAGGATATACCAAAGACGGCTTTCCCTAAAAGGTATGGACACTATGAATTTATAGTGATGCCATTTGGTCTTACTAATGCCCCTACTATTTTCATGGATCTAATGAATAGAGTCTTTAGAGACTATCTTGATCAATTTGTGGTAGTCTTTATAGACGATATTCTTGTCTATTCAAAGAGAAAGGAAGAGCATGAAGATCACTTGAGAATTATATTGAAGACCCTGAGAAAGGAGAAGCTTTATGCCAAATTTACCAAGTGTGAATTTTGGCTTCAAAAAGTTGCATTTTTGGGTCATATAATCTCAAAAGAGGGGATATCTGTGGATCCAGCAAAAACAGAGGTTATCGAAAGATGGTCGAGACCAACAACAGTAACTGAGATCTGAAGTTTTCTTGGTTTGGCTGGATATTATCGACGTTTTGTAAAAGATTTTTCACGATTATCTAATCCACTCACCAGGTTGACTCGGAAAGGAGTTAAGTATGTCTGGACAGAGGAATGTGAAGAGAATTTCAAGGAGTTGAAAAGAAGGTTATCCAGTGCACCTGTGCTCACACTGCCTTGTAGTGGAGAAAGGTTTGTGATCTACAGTGATGCATCCAAGAAGGGATTGGGGTGTGTTCTTATGAAAAATGATATGGTGATATCTTATGCCTCACGACAGTTGAAAATCCATGAGCAAAATTACCCAACACATGATTTGGAGTTGGCTGCGGTAATCTTTGCATTAAAGATTTGGTGGCATTACCTTTATGGTGAATGGTGTGATATTTATACTGATCATAAAAGTTTAAAGTATATTTTCACACAAAAGGAGCTGAATATGCGTTAAAGAAGATGGTTGGAGCTGATTAAGGATTATGACTGCTCAATCCATTACCACCCTGGGAAAGCAAACAAGGTGGCGGATGCATTAAGTCGACAAGACCATGCTAGTTTATCCATGATGAGGATCACAAAGGATCCAATATTTATGGATTTACAAAGGATGGATCTTGGAATTATAATGGAAGGGGAAAAATCTTATCTTTCTCAAATTAATGTTCAACCATCTATACATGTGAAGATTAAAGAGGCACAGAAAGAAGATGTCAAGTTACAAAAGAAGGTGAGAAATGTTCCTGAATTCAACCTTGATTGTGATGGGATAATAAAGTTCAGGAATCGGGTTTGTGTTCCTCCCATCCCCGAATTAAAGAAGGAGCTGCTGGATGAGGCTCATAGTTCTTCATTCTCTATTCATCCTGGAAGCACGAAGATGTATAGGGACCTGAAAGAGTACTTCTGGTGGGATGGCATGAAAAGAGATGTTGCTGAATATGTCTCTCGATGCTTGGTTTGTCAACAAGTTAAAGCTGAGAGACAGAAGTCTAAGGGGATGTTACAACCATTACCCATACCCGAATGGAAATGGGAAAACATCACTATGGACTTTGTCACAAGATTTCCTAAAACATCCAAAGGCAATAATGCTATCTGGGTCATAGTTGATCGTCTTACAAAGTCTGCACACTTCATTTCTATTAGAGAGGATTTCTCTCTAGATCAGCTTGCCAGGATATATGTAAAGGAAGTGGTAAGATTTCATGGAGTACCACTTTCTATTATATCTGATCAGGATCCGAGATTTACCTCGAAGTTCTGGCGAAGTCTTCAGAATAATCTGGATACAGAGTTGAGTTTCAGCACTGCTTATCATCCCCAGACAGATGGTCAGTCTGAGAGAACAATTCAAACCCTAGAAGATATGTTGAGAGCTTTCTCTATGGATTTCAAAGGAGGTTGGGATCAACACCTACCTTTGGTGGAATTTTCTTATAATAATAGCTTTCACTCCAGTATTCAGATGGCTCCTTATGAAGCTCTCTATGGAAAGAAATGCAGGACTCCAACTTCCTGGGGTGAAGTTGGGGAAAGAAAGCTATTAGGACCTGATCTTGTTGATGAAATGGCAAAAAAGGTCAGATCTATTCAACAACACATAATAGCAGCTCAGAGTCGATAGAAAAGTTATGCCAACAACCGAAGAAAAGACCTAGTGTTTGAAGTGGGTGATAAAGTGTTCTTACGAATATCTCCCTGGAAGAGGGTTATGAGATTTGGAAAGAAGGGGAAGTTGAGCCCTAGATATATCGGTCCTTTCGAAATACTGGATCGTGTTGGGAAGGTAGCTTACCGATTGGCGCTTCCACTGAATCTCTCTCAAGTTCACGATGTGTTCCACGTATCTCTCCTGAGAAAGTACATACCAGATCCTTCACATGTACTCAGCTCAGAAGTGGTACCGCTGGAGCAAGATCTTTCTTATGAAGAACAGCCGATAGAGATTCTAGATCGTAGAGAAAAAGACCTTCGAAACAAGACCACTCGATTGGTGAAAGTTTTATGGAGGAACCACCAACTTGAAGAAGCTACATGGGAGATTGAGGATATGATGAGGGAGAAGTATCCTCATCTGTTTGTTACAAAGTGACGAATTTCGAGGGCGAAATTCTTTTTAAGGGGGGTAGAATGTAACACCCGAGACTTTTATGTTATATAAACCATCAAAGGAATCTTTTTCTACACAACACTTGCTTGGCTTTCTTTACATGCAATCGCGACCTTCCTCGATAGCTTGCGTCGTACGTAATACCGAGTTTCACTAAACAACAATATGCTATTAAAACCAGCCGTTATGAATAGTAATAATCACTTTTTGAAATTTTATAAATTTTATTTTTCAAAATGGACTTCATTTTTGGACTCAGAATATCGAAATTAGCCTAGGATGAAATTTTGGTATTTTTCTGAAAACTTTCAATTTTTGATGAATAGTGAAACCACTAAGTGGTAGGTTAAAAACTGAATTTTGCATAAAACTTAATTTTACCGCTTCTGTGAATGGAATTTCGAAAATCCGACAGACACGGTTGATATCATTAAGTAAAATGTGGTTCAATGAGATAAAAATAATTTTTTGGTGAATAGTAACTTTTTACTCTTTTTTACCGCGGTTAATATTAAATAGGGTAACTAAGGGTAAATATGATATTACTATTACCCTAACACATGTCCTAATTCTATTGGACAAGTGTAATTCGACCAAAAACAAACCTAGGAATAAAATATGAACATTTAGGACCAGTTGGATTAGATTAGGACATTTATTATTAATTTATTTAAAGAAGGGTTAAAATAGTTAAAATCAATGTTTAATAAGTAAATCATTTATAATATGGGGTTATACATAAGATAAATTCTATTTTAAATATTCATTAGAAAGCTAAAAATATTTCCTACATGATTGTATTTTATTTGTAATTTTTAGACATCAAATAATTTAATTTATATATGACACAAAGATGATGCAGTAATTATCTTATTAATGAAATATTGACATAATTGATAATATAAATACGAAAATAAATGTAATTTAAGACTTTTTATGAATTCCACTAATTTTCTAGGTTACTATGATATATTAATGTTGATTTAATCAACTTGGTTAGAACATATAATTCTGTTATGACTTTCAAAAAAATCATATATCAAATAGTGTCAAAATTGACACAAAATAGTTTTTAAATCAAATATTATATTATTAATTGTTATATTATTCCTAAAAATCTAAGGTTCGGCCAAATGACTTAGATAAGGATATATATATTAATAATAAACAATTTGGGGTTCTTTTGGCATGTTATAGTAAGTTTATTAACCATATAGTGAAAGAAAACAAAAAGACATGGTAAAAGTTAAATTATTTAACTTAGAGTTAAATCTAATTGATAAGGTTAAAATAATACCCTAAACTTGTCTAAATCCTATTGGTTGATAGGATTTCGGCCCATCCCCACCTTATCCTCGAAATAAGACCCTTTGGAGCCATTATATACCGATTTTGACTTTAATATAAAATAATATTTTGAGATATTCCTAAGGTGCCCCTCTCCTCCCTTATAAAAGGGCACCTCCTCCCCCTCCTCCTCACACCAATTTGAGCACACAAGCTCGGCCAACCCCTGCCATTTTCCCTTCTCCACTTCCCTAGAAACATCCTAGAGGTTCTGGTCTTCCTCAAAGACCAATTTTAGTGCCCTAAGAGGAGGTCTCAAAGAGGCGCTTCAAAGAAGAGGTAATTACCGTTACCAATTCTTTCATCTTTATTTCTTCTTCCACTTCTTCTTCTTAGGTTTTTTCATTATGAAGTAATAACATCAGTATTACTCATATACTGATATGTTATTATAAGTATGAAACAACCCTATTTCACAATCTATCCATCCTACGGAAAAAGAAATCACCGCGCGTGCGTACGTACAGAATACCGTCTCCACGCCGTGGTGTAATCTATTTTCCACCATCACCTTACAAGGATGGTTATAATGGTGTAATGAGTAACTATTTATGATTATTATAAAGTAATATTGATACTGAAATAATATACATATACTCCAATACAATTCCATGATCATAGGAACGATATCATCACTCGTGCGTACGTATGGAATACCGTCTCCACGATGTGATGCGACTCGTTCTACATGATCATCATTACATAGTAATTATATAAATGAATTGAATGAATAAATATGATATATGTTACACTAGTAAAATTCTGGATATAAGGTATCTATAACCTTAAAAGAAGAATATGAATGTATTCGGCAAAACACGCATAAGAACAAAAGGCAATAAAGACCCGAGTAACAAGTAACAATGAAATATTACTAACAATAAGCTAAGAATATGACCATATATGATATCATATCAATATGTATGATTCTGGAATAAGTCAATAACATTATTTAAACCATTATACAGGAGCTTCGGACACATACAAAGCAAATCGGACCTAAGGTAAGGGAAATATCGCAATCTCATTTTTATCCGAGATTGTTTATTCGTAAGTATTTACTGGGGTGTATTTTATCATCCACATCCATGTTTCATCAATATGTAATATTATTTCCATCCACCTACAATTGTTTAAATCCATTTTTACCCTTCGGTGAATTTTTAGTAATATCTATTAAAGGAATCTTTTGTCGTACGAGGTACTTTTTGACTTTTCCGATAAAAGTACGAAGAATGTTTTTTTTAACTTATACGGCATGAATGGATTTTTAAAACATTATTCCCAAGAAGCTTCCTTTACAAGTTTTCAAGTTTATTTTTAATCATCTTCTTTTAGTTTATAACTGTATGACATGTTAAGAAAAGAAAGTGTTTTTGAAGAAGAAAGGATATTTTCCTCAAGAATGGAGTTCAAGTATTTTATCAAAATTATTTTCCATCTAAGATAATAAAAGGGTTCTGTTTTTATCCCTATTATTACATGGATTTGATTATGTTGTGATGGAAACATTTTTATGAATTCCTTTATCTTATATGAATTGTTTTATGATGTCATGTTGTTTAAGAATCCAATTTTTATTACATGGGTTACGGTATGATGTATGTTTTATGATTATGTGGCACACATAAGAAATGATTCATTATAAGATGGGTGGGACCTATATCTCCCTCCAATGCATTGGGTAATGATTTTATATCTCATGAGATAGACATGGCTGGAACGGAAGGTTATTTCGGTTCAGTGATACAGGACTGAAACGAGGAGTGAACTCGGTTCAGAAAGGGACTTTGTCCACTAAGATAGTCTTGGCAATGAGTCATGACTAACAAGAAATGATTTTCCATGATTATGTGTGCATGCCACAAAGTTTCAAGTTTTATGTTATGATTATGGGGATCTCATTTTCACTTCTATGATTTATTCCATGTTAAGATATTATGATCTATTTTGCAGGTTTTGATTTTCATAAAGATATGATATGATTTTTATTTCCTTTATTTGCCCTTGCTGAGCATTTGAGGTCACCCTTTTATGTTTTCTTTTCCCCAGGCCAGGAAGATGGATATTAAGTAGAATATGCTAAAAGGGACCCTAGATATGATGAAATAAATGGGAGACACTGTAGAAGATTTATGAACCAGTTGTTTATGTTTCCCAGTTTCTAAAGA
Organism: Viscum album; assembly: GCA_963277665.1. NCBI lineage: Eukaryota > Viridiplantae > Streptophyta > Magnoliopsida > Santalales > Viscaceae > Viscum > Viscum album. Next base: position 1,602,208,701 of record OY728136.1, read on the forward strand.
CACTATACCTATACGGTCCTTTGTGGTTTTGTCATATGTTGTAATAAGTGTGCTTCAATTTTGAAGTATTAACAATGTATGTAAAGTATGGGTCGTTATAGGAACTAACCTTCCTTTGAGATCCTTCATCATCCGATCATTTATATGTATCAGAATATCCTATACGGAATCATTCGCCTCCAATTAAAACTCCTCGACATCAAAAAAAATTAGATGGATTACTATGGTAGTGATGAATCCCCAATATGATGATTACATATTGCATGGAATTGTACCTATGATTTAACAACAATTGATAGGGTACCAGCCCAACACATTACACTATCTAAAAAGACCTAACATAATGAGATGAGATCTCTACATGAATTTGAATCCATCTATGAACTAATATAGGTGATAAATTTAGAATGACCTGATGTCCAACATAAAACAATAATGGATGATGACAGTGATGGATATAGGATTACTGGCTGGATTGAGATAGATTCATACATTTCTGAATCAAAAGGACATGCTTTGATATCTCTTGAACAATACGAGGTCCCTATAGTGTTGCCTCACCTACATCTAAAGAGAACATTGGTGAATATCATGGCCTGTCAGAATGGACCTAATACAGAGACATATAACTCATTCCCTAAAATCTATTGTTGTAGAAAACTCAATTAGAGGAATATGTTTTCCCCATGAACTTCCAAAATCTTGTGCAGATTCTCGTGGTGTGTTCTCTATCACTCATATTTTCCATTCAAACATCCTTTTTGCCTGAGGGTAATAAGATGTACTCAACACAACCATAGAACCCGGTTCTTTCTACAAACGTTGATATAAATGTGTTGAAAATATGGTGTCTCTTTTTCAAACAATATAATAGGGGACACCACGAAATCCCACATTCTGCAGAATTCTTAGCCTCCCTAGATCATCAACTAATAAGGTCACTTGATAGATAATAAATCTAAAACCATGGTCAACCAATCAATGATCACCCATAATAAATGTAATGATAATGGGGAACATGTTAGGCCCACCATTAAATACATAGTTGGGTCATTCCATTTCCACTATGTAATGGGTAGAGGCTATAGAAGTCCAGAAGGTCGTTGGTGTTCTACATTTAGCTACAGATAGGTGGAGCACCGAGTGATAAATCCTTCAATTTCTTTCTTTATATAGGGACTCCAATACGAATGACATACACAATGGTACATCTTCAAAATCTTGGGATGGACATCCCAAACAGAGGAACGATATTCCAGTATCATCTATTTTCATATTTTCAAAGTAACCTAGACACTACCCCATAAGTTCATGGCTTTATTCATGTTAATGAGTCAACTGATAGGTTTTTTTCAGTGGAGACACTTTTTTATTGATGAGGCTCTAAAAATATGATAGTTGTTTCATCTTATGTTGCTCCAAAAGGGATTAAGTTACCATTATAGTTTAAATTTTTTTTCAACCCTTGATATTCCTAACCCTCCATGTGCATCTCAAAAATCCAATCCATAATCATCCACTCACGTTTTTCTCCATGGATGGCCTTTACATGTGTATTATAGATCATTATATTAGTTATGGACCTTACCTAATCGATTGTATATAAAATCTTCAAATCAAATGAATAGATGTTTTCATACCATCTGTGATACCATAGATTCAAGACATGATGTTTGGAGATGTATTTTACAATTTTATGCTCTAGGTAATCAACATACTACTCATCAAATTTGAAATTATTCGAACAACATAGTTCATAAACTAGGGCTACTAGCTCGAGGTTTGGTGAAGAAAAATTTCAATCATGTGCTCTTATTTGGAGAGACCCTTGTGCTACAAACCGATCATCCTACATTAATATACCCCAAGACTTATATATGAACCATAAAAATATATATTAGTTCCTACACCCATATCTATTAAAATTATTATAGGCATCGAATTTAGTCATTCATTAACTTATAAAATGTCTCCTCTAATCATCAGTCAAAGTAATTTCACACCCTTCTTAGTCAATCCTTTAAGAGGTTCTGGTAAGAGGTGGAAATCCTCAATTAAGCACCTATAAAATTCAGTTATCACCATGAAACTACGTATATCAGACACAATCTAGGGATGATTGTAGGATATACTAGCACTCATCTTCTCTAGGTCAACAGATACTACTGCCTCTAAAGGATATTACCAAATAAGTGAAGATTACAGATCAGAAAAAGAATTTTTTGAGCATCATGTTTAGCTTCTATTATATTTTACAATTCAACATGATCATGGGATGGATGTAAAATATGTCTCTAGTGTGATCATACACTAAAATGTATTCTATAATGATCTTATAAAATGAATCAAGATATAACTAGATAACATGATTCATTGGATTCATAAATACTTAGTTCATGTTTTCCAGGGAAAATGGAATAACCAATTACTCATACAATATGTACCATCTTCAGAATGTTATATGTGGAATTTCAAATAGGATTACATGCACCTGAAAGTATTTTTACTTCAATTCAATCTTCTAGGAAGATTTCTTTTCTTATATTTTTTCAAAGAGGTAGACTATACTAGGAAGAGGATATTGTTACTTCAATGTGTGATAGATCAGTGGGAAATAATCTCTAAACTATCTAAGCATATTATCCTCCTTCGGGGAAAAAGGGCAGTTGAACCCTAAGGCAATGTAGAGTGTTGGTTGAAACCAATTACCAAAATATCATCAAGAAGCTACTTGATTCCTTGTAACTATGTAGGTTTTATCAAATAATTAGGAATGGAATCTAGTGCAGCACATGGAACTAGATCAATGGTGCAGTCAACTTATCTATCATTTTGTAATCTGTAGAAATCATCTGGGAAGACAACACATTAATTATCCGATACTAGAAGAAATTATATAAGATTCATTCCCTTTTAGCTCGTAAATAGGCTTATACTTTCACATTTCACTCTACCTAGCCTTGGATGTTATGGTCCATCCTAACCTGCCTGTATATCCCAATCTCACATATTAATATTCATGCTTCGATCAGGTGTTCTAAATAATACCCTTCAGTGATTGAAATCCACTTGGACATGATAACGAACAATTTATTCCATGCTAATTTTGTAATTAAATATAGTCATATCAAGGCAAAAGTGACTCCATATAAAACTGTACCAAACTATTTCAAGGGGGACCCCTGAAACTGCAGTATGCCCTCTAATATAACCCCTATGGGTGTGATGTGATTCATAAAACCACATAAGTACTCAATTTCAAGTCCCATACAATCTGTAACAACATAAAATATAAAAGAGTGTGATACACCTATTTCAATGTGGGAGGTTACTAATGAAGAGGGTATCAAAATATTATAAAATACAATATATGGCATTGGAAACTTCCCCTCTTGCATAGTTATCATTATATAGATTTGGAATAAACAATGGCTTGTGATAATTGATCACTAGCACGTGAAGGTCCAATCAAATGATTTTTAATCACTAGGTCATGATGACCTCGGTCACAACCACGTCCCTAGTCTAAACAGTAAGATGGAGAACAACTATCAGACTACCATTGATTCTTAGATCCTGAAACTATTTGGGGAATTAGTATGGATCATGAATTAATATATGATATAGAAAAGTATTGGTAGAAGCTTATATGAACTAATATTTTCCTAATATTTTTATGTTATTATGTGGGAATATAGGGAGTCATGGTGGATGAACTAATATACACTATACCAAAGATATTTGGGTACTAATTTTGGTAATAAGAATGGTAATTTGATTCATTCATTACACTTTTTATTGTTCGTACCCTCAAGAATTAAAAAACTATAAAATGACGAAAATAACCAAAAAATGAATTGGTTGTGATTTGGGAAAACCAATAATCATCACTACTAGACTAATGATTTATATAGTATGGAATATGCTAAGTGATGTGATGTTTATTTCAAACATATAATTTGAGAAATAAATTTTAAAAAAAAAATCCATTGAAAAAAGGAAGTATAAATTTTTTGGAAATATTTAAGATGGTGCACAAATCATTCATTTTTATTTACTTTTAATATTACCATTTTGACTTAGAAATATTGTTTTTCTACTTCAAAGGGAATAATTTCATTGATATTTCATTTTTGATATCATGAACTATAATTTAACAGATAAACCTCCTCCTTGAGCATTAATTTTCAAACATTAATTCATATAAACCATTTTCTGTTGAGTCATTTGGACCGTGATTGAAATCTCCTTAGGATTTTATGTGTCATTGGTTTGTTCAACGTGGAGAAGATAGTTCATTTACCATCATATGCATAATAATCATGTCCTAATGATATTAGAATAAATGAATTTTAATTAATATGATGAGTTATGATAGTAAAGAATGAAAATAGAGGTAGATCATGATTTTACCTATTTAATGATAATAAATTAATAACCTTGAATAAATGAGTAGATAAGAACAATAATTTTAAAATAGAAAAAATTGAATGAAACGATATGGTTGATTTTTTTTTAAATTCATAAATCAAATGTATGTTTTACATGGATTTTTGAAAAAAATATTTGACAATGACTTCATTTATATTCAATTGAATAATAATTAGAATATTAATAACATCAGTGATATATTATTTTAATGATGATTTTTTATGCTTCAATAAAATAATGGATTAACTCTGAAAAATTGATAGTGCTAAAATTTTCATTATTCATAATATCTATTTTATTGATTTTGTACCTTTTAATAAAATAATTTCATAAAATTTACATCATTTTTAGATTTTCTGTGTATTTTCAGATTAATTGGAAAAAATACATAATTTTGGAATTTAAATGTTTTAATTTCATTATGTATTTCGGAAATAACATATTATACATATATTTAATTTATGAAATTAGTTATTTGTTGGAAAAAATTAATAATGGTAATAAATCTATTCTTTTGGATGAAGATCTGAATCAAACATTTTTAGAACCAAAATATGTTCACAAATAAAGTCTCCAAATCTACACACAGGACTAGATATTTTTATATTTGGGACTATATCTCATAAAGTAATTTCACAAAGGAGCATGAAATATAATTGAATAAATTTATCCTCTAGATGAAAAATTTCTTACTATGGACCCATATGATTTTTCCAATTCCGAGGACAGAAATTTATAGGAAAATTGTATTTTCGAATTAAAAATATTATTCCTTACTAGAATATATTTTCAAAATTAATGGGAAATAACATTTACTATACATGTTATATGATGATGAAATTTGGTGTTCAATTGCACATAAAAGTTTTTAACTCTAAATAAGAATCTCTTACTAGATTTTTTCATTAAATAGGTCTACCAAGATAAAATATAAGTATAAAAAATCTATATGATATTTTAATGGGATATTTAGAAGATCTTTAATTTGAATACATAATAAATCCACCTCCATATCATATATAAAGATGATTTTACCCATGTTGAAGGATATTTATGCACCACCAACGGAGAGGAGTCCATGGGTCATGTTTCTGAAAAATAATTTCTTTGGTTTTTTCCATTTATTTTATTTTTATTTATGATTATATTGCATGAAATTATAGATTTAGTTTCTAATAACAATTCAAGAATAATTAGTAAACAATGTTTTTCTCCACCAATCCAAATTATAATATTCATCTCAGTTTTTCTTGATTTATTTATTTTAACATTATATGTTTTATTTTATTTTCTGGTTTATTTTATTGTACTTAATTCTCTCTCTCTTTCTCTTCATTTTATTTATTATCATTATTTTCTTATTTTCATTTATCTTCTTCCACAATTGTATCTTATTACACTTTTTATGATTAAAAGTATGGATGGAATTCTTGTAGTAGTAATGTGGTGCTTATACTGGAGTCCATGAGTAATATTTTGTTTGAGTTAATTATAAGGATAATTTATAGTGGGTGTAATCTTCAATGTCATTTTCAAAAAAAAATTCTTCTGAATCAGCAAACATTTCTCCTCAATTGAGGAGGTGGATGTTGAATATATTTAATTATTTATAATTAAACTTTTCATTCAAAAAATGGGGTATATTGAGGATTGCACACATATCATTGACTATATTCACTAAGTATATATGAAATGGCACAATTAATATTCTACCTAAAAATTCCTTTTGGATAAAATCCTTTCTTATCAAATTCAATTGTGTTTATCATTGTATCATAATTTAGAATATTAGGATAATAGGATTTTATTTTTTTTATTTCATCTATTTTAATAAAAATCAATATTTTCATGAAATAATAAAAACAAATTAAATATTTATTTTAGGTAAATTAGATTAATAATGTGAATAAATTATAATACTCCTCTAGTGAGAAGACCCTGATCTGCCTCTGTACTAATATATCAAAATAAAATTGATTTTATGATGCCCTATGAAATTTTGGTGGCAAGGAGTATCATGAAAGTAAAATTTATACACCTTAGATTCTAACAATGACTCAATTGCCATAGGTAATCAACCCTGCAAGAATGTGGGAGGATGCTGGTGCTGGAAATCCTCGGTCATCTCTGCCAAAGTAGAGGATGGAATGGGAGAACCCTGTATAGATTACATAAATATAATTAAATTATCACAAAACTAATTACCATTTCCCAGTGGAATATTAAAATAATTCTCATGGAGTGGAACTAGAGGAGTCACCATATTTGTATTAGAGCCCACCACCTGCAGATCATTCTTGTCGCCACATTGTTGGATAATAACATGAGAATTTTTTGGTGTAATAGCTCTAAAATTTATTAACTAAAATCCTTAGATAATATATTAACAAATAAGAAAAACAAGATACCATAAAATACATGCTTAATAATTTTTTATGAGTTGGTCACACATATTTTCCTACTCCTATATCGACTAAATTATGTTAAGTAAACCCAAATTTATAACAAGGGACACAACATACTTCCCATTATTAAATAATTTCCATGTTCAATGTCAGGTATCACACAAATAAGGTCAAATTTTTTTTAGTGATTATATTAATTTTAATTTCTTTTTCATTTTTCCTTTTTATTGTCTTTTAAATGGTTGAATCAGATTGATAATTATTTTGATGTCCTAAATAGGTGACTGTATTGCCTGTTTGGATTAGAATGATTGATGATTATGGGGGGTTTATTTCATGCATAATCAGTATCATCAGTTTTTCATTTTCATTCCTCGTAGAATTTTCCAATGGTTTCCACGTCCATAACTATGTATGGACCTACATTCCAAAGAAAGACGATCAATTTGGGTTTCAAACCTAGAGATTCTCAGGGACTCACATTGGTCAAGAGGATGGGAGGTCAAGGTTGTCACACCCTTTGGGGTGTATTATTTTCTACTTAGGGACTCTTATATAGATCAAATATTTGTTCGTAAATATGTTCTTAATCATAATATAGTACCAGTTTACCTTACAATACAATTATAGATAAAATATTTTTTGTCTACAAAATAATGGGGAAATCTTATTAATGAATCCATCAGTATGTATCCTTAGTTATTCATCTATTTAATTGTAATGAATTGATGCATTAAATGTTGAATCTGTATAAGAAAATACTTTTTAATTTTTTTCTATGTAGGGAGGTGGTTATTATTCTGTGGAGGGGAATGTTCCATTTTGATGCATCCAACATATCCTAGTTATGGAAAGAGTCAAAATTTATGTAGTTCATTATAATATAGGTAGTATAATGTCATTTGGATAGGACATTAATGTGGGTTTTTTCATGCCCAATAATTTATCATGAGTCCTAAAGAGACTTCCTATATATCCTAGTTATTTATGGAATAAGAGTAATTTTAGTTTGATCATTCCATTGGGAAATGACCCTAGGTAGATTTCCTCATATGAGTGAGGACTAAATCATGCTACTAATTAGGGATTTCGTACTATTATTCACCTAGTTAGTGGAGATTTAGGACTCCAATGTGTTGTTTGTTGTGATTCCATATACCTTCATGAGATATGATTATCGTGGGAATCAAGGGGTAGAAACTGAACATACTCAGAATAAGTGGATATAGGGGTTATGCACTGGGATGGACATCAGGGTGCTTAATACTGATCACCATCCTTGAATATTCATCCTACATACACTAAATATTTATGGAATCTAATTCCTTGTAGTTTTTTTGATTTCTTAGTATGCTAAGGGATGATGTAGAGTGATAATCTCATGGGAATGATTGGGTCTCAATGGTATAAATTTTTTAGGCATTGGGTTTACATAAAAATAGTTATTTTTCTGAGTATAAGCATTAATGAGTCCTCCTACATATCCTAGTCATTATACGAATCTGATTTCTCTTAGTTGAGTAGTCTGGAGATTGCACATTGATGTTGCACATGTCCTCATAGAATTGTATTGTATAGATGGTATGTCTTTTTCAATTCCCTAAGACCATCTGACCTATGCTCATTGTGGGAAACATGGGATATAAAATAATAAATTTAATTTCATGAGGATGTGGGGATAATGTTCTAGGCCTACTATTTGTGTATTTTATTATGTTTCTCGATCCATAAGAAGGCATCCAATATATCATTATTATATAAGGAATATTAGTTACTATAGTTATATTGGTCCCAGATTACATAATATATTTTCCCCTATCATTGGGGATTGCACATTGAGGATGAACATTGTAAGAAAGTCCTAGGATTCCATTCTCCATGAAAAGGTTTGCTGTGAAAATGATATGACCATTGTAACTCCACAAGAACATGTGACCTATTATTGACATGGTAAAAAAATTACAGAGAATGGTCAAATCCACTACTTATGGATAGAAGAAATATTTAATTAGATGGCCCATTAGTGGTTTGGGATGTAGATGTTGGATTAAGAAGGTGACCAGCATATCTTTTTTATAGAAGGAATTAGAATTCTCATTGTTCATTTGGTTAGGAAATGCATGTTGAGATCTCCCTTATCAATGAGGATTACATGTTGGGGATGAATAAGATGATCATATAATTGGATCCCCTAATTATCATTCCTTATTAACTAGATGATAATTATAGATTATCTAATCTACATTCTTCAATTTTCAGCTTTATATTTTATAAAAAAATTCTTTATTGTCCTATGAAAATATCTTGATCAACATGTCTGGTACAAGGGATATCATTTATCCAAGATAAAATGTATGAGTATTTTCACATGACCTAGATTTTTTTGTCTAAAAGCCATTGCATGACCCTAGTTTTCTTGTCTATAGGATGACACATAAGTTGACTATCATACTAATGTTACATTCTATGTATAGGCTGACACATTTTTTGGGTGTCAGGAGATTCATTTTGGCATTCATTGGAGCATGTCGAATGTCCTTGAAGAGATGTTTTGAGGCCATCATGAGTCCTGGATAGCGTGCCTAGAGGTTGTTCTAAGATCTATTTGACATGCTTGGGTGATAATAAGAGACTCACCTGCCAGGGTCTAGTTTCATTATATGAGTCATTCCATATGTCAAAAGGACATCATGAGACCTAAATATCGAACATAGAGGGTTAAAAATCCATGGTTTTCTTTCCATATAGGTACATTTGATGTGATTTGATATGTCCATATCTCATCACAAGACCAATATAATATAAAGATGGAACGTCGTGAGATTTGGGTGCTATGTTCTGCTATTTTTGTGTCCCCTTGATGGATCACGCATTGCATATGATTGTCAATGACTATGTTATTTGCCGTAATATTCATCCTTTAATCTTTTTTCTAGCCTTTATATTTGGAATATCTTATATTAGATCAATTTAATCTTGTTTTAAGTATTTCATGTTTTATTAAATGTGAAGGATTCCCCTCATGTGTCCCACCATAAGTCATTCATGTGATATATGTGTGATCACATGAAGTGATTATTTAAAGGAAAATGATTTATGAAGTTGTTATTTGGTCCTTTTACTGATTGGAAGATCTTAGGTTCATGATATCAGTCACTCCTAAAAATCCACTCTAGCAAAGATGTGTGGTTCCCAATGTTCATTAATTAGCATATAACCAAATATCCTCCAAATATCATATTGGGGTGGAGCATTTATACTCCTCTCCAACATATTTTTTCCACTTTTCATGGAATATCTCATCTGAATACTAGATGGATTCTGCGAAGATCATCATCACCATATGTCTTCACAAGTCTCAACTATGGATTTCTCTGAGGGCGTCACCTAATTTTCAGTGATCGCGAGAGTACGTCATTATCACATCCTGTATCGGATTTTCAAAAATTAAATGGGGACATGTTGAGTTATATGGATATGATAGGTTAATTTTATATTGTTATTTTGACATTCCCATGGCCCCTGTGAGATCACGATGCCAATTAAAAATCATTTTTATGATCTCTAGTTACTTTTCTTGGATTATTGTCAGACAATTTCATAGACATTTTTAGTGCTTTGTATGAGCTTTATGAACACTAAATTCTACCACCATATTCCCTTTTATTTATTTATTATATTCTAAAAAGTCTAGGGATCATGAAATGATTTACAATTAAATTTTAAGACAATTAATTGATTTTTTGCCGATGTGTCATGTGAACAACAAAGGTCTTATGAGTATCCATGACAATTTCATGGAAAATTTTATATTTGTTTCCTTAGGGAGGAAAATGGGAAGCCGGATGTTTCCTATAATTACTTATGCCCTTTCCCATGATGAATCATACAAGACAATATTATTTCATGAAATAAGGCAGGCATGTCACCTGGGCTATGACATATGAAGTTTAGCAACCATGAGAGGCTAGTGCCTCCTCCATATTATTACATTTTTTATTCTAAAATGTATTGGGGTATCAAATGTTTTCATGGATGAATCTAAGGGTAGTAATACTTCTAATTCTTGATGTTTCATAAGATTTTATAATCCCGATAGGCTCCAGTATTTTTAATATTTTCCATCAATTTTTGAAGGATTTTATATAGGTTTTCTAGAATGTTTTGATTGAGAATTTTCTTGGCTTGGGAGAGTTTATCTGCCTAATTTTATATGACAATTGGATGTTTGAAAAACATTTTCAAGAGTATGATGACTTGTCGAAGGTCTCTTCATGGGATCCACTGCAGGCTATTCACTACACATGGTTCATTCATTTGACCTTATGATGGTCCCATTATCACGAGTCTCTTAGAGGAATTCATGACCAGCGAGGTTCTACCACCTTCTCCTTCATATTATTTTTATAGGGGAAATAATAAATATATTCTAGATTTCCATCCTTTATAAATTTTCCAATTATAATATAGTGGGAATCGAACCCCCCCCCCACCTTTGGAACAACATCTATTGGAACTAGGGATCAGTTTTAAGGAAAGTAAATTCCCACTTATGACTTTAGAATATAGCAAACCAGTGTCCTATCCAGTGTTCGATCAACAGTTGGATCCTTAGTATTCCACAAAATTCCCAATATATGGCAGGTGCAGAGAACCATTCATTCCACTACCTACCAATCCTTTAGGCCACTCTCACATTACCACCATCGTGTTCCACCCATGAAGGACTATTGCATAAGATGTTTTTGTAAACCTTCATCGTGAGCCAATTTTTTGACAAATCCTTCACAAGATACCTTTTTCTCAAGAACCTATATGGTCCATCAATGAACCATGCATTGGAAATTACGTGAACTTAGGACATGATGACTACAATTATCTTGAGGGTTTCATAAGATTTTCATTTTTTTTCAAATGACTGATCGATTATAATTTGATTGGTGTGACCATGTTCAGGTAACACAGTCATGAGTTTCAATGGTTCATGTTATTGTGTGATGCCTTTTGGGATTTATGTGACCTGTGAGACCTTTGGGGTGAGGGGACTCATGAAACATTTTTTAAATTATCAAATGCATTAACTTATCCATATGAATCATGTGAATCTAGAACATTATGTCTTTAATTGGAAAAATTTTATATTATCATTTTTTGACATATATCACTATCTTTTATTTAGAAGGATTGTTGTTCTTAGTAAGGATTCTCAAATATATCCAATAAAATGGCCATGATTCCTAGATATCTCAATGTTGGTCCTTGATATCAAATATAAACAAATGATGGGATCATGAACATTTTTCCCTCATCTAAGAATTAGGATTATCCTATATCTCACCAAATTCATTTGTATGGGTTTTATTTTATAGATGATGATACCATTCCTCCTTTTGAATTTAATCATCCTTCTTGTTGGTTATGAGCTTCTATCAACTATTTTCAGACAACAATATCCATGGATCATCAACTGGTCACCGATCAGTCCCATGGGTTGTCTTATATATTGGAAAACTCACCCTTAGGTCCAAATATCCTATAATTTTTGTCATCAAACTATATCTCTAAACTATTCGAGTATTGTTTAATCTCCTCTAATGATCCTATGTAGTGGATGAAGCTCAAAATGGGATCTTTTTCTAATATGAAATTTCTTGGATGATTGATCATGGTCTTTTTGTGTCTGGCAATGCAGCTTAGAGTTTGACAATTATTTATATAAGATTCCTCATTTTAAATCCATTTGGATCTCCCAATTTATCATCTACCATCTAATTGGTCTCCTCTATGAAATTATATTCTATTGGTTTTCTGGTACTAAAAAAATCTATTTTTCCCATGGTGATGTCGGAATTAGGCTATGGAAAATCTACCAACTGGGTGGGATTTCCCTCTTAGAGATATGTATAGAGAATATCTTTTGGTTGTGGATGTTTGGGATAATACCTCAGAAACTCCAATTTATGAAAAGTAAATTCTTACCATTTTGACGAATTGAATATGTAATGATCTCCTAATTCCCTCACACATTTATTTCAAATAATGGATCAATAATTTTCATTGTTGTAGTGGAGCCATACCAACTATATTACACCCTCACTGCTATCCTTCTTAGTAGATCCATGATAGAACCAACTCATATTGTGCCCTGATTGAAGCTAGGTACTATACCTCAGGGGAAGGTGAGTGTATTCAAAGGTCTCTCAAGACATATGTCCAGAAAAATTTATTGACATGTTTTTGAATAGATGACTTTTCCCAGATGGGGATGCACACTTAGGGATCATTGTTAGCATATTGGTTATAGTTGAATGGATTATGGAAGGATATTTCCTTCATTTTGATGTGTTAATCCATGCATGACTTTTTCTTATCTTGGGACATATTCCTCAAGGTATCACCCCTTACAGGATTAGTGGTCCTCATTAGTTTTTATGTGTTTTTATATTTGATCGTTTCCATTGTTAGGACAATTACAATGCTACTAGGATCCCATATTCCCAATCCCATTTGATATTGATGAACATTTCTGGGATTGTGGTCATGTTGATGCACCCTATTGATTAAAAAATACATTGAACTAGTATTGTAGCTTTTATTTTACAACCAATCAAGTACCAACTTGGTTATTTGTTGATAATGGAAATGGTTATCCGGAATAAATGTCTTATATGATCTATCTTATGAAATGAATTCTTGTAGACGAGGTGGATGATATAACCATTTGTGATCATTATAATACCTATTTATTCTTCCATAAGTTTGGCTGCATCCATGGGTTTTCCCTTCTTCCTTCAGCATGTTTTGGTTGAGAGCATAAACATAGGATCATTCATTAGTATTAGATGATGATGGAATTAAATGATTCTAAGGATGAATTTATACATATTACTACTCATTCTCCCATCTTCTTTACTGAGGATTATTCCAAGGCTTGGGTAACATTTTCCCCTTATGGTGTAATATACTAGCTGGTCTATCATTCTGACATGCATTTTTCCTCTCTAACCCCTCTCTTTGTGGAAATTATTGAACTAATTGTAATAATATGGGAAATTCCAACAAAATAACCTCTTTATAGTGATGATTAACTCTATATTGGATTGTAATCTAATGAGGATAATAGTCCTTCATCACAGGATATGAATGATATGCCTATCGGTGGAAGATTATATGAGGCTTCCTCTCTCACTTCCATACCTGCTAAACTGGTAACTCGTCCTCTTGTTGTTCCTTCTACATCATTCATGGAGTCTCAGATGCAACATAGTATAATCCAGAATTAAATTAATTCATTGAATGGTCACACTCACATGGAAACATTTCAGAACCAATTTTATTGCCCACAATATTCATTCAACGACATGGTGGAGGTGGTTTTGATCTGAACCATTTTATTCCATCTTGATATAAATATTGCTAATATGATGACACTTTTACATCAATGAAATGAAATAAAAAGTTAATTTAGACAAGGAACCTCTTGAAAAATATATGATTGATGTGTTGGAGTCATTGGAGGAGTGTCTACATTTCATATCTATACTGAAACTCAAATGGATTCATAGACTGCACAGATATGGGGATGTGAGAAGATGATTTTCCATCTAATGTTTGACCTTTTAATTTCATAATTCTCATTGGATATAGCTTAGAATATGTTCAAATACTTCACAACTTTGGCCAAGGTGCACTGTACATGAGAAGAGTTGGATGAGGTGGGGAGAACGGCACTCTAGTGTTAAATTGATGCCATCACAAAACTCATTCTGATCATGCTAGCACAACCAATCATATTTTATCAAAGATAGAACATATAATGAATTCCGTTTTTTGATGAGAATTTGGAGACAATCCAAAATGAAAATATTCCATCCCCCCCCCCTCACATTATCAATAAATGAATTTTCTAAACATTACACATTATTTTCCTATGTCTTTTCATCAATGATATACTTGTCATTTTTTGTTATATATTATTTGAATCTATAATGACACTCATCCTTTGAATAAAATCAAACAAACCTAAAATTCTATATTTGAATATTTAAATAATAAAATATTCTTTTTCAAGAAGTTCTCATGATTTCCCACATACATAAGATTCCCAACTAACATATATTTTATAGTAATAATTAAATCAGATGATTCAAATATGGATATTTGGTTAAATATATGTACTGGATAGAGACTGATCTATGACGTTGTAATTTGATAGTCCTTGTGATCACAGAATGTTTTTGGCTTAATAATGATGGTGGTATTTACAAGTTCTTGTATTCTAAATTTCTTATATGCTTTAGTATTTATTCTTTAAACTTTAACCTTCAATCTCATTAGTTTAGGGTATTTTATATCAGACCTAATATTTCTTTAGTTTAGGTTCTTTATACTTTGAATTAATTATTCATATGATTATGATCAATTATATTGAACTTGATATTGCATTAATTTAGGGGGTTTTTAGTTGTGACCTATAATTTCAATGGGTTAGGGTCTTTTATATGGGACTATCTATTTCATAAGTTTATAGCCTATGACCTAAAGTATAATAGTTCATTATTTTATAGTCATTTAGATTGGAGATTCTATTATATGTGGTAATGGACATTTAGCATGGACCTGATATATGTTAGTTTATTGTCATCTTCCTCACACCTAATACTGCTTTGGTTTAAGGTCTTTTATCTTGGTCCTGATAATACATTAGTTTATAGTATATTAGCTTATAACATGTATTAATCTAGTTTATGTTCTTTTATATCAAACCTTCTATTGGATTACTTTATATTATTTTATCTTGAACTATATCTATGATGGTGGAATATGTTGTAGACAATATCGGAGTGTTCCAAAACAATTTAGTGTGTTGAGAACTACCATGATGTTTCTAGAGTTCACAAGGATTAGAAATCACCTATACAAAGTGATTAATTTTCATGATGGCCATATGTGTATATGAAGGAGCCATGGTCATATATGTAAAGTCGAGTAATGGTTCCCTTGAATCTGGGTAACATTTCTAGGGGCTAGGGATGATTTATGTATGTAGTATCGGTTGAATGTGAAATTATATAGATGATAGGAATGCATGGATAGTGGGAATATGGTGAATATGTGTCATAATACAAAATATTAAGTGAATAAATATAGGATGGGTGTAAATTTTATGTATGTATCATGACATTATAAGGTTACAGGTTTGTCCATGGTGTTTCCAGGGATCACTAGGATTGAAGCACCATTATGTAAGGAAGAATATTACTTTATTTATTGGGTCAATTCCCTTATGCATTAGTAGAATGGTCAAGAAAAATATGATCCCCACTCCTTTACATGGACCATGAAATATTTATGAAGACATAGATATCAAGATTGTGATGTTGGGAACAATGTAAGGTTATCCAAGAAGGGTTTTGGCACCCTAGGGATGTTAGGTCATGAATTATTCTGCTCAATTCCAACATCCTATTTTTTTTTGAATTGTGATATGTGGGAAATAAATGGGTTGGGAATGGTTCCTCACATTATGGCCTTTATAAATGGTAAAAAATAAAATGATGTAGCATTGGAGATGATGAATCTTCTTGGATAGTTTGGTATAGAATTGTAAGTCATGCTCCAAAGTGATCAGATTATGTTGTTGATATGGGATCATCATACCGAGAGTAATTTAGCCACACTATGTTTCTACGTTCATACATAGGGATGTTAGGGCTCAAAATTATTTGAATGTACTTTTTATAGAGTGATGCATTTGGTTGAAGATCAAAGACACATATTTCGGACACATAGGCATACATGCATAGTCATGCAAAGGGTCCCTTGAAACCAAATGTACTTTTTCATGGGAAATGAAAGGATTATGGTTATATGAGGAACCGAATATCATGATGTTTAATTTTTGGGAATGGTAATATTCAATAATGGTTAATGAACACTAAATTTTTTCCCTGTACAAGTGAACATATTCTTGTGGCATGGAGATATAACAAATCATTACCCTAACATTGCCATAATCATGGCGTCTAATTAGCGTAGCATGTATTATACTAGGGATAAAGACTATTCCCTTTAATATTATGAATTTATTTATTTGAGCCTTAATTTATTACTAAACTCTGCATATGATGACCTTGCGATGTGAAGACTATTCTTTTTCTCCTACTCCCCATCATAGGTGTTCCACCTAAAACGTTTTGTGTATTTTTCAACTTTTTGTTCAATATATTGTGATTTGGACCATCATAGGCTTGGGATTGTGGGAATAAAACTTAGAAAAATGTGCATATAGTTAATGTTTGTGATAAACATGGACATTTATGGAGGATTAAATGAAAGATCCTAATAGTGATATCCAGGTCCAAGGGTACCCCAACAACATTCTAATTAAAAGATTAATGTTTGTTAAATCATGGATCGAGGTTATTATATCATGATTAATGGTATTAGACAACCATACTAGGAGAGTTTTAGATCACACTGAGATATAGACTTCATCCATGGTGATGTTATGTCTCACATTTATCAGAATGTTCATTTTTTAGAGTGGCACATTTGGATGACACCCATAATAAAATATGCACGTAACATTCACATATATGAATAGCCATTAAAAGGGTCTCATTCCATAGAATATTTTTAGAAAACATATGTACTTGATACATGAATTATGATTTATAGATTATGGTGCTTAATAGATTGTGGAATCACCTCATAATCAGGCTGACAAGGGGAGGGCTCTTGGGGTTCTTTGATAAGGATCATTGTTGGGCGATGGCCTCTATGATGATTAACATCATGTGATAAGTATTTACTCTATCCAAATTATTTCCATATTGTATGTACATATTCTATGAACTTTAATGTCATATGGTAAACAAAAAATCTATGAAATTTAAGGTCATGTTATAATGACATGTGTCATGCAGTTTTACAACATGTGGAAAGGAAGTATGTTTTTTAGTTTAACATTATGTTCTAAGGATTTCAATTGTTTAGTCTATCATCGTGTAGAATGGAAATATTTTTTATTTTATTTATAACCATGTGGTAAGGACATGATCCATGCAGTTCATTTTCATAAGATAAGGACATATTTCCATGAAGTTTAATTCCAGGTTGTAGGGTTGTGTTCTATACAGTTTATCGTCATAAAATAAGGGCCTTTTGTTGTAATATTTTAATGTCATGTTAGTAGGAAATTTTTCTTATAGTTAAATGTAATGTGGTAAGGACTTAATTTTTTATTATTTTATGTCATGAAATATGAACATGGGAACTGATGCGAAATTTTAAATAATCTATATTATATTCACAAGTAGGTCTTGTAATTATGAAAATCATACATAGGTAGGGTGATATTTAAAGACCTGGTCTCTTATGATTTTTGGAGTGTTTTTTAGGTTGTCATAGTTGGGAACAAGATTTATTCTATATGCCTCACTACATGTCCAATTATGTGAGGAATCAATCCATTCATAGTTCATGATGGGGATACAGTCAACGCAGGTAAGACCCACACACAAAGGTTGTAATCATTTTTAAATATTTTTCTACATAGAACTAGAATTTGATATCTGGGAATAACTATTTATACATTGATGATAGAATCCAACCCACATGTATTTCTTAAGGAACATCATAGTTTATCATCATATGGTGTGGAAGAAGATTACTCAGCCTAAAAAGGGGTATGGTTGCTTGACTGAAGTATAGATCAAGAGAATCACGACATATTTTATGGATATAGGAGTCGATCCATTCATATATCTTGAATTAAGATCATCCGAATAATGTTTTTCCTTCACACATAGAGGGGGGATTTCTATTATTTTTTACTTGTCCTATGATTTAATATCCCATAATCACTATGTATCACGTGATTTCAGGAATAAAGTCACACATAGTACATAAATTGTGGTGTTGTAAGAGACCAACACTAACCAATGTTTTGCACTCCAGTGAGGTCCATGAGAATGTGAAGTGGTATGTATAATCAAGTATATCAACTGTTCATTTTAATATCACTGGGTATGGAATCATGGAATGAATTTTTTGGTATTTTATTCATGACCATGACAAACCTGTTATTGTTTTTCATGCGTTGTTTGTGTGGGGAAGCCCATATCAAATTTCTTAATCTCGGATGATCCATGCTCGGTGAAAGAAATAATGAATTGTAAAGGATTATCCTACCACAAAAGGGTAATTAGGGATAGGATTGGGGCATTTTCATCATGTGACATCTTGACCAAGTCATAGGATTTAGGTTTCCCTATGTATCTTATTGAGAATTATAGTCATACCATACGTAGACCTAGAGAACCAGGTTGTTTAACAACTATGGAAAAGATATCTTATGTGCAGTTTAAATGTATTTAGGTAATAAAATTGGTGAATCTATGTGAAAGAGGAAATATTTTTTACCAGTACCCAGGAATCAATGCCTAGGTATTACATTTTAACATTTGATGGAAGGAATCAAGAAACATGTAGTTATTCAATACCGTGCAATTTGATGTAATGTGGTAAGGATGAGGTGTTACTAGAAATGAAAAGAAGGTAAATATATGGATCCATGTAGTTTTACATCATACGGTAAGGTCGTATAACATGAAGTGTAATTTCATGTAGTAAGGATAAACTCCATATAGTTTGTCATCATGTGCCTAGTATGTAGAGTGTCACACATTTCAAAGTCGTTCTTTTATGACATCACATGATGAACAATTAATTATATTACTACTAGGATTACTCCATACATATTAATGTCTTGGGGGTAGGTCATATAGGTGAGGATAATAATGATGTTGATTACCAAGATGATGACAGTTGTGCAAATTATTTCTTGAGAAATATTACATTTTTCGGGGGTGTGACATGCTCTCCATCCCTTTTGGACAAGGAATGGGATATATTTTGGAAGATCTAATTAATTATGATAGGAACATCCCATTTGGGATCCATCTTCAAAGGATTATTCCCTGGTATCATTGGGGTACTAAGAGACAGCACTAGTTCTCCTTTTTATGAATAGGGAGTGGTGGAACTTTTTATTGTATGCTCACAAAATTAGATTATGATAAACCAAATGGTTATGAATTATATAAAAGCATATTTATATAGCATCTCTAACTCATCTAGTTGCTTATGTGATTACTCATCATATGATATATTTAAACAAATGTATTTTCTAAGAGAATACATATCGATTTATATGGGTAACACTACCTCAGTCTTGTATACTAATGAGTATGGAGTTTCTTTTGTAGTTGTATGTGTACTGTTTATGTTGGACCAAAAATAATTTCAAATATTTTCTAGATAGTATTTATATTTTTATTCACTATAATCCAGAGTATATTTGAAAAATTCTTATTTAAGGCCTCTATATACCCATTTTCCACAACATGATAATTACATGAATGATGGTACTCGATATTTGTGTCATGGTATAATTTCATCAATTTTGTGGAATAAAAGTTAGTATCCTTTTAAATCAATATTGTGTGAGGCTCCAAATATTGTGATGATATTGGACATTATGAATTTGTTTATATTATTTTTCCAGAATTACAAGAGGGGTATAGCATCCGAACATTTTGAGAAGTGAATAGTGGTAATGATATACTTGAACTACTTGGCTGTGGCTGGTGGATATGGCCCCACAACAGTCATTCCGAAAAAATAAAATGGCCATGAATTTTTATCTATATGTTGAAATTATATGGGTTGGTGGATGAATTTTTCATGGATAGGTAATGCATGACATTTCATGGTGAATTCCATGAAATCAAGTATCATGGTTTTCCAATAATATCTCAACCTCCATATTTAGTGGGATAGACTGGTTCAGGATTGATGGACACTATGAATCCTAAATGTCTATCCTCCATTATGGAGAAAATCTCTCCTTTTTTTATGCTTCTAAGGAGGATTCTGTCATATCCATCCTTTTATATGTATTTCTTCTCATTTGGACCACTTAATGAGTGAATTTTGAAACAAGACAAAAAATATGTTCCCATCCAACTCTATCAATTGGGAGAGTCCAATTTTGGAGATAACTGATTTTGGTGTCCATTAATCCAATGGTTTTCATTAGTTTATCATTCCCTAATGTGTTTTAGAACTGATTGATTTATTCTAGAATACAATCAATAATCATCGATAAAATTCTTCGATTTTGTGATATAAAACATTTCTTCTTTCTGATCATGTCTATCCATGATTGAGGTTGAATTAGAAAATTCATTTATAATTTTATTCAATGATTGGGAAACATAATGAAATATTGGCTTGAAAAGTATCGCCTCCATTAGTCCCCGAGCATAGCCGGTAATAGGGTCTAGTTGTTCATTTTTATTTTTATTTTAGATTCATATCATGTATCACTTGAACCAAGACCCATTTATATTCAGGTACATGTAATTCAGATATAATACCCATTCCAATATAGTGATGAGGGATTGGTATTATTATTCATTATTCATTTATGCATAAGATAGTGAGAATGAATAGGAAACATTTATTATTCAAAAGATACAAATAATATCCCTACGAACACATGATTGAATATGGTATTCTCCATCATTTATACATTATTAATTCATATGGAACCATCAAAATACATATCCAATGTCCGAGAAATGTCATGGGAATAGTTTACCTCCACATTTAGAAGCTCAGTGTACACAATTTTATTTTATGGGAAAGGATGTTCAAAAAGTAAATTAGATAAACTATTTCTAATCAATGATTTCTATGATACAAACTGAATTGCATATTTCTAAAAAAACAATTCACATCCGTCCTAGTGACCTGTTAATATATGGAATCCATTAATGTACTTGAGATGATCAATAAGAAAGGCCATATAGAATTTGTAGTGCTGTAAGTATTGCCGCAGAATATTTCACTGAAAATATGAGTGCAAGGAAGTTATTGTTAACATCAGTGTATCAGGTCTCAATTCATAGTACAGTCTGGCTAAGGTGTAAAAGATTATTCATGCTCCCTATATCATTATTTTATATGAGGATGATTCTTGGTGAGTGTACCATGGTGGACACATATAATATGATTTGTCTCCCTTTCACAGGAGTCACAAATACTAGTGGGTGTGTGAGATATTTGTTGATACATAATATTTATTCATGGAAATATTAAACACATTTATAGATGAATACCTTTTTCATTATCAAATTAATGTGATGATTTATTTCATTCTGTTTGGAGATGAATCACTGAATGTTTATAAGGTACCCTTGGAGACCCCTCATTTCATAAAATTTTTGGGGGTGACATTTTAGAGGAGTTCTTGTATTTCCTAGGTTACCCTCAACGTCATAGTCAGGTACCACAAATACAAGTAACATCACTAATGTTACTCAAAATTTCTTTCAGCAGATTATTTTTCAAACTATGTTGTCAAAATGTGTCAAAGAGTGTTTTGAGATCTTGGAACTGATCACTTCATTATCAGTTTTTCACCACCTGGTCATCATCAGAACAATCATCTATCATTCCCATGAAGGACTTAACGATATGATGCAAATATTTTTGATATGTAACTCATGTGTTATTTTGGATAAAGGGAATAACATGATAGAATATGATCACTAGAGGAACATTTAAGGTAGTGGATTCTTCATCTTTTGGGTCCATCTTTATTTTATTGTTCCTTGAGTACCAATCTATGATAGAATGGTCTCGAAATCTAGTAGTTTTATTGATCGAGAGTTCTAGGATTATGCAATGGGAAGTCATCTTTTCGGAAGTGTCCATTATTTTATCTAAATTTCATGAGGACCCTAATTTTCCCATTCTTTTCTTGATGGGGAAAATGATGGAAATCCATCTTAGGTATTTCACTTCTCAGAGAATGTTTTATATGATCAACTTACTGAATTCCCCCCACATTAATTGCATGAGAGGGGTACATCCTCGTAACCTCATGCTTTATGCCTCGATGCTCATTGGGTATTCCATGATTGTGCCTTTCAACATCTGAATTCATTTCAGGAATTTCTATATTTTTCAATGTGATAACATATCATTGTTGCTTCAGAAATATAAGGTACGTATTTTTATCCTCGTAGGCCATAGTGGCACTAATAAAAGTAGTCCATGGGTCCTCTTATGTAGCATGATTTATTTGTATGAACTCATTGAATGTGGTGGGGACACATTCCATGAATGTAGTAGGGGAATTTCAAACATTATTCCCATCCTCTACCACATCTGAGTTTAGTGGTGTATCTTTAGATTAATGTGTCCATATATGGGCTTCTCATTTAAAATGGATTGAGAGAGGCCATGATAAGAGACATTATCATATCCTAATTCCTATGTCATTGCAGAGAGATGCCAGAGCTGATTATCTATTTCACATTCAATAGGGGTAGAAGAGGAATGGACATCTACAGTCAAGTCTATCACCTTGACCAGATTTATTGGGTGCACATAGTTGATGTCAAGCATAATATAGATATATATAGAGGCTATCCCCGTGACATTGGGGGTATGAAACATGTATATCATCTTCTTCAATTTTATTTTTCCAACCTATTTATAGAAAGGTGATTCAGAATATATTGAACTAGAAGTTTCAAAGGGGGTATAATCACCATGAAATATGAAATCATTTCCACCAATGGGGTAGTTCAGACACTGATGGAATGTTGATGGCACCACAATGTGGATGTGGATCTAGGTTCATATAAGATAAACATTATATGTGGTGTCTTACTATATAACTACAAACTCATCATTTAATATGATGTCCCCAAATTGATCTTCCGGTTTAATCATCTGGATATTTATTTTCTCTCAATTTCAATCCATTTAATAGTCATATTTCTAGGAGACAAGTCCCCTTCACAGTATCCAAAATATCATAGGGTTTTAACTAGGATGAGATTCATCCTGAAAACACTATCAATCATATAACATTGTATTTTTACATTATTGAGACTTCATGAAACATATCATGGCATGATGTGCAACTAAAGGACCTCTTCATATTCTTTGTTAGTGAATGAGATTGTGAAAGGGGATTATGTTGACATTGTCTCCTCCAGATAAGCTTTAGTTACAAAAAATTCTATATTAAATTATATACGGATTTGGTGATATTTAACCTATCACCCCCAATGATATTTTGAATGTTAGATAACAAATAAGATTGAATGTTTGGTGTGTTCAAGAACCAATTTTATTTGATAATTTTACATTTGTGACAAGACTTTGTCACTTCCTGATACAGAGTTACAAATGGACATGTGGATCATGAAATAAGGTATTTGAGGTTGGATGGCCTAGTGCATGTTAATAATTCATTGGATAATATTATACTAGTTGAGTGGGTCATGCATTCCTTCCCCATAGCCATGGTTGATCGGGAAATCGATCCCCGACTAAGTGACCATGAGAGACAATTGGGTGTGAGTGATCGAAATAGGGCTATTGGGAACCCCTTCTTCTTTGGGGATTTATGGAGAATGTACATTTTATTTAATAAAACTAATATGTTTACCATGGGTACATGAATGGAATATTTGGTTTGACCACATCATTGTTTTCCCATATATCCTTGGTTCATGTGCATGAAACCTCTTGTTCCCAAATTATGTTTAGGAAAATCATATTTTTGGGCATATATATCATTATATTAGGTGTATTCTAATTATATCATGTTTTCAGAACCCAATATGACAAATTAATCTAATGAAGAATCTTTTTGGAGGTTGGTGACCATGCTATGGACGTTTCACAAATGAAATCATCAAGAGTGCACAATTTAATTAGAGAAAAATATGAGTCCTACACATCCATTTATTCATGAATCAGATGGTCATACACACCATTGGGAGGTACATTTGATGTATTCCTGTTAGTTGGTGAAGCTATTGTGGGTATGTGTAGAAGTACTCTAAAGGTGGAACTATCACATCCAATTGTTTTTCATGTCATCTAGTTTTTTAACATATTCACATTCCTAGATTAAACTTTCTTCCAATCAACATCATCTTCTGAAAAGGTAACGGTTATGCAAGCCACCTTCTCTAAGGTGTTATCTAACACCACCTATATAAAATTGATCATGATTTTTATATTTCATTTCACAAAAAAGAATTTATGGATATTATGATCCACCCCTCTCTGGAATGGTTAGTAATTTGCATGGTATGTGAGGTTGACCTCATAAGGATTACTAGGATATGGAAATATATGCAGGTTATTATCTATGGATGAAAATAAATAAATGGTTACTTCTTCATTTCGAAAGTAGTATTCTATATTCATATTTTTCTCAAATTCCAAGTGACCCACATTTCATTGGGCATTTAGATTACTTATATTTTATAGTTTTCACTACCCAACATGAGGTGTTGTATAGTATGGGATCATACTCTGCTCTTGGATGGGTAATGTTTTTTTCGTGAGAGTGCAAGCTACATCTTATTCTTTTTTTTGGACATTTCTCCTATACATTGGGAATGATTGAAATCTTGGACCAGGATCACTGAATACAATACTCTTCGAATAACACCATTTTAGAAAACTCATGGAAACCACATTTCGACATTATTTGGAATAGATTTGTCCAAATATCAACCCAATTATTATTATCACTATGTTCCAGTAGTGTTTTCTGTGAGAGATGAATTCTATATCAATATAATAAAACCTTCCACCTATATAGGATTTCATACACCCTCTCATTATAATGTTTCCTTCAGTTCATCTAGTCTATGATCATCATTGTAATCAGTGTGTAGCTGAATTGACAAAGGAATTAATGATTATAGTCTTCCCATACATCAACTAATCCTACTAGGTTGTTGCCATTCCATAAAAAGTTGGCTCATGTCAATGTATGTATGAGAAAACTTATCTCTATTGCATCTTGTTGATCCCAAGGGATAATCATCATCATTAATTAGAATATAAAGAGTGTGAGAAGCTATTCAGGGTCACTAGAATTATTATAAGTGTAGTCATAATCTCAAATTTGGGTGGGGGAAAAGTGTCGTCCACCCATTTTGGATATGCATTCCCATTAGGCTATAAAAGTGTGAGTTTTCATTTGATGTCTTCCATTTGAGTATTCAGGAACTCGATGAAGCTATGAAGCTCTAGGAGAACTACTGTTTGTGCCTCCTCCCATATACAGGGAGTGTTTGGGGGTCTATGAGGTGCTCCCACATTCATCTCCTACTTATTTTCAATTCTTTCTAAGAATAAATTATTTCCCTAGTGAGGTAGAGGTTAATTCCTCAATAGAGGAAAGTCATAATCATTTTTCACTTCCTCATTTATGTAGAATAGTGGCCTAGATCAATAACTCCTCCAATGCTTTGATTATCCTCTTGGTTTTGGATCAGATATAAGATGTAGAACATTCATCTATTCAAGAATACTATACCCTGTGGGAATATTTCACCTTATTAGTACCTCATTAAGTTATTAGAGAGACTGTATTTCAATCTCAATTTGCAACAGTTGTTCCTCCATCGAATTAACCTCAACACATCATGATTGGGATCGGGCTATAGCTACACCATTCCAATTTTATTTTCTAATTTTCTTCTATAGTGGTTGAAACTCATTATTCAGAGGTTCCGGAATTTGGATTTCTCTTTGGTTCTAGGTGTCTGCATCCTTGGTTGGTGCATCAAAAATCACACTACTCATGGGGTAAATTTTCCTTGGTATGGTCATCTAAATGATCATGTTGAATAGTTTCTATCATGTTCAAAATGATGAAATTCACAGAGGAATATTACTTGATGGTGGTCGATACATTTCTGTCAAAGCAATAGGCTAATTTGGCATATCATTAATCAGGTTCTTTATTCAAACATTTTCATTTATTGGGAAATTTTCTCTTGTGAGACTGGTGTGGTCTAATCACTTTATTCATACATACCTACCATATTATTATATAAAAAATTTCCATCATAGGGTTTTCAGTCATGTTTTATTATCTGTCCCTAACTTGTGTAGCTTTGTCTTTTGATTGGAAGAACATGTGAGATGTCAACTATTGATTTCTCTCTCCCAACCAAATGAAGACCTATTCCCTCTATGGGGAAACTTATGATGAATATTCCCCCATCCCTATGTCGTGGGGTTTATCCAGGGCTATAATTCGCATTAATTGGACCTGTAGTAGAGGATCTAATGATTCTTGTCATGGTTTTGATGACTCTCGGGAAGGACCTATAGATATAAATGCTTCTAGGTGAGTGGAGTGGGATTGATCTAGATTCATCATTAATGTCCCTAGGTCCCTAAGAGTGGATGTTGAATCTTTTGATGGTTATTGAGATATAAATTCCCCCATCCTTGTGGGATGGGTTTTGGTTATAGTTATTGCTAATGCGTTGAAATTATTATTAAGAGTTAGTGATCTGAGAGGTGGAGGCAATGTTAAAATTTCCCCTAGTCTAATGAGCTGGTTCCTCTACTTAACTATTGAAATGAATTATAGTACCATGGATTGATTTATTCCGTTCATCTATTGTCAAGTGGGATCTATGTGTCATTGAATCCTATGATGGGGACCATTATTTATGTGATGTTTTTTCATATGATCACAACATCAGTATTGGTGTTTGAAATGAATTCTCATTCCTTAGGAGACCCTATATGAAGATATGTTGTATATCCCATCCCAAAATTAATGTTGGCTGTGTACTATTGAAGTGGGAGAATTTTTTTGTACTTACCAATTTACCTAACCTTTACCTGGTCCCTAGGCCTTTCAGGAGGAAATAACATTACATGAGGCCATATCATGGACCTCTTATTGTTCAAGGGGTGAGGATAAGTTTTATGAACCATACACTATACATTCACTAATACGAATGCCTGATTTGGATTTATACATTAGCTGTTGAAGGGTTGTGATGCAATGGAAGAATGTACGTTGCAAATTTGCATTGTTCATTTCCATTTTTGGATCCTAGTCCATAAATAATAAAGCCATGTCTAGCTGATATTAGATTATTTTTATTATATTAATGTTACCCTCATATCCTAGATAAGGTATGTTTTTATAATTCAGTCATTAATGATTATCCCATGTATTTTTGGAAACTATAGGGCATTAAATCCTTTTCTAGATCTTCTAGGATCTCATCACCATAATTATAGATGGGCTAGAACATGATGGGATTGTAGTTTTTTGCTAAGTATATCAATATTTCAATGTCAATCTCCAATTCATCAAACTTATATGACTCTATTTAGTCAGACCATAGATGATTATTCAAAGGTCCAATTGTTAACTTGAGTGTAGTCTTAATATAAGTTTATGGGTGTCTATTTCTCATTGACCCTGAATGTTTTAGCACCACACTATACAAAGGAATCAAATATTTTATAACTTCTCCAAAAGAACATGTCTGATCATTGAAAACCTGTTGCTGTGGAGGTGTTTCGGTGGGGGGATGATTTCCATGTCTATGGGATATATATTCATTGGTAGGTTTACTAAGGTGTGGGTTAGGAATAGGGTCCTTGGGATACATCTCCACAATACCACAAGGAGCACTATCGTTCTAAAGAATGTCTTCTAATTTAGTGAAAGAGATGATGGACCATTATGGTGTTGATAATGTGTCACAAACAACTTTATGGAAAATTCCATTGAGAAGATTAAGAATATGGTCCATATTCTTAATTGAGTTAGAATTTGTTGACCTATCTTTTGGAATTGTGTATGTATATGAGCCTATAATCTGATGGTTACCAAGAATTTCTTATAATTGTCTACTGCTCAGGAAGTATGCCTCATCTACTAATAATATTATCAAATATAAAGATGATATATATAATTATTCATTGGAATATTAGCATTTTTTGAGGTATGTTCAATTCTCACTTGGTGAACCTCAATCTCGATGGGTGTATAAGCCTGATACTAAGCCCTTGGAATATGATGTTGGTCTTTATTAGGTGTATGATTCTTCACAGATTTTTGTGCCACTCTGATTTGGTGATTTCTTGTTTGAGTAGAAGTAAGGTCATGATCCAAATATATATTCCCTACTGAAATATGTCTAAGAAGTTCCAGAATGGGATAAGAGATATGCGACTCCATCTATATTTCCTTAGAAAGATGATCGTGTAGTTTTTAATTTATGGATGTTAGAATGTTCATTTGGATTTCATGATCTACAAGAATATTCATAGAAAATTCATTGACACAAATATCCAAATGACCAAGGGATTATTCTATTATCTCATGGTTTTCCACATTTAGAATGGGGATATATTCCCTATCCTAGGCCTTTTTTGTATGTCATTGGACTTCATCGATGAGAATATGAGCATATCCCAAGGATCATTCCACTCTAACCTGTTGAACCCATACCATAATAGGAGTATGAGCCTTATCATGGGCCTTCATAATATGCCATTGGACTTCTTCGATTGTTATGTTACCCTATCTCAAGGCATGTTCTGGTCTCACGTGGTGAGCTCCGATTTAATATTGAATAGGGGCATGGTTCTTTGCCACATCCTTTTTTTAAATATTCAAATAATCATACAATATGGGAGAAATAATGTTTGATTTCTCTCCTACAGCCACTTGTTCATAATGATTAGATTGTTAAGTGGTTCTGGCTTTGGAATATGAATATATACATGTCCCTTTATCTATAATAGTTCTGGAATATGTTGGTTGAGTTCTACAACTAAATATAAAATTTGATGCCATTTTAGAAATGTCTATGTAGTGATATAATTCTATACATTTTCCATATTTATTTTATACTAGAAGATATCCTAAATTGATGTGGATATATGATCCGAATTCATTCCAACTCGTTCCACTAGAATATGCTGATGGACTTCACCCATTGGGGTAGAGATACATGGTTCCGACATAACTATTGAGGGAATATGCCCACTGACTTGTTTGGAGTGAGTATAAATATGAGCATTCTCACTAGTTTTCACTAGACTATGACATCAAACATCACATCGGGAGTGGTTATATGATCCCCTCCTAGGTGTCTTGACCCTTCATCACCCAATTATCAATCATTATTACTCATTATTTGGTGTTACTAGTGGTAGTCTACTGATTGGTACCCTCATAATCAAAACGGATGGTACCACTGGGATGGTTCTGGCGATGGTTGTTAATATGTTCCCTCCTTGATATAACTTGAATTAAGAGATATTCAAATTTGGATCTTTATTCATCCTTCATATGAGATTCAAGGTTGATGTTTTTGCACTCTGTGGATATGCTCAAGAAGCGGTTTGTTTTGGAAGCATGGTCTACATGATTAACTGTATATTTCCATTGGTGATGTTTACTCAATTGATTTAATTATTGGATAAACTCATAGGTATTTTACATGGTTTTAATATTACCATGATGGTGGATATCTCAGACCTCCATGTTCTCCACATTCTGTTTGAGATATTGAGCTCCTGATATTGTTTTTCGACCCACATGGTTTGTAATTGTATGTTATTTACCAGAGTGATCTATACATGAAGAAGATGTTATCTTGTACCGAGATGCTATCTGCGAGAGTACTATCAGTAGTCACATAGACTATATGGAAAAAGAAAATTGATAATGTCATTATCTTATTCATGATTTTCTCAATCTGATGTGCATGGTTTACACAATTTTATTATTACTCTTAATCCCTCTATTCTACTCGTGTGGACATATCAACATGGGGATGGAATTATTTCATAAGATCCTAGATTATAGAGGATTATTTTTAAAATTATAATAGTCTAAATTATATTATTTTCTATGAGTGAAAAATAATTGGGTAAGACTCATGATTAACCAATTGTTTTGTTATTGGAGATATCACATCACATTCAATATTTTTGTTTGTACATCAGAAAGAAAAGACGGTGGTGCTTGATTGGTTTGGTCTGATGCTTAATTGGGTGTGGGGTTCAGTTATTTCACAATAAATAATATTGACCTACCATTTTCATTATTAATGAAAAATTACATTGGTTTCCTTATCCATAATTATATTTGTAACTTCGTTACAAGGAAGGTGGTCAGTTGGCTTTTCAGACCTAGTGATTTTTGGGGAATTACATTGTTCATGATGAAGGGAGGTCAGGCAGATCATACCATTTTGGGGAATCGTTACCTACTTTGGTACTCTCTTATATATCTATGATATGTTCATGAATTGCATCTTAAACCTACTATGATATCTATTACACTAGCTAATAAATTATATGTTAAATATCTATTATTCACAAAAATGTTGTAATGTCATTATTTAATCTATATATATGTATCTAAGGTTCATTATCCATTTCAATATAATTAATATTTGATTAATATGATGAATTATATCAACCAAATATTTCATAATTTTCTTCCACATAGGGAGGAATTTAATATTCAAGGGAAGGGATTGTGCAATTATGAGGTGTCCAAAGTATTCTTCTTATTACCATATTTAAAACCCACATAATATGTTTGAAACTCTTTATGTTTAAATTCATGCTGAGAAGACATACAAGTGTGATGTTGGGTGACAAAAATTTGAGTTCATGTCTCAAAGAGATATCATATGAATCCTGGTTATGGTATGAATTAGAGTTACTACAGTTTTAACATGCCCATGGAGATAGACCCTAGGTAGACATCATCATATGGGATAGTTTTATATCATACCACTCATCAGATATTACATTATGCGATATCCCAAGATGGTGCATATTCATGATGTTGATGAGGTGCTTATTGTGATTCCCCAAGCCTACATGATCTACCCCTAGCGTGGGAAATAAGGGTTTATATGTTACTGACCTTGTTATTTGTGTATGTGGGACTTATGAACTGATAAAACCCTTGGGGTACATAATATTGAGTTTGGGCCTTAAAGAGTCATTTTACGTATCCAAATTATGGAAAAAATCATATTCATCAATGTTTAGAAGTTTTGTCAATATGATGAGGGATATGGTAGAGTGATCATCCCATGGGAATGATTTTTTCCCAATGGTTTAAATGATGGAGACATGGGGTTTATATTGAAGTTGATGTTTATCTAAACTTTAGACTTATGAAGGATTCCTACTTATCTTGGTTGTTATAGGAATTAAAGTTCTCAATTTTCTGTAGGTAGTGTCTTACGCACTAACATTTCCCTTTTCCTCATTGATGTTTATAGCATTGATGATATGCTTATTTCAATTACCTAATACCACATGATATCTTCTCATTATAATAGATAAGAGATGGAAAATAATAATTTCCCTTGCTTGAGGGCATCATATTTCTATTCTAGGAATTCCCTTTTGGTGTTTTAATGTATTTCTCGAGCATTAGGATGGTTCCTTATGCACCGTAGTTATAAAAGTAATTATATTTATCATAGTTTTTATGATTGGGGATTACTCATTATGGTTTCCCTTATCATTGGGTATTAAACATTTAGGATTAACATGGTAGTCAAGTCCTAGAATTCACATTTTAAATTAATTGTTTTTGAGGAATTTTTTATACCCATTTCAACTCTATAATCTATTATAGACCGTGATCATTTTTGGAAAAAGGGATGGAAAATTACCACTTTTACTGTTTATGGATGAAGGCCTTATTTACTGGGATTTCCCATTTTGGGGGTTGGGATGGATCTTAGCCCCTAGGAAGGTGTCCTATGCAACCTCGTTATGGAATTAATATTAGTTCTCCTAGTTCATTTGTTCGGGTCATACATGATAAGGATACCCTTATCTATGATGCATAGACACTAATGATAAAAAAAGTGTCTAATTTATAACATAAACTGCTGGTATGGACTTCCTCCCTTACAATTCATGTTTCTTGTCTACCTATCATGCCTCAATTTCATGCTAGAAATGTCGAAGAATGTCTACATGACATGTCCCAGGACAATCTCATAATCTAATAGGATTTACCAAGGGATTTCATGTGTCATGGATGGAATGCCAGAGGATTTTCTCATGACCTTGGATGACTCATCTAGATTACATTTCAAGATGAATATTATTTTCTCTAAAAGACATCACATGAATTTTTTTGACATGTGTAGTGGATGCCACATGATCTGTATGATATACCCAGGTGTCATCACAAGTGTTAGATGAAACATATTGAAGGGTTGTGAGAGTAATTGTGACATGTCTTAGAGGGTTTCACATGTCCTGGATCACACGTTTTGAAGGCATCGCGATACCTAGATATATTTTCTCTAGGGTATCATGAGTGCAAGTTGATATTACCATGTGATATTCAGAGGCCCACCTGAAATGATGGGGTGATATTATATGAATCAGGCCATACATATTAAGTATGTCATGATACAAGAACATCAAACCTAGAGTGTGTCTACTGACATGGGTGGAACACTGAAGGGAAACCATGCCACTTTCTTCAAAATGAAAATAGTACTTCGCAAGACCCAAATAGTATAACTAAGGAGCATCTAGAATTCAGGGAAAAAATTCTTCATGATTTTGTATGCCCTTGATGATTCACATGATGTGCATCAGAGTCAGTGAACATGTTCATCACTTAAGACTTCCACCTTTAATATTTATTTCTATCCATTATATTTGGAATGCATTATATTTATTCAGTGTAACCTTATATTAATACTTGTGTTCTCTAGTAAATTTTCATAATGTACTTCATGTGTCTGAATAAAAGTCATTCTCTTGATCTATGAGTGATCACGCAGAGTATATTATGCTTGGTGCATTATCAATCTGGTTCTTCTCTAGGCCTTTACCTAATGTGAAACTCTTCCTGTCACGAGATCGACCACTCCATGAAATACTCTCTAGAAAATGTGTGAGGTTCCAAAAGTTCATCCATCCAAGTGAATATGAGGATTATCCTCCTATAATATTGGTGTGGGGGATATATAGGAATCAACATGATAATGGTTTTCCTCTTTTCATAGTAAATCTGACACAAATTAATGCTATAGTTGATGATGTGATTTAGCACCACGCGTTTTCACATGTTTGTGCCTAGGATTTCTCCAAGGGTGTTTTCAAATTTTTAGTGATCATGATAGTACTATGTCAAGACCTCCTTTATCAAATTTTCAACAATTATATGGACCTTCTTGATTCATGTGAATATTCCAAGAGAAATCCATAATCACTACTGCAACAATGAGCTATATCAACATACCTATAGCCCCAAATTTCCAAACCCGTGGAGATAGGTAATTATATCAAGGCTATATCCATGGATTTTAAATAACCAGGGAAGTATCCTTCACCAATATCCATTGTTTTATAAAACTATTTCCATAGGTAGTTTATTTTGAAGCCTATAGACATGTTTATTAAAAAACCATTACTATAGATTATACCTACAGTCGTAGCATTCATGGAACCATGGGTATAGGATGTTTTTTAAAGGATATAGCCATATATTTTATAGATATTTGACTATATGTTATTTCATTGAAATATATAGCCACTATATTCATAGAACCATGGATATATATTATTTCCCCTAAGTAATTAGCCACAAATGTCATCGAACATTTGAAACAACCTTCACTAATAGCCAGATTTTATGGAAAATATGGCTATTGGTTGTTTGTTTTCAATGTTATAGCAATGTTTTTTATGGAACCATTTATATATCATTCACATATGACTATATTTTATTCAAATTTTGACAATAGATTTACCACATAATAATGGGGAAAAACTATTTGTGGTAATTTTTATATAAGACCTTTTGAAATAGGTATTCTTCCTATCTTCATAGTTTTTAATGAAATATATATGTATGTATATATGCACTATGTTGATTGTGGTGTAGTGTTATGGTGTATGGTAACCTGTATTAGTGGTATGAAGATATAATTCCACTAGAAGTAATTTTCTTTACTCTGATACCCTCAATATGTAGGGGATATAGGAATGTTATTCCTCCATGGAAATAAACCCAGTAGCCATGGTATAAACCAAGTCTATAGCCCTATATCCATGGTTTAAACCAATGATATTGCCAATAGCCACTATGGACAATAGGGAGGGATTTTTCCATTGTTCCAAAAACAAAATATATATGTGTGGGTCTATGGTTGCAACAATTGATGTAGCCCATTAGAGCTTTTGTTATAGATTTTGGTTATGGCCACACCAATAGGTTCCACGACCCATTTAAACTGTGGTTATAATCTATATCCATATTTTTTCCTCTATATCCAGAGTTTTGGACCATAGATATATAATTTATTATACTTTGGAATGTCAAATTGTCATGTCCAAGGGCCTTTGAAAGATCAGGATGCTGGTTGAAAATCATTCATGTCATCTTATGTGACTTGGTTGGGTTTCCTGTGCGATAATGTTTCGGAAATTATTAGTGTAAGCATTTGTTT
Source organism: Viscum album (assembly GCA_963277665.1). NCBI lineage: Eukaryota > Viridiplantae > Streptophyta > Magnoliopsida > Santalales > Viscaceae > Viscum > Viscum album. Next base: position 1,602,243,928 of record OY728136.1, read on the forward strand.
GTCAAATGCAATATACTCTTTCCTTATTCCATTTTATTTCATTTATTTATTCTAAAAATGTCAGGGATCATGTGAGGTTGATTGGGTATTATAATATAAAATTATTCAATTTTTTTCTGATACTTCGTGTGACTGACAAATTGCCTAGAAGGATTTGTGGGAATTTCATTGAAAAACTCATATGTTTTTGGATAGGGAACCAAAGGGGAATAATGAGTCTTAAGGGACATACCTATGTCCTTTCTTGTGATGTGGATGACATGCCATATTGATTTTGTGACATGAGGTGAGCATTTAAATAGTGTCTAATGGTGTCCTCTGGATCCCTTGAGGTATTTCACGTAACATTCTGTGACTGCCATAGGCTCCTCGTCCTTCTATTCACATTATTTTTTTTACCCCAAAAATGATGGCGGGCCTCATGTGTTTTCGTGGATGTTTCCAGATATTTCCATCCTTCTCATCAGTGAATTGTTTCACAATTTTTTGGATCATTATAGGCTCCCATAATTTTAATATTTTTCTCTTATTTTCAAAGGATATTCAATTGGGTTTTCAGGAATCCGCTAGATGAAAATTTGTGTGAGATGGTGGAGTTTATCTAGTTATCATTGCATGATCAATGTTTTTCATGATAGACTTTGTAAGAGCAATAGGGCTTGTAAAAGGAGGTTCTAAGGGATCTTTTGTAGGCTATTTACTTAACATGGTTCTTTTATGTGACCTTATTATTGTCACTCTATTACAAGACTCTTAAAGTAGTTAATGATCTACAATATTTGACCAGATTCTCCTTCATATTTTTTTTACAGGGGAATGAATACCCACATTTAGGTATTCATTCCTTTATGAATTTACTGATTCTCATTTTTCGGGTGTCAACAATAACCATTTCCAATTTATCTAGGTTCATTCACCCTGAATATTTGAATCTGGTGTCTATTTAATCCTAATAATAAAATTTTCTTGTTGATGAAAATAGTTATCTAGGTATCAACATGCAATAACTGACTACTTAATGTATCTACAAAAAATTATGTCGGAAATAACAATTTCTCTAAAGAGGGAAAAGTGAGTGTTAGTTATGTTTTCTTAGTCTTACAAGGAATTTCATTGCATCACCATACATAATAATAAAGTAACTAATAATATGTGGTATAAAAATGAACATTTAAGTAAATATATAATGGAATAATGAATGAAATTTAAATCATATAGTTCCTAGTATGAAGAATGAAATTCCATTCCCTCATTTCATCAGGTTATAGAATGAGAAACAACGTAATAATTTTATCAATAGCAGGAACAAAAAAAAATAATTCCATCACCCAATGGTGAAATCCATAAGATGGAAACAAGAACAATGAATAAAAATATTAACCCATCCTACTAAATATTAGTTTCCCTTAAATGTGGGCTTACTACTCTATGGAATATTCTCATTATGAAACAATGTTTATTAATAGTATCCCATATAAGCCCAAACAATAATAAAATAATAATAAGGGGCTTTGATACCACATTATAGTACCCTACCCTAGAAGCCTCATAGAGGTGCCACCGAGATGGTGTCCACATGGCCTCAAGGGAACCACCCCATTTCTAGAGGCTTAAAAATAGTAATGACTGCCTATGGTGTGTTTTTAGAGAGACTACTTCCTATAAAATTAGAGTGGGGAAGCATGGTATAAAAGATATTGAAAACAATAAATGAAAAAAAATTGGAGAGGACCATTTACCCATTTTTGTGAATGTCATAAATGAAAATATGAATCAATGGAAAAAAATATCCAAGATAAATATACAATAGGATAAAGATGAAGATCATATAAATAAAAATAACTATGATGATGGTGATGATTATGATTATGACAATTCAATACAAAAGTGAGTACACCAGGAACATAGAATATGTGAATATAAAATATGCAACCACAAACAACCAAAAATGTCAAAAATAGTTACTATAAGCATAACGAGTATAATATTGGTCCCTTTCCCCCGCACTCCATCCCAGTGAATTCAATCAGCCTTCGGAAGCCCAACGATTCACTTTATCTATTCCTATAATCATAATGTCTATTTGGGTACCAAATGTAGTGAAATGAGGATGTGATGTATACTCCAAATAGGACACTTCCAATATAGTCTAGATCAATCATTCTCATGAAATTTAAAATTTATAGTGTTCCAATATAGTTGAATCAAATGAATTTTATAAATAAATAAACAAAACTTATTCTCAGGTTCCCAAATTGATTTCAGAAAATTTAATCAAAATTTATCCAAAGTGGAATATCTAAAATAAGGGAACCTATACCAGTAAAAAATTTAATATATGAGTTATCATAAATATGGTTACTAAAATTTCCTAACCCCATTATGGTGATTTTTATTGGAGTTTAATCGTCTATAACACCATTCAATCATTATATCACTTTATTAATAAAAATGGAAATTCATGTAATTAAATCAAAAAATCTTTCAAACCTTGTATGGAAAATTGAGTCCATCCAAAGTGATCAAAAATGAATCCTAATGGTCACTACTGGAGCCTCTGATATAACAAAGCCATATATTCCATCCAAGGTGACCCATAATGGCTTTCCTCTTATCACTCTTGGAATGTTAACCATCGAACCCATATAGGGTATCTCACATAGGTGATTGACTATAATGTGAGGTAATCCGTGGACATTTTACGAAAAATCAAATCCGTAGTTTCTCCCCCAAGGTACCAGTTCAACATAATAGCATAAAAACCCTCCCATAGATCCTATACAAGGAAATATATGATTCTCTCCTGGCATGTCAATAAGATCAATAATGATTCCCAACAAGCCCATTCATAATGTCCATATGTCCAGACCCATGTTGTTTCCAAACCCATAAGTTTGTAAGGAATAGCATCCAAGATCACACATTATCACAGGGAATTCAATTTCTAACATAATAAATTTGTTATCCCACTATATTTATCCAATCCAATTAATTTAGGTATAATGCATGAGGCAATAAATATTTAGTATGAGAAAAAGAACATTGATTCAAGGAATACACACAAGGCATAAAGAATAATCATTAAGGATATTGAATTTGAAAAATTTCACATAATGTAATTCATAGTGAAATAAGAATTAACAATGAAGTGTGATAATAAGCAACTAGCTAAAGTGGGTAACTCAAGGAATTCATTAATCTTGTGTAAAGTTACTTATTATAGAATTTATTAAAAGTAAAACACACAACTACATGGTGTTTGACATACTATGTTAGGGGAAAATATGATGTTTGACGTGGAAACACCCATAGGGGTGGTTCCCTACAAGTTGACCCCCCTAGGGATGTGTTTCATCATAAACTCCTACCAAAAACGATAGAGGAAACCACTTAAATTTATTTAACATATTAGAGTCATTTACATATGTTTATGGTAAGTGGAACAATGTAACACATTACTAAATTGAAGAAACTATATGGAATGGACTAGAACACCTATATAGTCTCATAGAAGACCACCTATCCATTTCCATCCCTTGAATAGAGACAGAACAAGGGGCATTGAAGAAATCATTAAATACATTATAAATAAGTCAATTTAGCTCACACATAAATACCACAACAGATGTGATGATAAATGAATAATGGAAAATAAAGTTGGATATATCATTCCATGAGCTTTCCAATGAATTTTAGAGTGATTCATTTGGATGAAGGATGAGGGAGATATTAATATGCCTTGGAAGGTTTTAGGAGGAAGCCCACATGACTTGTGGGGGAGAAAAAGATGAATGAAAATAATAAGGGGTTTAAATCATTTTAATGGAAACAATATTAATTTCACCAAAACATATAGGGAATTATGGTTTGGCTGCATGGATCGACAAACTGTGCACCAACCATGCTCTATGACTCTACACAAGGAGGGTCCTCACACGGGTAAGGAAGATAATATTTTTAACCATGTTCATGCCCTGATAGGAGGATCTAAAAATGTTTGAGAAAAGTGTCCTAGGAGATCAAAAATTTTCAAATGGTTTTAGAAATAATGGGTGAACCCTTCTCCTCACTATCACATGATTCACTATTAGAGAAATCGTGTAAGGTGGGCCGCACAATTTCTCTTTACTGTGAAGTCTAGTCGGCTTCTCTAAATTTCAAGGTTCTAGGCTCTAATATATCCATAAAAACCCTCGCAACCATTTTTCCTCCCTAGGTAAACATTATTAGGTAAAAAAATAATTTAATCAAAAAAGAAATGGTTCATACAATCATGAAAATTTAGGATGATAAATCAGTGATAAGGCTAGAGTGTCATTCTCAATCCACCCAAGTTGGAAACTAGTTTTGAGCATTTGATAAAAATGAGTTGGGAATGATATTCCGCATTAATGAAATAATAATAAATAAATAATATCAACATAAAATAATAAACTAGAAAAAATGAATAAATAATTGAAAAGAGGAACATACCTCCATTGGACCTCATTGGAAACCTCTAACAAAATAACTATGCTCGCTCCAAGAGAAAACCAAATCATAGGGAACAAGAACTGAAAAATGATAAATAATGATGGTGTAGAACAATGTCAATTACTAGGGATTCCAAAAGAAGGACCACACCCAGCTTAAAACCTATAAAAAAAACCATGTCATGATTGTTTGAAATAATATCATTTCAAATATGTTTTTCATTTCCATAAATATAATTAATAGGCTAATCATTTCAAAATGGTTATTTTTCAACCATTTTAAAAAATAGTATCCAACGAATCAAATATTATCCAATAAATCATTTTACAAAGAATAAATGTATAGTAATTGAAAAAAATTCAGCGAAAAAAGTAGTAGAAAACAAACTACATGTAAATAAGTGTTGAAATAATAATTCATAGTGGAAACATAATAGTTTATATGATTTTATTAAAACATAAATAAGGTATAATACCTTTGAAATAGTTATCATGGGATTTACCAAGACACCATGTGAAGAGACCCTAGATGTACTCAATTTGAAATCCATCAGTAAGCCTATTGATGTGATCTAAATTCAATAACAAACAATGACGCTCTATACTAGACTCACCAATGTCACAACACACATGGATACTCTCTATGAATCTCGTATATCACATTGGGACAATATATAAACCATCCCTAGACGTGCACTATGGTTCCCAATATCCCAATATTATATAAAATGTGGGAGGTGAGGAAGGGATAATTAATAGATAAAAATACACCATAAATTCTAATCCACTCTTCTTGACACCATCCATGAAAATTCCACATATAATGGAGTGTATCAATGGAGGTTTCCTTTTCTATAAAAATCAAAAGTACCAAATGGGGCTCATTAGTTTCAAAATATGTTTAACAATTTGAAACTATTTTGAAACTAATTGTATGATTAACATGACATCAAAAATTTCTTGAGAACACCATAAAAAGGAATAAAATCATTCATATTTATAAAAAATGAATAAAAAAATATTTCAAAATTTATATTAATCACTCATGTTATCCTCCATTCAAAAAACATGTTTTAGAAATACGGTTCATCAGATAAAACCAATTTCCAAAGGATATCAAAACATGGAAATACAAAAGGCAAAATTTTCATCTGTCAGAACCATTTTTATGATTTTAAGAACATCATAAAAAAATAAAAACACCAAAAAAAAAGAAACCAATTATGGCTTACAAATTAATGTCTTTGATACATGAAAAATTCCTCAAAAAAATTCCTTTTAGGTTAAAGGCCTAAAAACACATCACACCTACTTTTATATACACATTCATATATATATACCTGTTGACCCAATATACATATCTCTCTCTCTATGAAGGAATATGAATACAATGTATATAGATACATATGTTCTTCCTAAGTAGATGAATGAAATTTGACTCTAAAGTTCCACAAGATCCAATAAAAAACTAAATATCATGAAATCTACATTTAAAATTAGGCCACAAATGAAGAAAAGAGGGAACCATAAAATGAAATTTTTTCATACTCACTACATACAAATGTTGAAGCTAGAACTAAACTTAATTTTGGATCAAGAACATAAGACATAAAAACCCGACAAAAATAAAACCTCAAAAATGATTTAGGGATCAGTCATGGAATCCACACCACCTAAACTAAATGGAGTTAAAATAAATACATGAAAAGTAAGTATGTGGAGATTATGAGAACAATACTATATAAGATTACACACCAAATACAGAGGATAAATAGAAACTAGATGTTGTAGGAGAGGGGATTCCTAGCACACGAGGGAACCCTATTGGGAGGATAGTCGGGTGGAAAAGGAAAGGGGAGTGTTGCATTTGTAAGGGGGGAAGGATATGGGTATGAAAAATATTAAAAACATAATAATAATAATTGTCATCATCATAATCCAAATAATAATCATAATTATATTCCTCTTCATAATAATAAAAACATTATTATTATTGTTTTTATTTAACCAATTTAATTATTATGTAAATTTTTCATTATTTAATAGATAGACAATGTGCATGGTTTCGCTGCCTGATTGGACAAAAAATGTTCCAATTGGACACCCATATCGAGGACATTGTACAAACCAAATGATCATTGACCGTGGTTAAAAAAAATTATGTGGTTTCCATGTAATTAGATATACCAAAAATTATATATGACTCGAACGATTTGTGCATGGTTTTTACTGACTATTCACTAATCATTCATCTATACTAAAAACCCAAATTTTTAAAAATTTAATCTGGTCTGACCCAAAACTCAAAGTAGAGTAAAAAATAATTAAATAATTTAAAAAATTAATATTCTAGGGTTAGTGGGTGAAATTCTTTCCCTCAAGTTCAACTAATATTTAAGGAATATATACAATAAAAAATTATGGTCAATATATATTACACATTTTAACCCATATAAATGACTCCAACATATTTTAAATAGATATGAATCATATACAATTACCCTATTATAATTTATTTGGAAAAAACCAAGCCCCGTCACTGAATCATCACTATAAAAAAATCAATAACTCATCTTTACATTGATGAAACAATAGTTGTAACCAATCCACTTTCAAATTCTTAAAATCATTAATCACATTAATCTATCTATATGATTTTATGTCCTTTAGTGTTATCCTAATTAGTAGTAATTGTATTTGATAAATTTTATCAACAAACAATCTATAGTAACATTCTTTTCTAAGAAAATATAAAATATCAGAAACATTTGTAGGCCTTCTCAACTCTTCCGTCACTTTAGTTTTAAATCAATAATAATAATTCCATATTTAAATACAATAATCCCTAGGAAAGTAAAAAAAATTAACACAAATTTAAATTTAATAAATTTTCCATAAAACATATTTTAATTTAAAGACTAAATAAATCTTTATTTATTACTCATGTTCCTCACAACATTAAAAATAATACATAATTTCATCAATGAAACTGACTATACATTTATTCAAATACATGTGAAAAAAATTCTATAAGATCCATAAATAGATATGGTTTATTCATCAACCTGAAATATATAACCACATAATCATAAATATTACACCTATGATGGAATATAGTCCATAGAATATCTTTATCATACAACCTCAACTGGTGATAGCTAAATCTAAGATCAATATTCAATAAATAGTGACCACCCTTGAGCTAATCAATCAATTAATTTATTTTAGGAAAATACACATTCTTTTCATAGTGATGTTAAATAGTTCACAAAAATTAGTGAAAATATTCATAGAACCATCCTTTTTTTAAAAAAGTAGAGTTTTTTAAATCCATGAAAAATGGATTTAATTTCCCAACCTAAGGTCCATTAATTGGTTCCCAATGATGTTCTGCCACATTACCTAATGTGCATTACCTTTAATATCCAGTAGTTGCCGATTACATGCATAGGCCTTTGGTAGATTGTGGAGAAGCTATACTATAAAATCAAAGTAAAGAATAAAATTTTAAAAATAATGTAAACATAAATATCCGAATAAATATTTCAATGGAATAAAATATAGTCTAGTACTACTGTTTAAAAATAAATTCATGTTATTCAAAAATAAGTTGGAGACAATTTGTCACGAATTATTATATCAACCATGAATAAAATTGAATGAAATAAATTAATTAATACTAAAATTTGTCATAATTTCCATCCAAGTCATTAATCCCATTTTTCAATCTAATAGGAAAAAACACTTTCTAAGAAAGCATTCATATTTCTTGGTATGTTCTTCAAAACAAGAAACATTTTCTAAAGTACCCAATTGCCAAGGTAGACTAATAAGGACACAACTACAACTTTGTATAGAACCACTAATATTTAACCAAAATATCTAGTCATGTAAATAAGTTACTATAAGGTATTGTAGAATTAAATGGGTGATACACTAAACTAAATAAATAGATGAAAAAACACTCAATATCTTGAGCTATAAAATGACACTTGGGGTTTGGTCATACCTAATTTGGTAGTTTTTGTGAAACCTTAGAGAAGGTCATGATGACCACACACCCCAATAAAAATGTGGAATCAAGGGTCTATTCTTTGAAATATCCTCCTCATAATGTATCAAAAGGAATCTGTGTTCTTATCTAATCATTCCATTGATATGAAAAAAGTCTTGACATAATTCCGAAATAATATGCTCTATATAAAACCCAAATAATGATATCATCATTCCAAAACACATTTTATAATATGGTATCCATGAAGATCATCCTGAAATTCCTAATCATATACCATGTGGAATCCAGGTTCTCATCATGTAATTCTCAAATATTATGTGACTCATGTAATATGGTTTATCATCATGTCATTTCTTAGCTTATGTATCATAATTGGTTCAAGGAATTACCATTACACATAATTTATCATTCATGAAGAATATCCCAATTTATTATTCTAATCTAGATTTACTATTTGACCATTTTCTTTCCTTTTTTTTACCTTGAAAATGAAACAAACATAAATACTATTTTAAAATTCATCTTCTTATTATTATAAACATATAAACCTCCAAGTATATATATATATATATATTCCTTGAATTACACAAATGATAATCATTCCTAGTGGTTTGTATACACACACATATATGAGTATACCTTCTTACATGTCAACTACCACCATAAACATTGAGATCCATTTCACCTTACATTTTCAATTCATTTTATAGCTATAATTAAAATATAATACATATTCCCAATTCAATAAACATGGTTTACTAATATTAAAAAATGATATAAAAATATGATAATGGATTAAATTTAATGAAATTTCATCTCTTTTACACCATAACAATTACACAGTCGACATTCCAATACTTAACAAGGGTATTACATTTTAATCACCCTTTACATTGCTTCTTTTCTTAAAAGGAACATTATTAAAAAATAAATTCCAATTATTTAGCAATCAATATTAGAGTAAAAGTATAGGTATCTAGTGAGGCATCCCAATGGGATCACTCTCACGTTAACTGACTATAATTATGTATTAGGGTTTATAATAAGGTAGTTTCATATATAATGTTTATAATTTTGATTTTATAGAAAATGAATAATATGATGGTGAGACCAACAACCCATGATATTAAAAATAAATACTTATAATGGGATAAATTATAGGGACCACCTACCTCAAGGAAGAATTACCAAATTAACTCTATCCTAGGAAGCCCACTGCCCATGCTCATTCGGGATTTTAGGCAAATACCGAAATAATCGACGACCAAAAATCTAATAAAATTAAAAAAAGATAACTAATTATATTATTATTCTAATAAATTGAACCCTGAATTAAAAAATGAAGAAAAACAATGTCATATATTAAAAAACCTCACAAGATAATCCCATTTTACTAAATCCAAAACATAAAACCCTCCAAGGGTTTGTGCTAACCACCATGCACATTCTCAATCCAAGGCCTCGTAAACAGATACAATAACCCAAATCCAATAAAAAAATACTCAAAACCTTATAAAACCCCACCTAGAAACATTCCTAGAAAAAAATTGGTATCGACATTCATAAACAGTATCATGATGTCTTTCGGATACATAGAATGAACTCCCTTTCACCCATAAGGAATATACCATACTCTCATTGAATTGTTACTCAAATACCTATTTGGAAAATCATGAAAATAGGGTTGTCATTAGGGGAACGAACCAATGTTTTATACTTATATATTTCATTCCAACACTTTAGAATGAATGAAAAATTTACACGACATGGCAAAGAACCACCAAAGGAAATGGGAGATGAATAAGGTTTCATGGGGAAGCTACTGGAACAAGGTAGAGAAAAAAATCAATGGTTTGTGGTTAAAATCAAATAAAGAATTAGTGATAACATACACTTTCAATAAAGTTTGTATTTTTTGCACATATTTTTCCAAACCCGTAACCAAAAGGTCTTTCATAATTGTCTAAAGACATACAAAATCACAAGGTTAAGTGCATGTTTTGGAAAATAACTGAACAAACATATGATCCAAACTATTGTAATATACAAACCCATGCATGATTGAAACTATTATTTTCATTATTTAGAAAAATTATCATATTCCTTATGTACCTCACATAGTTAGGGTGCATGGTTATCATGAACAATATACAAACCATAAACCATATCATTTATCTCCCAATAAATATATCTTCATGTGTTTAGATTCTAATTATTTTACACTAACCCAATACACCTATTGATCACCAAATAATATCCAAAATAAATACATTAATGCATATTTAATTTTATATTTTCATTTCAAACACTGATTGATAATTTAATCCAACCACCAAATGAAATTTCGTGAATCTTTATATTTTCACATTCCCAAACAAAACACATGGTATTACAATCTCCCATAAATATAATAGGTCATCAATGATCTAATCCTCTAAGTACTTCTAAAATCATCATTTTTCAAATTTAGGTATAATACAATAGAATTAGTCCTAAAAAATATGAAATACTATTCTCAAAATAGTTTTTTTTTCAAGAAAATTCACCCTACACCATCAACACCATAAAAAACTTCACCATCTTATGGATCATGGAACCACCCAATTATTCGACCCCACTATAAAACTACTAATCTAATGGAGCACATGAGTTTTGAAAACTACGTAGATAAGACCATATTGATTGATTTCAATAGATTACAATTGTCAAAACTCGCCTAATATCTTTTCTAGAGATCACAAAATCACTCATAATACCCCGATGATTTGATGATTTTCCTTGAATTCCAAATTGGAATACCAGAAACTATGGTAATTATTATATTTAAACCACCTTAACATGTTAATCATGCCCTCTATGATGTTAAACTAGCTACATCAAACTCTTCCCAAGAAAATAAGGTGAACCTACTCTAGTACACCTTCCTTGAAACTCTTAGAATTCTTTCATTCATTCTTCATCAACACCACAAACCATGGTGCATTAATTAATAAATACACCATGTGATAGTTACTGGTACATCAACTAATGTGTCAGCAACACTTCTGATATATATGTTATGATTTCATCCTCAACCAGCCTTGTCCACTATCGTCCCATATAGTAAACACCAATTCACAACCAACATAAAGCGCTTATGACTGCACCAATACAAATCTAAAATTGATGTTAACACTCATGCCCTATCTAAAACTATACAAGTAATATTTCCATTATTTTACTACGCCCATAATCCATCCCCCATATTTGGATTTCCGATATCATTTGGTACCAAAATCATTATATGAACTCTTGGACTACCTTTTTCCCATCAACAAAAATTGTGGGTAGACGAGGCAATGATTTCTTCCCCTAGATAAACAACATGAATGGAAATATATATCATGTTTTCTACTAATGAGAATGTTGAAGAAGTATTTGTTATAAAAGAACACTAAAAATGGGTTCCACGAAATGAATGAATAATGGTGTATGTCACACTATCAGGTTTATCCCTTAATTCTCCTATAGTGCCAAACCGTGTAAGTCTCATCAGAACCACACACCCACAAGACCCTCATCAATGAATTTGGTCACCAGAAAGTAAATTTTTTTTGATTTACTAAAGCACTGAAGGAATACTCTCTCAAACCACCCACCCATATGAAAAAGGATCATCTCATATAAAAAATGTACCTGCCTTCATAGATTTATCATTCCACAAATCTATAAAGCTCCATTGAGAAAAAATTCAAGAGGACGTGACTGGTATTACATATAGTTACATATTATCAATGCTAACTTCGTGAACCCATTCCAATAATGTATGTGTTTCATACATGACTTCATCATCAAGTGTAGATCACCGATATTTGTTTGCATGTCCAAATATCCACAACTTAAGATCCATCTCACACCACCATGTTTATCCATCCTATATTGACCGAACCTTTTCTAGGAATTTGGATAAGCAAAACCTTCAAAAACAATCGAAAAACCAAATTTGCATTTAAAAAAGATTTTATCCTATGATTATAGATTTAATATAGTATTCTAATAAAACCAAATCATTCAACCCCTATCACAGATCACCATTGAAATTCCCAACTGTTTCAAAAGATGAACTCCCCAACCTTGAGTAATGCTTTTAAAATATTGACACTTTTTTATCCAACAAATCCCACACTTCTTATCGTAACATCTTCATATATCTCAGTTGAAAATCACCTCATCTAAAGGTCACACGACACGTAGCGTCTCTATCAACCACCATACAGTATCACAAATAGTCTCAACACTAGTTTGTCCTAATCATTATTTTACCAGGAACAATGCACAATGATCAAATATAGTTACAAAAACCAGAACATCACCACCCAATAGGGGCCACAATTCATTAACATCACTTAAGATGAGATCTCTAAACAATAAAAAATTCAAAATAAAAATCTAAACACTAACTTTCTATTGGTTTTATATCATGATATACATAAATGACTCAATACATTATCACATTTGTATTTTTATTAAACCAAAATATACCAATCCAAAAGATTAGTTAAATGAAAATTGATTTATAAGCCATATAGAATTAATTATTACAATTTGTAATTGGAATTTTATTTGGATGAAATCTTATAAAAACCAACACATGTCACCCACTTATTTTATTTTATCTATTTACATTAACCACTATTTTCTTAGCTGAGTATCTTTTAAAATGGATGTCAATTAAATGATATATATTTAAATTATATTTAAGTTATAATTTCCATTTTATTTATTGGGGACCTCATAATCATTGATCCAAATAACCATAAAACATGTATGTATCATACAGGGGTTTCTCTCAGTAAAATTACATTATATTGATATATAGAATCATCGTACAAATTATCTTTGACAATTTAAATATCAAACGCAATTCATAATATTGGTGAAAAGTATCCAATCATTAGAAATCATGAAAATGTGTCTTTTTGGCGAGATATGATGAATGAATAAACACTCTCATGCAATGAAGATCCAAGATATAAAATATTATTAATCAATAACATCAAAACAAAGTGTATCACTCATGATTAAATAAAAAAACAATGACAATGAAGGAAATGAATAGAAATCCCATCCTTGGATACATGGAATTTATTCATACATTGAGTGTCCAAAACTAGTCATAAAATCTATACCTTGTATTGATGAACTAATATTCTCTAGTATTTAATTCCAAATAGCGAGACAAAAGAAATGCATTGATACCTCAAATCAATGCCCCATACTAGGGAGATTCAAAATTGGTTCTCTGATATGGACCACCAAATTATATTAGGCACACCACTATATATGACATAGGATTATAACTAGAAGTCCAAGATTAAGGTGGGATGGTGGAAAGAATATTCCCACATATCACAGTGAATCCAAATATGATGGTAATAAATAAAAAATAATGTTCAAGATAAATATCTCAATGGAAATACATACCTGAAAATACAATAGTGAAAACATAAAGACGTGTTATACCGAAATATATAACATACAATTAATTAGGTTGTCAAACATCTACCATGAATAAAACTAAAATGAATGAAATAAAGAATACCAAAAATGGAACCATTTCAAAACCTATTCATGGACTCTCTTGTTAAATTCTAGCTTCCCAATAAGAAATTGAGCCTTTTCTTGGGACACACCATATGAAAAGGTATCATTTTCATAGGTATCCAAGATTCGTGAAAGCTTATGTGGGGTGTTCATAAAGCATACTAGTCCACCACCAATATATTCCATAATAAACTATTTTGATAATCATATTAATGTTAGAAATAGATAAATAAAAAAGGTGATAAAAGATAAATAAATAATGTATAAAAAGCCTAATTTCCTACCCACTACATTGACACCTAGGTTTGGTTCCCACAAACATTGGTTGGTGTAAGGGTATCTCTGAGCACATCATGATGTCCCCTCCTATGAAATACTCATATTGAATCATGTAATTCATCTATTAATTCACCAACCTCATAATTTATCATATGAATTCTCAGTTCTCATCCCGTCATCTCCATGAAATCGATGTACTCAATTCAGAATTCCATAAGATAATTCTCTATAAAACACATAAATAACAAACCCATCATTCCCACATATGTTATCATGAACTAACCAGGGAAAACCCTGAAATTGTCACCTGAGCTGATATGTGGCATGAGTTTATGGGAGATCTCGATCCCCAGGGGTTGGAAACTAGTGTCAATCATTAACAGAGTACACAATGGGAATTATTTATCTCATAAAATAATAATAGGAACTCAAAAAATACAAATGAATCTATCCAATATATAAATAAAACTGAACTTTAAATCTTTTTTATAAGAATATGAAAATAAAACGAAACAAAAAAAACCATACATGACAAATACATGATCACTATGTGACCATGCTGGTCACTCTCCAACATAAAGATCAACCAACACTCAAGGAGATTTAACTCGTGAAGAAACATGCTTGATGGAAAAAATAAGAAGAAACTATTGGCATAGATATTAAAACAGAGTAGAAATCCCATATAAGTCTATTCCCATTAAACAATCTTTAAATCAAAATAAAATATCAACATATTATTTAAAATAAGAAATATTTAAATATGATTTACTACACATTTTACTTAAAACAAAGTAGGGCCCATTTCCATACATCAATAGAAAACCACGTTCATTTAAAATAGAGACACAATAATATTTCAAGGGTAAATTGATGTTTTCATTTTCAAATAGCACATGATATTATAAAAGACATTTAAAAATAAAATCCTGGACCATGGAATCCTAAAATTAACTATCCAAGATAAGTAACACACATGAAAAAAATAACAAAATCACATAAAGAGGGAAATTGTAATAAACATACATGTGACGAAGTATCTCTGTCATCACAACAAGTGGATATGTTATAATAGACTTGGGAGAACCTTGTAGATCCAGAAAAATCATGAACATACTAATACATGAGACCACATTCATAATATCATGCCAAACTTGATGAAATCAAAATGTCCAAATGAAAAAATTACCATCCACTCTAACTCTGTACATACAGAGGGGCCTAATCATAAAAAAAAACCCAAATATATCCACCATTAGGGTCATGAATCCTTTACCAGTTCATTGCTCTCGCATCTATCTCGGGCACATTAGGATTATTCTCCTCTACTTGTGGTACTAAATATTTGTAGTAAGGTCAAAATTCCATTATTGTATTTAGTGGATTGACATAGTAGAAAGGGGTTATTGAAAATGATGAAGGATTCCAGGGTGCAGGAGATTGTGGGAAGATCTTGGGTGGGACTCTCTAGATGTCTGAAGCGGCTCAAATAGAATGTTAGCAGGTGGTCCAGGATTGATCCTATTATAGTTAAGTGAGTGTAAAAGCATCATAAATAGATTGACCGGTTGGAAGGGGTGCTTCAATATAACTTTTATGATGTAGTATTCTTATGCTTAAGAGAAAAATGGACCTTTCTTAATCAATGCTTGTTGGAGTTAGAGTGGGACCTCATACAGATATCCAGAGTATGGTGGCTCAGGGAAGGTGATAGGAAAAGGGGTTATTCCATGATATTTTAAAGGATCAACAAAATTTGATGGTAAATATCAGGAAGGAAGATGGTTCATTCACCTCTGATGTGAATTTTATTTATTGGATGGAATTTGAGCACTTTAAAAAGTTGATTGTAGGGGATCTGGAGGAGGATCGGTGGGGGAATTATCCGCAATGTGAGAAGGAGGTCATCATTATGAATATGGAATGTATGCTAGAAGGATGTAACACTGAGAGTGGGAAGTCTTTACCGTTTGGTGAGGAGGTTTGGGAGGAGGTTAGAAACGTGTCTCTGAATTGTTCTGTTGGGCCAGATATATTCTTGGGGTCCTTCTACATGGCAACATAAGAGACTATAGGACCATCAGTTATCAAGGCAGTTCAGCACTTCTTTCGATGGGGGCCCTCCACAGGGGTAGGTGTGCTTCCAGGGTGGGGATGGTACCAATGGTGAAAGAACCAACATCTATAAGCCAATACAGACAAATATATCTATTCAATGTTTTCTATAAGATTTTGTATAGTCTTCTAGTGAAAAGGATGAATAGGGTCATCCTGAGTATTATTTATGAAGAACAACATGGGTTCGTTCATGGCAGAGGGATCCAAGGGGTGGTGGAAGGGGACCAAGAGTTGAAGGAGGATGCAAAAAAGGTAGTTTCTCCAATGTTGTTATATAGGTGGATATGGATAAGCAAAAAAATAATCTTGAATGAAGTTTTATTTTCTAGTAATGAGGAAGCTCGTGTTCCATGAATTGGTTTATGAATTATGTTTATGCTGCTTCTCTTCATCATGGTTTTCTATTTCTCTCTTTAGAAAGGGGTATAGATTCCTCAAGAATGAAAGGTGGTGAGGGAATGTGGTCATCTTTCCCCATCCATGCTTATCATTTATCTAGAGGCCATGTATCACAACTTTTATAGAGGGATGATGGACCTGAAGAGTCTGCCCTATTTTTCTCAGGCTTCAGATGGTGTCTATTCTCATATTATGTTTGCTGATGACATGATTATTTTTTGTAAAGGAAGGAGGTCATCAATGGTCTATTTCATGTGAATTATGGGGATCTATGGTTGTCTATGTGGCCAAAATGTTAATGTAAGGAAGAAGAATTTTTTTATTTCTAATAAATGTTCATTGAGAAGGGCTCAACGAATCCATGAAATTCTGGGATTTCAACAGAAAAATATTTATATGATGTATCTAGGGGATCCAATTTCTAATGGACTAGTGAAAAAATTATACTTCGAGGTACTCATTACTAAATTTGTTGGGAGGATTTATAACTATAAAAACAGTTGCTTTTTTTTGGTGGTCGGGTGATGTTGATCAATAGTGTGCATTCCTCTGTCTTGAAGCATGTATTGTCAATCATTACTCCTCCTAAAGGGACTATTTGTACTATGGAGATGATTCTCAACATATTTATTTGGGATGAAAATGACCAGTGAAGGGATCATTGGGCCTCGTAGACTAGTTTGTAGAAGCCAGTTGAGGAAGGAGTGGTGGGGCTCTGGGATTTAAAAGTAGCCATGCACACCACGCAATCTCAATTGGCATGGAACTTTCATGTGGGGAAATAGATGTGGGCCAAAACTATGAGAATTAAATATGGCATTTATTATAGATATTTGATGGTTTGAAATTATATAGGTTAGGGAGAATAGTGGTATATTACCGAGATATTCTAAGGGATTCCCCTCGGTGGATGGTTGGATATGGGGTGTTTAAATTTTTTGAGAGATTAGTGGCTTGGTGAGAAACTGTTCTTTCTAGGCTTCCCTGTTCTCGAGATCTCAGTGAAAGAGGCCTACCAACATACCCATTTAATATATTCCATTATTAACATTGATTAGAATTAATTATTCAATGAAATGTTTTTTTCTGAGGATGAAGATCGATTATGGTTCACTGAGGCTCGATCACAATGTTGTAACCGTCATGATTATCACGATCTAAAATAATAATAGGGGAGCCAGGATGAGTGGTAGCTCGTCTGTAGTGTAAGGAGGATACCTTGAAGATGAATTTCCTTGTATGGAGGGATTAGAACTAGGCACTACCTGTAAAGGATAATATTCAGAAGAAGGTCATTCAACCGGCATATCGGTGCTACTATTGTCCAATTCCTCTGATAGAGTTTACCCTTCACCTATTCAGTAGGGTTGAATAGGCTAATTGTCTATTGTCTATGATGGATATATGGGTTATGTACAATTCTTATTGGAATTAATTATCAGAGTTTTTTGAGTGCTAGTTCTCGAGATCAGAATAGAACAGGTTTGAAAACCGAATTTGCGACATCACAAATATATCGATTTTTTGGTCTCTTTGATAGTTGTGAAATACATTATGATAGGATGGATGGTTTTTGGTATCACTTCATATGGTGAAAATGAAGGGCATTCATCCTGAATTAGGTTCTTTGTTGAAAGGGGTGAACCATACAATGTCTGCTATTAGAATGATGGGTCATCTGAGGTTACAGGGGGGATTGGTG
The DNA here is from genome assembly GCA_963277665.1 of Viscum album. Lineage (NCBI taxonomy): Eukaryota > Viridiplantae > Streptophyta > Magnoliopsida > Santalales > Viscaceae > Viscum > Viscum album. The sequence goes on from OY728136.1 coordinate 1,602,262,496, forward strand.
AGGTGACACCCTCAGGATAAAAGTTTGAAACTCAATGTGGACGGTTCGTGAATGAATGGACTGATGACGGGAGCAGGGATGTTTCCAGACCGAAGTTTCTCGATTTTACAATCCTTTAGGAGCATGCATGGACTAGGATGCTCATTGGGCGTAAGGGTCAGGAATTGATAGCTTTCATTATTCTATAAAAAAATTGTCATTTCCTTTCTTGGAAGTTGAATCTGCCTTAGAGGTATTGATGTGGGCACTATAAGGGAAAGTTGAGGTGACTTGGTGTTTAACATACATCATTCGGGGTTGTGGATTTGATGTTGGTAATGGTTGTGTGGTTCAATATATTTCTAGGGAGGCCAATATTCATGTTGATGATTTGTCTTGGGGGAGTAGCCTGGATGATCCCTGGGTGGTCTTTTCGAGTGTGGGGACTCTACCCAAGGAATATATAGATTTGGAACAAGGGTACTCATTAGGGATTCATAATTTTAGACCTCCATGACTTTTCGTGGATGACACTTATTATTTGAATCAAAAATAAATGTTCAATCAATGGGAAACCGGTTATTATGTAAACTACAACTGCAGTAATTATTTTTAGAAAATTATCTCAATATGCTTCTTCCAATGACTCTTGTATATAATTTGGGTGATCCAATCGATATCATCTATTAATCCATTCACAAGAGTATAATATAATAAATCAACAACATGCCTCATCCTGAGTCACCCGATGGATCGATTCACATGCCCTTAATAGAATAGAACTCAAGGAGTTTATACCAAGGACCTTAAATAATCATATTGGACCAAAATGATTCCACTGAAAATAAATTCCATCCATTAATAACAGATATTTCATGAGAATAATCCAATAAATATTTTTATATAAAACACTTTTTCAATTTTTACAAAAGTTCTAAATGGTCTTTTAAGCACTCTCCACAAAATGATCACTTCAAAAGAACCAAGTGAATTTCCTAAAAAAGGGAAAAACACATTTTTTCCATTTCACAACCACTTAGAATACAATTCCGTCAAATTTCTCACATTTCAAATTTTATAAAAAATCATTGCAATCAAAATGCCAAACAGGATTTTATTTGAAAACACATTTCAAACCATATTTTAAAAACAATCCAAAATTTTTTTAATCCAAAAATATGTTGAAATACCATTCAATGAAACCAAAAAATTATTTTTCATATCAAAAATATATTCTGAAGTCCTAACCATGCTTTAGATGTCACAAAACACAAGAATATGTAAAATGCTAAGTTAATAAAAAACATAAGGTAAGAAATTTAAAAAAAATATATTTAACATTTAATAATTATTAAATATACTTTTTTCACAAAAAATAAAATTTTCAATGATAAATAATCACAAGTTTTTAAAAAATGGAGGTGAAAATGCATGAAACTAACGATTCATAAATTATAAATCCCAATTTCATTGGAAATCAACCTCAAATCCAGGGCCCATCGACGACGTACACCCGAATTCACATCACTAGGGTTCCAACATGCAAGATGTATCAAGTGGAACCCTAGATGAAAAACCCCAAATTTATCACCGCCATAGGGACCCGAATCTTCCAAACATGGCCAAAAAGAATATAGAAGAAAGGTATAATGGAAGAAAATCAATTGATAATGTTAGTGAAACCCAAAAATTTTGACACTGCTGAAGATTCACCCAGATACCACATAAAATCACCCTACAAGAGAATGGAGGATCCAAAATGGTCCATGGGAGGCATCAATTTTTGTGAATTTTGAGAGTGTTGTCTAAGAGAAGAAACCAAAAAATAAAAAGAAGTTGAAAAGCCCAAAATACATTTTCCCGAGTTGGTTACATAGTTAGATTTCACAATCTATCAAATCGTGCACCAAAAATGAAATCTACCCATGTCTTCTGTAGGTTGGGCTTCCCACTTTGGCTTCATGGATAGATAAACTATGAAAAAACTCTATAATCCCATTCCCACATACTAGACGGTTAAATTAAAACTGAAATTACACCATGAAAATACGAAAGGGTCCCATAAATCAACATTTCCACCACAAAACTTGTCTAACTCAAGGGGTAAACTACCCAACAGACGTACCATATAAAAACCCTCAAATACAATTGTATGAAATTCATTTAACATGCTACAAAAACCTCATACATTTCATTCAAACTATTAATCAGTCTAAAATATCACCCAAAACTTCCAAAAAAATCATATTTGGAACAACCGAACCAATGAAGAAAAAATAAAAGGCAAATTATAAGCAGGTTCAAATGATTAAAAAAATATTGTTGTGAATATTCTACCAACCATTAATGAATTCCTCCGCTGGAATGATAGAACATTTTCCAGTTGATCAATCAATAACTATGGATTCTCAAAAGGACATGATATAACCCACTGTTCTAAAAACAACCCAACACAGTCAAAAAAAAATTATGCCTCTTTCTGAAAATAAACTAACAAACTGGAACCACTTCCTAGGAATCAATCACGAAATCATATCCACAACCTTCACAACCATACCTCTAAGATAACCATTAAGAACACTCCCAAAAGCCAAAAATATACAGAAACCAAAAGGAATCTCATAAATAAAACATCATCAAAATAAATCAACATCAACTGAACTAACACCAAAACAAAAACAAAACAGATCTCTAATAGGGGGAGTCCTGAATGGACTCACTACCAATTAAATAATACAAGTATTAATTTCTCATAGAATATTATTCAATGATACCCATGGTGGGTCTCCCCACCAATAAAAACAAACAACACTAAAAAAACATGAAAACATCCCCACATAGACCCCCCCCCCACACACACAATATGCAGAAGGGAGGGAAGGGGCCCAATGATCGGAACACTGAAACCAGAACATTCAACTACCCATGACTCATCACCTTTGGTCTACTATAAAGCAAATCCAAAAACAATTTACATGGTGGTAAATGTAAGGCCACTTATTGGAAACTTGTATCACAGATGGAACAATCCCATCAATTCTCTGAGGGATAACTCCATCATGATCTCTGAAATATGTTTTTATTTTTATCACTAGAGGGACCACAATAGAAACATATAACCGACTTCTATCCAATTGTACAAATGCATGACAAGAAATACTCCACTAGACCCCCGGGATCATTGACTATGTTCTAGCTTCACTCAGATGCATTTGGCTAGATCCAAGAAATTTTAAGCATCCACATACTCATATTCAGGATCTATGAATCCATAATAAGAATTCCATCTTTTGGTTCCTTATGTGTCCACATGGAAATCCAAGAAAAAAACAAATATCAAAAGACACCAAGAAAATCACTTGATCAAACAACACATCTTTACCCAAACAGTGACATAGAATATGTGAACACCATTATATATCTTTCCAAACAAGAGGTATAATGTATATGGAACCTTACAAAACACATAATAGTAAAACAAGCACAACTTATATAATAGGTTGAAAATGTTCAATAGGATGGCTGTTTTGGTCGATCCCAAAAAGTTATATACTCTAGAATTTGGGAAGGGGTATATTTTAGGTATGTAGATTTCATTTTTTAGACTAAGAATGAATCCTTCAGATGATCCACTAAATATATTTCAAATGGGGAAACACCCATATCCACACTACAGAAATTCATCAAATGTCTATGGGGTCGAACACTGGGAAACAATTACACCAATATATATTTAAAAATAATTACATAAACCATAACCCACCTTGAATAAACATTGATCCCTACATATTAATTAAGTCAAAACATCCCAAATATATTTTCTAAAAATCCAAAAGAAATCACATAAAAACGAAAACACCATCAACAATTAAATCTCAAAAAACCTATCAATTAAAACGTCCTAGGTAACAGGAAGAAAACCACCTAACTACAAGTTTTTCAAAACATCACAACATTCTTATTAAATAAATTTTCAATGAAAACAACATGGTGGGTTCCAATCTAACTGTAAGGACCCAGCCCCAGTTGCCCTTAGCCGGTGCCTTATTTTATTAAGTTGGCATTAAAAAAAGAATACAAATCCTGAAGGACCGAGTACATTAGTATTATTGGAAACACGTTACATATATAAGTTGATCATTACACCCTGAAGGGAAAACAACAGTAATTTATTCCACTAGAAACATCATGTCTCATAGATTACACTTTCATGTCATTCATAATTTACTTCTTCATATCCAGAAAAAAATGAAACATTAGAAAGTGTTAGGTGAAACACTCAGTAAGAGTAAGAAATACATCAGAATATAATATAAAAAATAGACATGGTGAATTATTAAAAACACATGCCTTTAATAATAAACATAAACACATTATGGCAGGAATATGAGTTGAGTAAATATTAACATAATAAAACATAATCAAGGGTATTCTATTAGTCGAATATACACACGAACATTCAATTACTAGCTTCATAATGATGGAAGTGCTTATTCCGGACATTCAAGATCATTTTTTCATGGCCTTGGTGAAGACATATAGTGATTAAGGCCTCAGCCAAAATCCATATCACATTGGGAAAATCCTCATCCAATTCCACATCTATTTGTCTCATGAGACCTACCAATGCATTGAGGAGATATAGTGGGCCCCACCAATCACATAATAAGTCCAATGAATTCCTCATATGAGCGGGGATAAACATAAACAACATATAAATTCATATTGAAACTATGATATGAAATGTGTCTATCTTTCCCCAATCATTAAACATAAATCACTAACCATTCCGAGTAATATGGTTAATGGTTTTTAGGATAGATCATACAAAATAGATTTTGTAAAAAATCATTAAATAATATATTTTATATGAATTCATAAATTATTTAACCCAATAATACCATGGAATCTAAAAGAGTGTTGAATTATATGAAAACAGTCTTATAAAATCATTAAGCAATTTTGGTAATAAATACTCTTTTTTTAAAAGAAGAGTTATTTTGGAAAAAAAAATATTTATATAAAACCGAAAGTGAATTAAGATATTATTTTCATAATAAAACTTGTTATTTTATAACGTTAATTGTTTCCAAAAATAGACTATAGAGATCCCTTGAAAATAGGTAATAATTTATGAAATTCTCTTGAACCGGGCTTGTATTTTTTTTAAAAAATTGAATGTTACATTTAAAATGTGTAACTATCCATAAAATAAAGAAGGATTATGATTTTTAACCTTATATATGATGCTCACATAGAATATATGTGGATTACCATACAATACATTACAATTTCATTGAGTAAATTAGACAATAAAAGAAACCTGAATGAAAATGGAAGTTTGGGTGGAAAACCCTTACCTTTACTCCAAACATGTTCCTCTCTAGTACCTAAGCTCCATGAATATGATATTATACTTGTTAATAACCTATGTAATAACCTATTAGAGATGTATTTTGTATATAGAAATTCTGTTTAGTTCATTTATGTCTTTATTTATACATTATTGTATTGAGTTTCGTCGTTTTGGAGTGTTCGTTTCCTTTATTTTCATATTTGGTTATCTTGTTTTTAAGTAATGAAGTTAATGTGAAATGGTTATAAATCTCCAAGATTGGAATTATATTATATTGTTGAACATAATGAATTGATAATGTTCAGTTATTTTATTTGGTTACATGTGATGAGTATGAATCATTAGATGACAACCACTTCGATTATTCGGCAGTATTTAGAATATTAAGAACTAGTTTTGTCATATAACATCATTATATGTTCATATTCGGGTTCCGGAATTTCAATTAGGTTATAAAACATATATTATAGTCTGGTTGAACCATGAATATGGTGTCATGACCAGTAATGAATATGATATTGTAGAATGAAACATCATCGTCCATGAAGGTTATAAATCGGAACCTCATGGACGTCGATTTCATTTATAAAAATAAAAGGGTGGGAATAAGAATATTTATGATGGTTCATTCATTAACATGATATAAATATAGTATATATATGTTACTGGAGTTATCATGGTCATTTGGAGTGAGGAGGTGTGGAAAGTATAACAAAAGTAGATAAATTGAAATAAAACAAAATGAGAGAGATGGGTGCATTACCTCTTGAAATAACCTCCTTAAAAAACCTCTTAAGAGAAGTGGTTTTGGTCTTTTGGAATGAATAAGTGCTTCTGGCTCGTGGGGAGTGACCAGGGAAGAGTAATTGGAAAAAAAATTTGAGGATCATTATGTCTTAGAGGAGTGAAGAGAATAGGTAGTGGTGGGGGTTTTTTATAGTGGAGGAGAGGGGTAAATTTTGAATATTTAATTCATTATTTTATTATATCCCTCACAACAACCAACAATGTTGTTTCTTGTGACCCCTAATAGTAATAAGTTCATGTTAGTTCGAACCAAGTGACCTCGCATCACATGTGATGTCATGAATAGTTCATTTAACTGATAAATTGAATATACAGTTTTTTACCGTATTTCACTATTCATCAAAAATTCATGATTTTCAGAAAAATCCTAAAAATTCACCCCTATAAGAGGATAAAATAATATCATTATTTAATATTCAAGGGTCATATTACTATTCATATTAATTTTCATATTACTATTCATAAGGGCATGTTACTATTCCACAATAATCAATTTTGTTCTATCAGACTTGAAATGACTTACTAAACACAACTCTAGATGACCATTTCTTGAAATAAAAATCATAGAAGAGATAAAGTTGTGTTTAATGGTTATATTATAAAATTTCATTCTACATTTATTTTCAAAACCTTGGGGTGTTACATTCCCCCCCCCCACTCCGCCTTATAAAAATTTCTTCCTTGAAATACATAGAATATTGCCTAAAATGATTCGGGTATGTCTTTATCATACCCTTCTCAGGATCCCATGTTTCTTCCTCCATCTTATGGTTCATCCATAGTACCTTCACCATAACTATCGTCCAATTTCTCAATACTTGTTTTCTAGTATCAAGAATCCTAATAGGCTCTTCATAGTATGATAGATTGTGCTCATGTTCCACTTCTTCAAAAGTGAGTGCATGTGTTGGTTCTGGCATGTACGTTTTTAACATTGACATATGGAAGACATTTTGAACCTTGGAGAGACATGGAAACATTGCCTAACGGTAAGATACGGCTCCCATTCGGTCCAAATTTTCAAAATGTCTGATGTACCTAGGACTTAATTTTCCCTTCCTACCAAATATTATAATACCCTTCCATGGAGATACCTTAAAAAAATATGATCACCTTCTTGAAATTAAAAATCCTTCCTTCTGTTATCAGCATAGCTCTTTTTAATACTTTGAGCTATTTTGATATGGTTCAGGACGATCATCAACTTCTCCATTATTTCATCAACAAGTTCTAGACCAACAATCTTTCTTTCACCAATAACATCCCCGCATGTTGGTGTACAACATCGTCTCCCATATAATGCTTCGTAGGGTTCCATCTGTATAATTAAATGGAAGATATAGTTGTAGAAAAATACTACAAGAGGTAAATATTGATCCCTAATCCCTTGAAAATCAAGTGAAAAAGAGATCAACATTTCTTCCAATGTTGGAATAGTCCATTCTGATTGTCCATTTGTATGTGGGTGGTAGGAAGTGCTCAAATGATGATCAATATCTAGGTCATTCTGAAGACTTTTTGAGAATATTGTTGTAAAACATGGATCACAATAAAAAACAATCGATAGAAGTACTCCATGAAGTCTCACAACTTCATTAAAATGTAGTCTTTCTAGACGTTCATGTGGTAGATCTTCTCTTATAGCAAGAAAATGTGCAGACTTAGTAAGATGATCAATAATGATCCATATTTCATTGTTCCTTCCAGGAGTCTTTGGTAGTCCCATGGAAAAGTCTATCATGATATTATCCCATTTCCATTCAAGTATGGGAAGAGATTGCAATACTCCTCCAGGATGTTTCCTTCTAACTTTCACTTGCTGAAAAACCATACATCTTGACACAAAATCAGCAATCTCCCTCTTCATGTTGTCCCACCAGAAATGTTTCTTTCAAATATCTATACATCATAGTGATACCTTGGTGCATAGAGAAATTGGAACTATGATCAACATCCAACAATTCAGTTTTTAGATCAGGTATATCGGGAACACAATGTCCCTTATGAAGATTCAAAATTCCATCTTCATATACGAAGTCACTCAATCTCCCATCATTAACAGCTTTAATCTTCTTTTGAAACTCCTCGTCATTAGCCTGAGAACTTTTTATCCTTTCTAGTAATGATGGTCTGGAAATCATTTGAAAAATCATCGATGTATCACCTTCCATGGTTATTCCTTTATCCATCTTTTCTATATCCATGAAAATAGGATACCTTTCAACAATAATATTGTTCAAAACTCCATTATCCTTCTGCTCAAAGCATCTTCCGCCTAATTTTCCATCCCCGAGTGGTAGTGTATCTCACAATCATAATCCTTGAGGAGTTCAAGACAACTCCTTCACTTCATATTGTGTTCTTTCTATGAGAAAATATACTCCAAACTCTTGTGATTAGTATAAATCTAACATTTTTTACCATAGAGATAATTTCTCTATATCATCATAGCAATGATTACAGCAGCTAACTCAATATCATGAGTAGGATAATGTTGCTCATTAATTTTTAGTTGTCGTGATGCATAAGCAATTACCCTATCATTTTTAATAAGGACACAACTAAGTCCTTTCATTAAAGCATATCTATAAATAATAAACACTTCATTCCCAGATTGTGTAGTAAATATATGATCATTGACAAATATTCTTTTCATTTCTCCGAAACATTCTTCACAATCTTTTTTCGAAAAAAAAAATTAACCCCTTTATGTGTGTGATTCGTTAGCGGGTTAGCCAATCGGGAAATATTCTATATGAAACGCTGATAATAACCTGCTAAGCCAATAAAACGGCATACCTCAGTTATGTTTGTAGGTGTGGACCAATCTTTTATTTCCTTTTTCTTTTTAGGATCAACTAGGATTCCATCAATAAATAGAATATGGCTAAGAAAAGAAAAATCCTAAGACCAGAATTCACATTTCCTAAAGGTACCATATATTTCATGTCTTCTATCGCAAGGGGTTTTCATGATCTTCGATGATTTTGAATTATACCAACATGTCATCAATAAATACCACTACAAAATCAATGAGATATTTCTTGAAGATATGTTCATTAGATTGATGAAGACATAGGGTTCATTAGTCAATCCAAAAGGCATCATTGTAAACTCGTAATTCTCATACCTGGTTCGAAATACTGTTTTCAAAATGTCTTCCTTCTTTACACACAACTGATGATATCCAGATCAAAGTTAAATCTTTTAAAAGTATTTTTCTCCATGCAGTTGGTTAAATAAATCATCAATGCGATGTAGGGGATGCTTATTCTTTACTGTAATAGCATTGATTTCAATATAATCAACGCAAATCCTCTTGGATGTATCTTTCTTCATGACAAAGAGATCAGGGGATCCCCATTGAGAACCAGTAGGTATAATAAATCCTTTTTAACTCAAATACTCACGGTGGTTCTTTAGCTCCATTAATTCCACACTGGCCATTCTATAAGGGGTCTTCGATAAGGGACTTGAACCAGAAATCAAATCAAAGGAAAACTAAATTTTTAATTCTGGAGGATATCCAAGTAAATATTTTGGAAACACATCAATATATTCTCTCAAAATAGGTACATCCTATATTTAAACATTCCTTTCCTCACGCTTAGATATTTAATTTACTTCCTCCCCAATAATTGAATTCAGTTGAGCTACTGGGGCTGGATCTAGATAAGAATCAGGTGGTGATGATTCTGTTCTGAAGAAAAGAAGTTCTTTATCTTTGTCAAAATAAATCATAACCTTCTTCTTCTTACAATAAATTTTTTCATCGTGGTATGAAAGAAACTCCATACCGAGGATTATATCAAATTAATTCATGGGTATGACAATTATATCTGCTAAAAAAGAGCATCTGTATGCCTAATGGGAACTAATTCACAGAACTTTGTAGCAAATGATACTTCCCTTAAGAGTTTTGACTAAAAACTCCCCTGTTAAATCAAATTGGAAGTATCTAATTTTCATAGAAAACAAGGATGATATGAAACAATGTGATGATACAGAATGAAATAAATCATTGGCTAAACTTGAGAAAACAATTAAAGTACTAGCCACCATGTCATTATGAACTTCAATATCTGTATTTGTGATTGCATAAAATTGTCCCTGATCCCCTTCCATTTTTTGTTGCATATTTCCTTTGATGTTTTGTAAAAGCAATAAAACAATATCTAATCTCTCGACAACTATATCATTAAACATCATTAGATTCCTTCTTCCATTTCCACTCACCAGCAATATGGCATTTCTAACCAGATTTGTAGCATACTCCTTTTCCTTTTAAGCATGCACCAGGGTGTTTCCTTCGACAAATTTCAAATGGTGAAAATTCAACTCTTCCCTTCTTCCTCGTTTCCTTATTTACATTCCCATGGTTTTCAACAACCCTCTTCTTTTCATGCTTTCCCATAAAGTTATATGACATAGAGAATTATTTTTTTTGTCTTGATGGCACACAAAACTATATCCCCATATGATGAAAAACATAAAGAGACCAGTGCTTGCCAGAGGAATGGATTTAGGCTATCAAAGAATCGATCAATTTGGCTCCTTGTATTTCATATGTAGTCTACAACATGTCTTTCTAAACTTGTGATGATAGTTTCATACCTTGAAACATTCACATCTTCCTTCAGTCTAAAAATCAGGAATTGTCTCTCCATATCTAGTCGTTGCTCACAAGAGAAATATTTTTCTAAGATGATTTCCTTAAAATCCCTCCATTCCATCTCTTCTATATCTTCCTCCTCTTTTGTGTTTTGGACTAATGACTACCACTGATCTGCATCTCCCGATAGATGATATAGTTCCATGAAAACCTTATCTCTTTTATTACCTCCCAAAGTGAGAAATATCTTTTCAAAGGAATATATCAACAGTATTGCTACAAACGGGTTTGTAGTGCTATTGAATGATAAAGGCTATTGTCGCAAAGAGTAATCTAGCATGGCTCCTCCACGTGGTGGATCCAAAAGCACCATACGGTTGAGGATATTATTAATAACCTGAGTAAGTTTTCCCATAATAGTTATGAGTATCTCAACACCAGTCACAGCACCAGAGCCAACATCATTATCTTTCATTGTAGGAAAATCCCTATAGGGGACACATGAATTCATGCAATTTCCATTCCATTCACTAGACACCATATCTAGATAATGGCATATACTAGATTGGGTTATGAATCATAATTTATAATCTTAACTATAAAAATACTAATAAAAAATGAAATCCTACGCATGGCTAATTCTATATTCACAAAAATGGTTTCTTTGAGGAATATAATACATTTCAATCCTTCATAATGGATTGTAATGAAAATGTGAATTATCCGAAAAATATCCCCCAGGATTTCATAACCAAGTGTGAAGAAAGGCCCATTGTCCTGAAGCATTTCTCATTCGAGTCTAGCTTAAAGCGGTGTTTTTGTGTTTTTCCCCTTGATACATCTAGGCTAGAGCTGCCTCTACCTGCTTGTATCCAGAGAGGGATGTATTTCTTCAAAGATCCACATAATATATTCATTTACAAAATAATAAGATGTTATTGTATATATTATCCTCATAGTCTAACTTAGAGACTCTTCCTTTAATTCTATGATTTCTAAATCAAGTTTCCAAGTATTCTAACAAAGTTCCGCTGATACCAACGGTAAGGACCCAGCCCCAGTAGCCCAGAGTAGGTGCCTTATTTGATTAAGTTGACATACATACAAGTAATACATATCCCGAAGTACCAAGTAGTTTAGTATTTTTTCAAACAAGTTACATACATAAGTTGATCATTACAACATGAAGGAAAAAACAACACTAATTTATTCCACTAGCAACATCATGTCTCCTAGATATTGATTGCATGTCATTCATAATTTACTTCTTCATATCCTGTGAAAAATGAATCAAAAGAAATGGAGAACTCAAAAACTCAGTAAGAGTATGTAATATAGAAGAAGATAATATACACATTAGACATGGTGAATTTTTGAAATTACAAGCATTTAATACTAATCATGAACTCATTATGGAAGTACTATGAGATGACTAAATATTAACATAATAAAACTTAATCAAGTGTATTCTACGAGTCGAATATCCATATGAACATTCAATTACTAGCTTCATAATGACAAAAGAACATATACCGGACATTATGAATCATTTTTTCATGGCCTCGGCCAAGACATCTAGTGATTAAGGCCTCAGCCAAAAATCCATATCACATTGGGAAGGGCCTCGGCCAATTCCAAATCTATTTGACATATGATACTTAATGATGCATTGTGGGGTTATAGTGGGCCCCAACCATCAAATAATAAGTCCAACACATTCCTCATATGATCTGGGATAAAAAACAACATATACATTCATATTGAAACTATCATATGAAATGTAACTATCTTTCCCCAATCATTAAACATAAAACACTAACAATTTCGAGTAATATGGTCAATGGTTTTAGGATAGATCATAAAAATTTGATTTTGTTATAAACCATTAAATAATATATGGTATACGACTTCAATAATGAATAAACCCAATAATACCATAGAATCAACAAGAGTGTTTAATTAGATGAAAAAACTCTTATAAAATCATTAAGCAATTTAAGAGATAAATATTCATTTATTTTGAAAAGAAGTGTACTTTTGGAAAAAAAACTCTTTGTAGAAAACCCGAAGTTATGTAATATAGTATTTTTATAATAAAATGTGAGATTTTATAATTATAATGGTTTCTAAAAACATATTATATAGTTCCCTTGAAAAAAGGTAATAATTTGAGAAATTCCCTAGAACCAGGCTCGTTTTTTTGAAACAATTTTGAATATTCATTTTAAAACACGTAACTATATATATAATAATGAAGGATTCTGATTTGTAAACATATATATGATACTCACATAGAATATATGAGGTTTACATAACAGTAAATAATAATTTCATCGTGGAAATTAGACATTTAAAGTAACCGGAATGAAAATGGAAGTTTGTGTGGAAAACCCTTACACTCACTCCAAATGTGTTCTGCTCTTGTACTTAAGCTCCTGGAATAAAAAAATATAATTTTCAAGAAATTATTTAAGAACATATTAGACATTTATTTATTTTACAATAATTCTGTTGAGTTCATAAATGTATTTATTGACAAGTTATTCTATTGAATTTTGTTGTTTTGGAGTGTCCATTTCCTTTATTTTCATATTCAGTTCACTTGATTTTAAGTAATGATCTTCATGTGGAATGGTTATAAATATCTTTGATTATAATTATATATTATTAATTAACATAAATAATCTATATTGGTCATTTATATCATTGATTACATTGAATGAGGATGATTCATTAGATGACAACAACTTCGATTACTCAGTGGTATTTGGAATATTATGAACTTGTTTGGTCATATAACTTAATTATATGTACATATTATGGTTCCTGAAAATTAATTATGTAATAACACATATATTATAGTCTGGTTCAACCATGAATATGGTTTCATGAAATGTAATGAGGATGAAATTGATGAACCAAAATCCATCATCCATGAAAGTTATAAATCGTAACCTCATGGACGTCGATTTCATTTATAAAAATAAAAGTTAATAAATAAGTATATTTATTATTGTTCTTACATTAAATTGAAATAAATCAAGTATATATATTTTTTTATGTTATCATTATTATTTGGGAAGAGGAGGTGACGGGAGGATAACAAGAGTAGATAATTTGAAATAAAACCTAAAGAGAAAGAAGGGTGCTTTTCCTATTGAAATAACATCCTTGAGAAACTTTTAAAGGGAACAGGATTTGGTCTTCTAGAATGAGTAAGAGATTCATGGTAATTGGGAGTGACCAGGGGAGGGTAATTGGTCAGAATGTTGAGGAGCTTCAAGGCATAGACAAGTGAAGAGAAAAGGTAGTTGTGGGGGGTTTTTTATAGTGGAGGAGAGGGGTAAATTTTGAATATTTAATTAATTATTTTTATTATATCCCTCAAGACAACCAATAGTGTTGTTTCATGTGACCCCTAATAGTAATAATATCATCTGAGTTCGAGCCAAGTGGCTTTGAATCACTTGTGATGTCATTAATAGTGTATTTAATAGATAAATTGAATATAAGGTATTTTACCATATTTCACTATTCATCAAAAATTCATGATTGTCAGAAAAATCCCAAAAATTCACCCCTACCATTTTTTGATGTGTAGAATTAAAAAGTAAAATCAATTTCTAAATAATAATTTTCTAAATATTATTAATTTAATTTTTAAATATGGTCATAGTTAATTCGGAAAATAACAATCTTGAGGTACAGTTTGTTTTATGTGACATAGAAAAATTAATTAAGATCCCATTAACATATTACCTTAAGAAAATAAAATAATATCATTATTTACTATTCAAGGGTCATATTACTATTCATATTACTATTCATAAGTGTTTGTTAGTATTCACCAAAAAAAATGGTTGTTCTATCAGACTCCAAATGACTTACTGAACACAACTCTAGATGACCATTTCTTGAAATTCAAAACATAGAAGAGACAAATATGTGTACAATGGTTAGATTATAAAATTGCATTCTATATTTTTTCCAAACCTTGTGGTGTTACACTATCAAATGGTATTCTATGGATCCTCACACATGATAATTCCATACCACCCTAGGGATCTGACAACCCATTCAAAATTTGGGCACATTCCACCCAGATTCCACAAATATCAATGCATGTGAGCACCCATGGAATCAAAAATGATTAGAAAAATATTTTTATTTTAAAAGTCATAAAACTTCTCAATATCCCAACAACCATAAAAAAGAATTTATCAATATCAATATATGACATAAGAAAAATCATTCCTGGAACACAAGAATATAATAGGCCATCTCCAAATTCATTTCCAATATCAAAATATAGCATTCAACCCATGTTTCTAATTTTTTATGAAGCACAGGAACTATGCACTATTAGACCGCACAATTTACCAAAACATGTACCAAATGTGTTCCACTTACATGAAAATATGGGAACACGCATGGTTTGGTTATATGATTTAGAAAAAATTACACCAATCATGACCTATGGTTCAGTCCTGAGGGAGTGGATTCTTGCAATATTTAATCATGACTTGACTAACTATGTATAGGTCATGCGCCCTCAACTAAAAGATAATAATATATCACACAGTTCTCTAGAGAAACCTTCAAGGTTTTCCCAAACCATTTGTTCAGAATGTGTAAATGGAAAAAGCCCAGAAATCTAAAAAATCAAATCTGAATCACACCATACTCAAATGAGAAACTGTGAATATAAGAATGAATCCGAAAAAACCAAATCCTCCCATTTAATAAATTTATAATAATTCTACGAATCATATTTTATCAATTATAGTTTGATTGAAATGTCATTTATTCTTATATACAGTGAATTAAAAAACTCTATTCAATTTTTTTTTTTTTTCAAAATATACTATTTCGAAAAACTCCATATTTATGTTATAAAAACCAATCATCATAAATAAAATTCATTTCAACCAAAAATTCAATTTAAAAAAACCCCAATTTTCTAATCCAACCATAATGTATGTTATGAAATCCCATTTTACAATTTAAAAAAAAATCAATTCCATATTAAATTCATATTTCCAATACTATAAAACAAGTGTTTTCAATACAATTTTCTTTGTTAAGGGAGACAAAGAAAACTACACTCAAGATGAAACTACTGTTGATGGGTGACTGGGATATATGGTTGGTGGCCATAAAAAAATCACACCATCCTCACATAGAGTTTTATAGGGAATCATACATGGATCTACATGGCCTTCCAGAACATAATAGCTATGAAATTAAACATTGCGAACACCCTATTTTTACCAACACCAAACAATCCACAAGAACACAACGATACTAACAAACCCAAAAATCCCATGGAAACCTAAGTTTTGGAAAGATCTAGGAATCATGATGTCATTTTCATTCCCACATACATTAATCCAAAACTCACACTCCTTATACCTTGATATGACCATGTTGTGATGGGAACTCATAAAATCAATGTTGTCCATGATCAGACCCACTTTGATACCATTTTTGTCACGAAGCAACCTAAATCAACCCTGTACTAGTCACCTAAGCCGATCTGTGGCATGGACTGATGGGCATTCTTGGCCCCCATGATCTGGAAACTAGTGTCGGTCATCAATAGAGTACACAATGGGAATAATTTTTCCCAATGAATAATAATGGAAATAAATTGTTGAAGGACAATAGAAGTAGTCCAATGTGTAAATAAAACTAAATAAAACATCTTTTATACATGAATATAAAAATACTTGAAAAATACACAATAAAAACAACTAAAAAAATGACTATATAGTCTTTATGTGACACCATGAGTCACTCTCCAGCATAAAGATCAACCATATCCCATGGTGATTAAACTCAAGCTGAATCATGCGCCATGGATAAAAATATGAAGAAACTCTAGGTGTGATTATTAAAACTCAATAGGTAAGCCCAGATAAATATATTCCCAATACACTTCCTTTATAATAAAATAAAACATAAACATTATGTTTGAAATACAATATATAATAATATTTTTATCTCCTTATTTTTCCTAAAATATTTTATGCTCTATTTCACTAATTCATTTCAAAACCATGTTTCTTCCAACAGTAAGACATCAATGTTTCATGTAGAATGTTATGCTTTCTTTTTCAAATAGATCAAGATATTATGAAAAACATTAACTATAAGACATTTTTAATAATCCTTGGAATAAAAACCAACACCTTACAATATAATAAACACTCATTTGAGCACTAACATAATAAAAGAAAGTGGGAAATTAAAATAAACAAAAAAGGAAACCATATATCTCAATCATCATTGCAAGCGGCTAAGTGCCTATATAAATGAGTGAATCTATGTGATAAAGAACAATCTAAAACACACTAATAAATAATTTCCCATCCCCATTTGCATGCCATAAATGATGAAATCAAAAATCCCAAATTCTTGGCCACCCAAACAAATGACAAACCAAGGGGCCCAATCCCATATCAATTAACCCAAATATATCCACCTATTATGGACGACTGGTTAGTATGTCAATGATTAGTGTAGTAATAATTCTATAAAAATTCTCTCAATATACCAAGTTCCTATGTATCATGTATGTAATTGGGTTGATCCAACTTGTTCCATCCGATCATTCAATTATAATAATATATAATAATTAATTAACAATATACCTCACCCCAAGTCACCCTAAGGAACCATTCACATGACATAATAATAATATAACTCATGGAGTTTGAATCATGAAACTCTAGTTATCATAATGGATCCCAATGATTCCACAAAAAAGAAAATCCCATCCATTTAACAAAAATATGGAATTATAATCACCCAATCAAGGTTACTATAATAATCACTTTCAATATTTTCACAAAAGATCCAAAAGGGCCTTTAAGGAATCTCCAGAAAACCATCACTTCAAAAAAAACCAAGTTAATTTTTCCAAAAAGGGGAATTTTTTTTCATTTGACAACCATTTAGAAAACAATACCTTCAACGATATCAAATTTCAATTCCAATACAATACTATATCAATGAAAAGAAAAAATATACCACTAATACACAACACATTCCATAACCCATTTTAAAACCAACACAGATTATTTTTTTTAAATTCAGAAAAACATTGAAATACAATTTATGGAACCCAAATCAACATTTTTTATATAAAAAATATATTTTCAAGGCCTAATCAGGCTTTAGAGGTCACAAAACAAATGAAAAATCCATAAATTCTATTAATCAGACACTTGGTGATCAAATTTTAACAAACCAATTCTATTTATAAATTAACAGTGAATACATCTCCACATTTCATGCTACATAAATATTTCAAGGATCACATATCAATAATTTTTAAATAATGGTGATACGAAAGATTTGAATCCAATAAATATTAAATTGAAAATGAAATGTGCATGGAAACCTTATTCAAATCCATGGCGCATCGATGATGCACACCTGAAAAGATTCCACTAGGTTTTCAAGGGACTAGATCTATCAATATGAATCCCAATTGAACAAAACCACTATTTCACACCTCCCTAGATACCCAAGTCATCCAAACATGGACATTAGGGTAAAAGGAGGAATGTAATTGGAAGGAAATAAAAGGATAAAGCTAGAGGATTCCTAACCATTCAATCTGTTTGAAGAATCACCACGAAACGATATAAAAATCACCTTATAGGGGCTTAGAGGAGATAAAATGCTCTATGGGAAGCTTCCAGGTTGGGGGATTTCGAGTGGGGTGTCCAAGGGAAGAAAACCCACTTAAAAATTATAATAAATTCACCAAACACCATTTCTTGAGTGGTTTGCATGGATAGCTTGCACTATTTGAAAAACAATTCCCAAACTATGAAATCTTACCCTATATAGTGCAGGTTGGGCTACACTCTTTAGATGCATGGTCAGATAAACCGTGCACAAACCATTTGATCCACAGAACACTTATTACTTTGTTAAACTAATCATGCAACCAATCCATGCATTCTATAAAGAGTCACAAAAAATCCACATTTTCACCCAAAAACCCATATAACTCATCTAGTAAACCACCCAACAATCATACCCTATAAAATTGTGCCTCTTAGTGTGTTAACAAATATTTTTCCAAACCACCACCTACTTATACCATTAATTCAAAAAAAAATATTTATAAATAAAAGAACCCAAGACATCTTAATCAAAAATTATAATCTAGAACACTCATAACGCATTAGAGAAACAAATATCCAAATGATATGCTGGTAGAAAGGATGAAGGAAAATATCCTAGTGTGATAATTCTTGAAAACTTTAATGTTTTCCACCCATTGAAATCCAAAACATTTTCTAGTTGATAGAACAATGACTAAGGATTATAAAAAACATAATATCTAACCGATAAATCCAAAAACATCCCAACACAGTTAGAGAGAACTTATGCCTCTTTCCTGAAATAGGCCAAAAAACTAGAACCCCACCCTATAAATCAATCAATAAATCATAGCCAAAACATTCACAACCATTCTTCGAACCAAACCATTAGGAATACTTAAAAAGTCCCAACATTTACCAAAACCAAAAAGGAAACTGAGAAATCAATCAACTTCAAAACAGATACATATCAATTGGACTAACACAAAAACCAAAACAAAGTTGATCACCAATTGGGGGATCCCTGAAAGGACTCCCCAACCTTTGACACAACCTATTACTGATTTCACATTGAATAATTTTCAATGAGACCCCTTGTGGGTCTCCCCACCCTTAAAATATAACCAGATTTAAATAGCATATAAACATCCCCACATTGACCTATAACCCCCACCACAAGTGGATGGGAGGGAAGGGGGGAAATGATTGGAAAATTAAAACCACAACTAAAATATACTAATGAATCGTCACCTCAAAATTACCATAAAACAAATCCCCAGCTAATTCACATGGGAATTCCATGCATGGAAACTAATCATATACTTGCATCCAATAAGGCACAATGATACACATTGTGTGATTGATATGTCTATCACACTCATTGAAATTAGAGGTAATTTGTACTGATAAAGTGACAAAAATTTAAACGTAGATAATAATTCAACATAATTGTAGAAGAAAAATATTAAAAAAACTACCCCACATCCACAGGATTCCAAACTACATAGTAGCTTCACTCTGAGGCATTGGAATGGAGAATTGTTTTTTGAAGAATTTACTACCGTGCAGTAAGAAACAACTAATCCCTAATAAAAAATCATTATTTTGGTTCCCTAAAAATCCACATGGTAATCAAATAAAAAATACAATATCATGACACACCATAAAAATCACTCAATCAATGAACACAATTTTTTCCGATTAGAAACACAGAAGATGTACACACAATTCACTCTCACTCTGAAAAAGGAGCAGAATGAACAAAAAACATGAAAAACACACAAAACCCCATCGACTGCAACTTCCATATGTGATAGAACTACTAGAATTGGAATGTATTATATGTTGATCCCAAAGAGTACTCTACTTCAGAAGATGTGATGGTGTATCCTTCAGGTAAGATGATTTTATATTTGAGAATGAGAATAAAATCCAAAGGTAGGTCAAATGGAAAGATTTATAAAGGGAAACCACCCATACCCACACCACTAAAATTTAACAAATATCTATTGGGGAAAACACAAGGTAACAATTAAACAAATTTTTTTATAAAAACCATCTCATAATCCAATACCCACCTAGAATAAACATATTTCCCCACATGAGAAACACGAAAAAAATCCCAAGTATATTTTATAGAAATACCCAAAATAATACATAAAACCCAAAAAACAATTATATAAACTCATAACACCTCAGAATTAATAATTCCCATGTAACGGGAAGACAAAACACCCAATTATCGATTTTTATAAAACATCACATATTACCTTTTGATGAAATTTTAACAGAAAACAACATGGTGGGTTTCACACTCACAAATGGTATTCCATGAATCCTCAGACATGCACATTCCATATGACCCTGGGAATCCAACCTCCCATGTGAACTTAGGAAAATTCTAGATACATTCCTTATACTTTTTTCTATGTGCGAAACCATGGAAACACAAAATCTCAAAAAGAACATTCACATTTTACAAGTAATAAAACTTCTCAAAATTCCACCAACCAACCATAAGAGTTTATCAATCCCAAATCACTACATAAGGAACATCATTCCCAAAACACAAGGATATCAAATTTCAACACCAATTTCTTATCCAATATCAAAATATAGAATTCAACCCATGTTTTCACATTTTATGACTCTTGGGAACTGTGCATGGTTAGGTTACACGGTTTACCAAAACATGTGCTAACAGTGCGCCCACAACTAGACAACATGATTGCTTACATATTTTGGCTTCAAGGTTTAGAAAATTGTGCACTAACCATGTGATATGGTTATGCCCTCAGTTAGTGTATTATTATATAATTTAAACATAGTTTGACTAATTGGGAAATGGTAATGCACCATCGACTTGAATAAATTCAAAGATCACAGGGTTACCTCAAGAAACCTGCACGGCTTTCCAAAATTGTTCACTAACCATGTGCCAGTGGAGAACACCTAAAAAATTTAAAATATAAATCTGAATCCCACAAAACATAGATAATCATGAGAATAATTCAATGAATCTCTTTATAAGAATCACTTTCTCAATATTTATAAATGTTCCAAATGGACCTTTAAGCAATCTCCAAAAAACCATCACTTTAAAAGAACCAAGTTCTTTTCTTACAGAAGGAAAAAACACATTTTTTCCATTTCAAAAAAAATTAGAATACAATTCCATAAAATTTCTCACATTATAATTTTTATAAAAAATCATTGCATTCAAAATGCCAAACATGATGGTAATTGAATACACATGCCAAACCACATTTTAAAAACAATTCACATTTTTTTATCCAAAAATACATTGAAATGCCATTCAAGGAACCCAAATAATTAATTTTCATATCTCAAATATATTCTCAAGGCCTAACCATGATTTATATGTAACAATACACAAGAAAATGTAAAAAGATAATTTAATCGAAAACATAGGTTGCAACATTAAAAAAATCTATTTAAAAATTAATAATTATTAAATATCCTTTATTCACACAAAACAAAATTCAAGGATAAATAATCACAAATTTTTAAAAAATGGAGGTGAAAAATACATGAAACCAATGAAACATAAATTAAAAAGTCCAATTTTATTAGAAACCAACCTCAAATCCATGGCCCATCAACGAAACACACCCAAATGCACACCACTAGGGTTCCAAAGATATTATGTTTCATGTGCAACCCAAGATGAAAAAACCCCAATTTCGAACCATCATAGGGACCCAAACCGTCCTAACATGGCCACAAGGAGTAAAGGAGAAAGGGAAAGTGGAAAAGAATCAATATAGAATGTGAGAGAAACCTAAAAATTCTGACCTGAGTGAAGAATCACCATGAAACCACAAAAAAATCACATTATAGTATCATGGAGGATACAAAATGCTCCATGGGAGGCATTCATTTTTGTGAATTTTGAGTGGGGTGTAAAAGGGAAGAAACCCCAAAATAAAAAGAAGTTGAAAAGCCCAAAATACCTTTTCCCAAGTTGGTTACACAGTTAGATCACGTGATCTAACAAATCGTGCACCAACCATGAAGTTTCCCCATGTCTACTGTATGTTGGGCTTCACACATTAGATTCCATGATAGATAAAATATTTAAAAACTATATAACCCCCTACACACATATTGGACGGTTAAACTAACCATGAAATTTCACCATGAATCCTCGAAAGAGTCCCATAAAATCACCATTTTAAACCCAAAACATGTCTAACTTGTGGGGTAAACCACCCAACAAACATACCATATAATAACCCTCCAATAGGAGTGTAAGACTCTTATTTAACAAGCGACCTTTAATAGCCCGATATTTTATAAAAAAATATTATTTTTAATTTCATTAATGTCCTATGTTGTACGATACACCAAAAAGAGATTGCACAACACGCATCCTTCACTTGCCTGGCATTACACGCAATCGCGACCTTCCTCGATAGCATGTGTAGTACGCAGTAACGAGTTTTACTAAACAACAATATGCTATTAAAATATTATTAAAACTAGCCGTTATGAATATTAATAACAACTTTTTGAAATTCTGTAATTTTTATTTCTCAAAATGGACTTCATTTCTGGATTTGGAATATCGAAATTAGCTTAGGTTGAAATTTTGGTACTTTTCGGATAACTTTCATTTTCTGATGAATAGTGAAAATTACTAAATTTTAATTAAAAACAACTTTTTTAATCGAAATAATTAATAGTGATAAATTATTAATTTGAGTGGTTCTAAAGTATATTTAGAATATATTTTTACAATTTACTACAATTTTGGTCATTGGATGTTATTTCACATTTAAACCAGTCATAAACAAGTGTCAATCTTTTGATAGTTATTATCTCTTAAGAACATGCTATTTGTTTTGACGACGGGAATTAATTTTTAAATTAATTAATGCAGCTGATATGTTTTTAATTTGATAAAATAGACATCATTTTTTATTCATAATATCAAATATAGCTTAGATCTAATTTTTGTTATTTTTCTGGAAACTTTCAATTTTTTTATGAATAGTGAAACCACTAAGTGGTAGTTAAAAAACTGAATTTTTCATAAAACTTAATTTTACCGCTTCTGTGAGTGGAATTTAGAAAATCCAAGATACATGGTTAATATCAAGGACTAAAATGTGGTTCAATGAGATAAAAATAAATTTTGGTGAATAGTGACTTTTTACTTTTTTTTACCACGGTTAAAAGTATATAGGGTAATTAAGGGTAAAAATGATATTATTATTACCCAAACACATGTCCTAATTCTATTATATAAGTGTAATTCGACCAAAAATAACCTTAGGAATAAAATATGACCATTTAGGCCCACTTGGATTAGATTAGGACATTTATTATTATTTAATTCAAAGAAGAGCTAAAAGAGTTAAAATAAAGGTTTTTTTACTAAAACATTTTTAATATGGGGTTATACATAAGATAAATTCGACTATAAATATTAATTAGAAAGCTAAAAATATTTCCTATATAATGGAATTTTATTTGTAATTTTTAGACATTAAATAATTTACATTATTTATTACACAATGATGATGCATTAAATACCATAATAGTGAAAAATTAGAATAATTGATATTATAAATACCTAAATAAATATAATTGGAGACTTTTTAAAAAATTAAACTAATTTTCTAGGTTAATATGACATGTTAGTATTTCTTTAATTTACATTGGTAGAAGTAATCATTCTGTTAAGCGTTTTAAAAAAATAAACTATTGAATAGTATCAAAATTGACATAAAATAGTTTTTAAAACAATTATTATATTATTAATTGTTATTTTATTACTAAAAATCTAAGGATCGGCCAAATGATTTAGATAAGGTTATATATATTAACAAAACACAACTTGGGGGTCTCTTGGATGTATATGGTAAGTTTATTAACTATATAATATAAAAATACAAAGTGACGTGGTAAATGTCAATCTAATTAACTAAGAGTTAAAAATAACAGATAAGGTTAATATAATGACCTAAACATGTCTCAATTATATTGGATGAGAGGAGTTCGACACATCCCCACCTTAGATTCGAAATAAATAAATTTTGAGCTATTTAAAACCGAGCATGTCTTTATAATAAAATAATATTTTTAGTTATTCCAAACGTGCCCCTCTCCTCCCTTATAAAAGGGAAATTCTTCCCCCTCTTCCTCACACCACATTGAGCCTTCATGTTCGGCCACCCCTGAAAAATTATCTTCTACACATCCCTAGAAACATCCTGGAGGTCCTGGTCTTCTTCAAATACCAATTTTAGTACCCTAAGAGGAGGACTCAAAGAGGCACTTCAAATAAGAGGTAATGTCCCTTACTGATTCTTTTATTCTTCTTCCACTTCATCTTCATAGGTTGTTTCATTATGAAGTAATAACATAATTATCACTCATATAATGATATGTTATTATATGTATGAAACAAACCTATTTCACCATCTATCCATCCTACGGAAAAAGAAATCACCGCGCGTGCGTACGTACAGAATATCGTCTCCACACCGTGGTCAAATCTATTTTCCACCACCATTTTACTTGGATGGGTATAATGGTGTAAATAATAACTATATATGATTATTTTGAACTTATATTAATTCTGAAATAGTATACATACACTCCAATACAATTCCACGATCATAGGAACGATATCATCACTCGTGCGTACGTACGGAATACCGTCTCCACGATGGGATGCGACTCATTTTACATAATATTCATTACATAATGATTATATAAATGAATTGAATGAATGAATATGATATAAATATAACACTAATACCATTCTAGAAATGAGGTATCTATGACCTAAAGAGAAAAATAATAATTTATTCGACAAAACACGCATAAGAACAAAAAGTAATAAACACCTGAATAACAAGTAGTAATGAAATATTACTAATAATAAAATTTGAATATGACCATATATGATATCATAAAAATAAGTATGATTCTGTAATAAGTCAATAACATTATTTAAATCATCATACAGGATTTTCGGACACGTACAAAGCATATCGGACCTAAGGTAAGGGAAATATCACAATCTCATTTTTATCCGAGATTGTTTATACTTTAGTATTTACAGGGGTGTATTTTATCATCCACATCCATGTTTCCTCAATATTTAATTTTATTTCCATCCACCTACAATTGTTTAAATCCAATTTTACCCTTCGGTGAGTTTTTAGTAAAAGATATGAAAGGAATCTTTTTTTGTTTTTCGTACAAGGTACTTTTTGACTTTTCTGAAAAAAGTACGAAGACTGTTTTTTTACTTATATAGCATGAATGGATTTTTAAAACATTATTTCCAAGACGCTTCCTATACACTTTTATAATTTCATGACATGTTAAGAAAGGAAAAGTGTTTTTGAAGCAGAAAGGATATTTTCCTCAAGAATGGAGTTCAAGTGTTTTATCAAAATTATATTCCATCAATGATAATAAAGGGTTATGTTTCTATCCCTATTATTACATTGATTTGATTATGTTGTGATGGAATTATATTTATGAATTCCTTTATCTTATATCAATTATTTTATAGTGTCACGATGTTTAAGATTCCCATTTTTATTACATGGGTTATACAATGATGTATGATTTATGAGTTTGTGGCACACATAAGAATGATATCATTATGAGATGGGTGGGACCTATATCTCCCTCCAATGCATTGGTTAAATATTCTATATCTCATGAGATAGACATGGCTGGAACGGTATATGATACCTGTTCAGTGAAACAGGACTGAAACGAGGGTGACTCGGTTCAGAAATGGACATTGTCCACTAAGATATTCTTAGCAATGAGTCTTGACTAATAATATATGATTCTCTATGATTATGGGTGTATTCCACAAAGATACCTGTTTTATGTTATTATTATTGGGATTTCATTTCACTACTATGATTTATCCCATGTTATGAAATTATGCTCTCTTTTGCAGGTTAAGATTTCCAAAATTTTAAGTTCTTATGAAAATGATGTGATTGATATTTCTTTTGTTTACCCTTACTGAGCATTTGAGCTCACTCTTTTATGTTTTCTTTTCCCAAGGATATAAAGAAAGGTTTTAGGTATAAAAAAGGAAGATCTTTGTGGGAGATGTTGAAGATATTTCACCACGATTAGATGATTACAATCCATGTTTCAAAAGACACTAAACTATTACAGCCCTTGTGTGTGTGTTGTGTTTATGTACTAAGTATTTTGTAGAAGTAATTTAATTTCAATGTACGTCAAGATTCGGGTCTCTACAGTTGGTATCAGAGGAAAGGTTTAGTCAACCTTTGGAAACTAGGATGCGAAAACGTTAGTGAGATCCGTAGAGATATTTATAAGGTATGTCTAGGGATGTCCCTAAGGATAAGTATACGTATAGGATACAATCCTAGAACTACGGTAATAATCATAGAATTTAACCTAAGATGTTAGATATTGAGGATACTCCCCCTTTATTATGTTGTTTCCCCTAGCATGATTTTTTCCTCTCACACTATTCTTTTTGGGTTTTAGAAAATGACTGGAAACAAGATGATTCACAATAATGGAGGATATGATGGACAATGGAATGATATTATTAATGAGCAACCAAATGAAATGGGATTTGGAAGTCCAAAAATCATTATTATACCGAATCATCAATCTCATAATATGATCAATAAAGTAAAATTTGTTAATTTTCCTGACTCGACTATTAAGAGAAAGATAGAGTTTCATGATGATCATAGAGGAATGAAAGTTCAATTTCCCCTATGTAAATCATGTGGGAAGAGGCATCAAGGAAAATGTTTCAAAGGAACTGGAAGATGATTTGGGTGTGGAAAAGAAGGCCACAAAGCCAGTAAGTGCAAAGGAAAACTTTCAGTTAATACCATGGAAAAGGATAATGGTATTACTACGACATCAACAATGATTAGATGTTTTAAATGTGGAATGTACAGGCATTATGCAAACCAATTCCCTAATGGAAAATCTCATGAAGAGAATCAGTATGGTCATATGGGTAGTATTTATGTGGATGATGAGGAGGAGACTACAAATGATATATGAACTGAAAGAAGTTTGGATGTTCAGTCGGTTGTTTTAGAAGGCAGTGGAATGATTTTATGTTTATCAAGAGTTATGTTGTATAGTTACTGGTACTATGGAATAATGAATCATTACACTATCGTTTTTCCTAAAAGTATT
This sequence comes from Viscum album, assembly GCA_963277665.1. Lineage (NCBI taxonomy): Eukaryota > Viridiplantae > Streptophyta > Magnoliopsida > Santalales > Viscaceae > Viscum > Viscum album. The sequence goes on from OY728136.1 coordinate 1,602,290,070, forward strand.
TGAAATAATATGTTGAATAGTACCAGTAACCAGGGAATGTTATTCAGATATTTTTGTAAAGTGGATGATATGAGCATAATGAAGGAATAAGAAGATAATGAGATGTTTCATTGTATTCATGAGGTCACGATTGATATAAGGACTAAGTGATATCATGATTTGAGTATATAGAATTTTGATGATTTTTGTATGTGGAAAGTTTTAACTTTTAACTGCATTAATGTTTTCACTAAGGTTCAATGGGTATTCATTTTTCAAGAGAATACATGATTAATGCCTTCGAACGTTTGTAATGTGACCAACAAGACATATCTTATGATATATGGGGATCAACAATGGTATTAACATGCTTCTTATTTGAAATCTCTGGTAATCATTTTCACTATAATATAACAATGGACTACAATATTATGGATAAGCCTAAAGAATGGAATGGATTATGTTGGACATAAGTTAGTATTGTTTATGGATAGAACCATTTTTCGATATTATTGATGGGATGATATAGTAATGTAGTTTTAGAAAAAGGTCAACCTGTAGGACGAGCGACAACCCATCGCGTCGGACAAGGCTGTGGGAATCGAACTCATAACCGAAGTGCGACTGGCCTTTATCGCCTACCACTGGCCTACAGGATGTCCCTATTTAGTATAAACTAGTTTTATTATATTAAACAGAATGATATATGAAGTATAAGTCCATTTTAGGAACCATATATGATTAACCTCATTATAGATGGACTTATGTATTTTTTTGATAACTTTTCTAACATATTGTTTGAGACAGATGGAATGACCCATCATTCTATCACATGATCTGCTAACACATCACGAATGACAAATTCAACTTCATTTATTTAATATATTAAGTGGAAATTGTCCAATGAATGACAAACGTTGAGACTATACCAAAATCACAAAAGTATTTCTTCTAATTCCAATTTCATCAACATTAGAGAAATGATCTTGAAAACCAAAATTTTTTCCTAGTGCTCTTATATCTGATGAATTATATGGTACCTTAGATCATCACAAATTTATGGCTGTGTGATTGTTGGCTTTTCCATAGCCATTTCTCTACCACTCTCGATCAGAACATGATGGTTAGATTTCTCTTCCATATCCATATTTTCACCTATGTGGAAACCTAGTGATTAGTTTATTTGGGTAACCTTTACGTTTCATACTTTTGTTTTGGTATTCCTTTATACGATGTGGGTTTCTATTAAAGAAACTTTCAAGTAGTTATCCATTTATAACCCTGATGAATTTCGAGGGAGAAATTCATTTTAAGGGGGGTAGAATGTAACAGCCTGAGATTTTATTAAAAAATATTCTTTTTAATTTCATTAATGTCATGTGTTGTACGATACACCAAAAGGAGCTTCCACAACATGCATCCTTGACTTTCCTTGCATTACACGTAATTGCGACCTTCCTCGATAGCGTGTGTAGTACGCAGTAACGAGTTTTACTAAAAAACATTATGCTATTAAAATATTATTAAAACTAGCTGTTATGAATAGTAATAACCACTTTTTGAAATTTTGTAATTGCTATTTCTCAAAATGGACTTCATTTCTGGATTCGGAAAATCGAAATTATCTTAGGGTAAAATTTTGGTACTTTTCAGATTACTTTCATTTTCGGATGAATAGTGAAAATTACTAAATTTTAATTAAAAAGTACTTTTTTTAATAGAAATAATTAATAGTGATAAATTATTAATTTGAGTGGTTTTAAAGTATATTTAGAATATATTTTTACAATTTAATACAATGTTGGTCATTGGATGTAATTTCACATTTAAACCAGTCATAAACAAGTGTCAATCTTTCGATAGTTATTATCTCTTAAGAACACGCTATTTGTTTTGATGACGGGAATTAATTTTTAAATTAATAAATGAAACTGATATGTTTTGAATTTGATAAAATAGACATCATTTTTGAATTCATAATATCAAATATAGCTTAGATCTAATTTTTTGTATTTTTCTGGAAACTTACATTTTTTTTGATGAATAGTGAAACCACTAAGTGGTAGTTAAAAAACAGAATTTTTCATAAAACTTATTTTTACCACTTCTGTGAGTGGAATATCGAAAATCCGGGAGACACGGTTAATATCAAGGACAAAAATTTGGTTCAATGAGATGAAAATAATTTTTTCTGAATAGTAACTTTTTACTTTTTTTTACCATGGTTAAATGTAAATAGGGTAATTAAGGGTAAAAATGATATTATTATTACCCTAACACATGTCCTAATTCTATTTGATAATTTTAATTCGACCAAAAAAACCTTAGGAATAAAATATGACCATTTAGGCCCACATGTATTAGATTAGGACATTTATTATTATTTAATTCAAAGAAGAGTTAAAAGAGTTAAAATCAATGTTTATTTAATAAAACATTTTTAATATGGGGTTATACATAATATAAATTCGACTATAAATATTCATTAGAAATATAAAAATATTTCCTACATAATGGTATTTTATTTGTAATTTTTAGACATTAAAATAATTTACTTTATATATGACACAATGATGATGCAGTAATTACCATAATATTTAAAAATTAGAATAATTCATATTATAAATACCTATATAAATATAATTTTATACTTTTTATGAATTAAACTAATTTTCTAGGTTAACATGACATGTTAGGATTGATTTAATTTACTTTGGTCGAAGTAATAATTCTGTTATGAGTTTCAAAAAAATCAACTATTGAATAGTGTCAAAATTGACATAAAATAGTTTTTAAAACAAATATTATATTATTAATTGTTAATTTATTCCTAAAAATCTAAAGTTCGGCCAAATGACATAGATAAGGTTATATATAATAATAAAACACAACTAGTGGGTCTCTTGGATGTATATGGTAAGTTTATTAAATATATAATATAAAAATACAAAGTGACATGGTAAATGTCAATCTAATTAACTAAGAGTTAAAACTAAAAGACAAGGTTAACATATGACCTAAATTTGTCTAAATTCTATTTTATGAGAGGATTTCGACCCATCCCTACCTTAACTTTGAAATAAATCAATTTGGAGCTATTTAAAACCGAACATGACTTTATAATAAAATAATATTTTTAGTTATTCCAAAGGTGCCCCTCTCCTCCCTTATAAAAGGAAACCTCCTCCCCCACTTCCTCACACCAATTTGAGCCTTAAAGTTCGGCCAAACCCTGACAAATTATCTTCTACACTTCCCTAGAAACATCCTAGAGGTCCTGGTATTCTTCAAACACCAATTTTAGTACCCTAAGAGGAGGACTCAAAGAGACACTTCAAAGAAGAGGTAATGTCCATTAACGATTCTTTTTTTCTTCTTCCACTTCTTCTTCTTAGGTTGTATCATTATGAAGTAATAACATAAGTATCACTAATATACTGATATTTTATTATAAGTATGAAACAACCCTATTTCACCATCTATCCATCCTATGGAAAATGAAATCACCGCGTGTGCGTACGTACGGAATACCGTCTCCACACTGTGGTGAAATCTATTTTCCACCACCTTACATGGATGGGTATAATGGTGTAAATAATAACTATATATAATTATTTTAAAGTCATATTTATTCTGAAATATTATACATACACTCCAATACAATTCCACGATCATTGGAACGATATCATCACTCGTGCCTACGTACGGAATACCATCTCCACGATGTGATGCTACTCATTTTACATAATCTTAATTTCATAATGATTATATAAATGAATTGAATGAATGAATATGATATATATTTTACTAATACCATTCTGGAAATGAGGTATCTATAACCTAAAGAGAAGAATCAAAATTTATTCGAGAAAACACGCATAAGAAAAAAAAAGTAATAAACACCCGAATAACAAGTAGTAATGAAATATAACTAATAATAAGATAAGAATATGACCATATATGATGTCATAAAAATAATTATGATTCTGTAATAAGTCAATAACATTATTTAAAGCATTATACAGGAGTTTCGGACACGTACAAAGCATATCGGACCTAAGGTAAGTGAAATATCACAATCTCATTTTTATCCGAGATTGTTTATACTTTAGTATTTACTGGGATGTATTTTATCATCCACATCCATGTTTCCTCAATATGAAATATTATTTCCATCCACCTAGAATTGTTTAAATCCAATTTTATCCTTCGGTGAGTTTTTAGTAAAAGATATGAAAGGAATCTTTTTTCGTTATTCGTACGAGGTTCTTTTTTACTTTTCTGACAAAAGTACGAAGAATGTTTTTTTTACTTATACGACATGAATGGATTATTAAAACATTATTTCCAATACGATTACTTTACACTTTTATAATTTCATGACATGTTAAGAAAGGAAATGTGTTTTTTAAGAAGAAAGGATATTTTCCTCAAGAATGGAGTTCAAGTGTTTTATCAAAATTATTTTCCATCTAAGATAATAAAGGGTTCTGTTTCTATCCCTATTATTACATTGATTTGATTATGTTGTGATGGAATTATATTTATGAAATTCTTTATCTTATATCAATTATATTATGATGTCATGATGTTTAAGATTCCCATCTTTATTACATGGGTTATGCAATGATGTATGATTTATGATTTTGTGGCAGACATAAGAATGGTATCAATATCAGAGGGTGGGACCTATATCTCCCTCCAATGCATTGGGTAAAGATTTTATATCTCCTGATATAGACATGGCCGTAACAGTTGGTTATACCGGTTCAGTGAAACAAGACTGAAACGAGGGTTACTTAGTTCAGAAATGGACTTTGTTCACTAAGATAGTCTTGGCAATGGGTCTTGACTAATAAGATATGATTCTCTATGAATATGTGTGTATGCCACAAAGTTTCATGTTTAAGTTATGATTATTGGGATTTCATTTAACTATTATGATTTATCCCATGTTATAAAATTATGCTCTCTTTTGCAAGTTAACATTTACAAAATGTTATGTTCTTATGAAAATGATGTGATTGATATTTCTTTTGTTTACCATTATTGAGCATTTGAGCTCACCCTTTTATGTTTTTTGCCCCAGGATATAAAGAATGGTTTTAGGTTTAAAAAAAGGAAGATCTTTATGGGAGATGTTGAAGATCTTTCACCACGATTAGAAGATTACGTTCCAGGTTTCTAAAGACACTAAACTATTACGGTCCTTGTGTGTGTGTTGTGTTTATGTACTAAGTATTCCGCAAAAGTAATTTAATGTTAATGTACGTCAAGCTTCGGGTCTCTACATGACCACACCCTCATACATTTCATTCCAACCATGAATTTGTCTAAAATATCACCCAAACACACTAAAATAGAAAAATCATATTTGGAACACCCGTACCAATGTGGAAAAAATAATAGAAAAATTATAAGCAGGTACAAATGATTAAAAAAATATAGTTCTGAAAATTCTCCGAACCATTAATGCTTTCCTCCCCTGGAAACATAGAACATTTTTCAGTTGATCAGTCAATGACTATAGATTCTCAAAATGACAAGATATAACCCCCTAATCTAAAAACATCCCAACACAGTGAAACAAATTTTATGCCTCTTTCCAAAAACATACTATCAAACCAAAACCACTTCCTAGGAATCAATCACAAAATCAAAGCCACATCCTTCACTACCATACTTCTATGATAACCATTAGGAAAACTCCCAAAAGAAAAAAATATACTGAAACCAAAAGGAATATCATAATTCATACAACATCAAAAGAAATAAACTTCAACAAAACTAACACCAAAACAAAAACGAAATAGATCTTTAATAGGGGGAGTCCTGAATGGACTCCCTAACAATTGAAGCATCCAAGTATTAATATCTCATAGAATATTATTCAATGAGACCCATGGTTAGTATCCCCACTAAAAAAACTAACGACGTTAAAAAAACATGAAAACATACCCACATAGACCACCCCCCCCCCCCCCTCACACACACAATATGGGGAAGGGAGGGTAGGGGACCAATGATCGGGACACTGAAACCACAACATTCAGCTACCCATAACACATCACCTTAGGTTGACTATAAATCAAAGCAACAACCAATTTACATGGCGGTCCTTGCAAGGACACTGATTGGAAACTTGTATCAAAGATGGAACAATCACATACATTGAATGAGAGATAATTCCAACAGGGTCTTTACAATATGTTATTATTTTTAGAGATATATGGACCACAATAGAAACATATAATCTACTTCTACGCAATGGTAGAAACGCATAACTAGGCATACTCCACAAGACCGCCGGGATCCTTGACTACATTCTAGCTTCACTCAGATTAATTTGGCTAGATCCTGGATAGTTTAATCATCCACATCCCCATATTCAGGACCTACTAAACCATAATAAGAATACCTTATTTTGGTTCCTTATGTATCCACATGGAACGCAAAGAAAACACCAAAGATCAAGAGACACCATGAAACTCACTTGACCAAACAACCCAACATTACACAAAAAAGGACATAGAATATGTTCACATCCTTATTTATCATTCCAAACAAAGAGTATAAAGTATAAGGAACCTGAAAAAACACACAACAAACAAACAAGCACAACTTCTATAATAGGTAGAAACATTTTAATAGGATAGTAGTTTTGGTCGATCCCAAAAAGTTCTCTAATCTATAGAAATGGGATGTGGTGTACTTTAGTTATGTTGATTTCACTTTTTAGACTAAGAATGAATACTTAGGATGATCCACTAGAAATATTTATAATGAGGAACCACCCATATCCACACCAGTGACATTCATCAAAACTCTATGGGGTCGAACAATGGGCAACAATTAGACCAAGAAATTTTTAAAAATCATCTCATAAACCATAACCCACCTTGAATAAACATTAAACCCCACAAAGAAAAGAAGTCATAATTTCCTAAATATATATTCTAAAAATACACTAAACATCACAAAAAAACAAAACACCCACAACAATTTACTCTCAAAACACCTCATAATTAAAACTTCCCATGTAACAGGAAGAAATACACCTAACTATATGTTTTTCCAAAAATCACAACGTTTTTCATAAATACATTTTCAATGAATACAACATGGTGGGTTCCAAAATAACTATAAGGACCCATCCCCAGTTTCCCAGAGTTGATGCCTTATTTAATTAAGTTGGCATACATACAAAGAATATGAATCCCAATAGACCGAGTAGTTTAGTATTATTGGTAACAAGTTACATTCATAAGAAGATCCTTACAAAATGAAGGAAAAAACAACACTAATTTATTCCACTAGAAACATCATGTCTCCTAGATTATGATTGGATTTCATTCATAATTTACTTCTTCATATCCTAAGAAAAATGAAACATAAGAAAAGGTTAGCTCAAACACTCAGTAAGAGTATGAAATATTGAGGTAGATAATATAAACATTATACATGGTGAATTATTGAAAACATGTTCCTTTAACAATAAACATGAATACATTATGGTAGGAATACGAGCTGAGTAAATATTAACATAATAAAACATAATCAAGGGTATTCTACTAGTTGAGTATCTACATGAACATTCAATTACTAGCTTCATAATGAAGGAAGTGCATATTCCAGTCATTCTGAATCATTTTTTCATGGCCTCTTCCAAGACATCTAGTTATTAATGCCTCGACTAAAATCCATATCACATTGGGAAAGGCCTTAGTCAATTCCACATCTATTTTTCTCATGAGACCTACCAATTCATTGAGGGGATATATTGGGCCCCACCAATCACATAATAATTACAATGAAATCCTCATATGAGCGGGGATAAATATAAACAAAATATAAATTTATATTTAAACTATCATATGAAATGTAACTATCATTCTCCAATCATTAAACATAAATCACTAACCATTCTGAGTAATATGGTTACTGGTTTTAGCATAGATCATCCACAATAGATTTAGTCAGAAACCATTAAATCAAATATAATAGACTACATAAAAAAATATTAAACACAATAATAACATGGAATCAACAAGAGTATTGAATTACATGAATGCACTCTTATAAAATCATTATGTAATTTTAGAGATAAATACTCTTTTATTTCGAAAAAGGAGTTATTTTTGAAAAAAAATCATTGTAAAATACCAGAAGTGAATAAAGATAGTATTTTCAAAATAAAATGATTGATTTTATCATGATAATGGTTTCCTAAAATAGATTATAGAGTGCCCTTGAAAATATGTAGTAATTTGAGAAATTCCCTTGAACCGAGCTTGTAATTTTGAAACAATTTATAATATAACTATTAAAATGTGTAACTATACATAAAATAAGGAAGGATTATGCATTGTAAAAATATATATGTTACTATAATAGAATATATGAAGAGTACATAACAATAAATAAGAATTTCATTGATGTAATTAGACAATAAAAGTAACCCGAATGAGAATGGATGTTCGGGTGGAAAACCCTTACCTTAACTCTAAACATGTTCCGATATTTTACATAAGATCCTAGAATACGAAATAATAATTTTTAATAACTTATTTCAGAACCTATTATACATTTATTTATTTTACAATAATTCTGGTTTGTTCCGTTATGTATTTATTGATAAGTTATTTTTGTGAATTTCGTCGTTTTGGATTGTTCGTTTCCTTTATTTTCATATTCGGTTTACTTTTTTTTATGTAATGGAGTTCATGTGGAACGGTTATAAATCTCCAGGATTATAATTATATTATATTAATGAACATAAATAATTTATAATGTTCATTTATATCTTTTTGTACATCGAATGAGGATGAATTATTAGATAATAACCACTTCGATTATTCGGCGATATTTGGAATATTATGAACTAGTTTGGTCATATATCTTTATTATATGTATATAATATGGTTCCTAAATATTAATTAGGTTATAACACATATATTATAGTCTTTTTAAACCAAGAATATGGTTTCATGTCCAGTAATGATGAGGAAACTAAAGAACGAAACTTCATCGACCACGAAGGTTATAAATTAGAACCTCATGGACGTCAATTTCGTTTATAAAAATAAAAGGGAGGGACTAAAAATATTTATGATCGTTCTTCCATTAAAATTATATAAATACAGTATATAGATGTTAATAGTGTTATTATGGTCATTTGTACAGAGTATGTGAGGAGAGGATAACATAAGTATGTAAATTGAAATAAAACCAACAGAGAAGGATGAGTGCTTTACTTCTTGAAATAACCTCCTCGAGAACCCATTAATGGAAGGGGTTTTGGTATTTTGGAAAGACTAAGAGCTTCCTGGTCATGGGGAGTGTCAATGAAAGGGTAATTGGGCAGAACATTTTGGATCTTCATGGAGTAGAGATGTAAAGTGAAGAGGTAGTGGTGGGGGGTTTTAATAGTGGAGGAGAGGGGACAATTTTGAATATTTAATTCATTATTTTATTATATCCATCAAGACAACAACAATGTTGTTTCATGTGACCCCTACTAGTAATTTTTTCATGTTAGTTCGAAACATTTGTCCTTGCATCGCTTGTGATGTCATGAATAGTGTATTTAACTGATAAATTTAATATACAGTTTTTTACAGTATTTCACTATTCATGAAAAATTCATGATCTTCATAAAAATCCTAAAAATCCACCCCTACCATTTTTCGACGTGTAGAATTGAAAAGTGAAATACATTTTTCGAAAATAATTTTCTAAAAATTATTATTTTAATTTTTAAATAAAGTTATAGTTAATTCATAAAATAACAATCTTGAGGTGTAGTTAGATTTATGTGACATTAAAAAATTAATTAAGACCCCATTAACATATTTCCTTAAGAAAATAAAAAAATATAATTATATACAATTCAAGGGTAATATTACAATTCAAATTAATAATCATATTACTATTCAAAATGTTTTGTTACTATTGACCCAAAATCAAGTTTATTCTATCAGACTCAAAATGACTTACTGAACACAACTCTAGATGAACATTTCTTGAAATTAAAATCATAGAAGATAAAAAGTTGTGTATAATGGTTAGATTATAAAATTGCATTATATATTGATTTTAAAAACCTTGTGGTGTTACACTAACCAATGGTATTCCATGGATCCTCACACATTAAAATTCCATACCTCCCTAGGGATCCGACAACCCATTTAAAATTTTGGCACATTCTGTCCTGATTCAACAAATATCAGTGCATGTGAGCACCTATGGAATCAATAAAGATTAGAAAGAACGTTTTTATTTTAAAAGTCTAAAACCGTATCAAAATCCCAACAACCATCAATAATAATTTATCAATATAAAAATAATACATAAGTAACATCATTCCCTAAACACAAGAATATAAAAGGCCATCTCCAAATTCTTTTCCAATAACAAAATATAACATTCAACCCAGGTTTCCAATTTTTTATGATGCACGGGAAATGTGCACTTTTAGACCGCACGGTTTACCAAAATGTGTACCAAATGTGTTCCCCTTACTAGAAAACATGGGCACATGCATGGTTGGGTCATATGTTTTGAAAATAATTACGCCAACTATGGCACATGGATCAGTCCCGAGGTAGGGATTCTTGCAAGATTTAATCATGACATGACTAACTATGTATATGTTATGCACACTTAACTAGATGATAATAAACTATCACATGATTTTCTATGGAAACCTGCATGGTTTTCCCAAACCATGTGTTCAACATGTTCAAATAGAAAAATACCAGAAAACTGAAAATTCAAATCTGAATCACACCAAACTCAAAAGAGAAACTGAGAATAGAAGAATGAATCCCAAAAAAACAAATCACCCAATTTAATAAATTTACACTAATTATATGAATTATTTTTTCAATAATAGTATGACTAAAATGTCATTTATTCTTATATATAGTGAATTAAAAAACTCTATTAAAAATTATTTCTCTTTTTTCAAAATATACTATTTTAACAAACTCCATATTTATGTTATAAAAACCTATCATCTTAAAAAAATCATTTCAACCCTAAAATAATTATAAAAAAACCCACTTTTCTAATCCTATCGTAAAGTAAGTTATGATATCCCAATTTACAATTTCAAAAAAAATAAATTCCAAATTCAATTCAGATTATCAATATTCTAAAACAAGTGGTTTCAAAACAAATTTCTATGCAAATGGAGACAAAAAAAACTGACAATGTGAAACTAGTGTTGATGGGTGACTTGGACAAATGGTTGGTAGCCATACATCGATCACACCACCATCACATAGAGTATTATAGGGAAAAATCCTTGTATCTACATGGACTTCTAGGAAATATGAGCTCCAAATGTAAACATTGTGAAAAGCCAATGTTTAACAACCCCAAACAATACATAGGAACAAAACACCACTAACAAACCCAAATATCCCATGGTAACCTATGTTTTGGAATGAGCTAAGATTCAAGATGTCATTTTCATTACCATATACTATAATCCAAAATCCTACTACTTATACCTTGATATGACCCTATAATGATGGGAACTCATAAAATCATTGTTGTCTGTGATCCGACCCATTCTGATACCATTTTTTGTAACAAACCAACATAAATCAACCTTGTACTAGTCACATAAGCCGATCAGTGGCATGGACTGATGGGCATTCTTGGTCACCATGACCTGGAAACTAGTGTCAGTCATCAATAAAGTATAAAATGGGAATAATTTCTCCAAATGAATAATAATGGAACTAAATAGTGGAAAGGCAATCAATGTAGTCCAATAAAAAAATAAAACTAAATGGGATATATTTTATACATGAATATTAAAATAAAACCAAACTATTCAATAAAAAAACTAAAAAATATGACTACATAGTCTCCATGTGACCCCATGAGTCACTCTTCAACATAAAGATCAACCATATACCAAAGGGATTTAACTCATGTTGAAACATGCACCATGGATAAAAATAGGAAGAAACTCTAGGTGTTAGTACTAAATATCAGTAGGTATTACTGGTTAAATATATTCATAATGAACATACTTTAATATAAAATAAAACATTAACATTAAGTTTGAAATACAATATATGAAAATATTTTTATCTACTTATTTTTCCTAAAATAGAGTATGCTCATTTTCACTAATTCATTTCAAAAAAAAAGTTTTCTTCCAATAGTAAGACATCAATGTTTCATGGGGAAATTTATGCTTTCTATTTCAAATAGATCATGATATTATGAAACACTTTAACTAAAATTCATTTTTCATAAACCTAGGAATAAAAAAACCACATTACAATATAATAAGCACGCATGTGAGGACTAAAATAATAACATAAAATGGGAAATTAAAATAATCATAAATGATACCAAGTATCTCAATCATCACTGTAAGAAGCTAAGAGCCTATAAACATGGGTGAAACTATGAGATAAAGAACAATCTAAAATAGACAAACAAATAAGTTCCCATCCCAGGTAGCATACGATAAATAATTAAATCAAAACACCCAAACACCTGGCCACCCTAACACATGACAAACCAAGGGTCCCAATCCCAGAGCAATTAACCCAAATATATCCACCTATTATGGGACACTGGTTAGTATGTCAACTACTTTTTTAGTAATAATTCGATGAAAAATATCTCAATATTCCATGTTCATATGTCTTATGTATGTAATGGGGTTGATCCAAAAACTTCCATCTGATCATCCAATTATAATAATATATAATAATAAATTAACAATATTCCTCACCCCGAGTCACCCCATTGAACAATTAACATGACATAAGAATAATATAACTCATGGAGTTTTTATCGTGGACCTCTAGTTATCATTACGGATCACAATGATTCCACAAAATGGGAATCCCATCCATTAAACAAAAATATGGCCTGAGAATCACCCAATTGAGTTTATTATAATTAACACATTCAATATTTTTACAAAAGATCCAAATGGGCCTTTATACAATCTCCAAAAAACCATCACATCAAAAAAACCAAGTAAATTTTCCCAAAAAGGGGAAATTTTTTTCCATTTAACAACCTTTTTGAAAAAAATACTTTCAATGTTATCAAATTTTAATTCTAATACAAATCCATATTAATCAAAATAAAAAATGGCCCACTAATCCACAACACATTCCAAACCCCATTTTAAAACAAACACACATTATTTTGAAAAATCCAGAACAACATTGAAACACAATTCACGAAACCCAAATCATCATTTTTCATATCAAAAATATATTTTCAATGCCTAATCAGGAATTAGAGGTCACAATACACATGAAAATTCCATAAGTCCTATTAATTAGATACTTGGTGATCATATTTTTACAAAATAATTCTATTTATCATTTAACATTGAATACATATCATCTTTTCACGCTAAATAAATATTTGAAGGATTACATATAACTAATTTTTAAATAATGGTGTTGCAGATGATATGAAAACAATAAATATTAAATTAAAATGGTAATTTGAAAAGAAACCTACTTAAAATCCATGGCACATCAGCGATGCACACCTGAAAATATTCCACTAGGATTTCAAGAGACTAGATCTATCGAGAAGAAACGTAATTGAAGAAAACCCAAATTTCACAGCACCCTAGATACTCATGTTATCCATACATCGACACTAGGGTTAGAGGAGGAAGGGAAAAAGGATAAAAATATAAGGATAAAGCGAGAGGATCCTAAACATTTCGATCTATTTGAAGAATCACCAAGAAATGATATAAAAAGCACCTTATAGTAGATAATAAGAGCCAAAATGCTCCATGAGAGGCATCCAGGTTGGGGGATTTCAAGCGGGGTGTCCAAGGGAATAAAAACCACTTAAAAAGTTGAATAAAATCACAAAACATACTTTCTTGAGTGGGCTGCCTGGCTAGCATTCACGGTTTGAAGAACAATTCCCAAATTGTGAAATCTACCCCACTCTACTGCAGGTTGGGCTGCACACTTTGGTTGGATGGTTATTAAAACCATTCACAAACCATTCAACCCCCTGCACACTGATTTCATGGTAAAACTAATCATGTAACCTAACCATGCATTCTGTAAAGAGTCACCAAAAATCTACATTTTCACCCCAAAACCCATCTAACTCATGTAGTAAACCACCCAACTAGCATACCCCATAATATGGTGCCTCTTAGAGTGTTAAAAAGTCATTTTCCAAGACACCTCCTCTTTATACCATTCATTCTAAAAAGAATATGTCTAAATAAAGGCACCCAATTCCTCTTAAACAAAAATTTAAATCTAGAACACTACTAACTCGTTATAAAATCAATTATCCAAATGATAAGCTGGTAGAAATGATGAAGGAAAATATAATGGTGTGATAATTCTTACTACCATTAATGTTTTCCACCATTTGAAATCCAAAACATTTTCTAGTTGATAGAGAAATGACTAAAGGATTCTAAAAAACATTATATCTAACACATAGATCTAAAAACATCCCAACACAGTCAGAGTGAACATATGCCTCTTTCCTTAAATAGGCCAACAATCTAGAACGACACCCTGAGAATCAATCAATAAATCATAGCGAAAAAATTCACAACTGTTCTTTGAACAGAACCATTAGGAATACATCAAAAGGACCAAAATTTAACCAAACCAAAAATGAAACTACGAAATAAAACAACTTCAAAAGAGATACACCTCAACTAGACTAACACAAAAACCAAAACAAAATAGATTACCAATTGGGGGAGCCTTGAAAGGACTCCCCAACCATTGAAGCAACCTACTACTGATTTCACATTGAATAATTTTCAATGTGACCCTTTGTGGGTATCCCCACCATTAAAATATAACATGATTAAAAAACCTACAAACATGCCCACATTGACCTAAAATCCCCACTACAAGTGGAGGGGAGGGAAGGGGACCAATGATTGGAACATTGATACCACAACTAAAATTTACTAATGACTCATCACCTCTAAATGACCATAAACCAAATCCCCAAATGATTCAAATGGTCAGTCCACACAAGGACACTAATCTTAATCTTGCATCCAATAAGGCACAATGAATAACATTGTGCGAGGGATAAGTCTATCACACTCTTTGAACCTAGAGGCAATTTGTACCGATAAAGTGGAAAAAATTGAAACATAGATACTAATTCCACATAATTGTGGAAATACAAGCTTAAAAAACTCCCCCTCATCCCCAATATTTCTAAATACACACCATCTTCACTCTGAGGCCTTTGGCTGGAGAATTGTTGTTTGAAGCATCTACTACCGTTCTGTAAGGAACTAATAATCCCTAATCAAAACCCATTCTTGTGGTTCCATAAAAATCCTCATGGTACTCCATTAAAAAATACATGATCATGACACACCTTGAAAATCACACAATCAATCAATAAACCATTACCCAAATAGCAACACAGAAGATGTACATCCCATTCACTCTCACTCTGAAAAGGGATAAGAATGAATAAGAAACCTGAAAAAACACAAAAAACCACATCGTTTATATTTTCTATGAATACAAAAAATATCACAAAAAACCAAAAAAAACAAGAATTCAAACTCAAAACCCTGATATTTAACACTTCCCATGTAATGGGAAGACAAGACACCCTATTACCAATTTGTATAAAACATCACATATTTCCTCTTAATGAAATTTTAACTGAAAAAAACATGGTGTGTTTCACACTCTCTTATGGTATTCCATGAATCCCCACACATGCACATTCCATACCACCCTGGGAATCCAACCTCCCATGACAACCTTGGAACATTCCAGCCAAATTCCACATACATTTTTCCAGGTGATAAACCATGGAAACACCAAATGTCAAAAAGAACATTCGCATTTTACAAGACATAAAACTTCTCAAAATCCCACCAACCACCAATAAGATTTTATCAATCTCAAAATAGTACATGAGAAACATCATTCCCAAAACACAAGGATATCCAATTTCAACCCCAATTTCTTGTCTAATATAAAAATATAGATTTTAACCCCTGGTTCCAAATTTTATGATTGTTGGGAACTTTTCATGGTTAGGTTGCATGTTTTACCAAAACATGTGCCAACCGTGCACCCACAACTAGACAACATTGTAACACTCCAAGCTTTTATGGTACACTTCTCTTTGAATAATAGAGCAGTGTGTGTTGTACGCAACCTCGAGTTCTAACACACCACTACCAATAAATGTTGCCATTGTGAATAGTAATACCCACTTTTTTAAATTATATATATTATATATTTCATAATGGACTTCATTTTTGGATTCAGAATATCAATATTACTCTATGTTGAATTTTTGGTATTTTTTCGATAACTTCCAATTTTTGATGAATAGTGAAAATACTTAAAAACAACACTTTTAATAAAAATAATTTATAGTGATAAGTTATAATATTTAGTGGTTTTAATGAATAATTAGAATATAATTTTACCATTTTATCCAATGATGGTCATTAAAATTAATTTCACTTTGAAATTGGACATAAAAAATTGTCAATCTTTTGATGGATATTGTTTCTTAAAAACACGCTATTTGTTTTGACAAATGGAATTAATTATAAAACTAATTAATGAAACTTATATGATTCAAATTTTTAAAAAATAGACTTGAATTTTGAATTCCAAATATCAATTATATCTTAGGGTTAATTATTGGTATTTTTCTTAGAAACATCAATTTTTGATGAATAGTGAAACCACTAAGTGGTAGCTAAAAAGCCAAATTTTCATTTAAAAGAAACAATACCACTATTTTGAATTGAAATTCAAAAATCTGACATACATGGTTTTCATTATTATGTAAAATTTTGTTCAATTACATGAAAATAATTTTTGGTGAATAGTAACTTTTAAGTTTTATTATTCGTGATTAAAGGTAATGATTATAATTTAAGGTAAATATAATGTTATAATAATATGAAATTACCTTTACACTATTCTTACCCTTATTGGATGAGTCATGGCCGACCAAGACAATCCATGGGTCAAATTGGGGACCCCATGGAGAAACCTGGTAAAGAAAATGACATTAATAACTTTTTATTTAAAGTAAACTTAAAATTGTGACAAACATGTATTGTTTTATGAAAACAATTATTACATGTGGTTATATATGTTAAATTTTTTACTATAAATATTATTTGGAAAGCTTAAAAGATTTATTACATACTAGTATTTTTTTTATAATTTTTAGGCATTATATAAATAAATTTATTTATTACACCATGATGATGCAGTAATTGCCTCATTAATGAACAATTTAAATAAAATGAAAAGATAAGGTAAAATCTAAGACATAAACTTGTCTAAAACCTATTTTATGGGTATATTTCCAACCCTTATCGCCTTATCCTAGTAATATATCATTGTGGGACCTTCAAAATACGAAAATCATTTCATAATAAAGTAACATTTCATGACTTTCCAAAAGATCCCCTCCTCTCCTCTTATAAAAGGCCCACACCTCTACCACCATATTCACGCCATCAAAGCCATTTATCTCAGCCAAACTCTGACCAAATACTCTTTATAATTCCATATATTACTCCTATAAGCCTCAATTTGTGCATAAGTATTCCCAAATAATCCTTTGGATCAAATCAAAAAGAGTTTCCTAATTTTAAGATAATGTCTTCTCTTATGTTATTTTGTTTTATTTTGCTTCTCCAACCCCTTAAGCTCTTTTTATTCCATTATTTTGTAACAAAACCAGTTTATTCAATATACTAGAATGCTTTTATGAGAATTATTTGATTTAATATTACACACACCTTCATCTAATGGTTAATGAACATACTGTTTCTGTGGGTGGTGAATTACCGCCTCACAAAATGATGATTGTTCAATCTTCTTTTAACCCCTCTCATGGTGGCCATTAATATGTCACTATATTTATATATGATATATATTATGTTTATGTTTTCCTTATGCTTATGTATTTTTCATTTATGGAATACCTTTATGATTTCCATTATGGGTAAACAAAATAATTTCATTTTAGGAAGTGCGGACTACCGCCCCCTCAAAGTGATTTGAATCGTTAATGCAATATGTGGGATGTATAAAGGATGGAGTAAATAATATTATATATGATATTATACAGGAATTATAATATACCGTTATATCATTATGATTTCATTTCATTAAATATGAAATATAAATGAAAGTAGCGTTCATGCGTACGTACGTCATACTGTCTCCATGAACGATGCATTTCATTTCTTACCTCTATATGTTATGTAATATTAAAAATTCATGCATAGACTGGATATATATGTTATATATGATATCTATATCATGAATATAATTATGGAGATAATTTATATTTTACCACAAGAACAACTTGTAATTATTAGAAGTTTATTGTTGATTCAAGTACCAATGATCGACAAAACGACCGTTATTAACATAACTGACTACATAATGTTCGGAAAACGGATGTACGTGATATAAAAGGAAGAATGAACTTGAAAATGATTCTTAATCATGTATATATTAACTCTAGTTTATTATTCAGGAGATTAAATATTGATCGAGTCATGTTGGACACGAGGTAAGGGACTTCGTCTCAATATCCATTCATTGAGGCATATTTGGTTTTATACAAAACATTCATTTATACTATATTTAAAATCCTTTTTCTTTTTCATTTATTCAAATGTAATATTTTCAGATGAATCGTTTCACTAAACAATGAAAAGGAATGTTTTTTTTCGTACGTATGCAGCGACAATGACTTCTCCGCCGTCGTGACTATTATTTGTGTTTCAGCTTCCTCTACAAGCCATATCTTTTTTTAAATGAAAAATAAATAACAAGTTTTACTTTTCTTTTATTTTGGTACTGAAAATGGTTTTATCATATCAATGTGTTGTATTGATATCTTGTGATTGAAATGTGGAAATTTTTTGTTTCCATTATGTATGTTTTATGTGATATGATTATGTTATGGTTTATGATATGTTTAAACCTTTTCATGTAAAGAATGAATTGGAATTACTATGTGACGGGTGGAGCCATCTATAGCTCCTCGATGCATCGGTAGGTCTCTTGAGACAAACTAGTGTCTTGGCACATGTCCTTGATAAACTCTTATTTGTATTATTTTCACAAGGCCTTGGATATGTTGTTAGGATAGAATGGAATTATGCATTCCATACTTATGAAAGTGGTTATTGATGTTGCATGTGAATATTTGACTAGTAGAATATCCATGTGAATAAGTTAATGGGATTATTTCATTTTATTTCTTCCATATTATACCGATGTTCACGTTTAAAAGGCATTTGTTTTAGTTATACATTGAATTAAATGTTTATGTTTTTTATGAAATTTTCCGCTATATTGTTATCCTTAATGATCATAAGAGCTCACCACTTTCTATGTTTTATTTTTCCCAGGATGTGAAGAAATATTTTATAACTGACCTGCAGGAATAGTCTGCAAGGGATATGAGTGTAGACTATAGAGACCATGTTTTTGTAGTTTTCACTTTATGGTGTAATGTTACATTTATGAATGTATCTTGTGTTTACAAGGCTACTAAACTAATCGGTCTTTCGAGACTTGATCATTTCTGATCATGCCAATGATACGTAATAATGCACTAACTCTGGGTAACTGGGGTCAGGGCATTACAATTGGTATCAGAAACAGTTTAGTACTAACCTTGGAAGCTAGATTTAGATAAACTCTGATTAGAGCACATAACCCAAAAATAGACTTTGAGGATTAGAATAGAAGAACATCCTAGAATTTTGGTAAAGTATAGATATTGTGTATTTTCCAAGAAATACATCTCTTTATAGATACGATTAGGTAGAGGAAGCTCTGGCACAGATTTACCTAGGGGT
Organism: Viscum album; assembly: GCA_963277665.1. Lineage (NCBI taxonomy): Eukaryota > Viridiplantae > Streptophyta > Magnoliopsida > Santalales > Viscaceae > Viscum > Viscum album. The sequence continues at coordinate 1,602,309,931 of OY728136.1, forward strand.
AAAACCCAAAAATACCACGTTGAGCAAGACTCGAATGTGAACTGGTGCAAGACAATGGGCCTTGTTTCACTCTTGGTTAAGACAGTCTTAGGGGATATGATTAGTATAATTATTATTTTCTTTAAAAAAATATGAATTGTTTATGAGAATATACTTTATCAATGAAAACATTTTTATGATTATGGATTATATCAATAAAATGTTCAATTTATGTTAAGTGTCTTATAAGAATGTAATAATGTATTTTGATTCATAAACTGATCTAGTTTATTCAATTGTTTAGAAATGGTGCCTAGTGGAAGGAATGGAAACTGTAAAAATTCACACACTCTATGTAAGGATTTCCATCCTACTCATGATAATTATAGTGGAGTTGGTCATGCAACTGGTGCTGATCAGCTAATCACCATACTAGGAAAACTCACTCAGGTTATGAATAATATCCTTACTCGTATGGAGAACCCGGATCCGCAAAGTGGAGGATCAATGTTAAACCTATTTATGAGGAAACAAACACAAACATTCAATGGAATTAAAAATCAATTAGTAGCTGAGCAATGGATAAATTCCTTAGAAAAAATATTCCATTCCTTGGGGAGTAGTTAAAGGGAAAAGGTTATCATGGCAGTTTTCCGCCTCACTAGAGATGCTGATCAATGGTGGTAATTGATTCAAAACAAAAAGGAAGATGATGAAGTATAAAATATGGAATGGAGAGAGTTAAAAGAGATTTTATTAGAATAATACTTTCCTCATGACCATCGAGCAGATATGGAAAGGCAATTTCTGAGTTTGAGACAAAAAGAGGATGATAATGTCACAAAGAATGAGGCCAACATTACAAGGTTAACAAGGTATACTATAGATTATATATGTAACCCAAGAAGTAATATTGATCATTTCATTGATGGGTTAAATACCATTTCTCCATCGAGCATTGGTCTCACAATCCTTATCGTTATACGAATACATTGTCTCATTTTCTATTAAGACAGAAAAGGAATTCTCTATGTCTTATGAATTTAAAGAAAAGAAAGTGAATAAGAGACTTGATGACCACTCTACAAATGGAAATAAGTGGAATAAGGGAAAAGTTTATTATCCATCCTGCAGTAAATGTTGGAAGAAACACCCTAGTACATGCTTGAATGGAATGGGGGTGTGTTACAAGTGTGTTGAAAAAGGCCACCAAGCTCGTGATTGAAAGGGGAAGAAAGAAGACACCGATGTAAAATTCTACGATTGCATTGAGATAGGACATTATGCAAATGAATGTCCTAAGCGTCAATAGAACTTACCTCAGAAAAGGAAAATGGATAAAGGAAAAGCTTATGTTATCACTACTACTGAGGTAGAAGCTCCGAAAGACATAGTGGAAGGTAATTTAATGATTTCCTCAAGTTTAGAAAATGAATTATTTGATTCTGGATCATCGCATTGTTTCATATCTTCCCAGTTTTCTATGAAAATTAGATATTTCAAATTTGATTTAACAAGGGAGTTGTCAGTCAAAAATCCTAATGGAAATATCATTTCAAAAATGTTTTTGTGAATCAGTTCCCATTAGAAAACATAAATATTCTTTATCTGCTGATATTATCGTCATACCCATGATTGAATTTGATATAATCCTCAGTATGGATTGGATTTTGGACCATGATGAAAATATTTTCTGTAAGAAGAAGGATGTTATGATTTTTGATGATGATAATAAGGAACACCATATCTTTAGAGCAGAATCGTCACCAAATAATTTTTATCTAGATCCACCCATAGTAGCTCAACAAAAATCACTTATTGGGGAGGAAGGGAAAGAAATAACTATGGGTGAGGAAGCGAATTTTCAAATAGAGGATGTACCTATTGTGAAACAATATGTTGATGTGTTTCTAGATGATTTACTTGGGCATCCTCCAGAATGAGAAGTTAACTATTCTATTGACCTAATGCCCGGTTCAAGTCCCATTTTGAAGACCCCATATAGAATGGCCACAGTGAAATTAGTTGGACTAAAGAAACACCTAGATGAATTGTGTAATAAGTGATTTATTTTCCTTAGTGTTTCTCCATGGGGAGCCCCTGTTCTTTTTGTTAAGAATTTTTGGATCTATGAGGTTATATATCGACTAGAGGGAGATCAATGCTATAACAATAATGAACATGTATCCCCTACCTCGCATTGCTGATTTATTTGACCAAATACATAGATCTCAATATTTTTCATAGATTGACCTTCGATCTGGATATCATCAGTTGTGTGTTATGATGGAAGACATTCCAAAGACATCATTTCAAACTAGGTACGGGCATTACGAGTTTACAGTAATGCCTTTTGGGATGACTAATGCACCCTATGTTTACATGGATCTAATAAATAGAGTTTTCAAGGAATATCTTGATGACTTCACAGTGGTATTTATTGATGATATCTTGGTATACTCCAAAAGCTATGAAGATCATGAAAATCACTTGCTCATTATTCTACAGACTCATAGAAGACACGAATTATATGAGAAGTTTAGCATGTGTGACTTCTGGCTTCAAGAGATTTAATTTCATGGCTATATTATCTATAAGGATAGAATCTATGTTGATCCTTCAAAGAAAACAGCGATCCAAGAATGGCCAGCACTGAAAAGTATAACTGAGGTACACAGTTTTATTGTTTTAGCAGGTTATTATCGACATTTTCCTGAATTTTACCCGATTGGCTAACCCATTAACGAAGGTGGAAGGTAAAGATGTTAAATTTGTTTGTACAAAAGAGTGTGAAGAATGTTTCAAATAAAAAAAGAGAATATTAGTCAATTCTCCTATATTGAATCTACCATGATGGAATGATTGGTTCGTTATTTAGAGTGATGCATCAAAAAAAGGACTTGGTTGTGTCCACATGCAGAATGATAGGGTTATTACCTATGCATCACGACAATTTAAAATTCATGAGAAAATCTATACTACTCATGATCTTGAGTTAGAAGATGTGATCTTTGCTTTGATGATATGGAGACACTACCTCTATGGTGAAAAATGTGAGATTTATACTAATCACAAGAGTTTGATGTATATTTTCTCAAAAAAAAACTCAACATGAGGAAAAGGATATGACTTGAATTACTCAAGGATTATTATAGCATGATACAATACCACATGGGGAAGGAAAATACGTTGGAAGATTCTTTGAGCATAAAAGATCATGGAGTTTTTTACAATATGAGAATTGAATGGGATCCTATTTTCATGGATGTAGTAAATATGGACATGGGAATAACTATGGATGGTAAAACAACAATTCATTTTCAAATGGTTTCCAAACCATATTTACTAGGAAGGATTAAGAGTTCTTAGACCAATGATAATGAGTTTCAAAAGATGATTTAAGCTATGAAAGATGGGAGATTGAGTGACTTTGTGTATGAAGAGGGAATTTTGAAATTTGGGAAGAGACTTTTTGTTCCTGATATAGCTGGTCTAAAAAGTCAATTATTGGATGATTCTCATAGTTCCAATTTCTCTATACACCCTGGTAGCAATATGATGTAAAGATATTTGAAGGAACGTTTTTTGTGGGACAACATGATGAAGGAGATTTCTGATTTTGTGTCATGATGCATGGTTTCTCAACAAGTGAATGCTGGGAGGCAACTTCCTGGAGGAGTTATGCAGCCTCTTCCCATACCCGAGTAGAAATGGGATAATATTATGATGGACTTTGTCATGGTACTTCCAAAGACTATTAGAAGGAATGATGCAATATGGGTCATTGTTGATCATCTTACCATGTTATCATATTTTCTTGCTATATGAGAAGAATTGCCACATGAACGTTTGTGAAGAATATATATTAACGAAGTTGTAAGACTTCATGGAGTTACTCTATTGATTGTTTCAGATCGTGATCCCCATTTTAAATCAATTTTATGGAAAATTATTCAGAAATCCCTGGACACTGAACTTGATTTGACCATTGCTTTCCCCCGTCAAATATATGGACAATTAGAATGGACTATTAAAACCTTAGAAGACATTTTTAGATCATACTCACATGACTTTCAGTGTATGTGGGATCAATATTTTCCTCTGGTAGAATTCTCCATTAATAATAGCTTACATTCAAGTATTTGGATGGCACCACATGAAGCGTTATACGGAAAGAGGTGATTCACACCAACCTGTTAGGGTGATTTCGATGAAATAAATCTCATAGGCTCGGATCTTGTTGAAGAAACGATGGAAAAGGTGAAGGTAATTACAAACCACATCAAAGCAGCTCAAAGTAGGCAGAAGAGCTATGCCGATAACCGAAAGAATGATTTGGAAATTCAGGTCGGAGATTATGTTTTCTTGGAGGTATATCCATGGAAGGGATTTATACAATTCTGTAAGAAGGGAAAATTAAGTCCCAGGTACATCGGACCATTCGAAATTCAAGAAAAAATTAGGGGGCTTTAGCTTACTGTTTGGAAATGCCTCTAAGTCTCACTAAAGTTCACGATGTGTTCCACGTATCACTGTTGAGAAAATACATGCTTTACCCAACACATGTACTCACCTATGAGGAATTAGAATAGGAATCTGATCTGTCTTATTTCGAAGAGCCTGTCAGGATTCTGGATATGAGAGGACAAGTGCTGAGAAACAAGACGACTCGTCTGGTAAAAGTTCTATAGAGGAACCATAAGATTAAAGAGGAAATGTGGGAAACCAAGGAAATTATGATAAAGAACCACCCAAGTCTTTTTATGCAGTACTATTATAGAAATTTCGATTATGAAATTATTTGATGATGAGGAGAATGTAACACCGCAAGCATCCATGGTACACTTCTCTTTGAATAATAGAGCATCGTGTGTTGTACGCAACCTCGAGTTCTAACACACCACAACCAATCAAAGTAGCCTTTATGAATAGAAATACTCACTTTTTGAAATTATATAAATTTTATATTTCATAATGGACTTCATTTTTTGATTTGGAATATCAAAATTATCCTATGTTTAATTTTTGGTATTTTCTTAGAACATGCAATTTTCCATGAATAGTAAAAAATACTTAAAAACAAAATTTTTAATCAAAATAATTTATAGTGATAAATTATAAAATTTAGTTATTTTAAAGTATAATTAGATTATAATTTTACCATTTTATCCAATTTTGGTAATTAGAATTAATTTCACTTTGAAATTACACATAAACAATTGTCAATATTTTGATTGATTTTTCTTATTAAATCACGGTATTTGTTTTGACAACATGAATTAATTATAAAAATAATTAATGAAACATATATGATTGAAATTTTTTAAAATATAAATCATTTTTGAATTTGGAATATCAATTATAGCTTAGGGTGAATTTTTGGAATTGTTCTAAGAAACTTCAATTTTTGATGAATAGTGAAACCACTATGTGGCAGTTAAAAAACAAATTTTTCCTTTAAAATGAAACATTACCACTTCTGTGAATAGAATTTAAAAAATCTGACATAAATGGTTGTCATTAGTAAGTAAAATTTGGTTCAATGAGATGAAAATAATTTTTGTTGAATAGTAGCTTTTATATTTTATTAATCGCAATTAAAGGTAATTAATGTAATTTAAGGTAAATATAATGTTATTATAATATGAAATTACCTTTACACATACACTAACCTTATTGGATGAGTCATGGACAACCAAGAAAATCCATGGGTCAACTTGGGGACCCCATAAAGCCACTTGTGTAAGAAAATGACATTAATAACTTTTTATTTAATGTAAAAATAAAATTGTCACAAATATGTGTTGTTTTACTAAAAAAATTATTACATGGTGATATATATGTTAACTTTTAGAGTATAAATATTAGTTTAAATTATAAAAATATTTCATACATCATGTATTTATTTTTTATAATTTTTAAGCATTAAATAAATAAATTTATTTATGACACCATGATGATGCAGCGATTACCTCATTAATGAACAATTTAAATAAAATGAAATGATAAGGTAAACTCTAAGACATAAACTTGTCTAAAACGTATTGTATAGATATATTTTGAACCCTTATCACCTTATCCTCGAAACATATAATTGTGGGACCTTTATAATCCGAAAATAATTTCATAATAATGTAACATTTCATGACTTTCCAAAAGTGCCCCTCCTCTCCTCTTATAAAAGGCCTCATCACTACCAACTTATTCACACCTTCAATTCCATTTGGATCGGCCAAACTCTTCATAAATACTCTATATAATTCTCTATCTTAATCCTAGAAGCCTCACTTGGGGCATAAGTCTTCCCAAGGAATCCTTTGGGTCAAATCAAAAGGAGTTACCCGATTTTAAGGTAATGTCTTCTCTTTTGGTCTTTTGTTTTATATTGCTTCTCCAACCACATAAACTATTTTTATTCCATTATTTTGTAACAAAACCAGTTTCTTCAATATAATAGGATGTTTTTATGAGATTTATTGTAATTAAACTTACACATACATTCATCTAATGGTTAAAGAACATACCGTTTCTATGGGTGGTGAATTACTGCCTCACAAAACGATGATTGTTCAATCTTCTTTTAAAACCTCCTATGGTGGACATTAAAATGTCACTATTTTTATATATGATATATATTATGTTTATTTATTCCATGTGCTTCTGTATTTTTCATTTATGTCATACCTTTATGATTTCCATTATGGGTAAACACAATAATTTCATTTTAGGAACTGCGGACTACCGCCCCCTTAAATTGATTTGAATCGTTAATGCCATATGTGGGACGTATAATGGATGGAGTAAATAATATTATATATGATATTATACTGGAATTATAATATACCTTTATATAATTATTATTTCATTCCATGAAATATGAAATAGAAATGAATGTAGTGTTCATGCGTACGTACGGCTTACCGTCTCCATGAACGGTGCATTTCATTTATTTCTTCTAAATGTTATGTAATATTATAAATTCATGAATATACTGGATATATATGATATATATGATATCTAGATAATGAATATAAATCTCTAGATAATGGATACTTTACCACATGAACAACTTTTAATTATAAAAAGTTTATTGTTTAGTCAAGTAACAAAGATAGACAAAACAACCGTTATTAACTTAAATGACTACATAATGTTCATAACATTTTAATAAGTGATATAAAGGGAATAATGAACTTTAAAAAGTTTCTTAATCATGTATAGATTAACTCTAGTTTATTATTCAGGAGATTAATGAATGATCGAGTCAAGTCAGACACGAGGTAAAGGACTCCGTCTCAATCTCCTTTCATTGAGGCATATTTTGTTTTATACACAAATTTGTTTTATACGGTGTATAAAACCCTTTGAAATTTACATTTATTCAAAAAAAATCTTTTGATACAAAGAGTTTTACTAAATTATTAAAAGGAATGTTTTTTTGTCGTACGTATGCGGTGACAATGACTTCTCCGCCGCCGTGATCATTATTTGAGTTTAGGCTTCCTCTACAAGCCATAACTATTGTTAAATGAAAAATAAATAACTAGTTTTACTTTTCTTTTAATTTGGTATTGAAATTTTTTTATCATATTAATGTGTTGTATTTATTTCTTGTGATTGAAATGTGGAAATTTTATGTTTCCATTATTCATGTTTTATGTGATACGATTATGTTATAGTTTATGATATGTTTAAAAATTTTCATATAAGGAATGCATTGGACATAGTATGTGAAGGGTGGATCCCGCTATAACTCCTCGATGCATCGGTAGGTTTCATGAGACAGACTAATGCCTTGGCACCAGGCCATGACAAAATCCTATTTGTAGTCTTGAAACAAGCCTTTGACTATGTGGTTATGATATTATGGCATTATGCATTCCATCATTATGAATGTTGTTATTGATATTGTATGTGAATATACGACTAGTAGAATATCCATGTGAATACGTAAATGGAATTATTTCATTTTATTTTTTCCATATTATGCTGAAGGTCAAGTTTAAAAGGCTTTTTTTAGTTATACCTTGCCTTAAATGATTATGTTTATTTATGAAAGTTTCTGCTATATTGTTATCTTAACTGAGAGTCTGAGCTCACCCCTTTCTATGTTTTATTTTTCATAGTATGTGAAGAAATATTATATGACTGATCTGCAGGGATAGTCTGATGGGGATATTAGTGTGGACTATGGAGACCATGTTATTTTAGTTTTCACTTTATGATGTAATGTAACATTTATGAATGTATCTACTGTTTCTAAGGATACTAAACTAATCGGCCTTCCGAGACGTGATATTTTGTGATCATGCCAATGTTATGTAATAATGCACCGACTCTGGGTAACTGGGGTCGGGGCATTACAAACATGGTCCCCTACATAGTTTGGCATCATGGATTAAAAAATTGTGCACTAAACTTGTGATATGGTTAAGCCCTCGAGCAGTGGATTCATACATTCTTTAAACATAGTTTGACTAACTGGGAAATGTTAATGTGCCCCCAAATTGAATAATGTCAAAGATCACATTGTTACCTTGATAAACAGGCATAGTTTTCCAAATTTGTGCACTAACCATGTGCCAGGGGAGAACACCTAAAGATTAAAAAATAGAAATATGAATCCCACCAAACCCAGAAGAGAAAATTAGAACAAAATAATGAATCACAAAAAATTAATAGTCTCATTCAAATCATTTCCACCAATTCTAGGAATATTATATTATAAATACTTTTTTTATTGGAAAATCATTTCATCTTATATAGAATTAATTCCAAAACTCTATTAAAACCAATTTTTTTTTCCAAAACAAACAATTTCAAAAAACACCATAATTATGTTATAAAAATCCAGTCTCATTAAATAATATTTGTTTGAACACAAAAATCATATTAAAAAAACCGATTTTTCTAATCCATCCATAAATTATGATATAAAAAACCATTTTTCACATTCCAAAATAATGTCATTTCAATATTAAATTCAAATATCATAACTCTATAAAAAGACTTTTCAAAAAAATATGAGTTAAGGAGACCCAAAACAAGTCAAAAGGGGATACTATTGTCAATGGGTGACTCAAATATATGGTTGGTGGACAAAAAAATCACACCACTGTCATAGAGAGTATTATAAGGAAACTTCCCTAGATCCACACAAATTACTAGGCCCTGTGAGCTCATAAAGTCCCATTTACCAACTCCCTTTTTTATTTCCTAACACCGAAAATACACCAGAACAAAAATATGTAAGATTTTGTGTTCTGGAACCAACATTTTGTACATTGATTACATGAATATTTTATATATTTAAATATTAGACATCTTATTACATATTTTTCAATGTTCTAGATGACTATAGTGTAATAATTTCCTAGTGTGTTAGTCCCATTGACAAGGTCATATAAATTACCTGCCATAATTAGAACCACTTTGTTCTATGAAAATATTATTAAATATATCTCTACAGTTTAATGACATAATATGATGATAAATCTAGTATACAGACCATTTAGTAGGAGTATTCATTAGCATATGAGACATCTTCTCATGAAGTTCAAACTTTGTAATCTTAATGAAGGGAAATTATGAGAACATATATTCTTGTAGGAATTCCACATGTTTGGGTGTCATCAGAGATTCCTATCTAGGAGTGGGTTTAATGGTCGTTGGACTTTATGATAATCATTAATACGAGTCATGACTAGCACACTTTTATATACAGATGAAAATTGTAATGTGGATAGTTGTCACGATATAGTGTACATTGGGATCATCAGGAATGAAATGTCAGTAATGGATAAGTCAATGAATGATTTATACCTTCTATTTAAGTAAATTTGTATCTTTTCACATTGATATAAATAGAACCATCATAAAAAATTTCATGTCTATGATGTAACAAATAGTTTATTTCAGGTAGTCAATAAGTGTTATATCATGAATAATGGCTGATGACACTAGAATGATACTAGATTGATGAGATATTGGGACAAATGGATTATGTTACATAGTGAACATTATATGTGAATGTATTTGTTGCAACATTTATTTCATTCCCTTGGGCGCCATCACACAAGCTAAATAGTACTCTTGGATAATAGGAAAACCTACTTAAAACCAATGAGATGTAATCCCAGAGGGTAAAACATTATATTTTTCTATGGTATAAATTAAATACTATTGGAATTTAAATAATTTAATGAATATTAATTTCATGTTAACAGAATAATTTTAGTAAAGTTGAAATGATTTCATAAATAAATTAAATATTTATTCACGGGATTATGAATAAAAATATATTTACTTATTTTTGTGAACATTTAATAAATATTTGTTAACATGTTTGAAAATAAAATATATATTCAAGATAATAATTTAATTACATATCTATTTTGGTGTTAAATAAATGGAAGTGGTTCTCAATCAGATCAAGGATATTTCGATAGTAAAATAATTTTTTTCAATATGATGAATAAATATTTAACAAGCTGGAAAAAAATTTCACACAGTTATAATTATAGGGAATGATATTTAATTTATGATTAAATTTTATGCAAGTTGGAGAAGAACAAATAATGATGCGGTTATTGTTGTTATGTATCTTGGGGTTTCGCTATGGTTATGAATGTATTTAATTATTGATATGAAATTAAATATTATAATTAATTCTGAATGTTGATTAATAGAGTGGTATGTCTATTTTCCCATGTATGGTACACTGGTGACGTATGATAAATTCTAGGAAATGAATTTTTTCTTGACCCCTCTCATCTCTCCCTCTCATGAATAAAATGCAATCTTCATCATAAAATATTAGGTGATCAAGATAGATCGACATAAGATATTCACGTCACCACAGTAGCACTTGGAAAAAGTCAGTAGCGTCAATCAGATTCCATTGGAGAATGTGTGGATCACCACTTGAGGGATGCTAATTTGGATCCTCGCAAGCACAACATGACAATCAGAAATTGTTATCCCAGATGATCAACATCATTAATGAATAATGTACCAATGAACCATGTAATTTATTTCATTAGAAAAAAAATTTAATTATAAATGTGATTTGGAAGAACCAATCTAAATGTGTTATGTCTCTTCCTTCTTTAATGAAATCCTTGATTCTTTTCTTTTGAGAATGGAATTCATTTTCGTATTGATCTTGGAATAATCATTAGTCATGGTAAAAATTTAATTTGGGAATCGTTCTAATCGTGATTCTGATTCACCCGGATCGTACGAGTGGTATCAGATCGATGTCATCATAGTTTATAATAATTTCAATATTTCGTTTAAAATTTAGGGTTTAATAATTTAATTTTTCAATTCAATGTTAATCATTCTTGTAAATTAGATTTTGAGAACTGTTCCCCCCTTTTTTCATTTCTCTCAAATTTCACAGAATCTAATGATTTTTTGATTAAAATTAAAACATATAACTCATTAGTAATCACCGAAAATTATACCCAAGTGAAACGAATGTACATACCATGTGTTCATACTTACATTTTTTGTTTTCTACCATACACGTTGTGTAATTCAGACAACATGTCGTACAGTCGAGTTCTGTTCAATGGGATTAATTTTAAAATTACGCAAGCCGTGTGCATTTATTTCACATGCTGTAGTAAACTATACACCATGTGTTGTTCATGAAAAACATGAACACATTACCATATTTTATGTAATGTTGCCCACTACACCAGTGTGTAGTCTCTTCGGGTCAAGGACCAAACCTTTTATTCTATACACGATGAAGCTCACGGGTAAATGTGTAATGCGGAGCCAACATTGTTTGTAGCCCACTGTACATTATGTGTACTCTGAAAATTCTGAAGTATGCTTCACACAATGAGTCCCTATGTGTTTACATCGAGATATATGATGAGGTTAGTACATTTCGTGTAGTTGGAACTACATGCCGTGTACATCGCAAATTACTAAAAATTTAAAACTATAATGTTTGTGTAATGTTCATAACTATATATCATGTATAAGTCTTACTACATGTTGTTACTCTATGCATTGAATCATCTTATCTTCCATATGTCATAAGAGTAATGTGTTATGAAAATATAATACATGCTGGGTATATTTGAATGAGTATTAACCATGATACCTCCAAGGTGCATTTATGTACTAGGATTAGAATCTCCATGAAATTTAGAAAACATATTAAGATAAAGGTACAGATTAATTAAATATAATAATTAATAAATTCAAACTGAAATTTATATTAATAAGAATGATTAATGAGTTGAATGATATTTTTATTTAATGGGTAACTCATTTCATGTATATGGGTGATCATGAGATCGACCAAGTCCTCTGTATGTGATTGGTTTCCTTTAAATTTATTTATTAATTATTGGCATGCAATAAATATTTATACATTAATACGACGGGCAGTAATTCTTAAATTTTGAATTAACTAAACACCTTTTTATACCTCACCTGCATTTGAGTTAAAAATCATACGTTTTGGATGGGGCTCTAATGATTGTGGAGCCGGTCCAAGTCAGTAGCTGTGGAGAAACCAATACAAGGATATACACAGGTGGAAAAGTGGAAAGATTTAAAAATGAGGGTGTTTCTCCCCTTGGTTAGTGTTAGTTCATCATTTTCATTATTAACTAACCATTAGAATGAAATATCCCTTGATCTTTCTCTTTATATTATTCTTTCTTTGTCAGATTCACATTTTTTTCATTAGAGATGTGTTGTCGTGATCACATAATTAAGGAAGAAACTATCATGCAAGATGGATGAAAAATAAACTAGGCTTGTGTGTAAATATTATCAGGACATGGTAAATAACTTAAGTATGTTCTACATAATATTAACAATCACTTGGTAAAGATAATAAGTCAAATTATTAATTAGAGATAAAAATCCACCAAAAAAATATTCCGTTAGACTAAGACATCCTTTATATGATTAAGGTGAAGACTTAAAAAACTTTGTGTTCGAACAACCCTTGTTGGGACAATTATTTTTATACAGGGAACCATTATGATAGGTTTCAGGTTGAATTAACCATATAAAATCAAGAGGAGTATCCCTTGATAGACATGGTGTAATATTATCAGAATGGGTGAACGAAATCGAAGTCTGGGTTTTAGGGTTGGGGAGTCCACTCAACGGATCATGGAGCTGCAAGCCCGTAGTTGTCAAAGACATGCCTTCCTAAATACCTTTAAATAGATTTACCAACCCTTGTTGGGGTTATGATAATGTAAATATTGATGCTTCCAACAAGAATTTCATGACAACTGGACATTCTGAGTTCAATGGTAAGGGCCATTAGGACTTCATAAAATAGTTGGAGACTTAATAAAGTTAATTTATTATTTCTCATAAAATTAATCATGAAAGTTAAAATTATCTTCACTTTTAGTTGTAGAATAAAATTACAAGATTATCAACCACACTATACCTACATTTAATTATAGACAAAGAAATATCCTAACCAGTAGTGACCTCCAGGAATGGATTAGACACCTTCAAGTTATTCTATGTGGTGAATGAATTTCTTACGTGTTGGAGTCAGCATTACCTAATCCTCCTTACAATGAGGATAGTAAAGAAGAGTAATTTGTCTATAATAAAAATATTACTAACACAGTCTATTTTCAATGGATGATGCTGTCATCAATATATAGTGAGCTCATGATGTCTCACAAAAACATGGATTCTTATAGCTTGCTCGAGAACCATTGTGGCCTTTACGAGGAGTGATAAATACCAGAATAGTTTGACATCTCCACGACACACATTCAGAGTAGGCTTCGATAGGGATCCCAATCTGGGCCTCACGTAGTCAAGATCAGTGTCTACATTGAGAGACTATAGGTTCTATGGTTTATGATCCATGAAGAACTAGGTAGCGATCTCATTCTTGCATCACTCCCTCTTAGAGTCTCTAACATTATTTTTAATTTCAATTTGAAAAACATTGAGAATTATCTATATGACATTATTATCCTACTTATCCATGTTGAAATTGATATGATGTGTGAAATTCCTTCTGTCATTATGTTGAATTTGAGAAAAGGGAATGCAAAGAGCATTAGGGCCAAATATTCGTCATGTCCTTCTTTGAAAAGGAAGAAGTGAACATGATGAATTTCATTTTTCATGTGGAAAAGAAGGGCCACAAGAAGAATAACTTCACCCATACTAAAAAGAAAGGGAACACTTTGGGTGAATTTATTATTGAAATTAATCTCTATGATTCTACAAATTAGGAACTAAATACAACTTGTGTTTCTCACATATATATACAAATTCCAGATACATGTAGATTCAAGAAGATTGGTCATGGGGAGGTAGATCTATGAGCTTCCAAAGGAGCTAGAGATTCTTTGGTAGCTATAGAGAACTACCACCTAATGATTCTAATGGTATGATCTTGGTGTTAAAATGTTTTTATTATGTGATGTCTGTTACTAAAAAAATACTTATGTATCCAAATTAAATAGATGTATTTTTTCCCATTTGTAAATTAATGTTGCATCAATTAAAAATATATCATTTTTTGTCTGGTCACATTTATATGACATTATTTACATTGCAGATTGCACAAACCATGCAATCAGAATCGATAAAAAATATACTTCGCATGAATCATACCACAACCAACATTGACATCACCATCTAGGTAATGTAAATGAGAAATTATTGATGAATTTAAATCAATATGGATATTTATATTCTCTCAAACTAAAACCACGTGGTGTATGTCATGCATGTTTACAATGTAAAATGACCAAATCCCTATTTAGTGGGAAATCTAAAAGGGCTAAATATCTTCTTTAATAGCTTCATACCAATGTGTGAGGAAAATTTCTAGTTGAAGCAAGGGAAGGTTACTCATACTTCATTACGTATTCTAATGATTTTAGTAGATATGGATATATCTACATAATAATGTATAAGTCCTAATTTTGGATATGTTCAGTGAATAAAAGAACGAGGTTGGGAACTATCTTGGAAAGAATATTATGAAAAAACACTCAGACCGAGGTGATGAATATTGTAATCCGGACTTCATTGATTACCTACGAGTGTTTGGGATCTTTTCCAAACTCACTCCTCCTTACACACCATCATGCAATGGTATTATAAAAATGAGGAACCAAACCTTATTGTACATTGTGGGATTAATGATGAATCATGTAAGTCATCCATTATCCTTTTAAGGATATGTGTTACAAACAACAGTGCATGTAATAAACAAAATACCAACGAATCCATAAATTGTATTCCATATGGTTTCTTGAGTGGATAGAAAGCCATGTTATCGAATTTAAATGTGTGGGGAAGTGAAGCGTTTGTTAAGGACTCTTCAGGTAACAAAATTTTGTCCTTTGGAACGAAGTGTTATTTTTTGGATACCACTATGAAACAATGGGATATTACCAACACAACCCCTTAGAATAACTTTATAGTGTCAAGAAATTTCATTTTATTAGATGTAGAACATCTCTAAAAGAGATAGTGGGAGCGATATACACTTCTATGAAGTCATACTCAAGGAACATAAGAGTTTGTAGAGGAACAAATTCAAAAAGCTCTGTGGAAGAATGAACTATTCTAGACACAGAAGAAATATGAAGGTGTACACGAGAGGTTAGATAACCAAAATCCTATGGTTTTCTAGTTATAAAAAATGATGACTCGTTATTATTGGATAATAAAGATCCTTCAAACTATAAAGAAGTAGTAAATAGCACAGAATCATCCATTTTGAAGGAATCCATGAATTTGGAAATGGATTCCTTGTACCAAAACCAGTAATAGATTTTTTAGATCCTCTTGTTAATTTATAGATGATAGGTTCCAAGTGTGTATTCAATAAGGAACTGGTCATGGAAGGAAAATTCAATTCCTATAAGGACTGCTAGTTGCAAAAGGGTCCAAGTTTCATCATGGTAATGACTATGATGGAAAATTTTCAATAGTTTCAATGCTTTAATACATTACAATTCTATTTTCCAATGACACTTTCCATAAATATGAGTTTTTTAGAAAATTGATGTCAAAACAACGTTCTATAACAGGAACCTTTAGGATGATGTCAATATGATAAAACATGAAGGGATTAAGACTCCAAAGGATGGAAATAAGGTATTAAAGTTGTAGAAATCAATTTATGGATTAAAGAATGCATCCTGGTCATTGAAAATTCATTTTTATGAATCTATAAAGTAATTTGGTTTTATTATTATTTAATGTTGGCCTTCTATCTACAAATGGTTTTTTGGGAGTGCAGTCATTTTCTTAATAGTATATATTGATGAAATATTACTTATTGGAAATGAGGTACTAATCTTACAATCTATTATGGCTTGGTTGAATAAATTCTCCTCCATTAAGGACTTCCGTGAGGGAGAATATATTATATGGATCACGATCGGTCATGATAGATCCAATAGATTACTAAGCTCTAGTCAAAGTACAATTATTGAAATGATAATATAGAGATTCAATATAGAATAATTTAAGAGGTGATTGTGGCTAGAATAATATGGTATTGATAATTCCAAGAAAATATTTCTTTCGAAACATCAGGAATCAAATAGAATGTCATGGACTCTAAATGCATATGTGATTAGGTCAGTCTTTTATTCCATGCTATGCACTAGGATGTATGTCGCCAATGCATTGAGTGCAGTAGTCAAATATCAATCTAACATAGATGACTGCCATTTGATGACATTAAATACTATCTTAAAGTATCTGAGGCATACTAAGGACATGTTCTTGTTTTATCAAGGAGAAGATGAACTATTCATCAGAGGATACTCAGATGCTAGTTATAGACGAATCAAGATGACATGAAGTCAGAAACAAGAAACATCTTCACATTGAATGGTTGTGTGGTGAGATGGAGGAGCTTATAGTAGTTTGTGGTCACAATGTCAATAGTAGAATCCAAGTATATTACAGCTTTTGATCTTTCTAAATAAGATGTTTGAATGTGTGGCTTCATCCGGAATCTAGATGTGTTGTCAATACGTAAATATCCCCTCACACTTTATTGTGATAATATTGCAGTGGTGGCTCTCCTAAATGAACCAAGGCCACATCAGTGGACGATGAACAAGTATCAGACATATCATCTATTAGGTTATTATATCATAGAGGTGTAGATTCAATGAGAAGAATTTCCATGGAAGACAACATGGAGGACCCCTTGAATAAATCATTGACTCAGTAGAAACATGGTCATAATGTGGGTCTAGTGGATTAAAAGTCACAAGCTGTTGGCTCTAGTGCAAGTGGATATTTGTAAGATTTTTTGGTTATAGATCCAATTGTTTGTACTTTGATTAAATGAATATTTAATATATTTAAATATTAAACATCTTATTACATATTTTTTACTATTCTTTAAGACTATAGTGAAATAATTTCCAGGAGTATTTTTCATACTAACATGTTCATAGAAATTCACCACTTTGATGAGAATATTCAAGTGTTGTGACAATATTTTTAAAGATAGTTCTATAGTTTAAGAAATACTATGAGGGAAAACAATGTATATATACCTTCTGGTGTGACAACTCAAAAACTTATGAGACTTCTTCTCCTAACGTTCACATTTGGTAATCTCTATGAAAGGAGATTTTAAGAACAAAGATTCCAGTAGAAGTTCTAAATGTTTTGGTGTCATCAGAGATTCCAATATATGATAATTTTTAATAGTAATTAGACATTAATGTTATCATTAATATGTGTTATGACATGAAAACATTGATTTGCTGATGAAAAAAATCATGCAGAATGTTGGTGGGAAGTAGGTTATAATGGGTGTGTGATGAATGACATATTATTAATGGATATTTCGTGGAAGGATTTGTACCTTCAATTTATGGAAGTTGATATCATAGGCCTTTCATTGAAATAAAACCATCTTATGAAATTACATGGACATGGTGTAATGATGAGTTCATTTAAGGTAGTAAATGAATGACATATCATGTATAAAGGTTGATGAAACTATCATGAAACTAGCTTGATGAGATATTGAAAAAAATGGATTTTATTACACATTGAGCATTCATATGTAGATTTCATTGTTGTGACTTTAATTTCATTCCCTTTAGTGCCTTGACCCCTTTTTAAAAATTAGTCTTGGAATTTAGGAATAACTTCCTGATGCCAATGAGAATGAATCCTAGAGGGTAACACACAAAGTGTTTTGGGTGGTCTTAGTTAGGTCCTATTTGATTTTAATTAATGGAATAAATATTATTCTAAAGTTTTTGGAATAGTTTTTTTCAAGATAAAATTATTTCTTAAATTAAATGTTTATTTATTCATAGGATTGTGAATAAAAAAATATGCATTTATTTTATTGATTATTTAAAAAAATTATTAACTAGTTTATAAATAATATATTTCAATAAGAGAATAAACTATTTATTCATTTATTCAGGTGTTCAATAAATAGAATTGGAGTTCAAGTGTGCCATGGAGGGTATGTTAGTAAAATAATTATTTTCAGGAAGGTAATGGTTTATTTAACTAGTTGGCACAAAACACAATAATAATAAAATAGTTATAATTATGTAGAACCTGATTTCATTTATGAATCTGTTTTAAGAAAGTTGGAGGCCCCAAATAATGATGTGGTTATTGTTATTTTGTAGCATTTGTTTTCTCTATGGTTATGAATGTATTTAATCGTTTTTACATAATTAAATAATATAATAGAATCCCCATGTCTATAAATAGAGAGTTACATCTATTGTGCCATGTATGGGAATCCAGTAACGGAAAAGAAATTCTATGATAGGAATTGTTTGTCGACTCCTCTATTCTATCCTCCTCAAGAATAAGAGACATTCATCAAGATCAAATAACAAGTGATAATGATCAATCGATCGAAGACATTTGCCTCACTGTGATAGAACCTGGAAAGTGAGTGGCATCAATAAAAGAACATTAGATCTTGTGTGGATCACTACTAGTAGGATTCTTGATATGAATCCTCACAAGTGCAATGAGACAATCCAAAAGTGTCATCCCAAAAGGTAAACATAATAAAAAAATTTACCAAAGAACCAGTTATTTTATTTCTATAAAAATTTTATTTAACTTAATTATAAACATAATGTGAAAGATCATATCTAATGGTTTCTAGCCTCTTTCATCAATATCTAAATCACTGATTTTTTTCAATGGAGTCTGGAGTTCATTATTTTCATTATCCCAGAATAATCATTGATCAATGAAAAAATTATTGTTGGGTGATGGCCCAACAGTGCTTCAGCAATTCCCAGAACCTAGAAATGACACCAAAAAACCTAAACATACCATGGAAACATGAGGTTTGAAATTAGAAATGGTTCATGATTTCCTTCAAATTCCTAGAACCCAATCCCCATAAATCCAACTACTTATACCTTGAAATCCACAAGAAATGATGGGTGCTCTAAAAATCATGGTCCTTGAGGAGACGACCCACTCTAATAACATTTTGTCATGAACTAACCCAGGAATACCTTGAACCAGTCACCCAATATAATCTATGTCATAGTTCAAAGGGCATTACCAATCCCCACAGGCTGTCAACTTCTGCCAGGCGTCAATAGAGTAAAAAATGGGAAAATTTTATACCAATAAATAATAGAAGATCTAAATATTGAAACTATGAATGATGTAGTCCAATATATAATAAAATTGAGATGAACAGATTTTATATAGGAATATGAAAATTCAACCAAACTATAAAATAATATCAACTGAACAAGATGACTACATGATATCCATTTGATATTGTGGGTCACTCCCCAACATAAAGGTAATCCATCTCCCAAGGAGATTGAACAAAAGATGAAATATCCATCGAGACTAAAAATATAAAGAAACTATAGGTGTAAGTATTAATACATAGTAGGAATGTCTAGATAAATCTAATCCTAATGGAAAACCTTTCAAATAAAATAAATAAATCAACTTCATGTTTGAAATACAATATATAAAAATATTCATTTCTACAAATTTTACTTAAAATAATTTAAGGACCATTATCCTAATTCATTTCAATACAATGTTTGTTTCCAATAGTGAGACATTAGTATTTCTAGGGGAAACTTATGTTTTAATTTTCAAAAAGCACAATATATTATAGAACACTTTAGGGAAAAAAAATTTTATAATCCTTGTAATCCAAAACATCACATCCCATGATAAGAAACACACATGAGTGCAGTAACGTAATCACATAAAGAGGAAAATTGAAATAAATATACAAGTTTCAAATTATCTCAATCATCACTGAAAGTGGCTATGTTCCAATAAACATGGGAAAATGTAGGAGATGAAGACCAATCTAGAACATTATAATACATGATACCCAATCCCCGATAGTATACCGCACAGAATGAAATCAATACAACGAAATGAACAACCACCCAACTCACGACAGACTTAGGGGCCCAATCTCATATCAATAATCCCAAATATATACACCTACTATGGGTCACTAGTGAGTATATCAACTACCAGTTCAACAACAGTTCTCCAAAAATTTTCTTAATATGTCTGTTTCCCTTCTCTCATGAATATATTGTGGGTGATCAAACCAATTCCACCCAAGAATCCAATCAGAAGCATATATAATAATGAATCTAAAATAAGGCCTCACCTCAAGTCACCCAAATGATCGATTCATATGCATAAGTAGATTAGAACTCAAGGAGTCTATACAGTGGACCTCAAAAAATCATAATAGATCATAATGATTCTAAAAATAGGTAATTCAATCCATTACAAAAATTATTCATTAGAGTCACCCAATGGAGGTTTTAATAATAAATTATTTCACTATTTTCATAGAAGTTACAAACAGGCCATTAATCACTCTCCAAAAAAACATCACTTCAAAAGAAACATGTGCATTTCTTGAAAAAAGGAAAGCCATGTTTTATAAATTAAAAAACCATTTATAAAACAATTACTTCAACTTAATCACATTTAAATATCAATACAACCCCATTTTAATTAAAATGCCTAATGGGACACAGTTCAACAACACATGTCAAATCACATTTTGAAATAAATAAACCTTCTTTTTTTATCCATGACAACATTGAACGGCCAATTATGGAACCCAAATAATTATTTTTTATATCAAAAATATATTTTCATGGCCTATAAATGATTTAGATGTTAGAAAACGTATGAAACAACCAAAATGGAATTTAATCAAACACTTAATGAAAAATATATAACAAAATCATTCAATTTAAAATTTTACAGTGAATAAATATCCACTATTACAACAAATAAATATTTCAAGGATCAAAAATCACTAATTTGTAAAAACTAAGGGTGAAAAATACAAGAAACTGAATAATCTTAAATAAAAAAGGGAAAGTACATGGGAAACCTTCCTCAAATCCATGGCACATCGATAACAAAAACAAAAAAATGAACCATTATGGTTCCATGAGCTATGATCTATCACATGTAACTCTAGATGAACACAAATAAAATTTATCACATCCCTAGATGCACTAATTGGCCAAAAATGGCCACTATGATTATAGGAGGAGGTAAAATGGTATAAAACACATGTATAAAGAGAGGGGATCCCTAACCTATTGACCAGGGTAATGAATCTCCAAGAAACCACATAAAAACACTATTGAGGAGCTTAAGGGGGACAAAATGCTTCTTGGGTGGTTTCCATGTTATGGTATTCTTAGTGGGTTTTCCAAGGGAGAAATCCCACTTAAAAAAGGTTAAAATCCTAAAATACCCTTTCTCCAGTAGGTTTTATGGTTAACTCCCATGGTTTGGAAAACTGTGTAAAAACCATCCCATCCACCACTATCTAGTGCAGGATGGGCTACACACATTTGATGAATATTTTTTAATAGGTTGGGGCCAAAGAATTATTTTATTATTAAAGCAAAGGAAAGAACTCTTTAAATGGGATAAAGAGAGACCCATTACATATCCTGAACACCCAGTGGTCCTATAGCCCATTACGTGGCCTATATGCCCAATTTTATCTAAACCGTGCACAAATCAAGAGACCCCCTATGAACTTACTATGTGGTTAAACTAAATGTGCACCGTAACCAAACAACCACCAAAATGTCCTAAAAAATCACCATTTTTTACCACAAAATTCATCTAACTCAAGGGGGGGAACCAACCAACAAACATACCTTATAAAAAGGTTCCCCTATGGGTGTTAAAAATTCATTTTCCAAGGCACATAATCCTCATACAATTCATGTTATCAAAGAATTGGTCTAAACAAAAGTGCTCAAAACCTCTAAAACATAAAATTTAATTCTAGAACACTTTGAACTCATAATAAAAACTATTAGAACAATGATAATATGGTATAAAGTATAGAACAAAAACTCTCATTATGACACATTTGGTTTCATGTTGAATTCTTAGAGCACATATTTGTAATCCCATGCATATATGATGTGGAATTGATAGGAATAATTCTTATACATATTTTGGAAATATTTTATTAATGATTAGTCATTATGATTTGATAATACACTATGTTTTCATGTGTCTTAATGGGAATTATAAATTCAATACATAAAGGAGTATTACTAGAAAAGAAGGAAAAATTAAACATTACACATCATGAGTCTAAAGTACAAACTTTTTACACCATTAGAAGAACATGATACAGTTGAATTATATGTCATGAGTCCCAAATATATGGCATGAACCAAGTACATGACATGAATAAGGAGTAAATTTCATAAAGTATAAAAAATTAAAACATGATAAAGACAGATGGTGAGAACTAAATACATGATGTTAATGGTTCAGAACCTAATTACAACTAAAAATTAAAGCCAAGAGATCCACAAGATCATAAATATTCAGGGATTAATTTTGATATGAAATACACTCTGTTTAATTCTAGTAAACGACGTCAATTCCTAGAGGGATAAGTAACATAATGAATCTATACAATGAGAAATATTTAAATGCCATGACAAAATTGGGTTCATGATTTTTTCGTCGGTCACCATCTCAAAAAAGAGGCAGAAATCCAAACATTAATTTTATACATTATACTACATTTATTTCTCATTTTCATTCCTCTCTATTTCTATTGCATTATTTTATTATTTGAAGAAAAATTTTGGTTCCTATTTCAAAGTCGAGACTCATTTGTTGGATGTTTTCTTTTATGAAATCCAAATTTAATACCGCTTGTTTTTAAACACCAATTTCCACAACATTATTCATTGTTTCTTCAATAAAGTCATTTTTATTTGAAACTTCATTATTTAAATAGTGGATTGTAATGGTTTTGATTTTCTAACATTCATGTCAATCCTATTGGAGTTTTTTTCCCCAGATTCATTCAATGTTTTCATGTGTGGCTAATCAGCTTATGGGTAGGGGTTGAGAGTAGGGTTGGAATTAACCTAATTTATTTCTAGATAAAAACTTTATAACCTTAGATCCTCTAATTAAGTTAAAACAATGATTGTTTCTTTTTAAAAACTACACTAACAATCAAAGGTGCATTTAAAAGGATCCTTGATCTAATTTATTTTGATCATGATAGGATCAATATACTTTGATTATTTATACCCAGTACGAAATATTACTTTATATAGTTATTCAACTATATCTAGAACAATGATTTGTATCCAAATTTGGAAGGTCAAATTGGTTGGATGGCGATAAATTTTTTATATTTTCACTGGATTATAGCGAATTCTGTAGGCCTATTCCATGATAGATTTATGATTATCATCCAACTATATGCAAAAATTTACAGTAAACCCTTCTCATTAATTTTAATTAATCCCCAAATTCTTATTTTAAAACATGTGTTTGCTTTCTTCCAAATTATTGCATGCACCAGTGTCTCAATACTCATTCATAGAGCCTAGAATTACATGAAATAATTCAATTTTGATCTCGAGATCAATAGACCATTTGTTTCATGCTGATGATTTGTAATTTCTGAATGTGATGATATTTTACAACCACACCCCCATATCCCTCAATATTATCCACATGAAAATAGAGGAGAGAGACCACTCTTATTGGAGTAAACCATCATGGATTATGTTTTTACATCCTTCATTGGAGTTGTGCCAGACATTTTTCTCCCTCTAATTCATGATCTCTATTTCATGATCAAACCTGAAATCTTCCATATAATTCAGAACATGGGGTATTTTTGTTTACTGCATTGTGATGAACCACATGGACATAATTCAATTTTCAAATGGTTGGTGATTCCATTCACAAATATGGTGTATCCTCAGACAACATCAGCTTGAGTTTTTTCCAATTCTCATTATATATTCTAGCGAATGATTTCCAAAATTGTCATGATCTCCAGACCATATAAACATGTGATGATTTATAAAATAATTTTCATGATAAATATTTCCCACCAATATAATCCTTTAAGATCTGAAATGATATTCATAATTTCAATCAGGTTGACAAAGAATTATCATGGGATGTAGGGGAAAATTTCAAGGAACTAGCCAAAAAGTTCCAACATTACAGAAATGATGTGTGTAAATAATTACAAAACATCAACTAAGGACTCTAGCCTTCCAAACACAGTATTTTTGATGTCCCTACTAAAGGATGGATCATGCTAACAACACATATATTTTAAATAACACAATTAGATAGGATTTCACATAATACAAATATATGGAAGAGTAAGAGAGAACCTCCCCCACATGGAATCTATTAGGTGGAAATGATTATGAAATAAAACAACCATTTAGAAGAAATTTCTATGAAACAATCATCATTTCAACTTCATGCTCCACCACTACCACTTCTGTCCCCTATTATAGAGATAAAACCTTGGGAGATGTGTGGTGGATCACATCAATACCAGGGATACAGGGAATGAATTTAAGTCCCCTAAATACTAGATTATCATTTGGATAATTACAATCCAAAAAATTAGTTGTACTGGCATCCCCTATAGTTTCAACAGTAGTACTATTAATAGAGGTCAGATTAGTATCCCCTACAAAAACTAATATTATTAATCCTAGATGAGTTTATATGTACCACTATGTAATCAAGAGTAACCTATGTACCCATATCAAGGTCTATCACCTTGAAAACATCAATAATATCAACAACAACTTTATTCACTTATAGCTCAATAATTTACACTCGCATAACAGTAGTAGTCTCCAAAATATTCACCTAGGTAGAAACATCTACCCCAAAATCATTAATATAATATTGAGAACATGATTATAATCATCATTAAAAAAATAAAATCATATAATGAAAATCCAAGAAAATTAAATGAAAAACCAATGAGATTCCCTAGTAAAAATATGAGCATCATGTTGGGAAAATATCCAAAATCCACTTAGATGAATTATTGTGTATATTTCTTGGTAACATCTAGACACATATGAATGAGTATGGTAAGGGTGTGATGCTAAGAAGTGAATGAATGATAGACTTCGAGTAGTATTTCTAACACAAGTAAAAGTAGTTAAAATAATCTTTTAATTCTAGTTAGGAGAAAACCCAAGAGGTATAATCAAATAAAAATCATCCTATTAAGGAGTGACCTAAATAGTGAATGTTTATGTGGAAATGCCACCATAGAATACCCATTGCACCTTTCCAGATATGATGTGATAAGCTAAATGTAAGGGGATATATAAAATATATATTTTTATGATAATAAGCATCAATATCTTATTTGAATAGGCTCTGGAACCAATTCTTGATTATGAATGATTATAAAAATACATTATTTCTAAAACTTAAGGACTATGGAGTCATCTCCATTTGTGAATATTTATCTTAGTGGTCCAACAGATGTTTCCTATAAAGATGCTAGATCTAGATGAATCTCAATTCATTGTCTTATAAGAAAATATATTTTTAAATGGTTCTAATTTGATCTATGTGAAATCATAAATCTCATTCTTAATTGTGTTATCTATATTATTAAACAAAAAGGATCAGACCTCAAACATGATGACCACTCATTTAGGATCCCTCAATTAATTCTGATGGATTTCATTGAAAATGTTATTGACATCATTTTCAATTATTATTTCCTTTTCTATATATGAATGAATTGGGAGATTTCACCATAAATCTTGGGAAAAAATTCCTCACCACTAGGAAAGTACTAATTTATGTGAATCTAGGATGGCTCATATTCAGAGTCGATAAAGAATAAGTTGGTATATATTTACTCAATAATGCTATGTAAAATGGAGATTCATTGAATTTATATGCCCTATATATTACTAATGAGATTATTTGACCATTAAGAATGTAATAAAGATACTACCTACTAATCAACATAGTTATAATTCTCACAAAAACACGCAGTACATTTCACTTCTGAATAGTAAGTTTATCCCACCATTCATATGCAATGTTTTCCAGAACCACTCTATAATGATTGTCTAATTATATTGAAAATAATCTAAATTAAATCATGTCTAGCTATGAAAAATAAATGAAGTGTTGAATGGTAGTAAAAATAGGATAGGTTAGAATATATTATCTTAAAATTTAAAGGTTCAATTGTTTTAGAGAGGGATTATAGGGTCCATTCAAATTTTTTTAAAATTTAGATTTTAAATTTGAGATTTTAAATTTGAAAAAAAACACATGTTGTGTAAATAGAATACAAAACATGAACTTTTTGGGCTCATAAAATCAAACATTGAGCAATAGAAGTGGTTTTCTAAATACAGGATGTTAATGAATAGTGATGGGTTTTTAAAAATGTGAACATGGGGCTTGTAACGAAAACCCTTCCAAAAATTCCTATCTAGTGTGATCCTCCCCTAACCCCTCCTAGATTTCCACTATCTCTTCCTATCTCCCATGCCTCAATTCCTTCCCACACCATCATCATCCCTTCATCTCATATTCTTTAACTCCCTCATATATTGCACACCTTCGTGATGGGTCGCACAAAACATGACTTATGCTGAGAAGATCCTATAACACCTAAAAATCAAGAAGTTTCCCCACCACAACCACACACAAATCAGACCCCTTCATCATTTTCATCTGGATTTTCCAGGCCTTCATCTTCTGATTTTTCCTTGTAATCATCCATCCATTCCATGGAGCCTCCCTCTTCACTATCACTATGGTATGAACGGATTCATAGAGGGTTATCTTCCTTGATTTTTTTCCACATTGGAGCTCTATGTGGACACGTCACCTCAGACTAGGTGGCAAGACCAATGTGCTAAAATTGGGAGACTCCGTCATTGAAATCTATATATACACGGATGATTTCATCACCTCCCCAAATAACTCTTACATACAACTAAACACTACTAGGGAAAATGTGTCAGGGGATTGGAATATAATTTATTGTGATCTACAGATCATTCTTGATCCTCATACGAAGAATATCTCTCATCTTCGGGGTGCAACATTGTAGATTCTTCACCAGCTTGTCACTCGTGCCTCGATCTCTAGAGGATATTCCCATGGGAGCATTATTCTAATTGAGGTACTCATTCTCAACTAACTTAGTGGTTTCCATTGTGCCAACATGGCCAAATTATTCACTTCATAATATGAGACCTAATAATGGAAGGCTCATTGAACTCTCAAAGAGGGAAATTTTGTTACACCCGTTGTACACCATCTTAGGGCCTCTAACAGAAGTCATCTTATTTACTTGATTTGGAAGATGGGGAAAATTGTCCTTCTATTGATCCCCAAGATGAGGATCTTGATGGTGGTTGTTGGGATTTACCAATTGGTCCTAGAGTATAATATGGATCCTACTATATCCCTAGAACCAAACCCACTCAAGATCATTGATCCCTAGCTGATCCATCCTTTTCTACATTCTCCTAATCCATTGAGTCCCCATTTTCTCTAAAAAAACCTTCCTTAACCATAAAATCTTCACCCTATACCACTATTGGACTCCCACACCAACCTCATCTTCACCCTACTCATTTATATGTGACATATGTCCCAATATCTAGTGTATCCAAGAGAAGAAGGCCAAATCTGCTTCCATATCCTCATTTCTTGCAATGATCAATAACATTTCACTTCTCCCATCCCACCACAATAACTACATCATCCCACCCACAAAAACCAGAATACCCCCCCCCCCACTAACTCCATCCCAAACCAATTTGGGATATCACTCAAGATCACATGCCATACTAACAAGTATGATTTTCTAGAGCTACATGAATGATGACATAAGAGATATGTCTTCTTGTCTTTGTTTAATGTTACTCATATCGATCAAGCTTCGATACATACAATCATAATATAGATCAGTACCCTGCACCCTCCATCCCTGATTGATCATAATGATAGAACCATGACACCAACTATGTTGATCGATCTTATAGCCAATTCCTAAATCAATGAGATATATCTGGTAGAGCTGATCTGGATCCCCACTTTTTTGGAGGGGACATCTGATGTAGATATTAGTGAGAATGTACTTCTATTTAGTTTATTCCATGACCCATCCCCTGATATATTATAGGTATTGGTTTCTTCATTTTGAATTATCCGTAGCTACTTGATTCATTATTGAATCATTTATTATATATATGAATGGGTTATAGTTGTGAATTCCCTTCTAGGATTACTTATTTTCACTTTTTACTTTTGAATTTACTTCAACGTGATAAGCAATGATGCATCCTCTAAGGACATAAATGAACATTTTGAGAATGGATTAGTCCTTTCGCATGACATGTATCAAAACATGTTTGAGATATAGATATAGCATGAAGAGATCCATCTCTGAATCGATCCTCAGAGGGAGCCCCCTCCACGGTGTGCACAATAGCTACTACTTCAACATAATATTTATAGGTGACTAACTTCTATGTTTGATAATCCCTCAAATATCCTTGTGATATTGATGAAACTAATAGTAATTCCTAAATATGTATAGGATTATTGATCCTAGGGACAACATTGATTGCCTCTTATGTCAATCCATATAGATAATGGAATCATTGTTAGTATTGTATGGGTGGAAACCAATGTTTTTTTCCAATATTTTATCTATGTGTTTAATAGATTTTCATTCCATTTTTAACAATTTATATTTGTTGGTAGTGCCAAAAATATATTTATTCCATTAATATAACTAACTATGGTGTTTTCTCCTACCATTTATGGATTATGCTTTCCCATTATTCTTCTTTCATATTGGTTAATCCCTTTTGACTAATTGTTTATCATGTACAAATATTTTGTTTATAAAAATAATTTGCAGTCAAAAATTTTCTACTCCCTAAAATACCATTTTCCCTATGTCATCACTTTCACTATAGTGAGATCATGATTACCTAGTTTAAAATTCATTAATTTCAATTGAATTTTAGTCTATTATATGCTTGATATCTCTAACACAACACATTCTAGAATTGACTAGAAGAATTATCATTTTATGTGTGGGGATGCCATTAATCATGTTAATTGTCAACACAATTTCATTACTTTTATTTCTCACTAGTCTGGGTAAAATTTATCATAAAAATAATTCCTTAAACGAAAAAAACATATTAAACCCTCCAAAATAAAAAGTAAAATTTTAGATATAAATTATTAAAATCCATTTTTATTCATGTTTATATTTTTTCAAAATTAGTGAGTTTAGTAATTAAAGTATCATTTTATATACATTCAAATTATTTTGATTTACTTATTTATGCATACTATGCGCTTTGTGATTTTTAGTTATTTGCTATACTCCCATTCCCAGTATGATTATAGACCAATGATGTTATATTATTATTTGTGCATATTTATTTAGAGATAATTTGGTCATGTAATCATACCAGAACCTTAATTGGAATCTTATTGAGGCTATGATTTAACAAATACATTTTTCAGATGTTATAGAAATTATTTTGTCGATGCATTTTTTCTAAGACCTGCATTCACATTATCCTTTGTTATCACTTAGTATCCAGGAATAACCTAGTTAAAATGGAATCATTTCATTCCTATTATACCATTATACCATAATCATGGTACCAAGCAAGATTTTATTTTGAAAAATTTTGGGTGGTTTTTCATCTCGACCATATATAGAATATTAATACTAAGGATATTTACAGTGTAATTTTCAATATTATTATTTACTAGGGTTTATGATTACTTTTTACAATTTATACTATCTCCCTATTCCTTTAAAAAAATGGGTTGTGTATTAGGAATTTTATCATTACCAAACTAATTAATAATATGATGGATTATATATGGTTTCTTGATGGATGTGGGATTTGGACATGAAACAATTTTCAAAAAATTAATAAAAATAAATATAAAGAATCCTAGAAAAATATTTATTCCATCTTAATATATTCATGGACCCACATTGAGTTGTTTGAATATTGTAGACAATTGCTCTAGGTGGAGTTACTTCATATCAATGTTCCCAATAATCATGAAATATACAATCTAGATTAACCATTTTTATAGCTTCATCTTTACAATCTTCTATCCTACCCTCAGCCTCAGAGATGTTTGACACTTTTTTTATTATACCCTCATGATTAGTTTTGAATATTTATTTTCTTAGGGGACATTTTGAAACCAATTAATTTCTATGGTTAGAAACATGTATTCATGGTACACGTATAACTCCAATTTTATTTTCCCTTGAGTGATGAGATAATGTTTATTATGTGGTAAATAGAAAAATGGATATAGAATCTCGGGAAAATTTATGATGTTATAATTAAAATATGAATGAATCTAAATAAAGAACCCAACAATGAGGCATTGATAATTTTCTCTATAGGATTGATTTTCGAGGACATAACTTTTCTTTGTAATCCAAGATTAATTTACAAGGTTTTATTTCATATTTAAAATATAATGTTTCTTAAATTTGGAATCTATATTGAGTTGTATTTTAAGATAAATTGATAACGTGTGAGATAATTTTTTATATATAACCCTTATTCTTCTAATTTATACATTTCATTAAACATTAATGATTCATTATTGTATAATACACTAGTATTTAATGTGTTTTTGCTAGAATTTGGGGATCAAGACTCAATGGAGGAATACTAGACGAACAAAATAAATTGAACATTATAGGTCATCAATCTTAAGTGAAAGAAAAATACTCCTAGATTAGACCATCTTCTAGATGAATTTCAATCCCTGAATCTCAAATACCACTATAGAACCAAGTAAACTACCTGAATAATTAGTACACATCATAGAGGAATTAAATTTCAAAATAGATGAAGATACATGATGTGAAATCAATACATGACATGATAAGTATGAAACCAAATTATAATAGAATATTCAAGACGAAAAATCTTCATGATCTAAAATAGTCAAATATTAATGTGGATGTAATTTACATTGAATGTAATTCACATACAAACCAGGAATGTATCGATGAAGAAGCCACTAAATACACCTATATGAAATAAGCCTTTTACACATCATGTAGTGCTCAAGGACTAAATATTTCCATCAACCCTCACATAAAAAATATTCTACATACCCACACATTATTTCCTTATTTTCTCCTCTATTTATTTATCATTTTCATTCCAATCTATTTTTGTTTCTTTCTTTTATTATTTCATTTAATACATTGTTTATGAAATATATTATGTGACATGATTAATTTTAGATTAATATTCCAGAATCTAAATCAATTTCCAACTTCCAATAAATGTAATATTAAATTTCATTTCATAATGTTTCTTCAATCATGTTTTTTTAATTGATATTTTATGATTTCAATTGTGGATTATTATTTTTTTTTACATTTTTCCTGCCACTCATTTTTCACAATTTATCCACTATTTTATACAATTCCATCATGTGCTTCTAATAAACTAAGGGATAGGCATTGGGAGTAGATATTTCTTGAACTGAATTAATTTATAAAAATCACTTGGTATCCATATAGTGTGTAATTTGATTTAAAAAATGTTCATAACATTTCTTCTACAACAAACATAACAATAAGAGGTTCATATGAATGGATACATGATCTAGTTTAACTTAATCATAAATGTTCTAATAATTTATGATTTTTTCTGCTAAGAATCAAATACTATATCACTTAGGATTTCATTTATCTCTTCATCATGTAGTAGCTTCTAGATAAGATAGATATAATTTGATAGACGAAGATCAATTGGTGATTTTTTCACCACATTAAAATAACTAAATTGGTATTTTACAATTTATATTTTGGATTATATTTTTATATACCATGAATTTGGCCTTGAACCCTTCTCCTTTATTTTATTTAATTACAAGATACTTATTTTATTAAACCCAAAAACATGATCATAATGAATCCACCCCATAGGCTCTTACCATAAGGTCGGTTTCCAGCATGCTATCTATGTGGGGTCGACCCTAGAATACCAATGTGTTAAGACCTTGTAACCATGTGTAGTTAGAGAAATATTAATTTAATCAGATCAATACATTTGCATAATCAATGATGCAATGATGTCCAGTAATAAATCAATGATATCATCATGGAATTACAAAACAACATGCATGACGTGGAATCCAGGATCCTATTCAGTTATTCAATATTTCATTTACAATATCCATCTCAAGATGTTAGAATTCAATATAATTAATATTTCAACAGGGAAAAAAATTTATTAATAAAATATATATTTACAATTTCACCATTTACCATTTAGTACATTTAAATATTGATTTTTCAATTAAGTTGAATAATGAACATACAACAATATTAATTTTAAATTCTTATTTTTTCATTATATTGATATACACCTATATGTATATATATATATATCATAGTTCCATTACCAGTATAAATTTACATCATTCTATTTGTGTTTGTACACACACATACACACACACACATATATATAAATATACACATGTATATCCAAGGGATAAACCATACCTAAACCTAATTCACATCTAAAAAACCAATATTTATTAATTATAATTAATTAAAAACAAAAAAAAAACAGAAAAACATAAACAAAAATGGAATAAATGACAAACAACACATCAAATACTCTTATCATACCCAATCCAAGACCAATAAACCTTCATAGGTCCATTCCAAACTCTATGAACCTAATCAGGAAAAATAATAATCAATGAAAACTATAACTATAATTCACATAAAAAATGAATGGAAATAATTGTAAAACACACCTATCCACTTACCATCTCCAAAAGGATAAGTCATGGAATGCATATATATTTTTTGGATACACATAAACAATTTACTTTGGATGAACCTTAATTACAGGATGAGTTCTCTAGTGAAATAATCACTCAAAAAAATAATCTTAAAAACAATGAAATTATCAAATATTGAGTGGGATTAAAATAGATTTTTTGCCTTACCTCTAACATAGTGATTATTTAGAAGGAATGAAGAACTGGTAATATATAGGGGATTTCCACCAAGGGGATGGATGGAGGAGGTTGTGAACTAGAGCTACTTGGTTAGGGGAGATGAGAAACAAAGGCTTTCCAGTTAGAATATCATTAGTGACAATTTTTAAAAAACAATTTTAATTTCGATCTTGTTTTGGTGACATGTATTTTTCAATTGTGAAACAACCATTTCTTCATCACACTCTCAAAACAAACCTCCTCCCACAATTAGGGGAATAGTATATAAAACCAGACACCAACTTTGTGATCAATGTTGTATTCATCTGGAAACCCCCACACAATTTATAGGGACACTTCATGTGGTTAAAAAAAATTGCACCCCTTATATGGATACATTTCATTGTCACCACATAAAATGTGTTAATAATTTGACGATGTTTATAAAATTAAGTGACATTATATCCACATATAATGATCCAAAAGTGTAACGACCCAAGAAAACCATGATTTGTTTTTTTTTTGACAAGTTTTCTTTTCAAAGTCACTCGTTAAGTGAACCAACAAACAAACTAATAAGGTAATGATAATAAAATGCATCAAATGGATAAAAAATTCTTTTAATTCAAATAAGAAAACTTTTGGCTACAACATCCACTAACTAAACAAGAAGGTAAACTAACCGAAAATCCCAACTAAGAACCCGATTACAATGATGGGGAAACCGCTTAAAACTACTAAGAGCTAGATAATGTGGTAGGGGTTTCGAGCATCCATCATAAGGAACATAAGGATAGCTGAAGCCACCGCGACCGTAATCAGCACAAGGGGAATCACACGAACCATCTTTCCTTTTCTCCTTCAGTTGTTTGGAGTAAGGGAAACCCCGAGACCAGAACCTTTTTATAAGAACCCCGATCTGACCGTTAAGCAGCAACAGTTATAAATATAGGCATTGGCTCTCAACTGTTTTGTTGTCTTTTAATGTTTTCATTTCCAATTATAACCGTTGAACTAAGAATTGAATACCCCGTCAGGTTAAAAATGATTAAGCATGATATTTGACGTGAAAAAACAAAATAAAAATAAAAATAATGTAGGTGAATTTTTGTTATATGAAAAGGATATATTTTTATACATATATATTTATATATTTCAAAATGGTGGGAATAATTACTGTCTTTATACTCAAATATAAATATTTTATTTAACTTAAGAAAGCAAAGCTTTGTTTTATTAAAATCTTGTGGGGTTTTATTTTATTTTAAGTTTGAATAAATAAGTGCAAACCCTTGGAATATATTTATATATGTATACATGAACATATATGTTAAAATTCTAGGATTGCATATAAATAAAGATGTTTATAAGTTAATAATGTCAAAAATTATGGTTTCTTGTGTCTCTTAATTTCTACTTCAATACATATTTAATGATATAGTTATTCAATGTCCTCACCTTCTTAAAAAAGAGTTAAATAATTGAAGTTTATATAATAATAACCTCATATAATTGATCAACAACGAATCTTGACATTTCTTAAAACAATAGAGTTTATAAATAATTGATGTATAAATAATAATAAAGTTTATAATAGGTATAGAAAAAAATAATTTCTTTAAAAAAAGGGGAAACACGGAAAGGGGGGGGGGAGACCCGCGTTTCTTCCTCCCCATTTGCACCGCATCGCACCCCAGCAGTCTGATCTCCCCCAGCTTATCTTGGCCGTCCGATGTTTTTTTTAACCGCATCACCTCCAGCCTCCCGATCATGCCACGTCTAATCTCAGCAGTCAATTTTTCTTTTCCCCACATCACGCCTCTTCTTCCTCGTGCCGAACCAGTAGTACACAACTGCTGCGTTTTTTTTCTTCTCATCACGTCTTCTTCCCTTAGTCCAACAAGTGGACCCAGCGGCGCCCTCATTTTTCCACGCGGAAGGTGCGCCTCGGCCTCGGGATGCCACTAGTCTCTTTCACATAGGGCGAGGAGTCTTCGTTTTAAGTCTCGGGTTGCACCGCGGGTGAGGGGTGGTTCTGCACCGGTTGTGAAGGGTTTTGCACCGAGCTCTTGCTTGCCGACCTATGATCCAGCATCGCCCCACATCATCACCTGTTTCCTTCCTCCTCGTCGAGCTAAGGCAAGGGTCATATTTTTTTTAAGTTTTTTTAAGCTTCAGTTTTCATTCATATAAATATACGTTTTAAATATCCATGTGTATACCTTCGGTATTTTATTACTTCGGTTCGTCCTGCCTCGGTTACATCCCATCTCCAAGAAAGCAAAGAATCATATTTTAATTTCGGTTGGGTTTTGACAAGATTCGGTTTTATATAAATATGTATATATTTATGTATACATGATATATATATACGTTTTTGGTATGTTTGAACCTGGTGCGAACCTAGAATTTGAGATCTCCCTCTCAGCTTAAAGAATCGGTTAGGAGTAAGGGGGAAGAGCCCCTTCATTGTTTCCTACCATTTTTATAAGATTTATATATTTATATACAGTTGTTGTATAAAAACATACAAGACCATATAAAACTATTTTACCTATTCCTATAAATGATCTTGACAACCTCTTTGTGAAACCATAAAATTTGGGGTAAAGGTCCGAAGGTTCTGTTTTTATTTTGGGCCCGGGTTCTTACATTTCACACCTTATGTTTATATATGTGTGTATATATATATATACATATATATACACATATGTATAAGATGATAAATGAAATTATACAACCGTTCCTCTATGTTTATTCCCCTGATTTTCTTTTTCGCCTATAAAAAATGGTGATTTTGAGTAATCGAATAAATAGGTAAAATTATGCATGTGAATGCAGTATATTGTTGTATATATACATACACGTATGTGTATATACATTAACAATAACTTAGTGTACATTTTTTCAATTTATTACAATATAGCATGATGATGTTTATGGGTTGGTTGGACTTCAAAATCATTATTGAAACTATGAATTTTCATTTATCACTGCTCTGGATAAATCAGGATTTTTGTTTTGTGAAAATGGTTAGTATAGACTCCTTGAACTTTTACAAGTGCATACATTAATCCATAGGTATGTACTCATGTTTATTTAAAGTGCTAATAAAAGTGTTTACACAATTATATACATTATTTCCCCATGATGGATTAGATTATGCACATTGTAACCTCAACTACCTGTATTAAACACCTAAGATATCCATTTATCATCCCATGTGTAATTTATGAGTGACCATGCTCTAATTGGGTATTTTGATGTATGTAATGTTAAGTGTTATGTTTACTTTCTTAAAACCCATGATTTGGAATGTTAACTTTTTATGTGCATGAAGCTTGAGCATGCATGTCATAATGCTTTTAAGGAAAGAACTGTTTTCATGTTATGAATACGTATGTGAAAATGGGGTTAAAGTAAGAATGCATGGAACCCCATTTACAAATGACCATGTCAAGATATGTGAGGGATGTATTGGACTTACATGTGATGGGTGCGCCCGGAATTATATAGCGCAACAAGATTGATGTGACGGCTGCGCCCGGAATTATACAGCGCTCCAATGCATTGGGTAAAGGAGGAGTCTAATGAGACGAACATGTGCAACGGTCTTGGCAGTTAGCCTTGACTTGTGCTAAGGAAACAGGGTGGGCAATGAGCCTTGACATGTTAAGTATGTTATACTATCTTGATGAAAGGTCTTGACAAAGTCCAGTATTATACATTCCCTCTGCATGTTATGATAAAGGTTAACCAGGGGTTATTTCAACTAACAAGACAACACCTAGTTGAAAGCTCCCAAGATCATGAAAATATATTTATGTAACAAGAATTGTTTTTCTTATGGTAAACTGTTAGATGATCTTCATTTTACTCATGAACCATGATATGCATGTTTTCCCTGCTTATCCATAGAATTATTTTAGAATTAAAGTAACCTTGTTTTAACATTATGCATTGTTTATTTTTCTTATATTGCGCACTCTGATCATGTTTAAATTAAAGCTCATTTCAAGTACGTGCCTCTTTGTGAAAGTGGTTTTCAAAGAAAGATGAATTTCATGTTTTAAGAAAAGATAATGTTTTGTTTTAGAAAAGTGTTTTATTATCTTCAAAAGAACTTCATTGAGAAAGGATTTTCTGAAAATGTTTTAAAACCCCTTACTGGGCATTTTTGCTCACCCTACGTTTTGTTAAAAAATTTCAGGCATGGTTGATACCTATGAAGTTAAACGGAAGCATCTGGTTTATGAGAATCTTGAGCCTCGCGATCTATTGTAGTAATCAGACATGACATTTAATTTGTAATGTTGTAATGTTAAGTAAATCATGTCTCATTAATCACCCTGAGTTTGGTGGTCGCTACAAAAAGTGTTTCTAGTAACATATATAACCACAAACCTTATGAAAAAACACTATATATTTTACAAATTTTTTGAATTATATTCTAAACATAGATTCATAATTCAGCTAATAAAAAATTGAAATTAAATAAACCTATGAATTTCTAACAGCCTTATAGAACATGATTTCATTCAAGTGCTAGAATGGATGAAACCCTTATCAAGAAAATTTTGAAACTACTTTTTCGATTCGAAATGTACTATTCGATCCATTTGATCAAGGGGTTTTGAAATTAGCTAAACATTAGGAATAAATTCAATAGTAAATTCAATCTCCCTATCAGGAATAACACCAGGTGAATCATCTGTAAATATGAAAAGGTATTCATTTACTATTGTAATTTCTCTAATTTTAACTAATCTTTTCTCTTAAAAAAACATCCATCTTAAATGTTACATTAATATTTTATTACATTATCAATTTCAAGATATGTATTCAATGATATGAATACAATTTTATACAAAATCAAAATTCATTAGGAAAAATTACCCCTTTTGTAATGACTATGATTTTTTTCTTATTACACTTTGGAATATATTAAGGAATATATCTAGAGATAGACACTAAGATAGTGTGAAATTTTAGGGTTCGTTGATCCCATTATTAATATTATATATATTTATATATATATATATCATGCAAATATTTTTCCTATAAAAATGGAATAACTCTCAAATGGTGTCTCATATAAAAAATAGGAGACCATGGATGATTCCCGAAAATTGGGTTTACCCAAGGTGTGACCTATGGTTGGTTGCTTCCAATCATCTAGTTGAAGAAATTGTGGGAAGGTGTGTTTTAAAAATAATAATTAAATTACTTATTTATTTTAATAAATGAACAAACCTCGATAAACCCCTATAACTAACATATTATAAAAAATCTTAAAGGGAATCCAAATTACCCTTGGAGGATTTGAGTACATATTTGAGCATTATTTGTTTACAAATTTCCTTAGAGGATCACATGTGAGTGAATTGAGATGGATAGGGAATAAATGAATATTTTAGGACTTCTCCTTCAGTGAATAATGAATTCTTCATCAGTGATTGATCCACATCTCAGAAGGGATCAACCATTATTTTTCCCCGTTTGATTGAAATATTTTTAATGGGTATTTCATCGTCTAATCTGTATGTCTTTTTCATACCATTGTATGAGCCCATTAAAAAAAAATTAATTATCTAATATAGTTTATTCTTGAAATTATATGATTTTCCCCTAAATATCCCCATTTATGTAATCATTGGCCAATGAAGTATTTACCAGGATCATGTGAATTTCTCTCCATCATTCCACAACATTTTTCTCAATTAGACCCTGGGGTCATGGTTCAAAATTTATGAGGTGGTTTTGAGCATAATAAGACCTCCATTTACATGGTGGATATGTGAAATCTAACTAATATAATTATTTATGAATGGATTGGGAAGATTTAAATTTTATTATTTATGGATGTAGAATCCTATGAATTAGTGGGTGATGTTATATGCTAGAGACACAAGACAACTCATTCATAAAAATAAATATATTTTCATTTCCAAGAACTAGTGAGCCAAAATGATGTTCATTGGCTTTCCCCTTTAGTTTTGGTGGTCAAATGGATAAAAAACAAAGAAAAGGAAATATATGTAAAATGTGTGAAGGGATGTTGGGATTAAGAAAATTATTCACTACACACCATGTATATCGAAAGAACATATGGCATCCACCACCACCACCCTAGTTGTGACTCTTGGGTTTCATGGGAAGTTAAGGATCACAAACTATGACAATGGGGGAACACATTGAATGACAATACCTATGTAGCCACACCATGTGCCAACTGAACACTCTCAACACCCCTTAAGGAATGACATGTTGTTTAATCCAGGGGTGCATGGAAAAGGGTTTCACTATGGCATGACTAGATATATGGATAGGTATATGAGTTTTGATTGTGGTACTTGTGTAGGACCAGAAACACACGGGCAGTCCCAAGGTGTATGAGACACATCGTGAGCCACCGATTTAGCCCATGTATTGTGTAAATTTTCTTCAATCCGTATCAATATGAGAACATGGAAATGTGATGACGCATGGATACACAATATGTGGACCCCCTAACATGCCATATAATTCTCCCATTAACATATTCCTCTCATATTTCTTTTATCGGTATTGGATTTTGGAATGAGAGAAGTCTATCTAGAGTGTTTGTTCTCATTGAACATAATGGTGTCCTTCATTGTGGCATACAAGATATGATGTTAGGTGTTTCAAGTTGGGAGGTTCTTATAGAAATGCTCAATGATGGTAGTGATTAGGAAAAGACCAGCCGAGCGATTATAGGTTTGGAAATCACTCGTCCAACATGGGCACGGGTCCCCCATACTCATTAAATAGATAGTGGTGGTAATCTAACACAATATGTGTGGGTCCTGTTTCTATGTAGGGGTACTTCCCCATTATATATATATGGATGAAATTGTGTCCTCCATATATATTCTTCCCTCGAGGTTTTGGATTACAGTAGTGAGAAGAATGCTCCTCGACACAGATTATGATGAGGTTGTGTTTTATGTCAGGCATCAGTGATAGACTATTAATGCTTCAATAATACTCATGAACAATGGATAGGTTCTGAGGTGGTTATCCCCTTTCTCCATTAATTGGGTTTCATTATGAAAATATATATGTATTGGGTTTCACTTCACTCTAAATTTCATTTGATCTAACCTTCTGTTATATCTTAATATCACCCCCTCTTTGATTTTATGGGCGACCAACTAGGTTTGTATATACTAACCTAGGAAAGGTCATTTCCCATGATTGTCATGTCTTATAAAGATAATGGAATGATCAGTGCTAACTTTCTTAGATATTTGGGATGCATGGGTTCATGACCATGTATGGTGGTTGGTGTATGGATATCAGAAGCTGATATCTCTTAGTTCCCATTTATTCATGTAGTTGTTTTGCAGGAAAATTTTTCTAGTCTTCTGTATATTTCTTTCCTATTGTTTTGGTATATACTAAATAACATTTTCATTTTTTATTAGTAGTTATGGAATGAAATTTTACACTCTATATATAAATTAGTTTATATTCATATACATTATTTCATAGTTAGAGTTAGATTTGTGAATACATGAACAATTGGATAAGGCCACCCAATAAATATTATGCATTCTCGACATTGTAGGCCTTCTTCTACCATATTAGAGATAGGCTTGAGGATATGGTGTTCAGGCCTTACTCTAACCACGTGGGCACTGATAGGTCATGCCGTCATGTTATTAACTCTACAATGTATCTTATAATGATAAATAGATATTCAATCCATACATAAGGAAACATTAAAATCTATAATCATAAAAATTATATGGTTTTTAAGGAAACCCATAGCACATATGATTACAAAAATACTTCAATGATTTATTTTCCTTATTTATTACACCCTTGAGTTTTAAAAAAAATTATATTCATTTCATGAGATAGTATTTTTATTTTACATTAAAATATTTTGAGTATTAGAGAATGCATGGATACTGAATCAAACAATACATTATCATAATATGAAAAACCATGAAATGTTCATATCACCGCTCCGTTTTATGGACTTGTAACTATAATAGTTGTAGAAAAATCATTTTTACCTTTTTTTCCTAATCCTGATGATTCCAACACTGAATAACTAATTTTGACATGCATTAGCAAAATAACCCAAATAATTGCAATTGAAACATCTATTTTTTCGGTTTATTGTATATTTTTCTACAGTTTTATAAGTATAACTCTTATCCTTCCAATCATTAGATAAATTACTACGTTTACCACATCAATAAAACTTTCAAAATCCTATAATAAATTCTTTAAAAGGTATTCTACCATAATAGAAACATTCAGGTGTGCAAAAATTTTGATTTCATGGTTTATTTATTCTACATTTCATTCTACGTTGAAAAATTATTACCCTTATTTTCATGAATTATTTAATTGTCGGTATACTCTATATCTACTTTCATGACAAAATTATCAAAATCCTATTAAATAACAATTTCATGAGAGGTGGGGGGTTTGTAATCTCGGTTTTTAGACTGAGTCAAATCTATCTATTTTAAATTTATTATCACGACTGAAATTTTTTGAATGCCAATCTAAAAATTTATTCGAGAGAGGTCACTGAATCGAGTTCCAATTTCATAAACTCTAGAAAATTTCTTTTTAATTATAGATAAAATAAATTAATAACATACATCTAAAGGGAACTATCTTTTATGAATTTCCATTTAGTGGAAGAAATATACTAATTTTTCATTGTAATCAAAAACATATAACACCATTGATCATCTTTTCCTTCAAAAAATATATAGAATTAAAAAAATTATATTCCATGAATCCCAAAACATTTTTTTCATTCCATTAATTTATCTATAATTTCTATTTCAGTGGGTCATAAGAAACCCTAGAATTTATAGGTTGTTGTTTCATGAAATGATCTAATATAGAAATGTTACTTTATAGAGAATTTAGATTCTCTCATTCATGTGTGACTCCACTAATAGAATGAATCATTTAATTTAATGGCCCCATATTATTTTTGAACATTATCAATTTATCTCATTCCATATTTTTTTGAACAACTAATTGATTGAGATGAGTTCCTACAGTTTCTATTTGGATTGGATGTGTATTAGGTATATATTAAGGGGTATCTCCAGAAGCATGATTTTATCAGACCGTGCTAATTATCCAAGAAAATATATATCTTTTTGAATATGCACATGTGGTACCACATAGTTAAGTAACATGGTTTATCAAACCAAGAAAAAAAGTAAACCACAATAAATGCTTCAGTTTCCAAAATTATAGTTGCTTTATTGTTTGAAAACATGTGTGTGTTTTGAAGAGAGTTCATATGACTCACATGGTTAGTACAAGATTTGGAAAAGAGTGTGACCAAACCCTATTATTTTTATTTTCTCATCTAGAAAACACATTTAATATCCATATATTTCATGATTAACTACATTATTATAACTACTATTATACATCTCAATCCAAGATATTCCCTAGACCTTATTACATGAATTTTATACCATCTAAGATATATTCATATGTATCCAAGTGTATTAATGAATGAAAATTAAGTTACATGATCCAAAAACCTTCCTTTTGTAGTTTTCTTCTAAATAAACCCTTTTTTCCATGAAAAAAAATCATATATATGTCTTTTGTGGCCAAATCTATGGATTATGATTTCATTTAAGGATGAATTATTAGATTGCATCTAAAGTAAATTAAGATCTTAAGTTATGACAATACAACCATTGATCAATCAGAATTATAGAATGTTTGTGTATCCAAAAAGGTATATTGGTGTAAACTTAAATATTTTGTCTTAGAATATTCTCGCATATCATTATAGAACATTTATTTGATTGTGTTTGGATCGATTTTACAGATTTTGGTGTGTGGTCTTAATCATCGTATAGCTCAGGTGTGATTCGAGTATCGTCACTCGATAGGATTTTGTTGTTATCATCATGAAGCTAACGGTATAATATTTCTTAATAATTATTGACCTTGTATTATCTTGTTTTCAATATATTATTCTTTTTTCGTTAAATCATGTTTGATTATTCTTGATATGGGTTATATGTGTATTCATGTGTAGACCATGAGACCCATATATGATATTTAATTCAATGAGTATGAATGTGTAACTAGTAGAACACGATTAATTTTAATCACATGTATGTTTATGTTCTTTTCGATTCTCATGATGAAATTATATGTTTTTATTTTAATTCTCTACCATATTATGTGTATTACAATTCCTTTATAATTATTTCAATGGTAATAGTAACAGATAAACTGTCATGATATTTGTATCCCATAGATAGGATGAGTGAAAGACAAGAAATGATGATAACGATGGACCTGAACACCAGGATGGGAAATTATAGTATTTAGGTTAGTCCTAAGATACCAATTTTGGGCGAATTATGTCATTATGAGCTCACCTAATACATGGTGTAGGGTTAAAATATTTTTTTATTATAACATGAGGAAGTCAATGGGTCTGATGGCTTCATATCCTAAACCATGATAGTGTCGAAGTATGATATCCTTATAACCCAACCCAAGTCTCATTTCATATTAGGATACTCATAGTCATACAAGATAGCCTTGTTTTGACACCAGATATATATAATCACCATCATTGTTGATAGTTCTTTCTAAATTTTAATTTCCTTTGAACTTTTCTTCTAATATGAAACTGATGTAGGTACAGTTTCGGATTGTGGTAACTTGGGTAGCAAATGAACCCCCAACAAATTGGTTTTTATGATTTCGTTCTTATTATTTTGTCAAATAATTTACCTATTCTACTTGAGCACATATATATTGGTTGAATTGTTATAATCCGAAAGGGTTTTATTACTCACACCCCACACATTCATCCAATGAAAATTACATGATTATGGATCTATGTTATAAGTAGACCTCAGATAGATAGATGACTGTAGAGGATGGAACCATTATTGGTATAGAGGAAAAATAAAAAGCACATTATAGTGTTATCTTATTTTCCTTCTTGCACATACGTTTGTTTGGTTTTCAATACTGGGAAGTTAGTTTATTAACATGTGTGACATGAGTTACATTTTTTAATTCGTTGTGAAAATTTATCTAATACATGATAAAAAATGGTATCAAAGATGTGTTTTTATTCCTCTATAGTTTTTTATAAATTTTTTTTTAATAAAGATGATAAGATGTATGGAACTACGATAGGGGAATCTTTATGTCCCTAGCTTGTTCATGTGTAACAGACCTCCTAGTTACATGTGTTGGGATTTTTGTAACAATATTATAGGATTTGGGTGTATAAAATCATCATGATTAGGCATATAATATCACATGTCATATATTCTCCTTCTATATTCCCCATATATATTCTCTATTTAAATTTCATGATTTTGGTTATCTATTCTGGATTGACATGGGTTCTCCATTTAGTGATATATCTATGTTATTGGTGTTCTAAAATATCTATTGGAATTAATTTTTTGAACTTCAATATGATATTTTATTTGTGATATATATGATAGGGA
Source organism: Viscum album (assembly GCA_963277665.1). NCBI lineage: Eukaryota > Viridiplantae > Streptophyta > Magnoliopsida > Santalales > Viscaceae > Viscum > Viscum album. The sequence continues at coordinate 1,602,354,786 of OY728136.1, forward strand.
CTAATATAAATGTATGGATCAATTTTCCTGATCCTTGGGTTGAGCTAGGAGGGTTATACCTTTTTTGGGTATCTCCTATAATAGATCTTCTAATATAAATAAATTAAGTAAACATTATATCTACTGAAGTTTTTCTTCGATCTGGCTTAATAATTACGTAATTTTAGGAGTTTATTTCACTCAACACACCCTAGTGGAATAATTTAGATCATCTCTAGAGATGTCCATAATTTCCTATAATTTTGGAAATATATGGAACATTGTCTAATCTCATGATCTGTGAAATAATTGCCATTAATGTAGTCTGGGGAATATATTAGATGACCATATTTCTTTCGGACATCAACTATTATAGAAGGTCAGCATACTTTATTTCACTTAATGGATAGATGTGTGTGATAAGAAATGAGTAAGTTATCAAATCCATTGGAATTGTAAAATATATGTGGTTGGTTGATCATAGCCCATGTAAGAGGACTAGATCTTTCAACAACACTAGATAAAAGGTCCTCTTATTTTCCTCCTATTTTCAATCTATATTATGATATATTCCCAAATTATTTAACAAGACTTCCTTTTGATTAAAAATTCTATTTAGATATATAATTCATGTTGGGATAATATAAAATTTATAATCCACCATATAGTAAGGCATCAGGCGAGTTGATATCACATAAGATTGAGATTGATAATATTTGGAATAAGTATTTATTTATACTGGGAACATCCTTTAAGGTTACCCTGCTATTTTTTATAAGATGGTGGATCATATTAAAAAATTATATATAAAATATTCAACTAAATTAGGATGATAATAAATAATTTTTTCCCTATCAATAGGATTATAAATCTATTTTTTAAATTATGGGGTGGAAAGTTGTTCACCAATATAGATCTTCATGTAGGCTTCCCTCACTTGTGGTTTATGGAGGAGGATATTCCCAAGATGAAATTATAGAGTATATATGGCTTATATGGGTACCTAATTAGGTCCTTCAATTTGATTAATTACCTATTAGTGTCCTTGTATCTCATGAGAATGATCTTATATTCATATACCAACTCTTTTATAATGGTATTTATTAATGATATCCTCATATATTTATAGACTACTGAGTTAAACTCTATATACATTTAGATCATGTTGATAACAGTATGATTACATTCCCATTATGGAAATATTTCAAATTGTAATTTATTTATTCAAGAGATATGTATTCTAATTCATGTTACCAAATAAATAGGAATTTCTGTTGACATGTAGAAGGTATAAATGATGATGTCATGGGATGTCACATTAAATTTTTTTAGATCCGAAGATTCATTAAGTTGGATGGATATAATTTATTGTTTATTTATGAACACATCCACATAGCATCATCATTCTTCTGGCATACCAATAATGGGATAATGTTGGAATATATTGATCTATCGGAGGAGAGATTTTAGGAGCCAATGTTGATATTAACAGTAGCTTCTGTTTTGATTCTTACATAGACTCGTATTGGATTTAAATTATCCTCTAATTCCTTAGGTTTTGTGTTAGGATGTATGTTTATGTACATGGATCTGATAGATTATTATAATTCATTTTATCTACTTCGACATGATCAAAACCACCCAACATAGGTCTAATAGTTTGGAGTTCCGGTCCTTGTTATAATATGTTGGACAAATTATCTCTTTAGTTATTGGTTTTGTTTTAGACAAACCACAAGAGCCTCCAATGTGTCTTCTATTAATGGGATCTCAATTTTAGGTATGTGGCATTAGGTAGAAAATCTAGAACCATTCAACAATGATATGGGCTATACTATATGAAAATTTAATATTGTTTCGAATGATCTTTGTAGTTAAATTCCATAGATATAAAAATATTTTGAATTTAATTAATGAGAGGAATGATTCCATATAAATTCGATGACAGAATTTCATGTTCATGTTTATTAATATTATGTAGTCATCACATGTGTTACTTATGTTATTACATAATTATAAGTTGAATGGGTAAAGACCAGTAAGGATTCTAACCAAGTGTACATAGTGATGTTCGAATTATTTTTAGGGGATTTTTTATTTTTAGGGTGGTATATAGATGATGATTACATGATCATTATACATTGGATGTAAATAGTTTAATCCTTCATGAGAGAGTTACTAATTTGATACATAGATTCTATGAAATGGGTGGTGTATCTAGGATAAATGATGATGAACCACTATACACCACCTCAGTTATGGTGGCATAATATGAGGTGGTAGAATGGTGTTTTTGATCACAAATGTTTAAATACCAATGGGTAAGGTCTATGAATCAACACCCTTGTAGTTTTCTTAATCAACATCCTTTACTAATGTGGTTGTGGGATGATGTGATTATAAACATCGTGAAGGGGTTACATTAGACCCAAAGGAGTCATGATTTGATTTTGGAGATTTCTTGTTAGTTCCTCATAAGATGATCATGAAAGGTTATATATATATAATATTTTACATTTTCAACGTCCTCCCACATGCGTTGTATTAGAAAGAGATGTGTGATTAATATAGATGTATTGGTAAGTCATATTTTTGATGAGTACCAAAATCCTTCTATAATACATACTAATATATTGATTTTTGATCTTTTTCTTCCCGAACATGTATTTAATGACTCAAAATACGAATTATAAAAAAACAATATAAATTCATCATTATAGGTCATCAAAGTTAAGTGCCTGACAAGTAATCCTAGAGTAGACTAACTGGCAGCCGAATATCAATCATTCAATCCCATATACAACTCGTGAACCAATTACACTAACTAAATCAATAGTACACATCATGGATGAATTTAGCTTCAAAATAAATGAAGTTACTTGATGTGAACTCAATACATGACATAAGAAGTCTGAAACCTAATTTTCAGTGAATATTAAAGTTGTAAAATCTATAAGATCCAAAATTTTGATTAACTAATGAGGATATGATGTGCATGGAATTTAACTCATGTACACACCATTAATGTCTCAATGAAGGAGCCACATAATGAACCTATATTACATAACCCATTTACATGTAATGTAGCGGTCAAGGACTATATATTTAAACAAACCATGAAACACAAAATAGGTTGTATACCCCAATTTATTTTCTTCAGTTCATATAAATTTATTTTTTATTTTTATTGAATTATATTTTTGTTGATTTCGTTTGTTATTTCTTTAAATACGTCGTTTCTTAAATAAATTATAAGACTCATTTGTTTCTAGATTAATATTTTAAATTCCGAATCCAATGATAATTTCTAATCAATGTCAACTACAACTTCATTCATCAGTTTTTCTTTAATCAGGCTTGTTATTAATATATTTTTTATGATTTCAATCCTAGATTAATTTTTTATATTATTTTTTAATTTGTAATTACACTAATTTTTTACATTTCATCCATTGTATCATTCAATTTTATCTTGTGTGGATAATACACTAATGGTATTGAGTTGGGAGTATATATTGATTGAATTGAATTCATATCTAAAATACACCTGGTCACCCAATGGCATGTAAATAGTTTTAAAAAATTTCCATATAATTTATTATACAACAAACATAACCATGGGATGTTCATTTTAAGGGAAACTTGAGATAATTGAACTTGATCAGGATAAGGCCAATATCTGGGTATTCTTTTGACATAGATTCCAATATTCCTAAGCTTTTGTTTTCAAATATCACAAGACTAGTTATTAGCATACATGATAGATAGGTCTAATTTTATAGACTAAGATCAATTGATGACTTTTTTGCCACATTGCTAGGAATACCATTGGACTATAACAATAATGATTTAATATTATCTTCTGTATATACCCTCAAATTGACCTCAAGCCCTTCTCCTTTATTTTAATTAATCATAAGATAATTAGTTTATTAAACACAAAAATGTGACCGTGTGGAATCCACCACAATGGTTCTTTCCATTGGTGTGTTTCCCTAAAAGCGGTCTCTATGGGGTGGACCCCTTATTTCCATAGTTTTATTCATTGTAGCCAATATTATTTACTGAAATTTAATTTAATATAATAAATTCCCATGAATAATTAACAATTCCATGTTTTCCAATCACGATTCTAGGATATCATCATAGAATTCCCAAAAAAATGCATAACATGGAATCTAAGATCCTATCAAGGTATTCCATATCCCCATATATCATATCCTTCTCAAGGGGATTGAATTCAGAATAATTAATATTTAAATTGGGGAAACACAATTTATTAATCAAATATCCATTTACTATTTGACCATTTACCATAGGGTATATTAAAATATCAAATTTTCAATTACGTTCAAAACTAAATAGATTTCAATATGAATTTTTAATTCTTATTTTTTTCATTATACTCATATTCACCTAAACATGTGTGTGTGTGTGTGTGTTCCTTTAGTTTTATAAATTCACATCATTTTATTTTATTTTCTACACACACAAAAAAACAAACACATATATATATACAAATATATATGATAAAAAACCTACTATATAATGAAATCCATTTCACCATACAATTTTAAACCATTTTTTATTCATCATTTTAATATATCATTTTTTTAATTAAATAAACCTGGATTCGTCTTTTTACAAAACAATATCAAAATCTGATAAATCGTTTCATTTCATGAAAGATCATCTCCTTTAACACATAAAAATAATGAATTAGACATTCAACTACTAAACTAATGTAGTATATTATAATAACCCTTTATATTTATTCTATACATGCAATGAATATTAATTTCAAATCCCTTTTAATTATATGGGATTTTTTATTTGTAGTTGAGGTTTATGTCTCAAGTGAGTCATCCCATTGGGATAACAATCAAGGAAACCAACTAACACTATCACTCATGGAATATAATAAATTATTTTGATATTTAATGTTGTTAATATAATTATAGATTCAACTCAAAATATATCGGTATCAATTAACACCCACATACATGAAAAACGACAATTATTGTGGGGTATATTATAATGGTTAGAAACCTCAAGGAATCATTTCCACTTTAACTCCAAGAATTGAAACCCACCACCATTCATATCCAAGATCATTCGCCAATTGTAAAACCATCCATGAAACTAAGTCAAATAAAAAACAATATTTATTAATCATAATTAATTTAAAACCATGAAAAACTAAAAAATGAACAATAATGGAATAAATGACTAAAAAATAATCAGATAATATTATCATACCTAATCCAATACCAATAACTGTACTAGTTTCATTCCAAACTCTGAGAACCTAATCAGGCCAAATAGTTATCAACAAAAACAATAACTATAATCTACTAAAAAATTACACAAAAATTTTTAAAACACACCCATCCACTTACCTACATCGAAAAGATAGCTAATATAATGCATATATTTTCTCTGGATATATTTGTTCAATTTATTTTGGATGCACCTTAATCCTAGGATGATTACACCATTTTCTAGTTGAATAATCACTGAAATCACTCATCTTTAGAATAATGAAATTATCAATGATAGAGTGGGAAGGAAATAAATTCATAGCCTCATCTATAGAAAAAAAAGCAATAAAAGGATTGAGAAACTGATAATATATGTGGGAGAACAACTATGTAAATGTGTGGAGGATGGTGTGCACTAAATCTACTAGGATATGGGAGATGAGACAATTAGGGGTGAGAGGTTAAAATTTCATAAGTTAAAACATTAAATAACCACCTTTAATGATAATTGGGCTTGGTGGTATGGTTTTCAAACTATGTACCAACCATGTCATCATCACTATCTCAAGACCTACCTCCTTGAACAATTAGGTGAATATTTAGGAAAACCAGACACCAACCATGTGATTTGTACAATATTCATATTAAAACCACTACATAATATATAATTACCCTAGCTATATTTTAAAAAAACAATTCCCCTTACATGTATAATTTTCGTGGATAACACAAACCATGTACACCACAAGTGACCATCTCTATAAATGAAAATGATATGATCTCTATGTATGATGATCCTGATGTGTTTTTAGGAACCTATCACACCACAACCCTTATGAAAAACATTATATGATTTTTAAAAATTCTGAATTCTATTCTGAACTCCAATTCAACATTCATCTGATTTTATAAATAAAAACTCAACACACTAATAAATTTTAAACACTCCTATATAAAATGATGTCTTTCAAGTTCTTGGATGGATGAAATCCTTATTAAGAAAATATTTTAACTACTTTTCCAATTCCAAATTTACTATTAGATTCATTTTAATAGTGGGATTTGAAATTGTATAAGCATTAGGAAAATATTAAATTTTAAATCCAACATCCCCATCATGAATAAAACTAGGTGAATCATCTATTAATACATCCAGATATTCATTTACTATTAGAATCTCTCTAATTTGATATATTACATTATCTTCAAAAAAATTCCATGATAAATTTTAGATCCATATGATATTACCTTCTTGACATTATGATATGTTATCAATGATGTGAATTAAATTTTATACAAATTCATAAGTTATTTTGGAAAAAGAACAATTTTTTTAGTGAGTATAATTTTCCCTTATTATACTTTGTAATATATTAAGGAGTATCTCTGGTGTTAAACATAAATAAGGTGTCAGATTTCAAGGCTCGGCGATCCCATTATTGATATTATATATATATATATATATTAGATTCTAATGAATGTTGTTTTCCTAAAATAATGGAATAACTCCCAAATGGAGTCTCATATAAAAAATATGAGACCACAGTTGAATGAAAAATTTGTGGTTTACCTAAGGTGTGACTGATAGTTGGTCGTTACCAAACATCCGATTGAAGAAACTATGTAAGGTTGTGTTTCAAAAATTAATAATTATATTAATTATTCATTTTAATAAATGAAAAAAGATAGAGAATCATTTATCAGTAACCTATTATAACATTTCTCTACGGAAATACAAATAATCATGGGATGATTTGAGTAGATTTTTTAGCATTATTCATTTGTGGATTTCATCAGACGATCACGGTTGATGGCATTGAGGGGGATAGAGAAGAAATTAATACTATAGGAATTATCATTCACTATATAAAACATTATTCCTCAATTCTCAATCCACATCGAGGAAGGGGTCATCCTAGGGTTTTCTATTCTATTAGATTAAAATATTATTCATGTATATTTCATCTTCTAATTGGTATGTGTTTATATTACCATTGGATTATTCTGTTAAATAATTTGAATAGTTTAATATAGTTTATTCTTGGTATTCTATTATTTTCCCAAGAATATTCACATCTTCATAACAATTGAAAAAAAAATTATTTACCGTGTTCTTCGGAATTTCTCCCCAACATTCCCCAACATTAATCACAATTACACCATGGGGCCATGATTCAATATTTTTTATGGTTGTTAATGCCCAATAAGACCCCCAGATATGTGGTGGTTGTGTGAACGATGACTAAGATCATGATTTATGAATGTATTGGGAGATTTTCAGGTGATTATTTTTGGATATAGGATCAAAAGCTGCAATGAGTGATGCTAGGGGCATGAGACACATGGAAGATCATTCATATACATAACTAGATTCTGATTTTGATAAACCAGTGATCCAAAAATGACCTTCATAGGCCCTGCCCTTTAGTTTTGGTGGTCCAACAAAGATAACCAAAATGAAAAAGGAATGATATGTAAATTGTGTGGAGGGATGTTGTGATTTGGAAAATTACCCACTACGCATTATGTATATCAAAAAAACATATGGCATCCACCACCCACACCCTAGCTGTGAGTCTAGTGTTTCATGTGATGCTATGGATCACATATTATGTCGAAGTGAAAACAAATTTTTTACCACACATAGGTAGATATACCATGTGCCAACAACACACTCCCATCACCTATTGCATAATGACACTCTGTGTAGTCCAGGTGTACAAGATAAGGTGTAGCACCCAAGCATGGCTACATATACGGCTAGGTATATGGGTAGTGATCAAGGTACGTGGGTGTGAATAGTCAGACACGGGCAGTCCTCAGATAAATGAGACACATCGTGAACAAGCAATTCACCCCATGAATTATGATAATGAATTTCAATTTGTGTCTATAGGAGAACCTGGAAAAGTGATGAGGCGGTGTCATATCTTTGTGGACCACCTAACATGACATACAATTTTCCCATTAACTAATTCCTCTCATGTTTCCTTTTTTGATACATGGATGTTTGATTGAGAGAAACCCATCTAGAGTGTTTGGTCATATAGAACATCATGTTTTCTATCATTGACAAATAACAGATACAATGTTAGGTGTTTAAAGTGAGGTAATTCTATAGGAAATACTCAATGATGGTAGTGTCTAAGGAATAATCAAAACAGAGATTCTAGTTTTTAAAATCACTAGTACAACATGCGAATGGTTCCCCCGTACTCTTTATGTAGATAAAGGTGGTACTCTCACACACTAGGTTTGGGTCCCCTTTCTATGGAGTGGTACATCCCCGTCTCTTATGTAAGGATTAATTGTTTCCACCATGTAAGTTATTTATCCCTAGGTTATGGAATGTAGTAGTGACCATAATACTCCTCAACATAGATTTTTGTGAAGATTTGTTTGATGTTGGGCATTAAATATAGACTATTGGATCTTCAGGAATACACATCAATATTGGAATGGTTTTGATATGGTTATCAACCTTCTCCCTCATATGAGATCCAATATTATCATATTCATGTATTGGGTTTCGCTTCCCTTAAACATTGGTTTGAGCTGACCATATATTATATCTTTATATTCCTCCCTCTTCAAATTTTTTTCAGCCTGAAAGGTTTGTATATACTCACCCACAAAAGCCATATTCCCATGCTTGTCACGTCTTATAAAGCTGATGAAATGACAAGCAGTGAATTTATCATATATTTGTTATATATGCATACATTGACCATGTATGGTGGTTGGGACATGGAGATATAGGGGTAAGATCTCTATGTTTTCATTTATTCTAGTTGTAGATGGATTCTGCACGAGAGCCGCCACCTATGAGCGATCCTGGACGAAACCCTAGCCCACGTGCTGGGAACCACAAATCGAGATCCTTTGCAGACGTTGTTATCAGTCAACCTCCTCCTAAGGAAACTAGGACCTCCGAATCCATATTTCCAAAAGCTTATAAGCATTGCAGTTTGACATCAATTTCATTCTCACCGGAAGATGTTAATTTCCTTTCTGCGGACCTTCGTTTTGCACTAGTTGGTAAATTCTCAAAACATCGGCCCTCATGGCTTAACTTCAAAAATATTTGGAACTAATTTGATTTAAAAAAATTCATATTGGGATTTTGAATTCATTACATGTTCTGTTTTAGTTTTCCCTGGATAATGAATACTATAGATTTTGGACCCGAGGTTTGTGGTTTTTTGGGGGTTCTTTCATGAAATTATTCAAATGTTCACTGGATTTTGATGTTGATGATGAACCCCCCATCGTCCCTATTTGGCTTGGATTCCCATGTCTTCATTTTCACCTATTCAAACATAATGATTTATTATCTATTGCTCATCTATTTGGTCAGTCTCTCAAAATTTATCATGCTATGCTAAACATGACACACCCCTCGGTTGCGAGGATATGCACAGAACATGATATTTCTCACGAAATGCCTTTTAGATTTTGGATACAAAATGGGGAGTATGGATTTATACAGAATGTAGGGTTTGAGAATGCTACATATTTTTGTAAGAAATGCATTAAAATTGGCCATTCTACTAAAAGATGTGGGATTGAAATACATCCACCTCACCCAGAGCCACATTTCAAATAAATGTGGGTTGAAAAGACTGCTCCAGATATGTTAACTACTGACCATATGGGCATCCCCACGAATAACATGATCTCCAAGAATAACCCAAACCCTCAACCGGATAATCCCAGTTAAAATGTCAGCCCTCATATTATGGGGTAGGTCTCCATACATGAGGGTCATGTGATGAACGATGTTGGTCATGAGACTAATGAGGTCTTACAGCTGGAAGCTGATGATTCTTTTCAAGAGGATGTTGAAATGATCTCTGAAGTGAAGGAAGATTTTCATATAATGGATTGGAAAGTGAAAAAATCCATTGTTGACTATGTTGGTTTCATCACTCCAAATCCCAGGAAAACTAGGAAACATATAGATAAAGTCAATTATGGAAGAAATATTACCACAAGATCATTAGCTGCTAAATGTACTGATTTTGAGATTCCTCCACAGCCTGTCGCTATTGAACCACTGCCTAAATCCTCACAATCTTCTGATTTTTCCGATTCAGATACTTCCTCAAGTGAAGATGATGAAAATGATCCTGCATATCAGGATGCCTATCAGTATGAAGAGGAACCGAATTTCCCAAAGGAACTCGACTCTTGGTTTATAGATAATGATTCAACTGACTTTTAAAAATACAAAAATTGTGAACTGACTGCTAATTCTTATCTTGATATTAGAAAGAGGATGTTTATTAGAGTGTCTATGGAATTTATGAAATATCTAATATTCAATTTCAAGGACATACCTTGGAAATGACTTGTGGTTCTTGATTTCATTGAGCTGTTTGGATAAATATTAGTGGGGAAGCTGCTGATGCATTTGTTTTGTTTTATTATGCTGGCCTTTGGGAATTTTTTGATATCTTTCTATGGCATGAAATATGTTCTTCTCTTCCTAACTTCTTCCTCATGTTGTTCAGTTTTTTGTTTGGATTTCTTTTTTATAACAAAACTATATGTTTCTTTCACTGTTCCTCGAGCTTGTGTTATCTTTGAAGCAGGTTTAGAACATTGATAATAAAGAATGGATTTGATATTTCATTTCTCAAAGTTTGAATCATTTTTTTCTACTCCTGGGTTTTTTCTCTGTTTGGAAGCATTTTCATTCTTCATCATTTTTTAGATCATGGTGAAGTCACTCTGCATTAGCTCACTAAGAAGATGGACTACTTTACATCTATGCTTCTTTTCCTGAATATCTCATTCACAAAGCAGGCCCTTCTCTTTTTTAACACTACTAGAAAAACAGGTATTTGCGACGGGTCATTTGCGACGGGATCCCGTCGCAAAAGGCCTATTGCGACGGGGGCCCGTCGCAAATCGCTCGTTGCGGAAAACGTCGTCACAACAATAATTAGTTGCGACGGGCCCGTCGCTAATGATATTATTTGCGACGGGTATCCTTCCCGTCCCAAATATTACTCCGTATATTCGTAAAAACTTTTAAAATAGTAATTGCGATGGGCCTCGTCACAACAGGTATTTGCGACGGGCCCGTCGCAAATAGTACTTGCGACAGGTCCCATCGCAATTATGTTTTCTAAAAAAAATTACAAACTATTTTTAAATTATTTTAATGGATATAAAAATAATACTATTTCCGACAGACATAGTATCCCGTCGAAAATACTATAAAAAAAAATAAATAAATTATTAATAAATTGTTTTAATTAATATAATAATAATCCAATTATAATTCATAAATAAAAAACAATAAAATATTGATAAATGATTTTAATTAATATAATAATAGAATTATAATTCACAAATAAAAATAATAATTTATTAATAATTTATTTTAATTTATATAATAATAATAGAATTATAATTCAAAAATAAAAAATAATAGAATATTAATAAATGATTTAATTAATATAATAATATTAGAATTATAATTCATAAATAAAAAAATATTAATATGTTATTTTAATTAATATAAAAATATTAGAATTATTTTACATTCAAATATTAAAATAATTCAAATATTAAAAAAATATAATTATATTATATTATTATAAAATTTTAATATATATATATAATTTAATATTATAAAATATAAATAATTTTATTATTCATATTAATACTGTTATTTCAAAATATAATATTATTAATATTTTTTAATGAGACAGAAACTACGAATAGAAAAAAATTCATATTTTGATTCAACAAACATTATAACATAAAAACAAACTCTAATCTGAAGGAGGCAGGAGGGGGGATCTGTAGATACTGGTGGAGAAAACTCCATCCTTAAAGCATTAGTGAATTGGCGCATGTACTCCATCTGCTCCTGGTGCTGCTACTGCCACCGACTCATCTGCTCCTCATACAGCTGTTGCTGGCGTCGACGCTGCTCCTCATGCTACTGCTACTGCTGACGCATCTGCTCCAGCTCCTGTCGGAGACTCTCTATCAATGCAGTTTGAGATCGCAACTGATCCTCATACTGTGTAGTAGAAGAATATGCACGAGCTCCTCTCGAGCTGGACGCCGACATCGTAGCACTGCCATAATAATCTCTGGGAGTCAGTCGAGATCTAATACCAACTACCCGGCCCTTCTTGAAGGCATACTGGGTGGCCTGCATCCATGCCGCCTCATCAAACTAATGGCCAGTGGTATGATCTGATGACTCGGCCTGACTCTCAGGCCGGGTCTGTGACGCTGCGGCCTCATATGACTCATGTAGTTACAATTTAAAATTAAAATTGTGAATATATTATATGCAGTTAATTTTTAAACATAAAAACAAATAATACTGACCATGATGTGATGCTGACGATCACCTCTGAGCTCCCCAGTAGCAGGATCACTATACATCCTCTGATATACGTTGTACTCTGTAATATCAGGGTGCTCGACAGCCTATAAGAATAAAAAATAAACTGTTAATATTTATTGTTATATAAAATATTTATAAATAATGTATGTACCAGATGCTGTCTATGAGTACTGAAAGAACGACTCCCAGCTCGATGAGTCTCCTCCTGTCACCCCCCAATTCTGCCTCCCCACCGATGATCTCATCTGAAAGGCACCACTCAACCAGTGTGCACATAATTCATCCCATACATGGGATGAAATGTACTATGGTCGGTGTTCTCTACATGACTCGTCAAAATCTGACACTCCTTCTTTCTTCGTGGCTGCTATTCTTAAATTGTGCAAAAACTGACGAAATCGATCACGCATGGCCACCTCCCATGCATTGTGGAAGGCGTCACACATGGTATCATCGATCGAATACCATAAACCCTACAAATAAATCAAAATATCATGTTAGAGATGAAAATAATTTTCAAAATAAAAATTATATATTTACGTACGTACCAACCAATGGCTGAACATGGCCTGCTGCACATCAATGGGAATCTTCTCCCATGTGGTCCACGACTGAGAGAAATAGTTCCGAAAAATAGTGATGCCATGTCCGACTGCTATATGCCAAAAACTTTAAAAATAATAATCATTTATTATGTAAATAGATTAGTAAAATCTTAGTCAAATCCATAGATTATCACACAGGTTATCACACATCCGTGTGCGTGGATCAAACCCAAGACGTGGACGTCGCTCGGGGACGAGGTCAGGAATCATCAATCATGCAAGACCGCGCCCCCTCCGCGTACTCCCTGGAGCGCCTACAGGCTGAGGGTAATCTGCTAGCAACTCATCCGCATCGAAAGGCAGATCAGCATCCCCCAACTCACGAAATGTCTCGTCGTCCATCTGAAACAGAAAATGTTAATGTTGATAGCAAATAATTGATAATTACTATTATATATATATATATATATATTATGATTGTATATAACTACAATGGAATTCTATCATTGTTCAGCTTCATCATCATCTTCATATACGTCAATGTCATCTTCATATTCCTCTTCAACATCATTAATATCCATTCGAGTTCTAGTTGCCTCATCTCATACCATTTCAAATTCAGATGGGACATGATTAACATCATCGTCATCACCGACTCTTAAATGTGGGGTGTCATCATCGATACTCATGTCTCCTTGTAAAAAAGATTGATTTTGATGACTCTCTTGAAAAACTTCAATTCTTTGCACATCAGTGAAAGCACATTCACATTGACTAAACTGATTGTCTTGAATTTTTATTTCTATTATACTCCACCAATCAATCATGTCTCTTGATGTAGCACAGTACTTTGCGTAATAAACTATATGTGCCTGTTGAGCCAATAAGAATGGTTCATTTACTATGAGAACACTTTTACATTTAATATCGATGATTCCATGAGTCTGATGAACACGCACGCCTCTCTCTGTATCCAACCACCGAAATTTGAACATGGTTATGTATTGTTGTCCTAGATAACAGAGTTCAATGATTTCATCAAGTATGCCCTAAAAGTCAACTTCATTTTATCGATGATGAGATCCTCTCAAGCTAACTCCACTGTTCATTGTTTTTTTCAATTCCCCATATGCATGTGTGTGAAATCAAAATCCATTCACCACATATGCATTATAAGTTTTAACAAGTTTGGAAGGTGGGTTACTCAATATACACAGCCATTTGTCAATTTTATCAGAATTTCGAGACACCTGAAAATTTGTGAAAAAATTATCAATATAGTAAACAATACATTGAATGAGTTTCTAAAAGATAAAGAATTTATGTTACAAGTTTTTGAAACCACTGAGTGAATTTTTTCAGTCTGCGTTCTTCGAGAGGAGCTGCTGTAATTTGTGGAATTTGTTTCTTGATATGATTATCATACAACCTAAAAACCCAAAGTTAGTTACTGTAACATAAATGATAGAATAAGTGATATAAACACTTACAGTACAACTTATGTCATATCTTCACAGTTGAGCAGAACATAAGTATGAGCTCTGGGATGTTCATCATCCGAAATCCAGCGTTCATAAACTCCACCAAAACCAAGCTCTAGCTGGTTGAAAACTGATAATTGGTTGTCGATTTCATCAATATTTCTCTCATTACATCAAATTATATTGTGTTTTTAAGGATACTCAGATTCAAAATAATGGGAGCAGAAGAAAGATATTTCCTCTTGCAAATAAGCTTTTGCAATAGATCCTTCAACAGATGCTTTGTTACGTACTTTTCTTTTCAATTTTTCCATGCATCTTTCAAATGGTTACATCCATCGAAACTATACTGGACCTCCACATTTGGCTTTATATGGAAAATGTTACATCCAATGTTCCATTGAGTTGAATAAAGACGGCGTAAATATTTTTTCCAGTTTACATATAATTACAACAACATCTTTTTCAAGTTTGCATAGAGAATCATAATCTGCTGTAGCCGCACAAATTTCCCGAAAAAAATGAGACATGTCTGTTATGGAATCCCAAATCATAGAATTCAATAGACCTCTTAATCCAATGGATAGAATTATTTCCATTATAACATGACAATCATGACTTTTTAATCCAGTATTATAACAATTATTTACACATCTACCCAAATTGTAAGCACAACCATCTAGAAGTCTCAGATCTGCATTCACTTACAAAATAATAAACGGGTTTCTTTAGACAGTGTATAAGCTACTTTTGGTTTCAGTAACCTTTCTGTTTTAACATTCTCAAACAGTTCCATTTCTGGATGCCTGCAAATTTGGGCAAGATCTAAACGTTCATTTACATTGTCTTTTCTCTTTCCTGGCGTATCCAAAATTGTATGAAAAAAAATATCAAAATAGTTATTCTCAATGTGCATGACATCAAACGTGTGTCGCACCAACAAATCAGACCAATATGGAAAATCCCAAAATATGCTACGTTTAATCCAATTGTGTTCTTTCCCAAAACAAGAAATTTTCTATTGGTTTATTGTGGGACCAAAAGTTATGGGAGGAAATAAAAATACACCCCATTTGAACTCCGAACCTGATATAATTTTTGGAGGTCCATCCCTTTCAACTGTTCCTTTTCTGAAATGACATATGTTACTGTGAAAGGGATGATCAGCTGGAAGAAATCAATGATGACAGTCAAAATAACAAGGTTTATTTCCATGAATGAGCATAAATGCTTTGTTCTCTCCCATACAGTAAGGACATTATTTCTGACCATGTGTACTCCAGCCAGATAACATCCCATAAGTCGGGAATTCACTAATTGTCCACATCATTGCTTCTCTAAGTATGAAATTCTATTTCGTTGCAACATCTTATGTACTGAAACCAGTACTTCACAATAAACTCAATTCATCATTCAATGGTTTCAAATAAACATCAATATTTTTCTTCGGAGGACCTGGAATTAGTAAAGTCAAAAAGTTATATGGCTCCTTTATCAACATCCATGTAGGTAAATGGAACGGAGTTAAAAAAACAGGCCAACATGAATATTGACTACCATAAGATCCAAACGGACAGAAACCATCAGTGGAAAGGCCCAGTCGAACATTTCTAGCATCTAAAGCAAAGGATGGATGCTCTCTATCAAAATGTTTCCATGAATCACCATCGGCTGGATGATTCAAACTTTTATCGGTTGAAATATTCTCTTTATGACATGAAATCATTGTCGTTGTATTCAAAGACATGAATAAACGCTGAAGTCTGGATGTAAGAAGAAAATATCTCAACTGTTTTACAGGAATCAAATCAGACTTCCCTTGTTGTCCTTCTTTATATCTCAGTTGTCCACATGTGGGACAACTATCCAACGACTCATTTTCCCCAGAATATAAAATGAAGTCATTTGAACATGCATGAATCTTCTGACAAGTTAATCCGAAATTTCGAGCCAGCCTCTTAATCTCATAGTAATTTTCAGGCAAAACATTTCCTTCAGGTAATAGTTTTTTATGAAAAGAAAATATATGGTCAAAACGGGTGTTTAACATTCCGTTATCTGATTTGATAGCCATAAATTTTGCAACAGCTTCTAATTTGCTCATCTTGTAGCCAGGATATAATGCATCCTTAGCAGACCTCAACAACTCATAAAATTCAGACGGTGCAAACTCATGATTTGAAGCTATATCAGCCGGTGTTTCTGTATGATGAACAAATGAACCTGCAACATTAGGTACTAAATCTTGAAACTGAGATGGATCTGGAATCACGATGGTATCACCTGCTCTGGAACTGCGTTCAACGTGTTGATACCAAAAAAAAAATCTGGTTGAAAACAAAAATGTAAGAGATGTCCCCCCCCCACTTTGTTAAACCTGTCAAACGTTCTCAATGCACATTTTCTACAAGGGAATTTTATTTTTACTTATGAAACTAATTCTGGATTTTATGCCGCAAATGATAAAAAAGTCTCCACACCCTCTACACATACTGGATTTAAACCAGAACCGTTTGGATTTCTACGTTGATTTATCCATATGCGGTCACCTAATAATGATTGTTGACGACCTCTTTGTTCCATATTTTTCAATAAAATATAATATCATTACTATTTTTGAATAATTTGTTAGAAAAAACACTCAAGAAAGGATAATTATAGAGTTTACATCATACACGACTGACACAAACTATTTATTGAGATAGACCTAAAAATTGACCCTTTAAGAATTGAATATGTTGAAAATAAAGCAAAACCTATTACAAATATTGATAATTTTAAAATTATATAAATTTTTTATTATTTTCATAGTACTAATATTATTTTTTCATAAATATTAATGATATAATAATAACTTTATTACATTATTAGCATATTCTATTATTAATATTAAAATAATATAATTTTCTATTTTATATACAATTCTCCTTTCATCTGTTTGTTTAACATTCTGTCTCCACTTGTAATATTTGCATCCACTTTCACCTCTCCATTAGTGAGTAGGTTGATAATTTTGAAAAAGAATGCAAATATTTCATGTGGAGATAGAAAACACATAGATGAAAGGAGAATTGTATATAATATAAAAAATATATTATTTTAATATTAGTAATAAAATATACTAATAATGTAATAATGTTATTATTCCTAATTATTGGTAATTATTCCTAATTATTGGTAATTATTCCTAATTATTGGTAAGTATACCAATAATTAGGAATAATTACCAATAATTAGGAATAATAACATTATTACATTATTAGTATATTTTATTATTAATATTATAATAATATATTTTTCTATATTATATACAATTCTCCTTTCATCTGTGTGTTTTCTGTCTCGACATACAAATATTACATGTGGAGATTGAAAACACACAGATGAAAGGAGAATCGTATATAATATAAAAAAATTTATTATTTTAATATTAATAATAAAATATACTAATAATGTAATAATGTTATTATTCCTAATTATCGGTAATTATTCCTAATTATTGGTAATTCTTACTAATTATTTATAATTATTACTAATTATCGGTAATCATTACGAATCATTACTAATTATTGGTAATTATTCATAATTATTTGTAATTATTCCAAATTATTTGTAATTATTCTTAATTATTGGTAATTATTCCTAATTATTGATAATTATTCCTAATTATTGGTAATTATTGGTAATTATTGGTAATTATTATTAATTATATGTAATTATTACTAATTATTGTTAATAATTACTAATTATTGGTAATTATTACTAATTATTGATAATTATTACTAATTATTGGTGATTATTATTAATTATTACTAATTATTGGTAATTATTATAAATTATTACTAATTAGTGGTAATTATTGGTAATTATTGGTAATTATTACTAATTATTACCAATTATTTCTAATTATTTGTAATTATTGATAATTATTAGTAATTATTACTAATTATGGATAATTATTGGTAATTATTTCTAACTAATGGTAATTATTGGTAATTATTGGTAATTATTGGTAATTATTATTAATTATTGACACTTATTACTAATTATTGGTAATTATTGCTAATTATTGGTAAATATTACTAATTATTACTAATTATTACTAATTATTGGTAATTATTACTAATTATTACGAATTATTGGTAATTATTATTACTTATTACAAATTAGTGGTAATTATTGGTAATTATTACTAATTATTACCAATTAGTACTAATTATTATGAATTATAGGTAATTATTCCTAATTATTGGTAATTCTTACTATTTATTAATAATTACTAGTAATTACTGGTAATCATTACGAATCATTACTAATTATTGGTAATTATTCCTAATTATTGGTATTTATTCCTAATTATTGGTAATTATTCTTAATTATTGGTAATTATTCCCATTATTGGTAATTATTCCTAATTATTGGTAATTATTGGTAATTGTTGGTAATTATTGGCAATTATTTGCAATTATTGATAATTATTGGTAATTTTTATTAATTATTGGTAATTATTACTAATTATTGGTAATTATTTTTAATTATTACTAATTACTGATAATTATTTATAATTATTACTAATTATTGGAAATTATTACTAATTATTGCTAATTATTGGTAATTATTACTAATTATTGCTAATTGTTGGTAATTATTACTAATTATTACTAATTATTGGTAATTATTAGTAATTATTGGTAATTATTTGTAATTATTACTAATTACTGGTAATTATTACTAATTATTGCTAATTATTTGTAATTATTATTAATTATTACTAATTATTGGTAATTATTTCTAATTATTTGTAATTATTATTAATTATTAGTAATTATTGGTAATTCTTGGTAATTATTGGTAATTATTACTAATTATGGATAATTATTGGTAATTATTAATAATTATTGATAATTATTTGTAATTATTACTAATTAAGGATAATTAATGGTAATTATTACTAATTATTGACAAATATTTGTAATTATTACTAATTATTGTTAATTATTATCAATTATTGGTAATTATTTACAATTATTGCTGATTATTGGTAATTATTATTCATTATTTACTAATTATTGATAATTATTAAGAATTATTACTAATTATTACTAATTATTACTAATTATTGGTAATTATTAATAATTATTACTAATTATTGGTAATTATTGGAAATTATTACTAATTATTGGTAATTATTGGAAATTATTACTAATTATTGGTAATTATTGGAAATTATTACTCAATATTGGTAATTATTACGAATTATTTGTAATTATTACTAATTATTACAAATTTTTGGTAATTATTGTTAATTATTAATAATTATTGTTAATTATTGGTAATTATTACTAATTATTCCTAATTGTTGGTATTTATTACTAATTATTAGCATTTATTCTTAATTATTGAAAATTATTACTAATTATTCCCAAGTTCCATTAACTATGAACAATAAATACTAATAATTTAAATTTATTAAGTAACAAAACAATGTAAACATAATTAAATTACAACTAATTAAGAATAATTGAAACTAATAAACAATTTAAAATAAATATTAAATTAAAATGAACATAAATACCTTTAAAATCGATCTGAGGTTGACCACGGATCGTTGTTGAAAACATCAATATCAACTCCGGAAAAAAAATTAAACGTAAGAAACTCTGAAATCTAAAAATAGAGTTTTGAGAGAAGGAGAAGATTGAGTTTGAGAATGAATTAAAAAAGATGGATGTGGGGTATTTATAGGTTAGATCATTTGCGACGGGTCTATTTGCGATGGGATACCCGTCGCAGATACCTTATCCCTCATTTATTACGGTCAACGGTTAATTAATTATTCGCGACGGGTCCCATCGCGAATAATAACCTGCTGACATACTATTTGCGACGGGGGTTGATTTCCGTCGAAAATAGCTTTTACCGCCGCAGGTTATTTGCGACGGGGGTAGATTCCCGTCGCAAATATCTTTTACCGCCGCCATTTATTTGCGATGGGCGGTAACTGCCCGTCGTAAATAACTTTCCCGCGATTTGGCGCGCAAAGCGCTGTAGCTCAGTGAAGTGTGACGAGTACTCCATAACAGAAAGAGTACCATGCTGTAGACTCATAAACTCCCGACATGATCGGCCCTCAATGTCTCTAGATAGAAGTAGTCATATATGGTACGTCTGAACTCGTCCCAAGACATACTCTGATGACGCCCTGACTGTGAGATCACCTACCACCACCTCTTGGCTGTGTTACGTAGCTTATAGGTGGCCATCTTTACCCTTTTCCCTGGGGGTATCTCTAGATGCTCAAATATCATCAGCGTGGCCTCCAACCACGACTCGACAACCTGAGGTCCTCCATACCCTGAGAAAGTTAGAGGATGCTGGTACTGAAAGACCCGCGTCAACTCAGCCATCGACGGGGCAGGAGGAGGCACTCCCTGAAAATTCTGCATCATCCTCAGGAAGTCCTCAAAATACTACGTATTGGTGATTGCGACGGGTATAACTGATGGTTCCTAGGCTGGCACAGTAGGAGGATCTGTAGAAGGATCCTGATCAGCCATATCCAGTGTCTGATCACCATCTGGAAACTGGCGTACAACCGGAGGACATCTCAGTGGCATAGCTCTGAAAGCATAAAAATCACACCTTAATTCAGGATTTGCAAAGTCTAAGAATTCAAGAGTTCAAAATGGTAACTGGGGAAGGAAACATTCGAGTTTTACAAAACACGACTACACAGTGTGTATAAAAAATACACGGCATGTTCACTTAGACCAAAGACATGGGCGTGTACCTCTGCCCCTACTTGTTGTATAACACTCCAACTACATGTCCTGTTGTCCCCACACACGGCGTGTACTTGAAATCCACTCCCCTACTCAAGTCACCTTACACAGCTAACCCACACAGTCCACTTAACCCAACACTACACAGCGTGTGCACTAGGGACCGGACATGTACTAGATGAGGTTTCAGCAACCAGTGTTGTTTGTTACACGACTGGATACACAACAGACCCTTAAACTAAATGTTCCAAACAAACACAACGTGTATATGAGAAGATAATACAGACCCATGTAGTTCGTGACACGGACTGGTACTTGAAAGAAGACTAGATGGCATGTGCCTCCCAAACACGGCGTGTTCTACCCGAACTTCCCCGACCTGTGTTGTTAGTGAAACGGAAGGGTGCACTTATAACTACTATACAGCGTGTACCTATCGTACATGGCGTGTTTGTAGAGGGTTTTAATACTCTGTGTCTCTGCCTGCATAGTCAGTGAACCAAGTTGAAAACTACACAACATGTAGTAATAAAGTACACTCCGTGTATTTTGGGTTTTTCTTGGCATTATCTCAGAAACTGCACCGATGCCCAGAAAACAGAAGATACATGACATATATAAGGAACATAGGTCAATGATCCACCAATTTATGATTCAAGAGGGCCCACAACACCTCAATAACCAAAATTTTCCATTAATTTAATGAAAAGAACAATACAATTCGTGCTCTATCAAACAACAAAGATTCTATCAATCATCTATCACAATAGCACGCATAATCTACAGATTGTATATGACGACAACATGAAATCGCTAATTTACCCTAGATTGCATGGAAAGAATGCATGGCATGTGATTTCTAACAAGTTCTTATATGATGTATGAGATGGAATACCCTCATCTAATCAGGTTGCGATAGAAATAGAACCACAATAGCAAAACAATAACAACTAATCTCATGTGAGTCACTCTAGGTGAGATCATATCAACCGTAAATCTAAAAACATTAAAATTGCAAAAAACGATGTAATATGGATTTTCCATGTAAACGGGTTAGCTACTCCCGAGCACAGCTTAACACCATGTACCAAAAAGGTCATATCCCGGAATAAAGGCTCCGAAAAGTAATCCAAGAGAAAAAAAACTCCTCTGCTACAACCTTTTAACGTCACGGTTCTGGAATCCACCCAGAGTCGCCCCGTACCTGGTTGGTCACATGGCCTCAAGTGCATTCCCCCACACGATAGAGGCTTCCAACTAACAGGAAGGGCCTTGGGTGTAATAGTGGGGAAACTATGCTCTCACTGGAAGAGTACACAGTGGATGTAAATAAACATGCAATAGCAGATGCCATAAATAACGTACAGTAACAAATAGCGGAAGACTAAATTGACAAACTGGAGAACATATGTATATATATGAAATGATGCATGATACATATCTAAGAAAGCAGCCAAACAAGTCACACTGATGGAAAACACCACAGTACCAAACAAGTACACAATAATTTAAACAACTCCTCAGCATCCCAAGCAAAAGCAAGGACACATACTCTCCTGATCCATGAAGTCATGTTCCAGAAGTCGAAGGGCGCTTGCAGTTGTCTACACCTGCAACAACATAGCCTACTTGGGCCCAAAAGCATGGAACAAATAGGGCGTGAGATGAAATCCTATTAGGAAACCACCCTAAGATCTGTGCCTAACAGTTAGTGAGTATATGAAAGGTAATAGTATAGTAAGCAGAAAAAAGTAGCATTAAACAACAGGTAATAAATAGTAAACACTAATATTTTGACGTACAATTGTAGTCAAACCACAACACAACAAGCTGTAAAGATGCAAACAGCTAACCACAAATGGAAACCCCCTAAGACGTACTCACCGCCATCCCCTCTGGTACTATCCAATAATTACCACAAACCTATGTGAAGAGCACTCAGCCTATCCCCTATGGTTTGGTTATATTAATTTATAAGACTCCTTGAGGAAGCCTGGTCAGTAAATTCCTTTTATAGTCTAGGGTAGTTAGGGACTCTTTGAGGAAGATCATGTGGTCTAACCCTCTGGCCCCAAGGTCTAGAGACTCTCTGAGTAATCCCACACGATCAATCCTCCTACAGCCTCAGGTATACCGAAGACTCTCTGAGGACGCTCTCACGGTCAATTACACCTCTAGCTTGGGATGGTTTTAATGAAATTCAAACAAGGTAAACACTCTCTGAGGAAGCTCACTCAGTCTACCCCCCAGTTGTCTATAATATCCAAAGGCACTCTGGGAAGCTCACTTGGTCTATCCAATATAGCCTATAATACCCAAAGGAACTCGGGGAAGCTCACCCGGTCTATCCCATGTAGCCTATAATATCCGAAGGCACTCTGGGAAGCTCACTCGGTCTATCCCTTTTATTCTATAACACCAGGTTTTCAGAGACTCGTGCCTTGAAACTACATAGTAATACTATAGGTCCAAAGTACACCTATATAGCTACTTGTCATACCAAAGTACACCTATAGTGCTACTTGGATAACAATCTATAGGGAAACCAGCATGTTATCAACATTACTCCATCCTACATTCTCTAGGAATGGAACACAGGCAGAACGACCAAGGCTAACAACGAACCAAAGGTCGTATGCAAAATAAAGCATGGGTAAAACATCCAAGAAAAACAATTATTCACAAACACGATCAATTTACCTCTACACAAACATGCAACCAAGGAAGGAAAACAACATGGCCAAAACGGGAAACACACATTACCCCGTTCATGGGTAATGGTGGAATTCCCACATAAAACTCAACAACATTGAATGGTATTGCACAAACCACCAACCTGGATTATAAGAGAGCAATATACATGATCCACGCATATTGAATCTCCCTAGAATAGTGATGATCTATGTAAATGCACAAAATGTTCAACCGATGATAACTTGAGAATGAAGAGGAATTGGAAAACAATTCTCTAGGAGAAGGGAGGACTCACTACTACGGTTCCATCACAATCGAAGGAGATCAAATCAGAGAATAGATGGAGGATCTGTGGCTCGGAGAATATCTATGGTCGTACGGGTCACTCTCAGTTGATAATGCTGGAGAAGAAGATAAATGTGATGATTAGACGCGACCCCGGTCATTTTAATGAAAAAACATTAATGGCATGTACATCAGTAGTACATGGAGTGTACATAGCTTTTCCGTACTCCGCATTATGTGGCCTCGACTTCACCCCTACAAACCATGTGTGTGGCCAGGACACTGCCAACACATGGCTTGGAACGGCAATGGAGTACACGGTGTGTACTCATAATGTACATGGGGTGTACATCAAAAATTTCCAGAAAAACCACTTTTCTCAAAAACATTAGAAAAGGAAATACATACCTGAAAATAATGATTTGGGTTCTTAGACTGTCTTTTGAAATCCTTTCATCTTTCATTCTGACATGGAACTGGTTTAGGTAGAATTGAGGATCATTGTAACTTGGTTTTCACATGAACATCAAGCATATAGTTATTTATGAGTTCTTTCATAATTTTTAGAAAATTAATACACCTATAATACTTGTACACACATATATATATAGGATGAATTATTAGTATACAATTAAATTATATTACTCACACCAAATAGATGTGCCCCATGAAAACATCATGATTATATATCTGGGTTAGAAATAGACCACAGATAGATATTTAACAGTATAAGATGGATCTGGTACGTGTACTAAGTAAAAATAAAAAGGAATCCATTGTTTTAATTTAATTTCATTCTTATACAAAACATTTTTGTGTTTTACATATTAGTAACCATGTTTATTGACTTGTGTGACATGCGTGAAGTTTTTTATGTCATTTTGAAACTTTATCAACCACATAATACAATGATTTGTTACATCTAATTTATTTTTATGGTGTATGGATATTATTACCAAGGGTGTATTCTCCAAACTACACTCTTAGAAACTCAACACTTGTCTGTAGCCACTTTTGTCATGGTATTAGAGCATGATGTCTTTTGGTGTATCTAATGAGGTGTCATTTTGGGGAAATCCCAGTTAGGGTGTTACAAAATGATATTATAACATGTGGTTACTTTCCTTTATATTTTTATTATAAAATTAAATTGTATAAATAATAAAAGATATATGGAATTATGGTAGGGGATTCTCCATGTCCCTAGCTTAGTCATGTTAAATAGACCTCTGGTTTCCTAACAATTGGATTTTGGTTACAATATTATGGGATTTGGGTGTCTGAAAGTATCATGATTAGGCATATAACATCACATATCATATATTATCCTTCTGTTTCCTCTATATATGTTTTCTATTTAAATTCTTTGATTTGTGTTATCTATTCTTGATGGACATGTATTTTCTTTTGAGTGAATATCTATGTTCTTAGTATTCTGAAATATATGTTGGCATTAATTAGTTGAACCTTAACATGCTATTTTATTTTTTATATATATGATAAAGTCTAATGTAAATGTATGGATGAATGGTTTTGATCCTTAAGTTGATCTAGAAGGGTTATACCTTTTCTGTGGGTATCTTTTAGGATTAGTCTTATATTATAAATAAGTTATGTATACAATATATCTACTAATGATTTCCTTGTACTTTTCTGACTGATTTAGTAATGTTTAGAGTTTATTTATTTTGACACAACCTTGGGGAATAATGTCGATCATATATAGAGATGTCTATAATGTCATGTTATTATGGACAACTATGGAACATTCTCTAATCCCATGATCCTTGAGATCATTATCATTAATATTATCCTTGGAAAATATTAGATTTCCATATTTCTATCTGACATCAACTATTATCGAATGATATTATCCTTTATTTCAACCAATGGATAGATGTGTGTGATAAGTAGTGAGTAATATATCAAATACAATGCAATGAAAAAAAATTTATGTAGTTTGATACTATCCTAGGTAGTAGGACTGGATCGTACAGAAGCACTAGATAATAGGTCCTCTTATTTTCCTCCAATTTTATATCTATATTAGGATAGCATTCCAAATTATTTATCAAATATTATTTCTAAATTAAATGTATATTTAGAGATATAACTTATGTTGGTAGAATAGAACTTTTATAACCCCCCTTATAGTATGGTGCCGACCGATTTGATATAGCATAATATTTAACTTGACATCATTAAGATTAAGTATTTCCTTATACTAATCACATCCATTAATGGTTACCTATTTTTTTCAAGAATCTGGGTGGTTGTAAAAAAAACTATATAGACTATTCAAAGAAAACCCTAATGATAATAAATAATATTTATCCTTTAAGTAGGATTATAAATCATTTATTTTTCAACCATGTGGTGACGATTTATTCTACAATATTAATCTTTATTTAGGCTACCATAACTTCTGGGTTAGGGATGAGGATTCCAAATATGGACTTCCATATAATATATAGCGTTTATCGGAACCTCATCAGAACCATCAATATGGTGAATTCCCTATTAGTGTACATGGATATCATGAAAATGATCTTCGATTCATTTAGTATCTCTTTAATCATGGTCTTTATTAATGATATGCATATATATTTATAGACTATTGTGTTTCACTCCATATTCTTTCATATCACGTTGATAAGACTCTACATAAATTCTCATTAAGACAATCCTTCAAATTGTAACATATTTATTTAGGAGATACATTTTCTTATTCAGGTGACATATGAGATTGGAATTTCTATAGACATAGAGATGTTATAAGTGATTATCTCTTGGGTTCTCACATTGAATTTTATTAGATAATAAGATTTTTTATGTTGGTTATTTATTATTGTTTTTTTATTTAGGAATAGATACACTCAGTGTCATCAGTAATGGGAATTACTAATAAGGGGTAATGTATGAATGGATTTATCTACATAGGATAGATTTCTTGAGCCAATGTGAAGATTAAAATTATAATTAGTTTTCATTCTTTCAGAGCCTAGGACGCGATTCAAATTATATTGTGATGCCTATGGTTTTAGGTTAGGATATATATTGATGTTGATGGATCGGGTAGTTTCTTACAATTCATGTCATCTACAACCACATTATCAGAACCACCCAACGCAGGACTAATAGTTTGAAGTTTTGGTCTAGAATATAAATTATTGGTGATATTACCTCTTTAGGTATGAGTTTTTTTATACAAACCACAATATCATCCAATATATCTTCCCAAAATGTGATCTCCTTTTGAGGTAGAAGAATTGGGTAGAGAATCTACAAACATTCATCTGTGAGATGACATATACTCTATGAAAAGTATTTATTGTTTCTCATGATCTTAATTAGAAAATGATAGAGATATAAAAGATTATTTAGTGGAAGTACCTAGAGATATGACGCCACATGAGTCTGAAGGAATAATTTCATGTGTATTTTTTCAAGATTATGGAGTCCTAGAATGTGTTCCTTACATTATCACATAATTATAAAGGGATTGGGTAATGTCTAGCTAGCATTATAACCCTGAGTGTCTAGTGATTTTGGAATTATTTTTAGGGCATGATTTGGTTTTTGGGTGGTATCTAGATGATGATTACATGATCACTATACATTGTATGTAAATATTTTTTATCATACATGGGTGAGTAAAAAATGATATTCATTGATTATTTGAAATGGGTGGTGTATCCCAGGACAACGAAGATGAACCACTACATCCCCTGTTTGTTATAGTGTCCTAGTATGAAGTGGTAAGAAAATGTTTTTAACATAAATGGTTGACTACCATAGGGAAATGTCTATGAATCAACACCATTGTAGTTATCTTCATCAACATCCAAAACCAATTGGTTTGTGGGATGATATGATTTTAAAAATTATGATGCGGTATCTTAGACTGAAAGGAGTAATGAAGATATTTTGTATATATTTTATTATTTCCAAAGTAGATGATCCATGAATGTTCTATATACTGGATATCTTACATTTTTATGGTTCTCCCTCATGAATTGTATTAGATAGAGATGTGGGATTCATATACTGGTATTGGTGAGTCATTTTTTAGATGAGTACCTAAATCCTTATATAACATACCATTACACTGGGTTTTCATGTATTTTATCTGGAACATGGAGTTCATGAATCGAAGTAGGTATATTTCAAAAACAACAATATTTGAATAGTACATTTCCTCAATATTAATAAAATGACATGTAACCATAGAGTAGACCACCTTCCATCTGAATTTCAAACCTTAAATCTCAAATAGAACTCCTGAACCAAGTACACTACCTAAATAAATAGTCCACCTCATGGAAGAATTAAATTTAAAAATAGATGAAGATGCATGATGGGGACTCACTAAATGAATTGAGATGTTTTAATCCTAATTTTCATAGAATATTCAGATTATAAAATATAAAAGATATATAATATGAAAACATTAATGAGGATCTATAGTACATGGAATGTTAGTCAAATACACACCATGAATGTCTTGATGAAGAACCCATAAAATGCACTAATACAATGTAACAAATTTACACAGAATGTTGCACGAAAAGAATATATATTTCCAGCAACTCGGACAAGAAAAATAGTCTACATACACCAATTTATTTTCTTCTGTTCTTCTACATTTATTTCATTTTGTCATTCCAATATATTTTGGTTTCATTATTTTATTATATCATAAAATAAAATGTTTCCTCTATCAATTAGGAGACTCGTTTGATACTAGATTGCTATTCCAACATTGAAATCCAATGATAATTCTAATCAATGTCCATTTCTTATTCATTCTTCTCTATTTCATCAATAAATATTTTTGTTAATTAATTTTTTATAATTTTAAATATGGATTATTTAGATATAATTTTTATATTTTTCATGAAACTCATTTTTTACTTTTCATCTGCTATTTCGTTCAATTCCAACATGTGCGGCTAATCCTCTATGGGTTATGCATTGATACTAGATGATTATTGAACCAAATTTATTTAATCAAAAAACAAATGGTTACCCTAGGGCATGTAGTTAGGTAAAAAATGCCTTTATCATTTCTTCTACAAAAAAACATAACCATGAGAGGTTTATTTGAAAGGACACATGAGCAAATTGATCTTGATCAGGATATGTCCAATATTCTGGGATTCTATCTATGTAGAATTCAATATTCCAACCCTTAGGTTTTCATATATCTATAGACCAAGTAGTAGCTTCAAGATTATATATATCTAATTGGTTAGACCAAGATCCATTGGAGACATTTTTTCAACAAATAAATGAATACCATCGGTCCATTCAAAGATATATTTTGGGTTATCTTCAATATATAGCATAAATTTGTCCTTGAACCCTCCTCTATAATTTGAATTAGTCACATGATATTTAGTGTATTAAACAAAAAATGTTCCTTTGAGGAATCCACCCCAAAGGTTCTTACAACATGGTTGGTTATCTACAAGCTATCACTATGGGTTTGACTCTGGACTTCCATTGTTTTATGCAATTGTATCCATGTCATGTTAGGGAAAAATTAATTTAATATGATCAATGATTATTCATAATCAATTATTTCATGTCATCTAGTTAAGAGTCTAGGATATCATCATAGAATTTCCAAAAAATATGCAGAACATAGAATCCATGAACCCATCCAAGGGTTCCCTATCCAATTTACCATAGCCATATCAAGGTGTAAAAATTCATAATAATTAATAATTCAATAGGTAAATAAAAATTTATTAATAAAATGTCCATATACTATTTGACCATTTACCATTTAGTGCATTAAAATATCTATTTTGAAATAACATTGAAATCTGAATAGAAACCAATCAAGAATTTAAATTATTCTTTTTTATTATACTCATATGCAACTACAAGTATGTATGTATATACGTTATTTTAGCTGTATGAATTCACATAATTCAATTTTAGTATGTACACATAGATATATATATATATAACTATACCCTTGTATATGAAAATAACCATATGATACAGAAAAATCCATTTCATCATACAATTTTATACCATTTTATAGTCTTCGTTTTCATATATAATTTCTTCTAAATTCTATAAAAATGGCTTCTTCATTAATCAAAACAGTACCAAAATATGAGTGAGATTTCATTTAATTAAAGGTCATCACCTTTCACAATTACTAATTATGAATTTTACATTCCACAAATGCACTATGTTATTCCATTATAAATACCCTTTATATAGAATCCTTACATGCATGTAATATTAATTTCTCATAATTTTTAATTATATTCGATTTTTATTATAGTCAAGGTCCATGTCTCAAGTGAGGCATCTCGTTGTAATAACCATCATGGAAACCAACTATCATTAAGTATCATGGAATATAATAAATTTTCTTCATATTTAACGTTCTTAATTTAATTATAGATTAAATTCAAAATATATCAACATCAATAACATCCAAAGTATTTGAAAATAATTAATTAATGTTGGATAAATGATAAAGACTATCTTCTAAGAGGAATCATTTCCACTTTAACTCCATGCATGGTAACTCGCCTCCATTCCCATAAAGAATGATGGCCAATGGAAAACCCATCCACGAACCCAATTCACATCCAAAAAACCAATATTTATTAGATATCATTAAATAAACAAAAAAACTAAAAAACATGAACAATAATGGAATAAGTGACAAACAGATCATCATGTTCTCTTCTCATACCCAATGCAAGACCAATAACCCTTTATAGTTCCATTAAAAACTCTTATCACCAAATAAATCCAAATACTTATCAACAAAACTTATAACAATTATCCAAATAAATAAATTAATCAATATAATTTTAAAACACACCCATACACAAACATTAACCTAAATGATATGTAATGAAATTCATATATTTTATTAGGATTAGATTATGATATGCAGTTAGAAAGAACCATAATCCTGTGATGATTCCACCATTATCTAGTGGAATAGTCACTCAAATAACTAGTCATGACAACAATTAAATAATAGAATATGGAGTGGGAAGGAAATAGATACTTACACATACCTCTAGCACAATAATGCTTATGAAGGAATGAGGAACTGTTAATATATAGGAGAGAAAAACCAACAGTAGGGGGAGGGTGAGGGTGTGCACAAGAGATACTAACATAGGGGAGATGAGAAAATGAAGGGAAAGGGGTTATAATATCATACGATAAAATTTAAAAAATAAATTTTATAGGGGAAATAAGTTTCGTTGTATGGTTTTTCAAACTGTGTACCACCATGTTGTCATCAAAATCTCCTGACAAACCTCATCACATGATTAAATGAAAAGTTTATAAAAGTAAACACCAACCATGTGATCAACAATGTATTATTCTGAAACCCTCACACATAATTTATAGGGACACATCATGATGTTTATGAAAACTATTCCTCTTAATTATACTTCTCATGGATATCACAAAATTGGTGTGGACCATGTGACCATGTCTATAACTAAAAAAGTTATGATATCCGTTTATAAAGATCTTGAAGAGTTTTGGGGAACCTATTACACAACAATCTTTGTGAAAATACAATATATGTTTTACTACCATTAGGAAATCTATTATTAACTCTTATTCAATATTCAGATCATCCATTAAATAAAATTTCAATACTCCTATGAATTTCAAACACCATTGTAGAATATGTTTTCTTTCAAGTTCAATGATGGATGAAACCCATATCAAGAAAATCATGTAACTACTTTTTCAAATTCAAATGTACTATTTTATCCATTTGATTAGGAGGTTTTGAAACATGCTAAGCATCGACCAAAATTTCAATAGTAAATTCAACATCAGGAATACCACCTGGTGAATCATTCATAAATACATTCATATATTTATTTACTATTTTAATTTCTTTAATTTGTAATATTCCTTTTTATTCCACAAAATTTCCATGATAACATTTAGATCCAAATTTTATTACATTCTCAAAATCAAGATATGTTTTCAATGGTATGAATTCAATTTTCTTCAAATTTATAAGTCATTCTGAAAAATAACATCTTTTTAGTGAAAATATTTTCCCCTTATTATACATTGGAATATATTAAGGAATATTTTTGTTGCTAGACACTAAGACGGTGTGAGATTTTGAGGCTCGGTGATCCCTATAATGATATTATATATATATATATATATTTCAACAACTAATGCATGTAGTTTTCATAAAATACTGGAATAACTCCCAAATATATTCTCATATAAAAACATGAGATCACAGTTGATATAAGAACTTGGTGTTTTCCCACGGTTCAACCTACTGTTTGACGCTGCCAAAAACCATGTTGAACAAACTGTGGGTGGGTGTGTTTCAGAAATTAATAATTAAAATACTTATTTCTTTTAGTAAATGAAAAAACCTAGACAAACCACTATAAGTAACCTCTTATAAAAAAATTTATGGAAATACAAATAACAGTGGGATTATTTTAGTAGATATTTGAGCATTATTCATTTAAAGATCACATCAAAGGATCACATGTGATTAAATCGAGGAGGACATATAAAAAATGAATATTGTTGAACATATCATTTATTGGAGAATGAATTATTCCTCAATGATCGATCCATATAGATGAAGTGCAAAACCATTGTGGGATTTTTCCTTTGGATTATAATACTGTACATGGATATTTCATCTTCTAATTGGTATTTGTTGATCTTACCTTTTCAATAGTCTACATAATTATTTGATTTTTTAATATAGTTTATTCTTGATATTCCATGATTTTCCCATGAATATATCCATTTATGTAATCATTCGCCAAAGAATGATTTACCTTGTTCTAGTGAATTTCCCCCTTCCATTCCCTAAAAGCTTTTACAATTAGGCCATGGGGTTTTGGATCGTTATTGATGAGGCAAGTTTTAGTTTAATAAAACCCCATATATTCATTGGTTTTGAGAATGATGACTAAGATGTTGATTTATTAATTGATTGAGATGATTATAAGGTGATTATTTTTGGATCTAGAATTTCATGCACCAGCGGGTGATGGTAGGTCCATGATACACATGGTAGATCAATCATTTAGATAAATAGATTCTGATTTCCTTGAACCAGTGAGACAATAATGATGTTCATTGTCCTTCTCCTTTAGTTTTATGGTCAAACGGAGAGAAACAAGATGAAAATGAAGGATATGTCAAATGTGTGAAGGGGTGATGGGATTTGTAAAATACCCCGCTATACCCCATGTATATGATAATATCATTTGAAATCCACCCCCACCCCTAGAATATGACTGTAGGGTTTCATGTGAAATTAAGGTTCATTATATTTTTTTACGGTTTAACACATTGTGTCCCCACACCTAAGTGGTCATACCATGTGCCATACTATAAACTCCCAACACCGCTTGAGGAATGATACTTTGTTCAATCTAAGAGTATTTGTCAAGGAGTATCACCTAGGAATGGTGATATATATAACAAGGTGTTTTGGTAGTGATTAGGGTACATTGGTATGATCAGGAACACAATGGAAATCCCCATGTGTAGGAGACACAGTGTGAACCGCCTATTCATCCTATTTATTATAGAAATTATTCTCTATCAATGTCCATATGATGACATGGACAAGTTATTAGGGGGGTATTTCAAGACTTGGACCCCATTACATGCCATATTATTCTCCCAGGAACATATTCCTCTGTTATTTGCTTTTTTGGTTTTTTAGTTTTGGAGTATGAGAAGCCTATTTATAGTGTATATTCTTACAGAATTTCATGTTATCATTTATTATGGGATAAGAGATATGATGTTAGGAACTTCTAGTGGATCTATTCCTTGGGAATTTATTTTTTATGGTAGTGACTTTGGAATGATCAATAGAGATATTTCATGTTTGGAAATCACTCATTCAACTAGGGAATAAATCCAATATACTCTTTATATATATAGAGGTGGTGCTCTCACACAATGGTTTTGGATCATCTTTCTAGGTGGTGGTACTCCATATACTTATATATATATAAGGAATTTTTTTCTCTATTTTATTTGTTTCTAGATGGGTTATGGAGTGTAGTAGATAAGAGCATACTGCTCAACACTTTTTTTGGTGAGGTTGTGTTTGATGTCAGGCATCTTTGATAGACTATCGGAGCTTCAAGAGTACTCATAAAAATTAAATTTATTTTGTGAGATGGTGATCACATTTATATCTCATTTGGGTTCCATTATGAATATATATCTGATTTAGGTTTCACCTTCCTCTAACAGTGGATTCAGCTGACCTTTTATATCTTAAAATTATCTCTCTTTGATTTTCATTGAAACCCACTACATTTGTTTATACCCACCCAAAAAAGTTCTTTTCCCACACTTTTCATATCTTAAAAAGATGATGGAAGCATCCGAACTGAAATTGTTTTATATTTGGGATACATTGGTTCATTGAATATGTATGGGGGTTGGGACCTACAGATCAGGGGTCGAGATCTCTTAGTTTTCATTTATTTACGTAATTGTTGACTATGAATGTTTTTCTAGTCTGGTTTGTATTTTTCCCTGTAATTTTGGTGTATAGTAAATAACAGTTTCATATTTTCCTAGATATTATTTCATGATTTTTTATACATGATATGTAATGAATTTTATATTCCTTTACAATATTTCATTGATATAGTTAGATTTGTGAATACATGAACACTAGGTTAATGCCACCCAATAAATATCATACATTATTGACACATTTATCCCGCCCCTATACTATTGGAGGATGAATTGGGGTTCAATTCTCTCATATTTCTATCTACCTGCTGGGCCCCAATACGTCAATTCAAAAATTCATCCACTCTATAATCTATCTTATAATGATAAACAAAAACCTATTCCACACATAGAATAACATAATACACTATAATATTAAAAAACTATATAGTTTTTAGGGAAAAAATTACACATATAATAACCATAAGACTTCATTTAATTTTGTTTCATATTTATTACACCATTGATTATTTACCAAATAATTCAAATTCATTTAATGATATGGTATTTTCAATTTACTTGAAAATATCTCAAGTATTAAAGAATGCATGGATACATAATCAAACAATACATTAACATAATATTAAAATTCATGTAATATTTCTATCACCACTCCATTTGAGGTTCTTTTATCTATAGTGTTTGTAAAAAAATCCATTTTTACCTTTTTGTTTTTAATCAGAATTATTCCCACATTAAATAACTAATTTTGATATGAATTCACAAAATGTCTCAAAAAATAGAAATTAAAACATCATATTTGTGGGTTGATAATCTTTTTCCTACAATTTTAAAAAAGGAACTATTATCCTTCCAATCATGATCAAAATTAATAAGGATACCACATCGATAACACATTCAAAATCCTTTCAGAAATTTATTAAAATGTATTCAACCATAATGGGAACATTTAGGTGGGCTTAAATTTTGAATTTTTTAGTTTATTTATTCTACATTTTATTCCACAATTACAACTTCTTACCCTTATTATCATAGATTACATAAATATCGGTGAACATTATAGCAACTTTCTCAACACAATGATCAATCTACTCTAAAATAATAAATTATTGAGAGCAAAAAAATTAACCTGATTTATATCCTAAGAAAAATATATTTATTTTAAATTCATTAGACTAACAAAACTTTATTGAATACATTTATTAAATTTTATTCATGAGAGATCATAATGTCTAGTTCCATTTTCATAAACTCATGATATTTACATTCCATTATAGATCAAGTAATTTTTAAAAATAAATCTCTAGAGAACTATATTTAATGAATTTATATTCAGTGGAATCAATCTAATAATTTTTCACATTAATAATAAACAGGTACCACCATTGATTGTCATTACCTTCAGAATATATATATAATTAAATAATTTTTTATATTCCATACATCCCAGACGATTGATTATTTTTTCCAATGAAATTATCAATTATTTATATTTTAATAGGACATACGATTACGTAAAATTTATAGGGTGTTGTTTCATGAAATGATCTAATATAGAAATGTTTCATTATAGATAATTTGGAATCTCCCTCTTTAATGTGTGCCTCTATTATTATAATGTATCATGTAATCTAATGATCTCATATTAGTTTGGTTCATTATCAGATTATATCATCCATTATTTCTGTGTTTTTGAACAATTAATTTATTGAGTAGAGTTCCTATATTTTGAAGTTGGTTTGGGAGTGTTTTAGAGATATTTTATGGGTTATCTTCTAATGCATGATTTCTGAAAACTATGTAAATACTACAAGAAAATATGTATCTTGTGGAAGAGGCACAACTGCTACAATATTTTTAAGGAACATGGTTTATAAAACCATGAAACCTAGCATAATAAACTACAAAACATGCTTATGTTTCAAAAATAATGGTTTCATTATTATTTTTAAACTTTTTTGTGTTTTTATTTGATTTAATAAGCCTCACATGGTTAGAAATTTATTTGGAAATGTGTGTCACCAAACACTGTGATTTTGATTTTAGTATCTCAAAATCAAAATTAATGGACATATATTTCCATATTTGGTACATTATTACTCCTACTATTATCCATCCCAATCCAAGAAACTCTACAAACCATACATAGTGACTTCTATACCTTCATAGCTTGACTCCTATGGATCCTATTGTCTTAATTAATGAAAATTATGTTAAATGATCCACAAACCTTCGTTTTGTAGTTTTAATATATATATCCAATTTCTTCCTTGAAAAAAAATCATATATATGGATTTTTGTGACCCGATATATGGATTATGATTTCATCTAATGATTATTTCCTAAATTTCAACTAAAATATAGGATTATCTTGACTGTTTACTACACTTCTATTGATAAATCTCAATTATATAATTATTTGTGTATCCAGAGAGCAATATTTGGGTATACCCAAATCCATTATCATAGAATATTCTTGAATATCATTCTAGAACATTTATTTGATTGGTTTAGGATTAGTTATATGTATATGTGGTGTGCTGTCCCAATCATCTTAAAGATCATATGTGATTTGGGTATAGTCACTCTATGGGATTTCATTTGTATCATTATCAATAAAATGGTATGATGTTTCTTACCATTTGGGGCCCTTGTATAATCTTTTTTTTCTTAATATGATTATTTGATTGGTAAATATTGTTTGATCATTCTCGATAGTGGTCACATGTACAAGAATCTAGAGACCATGAGGCCCATATATTATGTTGGATTCCAGGAGTTATGTAGTGTATCTTATAGAAAACATTTAATTTTAATCACTTGAATTTTATGTTCCTATAGATTCTCATGATGAAATTTTCTATTTTCCCTTATATTATCTTCCAAATTCTTTGTATTAACATTCCTTTATAACAATTTTATTTGTAATAGTAATAGATCAACCATCAAAATATTTTTATCCCTTAGATGGGGATAGTGAAAGTCAAGCAATGATGATGATGATGGACCAGAACACCGGGTCGGAAAATTACAAGATTGAGGCTAGACCTAAGACACTGATTTCAGTGGAATTACAGAGTTATGAGCTATCCAAATACATCATTTTTGGATACAATAGTATTTTATTCTAACATTAGAATTTATAGAGTTATGCGATAACCAATTAAAATCATGATGCTAGACCAAAGATACCGATTTTAGTGAAATAATTTCAATAGTATATTTTCCCTGGAATAGAAGAAGGTACAGTTGAGGATCATGGTAACGTGGTTAGAAAATAAACCCACATAATATGATTGTTTTTTACTTCATTCATATTTTTAATAAAGTTATAAAACTATAATACTTATGCACATATATATAGTATGAATTGTTAGAACCCAATTGGGTTTTATTAGTCACACCCCACAAATGCATCCAATGAAAATATCATGATTATGGATCTAGGTTAGTAATAGACCCCATATAGATAGATGACAATTGAGGATAGAGATAGTAGTTTTACATAAAAAAATCAGAAGGATTTAATTGTGTTAATTTATTTTCCTACTTACACATACCATAGTTTGGTATTCCATATTGGGAACGTGGTTTACTGAAATGTGTTACGTGGGTGAAATTTTTTATTGCATTAGAAAACATTAGCTACACATGATACAATGATTTTTTGTATTGTATTTATTTATATAGTGTATCGATATTAATACTAATGGTGTATTCTTCACACTGTACTCTTAGGACCTCACAACTAGTTGGTAGCCTCTTGTGTCTATGGAAGAGTTCATGATGTTTTATTCTGTTTCACCATAGGTGTTGTTTGGAATAAATATTGGTTGGGTGTTACAAAATGGTATTGTAGCATGTGTTTAGATCCCATTATAGTTTTTTATAAAATGAAATTTTATAAAAAATACATGACATATGGAACAATGGTAGGGGAGTCTCTATTTCATTGGCTTATACATGTGTAACAAAACATCGAGTTGTTGGAGTTCAGATTTTTTAAAATATTAAGGGATTTGGCTGTGTGAAAGAATCCTAATTATGCATATAAGATTATATGTCAAATATTCTCCTTTTTCAGCCTCCATATATGATATCTATATGAATTCCGTGATTTGGGTTATCTATTCTGGATGGACATATATTCTCTATTGATTGATGTATCTAGGTTCTTGGTATTCTGAAATTTATTTTGGTATTAATTAGTTGAACATCAACATGATATTTTATTTTTGTAATATATAATAAGGAATATTGTGAATTTATGGATTAATTTTGTTGAACCAAGGGTTGATATAAGAGGGTTATACCTTTTCTATGTGTATCTCCTAAAATAGTCCATCTAATATAAATTAATTAAGTATACATTATATCTACTAAATTTTTTCACGGACTCGGCAAACAGATTAAGTATTGTTTGAAGTTTATTTACCTTAATACACCCATGGGGCAAAATGTTGATCATATCTAGAGATTTCTATACTGTAATTTAATTGTATACAGCTAAGGAACATTATCTAATCTCATTGTCCTTGAGATGATTATCTTTAATGATATCCTTGGAATATATTAGTTGACAAGCATTCTTTCTGACATCAACTATTATCAAAGGTGAGTATCCTTTATTTCAAAAAAGGAATATAACTATGTGATAAGAAGTTAGTAAGATATCTAATATAGTGGAATGGTAAAATATTTGAGTTAGGCTGATCATAGCCTAGGTAGTAGTTTTGTCTCTTTCAGAAGCACTAGATAATAGGTCCTCTTATTTTAAAACTATTTTCAATCTATATCAGGATATATTTCCAATTTATTTATCATGTAATACTTCATACCTTGAATTATATTTGAGATAAAAATCATTTTTTGAGAATATAAAATTTCTAATCCAATTTATCGTATGGTGTTGGCCCGTTTGATATAGCATTAGATTTAGCGTGAAAACATGGAGAATAAGTATTTCCTTATTTTGAGAACATCCATTATGGTTTCACTAGTGTTTTCCCCAAATGTGGATTATAGTAAACAAATTTACATAGAATATTCTATAAAATATGATGATAATAATAAATTAGTATCCATTACATCATATTATAAATCTAATTTTTCTATTATGGGGAGCCCAGTTTTTCTCCAATGATGATCTTCATTTAGGGTAAAATCACATGTGGGTGATGTAGGAGGATATTCTCAAGATGTAATTCTAGAGTAGATATGTATTATATGGGTACCTCATTTGGACATTTTATTTATGAATTCCCTAGTAGGGTCCCTGGATCTCATGAAAATGAACATTTATTCATATAAAAACTCTTTTATCAAAGTCTATGTTTGTGATATCATTATATATTTATATTCTATTGAGTCACACTCCACATACCTTTAGATCATGTTGATAACACTCTATGTAAATTATCATTAATAAAATAATTCAATGTGTAATTATTTATTTATGATATCACTACTGAAAATAAGGCCATTAGCGACCGCCACTGGCAGTCGCTGTTGCCTCGTCGCTAGAGGCTTTTAGCGACCGCCAATGGCGGTCGCTATAGACGGCCGGCAGATCGGCCTTCAGCGACCGCTTGGCGGTCGCTGAAGCCCCCTGCCAGGCACCCTATAGCGACCGCCTATAGCGGTCGCTATTCTAAATAATTTTTTTTTAAAATTTTTTTTATTGAATTGAATATATAAATAAATATATATATATATATTCATATATATACTATTAAATACAACATTTTAAATATATATATATATATATATAATATTTTAAATGTTTTAATATATATTTAATATATATATAATATCAAATCATTGTGCTATAATAATTTAAAAACTTCGATTCAAGAAATAATCTCATTTCAGGTCTTTCGGAGCACGTTTGCTCCGAATGGGACCGCCGCACGCCGTTTTGGTGTTTTATGGCGCCGGAAACGCATTTCTGGCCGCCGCGGTCACACGGCACCTCTGAATGAGGTGCCGTCTGGCCGACCATTTCACAATTCACGCCCCGGATGTTGTTGTACGGTTTCGTGGCATTCGGAGGTCGTTCGGGTGGTTTTGACCCCCCAACGCGCCATTTCAGCGCGTGCCGCGCTGCTGAAAACGACACAATCAGACGTGCCGCACGCACCGCACGTCTGATGGACGTGCGGCCTCCTCATGCATCTCATGAATAATATTTCTATCATTCCCGTGCGGTTTCAGGTCGTTCGGAGAACGTTTTCTCCGAATTGGACCGCCGCATGCCGTTTTGGTGTTTTAGGGCGCCAGAAACGCGTTTCCGGCCGCCGCGGTCAAACGGCACCTCCGAATGAGGTGACGTCTGGCCGAACATTTCAAAATTCACTCCCCGGATGTTGTCGTACGATTTCGTGGCATTCGGAGGTCGTTCGGGTGGTTTTGACCCCCCAACGCGCCATTTCAGCGCGCGCCGCGCTGCAGAAAAGGACACAATCGGACGTGTCGCGCGCACCGCACGTCCGATGGACGTGCGGCCTCCTCCTGCATCTCAGGAATAATATTTCTATCGTTCTCGTGCGGTTTCAGGCCGTTCGGAGCACGTTTGCTCCGAATTGGACCGCCACACGCCGTTTTGGTGTTTAATGGCGCCGGAAACGCGTTTCCGGCCGCCGCAGTCACACGGCACCTCCGAATGAGGTGCTGTCTGGCCGACCATTTCACAATTCACGCCCCGGATGTTTTCGTACGGTTTCGTGGCATTCGGATGTCGTTCGGGTGGTTTTGACCCCCCAACGTGCCATTTCAGCGCGCGCCGCGCTGCTGAAAACGACACAATCCGACGTGTCGCGCACACCGCATGTTCGATGGACGTGCGGCCTCCTCCTGCATCTCAGGAATAATATTTCTATCATTCCCGTTCGGTTTCAGGTCGTTCGGAGCACGTTTGCTCCGAATTGGACCGCCACACGCCGTTTTGGTGTTTTAGGGCGCCGGAAACGCGTTTCCGGCCGCCGCGGTCAAACGGAACCTCCGAATGAGGTTCATTCTGGCCGACCATTTCACAATTCACGCCCCGGATGTTGTCGTACGGTTTCGTGGCATTCGGAGGTCGTTCGTGTGGTTTTGACCCCCCAACGCGCCATTTCAGCGCGCGCCGCGCTGCTGAAAAGGACACAATCGGACGTGCGGCCTCCTCCTGCATCTCAGGAATAATATTTCTATCGTTCCCGTGCGGTTTCAGGTCGTTCGGAGCACGTTTTCTCCGAATTGGACCGCCGCACGCCGTTTTGGTGTTTAATTGCGCCAGAAACGCGTTTCAGCCGCCGCGGTCACACGGCACCTCCGAATGAGGTTCCGTCTGGCCGACCATTTCACAATTCACGCTCCGGATGTTGTCGTACGGTTTCGTGGCATTCGGAGGGCGTTCATTTGGTTTTGACCCCCCAACGCGCCATTTCAGCGCGCGTCGCGCTGTTGAAAAGGACACAATCGGACGTGCCGCGCGCACCGCATGTCCGATGGACGTGCGGCCTCCACCTACATCTCAGAAATAATATTTCTATCATTTCCGTGCGGTTTCTGGTTGTTCGCAGCAGGTTTGCTCCGAATGAGACCACCACACGCCGTTTTGATGTTTTATGGCGCCGGAAACGCGTTTCCGGCCGCCGCGGTCACACGGAACCTCCGAATGAGGTGCCGTCTAGCCTACCATTTCACAATTCACGCCCCGGATGTTGTCGTACGGTTTTGTAGTATTCGGAGGACGTCCGGGAGGTTTTGACTCCCCAACGCGCCATTTCAGCGCGCGCCGCGCTGCTCAAAGGGACACAATCGGACGTGCCGCGCGCACCGCACGTCCGATGGACGTGCGGCCTCCTCCTGCATGTCAAGAATAATATTTCTATCGTTCCCGTGCGGTTTCAGGTCGTTCGGAGCACGTTTGCTCTGAATGGGACCGCCGCACACCGTTTTGGTGTTTAATGGCGCCAGAAACGCGTTTCCGGCCGCCGCGGTCACACGGCACCTCCGAATGAGGTTCCGTCTGGCGACCATTTCACAATTCACGCCCCGGATGTTGTCGTACGGTTTCGTGGCATTCGGAGGTCGTTTGGGTGGTTTTGACCCCCCCAACGCGCCATTTCAGCGCTCGCCGTGCTGCTGAAAAGGACACAATCGGATGTGCCGCGCGCACCGCATGTCTGATGGACGTGCGGCCTCCTCCTGCATCTCAGGAATAATATTTTTATCGTTCCCGTGCGGTTTCAGGTCGTTCGGAGCACGTTTTCTCCGAATTGGACCGCTGCACGCCGTTTTGGTGTTTAATGGCGCCGGAATCGCGTTTCCGGCCGCCGCGGTCACACGGCACTTCCAAATGAGGTGCCGTCTGGCCGACCATTTCACAATTCACGTCCCGAATGTTATCGTACGGTTTTGTGGCATTCTGAGGTCGTTCGGGTGGTTTTGACCCCCCAACGCGTCATTTCAGCACGCGTCGCGCTGCTGAAAACGACACAATCAGACGTGCCGTGCGCACCGCATGTCCGATGGACGTGCGGCCTCCTCCTGCATCCCAGGAATATTATTTCTATCGTTCCCATGCGGTTTCAGGTCGTTCGGAGCACGTTTGCTCCGAATTGGACCGCTGCACGCCGTTTTGGTGTTTTAGGGCGCCGGAAACGCGTTTCCGGCCGCCGCGGTCAAACGGCACCTCCGAATGAGGTGCCGTCTGGCCGACCATTTGAAAATTCACGCCCCGGATGTTGTCGTACGGTTTCGTTGCATTCGGAGGTCGTTCGGGTGGTTTTGACCACCCAACGCTCCATTTCAGCGCGCGCCGCGCTGCTGAAAAGGACACAATCGGACGTTCCGCGTGCACCGCACGTCCGATGGACGTGCGGCCTCCTCCTGCATATCAGGAATAATATTTCTATCGTTCCCGTGCGGTTTCAGGTTGTTCGGAGCACGTTTGCTCCGAATTGGACCGCCGCACGCCGTTTTGGTGTTTAACGGCGCCGGAAACGCGTTTCCGGCCGCCGCGGTCACATGGAACCTCCGAATGAGGTTCCGTCTGGCCGACCATTTCACAATTCATGCTCCGGATGTTTTCGTACGGTTTCGTGGTATTCGGAGGTCGTTCGGGTGGTTTTGACCCCACAACGCGCCATTATAGCGCGCGCCGCGCTGCTGAAAAGTACTCAATCGGACGTGCCACGCGCACCGCACTTCCGATGGACGTGAGGCCTCCTCCTACATCTCAGGAATAATATTTCTATCGTTCCCGTGTGCTTTCAGATCGTTCGGAGCACGTTTGGTCCGAATGGGACCGCCGCACGCCGTTTTGGTGTTTTGTGGCGCCGGAAACGCGTTTCCGGCCGCCGCGGTCACACGGCACCTCCGAATGAGGTGACGTCTGGCCGAACATTTCACAATTCA
This sequence comes from Viscum album, assembly GCA_963277665.1. Classification (NCBI taxonomy): domain Eukaryota; kingdom Viridiplantae; phylum Streptophyta; class Magnoliopsida; order Santalales; family Viscaceae; genus Viscum; species Viscum album. The sequence continues at coordinate 1,602,399,093 of OY728136.1, forward strand.
CGCCCCGGATGTTTTCGTACGGTTTCGTAGCATTCAGAGGTCGTTCCTGTGGTTTTGACCCCCAACGCGCCATTTCAGCGCGCGCCGCGCTGCTGAAAAGGACACAATCGGACGTGCCGTGCGCACCGCACGTCTGATGGACGTGCGGCCTCCTCCTTCATCTCAGGAATAATATTTTTATCGTTCCCGTGCAGTTTCAGGTCGTTCGGAGCACGTTTTCTCTGAATGGGACCGCCGCACGCCGTTTTGGTGTTTAATGGGGCCGAAAACGCGTTTCCGGCCTCCGCGGTCACACGGCACCTCCGAATGAGGTGCCGTCTGGCCGACCATTTCACAATTCACGCCCCAGATGTTTTCGTACGGTTTCGTAGCATTCGGAGGTCGTTCGGGTGGTTTTGACCCCCCAACGCGCCATTTCAGCGCGCGCCGCGCTGCTGAAAAGGACACAATCGGGGGGCTGTACGGGGGTGCGGGGGGCTGTACGGGGGTGGCGGGGGGCTGTACGGGGGTGCGGGGATTTGTACGGGGGTGCGGGGGGGGGGGGGGGGCTGTACGGGGGTGCGGGGGGTTGTACGGGGGTGCGGGGGGCTGTACGGGGGTGGCGGGGGGCTGTACGGGTGTGGCGGGGGGCAGTACGGGGGTACGGGGGGTTCTACGGGGGTGCGGGGGGGGGGGGGGCTGTACGGGGGTGCAGTGGGGGGGGGGGGCGCTGTACGGGGGTGCGGGGGGCTGTACGGGGGTGGCGGGGGCCTGTACGGGGGTGGCGGTGGGCAGTACGGGGGTGAGGGGGGTTGTACGGGGGTGCGGGGGGACTGTACGGGGGTTCGGGGGGGCTGTACGGGGGTGCGGGGGGCTGTACGGGGGTGCAGGGGGCTGTACGGGGGTGCGGGGGGCTGTACGGGGGTTCGGGGGGCTCTCCGGGGGTGCAAAGGCCATCCCATTGATTACAAAAGTGAAAAATAAAAGTGATAACATCTAATTAATACATATTTCTTTTATCGATACCATACAGAAATTTATAAAAAATATATTGGATAATACATAATCTATAATATCAGATTTATTGATCTGTTGGAATTAGTTCGACTTTTTCAAATGTAGAATCATTCAAGATTATCTGATCAATAACTCAATATGTGTATAAAATATTTAAAAGACCACCATGGATGGTAATAATTCATTACTTAAATGAATAAATACAGTACATCAATGTCAACTCTACCAGTAAAAACAAAAAACATATCTCGTGAATATATGGTGCGTCATGCGTTGTCATCACTGCTACCTCCTTCTGGTGGGCCAGGTGCCTACAACAAATAAACATTATAAATATTTTAATAACAAAAATAATTTAAATTAAATAAATAAATACATTATATACCTGCGTCGTATGATCCCCTGTACCATCAGCTCGACGCACATATTCCCGCAGTGCTCTAACCTCAGTTGTCAATTGCGCATTTGTCTCCTCGGAAGCGCACAGCCATGCCTCAAAATATGACATCTGATGTGTCATATGAGCAACAACGGGACCGACAACCGCAGCGCGTGACACTACAGAACGAGGAATCCCTACTCCATAGGTCAAACTATAGCCATGCCCATCCCGACCAATAATGCGATGAAAGATCTCATCCTGTTGCATGCGAAGCTGTCGCTGGTCCTCTGGAAGATGTTCTAACTCAGCTTCAAATTGATCCTGTGAAATATTTAAATATATATAAATATATATATGTTAATATATAGATTTATGTAATTATTGGTAAGTACAGACACTTACTATCAATGCTGCAACCTCTGGATCATTGCGATCACGAGTCCTTATCCACACCGACATTTTATCAGTTGCTGCACCTTTCCCTCGCAACTGTATATTAAAAGAATATAAACACAAAACCATATTAATTAATAAATTAAAAAATGAATAATATATACCTCATGTCGGATCTGAGACACATGACGAGTCCCGAGCCTGTGAGCTGGTCCCTGCAACGCTAGATTCTCCGAATGGCGTGTTGACACCTCCTACATTCAATTTATTCAAATTTCAAACAAATCACATATTCTTGAAAATATATATACAACAAAATAATTAATATACAAACCGCAACACCCTCAGTAGACCAATATGCAACCAAGTCACGCCACTGAGCCGGGAGGACACCTCTCGGGACTTTTTCCAAAATGTCAAGGGCACCCACATTTGGTACCCAGTGGTCCCTCTTCACTTTTCCTTTATAATCTTTCCACAGCTTACGGCATTTTCTCATACACACGGGCCGAAACTCTTCAGGGCATACTATCAAATTTTTCTATAAAGAAAATAATCAAACATATTAGTATTCTTTATAAATAGAAAATAAAGTAAAATTATTTTCTTACCTGAACCTCCCTCCATAGACGATCTAATGTGTCCTGAGGGATAGAAGCCCAATCACGCGTGGTCAATGGAAATCGATGTGGGTCACGTATGATATGACCCAGCTGACGATTAAATGCCGGGGCATTCGGTCCCACGGGATGAAATACCTCATCAAATGAAACATCTATCGTCGTGTCGGAATTCCATGATAATATGCCACGACCAGGGCCTCTCCTGCGAGAGGAAGAAGCATCCGAGTCTGATCCTGTTGAAAACAATTTTATATATAAATTGACAAATGTTATATATATATATATGTCAATTACATAAAAAATATAGACAATGACATTCAAACATACCTCGACCCTGAGACGTAGATGCCTCAGATGGATGATGTGGATTTTCTGCCTCTTCTCCTGACATGTCTGCAGTCATACAAAATATCAGTAATGAGTCCAAAGTGTTTAAAAGATAAATTGGATTGTTCTTAATAAATCAAACTTGTACAACTGTTAATCAATCAAAAAATGGATTGAATAATTAGTTGTGAATGAATTTTAAAAAATCAGAAATTTAATCAACCTAAATATGTATGACTGAATTAACTTACAAAAGTGAGGATTAAAACTTATAAGGATTTATAAAATGATTAGATAATTTATGATATCCTAGGACATTCTACTGAATAGCGGGAAAACAATTATACCTTTCATTAAGCATGAAAATCGACCGTTTCTCCTTCAACATCCGCTCTGACCCAATAAATATCTTCTTCACGTTGAACTACGGTATGTTGATCACGTTGTTGGTAAACAAACGGAACAGTCTCGGGTTCATCTTCTTCAAATAAAAACACTCCTCGCCGAGACATTTTGACAACAACTTGCCAACTTGGATCCGAAGGCAAAGTAACGAAGAATACTTGTTCCTCTTATGATGTCAAAATGAAAGGTTCATTCTCAACTCGGTCATTATTTCTGTATAACATATAGTTAAAATTCACCAATGAAAACTGATATTGATCGACTTTACATCCACGCACTGGATCAACCCAATTACACTTTAACAATATGTACTTCAAACCGTGTGTGTATACAACTTCAATGATGTCTATCAATTGACCATAGTAATAACCGAAATCGACAAAGGGACAACCGATGCCACTGTTTTGTGTTGCTCGTGTGTCGTCAACATCTTTAATGCGAAATCGAAAACCATTAGCATCAATAGCTTTATAACAACGAGCCGTTATAGATGGACACTCAGCCAGTTGGATAAATACTTTAGGTATCGTGGGGTCCCCTAACTCCTTCAGCTTACAAACCTACATAATTTATAAAACTCAATACTGGTATATGCAGAAAGAATTAGTTTAATACTTCACTCATAATGAAAATCAATTTATACATACATAATCCTTGAACCAATCATGAAAGGCCGCATAATGAGATTGTTGAATTTGCAACTCAGTCGCACGATGCATCTCTTCTTTTATCTCATTAATGTGTTTCCTGCAAATGATTACGCGATGTTTAAAAGACAAACTTATGCAAACAAAACATTTAAAAGTTATACAAGCACATTTATAAGATACTTACTGCATTAATGGTGCAACTGATGGAGTATTGAACAAGATATATCGATGTGCTTGTATCCACTCGATGTTGTCCATATCAAATGTGGTTCCTTCTCCAACTGGACCATCATTAATCCGAGAGGGCTTATCTAATTTTGTTTCAACATCCGTAAGATATTCTGCACAAAAGGTAGTACACTCATCCATCAAATAACCATTGGCTATTGATGCCTCTGGACGAGCTCTGTTGCGTAGAAATCTTTTCAATGTACTCAAATACCATTCAATAGGATACATCCACCTGAATTGCACTGGACTAGCAGCCATTACTTCATCAGTTAGGTGCACTGTCATGTGGACCATAACATCGAAAAATGAGGGGGGGGGGAAAGTTTCTCAAAGTGACAAAGTGTAAGTACAATTCGGTCCTGCAAACTTTTTTAATCACTCATTCGTTGATTTCTTAAACAAAGCTGTCTAAAAAAATTACTCATCTCAATCAAGGGCTGAACAACATTGGGGGATAAACAATCACAAATTGCGATTGGAATCAACTGCTGAAGTAATATGTGATTGTCATGACATTTAAACCATTGCAATGTCTTGCTCGTCAGATTCACACACTCTGAAATATTATAAGAGTAACCATCAGGCACCTTGACCATCTTCAAAATGGAAAGAAATATCTCTTTCTCCTCTGTAGTCATCGAATACTATGCAGCAGTCATATATGCCTTGTTTCCCTAAGCTAACTGTAAATGAAACTGTTTCCTTAAACCCATTTCTTCCAAATCACGGCATGCATTAACATGGTCCTTTGACTTTCCACTGACACCTAAAATGGTCCACAATATGTTATCACAGACATTTTTTTCAATGTGCATGACATCCAAATTATGCCTCAACATGTTAGATTTCCAATACAGAAGACTATAAAAAATACTTTTCTTTTTCCAATTGTGACTGCGCTGCCTACCCGCAGCACGAATGTTACGTACTGGAGGAGCCACCAAATCCTGAATTTCATATACCGTGCGGATGTTTTCTTCCTTAATCTGCGATAACATTTCGACTCCTGTCATGATCTTTGGTGCTGGGCTGAACTCCCTAGAACCATCAAATGCCACTCTGTCCTTTCTGAACCTATGCTGGGGAGGGAGAAAACGCATGTGACCCATGTATGCCCATTTTTTGGAATGTTTAAGCCATACAGATTTTTTACTTTTATTGCAACAAGGGCAAGAAAATTCCCCTTTCGTACTCCAGCCTGATAAATTTGCATAAGCTGGGAAGTCATTGATTGTCCACAATAAAGAAGCATGCAGTTTGAACATTTCATTCATTTCGCAGTCATAAGTCATCACACCATCGCCCCAAAATTCATTCAACTCATCAATCAATGGCTGAAGGTAAACATCAATCTTATCCCCCTGACTTTTAGGTCCATCAAAAGAGTGGAAAGTAATATAAATTTTTGCTTCATACAATGCCACGGAGGAAGATTATATGGAACCAACACCACGGGCCATGTGCTATGAGTTGCACCAACGATAGACTTGAATGGATAAAAACCATCTGCTGCCAATCCCAATCGGACATTACAAACATCTTTAGAAAAGTCGGGATGTCTCTTATCAAAATAATTCCATGCATGAGAGTCTGCCGGGTGGGTTAACATGTCACTTTCATGAACTCTTTCTGCATGCCATCTCATTAAATTAGAAACTTTAGATGACATAAAAAATCTTTTCAACCTCGATTTAAGGGGAAAGTAACACATTTGCTTTACGACAATCGGTTTCCCCTGTATCGCAATCTGACTTTGATGAGTCTTATTTCCCCTGTTCTCTTTCCACCTGGAAGCGCCACAAACCGTACAAATATCCAAATGAGCAGCTGCATTTCTAAACAACATACAGTTGTTTGCACATGCATCTATAGTCTCATATGTAAAACCTATGTTCTCTGTCAACATACGAGCATAGTAATACGACTCAGGAATCTTAGCGTCGACAGGAAGAACTTTTTTCAATAAAACCAAAAGCATGTCGAATGATGTGTCTGACCAATTATTCAAAGTCTTAAAATGCAACAACTCCACGATAAACGACAGTTTATTGTAAGAAGTACATCCAGGATATAATTCTGTTTTCGCATCATCAAGTACTTCATAAAACCTCCTCGAATCACGATCTGCACCAGAGCGAAGATTTATCTCACCGGTCTCATGATTCTGGATGTCAATGCCTTCAGGATCAAACCCACGTACCATTTCAGTAAGCATTTCATGCATTGGATCAGTCATCCTTGCATCAACATCCATCTGAGCTGTATCTGTATTTTGACAACGAACATATTCTTCTCCATGACGAGTCCAACTCTTATAATTTTTCAAAAATCCATTAAAGAAAAGGTGCTCCCTCACAGTATCTCGTGTGAATTGATATCTTTTAGCACATTTTCTACATGGACAACTAATATAGTCACTTTCAAATCCTCTCGTGAAGTCAATAAATTGCATAATGCCGTTGAAATATTCTCTAGAAGTTCAATTTGGAAGATCAATCCAACTCTTATCCATAATAATATCTGTATAAAAAACATTTACACAATACATATTACATTTACATTTTTCAAATAAACTATATTCAAAATAAATATTAACAATTTGTTTATGAACCATTGATAAAATAATAATGTAACTGAAAGCTCATGTTACCTGATTGAGCTACAAACCTGAAAGGGAGGGGAGCCGAAGGCGGTGCTGCGAGGGAGAGAAGACAGCGAAGGGGAGACGGAGCCAAAGGCGGTGCGACAAGGGAGGGGACGGGCGGCGACGGCGGGCGGGGGGGGGGGGGGGGGTCCGGGGTCGGGGGGGTGTCCGAGGTGCAGGGAGGGGTGTTTGGGGTGTCGGGGGCCTGTCAGGGGTGCGGGAAGGGGTGTTCGGGGTGCGGGGGTGTTCGGGGTGCGGGGGAGGGGGGGCTGTCTGGGGTGCAGGGGGGCTGTCGGGGGTGCGGGGTGGGGTGTTCGGGGTGCGGGGGGCCTGTCCGGGGTGCGGGGGGGGGGGGGGGGGGGCTGTCTGGGTTCGGAGGGGGGGGGGGGTGTCCGAGTGCAGGGGGGGCTGTCCGGGGTGCAGGGGGGGATGTCCGGGTTCGGAGGGGGGTGTCCGAGTGCGGGGGGGGGGGGGGGCTGTCCGGGGTGCGGGGAGGCGTCCGGGGTGCGGGGGGCGGTCCGGAGTGCGCGCGGGGGTGGGGGGGGGGGGCTGTCTGGGGTGCGGGGAGGCGTCCGGGGTGCGGGGGGCGGTCCGGAGTGAGAGGGGGGGGGGGTGCTGTACGGGGTGCGGGGAGGCGTCCGGGGTGCGGGGGGCAGTCCGGAGTGCGCGGCGGGGGCTGTCCGGGGTGCGGGTGCCGTCCGGGGTGGGGGGAGGGCCGAGAGGCCGGATGGCGGCGGCCGGAGGCTGGAGGGTGGCGGCCGGAGGCTGGAGGGCAGGCGGCGAGGGAGGGCGGGCGGCGGGGGAGGGCGGGCGGCGGGGGAGGCCGGGCGGCGGGGGAGGCCAGGCGGCGGGGGAGGGCGGGCGGCGGGGGAGGGGAGGGCAGCGAGGGAGGGAGGCGAGGGAGGGAGGGGTTTAGGGCACGATGGAGGGGGCACGGGGGGGTGGGGGGGTGGGCGCAGAAGCCCCCTGTTTTTTTAGGTAGGTTAGCGACCGCCATTGGCGGTCGCTATTGGTTAGCTTTAGCGACCGCCAATGGCGGTCGCCCGAGTCTGGGGGGCTCCAATTCCCCCTTTTCTAGTACTGTATGTGTTTTCATATTCATGTGGCCTATGATATAAGAATTTCAATACCCATAGAGAAGGTATATATTATGATGTCTTGGGACAACACATTTAATTTTATAGATCATATGATTCCTTATGTTTGATTATTATCTTTGAGTGTTTATAAGTAATACATCCACTAATAATATTCAGTAATGTGGATTTCAAATAAGGGGGAAATGTATTAATAGAATGATCTATGTGAGGATGGATTTCCTGATCCGATGTAGAGATTAACAATAGCTTCAGTTTTTATACTTTTTTTTCCTTAGACAAGATAAAAATTTTATTGTGATGCCTTCACTTTTGGGATCAGATATATGTTGATGTGGATGAATTTGGTTGTTTCTTATAATTAATTTCATCTACAAACACATGATCAGAACCACCCAACACAGGACTAATAGTTTGGAGTTGAGGTCCCGGTTATAAAGTATTCAAGATATTATCTCTATAGTGATAGGTTTTGTTTTAGACAAACCACAAGAGACTCAAATATATCATCCCACAATGGGAACTCAATTTGAGGTAGAGGTATTGGGTAGATAATCTACAAAAATTCAACAATGAGATAACCTATACTATAGAAAAAGGTAGTATTGTTTCTAATGATATTTGTAGGAAAATTATATAAATATAAAATCTTTTTGTGAGGAAATCACTAGAGGAATGATTCCACATGAGTCAGATGGAAGAATTTCATGTTGATTTTTATTCAATATTACGGAGTCCTGAAATGTGTTCCTTATGTTATCACATCATTATAAGTGGATCGGGTAAAGTCCATCTAGTATTCAAACCCTAAGTTCAGAGTGGTGTGGGAGTTCATTTTAAGGGGCGATTTAGTTATATGGTTCTCCCAAGATGATGATTATATGATCATTATATATTATATGTCAATATTTTTATCATAAATGAGAGATTAGGTAATGAGATAATCTAGTTCACTAAAATTGGTGGAGTATCCATGGTCAATTAAGATGATCCACTACATCCCATGTTAGTTTTGGTGGCCTAGTATGATGTGGTAGAATGATATATTTTATCACAAAATCATAACAACATGCGGGTAAAGTCAATGAATCAACAGCCTTGTATTTTTCTTCATCAACTTCCTATACCAATATGGATATTGGATGATGTGATTATAAACATTGTGAAGGGTGTCCTTAGTCCCCAAGTATTCGTTAAGTTATTTTAAATATTGTTTATTAGTTCCTCAGTAGTTGATATAGCATTGTAATATATACGTGATATTTTACATTTTCATAGTGATCCCTCTTCCATTGAATTTTAAAAAGATGTGTGATTCGTAGTTATCCATCATTCATTGTATTATAATAAAATAAATTCTTATAGATTTCTACTTAGATGGAATATTTTGAGGCTCTCTATAGCTCAATGTGTCTTTCAAAGCTATATTGGCATGTGGAAGGTGAGGAAATTGTAGTGTCGCAAAGCATGGTATTTCAGAACTCCAAAGATATTAGCTGATTAGGAAGTGGTATAACTTCATTGTGAGATGGTAAAGATTATATAATTACTTAAAGATGTGACATTCAGAGTTCTATATTTTTGATATGATTTTCATTCAGGTGACTCCTTAATTTGTGAATAAACATTTTCTCATGCAGGTAAAGATAGCCCTATGATTTTATAGGATGGTTGAGGTTTCTAAGCATATCATGGTTATGGATTATCCTATATACCTTCCTCCTTGAAAAAGATGTATGAGTGGCAGGATTCATGTGATTGATATCTAGATGTACAATCTCAATCTAATGGATTTCATCCACTATAGGGATATTGAGATAGATCCTTTTTATTAGTACCATGAATGATCGCTGAGGATTTTCCATGAGGGAGAAAATTTTTCATAATGGAAGAAAATTCCACTTTTCTTGATCTTATGATAGTATAGATAGGTCTAGGAGTAATCATGGTACTTCAAGTTTGATATTCAGTCTTACTCGATTGAGTTTTTTAACAATGATTCCAAGATATGTTTGTCATGAATGAGATGTCTTTAGATGTGAATATTTTTCCATAATTCTATATTTAAACTATTTTATTATTTAATTTCAACCATTATTTTTGTTTAATGGAATGTGAAATAAATTGGATGAGTTATAATATTTTATTATTCATTTTTATGTGTTTTATTAGTCGTTTAATGAATTCAAAAGTGAAGTATGAACTTCCAAAACCAGTATAATTAATCATGAAAACCATTTTTAAATCAAACCCTACATTTCATACTTATATATTATATCTAGATAGAACAATATTAAACAAATAAAATAATGGTTCATGTTAGAATCATATAGTTATATCATATTAAGAAACAAGAATGCATAAATAACATGTTATTAAGATAACTACATCATCTCCCACAAAGTTCTTCACAACTAGAACACTTTTTTGACATATCATACATATAATTATTTTATATTTCTTAATGACAGGTAACATGAAAAAGGGAGAGCTCAGATTATTAGTAAGTATAAACAAGAGATATATAAATGACTACATATATTTAAAATGAGAATGAAAGTATGATTATATGATATTAATATGAGAAAACAATACCCACCACATTATATATTGTAATCCAAAATCACGGAATAATGAATTTTTAATCATATGGAATGAATACAAATGGATTCATATACCATGAGACATGATATCATGGCATTATAATAACACATATGTTTTTGAAATACACATAAAAATAGAATATAATTATCTACTCAAGGCCCATTTCCAAGGATATCATGGTGGATTGGGTTCACTCCCCATTCCACCATATCCTAACACTACTAGAAATTTTAGCATTTGGCAGGGTCCTATAGCAATAGTTTTATAGATACATGGATATGGACTAATTATATCCATAACTCGATTAAAAACAATGCAAATATTTTTTTAATATGTGTTGGGATACTCCGCCTCCCCTGACCTATGACCCACCTCCCAACCCTCAACCTCCCCACACCCTTCTCCCTATGCTTCCAATCAACATCAGTGTTCCTCTTCCCTAATGACATAGTTCACTGTGGAATTCCTTCCTCGTCCTTATGTAAGACTCTATCATGGGTATCCATTACATGTGTGAGGTCTCTTCTCCGTGATAGCACTCCCCCAACACTGCCACCCAATGCAGCCACCCCACCGATGCTACATTAAGATATCCACCCCACCTCCCCCACTAGTGTGCCTCCAATACGGATACCCCACCTCCTAGGGATTAACGTCCTCCTCTAAAATCTTTTCAAGCCAAATTTTTGTTTAATTGAATAAAATTCGTGAAAATATTAAATCTATGTATTTTTTTTATGATAAAACATGAAATTGAGAAGTAATCTGAGATGATTTAAAAATACTCTCAACTTGATTTGAATTTATTCAGATTTATAATCTATGGGAAGAAAAATGGTTTTTTCTTATTCTCAATGTATGAGATCCATTTACACTATTTGTGAGTTATTTTATGTAAAACCTATGGATTAATATTAGTAATTTTAGAGGTGTGTATTATGGATTTTAAATATGTGTATAAGTTATTCAATAATATTATGATATTGCTATATGAATGATTTATAGTTTTGTAGATGGGTATAAGTCATCCGACTCAATGCGTGAGTAAATAATGACTTCATATTAGTCATTAGAATTTATAATATGAGTCATTATATTTAGCATGTGACTCATTCATAGTATCTAAGTGTCGTCAGGTTTTATATATAAGTCTTTAACATGATGAAATTATGTGAATATCAAGTCTTAAAAATATGATATTTATAGAATTTTATTTTCTAAACAATATTCATATATATGATTGAGAATAAAATTTTAATTATTATTATCCTCCCCAAAAAAATCATATTATTTCAATGAAAAGTGATTTTCCATTTCCACAAATATAATCCTTATATGGTTTCTATATAGTTCCCAACATGAACTCCCCCTATTTGTATAACATTAATTTCTGTGAAACATGATAGGAAAAGTTCACATTTAAAATAAACACTCTTTTTTTTCATTTCACCTCACAATCACTATCTCCCTTTGTTCATATCAACTATCACAAACAATCTCAAACTTATAAATCCATGATCACCCATTATAGGATGCCTTCCAGAATTATTACTTGAATGAATAAGATTTTATCTTCACACTTCATGTAGGTAGGTTGCTTCATGGTTATATCTCTTTATTTGTGGGTTGAGACACTCCACTTCTGTATGAGTATATTTTCTATTTGACTCACTATACATCGCCCTTAAATTCCTTCTTCATTATAAACGTACATCATTACTTCCAATTGAAGTTCTATGATGTTCCTAATAGTTTCCAATAAATCTCTCATCACCAAATATATTTTTATATTTATCCATCATCGTAAAAAAAAAATAGATAAAAAAATTCCATAAATCACTATATAATTCCCATACATCACACCCAAATCACACACATGGACTGTTTTTCCTACATATTCCATCACATAACTTATTTTTCAACATTTCTAAATTCACATATGTGAACTTCTTCACACCACAGATTCTATTACATATTTAATTTTCTAAAAATACATATGTTTCTGGTTTTTCATATATAAACTCTCACATATATCTAAATTCACTAATGTTTTTGGAATTCCATACATTTATAATTTTAATATTCAATTTTAAAAATGGTGTCCTTTTCTAGAATCATGTATGTGGGAAATAGCATATGTGGGTACTTACATTTTTTTTGAATTCCTCTTACACATACATATCTGAACGAAAATTATTCCATATATATTCATAATTTATTTTCCAACATAATGTGTGGGAGTAAAATCCATTAAATTTTAAATCCATTATAGTCCAAGTAGGGTTCCTTATAGAGTTTAATGTTTCCTTTGATGATCTGGTAGGCTACATTACTACTAAGTTGTTTCTCCCATTACCAAAACATGTGATATTCTAGTCCCCCATTTTTTAATTATATTGAGGATAATAATGGTTTGATCATTTTTTGTGAAACCATTGATCTCTATAGATAAATCTTGAACAAAAAATTTCTTATTTGATTTCCCAATTCTATAACTTTTCTTACAAAAATTAACATGTTAATAAAAATCATTGGGTAAATTTACCACATAATACATTAGATTTTAAAAAAATTATCTAGCCTCATTGATAATAATATTGATGTTGGAAACATGATTCACCATAAAAACACCAATTTATTCCTTTAGATCTTTACAGGATATGTCTTTCTCTAAATTTGGCCTAATAACCATGAATGGTCATCTTAAAAGGTCCCCTAAATTACATATACATATATTGAAACAAATGTTGAACTTTTATTAATAATTTTGGTTACAATTAATAGAATTTATACCTATAGGTCAGAATTAATGTTTGTCTTGATCTTATTATACAATTAATACTAACTATGAGATAAAAAAAATAAATACTCATTAAAAATAAAAATGTGGTTGATAATGTTTTTTATCACATTAATGGTATATTACCATGTATCCCAAATATTGATACCACTTGTATACCGTTTATCTAGACCTAATATAAGTTATTATATCACATAAGGACCTGAAACTCATTTATTTTTATTGTAAGCTCCTTTTCTTATCAGAACCATGGTACACCGAATGTAATTTTCAAAATCCAGATTTGAAATTCTATATAATTAGAAAACATTTAGCTAAAATTTGGAGTAAAAAATTCATTAAACCATTCGATGAGTTAGGTTTGGAATGGAATTTTTATTTTGGCTTGATACCAATTGAGACATATAGTTCACATAACAACTACTTATGGAATACAGTTTTTAGATTCAAATAGATATACATTTTTGGTCCAAAATATATGATTTTATAACACAGCTATATGATTTAATTTTTCCCTTCCATATGTCTTAATCACACCATAAAAAGATAGAAAACCTCTAATTCATTGATAAAGGGGTACCTCAAACCTACTTAGTATATGAGTGGGGATAGATAGATTTGACAAACCCTTTTCTTTCACTCATTCCATCTCCTATTATAATATTTATAGAGAGGAATTCCATAACATAAACTAATTAAATTTCCTCTAAATCATCAACCGTGGTGATATTTTACATCCTTGGACTAATCTTGTTCATTTTTTGAGAAAAATTTTACATGTACAGTTCATCATCATTGATTCCTTTCTAATGTTTTCTTCATCATGTTTCCTTCTCTATTGGCGGCTACTTCGACCAATATTCATTAGTTCCCCCATGGTGGTTTTCATAGTACCACTTAAAAATGCTTATTCCTTAAATTCCATGAATTCCATTTTGGAGATATCTGCCTTTGTTGTATAAATTAATTTTTTCTCAATTGGGGTAGTCTTGTCCCCTTCCATTGCTACAAAGATTTCTTTTTATTTTTTACTCAAGTTTAACCTTCTTTATTTTGAAGAGGTTCTTAGTTTTAAAATATATTTAGATCATTTTCAGTTTATAATATCAACATGGTAATATTAATATTCTGGCCAATGAAATATACTATTGAGTGGGACATGTATTCTAATTAGTACATTTTTTTCTTTTCATTCCAACAAAACAAATATTATAAATTCCACTTGATACATGGTGAAAAATATTATTATTATTATGATATGAACCATAAATCCATTACTACACTTCCTAACATAATATTTTATATTTTTCACCAACTTCATAACAATAAATTTATTCCCATGCCTAAACATAAAATAATAAAAGTGAGAATGTGTCCCATAAATTAGCACATATTTCTATTCCTTCATGATGTAAAAATAATTTTGACCTTGCCTCTTGTAGAGACTGTTAATTTTATTTCCAATACCATCAAAAAAATTCCACCTACTACATACAACTGTACTCATATTATTTTCATACATTGTATATTCCCTACAGATTAATTGTTTCTTGTCCATGTACACTTCCAATTCAATCATCCAAATTCTATAACACTTCAATTCAAATTGAACCTTCATTTTTTAGTGCCTTTCCACTAGACAAGTCTTCTTCTACTTTTCATGAGATATTGGCCAGCATTTCCATTTTATCCTTGATCCAATAGTTTATCCATGAAATTGTTTCATTAAGGTTCAAATTATCTAATTTCAACCATCTATTGTTATTGACCATATTTTCAATACATGAATCCAAATCATCTCACTTATCCTCAAAAGTTAATAATTCTTATGATTTATGTCCCTTCTCATTCGAATCAAACTTCAAAAGCTTCACTGGAATACATTTCTATGAATTTATCAATTTGGGAATAATTATTCTCCCCTGTATCAGTGTACACTCAAATCATTCTATTTTTGAAGCCATTTAACATTCCAAAATATATTTGTATCACCGTGATATGAACCTCTTATAACATGTTCTCTTACTTTGGATACAAATTGGATTCTTTTATCTATTGATATAATTCTTATAAAAGGATGATAGGCTCAACATTATGTATCCTAGGGATATAATCATTATCGATAGTATCATCTTCAATTTACATGACAAAATCAAAAAAATTTCTATATATACATTAAATAGATAAACATATTCATAATTTAAACTATTCATACCTTCATGTTGCAGGTTGTTGGACTTCGTAACCCAAGTATCATAAACACTAAAAATAGTTCCACATATTGGAATTTAATTGGGTATTTTCTTATATTTTAGACATATTACATTATCCATGATGTCATATATTTATGAGGGAAGAACAAATCAGATTCATGTATTTTTTCACTACCCATCCATGTCATTGTCTCCATTTATTCTTGGAACATAATATGGATGACATTGATCATCCATATTAGTAATCTCCCATCACAAAATGTTTCCAAAATGTGAGCAGGAATGAACTATCATTCATCGTTAAGATTTATATAGTATCCTTATTCATTAATTTATCTCTTAATTTGTATCATGAAATGCTCTATTGCATTTTCAATAAATTTCTCATTTAATTAATTACACATCATTCATGATTTCATTATTTATTTGATTCATGGAGCATGGATTCCACTTGATGTTACACAATGTTTATAAAATTTTTAAACATATGTTTCATCCCTTGATATATTTTCATAATCAGAATAATTCTCCAAAAAACATAGTTAAAACCCCAATGCCACTGAATAGTTCCAATATATCAAGAAAATTTCTTATACCTCTCCATATTATAGAATATTTTCCATCACATTACCAAATCACCGACATCTAAACATTTATAGATATGAATATCTTCATGTATCTATATTTTTTATTGTTGATCCATTGTAGAAATAACCTAGATTTATATTTTCAAGTATATGAACTCCCTTATCTATCTAAATTTACATGTGTCCCAGTAATTCCTTACATAATTTTTTTTATTCAATTTTGTCTACGTGGTCCTTCACTGAAATTCCAAATGGGAGAAATATAAAACATGGGAAGATAAGAATTTTTCTTAATTTCTAATTCACTTCTAGATTTGTCCTGATATACTTATAGATCAATTAACCATACCTTTTATCCTTTATGGATGAATCCATGAACACTAACTATTGTTTTAGGTCCTCCTACATATATAAAATCCTTGTATCATCATAACAATATCCATCACCACTCTTCTTCCACCTCATATATTTTTCAAGAATAATATATATATATATATATATATTTCCATCTGATATATTTTTTCAAAACATAAAACTCTTCCATTACCACCTTATCAAAATGTCTAACGCACTTTAGGTTTGTCCATCAATATCCCTATATTATCAAAAAATAAGCTTGGGGAAAGTCCATATATTTTGTCAAAAAATACCACACCACCCAAGAAGTTTCAAACTGTTTAAGTATCCCCAACTATATTTCATGTTTCCCATAGATAGTGAATCAACCTACTCAATTATGGAATACTCACCAGAATATATATTTCCATGAAAATTTGGATTAGATGGCAATTAAATTCAAAAATATGTGAGATAATCCCCCTATATTAAAAGAGGGTGAGGGTGATGATATGAGTGAAAAGGATATATTGGCTGATACTAGTGATAATTAAGCCTTTTTATATTATGTTTTATATATTTTTTATGAAAATATTTTTCCTAATTTTTTTGAAATTATCATGAAATAATTTCCTCAGTAAAATGATTTAAAATACCTTGATACTTCTTTCCTTTGAATGGTAACAATTCATCGTTATATTTAATTATCATTTTTTTAGTGTAATCATATAAAATAAAACTTGAAAAAAAAGGTACTTGGAAAATTCAAAATCAATGTTATGAAAATTAATCAATGAACAAAGGGAAAATTAGTGTTGTGTAAATGGTAATATATCCCAAATTTTATTATTTAATCAATTTCATTAAAAATTAAAATAATATTCATATATTATTTACATTCTCACCTTGACTCAAACATTGCATACCATGTTTTATCAATGCTTATGTGGTGTATGTATTTAATGAAATTAGATTTCATTTGAATAAAAATACAATACTAACAATCATGATATCTAGTATTATGATTTATATATCAATATGAATATTCTTTGTTCATTGGTTATTATAGAGTCATGTAACATTTTTCTTGTATACTTGAAACACTAATCACACACACATATATATAAGTCATTATATCTCACATTTTTTACCATTATTTACTTATAGGTGGTTACATAGAATGAGGTTAGTTTTATCCACTTCTATCAAAAGAAATGAGTTCGACATAATATTGAGGTATGTTTTCTTTTTTTATTCATTGGCTCAATTTTAATTTCAGATTTTGTAATTTTTGGGTTCTCTATCTTTTTTTAGTGCATTTTTTGATCTAATTAAGGTGGATTCGAGCCACCATTGACAAAGGTGACTAACATTTGTATTCATAGTCATACTTATAGATGTATACTTTCTCCCTTTATATATATATTCAATTAGGGCAGTATGAATAAATATATTAGGTATTGGTGTTCTTATATAAATATGTGTGTGTGTGTTTCTATTTTTTTGTGGCCCAATTGAATACATGGGTAAGTGAAAAGGGATATATAAAAGTACAAACATATATCTATGGACACCCATTTGAATATTTGGAAATGAAAATATGCACATAGGGGCTAGTTTTCATTATATATATGTGGAGTTGCATATGCGTTCAAGGGGAAAAAAATAGAGATTCGATTTATCATCGTCAAAAGTAGCACACCTTATGGTTTAGGTAGGTTCTATATTCCAAACAATTTAATTTGAATTCTATAATTTCTGGACATTTTTATAAGCTTGAATTTATATTTATGGATTAAAATTAATCTCCATTAGTAAATAAAATATTACCACAAACACTAAAACACACCTTTTTAATTAACTATTTTGTGGCTTTGTTTTTTTTTTTCTCAAAACCCTATAAAATTGTATCCATCTCTTTGACAAAGATCACAATTACCATGGTGCATCTGATGTAATCCAAAAACATACATTATGTTGTTATTTAAAATCATTGATGACCCTTATGTGGTCATCCTATTTATCATATGTCCTTTACATATGTCACGAATTGTCTTTATACAGTATCCTTTACTCTATTTTGATCATTGTATAGTTAGTAAATGACCTTTAAGAATCATAGTATCACCTTAAGTATCTCATAAATTAATTCCATACCATTATAGAGTTATTAGATTAAATTTATGTTGGTTGTGAAATCTCCAAATGTCCTTTATGCAATGTGATTTCACCTTAACATAGGTCTTGAATGACATTTATACATCAACCTAATGTTAGTGAATCCATTATATAGAGCCTCAATTACATTTTTACAGCTATTGAATCCCTAACATACAATTATATATGATTCAAACTAATAATATACAAGTATTTAACTTCAAGTATTTCCTTTATATATTCAACATAAATCTCAATTTAACATTACATACATAACAATTTTATACCAAAATTAATTCATACAATCCTCAATCAATCCAATTGACATAAAACGTCTATCAAATGGTGTAGAAATGTTTTCTTCAACCATAAAAACTTGTATTGTTGTTTAATATCAATGATACAACTATCATAATAAAATTAGAACTTCTTCTTGAGCCTCATTAGGTGATTTATTCATGTTGTATCCTTAAACTACATCATAGTTTAACAATACTTCTTCAAAAACATATTGAAAATAATTAAGATTTCTTGATTTCCCCACATCAATATAACTCATTGTTTTTTTGATCTATACCATTTAAATCTTCTATAATGTCAAATAAATTCATATCCCCATTGTTTATTTTCATTCCCTTTATGTTAATATAATAGAAATAAAGGGAATAATGATGGGTTACCATTCCCTTTATTGAGAGAATGATGGTGGAAGAATTCCTATCCACCAGGATCATCAATACCTTCCAAATATATCATTGGGGATACTCTTCAGGATTTTCCCAAATTTTCTTATCATTTTTCTTTTTTGACAACATGGTGGACTCATTCTTCTCAATTGTATTATTATATGGCACCTCTTTGATTTCATGAGAAACAAAGGAACATAAATCATTAGATGATAGAATCATCTTCATAGTATTTTCCTTTTGTTTAGGTAGGAATTTAATACAGTTCTTCGCAACATGACCAGTGGCCTTGCGTCTCCAATACAACTCCTTCTAATACTCAATGTTTTCATCATATTCATTCATCATGAGAAAAATAGTATTCTTCATTCAAAATTCCATAAAAAGTATTATTTGGTGCATAGATTTCTATCATCTTCTATGATCTTATTCAAATTTAGTAATCCAGGGAGTCTTCTTTAAAAATTTCTTAATTTCCATTTATTGAAACATTAGATTTTTGTTATATCTCACAGACATACTTTTTCTTTTATTTATAATACCATGCATTACTTCAACATAATTTCATGGTAGTGACATATGAAACCTAAAATATTAGGATCTCCAACAAAAGCCCACAAAACACCAAAAGACATCCATTATTGATTTATTAGTCAACCTATTGTTGAGTTAGTTAGTGTAGGGGGTTCAAGTGTTGTATAGGGTGTGTCCAAGCAGAGTGTGCAGGGGTGCATTGGGTGTGCATGAGGAGCATAGGGGGTTGTAAAGGGGGTGCATGGGGTGGGAAATATGTCTGTAGGTGGGGGGGTTATGGGGGTTGTACAGGGGGGAAGGGGAGGGGTTTATCCAGTGTTTTTTCAACGGTTATGGGGAGGGTGTATGGGGTACAAGGGATCTATAGGGGAGGCGGAAGGGGGTAGGGGGTGTGTGGGGCTTTGTTATAAGGGAAGGGGGAGGGTCAGGGGGTGTAAGTGGTGTGTATGGGGTTTGTGTAGGGGAGGGGTGTGTTGGGTTATATTGTAAGAAAAATGTGGAGGGCATGGCGGGGTGTACAGGGGTGTACATATGGTGCAAGGGTTATGATGGATGAGTGATGGGGTTGGGGGAGGGGAAGGTGTTTACAGGATATGGGGAAGTTGGGAGGTGTGTTCAGAAAATATGGTGAGGGGAAGGGGGTGGAAGGGGGTGTGCAGGGGGTGGGGAGGTGAAATGGGCAAGGGGAGTGGTTCATGGGGGGTTCATGGCGAAGGGGTAGGGTGTAGGTGGGTGCAAGGGGAAGGGGTGTGTAGGGGGTGTGCATGGAGGAAAATCCTACATGATGAAAACTTGTTAAAAATTATGCATTATTTGAAAACCTACATTATGAAAACAAATTTTTTTACCTTTAATCCTATTTGTATAATAGTTCATTCTATGACTATTTGTTCTATATGAAAACCTGTTAGTATGATAGTTCATTGTGTGTACTTTCTTTTCAGTTGGAACTATATGTTTTTTTGTGACTATGATTTATTATGGGAATACCAATAGTGGCATATTTTTTAGTTGAACATCAGTTGAAAATAGAAAATAATTTAAATTACACCACATTAAATATGTAAAAATTAAATGTTAAGTCACATCAAAATGGATCAGAAATATTCTTGTTCTTTTGATGTATTTTTCAAATGACAGTTTCATAAACAAGAAGCAAAGTGTCTAGTGGTCTAGAAATTATACCCATGTGTGGGGTTGTATTTTAATTTTTTTATCTAATTTCCTTATATATTTCAAATAATTCAAATTTAGTTGGGAAAAATCATAGGTCAAGGAATAATAAATTCTAGTTTAATTTTAAATGTAAAATACAGTCCTATCAACAACAAGAAATGGATGAACTATGCTATTTTTTATGGAATAGGGAATCTATTCCCACAGTTTTGAATCATAGATATATCATTATATCCATGGATCTAACCCTTCACAACATCCTCATCGCTACTATTTAAAATAGTAGCTACAGTTCTTGTGTGAGCTAAGATTCTTCTATAGTTTGCAAACTATGGCTATAGTGTTGTTGCCACTGGTGGAATTGTTCTATATCCTAATATGTACGCCAATACCATCTATAGTTCATTAAAACAATTCTATAACCTATATCCCTGGTTTTGGGCCAATATCCACAGTTCCAAACAATGGCTATAGCCTTTTTTTGTACTTTATGTCAGTGTTTCGTCATAAGACAACCGAAGCGGAAAATGTCCCGTACAGAATTGGGAAAAATCTATATTATAGTTCTTATTATCTCATGATATATCAATATTTTTCCAATTAATTTGAAGTCATTATAATTACATGAAAACCCATCACATAATGAAAATCATAAAAAAAATTTACACAAGATCAGAAAACATTCTTCATAACATAACTTATCACAAATAATTGGGATTCATAATCTTTTCAACATTTCATTATAGCATTAACTGTGTAACATAATCAGGTTTCATAAACATATTGTCATCATAATGATAAAACATATAGATAAATAATAAATATTTTACAATAAGAAAATATCCAAATTAGATCTCATGTATCCAAAAAAGATATCATCTTAGACAAAAAATTTCTTCAAAGGATCACATGGCACATTTCTTCAAGTAAATGGATTTTTTAATTAAAAATTAATTATTAAATATATAAAAAATGGAAAAAATATTAATGATAACATATTCATTAAAAATATCACTGTAAACTAGTCAAGGATGATTCAAATCAATGAATGGAAATGATGGGGGGAAATTTCATTCATGTTGGGTGTGATAAAATAATGTTTGTGTTACAATTTTTGATAAGAAGAAAATAGCACCCAACTCAAAATATGAAAAGATGATTCATTTAAAAAAAATGAAATACTAAATAATGGGTAAAATATAATTTAATAATTAATATTATAATATAAAAATCATATTTATAAAACATGTTTATGGAACAAAATGTTATTATGACTAAAGAGATAAATAATGTAAGTACTAATTAAAAACAGTCTTTTACACTATTGAGTACTTAAAAAGGAAAATGAAATAAAAACATGTACTCTCTATAAATAACCCTAATATAAGGAAATATATATAATTCTTTTGAAATATTTCATATAATTTCATCATCGAAAACCTGATCATAAATAGACACGATAAATAATGATATTGAAACATAAATCTCTTGCCTCAAGTTCCACTTCCATTTAAAGCACTATACTGACCTATATAATAAAATTAAAATGTTATTATTATACAAAAGTTTCATAAAAACACATTTAATATCATATAGGATCCACTCATATAATTTTATCAATAATTTATTAATAATTAATTATTAATATTATTATTTATATGTATTAACTCATTCACTTTTCAGGGATGCTTCTATTTTACAAATTCAGATTCCCGTACTTTCTTCCTGGTTTCATAATATAAGAGATATTAAATTTTTTATAAATATAATATATATTAAATATATATTTATATTTATAATTATAATTATATTCACCCATAAATAATTGAAAATTAGTTACATTATTTATGGAGATGGTAGGACGTACATATGCAGGAACATTAATTCAATTACTCAACATATAGAAAGAAATGAAGATAAATAATAATTTAACAATATGTAATAATAATAAAAAAATTAATATATATATATATATGGTAGGTTTGGGTAGATTTATAAAGGAATTAAGGGTGTAGATGTGGAGGTTCAAAACCAGCACTTATTCATCACACTACCCCAGGTACAGTAGGGGGATAACCACTAAACAATGCCCCATGGGATGATATCATATATATATATATGTATATATTATACCTATCACTATATCCATCCTAGTAATTTGGTGATGAAAAAATAATTACACTACCATATGGATAAGGTAAGTCGTACATACGCACGAATGATATTTTCACTTTCCATATAATGAAAACAAGGGGGTTACTGGTAGTTCTATTATCGTAAACAAAATTACGGTAATTTTATAAACTAAACTAATTATTATATTATTGATACAATGGATTCAGTTGTGGTATAAGAATAAATAAAATTTAAAACCTTCAGATAACATTTATACCTCTTCATTGAAAATCCTATTTTGGTTTATTCATTATGCTTTGAAAGGATGGATTATGGTAGAATTATAAGATATAAGATATAGTAAGGGGATCAAGGATGATATTATGTTGAGAATTTATTGATATAGAAGGCCCAAAATTTTCACTGAAGACAGGGAAGAGGCTTTCATTTATAAATAAGGGATGTGGAACTCATGTAATTACATAATATATCAAATTAATGCAAATAAACATTCATTAAAAGTGAATAAAAATTGAAACAATCAAAATATAGGTTGATATTATGTAATAATACCCTTATAAAAATAAATATTCACATATGGAGGTTATTTTTTCTCCCTTATCTCTTTTTTTAACCCCTTATTTAAACTTTTGATAATTACAGTAAAATGAAATTATTTACCCCATAAAGCATAAAAAATGTTGCAAATAAAAGTAAAATTAAACATAAATTTATGCTTGTTGATATTTTAAATGAAAACTAATTCACCTAGAAAAAGATATGATTTTAATAAATTTTTATTCATTTAATAAAATACAGGTTACTATAAAATATCATTTACGTCATTTTTTGGATCTATTCATTTACTTGGATTTAAAATTCCAAAATGTAGATAAATATTTATAATCTAAACCTTTCACATTTAATGGATATGGTATATATATCAAAAAATTTCATGTTATCAAATAATTCAACATAATCTTATTAGGTTGAATATTTTTAAAACCATTGGTTTTATTTTTCTTTCAATTGAATAAATATTATGTCAATTTGTCATAATAATTTTAGATAATTATTCATTGTAAAAAATTTAAAAAAAAATAATAACATAAAAAATTACATTATATTTTAAATAAATATTTATAATAATGAATAAAAAAAATTAATATTTTAAAAATTTATTAATAATTTATGTCAATAGAGTTACATTTCTAATCAATTATTTTATTAAAAGAATATATTGGTCATTATAAAATAAAATTATCACCATGTGACCCAATTTTGGAGACATGGATTAAAATGGATGAAATACACACATCCAATTAGATGATGGAATGTGTTATAAAAATTTTAAATCCTTATCCCAATTTGTTTACATTACTTTATAGATTCTACCCATACTAATGGGATAATAATTTACCAACGTTATAATTAATAATGAAGAAATATAAAGGGATATATTTAAAATATTTTAATAAAGTAATTATAAATATTTTACATATTTTCCCAAATACATTTCAATGTAATTGTAGAAGTTAATTTAAAATTCAACACTTAATATTAAGATAATGGGCATTTTTTCAAGAATAAAAATCATTCTAAAGTATAAAATTTATCAATCAAAAATCCAACATTAAATTTATTACAATTAAATAAAATAAATTATTTGAAATATATTTTAACTAATTTTACTTTTACACTAATTTTAAAAGTAATAAAAAAATAAATTCTATAAAGGTAAATAAAATTTTCAATAAAAATATGATTTTCACTATTCACCGAGAAAACAAAAAAATTTTGAAAAATATCCAAAATTCACCATAATATTATTATAGATTTTTTATATAAAACATTATGTTTATTTTTGAAATATATTTCTTAATGGTGGTAAAAATTACTTATATTAATTGTTCATAAAAAATAATAATACCCTTTTTTGAGGAAAAAATTATTTTAATGAATATAATGACTTTTCTAAAATTGTATTAACTGCATCTAAATCATTTATAATTTTTTTATCAATTATTTAATTCCTAAAAATTATAATAATTTAGTATCTAGTTTTTAAAACTATAAAATTTTATGGTTTATTTTGACTCAGGGTTGCGAGTATTCTATACAATCTATGAAATTAACATTATATTATGAGAATTATATCATAGAATCTCAAGATGTTAAATTACACCCCCTACATAAAATTACATTTCCCCTAAATAATTATTTTAATCATTTATAATAAAATGATTATATCTTTCTTATCTTGTGATTTTAAAATAATAACATTATGTTGGATACGGTGTGCGATATGCAACACCAAGCTTCAACAAACTGTGAAATTTTATTATCTAAATTTTACCTTTTTAACAGAGTCAAAACATTTCTGGGTATAAATAGAATGAATTAATTTCTAATATATATATATAATAAAATAAAAATATTTTTTTACTAATTTCTATTGATTAAAAACTCATGTTTTTGAAAAACTTTTTTATTATTCAAAGTTATGTTTTCATCAAAAACAATTCGATTCATTTTTTTGAGACAATAATATAAATATATTTTTTAGTTCTCTTAAATAATTTTTTATAAAATTATTATCATTTTCTAAATAATAATATCAATATTATCCTATGGTTCAATTCTGTGACTTTTCTCAGAATATTCAGTTTCTATTTAATAATGATAATACTAATTATTCTTTGAAAATATGTTGTACCATAAAGTTTTTTAATGTATAATTCTATTTTTTATTATTTATAAAATATAGTTTTCAAATTTATATTTAAAATAATAAAATTAGTGTTCTTAAAATAAATTTTTCTTGTGAATTTACTATAAAAATATTTTATAACTAAAAATGGAACTTTTATGAAAAACAATTTTCATCGCATGTTTACGATTTAATTTTATATTAAATTCTGCCAAACAATGTTTTCAATTTTGATAAATGGATTCAAATTTAGAATCTAGATGTCAATTTTTCTAAATATTACCCTTTTATTGTGAGGTTCCCGCAAACTGTAAAGTGTATTTTTTTTAAAAATTCCAAAAAGGGTTTGGAGGATCTTATCATGGATAAGAATATTGCATGATCATGCAGTTATCGAAGAAAAATATAGGTTTATCATTAGGGAAGCATAATAATATTATTTATCAACCCTATAAAAGCCATAATGTTTGTGAATACCATACGTCTACTTTTCTAGTTGAGAATAGTTTCATGATTGATAGGGATGATGACCAGTGTTTGCATGATTTAGTGGGACCTCACATGTGACATATTATGATCTATATTGTAAAGTTAGAGAGTTTCTAGAGACACATTTTTTGGTCTAGCTGAGATTAAAAAGTATATCCTTGTACTTTTATTTCATTTATATTATCTATGTGTGTATTTTCATCCTAGTGTGGGGCCATTATTATATGTATGACATGATTTTTGGGTATTTTATAGAATTTATTTTAAAATTATAGAATGTTTTATTTTATTTTATTTACTTACTAAAAAAGAATCTTATTTATTACATAGATGTTACCAATTTATTTCTAATGTGCTTATTCTGATATGATGGTATAGTCTACCCTGTGTACCACTTATTTACCATTGTTTCATGTTTTGAACCTATTGAATATGGGAAGGTGCACTACATATATCATAATGAACCAGCTTGAAGCACTGAATTATATGTATCTAGGTCAGGATTTTACAATTATATAATGATAAAAAAAATGCATACCTTCTTTCCTTAATGATCATTGGAAATTTGAAACATTGCCCAAGCATATGTTTATCCAATCATCTCCATGATTGTAATGTAGATCCTTTTTTCATTTCCATGCTAAAATTTTGAATTTAATATAATAATTTTCATAAAAAAACTATAATTATATCTTTATTATTAATTTTTAGATGATGGAATAATGACACCGTCTACCATCATCAACAATCAAATAACATATTGGAAATATTAAATGAACATCTTAAAAACACCAGACGTGGAATTAAGTGACTAATTTTTTAAATTTGTTATTAAAATAAAAGATATAAAGTATTAAAGGTTATATTATTAGTCCAAGAGTTTTTTAGAAATAAAATATTTTATATAATTTTGTTTTATTGGTATTATTGATATTATATATAAATTATGGACTTGAGTATCTGATTTTATCTCAATTTTACTTCATAGATGAATATTTTATAATTATAAACCAAATTTATTTTATAGGGCGTGTATACATCTCTTTTATATGACATATCATGAACCCTTTTAAAAATCATGGTATTTTACGTTTCAATTTGAATTACTTTATCCCGAGTGATTTGATTTAAATATTACAAAGTTGAAAAGGGATTCATAAAAAACATTTCACTTTTTTCATTGATAATTAATTTTCATAAACTTTTTTATTCTCTATGATTACTTGTGAATTTCACTATAAATTATTTTTATATATATTTAATTTTTTATGAATTTATTTTTTTACCCATTACCTCTCTGTTGAATAACATACAATCCACTAAAATGATCCTTATAATGGTTTTCATCTCAGAATCCCTTTCCTTGGGACACAATTTTATGATATGAACCTATCTTTATTTATGAAGAATAACTTCTGACAGAATGTTATGTTATATCATTAATAACATTATTTTTGTGATATTTAATAATTCATTTGATTTTATTATTTCATGAGGATTATAATTAAAGAGTTTCCAAAGTAAAAATGGCATTAGGTTACAATTGGTTTTCATTTCTATATTGTTTATGTACATGTTTCTTATAGTGTAAATTATATTATTTAATTTTCCTAAACTACAACTCTTTTATTCTCCTGGAGTTATGAATTTTTTATATATGTTTAGCTTCAATTTCAAAACATATTTATTAAAAATCATCAAGGAAATCCATCTTATTTGATATCGATATTTTATATTCCTTTAGATCAGGAATCTATCATTTCTATATCTATGATTCATATAATGTTTTCAAGAATGTAATTTTTTTAAATAAATTATATTGTAAATCAATTTCATATAGATTTTTACTTTGTATTAAATTCATTTTAAATGAAAATTTTAATTTTTTTTCCAAATGGGTCACATTTACTTCCTTTACATAATGTTCAAAAATAATAATTTTTTTATTTTTACAATGTAACTATATTTTACTACAACAAGGACCATTATTTTTTACAATGATTAATTTATAATATTATATGTTTTTTAATAAATAAATACATTGTAATACCTTCTCACTAACGTTGAAATCTATATTTCACTAATGATGGTCGGTTTAACTTTTCAATCAACTCTATGGTATTGTGATGCGCTGATAAATTTATTTAAATTTATACAACATATCTTTAACTATCTTAGGAACTAATATTTTTCATTCTAAAACGTTACCTCAGAACATTTGAGTTCTACACATCATTCAATATAGGTCTTTATAATTATCCCTTTAAATTAATGTTTGAAATTTTTTTTGATATTAAATCGTAACTCGATTCAGGTGTTCATC
Organism: Viscum album; assembly: GCA_963277665.1. Lineage (NCBI taxonomy): Eukaryota > Viridiplantae > Streptophyta > Magnoliopsida > Santalales > Viscaceae > Viscum > Viscum album. Next base: position 1,602,427,571 of record OY728136.1, read on the forward strand.
CCTACGATCATTAAAATATATAGAATAAGAAATCATCATATCCTCCATGGTTTTAATTTTTCTATTATACTATCCAACACTATGATGATGATAAGTAGTATCGATTTACATGATTGTATCCAGGTCATTCTCAATACTTTACTATAAATTCATGGAAAACTCGAGATTCCACTCAGATATAATAAAATATTTCACAACATGAAACAATTACATTTTATTAATGTATATTTATGAAAGGTGACTGAGGTATAAATCCTATATAATAGTAATAAAAATTTTCAATATTATAATGTGGTCAATTGTAACCCAAATAACATTATGCCCTGTAAATGTTTTGGGTAGTCCAACCCCAAAATCTTTGCTGATTTTTTCTAGAATCCTTTCTAGTGTGGGAAATTATTGTAAAATTCCCCTATACTTTTGTCTCTTACCATTAATCGGCTAATATACTAGAATCAATAAACATATCCCTTCATGTTGTTCCATCAGAAATTCTATTTCGAATCTTTATACACATTTGTAATGCCATGGTGAATTAAAATGATTAATTACAAGCTTTATAGAATAAATTCTTCTTTAATATATGGTATGAATGGAACACATAAATGGTTCATGAGCCCTGTCATCCTGTTGCAATAAAATATATGAACATGAACATTTATAACCTTATTTTCATCTCTACATCAACTTTATTCTATTATTTATTCATTTTTATCTCATATTCAACTATTTCAATGTTTATTAATACATCAAATAATTATGATCAGTATATATATCCATCCTTTCTCCATATATATAATTACCCAATATCATTAATGGAAAATTTACCACTACCAACACAAAATTGTTATTTATGTAATTTTTCTCATTTATTTTCAATTGGTATTAGGAATATGATATCAACATATCATTATTCATTAGTAAACATCAGAGTAAGTTCTTTTATTAATTTATATTTATCAAAAACCCTTCTCCACATAACGGTATTGTGAAAAAATGAACACTATCCAACCTTCCCATACGATACTAAAAATTTCACTCACATTAATCTATCCCAATTATCATTATTTTGATCTATCATAACTTTGATAGTGGATTAGATAACTAGGTTAACATCTCCAGAGAGGGTAGATAATATCAATCAAAAGTATGAAAAATATTTATCTCAATCAAAGTGTTTAGTTTGGTCCAATGTTTAATAACATTTTTCATTATTGGACCAACTAATATAACCTCACTCGAGATTATATGACGCATAAAAGAAACTTTATGTAACCTGAATTCACTATTTGTTAGTTTTAAATAAAAGGTATCCTTTCAATTGGTCATTAGTACAATTTTTATGTTATTTTCATTGTCTACATTACAACTTGAATATATGATAATATCATCTATGTATAAAACAAAAACCCGATCAATGTAATATCCAAAGCCACTATTCCGTAAATCCATTAAAATATAAGGATCATTAGTAAAACACAATCTAACCGTTATAAATCATTTTATCCACACATCGTACATAAGTTTATCTTTGGTATGTCTTCACTATTGAACCTCAAAAAATTGTATCCATATTATAGATCATTCATAAAAAATATTGTGATCCTCATAGTTGGTATAATAAATCATTAGTATATAGAAGAGGGTACTTATTCACTATTGTGATTATTTATGTTTTGGATAATCATTGTAGAATTAGATTTATCTATCATTCTTCTTAGAAAAATATGTTCACCTCATGTTGATGTACATGGCCAATGAATATTTTTTCAACATTATTTTAGAATTTGTTTTTTATTTCTTAAAACTCAATAGGGTCTATTATATTAGGGGTATTTTAAATAGGTGTATCAATAGGTATGGGTTATACTGAAAACTCAGCATCACTCTTCAGAAGAAGTCTAGGAAAAATATTTAGAGAAATGTCAAAAAAATATTATATAATATGTATATCATTTATTTTTATGTTCTCCCCAACCATCTAGGATAAACACCATTTTAGAATTGGAATCAAGACTCATATAATGGATGAAAATCCCATTACAATATCATATTTTATTGTAGCGTTTTATGTGTGTCTATTGTTCCACAAAAAAATTGTATGGGATTTATATAAAGAAAAGAAAATATATTCCAAAGATATAATTAAAAGAGATAAGTGCAATAATCAAGGGATTTATAGGAAACATATTTCTAAAAAAAATCATTTATATATAAACCATGGGCCTAATATGAGATCATCAAAACATGACGAGTAATCACTAAAAATTTTATATCTAATCATTGTGGTTTTATTGTTAAAGCCTAAAAAATTTATCAGAAATAAATATATGGGAATATCCAAAATCAAATTATAATTTATCCATTTTATACTAGATGGTAAGTATACCCTTCACCACTTTTTTATCCGTCACTACATCAACCAATGTGTTCTCATAAAATTCCAGTTTTTCTCTAGGATTAATAAGTTACTAATATATTCCATCATTAAAAGTCATATTTGAGAATCAGTTGTCATAATAATGATACTCAATGAATTTTATGTTATTACTGTTGTGTTTACTGAAAGTCAGTGGTATTGTAATTTTAAATAATTACCCCTGAAAATTAAATGAACCACATAATCACTGATGAGGTTCATCCTGGTATAAAATAAAAATTGGATCTTCCATGAATATTTATCATAAAAAATATACTAAAACATACATGGATTTATCTGATGCAGTTCTATACATCCACTCATCACCATCAATAAATACACAAAAAACCCACGGTTGAAATATTGTAGATAATAAAATCTTGCTCAAAAAGATTTTATGGGCATCTATTATTGTTTTTTGTGCTAGTGTGATGTTTTAATGATGTCATTGATGTTCTATTGATCCATGATGATCCAGTCTATTAATCTAATAATGTTTTCTTCTATTGATTCATTGGAATGATATCACTTCTATATGTGAAATAGAAGAGTTGAGGGAGTTTCTCCCAGTAATTGAGCAGTGAATTATAATCTTCATGTGAGATACAACACGTTTATATAATGAGGTTTTAAAATACCCGTAAATATCTCCAAACCCTTGGATATTTATTAATAACTATAAATGGAATACCATGACATCATTATTGATTTATAAATACCATTTATTTTTTTATTTCTTACTTGTACTATATTTAAATATGTAACATTATAAAAGAGAGTCGTTAACATGAATCATAATTCTCAAAAATAAGAAACAAATATTTATTATTATAATAGTATTTGTTTAAATAATATATTCTATGTATTAACATTAATACATGTAAAAAATTAATAAATTCATTCAATACCAACTATTCTAAAATTGAAAATAATGAATTAGTTTATTTATTGTGGATCATAAATCCTTCATCATATCAAGAATGATGTGGTGGGGACCACTATGTTATATACTACTATTCATCAGAATATGGTTAACTTTAGAATGCTATATTTTTTGCAACCATATAGGGATTTATATCGATAGTAGTGAAAATTATTTTTGAACTAGAAGTGTGGTCTATCCACCCACGAAAGACCGTAATGTGATAATTAATATTCATGATAATAATAACACCTCTACGAACACAAATTGTATAATATAATATATTTTTCTCATGATATATCATAAATTAAGATCCACATATTTTGTCATCATATTTGTGTTCAATGTTATATGTTGATCTAATTATGTGCCGATACATTATTTTAACATGTCCATAGATTTAATGGATATTCTTTCATCATGAACAACTTGTATTCTTATGTCACTCCCTAAACTCAGAAGAAACAATTTCTATCTTGATCATTAAACCAATTCGACACCACTAAATATGCAACTAACAAAAGATACATTTCGATGAATTCAATTTCAATGTTTTTTCAATGAATCAATGTATTCCATTAAATTATACACATTTATAAGGATCTCATGTGAGGATACCATTACAAATGTATATAGATATCAATAAACAATGACACCAAAACATGTGTTGTTTTTATTTCAAGTTCGGTCTTTGTGATCTCATCTACATGGGATCACCAAGTGAGAACACCATAAAAATAGTCTCAATGCATGTGAGTCCCCAATACATAATAATTAAACAACATCTGTGTCCAGTTTGAATAATGAATCAAGATGATAGGATATATAATTATGATTAATGTCATTGTATCTTGTGGTTCTCATTACAGTTTAAGAACTTCTATGCCCTTTTGATATAATAAACTATCTATAGAAATAACACATAAAGTAGTGGAGAAAAAAATATCAATACTATTATTGTAACATTACATCATTCATAACTCATTATAAACAAGATAAGATTATCAAAAACTATTGTTTATGTTTTTTCTGTGGTTCCCAATATTATTAATTTGAAACAGTGGAGTGTGGGTGGTGCATTATTTAAAGATTTCTCTTTATTTTCATCATTATTTTTCTTTTTCCCATCATAGTGACATTAAATTATGATATGAAATCCATTTCCACAATTAAAATCTTTACCAATACCCTTAAGAAAATCTCTTCCATGTTTTCTTCCACGCTACTAGTATAAAGGATTTTCATCTTCTTCTATACATGTATACATTATTAAAATTTCTTTTGAATTTTATCATTCCTTTCATAAAAAAAATATGAGATTGATGTGCAGCACTACTCTCCATTTATACTAAAAAATCTCATTTAATGATTTATTCATATCTATAGAAATATTATATGGATAAATCCGTTTAGATAAATGATTTTAAGACACAAAATAATTGATCAATCATATTATCAAGTTGGACGATAATCCTATAAGAGAACCTCAAATGTCCTAAAACAATTTCAACTCACATACCAATTGACCTGTTATCCTTATGCTTGAGGTTAATTAATTGGTTTTCTATATTATTATGAGGAATATGAGGAATATAATAAATGAAAAATATTATATTGAATAGTCCCACTCTTGGTATCCAATTTATTCTAGTTTCCTCATGTTCATGATAAGATTCCACCATTGATCTACTTCACCTTCCAATCAATAAGTAGCCTAAATAAATATTCATAATTCAGACATTTTATGGTGGAAAATATCTAATTTGTTTCACTGATACATTATACACTAACTATTGGATCATCATACCCATTAAAATAATGTGGATCTTTCCACTTTAAGTACATAAAAAGAACAATGTTACATCCTTATATCATTTAAAATCTCATCATGAATCATAGATTGATAATATTTTATAAGCATACCAACAAGATTTATCATTATATCTGCCATTATATTTTTTTCATGTGGAATATCATTTAATTTCTCATCACATTCAAAATTAACATGGTTAATTTGAGTGTCAATCTTTAACAAAAATCAATATACCCTAATTAGATATATAATAATCCTTGTGGTAAAACAACATATTCTCTATCTTTCCAAACATTAGAATGTTATCATGTACCTAACCATATCCCCCGCACACACCGGTTCTCAATATATTAATCACACCCTAGTTTTAAAATTTTACTTATCATTCCCTTAATGACATCTAAATAAAATTATACTTTTCACATATAAATATTACATATTAATTGATAGATATTCAATATATAAATATATGATCCATTAAATAATAATATAGGTCATGATTAATTGTAAACATGGACACATAAATAACCATTTGATAAGAGGACTAAATTGTATATAACTTATTTATTCACAAATAGAACCCTTCTTAACCATATCATTCATTAAATATTTGTTCATATATAAGTGATGCGAAATATAAGAGAGGGTATCCTTAGATGCCCCGTAAGGAAAAAATAGATATATAAATGATCACTTGTGAATAACATAAGAAGAATGGTATTGAGAACATTATTTTAACATTTTAATACCATACCCATTATAATATTTTTAGTAACTTTGAATCATGGAATAATGATGGGATGTTTATGAGACCGCAATCATAAAGAAATATAATTTCATAAAACTTCAAAGCATAACATTGGAATATGAAAATCATTTCTGACATACACATAATACTAAAAACCATTCCTTAATCAAGGATCACTCTCAAGGCTATCTTTGTGGATTTGGTTGACTCCATTTTCCATCATATTCATTGTCAATGTTTAATCCCAACACTATTTATGTGGGCAATGCCTGTTATTATACTGGGTTAACACCCCATTCAAGTCTTTATTATCTCTTGAGATATCCATATTTACCAAATGCATTGGAGGGTTATATAATTATGATCCTTATAGTTACATAGTGAATATCATACATATGTGTACCTTAATAACATAAAACATTCATCATATCATAAATTATGGAAAATAAATCAGTTTCATAAACATCACATAAATTCAAAATTGTATAACCTGTAGAAAATAAATATATTTCATAAACATTTGGAACTCATAATCATGAAGAATCCAAATAAATATTAGGGATTGTATCATTGGATCATATCCCCAGTAAAGAATATATAAGAAATATAGATATAATCATATATGAAAAATACCATAAATATATCACTCGGAATGTATCTTGATTAAGATACAAGTTTCATTATTAAATCACTAACATAAAAAAATTACCTAATTTCAATGAATTCATTTTATTTATAATTTAATTTCGAAACCTAAAAAATAATCTTCATTTCCACAAGAGGTCATCATGGTGAGGAATTAAATTTATTTCAGTGTATTTGGTACTTAATGACCTGAAAATGAAAATGAAAACTTGTAATATCTAGAAAATAAAATATGGATAAGAAAATTCATGGGATTCTTGAGATATTGGTAATAAAATTTCATCATAAAAATGGAGATCATAAAAAATCAAGATAAACTATGTTATTATAAGAAAAATTTAGTGCCTCAAGATCCAAATTCTTTAAAAGTTCTATAAATACATTTAAGAGAAATATAAACTTATTATAATAATTTATCTGAATCATATAAAAACATATATTATCATTTATGGTCTAATTATTTTATTTCTACCCTTATTTATTAATAAATCCTTACTAAAATCATATTTTCCACTTGTCAACTATTTTATTTCTCATAGAATTTTCAGTTCTAAATTTCTATATTAATTTCAATTTTTCTTGGACATAATTAAATAGTGGTAAATAATGACACCCCAATGAAAAATCATGATAATATCCGGACGAGATGAAAATTGAATTATTTTATTTAATGGGGAACAAAGGACAAAAAACAGTTGGAAAATAATGAAAAATTCAGCTTGAATGAATGTGTTGGAGACAAAGGGCATCCCTGCACACAACCAAAGAACAATAATTAGGCAAAGAATTGATATAGGAAAAACCATAATCTTGATTTCATAATTTATTTTATATAATAATATCATGAATATAATATATATTTATTAAATATGTCATTATAACCATACAAACAAATTGATGATGGAAAATTAATTACACTGATATGAAGAATAAGTAAGTCGTACACATGCACAAGTGGTGCTTTCTCTCTCCATAGATGGAATGAAAGTGTATAATGTATTCTCTGTGAACATAATAACAGTTCAGTACACATATGATACTTAATTCCTTATTTTTTATTAGATACCATATATTTAGATAATGTATAATAATAAGTGAAATTATAAATTATAAATTAATATTTATTCCTCTTTGTTACTAAATAGATTATGGATTACTGCATAATCCTAAAAATGATCAGTTTTTGGAAAGACCATATCCTCTATAGTATGGTGAAGGAATAAAGGATGATATTATAATAGTTATTGGATATTCTATAAGTATTAAAAGGTGTGAATAATAAAGTTGAAGAGGTTTTTTTTATAATCGAGGAAAGGGGTAATCCGGGAATTTGATAATTTCATAAATTAATATAAATTAATTTAACCTTCCAATAACCCTTTTTGAAATTACCAAAATATCAATGTTGTTTTTTCATTAATTTTCAAGAATAATTCTATTAAAGGATAACTGACCAAAACATGGACCTTGTTTTATATGTTCAACCATATACTAGTAACCTGGGAAATTAATGGTTTTTTTATGAATTTCAATTAATTTAATAAAATATTTCTTTATTATAAAATATCATTAATTTAATTTTTGCAACTATTTATTTACATTGACTTTAAATTAATCATGATAATTATGGAATTAAAATATAAACCTTTAAAAAATAACTCGTATTTTATATTTATTTATAAAATTTTCAGAACACAATAATTCACCAAATTAGTATTACATTATGTATTTATAAAATCATTTACTTTATTTTTCTCTTAATTAAAAAAATATTTTTTAGTACTTCATAAAAATTAAAGGTAGTTATTTAATCATTGAAATTCACAAACAAATTACAATGATAAGAAAATTAATTTAATTTCAATTAAAATTTTCAAATTAAACATAACCACTTTTATCCTTATTTAAAAAATTTATAGATAATATTGTGAAGAGGGTGAAGTTTTGATTTTATTATTTTCATAAAATAATATTATGGCTATAATGAAATACAAATTTCAGAAAGTGTATATATATTAAAATAATGGGTGAGAATGATCTATGCCACTAATTAGTTTAGAAAACATTTCTTGTGAAATTTTTATTCCTTATATAAATGTTTTAATTCTATATAATTTGTTTTCCCCTTATTGATGTAAAAAATGATTAACAATGTTACTATTACAGTTGTCCCAAAATAAAAGAGATCAATTTACCATATTTGATCCTTTTTATTAAAAATATGGAATCCATTTTTCAAAATTCTATTCAAAAAGTGTATTATTTTAATTTAATATTAAACCTAAATAATATGAAAAAAACTATTTTATCATAATTTTTTCATAATTAGAAATGTTTTTATAAAAAATATTGACATAAAATTATTTTTAAAAAAATTATTTAATTAATAAAAATATATGTAAACCAATTTATATTTTGTATATATTTTGAAATAAAATGGAACATTATAGATTCTTTAAAATGGAGGTCAAATTTCAATAAAAAAGAGTATTTTTTCTATTCATTATAATTTGACCATATTAGAAAATAACCTAAAAATAAATCTTATATCACAATGAAATGATTATTTATAAAATTTATATTTAATTTTTCAAATAAATTTTCTATAATTAGTAGAATAAAATTATATTATTTTTTCACAAAAAATAATAAAACCCTATTTTTAGGGAAAATGTATTTTTTATGTACATAATAAATTAAATTAAACTATATTTTAAACATATAAAATATTTATAAATTTTATTTACAATTTTATTATACAAATTAATAAAAAGAGTTCAAAGGATATTTTATAATAGTATATTATATTACGGTTATTTTAGAATTTTGGATTCGTGTATCACAAGGTATCGATGAAATTTAATTTCTCTGAAACGAAATGTATCATAAAATCTTCAGGTCTTACAGTGAGCCATATAGAAGAGGAACATGGGGTGGTTCATTCTTATGGAAATTGGTTTCCAAAATTTTGTGGCCTCTCCAATAGAAATATATAATATGTTCTAATGTCAAGAATCTCATTTGAATCATGATTTGAGAAACTAGGAAACCAAAGTCTGTAGGTCCCTAGAAGATTAAGTAAATATTATGTTGTTGGAATATGGTTTCATAAACCATGTGACCAAATATGTTTTGAATGACTTTATTATATAAAAACACACTTCAACAAGTATATACTAATGATTTTACACAATTTTTATTCCAATGTAAAATTGTCATTGTCATAGAGACTCAGTAACCAATATTTTGTGCATTCCATCCATTCCAAGATCGATTATAGTAGATCTAATTGTGTTTATGTTCAGTAATTAAGGTATGTGATTTCAGAACCACTATTATTTTAGTTTCATCAATATGTGCCCTTATCCCCTTGAAATCAATCATAGTTCATTCATGACATTTCATAATCTTTGTATTCCAATTAAATTTAACAATTAATAATAGTATTGTTGGTAGAATGTTGGTAGATCTATATTTTCAGTGACACTACATTTGATCATTCTCATTTCTAGAATCATTGGAGAACCACAAGTGGTCTGTTGGTAAAATACCGATTTTGTGACTTGGGATTTTCAGGAATATAATTCTAGAACCTCATTGTGAATGAGTTGGTATACATTAAAGTAATTTTTGGAGTGTGGTATAAATCTAGACTATCGTATTGATGTGAATCATGAATCATATATCAATTGGTTTTTTTGTCTTCAAATAGATAAAGGTAAGAGGTTCATTATCATTTAGAGAACTTATATACTCTTTTTCACCTTATATAATCTTGTTTTGGGATACCTTATTTTATTGTGTTTGATATTGATCGCATGTGTGTGTAGCCTGTGAGACTCGTATATGATGTATGATTCTCTTAGTATTTTAGAGTAGCATATATACCTTTATTGATGTTCAACAAAAGTAATTGTATATTTCAACAATTACCTTAGAGTTATGGATTTTGTACTCGAATAGGGTTTACTATAGTAAAATGGATACCACTTAGAGGGGGAGTTTTCATGACATTTGACGATGATGATCATGGACTAGAACATTGAGTCGTCACATGAAATCAATGGGGGCTAACCCAATGTATGGGAAGTAGGAAAATGATGGCATTGTGTCCTCACCTAGGACATAATGTTGAGATATGACAACCTTGTCCAATAACATGAGGTAGTTATGGGGTATGATGTCCTTATGGCATTCCCTTTGAGAGTGATAGGGTATTATAGCCTTGTGGCCCATACCCAGACTCATTAAAATTATTGATTCATAGAGATATATGGGGTGGCCTTATTGTCGGCCTATGAGAGACTTGATCACTATACTTATTGATATATATTTTTCATGAAGATTTTTTTTTTATTTTCAATAAATGCACCTTGAGGATCAGTGGGAATGGTATACAATCCATTAAAAAACAGAACCGACACATCCTTGAACACTACAAAACCAACCATAAATAAGAACATATTCCACTACTGGAATCTTAGTCTATACCCATGAGGATTTACCAATAGATTAAAAAAACAGTTGTATATCCTACCATATCCCGATGGTTTGGATTAACCATTATGATAGGATATTTATATGAATCCTATCCCAATGGTTTCAAAAATCATTGGGGTAGATATATCTGTTCTAAATGATCTGAAAAAGGTAATGTATTGATATTCCCAAAATATACAGCACATGTGACCCTCCCCTCCTCCTATCTGGATCTAATCTCATGCCCTAACATCAGCGACCATCCACTATCAACCCAACCAACCACATAAGGATCTCTTTTACCTCATTAATTTCATTTAATTCTTCTTCAATATTAAATTATTGGGTTCTAAGTCATTCAAGTATTATGTCTACCATCCATTTTATTTTGAGTTTTAGTCATGTAATAAAATTATTTTTATAGTGATTCAATTTATTTTGATCTTGTGGTTTGGTTTAGTCTTTATTATATTTGGGTTATCAATTTTTGGTGAGTTCATGTTCTTCCATTAATTAATCCCCTCCTGTTGTTTTTACAGATTATATTTTTGGTTTATTTTAAAAAACAACTCTCAATGAGTACTATGGTGATGACATGAACTTTTCCAAGATTTATTTTGAAAGGGTATTACCCATGTTAGTGAGATTATATGATTACAAATTATAAAACTTTGTGAGAGGGGTATGCGATATAATATTTTCGAATCTTGGGTCCTCTTTGACTTACAATTATTCAATTAAGGGATTTGATTTGTTTCATTATTATATTTTTTATATAATTTTATTCATTATTGTATTGAGTTTTATATATTTGTTTTTAAACCCTCCTTGATTTTCCAATAAACTGTATTTTTATGATAGTGATATCCATTAATATATTGATGTCTATTTTTTTGATTATGCGGGTGATGGTTATGATATGCACCATTTTGATGATTTCTTTGTTAAGTAATTTTTTCTAAAAAGAGTTCATTTCATATGATAATTGTATATTATATAAAATTATTTTTTATACTTAGAGGAGGATTCTGTTACCCATGATATGAGATTAAGTTTTATTTTTCCAAAGTTGTTTCTTAATTTATATGATGTGTATATTACTTACACAATGTGATATTTTATAAATTCGTTGATAGGTATAGTTCATAGCTTTTGATGCTATATTGTTCGGTTTTCTAGGGTAATTATGTAAAATTATTTTTAAGAACCATTAATTTGGGAATATGTTGACATAAGATATTAGATAATGGTATTAACTATCCAATTACATAATGGTGTCCAAATATAAAATTTAACATGACACCATTGAGAAATGGTATTGATTTAATTTCTTATCTCAACATTATAAATGTAATCATGGTTCATTGAACTAAACCAAACAAAAAAATGGGAACCAAAATATATTGGGAAACACCAAAATAAAAAAATGATAACCAAACCATCATGAATGGAAATAATTTTGACTGGGCTAATCCAAACTAAAACAATTTCACATAACCCAATTCAACATAACTCAAATTTTACTAAATGGATCAAAATGTAATCTTAATCTAATGAAAAAAAATATTTCTTCAAATGGCATATCATAAACAAGTAAAGGGAACTGAACCTAATTAAAAAATTTAAATCTACCTTAAATATCTAATTTAGTACAAAATTAGCTAAATTGAAATCAACGGATTAGAAACTACGATAACGTAATTTTACCAAACCTATCTAACAGGGATTGAAAATTATTGAACTGAACCAATCAACCCTTTACACACTAAATCCTAACTATACTAATATGTCCAAATATTATCATAACTAATCCAACATGTCTACACCAACTAAAATGATTTTAAATGCTTTAATATTACCCACATAGACATGAGTAGACATTAAATATAATAAACTACACCAAACTTAACTAAATTAAATATAATTTATCAAATTAGATACTAACAAGAAAAAAATTCAAATGTAATGATAAAAAATTAAATTACATGAAAAATATTAAATAAAACAATAATAGTCATGCACCTACCCATCTCAACCAAAAAAACCCAACCACACAATACTAAATTTACCAAAACTAAACTAATCATAAACAAACAGAATGGACCAAAACTGAATTGAATGAAATTGAAAACATATAAATAAATATATTGAATGTATAGAATCATTCTAGACTAACCTAAAACAAACTATATATACCAAAATTAATCAAACCTAAAGAAAACTGAAAAAATTCAACTCACTAGAACATAAATAATTGAAATTAAAAAATAAAAAATGAATGAAACTTTATTGAATTTACCTAAACTAGGAATAACATAAATAATTGATATATAATATAGTTGAACTAATCTAACATGAGAAAAAAAAATTGATAGGTATATTTATGAACTAATCCAATTCAAAATTACCCTACTAGAATAGTACCAATCTGTGGAATATTGAATAAAACCATATCAAAAAAATCCTAACAAAACCAAATAGAATTGATCTTAAGCCATTATATAGAATTTATTTGAACAGAAATAACGCATTTTGAATAAAACTACCCAAAATTTAAATAAAATAAATCAAACCAAACCATATTCGCTTGATGTAAATATGCACATACCCAACTGAGTGACTTTACTACATAGAATATGGTTTCCAAGATGTACTAACCTTTTATAAATAAATTAATATAATATGAATAAAATTAGTTAAAAAGTTCATAGAATAAGAGATAAGATAACAGTAGAAATTATAAACACAAATTTTTTAGTATTACGTGCAATTATTAATCAATGATATAACTAAATTCAATATCATGGTTTTATATTCATTTTATTTGGTAATATATATGTTATCTTTTTGTCTTTTATAATAATGTTCTCATATAGACTAGTCTGTGAGTTATGGTTTCATATAAAATGAAAAATTCTCATTTCTATAAATATATTTTCAATTAAAATACAATATTATTTAATTTCTTCTAGGATATGACATATAATTATTTTTTATAGAATGTATTGAGGTTTAATATATAAGAGAAATCTTATCTCACAAGTATTTTAGAACAAGTTAGATATATTTGTTAATTTTCATTTAATAATACTTTATATAGTGTACACATACACTTATCATGTTAAAATTGGGTTGGAATAACCTTTTTCAGTCTCTAATATGTTATCCACCTTATAAAAAATATTGATTTCAAATAAAATACCATATCTGAAAATATATTGGCGAGAAAATTCAATCTCAAAATTTTAATGACCAAAAAGAGATGATCAGATTAGAGAATCTTTTAGATAATTAGCTTCTGTTTATTCTACATCATGTGAATAAAATGATTTTGATCCAAGAATACTTCGATTCGAGCACACATGATTCATGTAAAGTATATAAAACTGTTGAAAAGGTGAAAAAAAGTGGATGATGATGCCACAACACTATTATATCGGAAATGTGGTAAAATGAAAATTCTAGAATTATTAATCCAACTATTACATGGTAAATCCATGTATCATATTTCAAATACATACATCAATTACATTCATACATTATTTATGCAATTAATTCCTAATGCTAAATATATTCCCTCATCCAATTATATGTAATGGATGTTAGTTGGGGGACATGGATTCTCCAAAAAAAAATTCATCCTTTCACAAATTATTGAAGCTTATTATTGTAGAAAACTGTTAAATGAAATGATTACATAAAATGTGGCACATATTAAAGTAAGAAAATATCTATGGGAACACATACTTTATGGACATATAAATTAGTTTTTAACACTCTATTGATACACAAACTCAAGATTTGTTTTTTCATTCATAAAATATCCATATAAATGTGATGGAATGATGCTGATAGAAGAAGAGTAATGATGAATTATTTCACCAAGAAGATGGAATTTCATAGAATTCATTCGATTCATGATTTCCATATTTCACATTTGATGGGATTAATATGTCGTTTGGTCATTCATGGGAAGGATTTATTCTTTTTGGGAATATTCTTACTTCCCACAACACAAGGCCAATTTTCATACATGTTTATAACCATCCTCCATGATTGTGTATGAAAAACATATCACATTCAAGATAATGCTCATATCTAAAGCTTTTTATCCTATTAATGAAATAATTATATAGTTGAAACGTTTAATAAAATAGTTAAATCATATTTGTAATGTGTGTGTGCACATGTGATGCAAATTCAAAAACCACATTTCATATGTTTTTTGCGCTTATGTGGATGATTAATGAATTTCCTACTTATGCAATGTTTTGGATATGAATCATGAATGGAAAAATATTATATCCTACATGTATAAATAATATTGGATCAATAATACATAAATATAACTGTAGTTTTAATTTAATGGTACATAGACCATTCTTTAGAACAGACTATCCAAATAATAATAATCATCAATGATTTGAAAATACCTTAGAGAACAATAATACAAGTTATTTTATTTCTATAACTAATGTTACTAATGATTTTAACGATTTAAAATCATCATTCATGTAGGTTTATGTGAAATATTGGTCGAAGAATGTTTCCACTGAAAGTAGTTACAATTTGAAGAAGGTGTGTTTCTATGATGAGTTTTCATATTTGTCATCCAATTCGTTACTTCATTTCATAGATTTAATTCACATTGAAAATAATATATGTGAAATTATTCTTAAAATTATTCTAAATTTATATTGAAATACAATAAATATTGTATGCTCTCAATGTGACTTGGAGGAATGAGGTATCCGACCACAATTTCTCAAGTGTGTTTTTGTGAAAATAAACAGAATGTTTTTTGTTCTTCTTATATGATGAAACCGATAAAATACTCTTGAATTACTAGGGAATAATTGATTTCTTGATGTCTATACATGAAACATATCAAAATGGTTTAATAATGATTGTTGAATCTAAAAATATGTAAAGACCCTTGATTATTAAAACACTCTACATGAGTTGATTCCAATATTAATTCATCAGCTTATGTAAAATAATGTAAGGGTATTAGTTAATTTATTATTATATTTTCTAGAGATATATTGTCTATGTAGTTGTCTATTAATTTCATTTAAAAAATTGGTAGTGGTACCATTAATTTTTTGAGTCATAGAAAATATTTCCTCTCTCATTTTTCACATGCATGATGAATCTAACTTTCCATATTCCGAAAAAAATACTTCTCAAATGAAATTTTTCTATTCGTTGGATTAATACAATAGAATGAAATATATACACATTGAATTGTTAGGTCGTGAACATGAATAATTATAAAAATTCTATTCTGAAAGGTTACCTAGCTCATGAATGTATGGATTTCAATTAAATTTATTTTTCAGGTTTGAATATGAGACGGAACGGACCAATGAGGAATGAATAAGAAGTTTCTAAGAAAATTGAACTAAAGTTTCCATCACATCCCCAAACTGTGGGAGTTCATATATCATTTATATTAACCCCATCAAGCCTCAAAGAGTAGGGTATGGCTCATTACACAATTTTTCTTAACTATGATTTCTTTTTTCTACTTCTGGTTATGAAATTGGAAATGTATTTATTATCTAATCACTTTTAATTTTACACATTTATTAATCTAGTTATTTTATATAGAATTGAACATAAATAAATGATAAATATATATCATCCATATATATCTGTGAGAAGGATAGTGAATTTCCACAGAAAATATTTTTCATCATGGTTGTAATTTAATGTATTATTATTAATATAATAAAATAATAAAAACAATTTTTAATTATGTTTAATATTAATTTATATTTCATGTATTGAGTATTTCATCTGACTACTTCTCACATGAGATAAGAGCTTGAGGTTTTTCTTCTAATTCCATGGTTTGTGAATGAAAATCAATATCAATCTATGGATATATATTTATTATCATCAAACATGCAATGAACCTGAGAACACACCATGATGGTATCATGGTAACATTCGTAACTGATAGTTATTGATGATTGTGGATTTTGATTTACTGAAATGACTCACACTATTCCTTCTGATGAACCACATTTATTAGTATCAGTGTAGAAATAATAGTTTTTGTGAATGATCGCCATTGACCTGAATTTGATTTCATTATTAAATTAATCCCATAACATATTATTGATGATGGTAATGATGAAATTTACACCATCCATGCTCCCATTTTCCTTGATCCATTTCATTCCATTGATGACTCCAACTATTTAATTATAAGTGTTGATTGTAAACATGATGTTATGGAGTGAAATATATTAAATCATCCTATTGTGTAATACGATGATTGGTTTATCTTGAAAAGGGTTGTTAAGGATGGAACTATTCAAAATGATTTACTATTTATTACAAATATGTTTTATCAAATTTGAACATAATGTTCATTTTTAGTTTTTATTGTTTGTAGTTTTCTTTGAGTTGCATTTTCTTATATTGAATTGAACAGTATTCAAACCCGCCAAACAGAAAAATACTAAAATATTTAAATTGGAATAGAAAAATAAGATTAATTAAATTATATATTTTAAACAAATTAATATGAAAATACAAACAAAACAAAAAATAAATCTCTAACCAAAATATGAAAAAATGGCTTAACTGAGAATATGAACCAAATTACATAAGATAAATAAAAATGATAAAATGGCCTACTCAATCAAAAAATGAACAATATTACCTAATGCAAATGAAAATTAGACATATGACTTTCTCAATTGAAAAAAATTAACCATATTACCTAGCCAAAATTTTATTTGATCAAATTTAAAAGAGACAAAAACTACGCCATACCAATTAAAACATGCTAATTTAAAATTATATTTTTCAATGAAATGAATTATGTTTTGATATTTTTCCGTATAAATATTATTTTTTTGATATATAATAATATATATAGAATTTTGATGGATAATTAGTATTCAATAAATAAATTTTTTCACATATTCATTCCTATTTTACATACATATTAGATATGGATTTGTAATTAATTATATATTAATTTTAAAATGATAGAAATAAAAATCATTGAGATATTAACAAAATGATAGAAATAAAATATTCATTGAATGAGAGATATGTGTGTACCACCATTAGTTCTTCTTCTGAGTATTTTATTTCTAATATATATATTGATAACATATAATGTCGTGTGAATAATTTTATTAACTATTAATCTGGATCCACAATAAAGTAGAAATTTATTCTCCAACCAGCCTAGTGGTTAAACGGTTATGGTTGACTATATAATGGGGAGTGGTCCTAGATAAATTCATTCCACTCAGCATACCCGATCACACCTTATCCCCCCCAAAACATACCAACTACAACACCATCTAGTCCCTTAGTGTCATTACATACCCCCTTGATATTTAGTACTCCAATGTATTCATCACAATTCTCATAAAAAACTCTTCAAAAATATTTCACTAATCTGATGATGATTCATACTCCTCATCTATATTATGAATTTTCAAAGTCATATATTCCATATTCTTTTCCTTCTACTTCCTATTCCCCAAGATTCTACATTTTTTCTTATTTGATATATTCTCTCACACATTCGGAGACTCTAGATCATACATTGGGAACCACTCTATCTATATAGGTGGATGTTCTTTCAGATCCTAGGGATCAAGAGACACCCACTAATCACACAACCTCATGTACATTTATCTAACCCTAGTAAAAAATATTTCTTAATTTTTTTTACAATAATATTTATTGATGTAATATTTTTTTTATTCCATTAAAAACTGGAAAAATAATGTTGGAATGTATGTGTTGTATGTCGACGCATTCCAAATACTTTGACATAATTCTCGCCACCCCACATTCCTTGAGAAACCTTCCCAATGATGTAATGGATAATGCATCGATGAAAATATGGGTAAAAAAATTCATTGGCATTAATTTTATATTAGTATTTTATTTATATGAGTTAATATTTATATCCATATTCAATTTAATTTTCCAGAGGGTGGGACTATGAGTGAATATCGACTCTTGGAATTAAGTCAACTCTGGAGGGAGTGCAAGCAAAAGTTGTATAGTGACCGGTGTACATGAATCCTAAAGGATTGAGTGGTTGCACCTCTCATGCATTACTTTTCAGTGACATATAATCTTGAATGGGTTTCTCATTGGAAGGGTACCATTTTAGTGATGTTAATAAAATTTTATGTTTCTGAATGAAAATTACCATGATTTGAAATAATACATAGTTTTTTATTGTTAAAATTCATTTTTAGTAAGTGTCATCAACAAATTAAAAACGAAGTATTTTATGAAATTCCTCCATAGTATAGAGTGGTCAATGATGTCAAACCATGAGATGACGAAGGTATAACACATGTTAAATATTTTAATTGAATAATATTTATAAAAAAATTTTATTATTTAAAAAATAAATTACTTTTTTATTACACATGGTTAACAATTTAATCTAATATATCACATATCCAAATAAATGAAGGGGAAATGGACTATTTTATAAGATGAATTTTTTTTAAAAAACTACATATTAAAAAATTATTGATGCAATTATAAAAACATGGATCAATGTTATAAATTATAACAATTAAGAAAATATAATAAATAATTGACTTTATAAAAAATCTAATGAAAAAATATACTGGAATATTTTCTTGACTCGCAAGAGTGTGTGATGTATCATCGTCCACTAATATGTTGTTTTACTCCCTAATTAAAATAATATGTGGTTATAGATTATATTATGAAACCCACCACATAATATTCTTACCATGTCAAATAGTTTACTTAAATCAAGGAAAATAATTATAATATAGTGTTTCAATACCTATCCTAAAACATAAATCCATGAACTCATGTTTAATGGGAGTAACATATAAGGAGTATCCCTACTTGATGGATTCTATCTATCTATTTGGTAGTTAGATCTGTGATAGTGGGAAGATGATACACTAATGATCTAAGAGCAACTCTTTCTTCATCATCCACTTATTTGGTGGTCATGTGTTCACTTTTTTGATTTATGAGTATATCATTTTCATTAAAATCACAATGATATAGGTTTATTTAAACTTTTATATCAACTAGTGTAATATCATCTGCTAAATGGGTGGCCTTTTTTCCAATTTCTATATCCATTAACTAATCAATGATGGCTACAACAATTTCTAGGGTGAATTACTACTCATCCAGGCCTATAAATTCAGCATAATTGGAGTAATATATTCAATCATGAAATTAGTAATTTAGGATATTATATTATATAGATATATATAATACCTCTGGTTTCTCGACCATTATTTAACGATCTTTAATGAAGACCTCAAGAATAGTTCCATTTTAAAAGTTCAGTGGATCCCCCATGTGATCTTCAATCCCATAATATCATATTCTTTCTTCATCTATGTAAAATTTCATATGTTCTAAAAAATTATTGATAAATCAAAATAATTAAATTTTCAATTTATTATGATAAATTATAAGGACAATAGGTTTTAGATTTTGATGATCCACCCTTATGGTACCATTAAAGACACCTTCTAGGTACATATCTCATATCATCTAAGAACAACCACTCTAAAAATAAGTATTATTATTTTCATGGACTTATATTTTGTTAATTATCTCACTTTTAGATGACTCACCATCCAAAACAACATAGAGAACATATATTAGTAGAAACACCAGAATCCTCTAGTATATATACCAACCATTATTGAAACATCAAAATAAACCTTATATATGAAATTATATATTATTGATATAGAAATCCGATTAATTATGAAAATCATAGTGATATGGACTAGTCATGGAGGTATTCAATAGTATCTTTTGGTGTTATAAATTCTACCTATGTGAATATAAGTTGTTTCCTAACTCACAACAAACATGTTTATTTTTTAAAACAAAACCATACTCCCTTGTACCACATCTATCTACCTCTAATGTCCTGAAGACTTGTATTTATTTATTGATTTTAGATAATACCCCTTTCAAGGGGTGTGGTTCAAACCTTACATGGCCTGTAGGAAAAAATTTTACACGACTCATAGTCCATAGAGGAATTGATTTCCTGTAGGATCTAAACATTACATACAACCCAAACTAACTTCTTGAAACTAATCCTCCCCTGCCTCTTCATCAAGAAATCAGCTCTCCACCTCTTCATGGCTATTCATCACGGCTTTCCCATGCATGCACAGTCTTGTACCGAAGGCCTTAAGGTGGCCTGAAGGCCTTGAGGTGGCCCAATGGCCTTACTGACCCTATGGTCTGGGTGGCTGGGAAACCTTAAAGGACTTGAGAACCAAATCGGTGGCCCAAAGGCCCAAATGGGGGAATATTCTCAACTTCTACAGTGAAAAATAGTACCTGCTACCATACTAATACAGTGAACCGGGAATTATTCCTTTGGATGGATTGGATTATGTGTCTCCAAGATGCACTAATAGAGTCCTCACAAACTGGGCTAAGGCCATTGTGTAATACCACTTCTATCTACACTGGCGAACATCATCACAAAAACTAAGCATCTAATGCACCATGGGAAGATATAGGACATAAAACTAATCTCTTCATGTCACATGAAAATGAAACAAGTCTTACGATTCAAAATACTAGGATGGAGGACATTCATTTTTACATCCTGAGTAATAATATTTTTTAAAATAATGGCTATGTTATTGTATTATTTAATGTCTTAAAAAACCTTGAAATATTTTATCATGATGTTTATTGTTTTAAATACATCATGTTCTTTATAAAAACCAAAAAATAAAATAAATTAGTATAAAAAATAAATGATAGTGTATGGGAGATATTAATGTTATAGAAAATCACATTAAATAAATTTAAAATTATATTGGATGTAATGTTATAAACTCAATTTTCATTAATAATGTTTTTTATTTAATATGATTTCATTTAAAATTTATAATTTAAATATAATTTACATAATTTACATTCTTATATAATAAATTTTCTATGAAATTATATTTTTAACATACACCACATAATTTACCATATCCCATGTTAATATATGATATCTCATTATGTTTCATTTCTCTTAACTCTTTTGAGTTATTCTTTTTTAAATTACATTCATTTTGTATTCATAAAAAAATTTATCAATCCATGGTATAGAAACTTCTCATACATGATAATTTCACATGACAGAGCTATTAGATAAATTCATTGAATATTAACATTTTTGTTACTATTATTCATATACTATTTGTTTTTCTAGATTCACTCATAATTAGTATCCATTTGAATTATTTAAATTTATTATTAATAACCTATTTTGGACTGTGGTTTTATACATAAAATTTCATTATTGAGGGTGGTTTTTTATTATTCTTGGATGTGTGCCTTGAGGAAAACTTTTTTTCTTGAAAAAACGAAAAATATGGATGCATCTGAAACTAATGACACGACAGAAGTTTTTATGTTTTACATAGTTCAATATATATTTTAATATCTATTTTTAACTTAATAGTACAAATATATTTTAAAAAGTTGTCTTTATAGGCCCTCGATGAGAAAGAAGCTAAAAACATTGGGTTAAATGATCACTTACATTGGGTTTAGGGAAAAAAGCAGTGTGGCATGGTACATTGTTATCTAGGGAAGAGTATTTTCCTGAAGAAGTATTTTCCAACTTCCAGTGTCAATTTTGGTAGCACCAAGTTGGAAAATTGAAATTCATAGGTAGCACATGCTCAAGACATGGTAAAAGGAATAAAAATGGTCATATAAGTGTGTGAATGAAATCAAAGGTCAATTGATAGTTTTATGAATTTTATGGTGGTTTTACGTCAAACAATTATAGGAAATACCTACATGAATTGTGATGTATATAGGTCAGTAACTACTTATATTATATAGTTCATCTAGTAGTAGTACAATTGGTAGTTGGGATGATGATGTTCTAAGTGATTGTGATGCCATGGATAAAGGAAAGTAAGTGGGTGAGGATAATGGAAATGAAGAAGGTGATGATGTGGACGAGTATGAGGATGAGGACAATGGTAAGGATGAAGATAAGGATGACTATGAAAATATTGAAGGTGATGAGGGACAGATTGGTCCTTTAAATATTTTACTAATATTTATAAACATTAATTCTTTATAATTTTTTCTGAATAAATATATGTGATG
Source organism: Viscum album (assembly GCA_963277665.1). Lineage (NCBI taxonomy): Eukaryota > Viridiplantae > Streptophyta > Magnoliopsida > Santalales > Viscaceae > Viscum > Viscum album. The sequence continues at coordinate 1,602,450,744 of OY728136.1, forward strand.
TTTTTATATGGTTTATCATAAGATGAATGCATTAATTTGTTTCTTGTGTTATCATTAGTTGTATCTTTTTTTTAATATATGTTTTTAGGAAATTGAATAAGGTGAGGTGATGGTGGGTTTTTAAATTTCTTTTTGAGAAGTTTTTGGTGTTTGTTTTTAGGATATGCATGTCATTTAGAGGATCTATTTCATGGTTTGCAGGTTTTTTGGGCATGGTGGGCGTTATGCAACCCTAGAAATTGGGGGTCTATACAAATGGTTTCAAAACTATTGGTATATCCTTTAAATAAATTTTCACTGTGAATTATTGGTTTAACCAAAATTCTAAGGCCCCTAGACAATTGGTTCATTAAAACAGTTTGTGTTGGACTTTCACAATAGGTATGTAACCAATGATTTAGAGAAATGTTGGTATAATCAATCACAAATTTTATCGATCCAATAGTAATGGTTTTGAAATTTTGGTATAACCTACAATTCTAATAGTGATAAAATTTAAAAAAAACAAAAAATAAATAGTGACAATATTCAAATTCCAAAAAACAGTTCACCGGATTGAAATTTCAAAAAGCCTTCTATACCAACCGCACCAAAATCCACACACTAGAATGATGTGAAACTAGTGAGTTAGTATCCTGCCACCAATTCATATCTTCTTTATCATCCTACTATTTCCAGAAAAAATATTGTTGAACTATCATTTTTGGCCTATAGAGAATTTAGAAGTCATTATGGAACTTTCCAAAACCATTTTATAATCTGGAATAAATGAAATCTAAGTTAAGATATCCAAAATCTAAGACCATACTATAGTTGATTATGAAAAAAACCATTGGACAATGAATCTCACACTCACATGTCGTCATATGATTGTTTATGTTTTCTTATGAATTTATTATCATTTAGGAAAATTTTAGTTTAAAAATTTCATTTATGTTAGATGTCCTTATGGGTTTTTTACTTACACCCTACATTGGAATCTCGACGCCCATTAAGAATCCATGGTTGGGTATCTATTAAATGGAAAGGGAAAGATGGAATATTTTTTATTATGGTGTCTGGATATGAAGGCTATACAAGAATAGTCTTCGAGGAACTCCATAATGTTTCATTATTTTTTGGTGTTCACTTTTATACTCAATTTTGGTTTTCTACATTGGGATCTCAATTTATTTATATTTGTTATATGGGTGACATTTATTTATATTATGTTTCTTTTTCTACAATATGAAACACTGAGATGTTATATTTTATTTATTTTAATGGTTTATCTCCATTATTATCATTGATATAGTCTCCTCAATGAAATATTATACCCTTGTTTCTAGTCATAAACCTCTTGCCTATGTGAACATGTGCATGAGGTCCTATGGTGTGTCTACATGGGTGTTGTATAAAACAACATAGGTTGTGGAATTAAAATTAACACTGCCACATACATCTATGTTCCATGAATTCTAGGTTTCTCACTTAGAAGGTTATAATCCTCTGGATTCCATCATACATCATCTACCAGGTTACATATCTACCATGTTACCTCTATGTAAAATCATTAAAAATATATATGTATTAGATGGGATAATATGGAAATCATACAAAGTATTCTAATGATAATATTACTATCAATTTTGGTCTCTTTAAAAATTTTATTAACATTCATATATCCTCTAAAAGTATTTAAACCATTACACAACTTCCATCTACAATTACCTATAACATACGAAACCAATATTTACATGATTCATCACCAAATTAACATTCTTAAATTTCAATGAACTTCTTTATTTAGTTTTTTAGATAATTAGGCAAACTAATATATAAGAAAGTGTAAACATTTACATATTATATATTTTATAAATAAAAATAGACCTTGATGTTTACATGCTAGTATTATTCATAACACATTTAATTCATTTAATATGAGTAAACATAGTGGAAATCAAGGCCTTGAAAAAAAATTCTACTCATCCCTATATCATATAGAAAACATTTGATATCAATAGGTAATAAGAATTCAGTAAGGGATAAAAAAATAAAATGTACTATTATTCTACAAAAATATATTGAATGCCCCTATGGATGTCTACCTATTTCACAAAAAAACATTTAGAATATAAAAAACATATCCACATGGGAAAATATATATTTTCAGAAAGATAAAATTTGAAACCCATTATGAATCCTAGGAATCAATAAGAAGGAATGTAGGGGAACATGGGAACTCATGAAAACAAACCCTTTTAAAAAAACCATTCAATAATAACATTCCTCTAACTCATAAAATGATAATATTTATATAAAATCCCATTTTCATGCATAATATTCATATATTAGATGATAATATTCATAAAAATTGTTTAATATTGTTTAAAATTTTTAAGAACAATAGATTCCCAGTAAATCCAATATGATTAACAAACCCGGCTATTTCCAAATTGTCTCCATTGAATATTAAATCATTACCTAATGCATTAGAGATAATAGAGATCATACAATTCTTATTGGACTATTTTAGGTTCATACTTCATCGTCTATAATGATCAAGTCCCATATAATGAAAAAAATCATTTTTAACATTTCACTATTTAATTATAAAACCTTTGAAAATATAAATTGAACCCATAATTAAAAAGTAGTTCTATTTTTCACATAAAATTTCTTATAGATATCCATTTAATTAATAAATAAATTAAATAAAAAATTTAGGGATGATTGGAAATAATATACTCTTTGAAAACAAAATAAAACTTATATATGGATCTTGAGAATGAATAATGTATATAATGGTCGAAAAAGGCGGCCATAACATATATCTTCCAAAAATATTATTTTTCATATTTATAAATTTAAAATACACTATTTTTTATAGTATTTACCTTTTAAAATATTATTTAGCAATTATAGTTTTTAGTAAATTCTTGTTAAATCCATAGTAATCAATTACATTATAATGTTGTGTTGGTTCAGAGAGGAAGTAGTTGAGGATCAAAATTCTAGCAGGTGAATTAATTCATTTAGTCAATTATTAATTTATGATCTGAATTAATCTAGGAAGACCCATGAAATCCAAGAAATGTGTGAATGGTTTGGGGATGACTATATGAATCACATTGACGCCTTTAATGGTTCTATCTAGCCCAAGAATTGATAATTCAAAACATATATCTGTTTCAAGATGGGAAATTCGTTTTTCCTCTTCTTTTAATTTGAGGAAACAATTTTACTAGCCTGAGTTGGAGAATAACCAGTCACATCATGAATCCAATATCCATAATTTTAATGTTTCATTCCCATGTATCTTTCAAAACCATCAATGTTATATAATAATATGACATCATGCACCCGTTTCCCTCGATTGTATCCCAAATGTATTTTCCCAATGGGAATCCTCATTGAACGCAAAATTTACACACATTTATATATTTATCTTTTTGACATAGATTTTGATGATTACACATATTATATATCATATAACTCTCATCTTGTACTAATCCCCAATGAGGAACCCCAGTTGATAGGATCCCCTAACATCATCAATTTGAAATAAGTAACATCTTAATCACTACTTTCGATATTGATAATTCTTCAATGAATACCCTTATTTTGATCTGGGTGGTCTATAACAAATCCCTATTGTCTTATCTTATTTTCGTGTATGTGAAATAATTATTATTTTACCATAAACAACAATGTGTGGCCTAAATAATTGGGTATTTCATTGATATGATATAAATAAATATGTATAGACCTCCCAATGGCTTGTTGGTCCACATGGAATTGTGACCATGATTTTATACCAGTTGATTTCTGTGAAAACCTTTTATTTAATGTAAAACATTGGAAAATTTAGTTAATCCATATAAATATTCCATAAAATGTGAATTATAATAAATTTTACCTTTTCATGATGTGATATTTGTGATTCATCGTAAGAAGGAGAGTCCACCACAATTTATTAATGAATTATAATTGGTATACGTGTCAATTAAAAAATTTAGCTTATATTATTGGATTTCTTATTCTTTATTTTTTTGGAATGATTCTCAAGGGAATAATTCATAGTCTCATAATATTTGACTTTGATTATTCATCCAATGAATGAGAATCCACTAGTTTAAATGATGTAATTTCATTACCCATGGATATGTGTTCCCTAGTAACATGTGTGGGGATCTAGTATAATTCTTGAATCTCTTCTGCTATGCTTACATTACCCTTGTTGATGTGAACATTGGGAAGAGGAAATTTTCCCCACAATTGTGTAATATAAATGTAAAATACTACACCTTGAGACATCATAAAATTAATTCTTCCTAACTATGAATAATATACCAAATTTAAAGTCATTTAACTTATTTATGGATGGTCCACCATTTTAAAGAGATATCTATAATGGAGCCGATGTAGGTTTCAATTTCCATGGGTGTCAACCGTATGATCAAGGGTTGGCAGGGTTGTTTTATATGTTGAGTAAATATATTATTTAATTACCTAGTTTATTATAATATTTTATTCACTATATATATAAAGTCAATATTTATTAGGTTATGTGGGTGTTAGCCTACTATATTATAATTAATATCAGTTTGGGTTGCCTTTTGGTGTCCAAAAAGATTTCCTGGATGATAGTATTGAAAAGGGGAAGGGACCATGTATTTGATTTTTTTCTAGCTTGACATTTTGGATCATGGGGATAGGAAAAACATAGGGATTCAATAATGGGGTATTGGAGTCTCTAATTGTGGATTATTAGTCTTTTACTTGTATGAATCTTAGCACCCCATTTGAATAAATTATAAATTACATTAAAAAGTACCTATTATTATTTATATTTTTTTTCTTTATAAAATTTTTTTTCTTCAATTCATACGTGTTGATATACCATTCCCCTGTTATTACTACTTTGTTCCAGAGGGTATAGTCACCCTGCTATTTTTTATAATCACTTGACACTAGTCGTCATCCTATGTAATAAGGGGAAGAAATCTTAAATTGCTGTAAATATATGGATTATTCAAGGAAGGGAGAACTAAGTCAAGGACATTATAGTGAAAAGGTCAAAAATAAACCCCAGGAAGACATTGAAAAAATTACATATGAAAATAATTTTTCAAAAAATATTATATAGTCAAAATGATCATCCTAAACCATTGATTCATAAAAAATAAAATTCTTGAAATGTTACAAACAACATGGATATGAAGGGAATAATATTTAAAACATTTGGAAATGTGTTTAAATTGAAAACATATTAATAAAAGTCTTATCTATCTTCTTTTGTTCTATAGCTCCTGAATAATAAAATTTTAATTATTAATTACTTACTTAATAACCTCTTAATTGTTACTTATATTATATTTATTCTCATTATTTAATTTTAACCACATTATATTTAGTTAGAAAAATAGTGAACTTCATGTTTGATATTTTGAGGTTGATAATTTTATAACGTCAAAACAAAATTTGTTTGTTGACCAAGCTAAAAATATTTATTGTTAAATTAAATAAAATATATTTAAAATATTATAATTTTAAAATGTAAAAATTAAATACACATTTAATACTATGCAGTCAATGTTTTCATAGAAAAAACATGTTATTTCTTGATGATGGGTGTCTGTATAAACACTATAATGATGCTTCTTATTTTATACTAAGTGGAGAAGAAATAAAATAAATATTATATTACATCTCATGAATCATAAATATTTTATACATGTAAAATTTACATGTTCATTTTTTATGAAAAAGCACGCAAGGAAGTAATAAAACTCAAATCATATCTCTTCCTGGAGGTGGTTTTCAACACCTACATACACATGATGATATTAATTTATAATGGATAGAAAGAGTAAAAATTTCAGAGATATATAATCCATAGAGAATCATAAAAATTTCATAAATATAATATTTAAGGGAATGGATCCATCTATCCAGACCCTTTTTTTGTTTTCATAGATCATGGTACTCAGAGTTGGCCAAGAGAAGGTCTATAGATTTTTACCTATAAAATCTAGTAGCATTGAAAATTAATTATATGTATGGATTTAAAATATTTAATGTATGGATCATGTCTTGGATAAGATCCCTATTAATTCCCCAGAATCCATTTTGAGCTAATGTGTGGTTGGTTAATGGGGTTCCTTCAAACGTGAAATAAATTGGGTTTGAATGGTTGGATACAACACTTTTTTTATTAACTATTATTCCTAATAGATAGATGACGTCAAAGAGATTCAATACTAGAAGATACATTATACAACATGCTGTTATAAGTTGTATCACCTTGGGCTTCTTCAAACCATTCAATTTTATCTCCAATTTATGTCAATCTAGGATGTTCTGTCCATGTTTTTTTTTCAATCCCTTGGGCAGGGTTTGATTCTCAATAGCTCCTCTTTGATCTATAGAGATCAAAGGTATATTAATCCTTTTCTATCGTGGTTCATCAGTATTTATAATTTCGATTATTATTTACATGTGATATAGGTTTCTCTCAATCATTATAGTGGTGTTTTCTTTGTTGTTTTTTGTTGTAGTTGTGGTCCATAATTATTTGAGTTATGAATCTCTTGTGGTCGGGAATATTGGGTTCTATGACGTGTTCATATTCTCATACAAAGAACATTGACACATTTTAGGTAGGGGATAAGATTACTTTCCTATTTATTTAGATTAAATCATAAATTTTCCATGGTTATTCCCTTTGGATGAATGGAATTAACCTAATAATTATTGAAACATTTTAATAAATAATCGGATGTAGTGATTAGATGTTTTTCCATACTACTGTGATAACAATTTTCCACATTATTTAAAAGATAATGTTCTATCTACATAATTCATGTTATCATGTCATGTTATTCTAGGTATTTAGAAGTTATTTTATATGAAAATTTTTAAAGTAAATATAGAAACAATTATTAATTTTTTTTAATAATTAAATTAGAGGAATGTTATCACTACTACAAATATGGCTTTTATCAGTGCTAGAAAAGAACATTAACAGTGCTAAAATATCACTGTTAATCAAGGTGAAGATAATGGGGTTGTCCCTTTTATCGACGCTTTTTTAGCTCTGTTAAAATTCAATAAAAAAATAAAAAAAAATATTATTCTGAGGAGCTTTTAAAAGTGCTTGACCCCCTTTATCAGTGCTCGGAGGACCACTCCAGCGCGCTTCCATTTCTCGTGCATCCATCACATGTCTCCTATGTGCATCTCCTTGCTTCCACCATAACTCCAACCTGCGACCTCCCCCTTGCGTGCCTGCACCTTTACCTCTAAGCAATTTCATTTTTTATCAATTTAACAATATATATATATTTATATATATATAGTTTTATTTAATCGTATATTAAAATAGATTCATGTTAATATAAATATATTTATTTATATCAATACATATATATTTATTCATATATTAATATTAATATATATACTTATATTTATTGATATAATTATATTGTTTCATATTAATAAAAATATATTTATTCATATATTAGTTTTTGTATATATTTATTTATATATTAATTTTTATCTATATTTATTTATATATATTTATTTAGTTAAAATTTTTATCCATATATTTATTTGTATAATAACATACATTTATAATATTATTTTTAAATACATTTATAAAATATGTTTTTTATGTCTGTTTATAAAATAATTAAATACATAGATATATACAACACCCACAATGACACACATTGACACAAACACACACATCCATATATATATTTACAAATAAATACATATATATATATATATATGTGTGTGTGTGTGTATTTGAAAAACCATAGAATGGAAAAACGACCATAACATCTATTCCAGAAAAAATTTTCAACTCCGCAACCATTCGAATGGAAGAAAATGAAACAATATTTGATATGATATATGGTGCGGGTCTAACGGACATCTGGATCAGAATTTATACATGTTTAAATGTCAACAAATCGGGGTATCCCAAAATAAAACTCAGTTTTAGAGGCCTTCTAGGACCATTTTGGAATAATAAAACTTGATAGAATCTTCGCTTTGGTCAGAGGAACATAGATCTCATCACAGACTTCAATTTGATATGTTGTAGAGCTCAAACGAACACCTGGATCAAATGTTATGGCCATTTGAAGTATCAGTTACATTTTCAACTTATTTTAGAAATTCTTTTATTTGTTTGATTTTTGGTTTCTTCAAATTTTTATTAAATGATTTTTAATTGATGATGATTCGAAAATTATTAATTATTTATATTTTTTAAATTATTTTTAAGCCATTTTCACAAAAAAAATTTATATTAAAATGTAATAGTCCATTTAAACTTATCTAAAACATATTAAAAAAATATTTTATATTTATATCAATAAAAATATAAAAATATATTAATTTTTATAAAAATTTATTTTTCATGAAACTTAAAATTTATCAGTGCCCTAGGAAAAAGTGCTGATAAATCCCCCATTTATTAGCGCTGCAAAAAAAGCACTAGTAAAGGGGTCCTATTTAACAATGCTAAAAAAGCTCTGATAAAGGGTCACTTTTAATATCGCATTTTTAGTGCTGTTAATGCCCCCTATTTATCAGCAACTTTTTATGCACTAATAAAGGCCCCCATTATCAGTGCTTTTTTAGTGCTGATAAAAGTGTAGCACTTCTCTAGCATGTTTTAGTAGTAGTGTATATATAATTTATAGATTTTTTTTAAAAATTTAATGGTTGTCAAATGATGCAATGTGAATTACTAATTACATGTGTTATTCAATGTTAATGGAATATATATAGACCATTATACATGAAAATAATTATTGAGGATGACTAAATGATTATCATTTCTAATTATGACGGTACTTATCTATGTATTTTAAACTAGTTTTAATACTCAGGGAATGTTTTACTTTTGTTATCTTTTTATATATTGATCACGTTGAGTTCCCAATGTTGGAACCTTTTAATATTAAATTTGTATATTTTTTAAGGAACATGAATTATTTTTTGGATAATTTATATTTCTATGGCCCAAGTTTACCATCATCATGATAAGGTCGAGTTCCTCAAGATTGAAACCATGAGATTGTGGTTTTGTGGGAAGGTCAGATGCCTTCATAAGGGACTATATTTCCTTCTTGTCACCAGTTTTTTTCTATTAATTGTGTAATGTTCTATATAATTTTTTTTTCTATATGAAATGTGATATGAGTGTGTGATAGATGTGCCTGGGGTAACTGATGTGATATGTGGGTGTCTAGACTAAGACGATGTGGTAGAAACTGACACCTGTGATGGACAGATACATCATTACATGATGGAGGATTTGGTGGATGGAACTAGATATGATGTAATTTTTTTAGTATGGGTATAACTAATTGTTTGATAAATATAGATTCTTTATTGACATGAATCTATTTAATAATTAAAGGCTTGCTTTCTTATTTTATCTGCATTCATTTTCCAACTTCTGGTGGTAGTTTTGTGTGTTTGTTTGAATGATTCTTCATGGTGGTATATAAGGATAGATTTCCTAGAGTTCATGGATTATGCAATGATTCTAATATGTAATAAATAATTATTTACCCATGACTTTCCATTGTTGTAATGAAATGTCTGAAAATTTGATTTTACTCAAAAACTGTGGATATAGTTTTGATTATATTGGGATGCAATGGACCTCGCACAGTTGGTTAAATAATGTATCTGGAAATAATTTTAATTCATAATTTATTGTAAAATAAATAAATTAATGAATGTAAATTAAAATATAGAATCAATTATTTTTTTCTCTTAAAATCATTGTGTTTTTAATGATATCTAGTCCCTAGTAATGGAAATCATGTGTCTAAGTAATGAAGGTTGTAGTTGATCTTATTAATAAGTTATTCACATAATGTTTATGTGATATATATTATATCCTATACATTATTTTATTTTGTACATTTCCCTACCCTTTTTAGTTACGGTGAATAAACCTAGTGGGATCTTGGAGGGTGTTTTCCCCAAAATCCCAGTTTGATAATTAATGGATGACTTCCCCATTTAGCCCCTCTATCTTCTTTTGTTAGTTTCTTGTACTAGTACACATGGTGCATGAGGTGATCCATGAGGTTCATTTTGTGATTCTTTAACTAGGTGTCTCTGAGATGGATTTTTTATAGAGGGATGGATCCGGATGTGCAATGATAGGGTTGAACAGAAAACTAGTGGGGAAGCATGAGTGGGAAAACAATCATTTTTCATTTTTATTATATATTAATAATTATGTGAAACCCTTGGTTATAATTAACTATTTTTACGATGGAAACATTCTATACATATTCTGATAATGATTTCATCACATTTTTTCTCAATATCCATTAGCATGCTTTCTTTATCTATTTAACATGAGGATATGTGGAGGATCCAACTGAGTATAATATTATTCCCATCATATGTTTATATAAAATATTTTTCATGTCATAAAGAGTAGGTTGTAGATCAGGCTGTATATTACAAATCCTAGATTTTTCAAGAGATATTTGGTTTTTATGGTTGCTCCCCTCTTTACTTTTTGTTTCATGTAGTTTTCCTTTCTATTCATATATTCCTATTTGTCATTATGTGTTTTAAATTATTAATTTTTTATATATAATAATGGAAAGGATTTTCTCGGTTTATTTTTATTATATCTCTCTAATTCAATTTTTATTACAGGGAAATGCATCTCATTGTATGATTATTTTATCCTTGGTGTTAGTTTCTAACTTGAGGCCTACTAGATGTGGGACTCAAGAAGTAGCAATCTCCCTTCTCTCATTTCTTCTCTAGGAGGGGTACACATTGGGATGTAACGTCATGAAAGTGCGGTATAAAATGTTAATGATGAGGTTTATCATGTATTTTGATGTTACAAATAGATGGTAGTTCATGGGAGAATAGGTAAATGGTGTTATTTAGGTTTATAATGTAATTTAAACATGTCACACTGGATGATTCACTATTAATTATAGCCCAGAGTGTTATGCTATAGATAAATTTATGTTTTTTAAGACAACTATATAATGTGATATCAGTTTTATAGTATCGAATTAAAAAAGGATCATTCATCATTCTTCATTGAATCTATTTTTTAAATGGATATGCCTTTTGATTGATTGAAAATATAATAATTTGAAAACATTACTTAATTCATGTTAAATATTCAATATTCCAGCATTATAAGTTCTATGGTTTTTTCTTTTAGAATGAATTTCTATATTTTGATGTATTTTTTAGTTTCATGTCAATGATGTTTAGCGGTATGTTCCAACAAATCACCATGGAGTGGATGTTGATGTTGAAAGCACATAGTGGATAAAAATAAAAGAGTTTTAGTGTTATATTCTACAGGAATTATGAGGGTTCTATTTAGTATATATCAAAAAAAAGAGAGGTTGGTGGTGGTTTAGATATACTTTAAAAAGTTATGGTATCTGAAGGAGAACTGGGTTTTTTTGGTTGTGACAATAATACATGTAGTTGAAAGGATGTGGTGGTACTTGATCCTTAGGGATCATAAGTAGTTTACAGTCTCATTGGATAATTTATAAGACCAATTCTGAGCAGAGTTATTTTCATTATCTATCATGGTTCCCAAACACAAAGAGTTTTTTACCCTTCGACATGAGAGTTCTAGTGTCTGAGAGTTTAGGATGTGTTCTTGGACCCTTCTGTGATATGTTTTAAACCTGTTACCTAATGGGAAGACTAGAGTGACGGATTTGAAGGAGTCTTTGCTTAAAAAAATCTATATCCATGTCACATATTTTTGTTGAATATTTACCTTGAGGTGCTAGTGAGAGAAAATTTTATTGAGAGGGAGTTGTTAAGAACTAGATCATCATGAGAGGGGAGTTTTTGGATTCCTCGTGATGAATAGTTGTTTTATTAGAGTCATTATTTCTAGAAATATTTTGTTATGTATATATGATGGTACGTCCCATAACTCATAATCTCCATTCCCTATGGTTGCAATCTATATGACCAATGTCAAGGGGATAAACACGTGATATTTATGTGGAGTTCTATGTAATCAGTTGTGATAGTTACCATCCTTTTTGAGAATTCATCATACATTATGTGTTCCACTTTAGGATCCTATGTTGAGGTAGTTCCTCCCATGAAAAATTTAAAAAATTATTTTAGTTGAGGATATTCTATAGGGATATGTTATAGAAAGATAACACCATTGAGTTTCTCATCATCCCCAAATACTAGTGTTAATCTATGGAGGTGGTTGTTTGAATGTTTTTAGAGGCCGAGGGATAGGTCATAGTTCTCATAATGCATTATAATTGAACGAATAAAGCAATACCAATAACCTTAGAGGTATCCAATGCTTGTTTTCTAGAAGGATCAATGTTTTGTTTTTGATTTTGGAGTGATGAACTCGTTTATATCACCTACTTTATTCTATTCTTTGGGACATGAGTTATAGGTTTTTCTGATTCTGTTAGAGTTGACTATTCTATATGGGGGTTGATATGTCTTGTATAAGGTGTGTAGAGACTATGACGTAGTGATGTGGAATCACCACTCTAGGGATGATTTCTTATGTGTATGGATACACCCAACAAATTATCCTCATCCCTGTTGGTGAGGAATCCTTAATTGCATCCAGGTCACTCGGGATCAAATCTAGGTGGAAGAATATTTCCGGTACAATAGTAGCACTATAGTAGGTGTTGGAACTATAGAAGTCGAGACAATTCCACAATTTTGGCCTTCGGGTAACCAATTTGGTCCCCGAGTCCTTTATGGCCTTCATGCCACCCAGGCCTTCAAGTCAGTAAGGCATTTGGGCCACCAAAAGGTCATCGGGCAATCATAAGTGAAGATGCAAACTAGACAACCTAAAAGGAACAAGCTTCATAAAGAGGATGAACACATCTCTTTCACCATAGTAGAAGCTAAATGAATTGCAAGAATTAGAGTGTATGACACCTACAATCCAAAAAATCATTTGCTTGCATTGGAAAGCCAAGTCGAACAACCATGCGATGGTGGAGAGATTATTTCATGATGAAGTTGCAAGAGAGGAGTAGTTTCATGTAGTTATTCTAGGTTGTATATAATGTTTGAATCCTATGGGAAATGAATTCTTCTAAGCCCTACCATCCATGTAATACATATACATACATGCCTTATAAGGGTTTCAACTCACCCCATGAATGGTGGATTATCAAAATCAATTAAATAAAATGAATTCATTCAGGCCATTGGAGGATGGATATATCCATATAACATCATCATAATAATGTATTTCTTGTATTCATTGCATGCTATCATGGTTTCTTTATGATTAAGGATGTATTATATGGTGTTTATGGAGATCTAGTGGTGTTTTTTGGTGAGTGATATCCTCAAATGGATCAATGGAATGTTATTTCCATGTCTTATTTGATGGCCAAATTGATGCCTAGTTCATCAAAAGTTCAATAGTTTTTGTTTCCCTGGGTTGTAGATGATCACACTGATGTATGTCAAGACAACATTATAATGTTACTCCATTAAAAATAGATAGTGTTTGGGCTCAAGATATAGCTAGTGGAGTCTCCTATAATGATGCCCCCTATGGGATGTCTCCTTATGAGATGTTAATGTTGATGGCATAGCTTGATGATATTTGTTTTGTGAGGATTCTTCTAGATGAGAGTGTCACCTTTAGATGCACCAATTATTTTTCATAAATAATGTTGATGGTGCTTTGAGACATTTTACCAATTATTGTCTCTTGAAACACGTGAGAGTGAAAAACCATTAACCTCTTCCATTTATTGATGATTTATTTTATCAGTTTATGAGATCAAGTTGGTTCTCAAATATTGATCTACTGTTAGGATATCTTCATATGTGGGTGAAGAATGAGGATATTCCCAGAATTGTTTTAGTTGTCGCTATGGGAATTATATATTTTTGGTGATGTTGTTCGTTGTGCAAAATTCTCTTGCAATGTTCATGGGGTTGATGAACATAATGTTCATAGGCTTTTTTTATATTTTTTTTATTTTTCATTGATGAAATCGTTGTATACTCATTGTATAATAAGGTGCATGTATAGAAATTTCATGCCATTTTGGGAGTTCTACATCATGATAGGTTGTTCTGGATGTTGCAATATTTGGACATTGGTGCTCATGATGTCTTTTTCATGTGTTATATCATGCCATGGTATGTTTTAGATTTAGATATTTAGAATTTATTTTTGGTTACTTCTTGGGTATCCCCCAGTACAGTGGAAGAGGTATGAAGTTTCCTTGAAATTTTTGGCTATAAGAGGAGGTTCCCAATCATTTTCCCTCAGGTTTTAACTCCTATGATATCCTTAACTAGGAAGGATCAAGAGTTCTTGTGAACTGACATTTTTTAAGAGGATTTTTGATTCATTGAAGTAAAAGTCAGTCAACACACTAGTCCTTTTGTTCTAGTAGGAGTTTAGTTTGATGTATTTTATGATTCTTTGCTTGTTGGCTTGCGATGTTTTCCATTGTAACATAGATCAACTATTTTTTTTGGTATTCATAGTTACATACCGAATAATGTAACTATGAAACCCATGATGTTATGATGGAATAATTTTTATTCTCATTGAATTTGTGACACCATTTCCATAACATCACATGTTTTTTGATTTTTAATGACCATAACAACCAAAGGTATGTCTTATACCAGCATGATTTGAACTTGCATATATTTTATTAGATTGAATTATTATAGGAATAAGAATTTTATATTTCAAATATGTTAGTAAATAAAAAATTTATAGCCTAGGTGCTGAGTAGGAAGTCACTTAGTGATTCCATGCATGAATCTGCAAATTCACAGCATGTGATGGAAAAAAGTTCAATGATGAATCGTGAAATGGGAGAGAATGGAGGTAGTGGTTTAATTTTCCAGATTAAAATGTAGTCATATTTGTCGTATATAGTGTAGGATTCCATGTTATGGGATTATAAGGTCATAGTCTTGAGGGACTGAGTTGTTTTTTGTGATTCCCCTAATGGTTGGTCTGAGGATGGACAACATCAGGTTATTCTAGAGAAGGGTTTTTTATTCCTTTAGTGATGTTTGATATTCTTTTTATGAGTATTATAGGTCACATTAGGATGTAAATCTCCATAAGAAAATTAAGTAATGAGAACAGAGATGTTCTTTAGGTGGCCTAGGTTGAAGCATAAAGTGACAGAGTTTCTTTCTTGAAGTTTTTTCATAAATAAGGTGATGGTTTCAAACTGTATTCCTTTTGGTGTTCTCCTGGAATTAGAAGTTCCCTAGTGAAAGTTGGAGAACATCATAAAATTAATCACTAATATTTTATCATAAAATTATGTGAAAATAATATTATATGGGTGATAGTGGATCATTTGTTGAAATTATCCCACTTTATAGCAATCAGAGAGTCGATTCAGTGGTTGTATTATCGAAGCATTTTATGGATGAGGTGGTTTGACTCCTCGGATTAAAAAGGAAGATTTTATATGATTCTGATCCTTTTATTAATTATAGGGTGTGTGGAGGTCACTAATATAATTTGGCCTCTTAGTTATGACTTATCACAACATTCCCTCTATAGAATAATGGTCAAATAAAGAGTACCATCTTGATTAGCGATTACATGTCATGATCTTGAGTCATTGATTTTAGAGGTAAGGGTATACAGAATCATCCCATGGTTGATCTTTCATCGAATAATATTTTCCACTCCACTATTTATACAATTTTATATGAATCATTGTATGGACAAAAGTTTTGTTCTCCATTGTGATGGCTCAGGGTTATAGAGTTAGTAATTCTCATGGAAGAACTAATAAATAATATTATTTAGAATTTATAGGTAATTTCTTAGAGGATAAGGCAGCATAGGATCATCAAAAAACTTATGATGGTTATAGGAGGATACAATTTGAGTTCAACATTGGAGATCATGTGATCATGATGGTGACTCCTTTATCATCTTATTCCTGATCTGGAAGGTGTGTCTCTAACCATAACATGGATTTTAATTTTCAATTACTAGATATGGTTGAATATGAATTGGGATGACATCTTTAATCTGAATTCATAGAATTTTGGGACTATCGGTTTTAACCGGCTTTTTTGGCAGGCTTCCAAAGTGATAAATGTCATGTATCATGGTTACATGTCGTGTAAGGATTTTGTGTAAAAGTAATAAAAGGCTTTATAATGTGAATGGTAAACATCATGAAGAGCCTTTGTGCATCATCAATGAATTATATGTCCGTTTTTTACTGATATCCTCATTTTTTAATTCACGGTGATGCGTTTTTCGGCAGTTATATAATTTAAATATTTCATGACGTGTGTATGTATGTATTACACATTATGTAATAACCTGACAAAAAAATTTTAAACCCTATGTACATCTATGTTTCTACTTTTGCATCTTATACAGTTTCATCACCCCTGACCTAGGGTCTTACCCATGTAATCATGAATCTCTATGTGCCTTCTAGATCATCTAATTTGGAATTAGATCACCGTTGTGCTTGCGGTGTGAATCCTGGGTAAGTGTTCAACTATGTTCATCATCTTTCAATTATTATCCTTATTTAGTATTTCAAATGAACATCTAGAAATTGATATATATATATATGTCCTGTTGTGTTGGAACTCTCATATTGGGTGTGATTTGAGATCTTCTACAACTTCATTCTCAAAGTCGGGTTCCATTGCAAGTGTTGTTTTTTAGAAAAAAATTAAGTGGCTCCATCCTGATTATCCATATTTATTAAAGATGTATTTCATGATTTATCTCAATTATTGATTTAAATTAATTTTCTAAATCATTATTTCAATATATTTGATAAAACCAAATACCATTTAATTGGGATATTTGAAGTGGTTTTGGAAATAGAATTTGTAAACCCCACAATTCCATTGAATTGGGTTGTATTTATGGAAATTTCTTAATTTGAATTGTTTATCTAAATTTTGGATTATATGAAAATTATATCAGTTAATTTTATTAATTTAGTTATTTAATGGAAATGTGAAATTCATTTAATTGGTTTTTAATGGATTTAAAACATGTGAAAATTGAATAAAAAGTTTTTATAGAAACACAATGGTTTTGTCTTGATAAAGAGGAATGTTTTTTTATTCAAACCCAATTTGGTTTTAAATGGAAAATTTCTCATTGAAATGGGAGAATGGTATTTAATTTAATTTTATGAATTCTTAAAATAAATTTCCCATAATTAATTATGTAAGAGAACATGCCAGACTGAGGTAGTTTTTATCTTATTTGGATACACTCTATGTTTTAAGAACATTCTAAAACATTCATGCAGTGGGTCACATCCCCGAAGGGTAGGGGTTGAGATGACCTTGGATACTTCCTGAGTGACATGTGAATACACATATTTCTACAATCACATATATAGTGTTGAGGCCTATATCATGTTACATACAGACCATTAAGAAGATTTCCATGTTGATTTCTTATTTTATAATTGAGATATAAATGTCTACCAATGTTATTTTCACTAAATTACATGCATTATCAGTTTCTATAATTTGTTTTATGTAGATATTTTATTTAAACCATTATTTTATAAATATTATATTGCTTTTGAAGCATGTTCTTAATGTATTTTTACCCTTGATTGAACTGTATAGCATGATTCGTTTCAATATGATTGTAATTTTGAATCATATTTATTTTTTAAATGGAAATGTTTTCTGTTGTTAATATATATTTGGCATATGAAATGGAATCTATGGTGAGACCCTACTAGGTATTTATCTCACACCCTACTTTTCCCATTTATTGTTTCTAGATTATCATATTCTCGATTCGAGAAATGGGAAAGTATCAAGTAGAGGTGGATCAAATTTTTGAGCCTTAGGCATGGTGATTTATGTCCTTAGGGACATGGGATTTATTCCTATTTTTGTAATTAGGTTGTAGGACATTTTTCTTGTTTATTTCTTGTTCTGTTCTATGACATTACTGAAAGTGATGCTTCCATTGTTATGCATACTATCTCATTTATTTTTCTTCGTATATATTTTGAGGAAAAATCATACACTCTTGTATGGTGTATGATCATAGGTACTAGTCACCAACCCGTGGGTATCGTGAATTCCATTCAGGCTATGTATGGTTCGGGTCGATTATTGGGATACCTGGATTCACAAGTTTGATCGTGAAATGGTGGAATCAATGTAAGGTAACATTGAATGTGCTAGAGAATATGTTGGTCCCTTAATTCAATATTCATTTTGAAATATTGTCATGGATTTGGTAGAAGACATATTCTAAATTAATTAGAGTTTTTTTCCTATTCATCATTCAATAATGTTAAATCCAATTTTTTTTTCATTCCATCTGTCGGGTTACATTTCTTATTGATCAATTTTACTTTTAATGTAATATCTTCCTTATTGTATTCTAAAGTTTTTTAGCATCATTAATCTGAGAATATGTGATAATCAAATACAAGAAGTGGTTGGTGCTGAGCATTAAAAATTGATTCGTGATGTTGTTCTGAATTTGTTTGAGGTGATTGTGCTTGCAATCCATACACTACAATAGGCAGCACCTCCCACCCACTTTTAAGCTCCTACTATGTATCCTTCGGGGGATGTTCATTTAAATCATTCTCAAGATCTCCTTCACCAGATGCCACCAGTTTTTAAAGGCTTATCTGATCCTCAACATGTTGAGGAATGGTTATGAATGATAGAATATTTATTTGAGTTTTCAAAGATACCAAATGAGATCTAGGTGAAGTGTTCCACCTTGGTGGTGGAAGGGACAAGTAGCAGATATTTTGATATGATGGTGGTGGAAAGGAAACATTTTGGATTAAAGTGGAATGACTTCAAGGTTATTTTTAATAACTAGTTATATCATGATTATAAAGTGTGGGCCATGGATTTGGTGTTATTCATGCTTCAATAGGATGAGAATATAGTGACTATGTATTCCAATCGCATTGCTGAGTGGTGGATGTTTGTACGTGAGATTATATCTAATGAGAGGATGTTGTCTTTATGGTTAGAGTTCATAAATTGATTAGATATCAATTATCTAGTTTTCTTTCTTAAGATTCCCACTTATGTTATTGTTTTAGATAGGGAAATAATGGTTGATATGCACCTACCTGGAAGTCATTATTTATTGGTGTTTCTTCTTATCCTAGTGGAATCAATATTTCCTTTAAAGGAAGCTAAAACATAATGATTCTCATAGATGTTTTCAATGGGAGTATCATTCCATACCTCTTACTGTTCCTGTAGGATGTCCATTTATTTTTTATTAAGGTGGAGACCTAGGAAATTCTATGAGGGTTTGCACTGAGTAACTCAAGAATATTATATCATGTTGATGTTCATGACAATTATAGAGATCATTCTATAAAATTTTCACTCAAAATAGGTGAATGGGATAATAATCTACTTATGACGTTGTGGGGAAATAATATTTGTCATGTATTAAAGGGTTCTAACCAAAGGCATCCAAGACAAAGGTACTTCACAGAGTGGAATATTCCCTAGATGAAGCATACGTGGCTCTAGCAACCATGATTACTATATATCCATCATTATTGAGTGATATATTTGATAATGGTGTATCTCACTTGATTATTTCAACCCATATTGTTTATAATATTAATCTTCCAATGGGTATTTTATCTTGTGAAATTGATATTACTACACCCATATGAACGAAGAGAGAGTAGAGTCTTTCTAGTCCTGCATGTGCCTTCCCTCCATCAGAGGTCAAGATAGCTTGGATATTTCTAGTCCTCAACATTAAACCTATTAACATCTTATTTGGGACAGATTAATTCATTACCAATTAATCTTGTATTTATTGTTATCTTTAGTGGTTCTACCTTACTACACCCAGTGGTGTGTCTCTTATCTTTCACAGAGAATGGGACACATGGTCAAGACGAATCAAACCTTCTTATCTAGAGTTAGGTAATGAAATAATAGTGTTATATTTCGATCTAGAGTAGGAATATTTGTGAAGTGATCCCCCTCTTATTTTCATTGAGTTTCCTAAAGTGTTTCCTTTTAATTTGTCTTGTCTACCACTAGTAAGGGAGATTAATTTTTCCATTGACTTAATTTCTGGTAATCAACCAGTTTCAACTCCCACATAAAGAATGGCTCCAGCAAAACTAAAAGAGATGTTGTTCTATTTATATTCTGTTTTGGAGAATGTAGTTATACGGTCAAGTGTGTCACAATGGGTGGTTTCAGTTCTCTTCACCAAGAAAGCTAATGCTTCTCTTCATTTCGTTGTAGATTATCAAAATCTTAATCAAGTTACGATAATGAATAAATATCCATTTCCATGGATTGGTGATATATTTTAATATTTTATTGGGGTGAATTTGTTTTAAAATATTGACCGTTGATTTGATTACCAATAATTTAGGAAAAAATCATACAGTCATAAAACCACATTTTAGATTAGGTATGACCATTTTTGGTGTCTTGTTATATCCTTTAGTTTGAAAAATGCTCATGTAGTTTTTATGGATTGATTAAAAAGATTCTACATGTGTATCTGAACAAACTTGTGGTATTCTTTGTGGGTAACATCCTTATTTACTCTAAATATGAGGAGGATAATGTAAATCATCATTTAATATTTCGGAGTCTGCGGATAAATCATGGACATTACACAATGCTATCAAAATGTGATTTATGGAATTGGGAAGTGAAATTATAGGGACATGGATTGTAGGAATAGGGAATATTAGTTGATCCTGGGGAGGTTTAGTCTATTATGTCTTCAAAGATACCACATACTATCTACTATATTTAATCCTTCTTGTGCTCAGCTAGATATTCTCACCGGTTCATGATGGACTTCTTAAAGTTTGATTCTCTAATGACTTCTCTGAAATAGAAGGGTTAATGTTTTCTTGGAATGATCAAAGAAATATGTATTTTGTTTTGATGAAATATATTTTGACTATTTCACTGGATTTGACTCTTCCAGAGTTCAGTCAGGGCTCTGTAGTTTATTTTTTATGGATTGCATTCAGGCTTGGGTTGTGTTCTTATGTCGAGCAGTCATGTAGTTGCATATAGATATCATCGACTATGGCCACACAAGAAGAATAATCCTAACCATGACATTAAACATCCATCTTTGATGCATGTGCCTATGAGTTGGATGCATTAATTATATGGAGATAGGTTTATCAAGTTTTAATACCCCAAAAGATTATGTTATATCTTCTCTCAAAATGATTTAATCCTTCTCTAGAAGTGTTGAGTGTAGTACCTTTGTTATTTTAAAATTTACAACACATATACTCCATGGAAGGGTAATTTCATTGTAGATAGGTTGAGAACGAAACACCCTACCTTGGAAGTGAATGATTTTTTGGAATTGTGGAATTTAATGGTTCTTTTTTTGCATAGTATCATATTAAATTTTAGGAGAATGAGGCTAAATTTTCATTATCAAACATTCTGTTGACACCTTCTCTTCTTGAAAATATTATTTAGGATTAAGATCTTGATGATGAATTCGATAGCATTTGAGGCTCTCTATATGGTGTGGATATTGTATCCCAATGGTCATTCCCCAAAGTGGTTATTCTATGATATCAGGATTTCTTCGTCATTCGGATAGTATCAAGGAAGGAACTAATGGGGGTTGTCATAATTCATAATCGTATGTGCGCCCTAACAAACTAAGATGATTTATGATATTCTATGGCATTTCTAGTGGCTAGGAATGAGACAAGGAATTGTTGTGTCTACTTCTCATGGTTATACATGTCTAGTCGAGAACCAAAAATGTTCAAGTTTAAATCATCCACTTCCAGTCCCTACTTTGAAGTTGGGGGATATATTTATGGAGATTGATGTTGGGTTGCCTCAAAACAAGAGAGAGAAATTCAATTTGGGTTTTGATTGACTAGATGACGAAGTCATCTTACTTCATAACCTTTCATGATACAACCGGAGTTATGGAGTTGGTAAATATATATTTTAAAGTAGTTGTATGATTAAATGCATTTACATATGCTATAGTATTTGATAGGGATCCTCAGTTCATTTCCTACATTTGGGGAAGTCATCAGGAGGCACTCGGATCACAGGTTCATTTGAGGATAACCTACCACACATAATATGTTTTCTAGTGGGAGCAATATAGTTTCTTGAAGATATGCTTCGCTTTTTTTTTCTTATCATAGGTGTGGCTTGCCATGATCACATGCGGATGGTTTAGTTTTCTTATAACAATAGTTATCATTTCATGATTAGGACAGAACCTTATGACGCCTTGTAATGTTGACCACTTAAATCATTGTTTTTTTTGAATATTGGTTAGAGTTCCTTGGTTAGAACATGTTTTCTGAAATAGATGATATTAATGATTTAGTAAATTTATAAGATAATGTTGATATCCATGAGCTGATATATTTTGTATGTTGATTGTCACTATAGACCTTTGGACTTCACATTTGGTGACCTCATTTTCTGGAAATATTCATCCCAGTTAGCTCATTGACGTCTTGGGAGGTAGAAGAAGATTTCTCCTTGTTTGTGGGACCTTGTGAGGTTATTGAGAAGGTGTGTAAATGTCATAAACCAGCTCGAGTCAACCCTGAACTGGTCACCTGGTCCAGCCCACGATAAGTCCCGAGAAGTGTTCCTGATCCTCTCGGGATGTCAATAAGCACCAAGGGCATCAATAGAGTAAACAAGGGAACGATTTCTCCCATATATGAACAACCAAACAATCATCGGAAATAAATGGACTACCCAAAATGCATTTATATACAAATTTATGTAAACATTATTCGTACAAGAATCTAAAAGTAGAACTAAACCAACTACTCAATGGACCAAACCCGATAACCAACTAACTCCATGTGACATCACTGGTAACTCTCCAACACAATGATCACATGTTGCCCAAGGAGATCAAACTCAAGCTGAAACAAACCCAAGGGATAAAAATAGAAGAAGACTATAGGCACGAGTATTAAAACTCTGTAGGTTAGCCCAATATTCTATTCCAAATGCACACCCTTTAAAATAAATGAAATATCATTTTCATGTTTTAAATACAAGATATAAAAGTATATTTTTCTAATGAGGCTCCAAGTAATAATAATTATCCAAAAAAACTTTCATGTTTTACAAACAAAAATGAATGTAAGAAATTTTCAATGAGGTGAAACTTCAAAATGAAAATTATCTTAATGAGGGTTTATTTAATGATTTTACACATTTAAATAAATAACAAACACTACTAAATTTACCAAAAAAACACACCGTATGCCGACAGTGAGTACAAAATAGCCAATGATCACAACACAAGGGAACAACCCTAGACACTAGTTAATTGTGAGTCCTAGGTACCTCGTATCTCAGTGAATGTACCAATAATAAATATCTTTTCTCATGAACATTATCCACTAGTATGGACAATACCCATAACCTATTTTTCCCCTAGCCTCATCATCATCAATGTTTAGTTAGTTTTTTCATCATCAAACATGGTATGTGAAACAGGATCCAAACCCCACAAAATCAATAGCATACTAGTACACGTCCACCCACCTAGATACCTGGGATTCCCTGTGATGGTCAATAAAGTTACACATTTTATCAAATAAACATTCAACATAAAAATTAGATTCCCACACAAAAAACACACAAACATATCATAAACATTCTTCACATTTATTTAACAAATCAATAAACCACAAAAAAAATCTAAAACAATTTCAGGGAGTATCAAGAGGCCCTGCACATAAAATCCATTCAAAGATGTTCTTTTAAGACAAGAAACCCATAAAGAACATAAAAATACATATTTTTCAGCCTCAAAAATAATTAATAAATCATAATCATGGACTATAAAATTTCACAAAAAGATAGAACATGAAAATCACATGGAAACCATTTTTACAAAACAAAACAAATTCCAAACAGAACATTAATCCTTTCTCCAAACTACCATTTGACCAAGGTATGCATTAAATTTTTTTAAATATGTGTATACACACCATTTTTTGAAGCAACCCAAATTAA
The DNA here is from genome assembly GCA_963277665.1 of Viscum album. Lineage (NCBI taxonomy): Eukaryota > Viridiplantae > Streptophyta > Magnoliopsida > Santalales > Viscaceae > Viscum > Viscum album. The sequence continues at coordinate 1,602,474,798 of OY728136.1, forward strand.
TAAATCCCTTGAAACACTCAGGATAGATATTCAAAACACAACCATTTTCATAAGGACGTGAAATGGACCATTTTCTGAAAACTCGGTCCAAAACATGTTGTAAACCAAAACCCATTTGTTTGTAAAAACAAATCCAAATTGGAATGAAATATAAGGACCAAAAAATACCATTTATAATTATTCTAATTATTTTATAAATCCAGGAAAATAATTTTTAAATCACACATCACACATAAAAGCCAACGGAGCAATTTACCGAACACATGGCATGCCCATTTCAAACAAAACAATTTATTTTAAGAATTTGAAAAAGAATAAAACTCCAATTGAATGTCATATTTTATTCAAAATAATGTAACATGTTCAATATACCATAAAGAAGATTAAAAACCTCAAAAAATAGTTTTGCAATATAGCGAAACATTTAAACAAACACTTGGTGTGAACTTTTAGGACAAAACAACAATACATTTCACTAAACAAGGAATAAACAACCTTTTTTCACACCAAAAAACTATCCAAATTCTGAACAACAATAATAAAAATATATATATATAAGATGTAAACAATAATAAAAGGATGAAATATAAATAATAATAGAATGTGAAATGGATATCCTACCTCAAATCCATTCCGTAATGGAAACACATACACGAAATCACCATATCAGGGTTTACAAACCCTAAACCTATGAAGACCTGACCCAAATGAATAATAAAACTACAAAAAATGACGTAATAAAAGATCCCTAGGTCTAAAAGAACTTGAGGAGATTATAAATCTACGAAATAATGAATTAAGGTAGAAGATGGAGGATAATGGGGAAGTAATCTCACCTTTTTAACTAGAAAACTATTCATATTCCACTAGATCCACAGAAATAGATAAAATGGAATGGCTTGAAAATTCATTAAGAGACTCCAAAGTTCTGGAAGTAACATGGAATGAATATTTGTGGACAAAAGAGTACTAATTGACTGATTTATAAATGATACAATTTACCTTTTCAATTATGGATGATTTGAGAGACATTGAGAATGTTTCCCTGCTCTGTGACTAGTCTTATATCCAAAGAGGGAACATCGATAATGGGGGTTATTATAGGGATATTGTAATGTCTCAAATTTTTCCATTTATTATTTTTAAATATTATATAGAATTATTTCAAGACCAGGCATGAATACGACACCTCATTCTGAGGTCTAGTGAGCCCGGAATGCTGGTTTGAACTTTTTAAGTCGAGTGAGTCGTCGCTTGTGCGTGGTTGTGGCGGTTTCAAAACAAATGTCCGGATTAAAAATCTGAGTGCACCGTTGCATCCGGGATGACGACATTACCTAAGAATGAGTCTATCCTTGACCGACGCGGGTCGAGGGGAAACGTTATTTTTTGAACGTTTTAAGTAAAATAAAATAAATAAAATTAACCAGTTTTTTTATTTTAAGGAAACATCCGCTGTAGCGTGGCGACCGTGTAGCTGTTTCCTAAATTAATGACGCGTCATAATAATATCAAAATTGAAAGTCAACGTCATTAATGCTGCCGTGTAAATATGTGCCAGTCTTGTTTCACTTTTTAAATGGGTGACCAATTGTTGAATCGTTGGCAATGCTTGGGAAGAACCTCTGCCAAATCCGCGAGGCATTGGAGCAATTCTCGACGACAAATGAAAACAGATCGAAACCAAGGATGGTTGCGCCGGGGTTGAAGGATCACGAAGACAACGGAAGCACGGTGCCTACGCCAATGATCGATCCTTTCAAAAAGTAGGGGTTGTTGTTTTGATTTTTTTTCCCCATTTTTGAGTTTCAACGACGAACGCGGATCAACTGCGAACAAGTTGATCTCCCGATTCATACATTCTTGCAGGAGGGTTTACATTGGGTTGATTTTTGGGAATTAATCCATGTTTTATATTCATGTTGATCTCTGCTCCGTTTAAGCTTATTAACGAGAGCGGATCAAGGCCGTGATGAACGATGGCAGAGGTTCGTTCCTCTTTTTGTTTATTTGGATTTATTCCTCCTTTTTCCCCACGCGTTCTTCACGGGGTGACAAGCAACAGATCGTTTCGCATCCGTTCTGCAATGCAACGATCAAAAATTGAAGGTTCGACATCGCAACGTCCTTATGGAGGTGCGATGATGTTGGAGGGCGAAAAATAAGACCAGATCAGAAATGGCGTTCTTCGAGCGTTCTTCGCGAGGGAAGACCAATCATGTTTTCAGAGCAGATCGGATGCCCAAAAATGACGGAAATAGCTTCGCGGTGTTGGGGTGACCCAAACCTGAAGGTTTCGTGGTGATCGGACGACAGGATCAATGATCGGATCACCACGGGAGGTGCGACGTTTGGAGGTCCTCTTTTCTAGAAATTTTCCATAATACATGGCGTGTACTTCAGAAGAATACGTCGTGTCGTTCTGATGGTGGCGGTAGGGTTTTGGGGTCAGAGAAGGACCACACGGCGTGTTGAACCTTCCCCGAAGCTCGACATGTACTTCGGGTGGTACACGGACACGGGATGGAGTACACGACCGTGTACTCCCTCACCCTGCCAGGCGAGGTCACCAGCGTAGGTCACCCCGTGTGCATATCGCACAGGTTGGAGTACACGGGTTGGTGACCATGTACGGGCACATGGCCAGAGTACACAGAGCGAGCCCCAGTGACCCAGACACGGCGTTTACTCCGTACTACACGCCATGTATAATGTTTTCTACATGACCAGCCTCACGACACATGCCATTGCACACGGGCAGTACCCAGGGTCGGACAACACGACATGTGTCATTTCTACACGCCGTGTACTTTTTGGATGACGGCTTAGTCCTTTTGATCATCGTACCTTGAAAATATTCCATTTGGGTTAGTTCCCCTTCTTCTTTTCCCCTGATGGTCTGGCATCTTTCCCTCACACCAGTTTATGATCCCTTCAGTAGGACTTTTCTATAATAGAGTCTGGAATCCATCTGAGAGGCCCAGATCGAGATGCTCTATCCATTCCAGATCCTAGGTAGAGTCAGGCATCAGCGTGAAAAACATTATTGGGAATTGACCCTTTTCCTAGAAGGTGAATTTCCGGATGAGTCGCGGTATCCGCCAGTGCCCTGCCAGTGACCTCATCTGTGTATCGAGATCTTTTCCACTCAGGAGTTTGTCTCCCGTAATGAGTGCTTCTATCTATCGTAACCCTTGCACTCTGGAGTGTGTCTTCCGTAATGAGTGTAGCTATATCTCGTGATAGTTCCCGACGAACATCACTTCTCGGAAGGATGTCATCTGAACTATAAGACTCATGGAGTGTGTTCTCCTGGAACGAGTGCATCATGGAATCTTCAAACAGAATCCTTATTAGGGTATACAGTTGCATGACTTTTCTCTAGACCGCGGGTCTAGGTTTTGAGTATATCCGGGTTTTTTATTAGTTCTATAAACATATATTGTGCATAGCTGACTGTACCTTTACTTTGTGTACTAATTTGTGGTTTTCGGGTTCCTCTACTGAGTATTGTTATACTCACTCATGCACGGGCATTGCCCGCACATCCGGTGTCTTTTGTAGACGAGCTTCCTTTTGATCCAGGGCGGACCAAGAATGGACCGAGCTTTCTGAGTTTCCTATAGGCCAAGGTGTTACTATGGCTACAAGAAGCAGTCCCAGTACCGTTGTGCTTGCAGGTTGGACCTTGGAGTTTTTTTTCAGACTCATGTATTTGGTGGTCTTGTATGCTGGCCCAGTTTACTTTTACAGTACTATACCTTTCGTTATGCTCTTTTGGTTGGGATTAGTTGATTGCAAGCATTTTTTTTGTTTCTTAGTGTTTTAAATTTCAGCATTTGTGGGCTTAGAGATGTGTGTGTGTGTGCACATGTACTTAGGCACTGCCTCCCATGTTAGTGACATGCATACTCGGTGCTAGTCACCAGCCCCTGGACTATTAGAGGCGGGCTTGGGGAGTCATGGCGCAGGCCCCACTGGGACGGGTCGTGATAGATATATTATTCTGGTGTGAGGTGGAATCGCCCACAAATATTTATTATTGAATTTGATATAAAACAAACAAATTAGTTTTTTAAAATTGGAAATGGGCCCATGGGCTTGCCCAATGCCTAAATATGTAACCAAAATTCACAATGATTATGAATTATTATGTGGTCCAAAAACTATAGTAGTTTGAATATATCATTTGATACCATGTGTGATGTGTAATGGGTGAAAATGGTTGAAAAATGGGAGTTATAAAAGAAACAAAATTTGTTTCAAAAACTGGAAATGGGCTCACGGTTGGAGAAAATCACAAAGTAACCACCCTTTCTTAAAAAATTGCTAAAAATAAATGGGGAACCCAAATTAGTGTTATTATACATAGATGAAACATAAAAATTCAACATTAATCTCACAAAATAACCAATTAAAGTATTGTGATTTCAAATGAATGGGATTAAAACAAAGACATGAACAACGAGGTGTGACAATTCTCCCCACCATTAAAACATTCCACCCCTGCAAAGCCAAAACACTTTCCAACTGAAAGAAAAAACCTATGGGTTACATATCAAAATTATACAACATATAAATCTAGTGAAATATGTTTTTTTTCATCATAATTTAATTCTATTTCAGATAAAAACACCAACTCACAACCACATTGTGAAAATCAACGGAACGGTCAAGCCACCACCTCCACAACCAAGCCAAGAACCCGATTGTTGGGACTTCTTCAAATGAAACAAAAAAGTCATGAAAACTAAGGAGCACTCAATAAAACCATTTCAACTAGTGTAATACATAATGGACTCCCCAAAATTAAAAAAAAACTATCACTAGAAAAGTTAATAGGAGGAAAAATCTACGAGACCTATAGTGGGTCTCCCCACTATTAGAACCAAACTAGCAATGAAAAAAACAAGAACTCAACATTACCTCACCTTCAAAAGTACAAAAAACACCCCCATATAAACCCCCATACCCAATTTAATAGGGTTATAACATGATCATATAAACCAACAACTCTCAAACAACAGGGATGAGGACATGAAAAACAATTTTAGCACTGATCTGGACCCCCACCACTTGGGGATGAGAGGGAAGGGGACCAAAACATTTGGCCACAGGAACCAAAAAAGAAACCATGGAACTACCCAAAAATCTACACATATGAAAAGGTATCACCAAGACTGCACTTGATTTACCGAGGCGGCCCACAAACGAATATTGTTCAGAAACCCGCTACTATGAATTCATAACCAATGACACGATGTGAGGGGTAAGTCCACCACGCTTGTTGTAACAAATGGAAATTCACAGTAATGAGGAACCACAATAAAGACATAGGAACTACCTGACCATAATGGTGGACGCAAGATCCTGGTCAAGCGCCCCACACCTTTATAGATTTCCTGACTGTTTGAAAAGCTTCACTCTGAGGCCTATTGCTGGAGCCCTAAATCATGAAACATCCGCTGCCCCATAGTCAGGTTCTATGTATCACACCACTCAAAAAAAAAACTCACCTGCTAAAAAAAAACACTTTCACCTAAATAGGAACTATTAGATACATATAAATGTTCTATCTCACTTGGAATGGGGAGAAGAAAGGACAATCAATATGGTGAAAAGCATCAACATAAACAGACACAACTGTAATGTCCACAAGAATTATCACGAAGTGGATTCACATTAATTCAATCCCAAACAGTTATCTATTTATACTGATGGTATGAGGAATTTTTTTAGGATATGGATATAGAATGTGAAACATGAGAATGAATCCTTATGTTTATCAATTAGAAATACCGCAAACATAGAACTATTTGTGGCCACATCACAACATGCAACACATCTTTAGAAACCCACTGAATATTACTCCAAACCTAATCCAACAACAAGATACCATATCAAAATGAAACAAGAGTATGAATTAATGATCATAAGGGAGAATATTGAATATTGAAAACTACATTGACATAGGAGAAACCATCAACAAAATATTTGGTTCTAAACAAACACCACAATTTTTCAGCTAAAAACACTTTTGAGAAAAAACTGACTTGGTGGATTTTCACATTCACCAATGGTGTTTCATCAAGTATCACTCACATGAACATTTACGTGCCACCCTGGGTACTCAAAAACCAGGCCATATTGTACATCCTTCTATATACGAATAAAACCATTCATGTGAATACCCATGAAAACATCAAAGTCTAAAACAAAACAACATCAATCCAAAAATCATGTACCGTCAAAAGAAACACCCACCACCATGTCAAAAATGATTTTCATATTCCACAAAACAAACCACACTTCATCAAGAACCATTTTATTAAAAAAACAATCTATTCCACTTAATAGAACTTACAAAAATAACCATTTTATTCCAAACAGCCCTTTCCCATTTAAAAAAAATAGCAAGGTCTATTTTCATAATCTGACAACCACAAAAGCCAAAAACCCTTTCCAAAAAACACTAGCCGAACAAAACTGATTTTCCAAAACATATTCATTAGATTCAAAAAAAATTCAATAGCCCAAAACACCTCATTTATAACAATGTTTCAGAATTACATTAAAATGATTCACACTTTCAAAAAACATTACTTCAACAAACCATGTGTTTAGATTAGGTAAAATCCAACCCCATTAAATCATTTCCACATCATCCACACAATTTGTTTAAAAACACAACCTTACGAAAACCATTCTTATATTTAATTTTGGAAAACCCCTTTTCTACTTTCCCAAATCCAATACTTCCTTTAAAACCCATTTTCAGAATTCTCACACAAGGATTTTCAAAACAAAAATTAAGATTTGATGAAAGGTCAATGAAACCCACAAAAGCGAACTATTGTTGGTGGGTTACATGACCATATGTTTGGTGGTCATATCTCAAAAACAACGCCAACCCGGAGAGACTTATTAGGACCATTCCCCAACTCCACATGGATTTCTAGGCCATACGATCTCACATATGCCATTAGTCACACTCCCCATTTCATATCCCAACACCACAAAATCAGCAAGAACAAAGGACACTAATAAAAATAGACTTCCCATGGAAACATGGGGATTAGAACGAGAAAGAGTTTGTGATGCTCTTTCGACACTTACCCATCAAGTCCCAAAAATACTACTCCATCAACATTGACATCCACAAATAACAAGGGTACTCGAAAAAGAATGTTCATCCAAGAGAAGACCTACTCTGATACAATTTTGTCATGAACTAGCCTGAGTTAACCCTAATCCAGTCACCTAGGCCTGCCCGCGACAAGTCCTGATATGTGTTCCTGGTCCTCCTAGTTTGGTGACAAGCACCAAGGGAATCAATAGAGTACATAAAGGGACAATTTAAACCACATATAAACAACCAAAAAAATAGGAAATAAATGGACAACCCAAAATGCATTTATTCTAAAATAGAACTAAATATTATATGTACATTAAACTAAAAGTAGTACTAAAGAAACAACTCAGCTGAAAAATTCTGATAACCAACTTACTCTATGTGACACAGCTGGTCACTCTCCAACACAATGATCACACATCTCTCAAGGCGATCAAACTCTTGCTGAAATCCAGAAGGGATAAAAACAGAAGAAATCTTCAGGCGTGAGTATTAAAACTCAATAGGTCAGCCCGATATTCTATTCCCAATGCACTTCCTTTAAAATAAAAGGGAAGTAAGTTTCATGTTACAAATACAAGATATAGATGTATGTTTTTGAAATGAGTTTCCATGCTATAATAATTATTAGGTAAAAACTTGAATGATTTATAAACAAAAATTCAAGTAACAATTTTTCAAAGAGGTGCAACTTGAATATAAAAATGGTTATAATGATTGATGATTTAAAGAACGTACACTACTGAATAAATAATAAACACTACTGAATTTACCAACCAAACACACCGTATCTCTACTGCGAGTACAAAATATCCATTGAGCACAACTCACGGGAACACCACTAGGCACCAGTTAGTTGTGAGCCCCTGGTACCTCATATCTCGGTGAAAGTAACCATAATAAATATTAGTTCTAATGCCCACGAGACACTAGTAGGGAGTATACCCAAAAAAATTAATGTTCCCCCAAAATCATCAACATCATAGTTTAGTTAGTGTTTCCATATTTAAACTTGCTACATCAAATAGTGGTAAAACCCCAAGGAATCACTAGCATAATAGTACTTGTCCACCCACTTAGATACACGGGTTTCCCTTTAGTGCCAAATCAAGATACACATATTATAAAATACACTATACAAATAAAAATAAAATTCCCAAACCATAACCACACAAACATCCCACAATATTTATTCACATTTGATTCACGAATCAATAAACCACAAAAATATTTCATAAAACAATTTCAATGAGTATCACAAGGATTTGGATATAAAAATTATTCAAAGATGATCTTTTAAGGAAAAAATCCATCAATAACATAAAAACCCATATTTTGAAGCACCAAAATAATTAAAAATTCATTTTCATGTACCATAACATTTCCCAAAAAGTTATAACATAAAACACACATGGAAACTATTTTTACAAAACAAAACAAATGTCAAACGGTCCTTTAAGCCTTTCTCAAAACTAACATTTGAACATGGTATGAATTATATTTTATTAAGGAGGTTTAAAACACCATTTATAGAAGAATCCCAAATTAATAAATACCTTAAAACACTCATGTTATATATTCAAAACACAACCATTTTCATAAGGATGTGAAATAGATCATTTTCCGACAACTCTGTCCAAAACATGTTGTAAACTAAAACCCATTTGTTCTTCAAAAATCCAAATTGGAAAACAATATAAGTATCCAAAAATACAATTTATAATTATTACAATTAATTTATAAACCCAAATAAATATTTTTTAAATCACACATCATACATAAAATCCAACTGGGTAATTTACTGAACCCATGGCATGCCCTTTTTAAACAAAACAATTTATTTTAAGAACATGAAAATGAATAAAACACCAATTGAATGATATATTTTATTAAAGATACTCTAAAGTGGTCAAAATACCATAAATATATTTATAAACCTCAGAAAAATAGTTTTGAAAGATAGAGGATCATTTAAACAAACACATGGTCTGAACTTTTATGACAAAACAACACTACAATTCACAAAACAAGGTATAAACAACAATTTTCACACCAAGAAAACTATCCAAATGCTGAAAACAATTAAAAAAATACATATATCAGGTGTTTACAATAATAAAATGATTAAACATAAATAATAATGGCAATTTCATGGGATATCCTTCCTCAAATCCTTCACATCATGGAAACGCACACACGAAATCACTATCTGAGGGTTTAAAAACCCTAAACCTATGACGACCAAACCCAAATGAAATAAAATACATCAGAAATAATGGAATAATATAACCCTATGTCTAATAGGACTTGGGGATATTATAAAAGCACAAAATAATGAAAGGAGGAAGAAGATGGAGGATAATGTAGAAGGAATCTCACCTTTTCAATTATAAAACTCATAGTATTCCACTACTTATAAACCCGTAGATAAAATTGAATAGAAAGAAAAATTTTGGAGAGACTCCCATGGTCTGGAAGAACTAGGGAAGGAATATTGCTGTCTAAAAGAGTACGAATTTGTTGATTTATGAATGATACAATTTACCTTGTCAATTTATGATGATTCAAGAGACATTGAGAATGATTCCCAACTCCATGACTATTCTAATATCCAAAGAGGTAAAATCGATGATGGGGTGAGAGTATGGATATTTTCTTCAGGTGCGGGGAGGAATCAAATAACATATTAAATATTGAATTATATATAAGATAAGAAATTATTATTTTTAAACTAGAAATGGGCCCATGGGCTGTCCCAACGCCAAAATAAGTAACCCTAATTCACCATGATTATCATTTCTTAAGGGGTCCAAAAGGATTTTGTAGTTTTAATATAGAATCTGAGGCCATGTGGGAAGTGTAATGGGTGAAAAAGGTTGAAAAACAACGGTGTTATAAAAAAATTTGGTTTTTAAAACTGGAAATGGGCTCATGGTTAGACCAAATCATGAAGTAATCACACTTTCTCCAAAAACTCTTAAACAAAAAATGGGGAACCCAAATTATGATGATTAGACAGATATGAAACTTAAAAACTCACCATTAATCTCACACAAGGCCATAGAAATGTATCGGGATTTCCAATGAACCTCATCAAAACAATGACATGAAAAACTAGGTGTGATAATAAATATGAATACTATTTACCACTTCCACTATAGTTGATATCTATACATAATGTATTCCATGTATCATTATTGAAAAATTATCTCTTTGATCCCTCTCATGTTTTGTGTTGGAGTTTCATTTAGTTTGAACCTGATTTAACTTTACCTATGTATCCAGTCCGAATTTTCAATTCTGATACAAAGGAACTTCATGGGAGGGTTATACCTTTAGTTCATGTGCTATGGAAGCATGGTTCTGATATTCCAAAGATGTGGGAATTTGAGTATATTTTGAGAGATTAGTGGCATCATATTTATGTCATGGAATCTTCTTCATAGATTTTTGGTGATAGAATGTTCTTATGGTGGGCAGGTTGTAACATCTTATTCCATGTCTGGAAGGTACATCTTAAAACATTTCTTTTTTTTCCTATTCAATGATTGGGTAGGGTTGAAAAAGAATTGGGAGGATACTTATAATTTGTATGTAAAATATTTTTTGGACTCTCAACTTTTACTATCCTCTTTCTTCTTGATGACGAAGGCTTGAATGGCATGTAACATTATTACACGACGTGTTGGGGTTCTGTTTACAATTCATGAAAGGATTCTTGCTATTAAGAGTACCTATCGTGAATAGACTTTAAAGGTCATGAATGAATTAAATATCATTTTATAACTTATATAGTCATTTTTTAATTTAAGAAATCATGTTTTTGGTGGTTATTGAATTTTTATGGTTTCAAGACATTTGATGGTATTACATGTCTTGTAATTCCCTAAATACAGTTTTAAAACATGTAGTGCAGCTGAGTTTACATGATTCCCACAATTATAGTTTTATCACCCATGAACTAAGGCCTTTCCCATATTATCGTAATGATCTCCCACCCCTATAAATACACTCTTTTGGAATTCGATCATTTTTATGCTTGTTGTGTGATTCATAGGTAAGAATTCTCCCATGTTTGTCATCATTATCTGTTTCTTATTCTTGTTTATTACAATATATCATATTTAAACTGATGGATTTTATGTTCATTTATGTTAGATATATCCTCTAGTTTTTTCTTTTAGTTCTTCTAAACCATCGTTCTCATGGATGCAAGACATTGTGAGTGTTGTTTTTTTGGAAAAGGTGGGTTCTTCCATCCTCATTAGCCAACATAATTAACCTTATATTGTTTGATATATCTCAATTGTCGATTTAAATTAAATTTATCAAAAATTCATTCAATTTATTTGATAAAACCCAATTTTAGGGAATTGGGAGACTTGAAATTGTTTTGGAATGAGAATTTGGAAATCCCCTGAGTTCCATTATATTGGTTTGTTTTTATAGATGTTGGATAATTTAAATTGTTTAATTTAAATATTGGATTTGATGAAAATGTTTTCAATTAAATTTATGGATTTAATTGATGAAATTAATTTTTAAATTCATTTAATTTGATTGAATTAATTTCAAACGCAAGAAAATGGATTAAAATGATTTGACAGAAACTGAGTGGTTTTATCTTGTGAAAGAGTCATGCTTTTTTATTAAAAACCAATTTCACTTTTAATTGAAAAATTGGAAGTAAAGTGTATTTTTTATTGTGTCATAGTACATGTGTATACATATACATTATAAGATCACATAGGGACTGTGGAGCCCTATATCTAGGAACATATGTCACTTTTGGTAGATGACCATGTTGCATGCTTGTTTTATATTTGTGATATAAATGTATGAAATTGTTATTTATGTTGATTTACATTCCTTATGAATTTATATAAACTATTTTTTCTATAAGTTTTATTTAATCCATTTTTTTAGAAAAATTCTACCACTTGTAAATAATGTGCTTAAATTATTGTTTCCATCAAATGAACTGTATAGCATGATTTTTTTCAATTTTCATGAAATTTCAAAACCTGATTATTTTTAAAATTGAAAGAATTACTTTCCTTAATATAATTTGGGCATTTGACATGGAATCCTTGGTGTGAAACTACTGGGATTTTAACACACAAGATACTTGTGCCTTTGGTTGGTTGTAGATTATCTTTATTGAGGTTTGAGAAAGGGGAAATGATCTCTTAGAGGTGGATCTAGCCGTTGATCCTTTGTAATTATGACTTTTTTACATAGTTGAAGGTAAATTCTTCCTATCTTAGTACTCTTGTTGTATCACTTTGGTTTTTATTATCCCTTGTATTATAATGGTACATTTTCTCCCTATGGGTCTTCATTTTTTATGCATATTGTCTTGTTTCATTTGATTCTTCACTATTTTGTGAGAAATTAATTCCCTAGTGCATTTTATATGATGACAGGTTCTAGTCTCTAAACCAAGGGGATCATAAATACCCTTTAGGCTATGTCAGAATCATCTTGGTTATAAGGTTACCAGGATACCCATGTTAGTTCTTGACAACTCTTCATCCTAGGAAGTGATGATCTCGTCGTGGGTGTAATATTTCTCCTCATTTTGTTAGAACCTTTAAGGCGTTGGATATGTTTGAGTTATATAAAATTGATATAAATTACCACATATATGAGTAATATTCATTATTTTTTATTGTACCAAATCTCTATCATTAAGATCACGATGTATCTCGTATCATCGATTAGGGTGAGAATGATGTTTATGGGGATGTAACTATTTCTGAAGATTCTATTGGGGCCAAATCATCACTTGCACTACTTTGTTGTCCCACATTCCCACCATACATGGGAGAGAAGATTCAATAAATTTAATCATAGATTTTATATACTTTATCAAAATAGGTTGATAGAATGTGGCTTACTCCTTCCATGGGTTCCTCTTTAGACCCCTCCACCTAGTCGGGGTCCCACATAGATTTATGTCTTCCTCATGAAACTCATTTCATGTTCCATATAAAAGTTAACATTGGTAAATTATGACTATTCTTTCATGAAAGAGTATAAACCACTGGTCATGGGAGTAATAAAAGTTGTACATGTGGGGAAGTCTAGATTTTTTGTATTATGGGCACTGCTAACGACTTACTTTTATGGAGGGAATCTCATATGTGAGGAATCATAGGTATCGAACCCAGGGAATCATGTGTTCTCCACAAGATATTTTATAGAACATGCATAATAATTTTGAGTAATTTAAACATATGAATATAATACTTATTTTATGTTGTAGGGATTCTGGATCGAGTAACAAGTTTAACATCGTTTTGGGAAAGGAATAACATAAAAACAATTTGGAGATAGATTCTACAGTATTTGCCCTCTAAAAGGGAATATTTCATACTTGGGTGATGTATTCACCCCCCCTAGTGTAAAATTTCACACTTCTATAGTGGTGTGTATCCCCTCATGGGGGAAGATTTCACACATTGATTATGGAGTGTATACCCCAGAGGGGGGATTTTTCAAACCATGATTAATGGAGTGTGTCCCCCTATAGAAGAAGATTTTACACTTGGTTGGATGGAGTATGTTCCCCAAATGGGGAATATTTCAGTCTTAGTTTGGGGAGTGTATCCCCCAATGGAGAAATATTACACACTTGGATTAATTGCATCCATAAAAGGGATAATATTTTACACATAGATTGATGGAGTGTGCCCCCCCAGGGGAAAACATCCACCCATTGATTTAGTTGTCGAGATGGATCGACATGAAGGCATCCTATGTATCATGTTTAGAATACAGGGATAAAAACCCACATAGTTCAATTACATATTTTAATGTTATATTATAGGACTGGTCTGTGCCATCTAAATTTATGTGGTAAGGATATCATGTCTTGGAAGGAGCATCAATAGGGGATGGTGTGAGGATTACACGTAGAATATTCTCAGAATATAAACCCATGGGGGTGAGGGGATTAGGACACAAGTATATTTCTTTTTTGTTTTCATCCCATGATTATTACACATGGGTCATCTCATTTTCATCACATGGGGTAAGGATACAATTTTTGACATGTGTAGAGGAATTTGACACATGGGTTAATATTGTACGACTTTGATGTGTACTTAAGTAGATTTAAGTCATATAGCTCATATATTTATGGGTTTTAAACCACAACAGATCTATATCAATGAAAGAGGAATATTTAATATATATATTTTCTCTCAGGTAAGGTAACTAATTTCCCATGGTGGTACCACTTTTAGGGTATACATTTCTATTTCACATGTGCCTCTAGGTTGGGCATAATGTAGACACCACCATAAAGCTGTTGAAATATGGAGTCCTGATATTAGGTTACCTATGATTATGAGAAAACATCATTAGATTCTATATTCCTAGGCTGAAAAGTATTGGTAATGGCTACACATGATGCTTAGGGGATTTCAGGTCGAGGACCAGAATGTTATTTCACACAACATTCTTATATTGTGTAAAAATAGAGTTGTGTGAGATATCTGATCTAGAAAAACTACAATAGATGGATTTTGGGGGATTAATATCATGAATGTTTTTGGGTTTCATGTTTATTAATTTTTTTTTGAATATTTCCACTTTTTAATAAACCGGAATATACTCAAGATTTGTTTCATGAGGATCTCTCAAACGCATGTGAAAAGAAGTTGGGGCCCATGGGATCTCTATATCTTATGTTTTCTACCATTTTGGTCCCATTTATTCTAGTGTTTTGAAATTTTATTGAAGATAGGTTTCAAAATAATGAGATTATATTCATCTTCCATAGGATGGCCCCCATGGTGTTGGGGTGAGGTTAATATTTATAGAAGAAATCAACAGTCAGCGTTGTGTAACTACACTATAGTGTAGAACAAGGTTGTGTGTTTCCCATTACTTTATCACATGGGCTGGATAGTAAAATAAATGTTGATTCAATTCTCCTTTTACACACTAATGGGGGGTGGTGTGATTATTTTTCATTCACAACCCTTCTTTTCCATGCAAGTGCATTGGTTGTCAATGGTGTTCAATTGAGCAACATGGGAGATCTATTATTGCCCTTCATATAAAACTACTTGTTCATTTGAATAAACTTGTCTCACAAAAAGATCAGTTTTTACATGTATAATCATAAACAATAATTTTGAACTCTGGTGTATCCACATAACATAGTTATTTTTTCGGCACAAAATCCTTTTTCATGTAGAACTGCTTGTTTCGGCGCAACACTCTATATTTTCTAATGTCCTTTTCATCAGCCCCATAATATTTTTTCTATAATTTGATACACAAATATTTCAAAATTTTCCTTTTGGGTTGTTAGACAGGTCTCAAATTTCAATAAATTCCCCACATCCCATGGAATCAGAACAGAAGGTCAATTTCTAAGGGAAGTTTAGAAGATTGTGGTAGATTGTCATATGTTTCCAAAACTCTAGCATAGGGCGGCAAAAATATTGTTTATAATGACTCAAGATAGAAACCCAATTCTCCTAAAAAAGGATATGGGAACTTTGTGTAGTAATATATCTTCTTTACATGATATTTCATCTCTCATTCCTAGAAATCATCCTCTATATAGAAAATCATGAGCTCCATATCATGGATTTTTTGCAACTCCAACATTTCATGAATTTTCTTCCATGCTTCTACCATCTTTTTTGGGGCACTTCCAATGATTAATGATCCATTGTTTCAATCAATATATATATAGGAAATTTCCAACCCAACTGACCATGATGATATATAAGCATAAACTGCTTCTCAGAGTGCTTTAATTGTATGAAACATGGAAATAACTCTTAATAGAAGAGTCTATTCAAATAATACGGCACTTATTGTCTTTTTGACTAAATTTGATAGAGTATTCCTACTATGTAACTTCTATAATTTTATAACATTTTGGAGATGGATGATATTTCCATCCCATCAATTGATCTAAACACACCTCGCTTATAGTTCTCTCATTATGATGAAATTACCAGCAATAACATCACCACCTAGTTTCATACTTATATAAACCATGAGGATACTAATTTATACACAATTTGTGGGTATATATTGGTTTTTAACAAGGAACATATTAAAAATTATGTGTCCCCATCCATTTATGTGATAATATTAAAGACTAGTTCAATGAACAACAACATGGTATGGCACATAGATTGGGACCTTTGGGAATGGGTGAACTATGTATGATTTGTCAAGAGTATAGGGATGAAGAGTGCCCCATCGGGCTATATGAGGTAGATTGGTTGTCTCAATTCCATGCATATTGATAACATGAGAAACGTTTAGATATCCACATTCGGTTCTCACTGGATTCCAAAACCATCCATATCAATTGTGGAGAGATGGGGATCGGCCTATAGAACCTCCACTCCACTGATGGCATCAAACTAACAAGGTTAAAATACGATGAATTGCTCCCAATTCTAAATTTGAAGTGTGATAGGTTGGAGATAGCCTTTATCGAATCAATCCTTTTTCATATTTTGAATCATTTACCAAAACATCATCCCCATCTCCATCTAGGCATTGCATTCAAAACATGCATGATGATATTCTTGAAGAATCCATCTTTTAGGACTCTAAGGTGGCTGGAGAAATGTCTAGTACAACATTATAGGAGAAAACTATGATTAGATTAATTGATATTGGAATAAGGGTGATATCAATTTTTGGTCAACAACATAAAGCTGTGATGGTAGTCAGTGGTTTGTTGCACTATGTCACTGGACCCCTTACCCAGCATTTGGATACTTTTAGAGATTGATGCATTTACGGTATTTCATATAGGGATGATCATGATGGTAGAAAATCATGGTGGTAGAAAATGGGTCAACTTAAGAGTATTTGTTTAATGTTCACAAGAAAAGGCATGGGGAGATCAGCATTCCACCCCCCACCCAACAATTCCAATATTGACCTTACTTAGTGTTCTGGCTATAATTTGACAGTTGAATATCTTGGTTTGATCCTATGTCAACATGTGAGGAAACCTATATAATCATGTGAGATAGAGAAGAGTGAGGTTAGTTTGTGGGCTTCTACTCAACATCATCATTAAGCATTAAGGGCTTCTACTAGGTATTTATTGGGGGAAAGTCAATTATTTTCTATAGCACCACCTCTTGGAGTGGAGGGAATCCCTCATAAGTGAACATGGAAGATAGTGGAGGGATCTCACACTAAGACCATTAGGACTAGTGAGTCCCTGGGAATAAAGCTATATTATTTTTTAAATACAGTTGTTGATGATTCGTTCCTCATGCTATGGGATACCATGTGAATAGTATGGTTGGTCCCAAAAGTTGAGATTTTATGGAATAGGTTGACCAGATATGGAATCAAGATGCCAGAGGTGAACTGTTTTAAGATAACTAATAGAGGTAACCTTAATGAATCACATGCATAACTGGTATATATGGCTTAATTTTCCTGCCAACAAGTGTGATATGATCATTCCACCAACCAGGTTAGTTTGATGTTTGGTTGAGATCCTGATCTCCAAGGAAAAAAACTACTAATTATACAACATAAGAGTTAGTATCCCACAGTGATGACATTCAAGGAACCAGTGATGATGAATCCAAGGGATTGGTCATAGATCATAATAATAAATTGGAGAGTAGAGTGGTCTCCCCAAAGAATGCTGACCGGAATAATCTTTTTTTCATGTCATAATATTAGATTGTTAACTCAATTATTTACTCATAACCCCATATTTTAATTGGTTCTGATTGAGATGCATTCTTATAAAGGTGATAGCAAAGGAGGTCAAAGGGACCCCAGTTGAAGGGAATGAGGGTGCCTAATTGATATTAGTGGGAACACATCAGAGAATAATCATGATTTCGTATTGGATGGGGGTTCTAAGACGATGAGGGTAGATTATAAGCCCCTGAGTCCCCCCAATAATCTATCAGGGAACACAAATAATCATTCCAATAGTGTTTTTTACCACCTATAAGGTAGAGCATCAAGGTTAACTCATTTTTAACATCCCTATTCCATAGGGTAATATTGAATCTCAACCATCACGTCACTATTCACACATTTAATGTAGATATCCATGTTTATTTTCTCAGTGTTTTTGTTTTTATACAACTCCCATTCAACTAGCATTGAGGGGTCCAGTTTCATCTATTGAAGAACCAACTGGCCTCTAGGTGGTATCCCATGGTGCAATTTCCTATCAAAATTCTAGAACCAAATTTTTCTCAAATGTAAAAACTCTATAAGTATTTATCACATACATGAGTAGTGTTTTCCAAACCCATTATCTCTGATTAATCTAACATTAATTCTTTCATCATCAATATAGTGCTCGATAGGGTGTGTTCCAAAACAATTGTAGTGGTTTGGGAATTTGGTGTGCCTCTCCCAATAGTTGTGCCAAATCATGTGAACTTTTCCTTTCATGATGACCCGACAAAGATCATGAGTGGGTATCCCATTGCATATGTGACTGATATATCTCAAGGTGAAAAACTTAAGGCTTGTATAAATGGTGTTTCAAATGAATATTTAGATTAATATAGCCTCACTATTGTTCTAGACGCTTTTAAAAATAAGTGGATCCTAGAGGAAGACCCTTCCACGATTATCCTAAATACCTTCCTGGAGTATGAACCAATTACCCTTGAGGAATTGGAAGATTATAGGTGTAATATTGCTAAGAAGAATTATATCGTCTCATGTAAGCTAAGGAGGTTAATGAGTATCTTTATCACACACACACTCTAGATCTACATATAATTAGTAATATGGGGTCCCACTGAAATTGTTTGTGGAACATGGGAACCTGATGGGTAGACAATTTCACCCTCAATGAATTCTTCTATGACTACCTCTCTATGTTTTTATTTTAATAGAGTAATGAAATTGACATTTCTCAACAATGGTAGAAATATAACAACAATAAAAAGGTACATGCAGATGGTCATGACCTTAATAACAAGAAGGTCTAGTGGAAAAGAATGAATATATCATCAATGATCAAGAATAAATCATCTGTCATTTGAGGTATCATCTGGAGGTGGATATTTCTTGCATAAAGGTGCTGTTATTTTAGATAATTGAATTCAAAGATAAGCATGGCCAGATGCAGATTAGGTCTAACATGATTTTTTCCTTGACCTAGGATTATGAGGTAGATCTCATCAGGCTATATTAGGAACTGGAGGCCACACAACAGAGGTTGTCTTGGGTGGATCACTTTATTGTTGATGTTGTACCCTAGTGAGCAATTTGTTAATGAATAAATAGAGGTTATAGTGTGTGGATGACCCAGAAAACATAAAAATTTTACTTTATAAAAGCTCCATGAATGAATGAACATAATTTATTTATTTTTACTTCACTACCACACTTCAGTCAATTAATGAGACAAACAATTATCAATCCCCAATCACATGTGAGTCATAAAGGTTCTAGAAACGAGGGATGATGATATGATTTTCCATTTATATGAGAGTGTCTGAAAATGGTCAAACAAATGGTGTCAACATTTTCTTATCAATCATTGGGATAATTGAGGATGTTATGTTTTTGGTAAAAGAGTTGATTCATTGAACATTTGACTTTCATTCTCAACATGTGCTGGTTGATGAGTGCAATAATTTTAGGGACAATTAATTCCACACAAATATATGTTTGATGAAGAGAATCCATTGAAAAACTTTATATTTCAAACCCGAAGAGGGTGGAATGATAATGGAGTTCAAGACTCTCATAATTAGGTCACTATGTATTTTAAGAACAATAAATAAGTTAATAGGTCAGAATAATGGTTATACTTATCTTCCTAGGGGAGTTCCATATGAAATGCTGAGTGATGGTCAAAGAAAACAAAGGATGTGATATGAGACTAACACCAAAATAAGGAAGGTGGATTATTAGAATAGCTACTATGATGGTTAATACCTTAACAACATGAAATAAGGATGATGGATTCACAGTTAGACGTCATATAGTGAGGATTTGGAATGTCATAGTGTAACATTGTGTGGTTGTGATGTCTATATTTAATTTTAGCTTCTTGTGACCAGGACCTTTGAACTAATGTGAATACCACCTAACTATAAATGTTAGTGAGGATTTTGGATGTCATAATAGGTTTGGCAAACACAACTAGGTTTTTCAGGGGTCCATAGAGGGTCATTGGTGTCTTTTTACCTCTTACTTTGAATCCCTCAATTTATAACCAATGCATGGTAGCGACCCGATGGGGTGAGTCTAACTATTTATCGGGCCTCACTTACATGTATTCAACATGATATATATTTGATACTCTTGACATTGGTTATTTTAGGTCATACCATTCAAGAAAAAGAATTGAAAATAGTATAGGATCATAATTCTCAGACCATGGATCCCAGTATAATTTCATAGAGCTTTGACCAAAGGAATGAAAACATTTTAACGTCATAATACTTGTCCTAATGGGGGAAAATTTTAGAAAGGTTCTCATGAAACTGAAGGATTAAAAATGTGGGGATACAGTCTTCCATAGAGTCCCTTCACAAAGAAAAAGAGTTCGCACATGTCACATTTTCTTTAAGGTTGGGATGCATGATTCTATGTGGTTATGTGTCATAAATGGGTTTTATTAGTATTGGTGGGGTGGGAAGACAATTTGAATAAGTATCATATTACTACCTTCCATACAGATCATATTGGATACATCTTGCACACAATTTATGGTTTTGATTCTTGGACCTCAGATCTTAGTTCAAATTCATAAATTATGGACCTACTGCAAATAGTTTATAGTCATAATTCTTGAGCCATACGTGGGTGCATCTCGAAGAAGTGATCATGGAATGGAAGAGAGGTGGATCAATATGAATTGAGGGCTACAAAATCTTGATGCCACATGAAACATTCCCTTGATGAATTGTGTAATTGAACAGACCTTTCGGCATGTTAATTTATGGGAAATATGCTGATTAAAGCATATAAATATTTTATAGAGTTTCTTGGTATATAAATGGAGATTTTTTGATGTTTTTGAAGTAAAATGAGAGTTTTAGATGATAAAGGTAGATCATACCAATAGTAGATCCCTATAGTAGATCATCTTAATGGTATACCATCCCATTAGTATAATTGAATGGTTGATCCACCCAATTTTTCATTTCAATGTATGATCATCCTAATAGTAGATCCCAATGACATACCCTCTTATCTGAAGATCCTAATTATTGATCATCCCAGTGGAAGATCAACCTAATTATAGATCCCAATAGAAGGTTATCCCAATATTAGATCAGCCCAATGTTTGATTCAAATGGTAGATCATCTCAATGAATGGTCCCATCGATTGATAATCCCAATTGTAGACCATCCCAAAGATTTATCCTTATAATAGATAATTCAAATGGTAGATCCCAATGGTCGATCCTAACTATAGATCATCTGAACAGTAGATCAAATGAGTACATCATCCTAATGGTAGATCCCTATAGTAGATCATCACAATGCTTGATCTCAATGGTAGGTCATCCCAAGGGTATATCATCATGTTATATCATGTCCATGGTAGATCATCCTAGTGGAACATCGAAATGAAATAATAAATGATGTAGATCTATTGTGAATGATTTTTTCAAGAGATATTCCCATTCGTTACATTCGAGGTTTTCTTTTATGAAAAATCATTTAGAAGACTTTTTTAATGGAATTCAAATATATTTTAAATAGAGGATTACTATCGATTGTATTTATAAAAATTTTGTTTCCTTTATAATGAATATACAATATATATATGATTTGATTTGAATATATCCACAATTACGTGTAAATTATATCAATATCAAATTCTTCCACTTTGGTATATATTCATTATAAATAGAAGTAATTTATTCTATTCATTTGGGATTACATTCTATTGAGATGGATATATTCCAATCCATCTTCCCTTATAGTCATGGAACCTTATTATTTAAGTTGGTTTCAGTTCTATATAGTTTGTTTCCTTTCATGTGTACACACTTATTTCTAATGCATCTAATCGGTTGAAATATTTCATCCTTCTATGTTTGGGTTCCACCATTACTCACTTAATGTATCATGTGGGTTTGTTTTATTATAGTCATATCTAATATATATGTTTTAATATTATATAATAATGATCCATTAATTGGTTAATAATAATTTTACAGGGTAATGTGAATGTGAAGTATGATCTTTCATATTTTTTTGACTTAATGTTGTGATTTTTATGGGAAAATTCCCACATAAATTTACTATTATTAGGATAACTTTCAGGAACGGTTATTATATGAATTTTGGAATTCATATTGTGTAGTTTCTGAAAAATCATAAAATGTTTTTGGATAAATTTATATATCTTGTTGATGAATTGGATTCCCATGGGTATTGTTGATTATGTGATAACTCCATTAAATTAAGAGGTATGGTAAAATGAAATCCCCTATATCTAACATAGAAAATGTTTTGTTTGTGGTGTGAAATGTGATTGTAAAAGAGGATGTGTGGTGTCTCTTGGTTGTGTTGATTTGATACATGGAAAGTGGCTACATTGAGATCTGCGTTCAATGAGGATATAATGGTGGTGGTGTGCAGTTGTGGATCAGGGCTATGAATGTAGTGGTTGGATAGTTATTTTGTAGAATTGTGGATATTTTTTGACATGATATGATGACTTATTATCGCAATAGAGAAATAATTTAATTAAATACCTGATAATATTTTAAAATGGTTATATTCAATTCACAAATTGATGAAGGTAAGTATCTTTTAAATGATTATTGTTTATATGTTAAAAAGGGTATGGAAGGATGAAATAACATGCATGTTTGAATGAAAGTGGTTGGTAATTTAAAATATAGACAATATGTTAATGATTACTAAATACCAAAATATGGATTTTTGATGGTTTATTGTTGCTTTTTGATTGGTTTTTTTCATTTATTTTTGAAATTGTAAGTAGAGGATCTTGTGATATGGATTATGCCTTGGTTGTGTACACTTAGTATGGGGAGTTTGAACTGTGACTCTATATGTATATAAATTAAATAATATTGTGATTTTCCACATATTACCCACCCATTTTTAGCACCTAGTTCTAATAACCAAATGATTTTTTGTAATTTTATTTAAGATCTCTATGATGATTATAGATTACTGTTCTCCTGCACTTTCACACTCCATATTCGTTAAGATGATGATATGTAGGAATTTTGATGGATAGAAGTTAAATGATCCATATTCAATATGTTATTTGATAATATGTCATGGACTAGGTTTATTCATGTGAGACATGGCCAAATGGAAATTGGTGGGATTAGTGAATGTTATGAGGAGGGTACAAGATTGATTTCCTCCATATTCATGATACCCAACTACATAGGTTATGAGAGGTGTTGGAATGGACCATGTTTCCTTGGACAACATGATGTCTGGTGTGATATCCTATATGTCTGTGGGATGGATTTCATGTTATGATTTGTTATATAGAATTGGTAAACCCACCAAGACCATTATCATTTGTGTGTGAGAGAGGATAACCAGTCGGAAATCAGTGTAGTGAACTTTTTAACGATAATATTCTGGTTATGTTATTATACATGGATACATTATTTGGTGAGTGAGACATGGTTTGGTTGTGTTTTTAGTATAACTTTATAGGTTCTAATGAGTTCTATTATTTTCATAGAGTATTATTATTATTCTATTTTCACATTTTCATGACATACTTTGGTTTTCCTACTGAGTCTACTTTTATGCTCCCCCTCTGTTTATAAACTGTTTTTATGTTTTCAAGATGATTTTGTGGCATGTTTTGAATATTACAATATCATACCTCAGGATAGTTGTTTTGTTTCTTTTTATCCATTCTATTAGGTATTTACATCATATAAATTTATCTATATCTATTGTATTTATACATGAATTGTGGGATTTTTTTCATTGTTTTTATATTATGTATTAGATATTGTTTTGGATGATTCTTCTTTTTTTTCTTAATATTTTATTATGATAGAGGGTGATGTATCCCATTTTATATGAATTTTATGTCATTTTTTCTAGTCACCACCCTAGGATGTAATGGATGTGAGACTCTATGGGTCATTATCTCTCTCCCTTCATTATAGTATATTTGGAGGGTGGGTCATGATAGATTGTTATGAGAAGATGATTGTAGAGGAATAATATGGAGTATTAAGTAAGGAAAAATAAGGATTTCATGGTTTGGTATAAAAATAGTTTTAGTTGACTCTGGAATATTGCATAGGCCAATAATAATGATTATTTAATGGGATTTTAGGGCCCCTCATGATCCAGTGCATTGGAAATAATATTATTGAATGGATAAGTGAGGTGGGAATGCATGAAGTTTAGTGATATAGGATAGTAACATGCATCATGATGACTTCTTTTCATGTTTTAATAGGTGGATTTTTGTTATTTTATGTTTGAAATAAGTTAAAATGAATTCTAATAAACATAATAAAATTTACTACCTATATTTGGAAATCCTTATTAAATGTTTTTGTTATTGGTTGCATTAATCAACCACATGTGGCTTGAGAAGTGGTCGTTTAGCAGGCTGACCCAGTTGATCATCCGTGTTTTGATGTTGTTGATGATTACGATCAGTGGAAGTAGACATTTTGAGCCATTATGAATATTTCATTAGTGAAGTATAAGGGAAAAGATCCTGATGTTCAAAAAATGATCTGGATAGTGGAATGAGATATCACTTTCTATTTTATCTGAGACTTGATGGATTTTCGGTTCCCCTCTTTTATTAGTCAAATGTGAGGAGATGCATTTTAGTGGTGGATAATTCTCCCTTATGGGGAAAAAGAGGAATCTTATTATTGGTTCATATTCTATAAAATGTTTGTGTATAATTCCTTTAATCAACCATGAAGGATGTGAAGTGGAAGAAGTTAACCTCTCTTCAATATGGGAGTATGTCTATTGGTGATATAGGGATCATGTTTAAGAAAAATTTATCATTTTCCATAGATATTATTCATGAAGATGAATCTTTTGTGAGACATCATAAGGATTCACTGCTTCATTCGATCCATATGTAGTAACCACTTTTATGTTTCCAATGTATCTAGAAAATCTGAAAAAAGGACATTACAGAATGGATTTACTCGTGAGGAGGTTTATCATGATATTGGACTGATAAGAGTTCCTCTAGGAGTAGAGTTTTTAGTGGATGGTGTCCGGAACAGGGACCTTATAGGTCTCAAATTGTAAGGATTCTACCTCTACATCTTCCATTTCATCCTTCCAGGGACAATTTTTTTTCTCTTCCTGGGGACTTTAGAAGAATTACTTTCAATTATGGGATTCATATCCTTTTTTGGGATTAGTTCCCATTGAATATTTAAGATTAGTTTGGTAGAGGTGAAAAATTCCATCATCAACCTCCATAAAATTTACCAACAATGTCATTCCAGTAGTAGTGGAGGCTTGATTATTCTCTAGTCAAAGTGGATGGGGCTAGTAGAGGCTGACCTTTGAATTTTCTATGGCTTTAGGGAGCTTGACCTAAGTGATTTTGTAGAGGATTCAATAATCATAGAGTTAGATCATTTTGGAATGTTTTGTTTCATTCAGTGGAGACATAAGCACTATAGTGGACAAATATTGTTAGAGGTACCATCCATTTATCATATACTGTTGTCATTGAATTGATTAATTCAATATATTTTAACTCCATTGATACACCTTCTCTAGTCTGAGATTTGAAACTATACATAGTGAGATTTTCCATACCCTGTTGTTGACATTACTAGTGATAGGCCAGAATAAAATGTTTTATTCATGATGAGTGTTTATAAAGATGTCATGGCTACATCATTCTCATGCAGATAT
The DNA here is from genome assembly GCA_963277665.1 of Viscum album. Classification (NCBI taxonomy): domain Eukaryota; kingdom Viridiplantae; phylum Streptophyta; class Magnoliopsida; order Santalales; family Viscaceae; genus Viscum; species Viscum album. Next base: position 1,602,500,800 of record OY728136.1, read on the forward strand.
TCCCTTTATAAATAATATCTTGTAAAATTTCAATCATAGCATCAATATATTTTATTCCATTCGAGTTTTTATTGAATTATTTCTAACAAGAGTCTTATTCTTGGATGTGAATTGTTAGTCTGTAGATTTTATTGGACGGTGGAGTTTCCAGGTGGGAAATCGGGGTGTGGAGCCACCTCATTCATTAAGGTATAATTTTTTTCTTTAATCAGTGGATACTAGAACATTGTGGGTTTATAAGGTCATCTGGGAGTTTGTAGATATTTTCCCCAACGAGGTTGTGACACATCCCCTTTAATGGGATTCTGAAATTTAAATAGACATACAGTCTGGTGAATTTATGATTTTATTGACTCCTTAATAGATGACATCTTCTACATTAGGAAAAATAAGGAAATAGATAGATTCTCTGATGAAAACGGGATTCATCCAAGCCATTTTATCTCAATATGGAGCTCCAGGGTTGTTCTCCAAGAAGGTAGATGGTATTTAGAGAATGCCTATAAACTATTTCATGTGGAATCAGGATAAGATCACGAATTTATAACTTATTACAAGGATAGATTAACATTTTGACCAATTATGAGGGTGAATTTGGTTTTCTATTATCGATATATAGTTTTTATATCACCATTTGAGAAATAATGATGATGACATCCTTGATACTTCGTCAAAATGAATGTGTGGGAAATTTGAGTTCAAAAAAATGACCATCGGTGTCATGGATGTGCCGATTTTGTTAAAGGGATCATGAAATTTTTGTTCTATGAATTCCATGACTAGTTCGTAGTCATTTTTATCAATAAAAAATTAATATACTCAATGTCAAAGGAATGGAATGTCAAGTATATCAAAGAAGATTTATAGGTTCTTCGACACGACCATATTTATCGAATGCTTTCTAATAATATGTTGTGGACACAAGATGTTCATTTACATGGGAATGCGATATATCATCATGGTGTGGTAGTGTACCCATAATATTTTGTGCTAGTTATTTCTTGGGTATCACATAAGAATATTGTAATGACCATGACTATTTTAATGATTAATGCATATTGAAAATGTGTGTTATATTATATGTAACAAAATTATATCTCTTTAGTAATGATTTGAATATAAATTGAAATGTGACCATTGGGTTTCGATGGTTATATAACCATTGGTGAAAATGACCATTTGAAAAAAATACTCTTAATAAAAATTTTAACAATATAATTTCTGGTAAAAATATAAATGATAATGGTTAATTAATGTAGAAAAAATACATGATGGCCGCAATCAATATAGTTGTGTTGTACAAATATCATTTTTCAGATCTTGGGATGGAGGTAGCATCTTTGGGCTTATCTCATGAACAATACCATGCCAAAAATCAACATGTTAATCATTAAAAAATCAACATATGGGTGAATTTCAATTTATTCAAAATTACCAATTGAGGGATGTTTTCTGAGTCATCCCAAAAATCATTCACCATCACAAAATTTTCCCTTAGATCATATTCTGGTGTTATATGGTGTTATGCTTCTAGGCCCTAGTTTCATAATGTGTAATCACATTGACTTACTAAATTTTTTTCCCATGAATAACGTTTTAAGAAATGTTTGGGTAAATAAAATTGTGTTGGAATTTGATAAATTGAATTTTCAAATATAAATTATAATTTTCAGAAAAGTTATATATATTATAGTAAAATATTATATTATAAATAATATTTGTTTTAATGAAATATAGTGGTTAAACAACACCTATATAAATAGAAATGATAACATATTCTTTGTCAAGTGTTAGAAATTTAACTATGTATTTTATATTTGCTATTATTATTAATAAATAAGGATTTTTATATTTAAAATATAAAATAAAAATATTAAGAAAACTATTATGATAAAATAAACATCAATTTTTAAATCAACATGTTAACATTATGACAGGGTGAATTAAAAAAAAATTTCAAAAACATTTATTTTTTCAATTAATAGTAAAAATATAGTTTTAGTTATTTGGTAACATTAATGAAATAATAATTATTTCAATATGATGTAATAATTAGTAAACAAAATTCCACGACACAAATAATTTAATTATATTACCATAAATTATATTAAAATATTTTAATCAACTTCAAAATATATAATTTACATTCCTATTTTTAAAATGGAATCTTTCACTGAATAAAATCTTGCAATAAAATTTAATTTTCATTCAAACAAAACAAGTTATATAAGATTATGTTGCTGTAATTTGGTATAAAAATACATAACTTATGTTATAATTTTCCAATACCATGGGAAACTACCATGGTATAACCCTTGGTTTTTAATTTACCACTACCTATGTGTCTAAAGAAATTAAAAAAAAAATCATCCTTTTTTTCTATAAATACAAACTAATTTCTCTATTTACATTCACATAAAATTCATCCTCTAATAATATATCATTTTTTTACCTCCCAATGAGTCATCCCAAGGTTTCCTCAAGCCCCCATGGTCCCGATCCTCAATTTTTGGTTACACTATTCAATGTAAGGGAAATATTATCTTCTCTTTTCCTTTCAAGATTTCTTTTTATATGTTATATCATTAAAATTTCCACACTATGTTATTCATAAAATGATTTTAAATCCCATTACTATAAACAATATATTTTATAAATGGAATCTCCATTTACCCTCTATTTTTATTGTTTTCTAAAAACATGTCTTATACCTGTTATGATGTAAGATTTTCTTCTAAAAATTCCTCTCTTTTTCTAATGAAATTTCTTTAATTAATTTTTTGAATACACAAACATATTTATTTTCAATGAGGACTAAAATATAATTAAAATGATATAATTTATTCCATTATTATCATACAGGAAACCCTATATTCTTTTTTGGTTAAATAGTGTCATAATTATTTTATCTTTATGAAATTTTTTAAAAATGTCATGATTTTGATATTAAGATAATTTATTTTAATATCCGTGGTTTATTTATGAGATATTTTATGACGATATATTTGGATAATATTAATTAATACATATAAATGGATTTCTCTATAGTTTCCTAATTCATTGGGTAAATAATTTAATCTCAAGATATGATGTGTTCTATGATAACATAGTGAATGAACATGGTGATTTTCATGACACCATAGTGATAAACCATTATAATATGCTTATGAATGACTCAATAAAATGGTGTAGACACATTCCCATGTTATGATTCATGTTTTTTTTACAATGATATGTATCTATTTTTTATTTATAATCATTTTTTATATTCTTTAAGATCATATCGATAATTATCATTATTACTTGTAAATTTTTTTTCCTTTATTTCCTTAATATACATTATGCTCAACCTTCATTGGATGTATGACCCCATGCTATGTGATGTCGTAATTTAACATAGGGTGAATCAAAGATGAATTCATTCTTTTCAATTAAATGAATGAGTTTGGTTTTCCAGTATTATTTACATTTTTTACAAAAATAAAATGTTAAAATATCCTTTGATTATACAATGTAATGTATGGTTATATAATAAAAAAGGTACGATAATGTATTTCAAATCAAAGGATGGTTTATTTATTTGTTTATATTAGTATTTGAAAACTATATTAATAACCGTATGGATAAGTTTAAATATTGGATAACATCATAGTATTCTGGTGAAGTATAAATTAAGTGGTTTCTGAGAATATAAATTCAAATCCATATATGAACAAGTGGATGTGAATCTGGAAAAGGTATACCAAGGGTTAAAAACTCTAAAAATGTGTGTCAAGACTGACTCGACATAACCTAGTACATGGAAACAAGCCTTACTAGGTACACAGTTTGAAACTCTTCAGGGTAATGTTTGGTTAATCACAATATTCTTATAACCCATTATGAAGGATTTATTGAAAATGTAATTTTTTAATGAATCACATAATTAAGAAAGATGTTTTCAGACTTAATATTCCATTAGAATTGTACTCTTATTAAATTGAACATGTATATCACTAATGATTACTTGTTTTAGATAATGAAATGAAATTTGAAAAACAATGTAAATGCTGAGTGCAGTGGACTAGGGGATGATGGCTTTCTAATGGAATTTGTATTGGAAAAATTCATGAGAATATTGAATATACTGACTCGAGTAATGAGAAAAAACATGAATCATGACGAGTGACTAAATTTTCCTTTAAGGGAAAAAATTTCTAATAAGTCTTTTGTGCATCAACAACCACATTCCTTCAGTTTATCTACCATCCCATTGAATTCTGAACAATATATAAGATATATAGAAATGATATTTTCTATACATTAATATTCATAATAATAAAAAATCTCCATGGATGTGTACGTTTTATAGGGAGAAGTTTATCAGTAGTGGACACTAGTTAAAAAAATGAAGCCTATAGGGGATATTTATTCAATGGAATCATATGTGTTCAAAGAAAACTTTTTCAAAAAAATATTTCCTTTATTCAACATGAATAGAAATTTATAGGTAATTTCTAGATCTAATGTAGAAGGAAAATGAATCTGTGGGACTCTCAAAGATTAACTACACAATACATTCCCGTTATAGCTTTAGCTTTTTCATGGATCATAATGGTAGGGGTATAGATTCTTTGCTAGAATAAGACCCCATCTACCAAAACATCTAGCCAACCGAGGCAATGAAAGCATTTAATAGATCTTGAGTGCTGTCAAAGTTAAACATCAATTCATAGTCATGTAGTGATCCCTTAGATCAAATTAAAAAAATTACATATTTGGATCCAAACATGGGGAGGATATTTTGTCCTGGAATGGGTAGAATGAATGTTTTACTTCCCATGTACAAAAAATGTGAAAAAAAGCATTCAGGTAATTGCATTCATGGGAGTATTAATTGTAACAAGTGTAGAAAATATGGCCATATATCTAGGAACTATCATAGTGTGGTGAAGACTCTACTTCTAAACACCAAAGAAAAATGGAAGATTGGGATGAACCAGTCTGAAGTTCAATCTTTTAATTATGGATAGCTTGGGAACTTTTCCAATCACTGTCAAAATCCAGTGTTAAGGGAAGTAATTCAAGATAATCCTTATCAATGGTCAAAGAATAAAGTTAATGACTTTTATATCATAGAAGCTGATGTTGAATCTCCAATTTATGTGGCAGAAGGTACTCTCACTTTTCTCTAAAAGCTATAGAGTACATTACTTGGCTTTGGATCTATTAATTATATTATTTATTCTATGTTTTCAAAGAATATAGAATAATTCCCTAAAATACTATAAGTATAACATTAAAAAACACTCTTAGATGGATTATATAAGAAAAAAAATTAAATAAATTACACTATTTAGATTAGTGGGCCAAATCTCGTCCCAAATATAATAGATATTCCCATACTTGAATTCAACATTATACACGGGATGGATTGGATCTCATATTATAATGCTATGATCAACTATAGATGAATGTAAATCATAGAAGTCTAGAATGGACAACCAATTGTTATTTTTAAAGGATACACATTTCGATATGAGCTTTGTCTACAAGTACCACCCATATCATTCTTTATGAAAATGATTCGTCAAGATGAAGAAGTAAATTGAAGTATACTAATAGAGAATGTCTCCATCGTTTAGTAATGAATTTATGGATTTCATAAGGAGGTACCTGGACCTCCCCTATAAAGAGAGGTTATGTTATCCATTGATCTCATTCCTGGTTCTCATCTTATATCCAATACGCCATATAAAATAGATAGTTGGGGATGGACGAATAAATAAGTAACTCAAGGATATTTTGGAGAAGGGGGTTATCTTACCAAGTCTGTCTCAATGGGGAGCACATATTCACATTATTAAGATGAAGGATTGATAATTTTGTTTATGACCTGATTTTATCAAACATAGTGGGATAACAGTGAAAATCAAGTTCCCTCTTCCATTAATTGATGATTTATTTTACCCGATTTGTGCGGCTCAATTCTTCTCAAAGATTGATCTCTGAAATAGTTATCATCAATTGAGAGTAAATAATGAACATATTACAAAGGCCATATTCCAATCAAGATATGTGCATTATGATTTAGTTGTTATGACCTTCAGAAGGATTAAAGCTCCTATTATTTTATGAATTTCATGGATATAGTCTTTATGGACTACCCTGATAACATTGTTTTCGTTTTTATTGGTGATATTCTAATATATTCGAATGGTGATGAGGATCATGAGGATAATATATAGATTATATTTAAAACATTAAAGAAGGTTGGTCTGTTTAAAAAGTTTAGTAAATGTGAATTTTGGTGTCAACATGTTTCATTCTTGGGGAACATTGTAACCAATTAATGAATATCAGTTTATCCTACCAACATAACGGTTAGGGAGTAGGTTCTTCATCATACAATAAGAAGTCAGATTCATAGTTTCCTTATAATATTAACATATTAAAAGACGTTTGTAATAAATGAATTTTTAATCCACAAACTAAGTAAACTCAATAAAGGGTCATGTTCATCTGGTTAGAGGAGTGTAAACAAATTTTCCATTTGCTGCAGACTAGACTAGTTATTATACCAATGTTAAGTTTTCCATATATTTGAGAAGGATTTACTATTTTTAATGATGAATATTACAAAGGTCTTGGGTAAATAATCATAAAAATGAAAATCTAATATCTTTTGCATCACGAAAGTTGAATCCTCAATTAAATAACAATCTTATTCATGACCTAGAGATGGTTGTAGTTGTTTTTCCTCTAAAGATATGGAGGCACAATATTAATAGGGAGTAATTTGATATAGACATAGACCATAAAAATATGATGTATATTCCACACAACAGGAATTGAAAATGGGATAGAGGATATTGTTGGAACATCTTCAATAATATTATTTTTCAATTCATTATCATAATGGAAGAGAAAACAAAGTCTTTGATTTGTTCAGTAGGAAAGACCCGATTGTGTTGGAAATGTTGGGGCTTCAAGAATAACCTTCGATCAAATACCTATTAAAACCGGATGAGGGAATCATATGGTAAGGTAAATCATCCAACCTACCCCAAATGATTTCTCAACCATATTTACTGGAGAAAAAAATAAATCACAAAGAGAAGATCCTATGTTACAAAATAATTTAATTGTTTTCCTGAATGGGATGTTTCTTGAGTTCAATATTGATCAATAAGTTGTACTAATATTTCAAACAAGGCTATGTGTTTCATTTATTCTGAAAATAGAGAAGAATTTTATTGATGAAGTACATAGCTCTAATTACTCTATACATCCTGAAAGAAATAAAATAGGTACCTTCGTGACCATTTTGGTTGTATAACCTGAAAATGGTGATTTATAACTAGACTATAAGGTTCCTTGTGTGTCAAAAAGTGATGGAAGTGAAATGACTTCCTAAATGGTTATTACAAAAACTATCCAGAAAAGCATGTATGTGGGACAATATCACTATGGAAACTGTCATAGGTCTCATACAAAATCTAAAGGAAAAAATAAAATCTGGTTTATTGTGGATCTCCTTGCCAAGAATACCAATTTAATCACTATTTGAGAAGATTTTTCTCTTTATCTAAATTACATGAATTATGTAAAGGATGTGGTGAAGTTTCATGGAGTTTTACATTCTATCATTTTTATCGTGATTCAATGTTCTCGTCAGAATTTTGGATATGTCTTCAACATGATTTTAGTACAGAATTGAATTTCAGTAAGGCCTATAATCCCCAAAGTTTTATCCAAACTATAAGGACTGTTCATACACTCAATGACCTGATGAGAACATGCTTAATGGAATTTAAAGGTGGATAGGATCAACATATCTCATTAGATTAGTTCTCATACAAAAATATCATCCAATTGAATATTCAAATGGCACCATATGATTTTCTATATGGGAATTGAAATATAACTCCATCGTATTAGGAGGATGTGTGTGAGAGATTGATTCATGGGATTGATTTTGTGAATGAGATGATATAATAGGTTAATTCCATCCAACAAAAAATAAAGGTTTCTCATATTTCGTGGAATAGATATGTTGACAACTGTAGAAGGGATATGGAGGATTATATTTGGGAAAAATACTTCCTTATAATTTCACCCTAGAATATAGTTATGCGAATTGAGAATAAAGGGAAGCTCATACCGAAGTACATTTCCCCCTATGATTTCATTAATCACATAGGAGTAGTGGCCTATCATCTTGTACTTCCTCCATATCTAGCTCATATACAAGATGTATTCCACGTATCTCTCATTATGATGTACATACTAAACCCTTAACATGGACTAAATCCTATGGTGGTACAACTAGATCCTGACCTCGCTTATGAAGAGCAGGAAATAAATATCATGGACCATAGAGACAAGGTTCTACGTAACAATAATTTCCACCTCGTTAATGTGTTGTGGAGGAACATAAAATATGCATATTCCATGTCGAAACCAAATGAAAAATTGATGAAAAAGTACCCTCACCATTTAACAACTAAGGGAACTGGATAAAATTTTGGGGAAGAAATTTCTTAAGGGGGAAGAATGTAGGGAATTGATGTTTTTCAATGATAATTTTTCCTGAAAGTGTGTGATATATTATACTCAAAAAAATATACCTCTTTAATAATTATTTTAGTATAAAACAGAATTTTACAATCGGGTATCTACTATTATTTGACTATTGGAAAATGCGACCATTAGAAACAATAATCTTATTAAGAATTATAACATTTTATTTAGTGTTATAAATTGAAATGATAATGTTTACTAAATTCATAATGAATGAATGGGGGGCCCAACCAGTAGAGTCGTAGAACATGAGGCTTATTTTTTAGAGGTTTTGGAGGGTTGTAGCATCCCTGGGATTTGCTGTTGAACAAGCCCAAGCTGGGATTCTATATGTAAATCTTGAATGAAATCGCTTACGGGAGAAGTTTAAATTTGTGGAAATTACCACTCATTTTATGTTATCAAAGCCTCAACAAGAATCTTTCTCAAATGAACACCAAAACTGTAGGCCTTATATGGGTTTTATAATGGGTTATATTTCAAGTTTGTAGATAACTAAAATTTAATGATATTGTACAAATAATATTATTGTTCAATCCATTCTATTTTAATAATTGTATTTCATAACAAAATTTTGTTGGAATTTGAAAAATTCATTTTTAATATAGTTATTGTACATTTTAAAAATGATATAAATATTATAATAAACTTTGATATTGTTAAAAATACTAATATTAATGAAATATATTGGTTAAAATAGTCCTATTTAAATAGAAATGATAAAATAATTTTATTTTTTCATGTTTCAGAAATTTCACTATTCAATTTCACTATACACACTCTATCTGATAATATTTTTAATAATTAATGATTTTTATATTTAAAATTTTAATTTAATATATTCAATAATTATTTAGATAAAATAAATTTTATTTTTAAAATCATCCCTTAATATTAAGTTAGGGTGAATTTTTTATAATTTTATAAAAGATTTTGGTTTTTAGTGAATAGTAAAAATACAGTTTGACTTTTTTTGGTAAGTTTAATGACATCATAATTATGTTATAATAATTTATTAATTATTTAACCATAATCCAATAATAACATTATATTATTTTATTGTCATTAAATTATTAACATATTTCAATAAATCTCATAATATAAAATTTAATTTCCATGTTTTAAAATGGAATCTTTACATTGTAGAATCATAAAATTACCTTGAAAAAATAATTCATATAAAATTATTGTCAACTATTTTGGATAAAAATAAAAAAAATATATGTTCAAAGAGTCAAATACCATGTGAAACTACCACAAGAATCCAATAGTATTTCATTTACCACTACCTAGTATCCAAGGAAATTTATAAACAAATCCACCTATTTTATAATAAATACCCAACAATTTCTCCATTTTCATTAAATTTCAATTCATCCACCCAGAATATATAATAGTTTTACATCACATGGATTTATTCAAAGGAATCCTCAATCCCCCAAGTACTTTATCCCCATGTTTTAGGAACAAACTTCAATGTAAGGGAAATCTCAACTTCTCTTTTTCATTCAGGATTCCTTTTTATGTGCTATGTCTTTAAAATATCCACACAAGGTTATTATATCCATGTTATTCAATAACTTTAATGTATTAATATTCTTTTATGAATAGGATACCATTTTTACCTCTTTGTTTAAAATTTTCTAAAACCATGTTTACTACCTTTAATGTTGCGAGATTTTCTTCTCAATATTTCCCTCTTTTCTAAAGAAATTCTCTTATTTTATTTTTTGAATATCCAAACAACATTATTTTCTATGTTTATTCACCTATATAGAAAAATGATCTATATTATTCTGGTATTAACATACATGAGGCCAATATCCCATATTCTTGGGTCAATAATGACATTAAGATATTGTGTTTATAAAGTTTTTTTAAAATGTCATGATTTTTATTTGAAACTCAATTTTTTTATTCTCGATGGGTTCCTTTTAAAATTTTTAATGATGTTCTATGAGCCCAAAATTAAATAATACATATAAAGGTTGTGCCTAGATAGAACTTTAATGCATTGGGGAATATTTTAATCTCTAAATATGAAATGGATTACGATACCATGGTGAATAACCTTTGTAATTTTCATAAAACCAAGGTGAAAAAACATGATCATATTTTTATGAATAAATAATAAAATTTTGTAACCACATTTATATATTATAATTCATGTTCTTTTTTACTTTGTTGTGTCTCTTTTTTTAATTTCTTGTTCCCTTATAATATTATCAACCTAGCTGATATGATTATGAAAGACACAATCTAGTGTTGTAGCCCTATTTCCATATTAATATTAATATTCTTTTACTATGATATGTCTTTTACATTTCTCATTCCATTATGATATTCATTATGTTATTATCAATAATTATAATTATCAATTTTAAATTGTTTCCCTTAAATTCCATTACTAGGCCTTATGCTCATCTTTTACTTTAATGTATGTCCCAAGGTTATGAGATGCAATAATATTCCATAGGTGAGCCAAAGAAGTTGACATTCAAGAGGATTAAATTAATGATTTATATTGTAATGTATTGTGTACGTGTTTTAGAAGAAAATAAATTTTAAAATAACTTTTATTTCTATAATTTTATTCAATGTATTGTAATAAAATGCAAGGTATACATAAATGTGGTTAAGTTTCTCAATTTATTATGTCTCATTGGTTTTTAATGGATGTTTATGCCTAATTTATCCTTAGTTATGTCCCCTCTAACCACATTGATTATGTTATACCAGGATGTTATCCCAAATAATTTAAATACTCATAGATGGGGATTATTTAGGGTATGATACATAATATATCTTCCACTTTGGATCTTGTTATATCATTAAGAAAAACTATATTATCTCCCTTTTATGATTTAATGTATAAAAAGAAATGAAAGAAATCGGGAAACACAATAATTTTACATGGTTCACCTATAATGGAATTTTTCTAAGGATAATAAAAATGAAATGTTCCTATGTACCAAATCCACTAAAGAACACTCTTGTTACAAATTTCAGAGCGGACTCACTATCCCTCCTGGTTTACAACCAATCATGAAATGAAAGACCACTTCTCTCTCAATGGATGTGTACTCACTAATATTTAATAATTCCCTCAATTGATCACTTGAATAAATTTATTTTACACCTCATTTAGTGCATCATTATGTTCAACATTCATCGAACTATGAAATATCCTCTTTCCAAATATTTACAGTCCAGTCCTTTCTTTAATACCTTTTGTGATGCTCAGAATTCTTGGATTGGATTTCATATCCTTCATGAACTCTGTGTGTTCATGAACAATTTCTATACTACCACATTCAAGAACCACCATCACAAATAATGATCCTTCAGATTTTCCTTATTTCTTGCTACTTTTTAGGAGTAAAGTCATATTTATAAGAATTTCACAGATTCTAAAACATTTCAACCTTGTCATAACCATTTCACATAGCTCTCTAATTTCCTTCAGGATTCTCTCCATCTATTTATGATTCATGAAAAATAACCATTCGCGGTTCTTATTGAAATTGTGGAGATCACCTTAAAAACATTTTACCTACACAACTAACCATGGACACCTACATAGTCAACAAACACAACTAACCCAAAAACACTTATATGTTACCTTATGTGATTTTTTCCCATCCATATACCCGTTTAGGTTTGTTGAAAACTATTCACATTTAAATAACACATTAAATAATTTTAGATATTCTACCACCATTCGCATTATTTTATTTAGATATTTAATAAAGACTTACTAAACAGACACTCTAAGATCAAATGAGTAATGCTCATCCTGGGAAACTAGAGTAGAGTGAAAATATGATCAATGAAGCAAATCATTTCAAAACCTCTCAATTGATTTCATCTTGGAATATATATTTCTTTATATTTAACATTTCTTAGATTGGATTTAGCATCATCAAATTTAAAACACCCCCTAATTGGTTTCTCCCACTATCTGCTTCTACACATGTCTTGATTAATACATTTCCATTCCTTTAATATCATAATTTTACCTCATTTGTCTATAAAAATTATGGTCACTCATTTTTGATATAAAAAAGTATATATAATGCATATCAAATATTTAGGGGAAAATAAGTAATAATTATTGGAGAGGAGATCCCACAACCACCCTTTTTCAAGTGTAGGTAGTCATCTGAACTCCCAAAGCTATTACATGTTGTTAAAATACCTCATTTGGTAAAGATTTTATCAGAATGTCGACAATATATAGTTCTGTAGTAATATTCTCCTAAATCACAATACCTTGTTCCACCTTCAACTTGATTAAATGATATTTTATGTCAATGTGATTTGTCCTTGAATTATGTACTATATTACTTATAAGGTTTATAAAACTCTAATTATCTCAATATATTCTTATCAGATCCATAACTTCCTCCCCCATATAATCATGTTTCTTCTTCATCTACAATATTTGAATACAGGCTTGGGTAGACGAAATATACTCAAATTATGTGGTTCCCAATGAAATAAAATCCTATTTACTTTTTATACGACAAATACACAGTGAAATGACATTGATTTTCAATAATATTTTGATCGAGACCAATCAGTATATTTATAGCCCAATAACTCTTCATGATATTTTTCATTGTATGGAAAACTAAAATTCAACATTACATTGATAAATTGAATTATTAATTTACATAAATAGAGTGGACCTCCTTGGTATTTCATTGATACCGTTCTTCTTGTCTTGTGAAAATATGAAGTCATGTCATATTCATGTATAATAGACTTCTAATGATTTTCATGTATTCGGTTAAATTAACTATATTGTCTTTATCATCCCATGATAGTCTCATCCAATTGGCTACTAGAGTCTTTATATCTTGCGAATTATCCATTTTAAATACTTTCAGAACTACCATGTCATTTTTGGAATGAGAAATAAATATTTCATTTCATCTTTTTGTCAATTGTAAACCAAGAAAAATGGTTGGTCCACTATTCATTGATATTTCAACTCACTTTTCATGAATTTGTTAAACTGAATACATTGAAATTCACCTAATCTACAAAATATTATATCACCAATAAACACCACCAACATCATCATTTGATTACTGTCATTGTAAACATATATATCATAATTAGCTCCACCAAAAAGGATTCCAAGCTTCTTCAAAAACCGATCAAGCCTTGAATACCATACTTTCGATGCATTCATTAACCCAAATAATGCCTTTCTTAGCTGATTAACTCTATTCTCATTTTCATTAATAAAAAAACCATCTGGATGCACAATTTACACTTCTACTTCTTGAACGCCATTCAAAAATTCCAAGGTGACGTCTATTTAGAAAACATTGAGATTTATTTACATTTCTAGGTCAGGAAAAATATTAATATATATATCTTTACAATAGGTTAAATATTTTTTTCAATATGATTACCCAATATCTGGGAGTACACTTTGCACAATATTCATTCTCTGTGTTGAATCATTGCACCATCTTCATAGATCTTGTTTTGAAAGACCCATTTAGTCTTGATAACGTTCTTATCCATTGTTCTTCAGAGAGTCTCCCTTATACAATTCTTCTAAATTCAGTCAAGCTCTTCTTTCATGGCATAAAACCTGTTTTCATCTCTATATGCTTCATCAAAAAATTTCTTCTTTACCTGATATAGGCATGATGTTCATTGAAAAGAATTCACTCCCCATGTTTGAACTAGAACTTCTTGATCACTAATGATATTTTTCCATTCAATTTTGTATCAACTATTTAGCTTCAATAGAAATAAATATTTGAAATCATCTTTATCATCATCAGTATCTTCTTATGAATCAGAATTTCAACTTCTTCTCCCCTTTTTTTTACCACCTCATAGATTTATTCAAGAAACTATTCACTGTGTTGATGAATATTCTGTTCATTTTCCACTATATTGAAATCATTTCATTCAGGAAATTATCCTATCCTCATATAGAAGAATTTATATTATTTTTAATTTCCTAGGTACTGATCAATATCCTCTCATCTCCATGTCACTCAAAATTCATGTGTTCTCTTTATTGAGAATTAATAAACACACTTCCAATGATTTTAATATATTTCAATGTTTGATTATTTCCATACCACACCTCATATATATTATTCTCTTCTTTTAGACACAACATATCCATCTTATTAATATGGATAGATGTCAATAATAAATCCTTCCATAATTACTATATGATGTCTATTTAAATAAGTACAATACCAAACATGTTATTGGTAATCTTATTATCCTTCAAACCACTCCAATTTGTTTAAATGTTGTCATGGGTGAAACATGATGACATATCCCATGTTTCATAAAAAATAATTCTCTTTTTTCTTTTTAAATTCCATTCCATTATAAGAACACAACTTCATAATTTTTTCAATGTATCCTTTTAGATTTCCTCAAATATTGTTTTATGTAACTAAAAAAATAATTGTTGTGGTGAATGAGAAATAATAATGAAAACCTTTTAAATCATCAATATAATTAACATAATACCTCTTCCCATCAATGCATATTGGTGATAGGTCCACATACATTTTATTGCACCAATTTTAGAAGTCTGGTTGAATTTGGTTCCTTTCACTTCAATGCCTTTCTGATGATCTTCCCTTGGTTATAATCATCACATGTATGAGTATCATCACATGATACATTAGTGAGGTATCGACCTACACACACATGACCATATCGTCTAGGGATGGTTTTCGTGGATGTCCAGGATGTTTATCGCATAACTTTTTCCCTCCTATTAGAATAAAAATAACATATATTCTTCTTCACATGCAATGTAGAGATTCCCCTTTGTTATTTTTTCATGTATAATATTTTTATCATCTCTTACATAGATGATAAAAAATAACTTAGTAAATATTATAGAATTCCCTGATTCACGTACTTCAATGACAATAATCAATTTGTGACTTATTCCTTCAACGACTAAGACATTAACATGTACCCTTTTCTCCCAAAATTGGCTTCTACAGAGCCAATCATCTTCAAGACATAATCATTTCCAAATTTGAATACAAATTATTTGTCATATTTTATTCCTAATGATAGATCCTTATTTAATTTATTATGGGATTTAAATCAACTATCAAGGATCAATACAACTGATTGGTCTCGTTCCTTGAGGGAAATTTTTTAAACAACTTTCTTTCTCAGCTATTTCTTTTTTATCCATATCTTTTACATAATACTATTTATAGATTGAAAATTATTATATTCCTCACAGTATGCTGGACAATATTTATCATGTTGATATGCAAATATATTTAACATTTTTGACTCACTTTATGATTCATTGTGTTTGTACGTGCGACCATCTTCTTAATTTTTGGAACTTTTGACTGTATAGTTGATGTACAATATTCTTCCACGTTTCCAAAACCACCACACCAAAAAAATGACCCAAAAAAGATATTCTTGATTATTATTCTTTTTTTGTTGTATATATTGTTTATGTGACCTCAAGTTTCTCATGGATATAGAAAACATATTGTTTGAGTGTTTAATCTATCCACAGATAAAACACCTGATGTGGGGTGTATTTCTGCATGTCACTTTTATACCATCGGTTTCCCCTTGTGTTCTGTAAATCTTATAGTTTTTATTTATACCTAAATCAATCTTCAATATCATATTAGGTTCTTGTGGTCTGACTTCTTCTATTACTTATTTTTTTTATCATGCCCCATATGGGCCTTATCATTTGGATTTTACTATTTCTTCTACTCTTCTTGAACTGAATTCTCATCATTCATCTTCTCTAATAATTGGATGATCTAATTTAACAATTTCATATTGAGATTCCAGAGTTTTTTTAGGTCCTTAACACATTTTTGTGGGCTGATAGATTCCACTTTATGTTCTTCATTACATTTGATATTTTCTTCTCCATGGCTAGTCAAACTCTCTATTTCCATTTTTTAGATTGTTCTCATTATACTTTTCAAATATCAATGACATTTAATGATTTAGAATTTAAATTTATTCATTTAGATTTGACATCCATTTATTTTATTACTTTACATAATATTTCCATCACAAACAACATGGCTCACATACTTCATATTGGCTCTCTAAACATATATCTCTCTAAGAGTGGATTCCAATTCATCATTCGTGACAGATATTCCTTCAAAATCATTTCCCTCAATTTAACTTTCATTATTTTTTGAGAGTTTCCTATAATAGATACCATATAATTATCTCCATGATCTTTGAAGTTTTCCACCTCTTCAACCCTAAATTCTTCTAAACTTGCATTTTTTATGAAAGAAGATTATTCATTCTGAAGAAATTTCCCATAATTATTTTCCTTCCTTTTGCATAGGATAAATAATTCACCACATGAATTACTACTTCATATTCATAATTATCATGAAACATTATAGGGAATCATGCTAGAAGATGTCTAACCTTTCTGCATCGAAAGAATTTATGTGGGAGTTTCCCATAGAACATTCCTTTTACACTTTAGATATTTGAGGAAAAGAATGAAATTACCTCATTCATCCCTTTATCTACTTATATATCTTTAACTGTGATATTATTTATGGACTTTAATTCCACCAATTTAGAATTCCTTTTTTCCACTAAATAAATGTCCCCATTTCTCATCTCATTTGCAATATTAGTAATGTGCATGCTCTCCAGAGTCATCTCCTTTGGACCTTTATCCTCTGACATGGAGACTTATGGATTGAATCAAAATGGATCTTATTAATGTGTTCTTAATAAACTTTTAATCATTAGTAATTTTATTATACCACTCATGACTTCCACAACAAAAAATATCCTATTAATGAATTCATTTATTGACTCATTTGGGTGCATTCTGAGATCCTCATTCCAGTTCCAAAGATCCTAAATCTTTTCCTCTATGACCTTTGAGTCACCCTAATAAATATTTAGAAACTTTTCCCACATATCATGTCGTGTTTTACATGAAATAAACATTGTATAAATTTCATTAGATTGGGCTCCCCCAAAATAATTAATTCATTTGGTATTAACATACAATTCCCTTATTTCATATTCGAAAAAAGAGGCACTGTCAATATTAGCCGAAATACCATGCATTACTGCTATAATAAAATCCATTCCTAAATATTAGATGTAGTGTTGCCTCTAAATCATCTATAATGGAAAATTATTCCTATAAAATATTTGAATCCTTTTGTTTTTTAGAACCTCAATAATAGAATCATTGAAATAATCATTGGGTATGATAGCAATTATTATCCCAAATTGTTTAAATACTCTGTGATGGGTGGGGGTGAATAATAGTATGATGGATTAAAACAGCCGCCCCTTCTGATATTGTTCAAATTTTAAACAAAACAATATTTTCTCTCGTTCCCATAGTTATGTATAAAAATAAGTAAAAGAATGCATGAGACATGGAAGTTATACATGGTTCACCCGCACTGGGCTTTATCAATGGAGAATACAAAAAATTTGTTCTCATGTACCAAATCCAATGAAGTGCACAAATTTCACATAGTTCAAAGTAGACTCATCTTCTTCCCTAGTTTGAGACCAATAATAATATAAAAGCTCACTGCTCTTTCAATTGAAGTGTTCCCACTGGTTCTTCTGAATATCATCCTTTGATCACTTGAATCAATGCATTTTACACATCATTTAATGTATCATTATGTTATTATTTCATCCAACTAATCAATATTACATTACCATAGATTTACTCAACAATCAATTCTTTAATACTTTCATGATTATCAATGAATTCATTAAAATACCATCTTTAAGAAACAAAAAAACATTCATTAATAAACCTGTTTTCACGAATCTCACTCTTACTTAATGAAGAAAACTCCTTTTTAATGCTCATAGTTTTTGGTTGTCTTGTATAGCCTTTATAAACTCCATTTCTTCATTGACTATTTTTCCACAACCACCTTCACGAACCACCTTTGTGAATCTGGATCCATAGGAATTTCATTATGTTTATTTACTTTTTTTAAGGGGTATGGGCCTATTTAAAGGTGCTTCCGCCAATTCCAGTAGGTTCCATCCACATCATCACCATTTTTTAGAGCTCTCCAATTTCCATCACCGTGCTCCTTGTCTCGTGATGCCCTTGGAAAATTCATCATTTACAATGATTGTTATCATCAAAAATACCAACATTAAAACCATCACGCCTTCGTGAAACACCCTATGAAAAGACCAATATTTTAAAAGCTCATCCCATAACCATATTTTTATAATTCCACCGAGGAAATATATCTTTCGAAATGCTATCCATATTCTAAATATTGGACCCCATAAATTTGGAAAACCCTAGGAAACTATGCCACCTTGTGTACCGAATTTTCTATAATGCTTCCAGGGCATCCATTCCATTATATTGGATTACTATCAAAATTATCAATAAAAATAACCAATGGACATACAAAAATGACCACGTAATCCCTATTTGTTGACAAACACAATCTATCCAAAAATATTTCCTTGTAATATTGATTTATTTTTTCCCAACAATCTCCCCCTTTAGTTTTGTTGATATCTCTTCACATTTTGACACCTCATTAAATCTTCTTCCATATTCTAAAATTTTCACTTATTTAAATTCAGATAGTGATCAATGACATACTCAAAAATAAATAAAATCCCACATGTGCAATGATCAGTGTGAGAAACAAAAGTATTATAAAAAGTTTATCAATGAATAACTTCATTTCAATATAAACCAAATTTATTCATCACCAAATATATCTGTCATGATATATAACCATTGATCAATTAGATTTAGCATCATCATATTTTAAACTCCCACTACATCACTTCTCCCCTAATCAACTTCTCACCCAATCTATATTAATACATTTTCTCCCCATTAATAGCTTGATCCCCCATTCAATGGTCTTGAAGTTCATTATTTTTTGTTCTGTAGCAGGTTAAACAATACAGATCAGCACTCTGAGGAGAAATACATCATACCTTAGGGAAAGGGGGTCCCACACCCACAATTATTCAATTACTGAGAATTAACAGAACTCCAAGACAAAGTCATTGTAATTTAAATTCTTCTTTGAATAAGGCCTTTTTTAAAATGTCTACAACCTATTATTCTGTTGGAAGGTGCTTCAAATTCACAATCCATTCCTCCACCTTCTCCTTGATAAAATTTTATCTGATTTTAATTTTCTTTTTCCTTGATTTATGTACTAGATTTTTTCTATGATTTATAACACATAAATTATTGCAATGGGTTACTTATAATAGAGACTTCACATCCACTCCCATATCATCAAGATTATAAATTATCCACAATAACTACATGCCCACTTGAGTAGCTACAATATACTCATCTAATGATGATCTCAATGAAGTGAAATTATGGTTCTCGGTTATCCATGAAATAAACAATCCACCAATAAATAATTCACTACAAGACATTTATTTTCTATCATCTGGTGATCCGACCCAATCTATATTTTTTTCTTAATAACTCTTGTTGAGATTTGTTATTTTACAGGAAAATGAAATCCATTATTCCATTGATATACCTATATATTAAATTTTCTATAATAAAGTGGATTTACTTGGTATTTCATTGATACTGTTATTCTTGGAATATGGAAAAATAAATATTAGGTGTTGGAAAAGTCCAGTATAATAGAAAACAAATGATTTTTCTATATTTTGATAAATTAACTATATTACATTTATCATCCTATAAAATTTTCATCTGAGAAGCTATTGAAGCCCTCATCTCCTTGGAATTATCCATTAAAAATATTTCTAGAACCTCCTTGGAATATTTGGATTGGGAGATAAATGTGGCATTTCTTCATTTTATAAAATGCAAACCATGAAAAAGATAAGTTCACCAATAATTGACATTTTGAAATCAAATTTCATGAATTTGGAAAAGTGTTTTCACTGAGTGTTATCTTATCCACCAATGATTATATCATCAATATACAACAAGATAATAATACTTTTATTTAAATCATTGTATAAATAAATATTATATTCAAATCCCCATAATGAAAACTAATATTTTTCAAAAACTGATCAAGCTTCAAATATTATCCACTCGATACTTACTTCAACCAAGGTAGTCCATTTCTCTACTGACAAACACTTTTCTAATCATCATGAATGAGAAAACAATTAAGATACTCAATGTAAACTTCTTCATCTAGAATCTCATTAAAAATTAAAGACTTGAAATACATCTAGAAAACATTATACCCCCATTACACTACTATGGTGAGGAATAATTTGATTTTCTCTATCTTAGTGACCGGTCAAAAAACTTAATCAACATCGATATCATCTATTTGGGTGTACCCTTTCCACACTAGTCATGATTTTCTTTGAATCACTACACCATATTCATTAATGTAGTTTTTATTGATCCATTTATCCCTAATGGGATTCTTATCTATCAGTCTTGAAATAATATCTCACCTATAATTATTGTCAACTGGTCAAGATCACCATTCATTTCCTGAACCTAGTTTCCATCTCCAATTAATACATTAAAACATTTAGTCTCAATTAGAGATAGGAAAGATGTTTGTTTTATAGACTTCATTATACATGTTTTGACTATCGATGTTTGATCCCCAATTATACTTTTCCAAAAAATCCCAACTAACCTCTTTCACTTCTTCACATATATAGATTTGAAATCCTCCTACTCACCATTATTATCTTCTTTTATGACATTATTTTTCACTTCTTTTCCCCTTGTGTTGCATACCTTCTCATCAATTTCATTAGGAAAATGTTGACATCATGGTTTAATATTATGTTCATTTCCCACTATAGTGACATCATTTATTTAAATAAAATCCCATCTCTTATTGAATAATTTATGTACATTTCTTTTTTTCTAAGTAACAATGGGATATCCCATCATCTCCACATGACTCAAATTTATTTTGTTTCAATTCATTGAGAATAAAAATTTTACTTTGATAGATTAAACAATAATTAAATATTATCTTATTTCCAAACCACATCTCATCTAGAGTCTCATATTCTATCACAAATAATATATACTAGTTAGATCTTTAGACCAATGTCAATACTGCTTCTTTACAGATTTATTCAGGTACTTCTTTTTCAATAAGAATTGTTTTCCCCATGTTAAAGATAATGAAATTTATCTTCTCCACGACTCTATTTTTTTGAGTAGTTCTCATATGTTAATATTTTTTCATTATCCCATGTTTCTTAAGATAATAATTCACCTAGGTATTTGTAAATTTCATTCCATTATTAGAACAAAAATTCCAAATTTTTTTCCAATGATCATTTATGATTCCCTGTGATATTGTTTTTTGAAACTAAACTCATTGGTCTTGTAAGAAATTACACATACCCATACCATCCTGATGAAATAATAAATGAAAATAATGTAATACCTCTTCCTATCAAGGTCTCTTGGTGAGATAGGTCTGCATACATCCACGTGAACTAATTCAAGCACTTTGGTTTACTTTTGAACAATCTACTTGTACGTCTTTCTGATGATCTTTCCATGGATACAAGAATTGCATGTATGATTATAATCAAATGATATCTTTGGGAGGTATTCACTTGAATAAAACTTGACCAAATCTTCTAGGAATAGTTTGAATAGATTTCCAAGATGTTTGTTCCACAATATTTTTTCTCATTCTATGGGTAAAAAGAATGTATATTCTTCTCCAATGATAAGGTATAGAATCCCTTTTGTTGTTTTTCCCTATAGAAAAATTATACCATCTCTTCCTCCAATGATACAGTGCTTCTTATTAAATCATATAGCATGCCACACGTCACATAGTATATTGTAACTAATCAATTTATGAATTACACATTCAAATACTAATACATTAGATCATCTCATTTCCTTTCCCACAGACATTGATTTTCCAATGCTAATTATCTTCAGGAATTAATCATTTACAAATTTTAAAACACCTTCCTTATCATATTTTATTCCTAAAAAATATCCATATTTCATTTCATATGGGATGGTCATCCAATATTAAGGATCCATACACTAGAACAATATAAAGCTTCATAGTCAGTTTCTACAACCAATACCTTCTCAACTCTTTTCATTTTGATCAACTATTTTTACATAAACTCGATATAGATTGAGAATCTGGATCCTCATCATAGTAGAATGGACCAAATTAATTTTACAGAGCTAAAAATTGGTTTTTTATTTTCAACTCACATGATGATTCATGGAGTTTATTCTTGCAACAAATTTGATTCTATTTTGGGAACATTTCTCTTTATGGATGATGTACAATATCTTTCCACGTATCCAAAACCACCACACAAAAAGAAGTGGAACTCAAAAGTTATTCTATATAATTGATCTTTTTTATGTTTCTTATTTTGTTGGTGTGTCCTTCTGTATCTATTGTCTTTGGAACACACATTTTTTAGTGTCCTGTCTTCCCATAACAATGAAACCTGATACAGGGAGAATTAATATGTGTTACTTATGCACAAACGGTTCTCCCATGGGTCCTCTGAATCATCTAGTTTTGTATCATAGCCAAATCAAGATTCAATCTTAGATTAAGTTCTTGTGGACTGACATCAACCATTAGTGATTCACACTTATTGATCAAGCCCCTTACCTGGATTATCATTTGTATTTTATTGTAGCCATTAATTTTCTTGGACCTCTATTCTCCACAATCATCATTTTAATCTTCATGAATGGTCATTCCTCCCTCTGTCATACAGAGAGTCCATAGTTTTTTTATATCCTTAACACTTTTATGTACTCCAAGGAATTCCTCATTAATTTCTTAAATACATATTATTTTCACTTTTCTTTTGTTTTTCAAACTATTAATTTCCCTTTTTTATTCATTGAATAGATCTTGTTCTCAACACCCTTTTCATACCTCTCTAAAAATGAAATTTTTATCAATTAGTTTTTTTCATTTATCTCATACTTCCCTTTTTCTTGTTTCATCAAATAATATTTTGGCATCAGTAACCACACAGTTTACTATATTCATTTTGGATCTTGAAACATCTATCACATCAATATCAACATCCAATTTATCCTTCATGTCAACCATTCTTCCAACCTCATATTCCTCAATTTCATTTTGTTCAGTTTTCTAGGACTAACCTACAACTGAAAGAACAGAATTATCTCCATGATCTTTAGATTTCTCAACCACTTTAACTTTTTATTCATTAGAACTTTTATTTTCTTATGTACGATGATTCTTCTATTAGAATAAATTCCACTTAAACTTTTTTTCCTTTAACATTGTCTAATGGCTTCATATAAGGAGTTTCAACTTCATCATCATCATTTTTAAATTTTTAGGGATCCTTTCTATAATATTTCTGATCTTTCCACATCTAAATGATATTTTTGGTATTTTACGTTTGAACATTCCTTATAATCTTTGATGATTTGACGAAAAGAATGAAATTACCTCATCCATCTCTTCTTCTTTTTTTACATCATCAATGCTCATCTTCTTCATGGCATTTAATTCCAACTCTTTAGAATTTCCTTTTTTCATAGACTCTAATTCATAATTTCTCATCACATATGTAACAAGATTCTTATGTAGGTAACCAATGCCATCCCCTTTGGATCATTATCCTCCAACAGAAAAACCTTTAGATTGAACTGTGGTTGAAATCTTCTTAATATTAACTTAACAATATTTACATCATTATTAATTTCTAAGAAACTGTCCATGTCTTCCCAAAAACATTAAACCTATTAAATAAAGCATTAATAGAGTCATTTGTGTGAATTTTGAGATCCTCAAACATGTTTCATAGAACTTTTAACTTTTCGCCGATAACATTTGAGTCACCCTCGTATATATTTAGCAACTTTTCCCATAGAGAATGTGATTATTAACATGACCCCACCTTCCTATAAATTTTATTATGTAGTGATCCTCCTGACGAATAGATTACTTTGGTGTTATTGTCAAATTCCCTCTGAATATATTCTCATAAATAAGAACTGTCAACACTTTTTAAAATACCATTTATCACAACTATAGAAGAATCCATTTTAAAAGGTCAAATGTAGTGTGACATCTGATTCTTCTAGGAAAAAAATAATTACCATCGAATATAAAAATCACTTTGTGATTGATAACCTCAATAATTGATATTGATAGAATTTTTACACAAAATAGGATAAATACCCTTATAATGGGTGAATCGGGGTATGATATATTAAAACAATTTTCTCTTATGATCTTGTTTATTCATTAAAAAAACAATATTATCTCCCTTTACCATAGTAATATATTAAAATAAATTATATCTTACATGAGACACCAAAATTTTACTTAGTTTACCATTAATGGGCTACGTCCAAGGATCATACATAGGAAATGTTCCTATTTAAGAAATCCACTAAAGCACACTACTGTTAAAAAGTTCAGAGCATACTCATTGTCCCTCTTGGTTTTCAACCCATCACAATATCAAATCTCACTTCTCAATCTACAAAATATTGATCATTGATTCTTTATAAGATCCTAAATTGATCATTTGAATCAATTTTTTTATACCTTTTTTACTTTATCATTAATATCCACTTTCATCCATTTGAAGAATATCACATTACTAAAGTTTTAATGGACAATCCATTCATTATTACTTTCATGATGCTCACTACCTTAATGAAGCTACCTATTTTAAGAAGCTCAAATAGCCTTCATGATGAAACCTGCTTTCAAAAATATCACTCTTACATCATAAATAAAATAACCCTTAATGATTCTCACAATTTTTTGTTAGTTTTTATAGCCTTCATGAACTCCCTTTCTCCGTGAACTATTTTCCACAACCACCTTCGTGAACTAGATTCATAAATCCTAGGACTTGTGTTTTTTATTAAGCCTCACTACATTTATAATGGGGTTTTTGCCTATTTATAGGCATTTCCATCAATTCCAAAAGGTTCCCCAAACATCATCACTATTTCATGTAGTTCTCCAATATTATTTTCGGCTACCCTTGTCTGGTGATACTCTAGAAAAATCTATTGTTCTTTATGTTTGTCGTAATCATGGAGATCACTGTCAAATCCTTCATTCCATTGTGAGAAACCCTTCTCAATGATCAGTATTTTTGAAAATCATGCCTTTTAATATTCCAATATGCTTCACCTTGGGGTGTATTGTTCCTCTTCATTAATAAGAATAATGGTTCAATGCACTTGTGCATTGATGATCATGAGGTTTACAAGATCACAATGAAGAAAAAATATCCTTTACCATGGATTGTTGTCATGTTTGATCTGCTATAAGGTGAATAATACTTTTCCAAGGTGGATATGCAGTCAAGATATTACCTTGTAATGGTGAAGAAGGAGGATAACTGCAAGAGGACTTTTCATTCATGGTACGGGCACTACGAATTAATTATAATTCTTTTTGGACTCACTAATTCTCTAGAAAATATTCTTGGACAAGATGAATATAATATTTTTAGTTTACCTTGATCAATTTGTGGTTGTCTTTATAGATTATATTTTAATATAATCCAAAAGTAACAAAAATCATGAGGATCATTTAAGGACCTTGATAAAGACCTTATGAATGGAAAATATTTATTCCATATATAGAAAATGTGAGTTCTGGTAGATGGATGTATCTTTATTATGGCATATCATCACCTGAAATGGGATATTTTTTACCCTTTAATGATTGATTAAATTGAAGGATGGTTGAGGCCCACATCTGTGATGTATATATGTAGTTTACTTCAATTAGATGGGTATTATTAGAAATTTGTGAGAAATTTCTCATGATTATAATACCACCTAACCAAGATAACTCATATAGGAGTCAATTTTTCATAGAATAATGACTGTGAAGAGATCATCAAGGAGTTGAAAAGGAGGGTTAGAATTGTTCCCATTTTCACACTACCCAAAATTAGTGATATTGTATGGTATTTAGTGATTCTCTGAAGAAGGTAATGGGTTGTGTATTGTTGCAAAATTAATAATTCATTTCCTATGCTTTAAGGAAGTTGAATGTTCATGAGAAGAACTAACCAAAACATTATCCGAAGATCTATTCAATGATATTCTCAATAAATATTTTAAAAAAGTACCACATTGAGGATAACTATAAAATATATATGGATCCCATATCCTCATGTATATATTAACAAAGAAAGAGTTGAATATGAACCAATGAAGGTGTTTAGATCTGATGAAAGACTATGCCTACTCAATTCAATAACATCTAAGAAAAGACAATAAATTGGTAGACAACCTATGTATAAATTATCCATATACTCATTAATTGATGTTAATTGAGATGGACCCAATATTCATACATTTGATGAGTATAGAAAAAGGAATCATAAAAGACGGAACATCATCAATAATTTGAACAATGATTTCATATCCATATGTTGTAGAGAGGATAATGGATTATCAATGAGATTATGTGGGAATTCAAAAAAAGTAAAAAATATAAGAAATAGGATATCCTAAATGTTAAATTATAATGAATAAGGTATTGTATGATATGGGTCAATAATATGTTTACCATAAAATTTTGAGTTAAAGAAGGATATGTTGGATGATGCACATAACTCAACCTTCTATATCAATCCTGGAAGTACAAAGATGTATCAAGATCACTGAGAACACTATATATGGGACAATATTAAGAAAGAGATCTAATTATATTCATTAGGATTTTGTTTAGGTCAACAAGTGAATGAGAAAAGATAAAATCTAAGGGGATAATGCAACTATTACCCGTAACTACATGGAAATTATAAAATATCCCTGTGGGATTTATCCCTAGGAATCCTAAGACATATAAAAGAAGCATTTCTATTTGGGTTATGGTGGATCATCATACTAATAAGGCAAACTTCATTAAAGTTTTAGAGGATTTCTCATTAGATCAACTTGAACAGATATACATAAAAGAAGAGGTGAGGCTGCATGGTGTACAACTATTGATTATATTTGATCAATATCCAAGATTCACCTATCTGTTCAAGATAACTCTCCAACATTCATTGTGTAAGGAATTTAAACATCCACATGGCCTATCACAGTCAACCTATTTGAAAATATGAGTTGACTATTCATACACTTGATGATATATTGAGATAATGCTCAGATGACTTCAAAGGAAGATGGGATCAGAATCTTTCTATTCTTGAGTTATCATACAAAAATGGTTTCCATTAAGAAATAGGTTACAAACACATGTATGTTTTAATTAATTTGGTTAATGAAAACTTCTATATTTAGAAATGGGCATAAAAATGGTGGAAATGTTTAAGACCAACTAGAAGTACATCAACGCAACTCAGAGTCAAATAAATAGCAATGCATGAAATCATTAATGTGACCTATAGGTTTATGTTGGAGTCATGGTATTCCTTAACATATATCCATCGAATTGTGTAATGAGATTTTGGAAAAATGGAACACTTAGTCCAAGGTACTCGTACCTTGTGAGATCCTTGATTGCATCAGATTAGTGGCCTATCGACTATCACCCCCACAAATCCAATCTCAAGTACATGATGTATTCCATGTATCCATATTAATAAAGTACATACTATACCCAACACATGTACTCAATCTTGATGTGGTATGATTCAAGAATGAACTTTCTTATGAGGAGTGGCTGGTGAAGATCATAGATTATAGAGAAAAAATTCTATGAAATATGATGATGCCCATCGTCATGGTCTTGTGGAGAAACCGAACGTCTGAAGAAGAAAAGTGGGAACTAAATGATTTGATAATGTAATGTTACCCTCATTTGTTTATTGTTGGAAAATAAAATGTTGATGGTGTAATTTTTTAGGGGGGGGGTTTAACAACCCAAACAATTATTAATAAAATTTCCTTACATTTAATTAAATTTCTTTAGGTTTGTATTGGAACATGGACATAATTTGATTTATTATATTCAATTGGATTCAAATGACCATTAAGTATCAGTACCATTGATAGTATATCCATTGAATAGTAATCACAATACTAGTATAAATTTAGGATTCAATATATCCTTTGGACATAGACAGTGGATGTAATGGACTCGACCAGTAAGGTATGTCCCTATGAAGCCCATTTATCTGAGCTTATAAGAGTGATATAATTTCTATTCTTTGTTCTGGACTAATACCAATACAATATCCAACATTTTAATCATGTCGTAAACCATTTATGTGTTAATTTCAAGATCATCAATATCATGGCATAAACCATGTTCATCGAGCGGCCCCATGAAATCTCCACCATCGCACTCCTTACACATATTGTGTATACTATTGTAATAAAGGGATATGTGTAAAGACACAATCATTATTATTTTGTAAATTATTTTATTATATAATAATGAATTTACATTCATTCTATTATTATTAGTTTTTAAATGATTTTATAAGAAACAATTATTATTTTATTTATTATTCAAATTCAATTACGAATTTTATTTTGATGAATTAATGGTTTTTTGAAATAAATAATATTTTAATAAAATATTATCATTAAATTAATTTTATAAATATAAAATATTATAACATTTATTTTTTCAAAATTTATTTTTATTAATGTTTAAAAAAATTATTTTCAAAGGCCAAAAAATATCTAGAAATGTCGGTTTTTATATTAAAAGTAAAAATTAATCAATCAAAAAAATTATTCGGATAAAATGAAAATTATTTTTTTAATCAAAACATCGATATTATCTAATGGTTAATTTTTTTTATATTTCTGATATCATCATGTTTTTGGGTAAAAATAAAATACCTTATAATTATAATGTGTGTTTTATGACATCCTAATGAACAAAAAATGATATAGTAAATACTATAATGGGTATTCTCATCCCAATATGTGTTTTCCATTAAAATAAAGTTATTTAAGATAGTTGTAATTCATTTATAATTCTCTTATGAATCCCCTAAATGGTATAATATATTTTATGATTTATAATTCATTTCTTTAAGAATGCGACTCACCTTTACATAAGTAGGAAAAATATTTTCATATATTCTTCCTTTTTCCTTAAAAAATTATTTAAAATATACCCTCTTTGGTAAAAAGTATTTCATAAAACCCATGGTAAGGTTGGGGGTTTGGGATTTTGTATTATATAGATTCCAAAACCTATGTTTGTGAAATATTATAGATGTCCACACTCATTTCCTATATAAACTACACCCAATCTCCCACTTATCTACATTAAAAAACTATATAGAATATCAGTACTCTATTATACTCTCTCTAGAATCATCGAATGGTGCCCCAAGAACTCAATAATTCCCTCATCAAACTTCCAAAGTAGCACAATCATGTAAGGATTCCTTTCTTCCTCATTTTTATCCAAAAATACTTATATGGTTAATCCCTTTTATATTGAATTAAAACTGACGGGGTATATTTTTTCACCACCCCCATACTACTATTTTTTCTTTTTAATTATGATAAATACATATCTCTTACATAAATCCATTCCTTGTACTCCTGTTACGAGGCTAAAATTTCATAAGGGTTATTCTATTTATCCGCTTTATTCATGATTATTTATCATATTACTCCTTTTATATTCAAATTCCTTTTGGTGGGACATGTTCTTCTAGGAACATATTACTTTTCATATTACATATATATGATAACTAAAATATTTCTCTCCCATAAACCCTTTTATAAAATTTTATGCTATTCCATTACGTTGATGAAATTTTACCATAAATTTCCATTCCAAAAAAATGTATAGTGAATACTATACCAACTCTCAATAAATGGTGTTCACTTTTATGCCCATATGTATTTTTATTTAAGATATACATTTATTTATTACAAATATTGTTATTTTGGAATAAATTATGATGATTAATGAATTCATGTTTTATGATCTATGTGGCTCACTTAAGCATGATAGTGAAATGAAAGTTAAGGGTACCTCAAAATTATGTAGCACTCCAATTAATATGGTAATGTTTAGTATCCTGATATTTGAGGTTGGGATTAGAGTTTACCTGATTTCATTATGGGACTTTGAGAACTCTGATGTGTTGGTAGATTATACTTGACCCATGATGCACTATTTTACGATGTTCCCACATTTACATGTTATGAATATAATGATATATTATGATTTTTGTTCCTTGGTCATTTATTCCTAATTGGTATGCCCTTCCAAACTTGTATTTTTATCCCCATGTTATTCCATTTTTATAGCCTTACTGTGGTTTATTGATCAACCATTTCTCATATATGTCCTCATGTTACCCAATTATGTATTATGTATGAAGGAACTTCATGGTCATGTGAATAAATTTTTCAATAATGATGTTGTATTTTGTGTTTTAGTTTGTTATGTAATTCTCCTAATTTTCTAAGAGACAATACTTATCAATTTTTATGGTTTCATTTAATGAAATTTTATTTAATTAAATCATGTGTCAATGCTATAAAAAGAAGAGTGGTGGTATAGTGCATATAGATATTTCAGGGGAAAAAATATCTCCCAAATCTAAATATGATGTGATTAATGATTGATGTGAGAAGAAAGGATTGGAATAGTGTTCCCTCTGTGCTAGGAAGAACACAATAATGGGAAATATGGCATAAAAATCATGTAAAGGTAAATCATTAATTCTACGACCTAGATAGTAAAAGGGTAATAACCAAAATGTAGGTAACAACTATTGACCATGTTTAAAACATAGGTTTCACAATAGCATTAGTCAGTAATGGGTAAAATTTGTGGGATTTACCATTTACTGAGTTTATAACACAGGGGGTACATTTTTTTGGTTGAAAATCCATACAGGTTTTATCCTAGGATGGTAGGACATGAATTGTGGCTAAGAACCATTTCAATTTGGGATCCCATTCAAATTGGGGGTATAATTATTATACAAATTAAATTATGTGTGAATATTTGAAGATGAGCTTGGGAGTGTCATAGAGTGAATATTGTATATCATGGGAGCTATTTTGTAGTACTCTTGAATTTTATGGATAAACATATTTGTGGGAGGGAATCAAGCATTATATAGATGAGAACATCCCCAAAATGATTCAATGGTAGGAATAATACAAAGATTATATATTTGGGCACCACTATGTACCCCATGATAATGGGAATCATGCAACATTTCATTCTAGAGTGTGGAGTGGTTGGAGACAACAATCGTAGGAAGACTTCCATTCTAGAATTTATATTGAACTATCTCTTATTATGAGAATAATGGTTTCATACAAAGTAGAAATATATGATTTTACATCATGTGATGAGGTTTTTAGTTTGGTTCATCTAATATTTATCATATGATGCTTCATAGTTTTTTATGCGATGAGGCTATAGTTTAAAAATATTTTATGGGGACATTATTTTGGTTCATTTCATATTTATCATATGAGGCATAAAAATTTTATATGAGGGGTTCTTCATAACATACTTTTTATATGAGTAATCATGGTTTCGTGTAGGGTAAAGACATAGTTAAACATCATGTTTTGAGGATTTTTGTATTTTAATTTTAACGTAATGAAACTAGGAGAATGGTTTGTACAAGTTTAATTTTATATATCTTATACCATAGGGAAGCTACTTGTTTATGGTGTAATAACTTTGAAAACAAGGCTATAGGATTCCTAAGGTGGATTGTGTGGAATGATAGAGTGATAATGAAATGCGAAAAGAGTAGTAATGATACCTATTATTCACAAGACCATAAAAATGGAACTCAATACGATGCCATTATATTGATGGATGAATCAAATTGAAATGAGTCGAAGAAGGGAGGTCGACTCATGATATGACATCTGGGAATCGCTACATATCTGACGGTAATGAGAATCACTCCACACATAGTTCTAAGGCATGGAATTGTAGGTACCCAATTCTAATATGGGGTTTCTATATTGTGGAAGGATACTAAATCATCTCTAGTTTTGATCTGAGGTTTCCCGAATTTATGTAATGTATGGCTACTACATAATGTCATGTTCAAAGGATATATGTCTATATTGCATATTTATATACTCATTCCATTATTCCTCCTATCGATTCATGATTCCATCTCATCCAAATAATATTTCAAGGAATGTGATTAAGGATTATACCTAATGAGGAGGCCCATAAATTCATTTTAGGGTGATGGTGTCAGGGGAAAGGGTTTTTTTTGGGAATTTTTTGTATGTCCAAGAGATAAATGGACTTTGAATCACTATGTATCCCACATTAATGTGATTCAAGACACACATAGTTTTGGATGATGGCAGGTATATAGGATTTATAAACCACCAAGGGATAATGAAAACCATGGAAATGAATGTATGGTGCACATCATTTAAGGGAATAATACTTGAAACAAGACACATAGTTTAAGGTCATAGATCTTGAACCAAAACTCCTTGACCAATGTTGTATATCTTTGTCTATGGGAAGGTACTTTGAATATGTTTAGTTTTTTTTTCAAAGAGTTAAAACGAATCATAAAAGGGGCCAAGAAGGATCTACACCACAAGCAGAAATTCAGACACTAGTATATTATAGTATAAAGTAATAAGGATTTGACCAGTTGAAATTGAAAAAATGTTTAAAGTTTTGATATACAAACTAAGGGAGTAGTCTTTTTAATGTTATTTACATGGAATTAATGGAGTAGAACCCAATGTCAATGGAGGGAATTCAAGAAAATGTGACACATAAATATGTTGTAAGTAGTATTATAATTTTTATGGAACTAATACTTGGACTATTAGTTGGGGAAAAGGATAATAGATATATAATTTATAGCTAGGACTGGAGATAGAGGTTAATGAATCACTACATATCCCATGGAAATGGAAATCAAGACACACATTCTTCTAGGACATGGAGCGGTAGAAGTCCAATGTCGGAAGTGGGGGAAACACTTTCAAATGAAGGCATTAAGTAATTACATGGTTGTGATGGAGAAACCCATGATTATAACCTAAGGTAAGTCAATAGTTTAATCATCATGTTCTGAGACATTTTTTTCATCTCACACTAGGTCTGAAAGCCAAATAGTGTTCACTATAGAGGTAAGACTAAAATTTAATATTGTGCACTGGGGATATTGGGCATTTCCGTTTAAAATCCTATAACATAGACAATGTCTTATACCAAATTATTTTCCTAGAGCTTGGAAATGTGGGAGATAAAAAAAATTTATTTTCATAATTCATTTAACCTGACTCCTGGTTTAAGGTTATATATTTCTAACAATAGTTGTTTTAGTATAGGTTTTCAAATATTTGACCATGTTTCCCACACATTGAACATATTTAGAAGAATGGTATTTGTGGGAGTAGTGATACTCTCACCATACACAATGATTAAGGATTATAGTCTATCAAAAAAGAACTAATGGATAATGTACCCTCTTTACCATTTAGCTTCCAACATTGGCTATTTTTTAGGTATCATCAATGTTCTGAGAGACAATACCATGTCACCCGATAAGAAGGAGTGAAGGATATCATTCTTGATGAATGTTTTCTATACCAAGTTATAGTGCCTCTCCAAGATATAGAATCCATATACCATGCTTTCCTTTAGTTATTTAAAATAATCTAGATAGACTTATTCCATTATTACGAGTTACTATTACTCATACATAGTCATTTAGGGAGATAGAAACTAAAACACAATGGGTAATACTACCTTTGTTCAAACCACTAGGGATTATGGGGTCACTATGGTGTAATTTCATGTTTTTTATGATATTACTAAAGGATTCTGGGGAGCTTTTTGGGTCAACTATTTCTATTAAAGAATACCATTTCATGTATGATGGTAAAGAGGGTATTGTTTAATGATTCAATCACTAAATTTCATTATACATCGTAGTGATAATTATGGTTAGACAAGATTTTTATTTGTTATAAACATTATTCAACTTGAAAGCTGAGATGTCAGTTCCATTTCCTAGGAGTATAACATTATGAACTCCAAATCAATGGATGATGTTAGAGTTTATTATCTTGATTAAAGATAGGATTATGAGTTCCTTGAATGGAAAAAAATTCTTCCACATAGAAAAGAAGTCAATTTTCTTCATCAATATACGTGAAAAATTATAATGGAATCCTTAAAACATTTTGAAAACCTTTTTCCTTGAAATATTTAGAGAAGATTGTAAAACATTTCAAAACCATTTTCCTGGAAATATTTTAAATGACTCTTAAAACCCAATTTTAACCAAAATTATATGAAATAAATATCATAAAATAGTTATGTAAATACCAATAGATATAAGTATAAGTGGTATAAAATAAATTCATAGGATGTATATAGGCCACACAAAACAAGTGAGTAGGGAATCATGCATGTATCTCATGGATGTAAATAGTGAGATGAAATTCCATTACCTTGTGTCTTGACTCTCGTAGTACTCATTCAAACCTACTATATAATGAATATAAATTTATTATAAATCTATAAATGAATATTATTCTTACTTGTGTTATAATTTATTTTTATATTATGACGTTATATTACCTTCTTGTTATCAATTCCAGGTTAATGTTTCACTCCAGGTAATATCTGCATTGTTTTTCACATGTGTCAATGTTTGTTATATCTTTGGAACTTATACATATATAATGATTTTTAGATTATGAACCACGGTTTATGTATACTTTAAATTAATTATATTTTTATAATAATAATACATAGAATATATTAGTATGAAACAGAATATACCATTTATGGGGATGGTAAGCCGTACGTACGCATGAACATTATTTCCGTTTAATTGTCACGAAGAAAGAAAGATAGTAAAATTAAGTTATGTATATATATCATTATTAATGTATCTTTATTATATCATATATATCAAATATATTCAATAAACCCATCCTTAATAAATTAAATGTGATTTATGAATGGTTCACTTTTCTTTGAGGGGTTTGTAGTCTATACTTCTTCAAAGAAAATTATCGTATTAACAAAACGTGGAATGTATAAAGATATGTGTTGTAATAAATAAAAGAATCTTAAATAAATAATAAATATAACAAATAAAACTTTTAAATTGAGATTCCATCATAATTTTTATCATTAGAGGTTGTAAAGGAAAATTGAATAATCATCGTTTAGTGGGGTTGTAGTTTTTCGTACACGTAAACAGTATGTTTGTTACCCATTAGATGGAAGTGTGAGTAAGTCTAGGTTGAATACATATAATAAAAAAATACTTGTATATTTAGTATACATTTGTTTTTATAAAATCAAGGAATAAAATTTTTTATGGTACTGGGGAATGAAAATAAAATAAAGGAGTTTGAGACAGTGTGTTACCTCTTAATTGGACAACTCCTTTTGGTTTGAACAAAAGTTCTTCCTTGGACGTATTTCTGGACAAGGGAGTATTCAAGGATAATGTGAGGGATGTTGAGGAGATATTTGGGAAGAGTTTTTTTTATCATAAATTTTTCAATAGGTTTGAATAAGCGTGAGGAGAGGATACCTATTATAATGGAGGAGGAGTGGCACTCTTGTAATATTTTTTTAAAAAAAAACACCACCCACGTTTTTTATTGAAATTGGAACCAATAATTTTCAAGGTCTAGATAACATATTATAGGCTCTATATATGTCTATATAATGTCTTTAATAGAATTTTATAGGGAGTTTTGTACCTTAATGTTGGGTTTTAGTCCCTTATTAATAATTATTCCACATTAATAATTATATTTAGTTTTAGTTGAATTTCCTAATATTTTTTGTCAAAAATTATGTTAACGTTTTTTTAATATAATTTATGGTGATTAAAAATATGGAATCCATTTTAATAAATTCCATTAATAGAATTTTTATAAATTAGTTTAAATATAATCTCGTAGACAGGACCATAATGTGGCTTTTTAAAATAGAAATGTTCAGTATTTTTCTATGTTTTTATAGTAGATTTCAAATTTATATTTATTCCTCTTACCTAAATTTGTTTGATTGGGGAAAATATTATATAATTAAATATTAAAATCAAAAAAATATAAATTAACAATATAAATAAAATAGATAAAAACTCATTTCTTCATTAAAATTCATTATTTTTTATAATTAATTTAAACAATCATTATATAAAAATACATAATTTTAACCCTAAACGAATTTTTATGCTTCACATTAAAAAATAAATATTATTTGGAAATATAAAATTTACATTTAAAATCGGATCACCATTAAAATGCAGTAGAAGTGGAAAATTAAAAATATAGGTTTTTTATATGTAAAATTAGGTCTATTCTTATCTAATGACTATCGATGATATTAGATTACTATAAAAAATATTTTATTAAATATATAATATATTTTATATTAATATATTTAAGTGATTTTAACTAATTTAATTAATTAGGATAAAACATCACTGTGATCATAAAAATTGTTTACAATAAAAATATTATGTTTATATTCAATTGGTTAAATGTAACAAATTAATTAATTATATATTTGAGTTAACTATACATTTCATAAAGTAGTGAGTACAATTCATTAATTCTAATGTAATGGTTACGTTAAGCCTTAATATTATATTTTAATAATATCTTGTTGCTTTATATAACTAGATGTTGCTTGTGATGTACATCAAGTCAGTGTCGTATGAAATGATTGTTTGAGTTAGTGAATTGCAATACATCAATGAAAATTAATTCATTTGAAAAAAAGGTCCTTAAAAATGTTGGGGTGTTATATTAAACTCCCTTAAAATTATTTTCTCCTTAAAAATTAATTATTCTTGTACAAACAAATTAGGATACTTCTACATCGTCGTATCCTCATGTTCCCACGTAGCTTCGTCTAACATGTGATTTCTCAAAAAAACATTGACCAGTTGAGTGGTCTTGTTTCATATAAAATTCATTATATTATACATATATTCAACTAGAATCTCCTCATAAGATGGATCCTACTATAGCGGTATGACCTCGGAGTACATTACATGTGAAGGGTTTAGTATATATTTCATCAAGAGATATACATGGAACTCATTATGGACATGACAGAGATTTGGAGGAAGCTTTGAGAGATAGGCTACTGTCTTGATATGATAACAATTATCAATGTGACTGATATACTATGGAACAAGATTCCCTTTCATCTTGAATCTTATAACCTTCTTCCATGAAAAGATTCATAGAAACACCTTCTCACCAATATAAAAATTCTTGATAATGTAGATGGTTATCTGCATAAATTTTCTAACAAATTATATCATCCTTGATATGATTTTGAATGGCTTTAATTTTTTCTTCCTTTTTTATTCAATCTTATGCCCCAATATGTTTATTTCTCTTACATCATACTAACATGTTGGAGCTCTATATTTCTTCCCATATAGGACTTCATAGTGTTCCACATGAATTCTTGAGTGAAAGATATTGTTGTAAGGAAATGAAACTAGAGGATGGTGTTGATCCCAACCACCCTATAAATCTACATATCTTGATATTAACATAACCTCCATGGTTTGAATTGTTATTTCAGACTGACCATCTAT
This sequence comes from Viscum album, assembly GCA_963277665.1. NCBI lineage: Eukaryota > Viridiplantae > Streptophyta > Magnoliopsida > Santalales > Viscaceae > Viscum > Viscum album. Next base: position 1,602,538,906 of record OY728136.1, read on the forward strand.
CTGAAGATGATATGATGTTTTGAAACTAAATACTATATCAAGTGGTTGGGGTATAATTCTCACAAATATCAAGGTAAAACATTAATCTTGATCTGATATAATAATATTTGGTACTCCAGGAATCCTTACCACATACATGATATATATATATTGGAAATCTGATCTAGTGAGAAGTAATATCTAATAGCAATGATGTGTAATGATTTTTTGATGCGATCAACTACCACCGCTATAGAATTAAATACATAATAGGTTTGGGTAGTCCAGTGAAATTGTTTATAGTTATGTTCTCTCATTTATGTTATGGGATGGGTTATGGATTCAATATCCCTTTAGACTTTTGTCCTTAATCCTTAACTTGACGGTATACCAAGCACCAGGATAGAAACTCTGCGAAATCTTTCTTCATGTAATCCCACCAGAAATATTATTTCAAATCCCTATACATGGAACACATTATAGACATGACAGAGATTTGGAGGAAGCTCTGAGAGATAGGCTATTGTCATGATACGGTAACGATTATCAATGTGACCGATAAACTAAAGAGCTATATTCCCTTTCATCCATAATCTCATAACCTTCATCCAAGGACTGATTCATAGAAACACCTTCTCACCAACAACAAATTATAGATAATGTAGATAGTTATCTACAAATATTTTGAAACAAATTTTATCATCCTTAATATGATTTTGAATGGATCTAACCATATATTATTTGTACTATGCAATCTTACGTCTGAATATATGTATTTCTTTTACATCAACCTTACATGTTGGAGCTCTATATTTCATCCCATATAAGGATTCATAATGTTCTATATGAATTCTTGAGTGAATGATATTGTTGTAAGGAAATGAAACTAAAGGAAGGTGTTGATCCCAACCACCCTATAAATCTAGGCAACTTGATATTAACATATCCTCCATGGTTTGAATTGTTCTTTCAGACTGACAATCTATCTAAGGATGATAAGAAGTTTTGAAACTAAATTCTATATCAAGTTCTTGGGGAAGAATTATCACAAATATTGAGGTAAAACATGAATCTTGATCAAATATAATGGGATTTGGTACTCCATGAAACCTTACCACATACATGATATATATATTGGAAATATGATCTAGTGAGAATTATTCTCTAATATAAATGAAGTGTGATGATTTTGTGAGGTGACCAACTACCACCAATATAGATTTAAATACATAAGAGGTTCTGGGTAGTCCAGTGAAAAATTTTATAGTGATGTTCCCACTTTTATGTTATGGGATGGGTAATAGATTCAATATAATTTTAGACTTGTGTCCTTCATCATTAATTTGTGGGTATACCAAGAACTGGGATAGAAACTCTGTGAAATCTCCCTTCATGTAATCCCACCAGAAATTTAATTTCAAATCCCTATACATCACCGTTATTTAGATGTATAGATAATGAACAACTTTAAGATTCCTCTAATTGCATAATTTTCAAATATGGTATAAAGGAAAATCGTACGAGGTTCCTGAACCTTATCATTCCACCCTTATCAAGGTTAAACATGGGAGAATTTTTGAATTTCTTTGGTATCTCTACATCATCTTTCTACACCTTTTTAATATTCAATTTGATAGAGGTTTGCACATTAATTTGAGAAAGATATGATATTCCCATTCCTTTAGGATTTATAGGTCTATACATTTAATATCTAGAAATATTGGATAGCTTTTATCCTCATTGTATAAATGATAGCATGATCCTTTCGATATAAAGAATCGACCACCTTGTTCACCTTCCCATGGTGGTAATGTATTGAGTAGTAATATTACATTATTATCTCCAATCATCTTCTCTGATAGATGTTCAACTCCTTCTATGTGAGAATATATTTTAGACTTTTATAACTAATTTATATATATCAAACTTTTTTCCAAAATGATTATTCCTTGATATCTTTAATACAAAAATTACCACTACTAACACTAAATCATGAGTTGGGTAATTTATCTCAGGAATCATCTACTATCATAAGGTATAGGCTATAACCATGTTATTATTCATAAGAACACATACGAATCCATTTTTTAAGTAGTAGAAAAATTTTTATGGTCTTAAAACATAGACTATAAGTTGGGGAAAAGGATAAATTTTTTAGAATTTACAGCTAGGCCTGAAGATAAGATGTTTAGGAATCACTACAAATCCAATGGAAATAGAAATCAAGACACACATTCTTCTAGGACATGGAATAGTAGAAGTCCAATTTCATAAGTGGGGGAACAACTTTCGAAAGAAGGCATTAAGTAATTCCATGGTTGTGATGGGGAAACTTGGGATTATAACCTAAGGTAAGTTAGTAGTTTTATCATCATGTACTGAGACATTTTTTTTAATCTCACACTAGTTTTGAAAGACAAATAGTGTTCACTATAGATGTTAAGACTAAAATTTAATATTGTGCACTGGGAATATTGGGCATTGCAGTTTAAAATCATACAATTTAGACAATGTCTTATTCCAGTTTATCTTCTTAGAGCTTGGACAAATGGGAGATAAAAAGTGTTTAATGTCATAATTCTTTGAACATGCCTCCTAGTTTAAGGTCATAAATTTCTAACCAAAGTTGTTTTAGTATAGGGTTTCATATATTTGACCATGGTTATCACACATAGAAAATTATGAGAAGCATGGTATTTGTGGGAGTAGTGACACACTAACCATACACAATGATTAAGGATTATGGTCTATAAAAGAAGAACATATTGATAATGTACGCCCTTTTCCATTTGGGTTCCAACTTTGGCTATTTTTTAGGTATCATCGATGTTCCATGAGATAATATCATGTCACCATAGAGGAAGGAGTGAAGGATAAAATTCTTGATGAATGTTATCTGTACCATGTTATAGTGACTCTCTGTGATAGAGTAGCCATAGATCATGCTTTCGTTTAGTAATTTAAAATAAAATAGATAGACTTATTACATTATTACGGGTGACTATTATTCATAAATAGTCATTTAGGCAGATAGAAACTAAAACACAATGGGTAATACTACCATTGTTCAAACCAATATGGTTTGTGGGGTCACTACGGTGGAATTTCATGTTTTTTATGATATTACCAAAGGTTTTTGGGGAGCTTTTTAGATCAACTATTTTTATTCAAGAATACCATTTCATGAATGAGGGTAGAGAGGGTGTTGTTTAATTTTTCAATAAATGAATTTCATTATGCATGGTAGTGATAATTATGGTTAGAAAAGATGTTTAGTTGGTATAAACATTATTCCACTTGGATTCTCAGATGTTAGTTCCATTTTCTAGGAGTATAACATTACTAACTCCAAATCAATGGATGATGTTAGAGCTTATTATCTTAATTATAGATAGGATTATGAGTTCCCTGAGTGAAAAAACTTCTTCCCACATAGAAAACAAGTCAATTTTATTCTTCAATAGATGTGAAAAATTATAATGCAATCTTTAAAACATTTTGAAAACCTGTTCCCTGGAAACTTATAGAGAATATTGAAAAACATTTGAAAACCATTTTCCTTAAAATATTTTAAATGACTCTTAAAACATCATTTAGATCCTAAATACTATTAAAAATATCATAAAATAGTTATGTAAATTCCTATAGATATAAGTATATGTGTCATAAAATACATTCATAGGAAGTATATAAACCACACAAAACAAGTGAGTAGGGAATGATGCATGTATCTCATGGAAGTAAATAGTGAGATGAAATTCCATTACCTTGTGTCATGAATCTCGTAGTACTCATTCAAACATACTATATAATGAATATTAAATTATTATAAATTTATCAAAAATTAATATTATTACTTGTGATATAATTTATTTTTTTATTACTACTTTATATTACCTTCTTGTTATCAATTCATGGTTAATGCTTCAATTTAGGTAATATCTGCTTTGTTTTTCACATGTGTCATAGTTTGTTATGTCTTTGGAAATTATACATATATAATGATTTTTAGAGTATAAACCATGATTTACATATAATTTAAAATCATTATATTTTTATAATAATAATCTATATAATATATTAACATGACATAGAATATACCATTCATGGGGATGGTAAGCCGTACGTACGCTTGAAAACTTTTTCTGTTTAATTTTCATGATGAAAGAAAGATAGTAAATTTAATTTATGTATATATAACATTGTTAATGTAACTTTATTATATCATATATATATAATATATTCAATAAACCCATACTTAATAAATTCAATTTGATGTATGAATGGATCACTTTTCTTTGAGGGGGTTGTAGTCTACACTTCTTCAATGACAATTATCTTATTAACAAAAGGTGGAATGTATAAAGATATGTGTTGTAATAAATTAAATAATCATAAATACATAATAAATATAACATATAAAATTTATAAATAGAGTTTCCATCATAATTTAATTCAATAGAGGTTTTAAAGGAAAATTTGACAATCATCATTTAGTGGGGTTGTAATTTATCGTACACGTAAACAGTATGTTTGTTACCCATTAGATGGAAGTGTGAATAAGTATATGTTGAAAACATATAATAAAAAAATAATTTTATATTTAAGATAATTTTGTTTATATAAAATTGTGGAATAAAAATATTTAAGGTATTGAGGAACGAAAATAAAATAAAGGAGTTTGAGGCAGTGTGTTACCTCTTAATTGGACAACTCCTTTTCGTTTGAACAAAAGGTCTTCCTTAGAAGTATTTTTGGACAAGGGAGTATTCAAGGATAAATTGAGGGATGTTGGGGAGGTAATGGGGGTGATTTTTTCTGAACATACGTTTTCCAATAGGTTTGATGAAGTAGGAGGAGAGGAGACCTTTTATAATGGAGGAGGAGTGGCACTCTTGTAATATTTTTTAAAAAGAAAACACCACCAACGTTTTTTTATTGAAATTGGATCCAATAATTTTCCAAGGTACAGATAAATTATTATAGGGTCTATATATGTCCATATAATGTCTTTAATACAATTTTATAGGTCTTTTAGTGCCTTAATGTTATGTTTTAGTCCCTTATTACGAATTATTTCACCTTATTAATTGTATTTAGTTTTAACTTCATTTCCGGCTATTTTTCATTAAAAAATAAGTTAATTTTTTTACAAAATATAAATTATGTTGAATAAAAATATGGAATCCATTTTTATAAATTCCAAGCATATAATTTTTATAAATTATTTGAAATATAATCTCGTAGATGAAACTATAATGTGGGTTTTTAAAATAGAAATGTTCAATAGTTTTCTATGTATTTATAGTCGATTTCAAAGTGAAATTTATTCCTATTACATAAATTGTTTATATTAGTGAAAATATAATATAATTAAATATTAAAATAAATTAAAATATAATTTAACTATATAAATAAAATAGATAAAAACTCATTTTTTCCTTTAAATTCATTATTTTTAATAAATAATTTAAAAAATCATTATAGAAAAACAGATAATTTTAACCCTAACCAAATTTTTATGATTCACATTCAAAAATGAATAATATTTGGAAATATAAAATTTACATTTAAAACCAGATCACCATTAAAAGGCAGTAGAAGTGCCAATGTAAAAATATAGGTTGTTTATGTGTAAAATTTGGTCTATTCTTATCTAATGACTATCAATGATATTGGATGAATATAAAAAATATTTTATTAAATATATAATATATTTTAACTTAATATCATTATGTGATTTTAACTCATTTAATTAATTAGGATAAAACATCTTTGTGAGCATAAAAATTCTTTATGATAAAAATATTTTGTTTATATTCCATTGGTTCAATGTAACAAATTAATTATTTATATATTTGAGTAAACTATAAATTTCCATAAATCAGTGAGTAATATTCCTAAATTATAATGTAATAGATACGTTAAGCCTTAATTTTTTATTGTAATAATATGTCGTTGCTTTATATAACTTGATGTTGCTCGTAATGTATATCAATTCAGTGTCGTCTGAAAGGAATGTTTGACTAAGTGAATTGCAATACATCAATGAAAATTAATTCATTTGTAAAAAAATAGGTCCTTAAAAATGTTGGGGTGTTACATTAAACCCCATTAAAATGAATTTCACCATAAAAATTAATTATTGATGTACAATCAAATTATGATACTTCTGCATCATCATATCCTCATGTTTACATGTAGCTTCTTATAACATGTGATTTCTCAACAAAACATTGACCAGTTGAGTTGTCTTGTTTCATATGAAATTCATTATATTATTCATTGTTTCAACTAGAATCTCTTCATAATAAGCACCCTATTATAGCAGTATGACCTTGGAGTTCATTACATGTGAAATTTTTAGTATATATTTTTTCAGGAGATATACTTGGAACACATTATGGACTTGACATAGATTTGGTGGAAGCTCTGAGAGATATTATATTGTCTTGATATGGTAATGATTATCAACGTGACTAATATACTAAGGAAATAGATACCCTTTCATCCTGAATCTCATAACCTTCTTCCATGAAAAGATTCCTAGAATCACCTTCTCAACAATATCAAATTCTAGATAATGTTGACTGTTATCGGCATAAATTTTCTAACAAATTTTATCATCCTTGATAAGATTTTGAATGGCTCTAATCTTATCTTCCTTTTTTATGAAATCATAAGCCCTAATATATTTATTTCTTTGAAATCATAATAACATGTTTGGGCTCTATATTTCTTCCAATATAGGGCTTCATAATGTTCCATATGAATTCATGAGTGAAAGATATTGTTTTAAAGAAACAAAACTAGAGGAAGGTGTTGATCCCAACCACCTTATAAATCTAGATAACTTGATATTAGCATATCCTTTATGGTTTGAATTTTTCTTTCAAACTAACCACCAATCTGAGGATGATAAAAAGTTTTGAAACTCAATTCTATATCAAGTTCTTGGGGATGAATTCTCACAAATATTAAGGTGAAATGCGAATCTTGATCCGATATAATGGAATTTGGTACTCCATGAATTCTTACCACATAAATGATATATATATATATATATTGGAAATCTGATCTAGTGAGAAGTATTCTCTAATAGCAATGAAGTGTGATGATTTTGTGAGGCGATCAACCACCACCCTTATATAATTAAATACAAAAGAGGTTTTGTGTAGTCTAGTGAAAATGTTTATAGTGATTTTCTGTCAATTATGTTATGGGATGTGTAAGGGATTCAATATCCCTTTAGACTTTTTTCCTTCTTCCTTAACTTGTTGGTATAACAAGAACCGGGATAGAAACTCTGCAAAATCTTTTTTCATGTAATCCAACCAGAAATATTATTTCAAATCCCTATACATCACTGTACATCTAGGAAAAATAGATAGTGAAGAAATTTATGATTCCTCTAATTGCATAATTTTGAAATATGGAAAGTATGAAAATTATACATGGTTCATGAACCTTATCATTCCACCTTGATCAATATTAAACATGGTATAATTTTTTAATTTCTTTTATATATCTACATCATCTTTTTGTACCTCCTTAATATTCACATGGATAGATACTTGGACATTAATTTGACAAAAATATGATTTTCCCCTTCCTTCAGGATTTATAGATCCATCCATTTAATATCTAGAAATATTGGAAGTTTTTTATCATCGTCATCTTAATGAAAGAATGATCCTTTCGACATAAAGCATTGACCACCTTTTTCACCTTCCCATTGTGGTAATGTATTGATTAGTTATATTCCATTATTATCACCCATACTCTTCTCTAATAGATGTTCAACTCCTTCTCTGTGAAAATATATTTTAGAATTATATAATTAGTATATATATATCACACTTTTCTCTATAATGATAATGCCTTTATAAATTTAATGAAAAAAATACCACTACTAACACTAAATCATGAGTTTGGTAATTTATCTCATGGATCATCTACTATCCTAAGGTATAGGCTATAACCATGTTATTATTCATAGGAACACATCCCAATCCCTTTTTGGATGCATCACTATAGATTAAAATTCCTTTTCTATTATAGGGTAATGTATGAAGAGGTGTTCTACCCACAATTTCTATAGTTTCGTGAATGTTTCCTCACATTCATTTTTCCATAGTAGCTTTTCACGTTTTCAAGTAAACATGGATAGCAGATATTATGTCCCTTGGAAATTCCCCCCACAATCCTTAGATAATACCTTAGTAAAAAAATGAAATTTTGGGATCTCAGTCCTTGTAGCTTGAAGAGGCTAGTATTCAATCGCCTCTAATTTTTATTGATCTTCTCTTATACTATCTGTTTGGATTACGTGACACAAAAATGAAACTATTTTTGCAAAATACACACTTTTTAAATTTTTCCTATATTTTTTCCTTCTTTAGGGTCCTTAGTTCAATTTTCATGTGGTCATCATGCTCTTCCTTTGTCTTTGAATAGATAATATGATCATGTATAATGAATACCAAAACGGATTGGGTTATTCTCTAAAGAATCTATTCATTAAATCCATGATGGTAGAAGTGGAATTATAAATACCAAAAAGAAATTACTATATATTAATATTTTCCATACATTGTATAGAATTTCAAATTGGGTATATCCTCTTTCTTGACCCATAATTTATGATATCTATAATTAATATCCATTTTGTAAAATTATTGATCTCTGCAAAGTTGATAAAAAAAGTCATAAATATGGCGAAGAGTAAAACTTTTCTTATTTGTGATCTTATTCAAATCCTGATAATAAATGCATAGTTTCATTGATCTATCTTTTTTTCCAAAAAAACAGGTGCACCCCAAGGTGACATACTTGGAAGAATGAATCCCATGTCATGGATTTCATCGATTTTCTTTTTCATGTCTTGTAACTCAACCGATTCCATTCTATAAGGATCCATTCAAATAGGCACAGAACCAGATTTCAGTTCTCTTGATAACTCAACATAACTTATTTGTTTAAGTGTATGCAACTATATTGAAAAAACAACCACAGATTCCTAAACCTTGGGAATATCATATATTTTGATTTTTTCCACATCCTTATGAAATATTATTCCCTTATGAATGGTAATTAACACAGTTACACCTGATTTAATCTCTAATTTATGTTCATTCTTATCATCATGATGATGGAAGATCATAGGAGGGTCTTAAATATGAAACACAACTTGCCTTACTTAAAAATTGTTGTGATATTTTTCCGAGAACAAATTAATGCCTAAGATGACATAAAATTAAAACAAATGAAGAATGACAGTATTTGTGGAAGGAACATTCCAAAAAATGTAAACAAGAGGGGAATTATATACATGGGATGTAATCATCATACCATTAGGGGTTTTCACTATGACTTCCACATCTATTTTTTTTTTGAATCATAACACCTTTAGAAAATTATTTAGATATGATAGAGTGGGTATATCTAGAATCAAATTAGAAATTAGTAGTTCTAAGGTGGATGGTATTTTTTCCTTTTACCATGTAGTAATTACAACCTTCATAATAAATAAACATATCTTAACTTTTCCCCTTGTCCCTTAGCTTAAGAGGTTCTTGATGTCAATATTCCCCACTATTCTTTGGATTTGGGGCCTGGTTAGCATAATTCCCATTTTCCTTGCACTTTGATCATTGGTTCGTGGGATGTAAATTTTGTGATTGTTTTAATCTATTCACACCCTTAGCTATATTCATCCAATCACTTTAGAAATCAAATTCATGAAGGCCTTACCATCCACACATGAGACCATTATTAGACCCCTTAAGGAAATTTCCTCTATAATTATTTACACACAATGATGATAAAGAAATGATCAACTTCTTCTCTTCCTTGATTTTTTTTATTTTCTTTCAAAGTCCATCTTCCAATTACTATCAAAACTATTTGATGGAATCATCACTCCAATCACCATTTCAACCTTTATTGAACAACTCAAAATTTCTTCATATCTACTAAATTCTCTAATGGCCAACCACTTGTGAGAATTGGAATTAATCCACGGAATAAACAGTCAAATGTACCTTCATTTTTTATGACAATTCATGAAGTTGACATCATAAACTTTGCAAAATTAGCCATGTATGTATCGATAGATTCATCTTTCATGTTATTCAACGCAAAGAACTCTTTATCTATCATTTTACAAAGAATCCAAGGAAAATACAAAATGAAGAATATGTTATTGAATTTATCCCATTCTATGGATTAAATTTAATCTTGCTATCTTATATTCTTGATTAGATATTTCAACTAGTCTGATTCACATTTTAAATGATAAACAACCAGAATAACTTTCTCATGCAACAAACACTAGGAAATAGAGAATATTTTTCAATAGTAAAAATCCATTTTTCAGCAATAAGTGGATCTAAAGACCCTCTAAATGATGAAAGGTGATACATCATGAATGACTCAATAAAATATTATTCCCTTATTTTCTAAAATAGAACTCCCCCTGGATTCATATCTGAAGAATGATGAGTGAGAATAGAAACTTGATTTTTCAACCCTACTCCCATATCATTTTCTTGTAAAGAAGGAAAATCATTTCCTTACATGTTACAATTACCATTAACACAGTTGCATTGGGGTCCAACCACTGACAAATACAGAAATCTTATCGTAAGTAATAATAATCATAATGAGGAACCAAAAAATCAGGGAAAATCACTTATATGATGTCAACATTATGACACATTCCATAATCTATGACAAATTATGTTTATCCTAACTTATTCATAACAAACTTCAATTTAAATGCTTCATAATGTATCATGAAGTTTTTATTAATTCCCAAAAAATACCTCCCATGAGTGGAAACCGGGTGTGTAGAAAATCACATTTTCATGTACCAGATTACCCAAAGTCAGGCCCAAAACATCATATCATAGTTGTTACTTGTAGGTACATATTTTCTAGATCCATATCCACATGTAGTATCCAGACATGAATTTATTTCTTGGAAACCATTGACTCCATCCTTTACCAAAATTATAGGACATTTTCCTATGATTTTCATTAACCATATACTTACACGTATACATGTCCATTTGGTTCACACTAAGGTTTTATCATCATAGATTCTATATGTTGACTAATCCATTTCTCTAATACAAACTATAACAACCCAGTCTAGACAAACATTAACATTACATAACCTTTGGAGAATACATATAAAATATACATAAACATACACCGAATGACATTATTAAACTAGTTGACTTGGAAACATGGAAACATAAACACATGTACATATGTCATAAACATTATCCCCCTTAGGATCTTCATTACTATAATCCATCTTAGACACAGAAAACATAACTTTGGCCCGGCGACCCGAAAGCCCGACAGGCCCAGCCCGAAAGCCCGAGCGGCTCCCCTAGCAAAGCCCGCATCGGGCCAGGCCGGGCTCGGGCTGCAGGTTCAGAGGGTCAGGCCTGGACCTTTCCAGGAAGGCCCGCGGGCCAGGCCGGGCCGGCCCCAAACAGCCCGGCCCGCTGGCCCGCCTGCTGTAAAAAATATAACGGGTAACTGCAGGTAGGGGGATTTGATCCCCCAACCTCAAGTTCCCAAGGCTGCGCCTGGACCAATATAGATATATTAATATATATATATAGATCTATATATATATATATCTGGATATGTCAATCACTATATACATATATCTATATATACAAATATCTATATATACATATATCTATATATACATAGATCTATATATACATATATCTATATCTATATATATCTATATTTATATATAGATATATGTATATATATAAATCTATTTATATATATATATATCTCAATATCTATATGTATATATCTATCAATATATACATATATCTCTGTATATATATCTCTATATCTATATATATATATATATCTATACATATACATATATATATATTGATATATATATCTCTATATCTATATACATATATCTCTTTATATATCTGTATATATACATACATATATACATACATCTATATATATATCTACCAATATATCTATATATACATGTAACTTTTATACATTTATATTTATCTATATATGTATCTATATGTGTGTGTGTGTGTGTGTGTATTTCTATCTATATGTGCATATATCATTATATATTAACAAAAAATTATATTATATATATACATATAATTATTATTATATATAATTATATTGTGTGTATAAATATATATATACAATGTTATATAATTATATATATATATATAATATTATATATATATATATAAAGCCATTAATAATATATATCAATTAAGTGTGGTTTTTCAAAATCCCTTAAAAATATATATATGTGTGTGTGTGTGTGTGTGCCTATGTATATGTATATGATTTAATATAATATATATATATATATATACGAACAAAGCTATTAATAAATATATATATATACATATCAATGATTTAATATTATATATATATATAATAAATTGTTGTATATTAATAAAAAAATAAGTATGGTTTTTAAAAATCCATTAATAATATATATATAGGTATGTATATGTATATGTATGTATATGTATATGTATATGATAATATATATATATATATATATATGATAATATATATATATATATATATCAATGATTTAATATAATAGTGTATATGTATAAACAATGAAATTAATAATATATATCAATTAAGTGTGGTTTTTAAAAATCCATTAATAATATATATATATATGTATATGTATATGTATATGATATAATATTATATATATATATAAACAAAGCTATTAGTATATATCTTTATATATCAATGATTTAATTATTATATATATATAATAACTTATTGTATATTAATAAAAAATGAGTATGGTTTTTAAAAATCCATTGATAATATATATATATGTGTGTGTGTATATGTATATGTATATGATATAATATAATATATATGTAAATAAACAAAGTTATTAATATATATATATATATATCGATGATTTAATATAATAGTGTATATATATAAACAAAGCCATTAATAATATACATCAATTATGTGTGGTTTTTAAAAATCCATTAATAATATATATGTATGTATGTATATGTATATGTATATGATTTAATATAATATATATATATATATAAACAAATCAATATATATATATATATCAATGATTAAATATTATATATATATATAATAAATTTTTGTATATTAATAAACCAATAACACACTCGCCTAATGATGTTTGTGCAAGTCCCTCAACTTCATTAATTTTTTAAGTACGTTGCAACATGCATAAATTATATATACTATACATATATAAATCTATTTAGAAAACAAATTAACTCACCCAATTATGTTCGCGCACACCCCCAATATATATATATATATATAAACAAAGCCATTAACTCACCCCATGATGTTCGCGCAAGACCCCTAATTATTTTTTTTACAATTTTCTTATATTATATATAAATATATATATATATATATATATATATAAAGATATTATATATTAACAAAAAATAACTAATCACTAAATGATATTCTCACACCCCCAACATCATTATTTTTTTTAAAATATAATAAAACTTTCATATATTATATATACTATATATATATATATAAATTTATTTAGAAAAAAATAAACTCACCCACTACTGCGCACCCGCTAAGGGTGTAATTTCAGTCCAGACAGGGTTGGGTCAGACCTGCCCTGCAAAAAAATTTAAAAAAGTTTAAAAAAATGTTTTAAATTAAACAAACGCCAAAAAATACTTTTAATAAATAAGTTAAAAAAATAAATGTAAAAAACATTTTAAATAAATGATAAAAAACATTTAAATAACAACACTTTAAACTCACCACTCACTGTTGTGCACCCCCAATAACTCATTATTATTTTTTTTTTGTACATAATATATATAAATTCATAGACAAGTATAAATCTATTTAAAAAAATAACATATTCACTCACTGTAAAATGTTTTTACAAAAAACGTGTAAAATGATTAAAAAAATACATGTAAAAAATATGTGGTCAATTTTTTTTTTAAATTAAACGTCTAAAAATAAATTTAAAAAAACGTTTTAAGCAAGTGTTAAAAATGGTTTAAATACAAATGTTTAAAAAGTTTTTAAAAAAACATTTAAATTAATTTTTTTAAAACAAACCCTTAAAAATTACTTTTTACATTAAAATGTGAAAAAAGTAAAATGTTTTAACAAAATACTTGTAAATAGAATGAGTTTAAAAAAACTAAAAAATGTTTTAAATTAATCATTTAAATATATATGAAAAAAAACATTTTAAATAGATGTTAAAAAAATATTTTAAATAAAACTGTTTAAATAATGAATACTGACAAAGGCTTAAATATTATAAATAAGACAAAACAATAAATGTAAAAATGTTTTAAATATATTTTAGAAAAACGTTTAAATATTAAGGCTTTAAACTCACCCACGGTAGCTGCGCAACCCTCATTATTTTTATACAATTTGCAAATAATATATATATATATATATATATTTAGACAAAAAACACATCCACCCACTGTAAAATGATAATAAAAAATAAAATAAATGTTTTTACAAAAAACATCCATTTAAAAAAATGTAAAGAAACATTTTAAATAAATGCTATAAAAATGTTTAAATAAAAAAATAAGAGACATTTATTTTGAAAATTATAAAAGCCCAGCATGACCCGATTTGAAAAAGCCCGGCCCGGCCCGATGGTTTGGGCCAGCCCGAGGCCAGGCTCGGGCTGCCTCATGGGGTTGTTTGGGCTAGCCCGGCCCGGCCCGAATAGTGGCCAGCAGCCCAACACTTTTCAAGGTAGGCCTGGGGAGAAATTACACCTCTAAGAAAACATAATACATATCTTCATAACCTAATAATGGAAGCATAGAAATGGGTGATTTATGATTATCAGTAAGGGTAATCAAGGGATACATGTAAGAATAATCATTATCATACGGGTATGATAACACAATCAGGAAAATAGAATATCATACCCTGCATATCAAAGATCATAAACATGAATCAAGGCATAATGATTAGTTGTTCATAAGACATGAATCATAAGGAAATAAAGAGAATAAGTCTTGGAAGAATACCATAGGTTTAAAACATGGAATTGTGGGAAACAAATAATCATATATTAGGATTTCCAATGTAGCTAAGGAATCGCTGACAAGACCATCTTAGTAATAGGGGTTCACTCCCCATACCAACTTGTTAGTTTGATTTCACTCTTTATGTAAACATGGTAGTCAAGGTTCAATCTCATGGTCGTATGAGTAGCATGAGGTCACTCTTCCTTCCAAATTGGTAGTCATAGTTCACTCCCATGATCATCTTAGTAGTCAAGTTTCACTCTCAAGACCATATTATTATATCTCATTATACGTAAATGATTACCCAATACATTGGAGGGAGATATAGTTCCAACCCATATAAAAATGAAATAAAACATACATGTTCCAAAAAATCATAATCAATGATATTATCAAACATGAAATGAATTTGGTATCATAATAATTTAACCATACCATAACCCACATAAAAAGATACATGTTTCATAATCATTTCGTCAATAACATATCCTATGAAAAAAATGGATTTCATAAACATATAAATCATGAAATTGAAATGGGTTTCATAAATACCATGAAAACAATCATAATCCTTTTAGATAATGAATAAGAAGAGTGCCTTTATGTTATAATCCTCATGTGTTAATCATTTTTTAATGATCACAAATCCAATACATGCTGTAAATATTGTTAATCATGTTCATACTATCTCAAATCATTTTTACAGAAGGTTGGTTTCTCAATTAGACAGAACATTTAAGAGACTTTACAAGAAGAAGAAATTTTTTATAAATCCTAACATAAAAGGAAGATATGATCAAATATAATTTTTGGATAATTATTAGAAATTAAGTAACAAGTTTGATGAGATAATATTATATGAGTGTAAGAAAAATGTACATGTAAAGGCTGACTGTCCCTAGCTCACTAAAAAATGAAATATGAGGACAAAGATAGAAAGTATAAAAATGAAATGAAAGCAACATGGAGTTCTTTTGGGGATAGTTCAGGTGACTGAAAATCATCACATGATGAACAATTCAACAAGAAAAAATGTGTTTTCTAACAAAAACATTTGAGGTAACACTAGAATCTCATATACACCAATCCTATTATTTTGGAAATAAAAGTGATTATGAGAATACGCCTAATAAAGAAATTTTTGATTGAAATAATATTCATGAAGATACATGTAATGAAATAAAAGATAAATACAAAACTATAATGAAATATCATGCTCTTACATCGACTATTAAAAATAAACATACTATAGTATGGGAGAAAAATGTTCAATTGCACAAATAAAAAAACAAAATAAACATATCTAATGAGAAATAGATAAAGGAACTTGAATGGTTTACTAATGGTAAATATATATTTGTACAAATTCTAGGTAAACAGATTGCTATTAAATATACTACTGGTATTGGCTATCAACTTGGTAATATAAATATTGGAAGAAATAATTTTGTTTCTAAGTCTAGGTCAGACATCTTTACTCCTAGTTCTGTAAAATATTCATTTAGTTCATGTTATGATAAACTATCTACTATTTCAATATTTTTTAAAACTAGTAGAGTTTATTTTTCATGAAATTTACAAAATGCTTGTAGGAAACCTATGAAATATATATGGGTTGCTAAATCACTAGTCAATAAAATTTATGGACCCAAACAAATATGGGTTCCAAAGTGTATTTCTGTTTGAATATTATGAAGAAAAGTTGTTTAAAGAGCTCCTGTGAAGGCGTATGTTATTTGGATAGTAGTTGTTCAAGTCACATTATAGTGGACTATTTATACTTCAAGAATTCAATAAAAATTTATGGTGGAAATGTCCCCGTTGGTGACAATTCCAAAAGAAAGATCATTGGCCTTGGGAAAATCGGTTACTCTAACTCAGTTTTAATTTTGGAAGTAATTTTTGTTGATGGATTGAAATATAATCTACATATTGTTTCACAATAATGTGATGATGGATATAATGATTAATTTGAAAATTATTCTTGTAATGTCTTTAATTCTAAAAATGAATTAGTGTTTTTTACAGTATCAAATAAAAATGTACACTCTGTTAATATAGATTCTTTAGTTTCTCAAAATTATTCTTCTTTATGTGTATTTCACAATGAGTCATGGATTATACATAGGAGACTAGGACACTATAATAATAACTACCTTATAAAGATAACTTGAAAAGGCTTAGTCAAAGACCTACTCAATCTTGAGTTTCTAAATGATAATGTGTGTAATCCTTGTCAAAAGTGAATGAATAAAAAAATTTCTGTGAAACCAATTAAAGAAGTTTCAACATCTCAACCTCTAAAACTGGTTCAAATGGATTTTTTGGACCATATATTGTTTATAGTCTAACATGGAATCACTATGTTTGTGTTCATGAAGATGACTTTTATATATATACTAGAACATTCTTTTTGGATCACAAAAGTGAAA
The DNA here is from genome assembly GCA_963277665.1 of Viscum album. Classification (NCBI taxonomy): domain Eukaryota; kingdom Viridiplantae; phylum Streptophyta; class Magnoliopsida; order Santalales; family Viscaceae; genus Viscum; species Viscum album. The sequence goes on from OY728136.1 coordinate 1,602,556,412, forward strand.
CCTACTCTAATTTCGCCAAATATTCCAAAACTGTAGAAAATATAGTGGGCTTAAAATTAAATCATAAAGAAGTTATCACTGACATGATTTTATAAATATATATTTTTAATCCTTTTTCTAAAAAAATAGCCATAATCATAATTTATCTTCCCCTAGAACATGTTAATATAAAATATTTGAGGAAACAATAAATAAAACCGTGCAAGAAATTGGTAGAACCATAAATAGTGAATATGAATTACCTATTTCTTTTTGGGATGATACTTTAAAAAAATCACGCTAAATTATAAATAGATTGTTGATTTAATCTATTATTAAAAGGACTCCATATGTGTTATAGAACAATAGGAATCCCAAAGTTAGCTAATTAAATGTTTTTGGGTGTAATGTCCATATCATTAATACTATCGAAAATCATGATAAATTTGAATAAAAGTGTGATGAAGGAATTTTTATAGGATATTCAATCTATTGTAATTAATATTGAGTGTTTAACAATAGAACAATATGTGTTGAAGAATTTTTCCATGTTAAATTTGATGAAATAGATCCACGTGAGCCTAAGACAACTCTAGAGAACCTGGAGGATGATGTGTCAAATCTGTACTTCAATGAAAAATCATCTAACTAGCCTATAAAATAATCTGTGAAAACTTATAGTTATGGAGATTCTTCATATTTTGGATATAATGAACACAACTCTATTGAAGATCTTGGAATCTATAGACCTTATTTTTCTAGAGCAGTCAAAACTCTTAGGAATCATTCATTAGAAGCAGTTGTAGGATATTTTGATAAAGAAAATCAAACTAGAGATTATCTTAGAAATAAGGTTAAACATCATGTCTCATTATCACAACATTAACCTTAAAAAATTAATGATGATATCAATGATGAATTTTGGGGGATTTCCATGAACGAATAACTTAATTAGTTTGAATGGAAAAACATTTGTAAACTTGTTGACAGACCCAAAGATAAGTTCACCATAGCTACTAAGTGGGTGTTTAGAAATAATGTAGATAAATCTTCTAACATAGATAGAAACAAGGCCAGATTGGTTGAACTATGCTATAGTAAAGAAGAAGGAATTGACTATAAATAGACCTTTGCATCAGTAGCTATATTTGAGGCCATCATAATTCTTTTTGCTTATGTTGCACATCTGAATTTAAAACTATATAAAAAGGGTGTTAAGATTTCATTCCTAAATTGGTATATAACTGAGGATGTCTTTGTTTATCACCCCCTGGTTATACAAATCATCAATTTCCAAATCATATATTTAAATTATGAAAAGCCTTATATGGTATTGAACAAGTTCCAAGAGCTTGGTATGATAGATTATGTAATTTTCATACATCCAAAGGTTTTAAAAAAGGAATAGTTGATCATACGCTTTTTTATAAAGTGAATTTCCAATGATGATTTATTAGAACAAATTTAGGTAGATGACATTATCTTTGGATCTTCAAGAAATTATTTATGAATCAAATTTTCTAAAATGATTCCAAATGAATTTGAAATTAGTTTAATAGGTGAACTAAAATTATTTAATGGATTTAAAATCTTTTAATATATTGATTGTGTTATTTTAAATCAAAGAAAATATTCTATAGATATTATAAAACATTATATCTTAGATAGCACTAAAAGTAGGGACACTTTAATGAGTACTACTTGTAAGTTAGATCTTGATGAATATGGAAAATCTGTTGATCAAACCACTTATAGAGGAATGATTGAAAGCTTACTCTACCTAACTGTTAGCTGAATTGAAATTGTGTTTAGTGTATTTATTGGTTATTGTTTTCATGCAAACCCTAAGGAATATAATGTAAATGATGTTAAGAGATTTTTCAAATACCTCAAGATCACACACAATATAGAATTGTTCTACCCCAAAGGATAATCATTTCAGTAAGTTAGCTATTCTGATGCTGACTTTAGTGGTAGTATGTTGGATAGAAAAACCACCTCTAGAACATGTCACTTTTTAGGAAAGTCACTAGTATTATGGTGTAGTAAAAAACAAGTCAATGTTCCATTATTTACTGTTGACGTTATGTATATATCTACTGGTAGTTGTTGTGCACAATTTTTTTGTATGAAACACACATTACTAGATTATGGATATTAATTTATGTATGTACTTATAAATTGTGACAAACCAATTGATTTTCACATATCAAAAATCATTTTTCACAAAATAGGACACAACATATTGTGGTATGACATCACTTTTTGAGATATCATTATCAATAAGGTTATATTAATTTTTAATTCATTGGTACTTAATATCAGTTTGCTGATATATTCACCATACCATTAAATTCTGAAAGAATAGATTACATCATACATCTGTTGGGAATAATAAATCCTAAGTAGTAAGTGCAATGTTTCATAGAATACTTTTTCAATGATTTTTGGTTTAATAAGTCACTGCCTTAAGTTTACTTTCTTAAAATTTACTGCTTCAAACAATACGGTCACACAGTTTTGAAGTCACACAGTTACGGTCTTAATGTGAAAGCTTGTTACGGTCGAACTATGAATTCTTGTTCTGGCCTCACCATAAAAATCTATTATGGTCTCACCGTAAATACTATTTATTGTTTTATTTAAATAGTATAACTTTTATCATGGTAATTAATTAATTTATCCTTTTAATTTCACTCACATTTGATTTTTCAATGCTTCACATCTAGATATGATAAAAACAAATTAAGTGTCATTTCATTCTTCACCCGAGCTCTCTTCTCTAAAACTGTAACCCCTCCTTCAACCTTTATATCAATCTATAACCTTTTTTGAATTCCCATAATGAAATGTTCACTATCATCCACTCCAAAGAAGTGAAGATCAAAGAAGAAGATGAAAATAACATAGATGTTATCACCTAAAGGTCCTTTGAATCCGAACATGGTGAACATAATAGAGGTACCTGAAAAAGAAAATTTTCCCTATGTGGCTTCAATCAATTAAGTCATTAGTATTTAAAGTACTAAAAGAGGAAGGACGGATGGATTGTTTCACAAAGTAGGATTGGTCAACTTACCCAAAGATAAATTCATAGTTTTATTAGTTCGTTAAATTATCTTTTGATATAGAAGATGGTTTATTGTAAGAAGTGGGATTAGTAACCAGAAAAGCACTCTTTCTTAATGGTTATGGGTTGCATGACTAAGGATACCTCTTATGGGTATTTTTGACGTCTACAAAATGTCCTCCAACTCCAAGTGAGATATTTGTTTTCGAATAAGCCTTTGGAATCATGAATGGCAATGAAACCAAAAGAAGTGCAATAGCTTTGGAGCTAAATGGTGAAACCCGACTTTTTTCTAAAAATATTTGAAAATATAATTAGCCCCAAAAAGAATGTTTTTCTACATTCATGTATCAGGATGTATTTTTGATACATCTTATAAAGAATGGACACAATATCAACCAAATTAAGTATGTTATACTACATATGTACGAGTTGATAAAGACAACCTCAAAGTCAACCTCCTTGTTCTACTCAAGGATAATCATTGTTAGGATTCATGCTGAAGGTTTGGTTAGAACAGATGAAGAATTCATTATGGGATATTAATTTTTTATTTCAAATGTGATGTTCCAAGGATCGTATAGCAACTGAGAAGGGGGGGGGGGGGGTTAAATCAGTTGGTTAACTTTTTATAAGTTTCAAAACATTAAGAAACGTATCCCTTACAACCTGTTATGATTTATTTCCTTATCACCCTTTACCAAGACACTCATGAATGCAGTAAAGGTAAATCAATAAAAGCACACAAGATTTACAAGGTTCAACCGCAATAAGATAAGATACATCCTTTCCATAGCCACTCCCATGGGTCTATGGAAATCCACTATAATGAATAGCTGAATACAACTTGTGTCAACTCATTTTGGAATCCTTCTATATATCGATAGGAAAGATTATACAGACTCCCGTCAGTTTAAAATGTTTCGTTAAAGAACAAAATGATCCAAACACAATAATAAGAACATTGTTAAGCTTCTCCACAAAATCTCACTCGGAATCTTCAATCATATTTCTTGAATCGGATTTTCTGAAATCGTTCTTCTCAGTAAGATAAGATGATATTGCACAAGTTCTCACTCTGAATCTTGAACCCAATTCCTTGAATCTGATTTTCTGAAACTTATCATCTCAACAAGACAATATAATTATGATTCTCATCATCTGCAATACTCAAGGAAACTTTTTCACTATTGTATGAACATTTTACAAAGAATTCTCGAGTGGTATGCCTTTTACGCATGTGTAAATTTTGCAAATGTGCGAATGAACTGAGCACATAATTATAGCCAACTCAGAAAACAAAGGCGAGAATCTTGAAAATCATTCCCACTACCTCAACTCTCAAAAACTCAACAAATATCTCGCATTTAATCTTCAATATTTGACTTCTTTAAATCTCCTTAAATTTCTCTAAGATTTATGCAATGTTAAAATTCGAGTTTTCTTCAACACTTTATATCTTCCTCAGAATGATAAGGCTTGATATTGGATTCTGAATTTCTGGATCAGAATCTAGTCTCTGAATTTCTAGTTTATGAGGTAGACTCAGAATTTCAGATTCATGATGTAAACTCTAGATTTTTGGCTTAGGAAGTAGACTATAAATTTCTGGTTTAGGTAGTAAACTCTAAATATCTGGCTGATGAAGTAGACTCTGAATTTCTGGTTCAAGAGGTAGACTCAGAATTTCCGATTCATGAAGTAGACTATGAATTTCTTGATCAGGAAGTAGACTCAAAATTTCTAGTTCATGAATTATACTCCGAATATTTGGATGAGGATATAGACTCAAAATTTCAGGTTCAAGAGGTAGACTCCAAATTTATGATTAATGAAGTTAACTCTGAATTTCTGGCTTAAGAAGTAGACTCTGAATTTCTGGTTCAGGAAGTAGAATCTGATTTTCTAGCTCAGGAAGTAGAATATAAATTTCTTTCTCATGATGTAGACACTGATTTTCTATATCACGAAGTATAATCTAAATTTTCTAGTTCATGTAGTAGACTCCAAATTTTCTGGTTCAGGATGTAGACTTCAAAATTCTAGTTCCTAAAGTAGACTCCGAATTTTCTGGAACAGGTTGTAGACTCCAAATATCTGGTTCATGAAGTAGACTCCGAATTTTCCTGTTCAGGAAGCAGACTCTGAATTTTCTGGTTAATGATGTAGGCATTAAATTTTCTAGTTTAGGAATAGAAGCCAAATTTTAGATTCAGGAGGTATACTCTGAATTGCTGGTTCAGAAAAACTAGTTCAGGGAAAACTGGTTCTGAATTTTCTCAGAATTTTCTTTATTAAAAAACATCAATCCACTTCACCATTTATTCAACAACTTTTATCGTGAAACTTTTCATTATATATGTGAACATTATGATCAGAAAAGAATCATCTGATTATGTTTAGAATGATGGAGACACTTTCATAAATTCTAACTTCTTATTCTTCAACATAATGTTCTTTATGGAAATCTTTAGCAACCAGTAACTTCGACATTCTGTAACTCCAAAAGAATCTTCAACAAAAAGTATATTTGTCAACAAATACAAAACATTGTTAAAAAAACACCACAATGGTTCTTCAATCTCCCCCTTTGGATTTGTTGGAAACCATTTTTAACAAGTTTCCACCTCTCAATAAATTTACATCTCATGTTCTAGAATTTTTCCAAAACATAGCCTTTCTCAAATAGAGGGTCCTGACACCACATTAATGGATAAAGTAATTTTTTAAGTACTTCCATACCACGGTGACTAGAAAATTTTGTGGCCATGTAATGATAATCTTCACATTATTCAAACTCCCCATAAACTATTATCTTTTTCTTTCTCACTTTTCTTTTCCTCTCTCATTTTTATTTATCTCTCCCCCATTATATGATAACCACAACTTTAGATTCATAAAAGAAAACTTACTCTCCCCCTTTGTCAACATAATCCAAAGCATGGTGGGGGTTAACTCTTTATAAGTTTTAGGAAGTCTTGGGAGGTGTCGGAACATGTATTTGCATCCTAATTTAAAAAAAACCTTTCCTTTGACATTTCATTTGTGAAAATATTAGCAATCTGATACTTTGTTGAAATTTATTCCATCAAAACTTCTCTAGTAACATATTTCTCTTTTAAAAAGTGGTACATTATATCAATATGCTTTGATGATGAATGATTAAAAGGATTCTTGGAAAGATCAACAGATCTTTGATTATCACAGATTATTTTCAATGATTTAGAAAATTTCACTTTCAAATCATCCAGTTGAACAATCATCCATATCATATGAGTACAAGACTCAGTAGCTACAATGTATTTGGATTCAATTGTACTTAAAGTTGCTAAACTTTGTTTCATGTTGTCCCAACTCACACAACATCCCGTAAGATAAATGTTCCTCCTGATGTTTATTTTCTATCATTATAATCACCATCCCCATAAGCATTCATATAACCATGAAACTTCATCTCATTGTTCCTCTTATATTATAACCCATGTGATGTTGTTCCTTTAACATATCTCAGAATCCTCTTTGCATCAAACATATGTGATACTTTTTTTATTACATTGATATTGGGAACAAAGAGTCACAACATAACCAATATCAGGCCATGAGGCTGTAAGATAAAAAAGACTTCCTATTAACTTTCGAATGTCTTTCTGATTCACATTGTTCCATGACTCATCATTGCTCAACTTTGTGCTCAATGAGATTAGGGTTGAATGTTCATTCAATTCTTACATCCAGAACTTCTCTAATAGTTCATTGGAATACTTTTCTTGGGATAATAAAATGTAGTTTTCTTGTTGTTTAACATGTACGCCAAGTAAGAATGCTAATTCCCCCATCATTGACATTTCAAAAAATTTCTTCGCCTCTTCAGAAAACTCTTCACAGTCCTTTACTTCATCTCTCGAAAAAATTATATCATCCACATAAATGATTAAAATTAATGCTATGGTATCTATATTTTTAACATACCAGTTTCTATCAACCATTCCTTTAGAAAAGATCATCTATCTCAAAAAATTGTCATTCTTCGAATACCATGCTCATGGAGCTTGTTTCATCCCATACATGGATTTCTTTAATTTGAAAACTTTGTTTTAATACTCATAAAGTAAAAACCCACAAGGTTGTTCAATGTAAACTTCTTCTTCAATCTCACTATTTTAGAAAGATGACTTTACATCCATCGGATAAACATATTAATTCCGATGATCCAAAACTGCAATAAAAATTCGAATCATTTCCAACCATGCAACATGCGAAAATGTTTCATCAAAATCCACACCTTCCACTTATTCATATCGTTTACACACAATCCTTTCTTTGTTTCTTTCAACATCTCCATGCTCATTAAATTTTTTCTATAAACCCACATGGTTATGATAACATTCTTATTTGCTAGCCTTAGAACAAGTTCCCATGTTTCATTCTTATCAATCTGATCTAGTCCATTATTCAAAGCATCCACCCATTCTTTATGTTGAATAACTTCTGAAACTGATTCTGATTCAACTTTTGAGATAAGGTAAGTCTTCTTTTCTAATCTTAACATTCTTCTTTTCTAAATTGGAGCCTTCTGATCCCCAATAATATTTTCAAATTCACATATTTTTGTAGGGTAGGAAAACTCACATTTCATTTCCCAGAATCACTTTCTTCTCCATGTGTTTATCTGAGTAAGTTTCAATATTGTTGGAATTCTATGATTTATATTCCTCAGTATTATTAACAGATGTTGTGAAGGAACATGGATTTTCAATTACCTTTACATAACATGAGTCCACCAACTTCGGTAACTGTTTGTTCCAGCATTTTTAACTTTTTCCATTTGGTGAATAAGTCATAAATATTCCATCTTCAGTATTCACTTCAATCTTTCCTAAGTCTGAATTTTTTATTTTGAGAATGCGTGGACTTCCAAAAAAAATTATTTAATTAAATGAATGTTTTTTGTTATACCACATTACATAAGAAGTCATGTTGGTTTCCAGTCATAACAAAAATCTATTTTGAACAAAGACAGAAGTTCTAATAACTTCTCATCAAAATAATTTTGAATGTTTGTATTTTGATAACATACTTCTTCCCATTTCCACAGAGCTTCTATTTTTCCTTTCTGCTACTCCATTTTGTTGTGGAGTATAAGGAGCACTATAATGATGATTGATAACAGATAGAATCATGACCCTATGATATAGGTGGAAGTCTTGTCACGAAGTCCATGGATATCCATTCCCACTTCCACTTTGTGGCCTCTAAAGGCTGAACTATTCTTGTTGGCACCTGATGCTATGCCTTAACTTGCTGACAAGTGAGGCACTGAGAGACAAACAATGCTACTACTTTCTTCATTACTACACACCAGTGTTCTTGTCGGAGGTCGTGGTACATGTTTACCACTCCAGCCAGTGCCACTAGAGGGGATGTACGGAAACCCCTCAACATATCCTACTGAAGTGACATTGGTACCATGGTACATCCTCTAATATTGATGATGTGCTCCCCACCTTCAGAAAATCAATCAGGTGCATGTCATGTAGATATCTAAGAACGTTAAGCCTCGCCATCGTCGTCCCCACACTGAGCCTCCCTGAATCACTGAAGAAGTGGGGGAGTGACTGTAAGAAACTAATGAAAAGCTACTCCATCTCGATCCACAAAATATATCTACAAAGCGGTCAGCTGTTACATCACCTCATCTAGTAGTTGTATACCAGATATCATGTCGAGTGTATATGCAAATATGTTCCCTTTCCAATGAGTATAGACCATCTTGATGTTGTAGTCCTGAAGGAACTCATTCCAACACCGATGTTTCTGTTTCAGGTCTTTCTGTGAGAACATATACCTGAGACTATAGTGATCTGAGTAAACTGTAAAACGCTCACCAATCAAATAGTGTCACCACATCATCATGGCGAAGACCACTTGTGCTAACCCCAAGTCATGTGTAGGGTAGTTCTGCTCATGTTTTCTCACCGGTCGAGAACCATAAGCAATTTATTCTTGCTCCTACATCATGACTCATCTGATCCCGGTCCTTGACTCATCATAGTAGACAATGTACCCAACACCCTCCTCTGGAAACCTCAAGATGGGGGCAATAGTCAACCACTGCCTTTTCTCATGAAATCTCCATTGGAATATCTCCGACCACAAGAAGGGTTTCCCCATATTTGTCAATTTTGGTAAAGGTGTTTCAACTCTGTAGAAATCTGGAACAAACCTCTGGTAGTGTCAATCCAAACCTCGGAAACTTCGTACCACCATCACACTCCTGGGTGGCTCCCATGAAATTACCGCCTCATTCTTCAAGGGATCCACAAAAACTCAAGTCTCTGATATAACATGTCCCAGAAATTGAACCTCTCGAAACCATAACTGGCACAATGAGGGATTACCATAATGACGGTGCTCTTAGAGTGTGTCCAGAACTATCTGCAAAGGATATAAATAATCCTCCTCACTAGCTGAGTATATCAGGATGTCGTCGATGAAGAATACACCAAAGAGATCAAGGTATGGCTGAAAGATCCAGTTTATGAGTCCTATGAACATTTATAGATTGTTGGTTATGATGACTGGAATAACCAATAACTCTTTATTTCCATAATGAAATCTGAAAGACTTCTTCTGCACATCCTAATCTCATACTCTGAGCGGGGATAGCCTTATCTGACACCTATATTTGAGATCCACTAGGATCCCTTCAGTTGATCAAAGAGGTTTTCAATCCCCAAGAGTGTGTACTTGTTCTTCACAATCAACTGGATCAGGCGTAGATAGTCAACACGAAGTCATAAGTTTCCATCCTCCTTATTGGAGAACAAAATCAGGTCTACCAATGGAAAAACATAGGGCCAGATGAACCCCTTCCCCTGTAAGTTCTCTAGCTCTACCCACAGATCCAGAAGTTCTGTAGGATCCATATGATATGATGGTTTATATATAAGTGTCTTCCTAACATACAAGTAAATGTTAAAGTCCACTTATCTACGAAGAGGTTGCCCAAAACATGATCAGAAAAGACATTCGCATACTGATCCACCACTCCAGGATATCGTAGACTCTCCACACCAACTGCTCTAAGGGTAATGCTAGCCAACTGATGAGTGAGTAGTTACACCCTCCTTTGGTTAAGTTCTTACTATGCTGTAAAGGTTCCATTACCACTGATGATAGAAAACATAGTCCCATCCGTGAGGAAACACTATACATTTTCTTAATACGGTCATTATGGGAATGGACAAAAGATAACTAATCCATACCCAATATGACTTTGTAAGGCCTCGATGCCACTACTTGGAGATCTCGGCTGAAGCTCTTGCCTCCTAGAGTAAGATCACACTATCGAATCTAGTGCGTAATCATCGAGTCCACTCCCGTAAGATTCTCTATACATATGGATCAAGCCAACAGCTCTAATGGAATCTTCGAGCTCTGAATGATGGTAGTTGCAATAGAAGAATGGCATGAACCTATGAATATAATTATGGCAGCAAAGGTGGATTAAACATAGATTGTACCTTGTATCATCTCCGGAGTTCCATGGTCATAGGCCTCAGCTGTGTGGTGAAAAGATCACCCCTTTCCATCTTCTCCCTATGGTTGGGGTGGACCACCTATTTGTGGTGGCGGTAACATCTAGAATCGTCACCCACTACCTACTACACGACCATCTCTTCTGCCACGTCTTCTTACTACATGATGTCCTCCTCGATCAAACCTCTGTATCTTCTTGGGTTGTCCTTTGATGACCGGTTGATCATCCGTATAGAAGGTTGGGCAGTCATGAGCCATGTGACCCTGCCCTTTGCATTTGTAACACTGTATGCTCCTCGCATGACTTGCTCTATCTCTGATTCCCCACACAACCAACCCTGAATCTTTTAGTCATCCACCTATAGGTATCACCCTCTTAGACCTATATAAAATCATTCTAAAACCAGATAAATAAGACTCTGCTATGTGTCACCCGGTGGTGGGTATCACTATTGGTTACTAAATAGAATGAAAACTCTCCACTATGAGGGATCTCTCTTACACCCCTGCCTACTTCGGGATGTGGATTGAAATCATCGAAGCTCTGATCTCCAACCTGAGTCGCTAATCGAAGGTATGTGCCCTGAAGAATGGCCCCCACACCATATCAGTGATGTATAGTGAGAGTTTGATGAAGCTCATTGACTATTGAGCCACAATCATGTAGCCCTGCTTCAGATGAAGAAGCTCTTGTATGCGCACTGCGTGTAGAGTCGGTGGGACATACTCTGCCTGAAATATGATCTCATAGTCTGCCTAGAAAAGTGTCACCTTGTCGTGAACCTATAGCATCAAGCTCCACTATCTTCTTACTGTTGCCTATAGAATAATTTTCGCGTGTATCACCATGAGATCAGTTGGTCTCTCTACCAGTCAAAATACTCTCACCACAACATCTAGCCATTCCTCAGTCGCTTGTGGATCCATCTCGCCTTAGAACCTGGGTCGCCTCTGGTGCTGAAACTCATGAAACACACTCATGCATCTTGAACCCTCTTATGATGGGACTGGTGGCATCAGTGGCCCAATGGTTAATGGTACTGCGGGCGCCTCTATTGAAAGAGGTCATGCACCAAGGCCTCATCGCTCAATGGGAAAACTTTGTGTTCTCTACCCAGAACCCTAGTTGGTTGTCTGCTTAGAGGAATCCTGAATGGAAAAAAGTATGTCACGGTCAATATGTTATACATGGTGAGAGGACTCAAAGAAATCAAAAAGAAAACTATTCAAAACACACACACAATCAGTATTTTTGTTTATTAGTTAGAAATCAGAAGTTAGGGTCCTGGTGTATTGATACATCAGACGCTGCACAAAATCTGGATTCCCTAAACTGATAACCAAAGTCACTACACTTAACACTATTACTGTTAAAAAATTTGAGTCCAATTTTCTATTATATAATCGACTCCTCTGATACCAATTTGACATGACCAGTCCCCCAGGGCCCATTTCTTGATTACCCCATGCCCACCTTCTATAGGCCCGGGGCTGGCAACTATCACTGAAAGGCGTATTCCCTAAAACTGGGAAGGCATTTACTTTATAACCTAAAAACACACACATCCAAGAACACAACATGATATGAACACATGTAACTATAGAGTAAAAAATAGTGTGTATATAATGTAAAAAGGGACTAGAATATAATCCCAACTATAAAGTTCAAGAAACCTGAAAAGTAGAAGTAAAACAGGGAAGTACAAATAAACTAAACATCTCCTATGAACACCCTCTGAAGTTCTCACCTGAAAGGTTGGTACAGATACCGAATGGTCATCTCTGTGGTATGCCTTCTCTGACGTCCACCTCTGAGCAACCTCCATTCCTAGTACTCTCATCCTCAGTCAGAATTGTCTATTGTCTACCCCAAACACAAGAAGGTTCGGGCATAGCCTATCCAGGGGTGAGTATAACGATACTTAGTAGGGACATTGATACAATCGAATGTCTCAAAAAACCAACAAAGTATAAAACAGAAATCATGAAAAAATATGACAACCCTACTAAGGTATATTCCCAGACATATAACTAAATTATCAATAATACCCATTTCATTCATGAGAAAACACAAGGCCCAAATCCTTATACAAAGTACACATGTTACACATAGGAAAGAGTAACACGAAGGTAACAACACTATGGTAAGTACCACAAAGGTATGCCACAAAGATGATTACCACAAAGGTATCACCATGAAGTTAAGTATCACAAAATTATGCCACACAGAAGAATACCACAAAGGTATCTCCACAAAGGTAAGTTCCACTAATGATCTCCACATAGAATAATACCACAAAGCTATCACCACAATGGTTTGTAACACCAAGGGACACCACATAGAAGATTACCAAAAAGGTAAAGACTCATCTCACACAAGGTATGACATAGGTATGGCATTAAAGATGATTATATGTAACTACTGTATCATCTTACTCTGTAAAATGGTAGACCCACATAGGATCCTAAATCATCAGACCCACGTAGGATCCTAAATCATCAGACCCACAAAAGATCATAGTAAAGAAGACCCAAAAAGGATCCTAAATCATCAGACCCACAAGGTTGAAACACTTGTTCCCCTGGCAGCATGGATGTGTGTTGCCGCCTCCCTTTCATACGACCGATAGACGTCGGCTGCTGCCCATGCTCTGCCGCGACTGACGGGTTGCGACCCTTCTCTGGTGGCACGGTCACACAGTCTCCATCTTCACAGCTAGCCGTGGTGCCGGACATTGCTCTTGAGTCCCATTGGTGCTTATTTATAGCACTAGTCACCATCTTCTTCTATCCTGAAGAATGCATCAAAAACTACAAGGGGTGAAAAGAGGTCGGGACATGTTCACTTGGCCCGCACCATCCGCGTTAGAGAGGTAGCATGCCGCTCATGGGGATACATTCATCGTAAAATAAAAATAATGAATATTATAAAAAAACACCCTGACATTGGCATTCATTGTAGATGTCGAGATATTGAAGATGAAGACGTCGATGAACATCAGTTTTCGTTGCCTCCGCAAGGTGCTTCGGATCCGGGCTTAGGGTCGATTCCTCATTCTTCATTGGAGCTAGTTATTCGTTGGAGAGGAAGAGTTCTTCCGAATCTCTCCCCAACTCTCTTTTACCAACCAATCCTCTCAGTGGTCAAGAGTATACAATGTAATAGAAATAAGTCTATCATATAATTCACGTAGATAGAAATAATGTTGTCACAAATGGAGTTGGCATAATTAAATGGCACAATTATTTATTTAATCGAGGATGCATAATTAATGTGGATTAAGTCCAAGAGTTATGTCACATTAAAGGGGAAGTTCAAGGTTTGGGTTTTCCCCAACATTGAATTCAATATGGGGTTTTTTAATTTGGGTCTTCCCCACCTCTATAATTCAAATAGAGAGGATTCAAAAAAATTGATAAAAAAATTTATTCTTCTTCTTCCACAAAAAACTGAAAAAATAACATCCACCCTCATCCTAATAAAGACGAGGTGAAGGTCTCCTTAAGTGAATACTAGTATTGTGATATCAATGGTGTCCTCAGATTTTAATTCCAACCATCGGTTCAAAAGTTACAAAACCCGCTCACATGTTTACTAGACGTACTTAAAAATAGTTCTGAAATTCATTTCAGGCACATCGGGCCTTGAAATCGCACGCCGTCAATTTTAACGGACTTGTAAAATTACCATATAATAATAAAAATAACATGGAATATTCCGGATCTTTAAAATATTGGAAATTATTACCTATCGAGATGATCATTATTTTATTCATCATGCGGGTTCATTATTTTATCTCATCCCTTTATTTGGTCCGTAAATTTTATTCAATATTATACCTAAATAGGAGGCCCATAATTTCATTTTAGGTAGATGTTCCCATGGATAATGTTGTTCTTTCTTGAATTTGTAATTCGGCATAGAGATAGAAGTTTTAGGAATCACTCTCTAAAACATGGGAATGAGAATCAAGCCACACATATTTATAGAAGGTGGTGGTCACATAAGACTTCTAATACCCCAGGGGAGTGGCAACCCATCTGAATGTAGGGAAAGTGATCATAGTTTACATTCATTATTCTTGGACCAAGAATCATATGTTATGGAAAAACATCCTGGACCAAGTCTTCTAGTTTAATGTCAATGATCATGATCCATGGGAAGGTACATCGAATATGTCCAGGTTGTTTCTAATTGTTAAATCTCGACTTGATAGTTCCAATAAGTATCTACACCACATGAAGCAATCCTAAAGATTGTTTTTCATAATTTAAGGTCATATCTCTTGGAACATATGAAATTAGAAAATATATTAAATTCATTATTCATAGTCTAATGGATGATTATTTTTTAATTGTATTTATATTGAATGAAATAGGTATAACCCAATGTGACAGGAGGAGATGAATACCCATGTGATGCATTGATAACATGTTACAAGTCCTATAAAGATTATGGTCCTAATACATGAACCATAACTAGAGACAACAAGCCAAAATTGGTGAATTTTTTGTTGGGATTGATGGCAGGAGGTCCATACATCACTAAATATAACATGGAAATTGGACTCAAGCCATACATTTTTATGGGTCATGACTTGGTAGGATAATGATTGTTGGAGTGGGTGAAACCCTCTCTGATTAATACATTAAGGCATACCATGGTTTTAATGGGAATTGGATGATTATAAAATAATTAAATGATGAAATTTACCATTATGTTTTGAGGAATTTTTTTAATCTCACACTTGAT
The DNA here is from genome assembly GCA_963277665.1 of Viscum album. Classification (NCBI taxonomy): domain Eukaryota; kingdom Viridiplantae; phylum Streptophyta; class Magnoliopsida; order Santalales; family Viscaceae; genus Viscum; species Viscum album. The sequence continues at coordinate 1,602,571,753 of OY728136.1, forward strand.
GTATGAGGCATCTAATGTACACTACCAATGGTAATACTATTTTTTGACATTTTGAACTAGGGAAATTTGGTATTGCATTTTAAATTAATAAAACTTAGACTTGGTCTTCTACCATTTTAAGTAAATAGAACTCATATAAATGGGGGATGAAAATTTTTTAATGGCATAATTCTTGGACCATGACTCCACGTTTGTGTTTATATATATTTTTACCATGGTTACTATATTTTAGGGTGTCATATATTTGACCATGGTTCTAATGCATAAAACATATTGAAAAATATGGAATTGGGGGATGGGTGATAAACTCTCCATACACAATGATTAAAGAGTATGCTTTATTTGATGATACATTATATATAATGTAAGTCACTTCCCAATTGGGTTCTGAGTTTGGATTTTTTTTCATTTTCATTCTGAAAGATAGTACCATTCACCCTAGAGAAAGGAGTGGAGTAGAACGTTCTTGTTAAATGCTGTTGTTATCATGTTATAGTACCTTTCATTGTAATAGAAGGCCAAGAAACTATTTTCCTTGATTGATTCCAAATTATCTAGATGTAATTTTGTTATTTTTTGAGTTTTTTCATCAAAAAGAGTTTTTTTTACTGAAGACAACAAAACCTGAATGAATAAAGACAATTGACATTCTATACACTGGGATTATAGGGTAACCATTGGTGGAATTTCATTTTTTGTTTGATAGTCCCAAACATCATTGGAGAACACTTTTTGACAACTATTTTTGTTTTATCCATCCATTTTGTGAAATATTTTAGGTAGGGAATTTTTGAATGCTTCAGTATTCCCATTTTATTTTAAATAATAGTGAGAATTGGGGTTATACAAGATATTGTATTTATTGTACAATTTTTTGAAATAGACAACCGCTATGTTGGTTCTATTTTCTTTAAGAATAGAATTAGGAACTCCAAATAGATGGATGGTGTGGATGCTAATTAAGTCAAACATAGACAATTTTATTACTTCCCTAAGTGGAACTACTTATTATCACTTAAGAAAAGTTAATTGTTGTCAAAATGAACCTACACTTTCATGATTTCACTTGTTTGTATAACCCCAGATGGTTGAGTCCCCATAAAACAATGGAAAAAGAGTATATAGTGGTGTGTATAATCAATAGTATCTAATGCATGAAGTTATATATATATATATAATGCATTAAACATGTTGGATACCTCATTGCAATCATTACAATGGTGGAAAAAAAGTAACCCAACCTCCAAAATGGGTCATAGGGCTTTAATCATGATTTATAGGCACTATAGTGGACCTCTCTCATAACATATGGAATATCATATCCATATATTAAATAGTGGATAATTCCATTAATCCCAAGCTTGTACATGGTTTTATAAAGGTTATCCCCACCTTATATTGTAAATTGTGTTGCATGCTGGTGAATTTTATCATGCTCATCCCATATTGATATGTGATTTTTACACTACAGATACTCAAAAAAGGAGTCATACACTTGGGAATTTCCTCAACTATGACAGGATTTGACAATCCTATCACATAATATCTAGTAGATAGTTGATTCACTTATTGGTTGTCATCATTTGAGGTAACAGGGGAAATATCCATTCAGTGTTCCAAATGAATGACTAGGTTATCATGGTTGGGTTATGCAAGACATGTGGATAGACCTGATAACACATTGGCTTTAATATTCTATGTCCTTTGGGAATGTGTCACCAATAGCTGAGAAGGTAACTTGGCCATCAGTTGGTGGGTTTGTTAAAATAGGGGAACAAAATCTTTCTTCCTGATGATGTAGCCACCCTTGATCTACTTGATGACTAGCTTAGAGTATCCCTACACATGTAAACTGGGGACATAAATCTCAAGGGAAAACATGATACCACTAATAAGGACATGAAACACTATATCTTTTTTGGTGTATCCTTATAAGGGAATATAGGTTGTTCCCTCTAACCTCATTGTTTTTATTGTCTAAGAGGGTGACGAGGGACCATTCTAGAGCTGTCACATAGGGGTACGGTAGATTTATTGAGACAGATTGAATCTGAACCAAATTCAATAGCAGGTATATATTTATATTATCAAAGTAAGTATGGAACTGCTTATCCCACTAATAAACAATAACTCTCTTCATTCCTCTGAAGAAAAAATTACACAAGGAGGAAACATTTTTAATAATTCATCATATGTAGTGTAATTGGCCTTAGAGGAACCAAAATTCCCTAAGATTTATTGGGGGATGCATTTTATTGATATCCCTGATTATTCCTAGGTCAATATTGATGCTTCTATATCTTACAATAAAGGTGATATATTTCTGAAATGTCATCCTAAATGAAAACTATAGGTGGGTTATCTTCATGTGTCAGGAGTAAAGGAATCAAATAAAATACTCATGATATTTAACATGGTCTAAAGGCTCATGGGATTTGATGACAAGATCATAGATGTAGCATTCCAAAAAAATCACAAGAATCGGCTTGAAGATTATGTGCATGGATCTCTAGGAAGTTAATATATCATTTTTCAAGTCAAACGACAACATCTGATAATAATAGCTAACATTAGGTTCGCTAATGGAAATGGAATCCCATTACTCATCGTTAATCAATATTTAATTATAAACAATGTATCCACCCATGAAAAATAGATCCTAGAACTTATTATTTCCATAAATCAATAAATTTGTCATTATAAGGGGAATGATCATTTGCATAATGGAATTCAACGTTCCAGAAGTTAATATGGACTCAAATTTTCTAATTCGTCTTTCTTACCACCATAACGTTGGCTAGACAAATGGGAAATTGGTCTTCTCAAAAACATAATCATTTAATAATCTTGTTTAATTTGGCATTGACCATTGCACGTTGAGAGGGGTGCATATTTCTAGGAGGTTTTTTGAAGCCGTAATTACTCGTCTAGAGGTCAAGATGTTGAATTATGACATAAGGGTCCCTCTTTGCATCTCATCGTAGAATAATTGAATAAATCATTATTATCTCCCAAAAAGGAAAAATATTGATATTAATCCTATGTGGAAATGGATGCGTTGATCAACATCAGTATTATATCTTCCTCAGTATAGTGGTTCACCTGGTTTTTCTTTTCATTAGTTTTGGATACCAAATATTTTGAGTAGATTAGATTCAATTTTCATCAATAAATTCCATTATATATGTTAATAAAATTGTTACGAGTCATGATTTATTTATCCATCCCTTCTTTGTGGAACATGTGGAAATCTCATGGATTGGTGTCCATGGTTGAACATCTCATTACGTAGTAGGAGTGGGGTATTTTGGTATTAGTTGGGATTGATCGATGTAAAAGTATGAGTTATTCTTTAAATTATCATTTTTTATTGAAACTAAGAAATAAACTGAGTCCAGCATCAAGGGGTCTAATAGATGATTTGGGAAAATGAAGATATTTGTCCATTCCCACCATGGGTTTTTTAATGATCATTAGTTATTTCGTGGAACTGATGTGCTCAACCCCATTAGTCTGAAACTACATTCCTTCTGTTTTTTAGTAATCTGAATCTATATAGAGGGCCTCATCAGTTTTAAAGGGGGATGCATCATCCAAAATTAACCCTAATCAATCATCAAGAGTGTATTTGAGTAATAATTGATATGATTAGGGGAACACTATAAGGAAATGAATCCATGGAATTCCCAATAGTTCATTGTTGGATGTGTCCTATGAGACTTCCATAAATATGGTGCTTGATATTAGACCGCTGAAATTAGTCCTCATCTGAATATTCCCACATGGTTCCTTCTAACGCTTATCATAACCTAGTGTCATCAGGTTATAGAGATTCAAAACTGTTTCCTTCAATCGAGCATATGGATCATGCTCATTTGGTTATTTTTTATCATAAAACTAGTATCCCCTATGTAGTGGAATATTTCCATGACACTATTTTGAACTATGATATTCAATGATTATACATTCTTATAAATGGTGAAATTACCATATTATCTATTAAATTCAATAATGGATCAACAATATTCTTTCTCATCCTCCAATACATAGTAGTACTCAAAAATATCTAACTCTGATTCAAACTAAAGGGCGATTTCAAGGCTTTGGTATTGGACATTCACATATCCTTTGACATTAGAAGATCCTCAAGGATTGAAAGCTAAATGGGTATACCAGTGAGGTTATTTATCACCACATATTTCTATTTCAAGGGAATATCTTCTCCCTTATAGGATTTCCCCTTATCTTGAGGTTATAAATTTGATGTTGGATAAACCCTTGGGTATTGGCTAGTCCTACTGATATTCTGGTGCTGGAAAGCTAGAACACTCTAAAAAATAGCTAGATGAGTTTCAGTTGGGAATGATTGGGACCTAGGAAGATGTGGGTAATCATGGAGAAATCATAGATTAATTTTACGGTCAACTAATATAGATGAATGTGTTGGCATACTTAAAAATGCTAACTAGGATAAATGGGATTGTTGAGAACTGCATAAGTCTTACAACCTAGTATCTATAGCATGAAAATCCTAGTTTTAAGCTCTATCCAAAGCATTATAATGACTCAAATTTTCCTTACATCCCCTTTGATGATGTTAGATTGAGTTATGCAAGTGGGTAACATGATTTTATTCATTGTTATGTGTCATTAATTGGTCCACCATCATGAAAAAAATAACAGAGTACTCATTCTTGAATGATCCCATAATTTTACAGGTATATATCTCTCTTAATTTTTTATTAAAAATGTCTTAGTGGATTTTTCCTCATATTTATTCCTTGGTGGACGTGTTACACAATGGATATATATTTATTTGGGTAAACCTTGACTTTGGTTACAAGGAAACATGATAAAATAGAAGAGACTACAAACAAGGAGTGATTCTGTGTTTCTATTTGAATTAATAGAGTTTGTGTATAACATGGTCAAGTTTTACCAAGGGATCATTGTAAGTTTACAATACAAAAAAGGGGATTTGAGTTTTTATAAAAAACAGACCAAAAAATAACAGTATGAAATTTTCATGCCATGAAAATGGGTTACATGATGTATAAAAACAACCAGACTAATTTCATGAACTAGATCATTATGTGAAGTAGTTAAACACTATGAAATAATCACAGAAAATTTATTTTTATGGAGAATTAAATATTTATTTAAGGTGATAGTATTTTTCCATATCATACTAAAAATAAATACACTAACTATAACTACAATACATGAACTATAATTATACCAAAAAGAATTTTAAATCTTTTGTGTGGATTATTTGTTTCTCATTCTATCATACAGATTTCTCCTATCAACATTAGGGTAGCTCCAAATTGATTTTGATGAAACTCTCTTGATTCGGAATTTCCCGATCTTGTATATGATAACAATTATTTTTTTTTCACTTCATTTTTTCCGTGTTTTCCCTTGATCTCTAGTTTATTGTGTGTAATATTTTTACTATGGTCATTTTTGGTTTAGATCGTGATCAGTTTTGATATAGGATTGTTCTTGACATCATTTGCACATTACTTATTTTTGAAAAAACCTATCGGAAGTGTTTGTTAATTGTAGATAAAATCTAGGGGGTTATAACCCTTAACCTTGTGGTCTTTTTAAATGAATAGTATGTGAAATAATGCAATTTCAACAACATATTATGTGCTTCAAATATTAAAATGATCAATTGGATTATTTATCTGAATTCATTTGGATCCATTTGGTTATTGTCCTAGAGTGTCGATATGGTTTGTGTAATAAAATCTAGGATTATAAAATATTTTATAAATGGATTAATTTTTTTTCAGGACATTGAATTTGGGTGATTCCTTGATTTATATTGATCTTGTCTTGGCCTGGTTATTTATTTGACCGATATGATATAGGTTTATGAACAAATAAAATGGGAATTGTGTAATTTAATGATAAATTGTAGTTTTTATAATTAACCATTGCTGTTGATGATTTGATATTGTGATATCCTTGTTGATATGATATGTGTGTTAATAAATGTTTTCATGCTTATATGGAGAATTGTCCCAGTCGACCTATTGAAATTCTTATATAGCAATATATTATAACTAACATGGGATAAAATTAATATATACATGGATAATCCATATGAAATTCTCAAAAGCATATATATCTAGATATCCATAATGATACATATAAAAATTCTTATATACCAGGCTTGGTCCCGATAAATGAAAAAATATTTCATACCAGGATCATCATGAATATATTGATGAAATGATTTTATAGCTAGTTTTGACCCATGGTTATGGTGATATAGACCAAGGTTATAAAGTAATGTTTTATCATGGTTATATATTTGAGGTTGGTATGGTTTTGAGACGTTATCAGAGATATCACGATATGGTACCAAGGTTGTTTATATTTCACCCATGTTATCTGTCTATGATTTCCATGGTTGTTATATTTGCAGAAAGATATTCTGGCATGGTGCCAAAGTAGGATGATGTTGTATTAATTCAATATCTAATTTAATTTATACACTGGTTTACTACATTTTTTCATGAAATTATTATAAAAAAGGTTAGGTTTAGACATGGTGTGGTTAACCTATAGTGTTATAATCACACCCTATTTTGGCCACCATTTGGTACCTGATAGATTACATGGATGTCATTTTAGACAGGGGGAAGGTCTTTGTTGTTGATTGTCTTTATTGGATGGGCTTGAGATTGTGGATGGGAACTTTTCAATCATTATTTGAGTCTGGTGGTATTTTATTTTTAATACTTATAGAATGAAATTTAGTTACATTCCATCACAACATTATATTATTCCCTTATTATATATTGAATTATCGGTTGGATTTTATTTTTTGGATATGAATGTATCATATTGATTCAATTATTTATACACACTTGTATTTATTTATTATGGAAACATGTTTATTCCATTATGTTGTAACTCTATAAAATTTTTTATAGTCTCCCCACTATAATTATCACACCCATGATGCTAGTTGGTAGCTTCTAGCATACAGGGATGAATGCTTGTGGTCCCATAACAAAATGATTTCGGCTATTTGAGAGAGTGGATTGGGGACATTAAAAGTTGTATCAAAGGAGGTTTCTTTTATATTTCCATGCGATTTTGGAAAGGAATAATGAAGAATATGATGTTTTTGGACTTTTTAATGGTCATGTGCATGGGAGTAGCTAACCCATATATGGGAGAATATCTGAGTTCCCGAGGGAGTGTTTTTTTCATGTTAAATTTTATGTTATTTCACCTTTAGAGATTTACATATTGTTTGATGTTATTTTTTAGGTAATGGGATCTTAATATTTGTACTCATGGCCTGGTATTGCATTAGATGAGTATTCATGCCTCATAATTAACACATAATGATATATATATATATATATATATATAATTACCTGCATTTTTCATTAGAGGGACATATTTGAATTTCATGTGATTTATACCCTCCTATTGAAATGTGTTATGAGATACTTGTTATTTTAGAGAAATTAAATAAATGTAATGATATGTCATTCCAAAATACATGTAAACCATATTTAAAAAGTCCATGAGTCAATGGTTCTCTATTTTTGTGGCATATTAAGGATGACCCTATTGTTATAGATAGTTCTCTTTGGAGTTTGATTGTATTATAGAGAAAATAACTCTTAGTCAACATCAAGTTGAGTGTTAGGGGAGTGGAAATTAGTATGTTCTTAACATCAATGAACTATATCTTCCAGTAGTTCATGAGGTTCAGATGGATTTCATGATTCTTGGAATCTTCTTAAGGGTCATGTGATCCATGGAAAGAGAGATTGTTCATACCATTCCTTCTATTTTTTAGATAATGAGAGAGTTCTGGTTGCATCATCCACAAAAATTCACTGCGGAGGGAGGCCATCTGGTATCCATGTTTTGGATCATTGCATTCTTTATAAACAATAATAATTTTGAGACAACCATATATAGGTGGTTGATTCATTCTCAATATATGCTTTGTGGACCAGCCCAGAATTGTTGGGACATCTGGAGCATGTGGGAAGAAATATGAGCTATCATAGAAGATCTTGGAGATGAATCTCCGGATCTATTTCTATTTTGAGACATTGTGGGACGATAAGGCTTGCGAGTTCATGCACCAAACCTGTGATGACATGTCAGTGCTGGACTACGCTAAACATCTCATCGACATGACCCTAGTTACCTAGATTTGGTACATTATTATATATTATCGGCATGATCACAAGAGATCAAGTCTTAAAAAGCCAATTAGTTTAGTATATTTAGAAGTAATAGATACATACATAAGATTTACATTACATCATGAAAAAAACAACAACATTTTGTTCCATTTGAACACACTCATATCCATTATCCTATCCCAACAATATAATAATAATATACTTCATCACATCCTTGGAAAAAACATAAGAAAGGGATGATCTCAGACTCTTAGTAAGGATAACAATTTAGCAGAAACAATAATAAATAATCATAAACATTTAAGGAAATATATAAGTAAAAAAAAGACTTTTAAACTTAAACATCATTATAATATGGAAAATATAAATCAAATAAATCCATTAAAATTTTCACAGGGATATTATACTATTCAAATGATAACATGTAATATCATTAGCTAATTGTATAATGATGGAATTAGTAATGATGGACATAATAACCACATAGTCTGGTCCTCATGCCAAGACTACAAATAATATTTTCTCAAGTCATTGTTCTAAGAAACAAGTTTGTCTCATGAGACATACCGGTGCATCAAGGGGCTATAACATGACCTGTACATTACATACTAAGTCTAATGCCTTAATCATATGAAAATGTTGAAACATAATATAAACATCTATATATCTTCTAAAGTTGTCATTTTACTTCCTACATGTCAAAAACTAAGGAATCCATGCCTACACTGCAGGTTACTTCCATCATAGACTCTTCCCACATCCTTGACCCTCTCCCACGTACCCTTCTGTGTTTCCTCTCATCGGCATGTAGGGTTTTAGCATTACAGTCTCTATTCATATCCCATCGTCCCCATCTCCGAAACCTCCTGAATCTGGTCTCCAGCTATGATCATCTCCTCATTATCTCGACATCCCTGTCTAGCCTTGAATTCGTCATTGGTTCTGCCACTCTCGGCTACTCTATCCCAATCTCTTATGCCTCCTCCTTATCAACAACCAGCTACTCATCTTTCGGGTCTTCCACATACAGGACCTCTCCTCCACCTAAGGTTCATGTGCCCTACAGTATGTAGTGACTAATCTCATGTATAAACCAATTCATGTGTGTACATATTGTAGGTTTATCCTAAATTACCCACCACCATCTTCCCCAAAAAATTTCTATAAAAGCAAAACTATTCAACTCATCCACTTGATGCGGGCTCTCCTTCGTTCAGCTGCCACAGTCCATGATTCAATAGGTGCATAATACTACTACCATTCAATAGCTATGTAACGCCCCGACCCCAGTTAGAATGAGTCGGTACATTACTTCGTAACATTGTCATGATCAAAAAAGATTATGTCTGGAAAGACCGATTAGTTTAGTATCCTTGGAAAAACTAGATACATTCATAAGTCTTACATTAAATCATATATTAAAAAAACTACAACAACATCTTGTCTTCTTATCCCCTCTTATAATCCCTACAGGTCATTCATAATATACTTCTTCACATCCTAGAAAAATTAAAACATTGAAAGGGGAGAGATCAGATGCTCAGTAAGAATAACAATATAGCGGAAGCATTCATATGTGAATATAAACATTTAGGGAAATGTATAACTAAAACAAAAGCCCTTTAAACTTGAACTTCAACATAATATGGAAAAAGTAAAATGAGATAATACCATTTACTTAATCACATGGATATTCTACTCGTCAAATAATCACATGCAATATCAATAACCACTTTCATAATGATGAAATGCATAATGCTAGACTATCATATCAACGTAGCCAAGGCCTCGTTCCAAGACCACAAATAAGATTTTGTCAAGGCCTCGTGCCAAGACACTAGTTTGTCTCATGAGACCTACCGATGCAATTTTTTTTAGAATATTATTTCTTTTAAAATTTCTCAAATATACACTAGTGATTTTCTGAAATCATTATGCAAGCTTCTGAAAACAGAATAACTAATTAGGAGACTGCTCGACTAATTACAGGTCATGATGGGTCCACACCCAATCCCTTCTTGTCTACCACACTCGAGAGTCGGGTTTTCTAAAAACATTTTTAAGCTTGTGTTAAATATGTATACATTTTCACAGGATTTTCATACATTTGAAATAAATAACTCTCTTTTTTTAAATCATTTAAAAAAAGCTATGGCTTGCAGAGGAAGCTGAAAGTTAAATAATGGTCATGGCGGTGGAGAATTCGTTGTCGCCATATACGTACAACAAGAAAAAAATTCCTTTTTGTCATTTAGTAAAATGCTTCGTATAAAAAGATTCCTTTTGAATTAACGTAAAAGTCAAAGGGGTTTACACACCGTAAAAAAAAGAAATTTGTGTATAAAAAAATATGCCTCAATGAATGGAGATTGAGACGAAGTCCCTTACAAAGATCATTTTTAAATTAATTAGATCTATTATGTGTATTCACTATAAGTACAGATAAAGAAAGTTCAAATACAAGATAGGACATAATAATATCATGACATAATTTGAAAGTAGGAGATTAACCCAATGAATGCAAATTGGGTTAAGAAATTTCCTTACAAAGATCATTTTTTACATAAACTAGATCTATTATGTATATTCACTATAAATAAACATAAATATAGTACAAATACAAGATAGGACATAATAATATCATGACATAATTTGAATTTAAGAGATTAACCCAAAGAATGGAAATTGGGTTATGAAAATCCCTTACCTCGTGCCCGACTTGACTCGATCGTTCATTTATCTCCTGAATAATAAATTAGAGTTAATCTATACCTTCTTAAGACAATTTTTCAAGTTCATTATTTCTTTTATATCACTTATTACCATGTCATGAACATTATGTAATTATTTAAGTTTATAACAGTCGTTTTGTCGATCATAGGTACTTGAGTCAAAAATAAACTTCTTATAATTACACTTTGTTCATGTGGTAATATATCCATTATATTCATAATTATATTCAAGATGTATATATCATATAAATTATATATATCTAGTATATACATTCATTTATAATATTACATTACATTTAGAGTTATGAAATGAAATGCATCGTTCATGGAGACGGTAAGCAGTACGTACGCATGAACGCTACTTTCATTTCTATTTCGTATTTAATGGAATAGAGTTATTATTATATAAAGATATAATATAATTACAGTATAATATAATATATAATACCATTTACTCCATCATTTATACATCCCACATATGGCATTAATGATTCTAATCACTTTGAGGGGGCAGTAGTCCGCACTTCCTAAAATGAAAATATCGCGTTTACCCATAATGGAAACCATAAAGGTATGCCATAAATGAAAAATACAGAAGATTAAGGAAAACATAAACATATTATATATCATATATAAATATAGTGACATCTTAATTTCCACCTTTGAAGGTGTTATGTGAGTGTTGAACAATCATCGTTTCGTGAGGCTGAAATTCGCCATCCACAGAAACAGTAAGTTCTTTAACCATTAGATGTAAGTATGTGTATGTGTACCTCGAATCCATCTTATAAAAACATCCTAGTATATTTAAGATACTGGTTTTGTTATAAAGGAAAATAATAAAGAGAGTTTGGGGGTTTTGGTGAAGCAAAATAAAACAAAACAACATTAGGAAAGACATTACATTAAAATCGGGTAACTCTTTTTTTATTTGAGCCCAAGGCTTCCTTGCGAAGAATTATGCCCAAAGTGAGGCTTCTAGGAGTAAGAGAGGAAATTTGAGAGAGTATTTGGGCAGAGTTTGGCCGATCCAAATGGCTTGAATGTGTGAAAAAAATGGTAGTGGTGGGGGCCTTTTATAAGAGGAGAGAAGGGGCACTCTTGGAATGTCATGAAATGTCACTTTATTATATAATGAGTTTCGGATTTTAAAAGTCCCGCACTTATAGTTTTCGAGGATATGGTGATAATGGTTAGAAATATATTCATCCAATAGGTTTTTTACAAGTTTATGTCTTATATTTTACATTATCGTTTCATTTTATTTAAATCGATAATTAATGAGGTAATCACAACATCATCATCGTGTCATAAATAGTTTATTTTATATAATGTATAAAAATTATAAAAAAAATATCATGATGTAGGAAATCATGTTAGGTTTTCTAATTAATTTTTATAGTAAAAAATATGACTTGTATATCCCCATTTAAAAATTGTTTTAGTAAAACAACTCATTTTTGTGACATTTTTATTTTAACATTAAATAAAAAGTTTTTAAGGTGATTTTCCTACCAATGTGGCTCCATGGGGTACCCAAGTTGACCCATGGATTTTCTTGGTCGGCCATGAATCATCAAATAGGGGTAGGACAAGTGTAATGGTATTTTCATATTTTTATAATATCATTTTTACCTTAAATTTCACTAATTACCTTTAATCGCGATTAATTAAACTTGAAAGTTACTATTCACAAAAAAACTATTTTAATCCCATTGAACAACATTTTAATTCCTAATGGCAACCATGTATGTCAGAGTTATGAAAATCAAATCACAGAAGTGTTAATGTTTCATTTAAATGAAAAATTAGTTTTTTAAATACAACTTAGTGGTTTAACTATTCATCAAAAATTGAAGATTCTCAAAAACAATGCCAAAATTTCACCCTAAGATATAATTGATATTCCAAAATAAAAAATGATGTATATTTTACAAAATTCCAAACATATAATTTTCATTAATTAATTTTATAACTAATTCATGTTGTCACAACAAATAGCGTGTTTTTAAGAAACAATATATATCAAAAGATTGACAATTTCTTATGTCCAATTTCAAAGTGAAATTAATTATATTGACCACAATTTGATAAAATGGTAAAAATATATTCTAATTATACATTAAAACCCCTAAATAGTATAATTTATCACTATAAATTATTTTGATTAAAAAAGTTATTTTAAGTATTTTTCACTATTCCAAAAAAAATGGAAGTTCTCAGAAAATTACAAAAAATTCAACATAGGAACATTTCGATATTCTGAATACAAAAATGAAGTCCATTTTGAAATATAAAATGTATATAATTTCAAAAAGTGGGTATTACTATTCATAACTGCTACTTTCATTGGTCGTAGTGTTTTAGAATCTCGAACTGGCATAAAATGCAAGCTATTGCATTATTGAAAGAGAAGCGTATCATGGAAGCTCATGGTGTTACATTCTCCCCTCCTTCAATAAATTGCATCCTCACAATTTGAAATTTTTCATTGAATATATAAGGGTGACAATAGAAAATACCTTTGTGGAAAACCCAGATCAGAAATAGTGTTAATAAAAATATAACATTAAAAGAAAGAAAGAGAATTAAAAAGGTCACCCGAGATAGCCCATACTAGGATTCTATGAAAATATGGATATATAAGAAAAACAAACCATCATGGTCTGATGGAGAGTTGTAGAAAACATGATTTGGAGAAACTTAACCACAAGAAAATCACAAACTTGTGATTGGTTAAACAGTCATTGAATCCCCAGTAGGAAAAGTTAACCGGAAATGTTTTTGTTTTAAGGTACCTTTTATAAAGTTGAGGAATTTATTTAAGATATTTACTAAGAACTTAAGGAAATATACTTTCTTGTCATGTATACATTCATTGTTTAATAAATTTTTACCACAATCCCATCTTTCATTACAAATGGTAACAAAACTAAAAAATATTCTATTTATAGTAATTGTATGAGGTTCCAAATATTACCACATACCATTTAGATTAGGAAAACTATTTTGTAATAATCAGAGACTTCCTATAGGATAGTGGTAGGTAATAAAGGCATATCACACTATGGTTGTGGGTTCGATTCCTACAGCTTTGTCCAACGCGATGGGTTATCCCCCACCCTGCAGGTTGTCCTTTTCCTAAAACTATACTATTATAATATTCCAAAAATAATCTTCAGAAATTTTTTAACCTTAAAAAATACTATCCAAAGATCAAATTAATCTATTCCAACCATTATAGTTATCCAAAATACCTCTGTCCAGACTTTTTCTAAAAAGTCTTTAAATTCCAAAATCAATTGTAACATCAGATTCCCCAAACAAATTAAAGTTTCTCTTATTGTCACATACTAAAAATTTGATTACCATCATCATATTAAATCCTTATTGAAAACAACAAGTACTGTAGTAAAATATATATATATATATATATATCACATTATCCTTATAACCATAATATAATCCTTGAGTCCAAAAGCACGAATACATTAATTATTCCACTTCAACTGTAGTAACAGTATAAGATTTTCCTTAATCCCTTTTCATTTTCTGAGGAAAGATTCCCTGAAACATAGGACATTCATTTTCATAATGCCCCATTTCCCTACAATTTTAGCATCCAACCTTGATAGACTCTTTCTTTCCCATGAAATCACGAGCCTGGTGACCTTTTTCTCCACATTTGTAACAAACTCCCATTCCTTTTAGGCAAGTACCAGGGTGATTCTTCCCAGAATTATCACATAATGGAAAGTCATTCTCTCCCTTATTCTATTTATATGTCTCTTCTTCCACCGTTCTCTTCTATTCTTTCATTACTTTATTGTCATAAAATTTAGATAATTCCTTTTCTGTCTTGATAGCACATGAGACAATATCTTCATACGATGAGAAAGATTGTGAAACTAAGAATCGACGGAGAAACAGTTTTAACCCATCAAAGAAACGATCAATCTTACTTCTTGGGTTATGTATATAATTTTCTGCATGCCTCACTAATCTTGTAAAGTTAGCCTCATACTTTGCGACATTCTCATCCTCCTTCTGCCTTAAACCCAGAAATTGCCTTTCCATATCTTCTCTATGGTCACGAGGGATGTATTTTTCTAAGAAATGATCTTTGAACTCTCTCCATTCCATACTGGACACTTCTTCATCTTTCTTTGTGTTTTTAATCAGTGAACACCATTGATCGGCATCTCCAGTATGGTGGTAAACTCCCATGACAACCTTCTACCTTTCGCTACTCCCCAAGATGTGGAATATTTTCTCTAAAGAGTTTATCCATTGGTCAGCTACTAATGGATTTTTACCCCCATTTAATGTTTGTGGTTGTTGCCTCATGAAGGGGTCTGACAATGATCCTCCACTTTGTGGATCAGGGGGCTCCATACGAGTAAGTTTATTATTCATAACCTGAGTGTGTCGTCCTAGTATGGTAATAAGTTGATCAGCACCAGTTGTATCTCCAGCTCCCCAATAATTATCTTGAGTGGGAGGCAAATTCCTACCTGGAGTGCGTGCATTGATACAGTTTCCATTCCTCCCACTAGGCGCCATTTCTAAACAATGGCATAAAATAGATTAGTTTATGTATTAAAATACATAATTCCATACTTGTAAAACACTTAACATAAATTGAACTATTTATGGATATAATCCGTATTCATAAAAAATGTTTTCTTTGAGGAAGTTTATACTAAAAAACCCTTCATAATGGTTTGTAAAAAATGAGAATTATCCTAAGGATATCCCCCGGGAGTGTCGTAACCAAGAGTGTAGCAAGGCCCGTTGTCATGCACCAGTTCCCGTTAGAGTCTAGCTCAAAGCGGTGTTTTCTGGTTTTACCCCTAGGTACATATGTGCTAGAGCCGCCTCTACCTGCTCGTATCCAGACATCGATGTATTTCTCGAAAAACTCACAAAATCTCTATAATACCAAAATTCTAGGATGTTCTTCTATACTAATCCTCAATGTCTATCTTTGGGCTATGTTCTCTAATCAGAGTTAATCTAAATCTAGCTTCCAAGGTTAGTACTAAACTGCCTATGATACCAACTATAACGCCCCGACCCCAGTTACCCAGAGTCGGTGCATTACTTCGTAACATTGGCATGATCACAAAAGTTCATGTCTCGAAAGACCATTTAGTTTAGTAGCCTTGGAAACACTATATACATTCAAAAGTCTTACATGACATCATAAAGAAAAAAAACTACAACAACTTGTTGTCCCCATATCCCCTCATACTATCCCTGCAGGTCATTCATAATATACTTCTTCACATCTTGGAAAAATTAAAACATTGAATGGGGTGAGCTCAGATGCTCAGTAAGGATAACAATATAGCGGAAGCTTTCATAAGTAAATATAAACATTTAAGGCAATGTATAACTAAAACAAAATTCCTTTAAACTTGAAATTCAACAAAATATGGAAAAAGTAAAATTAGATAATGCCTTTTACTTATTCACATTGATATTATACTGGTAGAATAATCACATGCAATATCAATAACCACTTTCATAATGATGGAATGCATAATTCCATACTATCATAACCACATAGCCAAGGCCTCGTTCCAAGACCACAAATAAGATTTTGTCAAGGCCTCGTGCCGAGACACTAGTTTGTCTCATTAGAACTACCGATGCAATTTTGTTAGAATATATTTACTTTTAAAAATGCTCAAATATACACCAGTGTTTTTATGAAAACATTATGCAAGCTTCTGAAAACAAAATAACTAATTTTGAGACTAGTCGACTAATTACAGGCCATGATGTGTCCACACCCAATCCCATCCTGTCTACCACAATCGAGAGTCGGGTTTTCTGAAAACATTTTTAAACTTGCATTAAATATGAATAAAATTTCACTGGATTTTCATACATTTGAGAGAAATATCTCTCTTTTTATTAAATCATTTAAAAAGGCTATGTCTTATAGAGGAAGCTGAAAGTTAAATAATGGTCATGGCGGCAGAGAATTCGTTGTCGCCGTATACGTACAACAAGAAGAACATTCATTTTTTTATTTAGTAAAATTCTTTGTATAAAAATATTCCTTTTGAATAAACGTTAAAGTCAAAGGGGTTTATACACTGTATAAAAGAAATTTGTGTATAAAACAAAATATGACTCAATGAATGGAGATTGAGACAAAGTCCCTTACAAAGATCATTTTTAAATAAAATAGATCTATTATGTGTATTCACTATAATTACAGATAAAAGAAAGTTAAAATACAAGATATGACATAATAATATCATGACATAATTTGAATGTAAGAGATTAACCCAAAGAATAGAAATTGGGTTAAGAAATTCTCTTACAAAGATCATTTTTTAAATAAAATAGATCTATTATGTGTATTCACTATAAATACACATAAATATAGTACAAATACATGATAGGACATAATAATATCATTACATAATTTGAATGTAGGATATTAACCCAAAGAATAGAAATTGGGTTAAGAAATTCCCTAACCTTGTGTCCGACTTGACTCGATCGTTCTTTAATCTCCTGAATAATATACTAGAGTTAATCTCTACCTTCTTAAAAAAAATTCCATGTTCATTATTCCTTTTATATCACTTGTTACCATGTAATGAACATTATTTAATTATTTAAGTTTATAATGGTCGTTTGATCAATCATAGGTACTTGAGTCAAAAATAAACTTCTTATAATTACACTTTGTTCATGTGGTAATATATCCATTATATCCATAATTATATTCATGATGTATTTATCATATACATCATATATATCCAGTATATACATTCATTTATAATATTACATAACATTTAGAGGTAAGAAATGAAATGCACTGTTCATGGAGATGGTAAGCCGTACATACGCATGAACGCTACTTTCATTTCTATTTCGTATTTAATGGAATGAAGTTATAATTATATAAAGGTATAATATAATTACAGTATAATATAATATATAATACCATTTACTCCATCCTTTATACATCCCACATATGTCATTAATGATTCTAATCACTTTGAGGGGGCGGTAGTCCGCACTTTCAAAAATGAAAATATCGTGTTTACCCATAATGGAAACCATAAAGGTAACCCATAAATGAAAAATAAATAAGCATAAAGAAAACATAAACATATTATATATCATATATAAATATAGTGACATCTTTATGGACAGATTTGAAGGTGTTATATGAGTTTTTAACAATCATCGTTTCGTGAGGCAGAAATTCGCCATCCACAGAAATAGTATGTTTTTAACCATTAGATGTATGTATGTGTATGTGTAGCTTGAATCCTTCTTATAACAACATCCTAGTCTATTTTAGATACTGGTGTTGTTACAAAAGAAAATAATAAAGGGAGTTTAGGGGTTTGGAGAAACAAAATAAAACAAAACAACATTGGGGAAGACATTACCTTAAAATCGGGTAACTCTTTTTAATTCGAGACAAAGGCTTACTTGGGAAGAATTATGCCCAAAGTGAGGCTTATAGGAGTAAGAGAGGGAAGTTGAGAGTGTATTTGGGCAGAATTTGTCTGAGCAAAATGGCTTGAAAGTTTGAATAAGGTGGTAGTGGTGGGGGCCTTTTATAAGCGGAGAGGAGGGGCACTCTTGGAAAGTTATGAAATGTCACTTTATTACATAATGAGTTTCGGATTTTAAAGGTCCCACGCTTATATATTATTAGGATAAGGTGATAAGGGTTCGTAATATACTCATACAATAGGTTTTTGACAAGTGTATATCTTAGATTTTACATTATCTTTTCATTTTATTTAAATCGTTAATTAATGAGGTAATCGCCGCATCATCAACATGTCATAAATAATTTAACTTATTTAATGTCTAAAAATTATAAAAAAAATATCATGATGTAGAAATTTTTTTTAGGATTATAATTAATATTAATAGTCAAAAATATTACTTGTATAACCCAATTTGAAAATTGTTTTAGTAAAACAACTCATGTTTGTGACATTTTTATTTTAACATTAAATAAATAGTTTTTAATGTCATTTTCATACCAAAGTGGCTCCATGGGGTCCCCAAGATGACCCATTGATTGTATTGGTCGGGAATGACTCATCCAATAGGGGTATGACAAGTGTAAAGGTATTTTCATATTTTTATAATATCATTTTTACCTTAAATTTCACTAATTACCTTTAATCGTGATTAATTAAACTTAAATGTTATTATTCACCAAAAAATTATTTTAATCCCATTGAACAACATTATGCTTCCTAATGACAACCATGTATGTCGGAATTTTGAAAATCAAATCACATAAGTTGTAATGTTTCATTTAAATGAAAAAATTAGTTTTTTAACTACCACTTAGTGGTTTCACTATTCATCAAAAATTGAAGTTTTTCAGAACAATGCCAAAATTTCACCGTAAGATATAATTGATATTCTGAATTCAAAAATGATGTCTATTTTACAAATTTCAAAAAATATAAGTTGCATTAGTTAATTTTATATTTAGTTCCTGTTGTCACAACAAATAACATGTTTTAAGAAACAATATATATCAAAAGATTGACAATGGTTTATGTCCAATTTCAATGTGAAATTAATTCTATTGACCACCATTGGATAAAATGATAAAAATATATTCTAACTATATTTTAAAACCACTAAATTGTATAATTTATCACTATAATTTATTTTGATTAAAAAAGTTTCTTTATGAATATTTTCACTATTCCAAAAAAATGGAAGTTCTCAGAAAATTACACAAAATTGAACGTATGATAATTTCGATTATCCGAATACAAAAATGATTTCCATTTTGAAATATAAAATTTATATAATTTCAAATAGTGGGTATTACTATTCATAACTACTACTTTGATTAGTCGCGGTGTGTTAGAATCTCAAACATGCATACAATGCAAGCTATTGCATTATTGAAAGAGAAGCGTATCATGGAAGCTCAGGGTGTTACATTCTCCATTCCTTCAATAAATTGCATCCTCGCAATTTGAAATTTTTCGTTGAAAATATAAGGTTGAAAATATAAAATACCTTTGGGGAAAACCCACATCGGAAATAGGGTTAATAAAAATATAACATTAAAAGAAAGAAAGAGAAGTACAAAGGTCACCCGAGATAGCCCATACTAGGATTCTATGAAAATATGGATATGGAAGAAAAACAAACCATCAAGGTCTGATGGAGAGTTATAGAAAACAGGATTAGGAGAAAGTAAACCACAAGAAAATCACAAAATTGTGAATGGTTAAACAGTCATTGAATCCCCAGTTGGAAAAGTTAACCGACAACGTTTTTGTTTTCAGTTACCTTTTATAAAGTTGAGGAATTTATTTAAGAGATTTATTAAGAACATAAGGAAATATACTTACTTGTCATGTAGACATTCATTCTTTAATAAATTTTTACCACAAACCCATCTTTCACTCCAAATGGTAACAAAACTCAAAAATATTCTATTTATCCTAATTGTATAAGGTTCCAAATTTTACCACATACCATTTAGATTAGAAAAACTATTTTGTAATAACTATGGTTTTCTTGTAGGCTAGTGGTAGGTAATAAAGGCCTGTCTCACTATGGTTGTGGGTTCGATTCCTGCATCTTTGTCCGATGCGATGGGTTATCCCCCACCCTCAAGGTTGTCCTTTTCCTAAAACTATAGTACTATAATATTCCAAAAATAATCTTTAGAAATGTTTTAACATTAAAAAATACTATTCAAAGATCAACTTAATCCATTCCAACCATTATAGTTATCCAAAATACCTCTGTACAAACTTTTTCTAAAAGTTCTTTAAAATCCAAAATCAATTGTAACATCAGATTCCCCAAACAAATTAACGTTTCTCTTATTGTAACATTCTAAAATTATTATTACCTTCATCATGTTAAATCCTTAATGAAAACAACAAGTACTACTGTAAAATAATTATATATATATATATATCATATTAACCTTATAACCATAATATAATCCTTGAGTCCAAAAGCACCAATACATTAATTATTCCACTTCAACTGTAGTAGCAACATAAGATTTTCCTTGATCCATTTTCATTTTCTGAGGTAAGTTTCCCTGACGCTTAGGACATTAATTTTCATAGTGCCCCATTTCTCTACAATTGTATCACTCAACCTTGATAGCCTCTTTCTTTCCCTTTCAATCACGAGCCTGGTGACCTTTTTCTCCACATTTGTAACAAACTCTAATTCCTTTCAGGCAAGTACCGGGGCGATTCTTCCCACAATTATCACATAATGGAAAATAGTTCTTTCCCTTATTCTGTTTATCTGTCTCTTGTTCCTCCGTTCTCTTCTTTTCTTTCTTTACTTTATTGTCATAAGATTTAGAGAATTCCTTTTCTATCTTGATAGCACATGAGAAAATATCTTCTTACGACGAGGAAGATTGTGAGACTAAGGATCGACAAAGAAACAGTTTTAACCCATCATAGAAACAATAAATCTTACTTCTTGGGTTATTTATATAATCTGTAGCATGCCTCACTAATCTTTTAAAGTTAGCCTCATACTTTGCGAAATTTTCATCCTCCTTCTGCCTCAGACTCAGAAATTGCCTTTCCATATCTGCTCTATGGTCACGAGGTAAGTATTTTTCTAAGAAAAGATCTTTGAACTCTATCCATTCCATACTTGACACTTCTTCATCTTCCTTTGTGTTTTGAATCAGCGACCACCATTGATCCACATCTCCAGTATGCGGTAAACTGCCATGAAAACCTTCTACCTTTCAGTACTCCCCAAGGTGTGGAATATTTCCCCTAAAGAGTTTATCCATTGCTGAGCTACTAATGGATTTATACCCCATTAAATGTTGATGGTTGTTGACTCATGAAGGGGTCTAACAATGATCCTCCATGGTGTGGATCTGGGTGCTCCATACGAGTAAGGTTATTATTCATAACCTGAGTGAGTTGTCCCAGTATGGTAATAAGTTGATCAGCACTAGTTGTATCTCCAGCTCCCCAATAATTATCTTGAACAGGATGGAAATCCCTACACGGAGTGTGTGCATTGATATAGTTTCCATTCCTCCCACTAGGCGCCATTTCTAAACAATGGCATAAACTAGATTAGTTTATGAATTAAAATACCTAATTCCATACTTGTAAAACATTTAACATAAATTGAACTATTTATGGATATAATCCATATTTATAAAAAAATGTTTTTTTGAGGAAGTGTATACTCATAATCCCTTCATAATGGTTTGTAAAAAAATTGAGAATTATCCTAAGCATATCCCCCGGGAGTGTCGTAACCAAGAGTGCAGCAAGGCCCATTGTCGCGCACCAGTTCCCGTTCGAGTCTAGCTCAAAGCGGTGTTTTCGGGTTTTACCACTAGGTAAATCAGTGCCAGAGCCGCCTCTACCTTCTCGTATCCAGACAGGGATGTAATGCTCGGAAAAATCACAAAATCTCTATAATATCAAAATTCTAAGAAGTTCTTCTATATTAATCCTAAAAGTCTATTTTTGGGATATGTTCTCTAATCAGAGTTTATCTAAATCTAGCTTCCAAGGTTAGTACTAAACTGCCTCTGATACCAACTGTAACACCCCGACCCCAGTTATCCAGAGTCGGTGCATTACATTGTAAAATTGGAATGATCACAAAAAGATCAAGTCTCGAATGACCAAATAGTTTATTAGCCTTGGAAACACTAGATACATTCATAAGTCATACATCACATCATAAAGTAAAAAAAAACTACAACAACATTTTGACTTTATATCCCCTCGTACTATCCTTGCGGGACATTCATAATATACTTCTTCACATCTTGGAAAAATTAAAACATTGAATGGGGTGATCATAGATGCTCAGTAAGGATAACAATATAACGGAAGCATTAATAAGTAAATATAAACAATTAAGGCTATTAATAACTAAAACAAAATCCCTTTAAACTTGAACTTCAACATAATATGGCAAAAGTAAAATTATATAATGCCATTTAATTATTCACATTGATATTCTACTGGTCGAATAATCACATGTAATATCAATAACCACTATCATAATGATGGAATGAATAATGTCAGACTATCATAACCACGTAGCCAAGGCCTCGTGCCAAGACCACAAATAAGATTTTTTCAAGGCCTCATGCCAAGATACTAGTTTGTCTGATGAGACCTACCGATGCAATTTTTTTAGAATATAATTACTTTTAAAATTGCTCAAATATACTTCAGTGTTTTTTTAAAACACTATGAAAGATTCGGAAAAAAACTAATTTTGAGACTGCTCGACTAATTATAGGCCATGATGGGTTTACCCCCAATCCCTTCCTGTCTACCACACTCGAGAGTCGGGTTTTCTGAAAAAAATTTATGGTTTCATTAAATATGTATACATTTTCACTGGATTTTCATACATTTGAGAGAAATATCTCTCTTTTTTTAAATCATTTAAAAAAATATATGGCTTGTAGAGGAAGCTAAAAGTTAAATAATGGTCATGGAGGTGGAGATTTCGTTGTCTCCATATACGTACAAAAAGAAAAACATTCCTTTTTTCCATTTAGTAAAATGCTTCGTATAAAAATATTCCTTTTGAATAAACGTAAAAGTCAAAGGAGTTTATACTCCGTATAAAACAAATTTGTGTATAAAACAAAATGTGCCTCAATGAATGGAGATTGAGATGAAGTCCCTTACAAAGATCATTTTTAAATAAAATATATCTATTATGTTTATTCAATATAAGTACAGATAAAGAAAGTACAAATACAAGATAGGATATAATAATATCCTGACATAATTTTAAAGTAGGAGATTAACCCAAAGAATGGAAATTGGGTTAAGAAATTCCCTTACAAAGATCATTTTGTAAAGAAAATAGATATATTATGTGTATTCAATATAAATACACATAAATATACTACAAATACAAGATAGTACATAATAATATCATGACATAATTTGAAATTTTGAGATTAACCCAAAGAATGGAAATTTGGTTAAGAAATTCCATTACCTCGTGTCCGACTTGACTCGATCGTTCTTTAATCCCCTGAATAATAAACTAGAGTTAATATATACCTTATTAAGAACATTTTTCAAGTTCATTATTTCTTTTATATCACTTATTACCATGTCATGAACATTATGTAATTATTTATGTTTATAACGGTCGTTTTGTCGATCATAGGTACTTGAGTCAAAAATAAACTTCTTATAATTACAATTTGTTCATGTGGTAATATATCCATTATATCCATAATTATATTCATGATGTATATATCATATAAATCATATATATCCAGTATATACATTCATTTATAATATTACATAACATTTAGTGGTAAGAATTGAAATGCACCGTTCATGGAGACGGTAAGTCGTTCGTACGCATGAATGCTACTTTTATTTATATTTCGCATTTAATGGAATGAAGTTATAATTATATAATGGTATAATATAATTACAGTATAATATAATGTATAATACCATTTAATCCATTATTTATACATCCCACATATGGCATTAACGATTCTAATCACTTTGAGGGGGCGGTAGTCCGCACTTCCTAAAATGAAAATATCACGTTTACCCATAATGGAAAAAATAATGGTTTGCCATAAATAAAAAATACAGAAGCTTAAGGAAAACATAAACATATTATATATCATATATAAATATAGTGACATCTTAATGGCCACCTTTGAAGGTGTTATATGAGTGTTGAACAATCATCGTTTCGTGAAGCATAAATTCCCCATCCACAGAAATAGTATGTTCTTTAACCATTAGATGTAATTATGTGTAAGTGTTGCTTGAATCCTTATTAAAACAACATCCTAGTATATTTAAGATGCTTTTTTGTTACAAAAGAAAAAGAATAAAGAGATTTTAGGGGTTTGGAGAAGCAAAATAAAACAAAACAACATTAGGGAAGACATTACCTTAAAATCGGGTAACTCTTTTTGATTTGAGCCAAAGGCTTCTTTGGGAAAAATTATGCCCAAAGTGAGGCTTCTAGGAGTAAGAGAGGGAATTTGAGAGAGTATTCGGGAAGAGGTTGGCCGAGCCAAATGGCTTGAAAGTGTGAATAAGGTGGTATTGGTGGGGGCCTTTAATAAGAGGAGAGGAGGGGAACTCTTGGAAAGTCATGAAATGTCACTTTACTATATAATGAGTTTAGGATTTTAAAAGTCCCACACTTATATATTTTGAGGATAAGGTGATGAGGGTTTTAAATATACTCATCAAATAGGTTTTTGAAAAGTGTATGTCTTAGATTCTACATTATCTTTTCATTTTATTTAAATCATTAATTAATGAGGTAATCGCTGCATCATCATCGTGTCATAAATAATTTAATTTATTTAATGTCTAAAAATTATAAAACAAATATCATGATGTAGGAAAAGGTTTTAGGTTTCTAATGAATATTTATAGTCAAAAATATGACTTTTATAACCCCATTTAAAAATTGTTTTAGTAAAACAACTCATGTTTGTGACATTTTTATTTTAACAATAAATAAAAAGTTTTTAATGTCATTTTCCTACTAAAGTGGCTCCATGGGGTCCCCAAGTTGACACATGGATTGTCGCGGTCGGCCATGACTCATCCAATAGGGGTACGAAAAGTTTAAAATTATTTTCATATTTTTATAATATCATTTTTACCTTAAATTTCACTAATTACCTTTAATCACGATTAATTAAACTTAAAAGTTACTATTCACCAAAAAATTATTTTAATCCCATTGAACCACATTTTACATACTAATGACAACCATGTATGTCGGATTTTTGAAAATCAAATCACAGATGTGGTAATGTTTCATTTAAATGAAAAATTAGTTTTTTAACTACCACTTAGTGGTTTCACTATTCATCAAAAATTGAAGTTTTTCAGAACAATGCCAAAATATCACCCTAAGCTATAATTGATATTCCGAATTCAAAAATGATTTCTATTTTACATAATTACAAACATATAAGTTGCATTAATTAATTTTATAACTAATTCACGATGTCACAACAAATAGCGTGTTTTTAAGAAACAATATATATCAAAATATTGACAATTGTTTATGTCCAATTTCAAAGTGAAATTAATTCTATTGACCACCATTATATAAAATAGTAAAAATTATATTCTAATTATACTTTAAAACCACTAAATAGTATAATTTATCACAATAAATTATTTTGATTAAAAAAGTTGTTTTAAGTATTTTTCACTATTCCTAAAAAAATGGAAGTTCTTAGAAAATTAAAAAAAATTCAACTTAGGATAATTTCGATATTCTGAATACAAAAATGATGTCTATTTTGAAATATAAAATTTATATAATTTAAAAAAGTGGGTATTACTATTCATAACTGCTACTTTGATTGGTCATGGTGTGTTAGAATCCCGAACTTGCATACAATGCAATCTACTGCATTATATAAAGAGAAGTGTATCATGGAAGCTTATGGTGTTACATTCTCCCCTCATTCAGTATATTTCATCCTCGAAATGTGAAATTTTTCATTGAAAATAAAAGGTTGAAAATAGAAAATACCTTTGTGGAAAACCCACATCGGAAATGGGGTTAATAAAAATATAACATTAAAAGAAAGAAAGAGAAGTACAATGGTCACCCAAGATAGACCATACTAGGATTATATGAAAATATGGATATGGATGTAAAACAAACCATCAGGGTCTGATGGAGAGTTGTAGAAAACATTATTAGGAGAAAGTTAACCACAAGAAAATCACAAACTTGTGATTGGTTAAACATTCAATGAATCCCCAGTTGGAAAAGTTAACCAGAAACTTTTTTGTTTTAAGATACCTTTTATAAAGTTGAGGAATTTATTTAAGATATTTACTAAGAACTTAAGGAAATATACTTACATGTCATGTAGACTTTCATTCTTTAATAAATTTTTACCACAAACCCATCATTCACTCCAAATTGTAACAAAACTCAAAAATATTCTATTTATCCTAATTGTATAAGGTTCCGAATATTACCACATACCATTTAGATTAGGAAAAATATTTTGTAATAACCAGGGACTTCCTGTAGGATAGTGGTAGTTAATAAAGGCATGTCACACTATGGTTATGGGTACGATTCCTGCAGCATTGTCTGACGCGATGGGTTATCCCCCACCCTACAGGTTGTCCTTTTCATAAAAATATAGTATTATAATACTAGAAAAATAATCTTTAGAAATGATTTAATGATAAACAATACTATCCAAATATCAACTTAATCAATTCCAACCTTTATATTTATCCAAAATACCTCTGTCCAGACTTTTTCTAAAAGGTCTTTAAATTCCGAAATCAATTGTAACATCAGATTCCCCAAACAAAGTAAAGTTTCTCTTATTGTCACATACTAAAAATATGATTACCTTCATCATATTAAATCCTTAATGAAAAAAACATGTACTAAAGTAAAATACTTATATATATATATCACATTATCCTTATAACCATTACATAATCCTTGAGTCCAAAAGCACCAATACATTAATTATTCCACTTCAACTGTAGTAACAACATAATATGGTCCTTGATACCTTTTCATTTTCTAAGGTATGTTTCCCTGACGATTAGGACATTCATTTTCATAATGCCCCATTTCCCTACAATTGTAGCATTCAACCTTGATAGCCTCTTTCTTTCCCTTGAAATCATGATCCTGGTGACCTTTTTCTCCACATTTGTAACAAACTCCCATTCCTTTCAGGCAAGTATGGGGGTGATTATTCCCACAATTATCGCATAATGGAAAATCATTCTTTCCCTTATTCGGTTTATCTGTCTCTTGTTCCACCATTCTCTTCTCTTCTTTCTTTACTTTATTGTCATAAGATTTAGAGAATTCCTTTTTTGTCTTGATAGCACACGAGACAATATCTTCATATGGTGAGAAAGATTTTGAGACTAAGGATCGACGATGAAATGGTTTTAACCCATCAGAGAAATGATGAATATTAATTCTTGTGTTATGTATATAATCTGCAGCATGTCTCACTAATCTTGTAATGTTAGCCTCATACATTGCGACATTCTCATCCTCCTTCTGCCTCAGACTCAGAAATTGCCTTTCCATATCTGCTCTATGGTCACGAGGGAAGAATTTTTCTAAGAAAAGATCGTGGAACTCTCTTCATTCCATACATGACACTACTTCATCTTCCTTTGTGTTTAGAATCAGTGACCACCATTGATCGGCATCTCCAGTATGGTGGTAAACTGCAATGACATCCTTCTACCTTTCGCTACTCCCCAAGGCATGGAATATTTTTTCTAAAGAGTTTATCCATTTCTCAGCTACTAATGTATTTGTACCCCCATTAAATGTTGGTGGTTATTGCCTCATGAAAGGGTCTTACAATGATCCTCCACATTGTGGATCGGGGTGCTCCATACGAGTAAGGTTATTATTCATACCCTGAGTGAGTAGTCCCAGTATGGTAATAAGTTGATCAGAACCAGTTGTATCTCTAGCTCCCTAATAATTATCTTGAGCAGGAATTGAAATCCCTACACGGAGTGCGTGCATTGATACAGTTTCGATTCCTCCCACTAGGTGACATTTATAAACAATGGCATAAACTAGATTAGTTTATGAATTAAAATTCATAATTCTATACTTGTAAAACACTTAACATAAATTGAACTATTTATGGATATAATCCATAATCATAAAAAAAAATTCTTTGAGGAAGTGTATACTCATAAACCCTTCATAATGGTTTGTAAAAAAATTGAGAATTATCCTAATCATATCCCCCGGGAGTGTCGTAACCAAAGGTGCAGCAAGGCCTATTGGCGTGCATCAATTCCTGTTCGAGTCTATCTCAAAGCGGTGTTTTCGGGTTTTACCCCTAGGTAGATCTGTGCCAGAGCCACCTCTACATGCTCGTATCCAGACAGGGATGTATTGCTCAGAAAACTCACAAAATCTCTATAATACCAAAATTCTAGGAAGTTCTTCTATACTAATCCTAAAAGTCTATCTTTGGGATATGTGCACTAATCAGATTTTATCTAAATATAGCTTCCATGGATAGTACTAAACTATCTCTGATACCAACTGTAATGCCCTGACCGCAGTTACCCAGAGTCAGTGCATTACTTCGTAACATTGGCCTGATCATAAAAGATCAAGTCTCGAAAGACCAATTAGTTTAGTGGCCTTGGAAATACTAGATACATTCATAAGTCTTACATGACATCATAATGTAAAAAAAACTACAACAAAATCTTGTCTTTATATCCCCTCGTACTATCCCTGCAGGTCATTCATAATATACTTCTTCACATCACGGAAAAATTAAAACATTGAAAAGGGTGAGCTCAGATGCTCAGTAAGGATAACAATATAGCGGAAGCTTTCATAAGTAAATATAAACATTTAAGGCAATGTATAACTAAAACAAAATCCCTTTAAACATGAACTTCAACATAATATGGTAAAATTAAAATGAGATAATGCCATTTACATATTCACATGGATATTCTACTGGTCGAAAAATAACATGCAATATCAAAAACCACTTTCATAATGACGGAATGCATAATGCCAGACTATCATAACCACGTAGCCAAGGCCTCGTGCCAACACCAAAAATATGATTTTGTCAAGGCCTCATGCCAAGACACTAGTTTGTCTCATGAGACCTACCGATGCAATTTTTTTAGAATATAATTACGCTTAAAATTGCTCAGATATACTCTAGTGTTTTTATGAAAACATTATGAAAGCTTCTGAAAACAAAATAACTAATTCTGAGACTGCTCGACTAATTACAGGACACGATGGGTCCACACCCAATCCCTTCCTTTCTACCACACTCGAGAGTTGGGTTTTCTGAAAACATTTTTATGTTTACATTAAATATGTATACATTTTCACTGGATTTTCATAAATTTGAGAGAAATATCTCTCTTTTTTTAAATCATTTAAAACAATCTATGGCTTGCAGAGGAAGCTGAAAGTTAAATAATGGTCATGGAGGCGGAGAATTCGTTGTCACCGTATACATACAACAAGAAAAACATTCCTTTTTGTCATTTAGTAAAATGCATTGTATAAAAAGATACTTTTTGAATAAACATAAAAGTCAAAGGGGTTTATACACCGTATAAAAAGAAATTTGGGTATAAAACAAAATATGCCTCAAAGAATGGAGATTGAGACAAAGTACCTTACAAATATCATTTTTAAATAAAATAGATCTATTATGTGTATTCACTATAATTACAGATAAAGAAAGTACAAATATAAGATAGGACATAATAATATCATGACATAATTTGAAAGTAGGAGATTAACCCAAAGAATGGAAATTGGGTTAAGAAATTCTCTTACAAAGATCATTACATTAATTAAAATAGATCTATTATCTGCATTCACTATAAATACACATAAATATAGTACAAATACATGATAGACATAATAATATCATGACATAATTTGAAAGTAGGAGATTACCCCAAAGAATGGAAATCGGGTTAAAAAATTCCCTTACCTCGTGTCCGACTTGACTCGATCGTTCTTTAATGTCCTAAATAATAAAATAGAGTTAATATATACCTTCTTAAGAACATTTTTCAAGTTAATTATTCCCTTTATATCAATTATTACCATGTCATGAACATTATGTAATTATTTAAGTTTATAACGGTCGTTTTGTCGATCTTAGGAACTTGATTCAAAAATAAACTTCTTATAATTACACATTGTTCATGTGGTAATATATCCATTATATCCATAATTATATTCATTATGTATATATAATATACATCATATATATCCAGTATATACATTCATTTATAATATTACATAACATTTAGAGGTAAGAAATGAAATGCACTGTTCATGGAGACGGTAAGCCGTATGTACGCATGAACGCTACTTTCATTTCTATTTAGTATTTAATGGAATGAAGTTATAATTATATAAAGGTATAATATAATTACAGTATAATATAATGTATAATACCATTTACTCCATTCATTATAAAACCCACATATGGCATTATGGATTCTTATCACTTTGAGGGGCCGATAGTCCGCACTTCCTAAAATGAAAATATCACGTTTACCCATAATGGAAACCATAAAGGTATGACATAAATTAAAAATAAATAAGCTTAAGGAAAACATAAACATATTTTATATCATATATAAATATAGTTACATCTTAATGGAAAGCTTTGAAGGTGTTATATGAGTGTTGAACAATCATCGTTTCGTGAGGTATAAATTTGCCATCCACAGAAACAGTATGTTCTTTAACCATTAGATGTAATTATGTGTAAGTGTAGCTCAAATAATTCTTGTAACAACATCATAGTATATATTTATGATACTGGTGTTGTTACAAAAGAAATGAATAATGATATTTTAGGGGTTTGGAGAAGCAAAATAAAATAAACAACATTAGGGAAGACATTACCTTAAAATCGGGTAACTCTTTTTGATTTGATACAAAGGCTTCCTTGGGAAGAATTATGCCCAAAGTGAGGCTTCTAGGAGTAAGAGAAGGAAGTTGAGAGAGTATTTGGGCAGAGGTTGGCTGAGACAAATGGATTGATAGTGTGAATAAGGTGGTAGTGGTGGGGGCCTTTTATAAGAGGAGAGGAGGGGCACTCTTGGAAAGTCATGAAATGTCACTTTATTATATAATGAGTTTCGGATTTTAAAGGTCCAACACTTATATATTTCGAGGATAAGGTGATAAGGGTTTGAAATATACTCATCCAATTAATTTTTGACATGTTTATGTTCTATAGTTTACAATATCGTTTCATTTTATTTAAATCGTTAATTAATGAGGTAATCACTGCATCATTATCGTGTCATAATTAATTTAATTTATTTAATGTCTAAAAATAATATAAAAAATATCATGATGTAGGAAACATTTTTAGGTTTCTAATTAATATTTATAATAAAAAATATTACTTGTATAACCCCATTTAAAAATTGTTTTAGTAAAAAAACACATGTTTGTGACATTTTTATTTTAAAATTTAATAAACAGTTTTTAAGGACATTTTCCTACCAAAGTGGCTCCATGGGGTCCCCAAGTTGACCCATGGATTTTATTGGTCGTACATGACTCATCCAATAGGGGTAGGACAAGTGTAATGGTATTTTCATATTTTTATAATATCATTTTTACCTTAAATTTCACTAATTACCTTTAATCGCGATTAAATAAACTTAAAAGTTACTATTCACCCAAAAATTATTTTAATCCCATTAAACAACATTTTACATCCTAATGAAAACCATGTATGTCAGATTTTTGAAAATCAAATCACAGAAGTGGTAATGTTTCATTTAAATGAAAAATTAGTTTTTTAAGAACCACTTAGTGGTTTCAGTATTCATAAAAAATTGAAGTTTTTCAGAATAATGCCAAAATTTCACCCTAGGCTATAATTGATATTCCGAATTCAAAAATTATTTCTATTTTACAAAATTCCAAACATATACGTTGCATTAATTAATTTTATATCTAATTTTTGTTTTCACAACAATGAGCGTGTTTTTAAGAAACAATATATATCCAAAGATTGACAATTGTTTATGTCCAATTTCAAAGTGAAATTAATTTTAATGACCACCATTGGATAAAATTGTAAAAATATATTATAATTATACTTTAAAACCAATAAATAGTATAATTTATCACTATAAATTATTTTTATTAAAAAAGTTGTTTTAAGTATTTTTCACTATTACTAAAAAAATGAATGTTCTCAGAAAATTACAAAAAATTCAACTTAGGATAATTTTGATATTCTGAATACAAAAATGAAGTCCATTTTGAAATATAAAAGTTTTATAATTTCAAAAAGTGGGTATTACTATTCATAACTGCTACTTTTATTGGTCGCGGTGTGTTAGAATCTCGAACTTACATAAAATGCAAGCTAAAGCATTATTGAAAGAGAAGCGTATCATGGAAGCTCATGGTGTTACAAACTATCCCTTATGTTCTTCATTATAATAGTTTAATGTTCACATTAGTTAATAAAAGTTTAATAGTAATTATTCTTATTTCAATACTGTAAGTATAATTTATCGTAAGCATTTACCTCGACTCTGGATCCACAACCTCTAACTACTCTACCACCATATGCTCTTGCTCGGACTGCTCCACATATCAACAATTTCTTCTTGGTATTCTGTGTAAATAAATACTGTATTTTTTGATTCAATTGATCTCTGATGTCAACTTAATGTGATTTTTTTCTTTGTTCGTACTTTATTGGCTAAATTCATAATGGATTTTTTGATTTGTTTGGTCTCAGATGTCAAAATAATGGGATTTTATCCATCTTCTGGATTCCATTGTTTGGATACTGTTAATTTGAGGAGATGGGATTGCATCAAATAACATTTTCACTGATGGTAATGTGACTGTTTAGTACCAGTTGCATCCTAACAATCCTACACTACTTTCTATGCAAGATCATTCAATTTTCAAGACTGATTATATAACATAGAAAATGATGTTAATGATGAGATTACCATTATTGAAAAGACTTATGGATTCATGAAAGGAAATAGATATAGCACACTTATACGGTTGATAGAGATGATTATCCCAACCCATACTATGAATGTCAAAACACTAGTTTTATGAATGAATCTTTCTCTTAGGTCATTCTACATCAATAGTGATAGTGATCGATATAATACATTGATTGAGATTGATTATGTTGGCTAAGAGTCATTAATAGATCTATTTTAGCCTGAAAGGATTCACGGTTCATTGTGGGATCTATATATTCTTATTTTTACAAGTCTAATATTAATCAAAGACATTATATATGCACTGAAATATTTTCTGTTCAATATTCTATTGAATTTTCTTATTTAGTGTTTTTCAAACTATTCAAGACTGATGATCAATGAACATCCAGTATTTTACATGTGTTCTTTAATATCACACTCACATTAATGATTAATTACTATTCAATATTAGCTATTCAACTAATAACTCACTCGAAATAAGTTCCCATTATTTTTGATTTTTTTAATAGTGAGCTTTATATTTTTTTTTTCTATAAGTCTTATATTAATCAAACACATTATATATGCATTGAAATATGTTCTGTTCAATATTCCATTGAAATTTATTATTTACTATGTTGCAAACTATTCAGGACTGATAATCAAATAGCATTCAGTAATTTACCAGTATTGCTATTTTAAACTTATCGTTGTTAAAGGTCTTCACAGTAAACACATGCATAAAATCATCTAAAATTTTTAGGTATTGAATCTACTGATCTTCCTTTTATTTCATGGTGATTTATTTCACCTAAGATATGAATTCATTGATAACAAAAAATACCCAAATCTTATGATGTATTTGTTTTTGTATAAAAGAAATAGAACTTATGCTGAAAAATTATATTACTGTTATGTAGTCATATCCAAGATAATATTGAACATTATCTATTGATATTAGATCATAAGGTTACCTTTATTCTTTGATTAGTTGGAAGGATCTGGAGGAACTAGACAAGGAATCCAATGATGATTTTTCAAGGGAGGTTAAATAACCTTTTAGGAATTCTTGGATCCATTCTTCAGTTTGGAGATATGGGAACATATGAAATTGAATTTAATACATTCATTGTTTCTTCAACATAACTGTAATTCACCATCTATATATCTAATAAAGTTGGAATTTTTATGCCTATGTGTCAACAGCAGAGGAAGCCTCGCCTACACCATGGCTTACTTCCATCATGGACTTTTCCCACATCCCCAACCATCTCCCACATACCCACCCGTGTTTCCTCTACTTGGCATCAAGGGTTTTAGCATTACAGTCTTAGTTCATATCCCATCCTCCTCATCAATGACTCCTCCTGAATCCTATCACCTTCTATGATCATGTCCTCCATATCTCAACATCCCTATCTATCTGTGAATTCATCATCGGTTCAGCCTCCGTTAGCTACTCTGACAAAATCTTCTATGCCTTCACCTTATCGACAACCGGCTACTCCTCCATTAGGTGTTCCACATCTAGGTCCTCTGCTACACCTACGGTTCCTGAGCCCTACAGTATGCAGTGACTATTATCAGGTATAAACCAATTTTTTCATGTACATATTCTAGGATTATACAAAATCACCCACCACCATCTTCTCCTATATTTATATAAAAAAGTGTAACTATTCAACTCAGCCACTTGACGCGGGTTCTTCTTTGTTCAGCTGCAACAGTCCCTACTACAATAGGTGTGTAATACTACTATCATTCTATAACTATCCCTTATGTTATTCATTATAATATTTTTAGGTTCACATGTGTTAATGAATGTTTAATAATTATTATTCCTATTTCAATACTAAAAGTATAATTTCTCATAAGCATTTACCCCGGATCTGGCTATACTACCGCTGACTGCTCTACCTCCATATGCTCTACCTCGGACTTCTCCACATATCTTCAATTTCTTCTTGGTAATATGTGTAAATACATACTATATTTTTTGATTCAATTGATCTTTGATGTCAACTTAATGGGATTTTTTACTTTATTCTTACTTTATTTTCTAAATACATAATGGATTTTTCGATTTGTTTGGTCTCAGATGTCGACATAAAGGGATTTGATCCTTCTTATGGATTCAATTGTTTGGATTCGGTTGATTTGAGGAGATGGGATCACATCAAATTCCATTTTTACAAATGGTAAAGTGACGGTGTAGTAAAATTTACATCTTAACAATCCTACACTTCTTTCTATGTAATCTCATTCAATTTTCTAGTCTGATTACATAATAAATAAAATGATGTTAAATATGAGATTCTCATAATTGTAAATACATATGGCTGGGTGAAAGGAAATTGTTATAGGACACTACTACGGTTGATAGAGATGATTGTACCAACCCATAATATGATGTTCAAAGCACCAGATTCATGAACAAATATTTGTCCTTGGCCATTATAGATCAATAGTGATAGTGACTTGGCTAATACATTCATTTAGACTGATTCTATTGGCTGAGAATCATTAATAGATCTATGTTAGCATGAATGGATACATGGTTCTTGTGGGAGCTATATATTCTTATTTTTTCAAGTCTTCTATTATTCAAAGACATTATATATGCACTGAAATATATTCTGTCGAATATTCTGTTGAATTTTATTATGTAGTGTTCTTCGAACTATTCAAGACTGATGATCAATGATCATCTAGTATTTTACATGTTTTCATTAATATCACTCTTACATTAATTCTTAATTACTATTACATATTATCTATTCAACCAATAACTCTCTCAAAATAAGTTCCCATTATTGTTGATTTTTTAATAGTGAGATTTATATTTTTATTTTTGCATGTCTTATATTAATCAAACACATTATATATGCACTGAAATATTTTTTGTTCAATATTTTGTTGAATTTTATTGTCAACTTTATTGAAAACTATTCAGGACTGATAATCAATGAAATTTTTAAAATTTACCAGTATTTCTATTTTATACTTAACATTGATAAAGGTTTTCACAGGAAACACATGCATAAAATCATCTCAAATTTTTAATTATTGAATATACAAATATTCCTTTTATTTCATGGTGATTTCTTTCACTTAAGATATCAATTCATTGATAATAAGAAATACTCAGATCTTATGATGTAATTTTTTTGTGTATAATAGAAAATAAACTTATACTGAAAAATTTTATTACTGCAAAGTAGTGATTTCTTAAATAATATCAAACATTATCTCTTGATATTAGATCATAAGGTTCAGTTTATTCTTTTGTTAGTTGGAAGGATCTTGAGGAACTGGACAAGGAATCCAATGATGATTTTTCAAGGGAGGTTAAATAAACTTTTAGGCCTTCTTGGACAAGACATTCTTCTATTTGGATATATGGGAACAACTGAAATAGCATTTAAAACTTTCATTGCTTCTTCAACAGAACTGTAATTCACCATTATTATTAAATTTTTCATGGACCCCAGTTCCAGGATCTTCTTCAATACTATTATATTATTTTTACTACATTTTCCAAGAACCTATGCAGTAGCAATTATCATATCAGAGTCTATTTTACTGACTGGCTCAATAAGCACACCAAGTATGCCATACTTACTGAGTTCATCAGAAAACTCTATAGGTTCATCATGTATATGTAGATATTACAGTATGCATTCCCATAATTCATGACTATGGTATTTTCATACACTTATACATTAATAAAAATGCTTTAGTACCATGTGAAAAATTAATTTTTCTAATATTCGTTAATAGAAATCCTATGATTTGTTCAGTTATTTAGTCTAAGACGTTATATTCTCCGGATGGATTGGATAATTGATTTGTAGGAAATGGATTATTTTAAAAGTCTATTTTTCATATTTATGTTATGAATGATACATGGTTAGATTCCCAATGTACTGTGAAACCATAATTTCATTTTTTATTTTAAAAACCCATTATTATATGAATATTCCAAATATATATTGAATATATTTGTTATGACTATTCTCTGTACTATGTAGATTCACAACACATTTACTCCATATAAATATATCATATCCAGCAAATCTATTATCTATATCCATTATATTGAATATTTGCATCTTTCCATTTATTTTTTGGATCTTTTGTAAATAACCCTTTATATGAGTTTGATCATTCCATTTTTTTCTGGTTCAATGATTTTTATAATTCAGTTGAATGAAAATAATCTCCTCATATTTTTGTTTCTTTTGGGAAATATTTGGTTTAACTGGGACTTCTTACAAAAAACCTTAGTTGTTGAACGCCTATTTCCAGGTGAAACAGTTTCATCTGTCTTCATCCCCTACATGTTGATAATGACATAATGTCTATTAACTATGATTTTTATGGCAGACTAAGTTTATCAGGTTCATTTTTTAACTTTTCATTTATTTTATTTTAGATAATGGTCGATGATCGACACCGTAAGAGAGTTCTTTACAATGAGATGCATGCAAGTATGAGGGTAAAGCTTGAGCTGATTACAGAATAGCTCATGAAAGGCTTTCTAAATAAAAATGTAACAGATTTACCACTCACATGCAAAAACATACAACAAGACTAACATGATAAAAGATATATTTATAGGGAAGGATAATATTATCACATTGTCCAATGATATTTGAGGAAAATATTGGTTTTTGGTCCCCATCTCTGCCTGCTCACTGTCTCCACATGCTCGCAATTTCTACCTACTCGCCATCTTCTCCTTCTCCCAGTATCACCCTCCTCCTGGTTTGTTTTTGTGTTTTCCCCATCTCTGCCTGCTCTATGTATCCATCTACTTGCAGTGCCGCCTACTCCCTATCTCCCTGTGCACCTTGTCTTTGTTCACCTTCATCTCATCCGCCAAAATCTGCTTTACCATCAACAGTGGAGGACCAACCTCGGAAAACCTCATCGTGAAACCCTGTACCATCACTAACAACAAATTCAGAGATCATACGCATCCAAAAACCCACAACATGTCCGTTTTACATACAAGTAGTTTGAACTTGTATTATTTATAGTATTTTTATCCATTTTCATGGATTATCAACTAAAATAAATCTAGATTACCCATTTGATTTATTTTTTCAATAATATTCTATCCTTGATGTTTCAACGTGTGTAAGAAACAAAATGCAGAACATGGTCTCCACTGTAACAATGACTGACTCCACTACTGTCGGCCTTTAAATAACAAGGTACTCTAGGAAACTACTTTGTGGTCCAAGCATACTACCCATTATATTCCTATGTTATGTTTAAAATAGAAACTTTTCATACAAATAAAATCCTTCTTTAATAAAACAAATACTTCTATGGAACACGACCTTCTGTAAACAAAAAATTTCTCAACTTTATATGGTTCATACTATTCTTTCTTTTCAATTGACATTAAAATTCTTAGAATACAATATTCAATTCTCACATAACATATATTCCACAAGGATGGAATTTTGTGTCAACTTAACATTCAGAACTACTGTTCCACTCTTCTACATGGATAATAGTTCATGTCAACCCAAAATTCAGAAATACTACTCCACTACAGCAATGTCTACTAACTGGGAATGAAATTATTTACCTACATGGTTGTACATTACCCTACTGCCTCAAATGGTAATAATAGATAGATTTAAAATGTTGTTGGTTTTGTTACATCATAGCCCCATCTATTAACAAAATAAATCTTCTCTATAAATGTTCTGTTATATTTTCATGGTTTAAAAATTATCTCAGTTATGTTGACATTCACAATTAATATGTTATTATATTAGTTTTCATTACTATTGATTCATATTTGAATATAATTCCCCTTTAAATATATGATTTCCTAATGGTAAATATATATTTGTATTCATTTTCATATTAGTTTCCCATTTACAAATATTGTGAGGAAGTCTTATAAACATCTACAAGTATTCCAATATTATCTATCACTATTTTTTAAATTTAACATTTTAATAATTAATTCTCAATATTATGTTTTCAAACTATGAATTTATTTTAGAATTAACGTTTTATTTTTAGTTTCATCCGTATGCACGGGTGAGGAACTAGTTTCTATAAAAACAGTCATACGAAATGATAATAATTTAAACAGAAACCATGAATGTTATAAAAATAGAACATCTATAGTCAATCATAACTCATTAAATAAAATATATAAGATTGTATTATAATAAATCAACCTCATTAAAAAGTAAATACAATTATGAATACTGACATAGATTAAAATAATTAGTAAAACTATTTGAGAGAAATATCCCCCTTTTCATGAAAACATTTTCAAAGTTGAACTATTTATCAAAGAATTCATTTAAAATATATTTTTGAATCAATGTGTCCCAAAATACATTGAAACATTGGAAATAAATATTATTTTTAAAAAATTGATCTACATATAATGAAATCTTTAAGGTAATTTTTAAAACATGGACATTAATGAGATAGATTTAGAATAATAAATTTTTAAAACATTTAAAATGATATTTTAGTTAAAGAGTTCCTAACCAAATGAAAGACGATTCAATACAAATTATTGAGGAATAATATTAATAAAAACTATATAATATCATAAAATAATATGTCAAAAGACAGTATATAAACCATATAAAAGTGAATTGATGCATAACAACAAATAAGTCTCAATGAAATGAAAATTGAGATTAAATTCTATATAACGACCATATCATTAAATTAAAAATAAATAAATTACATATTTATGTTGTAAAAACATAAATACGCACAATATTATTGAATATTCAGTATAAATAAATTATAGTACATTCCCACATATTCTTATAAATACAAAACCAATGACTTGGATGTTTAAATCAATGAATATAAATTGAGTTAAAATTACCCTTATCAAGTTCATATCAATGGCTATAGAAATTTTAAATGGAGTGAATTTTTGTATCACACATATATCCACAAAAAGTGGAGTGGAAATTACTAAATAAATAAATAAACAGTGATTTCCCTCATTTTCATGGAGTAAAATAATCAATGATGTGTGTGTAAAACCCAATGAGTTGAAATTGACATAAGACGTTACCTTACCGATTTGGTAACTTACGAAGCCTACACTCTATGAAAGAAGCCTCACAAAATGAAGATTTAAATATTCCTAAATTAAAATAAATTTCACAAATAATAAAATCATGTGAGGTATATACACCACACAAATGTAAATAGTGGTGAATATAGCACGAATCTCACGGGAATAAAAAGTGAGATGAAAAACACTTACCTTGTACTTTTCCTTAGTCGAGCGTATGTTAAACTTATGTATAATAGTTAAATAATTGCTGTTAAATTATAAAAGATCCACATACATATATATGATATCATGTATTATATTTTAATATTTCAATGTTAATAATATTTCAGTTGTACCGTTGTTTAGGGTGTTAACTGATTTGACTTCCTTTGTATGCTTTATTATGAAAGTCATTTTAGTTATAGATATGATGTGTTTATTTTATATCATAAAAGATATTATGTTCTTAAAAATTATTTTCAATCATAAAATTAAAAATATTCTTGAATGGTTATCATGGGAAATTAATCTCATTGACTTTGTGGAGACAGTTATTCGTATGTACGCATGAGTGACAATATCATTCTATTTATGATGAAATAGTCTGTAATTGGATGGTATATTATATATAAATAATCATTAACATGTTTTATTTATTATTTACAAAAATTATACTCATTATAATTCCAATCTAAATAATGATGTGTTGAATAACAAACAACACAATGACGTGGATATAGTAAGTTGTACGTATGCACGTACAGTGACTTTGTCATTCATAGGATGGATAGAATAATGAATATGGATGTACCTTATTTATAATAATATCAATGTATATATATGGTATTGGAGATATTATTTTGGCATGGAGACAAAAAATAAATAGGAAGTGGAAATGAGAAGGACTTTGAAAAAGGTGAAGAAATTATTTCCTCTTTTTTGGGTGCTTCTTTTTGATTTTATCAAAATGGCTCCAAAGGTTGGATTTATCGTCAATGTATGGCATATAAGATGAATTTATTTTATTTTTGAGGATATTTGAGAAATTTTTGGTAGAGATAAATGTATTTGGATGAGTGAATTTGAAGGAAGGGGAAGTTCCCTTTTATAAGTGAGGCGAGGGTCACTTTAGAAAAATCTTGAAATAATATTTTATTACAAAAGCATTTTCAATTTATAGTGGCTCTAAATGGATTTATTTCTAGGATAATATGGGTATGTGTCGAAATAATTGAATCTAATAGGTTTTAGACAAGTTTATTTCACCATTATAACCTTATCTTTAAGAATCAATTATTAGTTAAATAGTTAAATTTTACGATGACTTCTTGTATTTTTATATTACATGGTTAATAAAATTTGTATAAAATCTCAAGTGAACCTCAACTGGTTATTTAATGACATATATATAATTATATATGTCCTTTTTTTAAATATTATATTTTTAGAAATATTATATAATTTAATAATATAATATAGGTTTTAAAAACTCATTTTTGGAAATTTTGACACTATTTAGTATTTGGTTTTTTTGAAAGTCAAATAAACTTGATTACATAGAACATAATACATTAAATCAACCCTATAATGTCATATTGACCTAAAAAATTCATGTAATTCATCATAAGTCTCAATTTACATTTGTTTTAATATTTTTAATATCAATTATCTTAATCTTTCTTTTATTAAAGTAATTACAACATCATCATTGTGTCCAAAATAAATTTAATTATTTAATTTCTAAAAATTATAAATAAATTACCATGATGTAGGAAAAAATTTTAGCTTTCAAATGAATATTTATAGTCAAATTTATCTTATATAAAAACATATATTAAAAAAATTTATTTATTACAATTTGAATTTAAAACATTTAACTCTTCTCTAAATAAAATAATAATAAATGCCAAAATCTAAACCAAGTGGATAAAAAAAGATTAATATTTTATTCATAAGGCTGATTTTGTTCTAAATAATCTTATCCAATAGAATTAAGACATGCGTTGGGGTAAATATAATATCATTTTTAGCTTTAATTACCCTATTTGTTAATAACCGTGGTAAATAAAATTCAAAAGTAACTATTACCCAAAAATTACATTCATCTAGTAGAACCACATTTTGCATACTGATTACAAGTGTGTCTCTTTTATTTTGGAAATTTAATTCACAAAATTGGTAAAGTTATGTTTTATCAAAATATGCAAATGTGCCGTTAAGATGGATAAAAGACGGTAAAAAGTTCAATAAACTTATATATATATATATATAATCATATTATAAAATGACTGAATGGAATTAAATTATACTACTATATATACTATGTATCTATTTTGAAATTAAAATAAATTTAAATTTTGAAAAATAAAATTGAAATAAAAAGTTGGATTTAAATAATAATGATGTGTTTTCACTATTCATCAAAAATTTAATGTTTCTAGGAAAATAACAAAAATTAACCCGAAGAAAAATTTGATATTCCAAATTAAAAAAAATATATATATTAAAAAATTCAATACATAGATGTTGTATTAATTATTTTAAAAAATTATTCCCGTTGTCAAAACCAAAAAGTGAGTTTTTTAGAAGTAAAAACTACCAAAAAATTGATATGTGTTTATGTCCAATTGAAATGTAAAATTACAAAAAATGGCCATCATTGAATTAAATGATAAATATATAATATAATTATAGTTCAAAATCATTCAAATGTATAATTAAACACAACGAATTATTTTTATTAAAAATGTTTCTTTTAATTAAAATATATTATTTTTCTCTATTCATTAAAATATGAAAGTTTTCAGAAAAGCTCTGAAATATTATCCAAAACTAATTTTTATGTCCCTCTTCTAAAGAAGAAGAATATATTGTCAAATTAAATATATAAAAGTTTAAAATATTAGATCTAAAATAGGTTCACCATTAAAAGGAGGTAAATTTTACTTTTTTGAAAAATACTTATTTTTTCTAAAAAAACTGAATTTA
The DNA here is from genome assembly GCA_963277665.1 of Viscum album. NCBI lineage: Eukaryota > Viridiplantae > Streptophyta > Magnoliopsida > Santalales > Viscaceae > Viscum > Viscum album. The sequence continues at coordinate 1,602,615,260 of OY728136.1, forward strand.
TTATTATATTATTTATAAGAAACACATAATATGGATGTTATAATTATATGGAGTATATGAAATTTAAAAGTATTTTAATACTATTCATAACCACCTTTTGAATGGCAAGTTTGGTAAGTAGTGTTGTGGTTGAACTCGGTGTTTCGTGTAGCGCAAGATATTGAATTACTGTAAAGAAAATAACTTACTATAAAATCATGGTGTGTTACAATGTCTCATGTAGTATCCAATCTGTTTTGTCGAGATAACTAGGAACTCTTCTTCTTTTGGAAAGAAGTGTAACGTTGATAGTATTTTACGAGGCAGTAGCGATTAGATATTTCTGGGAAGTTAGAAGACATCTTAGTAATGTGTTATGTTGAAGGGATACAAGTGTGGAAAAATGGTATAAAAAAGGTCTCCTTGGCCATAAAACACTTTGGAGTTTCATAATTATAGCATGTAAGTCCACTTACTATGGTTTTATAGAGGAATAGATTAGCAGATAAGAGGTAAGGTATTCGGACATATACTAGAGTCTAAGAAGAACTTAGCTACTCCTATGAAAACAAGTAGCTGGAGTTCCAAAGGATGTTCAAGTTTATTCCGGGGTTGTGAAACCCTATTGTAGGATTATGATCTCATTTTTAGAACAAAAGGGAGATGAGAAGTGGTTTGATGATGGATTATTCCATTAACAAAATAAAATTCAAGTATATATATGATATTAGAGTTATTATTCATCATTGATGATTATTAGTGAGTAGAGAATAAGAAAATAAAAGAAGATACAAAGAAATTAAAAGAATAGAATGTTGATTTTACCACTTTAATTCTTCAAATTGAGAACCTTTTTATGGAAATTGGTTTTGGTATTTTTTTGAAACCAAAGGATCCCCGACTTGTGTTATGGAATAGGGATGATGATTGGGTGTAATGTATAAAATATTCACATATTTGATTATATGAGGGGAATATGTGGTGAGGGATGGTATTTATAAGAGAGTAAAGGGATATTCATTGATTATTCTATTCACTATTTTATTATTTTAACTCAATACTATGAATTATTACAACCTTATCAATAAATATATTTATATAATGATGTAAATTTCTATATTTTTATAATATATCAGTAATACATCATATTTGAATCGATAATTCTTGAATTTGTTAAATACCATAAAATATCATATTTTACTTTTCAAAAAAATTCATCTATTTTAGAGAAATACCATAAATTCATTATAAATTTTTTTTCAATGTCTATAATTCAAAAATTAACTCCATTATATTAAAATAGTTTTATAAATATGTTAAATGTAATTATTAAATAAAATAATCATTGACATCAAAAATACATAATTTAAAATTATAATTGATTATATTACACATTGAAAACTTACTTAATTTATCAAAAAAAAACATATAATTATATAAAAAAAATTAATTTATGAATATATTTTATGAATATAAAATTTATTTTAAATCATTATATTAATTTTAAAATTTAAAATTAACATTTATGTTTTATAAAAATACCATCACTTAATTATTTATTTTTAGAACACTGATTTAACTATACTATGATATAATTATATCATATTTTACATAATAGAATGGATAAATTTTATTTATACATTCATAGGATATGTTACTATTTAAATTAATGAATTCATATTTTAAATGGTAACATTTCAATTTTAAAGGTTTAGTTATTATTCCATTTGTATAGTTCACCTAACATAAAAAAATACCTCTTATTTAATTTATTTATCATTTATTAACTTCTATTGTGTTATCTATGATATTTTATGAGACTTATGCTATTTGGAATAATTATAATAATGGAGTTTCCATTTATAAAATTAAGGGTTGTTAAATCCCCCCTTATGAAATTTCGTCATCAGAATTTCATTTTACAAAAGCACTTGGGGGTACTTCTCCTTCATTTCTTCCTTGGGTTCCTATGTATCCTCCTCATACATATGGTTCCACCATAGTACTTTGATTTCGTGAGTGAGCTTGTTGCATTGAAATTGATATATATGGCCTAATATCTTCACTGTTTGCACCTTGTAAGAGAGAACAATTTCCAACTGTATCGCCATTGGATTTAGTACATGTGTGGGATATGGTATTTACATCCCTGATAAGGATAAATTGAAAAAATCATGTAGTTAATATATGGTTGCTGGAAGTTTCAGTCAATAGGCCACAACTCTGAAAAGATCAATAATCACGAAGGGTACTATATGCATAGAAATAAACTATCTTTTCTTACCAAATATCATGAAACTCTTCTATAGAGATATGTGGACGAATACCATGACTCCAACCTCAAACTCTATATCCTATCTATGACTGTATTCAATGAAATTCCATTAAATTTGGGATTCCATGATGTTTTATGGAATGGTTTTCAAAAAATCTACCATTTCATCAACTAGATCAATTCCTAAAATATTATTTTCACTTACTTCATCCTATCATACTAGTTTTATACATATTTTATTATAAAGGACATCATATAAAGCCATTTGGAGGCTCCAATAGAAATTATTGTTATAAGACAACTCAACCATGGGGAGATGTTTTTCCCTTCCTAAATTGAATTTTAGAGAACAATATAAGAACCCAGATCATCAATTCAGGTATGTTTTTCCTTTTCTGCTATTTTTTGAGAAAAAGTTGAAAATCTAGAAATTTTCAAAATACATGTTGTGTACTTTTTGAGTACATGTCATGTACTTGATGCAGTAATAGGATGTTTGCTGGCCATATCTGGGTCACACACATGGTCTGTAGGGGTGATGTAGAGGCCGCATAAAGCGGAGTACGGAAAGGCCAAGTACACACCATGTACCCCAGAAGCACACACCATGTAGTTTATTTCTTTCATTAAATGGACTGAGGCCATGCCTAATCGAGGAAAACATCTTCTTCTCTATGTTCTTCGACCGAGAGCGACCCGTACGACCACAGACATCCTCCGAGCCACCGATCCTTAGTCTGTCTTCCAAATCGACCGTCGTTGATTCCATTGGAACTGTAGCAGTGAGCTTGTCCTTCTTCTTGAATTTCATTCCTTGAATTTCCTTCTTTTTGAAGTTGTCGTTGGTTCAATTTTTTATGCATTGTTATAGATCTATGACCTTCTAAGGAGAATCAAGACTTGTGGTTCTAGTATTTTGATCTCCTAGCATCAGGGTAGGTGGTTTGTGAATTCCCTTTTGATGTCTTGAGTTTTATGTGAAATTTCTTCTAACACCAGTGAACTGGGTATTGAGTGTTTACCTTTAAGACCATGTTGTTTTCATTCCTTGATTGTATGCTGTGTAGATGTTATTTGATCATGTTTGTAGATAATTGATTTGCTTGGATGTTTTTCCCATGCCTTGTTCTTGTTACAACCTTTGGTTCTTATTATCCTTTGGACATTATACCTTTTTTCCATGCATTGTGACAGTAGGATGGAATGATATTCTAGACATGATTGTTATGATGTAGACTAGTTATCCATGTATCTCTTTAGGTGTACTTTGGCCTTACAACAATATTATGTACTGACTGGCACATGACCGTGAGAAACTGGTGCAATAAACTACAAGGGATAGACCGAGTGAGCTTCCCAGAGCATCTTGGATATTATAGTCTATATAAGGGTAGACTGAGTGAGCTTCCTCAGAGAATCATGGACATTATAGACTATAGGGCATGGACCAAGTGAGCTTCCAAGAGAGTCTTGGATATTATAGACTGCATGATGGTAGACCAAGTGAGCGTCCTCAGATAGTATTTACATTATCTAATTTTAATGAAATCATTTTTCCATGATAGAGAAGGGATTGACTTAGTTAGCATCCTTAGAGAGTCTGTGATAGACCTGATACTATATGATGAATTTACCGAGTGAGCTTCGTCAGAGTGTTTCTAGACCTTCTTTCTATAAGAGGGTTAGACCGTGTCATCTACCTTAGAGAGTCCCTTACTACCCTAGATTATAAGTGGAATTAACTGAGCGAGCATCAACATAGAGTCTTGTAATTTTCGCATGACCTAACCAGAGGGGTTAGGCTGAGTGAACTACCTAGAGGGTTGTTGGTACATCTTGAATAAGACCAGAGGGGTTGGCGGCGAGTAGATCCGAGAGGGGTTCCTGTTGTGGTGATCTGTTTTCTTCTCTACTAGTTGTTTTTCTGAGAATTTGATTAATGTTGTATATCATCCTGTATGCAACTTACATTTTATTGACTTATGTTACTATTACTATTTACTTCTTACTATTCTATTACCTGCAATATGCTCACTGACTATTATACGTAGATCATCGAGTGGTTTCCTACTAGGATTTAGTCTCACACCTTGTTTAGGCCATGCTTTTGGGCCCAAGCAGACATTGTTATGCAGGTATAAACAAGGGAATGTGACATTTGACTTCTGGTACTTGATTTCTTTGGAGCATGAGAGTGGGCGACCAAGCCAAGGCTTGCGATGATAAGGAGTTTCTTATCGATTTACTTTTCTTAGTACTTTGGTTTAGTATTGTATTCATCATTTTGACTTGTTTGGTTGTTTTACTAGACATATGTATCGTGAATCATATTATATATACATGTGTGCTCCATCTGATTATTGTTTTATTCTTCCATTGTTTATTGTTCTTGGATATTTACTGCTTCTGCTATTTGTCTGCTTTGTTTACATCCATTGTGTACTCTTCCAATAAGGGCATATTTTCCCCACTATCACACCCAAGACCCTCTCTTCTAGTCAGTAGCCTCTGGCATTTGGGGAAATTTTATTGAGGCCATGTGACCAACCGTGAACGGGGTGCCCTTGGGTGGCTTCCGGAACCGATATTTTACAAAGTGGTATCAAAGGAATTATATTCCTTTGATTTACTATTTGGAGCCTTTATAAAGGGATAAGACATATTCAGTATTTGGAAATTAGTTGTACCTGGGAGTAGCTAACTCGTGTACATAGAAAAGCCATTCTACCTCGTTTATTGCAGTTTTTTGGTATTGATATTTTATGGTTGATATGATTTTACCTAGAGTAATTCACATGCCTTGTGTTGTTATTTTTGTGATATTGCAGTTCTATTTATACCTCAACCCAATGAGATGAGGGTATTCCATCCAATGCATCATATAGAAACTTTTTAGAAATCACATGCCAGCATTCTTGCCATGCCATCTAGGGTGCATTAGCAATTACATTTTGTTGTAGAAGACATTGTGTAGATTATGCATGCTGTTGTGATAAATGCTTTGATATAATCCCTGCAGTTTTATAGAGAAATTTATTGTATTGTACCATTACTTAAATGAATTCTAAATTTTTATTCTTGAGGTGTTGTGGGCCCCCATGAATTGGAACGTGGTGGGTCATTGACTTTTTTCCCAATATTTTGATATGTAGAAGATGCCATGCTATGATTTGCGGGAAGTATGGCCCCCCACTGTTCAGAAATTGGAACCTCCATATTTGTTTTTGAGTGTTTTCTAGGATTCATTGCAGTTTCTGAGCTACTGCCCTGAAAAACTCAGAATACTCGGCATGTACTTGGCTACTCTCTGTGTAGTGTTAAACCGTGTCACTGACCGTGTGAGAAGAAACATGGGGTGGTGAAAAAGTTTGCAGCAACATGCTGTGCACTATAGTTGCACTCCATTTAATAGTGAGCTGTGTACCTAGCCGTGTCACTAAAAACACGGGTCGGGGAAGCTCGCGCGGTACACACCGTGTTGGGTATGAACACGCCATGTATCCTCACTCTAGATACCTGGCCCTATCAGAAACAACACGGGACTTTGTTATCTCGTCTATACATGTTGTGTTTGTTCAGAAAACATTATGTAAGAGTCAGCTATGTAGTTGGTCTTGTATCTAACAACACGGCCCACCAGAACCTTGTTTGGTACACACTATGTCTTTTGTGAACACGTCATGTAGTCTACGTTTAAGAGGACCATGTAGGTTAGCCATGTAAAGAGACTCGTGCAGGGGAGTGGAGTTCCAGTACAAGCCATGTGTGTGGACAACAAGCCATGTAGTTGGGGGTGTTATAAGTCTAGAGGTGGAAGAGGTACATGACCATGTGTATGGCTTAAGAGGAAATGCCGTGTAGATTTACACAATCCGTGTAGTCATGTTTTGTAGAACATGTTTATTATTTTCTCTTATTCCCGTTTAGTGATGTTGTGTTCTCTGTCATTTATAATCCTTATACAAGGTGTTCTATTGATCTTTCAGAGCTATGCCTCTGAGACGTCCTCCAGTTGTATGTCAACTGCCAGATGGTGATCAGACATCGGATATAGCCGTCCAGGGATCTCCTACAGATCCTAATGTAGATCCTCCTGCTATGCCAGCCTTGGCACCAGCAGTTATACCCATTGCGGGCACTGATGCGCAGTTCAGGGAGGAATTCATGAGGATGATGCTTACCTTTCAGGGAGCGCTACCTCCTACCCCGTCAATGGATGAGTTGACATGGGATTTCCAACATCAGAATCCTCCTACATTCTAAGGTTATAGAGGAACCTAGGATACAGAGTTGTGGCTAGTGGCCACACTAACGATGTTCAAACACTAGGATATACCTCCAGAGAAAAAGGTAAATCTTACTACATATATTCTCCCAGACACTGCCAAGAGGTGGTGGAAGGTGATCTCACAGTCAGGGAACCAATAGAGTATGTCTTGGGATGAATTTTGGTGCATCTTATGCGATTACGTTTATCTGGAAACCTTGGGGGTCAACCAAGCCTAGGTGTTTATGAGTCTCGAGCATGGTACTCTTACTGTTATGGAGTAGTCGTCTTGTTATACTGAGCTGCCGCGCTTCACGTGAATTACAGTAGGTGAGGAGTTGTGCCTTTCTAGAAGTTTGAGGATGGTCTCAGACAAGAGATCTGTTCCTATGTGAATATCATTAGGTTGACTTCGATATCCTCTATCGTTAACTAGGTGCTGATCATAGAGCACAATCTGAGAGATTCTGGAGAAGTGTGCAAAGGCAGTTCCACATCCAGAGTAAGTGTTGCTCCATCTGATAGCAGGAAGTTTTGAAGTGAGTCTGCTCGAGGATATCAGGGTAGGCATAATATATCATCGATAATCTACGTAGTATGATGCTAGTGCGGTAGGAGTGGGCATACTAGGCCTCGGTGTCAGAGAGACCTGATGGAGTGTCTATCTTGAGGCAAGATGGTCCATCTTTAGCGTTTTTGTCAAATCTTCTTGCTTACAGCTGGTGGTAGGGGTTCATCTATGACCCCACATATAAGAGATGTATCGTCAGTTTCCCACCAGTTCGGGAACTGGTGTTTTTCAGTCTATTTGGGCCGAGGTGGAGGTCGCGGTCGTGGTGTTCAGTCACCATGCTAACAGCCACAACAGAGTGGACATCCAGGGGCACCGGGCTACGGTACAGGCCATACATTCGCTGTGGAGTAGACCTATAAAGAGAAGGATTCCTGCCCTTCCACAGTTATAGGTACAAACTTAATATCCTTAGTTTTATCTTCAGGTTTTTCGATACTGGTGCATCACATAGCTTTATCTCTGTTGCTGTTATGGATATCCTTGAGCTCTGTATCTTTTCGTCTGCCGACATGTTGACTATTGAAACACCGTTGGGAACTAATATGTCTAGCGTACGTCATTGTAATGATTTCCCACTTGAGGTTGTAGTGTTTCACTTCTTATGGGACCTCTATGTCCTAGATATGAAAGGCTATGATGTCATTCTCATTATGGATTGGTAAGTTACCTTCTAGGCTTTCATAGATTTCTATCATCATACGGTGACTTTTGTATCACCATAGGGCAAATCCTTTCTTCATACAGGTGAGTGGCATGTCCAAGTGGGTAGAGCTGGACCAGAGCATCATGGGATAAGGGGAGTTGCAACCCAGATTTCCAGTCATTATTTAGATGACCAAGGGACATTGTAGTTAGACTTTCCTCCCGTGGTGGATCATTTCAAGCACGTATTTCCAGAGGATTCTTCCGGTTCTCTTCTGGAGCGTGATGTAGTTTTCTTAATTGATATCATGCCAGGAGTGGCACCAGTGTCCATTCCACCTTATTGGATGGATACACGTGAGTTGTAGGAGCTCAAAAAGTAGTTGGAGGAGTAGCAGGAAAAGGGTTTCATCCGACCCAGTACATCTTCTTGGGGTTCTCCTGTCCTGTTTGCGTATAAGGTAGATATCACCCATAGGATTTGCGTGGTTTTTCAGAAGCTAAACCAGTTGGCTCTCAAGAACCGATATCCATTGATGAGGATCGATGACCTTTTTTTTCAGCTTCTAGGAACCTGGGTTTTCTCGAAGATCGATTTGAGGTTCGGTTATCATCAATTGTGCATTAGACCTTCGGAAATACCTCTTAAAACCATCAAGTGCTGGTATGGTCTATACAAGTATACAGTCATTCCATTCGGTCTCACGAATATGACAAATTTTTTTATGGCACTGATGAACCGAGTGAAAAATCTATACTTGGATTCCTTCGGGGTGGTTTTCATGGAATACATCTTGGTATACTTGCACAATCGACATGACCATGCTACCAATCTTGATATCATTCTGATTACACTGATAGGGCATCAATTATATGCTACGATCTCAAAATTCCACTTTTGGATGGATCAGATTCACTTCATGGGTCACGTTATCTAAGAGACAGAAGTATCAGTAGACCGAGAGAACGTGAGTGCTATAGTTTCTTGGGAAAATCCAAAGAATGTCTTTGAGGTGAGGAGTTTTCTCCGGCTGGCTGGATACTACAGACATTTCATACAAGACATTTCTGGCCTTGCATCACCACTGACAAGTATGAACAAGAAAGGTGCGATGTTCATATGGTTAGATTTCTGTGAGTCAGTCATTCAAGAGATTAAAAGAAGATGGACATTAGCATTGATACTAGTCTTTATAGAGCTGAGAAAGATCTATAATGTCTATTATGATTCTTTAGGTTTCAGTTTGGGAGTTGTTCTTATGCAAGAAGACTGAGTTGTTGCGTACAGGTCTCAGTAGTTGAGACCACATGATAGGAACTACCCAATGAACGATCTTGAGTTGGTATCTATGGTTCCTGCCTTACGCTGTTGGACACATTACCTTCTATGAGATCACATTGTGGTTTTCACTGACCACAAGAGTCTCAAATACATCTTCACATAGTGTGATATGAATCTGAGGTAGCATATATGGGTCGAGTATCATTAGTCCTTCGACTTTGATCTTGCCTATACATCGTGAAAAGGAAACGCAGTGGCTGATGCGTTGAGTTGGAGAACTCAGATTCATGCAGTGCAAGATGCCAGTAGTGAGTGGCAGCTTATGGCTCTATTCTCTGAGATGCATTTGGAGGTGCATTATAAACATGGACAGACATTCCTATCTTCCATAGCTGATACATCTACCCTTCTTGATCAGGTGCAGATGAGGCATCTATCAGACTCAGAAGGCCATGTCCTGCGTGAGGGTGTGTCTGGAGAGGAACCTCTTCCTGGGAGGACTGTGGGAGAGGATGAGATCTTTCATTTTTCAGGATACGTATGGGTGCGAGTAGAAATTCTCGAGGAACTGATGCTGGATTTTCGATCTTCAGTTTGGGAAGTTCATCCTGGAATCACCAATATGTATCATGATCTACACTGCTATTTTTGGTGTCCAGGTATAAAGAGAGATGTTTCTGGTTCATCATGAGATGTTCTACTTGTCAGCAGGTGAAAGTGGGGCATTAGCGACCAACAGGGCTTTTACATCAGTTATCCATTCCTGAGCTGAAGTGGAATGATGTCACGATGTATTTCGTGACCGGGTTACCGAGGTCACCTCGAGGGAGTGATGATGTTTGGGTTGTCATTGACCAGCTTATGAAGGTTTGTCACTAATTTCTGATCAAGTAGACCTTCAATGTTGATGAGATGGGGCAGCTGTACATCTGAGAGATTATACGTCTGCCTGGAGTTCCACAATCCATTATTTCAGACAGGGATGCAGGTTTTACTTCTTGGTTCTGGAAGGTTCTTTCGGATATGGAACGATATTGTATTCTATACATTAGCGGTTATTCAGAGATGAATATTCCTCATGTGGAGTTTGCCTATAACAACAGTTTTCATGTGACTATTCAGATTGCATCTTACGAGGCATTGTAGGGTAGGCCATGCCAATCACCTTTATGCCGGCTGGAGGTAGGAGAGGTAGCTTTGATGGGACCTCATATTGTTCAGGAGACATCAGAGTAGATAGAGTTGATTCAGAAGAGGATGTCTACAACACAGTTTCAGCAGAAATCTTTTGCTGATCAGCAGAAAAGACCTCTGGAGTTCGAGGTCAGGGATTAGGTTTTCCTGTGTGTTGCACCAAGGTTGGGACACAAGAGGATTCCGAGATACGGTAAGAATTCACCATGATACTTTGGGACATTTGAGGTGTCAGAGAGAGTTGGTCCAGTTTCCTATGGGTTGCAGTTACCTTAGAGGTACTGGGCTATGCAGAACATCTTCCTTGTCTCTGAGGTCTGACGATACATTTTAGATCTACCTCATGTCATTCAATCCAAGGAGGTTGAGATTGAATTGGATGCGTCATTTGAGGAGAATCATACCTATATTTTTTATCATATTATGAAGGTTTTCCATCGACGGTTTGTTCCTCTAGTACGAGTGCTATGGCAGCATGGGCGAGTACAGAACGAGACCATAGAGAGGGAGGCCGATGTATGATCGTAGTGGCTGGAGCTGTTCGGGGTTCCGTCTTCTACGCCTTTCTAGGAAATTTAGGAATGAATTTTTATAAGGGGGGAAGTTTGTAAGAACCTGGATCTTAGTTTCATGTATGTTTTTCCTTTTCTGGTCATTTTTTAGAAAAAGAGGAATATCTGGAAATTTACAAAATACAATACATGTACATTATGAGTACACGCAGTGTACATGATGCAGCGCCAGGCCATGTTCTGGCCGTGTCTAGGCCACACACATGGTGTGTAGGGGAAATGTGTAGGCCGCTTAAAGTAGAGTACAGAAAGGCCAAGTACACGCCGTGTACACCTGAAGTACATGCCATGTAGTTTTTTTTCATTGAATAGAACAGGGTCGTGCCTAATCATGGAAAACATATTCTTCTCCATGTTCCTCGATCGGGATCGACCGGTATGGCCACAAACACCCTTCGAGCCAGCGAGCCTCTGTCTGCTTTCCAAATCGACCGTCGTCGATTGCATCACAATCATAGCGGCGAGATCTTCTTTCTTCTTTTGTTTCATTCAATGATTTTCCTTCTTTCTCAAGTTTTTGTTGTTTGAACATTTTGTACGTTTTTATAGATCAATGTCATTCTATGGAGAATCAAGCCTCGTGGTTCTATCATTTCGATTTCCTAGCATAAAGGTATGTGGTTTGTGAATTACCTTTCAAATTCTTGAGTTTTATGTGCAAATTCATCCAATACTCATGAATGGTGTATTGCATGTTTACCTTTTTGACCATGTTTTTTCCTTCCTTGATTATATGCTTGTGTATAGGTTATTTTATCATGTTTGTGGATAATTTATATGCTTGGATGTTTTTTCCATTCCTTTTTCATGTTAAAACCTTTGGGTCTTGTTAGACTTTAGTCGTTATACCCATTTCCCATGCCTTGTGACTGTCTGATGCAATGATATTCTGGACATTCTTGTTATGTTGTAGATTGTTAAGCCAAGTAGCTCTTTAGGTGGTCTTTGGATTTACGTCATTATTATGCACTGACTATTACGAGACCGTGAGAACATGGTGCTATAGACTATAAGGGATAGACAAAGTGAACTTCCAAGAGAGTCTAGGATATTATAAACTATAGGAGGGTAGACCGAGTGAGATTTCTAAGAGAGTCATGGACATTATAGACTTCAGGGGATAGACCAAGTGAGCTTCCCATAGAATTTTGGATATTATATACTATAAGAGGGTAGATCGAGTGAGCTTCCTGATAGAGTCTTTACTTTGAATGAATTTCATAAAAAACATTTTCTAGGCTAGAGAAGAAATTGAATGAGGGAGCTTCCTTAGAGAGTCTCTGATAGACCTATGACTTTTAGAGGAATTGACCGAGTGAGAATCCTTAGAGAGTTTCAATACCATGGGGATATAAGAGGTTTTGACTGCATGATCATCCTCACAGGGTCCCTAAAAACCCTAGACTCTAAGAGAAATTGACTGAGCAAGCTTTCCCAGAGAGTCTTTTAATTTTCATATGACCAAACCAGAGGGGTTAGGCTGAGTGCAATGCCCAGTGGGTTGTTGGTACTTCTTGGATAGGACCAGAGGGGTTTTCTGCGAGTACTTCCCAGAGTGGTTTCTGTTTTGGTAAGTTGTTTGCCTCTCTGCTTCTTATTGTTCTGTGGGTTTTATTACTGCTTCATATAATTTTGTATACTACTTATTGTTTGCTGCCTACCATTACTATTACTGTTTATTGCTTACTATTTTATTACCCGCCTTATGCTCACTGAATGTAAGGAACAAATCTTTGGGTGGTTTCGTACTGTGGTATAGTCTCACACCCTATTTGGGCCATGCTATTGGTCCCATGAAGATTGTGTTTTTACAAGTATATACATGGGAAAGTGCCCTTCGACTTACGGTACGTGATTTCCCTAGAGCAGGAGAGCATGGGACTAGGCCGAGGCTTCAATTGCTGAGGAATTTCTTACCTATTTACTTTTCTTTATACTATGGTTTAGTATTGTATTCAGAATTGTGACTTGTTTGGATGATTTCTTAGACATATTTATTGTGCATAATTTCATATATACATGTGTTCTCCAGCTGTTTATTGTTTTACTCATCCATTGTTTACTATTCAATGATATTAACTACTTCCACTATTTGTCTGCATAGTTTACTATTGTTGTATACTGTGCCAATGAGGTCATAGTTTCCCCTCTATCACACCCAAGGACCTCGCTAGTAGTCGGAAGCCTCTGGCGTTTTGGGAAATGAACATGAGGCCATGTGACCAACTGGGTACGGGGTGCCACTGGGTGACTTTCACGACCGGGATGTTACAAACATGCTCACAAAATACCTTCAAATTATTGATTAGTCTATTCAAATTGTCCATTAGTAGAGAATGATAGGCCATGATGAGGGTCAACATTGTGTTTATATAATTTTGGGGACTTTTCATGAAAAAAGAGGTGAATCTCTTATCTATATCAAATAAAATATAGAGTGGTACTCGATGTAGACTTACCACTTAAATGATTTATATTCATGCAATATGATATAATGATACAACCTCTTGAATTTTAATTAATTGAGTTGTCTTTGTAAGAAAATCCCCAAACCCAATATAGCATTGTTTCCTCTTGATGTCTTCGGATGTTCGGTGACATAGTCCAATAGTGATGTTTTTAGATTTCCATGCTAGTATGGGTAATGGTGGAATCACCCCCTTATATGTTTTCTTCTCAAAAATCACTTGTTAATATAAAAGGAAATTTGATATATACTCAGTGATCCCCTTCTTCATATTATCCCAACAATAGTTTTCTTAGATAGCATGATTAATCTTTTTTTCCCATGTGAATAGAGAAAGTTAATATAGGTGCGCCATTTAGAATCTCTTTCTTTTATTCTCAATTTTATGGTACATATATTCATGACCCAAATATCAGGACTCCTTCCTCATCCATTTTGAATTATATGTATTCCCCACTTATGATAGCTTCTACTGTTTTCTGAATTTTGACAACATTTCTTTGAGAAACCATTATTTTTCCATATGGAATGGTTGTAAAATAATTTTAGAAAGGATTCATGTTGTTACTTCCTTAATAATTTGCATGTCCATCCTTTTAATTCCCAGTCGTACATGATCATTTTCAATTTTCATCATTACTAAAGATGATGGATCCATTCAACATAGAGCATCGATCAAATTATTTTGTTTACCAGGATGATAGTGGGGCATGCAGTCATAATCCATGATGAGCTACAAAAATATTGGATGTAACATATTATTCATCATCATTGTTAATATATATTTTAGACTTTTATTATTAGTATATATCCCACCCATCACCCCATAGAGACAGTGCTTCCATATTTTCAACGTGATGTTCATAACCACATACTATAGATCATCTCTAGGATAGTTTTACTCACGAGTTTTCAAATTCATTGAGGTGTAGAATATCATTGTATCAATTTTTATCAATTCTACACTAATCCCTGATTTAAATAAATATTTTATACCATAAATAGTTTCCTAGTTTTTTGAAGTCTAATTTCTGGAGTGGTGATAAGAATTTTGTATTCCTTAATTTTGTATTAAAATTCATTTCTCTGAAACAAATTTCTCCCACATGGGTTATATTGGTTAGTGGGTATTAACATCATTATAATTTCTTCTATAACTCCTGATAATACCCATATATACCAAATAAATTGTATATCTATGTTATAGATGGTGTCTCGGGATGCACATTGATTTTCTTTGTCTCAGAATGGTCCGTAGATATTGTTTTTTTGGTGAAAAAAATCACCAATAATGATACTTATTCCATCCATATTGCAGATTTCTTATAATATTCACAATGTTTAACCCTTCACAATGTCATCATCTCATTATTCAAATACTCCTCATGTTCCCCCTTTCCCTAGGAGTATATTATAATTTCATCAATAAATACTACTACAAATTTGTCAAAGTAATCTCTAAATACTATATTCATTAACTACTAGAAAATTTCTAGAGATTTCGTGAGTCGAATGGGAATCACAATAAACTCATAGTGTTTATACCTCTTTCGAATTGTAGTCCTAGAAATATTTTCCTTCCTCACCTTTAATTAGAGATATCCTGACATAAGATCAATGTTAGAGAACTACATGGACCCACATATTCTATCAAAAAAGTTATCATTCCATGGAAGGAGATACATATTCATTATCATGACTTTTTGATCTCATGATAATCAATGATGAGGAGCACTGATCCATCGTATTTTTAATGAAGACGACTTCTGCACTCCATGGTGAAGAACATGGGTGTATAAAACACTTATCCGGATTCATTTGTTAGAAGTTATTAATTTCTTCCCACTCTATGGTGGTTATTTTATAAGGTGTCCTTCATATAGAAATAGACAATTGAACAAGTTAAATTGATAACTCAACACCTTAGTTAAAATGATGATTGAAAAATTATTTTGGGAATTCATCAGTGTAGTCCCTCACAATTTTCGTGTCCTATAACATTATTCTATCCATTGTCTCAATAATTTCAGAGATATATTCTTACTCATAAGACACTAATATCCACATTTGAGACAATTTTTTCCAAATATGATTCATCCCCAACATTACTCGTGTATAATATTTAAGGATGCCTCGGGATGTGAAGAGTGATCTCCCCTTCTTGACAAGTGATGTTGGATTTGTATAAAGATATCCAATCCATGCCCAAAATAGTATAAAACTATGCAAAAGGAAGTAAGACCATATTTCAAGGGTGGTTTAGCCAAGAAAAATTAATCAGGGAATATTTATATAAATTGGATACAATAATTTCCCCATTTTATATTCTCAGAGATAACTCAATCTCTATATATTAAGATGGTGTTTGAATTATTCTACAAAAATTGAATGATATTTCAAAATAATTATAATCAAAATCAAAGAGTATATTAGAAATTCTAGAATAAATAAAAAGTGTACATTTCACCACATCATTGTTGAGATCCACCTCTATAGTAGTGATGGAATAACATTTCCCTTGATCTTTCGGCTTTGATGGATGCTAATTCGGATTTCCCTTGAAGACTTAGTGATTAGTACACATTATTGCATAGTGTTATTTTCATACACATAGGAGTAGTTGATATTTATTTCCAATATTTTTGTTGCATCGCATAGCTTGAAATTCCATTATTCATTTAATATATCAATAGCTAATGGAACATTATATACAGAAGATCTTATCATTGAAAGCACATTGAAGAAATTATTCATATCTCCAAAAGTATCTAAATTCTGGAGCCTTTCAAAGGTGTTATTTTAAACCACTAATGAATATATCAATTTTTCCTTCATTTTTTATAACAAATATCTCATCATACCTTGCTATCCTAATGATATTTGTTCGTATGCGATGACTAATTCATCTTATTGTCACTTTATATCTACGAATTCCCTCTACATATTTGTACAATGATTTTAAGGGAAATACTTATTAATAAATATTTTCATAAATTACTCCCACTCCATCTCTTAAATTTTATTCATTAGCATATTGTTCTTAATCAACACCCGCCATTGATGGAATATACCTTCTAAATGATAAACACACATAGTCACCTTCTCTATCTCATAATTATGAAACACATAAAATATATTCTATATTGATGGCAACCACAATTATATGACTAGTTGATTATATGATCAAAAAAAAACATAGGTGGTTGTTATATCGTGAATGACTCAATAAACAGTTTCACCATCTTAGGTGAAGGAGTATGATCCACAATATTTTGGTAATTAGTCATATCATGATGAAACTGGGTAAGCATCACAAAGAAATTTTAAAATCCACCTCTCAAGGAATTCGGGATGTTTTTTGGGCATCTACTGGTTGGTACCTAGAATAGGTTTTTAGTCTAGTTTCTTTATGTTTCCACCATTTATAAAATACAATAGTTTTGAACAACACAATAGTAAACAACTCATAATTAAATAATTTATTACGTTATGAAATTAACTCTAATAGTATATAATTTAGCCTCTATAATTTAGTTTTTTTATAAAACAGTGCATATTGAGTGATAACAAATAAATAGTATATTTCTATTATTTTTTAATCATAATTCCCAAATAAACTAAACCATTCACTAATACAAACTATACCAACCCTTCTTTTTCTTACACTACTTTTTCATAATTTTATAGATAAAAAATATAACAGTATTACAAAATAAGGATCCAAAGGTTTAATGTCTTTGGAAAATTTGGAGAAAACAAAACATTTACATTATAAAATATAAAAATTAATTAATACCATCATCATTCATATTCTAAGGGTCCCTTTTGTTCTATGTAGTATATATAATTCTTTGATGGTATACATCAACGAAAGGGTTGAGCTAAAATCGTAGAAAGTAGATTGATAATAACATGAATCAATACAACATGGTAGATCATAATCATATTAATCATAAGATCATTAATATAAAAATTAGGTAATGTCATGTAATGAGGAAAATTAATAAAAAAAGAACATTATGTCTTAGTGGAATAATATTACACATAGTTGTAATCAAAGGTATAATCATGTCAATTCATAAGAAATGTTCATAATAATAACATCATCATTATGAACAATGATAGAATCATAATCAAACATATTTCAAATTATATTAAGAGATTAATCACATTACCCAATGCAATAGTATGATATATAATTCTAGGTGCACCCGTCGCATCAAACATTTAAAAAAACATGTAAACCACATAGAAAAAAAAATTCTTAGACATGAAATAACACATGAAAAAGAAATAGGTTTTATAAGAATTTAAAAAAACATAGATTCATGAATAATCCTTTTGATTTTGAAAAGAAAAATTGTAAGACATACATGGTATAAGAATTATAAAAAATGATTGGAGAAGAATGAATCTCAAGAGAAGTATAAAATGTGTTTTTAGAATGAAGAGTAATTTAGGTAATGTCTTTGAATTTGTCAATAATTATGATTAGTAGAATTTATATACCAAAAATTAAAATGTAATGACAATGAAAGTATAATTTATTAAAATAAAAATAACATCAGTAGTCATATTCGGAAGGAAATATGAATAACCCAGAGATAAGAAATTGGGTTATAGAATCCCATCACCATATGTATGAATGTTTTATTCAATTTAATATCATAGAGAATAAAATTAGATTAATTAATTAATAAATAAATAACATATTATAAATTTATTTGATTTTTGTGTAATTTAAAAATTCTGTTTATTGCCATTTTGATGAGTTATATTGTTGAATTTCATCATTCAGGAGTGTTCATTTTTATGGTTTTCATGATCTGTTCACTTGTATACTTGTAAGCATGTCCATGTAAAATGAAGATATTTTTACAGAATTGAAATTATATGTTATTAATAAACATTAATATTATATAAATATATTCTATATCATTTTGTTATATTTTATAAGGATGAATCATTTGATAAAATGCAAATAATAATCATTTAGATTAATTTATCAGTTTTTTGATCCCCATGAACTTTTTTCATATTATTAATTAATATTATGAATTCATTTTAGTTCCAAGACATAAAAAAGATTATAACATAAATGTTATAGTCTATTTAGATCAATTTTATGCTTTTTTTACATCATTGATGGTGTTAATAGAAAATGAAAATGTATCATCCCCGTGTTGGTAAATCGACACATTTTGGACGATGATATCATTTTTAGAATAAAAGGTATATGAGGGGAGGTTTGAGTATTGATTATTCAATAATAAAAATAAAATTATAGTATATATATAAAATAATGTAGTTATCATTCCACTTGGATATGCATTCTAGGAGAGAATAACAAAATAAATTAAATTAAGTGAAAAGAAAGAGGATTTTACCTCTGGAATTCTTTTTATTGAGAAGATTCATAGATAAATTGGTTTTGGTATTTCATTGAGAACCAAGGAAATTGGACAGGAGGGATAGTATTAAGATGATTAATGGGTCGAAATTGTAAAATCATCATGTCTTGGATGGTGTGAGGAGAAGAGGTGTTGAAGGGTGGTTTTTATTGGGGAGAAGATGGATGTTTTTTATTTATTTATCCATTAGTTTGTTACTTTGGTACGTGAATACGAATAGTCTAAACATTATTAATAAATGTATGAAAATATTTAATGAAATTTGTAAATTTTTGTATTTAATTATCCATAAATAATAAATCACTCAAAAATTCAAGAATTTTTAAGTACAATAAATTACTACATTTCACTATTCCCCAAAAAAGAAACTAATTTTGAGCAATACAAAAACACATTTTAAATATTTTTCTACATTTATAATTCTTTAATGAACTCCATTTAATGAAAATAATTTTATAAATAAGATATATTTAAATTATAAATAAAATCATTGTTTACATGAAAAATGTCAATTTTAAATATATAAATAATTTTATGACACTTTGAAAAAATTACCTATTATCAAATAAAATTATCTTTGAATAATTAGAAAATAATAATTTAATTTACGAATCTATTTTATGAAAATAATTTTTTAAATTAATTATATTAATTAGAAACTTAAAAATAAATATATGTGTTTTATTAAAATATTAACACTAAAGTAATAAATTTTTAAACATTTATATACTTATACTGGTATTTAATTATATCATATTATAATTAAGAATGTGCCTAAATTTTATTTATAAATTAATAGGTTCTTTTACTATACTATATTACATATTACTATTCATAATATTCATATTAATATTCCAATTTTCAATATATTATTCCATCGATATAGGTTATTTGACATCCAGAAATTCTATTTATTTAATTCATTATTCATTTATAAATATATTTTTTGTTATCTATGTGATTTAATGAGATTTATAATACCTCGAATAATTATATGTGTAAATTTTCAATTGATAAAATTATATTTTGTTATAAGAATGACTCCAATCACATATATAAATAGAAAAATATGAAATTATTGATTGAAAATAAATGGAATATTAAAAAATAATTTATGAATCACATAAATCTTCACTAATAAGAATGAAACATAAAATTTAAATAGAATTTAAATTGATAATATATTAAATTTTAATCATAACAATAAAAATCCAAATACATTATTTTATGTCCATAACATTCTATTCTTTTAATTAAAATGGACCCATAGTTATTTTAGAAAGTTGGAACTATATTGGGGGAACTACTAATTATCAGGATGTGTACCAACATAGGTAATGATATAATAAATAATTTTCTAATAAATTATGTATTCATGACAAATTAAATTATATTTATTATAAAAAATATGTATTTATAAAATGAAATAAATGGAATAGTTTTGTTAAAAAAATCAAAGAAAACTTTATTTAAAATATTAATTTCAATATTATAAATTTTTTTTTAAAAAATTAATTTCATTAATGAATTTTTAATGTTGAAAATTATCATAGGATATGTTTTTCTAGAATATTTTAAATGATATAATTTTCAATGAATAGTTTTAAATATATATTTATATTTTAAATTGTATTTTTATTTAATGTATATAAAAACACATATTCTAAATTTTATTAGATTTAAAATATAATTAGTTACTTTTTATTAATAAAAATCTATTTGAATTTTTAGAATGAATTTTATAGATGAATTTGATATAAAAACTTATATATACTTAAAAATAAATTTTTTTCTAAGATGTTTCTCATCCCATTTTTGGAAATAATTTTAACAAAAATTCATCAATGTTGACCTGAATGTCTTATCAATTTTACCTTGGATTAGGACATATTTCTTTTTGACTATTATTTTAAATTTTCAGTAGATAATGTCTAAAATATCACTTTCATTCCTTTAATATATATAATATTTTGTGTGAGAGATAAAAACAACCTATGTTCAATTATAAATTTTTATATTATAATTTAATTATCTAATTTTATAATGGTAATTTATTTATAATTTTCTGTAATTAAATAATTACCTTAAATTCTTACGAACCCCTAGAACCATGTTTATTTAATTAAATATAATATAATGTAAATAATTTTAAATATAATAAAAGAATTATAATTTGAATGAATTATTATTTTAAATTAATTTTTAGATAATTATTACATCATATGTATTTTTAGATTTATTATATTTGAATTTTCTTTCAGTTATATTTTTTTGGTGGAAAATTATTTGAATAGTTCTAAAATGACATTACTTATATTTTATAATAAATAATATTTTTAAACAATTTAAAACTAATGAAGTCCTATATTTATAAATTTTCATTGGATATAGTTTAAAATTGATAACATGGACCATTTATGAAAAAAAAATTATTTATAGTAAATATCATAATTCCTATTGTTTAAAAAACACATTTTTATTGCAGTAATCCTTTAATAGGTTAAAAATAAGTTTATAAAAACATATTGAAACAAAATATACTAAAAATGTCGAAATTTTATTGGATGTGATTATTTTGACACATACACTTATTATCATATATTTATTTGATTTTGGATCCATTTCCTCCATATATGTAATATATATTAATTTATTGCATTAAGGAATTCCATGAATTTCCCTTCTAAAAAATGGAAGAACCTCTACACTTTTGATCACACTAAGAAAACCATTTTTGGTAATGCTATAAATATAAATTTGTTAAAACCCTCCTCATTTCATAATGTCATCGTTTTGATCAATAATCCCTCCTTGTAATTGTTTTTCTAAAAATAATAATATGTTATCTAGTGAAGAGGTAGTATTTATAACCAGGGTTTTTATTTTCGTTCTTCTACTACATCTAATAAAACATATTAAAATATAATTCATTAAGAAAAAATGTATATTTCCAAGAATAATATTTATTTTTTATTTATTTCATGATCTAGATCCATATCCAATTCTATCAAATAGGAAATGAAACCTTAAATCATTTTTTTGGAGGACTACCACTTTGAAAAACGATGGAATTCCATTTCTATCACCAATGATCATAAATAGTTATAATGGAATATTTAATTAAAATACAATATATTAATGACTTATTTATAATTATATAAAATTAATATATCATATATTTTCTTCAAATTCCATTCATTGATAAATGATAACATCAAACAATAATATGTATTTATTATAACCTCTGAAAAGGTATGTTTTTTGTTTGTATTCACTGCAATAAATGAAATTGGTATATAAGTGTATATAAATAAATAATTTTATCATTATATTATAACGATCATTAAAGAATATAATATAATAGTTACCTTTTTTACATAATAGCCATTGCAAAATAGAAGAATTACTCATGCGGACATGCATCCTATAGTCTCCAAGATTGTAATATAGTCTTTTTTCATAATCATAACTAATGGATTGATCAAAAAGTAGAATTAATTTAAAAAATATTAATTATACCATGTTTATTATTCTTGATATGACTAAAAAATGACTCCATTGACCACAATCAACATACCCATGTCATTTTGGACATATATTGCGAATATGATCAAAATGTACAACATAAACCTAAATTATAATGAAGATAAATATAACATGGTTATATATAATATAAAAACAATAAATAAAAAATAATTGAAATTAACAATGTAGATAATTAATATATGTTTATTATCAAGGAATATTTTGAATGCAAGTGATGAGACCGACATGAGTTATTAGACACTTTTACAAAATATTATGTTTTAAATGTTTTATATATTTATTTTATAAATATTATTCTTCCATAACCATATTAATATTATTATTTTATCAATGTATTAATATAGACAAAAATAAATCTTAGAGGTAATTTTTGGCCACTATTCCCATTATTTTAAAGGTTATCACGTGGAAACATTTAATATATTTCATAAAAAGTGTTTTTAATTGCCTTTATAATGATAGAAGAATGTCTTATTTAAATTTATAAAATATAAATATTAATTCCCACTACTATGACCATTATTTTATGTTGGGATTCCATTAAAATATTTCATGCTTTAATCAAAGTAAAACACCTTTTCCCTTTATACTAGTATTTTGCATTGTGTATTTAGATATGATTGAATGTTTTGTATATGGATTTAAAAGTATTCTTCAAGGGTATTATATAGAAAAGATCATGTATTTAATGTTTAATTCATTATTTTTAACTTGTGAAGTATACTTATAGAATGGGTGATTCTGATATAGGTTCAAATATGGGTTACCTCGATATAGAATATTTGATCGGTGAGCCCAATATAACTTATATGACTGGTGATCAAGATACAACTTACAGAATGGTGAGCCCCATTATAGCCTAAAATTCATTTGGTAAATTTACATATCATCAAATTCAAGAATTTTGGAGTAATTAAGAGAGCTTTCTCATTTATATTTAATTAGGCTATAGTTATTTTGGAAATTGGTTATAAATACGATGGTCTATGTAAACAAAATATAGAATATATTTATATTCTATTATATTTAAAGGTATACATTATGTTATAATTGGTGGTTCTATCTAATGAATATGTGTGGTTTTATACAACCATTGAATATTTTGATAATGGTTCACATTTCATTGGTTTTCATGTTTTTCATTGAATTAATGGATTTCTTCATTTTATGTACCTTACTATGTTTTTTATTCTTATTTAATATTTTAAAATGTTTTTAACAGGGAATAAGTAAGGGTAAGATAAAATGATTAAACCTTATTAATATCAAGAATGTTTTTAAAGAAAATAAAACATGTTTCATTTTAATTTTTTTATATTGTAGAATGAATTTATACTATTTATAAGTGTCCAATTTATAATGTTATGGTTTATTTATATATGTTTAATGCATAACACTCAGATAAAACTAATTAATAATGATACTAAAATGTATGATACTGAATTCATTACTTTAATCTAATGTTTATATAAAGCTTCACGTTTTTGACCTTTTATAAATAGTCAGTTTTAACATGATACAAAACCTTTTTCATACCTTAAAATCTATTTTATAGAAGGATATAAAGATATATTTGGCATGTATTCCACCAAAACAATCATCCTGTTTCATTGAATGATATATTTTTTTAATCATTACAATTTATCATTAGAAATTATCGTTTGTTGAATTTTAGCAATTGAATATGACCTGTACTTTTATTCCATAATAAAAAGACATTATTGTAGTGTAGTATGTTTCACAATCTTATTTTTATGTGTTATATTTTTTTTAATAATTTACAATATATAATCCCCAAATAATGAAATTATACTTTGTCATTTTTATCTTGATAATATTAAATGTTAATTATTTTTCTTAAGAGAATAAATCATGAAAGGTTGGTGTTAACAATAATTAATCATCATAGTGGAAATATTTTATTTAGATTAAACAAAAATTATCTATTTTTTCAGAAAAAATTAATGAATTGACTCATCATCTTCATATTTTGATTCGTCTTAGAAGGATTCATCTTGACATTAGGTAAAACCCACCTTTAAACACATCATTAATAATCATAAGTAATTTATAACATATACAATAATTAAATTACCTTGTTCCCAAACCATCCCTAATAAATACAGTATAAAAAAGAAATATTGATTTACATTATGCAGGAGTCTATTAATATTTAGTCATATGCAGGTTTCGAAAAAACAACTATTACATTGTTATTTATTTTTTCTTCCTCTATTCTTACAAATTCACAACCCCCCTTGTTGTATATGTTTTTTTTATGTTTTCCACTAATTTTTCTATATTATCATTGGTAAGAAATACTAAAATTTCACAATGAACTAGTTCAAATGTATATAACATGGAAAATAGTTACCTATTTTATTGATATTTTATTATATGGAAAGGTATATAATCATAATACCTTCCTTCCATTAAAATAAGTCTTTTTAGATACATGATAATTTTGATGAACATCCATTTTAAGAATGTCATTTTATTCATTTTGAGAATATTATTATTTTATTCATTATATATTTATAATTTTTAATACTTGTGTATAGAGATTTATATTGAATTCATTTTTATCATCCACATATAGTTATAACACTTTTGCCCATTCTCTCTTAAAAACCGCAATTTGATATTCATGAATTTAATTAAAAAATTTTACATAATGGAAATGATAATTTATATTTTTATCAATTATCTACATCTGATCATTATTGACCCCAATAATAGCTTTCATTATATAGATAATATATTCCATGAATTTCAAAATCAAATTCTGCTCACCAATTCCTGTCACCAATATTTCATTATCGTGGGTGGAATTTTTATTATAATTTTTTAATGATATTTCATTAGTTTCAACATTTTAAGAGATTATTTTTAACTTTTTAGCATTATATCCAATGAATTTTCCATATCATGTTTCTCTATATAAATAAGTAATTTTTGAACATAAAATCACTCATTGTACTAAATTATATTAGTAAAAGAATCAATTGGATAAATCTATATATTATTTTCAATATTAGACTAGAGATCATAAACTATTAATAAAGACTATATTTATTCACTTTCAGAACCAGATTATTTGAATGACAATTATAAAAATATGTATAAGAAAATTTATAATTATTTATCCCTTAATTTATTTGTTATTATCATTCATCTTTTCTCCCATTTTCATATATTTAACAAAATATTTTTTATTTATAAATATTTTAGTTTGATCTTCTGTATTATATATAATTTTGGTGGAAATTATAATTACTATTTTTTAGAAATTTGAATCATTATAATAAATATACATCACAATTATCTAATTAAATAACCATGATTAAAAATAGATCTAATAAAATGAATCCTTTTGAATTTTTTATACCAATTGATATTTCAAGAAGGATTGTCCAGTCATTCTTAGTGGTGGAAGAATGAATTAGTATGACCCTTTTAACCAGTTCATTTTCCCTTTATTTCATGTCTATTTAAACATAATCATATTTTTTAGTTTAGATATATTTATATTCAGATAAAAATCAATATTAAAAATTTCCTAATAAAATTAGTCAAATGGAGTTATAGAATCATCACACTCAATAATTACAAGGCTCTATCGCAGTGATTTAATCTAATAGATAGATGAGCCATGTTTTTTCTAACACACAAATATCCTCTATGATATAAAAGTGAATAAATAAGAATGATATATTTCATTAATTTATACTATGATGTCAGTACTTTTGATAAAGCCATCCCTGACTCCTATTTTTATATATAATTTTGTTTAAGTTAACAAATTAATAACTCCTTGAAAATATAAAAAGGAGTTATATCCTGAAGAAAATATAGTATATGAAAATGTTTATTTTTTTATTTTATCCCACCATCATATGATGGGTCCATACTAGAAACTCACCAAATATATAATTGATCAATTAATAGATGTCATCGTATCACCTATTATGTTCTTATCCCTAAACACAATTCTTAATATTCCAATAGATGCTGATCAAATGTAGCATGTGCATTAAACTTGTTGTCTCATATATCATAAATTAATTACCTTTTTTATATTTTAGTACAATATTCTTTAATGATCTATCTTTTATGAACCTTATGTTATCTATAATATTGACAGCTTGTGAATCTCAAACTTCTTTATCATGGTTCATTCCTTATAGATCATATATATGTGAAATTATTATCATCCTTTCTCATATATTATATTCATAATCAACATTTTATTTTTCTTACTATTATTCTATGACCAATTTATATCAAAGGATTGAACATTAAATTTATTTTCTTTCTTCTTTAATAATCTCATATAAAATAATAAATTAGGTTTATACACCTTTATAATTTTCCCCATTATATTTTTAATATTCTCTATCCATTTTCCATTTAATTGAACAATAATATAGAAAATCATCATTTAATCATTTGAGAGACAGAATATTTATCTTCTTCTATACATTGATTACATCCATTATTAGTATATAAAATAATAAAAGTAACATCGTCTGATGGATGATTTTATAACATTGTAATTATCTTTAAGGAATAAGCATAATAGTATTATTCTATAGATATTGCTTTTTTTCGAATGAAATCTAATATTTTGAATTAAATTAATTAATAATACAAATTTGATAGATATATATTGCATGAAATACATAAATGGAAATAAATAACACCATATTTACAAAAATATAAGAAATATAAATAGTCACTACTTCTCAATGATTTTCTATATTATCAATTATTCATAAATCAATCACATTTTGGGACATGGAATTATCATTATGTTATGAAATTGTTTATTTTAAATATATGATCCTCATACTATTTTTAAATGATGTATTGTTTAAGATGCAAGAATCATATCTACCTTAAAATGATCATCATATCTACACAAATAATGAATCAAAACATCACTTTGAATTATTATAATGATTATTCCATTAATGAGCAACTTTATCGTCATCATACATTCATATGGTTCAAAAATATATATTTTTTAAATCATTGAGTTTTATATATTGATAACAAACCAAATAAGTAATTAAAACCCATATATAGCATTCTATATATATTTTTCATTCTATATATCTTTGAAACCCATACGTATTGAACATTACATGTCATTCATAAAAAACCATATGTATTTCCATTTATATTAAATAGTTTTTTAGAAATATTTAAAACAACTCATAATTCAAAAAAATAACCCAACACCTCAGAACATCTTCAAATTTTCCCTCATCATCTCATATCACAAAATGGTTTATTAAAAAAAATTAAATTAAATTTTTTATTTAGTAAATATCAATGAAAATCAATATAATAGTTTCCAAATCATCTTTCATCATATGAACTATTCATTTCCAATTTAAACAAATACTCCCCTACTTCATTTCACTTGTTTATTCATCTCAGTAGTAGTCTCGAACTGGTGGTACATATCTAATTTATTTTAATTATATCATGTATATCATATTATCTTCACTTTTAATTTCCTAAATAATGTCATCAAAAATTCTTATTAATCAACAAATATAATATCGTCCCAATGTAATAATAGTTGTATGGATACAATCTAGTTCACCCCACACGACTATTTTCCAAAATAACAACATTTTCTAAGTATCGTAAGTAGATAAAAACCATGAACAATATTATGTAAACTATCTCAAGAACTAAAATTGTTTTGAACATATTAATGGATCCTTGAAAACATATCAAATGGTAGAATTAAATTCATGTAGTTCATATGAACTACATATATATCTCATAACTTCCATCCCTTCTTACCCTTATTCTCTTAATCATTAAATATCCTCATAATGTGTTGTCACTACCCTTTTGATATATTAATATATACAGAAAAACCTTTATTATACTCTAATTAATAACATCAATATCTCTAATTTTAGTTTTGATCAATAATAGTTTCAATTAAACAAATTAAAAATTTAATATCAATAATATTATCTATGTTATTTATAATAAGTCCTTTTATTAAATTGTAATGGTAAATCCTCCTATTCTATAGTATCACCTAGGAATTTAAATTTCACCATATCCCCTTATTAAAAAAATTATCCACTTGTGATAAAGGTAGAATCACATTTCTTCCTAAAATTATTCTGAATCAACACTTTTTTAGTTTATTTATCTTGATTTCCAAAACAATAGAGATTATCTTTGAAATGAATGATTTATATAATGTTAAATATAATTTGTTTAAAACTCATTTTTATATATTTATTAGTTATTTAAGTATATTTTATGAATAATAATTTTCGAAATACTTTATTGAATATATTAAGAAAATTTATCCTCATGTATATTTCTCTAACATCAATTTTCATTTTTTACTAAATAAGTATTCCATTTTATAAAAATATTTTATTCAATTACTGATTTGAAATGAATGATATTATAAGGCGTATTTCATATAATTTTAAATAAAATGTCTAAAAATTCCAATTTAGAATGAAATACTCTTTTTGGATGGACATTTATCAAATTAATTCAAAATCATGACACACACTCCTTAATTTATATTTATGTATAGTATTACTAAAATATATTTATATTAATATTCATTAATTCAAATTGAAATTAATTGAGATTGAAATAATCAAAATTTTTCATTATAGAAAAATCCTCAAACTATATACATTATACAAACTTATAGTTATCATTTTCAATATATTACATTTAATTCCATTCATATTAAATAAAATAATGATACATGATATATAGTGTGTTCATATTTTATAACATAATTATATAATCCACATAGATATTTCATAATAATAAAAAAATCCCATTCTTTTTGTATTGTGATTTATAATAACCGTTTATGAATTCTCACCCAATTATTTCTAAGATATGTTTATTTTGAAGAATAATCTTATTTATATACTTTTAAAATATCAACCAATTTGGGATAAAAATTTCCTTACATATTTTATTAAGCTATACTTTCTTCTTTATTATTCTTTCCATTTCAAAATTGGCAAGCCAAATGTTTTTATTAATTTATAACAAGTTATTAATTTTTGGGAATTCAACATGTCTACAATGGTTAATTTAATTTTTTTATCATTATCATTATCTAATTATATATCCATGTCATGAATTTTTTATGTTTATTTGAATTCTATTTTCACCTTATATATATCTTTTCACTTTTCATTATGAGACCCATTTTTAAAATTTCTATCATAAAATTTCAAGGCTTCCTTGCACTAAACCAATATACATTATATTTTAATTATTCTAAATAATTTTCTATTTAGTTATATTATAAAAATGTTAATATTAAATTAATTTTATAGAGGTCAATTATTTATAATTCCTTACTATAATAGATTATCTTCCATTTTAGTGTTGATTCCACCTCAAACTTATTTATATGGTCATTTTATTCAAAATAAATATTTTTAATAACTAATGGTTTAGATCCATACATTATACATTCATTTAAACATCATAATTTCAAGTGGATATATTTATTTAAAATTGAATAAATAATGGTTTGAAGGCCTTATCTATGAACATTCAAAATTGTTGGAACATTTTATTAAAAAATCAATAGAAACACGCCATGCTTTTGATTTTAATTTTATTATATATATATAAAATTTGATATGAATTTACCATAAATATGTATAATTACCCTTTTATTTTAAAACCAAACTCCATTTATAAATCATATAAATAATATTTACTAATATAATAATTATGCTAACATTTTATAGTTTTTCGTCCAAACCTTCTACAACACTTGTAGTTCCCATTAAACCATGTTCTAATGATTCTAATTACAATAGAGAAAAACTTAATTTACAAGTAATATTTACACCTTAAATAAATTATTATTTTCTTATTTTAATGAAATGTCATCATGTTTGATATTAATTCCACACATGTTGAAAATTTGAAATTATTAATATTTTTTTTGTAAATATTCTATAAATATTTTTTTATCATCTACAATAATATGATGAATAATTTTTATAAAAATATTTTTCCTAGGAAGTGTTTCATGTTTCCTTGACCATGCTATTGATAGATAATTAAATTGTACAAATTCATTCATTACATTATGATGAGACTTTTTGTAGTCATGTATATTTTTTAGGAACTCTATAAAAGCACATATTTTATTGGATGTTTGGAGTATTATAGCACTAATTGTCTATTTATCTTATTCTTTCATGTAGTTTATGATTCATAACGTTGAGGGAATTATTTTGATACTTACTAAAAAAATAAATTTTTCTTCATTTCCTTCATTATCAGAGACTATTTATCATCATGAATTTATTTATTTCAATTAATTTATTTTCTAATCATTTTTAATCTTTTTAATGTTTTTCATATTATTTTATTTCCCTCGATACGTATATTATAATGAATCATCATTTAATGAATTATTTTTTTCTTTATAATAGGGATTCATCAATTTTATTAATATATTCACATGGTATTTGTTATAAAAATAAATATTTTGTCAATGATTTCTTCATATTATTTTCTTATATCTCATGAAGTTCTTCTAAATCATATTTTTCCTTGATAACGTTACATATATAGGTGATATCATAAATTGAGACTTTTTCATGTAATTTATTACAATATAGGGGTTGTAATCGACATATTCAATAGACACAAACTCATTAATTTTTTTAAGATAATTAATCTTGATGATTAATATAATCCAATTTATCATAACCCATCTATATTTATTTCATCGATTTGTTTGTTAATGTGTTTTCTCTATAAAAGTATTTATCTACATTATATGTAATAAAACATTCCTATTATAAATTAAAATGGATGAATCATGCCTATCAGTAAATAAAATGATGGAATCTGAACATTCCATCCATGTTTACTCAGATAGATATTTTCTCATTTTCACTTCCCATATATTAGATAATATAACTTGTAATTAAAATCTATCAAATCGGTGGAATAATGTATTAGACGTGATACCACTTGAAATACCTATCATAATTAAGTTCCATATATAAAAGGGAAAGGCCTAAGTAAAATTCACCCACTTTAATAAATAATTTTTCCTCATAATTTTTGATCATTTAAATAAAACCAGTATATTTGTTTTGATTATTGTGTTAGATTAATAAATTGAAAAACCCCATTAAAATACAGGAAATTTAAAAAAACAAAATATAGGGTGCAAATAGTATGTTTACAATGTTCTATCTAAATTTGGGTATCAAATCCTATTTTCATCTTGTTTATGAATGTGTCATAGTTATGGAATATATTATATATGTAAATAGAATATATTTTTATATATTATCCATCAAAAAATTCAATTAATCAAGATAATGGATGAATACATAATTGGCTCATTTGAAGTAATCTACGTAATTAAAAGTGTTCGGACTACACCCATAAATATTTAGGAAATATATATCTGATTATAAATCTATAATATTCTAGTTATTTTTTATATCACGTCTTAGTATTATAAAATGTATACTCTATCGAAACTCTTTAAATTGTTCTATAATAATCAATTTGATGGAAATGAACTAACATATGAGATTATCTTCCTCATGAAATTTCTTATAATACTTTTATATAATGTGCACCATGATAAATAATGGAATAATTTTATTATGTCATATCTTAATTTTAGGACCATATAATAGATTATAATTTGATGATATATTCCTGAATTTTTTGTGGTTAATTTTTTTTGTACAATTCTTTATATTTTAATTTATTACGTTCTAGTTTATGAGAGATCCTTCAAGGTGTTCGAGTACAGAATGAACATAGTTTCCATTTGATAAAAATAGTAATTTATAGTGGTCATATAAGATAAATTATATTTAATCATTAAATTAATTATTGTACTCATTCATAGAATTGTAAATACTAAATTGAAGTTAATACCCGAAAGGATACGGGGATAAAAAATACACATAAATGACTATGATAATAGGTATCCCATGTTTTCAATGGTATATGGTATTTTTTCAAAACATTTTCAATTGAATCTGAATGATAGCCTGTATACTCAAACATACAACAATGAAGTTGTCCTAAATTAACTTTTCTCAATCATGTATAGAATAATTCAGTACATAATAAATAAATTAATTTTTATATGGATAATGATATCTAAAAATAAGGAGAGTAATGTCACGATAATGTGTGATGCAAGTGATTTCAAAATAGAAACATTGTAAGGATATAAAGTAGATCATGTCCCTCAAATCATATTATATATAATAAAAAATTAAAAAATTCCAACATCAACTAAAATACTCTAAATTTAGATATCAATATAGTGGTGTTTTATTTTTGAGAAGTTTATTACCAATCCATTTCCATTTACGATGATTGTCTGGAAAATTCATTCCTCTGTATTAATCCAATTAAATACAAGATATTTAATTACATTCCAAATATGGGGAATCATATTATTATAATAGTTTTATATTATTTTTAATGATAAGAAGAGTTTTTATATTTTGGTGGTCAATAAATTATCTATGATATAGTTAACAAATGTACATGTATATGATGAAATGTATATTACATGTGTGTTTGTAAATAAAAATATATTATATTATATTATAATATCCCACCATTGTATTGTAGATATTTTTTTTGTTTTGGTCAATATAACAATATTTCAATTATGTTAATATCATCATAGGATGATATTACTATCAAACATAGTGAGTTATGTACAGGTTGTTTCCATTATATTAAAAAATTACGGGGATGGATACATTAAGTAATGTGGGACTAAATATAAATTCATGTGCGTGATTGAAATATTTATTTCTTCACCCATATAAACATTTGAATATATTTTTAACCAAAAAAGTTATTTTTTGAATTATATCTGTTTTCTTGATATTATTGACATGTATATATTTGATTATGCAAAGTCAAAGTAAAAACTATTTGTGATCATAAATTATCATATTCATTTTCTATTTGAAGACACCATGGAACTACTATATAATTTTAAATAATCCTTTCATGCGGATTATTTTATTCTAAATCTCTACACAATGAAAAATATATCATATTAATCTAAGATCAATTCCAATGAACTTGAATTATTTGAAAGGGCAATGAAATTACACAATATCCTATTATAGGGGCCCAAAAATTTCAAACATAAATCACATATATTATTACATGAATATTAAAAACATAAAATTATAACCCATTTGAAAATCATATATTTATAATGACTTTAGAAATGCTAATACTTGAAAAACCATAATTGATCTAAATAATATCCCTTCACATTCCTTACAATTATCACATTTTGTATCCATATCACACGTAATAAATTTATTTATAACCTACTTAATGATAAAATTAGAAATAGATTTTGATTTTCTCAATAAGTTTAAACATGAGAGATATTAAAGATCACATAAGAATAAAAAGAGTGGATGTGTATGAAAACAGGAGCCTAACATATGAATACCACACAAAATATATCATTAATCATTATCATGAAATATGTTATAAAATTGAGTAGTTAATGAAACATAAATAAAAAATTAGTTAATGAAAATGATCTATATGACATAAATCATTTTAAAAATACATATTTTTGTTGTAACAATACTAAATTGGTCTACTAGATATGCTATTTAAACTGTATCGACATAGGATATGGGTAAAAAGTGATAATATGAACTAGTATGTAATATAATCAAATAAATAACGTAAAATAGAACATATGATAAAATTTGGCAGATACCACAAAGACATTTAATATAAGACAATGTAGGCAAAAATATTAAGTAAGACAAGTCCCAACATTTCTAGTAGTCGCCTCTAGACATACCTGAATCAAAATGAGTATCAACAAGATAAGATATAAAACTAAAAGACTCTATTTCCATTAACTGAATCATTAAATAAAAAAAATCTAAAAACAACTAAAAGAATATTTATGGTGTTTGTGATTCCCCATTAGGATACCACCCCGGTTTCTATACATGGTCTAATATCAAGAATTAATTAAATAAAGTGTCAAAAAAATGTATTGGAATGAATTTTCTTAAATTCGAACCATCTAAAAATAAATTCCCATTTTTCATTATTTAATTTTTATAAATTCATTCATATTATCTAACTAAAAATATGATATTCATGTGTAATAGAAAAATAATAAATAACATCAATTCATTAATAGGTAAACACATACACACAAAATAAATTATCATGAGAAGAGAAATGATAAAAAATAATATAAAAATATATGAGAAACAATATATGATAAAAAATCCCATGATAAATAAATATAAATGAAATAGAACCTTAAATTTTGTGCTCAAAATTAATGGAAACTGTGTACTAAACAAACAAATCCATGAAATTCATACATTGGATCCTACAGATATTGAATTCTACATATTGATATAACATAGTGTTACCTCTTTGTGGTAAAACATGAAGTTTACCACCTTATATGCAACTCAAAAGTGCCCTTAGATTGTTTTTCAAAAGATCTCATGTTTATCTCTTCATGCTCCATAGGCTACTGACTGGAAGCTTGAGCCTTCGTTGAATTTGGGGGGAGATTATTCCATAATTAATTATAGTAGAGCACAATATTAGATATATATGAAACATCCAAACAAAAGACAACATATCTATATCAATGTATACAAAAATCATAAACATTCAATATAATTAAATATGTGGAGAAGTTCGATAAATAAGAAGAATCAATTGATTATGATATTTTGTCTTCTGTCTATACAAAATGAATAAGCAATGGTTAAGGGATACTAGAATATAGAACATTCTATCAAAAGAAAGAAAAAATAAAAAATCTCTATAGGTGGAATCTAGAGAGTAGGCTCAATATTCTACTCACAAATCCATCATAGAAATGAAAATTAAACATTGGAAGTTAGATTCTTCCCATTATCAGCACTGAAAATCATAATGTCTACTCGGGTACTAATGGTGCCTGATCATGGTGTGGGATACAATGTTAGTAGGCCAGCACCCATGGTGTTTATTTATTTCCATTTCATGCCATAATAATCTTGTAGTGTTTTTTAATAATTTTAATCCAATACATAAGAATTAAATAATGTTATAGGAATTGTTTCCACATAGAGACTTATCAAATTTACCTGATTTGGCCTAAGATGGTGTGTATGAAAGGAGAGATCCTGAAATGGAATGTGAGTAAGTATATTTATAATTTATGGACTATATCCAAGCTTATTATTTGAAATGAAGTATATATCCTTATGTTTTATAAAAGAAGACACCAATTCTCATTTGAAAAAATTAATTTAACTTTGAAATCATGTTAGTTATTTCATAATAAAACAAGTTCAGACACCTTGAGTCAATCCATTGAAATCTTAAATGACATATCATTTATCACATGAAGGTCTTGGAAAATGTAAAATTCTATGTATTACTCATATGGTGACCCAATTATGACATCCCAAGTGTCACTTTAGAATAGTGTGAAAAAGACATGATCCAACCTCAATATTACCACCAAGTATCACACGTAGGGGATTGGGTATAACTCGTGGAATGGAACAACAAATCATGCCATCGAGACTGTACAAGGGGTCTCCCATATGGAATTGTTTCCATTTATCTTGTGGTAGTGATAGATAACACACGATGATCCCATATTATAATTATCTAATGACTCCATGGCATATTTTTTACCCACCGAAATTATATAACTAAGGCACAAGAGTCCATCCAATGGGTCCTTAAGTTGGATCCCATAGTATCACCCTCAACAATATGAAAAAAAAATTAAATAAGCGTGGCATACAAAAATATCATGTTCAAAGAGTGTCCATTCAATTTAATGTCAATCCATCACTTCATACAAAGCACAATAGTCAAATCATGTTATTGTGTATATTGTATTTAAACCACATAGACCATGGCCGTAGAATTTTTCCAATGTAATTCTAGTTCAACCATTCCTTCTAAGGATTGGTAAGAGAGATAAATATATGTATCAATAACCTATACCCTTAATTAATCAATTTGAGGTGTTTGTCATGGAATAATGCACGAAAGGATTTTTAACCAATTGTTAGAAAAGGGGAACATAATACATAAGGGAAGAACGCATCCATTTTTGTGGTTTGGGTAATGGAAATTGATAGTGTGGGTGATTCTCTACTTGTTAGGATCATAGAACACATGATAAAACACTCAAAAAAATTTATGTATCAATATAGTGGCATCATAGTAATGGTCAGGCGAACAATAAATGTCAAGATTTATAAAATTAAAAAAATGATGAGAGAAGGTCATGAACACCTACCTTAACCTCATAGAGATTCCTTAGTCCAATAACAACTTTTTATTTGATCTAGGTTTGATGAAGTCGATGACACAGTGAAATATCCTCAAAATGGGGGAAAATGTGATTGAATCCAAATAGGGAAATAGAAGAGATAAATAACTTGAGTTAGATTAAGGATGATTGATGATCATAAAAATTTAATTTCAATGGACATGATGGTTGAAAAAACAGTTCTTGAGTGAAGGCTTTGCTTGAATTCCTAGATTAAGGGAGTATAGATCTTTCTATAAGAGAAAAAGGAGGGAGATACTAGATAATATATTAGGAGGAAATAAGGGTTGGATTAAATTCATTTAAGAGTGTTGAATAGGTAATTTCTCCCATTAGTTCACTACTCACAATTTGGACACATGGTTTTATAAAACCATGCCTTAACAAAGAAACGTTATCTCATATATGGGAAAAATCACATGATTTTCCTCACAGTTTCACTAACAGTTCACAAACAATGAAAAACCGCACATTCTTAGACTGGAAACAACTACACCGCTGTGTGACCTAGGTGGTTAGGTTGTAGAAAACTATACAACCAAGTCTGTTATTTCTATTTTAGGGTTCTAGACTCTGAATGTGCCTTAGGTAAAACCTAGTTCTCCTCAAATTGATTAGGTTTCATATTTATAGAAATTTAGAATAAATGGAAAAAAAATCAGTTTATCCCTTATATAAATGATTGGATTTTAAATACCACCTTATTAAGATAACTCATCCTTGATTTTCCATTCTGAGGAAAATAGTACATCCTCTAAAATGATTTATATCAATTTAGGATGTACATTATCCTCTTTCACCCAAGTTGCTTTATATATGTGTCTATAATTCCTTAGCACCAAGACCAAAGGAATTGACCTACATATGAATACCTTTTTATATGGTCAACGATACATATTGGACTATCCTATAAGGACACATCCAATTCGAATTCAGTATCATCTGGTTCAAGTGAATGAGATGGTTTGGTATGATACTATCGAAGGTGAGATGTGTGTAAGAATTCATTCATGGAATAATACCTCAGGGGTATCAACAACTGATAGGCTACCAGGACAACTCTCTCCACTATCTCAAAAGGTATAACATTTCTCATTGGTAAAATTCCCGATATCCAGATTCACCTATGACCTAACATGGGTGATACACATAGAATGAAACGATGTACCACCAAAAAATTTAGAAAACTACGATGATTATGGGTATTGTATTTATATCTGGATTGATTTGTGGCCACAAGATTCTGAATCATACGCACCTACTCTGATGTATCCTAAATGATTCATGGACCTTATAGAACTTCATCAATTGCCTTTATCCAAAATTTTTTTGAACAAAATAGTCTGCCATAGAGGTTCCCATATGGAGAAATCTGATTCATTTCCAGAAAGTTTATATTTTAGAAAAACTGAACCCGATAAATTTTCATATCCTAGGAACCTCCAAAATCAAGGATACATGCTTGTAACATATCCTAGAACACTAATATTGTCCCCTCAGAAACCCCATCAGTCCGAGGGTGATATGTAGTTCTCTTGATAACTTTCCAGAACCATGATATAATGTAGGCATCTCTGTTAGATATGTTAGATTGTGTTATACCATGAAGTCACATTAACTACCTAATGTGATACCTTCCTAACTCATCACTAGAGAAGCTATCCCAGATCTATAATACGTGTGAGACTTTTTTCATTCTATAAGTGATCACCCAAAATGAGACACTTTCGTAATGTGATATTGTCAAACCCATCACAATATCTTTGTTAACGTAATTCCTTTGTTACCCAAGAATGGATATAGGTTGTATAAATCTTGAATGCTACCGGTGCTCTACCTTCACCTACAGAAAAGTGAATCATTGAGTTATAAAAACCACTTTCTTCTTCTTCATACATGGTGACCAATTCAAACGACATATGTCTTTATACCTCTGGGTATGCCCAGGATGAGCTTCCAAAACTGAGGCATGTAATTCTCTCATCAATTTTTCATGTATATATGTATTTGCCAATAAAATTCCATGTAAAATCAAGATCTCACAACAATAGACATCCCTACATGGAAGTGGATTCTCTCCTATGGTGTTTTCCCTTAATACAAGGCTCTCAGAATCAAATAATTGCATCAATCAGAACAAATATAAAAGAGAGGACTTTGCTACTAGGGATGCTGTAGTACGGTGATCATGTTATTCCCAAACCACTAAATTCATCTCAGAAAACATATCCATAAACTAAAACTCACAACTATCCTCCTTAACGAATTGTGTATGAGTCTTTTTTATCTAGGTGTTAGCCGCGACATTACTCTTTTCATCTGTTTAAGAAATATCAAAGATAAATGATTGTAGGTATTCGACCCACATGTTCTTTCTCAAATTGAAATATCACTAGTTAGATATGTATTTGATACTTTTATGGTATTTATAAAAGACAAACTACTCCTCAAAAAGTAGTTACTCCAATAGTATAGATAATGAACCGTAAATGATTGTTAGAGATCGTACAGAACATTGTTTTGATCATGATGCCTCAGCTGGAGGGATCTATATTCCCCGACATGATATCCCATTATTAGAACTATAACAAGACTAAAACATGAAGCATCACAATAAACTATGTAATTTTTTCCTTGTTCAAGAAGAATATGGACTGGTGCTGACGTGAGTCTTCCTTTTAACTAATCAAAAGATTCCATAGAAGATTTAATCCAATTCAAATTCACACCCTTTTTGGTAATGACAATAATCAGTGATACTAGGCATGAGAAGTCCTGTATGAATCACCTATAATAGCCAACCAACCCTAAAGCTACATATATCAAGGACATTCTCAGGAAATTAACAAGAAACCATGATTATGATCTTCTTAGGGACAACTAATACACCTACATCAGATATGATATGGAACATGAAGTGAACCTTAATGACCCAAAAGTGGATTTTATTGAGATTTTCATATAGATGATGCTCTCACGTTATACTCATCACAATATCATGATTGTTGGAATCATCCTTTCTAGAGAACGAATAAATCAAGATTTTATCTACAACAACCAGCACAATGGAATCATCATATGGATGGAAAAACATATTCATCATATCCACGAAGACAATGAGTACTTTCATTATATTGAACAATATCACAAAGTACTTGTAGAAGTTTTACCTTCTTTGTAACATAGTATGTGGTAACTTTAATGGACCCATAATATCTTGATCATAGTTTGACCTCAAATAAATATTAGAGAAAACAATATCGCCTTGGAAATTGTTGACAAGGGCATCTATATGATGTAGTTGATACCCTTGATTCACTATAAAATGGTTCACTAAACGGTAATCCATAAACAATATAAGGGTAACATACACATTCTCCAAAAAAGGACTTCTGAACCCCATGATGTTGTACTTGTCCATATGAAATGTTTAGCCTCTATGTCTTCAATTTTCTTCATGGATCTCTATATGCTACATCATATATGGAGGAATGGAAACTAGAACCAAAAATAGAAAAGATCGATGGTTAACTCAACATCATTCTTATGATGTAAGATAGGGAGATATATAGGGAAGGCATCCCTAAAATGATCCACTATAGAAGTTAATTCTATAAACTTCATTCCCAGATCACTCATATTTAGACTAGCCATCTCATCTATTAAACTTGTTATCAATGTACACTTGAGTTGAGATCGACTAGTCGAGAGATCCCATTCACCATAATTGATATACGTGTCTCCCTCATGTGATGTGAAAGACACTCTGAAGTGATAAAAATATTCCAGGGTTTGATATGGAACAAGACAGTTCATACTGAGAATGACATTGTATCCCTCCATCTCAAGAATGATGAAAATCCATGTAAAATGGTACCTGTCTATCTCTAGGGATTACTACATGGATCGAAATATACCCCCTAATCAAACTCATAAGGGTACATCAAGGGTTTTAATGCCACTAGAGTATTCAATAAATAATCCCAGACATTCCATAGTTGCAATAGATAGGAAAGATTATGATGTACCTATATCAAATAAATAAGAAACTATTGTATAGGCTACTAGTATAATACCTCTAACTACATGACATATTTTTTATCCTCTATAATAGGATAAAAATCATAGATATGTCATGTTGAATGACCATGAGATGCTTCATGAGTTGTTTGAGTAGGCCCAATCTACTAATGATGGAACTCTAAAGCCGGATTACATCGACCATTACCAGCTAATCTGTCTAAAGAACCTGTAGGAGGACCTGCTAGGAGCCTGTCAAGGTGTCCCTAACCCTACACCCAAGGGTGTTGCTGGTGTAGAACCACAATCACATGGAACTAATGGAAATGAACAACAAAATAACTGTAGGTGACCCATCTAGTCAGAAACCCGTTGTAATGCCCCAACCCTAGTTACCCGGAGTCGGTGCATTATTTTAATACATTGGCATGATTACAAGGAATCAAGTCCCTAAGGACCAAGTGGTTTGGCAGTCTTGGAAAATAGATTACATACATTAATGTTACATTAAACTTAATATCATACAAAATAACATAAATAATCCTTTACGAATGCCATTATTACCTTGTATAGACCCTGCACATCGATCATAATACACTTCTTAGAATTCTAGGAATAATAAAACATAGAAATTGGTGAGCTTAGATGCTCAGTAAGGATAAAAATACAGAGGAAACATTCATAAATAATAATAAACATTTAATAAAATGTATAAATAAAACAAAATCCTTTTAAACTTTAACTTTAGTATAATATGGAAAAAAGAAAATGAAATTATTTCATTTAATAATTCACATGGATATTCTACTTGTTGAATAATCACATTCAATATCACTAACCACATTCGTAATGATGGAATGCATAATTCCATACTGTCATATCCACATAGTCAATGCCTTTTTCCATGACTACAAATAAGATTTTGTCAAGTATTTTTCCCATGTAACTAGTTTTTCTCTGGAGACCTACCGATGCATCGAGGAGCTATAGCGGGCTCCCCCCTTCACTTACTAATTCAATGCATTACTCATATGAAAAGGTTTAAACATAACATAAAAATTCGTATTAAAATTTGAATAAGAAATATCAATACATTATACATGAACAATGAAAGGTATAAAAATAATAGATTCATAGTAAAACATATCACAAAACCTTCAATATTATATGGATGTTTTTTATCATACTAAATCAACCTCATTCCAAAATAATATCCAGTAAAGGATGGTGACATAGTTGAAAATGATGAATAAAACTTTTTGAGAGAAATAACCATTTTGTACAATTATTTAAAAGTCACACATTTATATAGTAAGTAATTAAAAAGATATTTTTGAATCAAAGTGTCACATACCACTTTGACACTTTTGAAAAGAATTATCATTTCAAAACATTCATGTCCATATAAATCAATTGTTAAAATCATTTTAAAAACATAGAAATTAATTAAAAATATTTAGAAAGATATATATTTAAAACATTAAAAATTATGATCTCGATAAAGAGTACCTTTCGCAAATCCTTAAAATATTCATTTTGAAATAATTTTTATGAAAAATGGACATGGATGATAAAAATATACCGGTAAATACTTACACATAAGCAATCTTAGATAATAATGAGATTTAGGAATTATCCCTTACCAATTTGGTAACATACAAAACATACAACCCATGAAAGAGGTATCATTCAATGAATATGTAAATACACATAAATTAATGTGTATTACATAGAGAATACAATTATGGGTAGTACATACACCACACAAAAGGTAATAGTTGCAATATGGCGTGAATCTCACGGGAATATGGAGTGAGATGAAAACCCCTCAACTCATGTCTGACTTGACCCATTCGTTATTTAACATCACGAATAAAAAAAAGTCAATATATACTTTCTTAAGAACCTTTTTCAAGTTTATTATTCCTTTTACATCACTTATTACCTTGTTATGAACAATATGTAATCCTTTAAGATAATAACGTTCATTTTGATGATATTTGGCACTTGAGTTAAAAATGAACCCCTTATAGTTACATGTTGTTCACATGGTCAAAAGATAATTTTATCCAGAATGATATTCATGATGTAGACATGATATATATCATATATATACATGTATTTATAATAGTACATATGATTTTGGTGTAAGAATGAAATGTACCATTCATGGAGATGGTAAGCCGTAAGTACACATGAACGTTACATTCATTTCTCTTTATTATTTTAAGGGAATTGAAACATAATGATACATATGTATATTATAATTCCATTATAATATCATATATAATATTATTAACTCCATACTTTATAAATCCCACATATGGTTTTGACGAGTCATATCACTTTGAGGGGTTGTTAGTCCGCACTTCTCAAATGAAATTATCCCGTTTACTCATAATGCAAACCATTAACGTATGCTATAAAAAAATAAAAAAGCCTGACTAAAATAAAAACAAAATATATATCATATATACATACAGTTCCATCATAATAGCTACCATGAAAGGTGGTATGAGGTAATTGAACAATCATCATTTCATGGGGCGTTAGTTTTCCATCCACAAAAACATTATGTTCTTCACCCACTAGATAGAGGTATGTGTATGTTTTATTCAAATAAATATCATAACAACATTGTAGTATATTTCTGATACTATTTTTGTTATAAAAAAATTAATAAAACGAGTTTAGGGGTTGGAGGAGTAAAAATAAAGAAAATAAAATAAGAGAAATCATTACCCTTAATTTGGGTAACTTCCTTTGGATTGAAACAAAATGACCCCTTGAAGTTCTTTATGTATATGGTAAGGATTCTAGGAGGAGTATAGGGATTTAGGGAGCTTAATTGGGAACATTTTGGATGAGCCTAAAGGCTTGAGAGGTGTGAGGAATTGTTTAGAATTGGTCTCCATTTATAAGTTGGAAGAGGGTCTCTTTAGGAAAGTGTGAAAATATTATTTTTTTATATAATGATATTCGGTTTCTAAAGGTTCAAAAAAAATTAGAGTGGATGATAAGATGAGTAATGGTTGAAATAAAATCATCCAATAAGAATTGGATATGTTTTGGATAATATATTAATATTTATAATCTAATTTAATCAAATCATTTATTAATGGGGTAAATACTGCATCATTATATTGTCCTATATAATTTAATTTATTAATTGTCTAAAAATTATAAAAAATTACAATGATGTAGGAAATATTTTTATCTTTATAATGAATATTTATATTCAAAATTATTACTTATATTATACCATATAAAAATTAATTACTAAAAGGTTTTTGTTTAGGTCAATTTTTCCATTACATTAAATTAATTAATCTAAAGTGTCATTATCATTCATAAGTGGCTCTATGGGGTCCCAAAATCTACCCAAAGATTCCAATGGTCTTCCATTACTCATCCAAAAATTTTAGGGCATTTGTTAATATATTTCTGAATTTTTACAACATTTTTTTACCTTCAGTTACCCTATTTACCTTTAACCGCGGTAAATAAAAGTAAAAAATTTACTATTAAACAAAAATTATATTAATAATATTGAACTAAATTTTACTCTATGATATTAACCACGTCTCTTGGATTTTCAAAATTCAACTCACAGAAGCGATAAAATTATGTTTTATGTGAATTTGAAAATTATCCTAGAAAGTGGGTAAAAGACTGTGAAAAGTTCAATAAATTATTTATATATCTAAAATTAATATATACTGACTACAATGAATTAAAATGAACTTATATAAGTATTATGTATCTATTTTGGCATAAAATAATTTAAATAAAATAAATAATTATGTAAATAAAAATTAGTTTTTTAACTATAAATAAATGTTTTTCACTATTCATAAAAAATTGAATGTTTTCAGAAAAAATCAGAAAATTCACCCTAAGAAAATTTTGATATTCAAAACTCAAAAATTATGTCTATTTTACCAAATTAAAAACATATAAGTTGCATTTATTAATTTGAAATTAATTCTCGATGTCAAAACTAAAAGGAATATTTTTAAGAAATAATAACTATCCAAAGATTGACACTTGTTTATGTCCAATTTCAAAGTGAAATTACGTACAATGACTAGAATTGGATTAAATGGAAACAATATAGTCTATATATACATCCAAACAATTAAAATGTATAATTTA
The DNA here is from genome assembly GCA_963277665.1 of Viscum album. Taxonomy (NCBI): domain Eukaryota; kingdom Viridiplantae; phylum Streptophyta; class Magnoliopsida; order Santalales; family Viscaceae; genus Viscum; species Viscum album. Next base: position 1,602,660,033 of record OY728136.1, read on the forward strand.
ACTCTACATATTATTTTGATTAAAAAAGTTGTTTTTAATTAAAATATAGTATTTTTCCATATTCACCCAAATATCAAAGTTATCAGAAAAACACCAAATATTTATTGAAACTAATTTATTATGTCTGGTTTCTAAAGATAATTCTTATTTTGTAATATTGAATATATAAATGTTTTAAATATTGGATTTAAAATTGGTTCACCATTAATAGACGGTAAAAGTGCATTTTTTGAAGAATACTTCTTTTATCAGAAAAAAGGAATTAGTTCTTACATTATGTCTTTGAAACTAACAATATGGATTGTAAAATTATAAGGATTATATAATGTTCAAAATTTAGTTAATACTATTCATTACCTCTTCGGAATGGCTAGTTTGGTAATCTTGTGGTGTGCTTGAACTCGATGTTGCGTGTAGTGAGAGTTATTGAATTACTTTGAAGAAATAACGTACTATGAAATATTGGAGTGTTACATTATTCCCTCCTACAATAAATTTCATCCTCTCAAATTGAAATTGTTATTTGAAAATAAAAGGTTTAAAATTGAAAATACCTTTTTGGGAAAACCACATAGGAAATGGGGTTAAAAAATTTAGTCTTAATAATAGGAAATAGGGAATGAATAAGTCAACACCAAATTATGATCTTGATTAGGAGAACATTGTTGAAAATTAGAAAAACATAATAGGAGGAAAAACGTTAATATTTATTGGGAGTTATTGAGGTCATCAATCACATACAATTGTAGAATTTAGGGCCTCAAAACCATAAATCTATGATGATTTAAAATATCATCAGTTCCACAAAACATAAGGTATTAGGATAACACATTTTTTGTTTTAATATCCCTTATCTAATGTTTAAGTCATAATTAGTTCATAGAATAAGAGAAGAAAATATATATACATTACAAGTATAGTTCCATCCTTTAACTAATTCCTACCAAAAACTCATCATTCACTCTAAAAGATAATAGAACATAAAAAATATATTCTATTAATCTTATTAGTATAGGGTTAAAAAAATTAATTCATAATTCATCTACCAGACCCTTTTATAAAACTATATTATTCAATCTAGGACATCACGTGGGTCAGTGGTAGGTGATACACCCTTTTCGCCCTTTGGTTGAGGGTTCAAGTCTCGCGGACTTACCGGATGCGATGGGTTGCCACCCAACCTTCGGGTTGTCCTTTTTATGGAAATCCAAAAATAATCTCAAAGTAGACTTGTCCAAAATTCTTTTTTCCAAAATCATTGTCCAAAATTTACAGGGATGTTATACACAATGAAGATCTTTTTTTCCATGAAACAATATGTGAACACCTTTATCATGTATTCTTTTAAAACACTAAATCATCTTGAATTATCATAAAAACTTATTGATTACCTTCATGCTCCCTTATTCATTATAGAATACTGGATATACTCCTATAATCAAAAAATGTTGTAAACTCAATCAATGATGGAATATATACCGATCATTAATTAGTTTCAAGGTGGTGAAGAACATCCTATATAATTTATCCAAATCAATCTTTTATTATTTCAAAATCACTACATCGGTATCAAAACCATATTATGGTTTATCTTTCTACCAACCATATATTTTCCAAAAATTCAACCTGCTAATGAATCACTTTTATTGGTTTCACACAATCTCAAGTCCTTAATGAAATAGTACTGCAGTACAATCCATAAATACTCCATAATTGTTATAACTGGTATATCATTGTTACAACACTCAAATGACACAATTAGTATCATAACTTGATTAGTATCCAATAACATCACTTGTGTTATACTCTTATAAATGGGACATTGATTTGTGTAGTGTCCTTATGCCTTGTAGATGAAGCATTCTACAATTGATTTTTTTTCTTGCCCTTATAATCATGTAATTGGTGTCCTTTGTTTCTACACATATAACAAACACTCATTCCCTTCATGTACATACCAATGTTATTCATTCCACTTTTATCACATATTGGAAAATCATTCTTTCCCTTATTCCCTTTGTCCATATTTCTTTCTACCATCCTTTTCTTCACTTGATTCTATTCAAAACCATAGTATTCAGATAATTCTTTATTAACCTTATGATAATATTTATTTATATGATGATAATATGTGGGAGACTATTTCCTTTATAAATGTTGGCATAATACAATGAATGACATGACCCTTCTTACTCTTTGGATCATACGTATTGTTGGAGTTCCCATTCCTTCTACTGGGATACATTTCTAAACAATGGCATACATTACGTCAATTTATGAATCGAAATTCATAATTCCAAACATGTAAAATACCTAACAAAAAATTGTATAGTTTATGGATATTATACATAATCACAAAAAAAATTTCCTTGAGGAGGTATAAACTCCTAAACCCTTCATAGTGGTTTTTAAAGAAAATGGGAATTATCCTACGCATATCCCCTGAGAGTGAATTAACCAAGAGTGCAGCAAGGCCCATTGTCGTGAACCATTTCTTGTTCGTCTCTAGCTCAATGCGGTGTTTTCAGGTTCTATCTTCTAGGTACATCTGTGCCAGAGCGGCCTCTACCTGTTCGTATCCATACAGGGAGGTATTTTCTTGGAAAAGTGAAAAAAATATATACATTACCAAAATTCTTAGATGTTATTCTATACTAATCTTCAAAGTCTATCCTAGTGTAATGTGATATAACCAGAGTTTATATAAATCTTATTTCCATGTTTATTTCTAAACTTCGTCAGATACCAACAATAACACCCCAACCCCAGTTATCCAGAGTTAGTGCATTATTTTAATACATTGGAATTATTATAAGGAATCAAGTCCCAAAATACCAATCAGTTTAGAAGTCTTGGAAAATATATTACATACATGAATGTTACATTACATTTCATAACATATATGACATCATAAATAATACTTTAAGAACGCCATTTTTCCATTGTCTTAACCCTGCATATCAATCACAATACACTTGTTGGAATCCTGGGAAAAATAAAACATTGAAAGAGGTGAGTTCAGATGCTCAGTAAGGATAACAATACAGCAGAATCATTAATAATTAAGAATAAATATTTAAGGGAATGTATAACTAAAACAAAATCCTTATAAACATAAACTTCAGTATAATATGGCAAAAATAAAATGACATAATGTCATTTACATATTCACATGGATATTTTACTAGTCAAATAATCACATGCAATATCACTAAACACTTTCATAATGATGGAATACATAATGCCAGACTATCACAACCACATAGTCATGGCCTTGTGCCATGACTACAAATAAGATTTTTTAAAGGCCTTATGCGAAGACACTAGTATGTCTTATGACACCAACCAATGCATCGAGGAGCTATAGCGCGCTCCACTCGCCACTTAATAAGTCTAGTGCATTCTTCATATGAAAAGGACTAAAATAACATAAAAATTCATTTTAAAACTAGCATACGAAATGTAAATAATTTATCCATAAACCATGAATGGTATAAAAATAACACATCCACAGTAAAACACATCCCAAAACCTTTAATATTATATGGAAGTATTGTATCATAATAAATCAACCTCAATCAAAAATAATATTCAATAAAGTATGCTGACATATATGAAAATGATGAGTAAAACATTTTGAGAGTAATAAACTTTTTGTAATATTATTTAAAAGTCACACGTTTATAATGTAAGTAATTTGAAAGATATATTTTAATGGAAGGGTCTTATACCAATTTGAAACTTTTGAAAAGAATTATCATTTCAAAACATTCATGTCCATATAAATCAATCCTTAAAATCATATTGAAAACATAGACATAAATTAAAAATATTTAGAAAGATAAATATTTAAAACATATAAAATTATGTTCCTGATAAAGTGTACCTTTCAAAAATACATAAAATATTCATTTTGATATAAGTTTTTTGAAAAATGTACATGGATGATTAAAATGGCCTACTAAATACTTAGACAAAAACAATCTCAGATAATAATGAGATTGATGAATGAACCCTTACCAATTGGGTAAGATATGAAACACACACCCCATGAAAGAAGTATCATATAGTAAATATGTAAATACACATAAATTAATGATTATTACAAAAAGAATAAAATTAGGTGCAGTACATACACCACCCAAAAGGTAATAGTGGCAATATGACATGAATCTCACAGGAATAAGGAGGGAGATGAAAACCCCTTACCTCGTGTCTGACTTGACCCGTTCATTCTTTAACATCCTGAATAATATACAAAAGATAACTTATTCCTAATTAAAAACCTTTTTCATGTTTATTAAGCCTTTTATATAACTTATTACCATGTTATAAATATTATTTAATCATTTAAGTTAATAATGTTCGTTTTGTTGATATTTGGAACTTGAGCCAAAAATGAACACCTTATAGTTACAAGTTGTTCACATGGTCAGAATATCAATATATACAGAATTATATTCATGATTTAGACATCATATATATTATATATATCATATATATACATGTATTTATAATAGTAAATATCATTTTGGGGTACAAATGAAATGTGCTGTTAATGGAGACGGTAAGTCGTACGTACGCATGAACGCTACATTCATTTCTATTTATTATTTTAATGTACTTAAAACATAATGATACATATGTATATTATAATTACAGTATAATATCATATATAATATCATTAACTCCATCCTGTATACATCCCACATATGGTATTAACGAGTCATATCACTTTGAGGGGGCGGTAGTCCGCACTTCCTCAAATTAAATTATCACGTTTACTTATAACGGAAACCATTAAAGTATGCTATAAAAAAAATAAAGAAGCATGAATAATACAATAACATAATTTATATCATATATAAATATATTACCATCATAATGGCCACTATGAGAGGCAGTAGGAGGTTATTGAACAATCATCGTTTTGCGAGGTGTTAGTTTTCCATCTAGAGAAACATTATGTTTTTCACCCATTAGATGGAGGTGTGTGTAAGTGTAATTAAAATACATATCATAAAAACATCATAGTATATTTAGGATACTGGTTTTGTTATAAAATAAAATAATAAAAAGTGTTTAGGGGTTGGAGAATTAAAATAAAAGAAAAGAAATTAAGAGAAATTGTTACCTTTAATTTGGGTAAATTCCTCTCGATTAAACCAAAATTACTCCTTCAAGTGCCTTATGCCTAATGTAAGGAATCTAGAATTATGATAGGTATGTAGGGAGATTAATTGGGCATAGTTTGGGAAAGACTATAGGCTCTAGAGGTGTGATTAATTGGTTATAATTGGTATCCTTTTATATGGGGGAGGAGGGGCTCTTAGGAAATTGTGAAAATATTATTTTATTATATAATGATATTTAGTTTCTAAAGGATCAAAAATCATTATAGTCGAATAAAAGTTGAATCATGGTCTAAATAAAATCATCCAATAATAATTGGACATGTTATGGATGTTATTTTAATATTTATAATCTAATTTATTTAAATCATTTATTAATGAGGTAAGTACTGCATCATTATAATGTCTTAAATAATTTAATTTATTAGATGTATAAAAATTATAAACAAAATACCATGATGTAGGAAAACGTTTTATACTTCCAATTAATATTTATAGTAAAAAATATTACTTATATAACACCATATAAAAATTAATTACTAAAAGGTTTTTGTTTTTGTCAATTTTCCCTTTACATAAAATTAATTAATCTAACGAGTCATTATCATTCATATGTGGATCCATGGGGTCCCAAAATAGACCCAAATATGAAAATGGTCGGCCCTTACTCATCCAATAAGGTTAGGACATGTGTTACAATAATTTTATATTTTTAAAATATTCTTTTTACCTTGAGTTACTCTATTTACTTTTAATTGTGACAAATAAAAGTAAAACGTTACTATTCGACAAATAATATTTTTTCTTATTGAACCATATTTTACTCCTTGATATTAATCGTGTCTCTTGGATTTTCAATATTCAACTAACAGAAGCAGTAAAATTTAGTTTTATGTGAATTTGCAAATTCTCATAGGAGGTGGGTAAAAGACGGTGACAAGTTCTATAAACTTTTTATATATCTAAAATTATTATAAACTGACACAAATGAATTAAAATAAACTTATATAACTATTAATTAGATATTTTGACAGAAATTATTTTATATAAAATAAAAAATTATTTAAATAAAAAATTGGTTTTAAACTATAACTTATTGTTTTTCAATATTGATAAAAAATTGAATGTTTTCAGAAAAATAATACAAATTCACCCAAAGATAATTTTGATATTAAAAATTCAAAAATGATTCCTATTTTACCAAATTCAAAACATATATGTTTCATTTATTGATTTAAAATTTATTCCCATTGTAAAAACTAAAACGTGTATTTTTAAGAAATAATAACTATCAAAATATTGACACTTATTTATGCCCTATTTCAATGTGAAATTACTTACAATGACTAGAATTGTATTAAATGGTAAAAATATAATCTATTTATACTTACAATACATTAAAATTTATAGTTTAGCACTATAAATTATTTCAATTAAAAAAGTTGTTTTTAATTATAATATAGTATTTTTCACTATTCACCCAAATATGAATGTTATCAGAAAAACACCAAAAATTTATTGAAACTAAATTATTATGTCCTAATTCTAAAGAAGAAGTTTATTTTTTCAAATTGAATAAATAAATGTTTCAAATATTGGATTTAAAAAGAGTTCAGCATTAAAAGACGGTAATGGTGCATTTTTTGAAAAATACTTCTTTTATCTGAAAAGAATGATTTAGTTCTTAAATTATGTCTAAGAAACTCATAATATAGATTCTAAAATGATAAGGATTATATAATGTTCAAATTTCAGTTAATAATTTACATAACCTCTTTGGAATGGCTAGCTTGGTAATCTTGTGGTGCGCTAGAACTTGGTGTTGTGTGTAGTGAAAGTTATTGAATTACTTTTAAAAAATAACATACTATGAAATATTGGGATGTTACACCAAAAATTTGTTCTGTATACTAATTCAATGGTTCATTTTTGACTAATACAACCAGAATTATCACACACAACAAATATGTTAGTGTCGGCCACAGGAATGGCATAACCCCTACATGTACCCACTATGTAACGTCCCAGACTCAGATGCCACCCTATGGTGCCCTGAGACCAGTTGTCCACAAGGCCTCAAGTGCATCTCCCCATACACTAGAGGATTTAGTGTAATAGCAAGGTCCTAGGTGAGTCAGTGGATAGACTATTCCCTCATTACCTTAGTATCACAACAGATGTAAAACACACACATATATATATATATATATAGAAAATGTGAATAAATAAGACATCAATTAAAGATAATGAAAGATATGAATACATAAAAATTTGAATAAGTGTCTCATGTACAAAATTATGAATATGGTAAAAGTAACTACAGAGTATCTAAACAAGTACATGAGAATATAATACAATACATGTATCCCAAAATGCCAAAAAAGACAAAAAAAGTATCCCAGCATCGCAAGCCTCATCTTAGTCATATTTTACCCTTCTCTAAATTCACAACAATGAAACTATACTAGGGCAATTTCCCCTATCAACACCTGCAATAATATAATCTATTTGTGTCCCCAAGGTGGCCCAAACATGGTGGGACATAAACATACAATTAGGCAACCACCTAGGTCTATATGGTTATAAAAAAACTCTATAAAATTCCTAGAAAGAGTAAACATTCAGTAATGTAAAGTGTGTATGACCATGTCATAAGTATACTGTATCATGTAAAACTAAACATACCTCAAGGCTACCTGTAAGGGAGAGTCAGCTCCTAACAAGGAATCTATAACAACTAAACAAACATTCCACATGGACACACCATACATACAACTGTATCAAGAAATCCATAACATCGTTGTATAGAGAGGTCATGTAGTCCACGACCATTACGATAATTTAATGTAGAATATAAAGGCCAGACCATATAGTGATGTACAAGAACACAAAGTCAAAATCCAAGGTGTCAAAAGACCAAGGCATCCAAGTTATTAATTATAGACCATAGAGGGTCAGATCCATGGAGAATTTCTTAGGCATCCCATCGAATCCCATGGGAATCCATGGTGGAAACTCAATTAAGAAATAGTCCAGATCCTAGGAGAATGGAAATAACAAGTCCTACATGACCCCATGAAACCCATATCCCGGGAGTATCAAGGTCCAAGGCATCCCATGAAATAAAGAACCAAGGGTATGATTCAACCAAAGGCATCCAATACCGCCTTCCGGATCCATAGACAGTAGTCCCAAGCATCTATCAAACCATTAAATCAACCATCTAATCATTCAAATTAATGATTCATAACCTGGTGAGTATACCCAATTACATCAAGAAGAAGTTGAAATGAGTATAGTCACTCATGAAAACTATTTATCACTTACCAAGTATATGGGTCTACCCACCTATATAATCCATTAAACATTACATTAGCGTTTTATATAGGTATACTGACCCATTTAATCCATTAATCATACCAAACTATCAAAATACACCTGGAATAACATGTCATACATTAATATATGAGCCAATACATCTCATAAACATGAAATTTAAGATATCAAAACATTAAATGGGATTCCATTAACTAGGAAAGCACAAGAACACACCGATTGGGTGGTTTAAATAGGCATAAACAAGATATTTTCATTAAGGATCACCCTTTGGATGACCTTAAAACATTTTATTAGTGTCATCACACCTAAATGGAACCTACAAGAAACCTCACTAGGTCCGACTATAGCTACAAAAAGTAACTCCGGGAAAAACAAGTCCTCTCATGATAGTTTGATAGGCAACGAAAAGGACGAACTCTCAATAGGAACCCTAAAATCCTAAAGAAGGTATAAAACACCTACCTCGCCTCAATTGTATACACAATTTTAGTGTCATGTCCGGATTCATCCTGTTTTCGATGAAATCTGAGGTATGGATGAAGAACGGGATATTACAGTTTGTGATCCTACTTCCAAATAGCTCAGTCGTTGTTCTAAAGAATCACGAATGAATAAAAAGAAATTGTGTACATACCAATACGGTTCCAACATGATAAATGGTGCTTCAATTGGATTCTGGATGGCTTTTATACTTGATAAACATGAATAGAGGGTTTTTTGGGTTCCAAAAAATTATAGGAAAACATTTTACGTAAAAAAGTTTAGATAATTCCTCTTTAAAAACAGTCACTGGAAAAGTACATGGTATGTACCTATTGTAAAAATCATGTACATTCCTTTTATTTTTTCTGATCCAGACATGCTACATATCGTGACATCCAAGTACAAGATCTCTACTTGGCCCGCTGAAAGATTTTAGCCCATTCTCCACTTTCTATCCCCTATGAAACCTAACTTTCCCACGAACCGGCCTATGATCTAATACAAAATGTATCTAAACAAAATTAACCCAAAAAGAGATATCCATACCTCACGAAAACCAATGAACATATTATCTTCCTCCCTTATAGTAATTCATCCCCGAATTACTTTCTTAAGGGTGGTCAAGATTCGTCTAAAAACAACTCAGACCACTGAGAACGTACATCGACCTCCCACTCCCATGTTAATTATAAAAAATGTCCATGCTTCCATATCACCCATACTAGAGGAACAAACTAACCTCAAAGAACAATCATGCTCCTATCAAATATATGAATTAGTTTATCTGCAATGGAGGCATGAAACAGAAGATCAACCTCTTTATGATGAAAAACATGAGTTTGGATTGGGTGATAGTGGCAAATTTGAGATACATGGAAGATTTCATAAATGGATCATTAACTCCGAGTTAACTGCAAACGATATACAACCGACACATCTCTCTCCTGAACCACATATGACCCCACATATCTTGGCAACAATTTACCCTATATTTGGAACCTCTTGTGTCCCAACCGCTGTGATAAACACAAAAAGAAGCAAATACCGGACCTCAAACTCTAGAGGAAGTCTTTAGGAATTGGTATATGATTTCTGAAGAGACTATGCCGTTTCTATACACTAATAAATAAACTAGACCTACTCATATATCTTTTGCAATAGATGTGGTCCCAGTAAAACTGCCTCAATTGCCTCTAACCAGTACATGGGATAATGAGAAGACCTACTATATAAAGCCTCATAAGGATCCATCTATATCTTTTCCAAATAATTTTTATTATATTGGAATTCAACCAATGGAATGTTCCTCTCCCAAGATGCCCTAAAATCTTGGATGCAAACTCACAACATGTCGTCCTACACCTATATCATATGCTCTCACTGGACATCTGTATTAGGGTGGTATGCTATCCTCAGATGCACCTGTGTACCCAACACCCCTTGGAAACTATGAATAAATGAGCCATAAAGAGGGCATTTATATATAAAAAAATTAAGAAGGATCCCATGAAGTCATACCACATATCAGATGTACCGATTTCCATGACCACCTTCACTGAAGGTCTCCCTGATCGGCATGAAATGAGCAACCGTCATAAGCCTCTCAATGAAAACCCACACAAAATCATTACCTTGAGGAGACCTTGAAAAAATCTATAATGAAATCCATCATGACTTCATCATATTTACACTCCAGTATAGGTAACTTCTTTTAAAGCCCACTTTTTCATTGTTGTTTGGCCTTCACCTGCTGATAGGTGGAACACCTAGTAACAAAAACATCCACCTATCTCTTCATTCCGGACCACTGATAATATCTTCGCAAGTCACAATACATCTTGGTAACCCCAAGATTCACTTCCCATGCTGAAAATTGAAACTCCATAATCAACTCCTCATGTATATCCATTGGGATCCAGACACGTCCATGGATACACGTGATTTCGTCATTAGCAACCATTATTCTATTAAGAGTTTCCTCATATTCCGCACCTTCTCGTAGAAGAAGGACTTCAGAATCAGATAGTTACCTCATCCTAACTCTATTCAGTAGGGTAGAGGTAATAGATAAAGATGAAAGAATAGTCTTCCACTATCTATCATGGACCTCCAAATGCATCTCAGAGAACAATGCTATAAGATACCACTCGCAACTGGTCTGTTGTACTTCCTGTATTTAAGTCGTCCTGCTCAATGCATTGGGCACTAAATTTCCATTTCTAGGCCTATAGGAATGAACGAATTCAAAGGATTGTAGGTACTCCAATAACAATTGATGCTTCAAATTAATGTCACTCTATATAAAGATATACTCGAGAGTTTTGTGGTTCGTGTACACCATAAAATTCTTACCCAATAAATAGTTCCTCAAACAATGAAATGCATGAACAACCCCAAATAACAAGATATTGTGGGTAGGGTAGTTCTTCTCATGAGACCTAAAACCATATTCCACCACTATATATCCCTACATCAACACTTACCCCATCCCAATAGATGAATCATCATAGTACACTGTGCAGATCTTGCCCTTCTCTGGCTGTATCGGGATTGGTACTGATGTCTACCTTCCATTCGTTTTATGAAATGATGTGTCACATAATTTTGACCACACAAACTTCACACCATTCATAGTAAAGCTTGTAAATGACACTATTATGTGTGAGAAGTCTTGTATAAAATTCATTTAGTAACCAAATATCCCCAATAAACTCTGTATGTCCAAAACATTCGTGGGATGTTCCTAGGAAACATCAACTCAGGCCTTCTCAAGGTCCACTGACACTCCCATCTCTGAGATTATGTGGCCCATGAAGTGACTCAGATCCATCCGAAAGTGGCCCTTAGTGAGCTTAGAATATAATTAATTCTCTCTCTCAGTGTATTCAAAACAATGTCATGTTCGTTGTCTTGGTCATGTATATTTGGAGAATACACCAAGATATCATCCACAGAAAACACCAAAAATGAATCCATGTACAGATTGAACTTTTGATAAATAAAATCCATGAAAATAACAAGAGCCTTAGTATGACCTAAGAGAATAACCAAATATCCATATAACCAATAACTACTATGAACGGTTTTATGAGGTATTTTTATAGTTTGAACCTGCACCTGGTGATATCATGACCTCAAGTCAAACATCATGGAAACATGAGCTCTGGGAATATGATCAATCAATTCATCTATCTTTGGAAAACGATATCATTTTCTAATACAACACCAAATTGTTTTTTTTAAATTCAATTTATGGTATGTTGTAACCGCACACTTAACAAAACGAATATAACAACCCATAAAATACTTCTTTACCTTGTCAGTGAGGTCTCCGTCCAAAAAAATGTCTGTAATTGAGAACATCTTCTAACAGTAAAATCTTCAAAATTCAAAATTCAAACAGAAACTGTCATAGTGACTGCTCCACCCCGATTTATGAACCATATCCTGAATAGCAACAAAAAACAATATGAAAATAAAAAATAAGAAGAACATGCATCGAATAGAACAACAACAAACCTTTCTTGGATATGATAACATGAGTGCCAGACCTCGAGCTGCGCCCCCGAACCATTGACTGTAGCATTGATCCACCACTACCGGAGAACACATCAGTGAATGTACCTCTGCAGCATTAGAACACTATCAAAAAATGAATTCTGATCCCTACATCATCATAACACCATGAACATATCTGAAATAAACAGAGCCTTCATCAATTACAATTGCCACCATCACAAGTCCACACATCGAATTGAACCACCCATGAACACTAAAACACAATAAAACTAATAAACGAACCACATGAAAAACTATAAAAAGAAGACTAAAAACTGAAATGGAGGCCAAAGAAAAATATGATGATCACAAAAGAAGAAACACCTCCAGGCCCGGAGAAGAAGAAAACCAAAATAGAGAAAAAGAAACCAAATCTGGTGGTGTAAATTTACTGATACTGCTACCAACCCCCCACCAACACCATACCAAGATTTCTGAAAACCCTCACTGAGCCTACCCATGATGGGGTCAGGCACAATGGGTTGGAAAACAAGGTAAGAGGAGTTGATGAACTTAAAACAACTCCACCAACACCATCCCAATCCCTCTGAAACACCCGCATAGAGACCCCAAATGTGGGTCTAATTCATTGTGTAAAGAGGAAAGAGGGGTGGTGATGGAGAACTAAATCCCACCCATGAACAACATTAAGTGAGAGGGGGAGGAGGAATGGGGGAAAAATAGAGAACAATGCAATTTGAAGCAAGGAGAACCTTCACCACCAATAGTAAATGAAAAATCCAGAGAAAGGGGAGAAAAGGGGGAGGCTGGAGTGCTGGGAGCATTGAGAGAGATAAGAGCCATGGGGAAGTGAAGAGTAAAAGGAGAAGAGAATATGTGGGGAGACGAATCTAGAGGTGGAACAAAGCCTCCCCCCCCCCCCCCACGAATTTCAACCAGAGGAAACCCTAACATGGAGAGACCAGAGAGTGATGCCACTTAGAGCCAGAGAGACTTTACATTCAGTTTTTAATCATATACTGGTTCAGTTCTTGATAATCCATGCATATCCAAATATTTATGTCCACATTTTTAAAAACAGTACCAGTGAACCCCATTGAGATGTATTGGTTTGAGTAAACCCCATCCCCTCCAAATCATCTATCTAACTATTGGGAACATGCAACATCGTCATTTCCATCTTGTAAGGAGGAATGGATGCAAACATAGATTCTAAAACTAGCTCAATAGAGAAATCCACCTCTATCTCAAAAATTAAACCATAAGAATCAAAAATAAATACATCCATGAAGTGCTCAACCACTAGAGGAATTTCCTCATGACTCACTCCCTAATCATCTAGAAAAAATATAACAATATGGGTTGTCGTCTTGCCATGCCCAAAATCCTCGGGTCCCGATTTTCACGCCTAGACATCCCATTTACCCATGTAAATAAACAATGCACCATCTCGTGATGAGAAAGTCACCATATGGTTATAGAAATCAACGTGCACTCCATAATCCACAAGTTAGTCAATTCTGTAAATGACATCACATACTATCATATTGTGGATATAAATATTCCAGATCATGTGACACCTCTGACATCAAGTGGACACTCCATACACTGGTATATATCATCGATTCTGACCCCTAATAGTGAGTCTAGCGTCAAAACACACTCAGAAAGAAATACCAAATGCCCAAGGCATTTCACCACTCATGTAGAGATAAATCGTTATAGGAACCTATATCAAAAAGAGAAGATGTAATATTAGAAGCTACTAATATCATACCTCTCACTATAGATAGTCCTGGATCCTAATCCTTCTAGGTCTGTGGCACTGCATAAGTTTGGCCTGCTCCGCATGCCTGTGACCCTGCTTGGCTACCCTGAGCTGATCCACCATGCTCTCTCTAGGAACCATGTGTCTGGCTACCATGGACACAACCACCAATTCCCTAGCCTAATTAGACTTCTCAAATACAGCTTCTATCATGTCATGGATCTGATGAACCTGCTCTCGAACACAAGGCAAAGATGACCCCCTACCAGTCGCAGCTGGAGAGATGGTCCTGCGAAAAATCTGCATGTTCCTCATCCTTCTGCATGCTCAACACTTGATTGGGACATAGTCAAACTGATGATTATGCGGACTCACCTACTAAAATGATGGAAAAACACCACGATTCCTACACCCACATCTTGACTAGAACAAATGTCACAAGAAGCCTCAAAATGACACTTCTTTTCTGAATATATAGATCCACTTGGGCAGGAAACAAAACTGCCCCATTCAATAACATGATATTCCTTCATGTTTTTCTATTTAATCACTACCAGATTCACAATTCCAATGATATAGGGAAACATGAACACATTGAAATGTGATCTAAAATCATGTATGAGACCTTCCTCGAATCACATCTCCCTTTATATCTAATCAGTTAGATACATTGGATCAAAACACTGTAGATTTTAAAACATGATGAGTATTCCATAACTGGCATCATGACCTTCTTCAGATGTATAAACGCACTAGCCCTCTCTGATTGCTGCATCACAGGGTAAAAGTAGTCATAGATGCGGGTTTGGGATTCAGACCAACCAATATTTCACAGCCCATCAGCCTAGCTTAATACATAGAACCAACACTTTTCCAGAACACATAGAATACACATCGCGAGCATGACCCTTTTCTTAGAAGGTATCTCAAGATTCTAAAAAATTGATAACGTGGTCACTAGACACATCTCTAAAGCCTGTGGTCTTCCATCCCCTGAAAATGTTGGAGGATGCTGCTACTTGAACACCCATGTCAGCTAAGCCCTAATCAAGGCTGGCTGTATGGATCTCTGGAAATTCTGTATATAGCGGAAGAAGCCCTCACAGAATATGGACTCAACACTTGTGTCTGGAAAAACCTCAGGTGCCGCAAATGGCACTATATGGGGATTGAGAAGTAGCTTGTGGCCCACTATCTCCATAGAACGGTTATATCCTCTATCACGAAGTATCACCCGAGGTCATCGTGGGGGTATGGGTATACAATTCAAAACACATTCCTAAGTAAAGAACAATATCAACGGACAATTCTCAAAGAATAGGATAGATCAAAACACTAGTAAAATCCAAACCATCCCCACATCCTACTCCTAAAGCCTTGGATGTATAATGAAAATCCCAAAACCCACTAGAACAATGCCTCTTGACCACTCAAAAGCAAGTTTTAGGTGAGGTCTCTATTAACAATTCTATGATTTAATTTCCATCTCAAATTTAGTTATTCAAGACATTCCACTATGGGTTTACCAATTTATAACTCCATGACGGACAATAACATATTATGATCCCAAAACATGGCTCCCATTCAAAACATACATACAAAAAGATCATTTATCGTTTACATTTCACCAGGGAGCTATTTCCATATTACTACAGGGCCATACTCCTTATGGATTGAAATATTAAGTCATACCTTTATATACTACACCCAACTAACACAACAATAGGAACACCTACCACATAAACTATCACAATATCATGCAATAACTATTACATCCTATATGGCATGGAATAATGAATGGAGTTTGATTCTAACATGTTTCTATATGATGCATGAGATGGAACACCCTCATCTAATTGGGTAGTAATAGAAATAGAACCCCAAATTTCATCAGCAGTAATAGAAGAAATCAATTGTACCACCCTATGGTGAATTCAAATCAAATATAATAGTCAAAAACGAGAAAAATAATAATTCAATTCTAGGTAATTCAGATTTCCCCTGTATACAAGGTAGCTATTACTGAGCACAGTTTATTACATAATTTTATTTCATTTCTATCCATGTCTAATGTCAAGATATTGTAAGTCAAAATATGAAAGAAAACACCTATGATCCCACTTTGTATCTTCTCACACCCGGATTCCACCCTATGGTGCCCCGAGCCCGGTTGGCCATATAGTCTCAAGCGCATCTCCCCAAATGAAAAAGGTAGCCGACTAGAAGAAAAGGCCTAGGTGAGTCAGTGGAGGGACTATGACCTCATTACAAGAGTATCAAAGTGGAAGACAAACATATAGTAAATAGGGGAGAAGAATAAACAAGTAGTCAACTGAAGATTCGGAAAGATATGAATAGAAATCAATTTGTCTAATATTCAAAAGGATGTAGATGGTACATTATCTAGAAAGCATCCAAATTGGTACATGAAAATACAATATGATACACATATCACATAAAAACAATAGAACAAAAAGGTATCCCAGAATCGCAAGACTCATATTGGTCACATGCTCCCATAATCCAAATCCACACTCAATAACCTCTACAAGGGAAATTACCCCTATCATCACCTGTAGTCATATAATCTATTTGGGTCCCCACGAAGGCCTTAATTGGATGTGAGATAAACATCCCAGCATGAAACCACCCAGGTCTATTCAATTTTATCAACAATTCTATAAATGTGCTATCTAGAGTAAAAAACAAATAATATAATGTGTGTATGACCACATAATAAGTCTAATATATCAAGTAAAAATGAATACCCCTTAAGTCTACATATAATAGATAGTCACCTCCTAACAATGAATCTATAACACGTAACCAAGCAAGTCACACAACCAAGTCGTACATGCATCTGTATCAAGAAATCCACATCCTCAATGTATTGATTGGAAATGTAATCCACCACCATGCCATATAATGATGGTATAATCCCACAACCACATTGTATAGTGAATGAAAAGACCCCACTGGCCAGATCCAGGGTGTCATTAGACAAAGGCATCCAATTAATTAATTCTTGACCATAGTGGTCAGGATTCAAGGAGCTTGTCCAAGGCATCCCATCGAGTCCCATGGAAATCCCTAGTAGAAACTCAGTTAAGCGCTGGTTTGGGTCCTAGAATTATGGAAATTGAATGTCTTACATGAGCCCAATAAAGCTGGAGCCAAGGGGTATCAAGGCCCGATGCATCCCAAAGAATCAAGACCAAAGCAGTAGAGTCAATCCAACACATTCACTACCACAATCTAGATCCATGGATATAATCCCAAGGCATATAACAAACCATTCAAGGAAGTATTCAATCATTCAAATTGAGAATTCATAATGAGGTGAGTATACCCTCTCATGATAACAAGAACAATCCATGAGTATACCCACTCATGAAATTTGTTTATCACTTACCAAGAATATGTGTCTACCTGCCCTCATAATACATTTAACATGACATTAGAATTTTATATAGGATTACCAACCCATATTATCCATTTAACATGCTGAACTATCAAAATAGACAAGGTATAAAATGTTATACATTAATCAAGGAGGAAATACATATAACAAACAAGCTATTAAATGTTTAAAATAATTAAAAGGGATTCCTATAACAATGAATGAAAAATAACACACCTATTGGGTGGTTTAAATAGGAATAAACACGATATTTCCATTAAGGTACACCACTTGGGTGAACTTTAATCATGTAAAAGGTGTAAAAATACCTAAATAGAACTTACGAGTATCCAAAATTGGTCTGACTACAGGTATGACAAGGAACTCACTCAAAAACAAGGCCTCACTAGATAGTCCGATGGGTGGTGAAAAGGTTGAATGACCTAAACTCACCCTCAAAACCAAATGAAATTATAGACAACCATACTCCCCTCGATACTATAAAAATCATCCAATATCAAGTGTTGATTCATCCTGGTTTGGATGAAATCTGAAGAACAAAGGGAGAACGAGATATTGGGTAATATGATCATAAATACAAATTGCGTAGTTGTTGTTCTAGAGATTCATGAATGACTAAACAGGAATCTATTACTTACATATATGGTTTCAACGTGATAGACAACACTTGAATCGGAGTCCGGACAATTTCTATACATGAAAATCTATAATAGAGGGTTTTTGGATTCAAAAAATGAGAGGAAAAGCTTTTACGTCCAAAAATTATGCTACTTCCTCTTTTATAAAAAATCCCATTGGATAAGTACACGATGTTTACCTCAAGTAAAAAAAGTGTACTTAACTTCTTATTTTTTCTAATCTAGACAGGTTACACATTGTGTCTTCCATGTACACAGTGTGTACTTGTTGTACACGATGTGTAAACCAAGTAAATGACGTGTTCCTTGCATACAACTAGATTTTAGTCTATTTTCCACTTCCATTTCTATAAACAACCCAACCAGTCCATGACCCGACATTGGTCTAAGACAAGAATAAATGAAACATAATTAATAAAATAAGAGATATCCATACCTCAAGAAAAATCCAATATCTTACAATCAAAGTGCATCTTACTGATCTTGAAAAAACACTACAACTTTTAATGGATACTGAAGTGTCGTACATCACATTACATAACTCACTTAGGTATTTCTTAGTGATGATGACATGTTACATGATATATCACATGGTGTTTAAACAAAATATTTTAAACAATGAGTGTATGGAATAAGCATTCTCATCCTAAACGTGCCCTTCATGAGTTATATCATCTCTAGTTAAGTTCGGTTCAAAATGATTTAACTCGGTGAAGCGATCTGAATATTCCATAGATGATAGTTATAATGCATTAGGTGCATGATTTCCAGAAATTAGTCTAATCTCAAGGTCTAATTATTGTATATGAAAACAGATATCTAGAAATTCACCCAAACTATACGGTCATGTCGACTAGTATGAGGTAGAAAACCCCACCAACACTTGGTGAAGTAATATAAAAGATAGGTTTCAATATTGACCCTCCACTATAGAGGTATATCAATATGATCGAAGATTTACACCATAGCCCCCCAACCATAAGTCATCTTACAGAGGCCCTCCATCCCCCAAATTCTAGGAGTATGTAGCTACTGAAAAATCCCATGTCAGCTCTACCATAGAAGTGTAGGTCGAGGTGAACCATTCATTGAATTCATAAAGTGAATAAAATATCATGGAATTGGGAATTAGAACATATTTATAGTTTTGTAAGAGGTGCCTCAGGTGGAACTACACAAGGTATCACATGTGGATTAAGGCCATACACCTTTGAAGTATTCTCACCCCCACTATAATGTCTTACAACATGTGGTCATTCTAGTGGAATAACTCTACAAATTCCAATAGAAACCCTCAAACAATATTCATAACATATAGGGAAATCTATATAAAAGACATGCACAACCCTATCATTGAATATAAGAACTCCCCAATGAGTTTTCTAAGAGCCATGATAGGTTATAAGAATGACACATAAATGGAAACCATAATAGACAAGACCTATTATCCACTACAAAGTCAGAATAGGGTTAAGGTCTCACATGTAATGCAACCATTTCATTTAACGAAAAAACATTCATTTTAATTTATTTATGTTCATTATTATTTAATTGATTATTAGAAACATGATCCATTTATGTGCATCACTAATTCTAATTTATATTAGTCCATACAAATTATAATTTTAAATAGGTACATCAGGTAACCTTATCTTATCATTTACACTATCAATAACTTGTAACAGTCCATAACACTTGTTTAATAATTTGAGATACCATCAGAACACACCAATAAAACCACTAACATAGATTTATTGCTAAATTTACCGAATTACATCAACACATAACATACTATAACACTAAAAATAATACAATTATAGTAAAAAATATAATCAAAAGCAATACATGCAATGGGTGTAGAAAATAGACATGTCATGGCCTAATACATGGCATTTTATGTCATATTATAGTTATTATTATTAGTGATTCTAATAAAAAAATATTATTGGGATAAGAATGAAAGACCCATTTATATTATATAAATATTAATAAAAACATAAATCATGTGAGTCACCCAATGGTGAAATACATTAAACTATGACAAAAAAAATCTATAACAGATTTTACCCATCCTATGAAAATTTGGTTTTGTCTATATGTTGGATAACTAATACTAGGATATTGTTCTTAATAAAATTCTCATGTCATAGATTTGTATATAAGAAAAAATAGTAATAAAAAAGAAAAAATAAGATTTGATACCACTTTATAGAATCCCTACATGGATTCCACTCAATATTTCCTTAAGATAGTTGGCCACAAGACCTCATGGTCATCTCCTTACATTCCAAAGTATTCCAACAAGAAAAGAGGTCCTTGGGTGAGTTAGTGGGGATACTATGAAATCATTGATCAAAGTATGTCATACTATTATATATATAATAAACATTATAATCAATGATATCATGTATATAGGAGTGAAAACAAAAATCATAAATATAAAATATAATGAAATATGTGAGGAAGATTGATAAATAAGGAGAAGAAAGTGATTATGACAGTATATCATGTGTATATACAAAATGAAAATAATTGAGGCATGGGATATAAACAAATACAATATGCTATAAAAATAATAAAATATCAAAAAACTAATAGAGTTGGAATCTCAGGCATATGCTAGGTACTATGCTCTGAACTCCATCTTAAAAAGGTAAATAAATAATTGGAAGATGGCTTGTATACTTAATCAGTACATGAAATAATAATGTCTAATTAGATACCAAAGGTGTTTGAGAAGGGTGTGAGTTACATCATAGTAATATTGTACCCATGGTGTCTAGGAAGTTTCATTTCAGGCATTAATAAACTAGAGTATTGCATCAATTATTAAAATGTAATAAAGAATAATTAAAAAACAACATTCTACTAGGTTTCACTTGGAGAAACCTCCAATCTACCTATTTTATCCAAATCTAATGAGTCTATACTAACAGATCCTTAAATGTTAATTTGTGTAAGTAATTTACTATAGTTTGGATTGTCCTGATGCTAGTCATTGAGGTTGGAGGAAAATCCCTTCGTTTTCTAAAACTGTTGGAAAATTCACATTTGAAAACAATTATTTACCATTGAAAAATTTTAAATCATTCATTTATAAAACTTAATGATTCACTATAATTATCTCTAGGGAAATATTGAAAATATATTCCACATATCTCTCGAAGGTCTTAAAAAAATACTAACTCCAATGATTCCATCCAAGGTGACCCACGTATGATTCCCCATGTGTCAAACTGTCATGGTGTGAAAACTGCACGGACTAACCTTTGAGTCCTTACCTAGTATCACACATTGGGGATCGAGTCTCTCTAATGGAATGGTACAACCAATACAGCCATCATGACCATCGATGGGGTCTTCCCTAGGAAACATATGTCATTCTTTTGGAGGTAATGACAGAAAACTTTAAGTGACTACATCTCAGGCATAGAAAATGTCACACCAGATGTATTGATTTTGAATTGACATAATTATACTATGGAATGAGTGTCCCTCCATGGGGTTCATTAGTCGGAACCCCTTTTATCACATTCAACATAATAGAAACAAAAGTTTTAAAATCATGGTATACACATATTGAAAATCTTAAGAGAGAACGTACCATTTAAATTTAAGCCATTAATTCATACATGGAACAAGGTTCAAAGAATTCCCTTAGGTATATTGCATTTAAACCAAACTGACCAAGTCCTAATAAATTTGTCAATTCAATTATTTTTCAACAAATCCATCAAAGGAATAGGTAGTGGGTTTAACATATGGATCCATACCAAATTCATCCAACTAATCAATTAGAGTTTTAATTCCTGCAATAAAGTATCCAATACTATTTAACAAAATATTTTTAATGGGGAATTTAGTACATAATGGTATAAAAGAACCATTGGGGTGGTCTAGGTCAAGTAAATCAACCTTGAGGGTGATTCCACCCTTGTAAGGATCACAATAGAAGTGTTTAAGTGCTTAGGACAATTTATATTTTTTAATTTGGAGGCATCACTAGAATGGTTGGGTGATCAACACGATGATATAATTTATGATACACAAACAAATCATGGGAAAAGTATAGGAGTACCTATGTTATCCTTGTATAGAATACCTCATCTAGTATCAATGTTTAATTTGACTTTGGGTGGTTGAAATTAACAAAACTATCAAATATATTGAATGTGGGGAAATTGAGATTGCACACAAAGATAAAAAATGATGGGATGCAGAACATGAAATATAATAGATAGGATCAAATATTGTACCACTAGAATTTCCCATGGATCTGATAATGGGTGAATCAGAGATCATGTGGAGGCATTGCATGAATTCCTAGATTTGGAGAATGATCAATATCCATATAATAAAGAGGAAGTTAATGAAAAAAAGTGATGGATTAAACAAGGGTTAGAGATAATTAAATAAATAGGTGTAAATAGAAAATTTAACCAATTTTACCATTTCACAATGTTTCACCACATGGTTTTTCCAAACCATGATCCATTCACTTCTACAAGGGGAACATCACATGACTTGAAACATGGTATGGCAAACCATGCATATACCATGAAAAACTAAATTTTCCAAAATACTGAAACACTCGGATAACCATGAACCATGGGTTGAATAGTTGTAGAAAAACTATGCGGCAGAGTCTGTTGTTAATGTTTCAAGGTTCTATGCTCTGAATGAGCCTCGGAGGAACCCATGTTCTCCTTGACGTGATTATGCGTCATATTTAGAGACATTTAGTGAAATTTACAAAAAATTAATGGTCCCTACCCTAGATAAAAGCCAACACATTAGAAAACATGGACTATGGATACCATATCATCCTTCCCCACACACCTAATATTAGTGACGTTAAATTTTCCAATACATTTTAAAAACCAATATCACAATTTCATCAGATTTATTTCAAAGAAAAACAAATGTAAATTAGATTTTGAAAACCTATTGCCATATAAATAAAATCAATTTTCAAGAAAAACCCACATTTTTAAATAATTTTCATTTCCCAAAAAAATAATTTAAATCAATTTATAATTTTATATCAATGAACAACATTAATTAATTTATGTAAAAAAACATAAAATTTTTCAAATTCACAAATTTTATAGAAACTCCCAATTGAATATTGTAGAGTCCTATATTCATTCAATAGCAAGCACTATAAAAAAAGAAAACCAAAATCAATAGAAATAAAATTCCATGAAGCTGAAAAGGATTGATAGAGAAAACTATCTAATCAAAATTTTACAGATAATCCACTATTAAAACAATAAAAAATTAACATGAACGATTACACTCACCATGAGAATCAATCCAACTAAAATTATAATCAATTGTTAAATTAACTGATCAAGATGGGTGGGAGTCACACAAAATCACTTAGGAATAGCCTTTATTATAATGAAAAATAATCATGTTTAATGGAAATAAGAATTTCAAAAGAAAATATTTATTTGAATCAACAAGATGGAAATGTCATGGAGATTAACCTAATTACACATAATATTATCTTCTAATCCCATATACAATGAAAATCACATTTGTTTGAAAACCCTATATTATATCTTTATATGACATGTATCCATTATGCATCATGTAAAATTATAATGATGTTTATACATTTTATTGTTTCTGTCTGGTATCAATTACACATCGTGTATTCAAAATACACATCATTTAAGTTCCCTAAGAATTGAAAAATCTGGTTGTTTTATAATGAAAATTAAAACGAACACCTGACCTCAATAATACACAAATCCTACTAATTCAATCATGGAGTTATTCATCCAATGAAAATGAAAAACAAAAACAAAGGTTAAAAAATATCTGAAAAAAGATGATGTGGGGTTACAATACCTTGACTATGAATGAATTATATTTCCAGAAATCATTTTTGAAACTAGAACTGAATAAATAGAAGGCTACATATACTTCTTCAATGACTCCAACTCCATTATCTCCGCACTATCTAGTCCACATTTCCAGTTTACCCAGACCAGGGGGATAATTTTTCCACAAAATAACTTATCATTTAAATCAATACTCCGAAGTGGATGCTCAATTAGAGGAGTATCAGTGTCATGATCAACATCCTACCATCTAGTCCCATGTGATGGATTGGGTATATATATAATTTACTAGTATAAATGAAACAAATTGTAGATAAATTTCAAAATAGATGGATAGTGTAATTGATAGGCCACCATCTCTAGTCGTCCAATGATCTCAAAGAGGCCCACTAACGTTTGATCCAACAAACACTTTATACCCAACAGGTGATGTCCTAAGGGAGGAAAAAATATAACAAATACCATATCACCAACCACAAAATCTAATGGCTGACACAAATGATCTACATGAGATTTATAATGATTTTTTTCATAATCAAATGCCTCTAGGTAAACTGCATAATCTCCATTATCTTCGATTTTTTTTTTCCAACTTAGTAATACAGTCCAACTCTTCCCAGTATAAAGGAGATATACATGAACAATCATAAAAATTTCCCACCAAAGGTTTCAAGTAAATAATCCTTCATTTTTGTATTTTTATTTATATGAAGTGTTTTTGATATATATTGGAAGGTTTAGGGTCTTTTTAAAATGTTTTTGGGGATTTTCTATATTAGCGCAGTTTGATAATTGTTTGTGAAATATATAAAAAACCTATAGGAAACCATTCACAATGAGACATGGGAAAAGGGGAAGGTGCATAGGTGGCTCAAAATTTTTCTAAACCATGAGATAATGAGTTTTGGTATGATTGGATCAAATTTTCGAAACCATGTAAGGAAACCATTTAGGGTATGTCTTTATGATAGAATATGGCACAATGTTCGAGAACAATTTGTCTAACCTTGCAACTAATCAGGCACAGTTTAAAAGTGAGTTCCTAAAATTGTGAATCTCACACATTTAGAATGATAATTCCATATTGATTCACTTATTTTTCCCTAACTTGATATTCTCTATTCCTAAAGGATATGGATGCTTCTCCCATCGATCTATTATTGATTCTAAGTCTTATCTTGTGTTCTGAACCATGTGCTTATAGTAAGTCATTATTGATTGAAGTTTTGGTGGTTTTCTAGGATCTCATACTCCCTCTCTCTCAGCTTATTGGATATATGTCTTGTGGTTATTTATCTAAGATATTTAATGTGAAATATTATTATATTTTAATTGGATGATTATAAGGGATTAGATCAAAGTGGAGTTTTTGATGCTCCAAACAATTATCATTGGAATTTGAGTGTAATTCTTCACTTTTACAATAAAACTCGATTTATGTGGAATCAATATCGATTCCTATATTTAGATCATGATGTATTGATTATATATATATATATATATATATTAACTGAAAATTATTAGGAAATTGATGTGAAAATCATGGTATAGACCCTATTTAGTGTCAACTTGTGGTTTTGTGAAATTAATTTTTTTTGAAATGTTCTTTCTTATATGATTTTAAAATATTGATTTTAAAATAGTTTCATGGTTAGATATAATGATAATGGTATTTAAATAAAAATTATGTTTTATAGAAATGTTTTTATCATATTAAAATAGTTTTTATGATTTTATTGGAATGGTTTTTGGAAAAAAATTGAGGGCTTGAGTTCATATTGCAATACGAGGCCAGATTGAATTTTGACCTAGTGCTTAGGGCCAAAGGTGTAATGGAACATGAGAATTAGTTACCTTATGATGACTTGGAAGATCGATGAGAAATCGCACATGGGTGTGGAACAATAAAAATAATGATGTATTCATGTATGGTTGTGTGGATGCGTGTAATGAATGAGATATTCGAATTGGTTTGTGATGTGGTTGGGAAACCATGGATGGTTACTTTTCATAAAATTATTTTGGTTTGAAAAAATATTCTATGAAGAAATTGTTTTTATTTCTATAAAGATTAATTTAATCATTTTATATAAATTATCTAATATAAATGTGCTAGCTTGTTCTATCATAGGGGAAGGAGTAGTGAATTCATTTGGGGAAAACCTACCAAGTTTCATTACTCGCCACTACTTTGGAATATTGGTAATTTTTTAGATGTAGTTTATTGGTTATATAGAGTAGTAAGATTACCTCACATATTTAGTAGTCCATCATAATACTTGTGCTGTTTTGTTGGTGTTGGATCATAGAGAATGTGGAGCTCAGATTTCTGTTTGTCTTTGAGTTTTTTGGTTTTATAGTTTCCCATTAGGTATGTGGTTGTTTTGTAGTCATTTACTATTGTAAAATAAGTATTTTGTTGTAATATAAATGATCTTTTTAATGGTATATCATTTTTATGATGAATCATGTAGTGCGTTATTTGGCTATGAAATGTTTGGTTGGTTGTTTTATTTTCAAAGGGAAAATCATCCCCCAATTAAAAAACGAAGCCCTTGGAATTTACTGCCAGTATTTCGAACCTTTGGTAATGCACTTATGGTCATGTAAATCAATCCCACCTTCTCAAGGAAGTGATATGAGTGGGTATGATACAAGGGGTATCAACCTTATTCCTTCCAATTTTCATTTTGGAATAAATGGTACGATCTTGTATGGTCCTTTCCAATCAAGTGGAAATCGATTCTCTCATTCATGAAGATGATAGTAATTATGGTTTATTCTTAATTTCATGTTGGTAGAAAGGATTTGGATTGTGGGGAAAAGAAATTTAGATTATAAAAATATTTTTCTATCCTTTATATGTTAAAATTCATGTTACCATCAAGTTGGGTACAAAAGTGTTTTAGATACAGTTATGAAAACTAGAATATCATTTTCATTTGTTTAGCTAATGAGATGACCATGACATACATTTTTCATATGACTTCCAAATATTTGTGATATTGAATTTTGACTAATGATTTATGATTTTCGGAAATTGAATTTATTTTTTAAAATTGTTAATATCGTTTTCAAATGTCATATTTTTTTTAAAAATGAAATAATTTATTTGAAAAGATTATGATTTTCAAAATAATGGAAAATTTTTCCAAAAATGGTTGAATGTGGAAATTTATTATTTTATAAATCTTTTTGTGATAGCACAATGTTATATAATATAAAAATAATTTAATTTAGATAATATAGAGTGGGATTTATGAGGTATTGTTGTGTTTATAGAGAATGGCTCCTAGTAGGCATCATAGAAACCAATGAGAGGCAAATGTTGAGAATGTGGTGGCATCTGAGACATAAGTGAACCAATAGATGGATTAGAGTATCATCAATTTTTTTTTCGAATATTTATATACAATCTAACCATCTTTCAAGGTGATTATGAACTAGAAGAGGCAAAGGTGTGGCTAAATAGGATGAATTTTATCTTTGATTTCACCAAATCACCAATACCGATGAAAGAAAAGCTGGTAATGTATATTATGGATGTTATTTGAAAACAATTTTGGTACACAGAAGTTAATGATAAAGAAGATCATGAAATTGGTTTGGGGGATTTTGAATAATTTTTCAATAAACAATTCTATCCTCACATGTTCAGAATTCAAAGATCACTAAATTTCTTCAGCATGAATCTGGAATATTTTTTTATCATGGATTATCCATCATAATTCATGAATTTATTATGATTTAATCCTGATGATGATTCTAGTGAATGCAGGAAGGAACACATTATTGATTCGGTATAGATATAAGAGATTCTCTCAAAGATATATGTGCTCTGTATTATGGATTGTACAAAAAAATTGAATTGATCAATGTTATCAGGATGGAGCATCTAACGAGTTATATGATGAGGATGTTTATTTATTCCCATGGGAATATGGGAACTCTAATACTAGTAAAATGTGATAAAGGGAGACCAACTTCTATAGTGGGAGAATGAATCAAAATCAAACAACTAGATTAGTAAATATTCTTTCAGGACCAATGAATAATGCTGGATGTTTATAATGTTCTCACATTAACCCCTTGATGTGAGAATATATGAAACCATAGAGAGCATTCTTCATTTAAAAAAAATAGTGAATCATCATCACTTTTGACATAGTATTATGAGGTTGTGTTCTTGTTACACATTTTGGGTGTCTCAGGTGTCATATGGTTTTCTATTACAAGTGAAACATAATAAGTCAAATCATTAGAATAGAGCTAGCCATGTGGATTCCATAAATAAAATTACTCATCAACAAGGAATATTAAATAGAGTAATAAAAAACAGAGTGTAGCGATCATGAAATTATATGGAGGTGAGAAATTTGTTATGGGGGATCATTCTGGACCATAGACAGTGATAAGTATGACTCATTATAATTATGCCGTTATGAAGGATTTATTTATCTGGGAACATCTCATTAATTTATTTATTCTTGTTCTATTGCTTATATACATATAGAAAATTATACGATTCCTTCAATTTAAAAATATCATACACCACCTGTTCAAAGAGAATGTCGAGCCTTTTTCTATAGATAATTTAATATAATAGTAAATGGAGCTAAGATAATGTCTAATTTCTCTATTCTTGAGATGGATTCCACTGTTATAATCCTCGATATGGATTGGATGATTCTATTTAAGGCTCACATTGACTATTATACCCAATTTCTTTTTTAAGAATAGTTATGTCATCAAGTATATATATTGAAGAGAAAAGAATGTTAAGACAGTTGCAATGGGAATGTTGGAAACAGTAGTTGGAAAAACCACTTAATAGTTGCTAGAATTAAATTTATAATATATGGAATATATAGGGAATAATAGTTTTTCAGTATTTGTGGATCATTTTCCTGATGTTTTTTCTGAAAATTTTACATGTATACCATCTGTAAGAGAAGATGAGTTTAAGATTTATCACATCACAAGGACCAGTACCATATCATTTACATTTTATCTAATTCCCCCAATTAATTATATTAATCAAATGTAATTGGAATATATGGAATGAAAGAGCTTCATTTGGTCAAGCACGTCTCTGTGGGATGGAGTAATGTTTCTGTGTGAAAAAGGAGGATGAAAATCTAAAGTCATGTGTGGATTATCATAAGCTTAAACATTTTAAGATAAAAAATTGGAATCCACTTGCATGCATTGATGATATGTTTGATCAATTGATGGGAGATTAGTGGTTCTCTAAAAATTAATCTCTATCATGATATCACAAATTTTGATTTAATAAGGAGGGTTTTCTAATGATAGATTTCAGAAGATGATATAGAGATTATGAATATGTGGTAAAACATTTCAGTCCCATGAATGCACAAAAAATATTTATGAAATTGATGGATCAAATATTTTAGAGGTATCTAGATTATTTTTTGGTGGTTTTTGATGATGAAATATTGATTTATTCAGGGAAAAGGGCTAATTAAGACCAACACTTGGAAAAAATGTTGGGAATAATGGGGGACCATCATCTCTATGTCCAAATATCAAACTATTATTCTTTGATATAATATGTATGTTTACTTGTCTACACGATCTCTAGAATAGTTTTTTATATGAATCCATCGAAGATAGCGGTCGTTATCTATAGGAAACTACAAAAAGAATGTCTTTAAGATTGACATTTTTCTTATTCTAGTAGGTTATTATTGTTGGGTTGTACGTGATTTTTCAAGACTATATTTTCCTATGAATGCTTTTGAGAAGAATAATTTTCTATTCAAATTAAATGAATAACTCTATAAGCCATATAAATATCTTATTTATTTCCTCAAATTGACACCAATATTGATTTTTCTTGAATCAGGAAAAGGGTACATGTGTATTGTGATGCATTGGGATCAGGGTTGGGGTTTCGCCTCATGTAGGGAGATCATTTTGTTTATTATAGATTGAGGAAATTATAGGTTCATGAGGGGAACTACCCAACACATGATTTTGAGTAAGCTCCTATAGTTCATGAATTGAAGACATAGAATCATTACCACTCTGGGGATAAATTTAATGTGTTTATGAATCATAACATATTTAAGAATATTTTTGTAACGACCCGAATCCAAAGACACTCAACTGGTTCCCTAAACCCGGTTCACCACAAGACCTTAATCACATTTCCCCAAATTTTTGAGGATGCTGACTAGTAGTGACGACCTTGGTGAGTCATTGGGGAAACTATGCCCTCATTTGGTAAAATTTACAAGGGAAAGGAGATAACTTTCAACAGCAGATGAAGTAAAAAACATTCTATAACTAAACTAAACAGTGGACGCAATGAATATATAGCAATGTTGATAATGATGGAGCGGGTACTAGTATCTAAGGAACGTAGAAAACACAACAACATGATGAAATACAACTGAGAAACAAAGTACTAAATGTAAACAACAACTCTAGTAGCATCAGAAGTCTAAGATCAGTCATATTCTCTCCAGCTCCAACCAACAATAAGGTACCTGAAGTAGATGGGATGCAATTTCTATCCACACATGCAACAATATAACCTTCTTGGGCCAAAAAACAGTACCCAAACAGGGTGTGATACTAATCCCTGTATGCATCAACGACACGATCTATGCCCAATTATTAGTGAGTAATATAGAAAACGTAATGGAAATAAATGCAGCAGATAAAACATGAATATACTAAATTAAACAATACTACAAATCTCAATTCACATTTTTTATTAACTTAATTCAACCATTTAATTATCAAACAAGGAATCAAGAAAAAAACTCTATATTCCAAATGGGTAGCATGTAACACAACCAGTATCTCAGAAGACTACCTAAACATCAAGCAGTACAAAACCCAAGCTTGTTCTTTGGCTTGGTGGACTAGTCACAACCATCCAAAGAATATTCACCCTAACTATCTGGGTGGATCAAACATGAAGACCCCTCTAGTCAAGTAATTATTTAAATGAATAGACACTTTTGGAAGCTCTTACCCTCAATTCTCTTGTGGTCTTGCAATGATAGGTATAAACCCACTGTGGAAGAACTTACATCTAATTCCCCCTATAGTCCCGTTACATAACTAAGGACACTATGAAGAAGTAAAAATTCCATTTCTTGTAGGTCGTGCAGATGATACTAATTTATAACTGACTCTCTTGGGAAGCCCTTTATAGTCAATTCCCTCTTTAGTCTACCACACCAGGTTCAAACAGCCCTGAGCAGTCCAGTGATGCATAATCTACTAGAAGGTTCCATAAGTAAGTTCAAAAAACTACTAGGATAATAGCTACGGTGCATCAAAAGCTTATAAACAATAGGAAACACATGAAATCAAATATATCAAGGAATGTAATCAATGCAATAAGGTTTGCCTTAGAGGCAACCTAAGAAAAATGGTGATAAACATCCAAAACAAGGGAAACACCCATGGGGTGATCCTAAAACATGAAAAAAGCATATATTATTATTAATTAACCTTAAACTAAAAATAAGTCTAAGGAAAATAAACAATCGGACCAAAATCAATATGACGGGATACCTGAAATATGGGAATCAGGATCTTTCGTAGAAAATCTCAAAGACATTCAGTGTAAGGAAACAAAACACCTACCATGATCTTAGGAGATTGATATACTTGATCCTCGGCCTGTGAATCAGCCTAGAAGGAGTAGATATACAAAAATGTCTAAAACGTTCAACCTGTGATAACACTCACAAGAGAAAGAATCAGGAAACGTGGTCAAAGAAGAACTAAGAACTCACTAATTCAATTATATTACAACTGACAACGTTCGATTCAGATAACCCGGGATGAATAGGTGGCTAGGATAAGATATGAGGTCGTACCCTCAATCTTGGTCGAAGAAGCTGGTGAATAAGACTTTCCGAGGGTTAAGACGTGTACCCAGTCCTTTTAATGAAAAACAAGAATGTACATGGCCTGTACTTTTGGAGTACATGACATGTACTAGGATTTTCTGTACTCCGCATTAAGCAGCCTCCACATCACCCCTACATGGCCGCGTGTGTGGCCATGATATGGCCATCACACGACCTCAAGAGTCCTAAAATTACACGACATGTACTTATAAAGTACACTGTATTCAATTCAAAAATTTCCAGAAACTCATATCTTCTCAAAAACTCAAGAAAAAGGGAATACGTACATGAAATGAAGGTCAGGGTTCTTACAAACTTCCCCCCTCAAATAAATTCATCCTAGAATTTCCTAGCGAGGCATTGAAGGAGAATCCCTGAACAGATTCGACCACTATGATTGTACATCAGCCGCCCTCTCTCAAGTTTCACCCTTTACACGGCTGTGCTGCCAATGGACCCGTACCAGTGGAACATACCAACCACAAAGTACCTTTTCACTACAATCAACAATCCTAATAGGATGATCCTCGAAAGATGCATCATGCTCCTGTTCAACCTCCTCGTGTTGAATTACATGGGACGAGTCTGAGAAATAGTGTCGAAGCTGAGAAACATGGAAGACGCCGTGCATAGCTTGGTACCTCTGCGGTAACTACAACCTATAAGCAACCAACCTAACCCTATCAAGAACCTTATACAGCCTGACGTATCTCGGTGAATGCTTACCCTATCTCCTGATCCTATTGTATCCGAACCTTGTGGTAACACGTAGGAAAACCTGATCTCCGACCTTGAAATCAAAAGTTCATGTCCATTGATCATCATAAAATTTCATCCGAGACTGTATAGTAGCCATCCTTTTTCGAATCAACTCCACCAGTTCTATGGTCTCCTAAACAAGACGAGGTCCCAACATAGCTACCTCTCCTACCTCTAGACATCACAAGGGTGATCGGCACGACCTACCATACAAAGACTTGTAAAGTGACATCTGAATAGTTGCATGAAAACTATTATTGTAGGAAAACTACAATAGAGGTATATGTCTCTCCCAAGAACCTCCAAAATCAAGGAAGCATGCTCATAGCATGTACTCTAGCACCTGAATTGTGAGCTATGACTGTCTATCTATCTGGGGATGGTAAGATGTACTCAGAAGTACCTATATACCAAAACCCTCAGTGTCCCTTTCCAGAAATGCGATGTTAATCGGGCATCCCTATCTGAAAAGATAGAACTCAGAACCCCATGAAAGCATACAATCTCACGTATATACAACCGTCTAACATCATCAACACCGAAGGTCTCCTTAATCGGCAAGAACTTAGCTACCTTAATGATCCTATCAATGAAAGCCCATACTGCATCATTCCATTGAGGAGATCTCGATAACCCTGTCTTGATGTCTATCACAACATAATTCCACTCCCACTCGAGGATGGGTAGCTACTATAAAATTATTACCAGTCACTGGTGCTCCGCCTTCAACTATTGAAAGGTGGAACACCTCATGACCAAACCAGCAACATATCTCTTCATTACTAGCCACCAATACTGACAGTGTAGATCACGATACATCTTAGTGACGTCAGGTTGTACTGTCTAAACTGAGGAATGAATTCCTCTCATCAGATCCTCGAGTATATCTACTGGAACACATATGCATCTCTAGAAACACAAGATCTCTCCCTTGCCTACGGTCCATCCGGGAAGAGGGTCCTCTCCTGACACACTTTCCCACAGGACTAGGCCTTCCGAATTTGATAAGTGCCTCATTCAAACTCAGTCAAGAAGTGTAAAGGGAATAGATAAAGTAGAAATAAATCTATGACCCTGTATATCGTGCACATCCAAATGAATTTCAGAGAACAAATCCATAATCTTCCACTCACTATTGGCCTTTTGAACTACATGTATCTATGTCCTCCTGCTCAGTGCGTCTCCCACATCGTTGCCTTTCCCAGGTGTATAAGCAAGAACGAAATCAAAATATTGTAGGTACTTAACCTCCCTGTGTTGTGTGAGATTCAAGTCACGATGAGTGAAGATATCTATGAGGCTCTTGTGGTCCGTATATACCTCAAAATTCTCTCCCGGAATATATAGTATCCAACAATGAAATGCATAAACAACTGATACATGCCCGATGTAAGATAAATCACAAAAAACTATATAACACTTGCCCGACTCTTGTAAAACTAGAATCAGTGATGAAGTCAATCCCCACATTAGCTCTTAAAAGGGTGAATCACAGACTTTTGACCAAACATAATTCACACCCTTCTTAGTCAAGACTTTTAATGGAAATTCTATGTAGGAGAAGTCATTTTGAAACTTCCTGTATTATCCAGCTAACCCTAAGTATCTTCATACCTCAAAGAGATTATTTGGATACTCCCTGGTAACTACTGCTCTCACCTTCTCTAGATCTACTGATACACCTGTCTATGAGATTACATGACCTAGGATGTGAATCTCGTCCATCCAAAAGTGGCACTTTTAGATCTTAGCATATAACTAATTCTCCATTAGTGTACTCAAAATGATCTCAAGATGGGTAGCATGATCATGTTGAGTGTGAGAGTACACCAAGATATCATCCACATAAACCACTATGAAATAATCCAAGAAAGGATAGAAAACTATGTTCATCAGCGCCCTGAAAACACCTAGAATGTTCGTGAGACTGAAGGGAATAACCAAATACTGATAAAGACCATACCTGCTCCGGAAGGCTGTAAGAAATATATCAAATGTTATAACACGCAACTGATGGTAGCCAGATCTCAAGTCTATCTTTGAGAACACTCTGGATACTTGAAGTGGATCAAAGAAATAATCTATCCACGTAAATGCATATCGGTTAATGATCGTTAAATTGTTCAGATTCCGATTATCTACACAATTCCTCAGGGTGTCATCTGCATTCTTCACAAACAGGAGAGGTGAACACAAAGGAGAAGTAATCGGTTATATGAAACCCTTTTCCTACAACTCATCCAATTGCTTCTTGATCTCATGAAACATAGGTGTATCCATCCTATAATGTAGAATGGTCACTGATTCTGCTCTTGGAAAAAGATTAATAGAAAATTATTCCTCACACTCTGGAGGAAAACATGAAAAGTCATATGGAATGAAATCCATGAAACAAACCACCACATGAGGAAAGTCTATCTGTGAAGTCCCCTAGTCATCCAGATACAATCTAGAAAAATGAGATGTAACTCATCCTAGTCTATGATGCTTTGGTCATGATCTACTATCCTGGAAATCCGACTCACCCTTATGATGGAATGATTCACCGTCTGGTGATATGAAACTCACTCAATTATGATAACAGTCAATGACTACCAAAAAGAAACGAGCTAGTCAATTATGAGGATGAAATCATATCCAATCATTTATAGAACATAGAGGTTCCATAGAAAGTGATAACCAACCACTTTTAGAGGGATATCCTTGCACTGATGTACACTAGTCGTCCTAGTCCCCAACGGTGTGTCTAGTGTCAACATGTTTGCAGATGAAAAGATACAGAGACCAAGACTCTCCAAAACAGCAATAGAGATAATGATATGTGTAACACAACTTTAGAACATAGATGAAGATAAAATTGGGGCTACTAGTATCAAACCTTGAACTATAGAATGTCTAGGATCCTTCCCCTGAAGAATCTTATCTACTACAAAAGTCTGTCCTGCACCACAACCCTGTGTAGTAGCATGAGATCCCTGAGATGACCCTCCCTGAGCCTGAGCATTATCGATATGACCTCTAAACTGGCCTGAGAGACCTGAAGAACTCCATCCCCTTGTCAGCTATGTAACTGGTAATCCTGCTCTTATACGTGGAGTCAAATTCTATCCTCCTTCACTAGCCGCTGGAAGGAGAACCTTGAAGAAAAGCTACAGATGACCCATCTTGCCTCATGGTCAACACTCCACTGGGTCTCTCGGTCAATGAGGCTTATTATTCCCATTTCTTACACCCTGATATCACACCACTTGGTTTCTAGAAGGAAGATCCCATCTACCAGAAGGAATACCTCGCTTCCTCAGGTCACCTCGTGTGGACTCTCGGTGGTGCTTCCTGCTGTCTATCTGAAATGAATTAGCCCTTGATAATGAACTACTCGGGTTCACATCTCTAGTCTCCCTCAAATTACATTCTGTGACAATCACATGGCTGACTATCTATGTAATAGAATTCAACTAAAAGACTTTCACCTATGATCTGATGTCTAGTCTGAGGCATTCCTCAAACTTCCTCGCTAAAAACATCTTGTCATTTCCCTGAATGGGAGTGAAACACCACAACTCTATGAAGTAAGAGGAAAACTCAATAATTTTAAGAGTAACCTATTAGAGGATAATGAACTCTCAAGGTATGTCAACCCTCAACATCACCAGGTAGAAGTAGTCATTGAACATATACTGAAACTCATCCCAAGCCATATCCTGTTGAAGCCCTACCTGCGAAACCACATCCAACCATCTCTTGGAAGAAACTTGCAGCATATAAGTCACGAGATTCACTCTCCTCTCCGGAGTTGTCTCATGTGCTCCCTGGATGGTTTGCATGAATCTCATTAAACATTCTCGGAACTGAGCATCAAAACCAGTGTATGGAATCACTGCAGGTTCCTCATTTAGAATGATATATAGAGCTACAGGTAGTCCATGATCGGCCATATCATGTGTACGGTCATTGCCCAGTTCCTGACATGCAACAGGAGGAAATCTCGGTGCCAAAACTCTACAAGGTCAGGCACACTTTAGATTCTGAATTAACAAAGATAGAAAAACTGAAGGCACATGAAGGAACAAGGATAAGAAGGCTTTCAAGTTTCGCAAAACCTGACTACACAGAGTGTTCTTTGCCTACACGACGTGTTCCCTTAGGTAATTCACATGGGCCTATACTTCAACCAAGACTAGTCATGTAACACCCCAAATACATGGTGTGTTGACCTAACACATGGCGTGTACTTGAATCCTCTTCCCTGCCCGAGTCCTTCTACACGGTTGAGGCCCATGACTCCCATAGGACAAAACTACATGGTGTGTTCAAGTAAGACATAACATGTACTATACATGCCTTACCTAGCCCATGTATGAAGCGACACAACCTGAAACATGGCCGACACTACACGGTGTGTTCCCGATGGACACCACGTGTGCAAGGATGGGTAACAACGACCTGTGTTGTTCATGACACGACCTACTACCTTGATCAAACTTCACGACATGTAATATTCATACACATCATGTTTGTGAAAATATAACTTGACCCATGTTTGTCGAGACATAGCCATGGAACCTATTTCATACTACACGGCATGCTAAACTATTACACGGCGTATTCTTACAATATTTTTTTCTTTAGAACCACATGTTTCTGCTCACACAGTCAGTGACACGGTTTAAAACTACACGATGTGTATTAATAAAATACACATCATGTATTCTGGTTTTTTCTAGGAAGTAGCTATGAAACTACTTCGAAGACCATAAAACACAAAAAACAAGAGTTGAGGAGACAAATTATGATCCGTGAGGGCCCATAATCCCCGTGAATCAAAACATGGCATCATAACAATGCATGTAACTAGAAAACAATATAACAATCACATGATCGACCAAATTCCTATCCTTGAGGGCCCATTACACCTCTAATACCAATTTTTGGTATCCATGATTATGAAGCTCTAAACAAATGATACCCTATAAACATAGCAGGTATTCTCTCATAGTAGCTATCATAACAACATGTATAGTCTATCACAAATTATATTCCAAAAGCATGCAACTTCTAATTCATTTTATATGGCATGGACAAATGCATAAAATTTTATTTTCAAACAAGTGCATATATGATGCATTGGACGACATACCTTCATCTCATCAGGTTGCAACAAAATAGAACCACAATCATGTAAACTGTAATGACACAACACAAATGCACCACCCAATGGTGAAATAAATTAAAATGTAAAATTGGAAAAAATTGAATATTACAATATCCGAGGTAACCTATCTTTTTTACCTATACACGGGTTCAAGAACTCTTAGTCATAACTATTTACCATTTAACTATTTGGTCCTATTCCTATATAATGTTTCTAAATATTAAGTCAATAGAAAAGGGTAGAAACTCCTTTAATACCACTTCTTAACGACCCAAATCCAGATCCTCTAAACTGGTGGCCTGTACCCAGTTCCCCACATGACCTCAAGAGTATTTCCCCAAATTCTAGAGGCTGCCGACTAGCAGTGTGGGCCTTGGTGAATCATTGGGTGAATCTATGACCTCATTTGGTAAATTATACTAGGGAAAGTAAATAACAACCAATTGTGGAAGCACTAAACAACATACAATAACTGAACTAAATAGTGGAAGCAGTTAATATATAGTAATGATGATAATGATGCAGTAGGTACAAATATCTATGGAAATCAGTAAACACTACAATGTGAAGATATACAACTAAAGAATCAATGTACTAAAATTAAACAGTAACTCCATCAACATCGCAATCGTAAGCATTGTCCCATGCTCTCCATCTCCATGCAGCAATCATGTACCTAAAGTAGATGGGCCACAAACCCTATCTAATCCTACAACCACATAACATTTTTGGGCCAAAAAAAGGACCCAAAGAGGGTGTGAGACTAATCCCAATAGGAAACAACCACAATATTGATTCCCTATTGTCAGTGAGTAATACAGAAAAAATAATGGAAATAAATGTAGTAGAGATAACATGATCACACTAAATTAAACAATCATAAAAATATCTATTTAAATTTATCTATTAATATATTTAATTATTTAATTATCAACATATGAATCATGCAAACAACTCTATATTCCCAAGGCATAGCAAGTAACACAACATGCATCTCATTAGTCTACCTAAACATCAAGTAGTAACAAACACAAGATTGATCATTGGCTTGGTGGAATCGTCACAACCAAAAAAATAATATTCACACTGACTCTCTGTGTGGCTAATACTGGAAGACCCCTCAAGTAAAGTAATCATGCAAAGGAACAGACACTCTGGAAATCTCTCACTGTCAATTCCCCCACGACCTTTCAATGATAGCTATAAACTCTCCGAGGAACCACCTATTTGTAATTCCACCTGTAGTCTCGAGACGTAACTAATGACACCTTGAGGAAGTGCAATATCCAATTCCCATAGGTCTTTCAAATGATATTAATTTATAACAGACTCTCTAGGGATGCCCTCAATCGTCAATTCACTCTTTAGTCTACTAAACCAGTTTCAGACAGCCCTGAGCAGTCCAGTTGTGCATAATCAACTGTCAGCACCGCTAAATAAGTTCAAAAATATACTTTGATAATAGCTACAATTCATAAAAAGAAAATAAACAGTATGAAACACTTGAAATCAACCATATCAAGGCAGGAAATCAATGCAATTTGGTTTGCCTCACAGGCCACCTAAGCCAAACGATGATAAACATCCAAAACAAGGGAAAACCCCATGGGGTGATCCTAAAACATTAAAAAAGAATATATTATTATCTATTAACTTTAATTTATCAATCATTCTATAGAAAATAAATGATAGGACCAAAATACCTAAACTGAGATACCCGAAATAAGGGAATCCATAACATTTACACAAAAACACAATGACATTCAATGAAAGGAAACAAAACACCAACCTCGATCCTAGGAGATCTATATACTTGAACCTAGGCCCCTGAATTGTCTTGGAAAAATTTCTAAAACGTTCACACTATGATAACACTCATAATAGAATGAATCAGGAAACATGGTCATAGAAGAACCAAGAACTCACCTCTGTGATTCTATTGAATCTAACGGTGTTCTATTCGAATAACTGGTGAAAAATTGGTGTCTTGGAGATGGTCTATGGTCATACCATCTCTCTCGGTCGAATAAGCTGAAGAAGAATATGTTTCCAGGGTTAAGATGCGACCCCGGTCCGTTTAATGAAAAAAAGGTACACGACATGTATTTTTGGAGTACAGGGTGTGTACTAGGCTTTTCATTACTCCACATTAGCAGTATCCAAATCACCCCTACATGGCCGTGTGTCTGGCCA
Source organism: Viscum album (assembly GCA_963277665.1). Taxonomy (NCBI): domain Eukaryota; kingdom Viridiplantae; phylum Streptophyta; class Magnoliopsida; order Santalales; family Viscaceae; genus Viscum; species Viscum album. The sequence goes on from OY728136.1 coordinate 1,602,700,187, forward strand.
TGACACGACCAGGACACAACCTTGATAGGCATAAATGTACACAACATATACTTATAAAGTACACGACATGTACTTAAAAAATTTGCAGAAACTCATCTTTTGTCAAAAAATCCATAAAAAAGGAAACACGTAACTGAAAAAATGGACCAGGTTCTTAAAATTTTATCCAAAATGGATTTGGATTTGAGAAAAAGATGATGGAAGAAATACCTCAAATTATTTGTCTTTGACTTGGTGTATACACTGGGTTAATGCTATTTGTTGAAAGATTCATTAAGAATAAATTCACATGCTCTGTTATAAAATATTAATTAGATTAGAAGAAGTTTATGTCGATCTTAGACGACATCCACATGGAATTTGAAGAGCAATATGAAGTTACAGTTTTATTTATATTTTTTCTAGATTTAGTGAGGATGGTTAATGAGGAACATGCATCTGATACAGAATTTGTGGCTATGAGGACAAAACACAATCATGTGGAGACTATTGAGGGATGTAAGATAGATAAGAGTTATATATTATGGATTATAAATTATATGTTAGTACATATAACACGTTAAGAACTACTTATACATGACTTCCACCATTCGAAATGGGATGTTCACACTGAAATAAAAAAGATGTATATTGATTTGAAACAATGTTTTGGTGGGTCAGTATGAAAAGGAAGGTGGATGAGTTTGTTTCAAGATTATTAACCTGTTATTAAGTTAAGGATGAACATCATTGTCTAGAATGTATGTTTCTATTATTACCTTTTATAGTTTGTAAATTTGATAAGATATATATAGATTTTATAACAGGTCCCCCAAGAATGGTTCAAAAACATGACACCATATGGGTGAAAGTTTATTGACATACGAATCAAATAATTTTATCACTATTTGTGAATTACATATGGTATTAGACATGTAAAAAATATATATATGTGAAGTGGTAAAGAGGAATGGTGTACTAGTTTAAATATTATTAGGTAGAGACCCAAGGTTTATGTCTCATTTTAAGAAACACTTGAAACAATCCCTTTGATCCCAGTTGAATATTAGTATAGTGTATAATCCTTGTATGGAATGATAATTTTAGAGTCCAACGAAAAGGTAGTAAGACATGTAGTGGGACTTTGAAATTGAATTTGTGGGCCCATGAGAAGAGAATGCACTGCTGGTGGGGTTGTCATATAAAAATATTAATCAAGCATCGATACATATGGATCCTTTTGAATTATTGTATCTGAATCCTTTTCATTATCCACTTTGTTTTCTAAAAATAGGTTAGATATCACTAGTAGAGATGATCCTTGTCTTGGAAACAACAAAGAATATTTTGTTGATCAAAAAAGGGACAAAGACAACTCATAGTTATTAGAAATCATATATGGATCATCGTTGATATATAATAACATTCATGGTGAGTGATAATGTGCTCTTGAGGATATGGCCAAGGGTTGGACATCATCATTATGGATGCAGTGAAATTTATCTCCTCGATACACATGCTATTTTGAGATACATAATGGGTTGGTGAGGTGGCATATCAGTTGGAATTGGAACCAAAATTTAGTGTAGTGAACAATTTTTTTTCATGTGTCTCTGTTGAAGCAGTATTTTCCATATCTTGACCATGTTAATCGTTTGGATCACATTGACCTAGTCTTGGATTATTTATTGTTATACATGATAGTTCACATTTTGCATAGGAAATAGAATGAATTTGATGGAAAATTCATCAGTACGGTGAGATCTTTATTAAAATATGGTAAAATTAAGAAAGATACATAGGAATGTGAGAATGAAATTTAAGATAAATGAACAAAAATATTTCAATAAAATAAAGAATTTTAATATTCTATGGATGGAACGACTATGGGTGGGAAGAATGTAGAACCCCCGGTTTCAATTATGTAACCATTAATTTAAGTATTTTTAAGAATACAATGTTTTGTGTTATGTTTGGGAAGGCTTGAGGACCTTTTTTAATGTTTCTATAAATATTATATAGGTGCACAGTTTGAGAACATTTTGGGAAAACTGTGAATCACCTCCTAGAAACAATGTACACTAAGACAAAGGCTAAGGAGAATGCTCCCAAGTAGTGCACATTATTTCCAAATCGTATGACAACTTATGAGAAACCATGAAACTTGAGATAGAGGGATTTAGAAAATTTGGTGCACAGTTTGGAAACCATGTGAGAAAACCATGAAAAATGCCTCCTTAAGACAAAATATGGTGTATGTTTAGCGCATAGTTTGTCTAACCATGAAAATAGTCATGCACAAGTTTAAAGTGAGATCCTAAAATTGGGGATGTCTCATATTTGGACATTAAAAACCCTCATTCTTTCCCTTATATCACCCTAACTCAATATAATATCTTCCCAAATGCTATGGAATTTTCTCTCATTAATCTGGAGGTGATCACAAGGCTTCACGTTGTCTTTTGAAGCCGAATTCTTGCAATAAGTCATCATTCATGGTAGTTATTGTTGGTTTTCAAAGATCTATATCACCATTTATCATTATTTCCCAGATATATGTATTCTTTGTATAAATATATTATAACTAATAATAATAATGTTATATTTGGTTTAGTTTGTTCTAGGGGAAGAGATATATGATGCGATTTTGGAGTTTCATCCAACTTTCATTGGTGTTTGAGTTCTTTTCTTCATTTTTACCATAAAACCAAATCTAGGCGGCTCAATGCTCAAATCATCAATTTAGAACTCGAACAAATGATTTAATATTTATTTTGGTCACTATAATATAATTGTTAAATTCATGTTACATTCATGGTATAATCACTCTTTATAGATGGTTTTTGGTTTATGGAAATTGTGAAATTGTTGTGCCAAGTTCTTTGATAGATGACTTTAAAATAGTTTATTGTTATGATTTATGGAATGAAATGGTTTACTATGTAAGGGTTTTATTATTGATATGTTTTTTAGAATATAAAGGAATTTTTATTATTGTATTGGCATGGTTTTTTGGAATAATTTATGGTGTTTGTTCATATTGAATGGCAAGGCCTGGTTGACATATGACCTTGTGCTCGGTGCCAATGATGCAATGTCACATGGGGTTTAAATACCTTGTGATGAATTGGATGATAAACGAGAAACCTATAATTATAATGGAACTGTCATAATGAAACATGAAAATATGGATGTGTTGATGTGTTGTTTGGAATGGAATATACCAAATGTTTTTTGAAGTGGTCAGGAAAATAATATTGGTCACCTTTCATGGAAAATGTTTTTGTGGGGAAAACTATTTTTTTAATAAATAGTTCTTATTTTGAGATATATTTCTTTAAATGTTATATATATATTTTCCAATACAAATGAGCTATCTTATTCTATCCTAGTGGTGTGAGTTGGTATGTAATTTTGGGAAAATCTCCTTATTTACATTACACATCCTTTCATTGAAACAACGGGGATTTTTCAAATTTTTATCATCAGAAGACATGAAAAGTTAATGTATCACCCATATTTAGTAGTACATAATGATTATTGTGCAGTTTTGGTGGAGTTAGAGCATGGAGAATTTGGAACATGGATTTGTGTTCATCTTTGACTTTTATTAGTTTTTTTTTCCACTATTCACTTTCTTGTTTGTAGTCTTCTGCTATGATAACTTTTGTTGTTGGTTTTGATATAAATGAAATGATGAGTTGTCTTTAAATTTAATCATTTGTCATGTAAGGGTTTATTTGGGTATGGAATGTTTGGTAGGTTGTTTTATATCCAAAAGATAAAACTGCCTCCAGTTTTGAATGAATCCCTTGGGATTTATTACTAGCCATTAGTGAAATAATGATGTCTCTTAAGGCCATGTAATGCCCTCCTGCCTTCCTAAGACATTGATAAGAATAGGGATGTCACAAAAATCCCCATAGGGTTCCATATTTATAGAATACTTATAAATATTTGTATAGGTTAACTGAACCAAAAGACAAATGGAATTCCCATGATCATCTAAAATCATGTACACAAGCAAGGAGGATATCCTCTATAACATAGATAACCCTTACTATCAATAAATTCATTTAGGTACGATAGGTTGTGATTAATTAAATCTAAGGACCCATTACCTATTGAGAACCTCTATAGAGCTTGGATGTGAATCTCATATTCCTATCTTAAAAAACTATATAGATAACCTTATAAAGCCTCAAAATCTCTCAAACATTGTACTCAAGAATATGTCCCACTTGCATTGACGTGTGGATATGTAGGAATTACACTAATTTATTGAGTCTATCAATGATCACCCAAACCTATTCCTTCCCACATGGAGTCTATAGAAATCTAATAAAGAAATCTATTGAAATATAATCCAAATTCTATAACTGAATAGATAAAGACTGAAATAGGCCTATAGGTCTATAATGATCCTTATTTATCTGTCCCGTAGGGCATCACAAAAAAATATTTTCTATTGACCTTCAATTCACATTCCACCAATATTGAGTGCTGAAGTAACAATAAATCCTTGTATCGATATGGTTAATGTAAAAAAAAGAATGGTGTCCAATGTATAATAAGTCCTATATTGAGGGAAATGAAAAAATATACCTAATTCAGAAGCCAAAATCTCTATTGGGAGACTAAAACCACACACCCAATATCTCCCATCCATGAAGGCTTTCACTAAAGAGTTGGTGCTCAGTGTTTTCCACCTGATTGATCCAAATTTTCTGATTAAATGTTGAATAATGTTTTATGGAAGCCAAGAACACCTATCCACCAAATTCTTACACTTTAAATATTATACCACCAAACAAACTCTTCAGAGACCACTTAATAATTGATTCCTTCATGAATTGTGTCATTAATTTTTTTCTCTACACATCAACAACCATATTTACATCCACATGGGTATACGAAATATCTAAATAAAATGCTTAAAGATACTCCACCCATTGTATTTGTCACAAATTCATAACTCTCTGGGTACAAATATATTTCAAGATCTTATGATCAGAATATATTATAAAATTATCACCAAATATATAGTGATTCGACATGTGGAGTTCATGTATAATAGCTCCAAAATAAAGTTCATTGGAAGGGTAGCTATTCACATGAGGAAAAAACTAGCATGTGTTATATGTTCCATCCGGTTTCCACTGCATCATGAATCATCCCAAACCCATTCTAGTAATATCGAAAAATACATCATAACCTGACCCCGATATCATAAGATTCAAAACTAGTGATGAATTCAACCTCACTATTAGCTCCTCAATAGAACTATGAAGCTTGTAATTCCATTAAAAAAATGATATTCATATGGGTTAAGGATGTCATCGATTATTGGAGAATAGAGAAGACATAAATATATTTCTATAGTTACTTGCCAAAACCTACGAATCATCAGATCTCAAATGAATTTATGGAATTCTACCAACACAAAAAATTATACACCTTTTCTAGATCTACTGAGATATAAATATTAGATATTAAATTCCCTAGAAACATCAATTCTTGGATACAAAACATACATAAGAAAATCATTCCATACAGAAGATGTTCTTCCAATGATCATAAAGGGATATCCAAATTGTCCATATGATACTAATTTGACTTGGAGTAAAGTAAAATATCACCCATTAACACAACAAAAAAAAATTCTCGGAACTGACAAATGATATGGTAAATCTAATCCACAAACAATTCAAGAGAATTATTGAGACCGAATTGAAATACAATAATCTTGAACTACATATATTGACTCCCAAATTCTATCATAGGTATATAATCTTCTCAAAATCTAAAATAGTGATACCCTGATCAAAGGTTAATCTTTTGAAACTAATGAGCCCCTCTAACCTGCTAATTGATATCATCAATCCTTGGAAAATGGTATTTGTTTTTAGTGGAAACACGAACTAAATTCCTATAATCAATAAAATGACTAAGGTTATTTTATAAATTATTAGAAAATAGGATACATGATACCCATTATGACATGCTAATAAAAATAAATTATTTAGTATCTAGGTCCTCAAACTAGATTCTATGTTCCAAAAACTCAGCAGGTTCCAAACGGTATGAAGACATAGAAATGGGAATCATGTATGGAAGGTGGTCAATTGTGAACTAGAAATATCTCAATAGTGGTAAACAAGAAATCACAATAATAAATGCCCTAATGTATGAACACTAAACATTAAGGTGTTGAAAACCCCAGAAAGGATAAAATTATTTGAATAAAATTTCTCAAAACTAGAATCATATTTCCTTTGCATAACAAACAAAAAACCCTTCCCTTTTCGATCTAGAGTAACACTCAAACTAGAAAAACATGATTGACTCCATCGTAAGATAATAAATGAACCCAATGATAATAATAGTCTATCTGAGACATTACATTGATCATCCAAACCATTTTGATAATCAATAAAAATATTTCTAGACCAAGAACTATGAATTCCTAGTCAACATCAAAGTAATATTTTATCACCTAAAATGAGGGAAAAATAAAACCCTTTTCATACCTCTTCCCAAATGTGTGGAAATAACCATAATGAATGGAATTTTTATTATATGATTTCACAAAACATAAAATAATTTTTATGTTATAAAAAATGATTCGCACATGTATAAAATAAATATATAATATTAAAAGACAAGATAAACATGGTACCTAGAACACTTCTTGATGCTGCTTCATATTCATCAAGAGTAAGCACTAATTCCAATTTAGTTTTGGTCTTTGATTCATGATCATCTTTATTGTCATGATTATTAAAAACACCACCATTGGAAGCATTTTCAAAAAACCTAAAAATCATTACTAAGAGTAGATCTTACAATACTTCCCTAATATATGTTTTCAAAAAAGCACTATAAAAGAAATGATCATCCATATGATGGAATATCATAGGTTTCTCAACATATTTATGCTTTGTATGACCTCACCATCCACTTTAGTAGTAGAAAACCTACTGCTTCCATGTTATCACTATTCAGACTGGTCATGAGGTAAAACAAAAACATTTATGATTCCTTTTTGTCTATAAGATTAAACCTAAATAACCAGTAAAAAATCTGTAGATACAACAAAACCTATCTTATCATTAATTTCGGCCTCAGCTAAAGTTTCATTTTCATATTCCTCCATAGTGGTAGGAATGAACAAGTGAATTTACATCAAACAAACATCATGCCTTTTTCCTGACTCAAACTTCCAAGCATTCAGGTGGTCACTGTTATTAAGCCATAGTTCCAGATGTGTTAACTTGAGAAAATATGTTGACAAAATTATAAAAGTATTCTTCCCCTACTCTAAGGTTGATAAATATTGGGTCCTCACAACATTCATTGTATAAGGACAAAATAACTGGATAAATATCATTTTAATGGATATCCAATAAAGATACTTTTAGAGCTTAACATTCAGAATAGAGTCCAACCATTTTCATCCCAATCCCTCATCAAAATACATTGGAGAACTATCATAGAGAATTTTGTAGTATTTAAGAAGTTTAATATCCTCTTGATCTGATCAATAAATTCATTGGATTTTTGGGATATTTTATCACCAAGAATGATTGGTTGATATTTCTTAGTAAATTCCAATCCTGGATCCACAACTCATCCAGGTTTCCAAAATCCCACTTATCCCATAGTGTGAATAGTGAATATACCGATTTCCAAAGATATAGAGTCCCCTAGAGGGGCCAAACACCAAACCTGACCCAAAGCTTCCTCTCCTAGATATGGATGTACTATTCTCATAGGTATTGTCCAGCCAAATGAATAACCAAACAGTAATGAGAAAATTAGAAAATCATACGACCAAAATTGATATTTATTGAAACGAAATAAAACATTTAGAATTAATTATATCCACGAAAACCCTTTCATTAAAATGATCATGTACAACTAAATAATAATCCCATAGAGTTCATTCAAATGACATGAAAATCCAATTCTAAAACTAGCTAAAAATCCCTAATAACCCATGATATATCTGTTTCAGTCAAAGAAGAGTGATGCCGGTGCCCCTTTTCGAAACCTACAGTATGTTTTCTTATTATCAAAACTCTAGTATAACCAAGACAAATAACCATACACAGAAAGTTAGAACACACTTTAGGCTGAACCTACCCTCTGATACCGAATTGAAATATATATAAACCCAGTTCAACTAGACAATCCACATGAAGCAGCCCGTTAAAAGATATAGGTAAATAGTCAAAATAGAAACTAGTATAGAATATATGAAAATAATGAAATACAACTAGATTAAGAAGTGTAAATAAGCATAATACTTCATAGAACATCAATCCTAGACAAAACTGGATAAAATAAATAGTAATTCAATTCTATACAAGACCCATAGTCACCACTAGTCTAACACATATTGAAATTAGAAATAATTGGACAAAAATATATAATATAATATTCTTATTCCCTTACTTGAATCTTATAATAAAACATCTAAAAATATTCTATTGAATATGTATGTTTGGATTTATAGACCAATATGATACCAATATAGTGTCTATACACTTTCTAATATCAAGAATGAAATATTTCAAGAATTTAAAAGTAAACAATTTTAAAATTAATTCCCATATTTCCAAACCATTTATAAACCATTTACCATTTTTTATTCCATTTGTTTTCAGAAGTATATTCATATTCTAAAACATGAATTATTAAAATAATACGTGTTATAAAAGAATCATATCCAGGAATCGAGATGTAAATAGGTAAAAATCTACCTATTAAAAAATCATGCATGTGAAGCAATATGATATAACCTCATATAAAACACTAAGGGAAACAATAAATGATAAATAATATCTTCTGATATATAAAAATAAATTGTAAATAACCTAAAATATTAGCCTCAAACCTATGTTAAACTTTTTACTTGAAACTAAAAATACTAAAAAGGCATATAATGGTCCCAATATACATTGATTCATACCATTCGATATAAAAAACATTTACCTTCTAGTGGTGGAACACACGCTAAGTCTTCACAATGTCTCTATCTTGATGCACCCACGGTTACCAAAGTGAAACATTCCTATAAATTTTTTAAAACATTTTCACAATTTAATAAATAGTTTTCAAATCCAAGATGATTTACTTTGGAGTTCGAAAAACCAATTCTAAATCAAGATCATATATTTTGAAATAAATCCCCCTTTTTTGAAACAAATTTTCTACCCAAAAATTAATTTGATACAATTTTTCAAATTTGATAAATTAAAACCCAAAAATAATTTATTAATAAGTGAATTAAATTCAATAAATAAAATCATTATATATGAGAACCTTCCCCAATATGAAAAAACCTAGATTTTTTCAACAAACATGACTAAAATACAAGTGAAAAGACATCAATAGACATGGAATGACATGAAAATAAAATGGATCAATTGAAAACATTATCAATACCAAAATATTCCACTAAACCATATCCTAAACCAAAAAAATGTTTTACCAAAAGGATTACATACCCAGAGAGAAGAAATACAATCGCAATTGTGATCAACCAAAGAAAAAAGTAATAGAGATGAGTGGGAGTAACCTAATGTCACCTAAGAAGATCCGGTAGTCCAAGAGTAGGGAATACTATATGAATTAAATGAAAATTTAATCCAAAACACTTTTTTATAACCAAACCATAGGAATTTACATGGTTTGAAACATGATTACACATTGTGTAACCCCGAAGTCCCACATATGCCAAAAAACACAGTATTGATTACTAAAAACCTAATATTTTATCATTATAAGGAAGTTGACCATTACATGTCATGTAAAAATTTCACACAATGTATCAATTTCATGGCTGATATTTGAAAAAAATTACATGTCATGCATTCTCAGTACACGTCATGTAATTTACCTATGAATAGTAAAATATACCAATTATATACAGAAAATACAAAAAAAATATTTGACATTACCATTATATTATCCTCCCAACTCATTATCATAACTACTAAACCAATGAAAATTTAAAACCAAATTATAGGATAAAAGATAAATGATTGAAAGGTAATGGGGTGGTATATTTGTGGCATACACATCAGAAAAGTAAATCATTTCCATAGTAGTTAACGATCATTACTAAGACTATCAAAATGGATTGGGTTTAATATACATTCTACCATATATTCTTTTAATGTTATCTCAAGAGAGTATAAAAATTGATAGTGTCCCAATATAAACATGGCTGGCTGCCCATTCTATCCCTTATTATCACGTGAGATATCAATCATTATCTAATTCATTGTCCATATATATATTCTCAATCCTACATTTATCAGAATGAAAATGGATCAAATGTTTTCAAAATGATTATAAAAAATAATCATACAATAATCTATGGAATGGAATCGTGATTTCTAAACATTGCATGATAACATAATATCATAATCCATGTTAAATAAATGTTTTTAATAAATGTTTCTGCCTACTATAATTGACATCTGTTGGAGCAATTGGTTTTATATAAACACTCCTAAATATGCATCATAAGACATACAGAGAATGAGAGATTTTTTTATAATTTGATGATGTCCTTCATAAATAACATTTCACATCAAATGTTGTTATAATATATTAAAATTTTCTATAAACATATCATTGGTTGATTTCATTGAAAAATAGACAATATAAATTGAAATCAAATATTTAAAATAAAAAAATTTCTCCACTATTAAAAAAATAATTTATCTTAAAAATAACATTTTAAACCTATAATGGATAATCAAATCATTATTTAGTGATGATAGAGGGAAGTCCTATTAATGGTGTTTACAAAAAAACAAAACCCCATTCACAATTTTTTTGTAAAAAAATCAAATGTACTTGTTTTATAACACGAAACAAATTGTCATTTTAAAATATTTTTTGAGAAATTATAAAATTAGAAAAAATGAAATGAAAAAATAAAATAAAAAACATTTTGGATTTTTTTTAGAAAATATGGTCTCGAATGGAAATATATTTTTGACTGAATAATGATATACCTTATGTTTTTCTTAAAATTATTCTTTTGGTGTATTGGGAACTAAAAAGTTGAAAATGAATGGATAAAATGTAATCTCATAATATAACTATGGAGGATAAAAATTCAGGACATTCTTGATAGGTATATCAAATAATTTTATCATAAAATACTTTATCATATATAATCTAGATAAATAAATTAGTGTAAGTTTAATCCCAAACTATTTTAAGAATATCATAATAAAAACCAGAAAAATTAGAGATCCATATTTGGATTTTTATATCCATATAATGACAATGAATGATTTATATATGATATTTATGGATAGTATATTACCAAATCAATGAAAACAATTTGTGAATATGTTATGAGTCTCACAGATATAAAAGTCAGATGAGAAACCATTACCTTATGTTGGACATGCATGAAAAGAACTCTAGAATCATATATAATTAATTTAAATTTATTATAAATATATACCATAATCATGTAAATTAATGTAGTATCATATATATTGACATTATTAAATCCCAAAAATAATTTATAAAATACTATTTATTAAAATTATCATATCTGATCGTTAAATTGACCATTTTTTAGAGAAATTTTTCTTTTATTGTTCTCGTTCTTGTACATTAAATATTATCCAATACTCCCGCTAATTTAAATAAATATATAAATATCAATTATATAATTAATATACATATATACATATATATATATATATCCTAATTTTCATTCATAGTGGATATAGATTGAAAAGTGATGTACACAATTCATGGAAACTGTATATTGTATGTATGCATGATCTTTGTTTTATAATTTTATTAGATGAAAAAATAATTGTAAATAGTAATTCATATTTTCATAATCACTACTATAATATATATATCTATATTATATACATTAAATAAGTATTTATTATCCTCCATTCCAAATGAAAATGTTATAAATGATCACATCACTCCGTGGAGGTGATAGTTTACCCATGTGCACATGTGACAATACCATCTTCCAAAATATTGGAATTTAAGAAGATACATAAGATATTATCAATATAAAATAATTATAATTTAATAAATATAATTTCAAATAATAATACCATGATTATTACCATACATTAATGATGGTTATATAAAATTAATTGTTATGATAAATTAAGTTATTTTTCCACACATACCTATGAGCAATACATTCACTTCCCATATGATGGAACATATAGAGAATAATTGTGGTTACCTATTCATTAAAAAAATTATATATATTTAGTATATTGAAATTATTATTTTATGTTGAATACCATATATTTATTATTGATAATGGATGAAATCAATTGAGAGAGGTCAGGTTGAAAGATTATCTATTCTATAGTAGGCCTTAGATCATTTATAAAAGAACAATAGATTGGTCATTTAAGAATAAATAAAAGTATAATTAATGGTTCGTATTTTCATTTAACGAATATTATATGGGTTAGTCATGAATGATGGATTTTGTAGGTGTAAATATTCTAGTATAATTGTTTTATTTTATAAGAGGTGGAATGAAAACAATTTATAATTCTTAAAATATAAAACTATAATTTATTTTTTTAGTAGTGTAATTTTTTAAAATATTTAGTGGATGAAATTATAAAGTATAAAGGACAAAAATTTCTATATCCAATTATAATTAGACATCATTTAGGTTCATTTTAATCATTATTTTTTGGTTTACATTCTTCATTAAATAATTTGAACCTCATCTATTCTAATTATTTTTTTAATTTAATGGGTTATAATATATATTATAATATAAAAATGTCTTATTAATGTAAAATGATAAATTACTCAACCACCTGACATCATATATTTATTTTTTAATTTATTTTATGAATTTTAAATAATTTAAAATATTGATTTTCAAGAAATAACATTAATGTAATTTTTAATTATTCATTTATTTTGATGTTAAATGGATCAATATATTTATGGTATCTAAATTTAAAACTTTACCACATTATAAATATATTATTTGTACCTAAAAATTTCATGGATCCTAATAATTCAAAAAATTGGGTCACATTAATTTTTTTAGACATCATTTATTCTTTAAAAAAAATTAATAAATAACATATCTATTTTGCATAAGAATTTATGTCAACTATTTAATAAAAAAATTACAAATAAATTAAAATAATAATATAATTATTTATAATTTTAACTAATAAATTATAACAAAACATATCATTCTTTATCCTTTTATTAAAAATGCATTAATATTAATTTCATGATACTGTTATTTTTTATTTATCTTTTTTATGTAATATAATGTTCATACAAAAATTAGAATGTAACCATGTCACCATATATTATATAATTTGATGTGATTCATTATATTACACTCATAAAATAAGGAAATTTATTTCTTATTGAAATTCTAATTCAATACTCAAATGTTTTAATCATTGTGTACTGTATTACTCTAACTGATGTGACAAAAGATTCATTTTTACGTTTTTTGAAAATCTATAATAAAAGGGACCTATAACCCAAATTTCAACCTCATATATCTAAATATGTGATTAGTTATTCAATATTATATTCTTATAATTGGTTGAGGTTTATATTACAATATGTTTGAATATTTCAACAAAACTATTTCTGGATAAATTCATATTTGATCATAGAACTGGATTTATTTTAATTACATACCTAGTGAAAAATTTAATTAATATTAAATCAATTTATTGAATATATTTTACATTAATTTCATTAAAATAATTCAACAATAGAGATAAAAATAATATATTTATATAAAAATACATTTATTGAATAAAAATAGTTTTCTTGAATAAATATAATTTAACATTAAAGTTGTTTAATTATAATTTATAACCATTTGGAACCCAATTTATTTTATTTATAAATATAATTTTTTTCATTAATTTACTATATCACAATTTATATAACCAAATCCAACAGCTAAATGATAACATTTAATAGTGAATTCTGTTCCATTAAACATGGTCTTTCATGAGAAAGAGGTTATTAAATAGATAAATTTTATATGAACATTAATATATCAAAAAATCTCATGGCGTTACATTATATACAAATTAAAAATAATTTATCTCTTAATATTTTATCAAATCGATATAAATAATTAAGGATGTCTCTCACTAATGACATAATCAGGTTATCATGTAGAAAGTTAAATTCTGGATTCATCAGTAGAAATATATCCAGGAGAGTAGTAGAATTCTGAAATAAATTATTTTTTTGAATAATGTTTTATATTAGTTTTTCCTAAAATGAATGATAATGTTATAGTGGTATAACCTAAGAGTCTGGTACATGGTAATGATTACCAATGTTCTTTCTCTATAGATATACATGGAACACATCAAAATTAAGAGAGAGTATTAGTGGAAGTGTTAATTGACAATATAATATCAATAAAACATTAAAATATAAAAAATAACAATACACTGAGGGATAGTATCTCACTTTTGTGTGAATCTCATAACCTTCTTCCACAGAAAAAATTCATAAGAACCCCTTCTCACTAAATATAAATTTAGGATTTCTATGTTTTTTGTTAGTATCACATTTTTATCAACTCTGAGATACCTTGATGTGTTAAGGAATGTATAAAATGTTATATTTCATTAACTCAACAACCTAATTTCCAAATATTGTTACTTCTCCAATATCACAACTTCATGTTTGATTTATACACATCATTATAATGATGTCTTCATAAGGATCTAGCTTAATGATTGGTAAAATTATAATATGGTATGAAAAATAAACTATATGATGTTTTTTTATCACAACCACATTTTACATCCCTAGAAAAAATATAACCATATCATTTAGGGTTTGAATTGTTCTATCATTCTAACCAACATTTTAAGGATTAAAGGAAAAATGAATTCCAACATTGAATCCATATCCTACTATTTTTTTCATATACTATAATTTAATCCTTAAAAATAAATTAGATATAATTGAATATAGTATTCCATGAATCATTACCACTTCCCTAATATATATCCTAGAAATAAGATCCATAAATCAAACATCTCTAAGTGTAATATAATAAAATGACGGTGTATGGTGATCAAATAGAACCCAAATACTGTTATGAAAATAGATATTTTTGAGATTCAAATGAAAAAATTATTGGTTCAATTTGATCATATTAATTTTGATATGGGTAATGCCTACAAAATACTATTAATCATAATTCTCATAACCTTAACATGTTGAAAAAATAATCATTTAATTAAATAAGCTTCATTATATATCTTATCCAAAAAAAATTATAATTTTAGATATATATACATATTTGTACATATATGAGGACCAATGAATGATAAAATATATGGTTCATTTAATATATCCATAATCAAATCTTGTGTGGATGAAAAAATATACTTTTAAAGAAACTTATCATTCCATCATGTTCATTGTCAAAATTAGAAAACAATCTAAACCTCTTTTGCATCACTATAAATCCCTTAGTCACCTCTCAATTCATCCATTGGATAGAGGGATGATCAATAATATATGAAATATTATATTTATCTACATCATTTATGATTCCCATGTAAATATTTTTTAAATAAAATAATATAGTTTATTTGGTTAACTTCATCATTAGTAATCTTTCTCAATCCCTTCGAAATAGAGTATCATACACCATGTTTTCCTCGTTAGAGTAATTGTGTAATGAGAAGTCATAATCATTATATTACTCCATCTAAACTCTCTGTCACATATTCAAAACATTGTAAGTGAATTTATATTTTAAACAGCTATGATTAGTATATATATCACCCTTTTCTATATAGAGATAATTCCAGCATATCTTTATTTGAATAATTACTACTGCTTACTATAATTTTTGAGTGCTAACATTTTTTTTCACAAAACAACAATTATCATGAGGCTTAAGCTATAACTATATCATTATCAATGAGAATGTGTCGCGATAACTTCTCAAATATAGAACTATAAATCAATAACACTTCCCAATAGTAGGGTTAGGTAAGCACATGTGTGATAACTAACCTTCGCCATTTATCCAATAAATTTACTCTATATTTGTCAGCCCATATGATTTTACTCCATTTATAGTTAACTTATTTAATGGATTAGTTAATTTGGAAAAATTATATATAATTTTTTAATAATTTCAAATAAAAAATGAAAAAAATAGTCCTTAGTGATTATGTTTGGTCTAGTCTGGAAATCAATACCACATGTGTATGATAGAACATACAATATACCAACTATTTAGATTAAATTATCTAATAATGAAACTTTTATTATACAAAATTTATGATTACCAAATTTTACATAAAACATATTCATTCATAGATACATCAGAAAAATTCTCATAAGATCTTCATGACATTTATTCGACAATAAATATATTATAATTTCATATATAAATACTACTAAAAAATCCTAGTAATATATAAAGACACCGTCTATTAAATCTACAATGAGAGCGGGGACATTATTAAGATCAAATAGAATCACTATTTTATCATAGTTTCCATAGGATATACACAATTTAAATATTTTATTATTCTCTCTCTTTACCTTAATTTGATGATATATAGAATGAAATCCCATAATAGAAAACTTTTGATTTCTACATAATTAACTAATTTATTCCTCAATATAGGTTAGAGGATACATGTTCTATATTTTTATCCTATTAATATCCCAATAATATAAATAATGTAAAATTCAACCATATTTCATAAAGAGTACTTTTTCACCCAAATGAGATGAAGATGGAAAGAATAATCCCTTATCAATATTCTCCTTGAGTTGCATAATATATTTTATTAACTGAATCGGGGCTATTCTATATAGATTGTATAAAATATATACACCAAAATGAGTATTCTCTATTGAAAAATCATTATCACAATTCAATTTAATATATGTAAACATTTCTAAAATAACATGAAAAATCACCAACACAATATGAATTTAGTTATTTTTATTTCCTAATATATAATATGAGATAAACACATCATGTGAATATAAATAAATCCCCATTTAATAGATGTAATTTGTATAGAATGTTCATATTTTTTTATTACAATGATATATGATCATTGGATATTTGAGATATCAAACCTGACATCCCTTCCACAAAAATTTATTTCATTATTTTGTAATGAAACCCAATCCTTTCACATATCACATAAAAATTAATTATTGGGGGGATAACTAGATTTCTAAGAAGCACATTACAAAAAACTATAAACATAGAAGGAAAATATACTTCAGATATGATCATCATACCACTAGAAGTTTCCAATACTAATTCAATATCTAATCAATGGGAAGATATTTTAAACACATTTTAAAATTCATCAAATATAAAAGATTTGGTAGATCAAGGATAAAATAATACATTATAAATTATATAAGGGATAGTAAGTGTACTTTTCACCACTTCATTAACATAACACACATTTGAAATAGTGAACGTTAGAGATTTCATTTTTCATATTAGTTTAATATGTTTCAAAAATCAACCATAACCACAAACCATCTAAATTTAGGAAAAGTTTTCATATTAACAAAAATCTATGAATTTGAAACAATAGAGAATGTTCGATGTATTCAATGGTGTTGTTTCTCAATCATTAGGTTATTTTTTCTTCTAATCACATGAAAATTGAATTTCCCAATGAGCATCATTTCTAAAAATAAAACATATATTGGTTCCCATATGAAAATATTCTATGTATTTATTTCCACAAATTGAGCATAATGTAATAGTCATATTTGTTTACACATAGTTGTAATAATTTAGATTGAATTGAAATGTTAATTTATTTCTAGAACCTAGAAAATTATGGGTAAATCTATACTCAATCTCTATCATGATATCACATCAATGTATTCATTCATCACTTCTAAATCCCATTATCTCCAACACCATTTAGATGAATTGTTCTAATCCAACAAATATTCTATCAAACATACTTTTTATTATATGTATATAAATTTACTTTACATGACCTGTAAAATATTCATCATGGATACTAACATATTCATTATCATTCAAAATTTGATCATGCAATTTCTTTACTATTTTTATGGATAATATATTTTAATTCATTATAAAAAAATGTTATCCTAAATACCACTTACTCAATTGATGAAATTTCTTCCAACTACTTGTTATACTTTGAAATGGTCCACGATTGATCAGCTACATCTTCCAAATGACAAAAATTATTTTTTCTGAATTCCATAACCTATATAATGAAAAATATATTTTGAACAATTATAATCAATTTCATATAAAATAGTAGATCATTGGATATTGTAATTGAATTTTTATGATTACAGATGATAGACTCAACGGAATATTTTTCCCTCTTTTTTTGTGTCTAATCTCATTATGATTCAGGACTTATAAATTTAAATAATAAAAAAATGATATATTTAATTCTATATGTAAAAAATATGGATTAATAGGCATAAAATCATTTATTTTTTTATTAATTTTTATACTAAAATGTATATATTGTGTTCCATCCACATTCTAAAACTAAAAATAATTGTTAAATAAATAGTAATAACAGTGGTAATCAAACTAATGATGAAAAATAATATATTAGATGTCTAAATCATGATAAAAATGTGTCATTATATGGATACCTAGGTTTCACATAGGTCATCATTGAACCTTAAAAACGATGAATTTGTACTCAACAAGGATGGATATCTTGGAATGGATGGATTAAGAAATAACGTTTTTAGCACATAGGGTGGTCATCTAACATGATGTTTGTAATTTGGTCAGGAACTTATTCAATGGTGTTTTCTTTCACCAATGATTAAATTCCCAATCAAATTTCCTCATTAAAAAGGATTATAATTCAGGATACATCAGAAAATTTAAAGCAGTTGTGTTTTCCAACACAATTTAAAAAATTATTACAATGTTTTTTCCTATAAAAATTGATAGATCATGATCCAAATCATTTCTTGGAATTGATTTCTATTTTTAAAAGGAAGGAGAATCTTGTATTTCATGAGTAATGCATTAATGTGTGTGAATCTACTTAGGAAATATACAAAGGGAAATATTTATCTCATGTTTAACATGAGAAAGGAATATTATACATTGGATTGGGGATTTATCTTTAATGCACTTTTCTATTTTGGAATCACTGCAAAATTTATCAGATGGTTCAAATCCCTACTTAGGTCTGTTCACATGTCCATATTATTTAATGGATCTTTTAATGGATACTTCACATGCACCAAATGAGTGAATCATGAATATCCCCTCTCTCCCTTTAACTTTTCCATTATAGAAGACTGCCTCACCACACCCATTCTTCATCTTGTGAACAATAGTGTTATAAAAACCATTTGGGAAGCCTGAGGTATTTTATTCCCATCTCAGTTAATTTTTTCTGATTATATTATCAGATTTACTAAGAGATACCACAAAAATAACAAAAATATCAAGAAATCCATTCTTTATTATGATAGGGTCATAGGGTAACATGTTAACTATAACAAATCATTCAGTAATTGTTTTAAGAACATGCATACAATTACGATTCTTATAATGATCAATAATTTGGGTTTTAGAGTGGGATCCCTTACCTTCATCAAGATCAGTGTAACTGTGTTTTTTGGAATAACACATGAAAATAACTTCACAAACATTTTGAGTATGGTTAGAATATATCTGGCTTTATGGAATGATAATGTTATGTCCCAAGACGGATGTTCCATCCCTGTTAATCATGTGATTATCGCAAATATGGTATACTCTTTCATGGTTTTCTCCTATCCCTCCTTTTTTATTAGATCCATTAATTCCATGATGAGTAATTTCCTTTAGTGTGGTATCATATTGGAAATAAGGGTTCTCAATATCTCATAGATGAAATGATGTATGCCTTATCATTGGGTGGACAGGGCATTAAGAACCAAACTATTGTCAATAAGTCCCTATAAGACCATGTCAAACAAAAGTTTTTGAACAAAAATATATATTACATGATTTTCCTCAGAGCAAGGTATGTTGATAAACTAAAATTAGTAAGTACCTATTATTTGGAATCCTTTATATTTCCCATGATTATAAAAACCTTCAAAAAAAATTTAAGACATGTGCATTGGATAGCCAATTTCAAATATTCCATCATATTTTGGACTAAAAATTAGGTTGGCATTCCTACCATGGATTGGCTGGTCTCTTTTATCCAAGGTACTGTTTATAGTATCAATATCAAGGACTATATGGAAAAAATAAATGGGCTTCTATTAGATATCATGAAGATGGTATTAATCCATGAGTTACTATGATTGGAGGACATTCTAATTTGAGAACCAACCTCTAACTAATAATTAGAATCCAAGACCTTCTACCATTATCTTGTTTAGGGCCCTCAAAATTGATTTCAGATATTAACAAAAATTGGCTCACCTACACCATGTATAATTAATTTTGGAGGCTGAAAAACAATAAAATTCTAGTAGAAACAATCTTCTAGTAGGTTAGAATTTCCCAATACTTAAGGTTGATGCTATTCCACCAACACCATGAGGATATTGACCATATTTTACTCTACGTTCAAAAAAATTATTCTCTATGGAAATGTGTTTAGGAATTGTTCAATGTTCACCCACATTGACATGGTACTATCTTAGATTTCATAGCTGAACTTATCAACACCCCAGTGAATATAAATCATTTGATTTTATTCAATGATTCATTATTTGAATTGATTAAAATCATCATGTGAGGAGGGAAAAATGTGGTTCGCGAGTAGAGTCACTTTTATATCAAATCAGAAAATGATTAAATATTTATGGGGGTGACAGATTCCAATGCACTTCACACTAGTCAATGCAATAATTTAGTGAAATATCATATGGTTCTGAGAAATATAAATGAGTGTGGAAACATCCCCCTCAACACTGTACCATTTGAGGTTTTCTGGTAGCCTCCTTTTTTATGTAAAAAAAGAAATATTAATGGACCCTCAATGAAAATCCCCTGGCTAGATAGTTATGGTTATATCTTTAGGGAATCCTCTACAAATGTTAGTGGTTACCATTATGGTCCTTGCTACATCACAATTGACTTGGAGGCTGAGATGGTGGGGTTGATAAATTCTTTAAATGATGTAGTGAATAGAAGTTGGAACAATATATGGTTTGAATGTGAATCTGCATCCACTTCCCATGCTATGAGGACCATGCAAGACCACATCTCATGTATGCTAACACAGAAATGGGATGAATTTCTGAACCAAATCTCTGCAATGAACTACATCAGCACTCATGTATAACATGAATACAATTATCTTATGGATGCAGTTACAAATAAGGGAGTGAACAATGGGGTTTTTATTTTTTCTTTCATTGTCTATAATGATATCCCGATTTTGTAACAAATTGATATTTGTAAAATACCTTCCTTATTACTATTTAAGTGTATTTTATTATATTACATGTGCCTCTGATCTCACATTTTTGAAAATAAATCTCCAATTACAAACTAAACCATTTTTTGACTCAAACATTAATGAAGCATTCTATTAATATGTAAATATTATATCATTATGGATAAATATTCAATATATATCATTAATATACATAATATGATCATATCATTATAGTGAGTTTTGAAACATAGATTCATAATGTTTTCCCAAGATATCTACATTATCTCCATATAAGAAATTTATATATAGATACATTAATATAAATATTATACATAAAAAATTTATTCATTACTTGGGGAAAGGTATCATAAGTTAGGGGAAGTTGAAATGTTTAGTAATGGTATACATAAGAGATAATAATGATTACATGACCATAATATTAGAATATATGTATATAAATAAGATCTTATCATTTATGTACCTTACCCATTATATTATAGATCATAAAAATATATTATTTAATAATGTGTGGATATTTATAATACATAAATTGAAAATGAATGGATAAACATGGGAATTGAAAGCATAAAAATGATGAAGACATATGTTTTTAGAATACACATAGACAAATTGTATAATTTTTTTAATCTTATTGAATACCATCCAATAATATCACAATTGATCGAATTCTCAGCCCACTACATCATTTCCCAAGTTAGGGTTCAGTCCTAAGACTATCATAGTTACAAGGTTCACTCATGGAACAAGTATCAATCTGTATTCTAGTTCTAAATGTATAATATGATATCAATATTTACACAATGAATTTTTGCGACATAAAATTATTATCCCTCTAATATGAATATAAAAATTATATATATGTGTTCCAAAATATCACAAAATATTCAATAATTTCATGAGAGTTAAAATATATAATTTAAAAATAATAATCATAATAATCTACAATACTGGTAAATAATGAGATTATTATAAAATTCCTTTACAACATTAGTAATATCTAAATCAAGTCCTCATGAATGAGAGAAATATATAAGAAATTCTAAATAGCAAAAAAAAATAATGAAATTATAATTCAATACATTCTTGGGTAGTATATGCAATTTCCTAAGAAAACAACTGGTGAAAACATAATATGTTTCATAGAAAATAATGTGAAAAGGGAGACCCTTATATAATGTTTGAAATTCATCGAAATTACTCTTACCTCTAATATAATAGAATAAAATTTATTATAATTCTATTAGAAAATAATTTTTATACCTATACTGTCGTATATATTCTAATTATTATATTTTAAAATATATTTACTAATAACTACTTCTTAAAATTTTCATTTCTGGGTGATAATAGTTTTTTCATGATACTTATGGTTTGGTAGTTTGATTCCATGTACATAGAACTTGGTTCCATAATTTCTATAATGGTAGTTATTATATTAATATCACATATATTCCTTATATATATATATTTTCATATTCATTTATATAGTATTGATATTGAAAATTTTATTACCCCATTCATGGAGATAGTAGGCTGTAAATACAATTTGAAACTTCTTTTACTTTTAGAATAACAAAAAAAGAAAAGAAAATAACAATTTGAGTTGAAATAATTATTATTATATTATATATATAATAAAATTTAATTTAATCTATTTTTATTTCAATAAATGTAAAACAGAAATGAAAAATGAATCACATCGCTTTGTTAAGGTGGCAGTACATACGTACTTGAGGGAGATGCTATCATTTTGCACGTGTTTATGGGAAAATGTAGATATGATGCCTTGAAAAAAAGAAGTATGGAAATAAATTGAAATCATAGAGTTAAAATAATGAGATACAATTATTTTTAAGAAATTAATACAATCAAAAAACAAATCCTTGATGTATGGTGATGAAATAAGAATTGAACACCTCTGTAAAGATAGTTGTCATTATATACACACAATTTCTACTATCACTTCACATTTGATAGAAAATAGGTTGAATATTTTTTCTTAATTGATAAAAATAATATTTTGGAATATTCATTATATTTATGATAAAATTTTGTGGTTAATGATATATGTTTACAAGTGTTAAAAAAGGAATAATTTGAAATATGTTATGTAGGATGATTTATTCTTCTTTGGTATAATTTTATTTTATTATTTCAAATAACCCATACAAAGGTATATTAAGAAGAACAATACGTCTACAACATGTGTATGAAATTTGGGGAGTGAATTTTTTCGGGGTTGGATAGTATAAATTGATCACCGATGTCTTACTAAAAGAGATATGGGTCACTTTTTTGAGATAGTGAATCAATACATTTCTAATGTCCTATGATATTTATATAAAATTAATACATTTATAAAAATTAGTTGTTCCAAATAGAATTAGATTTTAATAAAAACACATTATGTTTAAAATTTGTGAATCCACTGAAGTTTATATAGTATTTGGTTACATTCAAAAACTTATGTTTCATTTTAACCCATTCCTTAACAAATTATAAACTACAAATAATTAATAAAGTTTTTATACTAAAGAGTTATTCATTTATT
This sequence comes from Viscum album, assembly GCA_963277665.1. NCBI lineage: Eukaryota > Viridiplantae > Streptophyta > Magnoliopsida > Santalales > Viscaceae > Viscum > Viscum album. Next base: position 1,602,724,187 of record OY728136.1, read on the forward strand.
TATATGGTAAAAATGGAAGAAAAATTGCAATGGGATGAATTGTATCATGATTTATCATCATACCTATCAACTGCCATAATTTTTATGGTTTTTAAATAATATATGAATAATTGTTTTTATAAAATATTAGTAAGATAATTTCGGAAAAAATAAATTTAAATTAACATGAAAATAATGAAGATATTTATGAAATATTAAAATAAAAATTTCAAAGATCCCTAATATTTTATTAATATCTAAATTATTTTTGTAATACAATAATTCCCTCATATTTTTTTAATTTTAATATTCGTCAAATAATTTATTTAATTAATATATATACTATGTCTATGTGGAATACAAATTTATGATAATTTTTTAATCACTAAAAATTATACAAAAATTGACACTATCAAAAAATTAATTAATATATCCACTAAAATAGTATAAATGAATTATCCTCATTTTATGATTATAATACTAATATGATGTTATTAAATTATAGAGATTGGCATTTTGTATTGGGACATTTTTTAGAATAATATAATTTTCTTAATAAAATAAAAATGGAACCCATTGGTGATAAATATGGTAAATGGATGATAATTAGTGAAATTGCCTAATTTAGAACATTGAAGGAATGTGTTATATAACTTTTAAAGACTAATCCCATATTTTTTACAACGTTTTTCCAATTTTAATCTTAATAATGTGAAATTTTTTTATAGAAAATATTCATAGTGAATCAAAATAATAGTTAAAATATTTACCAAATTAAATATCGAAATTACTAAATGGGGACACATATTTTAGATATTATATTTCTAAAATTGGATGAAATACATTTCACAAAAAAATCAGTAAAATGCCACAACATTGTTTTCAAAATAACGAATATTTGAACATAAAACTAGATTTCTTATTATTATATTCCAATTTAAAACCATTTGATGAATATATTAATTTTTTAATAATTTTAACTTTTAATTCCATTATTATAATTATTTAGTAAAGATTATTCACTTTTTAAATATGAACACATTGTGCACATAAAAATATTTGAAAAACAACTTTTTTTACCTTTAATTTATTTTATTATTTTATCTGACAATATCATAAAAAATGAAATTATTAAATATATCTTTATTTTATTCATAATTTAGAAATCTCTAATCCCAGTATATAATATAATAGATATGTGATTATTTTTAAATTTATATCTCGGTTAATTAAAACATTGTGGTTCATGTGTAGTAATCAATTAAAGATATTACATTATTTTGAAGTGAAATATATCATAAAATATCATATAGTTTATCCTATTTTTTATTCTATGTTATTCTATGGGTGTGGAATTATTTATATAATCATCTTCAATAATTAGTTTTTTAACACAAACTAATTTGTATGTATATATTATGTTCCAAAATTGGTAGACGAAAATGAAATCATGAAAAACATATCCATAATGATTAATAATGATCTAATATAGAAAGTATTTTATTGTATTTGAATTATTCAGTATCTCATACGTGATCGAGGATCACATATCAATAATTCTATAATAAGAGGATTTCAATATTCTAATATAGTTATATGAAACCATATACAATGTACCAACAAAATAATTATGAATTAATAGGATCAAGTAGATTTTGGAAATAGATATATGTCAATGAAAAAGGTTGTTAAAAAAAATCTGATTTAGGGTGAAGCAAATAACACCTTTTGTGAAAATGAAAATTTCATCCCAATTTTGTCCCATCCATTTGAAGCCATTCAATTTATCATTGGAGATAATTATGTAATAATATTGGTATATATAGAATATGAAAATTGATTATACAGAATAACATATTTTAAAAAGATTAATTATAAGAACTCTAGAGTGATTTATAAGAGGATTGAATAACTGAAATAAAGAACAATAAGATATTCCATGACTGGTGAATCAAAAAATGGGAAATATTCACCGATATATGAGGAATTGAAATTGAAATATTTATTAAAACCATTTCCATATAAATTAATTCCATTGGGGTTGAGATAATTATTAGTATTTAAAATTACCCCAAACATATTTATAATATATAAATAAAAAAATGTGACAATAATACATGTCAAAATATAGATATACCCTTCCTTGTTTAATTTATTTTCTCTTTAGGGAATGAATAATGACATAAATGGTGTTTATAGCTTTCAAAATCAAAGGATGAAACCATGGGTATAAAAAAAGAGAGTATCTAATATATATATATATATATATATTTAATAAAAATGCGGATTGTAAATTATTACGAGTAAAGGCTATGTGTAATCTTTATTATATCCCAAATAGATATTCCAGATCAACACATCCATTCTAAAGATGAAATATGATCATCAAATATTTATCATTGCGTAACCATATCCGCATACCAATGAAAATTTATTAGAAATTAATGTCTATAAATATTCCAATGCATAATACTTATCTGATTTATACGCCACATAAATACAACCCACCAAAAATTATTCAAATGGAATTGATGTTAGTCACTATATAGAAGTATTCATTCAAACCGTACTTAATTTTTAGTGAAAAAATTATGAGTTACAATATTCATAAGATTGTTCGATTTCTAGATGGTAACTCATTATAAATTAATATATGTAAATCCCCGACTAATGCATTATAATTGATAATTTAATGACATATCCAATCCTAAAAAAGTGTACATTAGTTTTCATAGATTTTTAATAGAACTAATAATGAATCAATGTAGATAAATGTGTTGTGATATACTCATGAATAAGTAGTTTTTAGATGTTGTACAATAATATTTTTTGAAAAATTCATGTTACTCTCTTCTTGAGGTCTCACATTTACTGTCTATCATTTTCTAATTATAATTAATTGACACTATATGACTAATTAAATTAAAAAAAACATCTTATATGTAATTATAAAACCTTTTCTGTTCATTTACTACCTACATATTATATCTTTCATAGATGGGGCCTCGAACCCATACAAATAGAATTAAATCAAATATATATATTCAATATCATTTTGAAAAAACATTAAAAAAACTTATAGAACCATTTATTTGTTTAAAATACGTTTTATTATAAATATCACAATGACAGTTTATAACAAATCAAATTCCAAATATCAAAAAAATAATAAGAATTCACTATACCCATATATCCATAATGTGAATCATAATATCAGAGGACCAATGAGTTCTATAGAGGATTAACCTATCTATTAATCATCTTGAGAACTTGTTTTAAATTGATGGTTATTTCCCATTATATTATCTCCAATACAAAATTCCACCTAAAATTAGGAACATTTTATCTAAAATTTCTTTGTATGACAACACCCTAAAAAAATATATGGGATATAAATATAAGTGTTTTTCCCAAATAATATTTTATAAATGAATATCATAATGAAAATTAATGTGTAGAAGAAGGTCATGGATGATATACAGACTATATATATAATTTGACATTTTAAGGGAAGGCGACCACATAAAGAATAATTTAGTGCTTCATTCATAAATATAGTTTATAATAGTGTAGGTAAAAAATATTATTTGTTATGTCTTTTAGAAATTATCCCTATTAGAGTTCTATGTAGGAATATTTGTTTATTTGATATCTATTATATAGACACATGAATATAATACACTATAAAATGTTCCAAACAAGAGAAGAAAACATTAATGGTATTAGAAAATCTCTAAACACTCATTGAATAAAAAATACTTTAATAAGATAAATAACACCAAATTGAGAAAGTACCTCAGGAGAATCATCTACAATGAACTCCATCAATCATGAAAATCATGGAATCAATAAAAAGTTCAAATCAATTTCTTTGAATATAATAACCTTTATAAAATTTATAAAATCTATCAGTCATTAATATGAATTAAAAAAATTACCAATATAATGGATAAGTGTAAATAATGAAGTGGTAAAATAAAGGTATATATTTTATTTCAATATTAGATAATAAAAAGTTGTTATTTAAAATCTATATGCCTCTATATTCAATAGTGTTTTTTTATTAAAATTAAATTAATATCCATTATTGGATTCGTACAGATAGAAGAGAGTTATACTAATATTAATAATGAGTATTTATATATTTCAGATGAGTACAAGGATATAATAAGACACTTTTAGGATAAGTATAATCTTATACTTGTCCATGCACCCTTGAGGAGATATTAATCCATTATGCCAATGGATAATCCCCCACATTCCATTCCCAAGGAGGCCTGGAATGAGTATTTTTTAGGAGATACTCAGTTATTTATAAAGAATGCAAGTTAAAATTCATTTCTATAGGGATATAATTATTCCCAACAATGTTGTAACTACATATAATGAAACAACCTATATCTTGGGATAAATAGATATATTGAGATAGGCCATCGTTTTGATCCCAATAACACATCATGATCCTAAAATCCCAATATATTCTATTGGGTTTCATCATCCATCATTGTTTTGGAATATATATGGGATGTAGTCTCAGGTTTAGAAGGAAAATTTCATTGATATCATGGAACCCCTATTAACTCACAATACAAATAGGTAATTTTTATTTACATTCAATATATTTGAAAGGTACTCACTATGATGTCTATTGACGATTTGAAATTAAATAATTTAGTTACAGTTCAGATGAAATCCATCATGATTAGTTTGTTTCTTAGTGAAAATTATTAAAATCATACAACACCCTGTCCACAGATCCCACCACAAACATAGAATCATCTATTGTTCTTATTGTAATTTTTTTAATATATTGGTTTTCCCATTAGTCACCATGATAAAACATTAGGTCACCATAATAGATATGGATTCAGTTAGAATGATATAAACTCCTCCTCAGGGGGTGGTACTACTATGGAGTAGTGGGATATTTTGCGTGAGTATTATGATTTACACACATTTTTAATATTTAATATTATGTTTCTTATTTATGTATATATGGTATTCTTATTTTTAATCAACATCATGTCTATTTATACCCTAATAATTTGATATAATTCACAGGACAATATTTTTTCTCAAACATCATTATATGGTTACCTACATATCATATATTTCTCTAATTAGTTTTCAATTTCTTGTATTTAAATTTAGGCATTGAATAATACAAAACAAAATTTCAATCATCCCCAAAAATTGTAACCCCTACAAGAATTTATAATAGAATGATTTTTATCATTGCAGTTCTTGATTTATATCCCATTTGTTTATTATACATCAGTGATACATTTATTGTATTATTTTGGGAACCCAATCCTCACCATTACTTGAAATATTATGTTAGATATTAATAATGTGTTTCGGATTCATGACTAACCTCCATAATTGTCTAAAAATAAATTTTAAATGGGTAATGTTCAATATATATATTCATTTGACATTGTATGTTATAAAAAATGTGATTTATGTGTATTAATTTTGAATAAATTTTGAGGAAGTCGTTTTTTATCATTTGTACCATGAATACTAAAATAAATTTTAAATATAATATTTATTTGGATCTTATTTTTCTGATGTTGTATTGAACTAATAGAACATACAATATTTTATTCAGTAGTTATTATATTGTATTTTGAAATATCATTCATGAGGAGTTTTGAAAGACATGAATGTATTACCTTTATAACACCGCTTTATTAATACAACACTATACATGAATCACTGCAAATATCATTACCAATATGATTTTACCTTCATGATGATTTATTAACCACTTTTATAAGGGATTTAAAATTTTCATAAATATACATTTACCATTAGAAAATCATTATAATTTAAACTATTATAAGCTCAGACCTATCCTGAACTACATTGATATAATTCTACATTAAACGAAAATTTATCCTTCATTGAGTAAATTGGTAGTATGATTTTGTGTATTTATAAATGAGACTCATTGTAACACCCTGACCCTAGTTACCTAGAGCCAGTGCATTATAACAAGACATTGGCATGATCACAAAAGATCATGTCTTGAAGGACCAATTAGTTTAGTAGTCTTGGAAACACTAGGTATATTCATAAGTCTTACATTACATCATTATGTAAAAAAATACACCAACATATTGAATTGATATCCCCTCATACTATCCCTAAAGGTCATTCATAAATTACTTCTTCACATCCTGGGAAAAATAAAACATTTAAAAGGGTGAGCTCAGATGCTCAGTAAGGATAACAATATAGCAGAAACTTTCATTGATAAGAAAAAAATTTAAGGCAATGTATAACAAAAACATAAGCCTTTTAAACATGCACATCAGCATAATATGGAAAAGGTAAAATAAAATAATTCCATTTACTTATTCAAATGGATATTATACTAGTCAAATGAACACATGCAATATCAATAACATCTTTCATAATGATGAAATGCATAATTCCAGATTATCATAATCACATAGTCAAGGCCTCGTGCCAAGATTACAAATAAGATTTTGTCAAGGCCTTGTGCCAAGACACTAGTTTGTCTCATGATACCTACCGATGCATCGAGGATCTAGAGCGGGCTCCACCCGTCACTTATTAAGTCCAATTCATTCCTCATATAAAAAGCATGAAACATAACATAAACATTTGTGTAAAAACTAGCATACAGAATTTCAATACTTTTAACCATGAACCATGAATAGTATAAAAATAGAACATCCACAGTGAAACATAACTCATTCAATACGATATAGAAGATTGTATTATATTAGATTATCCTCAATAGAGAGTAGTGAAAGATATTGATATATATTAAAATAATCATCAATCTATTGAGAGAAATATCCCCCATTTTCTTGAAAACATATAAAAGTCACACTATTTGTCAAGAATCCTTTTAAAATATATTTTCGAATAAAAGTGTCCCATAACACATTGAATCTTATAAAAGGAGTTTTAGTTTTAAATAATTAATTTCCATATAAATAAAATATTAAAACCATTTTAAAAACATGTACATTAATGAGAAAAATTTAGAAAAAAAATATTTAAATCATTTAAAATGATATTTTAGTTAGAGTTTTTAACCAAAAGAGAGACACTTTAATACAAATAATTGAGTTAATCAAAACGTTGTAATATCATGAGAATAATGATATTCATGATGTACTATTTCAATGTATATTATATACAACGTATTAAAGTGATTTGGTGTATAACAACAAAGAATTCTCAATGGAATGTAAATTGAGATGAAATCTCTTATAAAGACCATATCCTTTGGTTAAAAATAAATCAACAACATAATTATGTGTGATAAATATAAATACACACAAAATAATTGGATATTCACTATAAATCAATCAAAGGACTTTCACACATATTCTAGAAAAGACAACACCAACTAATTAGATATTTAACTCAAAAAATGGAGAATGAGTTAAAAATTACTCTTATCAAGTTAATATCGATGACATGAGAAATTATCAATGGAGTGATTATGTGTATAAAAAGTATATCCACATAATGTTTAGTGGAAATTATTACATATTCAAATGAATAGTTTTTCCACACATAATTGTTGAGTAAAATAATCAATGAGGAATGTGTAAAGCCGAATGAATGGAAATTGAAATTTCAAATTCCCTTATCGATTAGGTAACATACGAAACATTCAACCATCAAATAAGGTAAAAAATTGATTATGTAAATATCCATAAATTATTGTATATTACATGATGAATACTATAATGGGTAGTACACACACAACATGCAATAAATAAGTGGTGAACACTGGAAATCTCATCAAATTAAAAGCAAGATAAGAAGCCCCTTACTTTGTACTTTTTCATGGTTCGAGGGTAGTTTAGATTCATTTATAATAGTTAAATTATTTTATTGAGTTATAAAAGTATTTTATACTTTTATATGATATCATATATGTTCTTTTAACATTGATTTGTTAATAATATCTTAGTATTATCGTCATTTCGGGTGTTAACTTACTCATTTTCTCTTATATGTTTTGTTACATAAGTCGTGTTTGTTATGGGTAGGTTTTATAATATTAATATAAATAATGATATCAAGTCCTTAAAAATTATTTTTAATAATCAAATGAGAATTAGACATGAATCAATATGATGGGGAATGAATATCATAGCGTTCGTGGAGACAGTAGTTCGTACGTACACACAAGTGACAATATCATTATTTTGATATTAAAATAATATATTATTGGATGCTATATCATATATAAATAATCATTATCCTGTTATATTAATTGTTTATATGAATGACACGTCATTATTATATCCATCCAAATAATAATGTATTGAATAACAATTACAACACGACGTGGAGACGGTAGGCCGTACGTATCCACGTATGGTGACATGTCATTAAAAGGATGGATATAATACTAAATATGGTTGTACCATATTTATAATAACATCACAGTATATATAACATACTAGATTTATTATTTAATAATGAAAAAAAATGAAATAAGAAGTTTAAGAAGAAAGGAACTTGAAAAAGGGTGGTGAAAACATTACATCATTTTCGGGTTCTTCCTATTGATTTGATCAAAAGAGATCCATAGGATGGAATTATGAATATATTATGGACTCTAGGATTAAGATAGGATAGTTGAGAGGGTATTTTTGCAGTTTTTGGATGATCCAAAAGGCTCTCATGGTATGAATCATTTTTTAGAAGTGGTGTCCATGTATAAGGGGGAGGTGTGGCTCTTTAGGAAAAACATAAAGTGTTATTTTATAATAAATTCATATTAGGTTTCTAATGTATCAAAAGTGTATTATTAAAAGTATAATATGGGTATGGGTTGAAATCATTTCATAAAATATATTTTAGATAGGTTTTGGTCACAATATTAACCTTATCATTTATATTTAACTATTAGTTAAATAGTTTGACATTTACCATGTCACTTGGTCTTTTTATATTATGTGGTTAATAAACGTACTATATACTTTCAAGAGACCCCCAAAAGGTCAATTAATAACACTAATATCATTATATAATCCCTTTGTCCGATCCTTATATTTTAAATAATAGAATATCAATTAATAATATAATATTTGTTTTATAAAACTCATTTATGTCAATTTTGAAAATATTAAATATTTGATTTTTGTTAAAGTTGTAACAACTTTATTAATTAGAAAAAATCTCATTTAGGAAATCATAACATGTAATAATAACTAATAAAAATCTTGTAATACAGGAAAAAATTAAAATTATATTTATTTTTACATTTAAAATACTAATTATTTGATTCTTTCATTAATTAGGATAATACTGCATCACTATTGTGTCATAAATAAATATTATTATTCAATTCCTAAAAACTATAAATAAAATACCATTATATTGGAAATTATTTTAGATATATAATTAATATTTATAGTCAAAAATATAATATATACAACCCTATGTAAATTTTTTTTTCTAAAAGATATATGCTTATGTCATTTTTGTATTTACTTTATCTTAATTAATATAAAGTGTCATTATCAATATCAAGTGGATCCATGGGGTCCCAAAATAGACCCACCGATTCCCATGGTCGGACACATAGCAACCAATAGGGTTAATAAACATTTTATGGTAATTTATTATTATTATCATATTATTTTTTACCCTTATTTACTAGATTTACCCCTTAACCATGGTAAATAAAATATTTACCAAAGTAATTATTCAAAATGTCTAAAAATAAAAGTTACATATTAAACCAATTTGTAAAACCTGATTCTAAATATGGAATCCATTTTTCCAAATTTCAAACAAATAAGTGGTAGAAAAAAATTTAAAATTAATTCTTTCATAAAAAAGCGTGTTTGTAAGAAATAATAACTATCAAAAAATTCACATTTGTTTATGTCCTGTTTAAATGTGAAATAACATCCAATGACCAAAATTGTATGAAATGGTAAAAATATATTCTAAATATACTTTAAAAACATTCATATTCATAATTTATCACTATTAATTTTTTCTATTAAAAAAGTTGTTTTTAATTGAAATTTAGTGATTTTAGTATTCTTCAAAAATTCAAACTTTTTAGAAAAATACCAAAAATTCACCCTAAGCTAATTTCAATATTCTGAATCCAAAAATGTACTCCATTTTGAATGGTAAAATGAAAAAATTTCAAAATTTTGGTATTACTATTCATAACGGCTAGTATGATTGGTTGTGGTGAGTTTTAGAACTCGAAGTTGTGTATAACACACACTACTATATTATTTAAAGAGAAACATACCGTGGAAGCACAGAATGTTAGATTCTACCATCCATTAAATAATTTCATCCTTTATGTTTTTAAAATTGGGTTTGTTAATATAATGAAATTTCCCACATCGAAAAAAGAGTCGATAAAACTATCACCTTAAATGAATGAAAGAGAAGAACAGATGTCACCAAAGATAACTTATACTAGGATACTATTTAGGAAAACATTGATATGGAAGATAAAAAAAGTGTCAAATTCTGATAGAGTGGTATTGATAACATGATCAAGAGAAATGTTACTACAAGAAAGACATAAATTTGTGATGGGACAAACAGACATTAGTTTCCAAGTAGGAAATACATACGGACAACATTTTTTTAAGTTACATTAAATAAAGTTGAGGAATTAATTTCTGAGATTGATTATGAAAATAAATAGGTATACATACTTTTTAAGTAGAGTTTCATTAATTAATAAATTTCCACCATTAACTCATTTTTTTAAATGATGAGTATTCAAGAAGACTTGGTCACACTAGAAGAGAAAGAATAAAAATCTATAGAATCACATGATCCATGAAAATATAAACTATATATTTACCTTGTCTTTAGAGATTAATCAAAACCAAAATGGTTAGTACAAGATCTGATGATCCCCCAAATGGTATTCTTATAGAGAAAGACACACTAATCATAATTTATAGAATTAAACAAACAAAACCCCAACATTATGTAAATTCCATAAAATAAACAATTTTCCTTAAAATCCATCAATATTATCCAAACTAATATTGAAACCCAAAACATGGACGAATTTGGTTATATTGTCTTCCATGTTAAATTGTATCTCCAAATGACATCAAATACTCTTAAAGTCATATACTTAAAAGTAATTAACCTAATCACATATTCTCTATTATAGGTTAATCATTTCCATAAATAACCCAAATCAATATAAATCCACAACAAAAACAGAGATAAAAATCCACCATTACTCTTCAAATGAAATCCCAAAGTATTCTATTTTCCTTGGGCGTATATTGTTCCCAACAAAGAGAACATCTTCCAAAATAACATTTCACACTTAATCACCAAATCATATTCTTATAATAAGGGTATTAATTTGATAAGACATAAGAACCAAAATCAACATATTATTGATTAATAAAATCATTTAACTAAAAATAATTGGTCACAATAACCAGGGACTTCATGTAGTCCAGTGGTAGGTGATAAATCCCAAACACACTTTGGTTGTTGTTTCGATTTCGATAGATTTGTCTGACAAAACAAGTTGTCACATGGTCTGTGTGTTTTCATTTTTCACAAAATATATTTTATAACATTACCAAAATGAGATAAATTCCTCAAAAAAACACAACATAATTTTATCCAGAAATGTTATCTTATACATTACATTTTATTCCCAAAATATAATAACTTGTAATTTCCTCAAACCCAATGATAATATAAAACCAGATGGTTATTTATAACTATATCCACAAAGGAAAATATAAGACTTCCTCAAAAATCATTTTCAAATGGAAAAATATGAGTTTAAAATTAGAAGATATAATTATTACTAAGTAATCCCATCAACAAGGAGGAGTAATACTTTTAAAAATTTCACCAACTATTTATTTCCACATAGCTTCTTCTTTGGCAAAGATAATATCCTATAGAATAGGGAATTAACCTGGGTAATGGATTGGTCCCCTACATTTACAGAAAACGAATGTAAATGGATTCTTGGGACTATCGTTATTTTCTTCCACACTACTCTTCATTTTTCCTTAACAATTCTTTAATTTATTTCTTTCTTTCCGGCATGTAAAGCATCTCTTTGTCCCGTTGAGAAACATTCCTGGGTGTCTCCTTCCACATTTCCTGCAAGATAGAAGTTTAGGATTATTTTGCCCCATGGTCTCCACTACTGGGGCTCTTATCTTTCATCACCATTCTCTTCTTTGTAGTGTCTTTGAGTTGGTTAATATATATGTTGTTGACCATATTTTTGGAAAAATTATTTGTCAAGAACACGATATCATTTATGCCTATAAAACATTTCATTTTGTTGCTCATTTACACAACCATTCCCACATTTTAAATCATTTTTAATGTTACTATTACTTCCTTGGACTCCAGCCATTGATTAAAACAATAAATCATTGTGTGAGTAACAGTAGTCTTAAAATAATTTATAGAATATCATGACACCATATTGTCAATTTGAAACATATTAGGATTAACCAAGGTCATTTATTATTATTTTATATCAAAATAATTCAAATTGATTTTTTTTAAAAATATAAATTATCCTAAGCATATCCCATGGGAGTGTCGTAACCAAGAGTGCAACAAGGCCCATTGTTGTGCACCAGTTCACGTTCGAGTCTAGCTCAAAGCACTGTTTTTGGGTTTTACCCCTAGTACGTCTTTTCCAGATCCTCCTCTACCTTCTTATATCCAGATAGGGATGTATTTCTTGGAAAACATACAAAATCTATACTATTCCAAAATTCTATGATTCCTTCTATACTAATCCTCAAACTCTATCATAGGGAAATGTTCTCTATTCAGAGTTTATATAAATCTAGTTTCCATAGTTTGTAATAAACTTCCTCTGATACCAACTGTAACACCCAAACCCCAGATACCCATATTTTTTCCATTATTACTTAACATTGATATGATCAAAAAATATCATGTCTCTAAATACCGATTAGTTTAGTAGTATTGGAAATACTGGATATATTCATAAGTCTTACATTACATCATAATGTAAAAAAAACTACAACAACATCTTGTTTTCATATCCCCTTATACTATCCCTACAGGTCATTCATAAATTACTTCTTTAAAAATTGTGAAAAATAAAACAGTGAAAGGGGTGAGCTCAGATGCTCAGTAAGGATAAAAATATAGCAGAAAATATCATTGATAAGCATAATCAGTTAAGGCAAAGTATAAATAAAACAAAATATTTTAAACTTGAACATCATCATAATATGGCAATGATAAAATGAAATAATTCCATTTACATATTCACATGGATATTCTACTAGTAGAATAACATCATGCAATATCAATTACCACTTTCATAATGATGGAATTCATAATGCCAGACTATTATAACCACATAGTCAAGGCCCCATTCCATGACTGCAAATAAGATTTTGTCAAGGCCTTGTGCCCAAACACTAGTTTGTCTCATAGACCTACCGATGCATCTAGGAGCTATATAGGGCTCCACCTATCACATACGATGTCCAATGCATTCCTCATATGAAATGTTTGAAGCATAACATAAACATTCGTATTAAAACTAGCATACAGAATGCCAATAATTTTAACCACAAACCATGAATGGTATAAAAATAGCACATATATAGTCAAAAATAACTCATTCGATTCAATATGGAAGATTGTGTTGTATCAGATTAAACTCAATTGAGAATAATGAAGGATATTTAAATAGATTAAAATAATCATCATACTATTGAGAGAAATATCCCCCTTTTTTCTTGAAAACATTTAAAAGTCGCATAATTTTTCAAGAAGCCATTTAAAATAGATTTTTAATCAAAGTTACCCATACAACATTAAAACATTTAAAAGGAGTTTTAATTTTTAAACATTAATGTCTATATAAATAAATCATTAAAACCATTTTTAATACATGGAAATTAATGAGAAATATTTAGAATAATAAATCATTAAATCATTTAAAATGATATTTTATTTAGAGTTCCTAACTAAAAGAGTGACACTTGAATAAAAATAAATGAGTTAATTCAAACATTTTAATATTAGGACAATAAAGAGATTCATGATATACTATGTGAAAGTACATTATATACACCATATAAATGTGATATGGTGTATAACAACAAACAAGTCTCAATGAAATGTAAATTGAGATGAAATCTCTTATAAAGACCTTATCCTTAGGTTATAGATAAATCAAAAACATAATTATGTGTGATAAATATAAAAACACTAAATATGATTGGATATTCACTATTAATCAATTACATGACATTCACACATATTCTTGTAAAGACAACACCAATGAATTGGATATTTAACTCAACAAATGGAGAGTGAGTTAAAAATTACTATTATCAAGTTCATATCGATGAAATGAGAAAGTATCAATGTAGTGATTATTTGTATCAAAAGTATATCCATAGAAAGGGGAGTCAAAATTATGACATAAGAAAATTAATAGTGATTCCACACATAATCGTGTAATAAAATAATCAATGAAGTATGTGTAAAGCTGAATTAATATAAATTAAAATTTCAAATTCCCTAATCGATTTGGTAACATACGAAACATACACCCATGAAAGAAGGATAATACAAATAATGATGTAAATATCAATAAATTAAACTATATTAACCAATGAATATAATCATAGGTAGTACACACACCACGTGCAATAAATAAGTGGTCAACAATAGAAATCCGATGAAATTAAATTTGTGATAAGAAACACCTTACTTTGTACTTTTTTACATCGTAGAGGGTAGGTTAGACTCTTGTATAATTGTGAAATAATTTTTATTGATTTATAAAAGAATCATATACATAAATATGATATCATATATGATCTTTTAACATTTCTTTGTTAATAATATCATAGTATTATCGTCGTTTCGGGTGTTAACTTACTCGTTTTCTTTTATATGTTTTGTTACATAAATCATGTTTATTATGGGTAGGTTATATATTATTCATATATAGAATGATATCAAGTCTTTAAAAATTATTTTTAGTCATAAAATGATAATTATACTTGAATGGATACGATGGGGAATGAATCTCATCTTGTTCGTGGAGATGGTAGTCTGTACGTACGCACAAGCAACAAAATCAATATTTTGATATTAAAATAATATATAATTTGATGGTATATAACATATATAGAATAATTTTTATGATATATTTATTATTTACATGAATTACATATCATTATTATTCATATCCAAATAATAATTTATTGAATAACAGTTACACCACGATGTGGAGACGGTAGGCCATACGTACGCACGTATGGCGGCATGTCATTCAAGGGTTGGATTTATTACTAAATATGGTTGTAAAATATTTATAATAACATCAAAGTATATATAATATACTAATGTTATTATTTTAAAATGGAAACAAAAAAGAAAGAATAAGTTTAAGAAGAAAAGAACTTGAAAAAGGGTGGTGAAAACATTACCTCTTTTTCGGACACTTCATTCTGATTTGATCAAAAGTGTACCATAGGTTGGATTTATGACTAAATGAAGGCCACTAAGATTAATAGAGGATAGTTGATAGGGTATTTGTGTAGAGGTTGTCTGAACAAAAGGGCTTTGAAGGTATGATGAATTTTTTATAAGTGGTGTCCTTTTATAAGGTGGAGGAGGGGCCCTTTAAGAAAAACATAAAGTATTAATTTATAATAATGTAATATTCAGTTTATAATGGTTCAAATTTAGATTATTAAATGTATTAATTGGGGATGGGATGAAATCCTTTCAAAAAATATATTTTAGATAGGTTTTGGTCAATATATTAACCTTATCATTTATATTTAACTCTTAGTTAAATAGTACGACATTTATCATGTCACATTGTATTTTTATATTATATGGTTAATAATACTACTATATACTTCCAAGAGACCCCCAAGTGGTCCACTAATGATACACCAATCATTAGATAATTCCTTTTGCAGAACCTTATATTTTTAGAAATAGAATATAAATTAATAATATAATATTTCTTTTAAAAACTCATTTATGTCAATTTTGACAATATTTCATAATTTATTTTTGTTAAAGTAGTAAAAAATTTATTAATTCTAAAGAAATTCATGTATGAAATTATAAGAGGTCATATTAACTAATAAAATTCGTGTATTGCATTAAAAAGTTCAAAATATATTTATTTTAATATTTATAATAATAATTATTTGATTCATTCATTAATAAGGAAAACATTGCATCATTATTCTGTCATTAATAAATTTAATTATTCAATGTCAAAATTTTTTAAATAAAATACATTTATTTCGGAAATCATATTATATTTCTAATGAATATTTTTATCTGAAATATAAAATATATATCTCTATATAAAAATTGTTTTTCTCAAAGATACTTGCTTATGTCATTTTTGTAATTACTTTAACATAATTTATATAAAGTGTCATTATTAGTTACAAGTGGATCTATGGGGTCCCAAAATCATCCCAAATATGACAATGGTTGGAAATGTATCAACCAATAATGTTAGGACACGTTTTAGGGTAATTTATTATTTTTATAATATTATTTTTTACCCTTATTTACCGAATTTACCCTTTTACCATGGTAAATAAAATATTTACCGAAGTAATTATTCAAAATGTCTAAAAATAAAAGTTATATATTTAAACAATTTTGACCACATGATTCTAAATAATGAATCCATTTTTCTAAATTCAAAACACATATATTGCAGAAATTAATTTAAAATTAATTCCCACTGTCAAAACAAAAACTGTGTTTTTAAGAAATAATAATTATCAATAGATTGACACTTAATTATGTCCAGTTTAAATGAGAAATTACGTCCAATGACCAAAATTTTATTAAATGGTAAAAATATATTTTAAATATACTTTAAAACTGCTCATATTAATAATTTATCACTATAAATATTTCGATTAAAAAAGTTGTTATTAATTAAAATTTTGTGATTTTCACTATTCCTCAAAAAAGGAATGTTTTCATAAAAATTATTAAAATTCACCCTAAGCTAATTTCGATATTCCAAATACGAAAATGAAGTCCATTTTTAAAGATAAAATGTATAAGACCTCAAAAAGTTGGTATTACTATTCATAACAGCTAATTTGATAGGTTGTGGTGTGTGTTAGAACTCGAAGTTGCGTACAACACACACTACTGTATTATTCAAAGAGAAGCATACCGTGGAAGCTTGGGGTGTTACACTCATTAAGTATATTTGTAATATTAGTAATTTATAAATTGGAATTACTTTTAGTTGATGAAGTATGGTTCTATTGGGACATGACTAATTTATTCAATGTTAATTTAAAATGATCTAATATAATTCCTCTAGTATTTTGGAAGGAAAATTTCAATAGTGTATAATTATATGGATATAGAAATTACCACTACATCTTAGCATATGATTCTTCCAAATCCATTATAATTAATTTCATCATGAGGTAAAATAAATATATTATTATTGGATTTAGATTTGATACATGGAAAATTTAAATTAGAAAATAATGAAATAATGATGAAAAAAATCCCTAATAGTTGCATTATTATTTGATTTAATACATAATAATAATAATAAAAGATATTTTTATTGGAGAAATTAAATATTTATGTAGTAAAGTTGATCTAATTTTTATAAAAATTATATATAATAACATGAATTTTGATAATATAATATAAACTTATTTATCTAGAATGAGATTTTTATTATTTCAACATAAAACATACAAAAACATACATAGATTTATTATAATAATTTTTATAAGTCATATTATTATTTATTTATTTATTTCATTAATATATTGATTGAGAGGTTTTACTTTCTCATTGATAGAATATATGTGTTTCAGATTTAGAATAACTCTTATTTACATTTTCATTGAGAGTGGAGTGAAGCTTTTCTAGAAAGGTGGATGCTAACATATGAATTTATATCTAAGGAAATTTTTTCAAATTATATTAAATGGGATTATAAATTTTATTGTGATATTCTTATTAAACCATGACTGAGTACCTTGTAAGAATATTTTAGTTGAGGATTAATGATACCCAATTCATTAAATGTTATATTGGAATTATTGGCATGGTTTTTCTTTTAATGTTAGGTTGTCTTGTTTAAGATTTTTATTTGAAAATATTATTGCATAGGGATAATATAATGTTCATTTATCGGTGAATATGATACCATTAAATTTTGAATATATTTTTATCGTTAACTTCATTAATTAATGGATTAAATTATTTAAAATAATTTAAAAAATAAATTATTTTTTATTGAAATGTTATTGGGAAAAAAATCTTAGTAACTTCATTATTAATTTTGGACGAATTATAGATTTTCCACAATATGAATTACATATCCAAAGGATGAATGAGTTAAATGTATATAATGTTATTTTTAAAGATATATAAACCATATAATGAGACTAAAACCATTCCATGATGGTGATATATCTTATGAAACATCAGAAGAGATAGAATAAATTACAATGACATTAATATAATTCATATCATAGTTCCTTCTATATTGTTTATATCAGAGCAGTGCGGAATGATTACACTATACCAAAGGACATAGAACCACTATTATATAGGAAATAAGACCATGTAATATTGAATGACATTTAATATGTTAACATCAACAACAATTTCATAGAAAATTAATGGTTTTATAGGGAAGAATCACAATGATAGTGGTATAAGGAATATTAAATTAAGGTTATTATTTTGATCAAATGTATCACATATTAACAACCTATAGGGTTGGATGAAATTAACATAAAGATGTTTGGATAATGATCCCACATAAATGATGATGTTTAAACACAATAGGCTCTCATGAGAAAAAGAAATTATATTTACTATAAGATACAATGTTTTAGAAAGTTTTAGTTATATTTGGAATTAGAAAATCATGATGTGGATAATAAAACCATAAAAACAATTACATTACTAATTCACCCTTCCCTCCATAACACATTTGTAATTAACAAATCACATGAGATATATACTGATTTCTTTATGATTTTAAATTGTTTTATAAATTTAATTCAATTATTTAAATGAATTATAAATCTTATACAATAGAAAAGATGTCATTACATTTGTGATGAATCTAGATGAAATGTTTATATTTTTCCCTTTTAACTGATTTTTATTAGTCCAGGACATGATTATATCAACTATGCCATTATATTTATAATTTAAAGACAATGAGGTTTTGTCCTTTTATAATGTATATTTTACAATTCTAGAATAATATACAATAATTTATAATATTGATAAGGCTTAAATAAAACAGAAAATTGATTACTATAACACTAATGAAACAATTATACATATAAAAACAAAATATTTTGCATAGAAATAATAAAACAATAATATGGTGATATTTTTAGAAATATATTTAAAAATATAAGTAAATAGATAATTAATATTTATAAAAACTTTATATTATATTTTAATAAAAATTATAGAGTTACATTGAATATTAAAAAGGTTATAGATATTGTTCAATTGAGAATTTATATGAAATGATTCTTATTTGAAAATGATAATTATGAAATAGTTACACCATAATAAATTTGTTTGGGGTGATGTAATGAATTTTTTATAATGATTTTTTATCAATAGATATATAATAACAAGATATCAGAATCATGTTATAAAAATATGAGTAGTTTTTAAATAAAATTAAGTTAAATAATTTTAACTACTAATGGAGAAGGGGTTATGGGATCACATACCATAATTATTGAATACCCTTCCTTGGGATGAGTCTAAAAACGATAGATAAATGATCATTTAATGTTATATGACCACATAAAAATTTAAAAGGATGTTTTATTAATTTATTTAGATTGTATTTTGGTTGAAATAGAACATGGAATGTGTTTTGGTATGGTTAGAATGGGGATTTTTTTATCGGAAATATGATATTGTATTTTTATATTTATTATTTTCTTAATTGTTAATAATTTAATAATAAAATAGAAATATGATCATAAATTAAAACAATATTATGTTACAAAAAATATCAAATACCACATATCTATAGATATGATGTAAAGTGTTTTTTATTAATCAAAAATTATAAAATTTATGTACACATTTCATTAATTTTAGGGGTAATTATGATAATTTGACATTAGACATATATATATAATCATATATTTATCAAGGAAATTATATATGAAATATTTATAAAATTTCAAAATGTATTTCTTTTATCAAAATATCTCCAATAACCACAATTCGACACATTATTATTATTTTGTTTTTATTTAGATCATTTAGATTGAATATTATTTAGCATTCACAAGTATTTCATCAATGTCGTATAATAGTTTATTTTAGTTATCTAATTAATTTATATAAAAAATGAATTATTAAATTAAATATTATTTATTACTTATCAATATCATCATATAAACCTATTTATAATATTATTTATTATAAATTTTATTAAGATATAATTTTTAAGATAAGAATCATGAATCTACCACCTATAAATACTATATATTTTTTTGGATAAGTTACATCTTATATAATTATAAAATTTATTAATTTGAAAATTAATCATTGGCTAGTCATCATAATATCTTCCAATATATATATATCTTTACCCCCTCTTAAACATTATCCCATTATGAAGAGGTTTGACTATTTCAATATTGTTCAACTGTGATTTCATCTCCATGAAATGTGTTCATATTAATCATGTCATAAAAATTAATTTATATTAACCTAATAATAGTTTTGTGACACATTTCATATATCATTACGTATGATATGTTACATATGATTAAATAATTTTATAAAATATTTATCTAATGAAGTTATAATAACTAAAATACATTCTCCAAAAAAAAATTTTTTTAGTATTCAAAAAATAACTAACCTATAGAGACAAATTAAAAAACATATTATAATTTTATCATGATGATGTAAAAAATTCAATTTTATTTTATAGTGTTTTTAAAATTTTAAAAATCAACAAAAAAATTAAATCAAAATAGTTATAGAAATAATTTAATAATAATAAAAACTATTTATTTTTTAAATGAGAAATAAAATTATAGTTTATAACCCTAATAGAATTATTCATACAAATATTAATATAAAAAATATAATTAACATAAATATTAAATTACAAAATATATAACAATTATATAATATAATAAATTTATAAGAATAATATATAATTTTAATAAATCATATTTAACCCTTAAAATCACATTTTCTATCTTAAGATACACATAATAATTTCAAATATTTATGAGTATATAATTTTATTATATTTTATTGAAATAAATATCTCATTAAATTAATACTTCTTGAGAATATATAAAATCAAAATATGAATGTTAATTAATCAAATATCTAAAAAAATCACTTCTTCATATACAACATGAATAAAACTTATATGAAGCCTTTAATTTCATATTATATAATACAGTAATCCTATAATGATGTTTAATATTTTATCAATATCAAAAAAATTAATTTATTAAAATTAAAAAATGATATTTCTTTTTAATACAATTTATAACAACCTAATATTTTATGAAATATATATATTTAAATAAATAAATAAATTTTATAACTTCTGTTACACGTAACACATTGTTTTAATGAACCTGTGTACAATAATTATTAAATTATTTAAACCTAACCATTCTAATTTTTTCATCAAACAGGGATGTGTGATTTTTATTAACCACCATTTAATCATTTAAAATTATTTATTTATTCAAAGTAAACATATTTTCTTAAATTTTTTTACTTTTTACTAAGACTATTTATGTTTCAAAAATAATATTTTCAATATAAACTGTTTTGATTAATTTTTTAGGCAAAAAAAATAATAGTTATTTTTTGAAATACTATATAATATATTTTATAATATAATTTTTATTGAAATTTAATTTTAAATTTATACATTCTAGAAATTATTCATAATTTTTGAAAGGGATTTTTTTTATTTATATTTCAAAAATACTTATTTTTATTAAAGATATCCATTTAATTTAATGAAGTTAAAATATTATTTTTTATTGTAATATGTTTTAAAATTTAAAATTGGTTCTATAATATATTATTAAATATAATTTATCCTATTAGATTTAATTTTTTATTTAATTTTAATATGAAAACATTATATAATTAGAATAATTTTCTCATTATATAAAAATGAATTTTGGTTGTGTCATCATTGTAAATTTAAATTGAAATATTTCATTTATAAGAAGAGAAATGGTAAAATGGATTTCATATTTGAAATTTGAAGAATTAATATTTTATAATAAGGTCAAATATATTTTTGTACAAATTTAATGGTATAAATATTAAAAATTATTTACTGCATTTAAGGTTAAAAAAATTTTACTTGGGGATATACTAAATAGAATTGGCATTAAATTACCTAATAGAAATCCAAAATAAATTTTTATTCGTATATTATATATACTATCACCACTAAGGTTTGATAAGAAATAATTTTTATGTGTTTTAGAAAATTAATTCATGGTTATAATTAATTTAATTAAAAAATCTCTAATGTTCAATCTCCCCCAATTATAAGAGGCCACCACTATCCTCTCCAAATTACTTATCCAAAAAATGTAGGGATTTGAAATTTACTAAAAATGTATTTTCATTAACTCTCACATCTCATACCATAATCCTTAGTGTGATAAGTAATCCATCCTATGATGGATTTTAATGTAAACCAAAGGATGTTATCCAATGAAAATTCATCATTCTCCATATAGGGTTCTAATATTACATCTTCTTCCACAAAAATAAATTTATTTATTTACGATGATAATAAAAATTTATTACCTATGATATAATAGGATGTAAATAAGATTAAGAAATAACATATTTCATTT
This sequence comes from Viscum album, assembly GCA_963277665.1. Lineage (NCBI taxonomy): Eukaryota > Viridiplantae > Streptophyta > Magnoliopsida > Santalales > Viscaceae > Viscum > Viscum album. The sequence goes on from OY728136.1 coordinate 1,602,747,091, forward strand.
CTTCTTCAATCAAATAGTATAATAAACCATCAATCGTGTGTACGACTGGTCATCACCTCACGAACTGATGTAATTCATTTTCTATCACCACATCTCAAAGATAAAAATAATGTCTAATTTAACCTATTTATATTATATTTATGACATATTTACAAATTTTCAGTTATAATATTACATTATAAATATTTCATTTCATTTCTTAGGAATACGATAATTTCGACCTGGTGGTCGATAGACTACCACCTCACAAAGTGACATTACACATTGTTAACATACAAATTAAATTGAATGTAATAAGGATAGATTTAATGAAAATACGTGATATATAAAAGGTAAAAATTATTTTAAAAATTTAAAATATTATTTACATTAATTAGTAATATCTCCCAGGAAAATAGTTAAATTATTCAAGCATACGTACATCTTACCATCTCCATGAACCGTGTATATCATTTTCTATATCCAATTTTATTGATCGTTAAAAATAAACATATAATTAATATAATTGAAATTAATATCATGAATAATATTATGAAGATAATTGATCCATGGTAAAAATATAATGAACAACAATACCAAACCAAAATGTACATAAAAACCATGCATTTATTACCTAAAATTTAATTTTATCTATGATTTGTTAATGAACAAGTAAAAAAATTTATAATAAAATAATATATGGTATGATAAATATTATTTAATTTCATTAACATATGTTTAATAATCTTATATTTATTTCATGATAGGATCTAATTTTTTAGAAGGAAGTTGAAACTTATGGTATGATATTTTCGTCTCATATTTATTTCTGTGGGACACCTGACATATACTCCACATTTTTATTTTCTGTAGTTAATATAATCTATTTACTTCATTTCATTATCCTTGTATTCGTAATTATAGGATATCTATTTATCTCTAATTTTATTTCATTTGTGGTGATTTTTATTCAAATGATACTAATGTTGTAATGTTTTAATATTAAAATCTCATAGTTTATTGGGATTGTTTATGATGAGAATAAAATGATGAGAATAAAATGGTGAGAACATAAGGTCTACCAAAAATTTTTCTAACTAAAATTAATATTATTTAGATTTTAAAAATATTATTTTTTTAATTTCAATTTACTCTATTAATTGATTTCTGACAAAAAATTATTTTTTTGGAAAAAACTTATTTATTTATCTATTTAGAAGAATTTATTTTTCATCCACATATAGGTTTTTGAAAAATGGTTTAATGTATATTTTTAACATTATCCATTCACTATTTACTTTTTTGAATCTTTATTCATGTATTTCAGTTTTTTTTATTCCATTTTATTTTATGTTTTTAGATATCCAAAATCATCTTATTATTTTATTTTATTTTTTAATACCTTTCTATATTTTAATTATAAAAATATTTATAATGATAATAATTTTATATTTATTATTTCATATGAATGATAAAAATATTTCTAAAATTTATTTGATTAAAATTTTGTCTAATTTTATTTATATCATGTTTTAATTTTTTCACATATATAATACACGTATTTGGTATTATGTAATTTTTTCAGTAAGACCTACGTAATTGTATTCTAATGTATATTATTTATAAAAATTTCAACACACATTATATTTTTTTAATGTTGTTTTATTTAAAATTTTACTAATTTATTATAATTTTAATGGAATAAATTAATGTCTAATTTTATTGTTAGAGGAGTGAATCATATGTTCGATGATCATGCAGAATATCTATAATTATAAATTTAATGGAATTGAAAATATTATTTGTTTTTTTATATCTCATTATATTTTTAACAAAATCACCCAAAGTATATTTGGTTAGAAACATAGAATTTTTTTAGTCATTTAAATAAACTACATGGAACTCTCACAATGTCATTTTCATAACATTAAAAATGTAATATGTACTAAAATGGTTTCTGTATTAATCAAAACATGTTTCATCATTTTTTATGATATATCATTATATAATTATGAAAATTAATTTTTTTTGATAGATCATGAAATTATATTCAAATATTTCTTCTAAACAAAAAAAATGATGTTGTTTATAAGGAATAAAAATTCATTGAAATTTAGTTGTTGTATTTTTATATAAAATTATGAATCATGATTCATCAACTTCCACATCCAGCCTCTTTCCCCCAAGGAAGCTCCTCAATATTCCATTTCTTCTTACATGGAAGAATCATTATTCTCTAAAGGACAATACTTATTCAAGAATATGTTTATAGAAACTAAATCTAAATTTGTGGACAATATACATCTTTTTGATGTAAATCGCTTCAGACATTTATCTCTTTCTAGCGGTGATTCTTTTTTCTATTTCAAAATGTTTGACATTTGAGACATGTGTGACATGGGACAAATCTGATACATATGAGTCACGTGAGAAATGATTACTTTTCATATTCTAATGGTGATTCATTTATCTTATGTGATGACCCATATTTATTTTAATAGTCACCCATTTTACTTATGCAGTGACTCATAATTATTTTAATGGTGACCTTTTCTATTATACTAGTGAGTAATTTTTTTATTTTTTATGATACTCACCACCACCATATATTTTTTATATCAATAGGGATGATTTATTCATGCTCTATTTTTCAAAAATATCATATTTTTATAAAATAAATGAATATATTATTTTTTATCTATTTTATAATTTCTATAAAAAATTAATATTAAATTTTTTCCATGTGAAGTATTATTATATTATTTAAACTGGTTTTAATATGATATTAAATTTATTAATTATTTTTATGTGACATTTGAGTCATTTATTCACAAGTATTCATGTTTTATATTTTTTTGTTTATTTATTTTTATAACAGTTTTTAATATTTGTAATATTATTATATTTAATATATTCAATCAAATTTTCAGGGTATTTTAGGTAGTATAATTATTTGATAATTAAAAACTACATTATATTGAAATATTTTTTATATTATTTAAAAGATGACTTAAAATTTTTATGGGATAACATTTTACTTATTATTATAATTTATTGGGTACTTTAAATATTTTTGACTGGGTATTTTTTTTAATTAAATAATTTATTTGTTGGGATTATTCTGCATTATAATTCCCACTAAGTTGAATAATTCAACCATTTGTGAATTATAAATGCTTTTACCAAAGATTTATTTGTATGTTATTTTTTACATTTCACTTTTATTGGTGCCTGGACACTTTAAGGATAATGTAAGACAACTTTTAATTTGATAATATGTTTGTCCTCAAGAATAATGTGGTAAACTTTAAAAATATTGTAATTTTTTTAAGTTATGCGATAACTTGTTTCATCATATTGACATTCACTCATGTACCAGATTACATCTACATTGACTTATACTAGCTGAGATGTTCTATTCCAATCCTTATTAACCCGTAATTACGATTTCATTGTTTATATTCTTATTTGACTATTTTATGAGTGTGTAATACTATTTCCTATCTCACATGAAAACAAAATTTTTATATTTATTATTTTATGAACAATGGAATAATTTCTTATTTTCTTTGCTTGGGTTATCACTCTCAGATTATGATGTTAGTATTCAAGGGTTGTGAATCCTGGTATGAAAAGAAATGACTATTAATGTTGCGACTTAAAATGTCAAAAGAGAGGTTGTGAGGTTTGTTACTCCCCATACTAAAGTCAGTGTAATGGTTATCCCCCATCTAGAAAATGATTCTGTAATTATGTTATGAGTCCCCTTAAATAATCATAATAGTAAAAATTTATATCTCACTGAGTAGATATTTATAATAGTATCATAGTATCACTTTGTAATGATCCACTGTAACAATATACTTTCAGTTTGTTACTTTTCCATTACTAATTAACACTAATTATTAACTATAATAATAAATTCCATTAATCGATTTATTTGATTTACTATTTTAATCATGTTTATAACCTAACCCCTCAAAACAATTTCCATTACCATATTTTGACATATCAATTTAATGAATCTTTTATTCATGTTTTCTATTTGGAATATTTGTTTAAATTGAATATTTATGAAATTATACAAAAAATAACATTTTCTCATTTAACTTAATCTAAAAGTAATATTGGTTTTAACATTAATGATATGAATAGTATATTAAAACATCATGAATGATCAATGATTGAATTATTTTATTATATTATTTGAATGAATTATTCTTGAAAATATATTGTTAATTTTTAGTCTTAAATTATTTTTAGAGTTGAAAGGCTATTTTCCTCAGTAAATGTTCTATGTATATTTTCATAACCATATTAAATGATTACATACTTTGATGTTATTAATTATTAATTATTAATATTATCTTTTTTTCTAATAATTATTTTTTATATTTATGGTTTATAACTATAATGATGATATTATTATGAAATTCATTCATTTTCTGTAGGTTATTTTATGATAAATTTGAGAGATGATTTTGAGTGAAATTTCAACTTCATGTTTTATGCTATGTTGAAATGTTTATGAGACCTTTTTCATTACATTTATTATCATTTGATGAATTTATTTTTATCTTGTGGTACACTAATTTATTTATTTTATTTATTTTAAGGTTGTTATGTTATAACCAAGAATGGTGGATATTATATAACTAAAGAAAATCTTCATGTTATAACCACGAGATATGTAGATATATATCTCCTTCCAATGTATTGGGTGGAGTTTTATATCTCTTGAGAAAAGATGGAAAACATGTTTACTAGATTGAAACACATTGTTTGATAAGATGATCTTATCGATCTAAAATTGGAAACGTGCTTAAGGGAATGATCCACAATGGAAGAAAGCTTAGCGGGTTTACCAGACAATAGGAAACAAGGGATAACACTTAATCAATAAGTGTATTTGATTCTATAGTAATTGTACATAGGGGTTATATCTATAAAATGGTAACATTGATCTAGACTCAATTTTCCACTAGTGCAATGTAACAATCCTTTCTAAACCACTATTTTTACACCATTATGGGATTCTTTTTTGGAAATTCACAAACTCTTTACATTAAATCAGGATTGATTTAAATAATTACCAATAATAACTTAGGATAAGTGTATTTTTTCATTGGATGAAAATATTTATTCGTAATTTTTAAACAATATGAGTTATTTTTGATGATTAAATATGCAAGGTGGTCTTGTGTAAATTTTTATTAATACTAAAGGATTGATGATATAGTTTTAATATTGGGGTGAGAGGGGTTATGCTAAAATAATGATGTAACATATTTTTTCATTATGAAAAGTATCAAGAAATGTCAAATAATTAACACAATGATTAGATATTGAATTATTAACGAAGAACATATTATGGTGTAGTGATTGCATCTCTTGTCTTTGATTATTCTATAATTGAATCTTGTAATAATATTCTTCCTAAAAATTAAATTATTATCCCTCTAATGAATTATATTTTATCATTGAAAATGTAGTGTTTTTACATAAATACATTACATATTAATTAATTATTAAGGGGATTGGCATATGATATTTAAAACCAAACATTGATCATATATCATTTAATGATAGATATGAACATATTTTGAGAGTCATATAAATATTATGGGTTTTAATTTATATTTAAAATCCATGATTATCACAAATGTTTTAGAGAAAACATGAAATCTATGATATTTATATTTAGTATTAGTTTTTAAGGACTGTAGAGAAGTGTTTACTACTATTCCAAAAAAACATGATATTGAGTTCTCAATAATACTCATTCCCACTACCAAACATATTTCAATGGATTCGTTTTGAATGTAATTAAATGGGTTTTAGGATTTAAAAAAAATTCTAGGGGATATTGGAAAATGATTCATTATGTTAATTGTATGACCTCAGGATGAACTAGTTATTTTTATAAAAATAATTTATTGGTCAATGTGGATATAAATTGATTATTGTGAACTAAAAAAATCAAAATAACGAAACAGAATCATATCCTCATATTATTTAGTTATTTTATCAAATTCACAAATATGAATACATTTACAAGACTATAATTTATTTTAATTATCATCAATTGAGGTTCATGAAAAAGTTTGTACATGAGAGGTTATTCCATTTATGTCATAAAAATAATGAATATATTTTTATTCCATTTGGTCTTACTAATTCCATCTCTTTATTAATCGATTTAATGAATATAATCTTCATAGATTACCTTAATCACATTTCCATAGTGTTTATATATTAATATATAAACTATAAAAAGATAATTGAAGACCATGAAAATCACATGAGAATAGTATTGATAACCCTAATGAAGGATAAACTGAATGAAAATTTATAATGTAAGATTTTTTATAATAAAAGACTCATTAATGGGTTGTATAATTACATTAAGGGTTATATTGGTGTATTATTTTATAATGGAAGCTATGGAATGTTATATTAGAGAATCCATATTAATTCTGCTCTAATGTTATCTAGGATTGCTCCGATATTATTGTTGTTGTTTATATATGTTCACCAGACCTTATAATTAAATCATAATGTTAGATGGGAAGGAAACAACATATGTCTAGATGGATGAATTAATTTAAAATTTCATGGAAATAAATATGTCTCTTATCACAACACATATTCCTATACTACACTATTGAAGATAATTATTTATAACATATTGTGATGCAACCATGAAGTTATTTGGATGAGTTCCGATTCATAATTAATGGTTATATATTATAAATAAAAAATATTTATTTTTAATAAGAAAAATTTCACAACACATAATTTAGTGTCATTTATGGGCATTTTTTCATTAATTATAGGTATAAATTCATTATAAATGAAAAAGTGTCTTTTTTTATTCCAAACATAAAATTATAAAGAATATATTCACACAAAATTAGGATAAAATTTGATTGAAAATATAGTTATAGATGATTAAATATTATGAATTCTCAATATATTAGCACCTTATAAAAGAGAACAAGTTGGTATATTCATTGAGTCGAAAGGAGCATTTTGTCTTTTCAATTATGAGGATATCAAAATATCCAACATTTATAGTTCTTAAAATGATGGAAACTGAAATATTTATGAAAGTATGGATATTTTATCTCTCTCAAAAATGTTTTTTACCATAATTATATATAACTATTAATGATGCTCAATGAATTATGTTGGTTAATATTGGAAGGGGGAAAATATATATAGTTTATCCTTGATTATAGTTGAATTATTAGTTCTATAAACCATGTATGTGTTCAATTAATACCTCATTAGAATAATGAGCTATTATAATGAGATCATACTTAATAATTGTCTATTCATAATAGAAGTAAAATTATTTATAGATAATTTAAATATAATTTTTGGTGGGATAGAATAAAGTGATATATTAAAAAAATGGATCTTGGTTATTGGTATTTCAGGATGTTCAGGATAGGACATAAATGTATAATTGAATATTTTAATAATGTCCTATAAAAGAAAATATGTGGGGAAACATAAAAGTGAATATTGTCGTAGGACTTCCCAAAATGTATAAAGGCATATTGTTATATGGGTTATAGTCATTTTCATTAAATTTTTACCATACACCATTTATATTAAATAATATTTATTTTTGGATAAGGATACCAGGATATACATTAAAGCAGTTTTAACGTTATTGGGAGAACAACTTTTTATTGAATTTGATCGAGATCCATGTTTTAATTTTATGTTCTGGGGATGTATTATATAAGCAATCGATAAAAAAGCATCGTTTTAGAAATATCTATCATCCTAGTCAGTATTGAAAGAATAATTTAGACCCTTTAGTATTTTTTAATATCTTAATTTATGGATTTCAAAGGTGGTCAAGGTCAACACCTTCCTCTAGAAGAGTTTTCCTAAAACAATAGTTGTCACTTGATCCCTCATATGGATCCTTATGAATCCATATATGGAAATTAGTGTATTAATCTTATGGTTTGGTATTAATGTTTTTAAATAAATCTATTGAGACATAAGCTAGATGATCAAATAGTAGGGAATGTTAGATTTCATAAACTTCAGATGAAGGGAAGAAATTTTTACGGAAAAAGGGATGCTAACAATCACCATTGTGATCTAAAATTTTAATTAATTAAAATTTTTTTATTAGAATTTATCTATTGACTAAGGTAATGATAATTGGAAATATGGGAAAAAATGGACAAGGTATTCCAATACATTGGAAATTATTGAGAAAATATGAAAAATAGATTATCTATTGGTGTATCCACCAAACCACTATCATGTTTATAATGTATTACAGGTATCTCTAATGAGGAAGTATGTACCAAATCCTTCTTCTTGTACTATGATCAGAGGTTATATGACTATAGAATGATATTTAGAATAAATAAAATAGTAGAGATTCTTTATTGTATATATAATGGAACATGAAATAATTCCACATTCATGGTCAGTGTTTTGTGGTGAATCAATACATATGATAAAGAAACCTGGGAACCTGAGGATAAGATCTATATAAATTGTCCTTATTTTTTATATCAATGTGAAATATTATAAGGGTTACAATCATTTAATGGAGATATAATGGAAAATATTGATATTTCTTTAAATTTTATTTGAAAAATAATATTTCATTAATGGATTGAGGTACATGAAAAACTGGGTTAAAAACCACTATATACTATTTATATTATTATCTAACCTTTATAATTAATATCTTTCCACTAAACATCATGGTATGATTATGAGTGGATAAATTATGAATATGTACTATAATGGTTTTATATAAAGAATACATATTGATTAAATGTGTATAATTATCAGTAACATGTTTATATTATTTTAAAGAATTTGTTTAAAAAATGGATTTAAATATTTATTGATCAAAAAATAAAAGTGATTTGTTCAAATTTTAGAATCTATATTTTAAAAAATAAACATTATTTTTGACATCTATATTTGGAAAATATATTTATGAAAATGTTTTTTAATTTTCATGAAAGAATATTTTGTGGAAGAATTAAAAAAGTAATGATTTTTATTAAAAACTAACATTTCATGTAATGATATGAAAATATCAATTTTATTATAATATGAATTTTAAAGTAAAATTATTTCTGTAATAGTATTATTAATTTAATTTAGGCCTTTGGAAATAATTTAATATTGAGATATGATATATGAAAATTTTATACTTATGAAAAATGCCTCTTCGGAAAACCTTTATTTCACCATGTGTGTGGGTTTAATATTAAATTATAAATGGGTACACTTTAAGAATTTAAAAAAATATATGTTTGTCCACTACCACACTTATGATATTCAACACCACCCTATCTGATTCAAACATCTAAATAATATAGTATTATCCATTCCAAACCCAAATCCTTTACATGCATCTATAAAAAAAATCCTAAATTCAATGTTTTAACCAGGAAGCGAAACTACTTAGGACATTGGTGTAATCTTAATGTGGTCTTTCGAAGAAGAATTATCCTTAAAAACCATGGTTTTTTATTTTATCTCATCTTCTGAATCATCAAAATATTACATAATTATTATGATATTATAACACTAAGAGACATACAAAGACATTATTATTCAAATAGAGTAACCTATATTGACCACGTCTTCCATCAAATGGAAAATGAAACCATCGATCGTGTGTATGATTGATTACCACATCATGAATCGATGTAATTCATTATCCATTATCACCAAGCAAGGAATAATATAACTATATATTTTAGTAAATTATATTATATTTGGGACATATTTATAATTATATAATTACAATATCACATATACCTTAAAACATTACCTTTTGTGGCAATACGAAAATGTCTGTAACATCTACAACGGACAACCACCACATAAAGTGAAGTAGTTCACTATTTAATTACTCTTAAAGGTTAGATAACAAGTATATTTAAATTAATAGAAATGATATATAAAAATAAATAATGATTATGTAATGATAATATATTAATTACATTTATATAGTTTCATTTGTTGAGAAAATGAAAATAGTATTAATGTGTATGTACGATCATTTATCACAAATGCTGAGTAAATAATGTTTCCTTATGAAATTTCCATTCCTTTATGTTTGTGGGAGATTATTGAGTCCATAAGTTTTCCTTATGAATTCTATATTCCTACATAATTTTAAAAATCAAAAACACTCTATCTTATGACAAATTTCATTTTTCCTAATATTTTACTTGATTAGGAAAATTTTCATTCTTAAATGAAAATTTATCCTTACTGTGTTTTCATTGTTTATGTCTTAATCTGTCATATGTTATTATTTTTTTTAAATTTGGTATCACACATAAAATATTTGAATCATATAAATACTTAGTTATAGAGCCTTCTCTTTTCTGGATCCGAATTTAGGTACTGAATCCTCTGAATTCAGACTCCGAACATTCTGAGTTTGTGTTATTAATTCACTGAATTCGAACACTAAACATTCTACATTAAGACTCAAAATTCTTATTGATTCATACTCTGATTTCTTTAAGAATTATATTTCTGAATTCTTTAGTATTTAGGTTCCAAATTCCTCGGTATTCGGACTCTGAAGTCTATAGAACATTGACTCCTAATTCTTGAGAAACAAAATGTGAATATCCTTATAATATAGACTTCGTAGATTAACTAGATTATAGTCATAACTTTTATTACGATTAAAATAATGAATTTCGTAAAGAAACCATATTTTTACATACCTTTGTTATAAGTATAAAATGATGTTGTGCATTATGGTATTTACAAATCGTTGTTTGAGTGACACGTATACAGGACCATCTAAAATTCATTGAAAAATATTACTGTTAGAGGAGGGAACCGACCATTAATGTTGTACCTATAAATAGGAGTACATTTGAATGAGCTCAGAACAATTGAATTTTGATATTTCTATGACTCTAGATATTATAATCTGTCAAGGTGTTTTCTAGAGAGAGATACAGAGGCACTTTCAACTCTCATTGGTTCGTGCGGATGGTGTGGACAACTCGTTTAGACCTGCATTTTGTTGACTCTGATGGTGTTGATCACGGGCTTTTGTGTTTAGAAAAAATCAGTTCTGATTTGTTTCTAATTCTAGGGCATGTGGGGATAGCAAGATAGATACTGATCTTCAAATTGTCGGCTTACCCAGGATTTTGTAACACCAAATTTCTTGAAAGTATAAATCAAAGGACCTTTATCCATGTTTTTTGTATAACCTACTCATTGGGTTAAAAGATTTATAAACTTGGTAATTATACTATTTCAAGTTTGTTTTCCACTGTATATTGGTTTTTGAAGAAAATAAAACTATCTTATACTTTCATATACATGTACACTGAGTAAATAGTATTTTTTACTCTATAGGTAGAATCTAAATTTTTGTAAAATTTTGCTCTGTTTCATTTCAGGAAATACATTTATAGAATCTCATTTATTTTCAGAACTACATTTTCATAATCTAGTAAGTTAGTTGATCTAGTTTCATTTCCAGAACCACATTTCCACAATTTCATTTTTGGAACTACATTTATCAAATCAAGAATGTTTATAGAAATTAGAGTTTTGGTGAATTTACCTTGTTTAGAAAAAAGCGGTTCTGGTTTGTCTCTAATTCAAGGGCCTGTGGGGATAGGAAGATAGAAACTGATTACTTAATTCTCTAAACCAATACAACAATAGGTATTAGAGGTTGTTCTTTAAAATACTTATATTTACATATATGTTTTCTTTCTCATGTTTTTCATTGTTATGTATTTTCTTTTATTAGGATATTTTTATCATTGTTTTAAAAATTATATTACTTACATGTTTTTGTGGAAATGGTTTTTCATAAAGATGGAAGGAAAAAATGCTGGTTCAATTGAAAATCATAATCCAACTCGACCACCTATTTTTGATGGGAATGATTATGAATATTGGGTGGATTTCATAAAGACTTTTTTTTATTAACACCATAGTGGAATAATATGTAATGCTTACTGGAGATTACAAGATTCCTATTAAAGAAGTCAGAAATTTTACTAATTAGGAGTAGTTAGAATAAAAACTAAACTACAAGGTACAAAATACATTGTTTTGTTCCATGACCAAAAACATCTATTATCAAATACCCTCATGTGAAGCTGAAAATTATATCTTGAATACATTTTAAGTTACACATTTTGGAACATCTATAGTTATAGAGGTAAGAAGAGATATGATTAAAGTTGAGTATCATGGTTTTAGATTTTCTTATGAAGAACTCATTAGCATAGTTCAACAAAGATTCATGGCCATTTTTTATAGCTTACAGTCTATGGGAGAAATTTTTTTGGATGATGAGGCACTTGTAGACAAAATTATATATATCAATCCAAATGAGTGGGAATCAAAGATAAAAACTATAAATGAAAATATGAATGTCTCTCAGATTACTCTTGATGAATTGTTTGGATCTTTTCATCAATATGAGACTAGAATGAGGAGATATGCTGATAATGTTAAAAATAAGAATGGAAATTGAGGTGTTTCTTTTAAAACAACTTCAAAACATATGAAATCCAATACTCTAGAAATTGTTACTAGATAAATGTCAAAATAAATTTACTATTCAATCATAATTTAGTGATATAGAAATATATGAGAATGAGTTAGACAATCTTGATCAGAGAATGAACAAGATAGTAACTCAGAAGAACTATCTAAACATGGTTAGGAAGACAGACAATAATGAAAATAAATATGGGGAAGTTACTTGCTACAAATGCAGAAGAAAATGCCATATCAGACCTGATTGCCCACTTTTGAAAATGAAGGATTAGAAGGAATGGAATTAAGATAGAAAAAATAAGAAGTACTATTGTTCCAAGAAAAAGAAACGTTTAAGGCATATGACACATTGAATTCTATTTTTGCAGACTCTTCTAAAAGTGAATCTTATGAATATGAATCAACATCATAGAAAAATACTGGATTTATTTCTACTACTTCATTCCCAAAAAAATGTCTTATGGCCAATGTATGCTCTACTGAGGGTTTAACAAATATATCTCTGGATTATAATAATTATTATAAATACATTACTTATGATGATGAAGCTTCATCTTCAAACAATGTAGAAGTATCTTAGTATGAAGAAGTATCTAGATTTTCCATGTTGTTAGAATGAAAAAATTATAAAATTTCTAAGAACCTCTACAAGGAAAATACTAGAGAAGATGTTCTTACAAAAGAGATTTCAGATCTCACTAGAGAATGTGATAATAAGTCTGAGGTCCAAGAAAAACATTCTAAAAACATTTAGGAAGTAAATTTGTCAACATAAAAAAATTCTAATGATCTTAAGAATGCAATTTCAGAAAAAAATTTGAGGAAAATTATAAATCTATGGAAATAATTATAGAAGATATGAATTTATTCATAATACTAAAATAAGAAACATATTACATTAAGAAGATTCTTGCCAACATTACTTCTGGTAATGAAAATTTTGACATGATGTATTCTGGAATCAGACCCCACAAAAATACTTCTTGAGTAGGTTATACTCACAGAAAACCAATTTACAAAAACAACTATTTTTTTCATTCCAGAGCCACTATTTACACTAAATATCAAAGTGATGGGCATTAGAAGAAGAAGTATTCATTAAATAATGTTTAATCTCTTGGGATTCATAAATCTAATTTTTCTAAATATATGTGGATACACAAAATTTTATTTTCTAACAATTATGGATCCAAGATAGTTTGGATTCCGAAAGACTAACACTATTATTTTCAAGAAAATAAGGATAGTACCAACAACAGTACATTGTACATGGATAGTGTATGTTCTAGGAATATGACTGGTAACAATAACTTCTTTGATAAGATTATCAAGATGAATGGAGGAAATGTACCATTCTGAAATTATGCTATGGGAGAAATTATTGTTATACCTAACATTATTCTTCTTGGAAAACTTTTGATTTAAATTTTTTTATCTGATAAAGGTCTTAAGAACAACCTCATTATCATAAGTCAATTATGTGGTGAAGGACACCATGAAAATTTTAGGAATGACAAGTGCTTAGTACACAATTCAAAGAAAGTGTTTGGTCTTTCCACCAACATGCAAGAGAATGTTTAGACACCAGAATTAGAATGACTTAAAAGCCGAGATCTTCCTTTCCTTAGTGAAATGGGGATCATTCTTGGTTATGGCATAGAAGGTTAGGACACTATAACATTATGATCCTATGAAAACTCTCTACGAAAAAAGTAGTTAAGGATCCTCTAAAGCATATTTTTTATTCTTCAAAAGTTAGTGATCCTTGTCCATATGTCAAGAAACATAAATGATGTTTTAAATTAGATTTTGATGTCTCAACCACTGATGAATTACTGTTAGTGTATATTGTTCTTTTTGGTTCATCACAAACTAGATGCATTGGAGGAAAATATTATGTTTTTTTCCTAGTTGATGATTATACTAGATTTACTTGTGTCTATTTTCTAGAAAATAAATCTGAAGAAATTTCTTTTTTAATAAATTTTAGATCCCATTTTAAAAATGCAAAAATCATTCCCTTGGTAACTTTTCATTGTGATCATGGAGGAAAATTTTAATGTTCTGATTTTGACAATTTTTGTCGTAGAAAAGGCATTACTCAAAAATTCTCAGCACCCAAAAAACCTCAACAAAATCATGTTTTTGGAAGAAGAAACATAATAATTCAATATATATCAAGATCATTGTAGAGTGAATATTCTATATCCAAAAAGATTTGAGCTAAGGATCTAACTAATAGTTGTTATACTATAAATCGAGTTTTGATTTGACCTTTTCTTAATAAAACTCCAAATGAGTTATGGAATGGTAGAAAACTGAGACATTCCTAATTTGAGGTTTTTAGTTGAAAAGTATTCATTCTTAATACTAAAAAATTTTTACAAAAATTCACACCATAATCCGATGAATGAATATTCTTAGGCTACTCCACAACATCGATGGCATATAGAGTTTAAAAAAAATACTTGTACTATTGAAGAAACAACACATGAAAATTTTTATGAAGATGATACTTTTTTCATTAAACAACCTCAACCTACATCTTCGTATGTGTTTTTGAAAACGGGTTATCAAATTTCATTATAATATCCTTATGATAAGGAAAATGTTTAAGAAAATATTTCTGAAACATTTACCCAAGAAGACTTTTTCCATATGTTGATAAACAGGTCCTACAAAACCCAAATCGGTTGTTACTAAAGTACCATCCTAGTGATAATATCATTGGTGATGTAAATCAACCTATATGGACTTGATATTCCTTAATAAATGAAGTATAAAATCTAGCATTACTTTCCCAATTAGATAAAAATGCACAAATGAAATGTTAGGTGATGATGATTGGATAAAAGCTATACAAGATGAGCTAAATGAATTCGAAATGAATAAATTCAGGACCTTGGTTGAGATACCTAATGAATCATCTGTTATAGGAGTAAAATTGTTTTTTAGAAATAAATTTGATGAATATGGAATCATTGTATGAAAAAAATATAGATTAGTTGCCAATGGAAATAATCAACTAGAAGGAATAGACTGTGAGGAAACATATTCTCTAGTAGCTAGACTTGAATCTATTCGTATTCTACATTCCTTTGCATCATTATTCAATTTCAAAATTTTAAAATAGATGTCATATGTGCTTTCCTTAATTGTTATTTTCAATATGATATTTTTGTTGAACAATATCCTCATTTTGAAGATTCAAAACATCATGAACATATTTTTAAACATTCCAAATATTTATATATACTTAAGCAAGCCCCTCGAGCCTGGTTTGATTATCTTACATGATTTTTTCTTAAAAATATTTATGTTAAAGTAATTTTTAATCCAACACATTTTATAAATAATGATATGAAAATCGTTTTTATTGTAAACATTTAAGTTGATGACATTATATTTGGTTGAACTCAGCAATCTATAACTTTTTCATTTACTGATATAATGAAATTTGAGATTGAAATTAGTATGATGGGTGAGATTGAATTTTTCCTTGGTTTTAAAATTTCTCCAAGACTATAAAAAATCTATATATACCAACATATGTATATTAAATATATAAAAAAATGGATATGAAAATACTATGTGTATATGTAGTCTCATTGGTACCTCAAATTCACTTGATCTTGATGAAGCTTGGAAACCAGTAGATCAATCATATTTTAGAGGTTTGATAAGAAGCATACTTTACATGAATGTTAGTCATTTAGAATTAATGTTTTCAGTATTCATATGTGAATGATATCAATCAAATCCTAAGGAATCTCATTTATAGGTAGTGAAAGGATTTTTCGCTACTAAAAGGAAACATGGATCTATGACTCTTTTACACATCTGGAATTGATTTTAGGTTTGAAAAGTTTTTTGGTTTCTGATTTTGATGGATGTAGAATGGATAATAAAAGTAACTTTATAACTTGTAATTTCTTTCGAGATTTATTAGTTTATTGTTATTGAAATTAGTAACCCTCATTAGCACTATCTACTGCTGAAGCTGAATAACTAGTAGCTTGAAGTTGTTGTGCTCAAGTGTTGTGGATGCGACACACAATTGTAGACTATTGCATGGGTTTCACCAAAACAGAAATTTTGATTTATAATACTAGTGTGACTTCCTTATGTAACAACCATTATCATCACTCTCATGAAATATACATAGACATTGGGCATCACTTTCTTAGGGATCACACACAATAATGGGGTATCATTCTTCAATTTATCCAAACATGAGATCAACTAGTTGATATATTCACAAAATATTTACCCTCCGATAGATTTGAATATATTAAAGAGAATTTAATAATTTTAACCATAAGGTAATCATCCTTATTAAATTCTTGTTTTATCCATGATCTTTACAGTAAGGTACTCCTTTTCATAGGGTGAGTAAATTTATTTATCAGATTCTAAAATTTATTGTATTTCATATTTTTTTAGACAAATTATTATTACTTAAAATTTTTCATAATAAATATTTTAGTACATAAAATTTTTCATAATGAATATTTTAATACATAAAATATTCTTAATGAAGATTTTCATACTTTAAATTTTCGTAATGAAGATTTTGATATATAAAATTTTCTTAATATAGTTTCTATATCTAAATTTTTCGTAATCAAATTATTCGGATTCCAAAGTTCTTCAATAAGATTTATCCTCATTATGAATAATCTTCCTATAAATATGAAATGTATGCTTCCTTTATTAAATTTTTGTAGTTATCTGTACTTATTGGTATTTTCATCTGTTTTCGTATTCCTATTTCTTGATTTTGAATGCTTTTATTGAAAGGCTCAAATGATCGGATTCTATCAAAATATTCTTCTAGATATTGTCCCAACCGTAAGTTCTAATCAAATGGATTTTCCACAATTGGATTGCATATGAAAGTTGATAATTTTCATCACATGCCTATATAAAGGACCCCCCACCACCCCACCGATGGTTGTCCTGCATTAGAACTCAAGCCTTTGTGTGCTGAAGCTTTGCCATTCTACATAAGCATGTTCTAAACTTCTCAGATCATTCCTACTTCTAAATTTATTCTGATGTCTCCTCTCAGGAACGATATGTGAACTATAAAATTAATCTCTTAATGGAAGATATTAAGAGATAGGTTATTATATTCCTATTTCTTTCATGGATTATTAATCTATCTTATCCATGAATATAAATCTGAATAGGTAGGAGACTGTTTCCATTTCAAAACCAAAAGATCAAGATTTGGTTTATCAAAAGTTGCTAATTGGATTCTATGATTCATTAACATTCATCATGGAAGAAGTACAGAGTATGTTCCCAATCAAGTGTTATGGAAATACTTATTCACTTTCTTATGCAATGGCTGCAAGATTGGTTGGTATTCCGTATGAAGGGGAAGCTAGGTTTTATTCTCATAAGTTTCTTGATACTCAAGGTAGATTCGATAAGGTGAAGGCAATGAATTTCCTTGGTCTCTCAGAAGTAAATACTCTAAAAATTTATCACCTAATAGTAAAATATCAGATTCTTGAATTTTGGGATCACAGATTCATCATACCAAGAAATGAATACAAGGGAATATTTAAGAAAAGTGAGATGTACATTCTGTATTTCTTATTAAACCAAAGAAAATTAAACTTGTTCTACCATATCTTAGTAACTATTGAAAACATAAAGAATGGAAACCTCAAGGTTCTGATAATTATGTATCCAGCCATTCAATCTACGATGATTTTTTCGGTACATATAATCATTTAAAATCCATTGCAAATCTAACTCAAGGAATTTCAAAATAATGATGTTAAGTGATGATACATTTAGAAGAATGAATGTTGCCTTTTACATATAATCTGAATAATTCTATGACATACCTAATGAGGAAGTGGATGATGGGTGGAAGGAAGTGGTAGGTTAAGGATATAAAAGAGAAGGAAAAAACCCCAATGGCTATGTAAACCCAATCTGCACCACCAAAGCCAAAAATATAAAAATCTTATTCTTATAAGGTTGTAGATATGTAGAGGGAAGCCAAGAAAAATAAAAAATAAGGAGAGCCTATTTTTGGCTTGCACCCTACTAAAGCCAAAGCCTTGAATGAAAATATAGAAGGGGAGCATGAAAATCAAGAGAATGAAAAGAAGTCAAAAAATAAGTTCCCTGCAGCTAAGATGGTGCAATCACTTCTAATGGCCGCTGAGAAAACATCCAAGAACATTACAAAACCAGAATCCTTCTTTATATAATCATAACCACAAACTCAAGAATTGTTTTTGTAATTCCATAAAAACATCAAGAAGAAGGTCTTGAATAATGATAAGTTCAAGAAAAATATGTTTAAGAAGAATATGAATAAGTATGTAGTAGTGACACCAAATATCTAATAAATCAAATTGTGGATTTTCATGAGAATGAAATCCCTTCAAAAAAATTATCTTTCTAAACCTCTGTAGTTGAATCATCAATGATTGTCACTCCTGGGAATAATAAGGAGAAGGCTAAAGTTGAAGGAGACAAACCATCCGACAAAGAAAGCACCATTAAATATTTTATCAACCCATAGGATGTTGAGGCAGAAGCTGAGAATGAAGATATATATGAAGAAAAAATCATACAACTATCTGATAGTGATCTTGAATCTCCTGACCAATAGGTATCCATTCCGAAAACAGATAAGTGAAAATAGGTGGTAGTTGATAAACATGCCAATGTTTTAGCTAAGAATAAAGATGATGGTGGTTCTTCAAAGAGGAAAGATGATTATATAGAAAAATAATCCTCACCAAGAAAAATTTCTGATTTGGAATCATCCACCATTGAACATGACTTCGTAGTCTAATCCTTGAAGTTGTTTATTAGAAATATTCCAATATATCCCAGGATTGAATCAAGATTCCAAATGCTCTAACATTACTTAATCCAGAAATCATATTCAGTATCCATGGTGATGGATAAATTCGTTAAATTTGAGGAAGATTTAGGAACATTTATCATTAGTTATGAAGCCCAAAAAAAGATCATGTATGAAGATAAAAATCTTGTCAATGAAGATAGTTGATTAGATGACAATCCTTGATGAATTTCAAGAATGTTTCTGGGATTCATTTGACACTGAAGATGTAAAGATCAACAATCTCTCAAATAGTTTTGAGGAGAAGCTGAATCTGGAATTTAATTCTCAGGTCGAAGAGGTAAAAGAACTGAATGATAAGGTTTAATCATTTGCTCAAATCTTGGATAGGGAAAGTGATATGAGAATAGAACATGATGAAAAGTTTTCTAAGCCATAAGATGTTCTAACATAGTAGGAAGAACTCCTTATGTCTCAAGAAGAAATAATCCAAGCCTTAGATAAGAAAATAGAAGATCCAGATCACCTTATCAAATGAGCAGAGGAAGTCAACAAGGAACTCAAGAAGCTCAAAACCACAGTAAAGAAGATGATTCCTAAAGAGTAGGGAAGATAATATTGGTTAATTCGGATCTTTTGTTGTATTCCTTGTAATGAAATTTCCAATCATAATGATATTTTTGGATTCTCTTTTTAATTTTGGTTGTATTGTACTAATATTTCAGGTACCACATTTCCTTTTCCATTTCAAATAATCCTTTAGATAATCACAATGGGGGAGAAATTAATGAAAACGAATATAATGTAAGAGAAGAAATTTCCCAATGTAGGGGGGAGTTCATCTAAGGGTGAGTTTTTTTCAAAGACCATTTTTATAGGTAATAAAATGCCAACGCTCATTCCAAAAATCAAGAATACGATATTTATTGATTCCAAAGCCTAAGGGGGAGTTACTAGTATTCAATTTTCTAATGTGTAATTGGAGATATGTTTTATTTACAAGTCTATAAAACTTTCTAAGTCCTTATATTCAGTTTCTCTTTTTTTGTAAGGATGTTTGTTCTTTCCAAAAAGGGAGAGATTGTTGAGTCAATAAGGTTTCCTTATGAATTTTCTATTCCATTATGATTGGGGGGGGGGGGGTTAAATCATGTTTCTTTATGAATTCTACATACCTTCATGTTATGAAAATCACAAACACCAAATCTTAAGGAAAATTTCATTTTTCCTAGGATTTTACTTGATAAGGAAAATTACCATTCTTCAAGGAAAATTTATCCATACTATGTATTCATTGTTTATGTCTTAATCTAAAATATATCATATCAACATATAAAATTAAGTTTTACATTTAAAATCATTAAATATTATAAATACTTAGTTATAGAGAATTCTGTTCTTCCGATATGAATTCAGGTTCTGAATCCTTTGAATTCAGACTCCGAACATTCTTAGGTCGTGTTACAAATTTTTTGAATTTGGACTTTGAACATTCTATGTTCAGACACCGAATTTTTATGTATTCATACTCTAACTTCGTTAAAAATTCCAGTTCCGAATTCTTCAGAATTAAGGCTCTGAATTCCTCAGATTTTAGTCACCAAAGTCTACAGAATTTTCTATTCCAAATTCAAGAGAAATAGATTTCAAATATCCTTGTAATATATACTCCTAAGAATAAATTTCTTAGACTCTGAAATTTTATTACACTCTAAAAAATGAATTTGGTTAAGTAACCATATTTGTACTTACCTTTTTTATAACAATAAATCGATGTCATGCATTCTGTTACTTACTAACCGTTGTTTGAGTGACATGTATATAGGCCCCTCCAAAATTAGTGGAAAAAATATGACCATTGGACGAGGGAGCCGACCATTGATGATGTACCTAACAATAGGATCTCATTTGAACAATCTTAGAACTTTTAACTTTTGATAGTTCTATGACCCTAGTGATTATATGCTGTCAATTTTTTTTTCTATTGAGAGACGATCTTTCAACTCTCAGACCTTCGTGCATGTGTTGTGAACAATTTGTTCAGACATTATTTATGCAGACTCTGATCATGAAGATCGTGGGCTTCTGGGTTTGGAAGACAAAGGTTCTGATTTCCATCTAAATAGAGGGATGGCGGGGATAACAAGACAAATACTGATTTTGGGATTGAGGGCTTACCTGAGTTTGGGTAAAACATAATTTTTTCAAAGTATAAATCAAGGAACCATTATCCAAGGATGTGGGATACCCTTCTCTTTGGGTTAAAAGATTTCAACACTTGTTACATGTAATATTTCATGTTTGTTTCCCACTATATTTTTCTTGTTGAGGAAAGTATAAATATCTTATACTTCCTTATACTTGTACTCTGATTAAATAAGATTTTATACTCTTTAAGGTAGAATAATAGTTTTTTAAACTATTGTTATGTTTAATTTCTAGAACCACATTTCTAGAATCTCATTTATTTTTGGAACTACATTTTTAGAATCTATTATGTTTTTAGAACTAGTTTCAATTCCTAAACCACATTTTCAGAATGTCATTTTTGTAACTACATTTCTAGAATTAAGAAAGCTTATAGAACATAGAGTTTTGGTTAATTTACCGTGAATAATTTTGTTAAACAATAGAATGTTTTATAACCAACCTTAAAAGCCCTAATGGGATTTTTTTAAAGTATACAACTCACCCCCCTCTTGTATATTGTGCCTATACATTATTATTATGATACTACAATCAATATTATTTCGATCCTACAACAAAAAAAATATATAATTCAAAATTTTCTATAAATTTATTCATTAAAATATATACATATAAAATGAATTAAAATTATATTAATATCATAGTTATGATTATGGATATTATGTAACCCTAGTGAATATATATGTTATGAAAATACCAAAAACACATTAATAAAAAATAAAGCAGTTATTAGCCAATATAATATTTTAACAAAGAATTATTAATAAAAAATATTAAAATGAATGAATTAAAACATATATGGTATGGTATATATGATTATATATATTTAAAATTTTAACAATAACGTAATATTTATTATTATCTAGGTTTAAAAATGTATTGATGTAGTAGATACTTATGGAAAGGCTCTTTATTTCACTTTTATTTCGATCGGACAGATTCATTATAAATCACCTTTTTTATTTTGTAGTGTATATACATCCAATGGAATTATTTTTTATCAATAATTATGATAATTATAAGATATTATAATCCATATAATAATACTTAATTTTTGGGGAATAGGATTCAAAAGATTGTAATGTGTTATTAGGTTAATCATACAAACAAAATTTTTAATATGATTATTTATGGTATGATTAAAATAGAGAGACCATATGATCTACCAATAAATAATCACATTAAATTTCATATTATTCTGTTACTTAAATGAAATAAAATTTACATTTATTTATCCTTAATTATTATATCATTGACAGTAATAGTCTGTTAAAAGAAAAAACATCTATATTTATCTCATCAATCGAAAACCATATTCCATACATGTCAATGTTTTAAATTTTTTTCAATGAATGTTTTTACTAATATTCAAAATTATTTGAATAAATTTTTAAAAATTTTTAATATATATTAAATGGGGAAAAAATAATAGTCATTCAATTATCTAAAGATGTACATTTATGTTTTTATTAAATGTGTAAATAATAATTGTTTTAAATTGTATAGAAAAAATATTTTCCCATGATCATGAAAAATAAAGGACTTAATGATTATATAATATTTTAACAAGGTAATTTTCAAAAAAATGTATTTTTAAAATAATTTTTGAAATAATTTTTAAAATAATATTTTCAAATTGTAAAGGAATATTTACTCAATAAATTTTCTTAATTATCATTATAAATCATTTTCACTCTACGGTGACATCCTATGATGATACTTAAAAATTACTTGGTATATGATCAAATTTTTCCACATATATTATATATATATATATATGTTTCTGATTATGATGATGTGATTTTTATAATATATTTTCATTTCTATTGGTTATCGTAAGATAAATTTATGAGATGATTCTGAAACCCATTTCGTTTCTATGGTTATGCCCTGAAAAAATGTTTATGGGGCCCTTTTATTTTCATTAATTATGAAATTAATAATGTCTTATGATCTTTTGGAACACTTAATTAGGTTTTTAAATATGATATTGTGGTTATGTTATAACCATGGATGATAGTTATATAATAAAAACGAAATGTGGTAACAATATAACCAAGGATAGGTGGGAACAATATCTCACCCAATAGCATTGGTCAATGTTTAAAATATAATATTATAACAAATAGAAATAAGTCCACATAATTTATCGAAAATGGGATGTATGATGATGGGATTGATCCACAATGAAAAATTATATAAGAAGATTAATCAAAATTGGGAATTATGTGATGATTACTAATCTGCTATGTTTGATGGTATTGGAAGTTAACCTTGATAAACTAAATTGTTTATATAGATACAATTTTGCAACACTTATATGACATTGAATTATGATTACAAGGTAATTTAGGATTATTTCTCACCCTTATTTTACAATTATTTTAAATACGTAATTTATTGTTATATGGATCATATTTACAATCCATTATAGAATATATATGAATATTTTATGTCATATTCATAATCTCTTTCCATAATTATTATCTAAATCATTCATATTTTCATCAATTAATATCATCTTTAATTGCCCTTACGGATCATCTGATCTCATACATTATTATATTCCTCTTCCCATATGGTATAGTGAAATTTTAATGTATGATATATCTATAAAGTTGAAAAAATAGTATAATATTTATGGGAGGTGATGAAGATAATTCATGAAATAAGAATACATTGTAAGTTGTCTCTAAAAATACAAAATGTTTACCAGGATTGGGAATGTATTTGTTAAATGATTAGAATATTTTTCTAAAATGATAAAATATTTATATATAAATATTATGGTCATTTTTTTAATAACACTTCTCCAAAAATCCAAAAGATCCATTATTATGTTTGAATCATATAGTATGGGTTGAAAAAGTGCAACAATAAATTAAAACAACAACATAACTAATTTTAAAGGATAAATTTAGTTTATTAAATATATAGTTTTGTTGAAAATAATTCAATAAATGGTAATTTAAAAAAAATAAATCAAATGATATTCCACATCGAGTTTATGATAAATGGAATTAATTACAATGACCTAAAATAACATTTAAAATTTAAAAAATATTTAACAGAAACTCACTTTTGATAAGAGAAATATAATAGTAGTTGATTGAGGTAATTTAAAATATTAATTGTTAGTAAATGAATATATATTTTAAAAATAAATTAAAAATATAAATACCTTATTATAAAATAAAATTTGAAATTAAAGAATAAATGTAGTCAATGAAAAGGTCAGGAATAAATTGCAACAATTTTTTTTGTAAAATGAAATTTTTTAATAAAAGGGGAATATATCATGAAATTTTAATTCCTCAAATAATAAAGTGGAAACAACATATTAGAAGGGTAACAATATAATATAATAATTATAAAAAATACTTGTTGATAAATAATGATTATAACATTCAAATAAAGTGATTCATTATATGAGATCCATAATAACATTAGTAAATCGTGAAACAAAATATAATGATAGATAAGAAATAACATGGAATTTTAAATACCGTAAATATTATATGAATTATGATAATGAATTTTAATTATGAGGTGAGTGAAAAATGTAATTTTTTTAATACATAATAAGAAATATTAATCAAAGAGTAATAAATGTGGGAGAAAATTTATTATGATCAATATAATTTATAATGTAAGATTCATTAAAAAATTAAATTATAAAATTGATAATAAAATATATAAAACATAATTATGATATAAAATGTAACATTTTACATAGGTAAATAAAATATACATATATAAACACATTCTTAGAATCTATTATATGACATTCTGAAAGAAGATTTAAAAAATAATGACCCTTATGAAAAACATGGGGGCATTATATATATTTTCATACAAGAGGAAAGGATAATATCAATTAATTAAAAATGAATAAATATGTGTAAAATTAAAATTAAAATTTCATTTAACAAGAAAATATATGATAAATAAAAATAAAAATACGTTACAATAACAAACATGTAGAAAGAAGACACTGAAAACATGAAAACTATAGTCAAGTGTTATTATAAAAAAATACCAATCCATTATCTAAAAATCAAATTATTAATTGAACATAATTATTCATAAAAGTATATATTTTTTTTAAATTTAATTAACCAAAAAATCATGATGAATATGAACATATATGCACCTAAAAATTAATTTTATATTTCACCTTTCAAATAATATAAAAAACTTGGACATCAAATCCCTAAGATTCCAAAATATTTTTTTATCTCAAATATTATTTTAAATGACACAAAAAAAAATTATATTATATGTCACCAAATTATATTTTCTTCCCATTATTATCATTATTGATAAAAATATTTTCATGAAATCAGATATCCATTTTCATAGATAATAATTATAGAAAGAATATCAAATCACATAACAACACTAATAATTGTGAATACATTAATCATATTTTTCTTCCTAAAATATAGTAAATGTCCCCTAAAATATCATTAATAAAGAAAATATCATGAAATAGAAGACCTATATAGGATATCAATGTATTTTAATTATAAACATATTTAATGAAATGATATTACAATGAAATCCATAACATCTTAATTGTACTCAACTAATTATATCATATCATCTAAATTTATGTAAACTCGTTTAAAATATAAAATATAGAAAAAATAAAAAAAATATTGTTAAAGTCACAATTAGTACATGATATATAATAAAAAAGTAAGGAATAATATTATAATGATCATTTAGTTATTGAGTTCTAGTTAATTAAGATAAAAAATTAAATCAAAAAACCCATACTTTTTCTACATAATCGATAGTATTTATACAAACCAAAACTATAGAAATTTGACACCTATTAATATTAAGGAAACAACCTTGTAACCCAATCGCTGAACACATAATCAATCAGACTTGAGAATATTCCAATAAAATAAAATTTGAAATAATTGTATGATCACATGAAACATGGTACGAGGTATAAAATAAATATAAACATATTTATTCCTCTAAATAATATTTAAAAAAATAAAGGTAATTAACAAAAAAATAAAACCATTGGAATGTACAAACGAACATTAAAACATGAAATAAATTTATTTTCTCTTTGTCGCCAGTCATGAATACTACATTTTGTAAAAACAAATATCATACATGATACAATATATATAGAATATTTAATAATACACAAATTTAAATAAACCAAGTACCATTTATATGATAATATGATCCCTTATAAACACAAAAAAATGACATCACTCAACCATATATTAAAATTTTGGGAATTTATTGTTTTACTGGCCGAAAAATGTTATAAAAACATTATACTAAACCATTCAACCATAATAACCTCAATAAGAGTAACCTGTCTAATCATTTACATTTTAGTATCCCTCTAGATTGGTATACAAGATCAACAAAGACTCCCTAAAAAAACAGTACACATTAGTGATTTAGTGAACGAACACAAATTGAAGTGCACTGTGTTGCATTTGTTGTCAATGAGACATGTTGTTGTCTTAGAATGAATGGATGTCAAGAATTGTCAAGATGTGAATGCCAAAGGTTGTGATGGTGTTGGTGGTGAAGGAGAATGGCCATGGTACTAAGATGCATGTCACTTAGGATATTCACTAAGTGGTATTGGAAATTGTGTTTGAAACATTCTCCATGCATATCAGACGATTGTTGAGCTGCTCTTTAAGTTCCAAGAACTTGTATCAAATAGATACAATGTCACAACAATGCTAGAAGACCATCCATTGTCTTCACAATGCATGAGGAGATAAAATGAACCATCCAATACTTCTAAGTGGATGAAGTGAGATGAACAAGTCCATGCACTATCACTTAGTGCATGTGAATTAGAAGAAGTTCCAATTTGATCTCTGATTAGATCAATAAAGAGAATTGGAGATTTTATGTGATTCAGGAGCTCAGTTGACGAAGAACCATCGGGAATTCCATTCTTAAATATTGAATACATGATGAATAGAATTGGAGGAATTCTAATGAAGAAGAAGAAATGAAGAAGAGGAAGAATGGCTTGGAAGAAGTGGCATTTGGCATTGGAAACCTAGTTACTTTGTTTTTATACAAAGTCCCTAAGTCTCTACTCTAGCAAAAATATAAGCCACCAAGGGCCAGCCTTAAGGGTTCAACCCCAAGGCACATGTGGGACTCAAGGTCGCCACGCCCAAGGGGGATCCCATGGGGCCAGCCCGAGAGAGGCCGAGGCCGTGTATAAGCCCCGAGGCCACGCGGTGATGAAGCCCGCGCAGCGCGCGCGCCTGAGGGCACGCATAGTGGGCGCCAGTGGCGCGCCCGCACGGAGCAGAGTGGGCGCAGAGCGCGCCCGCAGGGAGAACACGGTGCGGGGCGGCACCGTGGAGGGGGAAGTACAACTGAGCGTTGAGAGGGAGCGGCTGGGTGATAAACCGTGGCAAAACCACTCGGCGTTTCGATGTGGGACGTGGAAATTTCACTGGGAGCAAATCTCAGCCGTCCGAGCGATCTCACGCTTGATCTGCGCCGCACGATTCATCTGTCGCGCGCCGCGATCTAATCCAGCTGTCCGATGTATTTCATACTTCGGATCCGACAGCTCCTCGTCCTTCTCCTTCCTCGAGCTCATCCGAAGCCACCCGCGTGCCTCCGTCGAACTAGGAGAAACCCGAGCACTGTTTTTGAATTCCCGGCCACCTCCGAGCAAACCAAGACCTCCATGGTGATCGTCTGGCCTCTACGAACACATTCATGTATAAATATGAGTTTTCATGCGATGAGAAGAAGAATTTGAGATTCGGTCGAGGCAAACAACGTTGCCGAGGCCATGAGGATTATTCTTTTCATGGTTTGCCCTTTAAGAAGGCCGTGCATGCGTTTCTAAGCTGCATGCACATAGAGGTGAAGAAAAATAACAAAGAAGAGGAAACCCGCATGAACCGAGGATAAAAATAAAGATTTGAAAGATTTTTAAAGATCTGAAACTTTCGGGAACTTGAGTTATTATCACGCGGATGTTTAGAATCCCTCCTCGCCTATAAAAAGAAGACCCGAGGCGCTGGAGAAGCTTTACTGATGTGCTGAATTTTTGAAGACCTGTGAGTGCACTCTCTGCCTCGCGAAGATCTGCCCTGCGCGCACCACTTGCGCGGCAGCAGCCCGAAGCCATTTTTTGCTCCGCTAAGTTCCTTGCGTGCAACTCTTTTGCGCGACAAGAAGGCTGAGTCCCCTGCGCGCCTTCCCTTTGCGCGGCAGGAAGACCCGAGGCAGCCGCATCACTTGCGTGCACTCGTGGGTTGTTGTGGCTTGCGCGGCTGTGTTGAAGAAGAGAAGCCGCACCCTTGCGCGCCTCCTTTGAGTTCGGGAGGAGTAAAACTACACCTACGGGTTAAGTGTTTGAAGGCAGTGAAGGCCACCACATCTTGTGTGTGTGTGCAATTGAAGAACCCGAACCCAAGTGTGTGCTAAACAAAGTGGAGGCCGTAGCCTTTGGGATGTGCATGAAGAAGTGAAGGCCAAGTTTTAAGTGTGTGCAAAATGAAACAAGTGTGTGAAAAGAGACAAGTTGGTCGAACCTAGTGTGTGCACTAAGAAGTGTGTATACACTTAGAAGAAGAAAAGGGAGGACTCACACTAGAGTATAACACACTTATAAGTGTGTAACCAAATTGAATAAAGTGTGTGAAGTTCAAGGAGTTGGTGTGTGCTTAATGTGTTACACCCTTTGAGGGTTTATTGCACCAAGAGAAGAAAGAGGAGAGTGCATGCATGCATGCATTCACATGCACACGTGAACAAAGTTCAAATCAGTGAGTGTGCAATTGAGTTGTCCAAGACCAGAAGATCTTGAAGAATTTGAGAGGACATGCAGTTTGTGCATGAAGAAGTAGAGTTGCCATGCACTCAGTGCATGAAGTTGTTTTGAAGTGAGACTGAGCCAGACTGAAGTTAAAGAGATTGGTTGTCTGAGTTTTCAGTAGATTGAGAAGACCCTGATCAACAGAAGTGATCAGAAGCTGAGCAAGACCAACAGACCTTTTCAGAGGTTGTTGAAGTTTCTTGAAGAGAGAAGCCAGGTCATCCTTTGAAGAAGGTGATAAAGCCTGAGCAAGACGAGAAGACCTGATCATCACAAGTGATCAGAGGTACAGAGCAAGGCCAGCAGTCTTTATCCCAGACTGCTGAAGATACTTGAAGAAGCTTAAAGTGAAGAAGAGCTACTCGTGCGACTCGAGGAGCCAAGAGAAGACCCTGTGGGACTCAGGGAGAAGAAGTCTTCAGTGGGATTCTGGAGCAGGCCAGTGGGACTCTGGTAACACTGTGTGAAGCAGTATAAAGACCCTCCTGTGGGACTCTGTAACGCCCCGACCCCAGTTACCCAGAGTCGGTGCATTATTACATAACATTGGCATGATCACAAGAAGATCAAATCTCGAAAGACCGATTGGTTTAGTAGCCTTGGAAACACTAGATATATT
Organism: Viscum album; assembly: GCA_963277665.1. Taxonomy (NCBI): domain Eukaryota; kingdom Viridiplantae; phylum Streptophyta; class Magnoliopsida; order Santalales; family Viscaceae; genus Viscum; species Viscum album. Next base: position 1,602,777,139 of record OY728136.1, read on the forward strand.
CATAAGTTTTACATTACGTCATAAAATGAAAAACTACTACAACAACATAATGTTTCCACAGTCCACACTATAATCCCCTCATAATATCCCTGCAGGTCATTCATAACTTACATCTTCACTTCCTGGGAAAAATAAAACATAGAAAAGGGGTGAGCTCAAATGCCCAGTAAGGATAACAATATAGCAGAAACTTTTATAAATAAGAATAAACATTTAAGGCAATGTATAACTAAAACAAAAGCCTTTTAAACATGAACTTTCAACATGGTATGGCATAAATAAAATGAAATAATGCCATTTACTTATTCACATGGATATTCTACTAATCGAATAATCACATGCAAAATTCAATAACCACTTTCATAATGTTGGAATGCATAATGCCAGACTATCATAACCACATAGCCAAGGCCTCGTGCCAAGACTACAAATAAGATTTTGTCAAGGCCTTGTGCCAAGACACTAGTTTGTCTAATGAGACCTACCGATGCATCGAGGAGCTATAGCGGGCTCCACCCGTCACTTATTAAGTCCAATGCATTCCCATATGAAAAGGTTTAAACATAGCATAAACATTCGTATTAAAACTAGCATACTAAATGTCAATAATTTCACCATAAACTATGAATGGTATAAAAATAGCACATCCAAAGTCAAACATATCACAAAACCTTCAATACAATATAGAAGTTTTTTAACATAATAAACCAACTTCAAATAATCTTAAAATCCATCAAAGGAGGTTGACATAGATGAAATCAAAATTCCTTTTAAAGAAATATCTCCTTTTATTTTGAAATCATTTAAGATCCATATAAAATAAAACATTTTCTTTGAAAATATTCTTATAAGCTTGTAAGGAAAGCTTTGAAGATTTTATAACGGCGTAAAATAACTGCACCCGCCGTATAAGTTAAAAAAACATTGTTACCTCAATTCTGTCGAAAAGGTTAAAAAGGACCTTGATTTGAAAATGACGGAAATATTCCTTTATAAACCACATATAAAAGTCAAAAAGGATATAAATGACTTTAACTCATATTTTAGTAAATAGTAAAAATGTTTTGAAATACATTTTTAAGAAACATGGATGTGGATGATAAAGAGATCCCAGTAGATTATTACGTATAAACAACCTCGGATAATGAAGAGATTGTGAAATAACCCTTACCTTGTACTTTTCCTTGGTTGGGGTAGGTTAACCTCCTGTATAATGGTGAAATAATTGTTATTAAATTATACAAGAATCATATATATTAATATGATATCATATATGATCTTTTAACATTGGCTTGTTAATAATATCTTAGAATTATCGTTGTTTCGGGTGTTAACTTACTCATTTTCTTTTATATGTTTTGTTACATAAGCCATGGTTGTTGTATCTTATTCATATCCAGAATGATATCTAGTCCTTAAACATCATTTTTAAATCATCAAATGATAATTATACTTGAATGGATACGATGGAGAATGAATCTCATCGCGTTCGTGGAGACGGTAGTCCGTACGTACGCACGAGCGACAATATCATTCTTTTGATATTAAAATAATATATAAATGGATGGTATACCATATATACAGAATCATTAACATGTTATATTTATTATTTACATGAGTTACACATCATTATTATACCCATCCAAATAATATTATATTGAATAACAATTACACCACGACGTGGAGACGGTAAGCCGTACGTACGCACGTATGGTGACATGTTATTCAAAGGGTGGATAGAATACTGAATATGGTTGTACCATATTTATAATAACATCCCAGTATATGTGAGATACTGGAGTTATTATTTTAGAATGGTAAGAACATAGGAATAAGAAGTGGAAGAAGAAATGAACTTAGAAAAGGGTGGTGAAATCATTACCTCTTCTTCGGGTTCTTCCTTTTGATTTGATCAAAAGGGCTCCTTAGGTTGGCTTTATGATCAAACTACGGCCTATAGGATGTATTGGGGGATGTTGGTAGAGTATTTGGGCAGAGTTTAGCCGATCCAAAAGGCTTTAGAGGTGTGAAGAAATGAGAAGGAGGAGTTCCCTTTTATAAGAGGGGTGAGGGGCACCTTTGGAAAAGCTAGAAATATTAATTTATAATAAATTCATATTAGGTTTATAATGGCTCCAAAGTTGACTATTCAAAGGTTAAGGTGGGGATGGGTCGAAAACAACTCAACCAATAGAATTTAGACAGGTTTGGGTACTTATATTAACCTTATCTTTAAGTATTAACTCTAAGTTAATTAGTTTCACTTTTACAATGTCTCTTTGTATTTTTATATAATATGGTTAATAAACTTACTATATACATCCAAGAGACCCCCAAGTGGTCCATTAATTATGATCCTATCATGATATAAGTCTCTTGGCCGAACCTTATAATTTTAAGAATTTAATATCAATTAATAATATAATATTTGTTGTAAGAACTCTTTTATGTCAATTTTGACACTATTCAATAGTTGATTTTTGTGAAACTCATAACAGATTGATTACTTCTAAAAAAGTCAATTAAATCAATCCTAATATATCATATTATCCTAGAAAATTAGTTTAATTCATTAAAAGTTTCATATTATATTTATTTGGGTATTTATAATATCAATTATTTTAATTTTTCACTATTATAGTAATTACTGCATCATCATTGTATCATAAATAAAATAAATTATTTAATGTCTAAAAATTATAAATAAAATATAATTATGTAGGAAATCTTTTTATCTTTCTAATGAATATTTATAATCTAAAATACAACATATATAACCCTATGTAACAATTGGTTTTCTAAAAGATATATGCTTATGTCATTTTTGTATTCATTTTAACTTAATTACAATAAAGTGTCATTATCACTTACAAGTGGATCCATGGGGTCCCATAATAGACCCAAAGATTCCCATGGTCGACCATGTATCAACCAATAGGGATAAGACACGTTTTAGTGATTTAGTGAATGAACACAAATTGAAGTGCACTGTGTTGCATTTGTTGTCAATGAGACATGTTGTTGTCTTAGAATGAATGGATGTCAAGAATTGTAAAGATGTGAATGCCAAAGGTTGTGATGGTGTTGGTGGTGAAGGAGAATGGCCATGGTACTAAGATTCATGTCACTTAGGATATTCACTAAGTGGTATTGGAAATTGTGGTTGAAACATTCTCCATGCATATCAGACGATTGTTGAGCTGCTCTTTAAGTTCCAAGAACTTGTATCAACTAGATACAATGTCACAACAATGTTAGAAGACCATCCATTGTCTTCACAATGCATGAGGAGATAAAATGAACCATCCAATACTTCTAAGTGGATGAAGTGAGATGAACAAGTCCATGCACTATCACTTAGTGCATGTGAATTAGAAGAAGTTCCAATTTGATCTCTGATTAGATCAATAAAGAGAATTGGAGATTTTATGTGATTCAGGAGCTCAGTTGACGAAGAACCATCGGGAATTCCATTCTTAAATATTGAATACATGATGAATAGAATTGGAGGAATTCTAATGAAGAAGAAGAAATGAAGAAGAGGAAGAATTGCTTGGAAGAAGTGGCATTTGGCATTGGAAACCTAGTTACTTTGTTTTTATACAAAGTCCCTAAGTCTCTACTCTAGCAAAAATATAAGCCACCAAGGGCCAGCCTTAAGGGTTCAACCCCAAGGCACATGTGGGACTCAAGGTCGCCACGCCCAAGGGGGATCCCATGGGGCCAGCCCGAGAGAGGCCGAGGCCGTGTATAAGCCCCGAGGCCACGCGGTGATGAAGCCCGCGCAGCGCGCGCGCCTGAGGGCACGCATAGTGGGCGCCAGTGGCGCGCCCGCAGGGAGCAGAGTGGGCGCAGAGCGCGCCCGCAGGGAGAACACGATGCGGGGCGGCACCGTGGAGGGGGAAGTACAACTGAGCGTTGAGAGGGAGCGGCTGGGTGATAAACCGCGGCAAAACCACTCAGCGTTTCGATGTGGGACATGGAAATTTCACTGGGAGCAAATCTCAGCCGTCCGAGCGATCTCACGCTTGATCTGCGTCGCACGATTCATCTGTCGCGCGCCGCGATCTAATCCAGCCGTCCGATGTATCTCATACTTCAGATCCGACGGCTCCTCGTCCGTCTCCTTCCTTGAGCTCATCTGAAGCCACCCGCGTGCCTCCGTCGAACTAGGAGCAACCCGAGCACGGTTTTTGAATTCCCGGCCACCTCCGAGCAAACCAAGACCTCCATGGTGATCGTCTGGCCTCTACGAACACATTCATGTATAAATATGAGTTTGCATGCGATGAGAAGAAGAATTTGAGATTCGGCTGAGGCAAACAACGTTGCCGAGGCCATGAGGATTATGCTTTGCATGGTTTGCCCTTGAAGAAGGCCGTGCATGCGTTTCTAAGCCGCATGCACATAGAGGTGAAGAAAAATAACAAAGAAGAGGAAACCCTCATGAACCGAGGATAAAAATATAGATTTGAAAGATTTTTAAAGATCTGAAACTTTCGGGAACTTGAGTTATTATCACGCGGATGTTTAGAATCCCTCCTCGCCTATAAAAAGAAGACCCGAGGCGCTGGAGAAGCTTTGCTGATGTGCTGAATTTTTGAAGACCTGTGAGTGCACTCTCTGCCTCGCGAAGATCTGCCCTGCGCACACCACTTGCGCGGCAGCAGCCCGAAGCCATTTTTTGCTCCGCTAAGTTCCTTGCGTGCAACTCTTTTGCGCGACAAGAAGGCTGAGTCCCCTGCGCGCCTTCCCTTTGTGCGGCAGGAAGACCTGAGGCATCCGCATCACTTGCGTGCACTCGTGGGTTGTTGTGGCTTGCGCGTCTGTGTTGAAGAAGAGAAGCCGCACCCTTGCGCGCCTCCTTTGAGTTCGGGAGGAGTAAAACTACACCTACGGGTTAAGTGTTTGAAGGCAGTGAAGGCCACCACATCTTGTGTGTGTGTGCAATTGAAGAACCCGAACCCAAGTGTGTGCTAAACAAAGTGGAGGCCGTAGCCTTTGGGATGTGCATGAAGAAGTGAAGGCCAAGTTTTAAGTGTGTGCAAAATGAAACAAGTGTGTGAAAAGAGACAAGTTGTCCGAACCTAGTGTGTGCACTAAGAAGTGTGTATACACTTAGAAGAAGAAAAGGGAGGACTCACACTAGAGTATAACACACTTATAAGTGTGTAACCAAATTGAATAAAGTGTGTGAAGTTCAAGGAGTTGGTGTGTGCTTAATGTGTTACACCCTTTGAGGGTTTATTGCACCAAGAGAAGAAAGAGGAGAGTGCATGCATGCATGCATTCACATGCACATGTGAACAAAGTTCAAATCAGTGAGTGTGCAATTGAGTTGTCCAAGACCAGAAGATCTTGAAGAATTTGAGAGGACATGCAGTTTGTGCATGAAGAAGTAGAGTTGCCATGCACACAGTGCATGAAGTTGTTTTGAAGTGAGACTGAGCCAGACTGAAGTTAAAGAGATTGGTTGTCTGAGTTTTCAGTAGATTGAGAAGACCCTGATCAACAGAAGTGATCAGAAGCTGAGCAAGACCAACAGACCTTTTCAGAGGTTGTTGAAGTTTCTTGAAGAGAGAAGCCAGGTCATCCTTTGAAGAAGGTGATAAAGCCTGAGCAAGACGAGAAGACCTGATCATCACAAGTGATCAGAGGTACAGAGCAAGGCCAGCAGTCTTTATCCCAGACTGCTGAAGATACTTGAAGAAGCTTAAAGTGAAGAAGAGCTACTCGTGCGACTCGAGGAGCCAAGAGAAGACCCTGTGGGACTCAGGGAGAAGAAGTCTTCAGTGGGATTCTGGAGCAGGCCAGTGGGACTCTGGTAACACTGTGTGAAGCAGTATAAAGACCCTCCTGTGGGACTCTGTAACGCCCCGACCCCAGTTACCCAGAGTCGGTGCATTATTACATAACATTGGCATGATCACAAGAAGATCAAATCTCGAAAGACCGATTGGTTTAGTAGCCTTGGAAACACTAGATATATTCATAAGTTTTACATTACGTCATAAAATGAAAAACTACAACAACAACATAATGTTTCCACAGTCCACACTATAATCCCCTCATAATATCCCTGCAGGTCATTCATAACTTACATCTTCACTTCCTGGGAAAAATAAAACATAGAAAAGGGGTGAGCTCAAATGCCCAGTAAGGATAACAATATAGCAGAAACTTTTATAAATAAGAATAAACATTTAAGGCAATGTATAACTAAAACAAAAGCCTTTTAAACATGAACTTTCAACATGGTATGGCATAAATAAAATGAAATAATGCCATTTACTTATTCACATGGATATTCTACTAATCGAATAATCACATGCAAAATTCAATAACCACTTTCATAATGTTGGAATGCATAATGCCAGACTATCATAACCACATAGCCAAGGCCTCGTGCCAAGACTACAAATAAGATTTTGTCAAGGCCTTGTGCCAAGACACTAGTTTGTCTAATGAGACCTACCGATGCATCGAGGAGCTATAGCGGGCTCCACCCGTCACTTATTAAGTCCAATGCATTCCCATATGAAAAGGTTTAAACATAGCATAAACATTCGTATTAAAACTAGCATAATAAATGTCAATAATTTCACCATAAACTATGAATGGTATAAAAATAGCACATCCATAGTCAAACATATCACAAAACCTTCAATACAATATAGAAGTTTTTTATCATAATAAATCAACTTCAAATAATCTTAAAATCCATCAAAGGAGGTTGACATAGATGAAATCAAAATTCTTTTTAAAGAAATATCTCCTTTTATTTTGAAATCATTTAAGATCCATATAAAATAAAACATTTTCTTTGAAAATATTCTTATAAGCTTGTAAGGAAAGCTTTGATGATTTTATAACGGCGTAAAATAACCGCACCCGCCGTATAAGTTAAAAAAACATTCTTACCTCAATTCTGTCGAAAAGGTTAAAAAGGACCTTGTTTTGAAAATGACGGAAATATTCCTTTATAAACCACTTATAAAAGTCAAAAAGGGTATAAATGACTTTAACTCATATTTTAGTAAATAGTAAAAATGTTTTGAAATACATTTTTAAGAAACATGGATGTGGATGATAAAGAGATCCCAGTAGATTATTACGTATAAACAACCTCGGATAATGAAGAGATTGTGAAATAACCCTTACCTTGTACTTTTCCTTGGTTGGGGTAGGTTAACCTCCTGTATAATGGTGAAATAATTGTTATTAAATTATACAAGAATCATATATATTAATATGATATCATATATGATCTTTTAACATTGGCTTGTTAATAATATCTTAGAATTATCGTCGTTTCGGGTGTTAACTTACTCATTTTCTTTTATATGTTTTGTTACATAAGCCATGGTTGTTGTATCTTATTCATATCCAGAATGATATCTAGTCCTTAAACATCATTTTTAAATCATCAAATGATAATTATACTTGAATGGATACGATGGAGAATGAATCTCATCGCGTTCGTGGAGACGGTAGTCCGTACGTACGCACGAGCGACAATATCATTTTTGATATTAAAATAATATATAAATGGATGGTATACCATATATACAGAATCATTAACATGTTATATTTATTATTTACATGAGTTACACATCATTATTATACCCATCCAAATAATATTATATTGAATAACAATTACACCACGACGTGGAGACGGTAAGCCGTACGTACGCACGTATGGTGACATGTTATTCAAAGGGTGGATAGAATACTGAATATGGTTGTACCATATTTATAATAACATCACAGTATATGTGAGATACTGGAGTTATTATTTTAGAATGGTAAGAACAAAGGAAGAAGAAGTGGAAGAAGAAATGAACTTAGAAAAGGGTGGTGAAATCATTACCTCTTCTTCGGGTTCTTCCTTTTGATTTGATCAAAAGGGCTCCTTAGGTTGGCTTTCTGATCAAACTACGGCCTATAGGATGTATTGGGGGATGTTGGGAGAGTATTTGGGCAGAGTTTAGCCGATCCAAAAGGCTTTAGAGGTGTGAAGAAATGAGAAGGAGGAGTTCCCTTTTATAAGAGGGGTGAGGGGCACCTTTGGAAAAGCTAGAAATATTAATTTATAATAAATTCATATTCGGTTTATAATGGCTCCAAAGTTGACTATTCAAAGGTTAAGGTGGGGATGGGTCGAAAACAACTCAACCAATAGAATTTAGACAGGTTTGGGTACTTATATTAACCTTATCTTTAAGTATTAACTCTAAGTTAATTAGTTTCACTTTTACAATGTCTCTTTGTATTTTTATATAATATGGTTAATAAACTTACTATATACATCCAAGCGACCCCCAAGTGGTCCATTAATGATGATCCTATCATGATATAAGTCTCTTGGCCGAACCTTATAATTTTAAGAATTTAATATCAATTAATAATATAATATTTGTTTTAAGAACTCTTTTATGTCAATTTTGACACTATTCAATAGTTGATTTTTGTGAAACTCATAACAGATTTATTACTTCTAAAAAAGTCCATTAAATCAATCCTAATATATCATATTATCCTAGAAAATTAGTTTAATTCATTAAAAGTTTCATATTATATTTATTTGGGTATTTATAATATCAATTATTTTAATTTTTCACTATTATAGTAATTACTGCATCATCATTGTGTCATAAATAAAATAAATTATTTAATGTCTAAAATTTATAAATAAAATATCATTATGTAGGAAATCTTTTTATCTTTCTAATGAATATTTATAATCTAAAATACAACATATATAACCCTATGTAACAATTGGTTTTCTAAAAGATATATGCTTATGTCATTTTTGTATTCATTTTAACTTAATTACAATAAAGTGTCATTATCACTTACAAGTGGATCCATGGGGTCCCATAATAGACCCAAAGATTCCCATGGTCGACCATGTATCAACCAATAGGGTTAAGACACGTTTCAGGGTAATTTAGTATTATTATAATATTATTTTTTTAACCCTTATTTACCGGATTTACCCTTAACCATGGTAAATAAAATATTTACCGCAGTAATTATTCAAAATGTCTAAAAATAAAAGTTACCTATTTACACAATTTGAACATCCTGATTCTAAATGTGGAATCCATTTTCCTAAATTCAAAACACAGAAGTGGCAGAAATTAATTTAAAATTAATTCCCGCTGTCAAAACAAAAAACGTGTTTTTAAGAGATAATAACTATCAAAAGATTGACACTTGTTTATGTTCGGTTTAATTGTAAAATTATGTCCAATGACCAACATTATATTAAATGGTAAAAATATATTCTAAATATACTTTAAAACCACTCAAATTCACAATTTTTCACTATTAATTATTTTGATTAAAAAAGTTGTTTTTAATTAAAATTTAGTAATTTTCACTATTCATCAAAATATGAAAGTTATCCGAAAAGTACCAAAATTTCACCTTAGGCTAAATTAGATATTCCGAGTCCAAAAATGAAGTCCATTTTCAAATATAAAATATATATAATTTCAAAAAGTAGGTATTACTATTCATAACGGCTAGTTTGATTGGTTGTGGTGTGTGTTAAAACTCAAGGTTGCGTACAACACACGCTACTGTATTATTCAAAGAAAGCGTACCGTGGAAGCTTGGGATGTTTTATTTTAAATTTTTGATGTCCCCATTTATTCAAAAAGTTTAAAATATTTTATTTAAAAAGGGTTCACTATTAAATGTTGATAAAAGTGTAATACTGAGAATGAATCTGTTCTTGCATTATGACTAAGAAACTCATAATATGGATTCTAAAATTATAAGTATTATATAAAGTTTAAAATTTAGTTAATAATATTCATAACCTCTTTTGAATGGCTTTTTCCTTTGGTAATTCATGGTGTGATTGAACTCGGTGTTGCGTGTAGTGCAAGTTATTGAATTATTTTGAAAAATAACACACTATGAAATCTTGGGGTGTTACATTCTCCCCCCCTTCAATAAATTGCGTCCTCGCAATTTGAAATTGTTCTTCGAAAATAAAAGGTTGAAAATAGAAAATATATTTGTGGGAAAACCCACATCGGAAATTGGGTTACTAAAATTTAGTCTTAATATGAGGAAAAGAGAAATGAAAAGGTCACCACCAAATTATGATCTCGATTAGGAGAACATTGGTGGCATTTAGAGACATATAATTGGAGGAAAAATGTAAATATTTATAGGTATTGATTGTGGTCATCAATCACAAACAAGTGTAAAATTGAGGTCCTTAAATTCATCAATCTATGATGATTTGAAATACCATCGGTTCAACAAAACAAAGTGTATTAGGATAACACATTTTTGACGTTTCAAAATATCTTAGTTGAAATCCCACATCGAAAAATGAATTAATGAGGCCTCTATTTAAAATAAAGAGTCGAAAGTATGAAGATTACCGAAAATAACACATACTAGGGTTCCATGTAGGAAAATATGGATATGGAAGAAAAATCTAACCATCAATTATCTGATGGAGAGTGGTAGAGAACATGGCTATGAAAAGGCCAACAATCCCAAAGCCATAAATTAGTGATGATTTAAGGTACCATCTAGGAAAACATTTTTGTTCTAAGTTGCTTTTCTTAATATTGCGGAATTTATTTATGAGATTGGCTAAGATCATAAGGAGATATACTTACGTTATAATTAGAGTTTTATCCATTAATAAATTTCTACCACAAACTCATCTTTCACTCTAAAAGATAATAGAATGTAAAAAAAATTCTATTTACACTATTCGTATAGGGTTCTAAAATAAACGAATTTATAATTCATCTACAAGATCATTTAATAAAAACTACATTATTTAATCCAGTATATCTCGTGGGCCAGTGGTAGGTGATACACCCTTGTCGCCCTTCGGTTGCGGGTTCAAGTCTCGCAGCCTTGCCGGACGCGACGGGTTGCCGCCCGACCTCCGGGTTTTCCTTTTATGGAAATCCAAAATAATCCAAACTAGAACTATCCAAAATACTTCTATCCAAACTCACAGTCCAACATTAATAAGGAAGGTAAACATAATATAGATACTTTTTACCCCGTAATAGCATATGAATACCTTCATCATGTATTACCATATTCCTTATTGATTACATTCATGATCCATTATTCCATATAGGATGCTAGATATACTTCATTAATCCAAAAATGTTTTAAATCCCAACAATGATGGAATATACAAATCATTAATCAGTTCCAAGGTAGTCAAGAACATCCAATATAATTATCCAAAACAATCACATATTATTCCAAAATTACTACCTTAGTATCAGAACTGTATTATGATTTATCATTCTCTCAACCATATATTTTCCAAAAATTATCCTGCTATTGAGTCACTTTTCTTTGTTCCACATAATCTCAAGTCCTTAATGAAATAGTACTGCAGTACAATCCTTATATACTCCATAATTATTATAACAAGTACATTGTTGATACAACACTCAATTGACATAATCAACATAAGAACTCTAATCATTCCTCTTCATCTGTGGTAGTATCATAACTTGATTATTATCCAATAACATCATTTGCGGCATAGTCTGATTACTGGGACATAGGTTCGCGTAGTGTCCAAACTCCTTGCAAATGAATCATTGTACATTTGAAACCATTTTCTTACCCTTGCAGTCACGTACTTTGTTCCCTTTTCCTCCACACTTATAACAAGCTCCCATTCCTTTCAGGAAAGTTCCAGGGTGATTCTTTCCACAGTTATCACATATGGGAAAATTCTTCTTTTCCCTCTTCCCTTTATCCATCTTTCTCTCTTCCATCCTTTTCTTCTCTTGCTTCCCTTTAAAGCCATAGGACTCAGTAAACTCTTTACTTATCTTATCAACACCTGATATTATTTCTTCATATAATGATAATACATGAGAGACTATTTCTCTTATAAATTCTGGCTTAAGACCATGAAAGATATGATCCTTCTTTCTCTTTGGATCATGTGCATTGCTGGAGTTCTCATTCCTTCTACTGGGCGCCATTTCTAAACAATGGCATACAGTAGATCAGTTTATGAATCAAAATACATAATCCCATACTTATAAAACACTTAACATAAATTGAACTATTTATGGATATAATCCATAATCATAAGAATGTTTCCTTTGAGGACGTATATACTCATAAACCCTTCATAATGATTTGTAAAGAAAATGAGAGTTATCCTAAGCATATCCCCCGGGAGTGTCGTAACCAAGAGTGCAGCAAGGCCCGTTGTCGTGCACCAGTTCCCGTTCGAGTCTAGCTCAAAGCGGTGTTTTCGGGTTTTACCCCTAGGTACATCTGTGCCAGAGCCGCCTCTACCTGCTCGTATCCAGACAGGGATGTATTGCTCGGAAAACTCACAAAATCTCTACAATACCAAAATTCTAGGAAGTTCTTCTACACTAATCCTCAAAGTTCATCTTAGGTCTACGTGCTCTAATCAGAGTTTATCTAAATCTAGCTTCCAAGGTTTGTACTAAACTTCCTCTGATACCAACTGTAACGCCCCGACCCCAGTTACCCAGAGTCGGTGCATTATTACATAACATTGGCATGATCACAAGAAGATCAAATCTCGAAAGACCGATTGGTTTAGTATCCTTGGAAACACTAGATATATTCATAAGTTTTACATTACATCATAAAATGAAAAACTACTACAACAACATAATGTTTCCACAGTCCACACTATAATCCCCTCATAATATCCCTGCAGGTCATTCATAACTTACATCTTCACTTCCTGGGAAAAATAAAACATAGAAAAGGGGTGAGCTCAAATGCCCAGTAAGGATAACAATATAGCGGAAACGTTCATAAATAAGAATAAACATTTAAGGCAATGTATAACTAAAACAAAAGCCTTTTAAACATGAACTTTCAACATGTTATGCCATAAATAAAATGAAATAATGCCATTTACTTATTCACATGAATATTCTACTAATCGAATAATCACATGCAAAAATCAATAACCACTTTCATAATGTTGGAATGCATAATGCCAGACTATCATAACCACATAGCCAAGGCCTCGTGCCAAGACTAAAAATAAGATATTGTAAAGGCCTTGTGCCAAGACACTAGTTTGTCTCATGAGACCTACCGATGCATCGAGGAGCTATAGCGGGCTCCACCCGTCACTTATTAAGTCCAATGCAGTCCCATATGAAAAGGTTTAAACATAACATAAACATTCGTATTAAAACTAGCATACGAAATGTCAATAATTTCACCATAAACTATGAATGGTATAAAAATAGCACATCCATAGTCAAACATATCACAAAACCTTCAATACAATATAGAAGTTTTGTATCATAATAAATCAACTTCAAATAATCTTAAAATCCATCAAAGGATGTTGACATAGATGAAATCAAAATTCTTTTTAAAGAAATATCTCCTTTTATTTTGAAATCATTTAAGATCCATATAAAATAAAACATTTTATTTGAAAATATTCTTATAAGCTTGTAAGGAAAGCTTTGAAGATTTTATAACGGCGTAAAATAACCGCACCCGCCGTATAAGTTAAAAAAACATTCTTACCTCAATTCTGTCGAAAAGGTTAAATAGGACATTGTTTTGAAAATGACGGAAATATTCCTTTATAAACCACTTATAAAAGTAAAAAAGGGTATAAATGAATTTAACTCATATTTTAGTAAATATTAAAAATGTTTTGAAATACATTTTTAAGAAACATGGATGTGGATGATAAAGAGATCCCAGTAGATTATTACGTATAAACAACCTCGGATAATGAAGAGATTGTGAAATAACCCTTACCTTGTACTTTTCCTTGGTTGGGGTAGGTTAACCTCCTGTATAATGGTGAAATAATTGTTATTAAATTATACAAGAATCATATATATTAATATGATATCATATATGATCTTTTAACATTGGTTTGTTAATAATATCTTAGAATTATCGTCGTTTCAGGTGTTAACTTACTCATTTTCTTTTATATGTTTTGTTACATAAGCCATGGTTGTTGTATCTTATTCATATCCAGAATGATATCTAGTCCTTAAACATCATTTTTAAATCATCAAATGATAATTATACTTGAATGGATACGATGGAGAATGAATCTCATCGCGTTCGTGGAGACGGTAGTCCGTACGTAAGCACGAGCGACAATATCATTCTTTTGATATTAAAATAATATATAAATGGATGGTATATCATATATACAGAATCATTAACATGTTATATTTATTATTTACATGAGTTACACATCATTATTATACCCATCCAAATAATATTATATTGAATAACAATTACACCACGACGTGGAGACGGTAAGCCGTACGTACGCACATATGGTGACATGTTATTCAAAGGGTGGATAGAATACTGAATATGGTTGTACCATATTTATAATAACATCACAGTATATGTGAGATAATGGAGTTATTATTTTAGAATGGTAAGAACAAAGGAATAAGAAGTGGAAGAAGAAATGAACTTAGAAAAGGGTGGTGAAATCATTACCTCTTCTTCGGGTTCTTCCTTTTGATTTGATCAAAAGGGCTCTTTAGGTTGGCTTTCTGATCAAACTAAGGCCTCTAGGTTGTATTGAAAGATGTTGGGAGAGTATTTGGGCAGAGTTTGGCCGAACCAAAAGGCTTTAGAGGTGTGAAGAAATGAGAAGGAGGAGTGCCCTTTTATAAGAGGGGTGAGGGGCACCTTTGGAAAAGCTAGAAATATTAATTTATAATAAATTCATATTCGGTTTTTAATGGCTCAAAAGTTGACTATTCAAAGGTTAAGGTGGGGATGGGTCTAAAACAACTCAACCAATAGAATTTAGACAGGTTTGGGTACTTATATTAACCTTATCTTTAAGTATTAACTCTAAGTTAATTAGTTTCACTTTTACAATGTCTCTTTGTATTTTTATATAATATGGTTAATAAACTTACTATATACATCCAAGCGACCCCCAAGTGGTCTATTAATGATGATCCTATCATGATATAAGTCTCTTGGCCGAACCTTATATTTTTATGAATTTAATATCAATTAATAATATAATATTTGTTTTAAGAACTCTTTTATGTCAATTTTGACACTATTCAATAGTTGATTTTTGTGAAACTCATAACAGATTTATTACTTCGAAAAAAGTCAATTAAATCAATCCTAATATAACATATTATCCTAGAAAATTACTTTAATTCATTAAAAGTTTCATATAATATTTATTGGGGTATTTATAATATCAATTATTTTAATTTTTCACTATTATAGTAATTACTGCATCATCATTGTGTCATAAATAAAATAAATTATTTAATGTCTAAAAATTATAAATAAAATATCATTATGTAGGAAATCTTTTTATAATTATAATGAATATTTATAATCTAAAATCCAACATATATAACCCTATGTAACAATTGGTTTTCTAAAAGATATATGCTTATGTCATTTTTGTATTCATTTTAACTTAATTAAAATAAAGTGTCATTATCACTTACAAGTGGATCCATGGGGTCCCATAATAGACCCAAAGATTCCCATGGTCGACCATGTATCAACCAATAGGGTTAAGACACGTTTTAGGTTAATTTAGTATTATTATAATTTTTTTTTAACCCTTATTTACCGGATTTACCCTTAACCATGGTAAATAAAATATTTACCGCAGTAATTATTCAAAATGTCTAAAAATAAAAGTTACCTATTTACACAATTTGAACATCCTGATTCTAAATATGGAATCCATTTTCCTAAATTCAAAACACATAAGTGGCACGAAATTAATTTAAAATTAATTCCCGCTGTCAAAACAAAAAGCGTGTTTTTAAGAGATAATAACTATCAAAAGATTGACACTTGTTTATATTCGGTTTAATTGTAAAATTATGTCCAATGACCAACATTATATTAAATGGTAAAAATATATTCTAAATATACTTTAAAACCACTCAAATTCACAATTTATCACTATTAATTATTTTGATTAAAAAAGTTGTTTTTAATTAAAATTTAGTAATTTTCACTATTCATCAAAATATGAAAGTTATCCGAAAAGTACCAAAATTTCACCTTAGGCTAAATTCGATATTCCGAGTCCAAAAATGAAGTCCATATTCAAATATAAAATATATATATAATTTCAAAAAGTAGGTATTACTATTCATAACGGCTAGTTTGATTGGTTGTGGTGTGTGTTAAAACTCAAGGTTGCGTACAACACACGCTACTGTATTATTCAAAGAAAGCGTACCGTGGAAGCTTGGGATGTTTCATTTTAAATTTTTGATGTCCCCATTTAGTCAAAAAGTTTAAAATATTTTATTTAAAAAGGGTTCACTATTAAAAGTTGATAAAAGTGTAATACTGAGAATGAATTTTTCTTGCATTATGACTACGAAACTCATAATATGGATTCTAAAATTATAAGGATTATATAAAGTTTAAAATTTAGTTAATAATACTCATAACCTCTTTTGAATGGCTTTTTCCTTTGGTAATTCATGGTGTGATTGAACTCGGTGTTGCGTGTAGTGCAAGTTATTGAATTATTTTGAAGAAATAACACACTATGAAATCTTGGGGTGTTACAGACTCAGGAGAGATACGGTGGGAAGCTGTATCGACCATTGTAATACTAACAGATTATAATGGGAGAATCCATGCTGGGAGAGCATGGAAAGGATGTAGGCCTTTGGTGCGAACCTTGTAAATCCTTGTGTCCTGTGCCTTTTCATTACTGCATTATCCGAGAAAGGTTGAGAGACATAAGAAGAGTGGATCGAGGCCTTAACAAGCCATAGAGGATTAATTGATTAAGAATCAATTAGTAAAAAGTTTTAATGGATCACTGATTCACCCCCTCCCCCTCTCAGTGATTCACACTGATCTGGGCACTTCAATTGGTATCAGAGCCAGGTTACCTCTAAAAGATCCAAGGGAATCTTTATGAAGTGCAGATTTGCGGAAATGAGCGACCAGCCTCAAATGGAGATATCTGCCAAGACTCAGAAAAATAGAAAGAAGAAACAGGACAAGAAGATGAAGAAAGCCTGTCCTAGTTGTGATGAAGTTGGAACAATGAACGATCTTCAAAGTGCAATCGAATATCTTCGGAAGACAGTCCCCAGGGATGTAGCAATGTGTATTACTACAGGCATCCTTGATCTTCAAGAAGAAAAGTTACAGCTAGAAGAAGAAGCCAATGCAATGGAAGATCAGTTGGCTAAAAGGGTTGGCATAACCAACACTCTCAGAAAGCTGGTGAAGGCTAAAGATGAAACTGTTTCTCTTTGCAATGAAAGATATGAAGACACCGCTGAAGAATTGCAAAGAAGCCTTTCTGAGAAAGAAATATTTATGATAATGATCAAAGAAGTTTTCCATGCACCGGAGAAGTTGCACAAAGTGTCAATGAATGTCAGAGATGCTCAACTCGAAGAAAAAGTCAAAATGGTGAAGGAGCTTGACAATTCATTGCTAGAAATGAATAAGGTGCATGAATACCAGATGAAGCAGCTGGAAGATAAATGGGAAGGAAGGCTAAGAACTGTTGAGGATGAGAAGAACTCCCTTAACATGAAATGCTTAGAACTAGAGGTGATATTGAAAAATCTGCAATCACCCAAAGCTGAAGCCTCCCAGTCAGCTGAAAGAAGAAATGTTGCTACTCAAGTATTCATTGACCAGGATGATTCTAAAAGAAATAAATCCTCTAATAAAAGGGCAACAACTTCTAAAAAGAAGGCACCATCCATACCATCTTGTACTCATGCTTCTAAAAGTGTTTCTACTAAAAGTGCAGGATGGAAGAATGAATTCAAACAAGTATGGATGAAGAAAATGAAGAAGCAGAGCTCCCCTGAAACAACACAGCTGCTCCAGAAAAGTACCCTAAAATCAGAAGGACTGAAGAAGTCAAGATTTGTGGGTCAATGTTGGTGTTGTAATATGTATGGGCACTGTTCAAAGGATTGTTGGTACAATCTACTAAATGTCAAAGCACAAAGGAAGCCCATGCCAAGGGGGAGCAAGCCAGAAGTAAAGAAGAAACATCCACAGGTCCAGAGACATCTGTTTACTGCAAATAGATTTGGATTACTTGACAGAATCTGGGATGATTGCAAAAGTGGTCAAAAAGATACATGTCAATCTCCAACTGTATCCAGAGCTCAATAGAAGAAAAGATCACAGAACCTGGCTCAGAAAGAATCCTTGGGAAGCAAACAGAAGAGAGGTGACAATGCTCCCAAGAAGATGTTGAAAAAGGAAAAGAAGTCCTTGGAGTCTAAATCCAAGATGGGTGATGCATCCAGAAGGACCACCAAGAAAACATGCTTCTACTGTGGAAAGAAAGGACACACCGTGGATCTTTGTGAACAAGCCATGGAACTGAATAGAAGCAGACTGGACTCAAACAGACAATCAATCCAAAAGAAGTAGAAGGGATTGGTTGAAAATAAGTTTCCTAATAAAGGTAGCTTAATAGCATCAAAAGAACCATGTGGAATTTCCAGAACTGAGGCCACACTTCCAAATGACTTGTTAATCATATGGCCAAATCAGTTGCAACATGCCAAAGATCTGCAGAGAGCTGAAGATGAAGTTCTGGCAATTTCTAAGGCAAAAGGGAAGAAGAAGATTTCACATGAAGATGTGTTGAGATCCACACTAGCACAAACATCATTGAAGATCAAATGTGCAAGTGTGAAGAATGGTGAAAATGGGACATCTCGGTTGAGAGAATCTTCTCAACCTTGTTGTTCACATTGATGAACCAAGGAGGTTCCATCTTATTCCCTTATACACATGTATTTACATGTGCTAACATTGCAGGGAATTGAAGATGATGATCATTCTCATGTGGAGGATGGTTTGGAAAGAATGGAGTGCACCCCTTGAGGGGGAGCCAATCTGGAGAAGATGGGATTCTAAGATTTAATACCATCTTGAGAAAAGTGAAGGTATTCCAATCATACATTCATCCCTTGTTTCTTAATTGTATTCATCATGACAATTAAGGGGGAGTATTGATTGAAGGCAAATGGTTGAAAGGGGGAGCTTTATCTTTGCACCTGAACATTCTAATGTGTTTTGTGAAGTATGTGCAGGATTCAGCAATTCATTGAATATCTGAAAAAATTCAACCCCTAAGCATGATCTCACATGTATTGTGAATGTTGGACAGCATTGAGTTCCTTGGTTATATCACTCTTGTTTTCTACACCGGGTTATCCCAAGTAGACTTAGAGTTGATCAACTAAAGGTTATTTGCTAAAGAAGAACATGTGACATCATCCCTCTCCTAGTGTTTTTCAAGAAGATTTTATTCGAAGGGAGGAAGAGATATTGTGGCAGATTACCACACCACACCTTTGCATTTGATTGCCAATAAGGGGGAGAAAATATTGGCACACATATTGACCCATTCATATGTGCTAAAGGAGTGTATTGACAACAAATACAAAGGGGGAGATTGAAGTGCACTGTGTTGCATTTGTTGTCAATGAGACATGTTGTTGTCTTAGAATGAATGGATGTCAAGAATTGTCAAGATGTGAATTCCAAAGGTTGTGATGGTGTTGGTGGTGAAGGAGAATGGCCATGGTACTAAGATGCATGTCACTTAGGAGATTCACTAAGTGGTATTGGAAATTGTTGATGAAACATTCTCCATGCATATCAGACGATTGTTGAGCTCCTCTTTAAGTTCCAAGAACTTGTATCAACTAGATACAATGTCACAACAATGTTAGAAGACCATGAATTGTCTTCACAATGCATGAGGAGATGAAATGAACCATCCACTACTTCTAAGTGGATGAAGTGAGCTGAACAAGTCCATGCACTATAACTTAGTGCATGTGAATTAGAAGAAGTTCCAATTTGATCTCTGATTAGATCAATAAAGAGAATTGGAGATTTTATGTGATTCAGGAGCTCAGTTGACTAAGAACCTTCGGGAATTCCATTCTTAAATATTGAATACATGATGAATAGAATTGAAGGAATTCTAATGAAGAAGAAGAAATGAAGAAGAGGAAGAATGGCTTGGAAGAAGTGGCATTTGGAATTGGAAACCTAGTTACTTTGTTTTTATACAAAGTCCCTAAGTCTCTACTCTAGCAAAAATATAAGCCACCAAGGGCCAGCCTTAAGGGTTCAACCCCAAGGCACATGTGGGACTCAAGGTCGCCACGCCCAAGGGGGATCCCATGGGGCCAGCCCGAGAGAGGCCGGGGCCGTGTATAAGCCCCGAGGCCACGCGGTGATGAAGCCCGCGCAGCGCGCGCGCCCGAGGGCACGCATAGTGGGCGCCAGTGGCGTGCCCGCAGGGAGCAGAGTGGGCGCAGAGCGCGCCCGCAGGGAGAACACTGTGCGGGGAGGCACCGTGGAGGGGGAAGTACAACTGAGCGTTGAGAGAGAGCGGCTGGGTGATAAAATGCGGCAAAACCACTCGGCGTTTCGATGTGGGACGCAGAAATTTCACCAGGAGCAAATCTCAGCCGTCCGAGTGATATCGCGCTTGATCTGCGCCGCACGATTCATCTATCGCGCGCCACGATCTAATCCATCCGTCCGATGTATTTCAAACTTCGGATCCGACGGCTCCCCATCCGTCTCCTTCCTCGAGCTCATCCGAAGCCACCCGCGTGCCTCCGTCGAACCAGGAGCAACCCGAGCACGGTTTTTGAATTCCCGGCCACCTCCGAGCAAACCGAGACCTCCATGGTGATCTTCTGGCCTCTACGAACACATTCATGTATAAATATGAGTTTGCATGCGATGAGAAGAAGAATTTGAAATTCGGTCGAGGCAAACAACGTTGCCGAGGCCATGAGGATTATGCTTTGCATGGTCTTCCCTTGAAGAAGGTCGTGCATGAGTTTCTAAGCCGCATGCACATAGAGGTGAAGAAAAATAACAAAGGAGAGGAAACCCGCATGAACCGAGGATAAAAATAAAGATTTGAAAGATTTTTAAAGATCCGAAACTTTCGGGAACTTGAGTTATTATCACGAGGATGTTTAGAAGCCCTCCTCGCCTATAAAAAGAAGACCCGAGGCGCTGGTGAAGCTTTGCTGATGTGCTGAATTTTTGAAGACCCGTGAGTGCACTCTCTGCCTCGCGAAGATCTTCCCTGCGCGCACCACTTGCGCGGAAGCAGCCCGAAGCCATTTTTGGCTCCGCTAAGTTCCTTGCGCGCAACTCTTTTGCGCGACAAAGAGGCTGAGTCCCCTGCGCGCCTTCCCTTTGCGCTTCAGGAAGACCTGAGGCAGCCGCATCACTTGCGCGCACTCGTGGGTTGTTGTGGCTTGCGCGGCTGTGTTGAAGAAGAGAATCTGCACCCATGCGCGCCTCCTTTGAGTTCGGGAGGAGTATAACTACACCTACGGGTTAAGTATTTGAAGGCAGTGAAGGCCACCACATCTTTTGTGTGTGTGCAATTGAAGAACCCGAACCCATGTGTGTGCTAAACAAAGTGGAGGCCGTAGCCTTTGGGATGTGCAAGAAGAAGTGAAGGCCAAGTTTTAAGTGTTTGAAAAATAAAACAAGTGTGCGCAAAGAGACAAGTTGGCCGAACCTAGTGTGTGCACTAAGAAGTGTGTATACACTTAGAAGAAGAAAAGGGAGGACTCACACTAGAGTATAACACACTTCTAAGTGTGTAACCAAATTGAATAAAGTGTGTGAAGTTCAAGGAGTTGGTGTGTGCTTAAAGTGTTACACCCTTTGAGGGTTTATTGCACCAAGAGAAGAAAGAGGAGAGTGCATGCATGCATGCATGCACATGCACACGTGAACAAAGTTCAAATCAGTGAGTGTGCATTTGAGTTGTCCAAGACCAGAAGATCTTGAAGAATTTGAGAGGACATGCAGTTTGTGCATGAAGAAGCAGAGTTTCCATGCACTCAGTGCATGAAGTTTTTTTGAAGTGAGACTGAGCCAGACTGAAGTTAAAGAGATTGGTTGTCTGAGTTTTCATTAGATTGAGAAGACCATGATCAACAGAAGTGATCAGAAGCTGAGCAAGACCAACAGACCTTCTCAGAGGTTGTTGAAGTTTCTTGAAGAGAGAAGCCAGGTCATCCTTAGAAGAAGGTGATAAAGCCTGAGCAAGACGAGAAGACCTGATCATCACAAGTGATCAGAGGTACAGAGCAAGGCCAGCAGACTTTATCTCAGACTGCTGAAGATACTTGAAGAAGCTTAAAGTGAAGAAGAGCTACTCGTGCGACTCGAGGAGCCAAGAGAAGTCCCTGTGGGACTCAGGGAGAAGAAGTCTTCAGTGGGATTCTGGAGCAGGCCAGTGGGACTCTGGTAACACTGTGTGAAGCAGTATAAAGACCCTCCTGTGGGACTCAGGAGAGATACGTTGGGAAGCTGTATCGACCATTGTAATACTAACAGATTATAATGGGAGAATCCATGCTGGGAGAGCATGGCAAGGATGTAGGCCTTTGGTGCCGAACCTTGTAAATCCTTGTGTCCTGTGCCTTTTCATTACTGCATTATCCGGGAAAGGTTGAGAGACATAAGAAGAGTGGATCGAGGCCTTAACAAGCCATAGAGGTTTAATTGATTAAGAATCAATTAGTAAAAAGTTTTAAAGGATCACTGATTCACCCCCTCCCCCTCTCAGTGATTCACACAGATCTGGGCACTTCACAAATTTAATAGATTCTCTTATTAAATGAATTTATCTATATAGAACATTAATAGAAGAAAAAAAATAAAAAAATAAATACTATAAAATATTTATGTGAAAAGTATTGCACTATAATCATTTTCATACTATAATAAATAAAATTAATTGTAGTAACGATAATCATAAATCACCCACTATAATATAACCATAGAAAGAAATAACAACAAATAAAGTAATTCTCTTCACATTTCAATAAATTAGAAAATATGACTCATGTGAAATTTAATGAGATACCAAAAAATTAATCTAAATTAATTATGATTACAAATTTACCTATATTTTAATAATCTAATATATCATATGACTATATTAATAAATATTCATAATTATTTTTTCCCAATTGAAAGATGAACACAACATTACTCATAAAGAATACCAAAATTCTACTAGAATCACCTCTACTGTAATTATATGTATGTCTGTGTTTTTGTGATATAAACCATATTTTAAGAATTCATAATAATTAGGATGACTGACCCCGACCCCCACACCAACACAAACAATAAGCATAGTCCATTCTTATATTACATCCATATCATTTCCTCAACCATAATTAATTATTAGGTTGTTGAAAATAAGAATAATTATATGGAATATCGAAAGAAATAATTTGATTACAATTAAATAGAATGTTATGAATATTTAATAATCAAATATATATTCTAATTATGCAGTTTTATTTCATTCATAGTATAACACATTCAAATTTATGATAAATAATATCCAAGTCATATATAATCAATTTTTTTAATTCGACAAAATTATATTTACTTTTTAGAATAGTAGTGAGACTATGATTAATTAAGAATTATCTCAATTCATGGTAATCACATCATCATTGAGATTACATGGGACTATAATATTTCCCCACACTTATCATTATAATATCATTTGAATCTTATATATATAATAACTACATACATTCACAAAAATTATCCTATTTTACAACCATATATTCCTTATACAAAAATTATTATGTCAATATTTACATCATTCTATGTATCTGATAGAAATATTACTTATTATTAAATTCACAACTTATCATAACTAACATGTCACATCACATTGTTATTATTCAGTGCTATCCAATACTTTTAGTAAATAAATTTTATAAATAATTTGGTGACCTATAACCATTTTCGGACTCTGTATAGACCAATTCTTTTTTAGAGTGACCCAATTATATTCTACATGAATATTGGGAAAGATAGTAATTGAATGATAACCCTTAATAGTATTTGCAATGTCATATATAACATTTGGTGTTATTGAAATAATGTTTCTAAAAAAAATTTAAAATGTATTTTCATTACGAAAAAATATTTCTAGAATATTAAAAAACACAATTACATTATGTATGACACCATACCCTCTAAAAATTATTTAAAAAACATTCACTATCAAAACCTTTAGTAATAATACTCCTTATACAAATAATATAACAGTGATCATCCTTATGTAGTAAAATATATTTCTAGAAAAAAAAATTGACATTAACATTTTTATAAGTAATTGTCAATAAAAATAAAAGTATTTTTTTTGAGAGACCTCATATATTTACATGTTGAAATATCAATTTCATTTCTTTTATCACACCTATTTGAAATCAATTATTTTATATAACCAAATTCTGTTATAGTCTAATGAAATAAATTTTTCAATATAATGATCATTTAACATGTATATAATTTTTTAATACATATTTGAATATAGAGCATTATTTATGTCATCAATAGTGATTTAATCTATTATTTCATTTAAGTACCCAAAATTAGGAAATATTATTTTATTATTATTCTAATTTATGATTATACACATTTTATTATGATTTCGTAATTAACACATGTATTTAAATAGAATTAAAATGTAAGGATATAGAGTCACCCATTATATTTCTATAATCAGTGATGTCTATACTAATATATCTACTCTTTAACCCATCGTCTAAAAACACCAGAATATCTACAAAATTACCAAATCAATAGGTTCTATCATGATGAACAAAAGAGATAATATAATTTGATTTATTAACCACCTTATTTGGAATTCTCATATAATTTGGTATTCTTATAACAAAAATATATTTTATGTTTGTTATTAATCTTTAAATTTCATATTTAATGTTCCAAATTTAATATTTTAATAAAAGAATTATTTGATACCATATTACTATGTTATTTCTATAATTTTAATTAAAAATGGTTTAATTTTATAAATAAATACATATTAACATTTTATTATACAAATTAACCAATAGTTGAATCTTACTCAATTCATTTAAAATGAAAACACCATATTCTGAAATCAATGATGGAATTTTTATTTAATTATGATTTCAAAAAAATTAAAATGACACCCTTTAAATATTAGTTGACCAAAATATCAAAAATGTTTTAAAAAAATTCATATGATTTAAATCATATTTCTTTATAAATTATTCTTATAGAATTATTTCTTTATAATGTAATATGTGTTTCATAGTAGTAGCGATGACTACTTATTTAGACTTATTGGTTATTTATTCAACAATATTTTATATTTTCTTATAGATCCTTTGTTGTTATATTGGTATGGAAATGTGAAAAAAGATAAGTAATAATAGTGGTTTATGGGGATAATATATTGCTGACGAATCAATGTTTTGGTAAGAACAATCCTTATGGATTTTTAGTTTTTATTTATTGTTGTTTATTATATGTGCGTGTTTATAAAAAAATATGTATACTCTAAAATATAAAATATAATATACCCGTTATATAACATTTCGTACCATCATTATAAATTTATATATAAATATGATTTAAATTTATATTTATCATTGATGTTTTACATAAATTATGATATTATTCTTTCTAATGATTGTTCAATTTATTATTATTCATAATGACAACTGTAATTTATTATATATTTGTGTATTATTATACCACTTTTACAATTTAATAATTTCATAAAACCTATGATTATGTTTTATGAAAATATGATAATGTGGTTAGTAAGAATATGAATTTTAATGGGTGATGTTACCTTTATGTTTTCAGATAACTTAAAACCTACAACTATTTCAGTAGATATCTATTTAAATTAAAATGGTGCATAATAAAAAATAAGGAATAAAAAATTTTATAAAGAATGTTTCCTCTAAAATAAATGGTTTCATTCCTGGTGAATTTTATTTTTTATCCCACATACACTGAACATCACATTAATTATCATTGCGAATATAAAATAAGGGGTATATCTATAAGCCAACTATAATTTATGGAAAACCGAATTTCATGAATAATTGACATTTATAAATAAACTAAAAAATAGAATAATTATTCAAAAATGATTACCTAATATTGATTTTCATTAATTATATTTCAAATCCCTGAAATATTTAAAATTAAAAAGAGGGAAATGATTTTTTTGATATATATTAATTTAATCACCTTTAATAAACTATTTTAACCATGGTAAATTTAAATAACAATGTTATAAATAGATTATATATTAATATATAATAATATTTTTATTTATAACTAAATATTATCATGGAATATTTAATTTAAAAATGGATATTTCATATATATACAATAAAATAACAACATTATTACTTGAAACCTAAATATAAATTTTATATATAAACTAGAAAAACAACACATCATTAAAATATGTTTGATTACAAATAGTAAATCTATTATATAAACAATTGTATCATGAATTCCATAGTGTGATCATCTTTTTTCCATATTTAATTCTGAAAAAATTGAAAAATAATCTATGATATATTCTTTATGTTCAATAATGTCATGTTTATATTGGAAAATAATATATAAATGGCATGAAATATCTTCAAAATCATCCAAAATATTTTATGTATCCTAGTAATTAATTTATCAGGGTTTCTAATCAAAATTATATTACAAATAATATATCACAATGAAATGTATTGAGAAAATTTAAAATTTTGCATCATTTATACATATGTTTTCTAAGTATCAAACATCATCTATACACTTGAATTAAAAAAACATTATCTCGTTATAAAACCAAGACCTAATAGTTTTTTCCACCTATACCAACTCAAAAAAACATTCAAACAACATCTTCTTATGTTGACATCCCATATTACATCATCATCAATATAGACTTAAATTGTGAACACTATAATTACTAACAATACCATAAATATCAGTTCCATTATATATTTAAGTCAAAATTATACAGCATATAAATTCCAATAATAAATCCAATATATAATTCTCCACATTTTTTATTACATTGTTGTTTATTATTTCCTTTTACATATTGTGTTGTTGTTATTCATTAGACATGTTTATAGATGAAGATAATAAACTAGTGTCATCAACATAGAACAGATCTAAGAATAGTTTACACAATAAATAGCTATTTTAAAACATAAATATTTTTGAGAAGATACATAGGGAATAACATTAATTTAGAACATAATATTCTACATGATACAAAATATGATTTCTTAGAAATATTATAATGGTCATTGGTTTTTCATTATATACAAACCTCAATGAATTTATGATGAAAATGATGAGATTACATCCTAAATCATTTAGCAGTAAATATTATTAAATTTTATGGTGTTTTTATTTTACCTATATCTTGATACAATTTCCCACTCAACTCATAGTATTATCACCGGTGATTTTAGGCAATATTTGACTTCCAAAATATATTTCAAATGAATTATTGAGCAGTTTATTGGGGGAATCGATGGTCGGGTTTTTTTTTCTTCCTTCGATTTTTGGACCTCATTCTGTTTTCTTAATGGAAAGCATAGATTGGTGTGCGCTACCCATATCAATGTGTTTGGATATTTTGTGAGTAGAACATCTTGGGTTTTATTAATGGAACTAGAGTATGTGGATTGATATGAAGAATAATCATGAATCCTTTACAATAATAATAATCAAGGTATGTGTATTCTCTTACACTATAATATTTTAGAATATTTTTCTTAAATTTTAAAAAATAGTTCTTGTTCATTTAATGATAATATCATGTGTTATTTATCATTACAACCCATTTTTATTTCATTACAATATGCTAGTTTTTGGTGATTTTCATGAGTGGTTTAAAATTAATTTTTTAATGGATATAGATTTAAAAATTAATGTTTTGTGTTGGAATGTATTTTATGTATATAATGTTATTGGAATTCATGGTGGTGGGAATTAATTTTTAATTTTATAAGGACTTATTTAAATATACTTGGTGCTTGATACCAATAAGAATAGAAATAGGTTATATCAACAAGGGATTACATGTTAAAATTCCTTTATACACTCATGAGTGTTGGGAGTTTAATTCAAAATTCATTTCAGCGTGGGAATAGAACAAGTTGTCAGTATGACAATTTCAATTTAAAAGAGAATGTTGAGTGATTTATTTGTATAAATTTCATGCATTAATTATTTTTTTTTAAAACTACATTTATATTCTAACTATCATTATTTAATTAATATGTGATGACATGAACTTTTCATAGATTTTTGTTCTAAGATTTTTTGGGGAAATAATTCTAAGTGATTTATTGAAGGCCCTAGAACACCCTAAGAGGGGAGGGATGATTGAGGGTGTCAATTTTTTTGAAAATAGTGAGTGGTATAGTTCCCACATTGTTAGGTTCCTATTAAAAATGTCCCAAGGAAATGAACACAAAACAAACAATCACATGAAAAGATATGACACAACAATTTTACAACCTATACCACTTAGGGATAGTACAAGGAGAATACACTGATCGTGTGTTGACCAAACATAAATACACTAATATTCACATTTTGTGGAATATATAAGTTCAGACAAAATAATTCTATTCCAATCATATTTTCTTCAAAATATCTTAAGGATAGAACACTACCTCTCTCTGAACACTTTCGTCAATTCCATCTAGCTCACTAATTTTGGTTAAGAATGACTAAATTTAGAGACATGAAGGTCACGTTAGTAGATTGACATTTAATTCTCTATCACTGATGAGAATGAGATAGTTCATGCACAATAGTATGTAATTGATGCTCTTGATATAACTGATCTAGCAAACCAGATAATCAAAACCTGCTTGTAGCTCATCACAACACGTGCGTGTAACACCTGTACAAGTGCACAACTTTTGGGATTGTCACGTAAGTTTTATTTAATGAATCTCTAATCATTTTCACAACCACACTATAATATTTACTTGGTCTGGATAAATATAAGGGACACACTATATCTAATATTTTCTTCATTTTAGTCTTACATACGAAACCCAATCATACTACAGAGGCAAAAGATCATTATTGGAAATGTTGTAACTATTTAATGGGGTTACCCTTTTATTTATAGATGTTGTTTTCCATGAGTTCATATTTCTTATGAGACAACACCCAAGTGTGTAGGTATAAAATTGATGTTATTTTTCATGAAGGAATATTTCATACATCTCATTCCATTAACATTTTTTAAGTGGAGAATATGAAATTACACATTTTCAGAAGTCAATTTTCTCTTCATATTTAGATCATTTATGTCTACAACACAAAAATAATTCATATCAACAACTCTTT
Organism: Viscum album; assembly: GCA_963277665.1. Taxonomy (NCBI): domain Eukaryota; kingdom Viridiplantae; phylum Streptophyta; class Magnoliopsida; order Santalales; family Viscaceae; genus Viscum; species Viscum album. The sequence goes on from OY728136.1 coordinate 1,602,806,410, forward strand.
ACTTTGGAAAATTTTGATGAAAATATTATTAATCATATCTTTCCTGAAATATTTTGGTTCACCATTAAACATGCGTGGAAGTAACTTTTCAAAAAAATCATTATCCAATCTCCAAATTTTGGACCCCATTTTTTTCAAACATTATGAAACGATTCCACCTTCATAAGCATATCCAACTTATTCTACAGGATTAATTTATTTGAAAACTCCATGATAATCCCATTATGTATTTAAAACAACCCCAAACTAGACTCTATTTGAAACTGCGAAATCATTGGTTGTAAAAATATCCCCCTTATATTTTTTTGGTAATCATAAGATAAATTCAAAAAAGATCCAGTCGCTATGGAGAACTGAATCATGAGAGACATGTAATCCAATAATCTATGTCCACATGGGAAAATATAAGTTTATAAAAAAATATGGGAAGAATGGATTGGGTTATTGTGTTTTTGAATTTTTAACAATGTAAAATCTAAAACATGACAATTTATTTATAACACAAGTCCATGATAATCTATAAATCTTTAATCATAACACCAAGTCCTAATTGATTCATAGAATTATTGTGTACTATTTAATCATAACATCAAATTCTCATCATGTTACAGAAGCATAAGTAATTTTTGATTATTTCCTCAAAATACATATCCCAGATTGTGTTACAGATGTATTTATTACAATTTCCTTATATCATCCAATTATCATCATTTGAAAGAAGAACTAGAATGTTCAAAATACTACAAAAAGAAGACCTTTAATATCTCCACTATCACACTTTGGTAATAAAAACATTTATCCTATATTTTTACTTTTTGAGATCAAAACAGACTCCCCTAGATTGTATCACTCCTCTAGAAATGAATTACATCCAAAATTAGATTAGAATAGTTAACAACAATGGGGATATGGGACGTATGGTAAACTCTTCATTCCTTGGGGGGTGGTCGAACATTGATGTTCAAGCAATGTTTCTCAAACACATATGTGGAAACTAATTATTAAGAATTATATAAAATTATTCATCAGTTTATACATGATCCATTTTAATCACACCATATCCTAATTTTCCATTTATTAATTGATATCTGATTGCAATAATTTTTTATGAGAGTACTGAACCAAATTCATGAAAAGATAAATAACAAATTTTTTTTCAAAATTAATCACCATACACCATTTCATCTCATCACCAATATCAATCAATTTCTTCTTTATCTATTATAGTTGATTGAATTACTTTGTGTAATAGATATACTCTTTTTTAGCTACACTAAGAGTAGAGATGTCTTATTTATTACTCAACCATTCCACATTTGATGCTTATGAATAAAGTAGCATAACTTGTACAATTTATACCCACCACATATCCTTCCCATTTATCATCTGGAAGTGAAATTAATTCATTTTATCTTTCAACTACAATATATAATCTACAATTAAGAGGAACATGTTTGTAACTCATGATTCTTTTAACTATCACCAAATGGTTATCGTTTGGATTACATTTAATGTGGGAGGCTGAGCATGTTGTATAGATGATATATGGATGTGTTGTAGTCAACATTAATAATCATCCAATGATTCTAAAATTCAATGTTGTATCTTAATATGTAAACCATAGGGTTTTATAACATTTTTACCAACTGAAATATGTTTAGAAATTGTTTTGAAGACATGAATGTGGTAATTATTCAGCATCTCGCTTGCTTATTTTGTCCAAGAAATGAATGTGTAATCCTGGTTCCAAATTACCTATAGTCTTATGATGTATATGAGTTCACCGATTGTAGACATATAAAATTATAATATCATGTTATCAGAAAATACTCCCACTGATCCTTTCCTTATTCCAAAAAATATATTATCAACCATGTATATAAGCTCCATAAATTGAGAAACCATTGAATTCATCACATAGAGATTATGATAAACACCTTTTATTCTGAATAAAATCTACTTTATATTGGAATCTAGTGAAGAATAACATGAAGATGGAGCTTTTTTTAGAACATAGAGGTCCTTATTTAATTAAAAATCCTCTCATTCCGTATTTCAAAAAAGAAATCACACTGGGTTTTCAATGTATACTAATTCTTCAAGAACACAATTTAATAATTTGTTTTTATCATTCATTTGACAAAATTTTTATTATTTTAGAATTTCCATAGAATGGAAAATCTTAATGGAGTGTTGTTATGCTACTAGAAAAAATATTTCTTCGACATCAAAGCCATTTATCTATGCATGTCTTTTACACACCCTGAGTTCCTTATTTCTGATCATGTTTTCATGCTCATCAAAATTGATTGGAAAAATAAAATTTGTTATAATCACAATGTGGTGTTTATGTATATTAACAGGATACCATGTTTTATTCTTATTAATATGTTTTAATTCATCATTCATGCAATTAACCAATGATTATTTCATTTCTTCTTCTTTAGATGATATTGGTTCCACAATTCATAAGAATAAGAAATGTTCTTCAATCATCGTTCTCCTTGTCTAAGTGGGTGTTGTTCAATCCGTAATGATATTGGATCGATCAAATTATACTCTTATATTTATACAATGAGGTTATAATGAATTTTATTCATCTATGGTTTCCATATCTGATTCTTCATTTAAATAATGATCATTATTTGACCGCAAATTTTTTTTAATTCCTTCCTCCACTTCCCCCTTTTAATATATTATATGTCCACTTTCATCTCCATCTTATATCATATCAGAATAGTAATTCCATTCGGTACTTGTTGGTTTATCTTCAATGATATTAACATAACTTATTTCCAGAATTCATACAAAATGAGTATAGAATAATTTTTATGCTGTACTCTTCCTTGAGATTCCATGGAATATTACCCAATCTATGAAATCACTGTACTTTCTTTTACTTATTTATTTGTTTCTTATGAATTATTTAATTCCACAACCAAAAATATAAATAATATAATTATTCCTTCTATAACATAACTCATATAGTTTCTTGGATTATTATATATAAATATATGTTTGATATCGATTGTACACTGCTTCTAGAACAACAACTTTTGATTAATGATGGGATATGTAACTCTCAATAAGAATGGTTTTGGTCATAATGTGCACATTTTTATTTCAGTTTTCACCAACTCCATTTTGTAGTGTCATTATGAATGTAGACAAATAATAGTTTTTCAATATGTTCTTGCTAATTTTATAATTAAATGGAACATGTTTTCCCTCTAATTTCTGTTTAAAGAACACTAATTTTGACATCCTTATAATTCTCATCTATTCAAGGATAACTTTTCATGAAATCACGAATTATCTGTTTTATTGTATAATCATTACGTCAGAAATTATTCTGTAATAATCAATAAAAATAATGAATGTCCACTTCTTATATGTTCTGGCCACATTTATTGGAACACAAACATCTGTGTCAAAGAGATCAAGAAGATTTGATGCCCTTTTCTTTTCAAGCCAATATAATCTACATACCAACCTTACTCACACTTAATAATCACATAAATTTTCCCATTAACATTTAATATTGTTTATATACATGACTATAATCATATTAGATATACATTCCATGAATATTTTCATAATTTTACCCATCCTCCGGTTCCACAACTTATTTTTTCTTCTTATCTTATGTAAAAAATGTTATCCTTACTGTCAAAATGGTATAAATTTCCATCTATTCTATATCCTTTTCATGATATAATTACTTGTACATGATTAGATATTGAAACCCATTTGATTAAATTCTATTGTAATCCTCGAGTCATATAGTTGTCTCACACTTAGGATATTGAAATGAAAACCATCCACATAATGAACAAAATGTTTCCTCATCTCATTGTTTTCAAGATCTATAATTCCAATTCATTTTACATTTGAAGCACCGCCATTACTGAATCTCACTGTTCAATCATCCATTTTCATAATATTCTACAAAAAATATTCATTTCCCTTCCTATGGGATGTGAATCTATAATCAATAATCCACTTTCTACTATTCTATAATGCTTTTAGATCTATTTCAACAAGGTTGGTTTTTTCTTCATTTCCTTCCATGATATACAAGATTCTGTAGAGGATAAATATAGACATTGTAATATCTTTATTAACAAGAATTGGTTCATCATAATCAACCATATTTTCCAGAGAAGAATAACTATTTTTTGTATAACTACGCCATGTTGGTGGGTACTTAATTTTCTCAATTTTATTCGTTTAATATTCCCACCATTCAACTTCCTATGATAAATATCATTTTTCCTATATCAAGGACAATGAATAAAATATCCATAGAAACTATTTCATGTATATAATTAATGTTAAGGGTTTAATATAATTTTTTAATTTGAATATCTTCCCCATCTAGATATCTTCTCACCTATTCACAATATGGAATGTAAAGACACAAATTATAACTTAGTAGACATTTTATAAGAGTAAATGTCTTATCACATCCATTTCTCCTCATGTCATATTATATTGAAAAGTTATTAAACTACTGATAGTCTCTAGATACTCAAGGGTAATTTCTATATATCTTTTCAATTTGATTTGAAGAATTATTTGATATAATTTAAGTTGATATTATGAGATATCAAACTATATGATTCCATGTATTTAGTATCATTTTCTTTACATCAATTTTTGATTCAACATCACAACTAATTCCACTTTTTCCCGCACATTTGAATCATTGACCAATCAAAGACTTCACTAATCAATCATAACCATTATTATCTCTATCAAACATCTATTATTCTAAAACTATATTTTATTCTTTTTTTCATTTAATTTGACTTAGTTTTTTGATTATTTAATATATTAACAACTTCATATTCAATCCCATATTTTATCTTATTCTTAACCACCAGTTTGAATATAAGTCCATTAATAACCATTTTATTCTAATCAGTCCTGAGATTAAATTTAAAATTATTATCATAAACACTTTCATGAGTTATGAAATGTTTTTTTTATATTTCTTTTAGTCAATAAATTTTTGATTCAATATGATCAATATAATATGATGACTCTTCTATAAAAACTCTCATATCTCTGATTATCTTTCCTTGATTTTATATTTTTTAATGATCATCCAGATATTCTAATAAGGGATCAAAAACATGAATCTACTAATAATATTTTTCTTTTATAGGTTTTAAATTTTAATATATTTCCATAAATGATTCCTGGTCTCCAAATTTAAATTACTTTTCTTAATCCTCAAAAAATTCATTATCAAATTGTTCATCTTTATAGAAGAAACTATATCACTATAATTTCTTTCAAGACTTACAGTATCTATTTTTTGGAAAAAATTTATAATACTTTTTGAGGATTTCATCTTCAATTTCAACATCATCGAACATCCTAGAGAACCATGAGGAACTAAATAAACTCTACATGATCATAAATTTTCCATAGAAAGAATTCATTCAATTTTTTCTTTTCATCTCATTATTTTCATAGAATAATTGAAATAATAAATCGTTCATATTATATTCATCATATTTATCTCCATAATACATATGTTTTTCCATGGATTTGACTTACATTTCCATTCTTAATAGATCCATGGTATCTTCTTGTTTGAATCTCATTTCATAAGCAAAAAAACTTCCTAACAGATCATCAAGTGAAGGTTTAGAAAGATACCTCAACTCAAGGGATTACTATTTTTTATTATAGAGTGGTTGATGACTATGTAATATTTTCATCACAACGTTAATATCATTAATTTCTTCACCATCTCATTGAATATATCTAAAAACATCAGTAATTTCAATTTAACAATGTTTCTTCATTTTCAACAGGATGTATATTATGATCATAGAACCTACTGTGAAATGTATAGAGTTCGGAATCTAGTACATTGTTAACACCATTATAAATATATTATAGATTTCACACAAAATATAATGTTGAATTAAAACACATAACATTATGATAGATTTGTTCAAATAGTTTTTTGGTAGGGGTTTTTTGTGCGTTTGTATCTACATTAAAATTTTTTTATCTATTATAGTCATAGATAGTCATATTACATTAGTGATATAAATCCTCTATGATGTAGAAAAAATAAAATCCATTGAAAGAGATACTCGAGTAGATCTAATCATATTCTTCCAAATATGGATGTTTCAACAATAAATGTTATAGACTCCCCTGTAATTTTTTTAATTATCCATGATGACAAAATATGGTGAATTTTACACTAGTAACATGTAGGCTCTGATACCACCTGAAAGACCCTAGAACACCCAAAGAGGGAATGTGTGAATCATGGTGTCAAAAGTTTATTTTAAAGTGACATATTTGTTACCAAATTGGTATGGATGATTTAAAAATTATTGATGGTAACATACATAATAAATTATCACATAAAAAGACACAACAAAGAAAATTTACATTGTTCAATACTAAGGGTTAATTCTAGGATAATACAATGAAAGTGTTTCAGACATAACTAATTACACTAATCACCACAAGTTTTTTAATAATGATGTTCATTCACATTCACTCCTTTCTTAGAAAACTATAATCACATGATTTTAAGGATAACACAATGCTCCCCTTGTAACACTTCCATTGAATCACCCTAGATCAATAATTTGGGTGATATACAACTCATTTTAACAACATGGATAAAAATTTAGTATATTGAAATTTAATTATATTTACCTGTCTATAATGTGTCTACATTTTCACCATAGTCTTTAATTGAGGCAAATAAAAGCACTGATAAAAAAACCATATACTTAGAACGTGCTAGTAGCTCAACATAACACTTAAGTGTAACACATGAACATGCACCCATGTTTTGGCATTGACACGCAATATTTATTTGACACAACCATTATATTACAAGAAACAACACAAAAATATTAAAATTTTCATTATAATAAGAAGGAATATTATGTGAATAATATTTACAGAGTTTAAGTCTTCTATGCACACATATTTCACACAGTAGAGGCACTTGATATTAATTGTAAAATTTCTATCTATTCTATGGGGGAAGAACATTATTTATTGATTTTTAATTCATTGGGATCATGTTCCCAGTTCCCCAACCCCTTGGGCACATTATTCTAAAATTGAATTCCTATTTGGTGCATATTATTTTTTTGTGAATCTCATGCATTTTACATTTTTTGATGTGGAGAACATGAAACTACTCTAACATGTAAGTCAAATTTGGTGACATGTTTTGATAGAAGCATCTTCCATGAAATGAAATATTTCATGGGTCTCTTCCCGTTAGATTATATTAATGAAATTATTCTAAAATTCAACTTGAGTTCAGCATTCAGATTCACCTCCAAACTTGTGTGCAACCTCATTTTTGAAAGACTCATTTCTCCATTAGAAAAATTTTTGACCAAAAACATTGAAAAACACTAGAAAAAATCACCTCCTAAAACACTATAGTTAATTTATTATAAAGTATCTCATTCATTGAAATCTACCAGATCATCATACTGTGGATTAGAAACATAAAATATAACGACTCAATTAAAATTTTTGAGATTCCCTGGTTCTAGCAATATAATCACCCAAAATATGGTTACTTTATAAAATTTTCTACCATAATATTCTGTGATATGGGGTAGGACCATGTTTGAAATTTATCTAGTAGTGATCCTTAATGTATGGTACGGTTTCTGAATATTGAGTTATGATTCTTCTATGTCTCGATTTGGGATAATGACACATCGGTTCCAATGCAATTTTATTTTGAGTTTTAACCATATTCATTCATTTATTTTTTTAGTTACTCTAATTTTGTTCAATATTAATAGTTAATTAAGTTGTGTTTTTGGTAATTGATACATCATTTATATGATTTAATGTTTTTATTATTTAATGTTGTTCGATTGTTTTATCTTAAAAGGCATAATCACCATCAAATGTTCCCAAATCCCTTGTAATTTAATTCCATCCTTTGGTGTCTTTGGGATGTCACTAATGTTTTGTATCAATTTCCCTCTCTTAAATCCAATAATGAGTTTCAAGTGTTAGAACTAAAATATTCCCATCCATCATTACATATGTGTCATATTTTGGATATAATATCAACGCTTGTTTCAACGTTTATGAAAATTACCATTGGAAATGTGGGATGCACATATTTTAGGAGTGTTGGAAAAATGAATTACTCTATAAAGGTTATGAAATCCATATCACAAGTCCTTTTATCATAATATTCATGTTATAACCAATATATATACCTTATAAAATATCTAGGGGACCTGATCCTACTGCTATATTGTATGATACCATATGTTAGATCATAAAAACTGACAAACCATAGCACTGTATAGATACTGGAAGAATTTTCACCCTTTCTCGTGAATATGTTTTTCTTATGGAACCCACCCATCAATGGAATGGAATATAATATAGAAGATAATTTAAATAATCATTATTAGGTGTACTAGTATGCATTTGACCCCCATTTTGGAGTCATGACTTGTGATAATGGAAAATATCAGGTAGCCTAGGGCTGAGAAAGTAATTCAGTATATCCAATCCATTGTAAATATATCGATAAGTTCCAAAGCATGTGCATGAGGTGTCGTGGCACACATTATCTAGTACCTAGATTGGTATTCATTATATGATATTACAATTTAGGTAGCTTTTTACATCTCTTATGAGTTGTTTTTAAAAACAATTACCTTATCGTTATGGATAACACATTAGAGAACTATAAAACAATATCATTAACACTATTTTACACTTGGGTGTTACCAAATTATATATTATAAATCCATTAGAATAGGTAATTTACCACATAATATAAATTTTCGTCATGTTTTATTAATGTTATCTGGTTATCATTTTATCATACTATATTTATGTTAGAAATATTGTATTTATATAAATTATAGAAACATTATAGGGATGTTGGTGTGCCACCTATCACTGATAGTTTCTAACTATAACCAATAGACTAATATATTATTTTATGATTGGTTTTCCATTTATTTATTCATCAGTATAAAATAAATCATTTTTAGAGAAATAATCATCCATATTGGACACTAATTATAAAACCCAATAATAAAACATCTATAAGGAAATGAAAAAATCCCATATTTATTTCAATTTTATAATGGGTAAAAATGCTATCATTAACCTAAATAGAATAATGAAATTCATTACATTATTCGAAAATAAAATGAAAAAATTAGATCAATATATTTGCTCAAATTATTTATTAAAAATAACCCAAATGATATTATTCATCAAAAAATTGTTTTCAAGGGCCTGCTACCTTTCCTACATCAAGTATTTTGATTTTTTTGAATTGATGATAAGATGATTTATATGTTTTGATAAATTTATGATCACATAATACTACCATGAAACTAATCATGTTTGGGATACATAGATGAATATATATATACATATAAATATATATTGTAACTATATATAATTATTTTATTTTAACAATTTTGTATACATAAATAGTCAACATTGACATAGAATTATAGAATTAGACCATATTTACATGCATCAACCTATAAGAGTGGGTAAAAAAATAAACTCTAAAAATATGTAAAATCAAAACTAATGTTATATTTAGTTACCTTAATAAAAACCTATAATTATATTATTGTCGAAAAATATATAATATCTTATATAATGAATAAAATATGTAACATATTTAGATTATATCCTATCCCATGCCTCAAAAAATCATATGGCGTAAGTATCAATCTAGAAAACCCCTTTGATTACAGCAAACTAGAACCTAACACATAGTCTTTGTAAAAAAATAGGTAACATATTGTAATTATATAACATCACAACAAAAATTTCAACATTATAAACAACACACATTATAGAATTTCTTTAAACCGTAATTACCCAACAGAACTTTATATCATATATTGAAATACTATAAAACTACAATATCTTTTTCAATTACATATAATAAAGTAACAGAAAATAATATTTTTCAAAAAAAAAATTAATTAACCTTTATCAATATACATCATTCAAATTTCAATTTAATATTATATCATTTCACCCCAAATAGACTATATGATTAATGAAATTAATTTTGAATTATTATATGTTTCTTTTTTCAATGAGAAATCTAATTTTCATGTAACCTTATCTAAATATCAATAATATATCAAAATTATTAATCAATAATGTACCATTTAAAATAATATAACACGTAAAGTGTATTCACAATAAAATGATATTTCTAAAACATAACATTCCAACCAAATATTCTATTACATTAATTAAATATTTGTCCACTATCTATCAATATTAAAAAAAAATACTCATAGCCTAAACATTAAAAACATAATAACGATAGTAAATCATATTTTTAAATATCATTTAGATTATATAAAACCATTAAATCATTTATATGTTTATTTAGATTCTATTTTTCATTCCATTATGTATCCTTATAAATAAACCCAATAATCATACTAATAAAATACTTATTAAAATTTGTTTAGATTCATTGACAATAACAAGAGAAAAATTATATTTCTTAATCCAGGATTCTTATAAGAATTTTTCCTTTGATTTATCTTGAAAATAAAATAATGAAAAAATATACCAAAATAAAATAGATTCGTCTATATTTACAATGTTGAAAATAATGTTAATACATGTAGAATTAAAATAAATGGATTTCAATATACCTGACACTATGAGTCTTTATATATATTGGGTAAATAATTTTAAATTATCTATATACTAAAATATTTCAATAATTTTATGTTCAGAGTTTTATATATTCATGTTGTAATTTTAATAATATCAGAGTAAGAAAAATTGTTTCCAAAATTAAGTGGAAATGATAGGGAGCTTTTTTGGATTATTTAGATAATCTAAAATTATGATGTTAAAAATGAAGTGCAGTATTGATATAAATTTTTGGGGTTTAAATTTACATAAAAATTAAAAATTAATTGGTTTAATAATTATATATCACCCATATAAATTTTTATTTATTTAAAATGATATCTATTAAAATATATAATTTATTGAAATTTCATAATCATAATATATACTTTTTTATGTTTTATTTATCATAAACATAATAAAATATTTGGATCTAGGAATCAAGTGGTTCCATTTTTAGTATTTGTTTAATAACTATTTTGGCACATATTCAGTATTTTTATAAAATGTTTTTTATAGAACCATGAGAATATAAATGATCAGAATGGTTTGTCCATGTAAAAGGGATTTTCCATTCACATACAATTTCATTTATTAAGAAAATTCATTGAATTAAAATTTTATTTATTAGTTTATTTATGTTAAATGTTTAAAAATATTATAATATGAATATTATTATATACACTGGGTTTTATGTGATGGTAGAAGAAACATAGGAAATTAATCATAGATCAACTAATTTATTGGGAAAAATTCCATCACACAAGTCAATAATGATGGTAGAACCATGTATGGTTACCAACCATGTTCAAGTGACCATAAAACATATGAATTAATATTAATTGATTAATAATTTTTAACAGTTTTTCAGTGATTGATTTATGATCATTTATTTCAGAAAATATTTTATATTTCGTATTAAAATGTCATTTGTATCGATGATTATTAATTTATATAGAAAAATTAATATTTCATTTAAAAGAATAGATTGATTTTTAGTCAGTTTTATATTGAAATTATAAATTTTTGTTATCTAATTGTGATGATTTTTTATATAGTATGATGATAAAGTGGATGATGGGTTTCTTAGATGAGATTTTAATATTCAAGTAATGTTTTATATATTTTTGACATTTTAAAAAATGGATTGTGAGTTAGTGTGAACTGTATAAGAAAAATGGTTCCACACCCTAAGAATGAAGTGATTTTTAGACAAATTTATAGAGAGCACATTGTGATAGAATGATTAACACATTGTTTTGAGGGAATATTTTGAGTTGTAAGGAAAATTTTGTGCCTTGGTTTTGGTTAAAGGATTTGTGTATATGGTGTACCATTTTGAAGAAACACCATGTAGAATGTCACAATATTTGGATGTGAGAATATACATGAATGAAATATTATTTGGGAAACCCTATAACCCAATCACATGAAAGAAGTGTTTTTTAAATGATCATACCACTTGGTTGTTATAAGGATTGGGAAACTATGCAAAAAATTAGCGTAACTTAATAAAAATGTCATTTACAGTTGTACCATATGATAATTTATACCCAAAACCCATTTTATACTTCCCCCTCATCCACTAACCTCCCCATATGAAGGAGAAAATCATTACTCATTTATAATATTTCATTTTTATTTTTTTCTCCATTATTCATTATATTATTGTTTAGATTCACATTTATTAATCTATTTTAGTCTTCCCCATTTCCCTCTCAAAACATGAAGCTATCTTTTTAGGGTTTTTAGTTCGTGGTCCTCCAAAAAATTATTGATTAATCCTAATACCATGAGGGTTTCATTTTTATTTTATAAAGGGAATCATGAGACAATATACTAGAAAATCTCAGTCAGAGAAAAAGTCTCTGACCATTTATTAAAATAACGAAAAAGTAATGTAAGCAAGCATAACAAACAAGATAATGTAGTTACATGTTAGAAACCATACCCATCACCATACCCAACACCATATCCATGATCAAATGCCTCATATGTGGTATCCGATTCCAAATCCAAACTTTCAAACAGCTTCACGATCTTCACATACATTCATCTGAGATTTAATTTCTCAAAATACACAAACTCCTCATAAGAATTAATCCATTTACTTTTACTACAAGTGGATCTTGTACGCATCAGAATTGGCATAGAAGAATAATCCTCCCACTTCCTTCTTCTTGGTGGGGCAGACACAACACCTACATTCCCTGCTAAAAACTTCTTTCCATAATGCACAACATCACTAAAAGAGGCTCAACCTCAACCATCATTCTCTATATCGCTGTCAGATATGGCCCCCCATTTGTCAAGGACAACCACATTCTGGTAGCCTCCATTCCTACCCAGCTCCTACCCAACTATCCTGTTACTTTAAATCATCGCAAAACATTGTGGCTGCAGCACATGGCCTGATCTTCAATAACCCCATTATGTAAAATACATTCTCCAGGAATAGCATCTTGAGAATTCAACCCAACCGACAATTTACCTCATTCAATCCTTAGAGAAAACTCCCTAGAGATTCCCCATGATCCAATCCCTTGTCGCAAATCTTGTTGTCATTCTGAACACACGACAAATCCAGATCCATCACCCCACTGTCCTGCACAGCATGTGTGACAGTCATTTGGGCAGTAGACAAATCAGGAGTAATCTGGCCCTGAACCACTTCCAGTTCCTCATTCATTAGACCAGAGAAAAAATTACTGACTTCAATACACTCCACCTGTTGCACATGCTTTGTCTTCAGCCCATGAGATTCCCTCACCCATTCACCAGCTTCCTCCACAGTGACCTCTTCCTATAAGGCCAATATAGATCATTCCAGAGCCTCCTTCACCCTCACTAGTACCAATTCATGGGCTCTGATCACTCCAACCAAATGGACATCATGATTCACCGCATGAGACACCACAAGATCATTCTGAAGTCTTCCAAATACCTCATCAACCCTCGGGTTCAAAGACTCGTTCACTCCACTCATCCGCCTTCAAACCAGTGAAAATGGTTCAATTCGATCTACCTTACCCAGGTCTTGCTTCCCCTCCTGAGAAATTAAGGCCACTACTTCTACATCCTTTGGGGCCAAAACCTCATACGGAACCACCCTCCTACCTCTGCAATTCTCCCTCAAATGACCAGCTTTAATACACCAAGAGCAGTAATCAAACCAGGACTCAAAATAAAAAAATGATTACATATAAATTCCTCACTCAGATCAATGAAGATTGACTCAATCTACGATTTCAACAGGTCCACATCAACACAAATTCTTGGTGAAATTAGGTGATAAACAGCCCAAGTCCTAATGTCCGAGCATAAATAGTTACCAACAATATTTCCCAGCATGCGAATAATGGAAGGATACTGAAATGGAAGTGGTATCTCAAGAAATATAACCAAAATTTCCGTCGTCGAGGAATCACGCTTCATATAGTGATCATAGGACCATCGGATGAGTAGGAAGTGACAACCATCACTGGTACGTAGGGAAGAGGACCAGGCCAGGATCAAATCTTCCTCCGACTCAAAGAATACCATTATGGGTTTGGAATCAAGAATATCGGCAGTGGCACACTTTTGAAGATTCCTTAAAATGAATATAAATAGATTATAGAAATCCATAGGCAGATGTCTTTTCTTGAAGTGATCTATCAGCGTTACATTCAGCAGGGACGAAGCATTGATGAACTCCCAAGCCATGACAGAGAGTTCCAGAATCCCTTCATGTAACTCAAGAACATTAGGGCAGAGAGAAATTTTAGGGAACAAGGCCATAAGATCAGTCTTTGAAAATTTAATAAATCTTTGATTGCTAGAGGACTACGGGAATCCCTCCTCCACCACAGGAGGAGGGAGCTGCTCGGAGGCCATCGACGCCTATGGAGGCCATTCCCGAACCCTAGGATCCCGAGTGCTCGCCATCCCCCCCTCCAAACCTTCATATCCCTCTATAGATACAATATACTCATTTCAACAAATTTAGTTTCATTGAATCTAACTAGTGAAAATAATTATAATAAGGTTTTCCTTTAAATAAAATTAATTAGGAATTTTGGTTGTTTCATTGGTAACATTATTTTTCCTAAATGTGGTAATGAGTACCCCAATGGTGTATGTAATGTTATCGATGATGGTTCGGATGTGGTGAGATATTCTGATAAATGTTCATCCATTTTTCCTTTATTATGTCACCTATTAAATTAGTTATAATAGTTGATTATAAATGATTTTTTGAAATGTTGATGTGTGTATTAGGTACCCAGTTAGTGATGCATCCATAGAATGTCCATGAATGTAAATTCTAACTGAGTGTAATTTTTTTCGTATAAAATAATGATATGTGGTATTAATTATTATCCCTTTTATGACCTCCACCGTATTGACTATTGGAATGCATAGACATATCATCCAATCAGGCATTCAAACCTAGAATTTTATTGAATTGTTTCTCCTATTAAAAATTTCATTGTAACCACTATGGAATTTGATGAACATATTGGATATTATATAGATTTATCAGAGCTGCTAAAATAATTCATGTCTTTTCTTACCATAAACGGGTTAATTAAATTTTGTTGTATTGGGAAACCCATATAAGGTAATAATTTTTTTTTGAATTTTGGTTTCATAGGATGAATATTTGGAATGGGAAATTCTTCCCTCTTATTTAATCTCTAATTTAATTTTAAATGGAATTAAATGGAATGGTTTGATTTACATGTTAATTTCTGTTTACCCGGGAAATGGATGTTGTGGGTAATCTTTTATTAAGATGATAAATCAACATGTATCAATATATGGATAATTATTTTATTTATATTTAAGGGATTGGATGTTATCACCATAATGTGAACGTGATATTTATTGTCATTATAATGAAATTAAATATTGTTCGATGCAATTGAATATAATTATATTTTACTATAGAAAACATGTGTTTTTTTGAGTGAATGGTGCTATGATTTAATGAATTATAATGATGTGGATTTACTTAAGTAATGATATGGTGACACATACTTATCATACATAGATATCTTACATCAAAATATATTAATATTCAACATATAATAATATGATCCACACCATAACTATAAAAATGTATAGTATTTAGATAATTTATATACAATCTTTATATTTAATTAACGATATTAAACATCTATCATAATTATCATTACGTATACTAATCATAATATAAATACACTACTAAAAGCATTCATTATAACAATGGAAGTGGAAACATAAAATAACTATGATCTCAGATATTTAGGAAGGGTAAAAATGTGATATATCAATCCTAGATCATATTAAATCCTACGATAAATAGAAGAGTATACGATGATGAACATAAATTGAAATGTTCATACCAAGTCAAACATTGATCAAAAAAATGTGTTATGGTTTAAAACATTATCAATTAAAAAGAAACAAATCAATAGAATGAAAACTCATCAAAACACAATCATTGACCAAATTATCATGTCATAAATGTTTGTAGAACCATCATAACTATATAAACCATTTCATATGTAATGGTTAATTACCAATACCATTAGATCATGCATAAAAACCTATTAAAATTATTGGGTCATTCAAATTGACATGTTTCCCATAATCGATCTCATACATAAACATGTTTTCCATAAAGGATCATACACATAGAATTTTTTTGGTAGCTTTCCCAGGATATACCATACATTAAAAAAATTAATTAAATGGAGATATTTATATGTACTATCCATATAATAATTAACAATACAAAAAAATTTGCATTGGGTCATAAAACATTCATTATATCAAATCCTAAAAATGAAATAGGATTAAACAATATTTAATCATAACAAATCCTAATAAAGTGGGTTTTGTAAATATTTTTCATCATAACCATAATCCATCCAATTAAAGATAATGTTTAATAAACACAGGACATATTACCAATAATGTGTAAGTAAAATTAAGAGGTTTTTAATTGTTTAATAGTGATAACATTAACAGATAATTAAAAAAATGTTGTGCTTAATACAGTTTCAAAATTAAAAATAAATTTTCAAATTCTCAAAAAACATCATGTAATAATGAATAAATATGCATTGAAAGGATCTTGTGATACATATAATGGAATATTAAAATAACTGATGGTATATGTTGTATTATACTCACTATTATTTTGTATAATTTTAAAAAATAACATTCCTTTTATTCAATTTTTTTTAAAAAAAAGAATTACTTTGTTCGTAAAGTGTCAAAAAAATTCAGTTTGCAAAGTTTAAAAAAATTAAAATCATAGAAGAAATAAATTTATAAAACAAAAGGAGAATATTAAAAACCTATTTTGAAAAGTTTTTTTAAAACATGTACATGAATGATTGATAATTTTAACCAAAGTGAGTATTATTTCAAATTTTCCTAAAAAATATTTTCATTATCTTTTGTAAAAAATGTGATAAAAATAAATGGAAATGAAGTATTTTTCTTGAAATAAATAAGTGATAACAAAATTATTTTGATTCAACATATTATAATCATATAATCTCATCAATATAAATTCTATTATAAACAATCTCAGTGAAATTAGGATAGAAACATAAATCCCTTAGAACAGGTATCTTCGTCCCTTATTCAAGTTCAAACATCCTCTATAATAATTATAGATTTATAATATTCTAATTAAAATAAATTCATATCTATCAAAAAAATGAATGATTTATTTATTTAATATTTTCAGAGTTCGATTTTAATAATTTATTATTAAATTTATTCTTTAGTGTTGAATCAACATCATTTTTAAGGAAATTTTCAATGTTGTAGTCCCAATAAAAAATTGTAATCATGTTTCCTTAATTTAAAAAAACCATTATAATATTATAAACATTATATATTAATCTTATAAATATTTAGAGTCACACATTGATAATAGTGATTTAATAATTAATTACACTATTCAAAGAGATGGTAGACCATACGTACTCATGAACAATGTTTTCATTTTTTAGTTATTGGAATGTAATAAAGAAAAAAATAATTATCCTTTATAGGATAATTGTTTTAAAAAATATAAAAAATATATTAATAGAAAACATTTTAATTATCATCCATGAAAATTGTAAATTGGACAATTAATCACATCATATCGTGGATGTGGTACTCTATATGTACGCACAATGACATTATCATTTCATTATTGACTGGATAATAATTTTGTTGATGAAATATTAGAATTGTGGAAGTATAATTATGTAATAAAAATTATATTTAAAAATTAATCACATATTTATTCACATTTATAAAACATGGGATGAAAATTGAATTGTATTGTTATTTGGAGAGGGTAAATCATTTGTACGAACAAGCGACATTTTCACTTCTATTATAAGAGGTAAATAAGAGTAGAATAGAACATTACCAGCTAATGGGATTACCACTTCCTTGAAATGAAACCATTGGATCTCCTTTAATTGAAATAAGGATATGTTTAGATATTTTTATAATGTAATAATGGAAGATTATGGTAGATATAAAATGATTAATCTAGTTTTATGATGTGAGGGATGATGTTACGTTTTATAATTGAGGTGATAGGACCTTTGGAATGTCTCAAAAGATTAAATTATAATAAATATATGATTTACACATTTGACATCAAATGGAATCATGATAGAAACTATGGTAGTATATTGTTTTAATATTATCATCCTATTAAATGTAGATTTTTTGGTGGAGAATTATAATCATATCAATTTTATTAACCCATAGTAAACTATTTTTTATTTCAACTATGGTAAACAAAATTTCAATATTAAGCAGTTTAATTTTTGACTTATATGATGAAAATATTATAATTAATTATAAATTAAATATATTTAGAAAACATCAATCCATAATTATCTTATTGAATAATTTCATTGATTTTTAAAAAATTTCATAAAATAAAACATTTATAAATAATTATTATGGTCAATTTTGACACTATTTTTTAAATATATATAAATAAAAAGGCTAAATTCCAAAAAAAATTAATTTTTCTTAATATGTTATATAAATTTATGATATATTTTTTCAAAAATAACATAGTCAAATTATATCACATATAATATATTTAAAATAATTTATTATATTTTTTTAATAATTGTAGAAATACAACATCTGTGAGAGATATGAAATTAATTGAAAAAAATAATTAATAATTTTTTTAATTAATAGATTAATAATATAAACAAATATTCATTCACAATTTACTTTTTCCCTATGTGGACACATAAGCCACATTAAAAACAAATAGGGTTTTATTTTGTAACAATAATTAATTAAAATAATATATAATATAATTTAATTAGAATGTGTCCATTAAATGACTAAATTTTGAAACTAAGGTGATAAGGGTATAATTAACTTAAGAAAACAAGAATAAGGATGAAAAATTATAGTGTTATCAATTATTTTTTACTGGATTATCCTGATTTACCCTTCATAGAGGTGATGAATTTAACAGTAGATTAATTTTATAAATATAGGAACATAAAATCATCCAAATTAAAAAAATTACCCTCTAGAGTATAAGTATATAAATAATAATATCTACCTTAATATATATAAATGGATGAAATTAATTTAATTTAAAATTTCAAAATGTGACAAAATTGATTTTTTTAAAAATATAGTTTTTTAAGGTATAAAATTGAATTTTTTTCTTATCCCATGAATATAAAATTAATTTTTAATGAATATAAAATATTATAAATAATACAATATATATTTATTTCAATAAAATAATTCACTAATAGGTATTAATTTAATTTATTGTTATAAAATAGAATTTGTGCATAAAAATAATTCTTTAGAAAATACATCAATATTTTTTTGAAATAATATTTATAATTATATTTATTTCATAACTGATGAATTCATTTTACTAAATTTTTATATATAAAATTTACTTAATTTAATTATTACGATTCATAATTTCCCATACAACTTCTTGGTGATAACATACACATTGAATTTCAAAAATGATACATTGTTCATAGAATCTCAATGTTGTGTGTAAAAAAATATCAAATAAATCAAATTATTTAAAAATAAATATTTCCAAAAATTATGAGAATGTCATATTATTCCACCATAAAAAATAATTTATACCTCAATGTATGACACCACGAAACAAACAAATGATGACAATTACTCCTCATTGCATCTCTATTTCCCCAAGTGGCTTCCACAAATTAGTGGTTTCACCATAGAACATTAAATAGTTTAGTGGCCTTGTTTTATAGAAAATTACCTCTATGTTATTATATGTGTACTTATTGAACCTCAAATGAATTATCGTGATCCATTTATGTGACCATTTATTTTGTTTTATTTGAATTATCATGTATATACATTTTCAGGAGAGATACATAGAACAAGTTATGAACTTTAAAGAAGTTTAGTGGAAGCACTCTTTGATAAGATACCATCCAAACTCAATGAAGAATCTTGAAAAGGTCAATATACCCTGAGATAAAATTCCATTTGTTCCAGAAACTGAAAAAAAAAATTCATGTATAAATTCAATGTAAAATATTATAAAAAATTAATTCCATATTATATTTATGATTATAATAATTATTCATCCATAGACTCTGAGATAAAATTGTATAGTCCTAAAAACTCTGAAATTCATAAAGGATGTTTTGAAATAATGAGGTGACATTATATTCGAACCCAGAGGCTTGATCTGGAGGGCCTGGAAGTGGTGCGGGAAATTAAGAAGGACTTGTGTGAAAAAATGTTTTCCCGCACGAAGGATGTTCGAGATTAGCGAAAAAGCACCTGTGGGGAACGCAATTTTTTGTGCCCAGTTTCGCGTGGTGTGGCCTTTCATGCCGACTAGTCCTGGCACGGATGATTTCGCGCGTCACCCAGATTCCGCGACGATTGAGGCCTATAAATAGAAGGAGACCCCTTCCGTTTCGGGGTTGTGGAATTTGAACCGGGTCTCGTGCACGAAATAGGGTTTTCGCACGCGCAGTATGGCCTTAGGGCCTAGTTCATTTCGCACCAAGTGGCCCTGGGGTCTGCCTTTGTTCGAGATCCCCTTTGGCTTAGACTGAACTCCAATCCCTCCAGGTTCCACCCCTTTCACACAATTCCTTATTTTGCGTGGAGGCCGGCCAAGTTCCGTGCAGTCCTTCCGTTGCGTGCACACCCCATTCGTTGTGTGTTATCCCTTCCATTGCATGAAATTCCTTCATTTGCGTGAAATCCTTTCCTTTTCATGACGACCCGGACATTTTCGAGAATGCCCCTGCATTGCACGTCGTCCCGGTGTTTTTCACGCACATGCTCTGTGTTGCGTGCATACCTGCCCCATTGCGCGTAGGCCTTCCCTATTGCGCGCAATCCCTCCATCTTGAGGGCATCCCATCTTGTGTGGTGCTCCTATTATGCGCAACAGTATGTTGGCCTTCGCCCTCTAGTCCATACCAAGTGGGATGCGCCCTCTCAACCCCACTCGGGGCCGGGACCACAGCCCGTGATTGACCCCCATGAAAAATGAAGAGTCGCACCGTGAACTTTTCAGGCAGGGATGTCAGAATTTTCCATTGTGCTCTTATGCATACCCACTATCAACCTAGGGAATAACCTGATTTTAGATACTCCTATAAAGACTGTGACACACCTTGAGTTCACATATTCCTCTTGGTTTGTTTCCTATGTCGTGAGTTGAGATTCTCACCATCAACTCTCTTGAGTAGAATGCCCTATCAATCAATAATTGAAAACAAGTGATGCCTTATGTGAGAAGCATAAGATTCCTAATTCTATGATTACAGTGGCATAATTTCAAGAGAATTGGAATCCGTTAAAACATTCCATCACTCTACCTCACTCTTTTCTTGTCCATTCAGATCTACATCCACTACCATGTCTGAAGGGACCCCCTAACGGTACAGATGATTGACTTACGGTCTGCCTGCTATAACAATATGGATGATAGACCTTTGGTCCTACTATTGTAATAGAATTTATGATTGACCTGTAGTCCGCCTACCATCCAAGGCCAACACCCCGGGAGACATTGGGTGACAGTTTGAGCCAGGTCCTGTGTTTTGAACACGGTCAGTAGTCGACCCTCTTTTGTTTGTCCCCATTTTAGGCTAACACGACATGGATAAAATGTTTCAAACACGTCTAATAGTTATCCTCTATTGCCACACCACCCTCATTGAATTCTGAATGTCGGGTGTGTGATTCACACATTTCAACACCCTTTGTACGGGCCGATTCCAATGCCCACTGTGTTATACCGCTTGTGCACTAGCGCATAGGTGCATACCCCAACCCACCAGTGAGTTGGGATGCCCTCATGTCCAGACATGAGGAATACATTATGGGATGATTCCACACGTAAGCCCCGTCCATCGTTGCCACTCCTTAGTGGCACCTGGGATGCTTCCATGTGTAAGACCCATCCCTCATACACACGCTAACGTGGACCCCTCGATGGTTCGCCCTGCGGCCCCCATTCACCATGACCTTTCCAATGCCTTCCCTCCAACAAGGGGTAGAGGGTGTTGGGCATGTAAGACCTAGGGGTGTGGAGAAAACCCACCTCATCTGAGCTACAGGATGTTAAACTACCAAGAACCTCATCCTCAACACATGACGTTAAACTGTGATCTGACCCCGCGCCTCACACGCAGGGTCCCCCCAGCTCAAACATTCTTTACGCCACTTATCTCCACAAGAATGGAATCTTCCTCACATGGAATGATTTCCTCCCTCTTGGAGTGGAGTTTGTCCAAAGGAGAAGGGCTGCCTCAGAGTGTAAGCCCAAGCCTCTCTTGTGGAAGGTAGCACTCGTGCACCTCCGTACATCCCCACCGCCAAGGCTAGGGGAGGTTGTGATAGGGAATGAGGAATCTCCATTGTTCGGTCCCAAATCCCTCTCCCTCTGTGCATTGTCGCATCATGGGACTCCATACTGGAGTATGTCCCGAAACCATGGGCTGCTAAACACGTAATCCCCTCTCTGTTTCTCACTGATGAACCCTTCACAACCTGATCGTCTGTTCCCTAATGCCTCTTGTTTCTCACACCAAGCATGATTCACATGGGCTAAGAGTGAGCATAGACCTTGAGACCCTCTTGTGTGCTACCTCAGAGTGTAAGCCTCATCCCGGTGAACTATGAGGACTATGATCTGTGCACAATTATGGTACGTAGGTAGCATGCACGAGGTTCAAGCCCACCACCCTGTCGTTCCAACATCTTCATGTCGGTTCACCAACACTTTGGAGCGCCTCAGAGCGTAAGACCCAAATTGCCCATCCAACATGATGTTAAACTGTATGCCCATCCAACATGAAGGTAAACTGTCTTCCTATTCCCCCATGAAGTTAAACTGTATTACATACCTCATGACAATAAATTTTATGCCCGAACTACGTGGACTTGATCTATGCTAAAGCATGGTATGTAGGAAGCCTCCATGAGGTTCCATCCACCTTCACTCCATCACCCATCCTGATTCCTACCCAAGATTCCACATCCTAGTGGGATCATGTCACCTCATTCCACTCCAAAGTATCCAGGATGCCACCCATGTGCTGGCCCCAACATCAGAGGTCCCTTCAGTGGGTCTTTTTATCTGATCCAGTCTCAGTGTTCTGATCAGTCGGATCCATCTTCGCATGAAGTTAAACTCGTATTATACCCAGTGTTAAACATGAGAAGCTGAGGAAAATCTCAAATACATTCTTATGGCATTAAAATTCCATGCGTTCTATATGGGATGCCTTAGGATTTTTTTTCCTCAAGAAGCCCTATAATAAGGGACATGAGGTAGACATTCCAATCCCCCAGTGACAAGACACACCAACGACGACCCAGCGTGACCATTCTCCTCACCAAAGGTTTCTGCCCTGACCAGACCCCTTGGAGCCTCTCGATGGAAGCATCATAATTAACTGGTGTCCATGAAGATGTGGCACCGAGAACGAGATTCATGAATACATCTTAAATCTATGAGGGAGGCCCGGACTAGGTTATAATCTCCACGGAGGAATCCATGGAAGGAAGAACCGACATCCCATCATCCCAGTTTTGATCCAGGAGCAGAATTCCCTGAACAAGGAACAGATGTTGCCTTCCATTGGAAAACAGGAATGTGGGGCCACAAGCCATGCGTCCTCCCCTGCGTGACGGATGCGCGCATTCCCCGAAGTAAAGCATCTAAAACAATCATGATCTATGGAATATTTGTTCTAACATTATTTTCGATTTATTCATCTATCTGAGGACTCGCTAAATTATTTCACCTAATTTATTCCAATAATCTAGAGTTATTCACTACATACCAAATGGGGATTCATTAGGATATACATGAATGTGAAAGTGAAAGATATTATTATATGAAAATTACACCAAAGGAAGGTTCTAATCCCTATAACCATATTAAATTTATATAGAAAACTATTACCATGTCTTGTAGTTCTTATATGGTCATTACAGACTGATCATCTATTTATTACTTATAAGTACTTCTAAAACGTAACTGTATATCCTAATCTTGGCTAATCTATTCTCTATAAGTTCAATTAAATCCTCAGTTCCTAATCAGATTTAATTGATAACGGTACACTGTAAAATCGTACACCTACTATAATATATAACGAAATGATTTGATCAAGGGATATATCTTCTCTAATGGAAATAAAGATTGATAAATTCATAAGGAAGTGGAATACAACCCATTTAGCATAGTTTCATTTATATGTTTTGGGTATTCTGATGAAATAATCCATAGTGAGGTTTTCCAATTTTTATTCTGTTTTGGGTAATGGTTCAAACACCCCGTGAAACATTTGTTTTACAACATTATCTTTCTAATATACAATGCCTTGAGAAACATAATATGAAATATCTCTCCTAATTCCATCCCACTAAAAATAAAATTTCATATTGTTATACATCTTCATATATCCTGTAATTATTTATAAGGAAGATGTATGGGCTACAAAAATTATTTACATATTAAATATTGAAAAATATAGAAATATACATGATTATTGAATATCATTATAGTATATGAATTCATTTTTAACATAAGATCATTTATAATCATATTTCTAGTTCTACCTATTCCTTTTGTGGATCTTTATTTTTCACATGGATTGATCATTGAACACACATATGAGAAAGATATTATTTATCCATATCCTTCATGAATTCATGATATATCCTTTTTATATCTAGAATTATTTTGATTTTATCCTAATCATAGATAATCCAGCAGGATTCCTTCAGTTCAATAAATTTTCCATCTTGTTCTCTTAACCCGGGTTGGAATTTATAGAAAAATCCTAATAATTAGTCACCTCCAACTATATTCTTAGATGAATGTATTATCATTTTTATTGAAAATATACATTAAAATTTTATGATCATTATATATGTCACAACTTTTTCCATATATATAATACATTCACACCGTTAATGAAATAATAACCACAAATAATACTCGGTACTATATTGGATAATTCATCTCATGTGTAATCAATTTTCATGAGGCATGAGTTATAACCATTTCATTTTTAATGTGATCACATCCCATTTCCTTTTTTTAACAATCATTATCAATCACAACCTTATATCTACTTCATGGTAGTGGGATAATAGGTGAAATATCTAACATTTATTTCAGCTCCTTTAAATTTTCCTCACATTCCCCAATCAATGTGAAGATAAATCATTTATATTCCATTAATATGGATGGACTAGTGAACTATGAGAAATAAAAAAACAATGATAATATTAAGAAAAGGCATAAAATTATGGATCATTCTTTTAGTGGATTTTCTAGCCTAATTTTTATTACTTATTTACTCAAATACACTTTTTATATACCCTCACATGACATTATATAAACCATGAATAAAAATTGTGATGATAAAATTCATATTTGTAATTTTTCTAGATTATTTACCTTCCTCAGGGTCATTATCAAAGTACACCAGTGATCTTCATCCGCATACTTCAATATTACAAAAAATCTAATACATTTTTTTAAATGACTACACCATTATTTCCTTTTGGATATTCTTTCATATTATGAATTAAACACTTAAATTATTCATTATGAAAGGAAACCGGAAAAATGGATTAGTTATAATTTTCAATAATGGTATGCGTACAATAGAATCTATAATAGATAAATAATTATTAATTCATATTAAAATGCATATAAGTAAAAAAGACATTCCATTTAATCATTAACATAAACAGTATTAATATCATGATAAGAATAAATGTTAATATTATAATCCCTAATAACTGTATCATAATATTTTAACTTATCCATGGTTATAATTTCTAATCAAATAAATAATTGGACATCAATAAATGATTTTATAATAATTGAATTTATAATGTTAGAAAAACAAATCATGTAATCAAGGCCTCGATCATGTAATCAAGGCCTTAACCAAGTCATTGAAAACTGGGAATTCATTAAAGGAAAATTTAAACCCATTTCCACTCCCTCTTGTTTTAGGATCTAAAATATTAAAAGAGAATATATTTTCTTAATTATTTTTATATTACTTTATCTTGGGAAGATATGTTCTAAATACCTCATCTCATTGAGTTTTGGAAACGTTTTTCTATACATCAATTGAGTTCTTCATAATAGGTTTTAACTTTTACGTTCCCCACTATTATTGGTCCAGCATGTCGGGGTGAATTTCATTTCATCCATGGAATATTATCCTCAATTTCTCCTTCTATGTATCATACATTGATGGAGGAATTAATGATTCAATTTGAATATGGTTTCACGAAAATTAATTTAAAAAATTTCTTTTGACATTAATTTAAAAATGTGATGGTGGAATGTGAATCACTTGTTTTTAAAACCTTTATTATTATTATTGATATTTTTTTTGTACCTGTGTAATTCCATGATTAAAATTGTGGTTATTGAGGGAACATATTGCTATTATATGATATGAATCGTCAAACACAAGTTGTGTGGTTATTGAAAATAGTAAAAAATTAATTGAAAAATTATGTATATCAGTTAATGAAATGGATGCTCTAGGATCTTATATAATGTATGATAATTCCTTTAAATAGAGAATCAAATTTGATTAAAATCTCATACTCCTAATCTATAAAATGTTTTGTTATGTGATATAATAAATTTTTGGATGATGTTACGTTTTATTTATTGGTTTTTATGATAAAATGCAAGGGGGTTTCTATAATATGATTTGTGTGGGGCAGTGGATGTGTTATGGCTGTGCAAAGGGGATATGATTATGTTGGTAGTGAAGCTTTTAGTGGGGTCGCAATGTTGGTTGGTTCATCTAGTCTCTTGAGAAGTAATGGAATTAAATTCATGATAACTGTATTAAATTCGATTTGTAATAAACTATATATGAAGGGCACATGGTATAAAAGTTTAATGATTACAAAATAACAAAAGGGAAGGAAATATAGGATGAGGAGATTTTTTTATTAAAATGAATTTATAATAGATAATCTAGAAATTGGATTTATTCAAAATCCTTTTAATAAATATGGCTTATTGGGGGCCTTTATTCCTTTTGTGGTAGTAAATGGAAATATTTGTGGTTTTTGGTACCATATTTGTTAACCCATAGGATTGGATTTTCTATAGATATTATATATATTTCATTTCATTATGATATTATTACATGCCCCACCATTTTTGAGTACCATGTATCAAAAACAATATATATATATATATATATATATTTGGGTTCATTCCAATATCCTTATGGAAGGATATATATATTCCCACCCACTCTTCCACAGTAAAACTTCAATGTGTTTGTGATATGAATGAGTTGTGATGCATATATGAAAAAAGTTTTGTTATCGATATGTGATGTGGTAGGATTTAATGGACCATGTTTCTTCAGGTGAAATGAGAGAGGATGACTTATTATTGGGGGATTATATGGTATATGGAGGGAATGTGGTAGATTAATATTATTTTCATGATACCCTACTACATTAGATACAATATGTGATGTAATGTGAAGGCCCAGATGTCCATCGGTGGGACATGATGTAATGTGTTGTCATTCAGATGAGGATGGGGCGCCAGGTCAGACTATATAGGGGTGTGAGAGATGAAAATAAGTGGGAATGAATTTTAGGGTACCCTTCATTGATTCTCATTAAATGAATTTATTATAATTGGATGTATTATTTTTTTATTGATCCTTATTTAGTGTCGGTTTGGTTAATATACTTATATAAGTTTTTTTTGGGTCTACATTTATCAAATTTGTTCATGAGTACACCCTATTCTCAGGTCCATGAGAGAATTTCTTTTCCTGTAGAGTAAAACATTATTCTCACCCAACTTATATAAATTTATATTTAGTTTTATAAAAGTAATTCATTTACTATGTGACAAATTACAATCTTATAACATTGGACAATATCTGTGTCACTATTTTAGTTTTTATTTTGTGTATTTAATTTGGAGAATTTAAATTCTCTCAATTTTTTTATAAATTTATTTTTTAGATGGTTTTTTTCGTTTATATAATTTCATGTAGTTTTCTTCGTATGATATAGGTTTTCTGAAGATATTATTTATATTAAAGTGGTAAATTTGGCCCATTCATTATATTTCTATGATCTCAAGGTATGTCACCAACACCAGACATACTAGAGTAAGGACATAAGGATCATTATATCTCCTCACTCATTTATATTTATTTGGAGGGACGGCATCATGACAGAGTGTAATCAGATGATAATTATTGAGACGTATGATATATATTGAAGTATTTCTTACTGAGTATTTCATGGGTTGGTATGGAAACACTTCTATTTCACCATTATGCATGACATAGTTCAAAGAGACTATATTGGAAACATAATTTAATCCCTCTTATGTGACAATGAATTGAATATGATAATATTTAATAACCTCGGTTGGTATAAAGACTTTTATGTTATATACTTAGTAGATTTACATAAATATTAATTACTTGTGTTATTATTTGAATTTTTTGTTTTTGATTTGGAAAAGTAGACATAAGTAGAAATGAATTAAATAAAAATAAATAAAATTCCATACTACACATTTAGAAAATGTTTGATTCTAATTAATCTATGGCTATTATTTATCATTCACATGTGTAAAAGGTAGTAATGGATTAATACCCTAACCTAGTTGATTGTCGGAGGGTTGATATGGTTGAGAATGATGATCATTGGTCGATGACATTGAATCCCATTCATCTATAGTCTTTGAGGAAGTATGATGGATGCATTTAAGATGTTGATAATGACATCTTTCTAGATGAGGTAGAGACCAATATTTGTTTTATTTGGGCTATAACAGAGGACTCAATTATATTATTAGTTAGAAATATGCGAGTATTGACACATAATTTTAAGAAATTGTTCCTTAGAGAGTGGAAGGAGTCATATGTTTTATGGGTCCACTTGTTGAAAAGGTTTTTGATGGATTTCCTTTCATCATCCATGAAGGTTGTGAAGATGCTGGAGGTAGACTTCCATCAATGTGGGAGTGTTTGTATGTGAAATATTGGGATCATGTTCAAGGACCCTATATACTTTTCCCTTATTCCTTCCTAGATGGGGAGTCCCTAGAAGCGTGTCTTGAGGAGGCACAATATCCTTAGATATTATATGATGTTACTCTACTTACATTTACAATGTATCAAGAGGTTCAATATAAGATATAGGATACTAAGTGAATTCCCTCATAAGTAGGAATACTATGAGAGGGAACCCATCAAGGGTCGTCGAGGAGAAGTGTTTTCTAAGGTAAGTCTCATACATTACAGAAGTTCATCTTTCACCTTGTAGGTATTTGACCACAATAGATTCCCTTACTTCCATATGGAGCTAGTGGGTTCCATTATCTTCTTTGGTAAATCAATATAGTTGGTTTTTTGGGGTTCATGTTATGTGTAGGGATTGTTTTCAATTGTCTAATTGAGCTCATGATGATTAAAGTGGGATGGTTTAGTACAATCCTTTGTAATAGTTTCTAGAGACTCTATTACAGTGGGAGGACTATCAATATTATGTTCCACTAAGAGATGATGTGCTAATAATGGAGAGATTTCATGATGTACCTATTCCTTAGAGACCTCATTTCGAGAACTTTCATGGAGATGTCTATTATCCTAGAAATATAGGAACCGGGCATGATCAGTTGCTGGAAGTGGATGCAGTAGCACTAGAGGCATCATAGATTATTTGAGGTATGCTCAGCTTATTTTGTACCCTTGATTCCTCCTTAATTGATTTTAGGGATTAAAAATCTTTTGTTGAAACCTATCTATTATATTATCCATGAATATATAAAGATAGGATTCCCATGGACCTTGTGTTGAATACACCTATTGGAGGTTAGAACCACCTATCTAATGTGTGTTAGGGATGTGCACTAATGGTGGGGAACTATCATTCTTTTGTCTATATTTTCACACTTTTAAAAAAGACATTCAATTTCATAATTGAATCTAATGTTTGTATTATTTGGATGATGTTGTAAAATGATTCTAGATGAATTTCATGTTTGAATATGATAATGTCCACCATCTGGTTTTTGTCAGTGATCATGGTTTCTAGTTGGGTTGTCAATGTTTAGAGTCCCATTATTCATTAGTGGTTGATTTTCTATCGATTCAGTAGAAACAAATATATAAGAGGCTCCCAAGGTTGTCCTGGAGTTCCTAGATGTTTTCTTAAGATGGTTTTGGAACATCCCCTTGATATAATGTTGAGTAAATGTTATTATTACAGGCTAGAGGTTCTTTTATTTTGATGGCTTTATATTATAAGTAACAGTTATAGTTATGGTAGTTGAGGATTTAGATGTTAATCTAAGGATGAGGAGTTTTATCTAACATAGTGTGTCACCTTTGGGTTCTCTAGTGTTATTTTATATGAATGTAAATGATAGTATATGATTTTTCATAAAATAGAAAAGGTTGAACCTTGTGATGACAAAAAGTCATTATACACATTTCATGATCAATTATGCTTTTAAAAGATTAGGGGATATTTTTGTTTCTCAAAGAGTGATCCATAGTCTAGATATCACAAGTTATGTGTGAAGAATTAAGATACCCAGAAGCAATACTTCATATGTATGTATGTGAATATTGAGTTCTTGGTCATTCATTTTGGTGGGAATAACACCCTATCTATATTCATGGAGATGATGAAATCATTGTTCTTTGAATTCATATACTTGTTCATAGTTGTCTTCATTGATGACATACTAATAAAAAAATTTCATATGAGGAGAACGATGAGAATTTTAGAGATATTTTATAGGTTTTTATTCACCACCATATATATGAAATGATTTCGATGAATGTGTTCATTATTTGATAGGGGAATTTACTTATGATTTGACTGTAAATGTAAGTTCTAGTCGTGGAACCATCAATGTTCAAGACAATTATTTCTTGGGGATTATCCATCAACGTGGCATAGGTTTATAGAATCCTTGGATTCACATACTATTAAAATAGGGTTTTTCCTGATTTATCCTGAGTTTCATCCCCATTGACCATGGTGACTACTTTGGATGGATATTTTATCAGTAATGTTTTGTGTGAGGCCACATTCATCTATATGAAGTGGACGTATCTCAGTGTTTGAGTGCTTTAGTTATATGATGATCCGTTCTATGAGGTTTGGTGTGACACATCCCTTATGGGAAAGGGATGTTCCTTGATGTATTAGAAGGAACTGAGAAATTATTGTTCAAGATATTTACTGCCTCTTGAGAATAACTATAAAACAAATTATCTAAATCTAGAAGTAATTTTTTTGAACCAACTTTGTGGTGAAGATTCTTTTTTGGGGAGCACATTAGGGCGTTCTTTGATACTAGGAGCATGATGTATATATTTTCATAGAATGATATGAATCATCAATTGATTAGATTGATGGTGATCCTTCATGATTATTAGTTTGATATAACCCTCACCTATAGAAAATGGATGATAGGGTTTATTCCATTATCAAAATTCATAAAACAATGTTTTTCAGGGTTCAGGGGATGATTGATTTGAAATAGAGGATTTGGTTACATTGAACATATATAAATTATTGGTGGATTGAGGAGGTTTATTATTTTAGATGATGGTGAAATTTTATATAACTATGAAGGTGGTGGATTTTAATAATGTAGAATCAGTGGAATATGTAATGAATGTTATTTTTTTCCATGATGATGCTTCAGAGGGATTGTTGAACTAGATTATGTTTCATGCGCTATCATTTTTTCCAGTACCAATGTACGAGGGATTAATTCATGAATTTGATAAAAAAAATTTAGTTCTAAAACTATGAGTCCCCAAGATGCTGCATAGCTTTGGGGCATATTTTTGGTGGCCGATGAAGAAACAAACAGTAGAATATTTAGTTGATCGACATCTAGGTTTCCAATAGGCAAATTCCAAACACATCATTCCTAGTTGATTGGTACAACCCTTGGATGTTCTTGAGTGTAAATGGGATAAAATATCAATGGGCCTTCCTATATGATTACCCCAATCTCAAGGTGGTTGGGATGAAATATATGTTATTGTGGATGAGTTTATAAAACAAGTCCTCCTCTTAGAAATCAAATCGTTTGGTTTAGTGAATGATTTTTATGAGGTATATGTATGAGGAGTTGTGGCTTCAAGAATTCATAAGGTTTATTGTCTTCGAATAAAATTCATATTTGTATTCATGATATCAGAGGGACTATACACTGCATTTGGAACTCAATTAAAACACATCATTGTATTCCACCATTTGAATAATGGAAATATTGAGAGAATTATCCAATCACCGGAGGATATGATAAGTGCATGTCTCTTGTACATACTAATATCGTAATAACTCAAAATTATATTTGTTTGACCCTGATTATAATAATTTGTATCACTCATGCATTGGAATGGCCCCATTTTAGTCACTGTATGTGAAACAATACATTCTTTGATGATCAAGAAAATGCATTAGGATTCAGTAGTTCTTCGTTCTACTGTTGTGTAGTGTATATTAGAGAAGGTAATGTTTGTTCAATAGAGGATAAATTCATCACATGAGGGGTTTAAGTCTTTTTCATATTCTATAATTAGGCCCTTTGAGTTCTAGGTTAGATACCTTATGTTTGGAAGGATTCATCTTAACATGGGCTATAATGGTTTAATAATTAATGTAATATTTCCCCCATGATTTTGGGCCTATTGAGGTGTTGGGGAACATTAATGAGATGAATTATCGGTTGGAACTTTCTCCCTGAATGTACATGATATGTTACATCTTCCATGTATCTCTCATCTATTTGTAGTTTCATAATGAATCCCATGTCACTGATTTGGGGAATTTGTATATTAAAGATGATGTAACATTTTAGGAACATCCATTGGAGATCCATGATCATTTTGAGATGGATTTATGTGGGTGAATAATTCCTTAAGATTAAGTTTTGTGGAGGAATGTGGTCCTAAAGAAGAGTAATTGCTAGTGCAATCCATATATTAATGCCTAAAAATGAGGTTATTTTAATTTGTTGAGGCTTTGTCTGGCATTGTTGTTCTTTGATGTGTTGGTTTCTCCATTATGGTTTATTTTTCATGTGTTTATCCATTTTTCATATGATTTGTGACACTTATTTGACAAATGAAAAGGGGAGGACCCAATTTCTAAGAATGATGCATGATATAATGATTCGATTGAATCCATACATGAATGTTACTGCCACCAAAATGGGAATGTACATTGACATGGATGATTGAATTTATAGATTATTGTATTAGGGGAAATACAGTTTTGGATTGGAAGTAGTGTTTCATATGTAAAGAGATCCTTGAGATGTATCTCAAGGGATGGATGTTCAAGACATTTATCTTATTCCGTATGGATTTGATAAAAAATATTTATGTGGATAATAGATTTATAGGTGTATGATGTAACATCATTGAGCTTAAATCTATTTATTAATTAATTTCTCTAGATTTTGAGGTGTCTTGGAATGTACAATGGTGTTTAGAGGAGCAAAGGAGGAGTTTTGAGGCTTTTTGGAAAACAAATGTGTTAGGTAGAGGTTGGTGGTGGAAACCCAATAGTTCATCAATTTTATCTAATAGGAGATCAAATGTGGTTTATCATTTCGAACAAACAGTGGATCACAATGGGAAGTTAATTTTCAACATGAGTAGGATCACCAAAGGTGGTTCATTTTTAACTGTTGGAGGATAACCAATGATGGGTTGTTTTGAAATAATAGTGGATCAGAAATGGTGGATCATTTTTATCTAATGGTGGATCTCCAATGGTGCCTCATTTTTATCTTATAGCGAATCCTCTATGGTGTATCATTTTGAACTAATGGTGGATTACAAATATTGGTTGTTTTGAACTAACAGTGGATATAAAATGTTGGTTCATTTTGATAAAATTGTGGATCACCAATGGTGGATCATTTTTAATGAACAATGGATCACCAATGGTGGATAATTTTGAAACAATGTTGGATCCCCAATGAAGTCACATTTTTAACTAATAGTTGATAACCAAATGTGCTTCATCCCAATCTAATGGTGGTCCCCAAATTAGTGTAATTTTGAACTAACAGGGGATCACCAAAGGTTTCTCATTTAGAACTAAAATATTATCACCAATTGTGGATCTCTTTGAAGTAATTGTGGATCACCAATAGTGGGTATTTTTTAATAGCGTTTCATGTTTTCCAAATTTTAATATAGTTTAATTTTTTTGGATTCATTAATGAAAAATGGTCTAATATGTGAATAAATTAATTTTATATATTCTTCAATGGTGATAAATCATATCTAAATTTTTAAAAAACATGGTGATCATTTATTCATTGAAAACACATGGATTTAATTATATATATATAATAGACAATTTAAACCCATATATAGTCCCAATATATTTGGTATATAATAATTCCAAAGAGAATATCATTTATTCATCTATTTAAGATTAAATTCTCTTGAGACATGATGTTTCATATTCAATTCCTATTAGAGTTGGGGAACCTTTTTGTTGAAACTGGTTTGAGTTCCCCAAATGAGGACTCCTACTCTGTGCGCAACCCTATTTTTATTAAAACATGTTAGTGTAAAGCCCATTTATCTAGGGTAGATAATTTTCTCTATTGGTTAAATTTATGAGTATTATGATGGGAGTATTTATGTTTTATCTTTATAGTGCTTTTTCAATCCAAATTAATGAAGATATATTACTTGATAAAATTAATTGAAAGGGGGGAAGAGAATTTGAATCACTTGTTTTACAAGATTTATTGTTTTTTTGATATTGTATCTATACAAGAGTAACTCATTTATACAAGTTGTGTATTATATGGGTCCTTTCATGTAATTTTTTGATGTGAATTAAAGAATTAATGATGAGTGGTTGTTGACAACAAAAAAACATAATTGGATAATTACTTATTATTGTTTAATGATATGGGTTGCCTTGGATCTTATGGATTGATTGAAAACACCCTTAAATAAATATGAAAAAATTGAATAAATTCCCATCATACTAATCTGGAAAATGTTTTTGTATGTGATGTAATATGTTTGTGGATACAATTGTGTCTTGTTGTTTGGAAGTGACGATTTCATGCTAGGGTAGAGATATTTCATGATGAGTTATTTGGATGTGACTCTTATATGGTAATGTAGAAGGGCCATAAAATTGGTGGTGGGGTGGTTGTGTAGTATGTATAAGATGTGTTTTGCTAAAGACGTCATAATGATTTCAAATGGTCTTTTTTAAGGAATAATTTAATGACAATCCTTGTTGTTCAAAAGGATACTATAGTATAAGAAATAATGTGATGGAAATATAAAATGAGGAGGCTATTCAAATTAAAATTCATTGATAAATGATAATATATAAATTGGACTTAATTGAAATTGGATTTAGTTTTATGGATTGTTTATGGGTTTTATGAATTTAGTGGTAGTAATAATGTGAGGGAGTGTTGTGATATGATTGGTAAAATTTTTGTGATCCCCTAGGATAGGATTATATATAGATATTATATATAATATGTGTTTCCATTTGATTTCATTATGCACCAACACATGTTTCGAATCAACTGACGACTCGCATATATATATATCGAGGTTGATTTTCTCAAAATCTTAATGGGAGGATAAGAGGGTGGCTACACAATCTTCCCCACTCCATCTTCCAGGCATTGGTGATGTGTATTGGGAGTGATGTCTAAAAGTGAAAAGTACATTTTTGTATATGTGATGTCGTGAAATGTAATGTTATAGGTTTCATTGGGCAAGATGTGATGGGAATAATAATGGTTGGGGTAGTGCATGGTAGGATGAGGTACCAGAGTTGATGTCCTTGATGTTCATGACACCTTACTACATTAGTTATGGGATGCTATGGAAATTAGGTCTTCGTGAATGAAATTATGTTATGTGATATTATATGGTGGTGGTAAGAGTTTCATGATGTACAACATTGGGGCGTGAGAGAGGTAAATCAGTTGGAGTGTAGCATGGTGTAGCCTTCATCATTACACTTATATTAAATTATTATTATTGTATTCATTATTGGGTGAGTCGACTATGGTTAGGATGCATTTTGATAGTAAAACATTTTAGGTTCAGTTTAGGTCTACTTTTTTCTCATGCATGTAACAGTATGACCTTTTCAAATGTGCATAAGAGACTGTGGTTTTCCTAATAAGTATAAATGTATGTTAAAACTACAAATATAAACCAATTTATTGGTTTCCTGATGGAAATCAGGGTTTTTTCTAGACATAATAATATCAGAAATTTGGAATGTTGTTGTATCACTACTGTAGTTTTTAATTTTACTATTTTTTCAATAATTTTTCCTATATATGTTATATTTATACAATAATTTTGAGATGAGTTTGGTATATTTTATATTGATTCATGGGGTTGTTTTTGGATGATCCATATTATCTAATGATAATATTTATATTATCGAGGGTAATTCCTCCCATATATGTTATTTTTATACCCTCGGTTATAGTTTATATTATCAAACCCAAGGTCAATTTGTGGTGGGCCTTTATAGTTAATATATCTACCACTAATTACGATATCATTGGAAGTAGGGTCTATTGTATTAAGGATTAATGATGATGATATAAAATAACAAATAACCAATAAATATACCATAGTTGATTTCATAAACAATATCCCATTCATTTTTATGAATCTATGATTTAATATAAATTTTAATCAATTAATAAATTATCATTTATTGTAAAATATAAATAATCTAAATTATTTAAAATATTAATTACTTTAAAATTAATAATATCAATAAAACAAATAAAAAGTGTACAAACTATTTTTTAAATCCTTAAAATGTAATATCCATCTATAAATTTTACAATCCCAATTATTTACACCAAATTATATTAATTTTAATATTTTAAATATCATATATTGGATTTTTCTAGTAATCAAATAATTATTCAAGAAATGATGTTTTATAATATTATGTAGTTATTTATTCACTAAAAATTGAAAATGGAATAACATGTTTATAGTAAATATATTTACTTCCAAAATAATATATATATGAAAAAATATCCTCTATATAACTCTATTTTAAAAATACTTTTTTATTAAAAATAAGATTTTGTAATGTTTGACCTTTCATGAAATAAAATAATATAATCGTCATAATATCATCCAAAAGTCCATAAAAAGTCATATCACTGAATATTGGTTTATTGTGGATATAATGGACTCATACAATAAGATTAATTAATATGTTATGGTTATTTTTTAGTCCATATCATTTTGTTGTTTTATTTTAATTACCCAATTACCCATTTAATGAGGTAATACAAATTAATTAGGTCATTATTCCTAATGACCAAGAATAAAAGTTAACTATTTTCAAATTTGGGACTTATAGGAATAAAATACATCATCAATCATTCAAAATTCTTTGGAAAATCGAAGAGTTTAATATAATATTATAATAAGAAAACACAATGAAAAAATGTAAAAAATTATATTTTGTATATAAAAGTGTTATTATAAAAAATTTAACCATAAAATTGATTCAAATGGTCCTAAATAGATAATAATAATATATTATAAATGATTTAATTTTATAAAAATATAAAATAAAATTCATCATTATTAATTATAGAAATAATACAGTTTTCTTTAAAAGTTGTATTTTTCACATTTAATTGAATATTTATTCTTTTTATATATATACAAAACATTTAATCAAGGATTATTCTGATATGATTTTCTATAAATATTCTGAATTTTATAAAATTAAATTTATTTAATTTTTAATTTTTTTCTCTAATATTCACTCAAAAAAAGAAATTAATATATATTTTTTATGGAAAACAATTCATGGAATCTTAAAATAACATTAATGAAAAGTGAGTAATCATTTCATTAAAAGTATTCACTAATATTTCATTGATTATGTAATTTATGTATAAAATTCATTATTTAGTTATTATTATTATTACTTATTATTTAATGTCTATCTTATGGATACCATAGTTCAGTAATATTTTTTTTATGCTTGAGGTTATGTGTTTTATTCAATCTCAAACACGGTGAGTTTTATAAATATCATGATTTTGTTCATAAAAATTTAATCATACTTTAATTTTATGGGATGTTACCTTCCCCCAATTAATAAATTGTTCTCTCACATTTTTTATCATAGAAAATCAAGGGTTTAAAATATATTTTTCTTTAAAACTCATATACTAAAATTAGTTAATAAAATATCCTCTTAAGGGAGAGAAATATATGTATGAATGTCCCAAAAAAACTAAGCTTCTGAATCAAAAAATGTACTAGGAAGAGAAAATAAGAACACAAAAGATAAAACTAATGCACAAGGATTAATATACATTAAAAGAGAACATCATCATGAGAATGTTAACAATAAAAAATAGAAATGTTTTCACATGTAAAAAATCCATTGCATTATCTATGAAAAAATAAATATATAATGATTATAATTTTAATGCCCATTTTCATAATAATAAGGGCTTATTTTTGTAATTATATTAATATATCATTGAATTTATTTTCATTCATTTAATTTGAGGTAATTATAATAATCTCATCCTTTGTTTATGATTCTATTTCATTAAATAAAATCAATTCTTTTATGAAATGGACATTCAAGATGAATTTATATGCTAGAACAATAGAAAATGAATCTAAAGATTCATAAGTCATTCTATTAGCCATTAATTGTTTACCAAAACCAAAATTATTAGCACATGTTATCCAATATTATAATTCAAACTTTAACTGAAAACAATAATATGAAAAGTTATTGTTTATCCATTCCTTATGTAATGAATAAAACGGAACCTCCAAAATAAGTCTCACAAAATTCAAAAAAATAAATCCATAAAATTTAGGAACAAGGTCAAAAAATTTCCAATATCAATATATATTTAATCCTCCATAAAGTTTTACTCAGTGTCACATGTAAATAAATTTAGTAAATATTTTCCAAAAAAATATTAATGACATGAATCACTATAAAACCACAATATAAACATAAATTCTTCCAAATTGAACTATATTAAAATTATTAAAGAAAATAGTATTATTGAACGTAAATAAATCATATAAATCATTATAAATAATTAATTTGTCACCAAATATCTAAAAAAATTCAGTGTCACTAATAATATTTCTATTACTTCTAAATCAACATTAAGAACATATTAGGGTTATATTTAACTTATTTATATATTCTATAAAAACTATACCTTAACAATAATAACTATTGAAAGTTATTTTCACAATTCAACATATTCATTCTCATACTTAAGATAACTACTATAGAAAAATCATTATATTATTCATAATTCACATAACAAGATTATAAATTATAATATACTTCATAAAAGATAATTTAATCCAAATTATTTTATCATTCCACCTCAAATATACTAGCCAATCCAAGATCTTGATCCATTTTCTACTTCGGAGATATATTCTATTAATGAATTAGGATTTATTTTCTTAGTGACTTATCTTATTACATTGGAAAAAATTCTAATAAATAAATTATTTTATTACCTTATGATCATAATCTATGTGGCATTTATATCTACACTTGTAGATAGAATCCACTCTATTCAAGTGAACCACCGTGTTTTTTTTCCAAAATTATCACTTGTTCGAAAATAATTGTTTCCATTTATCCCATTCACAATATTGTTTACATCAATTTATTATCTTGATTTATTTTAGTACAATAATACATGTAGAATTCATTCTCTATCTTGAAATAATATTATATTATATCGTCATATGATGAAAATGTTTCATAGAACTATTCTCTTTGAAAGGTTTGTTTAGAACGATCAGATAAACGTTTAAAATACTATTTGGATTACAGACATGGTTCATAGAATTCATAGATTTCACTGTAATGCTACCTTCATAAGTAGAAACGTTTTATTCTTCTATTTGTCTCAGAATGAAAACTTGTGTCACCATATATTCTTATTGTTCAGGAAGAAAATTATTATCTAAAAAATATCATTAGAATACATCAATTTTATAGATGATAATAATTTTTTATCCCTAGTGTTTTGAATCAGTGACCACAATTTAACTAAATACCCAAAGAAATGATAAACTAGAATTAAAACCATATCAACTTCATAACATCCCAATGTGAGAAATATCTTCAACAAGGATCATATATGTTTCTCTTCTAAAAATGGATTCATTGTTTTTTTGTCTAATGGAGGTTTTTGTTTAATAATTATTAATTAAATTGTTACACCTTTTTTATGAATTGGATTCTATATTCATGCATGGATATTTCACATATCCATATTCAACTATCCAAATATATTTATAAATTTTTTATATCACGATATAACTCTTGATCAGGCTGGAGCTCCGGATGTAGTATCATTTTTATAACAATGTAGGGATAATTCATACATTGATTACATGATTTTATATGGTTTTCATTCCTTCCACTATGTTTCAGTTCTACTAAAATGGAATACAATATATTAGATCATATCATTATGAAACCAAATGTATAATATTAATAATAGTGAAAAAATGTAAATTGAATATTGTGGTATAAATAATATTTGAATAATAATATTGGTTTATCAATTATATTTTAAAATAATTTCATATAGATTCATTAAATCTAGATCCCATTGTTTCTAATAAACATTACATAACACAAATTTTAAGGGAAACAACTCATGTAGCATAGTTTTTGTGGTGAGTTATTTACATTATCATAAGATAAATTGAATTCCACCCCGAAGGACCAAAAAATGTAGTAGTCATATTAAACCTGATACATACATAAATATCACATTTTAATTGAAAAAAAAAACTAAAAAATAGAATTATTATCAAGTAAACCATTATTCCATTTATAATAACCTTTCATACCAGTCATAATACACATATGGGATTATTGGTGAAAGGAAAAATAAAAAAGGGCTAGCCCTTTTTCTCCATAAGGGAATGCGTATAGTGGAATATATAATAAATAAATATGGAATAGTTTTTATAAAAAATTATATAGATAAAACACATTCAATATAATAAAAATCATGAATATTAAGAATAATATGTCATGATTAAATGATGATAAAATAATTCTATATAATCCCACACATGAGTTGAAAACATAACCATAAATATTAAACAAATCAAATAATCAAATAGAAATCCATAAATGATTTCAGAATGTTATAACGAATAATGATGAACATTTGAGACATATCTTAATGGACTCGAACAAGACATCTAAAAATATTACCATGGATTTATTCAATTTCATATGAGTAAATTGGAAAGGCCTAAAACAAATCCAATGCCAGTTTGTCTCATAAGACTTATCGACTTATCAAGGGGCTATATGAGATCCCTACAATCATATACTATGTCCAATGAATTCTTCATATAAATTAATAATTCTAGAAAATCTAAATTCCATTAAAAAATCAATATCTATTTGTGTTGAGAAAACTATTCAAACTGAATGCCAATAGTTTCCTTAGTCAAAACAATAAAATTGCATCCAATGAAATATGATCACTAATGAAAAAATAACCTTTTGTGACGTGAATAAATCAAGTTACAAATATTCCATCGAAGTGATTATTTGTGGCAGTTACATCAACCCATCACCAATAATTAGTTATTTGTGATGGGATTAGGGGGGCTATTGCAAAAGGATTGGCATGGTTTGTGCACCAAACCATGGGAATGGTATTTGTGATGGGGGGTGTCTCCCCATAGAAATGTCCCAATGATAGTAAATACTATTTTCGATGAGTTATTCCTCCGTCACAAAATAGTGCATCTGCAGGTCCCTATTTGCAATGGTTCCAATCGCAAATACCCGTCGGTGGTAAATACGATTGGTGATTGGATATTACCATGTCGCAAATAGTGTCTCGGCATGCCACAATATGGACGAGTCCAGTCGAAAATACCATTTTAACTGTCGACCATAATTAACGTGTTCAAATGTAGTTGTGATGTGCCCCACCATAAATAGTACTATTTGCGACGTGATTAGGGGTCCCATCACAAATGGTTTGGCGCGGTTCAACACTATTTACCCACCAAACTGAAGGAAGGGTATTTGCTTCAGCGGGTGCCACCCTGTCGCAAATACCTGGTGGTGGAAAATTCTATTTGTGATGGGTTATTCCCAAATCACAAATTGTTCATCAACGGGTCAATATTTTCAAAGGGTCCCATTGCACATATCTGACGGCGGTAAATACTATTTGAGATGGGATATTCCCATGTAACAAATACTGTGTTTCCATGACACTATTTAGGACAAGACCCATCACAAAACCCTTTTAGCAGCCGACCGTAAAAAATTATTTCGAAGGTATTTGTGAAGGGACCCATCGCAAATACTCTATCTTATATATAAGCCTCATTTATTTTTTTTCATTCTTACTCTTAATTCCATCTCTCTCTCTCTAAACCTTAATTTGATAGTTAATATTTCTCTTAGTAATTTTTTTTATGAACAAGTTTCGATGTCATCTATACCTATAAGAGATAATGTTTAAAAAAATAAAGATTTATTGAATTTAATATTTATTTTATTTCTTATATTAATCTTAATTTTTGTTAATTAGTTGTAATTAAATTAGATTCAGATTGTTTTGTCATAAATATTTATTTGTAATAACAAATATATATTATTCATACTAATTAATAATAGTTAGTAATAATTATGAAATATTAAATTATTAGAACTAATTATTTATAATTAGTAGTAATTACGAATTATTAGTGGCAATTAGTTATTATTTGTGGAAATTTTGTTTAATTAATAATAATTAACGCTAATTAGTAATAATTAGCATTAATTAGTAATATTTAGAAATAAATAGTAATAATTTAAAAAATAGTAATAAATATTAATAATTAGTAATAAATACTTATAATTAGTACCAATTAGGAATAATTAATAATTTTTAGTAATAATTAGTAATAAATTGTAATAAATAGTAATAAATACTAATAATTAGTGAAAACTAGTAATAAATATTATTAA
Source organism: Viscum album (assembly GCA_963277665.1). Lineage (NCBI taxonomy): Eukaryota > Viridiplantae > Streptophyta > Magnoliopsida > Santalales > Viscaceae > Viscum > Viscum album. Next base: position 1,602,849,718 of record OY728136.1, read on the forward strand.
ATAGAAATAATTAGTCATAATTAATAATAAATAACATTAATTACAAATAAATTTCCAATAATTAGAGATAATTATAAATAATTACTAATAATTACTAATAATTTTGAATAATTAGCCCTAATTAGAAATAATTCCTAATATTTTGCAATAATTAATTATAAGTAGGAATAACTAGAAATTGTTAAGAATAATTAGGTATATTTAGGAAAATAATAGCAATAACTGACAATAATTAGCAATAATGGGAATGAAGTAGAAATAATCAGCAAAATTATGAATAATTAGGAATTATTAGAAATAATTAGAAATAATTATGAATAAATTAAAATAATCAAGAATAATTAATAATAATTAGAAATAATTAGCAATAATTAGGAATAATCCGGCATAATTAGGAATAATTTGGAATAATTAGGAATAATTAAGAATAATTAAAAATAATAAAGAATAATTATGAATAAATAGGAATAATTAGAAATAATTAGAAATAATTTGCAATAATTAATAATAATTAGCAACAATTAATAATAATTAGGATTATTTGAAAAAATTAGCAATAATTATCAATAATTAGGAATAATTAGCAATAATTATCAATAATTAACCATAATTAAGAATAATTAAAAAATGATTTGCAATAATTATGTATAATTAGAAATAATTAGAAAAAATTATAAATAATTAGGAATAATTAGAAATAATTAAATATAATTATAAATAATTAGAATAATTAGAAATAGTCAGGAAAAATAATGAATAATTAGGAATAATTATGAATAATTAATAATTAATATGAATAATTAATAATTATTATAAGTAATTAGTAATAAATATGAATATTTGTGAATATTTATGATCAATTTTTGAAATTTATGAATAATTAAAAATAATTAAGAATAATTAAGAATAAACAGGAGTAATTACGAACTATTATGAATAATTAGAAATAATTAGCAATAATTAGCAATAAATAACAATAATTAGTAATAATTTGTCCCAATTAAAGATAATAAGGGTAAATTATGAATAATTATGGATAATTATGGATTATTAGGGATGATTTTCATCAATTGTATGAACATGGAATAGTTTCTAGTTGATTGACGGTAGTCCTTTTGGTCAATGAATCTTCTTCTTTCAGCTCTCAACAGCTAAAAATGTTATGAAAATTGTGTTGGTATGTATACATATCCAATATCATATTGATGAGATTATAAATCCATTAATAGGACCACATTATTCAGAATGTTTTTAGGTGGAGGCAATTACAAGAAGACGATTCATCGATGAATTGGGGAATCTATTTCCCAATGTTTCATTCACATGGATCATTATCACACTAAAATAAAATTAAAGAACCTGGTCAGAGGCATGATTATCCATTCACGTATTCATAGGAATGGATATGCATACCTCCAAGAATATTTTTCATTTGATTTCAATGTGTGAAAGTTGGATGTAAATGGGCCATCAGAAAAAAGAGCTGCTGCCAATCCACTAGAAATTGTGTCTCCCATAATTAGAGGTAATTAGTAAGAAGTAGCTGTAATTATTTTTCATCTCAAATGTAGATAATTTTTTACAGATTTAAAATTATTCATAAATAGTAATGATTTTAATTTTGTATAAAAATATAGAACAATGAAGTAGAAAATAGTCATTATTAGATGATCATGATTGGATAAGTCATCATAGAAATTTAAATGGTTCTAGTTTAAATCTTTTATATATTGAGGGTGTTGATGTTTTCATATTATTTTCATCATTAAACCTATACATTGTTTAGGAAGGCACAATTAAGTGTCCGTGTAAAAAATGTTCTCTAAGAATGTTTAGCACATTTGACAATGTTGGAGGACATCTCTTGCATTTTGGTTTTCAACAAGATTATGTGTTTTGGTATCAACACACAAAATGAAATACCAGAGAGGATACTAATAATTTGATTCCAAATCCATTAAGGTTTCAATATTTAGTACATGATGTTGCAGGTCTATCTTTTCAAGAAACTGAAAATATGGATGAAATTGATTTAACACTTGAGTTGGCACAATTTAAATTTTATGAGTTGATAAGGTCTGTTAAAGATGAATTATATCCTTGTTGAATGATAAGAAAATTAGAAGCAGTTGGATAATTTATCACTATTAAAATAGATAATGGAAAGAAAAAAACTATTTTTATTTGATATTTTCATTTGTTAAAAAATTGTTATATGAAGAAAATATGATTCCTATAGATTGCTATGAGAGAAAGAGGCCAGTTTGTAATCTTGGACTTATTTATCAGAAGATTCATGCATGTCTAAATTATTGCATCTTATTTTATTGTTAAAATTAGTCATTGAATAGTTATCCCATATATGGAAGGTAAAGGTATAATGAATCCCAAATTGGGAAGTCTAGATTGATTCTTATAAAATAGATGTAATAATTATCACTAACACCCATGTTTCATGGTGAATTTATGTCTCAAAACACCGAGAAAATGATGTCAAAGAACAAAACCAATATTTCAATCATTAAAAGCATGAATCATTTATTTAATGGGTATTCATGGAATCATAATGACCAAGTGCATCTTTATTTTACTTTAGAAGCCTAGAAAGTGTGATATGGTCATTCTACTAATGGTTTCAATCCTATTGGTTCTTATGGTAGTCTGTATTAATGTTGTCTAGCCTTTATAACTTTGTACAATTTACCTACATGAATATTGATGAAGGATAATTATATTTTTCTGTCCTTTTTATTTCTAGTACATCCAAAAGAAAATATTGATGTTTATTTGAAACGATTTGTTTATGAGTTAAATTAAATGTGGAGTAATTGTGTTAGTACATATGAAGTTAATGAGGAACAAAATTTTCAACTAAAATCTGCATTGATGTGGACAATTAGTGACATCCTAGAATATGGAATGTTATCTATTTGGATTATATAAGGTCTAAAATAATGTCCTTAATATATGAGAGAAAATAAAAATTTCAGCACAACAATGGAAAAAAACCTTGCTATTTGGACGATCATTACTGATTTTATCCAACTCATTATCCGTAATAGATAAAAAAATATCATTTTAGAATAGTCACTATTTAAGCTGATCGAACTCAAAAAATGATCTCTAGAATAGAGATAAAATAAGTTGTATTTCATTAGCCCTTATCACATTTATACCAACAATAACCCAACGGAAAATTCATGTCTTTGGGAAAGAACACAATTTGATAAAACGATGATTTTTTTGGATATACCATATTGGTCTAATTTGGTGGTCTGCCACATGTTGGATGTGATACCTATTGAGAAGAAAAGTTTTGATAATTTATTTAACACTTATTTGGATACACCAGGTAAGACCAAAGGTAATGTAAAGAAATAGTTATATTTTCCCCAATTTTTAGGAAATCCGAACATGAACTATTTGAGAATGTCTGATCCCAATGTTTAATGAATCCAAAAGAAGATTATACACTCTCCAAAGAGATTCACTTATTATTTTTTCAGTGGATTATATATTTGAGACTTTCAGGTGGATATGCTTCCAATTTGGACAGATGTTTTAAGAATGGTCATACTACTAGATTAAAAATTCATGGTAGTAATTTTATAATATAATGGATTATGATGATTAGATTAAAAGGTTTTTTGAATTCTATGATTTTGAATTTGATAACATATATATGATATTTTTTTCGAGACATTTGTGTGGAAACAACAAACTACTATACATTATAAAAACTTAATGAAGATTTTGTTAAAATTATATTTAAACTAGAAAATATTTTCTCGTTGGATTTCATTGACTCAAATGAACATTTGATATAACATTTTACACAAGAAGAAAAATGTGGAGATCTGGTAGAGTGGTCTCTCTTGTCATTGACTGAAGTTATATGCATCCCAAATTAATTACTCGTTCTTAGAACATTAGTATAGAATAAGTATGAGGTCGATCCACAGTGAACAATGGCATGTGTGAATTCAATTGAGTTAATACATAATTAAGTGAAGTATGGAGAATTTAGTGTTAACAGGTTTGGTTTTGGTTTTGGATTACAACGATATTATTTTACTTTGAATAAATGATTAACAGTTTTAAAGAAAATAATGATTTAATTTAAAGAGTTTAAAATGGGATGAAAATACATGTCGGGGCTATGGTGAGTAATGAATTCTTATGCAGATTGTTTAAATGGTTTTGTTGTTCATGATGATTCATCATTTTGGATTTCATTTTCTCACAATATTTCCTTGGTCCAGTTCATCTTGTTTCGAATTAGAGAAGTTGACTCCTTGGTCTGGTAGTCAGCATTTTTAATTCTTTATTAGGATCAGTGCATTATTTGAGTCAGTGAAACATTTCCACTGGTCATGGATGTTTTCACCATTACATTTCTTTTGTATCATTGAGAATTATTACCTTGGTCTGGCTTAGAATTCTCAGTTATATTTGATAGTGAATTATGAAGAGTAAGATGAATTACAATGAGAAAATAGAACTATATAAAACCACACACAAATTACGATCACTTTTTCCATAGCCCCAACACGATGGATTTTGTTACACATAGAAGGAAGGAAATAAACGGCACATGTTATACCTGATGGATTCATCATGTAAGAGTTTAGGTAAGGTGTCAGATGGTGGAATGGCGGAATAGCAGAATGACGACACCTCGGTGGCTTCAGGAATGGTGGTAGAAGAGCTTCTCCCTCCTCCAATGGGTTCTGAACCAAAAAATCTTTTGTCCAAGGCCTCTTTTTATAGAAAAATAATATACACGGTTTGTATAGAAAGTACATGTCGTGTACATTTTGTCAACGTTCATTGGCGCCAATTTCCCCGCTGGCAGGTGGCCTAACATGCCGTCAAAACCAAACAATCAACTAAAAATTTTGTATACTTCACCTAATTAATTATTAACTCAATTTAATTCGTGTATTACATTGTATTACATCAAATAAGTGATTAACAGTTTTAAAGATAACAATTAGTGAATTTAAAGAGTTTAAAATGGGAGGAAAAGACGCATCCAGGCTGTGGTGATTACAGAATTATTATGGAGATTGTTTAAATTCTTGTGGTGTTCATGATAATTCATCATTTTGGATTTCATTTTGTTACAAGATTTCCTTGGTCCAGTTCCTCTTTTTTGGAATTAGAGAAGTTGACTCATTAGTCTGGTAGTCAGCATTCTTAATTCTTTATTGAGTGTAGTCCATTATTTGAATTGGTGAAACCTTTCCATTGGTTATGGATGTTTTCACCGTTACTTTTCTTTTATATCGCTAAGAATTCTTCCCTTGGTCCGGATCAGAATTCTCAGTTATATTTGACAGTGAATTAAGAAGAGTAAGATGAATTACAACGAGAAAACACAACTATATAGAACAACACACAAATTATGATCCCTTCATCCACAGCCCCAACATGAGGGGTTTATTTACAGATAGAAGGAAGTAAAGAAACGACACAAGTGATACTTGGCAGATTCATCGTGTAACCATTAAGGTAAGGTTTCAGAAGGAGGAATGGTGGAATAGCGGAATGACAGCACCTCGGTGGATTCATGAATGGTGGTAGCAGAGCTTCTCCCTCCTCCAATGAGTTCTAAACCCCAAAATCTGTAGGCCAAGGCCTCTTTTTATAGAAAAATAAAGTACACGACATGTATAGAAAGTGCACGCCATGTAATTTTCATCAATGTGCTTTGGAGCCAATTTCTCCGCTGGTAGGTGGCTTAACACGCCGTGAAAAACAAACCAATAAACTCTAAATTCTACATACATGACCTAATTAAGTATTAACTCATTTGAATTCACACATTCCATTGTTTTACTTTGAAGAAATGATTAACATTTTTAATGAAAACAATGAGTGAATTTAAAGAGTTTATAAAGAGTAAAAAAGACGCGTCGGGGCTGTGGTGATCAAGGAATTCTTATGCAGATTGTCTAAATGGATGTGTTGTTCATGATAATTCGTCATTTTGGATTTCATTTTCTCATAATATTTCCTTGGTATGTTTCCTCTTGTTTGAAATTAGAGAAGTTGAATCCATGGTCCGATAGTCAGCATTCTTAATTATTTATTGAGTTCAGTCCATTATTTGAATCTGTGAAACCTTTCCAATGGTCATGGATGTTTTCACCATTACTTTTCTTTTGTATCGCTAATAATTCTTCCCTTATTCCCCCTTAGAATTCTCAGTTATATTTGATAGTGAATAAAGAAATGTAAGATGAATTACAACGAGCAAACACATCTATATAAAAAACACACAAATTGCGATCCCTTCATCCACAACCCCAACACGCGGGGTTTAGTTACACATAGGTGTCCGGAAAGAAAGGACACACGTGATACCTGACTGATTCATCGTGTAAGTGATGAGGTAAGGTGTCGGAAGGTGGAATGGTGGAATAGCGGAATGATAGCACCTTGGTGGCTTCAGAAATGGTGGTAGTAGAGTTTCTCCCTCCTCCAATGGGTTTTGTACCCGAAAATCTATAGTCAAAGGCCACTTTTTATATAAAAATAATGCACACTATGTGTATATAAAGTACACACCGTGTACATTTCATCAATGTGCTTTGGAGCCAATTTCTCCGTTGGTAGGTGGCCTAACATACCGTCTTTGACTTTTGAGCATGGCTTCGCCTGATTGTTGAGTTTACACGGCATGTAGCGCTGTCATACATGCCGTGTAGTGTACAAATTATCACCCCAATACCTTCTAGAATAGCAGACACAGTATGTAAAAAATGGAACACACCGTGTATGCTTCAATGGCCACAAGGGCGTGTGGAATCTTCTTCAGAAACAACCGCTTCTAGATCGTACTACACAACGTGTAGAACAACCATACACGGCGTGTATCTTCTACCTAGTGACATGATCATGTACTCCCTACTTCGGTCTGTGTCCCTGTCCGGATGTACATGTCGTGTATAAAATTACACACCGTGTTGTTTCAAAATTTTCACAGGCGTCCCTTGAATCGTGTATTTAGCCAGAAAGCTCCTGAAAGTAAACAAAATCACCAAAATCAAATAATATGTCCATAAAAAAACAATTATTTTCTGAAAACATCTTTTTATCCTCAATTATATATATGGAAATTTATACACATATTGGGTGCATCAAATTCCCCCACACATGGTCGTTTTCTTTCCCTCAAGCAAAATCTCAACATCTAATTAAAAGATCTTGTACTTAAAAAAGGAAGGCATTTAATTAATCGAACATATAACTGATAAAGTTACTGAGAAAAAATTATAAAAGGCACAAACATGTTTAATTCATAAGATATTAAAATCATGCCTCATATATGATGCAATTAACATATATCATCCTCTTTCAACACATTTTTCAACATTTCATAAATAAGCATGCCACTTGATGATTTACCTTGCAAGTAAAACTCCCACTCCACACTCAAGATGTTTTTAATCAACGTTACGATAAATCCAAAGAATATACACTGTATCCATTGGTTTTCAAGATGCATTGTTCTCTACTTCAGAAAAAATGAATAATAAAAATCAATAAGGTCCAGATGTCTATGTGGATAAGGGTTGGTAGGTTTAGATGTGAAAATAAATTCTGAGGGTTGAAAAAGGAAGGCTAATTCCATTAAACAACATTGAATGATATTCAATGTAAATCTCACTAAAGATGCTTCCTTCACAAGCTCAGACAAATGCTTCTGTAATCATCACTATCTTCCTTAGACAAGTAGGGTTCATAAGAAATTAAGCATAAGGTCCCCTTTTTGTTTGTTTCTTTTTTAAAAAAACACAAGGGAAACACTTATGATTACAATTAATAGATATTTGGAACCCATTCTGCCCCAAATTATCAAGAGGAACTCCTCCACACTTTATTTTAGGGCTGTGCACAAAAATATGCCATGTATTGACAACTCCCTCTTTAAAGCTCAAATGAATAACCATTCAATGTTTAAAAATAAATAGGGTTGGAAGGGAAATTGTCTTGTAATGTGGCTTCTTATAAGGTATGTTCATGGATTCTATGGGCCTAACGATGATTAAATGTATGGTAGGTCTCTAGATAAAGGGGTAAAAACAATCTAATTCCTCAATCATTTAAATGTAATTCAAAAGATCCTTCAAATTTTTGAAAAGAAAAAATGCAAATTATGGTACTTATGAATATCCTAAGTATCTCTGAAGAAAGAGGGTATTATAAAAGATATTCAAAAAAGGGTTTAGAATACCTCTCAGGAGTGGAAAAATAATAAAGGGACAATTAGGTCATGACATGCATATAAATGATTAGCCTAATCAATGTAATTTAATCAAGGATGATATGTTGCAATTGAAACTATATCAGAAACATTTTAAAATACATAATAACTAAAATAATCATGCAACCTTTCCAAAAGTTCCTACTGATAACTCTACCATTTATAAAAATGATTGACCTAAATTACTTTACATTTTCCAATATAGAATCTAATAATGATGCCTCCAAGATTAGATTAAGGGCAAAGACTAAGGTGAAAGAGATTTATGCCCCCCCACAAAAAATACTTCGCATGGTCCACCAAGTGAAATAATAAGGTAAAGGGTGGGAAACAGAGAGATATGGGGGAAAATGAGGGAAATCAGTGGAAGAAGTAAATCCAAAAATAAATAAAATAGAAATGAAAAAATACGCCCCTCGTGAAAATAGATGTTCATGGTGCACCATGATACCTGTTACTGGCAAGGAAAAATAAAACTGCAAACATGAATAACATCACATCACAGAAAAAGACAAAAGAGATATATAAGATAATGAAAAATGTCACTATCATGGGGTCACCTCAGGGGAGGAAGCATCCTGTACATAATCGGTTGGAAGAGATGGAACAGGAGGCGTGGATGTGCGAGGCTTAGACTATGCATCTGGAATGGGAGCTGAAGAAGTTGGAGCCATGGGTGCGGGACTCCGGGTAGGAAGTTCAGTAGCAGGCCCTGGCCCGACAAAAGTGGTAGCAGCCGGGCTCACCGTAGTCAGTAGAATAGAATCTCTGACTTGCGTAGGAGATGGTGGTGGAGCAGCAGTAAAAGGGCCAAGAGTGGGGACATAGGCTAGTGGCGGAGGTAGTAGAACACCAAGATGATGAGCAATATGCACCAACATATGCTTTATCCGGTCATGGAGGCCATCCATATGAATCAAATGGCATGCAATGGTGTCCTGGCGGCCGAGATACGAACGAACTGCTGCTCCATCTGAACCTGTCGGTTGTCCAAGCGACCCATGATCTGCTCCATCATGGCTAGGAGGTGGGAAAGGGTAAGATCAACTAAGGGTGCGGTCGTAGGGGGGATGGGTGATGGGACAGAAGACGGAAGGTCATAAGAAGTGGGGACAATATGCGGTGGGTGAGGTGGAGAATCTGGAGGGGGTGGGGAAGGAAAAGCAGGGTCACCAGCTATGGCCAGAGGGGTAGTAGGCGGTGGGGCTTGAGCCTGAGCAAGGACATATGAACCCCCTACTTCCAGACCAATCCCATGTGAATGAGCATGAGAATGTCCATCCGCTGGGGTGAACCTAACAAGTCATGAGGTAATGTGGGCTCGAACACCCTGAGGTGGAGGTAAAGCCAGGTGGTGTAAAACCCGCCTTTCATGTTTCCCTAACGGCCGATAATCATGGAGTGGAAATATCAGGCGACGAGATCTGGGGGGTCCTGGTAGTGTGCCAAATGTCACAGGTAATAATCTCCATGTCACGGTCAGTCACGACCCTTATATCCTCATGACAGGGGAAGATGATAGCACTAAAGCACCGGTGGGAAAAGTGAAGGACCAGATTGGCTATAAGAGTGCAATTCTGGGATGTGGGGGAGTATCAATGGTTAGGCCCAGCAATCTCCTACCACATGGCAATGAGGTCAGAGTGCTCAGGCCGGGTCAAGGTTGAAATGGGGGGTGGGGGAATAAGATGTGGGTAAAATCGGCACCCTCGGCCAAACTCTGTTATTGTAAGAGAAAATCACCGGCCGCCTAGCCAGAATTGTACTACAGGTACCACATCACCAGGTGTCTCCTAGTACTCCACTCCATCAAACTCAAATGAGGCCGCAAACTCCAAAAATAAATCATGGAACACAAGAGTGTTGACCTAGAAAATATCAAGGAGTGATGTGTGCCCGAGAAGTGTATCCAACTCCTCCCAAATTCCGAGCTTCTGCGGAACGCTGCTATCAAGGTACTAGCTACTCAATGGGATCAGTCGACGAGAGAAGCATCAGACACTATCCTATGCGAGGTCAATGGAAGGGAATACTGTGCAAGGATAAAGAGGACATGCATGTTCTCACCCAATTTCTGGTGCAGCAGTAGCGGGAGGCTCTGGAGGTGGATCTGCTGAAGTAGAGGGTGGCTCGGTAGAAGGTGTGCTCGACGAGGGGCCAGCTACTGATGAAGATAGCACAGGGAAAGTGACAGCTAGTGGAGAAGAAGTATTCCTAGCCTCTGATAAGGGAGTGATAGGTGGGAGAATGGACAATAGAGGGAGCTTGATGTCAGGAGCATCTGGGTCCGGCTGCGTAGGAGGTCAGAGTCAAATCTGAAGATAAATGGACTCTTCGCCCTCAGTGGTGGAGGCTGGCCACTTCCTGTGGGATGGATCGTGATCTGCCATATCCTAAAATAGAACAAAATAGAAAACAAAACAATAGAAAAATAAATAGGAAAGAAAAAAAACAAAGAAAATATGGGAAAAATATAAAATAAAAGTACACGGTGTGTACTCCAGAGTACACGGCGTGTAGTAAAAAATGTAGAGTATAATGTGTTCTTTGGAAAGACACGCCGAGGGTGAATAACAGACCATGTAAAAGTACACGGCATGTTCCGAACATACACGCAGTGTTCACTCAATGTGTAGGTGGTCATGAGGTACAAATGACGTGGACATGTTTTTATCAGTTCGAAGAAAACAATACACGCCATGTTGGGGGGAGACACAGGCCGACTAAAGATATAAAGGACATGTCATGTACCAAACAAACACAATGTGTTCTGGATCCTGGGATGACAGGTCGTGTTATGTGCCACACATAGAGGGGCCAACGGAAATGATCTACATGGCTTGTACCAAACATACACACACCGTGTACATGAAAATGATGTCTGAGGCCATGTGCAAAGGTGTACTCGGGCACGATGAAAAGGAAACGATGTGTACCAAACATACACACCGTGTATATTAAAATTTCGAAGTATTTAGTGTGTGGCCATGTACATAAGTACACAGTGTGTGTTCTTCATTTCGTGGTCATGTACTGGCGGAAACCAAACGGTCGGACGATCCGAAAAACACCCTAAACGAGTCTAAAAATTTTATATAGAGGGTATACAATGACGTACCTTGACCGAGGATAACAATTTGAAATAAATTAGAGATTGAAATGCACCAAAATGATGGATATGGTAAATGGGGGTGCAGGTGGCGTTCTGGTGACGAAAATGAGAAAAGGGGAGGAAATGGGGAGGCCGCGCGACATAGGCTAAAGCCAGGTTGCCCGTGGCCTATATAGATGAGGTACATGACCTGTACGTTTGGACTACATGCCATGTATTCAAATTTTTTTTGAATTATATAAATAAATATAATTATTATAGTAAACTATATAATAATTATTATTAATAAATAAAAATAAAATAGATATATCTACAATTTCTATTATACATAAACCTATACACGACGTATATCGGGAAATACATGCCGTGTATTTTAAAATTAGAAAAACAGTAGTACAACCTTCGGTATGGGGCTTGGGGCGGGGTTCGAACTGACGATCAGCCATTCTGAATGAAAGCCCTCAACCACTGGAGCAAAGGTTGTTTTGGTGTTCATATTTATTATATATATATATTTATTCTATACATCCTATACACATAGAAAAAAAGAAAAGCACGGCCTGTGGTTTTTATTTAGCAATGGATGGGGTGAAATGGGGAGATTACCGCGATTCAAAACTAGGTATTTTGAACCTGGTGCCGAGACATTGTCGATCCTCCAACTTCACTCGCCTGTAATTTCTTTTTTCAAAACGTTTTTAATTTATATTTTAAAAATTATGGAACACATGGTGTATATCAGAGTACACGTTGTGTGGTTTAATTAAAAGAACAAATGATGGAAATGGGATGGTTGGCAGGGTTCGAACCCGGGTCTTTTGAAACAAGATTAAGATTCTAGCCAACCGGTTTATCCCCATCATGGGTTTTATTAAACACATATATATATATATATATATATGAAAAATACCACACATTCCATGTAAATAAAAGGAGGAACCCCGTGCCAAAGTTAGGTCAAGAGGATTCGAACCGAGGACAGCATGATTAAACTCTAGTGACTTTACCATCAGCCCCGACATCCTCCCTAGTTATTTATTTTTTGTTGAATAGATTTATACTATTAATATTATAAATTAAAAAGATAATTACATGTCGTGTATATTAGTAGGAGATGGCATGTAACCTCTGGTTTTCCTCCCAGAAAGTGTCTTCTTTTAGGTCATTGGCTCGACCTTCTTACCTTGCTTACCTGATATTTACGGTGGATAATTGTCCCAATAGTGGCCTCCCTAACCATCTAGGAGTTTCAAGTTCTCTGGATCTTCTTCAAAAGGAATGTCTAGTTTGTTAGAATTATCAAAAATAAGTAACATACCAGATCATCCTCCAGGCGGTCATCTGGGGTAGTTATTGCAGAACAATCCTTATGATCGGATGATGATGCCTGCTTGATGGCATTCAGAACATTATAGTAGACTCTCTCGTCTCTTACCCGGAAATTTATCTCTCCCTGGTGCACATCAACGAGTTCCTTCCCATTGGCTAGGAATGGTCTTCACAATATAAGAGGTGCTTCTTTGTCATCCCCCTTATCGAGGATGATGAAATCTGCTGGGAGGATCAGCATACCCACCATGACCAGTACATATTCCAGTATCCCCTTTTGATACATAATGGATCAATCAGGAAGTTGAAGGGATACTTGGGTTGGATTCAAATCATAGAGCCTGTGTTTTGGGAAAACTCTGAATGGAATGTGGTTGACACTTTCTTCAAAGTCGCATGAAGCTTTTCCAAATTCACAGGGTCCAATTGTGTAGGGAATAGTAAAACTACCCGGATCCTGGAGCATTGGAGGTATGGAATGTTGAATGCCCATGGAGCACTGCTTTGTGAGGGTAATGGTGCGTAGATCCTCCATCTTACGCTTATTAGAAAGGATTTCCTTCATGAATTTGGCGTATGTAGGCTTTTGTGTCAGTGCTTCCACAAATGGTATATTGATGTGGATTTTTCTGAACAACTCCATGAATTTTCTAAACTGGGAGTCCAGCTTCTTTTGGATCAACCTCTCAGGAAAGGGTAATGCATGCACAAATGGTTTGACAACTTCTTCTTCCTTTCCTATTTGAGCCTCCGGTGATGGTTCTTCAGATGAATAGGGATCTGAAACTAAACCTTCTTTATCAATAGGGGATAGAGGTTCGGTTTACTTGTGGGTTGGTTCCTTCTATGGAAATGCTTTTCCGGTATGCAAGGTGATAGCATAGGCCTCCTCCTATGGGTTCTTCTCATTATTTCCTGGTAGTGTACTGGGCTGCCTCCCAGATACCTGGTTTTCAATATGGCCAATTTGATTCTCTAGGATTCATATGAAAGCTACTAGTTTCGTAATTTTGTTTCAGCAGTTGATTTAAATTTATTAATCAGGTCCTCTAACCTAGATGTGTTCTCCTACCGAGGTGGCTGGGAAGGTGGTGGAGGTGGTTTCTACCTTTGTTGTTGCGGGAAAGTATTCTGGTACCCTTGCTGTTGATAGGATCCCTGCTGGAACTGCTGTCTCGGAAACTGATTATGGTAATGAGCCTGATTGTAGCCGGGAGGTCACTAGGATGAATGGTTTTTTTGCTGTTGGCCACGACCTTGGTTATAATTATGTCGCCACTCCTGGTTTTGGTACTGTTAGTATTTATTCAATCCTCAATTTTGAGCAAAAAATCTCACCTCGCTTGTCGAAGGGTCGGATGGAAGTCCAGGGCATTCTCCTAGATTGTGGTTGTTACCACATTCGCCACATGCTGGATGGTTCGATGCATGAACTTGATATTCTCTTTTGAGATTTAATGCATCAATTTTCTTGGACACATTGTCCAATTGAGTAGCTAACATAGTGGTAGCGTCAATATTATGCATACCTTGCTCTTGAGTCGCCCGCTCAGAGTGCCACTGGAAGCTATTGGCTGACATGTCTACTAGTAGTTTGAATATATCTTCTGGGGATTTTCGCATCACCGTACCTCCAGAATCAGGGTCAAACACGGACTTTTTATTCGTTTTATGTCCTCCATAGAAGGTCTGGACTTGCATCCATAGTGGGAGTCTGTGGTGGGGGCAGTTTCGTAACATTTCATTGAAGCGTTCACAGGACTCGTACAATGACTCAGATTTATGCTGCTAGAAATTGTGAATCTCATTCCTTAGCGTCACTGTCTTCGATGGTGGGAAGTATTTGGACAGGAAAGCCTGGGCTAACTCCTCCCAAGTGAGGATAGATCTTTGTGGTAGCCCCTTAATCCAGACTCTCGCCTTGTCCCGTAGAGAAAAGGGAAATAGGCGAAGACGGTTGGCATCCTCGGACACACCATTGTATCGAAATGTGTCGCAGACCTCGAAAAAGTTGGAGAGATGGGCGTTCGGGTCCTCAATGGGCAAGCCTCCAAATTGGACAGTGTTCTGGATCAGCTGCATGGTAGCATGCTTTATCATGAAGTGTTGGGCCTAGAAAGGAGGACAGACGATGCCCGTATCAGCTCCGTAGATCAAAGGAAGATCGTACTCCATACGAGTACGCCTTGGAGGTAGCTGCTGAGGGGATGAAGGTTCCAGATACTGCGGCTCCTGAGGGGAGAAATAAGGTTGTGGGAATAGTTGTTGCGGCGGCCGTTGGTGATACCTCTGAAATAATTCCATGAAATCTCTAGGAGCCTGCTTTGGTGAACCATCAGCGAGAGGCTACACATCCTGGTATAACTGACCAGTCATAGCATCCATGGCTGGTTCTCATTCTTCCTTGTTCTCCATGGGTTGTGGTTGCTGGTTGTGAGTTCCTATCAGTGCACACCGACGATGAAGCAGTTTCATTTCAATCTTCGGGTCAAGAGGAACTAATTCTGATGACTCGGTTGTTCTGGATCATATATGATGTCTGATCATACAGTTTAGCTTCTTGGACAACAAAAAAATGAAAAACAGGGCGTAAAAGGGAAAAACAGAAGAGAAAACATGAAATTGGATTACAAAAGATATTTTTGAGAATTTTTTTTATTTTCACATAAATCAATTATGAACACAATTTAAATTTTAGCACTAAAACCAAAGATGTTCCCCAGAAATGGAGCCAAAATTTGGTCTCGCATTTCATTAACTGAATTTATATGCATTCCAAATTAATTACCCGTTCTTAGAACTTTAGTGTAGCATAAGTTCAGGGCCTATCCAAAGGGAACAATGGAGTGCATGAATTCAATTGAGTTAATACTTAATTACGTGAAGTATTCCGAATTTAGAGTTGATTAGGTTGGTTTTGGTTTTGGATAAAAACTATATAGTTTTACTTTGAAGAAAAGATTAACAGTTTTAAATAAAACCATGAGTGAATTTAAAGAGTTTAAAACAGGAAGAAAAGACGCGTCAGGGCTGTGGTGATTAAGGAATTAATATGACGATTTATTAAATGGTTGTGTTGTTCATGATAATTCATCAATTTGGATTTCATTTTCTTACATAATTTCCTTGGTCCAGTTCCTCTTTTTTGGAATTACATATGTTGAATCCTTGGTCCAGTAGTCAGCATTCATAATTATTTTTTGAGTTCTGTCCATTATATGAATCGGTCAAACCATTCCAATCGTCATGGATGTTTTCACCGTTACTTTTCTTCTGTATCGCTGAGAATTCTTCCCTTGGTCCAGCTCAAGATTCAATGTTATATTTGACAGTGAATTCAGAAGAGTAATATGAATTACAACGAGAAAACACACCTATATAAAACAACACACAAATTATGATCCCTTCATCCACAACCCCAACATGAGGGGTTTAGTTACACATTGATGGAAGGAAAGAAATGACACATGTGATACCTGACGGATTCATCATGTAAGAGTTGAGGTAAGGTGTCAAAATGTGGAATGGCGTAATATCGGAATGACGACAACTCAGTGGCTTCAGGAATGGTGGTAGCAGAGCTTCTCCATCCTCCAATGGGTTATGAACCACAAAATCTGTATGCCAAGGCCTCTTTTTATAGGAAAATAAAGTTCACGGCATGTATAGAATGTACATGACACGTACTTTTTGTCAACGTGCTTTGGCTCCAATTTCTTCACTGGCATGTGGCCTAACACGCTGTCTTTGAATTTTGAACATGGCGCCTCCCGATAGTTGAGTGTTCACGGTGTGTAGCACCACCATACATAGCGTGTAGTGTACAAATATTTCCACCAATCCCTTCTAGAATAGTAGACACGACATGTAAAAAAT
This sequence comes from Viscum album, assembly GCA_963277665.1. Taxonomy (NCBI): domain Eukaryota; kingdom Viridiplantae; phylum Streptophyta; class Magnoliopsida; order Santalales; family Viscaceae; genus Viscum; species Viscum album. The sequence goes on from OY728136.1 coordinate 1,602,866,307, forward strand.
GTTACATGTCGTGTCCCATTCAACAACCACATGGGCGTGTAGACTCTTCTTCGGCAACAACTGCTTCTAGAATGTAGTACATGGTGTGTAGCACCGCCATACACGGCGTGTATCTTCTACCTAGTGACATGAGCGTGTAATCCCTCCTTCGGTATGTGTCCCTGTCTAGATGTTCATGGTGTGTATAAAAGTACAGGCCATGTAGTTTCAATGTTTTCATAGGCTTCCCTTGATTCGTGTATTTAGCTAGAAAGATCATGAAAGTAAACAGAATTACCAAAATCAAAGAATATGTTCATAAAAAAACAGATATTTTCTTAAAACATGTTTTTATCTTAAATTGTATATATGGAAATTTATACACAAATTTGGTGCATCATAGAGTTTTGATGGATGTACCGACTTGAGAGATGCATGCATAATTTGAAAAAAAGTATTATGTTACAAAGCCTCAGTTGAAGGATGAATTGCAGAAGATTATTTATAAAAGGAAGTTACTTTTTTTCTTCTATCATTATTATGGATCTGAATATCCCTCAAAACAAAACTGCATGGGACATAAAAATTGGAATTTTGATAATAAAATAGACTATAAATTATAAATTTCTAATCAGATAGAGCTTGGATTCAGAGGTGTTCGTGAAAAATGACTTTAAGATGATGAAAATTGCCGAGATCACGCATATTCTCTACTTATCAGTAATGAAATGAAATCATTTGTTCTTTGAGTGATTCTATAACTTATTCGATAATTTAGGGTATAATAAGTAAAATAATTTTATTTGTAGGTTATATGATAATCATATCCTACATAATCTTCCAAAAATTATAACTGCTACTCTTGAAGAATACCATAAATTTTTTTTAAATGGTTTCAAAAACAAGTAACATAAATTATTATGATTTAACAAATTAATTTTGTTTATTTTTTATTATATTGATGTTTTATTAAATCTTATTAGGTGTGTGAACATGTTGATAAAATTGATAAGAGACTATTTAAATCGAGTAACCCACCATCCAAATTGTTAAATATTATAATGAATATATGATGTATGGTTTTTGATTTCAAACGCGTTAATATACAAAATAAAATAAAAAAACAAAGAATAATGTAGTTTTTTTAGAGGATCTCATCATAGATAAACTAAATTTGACTTTTATGGTATGCTGGATAAAATTATTGAACTGTGTTATCTACGTAAAAATTATATGATGAGGTTTATAAGTAGGTGATTGGATACTGAGTGAGTCTTTCTTGTTCACAAAACTCATGAAATAATAGATATAAAATATAAAAATATTCTGGTAGTAAATGAACCATTTTTACTACATCAACATGAACATCAAATTTATTATGCTAGGTATTGTGTTACTTCGAGAGACTTGAGTGATTGGTGGTGCATAATAAAAAGTAAATCTTGGGAAAATCATTTTACTCAAAGTGAATGTGGTTACACTGAAGTGCATGGGATTAAATTTTTTTAAGAGACTACTCAAAATCCGTCATTTTCACATAGTGGTATGAATATTGATGATGACACCACACAATTAAGGGTAGATTATGATAGTGATGTTAATGATCTAAAAAAATAATTTGAAAGGGAATGTGATGATGAAACAATAACTCATAAGGATATTGATGATGTTGAGGTGAAATATGAAGACATTGACATCATAAAATATCAAGCTGATGATGAAGATGAACATTGATATAGTTAAATTCTAGTTATAATCATTTCTAATATATATCTATATATATAATATTTACTTCATAAATTTGATAATAATAATTATATTTTTTCCGTTATAAGATGATTTATTTCATCAGTTGCAGGAGGATGAGATATTTTTGGATAAGGAGGAATTGGGATCATCTAACACTCAACCTATACGATGTTCAGGGGGTATGAATAGGGGGCCTGGTCTTGTGCGACTATTGATTATTGACCCTATACCATATAGACATCCACGGCCTGGCTTCAATCCACGCATGTGTAGGTATGTTAACCTGTGAATTTTAGTTAGATTTAATTTATTTATTTATATACCAATCATTTGATTATTTGTTTTTTTTCTTTGTTTTGTGCACATAATTATCAGAATGTGTAGGATTATCTTGTGTAATTATTATTTTTCAGCCACAGATTACATGGGAACAGATCCCCATTTTCATGAATCTCAGGATGTTAGATCATTAGATGGTACATAAATAATAATATTTATTTAGAAATTTATTTTATTAATAACATGATATTATAAATTATTTTTGGGGTTTATTGTATCCCATTTATGTTATCAAGCATGAAACTATCCACATGACATGTGAGGTCTCGATGCGTGACAGTTTCTATCATATTTTGTACAATTTGAGAAGGATAATAATGAAGAAAGTAAGATTGGAAGAATTTGATGATTCATGTAGATCCCCCCGACCAGAGTTATTTTCATCTCCCGTTTGGGATGGATTATATTCACACTAGTTCGATGGTGAGTTTTAGAGGAGATCTTCATGGGTCTGACAAAACCAGGGGACAGATGGGGTGACACATCGGGCCGGTAGCCATACATTCATTAAAAATTTAGATAATTTGGTATGTAAATTTATTAAATATTTTATATAACATTAAATATAAATAGTTTATTTTAAATTTATATAGGATTTTGAGGGGCCTGATATTATGATGTATAACATTTATCGGAGGTTGTATAGTGATCCAGCCACTAGAGAGATTAGAGATGATGTCCAGCATCAGATTGTGGTCAGTATTATTTTTTTTGTTTGATAATTAACTGCATATAATAGTTTAACTATTTTAATTTTATATTGGAATTGAAGGAATCATATGAGGTTGTGACCTATGAGACAAAGATTTAGTCTTAGGAGGAGAGGACTGGTCATAATAGTTCCCACCATTTCAAGGAGGCGACATGGTTGCTGGAGACCTAGTATGGCTTCGAGAAGGGTCGGGTAGATGGTATCAGCTCTCATTTTATGCTCATGACTTATTATGGGACTATTGTGATTTCAGCGTCTTACTCAAGATGAGCTCATGGAGAGGCATCATCTTCTGTATCATAGTATCAGAAGCATCTACTAGGTCAGTGTGAGCTTATATAGATTTTGTGTAAACTACCGGAAGAGATTCGTCGACAACTACTGCAACAAGAATAGATGTATCAAAAACAACAACAGAACAAGGAGGTGATGTGTCGATGGTAGTAGCATCATTATAAGCAAATGGAGTATACGTGTCATCTGATTCATAATTTGGGGATGAATTTTCCTCCACCATTTCTTCCAGCTTGTCCACATCATCTGAAAGACTACCCCAAGTGATTTTTTGTCATGTTAAAAACCATTTCATTCAATGTTTGTTATAATATTAATAATTTATAGTTTATATATTTTCTATTGGGTTGAATATTACATAATATATTTTTCTTAATTTTAGTGAATTATAATTTTATTATTCATTATTAGTATTATATTTTTTAATGTCTGTTTATTTTATGAAAAATAATAATATTTTATTTTTTTTATATTTTCTTTGAATATTGAGAATTTAAATAATTTTATTTTATTTTAACAATATTAATATTATTTTTTTGTACATACTAATAATAATAATAACATTATAATATTATTAATATTAGTGTTATTGTTATATAATATTATATTTTTCCTAATAATAGTATAAATAATAATATTATATTTTAATATCAATTTATCATAATTTTCTTTAATATATTTTTAATTTTATTAAGTATTTGGGATGAGAAGTTTTTCGGTGGGTTCCATTAGAAAATATTATATATATATATTTTTAAATAGTTATTTTTGATAGTAAAATGGGCCTATCGTAAATACTATTTATGTGATGGTCCGATCCCAATAGCTTTATATATATATAATATATATAATCAGAGAACAATTAGCGACGAGAAAAAAAGCCCATCACAAATACTTTTTTTCGACGATACCAGCACAACATGTATTTATATATATTTATAACATATATAATCAGAGAATCTATTTGTGATTCTATATTCAGCAACAAGCTATTTTCGATGGGACCCCATCGAAAAATCTCATTTACGATGGGATGCCTTCGCAAATAGCCAATCACAAATACCATAAATTCAAGTAGTAGATAAATTGTATCATTACAGTATATCCTAAACATATGATTAAACATTGGATGTTGACATTGATGAAAAATATATTAAAGTGGCCATTGAATACTTATTACTAAGAAACCATTTTAACATTGAAATTGATTAGTAATATATGAAAAACGATTTAATAATAAGGTGATAATTTTCATAGAAAAAAAACAAGTAAATTGCAATGGAATGATAAAAACATTGATATGTCACAACATTAAAAAAATACATTGATTCATTATAAGAAAAAACATTAGATTCAGACATGTGCATGAAAAATTAATGAGTACCATCCCTGGAAAATGATATGATGATTCGATTTTTTTTTAATAAAAATAAAAAAAATGTTAAAAATAAATTTAAATAAACATTATTGATTTGTAAAAAAATTATGAAATGATTTTATGAAAACAAGAACGTGGAAGAGAAATATTTATTAAATGAGAATTAAAAATAAAAAAATCCCATAAAATGATGATATAATGAAATAATCTTTTACCACATGGGGTAATTATAAATCATAAACCCCATGAGATAAGTAAATACAAAATGAAATTTTAATACCATAAATAGTAATAGATTCATGATATAATATATAAAATTAGATTTATATACTGCTCCCTTTTTGAAAAAGTTGTGAATATGAAATATTTCTTATGAAAGAAAATGTGAGATGAAAAACTCTTATTATAGGATAAAAATCACTCCAATATCTTCAATTCACATCATGATGAACATAATTAAATGTTTTTTAAACCACATCTTCTTTTGTGTACTACCTTTAAATATATATTTAATTGACATAACAATGATATTAAGGATTCTCAAAAACATCTAGATCATGTGTAATTATTTTTATAACATGAATGGTCTTTTTATGGTAACAATATATGGAGAAAGGTTGTATATAGAAGTAAACGATAGGGATCCCATTTATAATTAATGGGAGAATATTTCATGGAATTTTATTAATTTATTAAATTGATATTAATTATTTATCATGTCCAAATGTATCAAAATTGATATAATTTAATGTTAAGCTAATGACAATTTAATATTATATAATCTAATAAAATCTGGACTAGTTTTGAATGTTCATTCACCATTATCATTTTGGTTTAATCCACCATTATCCCCTTTTGAAAATTCTCATACTATTAAATATATATTTACATTATGTTTCATTAATTTTATTATAAAATTACAAATTGACATTATATAGAACATGGTAGATTTAATTAACCAAAATCCCTTCATTTTCCCAAATATTTGATTTTATGGTATATTATATCATTATATAAAATATTATTTAATATAAAATATCAATAATGACATTTTTTGATCTATTAATTACTATGACATTAATAATAATAAGAAAACACATATATTAATTTAAAATTATTTTATTATAACACCTAAATGCCTTTTTCATTCATAAAATTATTGTTTCATGTTATTTATAGTAAATTATGTTACATATATTAGTTTTTATATATCATTTGATTTATTTTAGATTAATTTAACAATTACATCATTAGCTTTGTGAATCAATTTAATATAATTATTTCATCAAAAAAAAAATACAAATAAATTACAATGATATATATATATATTATCAATATTATTTATAGTATTTAATATACTCTATATATTCCTATTAAAAAAATTAATTAACAATTATATAAGTGTGACATGATTGAATTTTCATCAAATAATGTACTCTAAATATCATAATATCATTCTAATAGCCATAAAATTCAATATAATCCATTATTGGTGGAGTATGGATGATATGGAATCATCCAATAAGATCAAGAAAGGTGTTATAGTTATTGTCTTGTCCTTATCATTTTATTTTGGTACAATAATTAACCTATTTACCCATTACCATGATAGAAAAATTAATTAGGTCACCATTCAGATCTTCAAAAATAAAAGAGAACTATTTACTAAATTTGGAACTCATCAATTCAAATATAGAATGAGTTTTTAGAAATTTGAGACAGAGAAGTCTTCGAATCTAAAATAATGATAAACTGGAAAATCACAATGGATAAGTGGTTATCAATTTTTTTTAATTATAAAATTATTTTTATAAAATATTCAAACACAAAATTATGTCAAGTGAACATAATTGGATACTAATAATATAAGAGAAATGATTTTAAATCCTTATTTTTAGAATATAAAAATGATATAAAATTCTTGAATAAAAATATAGTTTTCAATAAAATGATTTATTATTCACCACACATTAAAAAATAAAAAATTTTATAAACAAAATAAACCTAAATTAATTTTGATAGGATAATTTTAAAAAAAAATTATATAAATTTCAATTAGTAAAATTTCATTAATTTTATTATAATATTTACTCACAAAAATCAATAAAAATAATTAATTTAACAACGTTTATTATAGATGAATAAAATAACTTTTTATAAAATTCAATAAATATCTCTTAATAATTAATACATAATTTTAAATAATTTTTCTAGTATATATTTTTGATAAATTTGTCAATACAATTAATACCAGAAAATTAAATTTTTGTGTTATTACAACCATATTTAATGAATATTTCATGTTTCATTGATCCTTAATGTTGTGTTTGGATTATTCTATCGAACATAATATTATTTAAAATATTTAGTATATATACACCATTAACTTTCAAAGAGATTAATTAATTTAAAAATATCGTTACCAGAAAATCAAGGGGTGTTATATTAAAACACACATTAATTATACCCAAAAGAAATAAAAAAACTCCCATATAATTTATGAGTATTTATTTTTATATTTCATCCCAACCATCTTAGATAAATAAATTTTAAATATTGGAATTAATACAAAAAAAATGAAAAAATTACAATGGTAGCTTCATATTCTTCCTCACATTGATAAATAATCATAGGATTATTAATAATATAGAATGTGACTTCCCTTCATTAGAAATTGATTTCGAATAAATATAGTGAAACCCAATTATTTCAATGGAACACATAAAAATTAGTAAATGGATAGTCACTATATTTTCAAGAACCTATCTCCCTGAATCATGAATCGTATAAATACTATTGAATTTATTTTTTATATGAATATCTTTCACCTTGTTATTCTCATAACCCATTTCAATACTCCGGATCACATGAGATTATCTTTTTTTATTTTCGATTCAAAAGTTACAAATGATGTTCATAAAAAACAAATGATTCTTGAACTATTAATCATAATACCCATACACCATTCATTGGTATTATTTGTGTGTTGGAGGTGCATTATTTAGCATATTATTTTCCACAATTAAATTAAGCATCATATTAATTTGCATTTAACTTTAATTATATTTATGACCAACCATTACACATTTAGAGAACCTACCAGTTCCACATAAACACTTCCCTTGATATTTATTCCCAAAATTTAGGCACGTATATGAAAATAATTTCTTTACACCATTGTGATTTATTTTAGTTTTTATGATAATTGATATATATTTTCATATCAAAACTATTGGAAATGTGGGAATCTATAATTTCAATTTCTACTATGAGTTCATATACAATGATTTATTTATATATAATGAAGAAAATTTCAGGTAATTCCATTAATATATATGTATTTACTCTTACCTTTCATCAATAAATTTAATTTAAGGGGTGATAATTGAACTAGAGATATACCATTCACTTCTTGTTAAAATTTTCTCATTTGTACCATTGGATTAACCATCGTTTTTCTTTAGGTCATGAAATGGTTTTTCTATTTCTATAAAATTAATATGATAAAATTACTTAGTGATGAATACCCAAATAACAACATCCTATTAAATTGATATAATTTCACCAACTTACCATATGTTCTTGGTAAAATCACACTATTTATATACTTTTCCTTCTATATGATAAACATTCATGACCACATTATCAGGTCATTATAATTGAAGAACACCTTTTTTATTTACATTGTTCCATCCCTAGTCCATTATAGTATTTAAATTTTTGCTAAAATAAGGTGTTTGTTTTCACTTGAATAATTAGAAATTATGTTTACCCCATATGAATATTTAAAAATAATACATGATTCATATCCTGATAATGTTATGTGAGCATAACAGTAAGATTTTTCATTCTAACTCCCATAAAATTTGGATTCTCTTATTGGAAATAATTTAATTTTCCATCACATTCTTCATTAACACAGTCCCATTGGTTTCCATTAATTAACTAAACCCATAATTTATAGTGTGAGAAATAAAATTCATTCTGAAAACTATGTAACTATGACAAATCAATAAAACAATTTAAAAAAAAGGGAAACCATATTCTGTAAATCTTTATGTTAATTATCAATCATTCATGATCGTAAAAAATACATTAGGCTTAAATCAAATATTTACTAAACCATTATCTAATATGAACAGCAGGGTCCCATACATTTTGCACATATATATTATATCTATTTTTATTGAAATTCAATATAAAAAAATACGATCTACTTTATAACTATAAAGATTTATATTCGTTATATACTATATATTACATATTCTTATTTTTTATCATCTTCATCATCTCCCATAATGATATCTCATAGAACTCATTATAGTCACACCCTTCTAAGAAAATTAATCATGAAGTACGGAAAAGAAACACATAAATTGGTCAAGATTAGATGCTCCATAACTTTATTCAATGGAGATATCAATAGGATATCATCTAAAGGTATAATGCATCACTATGTGTATGTGATATCAACCATACCATAAATTATTAAACCCAATATGAAAATGATCATACGCATGAGTTATATAATAATTAATTATTCTTTCAAAAGACATGAATAATAATAATCAAAACTCATCATAAGTCATTCATAAATAATATATTCCTTTTATAAAAGTTTGTAGATCTATCCTAAGTATAAAAACCATTTCATATTTCACATTTAAATACAAATACCCATAGATCAGTTGTCAATATAGGTTTTTATATTGGATTAAGTACATAATCATGTTTCCCATAAGGGATGATGAATATATATCTATTTCCCATAATATTTCATGAATGTCAACATTTTTCAAGTAAATATTTCATGAGATATAATGCATTACCCAATTCATTAGTGTACGATATTGGTCACATAAATAACACAATTAAAAGTATACCTATGTGTTTTATATGAACTAAAAATAGTCACCATTTCAGAAACCATTAATATAAATGGGTTTCACAAACATATCATCCTAGTAGGACCCCTAAAAATGGTTTTTATAAACATTATTGCACATAATAAAAATATATAAAATGAAATAATAAGCATTATAGTATTGGATCATAACCTCAATTACTCATAAATAGAATCAGGGGAACTTTCCATTGATGTAAAGGGATACTATTAAATGATCCCCAAAACCATATTGATTATAATACATTTTCAAATATAAAATTATTTATTCCAAATATAAAATATAATTTTTTATAAAGTAACAATTTTAATTAAAAATAATAATGTAAAAAATTAATGTAATATTCAATCCATTGAGGATATTTGATGAAGAGAAATTTTGTTCATGCTGTACAGGTTATAAAAATATTCCTTCCAAACATTTTGTGGAAACGTAATACAGTATGTCCATTGGAAAATGGAAAAATTATGTCATTGGAATAGTTTATTAAAAACATAAACATGTTTAAAAATTAATTTAATAAAAATTATATTAATATTAATATCATTATTAATAATATTTTCATAACAAATTTATATATAAATATGATTATTTTTTATATAATAGAGAATTATAGTTAATTTTAATCAAAAAATTATTTTTGGTCTATCGAGTACATAACATGAAGAAAATGAATGAAAAACATGTATTTTTAAGAAAGGAAAACAATATAGGAAAAATTAAATGTATTAATCAAATAATTTTAACATAATTTAGTTAATGAAAATTCAAATTCAAATTATCCCAACGAAAATATGATTGAAATAGAAGTCTATCAGCTCATGTCTTCCATTTAAATTTTTTTTCAATTGTACAATATAATAATTATAGAATTATAACAAATTTAATAAAAATAAATATTAATATCTATCAATTAATATATAAATTATTTATGATATCTTATCACCCTTGTATTTTTAATTCGTTTTTGAAATAACTATTCTTAGTGAAAACTGATTATTTTTTCTACCATGTTTTGTTCCTACAGTCCAAGTACAAATATTTTAATCTTGTTTAAATGTATTACAGAATATAAATCATGATATAAATTTTATATCTTGCAATTAAATACATATTTTGAGTAATAAATAAATGATATGGATAGAATGAATAATTACACCATTCATGGAGAAGGTAGGTCGTATTAAAGAATGAATATTATTATTATTATTCAACAGATAGATCAAAAGAAAGTTTACTAATAAATAAAATTTCTATGATCATTATTATATCATTTATATCATATAAATTTATCTAATCCTTCTAATTCCCTTCAATTAAATCGATAAATGAAAAAAAATTGCATTGATTCATCGAGAAGATGGTCCTCATGTACATATGAATGATGTTATCATCACTCAATGGATTTTATGTAGTGATCGTGGTGAAATAAAAATTAAACCCACAATAAAACCCATCTATAAAATTTGGTTAGGAAAATGAATATTATTTCTATGTAGATAGGATAATCCATATATAAACATGAGATATACTCTCAATACTCATTTGATATGAAATATGATTTATAAATTTTAAATAATAATAGTTACATTTTAAAAAATTTATGGTAGATAAGAAAATATTATAGGATATATAACATATATTTATATGAGTAAAATATTATTAGAAAAGAATATGATCTGTTATAATGACAACCTCTTCATTTAAATGACACCTTTATGGGTCCTCTAATGATATCAAGGGTGGGTATTTTATAAATGAAAAAACCTCTAGTATGTGGATAAGTATATTGATAAGGGTAACTAGAGGATTTTTGTTGACCAATAAGGAACAATGTGGTGTAAATAAGTGATGGAGGAGGTACCCTTTTATAATTGAGGTGAGGTGAATTTTTGGAAATTTTCAAAAGAATAAATTATAATAAATTATTTCTGAATACATATGCCTCTAAATGAATATGTATTATAATATATGGTAATATGTTTGTTTAATCCAATCGATAAATATAATTTATTCAACTACTTGTGTATTTTTAAACAATATTTTTTTTATTTACTAAAAGAAAAATAATTATGATTTTGACTTATGTAATTTTTTTTCAATGTTAATTTTTTCTAATATTTATATATAAAATAGAAATTGTCCCATAAATTTTTAATAAATGAATTTTTAGATCATATAAATCATTAGAGTTGGAAAACATGTTGTGGATGGTATTACGAACATTATGGTTCGAATACATATTACATGGTTTGATTCTCTCCCTGAGGCCTTACTTCCTTCCTATAATGACGATTGTAATAAAATCCCACAATTTACTATTTTGTAATCATTATCTTATTATGAATTAATGCCTTGGCCATTTTACGGGGGGGGGGGATTTCTAAAAAAAAGAGAGAACTAAAATATAGTTCTTTTACACAACCATGATATGTCAAATATATTTATAATATATTAGAGAAACATTAGAAAATTAAAATTATACAACATTAAATATTTTAAAAATTATTTATTATATGTTTTTCTAATTCGATAAATATTGCATTGGGGTTTCATAAGAAATAAAGGAAATTATATATTAATAAAAATTATTCCAGTCAAATAAATTTACTTTTATTAATATAGATTATTATATTAATTAATTACATATATTTTTACACTTATGGGAATAGAATAAATATTAAATAACATAGGGTTACATTTTATAACATTGTTTAATTTAAGTATTATATAAGTCATTTTCGAAGACATGTTTCCACTGAAAAAAATCAATTTAGAACCTAAGGTTATAATAGTAGATATAAAACTGTACACAAATAAATATGAAGAATAATAATGTAATTACAAAATAATTTTGACCTTGATTACCTTGATTTACACTTTATTAAGATAATTTATTATACTAGGGATATTTTGATCAATTACAAATATGAAACTAGGAATAAATACCAAAATTTAAGCTCTTGGAAATTAATTTTTTTAAAATATTATCTTATTCAATAACATCAAATTCATGAATTAAATTTTAATGATTGATTTCAAAATTATACCATGTCAACATTGTATAGAAAATATGTTTTTAAGCCTAAAAATAGATTTATTCAAATACTATGCATAACTAATATGTGATGATTGTTTAAAAAAATTCATTAAGTAAAAAAATACACATTTCACTATAATAATTGAATAGTATTAATTAATTCAATTTATTTTAGAAATATTAATTAAATGAATAAAAATTTTCATCATAATAACGTCAAATTAATTTTGAATTATTTTTTTGTTAATCGTAATCATTTTATAACCAATAAATTTCTATTAAAAATGTGAAGATAATATATTTTATTCATCATTTATTTATTATAATTCATTCATTCCAAAGAAATAGCTAGATAATAAATGAAACATTATGTCATCATATTTTTACACAATTTTTGTAAACATGGTGTTGTGTGTTCCACCAACAATTAAATAGATGAAATTATTTAATTATAAATATTTCATAAACATTTATGTGTATAAGATGTCTATTGAAATGTACATATATTGAAAATCACTAATTTCATGGAAGGATCACAATTGGATATAGTTAATGTATTTATTTATTTAATTCCACATCCTAAAGGCATGTATTCTTATAGGGTACCCTTATATTATGTCATCGTATATGCTCCCAAGATTTTGAAGGATTATCATTTGTGTGGAATGCCTCTGGTTTGAGGCTTATATTCCATGTCTATTTTTATTCTAATGTTCATGGGTCATACCTTTATTTTATCCTTAATGGATAGTTTTGATGTGAATTAGTGGGAGGGAATCCTCATATGAGAAATGTAGATTTCTTTTATGAATTTGGTGTTTGGTTATATAACTGATGTTACATTGAACCGGTTTGAGAGATTAAGATTCCACTATGGTTATAGACTGATTTATTTGAAGTTTTTATGTTTTTTCTGGTTTTTATTATTGATATATGATACTCAACTTGGTTCTAATTATATATATATAGATTGTTATAATTATTTAATACTAATTTATTTATTTCACAATACTTAACATTATAATACAAGATAAAATTTTCATTATACAATCTTGGTGGGGTCCTAATGAGTTGTAATAACTCCCCCTCTAACTATAATGAAAATTGTGCATTCTGTCATATTATATATTTTTAGAGATTATTTGATCAAGTCAAGGACTTACATGATACATTATTATTTTTCTAAGTAGGTGCATTGGAGAAGTGAGTCGAGCAATAGATAAAGACATATAGGATTTTGTTTTCCTTACGTTGTTTTTACAATCTGTATCTTATAAGTTGTAGTAATTTACCAGAAAATATGTATGTCTATATTTATTAATGTATAATAAAACTAATATATTGTGGTATATTACCCAATGTTTAATACAAATAGATTAATTTACTATAAAAGATAGCTTATCACAATTAGTGATATTTATTTATGTTGAGAAGTCTGGTAAAGAGGGAATAGAATCCCCATAAAGTCATCATTGGTCCTCACTGCTACTCAGACTCCTATGGTCTAAAGGGAGGTGCCATTAAGGTTATCTGGAAAACCGTAATGGGGAACTAGTTCTATGGAATCCAGGATATGGTGCTATTAAATTTTACGAGAACATATTTTTATTGGTTATAGGTTTTTTACACCACACACGAAATAATAGTACATTCTATATGAATTATCTTAATATAATTACATGGATTTTATGGATTATAAATGAATAATATTAAATGTTTTCATTGGTGGGAATTAGGGTTATATAAATTTTATTTGGCAATTTAATTTTTCCACCCCGTTTGATGCACATAGTTTTTTTGTTATAGATTTATAGGGTTCTTACTCACTATACATATTTTTTAATGGTGTCTAGATTCATGTATTATTCCAAGAACATGATTTTTTTTCATCTACATGAATCATGTAATTTTTAGATTTTTAGTTTTTTTTTGTTTTATTTATAGAACCTTATATATATAATAGTTTTTTACACATTCTTATTGATTTAAATATTATAGTGGAGTTGGTTATTTATAGTGTGTGTAACCATTTACATTGTGTTTGTGACATGTAGGTTTATTTTGGAGTTATATTTTTATGACTCATTGGCTAAATATAATAATTCTTATGGGGACATAAATTGTTTATTAATGTAATATACTAGTTAAATATTCATTTAGTAAGAAACATATAATGTGATACCATTTTAAACATGTGAATTGAATCCAATATTATGAATAGTAGGTTGTCATGTTTATCTAATGAATAACTGTTAAAACATGTAATAACAATGAAATTAAAAAAATATATAGATTATAATACTTTGGAAGAAGGTTTTATTGTTAAATATAGTTAATGGGACGTGTTAGAGTTCTCGAGTTATTAGATCATGGTTAGACATTACAAGGAATAACAAATAAATTTTGGATTTTTAATATTAATATAATTTGGGATCTACTGAAGAGAGTAAAAATCATATGAAAAATGTGTCTTCATCAATAACCTATGATGTAAACATTATATAATGTCATTATTATTGATTAAATTTAATTTTTAATGGATATAAAAATGATAAAGTCGTAAATAAATAAAAAGTGATTGACTGAGATTAAATTAATTAGTGTTTTTTGTTTTATTAAATGCCTATAATAAATATAAGATTTGGTTACCATCATAACCTATGAAGGAAATATAATTTTCACGAGCCTAGGAACATGATAATAGATATGAAAAATAATGTTTTAACATTATGTTTGATGAAAATAAAGATATTCTTCATAATAATGGGTTTTGACCATGCATTTTTTTGTGGGGATCGTGAATGTTCTCTAATGTGTGACTATTTCTGAATGTTGATTCCCATTTTATTAGTTGGTTAATATAGTTATTTTTCACATTTTATTATATAGATATTGTTTTTAGGTTCTTAGGTGTGAGATACTTGATAAGAGTTGTTTGTTTTGTCCTAATAGGCATCACACGATCCTTCCATTATTATTTGGGAATTATAGGTGAGATATGTATTGATTTAATAATTTTTTCCATGGTGGAAGGACCTATTGAAAAAAATAGGTGACCGTGGTTCATAATTTATGATCCAAAAGGATCCCTGATGGCTTTGTGAAATGGGGTCTAACACGTCCTTGTGTGTGGTTTGATGTGTGAATCATGGTTAGATGCTTTAAATAATGGTATCATGGTATAGAAGATCCAAAAATGATTGGGGACTCAACATATTATATTTCATTATATTGTGATAATTTTTTTAGATTTATATACTGCATGGGTTATGAACCAATTTGATGTGGAATGACCACTCATATTTCTCACAAGTTAACCTTTTAGTGGGGTTTCAAGTTTATGGTTGATGGTTACCATAAATTGTAGGGCCCATTCTGGTTGATGAATGCGAATATTATCTTGGATAAAACATAGTACTGACATGTGCTTATATACTAGAGTTTTGGGCAAGAAAATGGCATGTGTATTCTCAAATCTATATAGATTTATTATTTAAAAATTTTTGGGACAAGAAATTCATTATAGTTTAGAATACCCACTGAGTTTTTTGGGGTAGGATTGAGATTGCCCAAATTTTTTGGTGTATTTGAAACCTAGTGTGCTAGTGCTAACAGTTTTTATAAGGGTTTAATGACCAAGATCACTGTAAAACCTCCAGATTTAGTTTTAAAATTCATTATTTTATTTGTTGGGGTTGTCAAAATAATCAATATAAGAAATGATAACATAGTGATCTGTTTTCATGGGGGTGAGTAACAACATGGTAAGATGACTGAACTGTTGTTTGAGAGGGTCCCAACATTATACAAATTTTGGGTTTTAAAAGATTGTTTATAATATAATATAGGTTTATAATACAACTCCAAGGATATAATGAGGGAAAAAGTGTGGCATGCATTACTAATTTGAGATGTCACATGTGTTAAAAGATTAGCATTTTTGAGAGAAATGCATATATCGTTTTAGTATTTGTGTGGTGATAGACACTAACAAAAATTATCATAAATAAATTGATTACTATGATTTTAAAATTTTACATTCAAACAATGGTTTTTTATTTCAGTATTCTTTTCTCAGAAACCCACATCATAAAATATTAAAATAAAAATTCTTTATAAAATGTGAGAAAGGGAAATGAAAAGGTAACCAATAAAATAATATTATAATTAGGAGAAAATTATTATGATGTGACAACATGGACATAAATGGGAAATAAAAAATATAATCTTTTAATAGAGAGTGATGGAGATCATGTTCATTAGAATATTACCCATCACAAAATCATAATGTTGTAATTATTTTAAAGATTATAATTTCCAATAAATAAAATTAAATGTGAAACATTTTTGTTCCAAAATACATCTCTTAGAGTTGAGTAATTATTTACTCTCAAGAAAAACACATAAGAAAATAAACATCCTATATTTCATTCCATTAAATACTCACATCCTTTTCATTTTCTTCATTCTATGGACCATTCCTTTCATACACCTAAATATGGATATAGAATACAAATATATATTCCTAAAGAACATTTATCAAAAGATCCATAATTCATTCCTTCATGATTTAAATATTTTCCAAAATAAAAATGGTTAGTAGATATTGTGTAGTATAATAAAAAATACTTTATAACATGTGATGTATAATTGCAGACTGTTTAAAATACCCCATGTGTAATGAATAAGTTTTATTTTTAGGGTAAATATGAACATTTTTTGGGAATATGAAATTGATTTTTTTATAGATGATCAATATAGAATTCAAAATTTCTATTTTCATTAATTGATGTTCATATATATATTTATTGAAGCCATTTATGTGGCTTGGGTACTAGGGAATATATTAGTATATTATAGGTAATATCAAATTTTTTTTGAAGGATTCCAATAGGGGTTAACAATTTAATGTTCAAAGAATAAGGGGAAAAGTAAAACACCCAAAGAGTGAGGAGGTTTTAAGTATAACTTATATATTTTGTTTTTATTGACATAGAGAGTGAACGATTTTCAGGGAATATTACATGTTAAAGGGGAAAAAATACCTCTTGGTTTGACATAAATACATGGAACATATATTATGCATTATTACATAAATACTATATGAAATCATGCTGGTCATAATACTATTAAAACACATTGATTGTTCCTGATTTAATAAACCACATTTTTTATGTTTTTGAGAGGGATGTTACTAGGTGTATCTCAATGAAATATTTTTGAATAGTTTGGAAATTGTATATTAAAACCATGTGGCCCTCAAAAAAATCGATTTTTATTAGTTTTCAAATTAGGTTCATTAAACACCAACTCAATTTGTTCTTACACAATCCATCTTCCCCTCCCCATATATCTAAGATACTCTTTTATATTCAACATAATTTCTTTTAATGTAGTTTTTTCCCAATTTTTCAGTATTTTTTGGTTGTGGAATGACCTCTAAAATATTATTTTACCCTTCTATATCTTCATATTTAATTTTAAAGGCCATCATTTTGGGTTTTGTTTTATTGATTAAAAAATTCATGATGGATTTGGCTAAGTTACATTAGGAATCAATTTTTCCAATATACGAGTTGTCCAACAATGACATTGTCACATTTTTTCACATCATTTAAATAAAAAATGTGATTATTTTCTATTTCACTATGGTTATTAGCTTAAATTAAATAATTTATAATTTGTGGGGTACTGATAGTTTTTTTGGCTTGAGACATGATTGGGAGTGTATCATGTGTGTTTAATGTGAATTTGGTAATAGTTTTACTGTATTGGGAGAATATAGAAGGTGTTTCATAATTCTATATATTCAGGATAATGGGTATATTAATAATAATAGTTATTTATAAATAGTTTTCTGAGATGTTTTGGTTTGATTTCAGTATCTGATTGTTGAATCAAGACTCAATGGTCCTTATAACTAGTTTTCAGACATTGTGAAATATTTTGTAGAATAAAATAGTAATACACAGTCAAAATTTTATTCACTTCTATTTCATCATCAATTTTTATATTGGTACTTATAGTTGAACATCATAATAAATTATTTTTTAAAATAATGGAATTGTACCGTAATATGACATATGGATGTATTGAGAAAAAATATGGTGATAGGGGAATAAGATAGTTTAGACGGATATTTTTTTGATATAAAATATTAATTTATTTTGTGAAAAAAATTCGCAAATCAGTTTTGTTGTTTAGCACTACCATTGGAAATGAATGACTTAATTTGGAATACCGGTAGACTAGGATAATGTTACGAAATATGTTGTGATTATGTACTGGTAATTCAATAATAGTTTTTTAATGGAATGAAAAGGAATCATTGGAATAATGGTTTAAATTTTATTTTAAAATGAAATTGTACAACTTGTAAATATCGGTTTGATATGTTATATTTCATTACATCTGTAATTATACTATGATTTTTTTGATATTAATGGATTTTTTGTTAGTATTGGTATTCCTTAGCGATATTCGTCAGATTCCTTTTGAAATCCATTTTTATGGAATTCCACTGATGATCATTTATTTATACTAAGTGAAGGATTTGAATCATGTTAGAAATGTATTAGTAGGATCCAATGAGGTCAATTGAAATGATATTCAATGAGAAATATTATATATTCTTAATTGATTTAGTAATGAAATTTTAGTGGGAATGATTACCATTTAATTTTTTCAATGACTGCCATTTTTAGATTTCCTTATATTTATGCCATGTGTTTTTATAGGTTAACAAGATTAATATGGAAGGATGAGATCTCCATTATAGGATTGAATATTAATTATGAATAATTTTTTATGTGTAATAATAATTTTATTACCCATCAATTAATTTTAATTTCATGGATCATCCCTTGAATTTAAATTCAACTGATTAATTTATTTAAATTTAATGGGAAAATTTTTTTATGTCTTCCATATGGATTTATCTGAGGTCACGTTTATATTTATTCTAGGAAAAATTTTATTTGAATAGATTTGAGACATGATTTTTCCACCATTTTCATAAAATGACATTGGCCAAATTGGTACTTTCATCTAAGGTTATCCATTTTATTATTGATGTGAAAAACTAATCCAAATTATTCTAAAATTTATTGTCATTGCCATCTCATTTATTTATCTAATTCATATAACTATTATATATAATCACATAAAATATATTTTCATTAGACACTAATGGTGGTGGAATACTATGTTTTACGCGCATCTTTCTTAGGATTACATGGAACGTTGGTACTTTATAATATTTATCATTCAATAGATTCAAATTTATAGACATTCCAGATGGATTTCTAGATTTTTTTCTGGGATAGAGTTGGGAGTCCTGTTCAAGATCAAGAAATCTGAGTATTATAATGAAATATTGGTTTTCCTCCCATTTACTTATGTTTTATAGATATTAACATGATGTTAGGCATTCCATCTTTTTTGGGGTTTCATCACAATGACATTGAATTGGACATGAGATATTGTTTGGTTTCTATATTATAATTTTTCAACTTACATTTTTTAATTTTTTGTTTCATTTATTATTCTTTAGACATTTGAAATGATGAAAATTTATGCCCATGTTCACTCAGGTGAGCACCCGTAGTTTGTATCCTATTGTTTATGGGGATTCATGATTGAGGACATGTGGTGCACTGGGATGTTGAAAATCCTTATTGGCCTATTGGTCATGCAATTATAGTTAATGGATTTTTTTAAAAAGTCTAAAACTCTTAATAGTAGAGATTACTAGTCTTTTATATTAATTTCAACTATATATTTTAATGATTATTGATCCAATTCGTTATCTCATCTACACTGATATTGATATATAGGATTTAATATTCATTTATAATGCAGAAAACACACACATCTGGTTAAAATGATAAAAAAAAGAATTATATATATAGTATATATGAAACAAGGATAAATTTTTTAAAAAGAAACATACATTTATTTTCAAAATACAATCATTACATCTCATAAAAATATATCAATATAAAGAATGGTTGGTTCAATGTGTTTATGGATTATATTATTAGGTATCTTAATTTATGATACTTTTCATAATTATTACATTAGTGAAACACTATAGTCAACCATGTTGACATTTATAGGTGATAATCATCTTCATAACCTTGATAAAAAAACCTAAAAAGTGTTGGTCCTTATGGTTCTGTATGGGAAAAATCATCTTGTTGTAATAAGTGTTTTGATAAAAAAAATATATGATAATACATGTTCCTCTATGAAATATATTACTAAATTGATAATTGAATAATATATATTCTCCACTGGTCTTCATTGAATGAAATATGATCTCAAATGAGAATGTATCATGACAAATCAATGTGACATAATAAATATGATCTCTATGTAAAAAATCATTACCATCAGACATACATATAAGACTTGAACTCAAATCATAATATGGAAAGGAACATTTTCAAAAAACACATTCTCATAAAGACTTCATACTTTTAAAAAATCATGCTATATCTACTAAAAATTATTTTATTAAATACTATTATACCAACAATTAATGTTGTTTCAAAATTAATGAATTTTCATTTATCACCATAAGAATTTATCAATTAAAAACGTGTTTGATAGCTTAAAATATACGAAACAAAGATTTTAAAAAACATAAAATATAATTAACATTTAATTATGACCATTACAACATTTCAATTAAACTGGGGAGTATGAATAATTTTTAATAATTAGGAAACTTTATTATAGATTTCCTACAAAATAAAAACTTATAGATTAGTACATTGTATCTAATCAATAAATTTTTATGAATGAAATATTATTTTAGAAAAAATATATTTTTCATAAATGATTTATATAGATTTTAGTGAGAAAATATTATAATTCCTTTGTAGATAATTTAAAAATATTTATGATAAAATGAATATCATTTTCAAAATCATTAATCAAAATTATATTTTGATAATATTATGGGATTTTTAAAATTTTTTCAATGAGTACAAAGAATAATGATTTTTATTTAACATTAACTTAATTCCAGAAAATCATGTGACCTAAATTCCCATTATTAATATGATTTGATTTAATGTAGTATATGTATTATTAAGTTTATTTAATCAGTTTAATTAAATTTAAATATTATTTATTATAATGTTCTGATATTTTAAATTATATTCAATGTTTTATAGCATATAAGATATTCCCCATCAAGGTAAAATGATAATAAAAATATCAATATAAAATTTATTCATTATATCATAGTGATAAAATTTGTTGGTACGAATAGAAATAATTGATTATTGAAATAAATATAAAGGTCAAAATCAATATGAATAACTTTATATGTTCATGGAAAATAATTATTCAATTTTACAAAATAACATTTTATTATCCAAAAATATGTTTTCTTCAAGAATGGTTTTTATTTCAATGAAGTAGTGAATATTATAATGAATTTCAAGAAATTATGTAAAATATAATATTTAATTTATGGTATTATAAAATATGTATGTATGACTATATATTATATTTTTAAATCTAAAATATTTATATTCATCATGGTATTTTATTTTAAAATTTTAATGAAGAAGAATAATTACCATAAACGCTTTGACATTACTGAAGTGGAAATTATTTAATTAATGGAAAAATCAAAATAAAGATAATCAAAATATTAAGATAAATATTATTTTCAATAATTAATTTAGTCAATTTATTTTATATAATAATTAAGTAGATATAACACAATTTTTTTTGAATAATAATTTTAATCTAGATAATTTTAAAATCAACGTAATAAATAATTCTAAAAATTACCATTATTGATAATTGATAATATATAATATATTATTCAATTATATAAAACTACTAAATATATCAAATTATTTAATGTGATTATTATATTATTTAAGATATCAATTGAGGTCTATTTATTTGTATTTTTTAGTTTTCTATTATTTTTCCCTTAAAGTGTAAAAAACCATATTGTGACTGTACGATATAAAGGGGTTAATTAAGGGAAATAACCCAAACATAATTGTATAAATATAATAAGAACTTATTTAATTTATATTTTATGAGAGTATTAATATCCCTCCACATATAATATATTAAATTAATATCTTTTATCCATTTGGTAAAAAATATTATTTTATTAATTTGAGAAATGACATGATTGCACCATCTCTTTTAAATTGGATCAAATACTTATCAATTATACACACATAAAACCCATTTTAGTTCCAAAAATAAATTACCAAATAAATTAATAGAATACCTCCCCTAATTCATGATATCATGGTTTAGTCATAAACCACCCATAGTCATCATAATTTTTAAAACAAAATATATTGTCCAAAAAAGATGTCTCATTTTTAATTGATCATTTCATTTTTTTTACTATTCAACATCACATAAATATTATTAATATATTATAAAATAATATATATATTATACATGATATCTATAGATGTTATTGTATCTATGTAATGAACTATATCCATGTATAATTAAATCAAATAGGATAATGATTCATCTATTGTGTGTATGGTGGACTACCGCTACAAAATATGATATAAAATTTTTCCCATAACCATATATAAGAACATGCTATAATGAATGATAATTTTTATATATATGATATTAATTACATATTTATCCTTATGAAAAGATCAAACATCACTTAAACACTTACATATCCACGCATTGGAAGATGATAATGTCATTTGTGCATATATGTGGCTACCACCACAAAGAAGCGACGTGATTCATTTTTCAACACCACATCCAATTGATTATATATATATATATGTATATGTAGAAAAATTATATGATATATATTATATATAATATATTATTATTTAAATGGATTGATAAAATAATCCGTACAATTTTCCCATAATTATCATTGAAAATTTGAAATGTTACCCATGAGTACGCAGGACCTAACATCTCTAGGTTTGTAATGAAGATAATTTTTCAAAAGAATATATAAATCTTATATTTAAATGGCAAATAAATCTAAAAAGGTGATGATTAAATCCTCAATATTATTTCGGAGATGATGTAATAATGATAAATTTGACCATAGTCAATGTATGAAAGTTATTCTGGACATATGAACCGATTATTGTAAAAACATCAATTTGGAACGTAATTAATTTCATAATTGTTATAAAATGGTTACATGTGAAATAAAAAAAATAATATACTGAAAAAATGTTATCAAGAATAACATGAAATATATAATTTTTATTTTTCAAGAATATAAGTAATTTACATGACATATCAATCTCAATGAAAGGGACATTATTTTAAAAAATATATCTAAATGTACAGTTTTACAAAAGTCAAATTAAATGTTTTATCAACTTATATGGAATGGGAATATTTAATTACCATCATGATTTTAAATTTCTATTATTTTTATATTAAATGATTCGAATTATATTTTTAAATGATTTTTTTTTTCACAAATTAGTGTGGAATTTTAATAAAAATTAAGTGATTTCTGAATGTAATTTTTCCCTAAAAATGATTTATTGTGATATATTCATTAAATAAAACCCCTTATTATGTTTTTAGGGTATTTTGTTTTGAAAAAATGTTAAATTTGATACGTAAAAAATATTTACATTTTTGGTTTAAATATATTTTCAATGGTAATACGTTGAAAATTTATACAATAATATGTTTTATTCATGATTCAGTACATGAAAATTATATTTGAAAAATGAGACAATGATACAAATTATATAAAGGGTTGAGACCCATTATAGTGGAAATGTATTCCCAATATATCATATACATGGAGTTTTCCTAGATAACTTTGTGTGAACCTAGATAATGCTTCAATGAAATGGGTAATATTCCATTTCATGAGATGAATGAATAAGGGAGTTATTGGAGTGTTTATTAAATGGATACAGTTGGTATATAGTTATTTATGACAAGGGTTTACAAAAGTTATAAATATAATGCATTAATTTTATAAAAATGTTTCTAATTTTCTTTCTACGTGTTTTAATGTTTAATTTGATATAAATAAACTCTATAGTATTCAATTAGAAATGAATTATTTCAATATCTCAATGGGAAATTTTATAAATGTTTATATTTCATGGATTTTACTAATTTTCAATAAAATAACTGATTTAATCTCTTTTATATTCCTTACAACGATTTTTTTTAAAATTATATATTTTTAAAATGTTATTTCATAGTTTTTAGTGATGAGTATGTATAAGGATGAGTTAAATATAAAAACTATTATGATTTATCAATGAAATAAATAATGATATTTTCTGAATACTTTTGTATTATGAAAAAATGGATACAATGTTATTGTTTCATTTTATAATATTTGGGTTTGATTTGTAAGAGTTTTTCCGAATTATCTTAAACTACAAAATGAAAATATTATTAAAATTTTGTCAATGTAAATTATAGTTAAAAATTAATATAATTTATTACAATTATGGTTCATTCCTTATAGTTGGTATTAAATGTGGGTATAAATAATATTCGAGATTTAGATGGTTTCACGAATAGTTGTCTAAAAATCTATAGACACCATCACCAGTTTACAAATTTACTATCTATCTTTTGTTTGATTTAATAAAAACCATTTTTTGGAATAGAGTAATGTAATTTAACAAAGACTAATGATGTTTTTTGAGAAATATATATTTATATGTAATAATGCGTCATTAATTTATTAGGATGAAAAAATAATGGTACAATATACACTTTGTGGTTAAAACATTTAATGAATGTTGAATATATAATTTTTAGTTTTTATGATTTTTCTAATGCTTCTATAATTTTATATTTATTTTAATAAAATAATTTTTGAAATGAACAACAACAGAATGTGTAATAACACATCGCGTTCGACAAGTCCATGGGTATTCAACCCACAATTTTTGGGAGACAATATTCCTATCCTACAACTAGAAAACATGATTTCATCATTAGAATGTTTTTTATTTTTAAAATATCTGATAAACAATGGTTATTTTGAAATGTAGAACATATGATTTCTAATATAGATAACCATGGGATAGGAAAATGATTTTGAGATAAAGTGATAAACATTATTTTTAATGATTTCCACTATTTTGGGAACCCAATATGATTAAGGGAAACATAAAACTATTGGATGTTATTTTTGGAATAATTTATGAATTATAATTATAAAGAATATAGTTTTTAAAAATGTATTTATGTTCATTTATAGTGATATTTATCTTAACATGATGATTATGTGTTTATTTGAAATTATATTTTTGGTATTATACATTAAAATTAATTAATTTTACTAGGATATAATTACTAAAATTATCTTTAAAGACTATGTGATCAAATTATTTTTATATTTTGGCTTCTATATTATTCTAGAATGTTTTTGATTAATTTTTAGTGTAGTTATTTGTTTAGTGGTCTATGTAAAACATTGGGTATTAATATTGAAATTTGGAGATTAATGTTATTTTTCATATGATGATTTATTAATTTTTGAGATGATATTATGTTGTAATAAATATTATTTTCTTAATTTTGAATTATAGGAGGATTATATTATTATCTTTACAAGGTTTATATATTTCATTAGAAATTTACTTTAGTGGTTCGGGCAAGATAAATTTATACAAATCAGTTGGGTAAAACGATGATAGTTTGTTTGATCTTTATTAATAGATGAAAATTTACTTATCCGGTATGATAATATTATTATTATTTTAGAATATAAGAAATGTAATTTCCTAACTCTATGAAATGGATCAATATATAATCATGTCATCTATTTAATTTTCTAACTGAGAAATAACGTGGTTTTTAACCCATCACATATTTACGGTTATCATATGGTTAAATTTTATCATAGCCTTTTTCTATATAACTCTATAATAGTCCTCACAAAAAATAATTTCTATTTCGATATTTATGTTTTCCTAGAAATAATCTTATTATGTATTATTCTAAATGTCTCTTTTTTACTTACAATACATTATTTTTATATAGATGTTTTTATCCTTTTTTACATTGTGGGATCACTCTAAATGTTTTTTAATAGTAACAACATGGTTAACAATAAAGATTTAAAAATTGGGTGGAAAAGTTTTTCAAATTGGGGGTGGAGGTGGTATATTGTAATTTTCATTTATTTTAAAAGAAAAAAAATTCTTGATATAGTACATGATGGTACACAAAAATATTAACCGAACAACTAAATATTATTATTTAAATGTGATCATTATAACTAAGCCATTAATGTTGAGGGTATGAATAAGAATAATTGATTTATGAAATAAAAAAAGGTCCAAATAAATATGAATGTATTGTAATGATCTTTGAAAACAATCACCAAATATTTAGTAATGAAATTTTAATCACCAAAAAATTATGTTTTCTTAAAAAATTGATTTTCATGAATTTTTTTAGTAAATATTATAAGTAATTTAGAAATAATTTAAAAAATTTATGTTACATAATTAATTTAAATTTTTATTAAAAATTTTCATATTATCAATGGACATATATTTATCCACTTTTTTAATTTTTTTCTTGGAATATATAAAAATAGAAATTTTATTAAAATCACTATATTATTTTGAATAATTAAATGATAAAATTTTATTATTTTAGTTAAATGTTTTATAAGTTAATTTTTATTTAAAATAATACAAAATATATTTTAAATGACTTAAATTATTAAATTTATTATAAACTGTTTTTGTGTTTACATGTGGATCTTTTTTTGAAGGAATATTTTTTATTATATTTTTCGTGTTTATTTTTTAATTACATACAGAAACATATATGTTTTAATTTCTTAAAATTGAATACATATTTGGAATTATTTGTTCATAATTTATAAAATATATAATTTTAATTTATTTTCAATATTAACATAAAACATTGTAATTGTTTTAACCACGGTAATGGGTAAATCTGGTAGTTTAGGTTAAAAATAAAACAATATATTTTTTTATAATCACCCTAAAATAGATTTAAATGTTTTTAAAAGAGTCTTTCTCAACCATAATCATAAAATGGTGTAATTTATTACATTTTAGGGCCTTTGGAATATAATTTGGACTTTATAGTATTTTATTTATTGGGATTTCCAACATATAACACCCTTCCTCGTAATAAGAAAAATATTTCTAAAATGGTTGCATCTAGAAGAAATGTTAGAATATAAATTTTCCAATGAATTTAGAAATAATTTTCTTACTTATGTAATTTTATATTAAATATTTTTTAAAAAATAATCACCTTTATTTCTTACACAATACAGATGCAGTAATAATTTAACTAATGGAAAATTGAAATTACTTATAAAAAAACTAAAATAAATAACATTTTAGGTAATTATTTTATTCCAGTTATTGCATAGATGGAATTTAAATTTTTGGGTTATAATAATACAATATTCTCAAATTATACCTGTTATCATAATATTTGTAAAATCAATTTAAAAAATTGTCCAAAAAATTTACATTATTGAAATTTTATATTAAATTTTGTTTTATTAAATGATATATAATTATTAAAAATATAAAAACATAAAAATTTATTCTTATATGGATTAAAATTACATTAATTATCTATTTACTAGTATTTAATATTATTTAGTGACTTTATTGGCAAAAAATGTGTATAAACTACTGATGTCATGTTAAGAGTAAAAGGTGATAAATAAGTGTTAAAATCCAAATCTAAGTTTAGAAATATTGTGATAAAAAATATAATTTTTTGGGATTAGGGTATCTATATTAATTATCATATTATATTTTATGTTAATCTTTTTGGATAGAATTGGAATTAAATATAAGTTTATTTTAATTTATTTTATTGAGAAATTCCCAGATGTCCACCCCCTCTACTATGAATGGG
The DNA here is from genome assembly GCA_963277665.1 of Viscum album. NCBI lineage: Eukaryota > Viridiplantae > Streptophyta > Magnoliopsida > Santalales > Viscaceae > Viscum > Viscum album. Next base: position 1,602,894,596 of record OY728136.1, read on the forward strand.
AACCTCTTATTCTCATTTATACACACAAAAAAAAAATTGAACGTCCCAAAAATTACAAAATACCTTCATAAAATAAATATCATAATTGTATATGACATTTTATGCATACCACCAACCATTTTGGTCATATGTTGTTAATGAAATGAGATTTTTCAAAGATGAGGTATTGTTTTTAATCATGTGCTTACGTTTTGATTATTCCTCCATATCCATAAAACCTTATTCAATCATGGATATCAATTATTAATGTGTACATCATATTATGGGATGTTATTATATCATTTATGTGACCTAAATACATCTATAATTTTATAAAATAGATTTTAATTCAATGTTTGTTTATACAGTGGACTACCGCCATAGGAACCAATGTATTTCATTTTACATCACTATATATAAATAATGTTTATAATGACCGAAATAATTACTATATATTATATTAATAAAATATTCATCTTTATAAACATAATATATATTAATTAAAATCTTATACTTAAATGAAGTAAAAAATTCTCAAGTCGTTTTTGTTTAGTTTTGGGCCAACAACCCCACCATTAAATATGCTTTGTTTTTCATCACCATATATGAAGAATTATATATATTACAATATTTAAAATATTAAATGGATATAAATTAAAAAATTATTATTATATAAGAATAAATTTATACCATTAATCTGTTTGAAATTAACATTGAAAAAATGAAAACATTACTCATTTGCATGCACACCCTAAGTTTATTATTATGGAATTAAAAAATAAACATGACAAGAAAGACTCAAAGTAAGTGAATATTTTTTTAAAAATAATCTTCTTATGTTAAAATTATAAAAAGTAAAAAATAAAATATTTTTTTCTTATATGGAATGATAATATTTTTCAACCTTCATGATGTCTCAATGAATTGAAGATTATAATATATGTGTAAACATTTATTTTCAAAAAATATGTTTTCATTTATATGTGCATAACTATTTATTTCTTTTTTTCAAAATTGAGAGTTTTATTTCCTAAAAAAATTTATTTTAGTGACCTTCTTTCCGGTAAAAACACTCATTACCGTTTTTTGTTTATTTGGTATTTATTTTATTTTTTCAAATAAAAATGTATTTGATACAACAAAATGTTTTACATATGGGTTTTAAATAGTTTTTGAAGGGATTTTTGATGAAAAGTGAAATCATAAAATGATTCATTCATGATATGGAACATGATAATTATATTTGAAATATGTGAGTTTGATATATCTTATGAAAAGGGATGAGTCTTTTTATAGCACACTGGTGAGCACAACATAGATTATATGATTTTATGTCAATATAAGGCGAAGTTATCCCATTTTTTCTTCTGGTGAACCCATATAGTGTTTCAATTCATTGGGTAATATTTATTTTCAATTATAGAAAAATTACATAGTTACCAATGATTTTTTCTTTTGTGTTTAATTGGGCTCCACTTTTTTCTATATTGGGTTAAAAATGGTTTAAAAATGTGATTCTCTATGATTCTGAAAATGGATTTTTATTTTCAAACTATGATTTTCAATTTTATCATTGAGAAACATATTGTGCGATTTTCATCGAAAAATGATTAATTTCATCCTCAAGAAGGTCATCGTGATAAATTCATTATTTTCATGGCTTTACATGTTTTTCACTGAACTAATTGATATATTCATTTTTTGATCCTTCTTGTTCATTTTTGTTCTCTTCACACATATTTATAATTATTTTAAATTGGGTTTAAGGATTAGTATGGATAGTCATGATCCCAAGATTAATATTGTGAATATTTATCATTAAAAAAGGCCATGTTTTTTGAATACTTTTGTTTTATTTAAATAATAACTACTTTATAGAATAATACACATGTAATAAATATATTTAATTTAATGATTATATATTAACTATATTAAAATCTAAACTAAATGGATCCTTAGAAATTCATGAAAGTGAATTGTATATCTGAAAAAATAAAAATTGAAATTCATTAGGATGTGTGAATATATTTATAATAGATTTGTGTTTATGTTTTTTCTATTCAAAAACGACTTTTTAATAAACCTGTTTTGAAATGCATAATGTTTCTAGATTTTATATAATTAAAATAAATCCAAATGACGCATAAATTATTTCAAATGAAAAGGTTATACAACTTTAAAAATTAAAATAAATTTATTAATTTATTATTATTAGTATTAGAGTTTATATAGAATCATCTTATTTGTGGGAATAAAATTTCTTGAATAATATTTGTTTTGTCCTTATTGAGGTTTTTATTTTAAATTAAATTCCACGAATTATGTTAAGTAAATTAGGAAAAATAGATTCCATATTTTGAATTAGAATAATTTATATTATAGAATATTTTTAAAATCATTTTTTCCTAGTAATAAATAGTTGAAACCACAAATATCAATTAGCATTGTTTAGGTTAAAATTAGTTTACTAAATGTTAAACTAAATATATATAGATTAAAATGAAATTAAAACATAATTAAATTTTATCGTATAAATAAATTTAATCTGTAACACCCCATGATTTGGAAAATAAATTTAATATTTAATATGTGAAACATTTATTCTCTACAAAAAACAACATTTTTATAACATATTTTGTAAAAATAATTTTTCCAACTATCTGATTTGAATTGAAAATTACTCATATACATGGTTGTGTTCAGTAAGATATTTAGAGTCTGATAAGACAAACATATTTTTCAAGGATAAGTACGATACCCTTATGAATATTAATCTTAATAGTAATATGATTCTTGTGAATTTTCAATCATATTATTCTGTTATTATATTGGGGATAACAGATAATGATATCTTGATTATTTTTTCAAGGAGATATGAAAGAAATAATTGTATTAAAATTTTTATTTCTAGATAAAATAATGTGTTTATCAAAAATTAAATTTATATTATTTATAATATTATTTTCTAAAAATGAAGTTCATTTTTTAATTCTACATGTCAAAAAATGGATATGGTGAATTTTTGGGATTTTTCTAAAATATTTTAATTTTTGGTGAATAGTGAAATTAGATAATTTACAAAATATGATATATAAGTGAATTCCAACATCATTGTTGAGTCATTGATGATTTAAATAACCATTGCTTCTCACTTACCTGAACTTATTACAATTTTTTGTTCAAAATATCAACCCTGTTAGTTGTCATTGGAAATATAAAAAAATAATGGGAAAACCCTTCTCCCCTCCAATACATTCCCCCTTACTCTCCCTTGAAATCACTACTATCAAGCCATGCGAATTGACTAAATTAGGAGTAAATATCCTAAAAATATAGTCCCCCTCATCCAAAATTCTTTGGTCTCATAAAAGAACAGAACCTATACACTAAAGAGGCTCTCAAGGAAGATTATATCAAGAGGTAAATTCCACTTTTTCATTTATTTTATTTCAAGTTCATTTGTATACTTTTTTTCCTTGCATCCTTTCATACAAATGTTGCTGTGACTCCAATATAATACATGTACTATAAATTTTTTATTATAATTTAATTATTCATCATCATATCTCACTTCCCATTCCCTTATACTAGAAATGAAAACACTATCTGAGATGTGTTAATTAATTATATTCAGGAATGACGGGTTTTCAATTTCTATTACCATATTAAATTATTGTGATAAACCATTTATATTTTTTAAATAGGAAATAATATATTTATTAAAATATATTAAAGGTTATATAATCCTTTTTACACAATATATTAATTAATAAGTCAAAATGATTTCATTGTGATCAAGAACCACAAATTGACCCAAAACATTCTCATTAAAATATTATATAATGATTCATCTTTAGATTACATGACCAAAAAAAATTATGACCAAGTAATATTATATTATTTCAATAATAAAATAAAACTTATATTATTTAAAAATACTCTCACACTAAATGTTTATCCATAGATGAATATATGTAAACCGATCATGAAAACCACAGAAGAAAACACTCCCAAATAATGAAATTGAATCTATTAACCTATCAAAAATCCATGAATTAACATAATATGATAATAATAAATCAATTAATGGTATAGTAGGTCATTGAATCATTAATTTATGTACCAAAATATTGTTATTATGGATACTAATATAAAAAGAGGAACACCTTCAGACGTAATGTAAGGGTTTTTAACCCGAACCTCCATTTTCAACTCGGATACTCTTAATGTCTACATACCTAAAATTAATTATTATTTTATATATATAGTCCCAATTTATTCTATGATAATGTTCTATATATATTTACAACCCAGAATTATAATTTAATTTATGTGTGGTCACTTGTATTAAATGTATCTTTCAAAAATTCTTCCTGATATTGAAGCCAGCTTCAAAGGAATTTCTCAAATTCTTTTACATTTTCATGGGAACTCCATAAAGATATTTTTATAACCATTATAAATAAAAAAATAATCTCATTACTCAAATACTACCAGACTTCACTTCTAGTTTTATACATATACTTTTCAAAAACAACACTTCTTTTTAAACGAAATATGTAATTATTTAAAGAATTACAGAATGATTTTATAAGTGTATCTTCAACTATTTCATCAATCATATTCATTAATATGTATTGTTGGGATTAATCTTGTATGATATCATTAACCATATATTATTGAATGGTTTAATATTATCTGTAGTGTGGATGTGCAATCTCAAAAATATTTACAAATTTACTCTGAATGGTTACTGGTTATGCCTAACAATTGGGGATCATTATTAACATTTCAATTGTTAGTTTCAATATAAATATATATGTTGTTTATGTAAATCCCCATTCATATGAGGAATGGATTTGAATTATTTTGGGATACTTGGGGACCTCTATATCCCCTCAATGCATTGTTTGTTCTCATGAAACAAATAGATATTAGCTTGGCTGAGGCCTTACCCCTTTTTTGATATGGTTTTGGGCGAGGACTTAATCATTCTGAGAGGTCATAAATGGGGACTCAATGAAATGTTTTGTAATGGAATACATATCAATTTTCCTCATTATTTAGCTATAAATTTAATGTTCATGAGGTTATTTGACTAGTATGATTCACAAGATAATTTTTTATTATGGAAATATTTACATAGCTATATTCATACCAAATCATGTCCATGTTACACATTCAAAGGATTGTGTGTTCAATTATTCACCATGACTAATTATTATGGTATCATCCATTTATTTACTTACTCATAGAGAGTGTTTTATATCACCCTTTTTTATATTTCAATTTTTAAGGAAATGAAAATGTTTATTATGAATGACTTGTTTGAAAAATAGTATACTTGTGGATGTCCCTAATAAAACATATATGATTTATTAAATTTCAAGGGATAATTTAGAAATTATGTAAGTATATTTTTTCCAAATCTACCAAACTACTTGGTCCTTGGTGATGCATATTCTGTTACTATATGATAATGTAATAATATAATGCACCCACACCAGGAAATTGGGTTCGTGTCATTATAGATAGTATCAAAGGATATTTAGTAAAAAACAAGGAAAATAGATTTAGAAACGCAGATTAGGGGAAAAAATCCTAATATTGTATTTGAGTATAAGCATAAAAGAACATCCTAGATTATTGGTAAGGAATAGATTATTCCAATATTTCTAGAAATTAAATCTATGTCTGGATACTATAAGTGAATGTAGATCTATCACAAATGTAGCTAAGAGTGAAAACTCTTAAAAGGCATTTAGGGCATGAGCTAAGGTATTCTAGTAAATGAAAACAAGCCGTAATGTTCACCTAGTTTGACACTCCAGGGGAACATGCTGAAGATAATTCACTTAATATTTACAAGTCAATATATAGGATTTAAATGTAAAATTTTCAGAAAAGAATCCTTATTTAAGAATATGGGATTATCCATATATTAGATTTCAATTTAAGTAAATTTTTTAATATTGATATAGAACATTATTATTCTTAACATAATCTTGTTCATGCCATTATTTAGAAATGGAACCTATTGGAAGTTATAAAAACCACATGAATACGGGTATCTCATGTAAGGATTTCCCTACTGTGCAATATAATGATGTTGGATATGGTGCTGCAACTGGTGCAGTGAAAATTATAACTACATTTGTATAAAATACTCATATTATGAGCAATAACCCTAACTGTATAGAGCATATAGATCCCCAATGTCAATGAGGCATGTTAGAAGTCATTATGTGACAACAGCCTCTATTATTTATTGGTACAATAAACCCCTTCGTAAATTAGCAATGGATGAGTAACTTAAAATAGATATTTATCACCTTGAGATATAATAAATGGGAGAAGGTTGTCATAGATGTTTATGGTCAGTCAGGAGATTCTGATCATTGGCGGAAACTAATTCACAACATGAATATGGAGGATGAGTTATAAAAGAATTAACAGGTTGAATTTAATGAACTTTTTCTTAGAGAAATACATTCATAGTGAACATCGAGCAGATATAGAATGGAAGATTCTGAATTTGGGGATAAAAGAAGATGATAATGTTTGAAAAGTATGATGATAACTACAAATCGATAGAATGCAATTATTTTTATAAAATTCGTAATCTAGGGATAAAGAATTATTGATTCTATAATGTCATAAATCAATTCCTTTAGCGAGTGATGGTCTTCATAACATTCTCATCATTGAATTATAAAGTCTCATGTGTAATCCAGATACAAAAGGAGTTCCATATGTCTTATGGATTTAATGGAAATAAATATAAGTAGTGGGTTTATGAAAATAATTGATAAGTAAAAATTGAAATGGGGAATAATGGAAGAGATAACATTCTTCCCAGGAATATGTGTTATTGGAAACAACTTGTTGCCTGCATTAAAGGAAAATGGGTGTGCTATATGTCTGGACAAAAATTCAATAATTATTGTGTTTTCATGGGGAATAAATAAGCTATTAATTTTCATTTCAATAATTATATGGAGATGGGACATTATTCTAATTTTTTTCTGAAGCATTAAGGAAATGTTCCTCAGAAACATCCATGGGAGAGGTGACAAGCTTTACAATCACAATGACTGATATTGAAGTTCCTAATAATGTGGTGGCCTGTAATTTTATTGTTTCCTCCAACATAGCCAATGATTAATTTCATTTGGGGAAATCACATTAATTCATTTGTTCCATGTCTACCAAGAAGATATATATTTCCAATTTGATTTAATAAGGTAGTTTGTAGTCAAAAATCTTATGGGAAGTATCATTGCAACAAATTTTTGTTAGGTAGTATCCATTATGGAATATAAAAATTCCCTGATAATATTATAATATGCAAGACTGACATTGAAATTTTCCATTGTAAGGACTTTCTTTTGAACTATTATGAAAACATTTATTTCAAGAAGAAGGAGGTTATAATTTTACAGAGAGATGTGGATTCCCTTATCATTAGAGTGGAAACACCACCATCTGATTCTCATCTAGATTCGACCATTGTAGCTCTACTGAATTCAATTATTGGGGTAGAATGGAATTCAATAACTATGAGAGATGAGAAGAATTTTCAAATAGTATACACACCTACTGTGAAAGAAAATGTTTATGTTTTTCTAGAGGATTTACCTAGACATCCTCCATAGATGGGAAATTGAATTTTCAATTGACTTAATTCTGTATTCAAGGCCCATATCGAAGACCCCTTATAGAATGAACAATGTGGAATTAGTGGAACTGATGAAAAACTAGAGAAATATATGGATAATTGATTTATGATCCCTAGTGTTTCTTCGTGGGGATCCCTTATTCTTTTTTTAAGAATAATGATTGATCTACGAAGTTGGGAATTCACTATAGGGATATCAATGATAAAACCATAATGAAGAAGTATCCCAAACCTCACATTGATGATTTATTTAATCAATATCATAGATATATATGTGTTTAAAAGATTGACATTCGATCTTGATATCATTAGATTCTTATGAAGAAATAAGACATTCCAAAAACAACATTTCGAATCAGGTACGGGAATTACGTGTTTACAGTAATTTCTATTGGACTGACCCATGAAACTTCCATTTTCTGAGATATAATGAATATAGTATTCTAGGAATATCTTATTGATATTGTGGTTGTATTTATGGATGATATCATGGAATAATCCCAAAGCTAAAAAGATCAATAAAATCACATGGTCAATATTTTTAAGAATCATAGAAGAATTGAATTATATGAGAAATTTGGAAACTGTGAATTTGGGATTCAATCAGTTTCATTTCATGGGATCCTTTTCTATAAGTATTGAATATCTATTGATCCTACAATGATAAAGTTATTACAATAATAGCCTACTCCAATGAACATAGCTAAGGTACATAATTTTATTGATTTAAAAGGTTATTATCAATTTTGCAGTCAGAACGCCACCCATATTGCCAAAACATCTACCAATATTACACCTAAAGAGGTTAAATTTGTATGAAAAAATGAATGTGATGACTATTTCAAAGAATTTAATAGGATATTAATGAATGAAAACATCCTAACTATACAATTAGTGAATGATGGGTTTTTTATATATAATGATGCATTAATACAAGAACATTGTTTTGTCGGTATGAATAATTAAAAGTTTATTGCCTTTGAATCTTATTTGTAAAAAAATCATGATAAAAATTATCTTACTAATGATCTTGAGTTAAAGGCGGTAATATTTTCTATGAAGATATGGAAACATTTTCTCTATGGTAGAAAATTTTAGATATATACGGATCATAAGAGTCTGAAATAAATCTTCTCATAGAAATAAACCGACATGAGGGAAAGGAGATGTCTTATGCTACTAAAAGATTATGATTGTAACATACACAAGTACCCATGAAAGGAAAATTAGATTGCTGATGCATTGATTATTAAGGATCATGGAGTTATCAACACAATATGGATTTACAAGGATCCGTTGTACATGGATTTGGTGAGGATGGGTATGTGAATTATCAAAGATGATGATAAATTGCCACTTTTTCAATTTTTCCCAACCATTTTTATTAGAAAGGAATAAAATCTCATAGCCTAATAATGAGTGCCAGAAAAAAAAAAAATTTTGTGAATGAGGTGATGTTTGATGACTATGTATGTGATGTTGGAATTTTGAAATTTTGGAAGAGGATATTTTTTCTCTCTATACTAGAGGTAAAAATGGAGTTATTGTATCATTCTTATAGCTCAAATTTCCTTATACACCATGGTTGCACAAAAATGTATAGATATTTGAAGTAACATTTCTGGTGGGAAAATATGATGCGGGAAATTGCTGATTATGTATCAAGATGTTTAGTATGTGAACAAGTAAAGGGTGAAAGACAATATCCAATTGGTGTAATGAAACATCTACCTATTCCTACATTGTAATGAGATTACATCACCATATATTTTTCACTGCATAACCCAAATATCTAATTAAGAAATATGAAACATGAGTAATTGTTAACCCACTTTGGAAATATGCACATCTCCTCTCTATAAGGGATGATTTTCCACAAGATTTTTGAGAACAATTGTATATCAAGGATGTTGTAAGAAATCTCAGAGAACCTATCTCAATTTTTTTAGATCGTGATCAATAATTAATATATAAATTATTGTTCAGTATTAACCATTCTTTCGATATTGTGCTTCTATTGAGTAATGCATAACATCCACAAATTGATGGGAATTCAAAAAGAGAAATCCATACCTTACGCATCATGTATAGATTATGTTCACTTATCATTAATCGTATATGGGGTCATTATTTACTTGAATGGTTTTTTACTACGATAATAGATTCTTCTCAAGTATTCAAATGGAACTATTTGTCGAATTTTATATAAAGCATTTTCGTAAAAACAATTATTGGGATGATATTAGAGAAAGGTATCTTTTGGGACAAAATATTGTAGAGGAAACAAAAATGAAGGAAAGATTATTTAAACCCATATCAAAGAATATCATAGAGGAAGAAACATATATGATGATAATCGAAGGAAGGATTTTTAGCTTCACGATGGAGATCATGTTTTCTTAATATTATCTCAATGGAATTGTCTTATAAAATTTGGGAAGAATATGAAACTGAGAACTATGTTAATAGGGACATTTATTGTAATGTTGTTATTATAATGGAATAATTTTTCATCATCTCTCGACTCCCCTTATATTATACTAGAAATTAAATTTCCATATGAGATTTGTAATTTATCATATTCAAGGATGATGGGTATTAAATTACCATTAAAATCATTAATTATGGTAGTGAAACCATTTTCTTGGTAGAAATATACTCTAATATATCTATTATATAGTATTTAAGGTTACGTAATCCTTTCATACAAATGATATTAAATTATAAATCTAAATGATTTCGTTGTGATCAAGAATCACCAATTGACCCAAACAGTTGTCATTAATGTTTTATATAATGATTCATCTTCACTCTGAATAACCAAAAAAATTTATAACCATGTAATCATCTGTATGTTCATTGATAATGTAATAATTATGTTATATAAAACCATTTTCATTCTACATGTTTATCCGTACATGAATATAAGTAAACCAATCATGAAAACCAATGAAGAAAAAAATATCCAAAAGTGAAATCGAACCTCTTAACCCATCATAATGCCTTGAATGAACCTAATATGTTTATAATAAATGAAATAAATATAAAGGATTTTTTGTATTCATTAATTTTAAAACCAAATTTTGATTATTTTTTTCATTAATATATTGTGAGTAACACCCTTAGACTTAAATATATGGTTTTTTACCAAAACCTCTATTTTCATTCAGTTTACTCTTATTGTCTACTTACCTCAATAAAATTCTTATTTATTCATATATAAAACTAATATACTCTGTGAGAATTTTAAATATATTTTTACCAACCATAATATAAAATTTAATTAATGGGGAGTTATATGTTTTAAAACGATCTAAAAAAAATTATTCCCGATATACAAGCTAGTTTCAAGGGAATTTCTAAAATTCTTATGTATTTTCAAGGGCACTCAACAATCTCTTTTAAGTGACCATTATCTATCTAAAAAACCTATTCTTTTATTAAAATACTTACTTACATCAATTATGGTTTTATACAATGACCATTCAAAATGAATTTATCATTTCAATGGTAAAGAGTAATTATCTCAATAATTACTCGATTATTTTAAAAGATTATCTTCATCTATATCCAAAATCTTATTGATTCTTATATATTTTTGCTATTAATATATTATGATATAATCTATATTTTTTAATTTAAAGATTTATAATTAGTATCATTGTGGATGTTCTATCTTAAAACAATTCACCAATTTACTCTGAATGGATTGTGTTTATGATTAACTTTCAGGGACTTTTATTTACATTTTATATGTTAATTTCTATATAAATGTATAGGTTGTTTAAATTAATCCCTATATATATGAGGATTGCACTGGACTTATTATCTGATGGATGTAGACTATTATAGACCATTTATGCATCTTTAGGTTTCAAGAGACAAATAGATATTGACATTGCTGAGGCCTTTCCCATTTTAAGATATGGTTTTTGGTGAGGCCATAATCATTTTTAGATATCATGGATAAGGCCTTGATGGTATGTTTAAGAATTTTCAGCATATGAATAAACCTCATTACGAGGCTATAAATTTATTGTTCATGAGGTTATTCAAGTAATATAATACCCATGACAATTTTATATTCTGTAAATATTTACTCAGCTCATATTCCTTCCATATTATTTTCACATTTTTCATTTAAATCAATATTCATTCAATTAATAACCATGCCTAATGTATATGTTATCTTCTCATATATTTCTTACTCTTACTGATTGTTTGAGCTCACCCCTTTCTTATGCTTCATTTTCTTAGGACATGAATATGTTTATTCTGAATGACGTATAGGGTCACACCTATATTTGTATACATAATTTTGAATAATATAATTATTAATTTAATTATAAGTAAATTGCCTAAATTTCATTCTTTTTGTTTTATTTATTTTTTTTGGCCAAGAGGATGATGAACTAGGTTTTATTATAAATAATTATTTTAATTATATTTTTATTTGGTTTCATAATGCTTATTTTTTCTAATATATAAAGATCAAATAATTAACATAGTATCAAACACATCAAAAATGAAGTAATTGTTTAATTTAAATGATACAAAAATATAGGATTATATAAATTATAAAAGTATTACAATTTAACTAAAATTTTGTGAGAAGCTAAATATAAATGTTATGAAGACATTATATTAGTGTTTTAAATAAATATATTTCTTATAAATTTTGGCCTTGATGTTATTAATGTTAAAGTAAATGAATCATTCTAAAATTGAAATTAATGATATTTAATAAAAAATAATATTTTCTAACTGATTTAGAATTTATAAAAACTCTATTAATTTTCAAATAAATAGGATATGGTTGGAAATAGTATCAATGGAATATTAAAATTTCAATTACCAATTTAATGTAATTATCATGGCCATTAACTATAAAATAAATAATTAAACAATTGTAAGACCAAAATTTTAATATTGAGTAACCTTAGATGATAAAAGATTAAAATCTATAAAACAAATTAAAATAATTTTTTATTGGTTTATCTCTATATTATCACCCTAAACTATAATATTTATCAATTATAATAGAATATTTTATTAGTGTGACTTCTAATATATGAATAATTATGGATTTTTTAGAAAATGACACTCTTTCTTACTTATAAGAGGTCACACCACATACATCACTTTATTCACATTAAATGTGTAATTTTTAGAAATAAAAATATAAAATACCTTTTTTTAAAATCGATACACATGACATTGAGTCAATAATTTGATCAGAAATCTTTCTAATGAGGAAATGTTTGGAATCATATAGTGGTTGTGTGAGGAAGAGTAATCATTATTAAACAAAATATTTTATATTGTTTCTTTTTACAAAACCATAAAATATTATTCATTTATGATGGTGTGATAAAAAAGTAATAAAAAATATACCCTGATATTATAATATTTAGGTAATAAATTATATATATCTCATCTCCAATCAATTGGAAAATTAAACTATGTTTTATTTTTATGGTTGATTACATTCTTGAGAACTAATGTTATATGTTTTCTTCACCCCAAGAAATTCTATAAGGATGGATTTAATTTATATTTCATATATTGTAATTATAATTATACTCATTGAAATATGATATCATATATTCCTTCTTCCATTTTATTCTATTTGGGTATGATAATACCTCTCATGTGTATGAATGATTACCACCTCACGAAATGATTTTATTAATTTTTCAATAAATAATTTTGTGGTATGTAAAGGAGATAAATATCATTAAAATAATATATATATATATATATGAAATTATTATTATATTAAATACATATTTATCATTATCAAAATATAATATATTATTTAATATTTTTCTTGTAATTTACAATGAAGGATGACAACATTTATCCATCACTGTGGACTATTATCCCCATGAAGTTACGTGATTTTATTTTCATCACCACATTACACAAAATATATACATGTATATATACCTGTATTTAATGATAAAATATGTAATTTATGCTATTTTTGTTGGTTTTTATATATAATATAATATTATCTTTTTTCCATATTGACAGTTTTAAAATTGAAATGGTACTCATGCGTACGTATGGCCCACTATCAACATGATTGTAACACAGATCAATTTTCATATCCATTATTCATGGATGATATTAAATTTATAATTTATTTATAAAATAAAAATTATTTAATGATTATTATTCCATATATATTGAAACAATAACCTCTTTAGCCACAGTTAGAACACTAATGCTGCTTTGAAATAATGAAGTGGATGTCCTCAAAACACCCAATATAGACTTAGTGAATTAAGTATTAATATATGAATTTAAAATATATGAAATAAATTATTTAATTATATGGTAATAAATATATATAAATTTATTAAAAATAAATTTTTTATATCATCTTGTTTTATAATAGGTAATTGATGTAGAAGGTAATTTTTCACTCGAGGGAAGGGACATAATCTCAATTTTCCTTAATTAAGGGAAATTTTATGGGGTTGAGAACAATTTATTTAATTTAGTTTATTAGAATCCCCTTTTACATAAAATATCATAAATAAATAATATTTAATATTAATTTATCAATAAATTTATTTAATTTAACCAATGGTAATTGACATGAATTTTAGAAAGTGGTAAAAAATTTCATAAAATAATTACTTATTATATGGTATATTAAATCTTCAATTTATTTGATATTATCGGTTTTTTTGTTTAAGGACATTGGATTGTAAAATTTGGTAATTAAAATTTTTATATTTTGATTTATGTTTGATACAAATAATTAATATATAGATTAATTATGACTTCAATGATATGATCATTTTAATGGTTAATCGTTTTAATTTGAATTATTTTGCAAATATATTATATTAAATTGATATATTCATTTATGAGATTTATCTATAGACAAATTGATATGTAATATAATGAATATCTTTATTTTTTATATTTAAAATTTTATTTTTATTTGATGTTATATTTTCATGTGGAATATTATTGAAATGTTACCACATTAGTAAAAGATTTATATTAAATTGTTGATACCGATATTTCTTAGATGACATGTGATCCCCATTATCTCTCCCCAATACAATTTTTGATGGTTATATTTATCTAAAAAATTATATTGGATGTTGTAAATATGGTTATTCCAATTTTTAATGTTTCTTTATGAGTTCTATGATAAATATTTCCCAATAATTGCTGATGTTTTATTTATGGTTATTATGTGTTTTGAATGTTTCCACTGATCATGATTGACATCACATGGTGAAGGATTATTGATTCTCATGACTCCTTTATTTATAAAATATTTATTCCATTACTCAAGATTATTTATCTAGGATTAATGGGTATGTATCCTTTTATGTTTTTATCATGATCATTGATCATGTCATCATACCAATAAACTAATATTATTTCGATTGATAAAATTCAGTTATTAATGATTTTGATTACCATTACTGAATATTTGATATCAGAGCTCTCATGTTTCCTATTCCCCATGTATTCAACAATCATGTTAAAATAATTTTTTCTATAATTTTTTTAATTGGGCAATTAAAGTGGCATAATATAAAATAAGAAACGTTTTGATTAGTATAAGGAATACCAACTTGATGAATTACGTATTGTGTAAATATGAGTATATCCCAATTCAATAAACCAATATACCATAATTTTCATTGATTTTTATGTAAAATAATTTATATTTTTGTTGTTGTGTGATTTTTATTGAAGATATTGGGTCACACTAATGAGTGTCTAATCTAAAAATTTGGAGATAACATTTTAAACACTTGATCTAGGTGTACGAGATCATGGTTATAATAATTTGTATAAGTGTTGGTTATAGAAAAAATGATATAATTAAAGGTTATCATTAGAGGATGACATAGGATTTATAGATTCCATTATTCGATTATATAATGATTTTTTTTCAAAGTTTCAATGTCTTATATGACCCTTTATAAATTTTTAGTATTTAAATTTTTAGTTTAATAATGATATTTTGGGATATTTGTTATTGGGATGTGGTATTTAAAACCATTAGGTTTAATGTGAAATATGAATTTATGAATAAAAATTTATATTTAATAATACATGTTCAATGTTATTGTATTCCTTTTTGTTTTTTCATATGATTTATGTTGAAGGAATAATGTGTTATTATAAATATGGATCATATGATTAAAAAAATGTCTTAGTATGTGACTAATGAATAATTTGGTATATAGTGGATAGTTATTTGAAATTTTAATATTAAATTTTAAATTAGAATTTAATGTAATTTAATTTAGTTTATTTATGTAAATTATTGTCATATCATGCAGAATATATTATTGTGGGAATATACCGTTTTGGGTATAATACGTTTTGAGTCACTAATTTTATTTGGAGATAAATGTAAAATTTATGTTGGACTAATATGTGGTCACATAGAAATTTTTTTTAATTTAAATAATATTTATATATGTTTTGATGAATAGTATAAATAGTTATATATGTAATGATTTATTTAAGTTTTTTGGTATTACTATCTCATTTTTGAGATTTATGTAGTCATCCTTCATAAGATGATTATAAATTTTTCTGAAACTTATTACAATGTTATAACTATTTGGGCATGTTTAATGACTAAATATTAGATGAATATATTATTATCATTATTTATATTATTTTTTAAATTGTAAATTTTTTTAAATCTTATGTAGTGACAAATTTATATTCTATATGAATCTTTTGAAAAAAAGATGAGATTCTTATGGGAATTTACTAAATGGTAAAATTATAATCACATGGACTATTTAATTACTTATATTAAACATGTATATCATAAAAAAATTCTTAAACTCTTGGAAGATGATCTTAATTTTTTTTCTATTTCAAACATTTTATATGAAATTGATGTTTGATTTAGTAACTTTATGGATTATGGTTTTTTGGTTGTTTACCTTCCCCTGATCAAACATTTTATTATGTTCGATAATCTCTTTCATTATTCGTCATTATTAGGTTATTATACTTTTCATATATATCAAAATCTTCAAATACCAACAATTGTTTCCTATTTGGAATCCTTGTTCTGTGTTATTTTAAATAAAGATTATAAATCCCTTCTATCAACTATCATGATGATTTGTTTATCATTTTTATAATTTGTTATTACATTAAAGGAATTTATATATATAGAACAATTAATTATTGTGATACAGTTCAAATTTAAAGTGAAAATTTTATTTTATGGGGGTTGATGCTACAATGTTGTATTTTTAAAACAAAACTATGTCAGATATTATAAAAGATAGGCAACACCAAACATAATTAAACAAAAAAATATTAATATTACTTATATAAAACTGTGAAAACCTTGATATTTAATTGGAAGGTATTAATAGTATATAATAATTGATGAAAATATATTTAAAATTTGTACAGAATATAAATTTATTTGTAATGGAATTGTAAATAAAAAATCCTTTATTATAAAAAAATTTATTTTTAATAAATTTATTATCATTAATTTTTTTTTATTTCATTATATGAAAAACTATTGTATTTTTTCTATATATATTATAAAATATATTTAAAAATGTAAAATTCAATTTTTAAAAAATAATATCAATATAATCATTGGGTAAAATTTTTTATTTTATTGAATATATTAACTTTTAACGAATATTGAAATATACTGCTTTTTGTAAAACAATCAGTTATATTAAAATAATTATAGTATTTCAAATCCCCATTTTATATGATTTTTTTCATGTACCAGTAGAATTATTTATTAATTTATATGATACATTTAATTATATTTCTATCTTCTTTACTTTTGAATTCATTAAAAGTTTACATTTCTATTGGAAAATGAATTTTTAGTAAACACCTGTTAATGTGAATAATAATCTCCATTTTAATTATATAAAAAACCCCATATAAAGAATAATAAAGTTGCAATTAATATATTATATAAATATAAATGTTAATTGGAGGTAATATAATTATTATTATTGTTAATAGAGTTAATATACATTTATATTTTACACGAAAAATCCATCTCCTGAAAAAAAAAAATTCATCGCATCTATGACTTTTATTTTAAATTATATAAATTAAACATCTTAAAATAAATTCATTTTTTTGGAATAATTTTTTTTAAAAATATAATATATTTTACTTAATTTTTTGTTATCCTGAATAGTTAATCTTATAAAAATATTTTATCACCATTAAAATTCAATTAGGACTTTCAAGGGTTAATAATGATATTGGTCAGAATGACCATTACACTTGAATAAATATTTTACCATGATTATATTTTATCCATATTAATCCATTATTTTAAATTATGCAATTTTTTCCATCTATCCATGATTTTGACCATTATAATACTGTTTGTATAAAATTGTCAAAAATGTAAATTTCATGCATTTTGCCTATATATTACTTTCTAATAGGGATAAATCTAAACAATGGTTGAATGAAAATAATTATTATAATGAATAAATATTTTATGATATCTTTTTAATTTATTTACATTTTTATATTTGATATAAATAACATAAATTCTTGTGCAATTGAATTTTTGTAATTATTAGAATAAATAAGAAACAAGAAAAATGATACTAATTTTTTTGAAATTATATAATTGTAATGAAATTATTTGTTCCATTAATTTATGTGAAATTTATAACATATTATGGATGTTTTAATTGAAATATATTTTTGGGAGTGAATTTTCAATATCTAATAGTAATTGGTATATATTGTAATGGAACTCCTTCCAACTTATTGAATGCCAACTGCATTCCTCTCACATTCACACCATAAACACATTTGGTGCATTAATATCCTAAATCAATTTAATATTAACATTAATCCAATGACCCATATTTCCTAGTTTTATCTTAATTTAATCCTAATAATTGTTTTTCTTTTAATTTTATGATATTATTTTAGTGACAGGACATAAATATTTCTCTGATTCCATTAAATATGAAATAAATTATTCATGTGTATGGAGGAAAAACGCCTCATAGACCAATGTATTGTATTTTTCATTATAGCCTCCCACCTATTATGAAAATAATGTATTTAATGTATATAGGAGATAAAATAAACATAATTATACTCCTAGAATTATTAAAGCAAATAAAAATTCTTACATTCAATTATATTGGGAATATGATATCCTCACTCTTGTTTAATCCAAACCACCTCCTTATGAAGATATGTGATTCAATGTACACTAAAACATATCAAAGAAGGTAGTAAGTGTAAGGAATATGATAGATTTTTCAATAAGTGTTAGGTGGGGGTGGATTAGTGGCTTACTTATTCATATATCATTTTTTTATAATTTCGCTTAATGTACTTCATAATTTTTATAATAAATTAAATGATATCACATAGTATCATATCGTATTTTGAAATTAATAGAGATACAGAGAAAATCACATAGTATTTTTGAAGTTTGGTATAATGACAAACTCCATGTATTTTTTAAATATATAAATAAATTTATTCTCCACTATATAAGATGACTAGTTCAATATATATGGATGAAGTGGTTAATCTCCCCATTAGTCGATCCACTAATTGTTTTGGGTCATATCCCATAGTAATCCCACTCTTATACCATCATTTTTAACCCCCAAATCATTCCCTTATCCATATTATTCATTACTATTTAGACAACCCAGTGTAGAGCCTCTTTACTAACTGATTATCTTGCTTAGTCCCAAGATCATTTTCATCTCATTGTTGATGAACCTTAAAAAGTTATAACATTATATTCTTATTGTTTAATATAAAACACATGATATAGATCTTACTCCACATTTTTATTTGTCTATCTTCACTCGTGCACAAATTTAATGCGTCAACTACTTCATGGAATGATCCAATTAGTCATGATGAAAATATACAGAAGATGTATAATGATTTGATTCATCTCAGTTCTTAAAAAATACATAATATATTAAATCTTTCTCATTCATCATCTATCCACATTGATTTATTCTCACATAAAAACAAAAAAATGCCATAAATTTATTAAATTATTTCACATAGGAAGCATAATCCATATATATTTATCAAAATCCCATAATAACATCGACTCCATTAGTTCTTTTCTATATATACTATTTCAGAACAACAACTAAAACCACTATCATTTTTCACCAGCTTTTAAATATCATTAATTTATGTTGAATAAGGTTTTCTCACGTTATATTTTCAATGAATTGTGGAAAAATTACAATACCCCATGATCTCTATAGGTTTATCCTGGAATATATATTATAACAACCCCAAAATCAATGTCACTAAACTTATTTAATGTTCCATGTCCAATTTTTTATTTTATAAACTTCCTCAATCATTGTGACAATTTCCAAAAAACTTATTCATTATTTGAAATAAATATTTATATATTCAAATGATTTCAAACTACATTAAATACAATCCTCATAAAGTGTTAATATGGTAATTTTATTTTTATGTAATTTAAAAATCAACTATGTGTAATGATTTGAAAATGTCCAATATTGAAATATACAACATGAATCCCATATATAACCTAATAGGATACACAAATAGATTTTAAAAACAATGATGTAGTAATTGGATATGTGAAACTGAATTCACCCATAAGGATAATTGGCTACATAATTCTTAGAATTGTGCTACATGACTGAAATGAAGATTTTCATCCAAATATGTCTATTTAGATCATTTGGAAACATGGATCCCAAATTATCTTTATTATTCTCAGAAATAAAAAACACTTCTACATGGATCTTCTTTTATCAGATCGACTTCATGGATCAAAATCACCTCATTCTTGAATAAGAACTTAATAGCTATCCTACAACCCTTCCAAAAAATATGTATATAACGCATATAAGTAATTTAATTAAGTAACCTATAGTTTTAATAAGATTTACATATCCCTATTCATGATTTCATTTAATTTGGAAATAATAATGGAATATTAATTGAAGATTGTTTGACATCATCAGAATCCATGTGAATCTCAGAAGTACCTCTTCATTTTTGTTAATTTTTCCCATTCAATAAAAACTAAAATATGAATAAATGAGATAATCTATTAATGTTTCCATTGATAAAAAAGAAAATTCAAGGGAAGGTAATGTATCCCAAAATTATCACATGTATGTTTTCCCCAGCCTACTAACAGGTATGATTTGGAGTCAATATGTAGTTATCCTTTATGTATCCATCATGTAGAATTACTTAATCATGAAATTCAATGACCTCATACTAGTCAATTAAAATTATAAAATAATCCCAAAATATTAATCATCAAAATATATTAACCCTTTGAAAAAAATCAATACATGCATTATTGAATGTGATCATCAATCATCCCAATTTAATTATTTGACAAAAAACCCTCTTCATCAATATCTTTTTTATGGTAGGATTATTGCCATTTCTCTATTATTAAAAATTAAATAAAAAGGGTATGTGGGAATATTATCTATATTTTTATTTTAATAAACGATATATTTCTATATTGAATGATTTATTCAAGTTCATAATTGGGAGCGATGAATGATATCACATTTTTATCAATAGAAACTCTACTATAATTAAACTTGTGAAAACCCAATACAGATAAAAAATGATATAAACATTATTTCCGATCCTATCCACGAACTAAAATTCAAGTGAAATGGATCTATGAAAATCTCAACAATTATTTCAATGATTATAATATGACTCATCAATTAAATTTTATATCAATCACAAAATTTAGTAAAGGCATTATAATGTTTAGGTGAAAATAATATATCTCCCACTTTTTCTATATTCTACTTAGAGTTTCATTTGTTGAAAATGTTGTGTTAATATTTTTTAAGTGATAAGTCGAAGAAGTTGTAATTCTTGGAGAATTTATAGGGCTATATCAAATTGTATTGGATTTTATGATGGTATAATTATCCTGAAATAATATGATGATTGATTTTGTTACTCTTAAATGTCTAAAAACATGTTTTATGAATGAAAAAATTGTTAACTCCAATTTATTGAAATATTAATAATTAATATTATGATTTAATTGAACATCAGGATAAAATATAAATATATATTTTACATGACTAATATGAGATTAATAAATGAGAGTTTATATTAGAGGGAAATTTTTAGAAAGGATTTGAATTTTATTATTACATAGAATCTATCTATGTAATTAATTTTTTCATTAAATAAAAATTAGCTGAACACCCACTAGCCACCATGGGCTAGCCCTCAACCACAGATCATGTACATTAGGGACAACCCTGATAGGTGGGCCTCTCCAAAAAAGTAGGAAGTGGGAAAAAAGTCATAACATCCAAAAAGTGTGGGTAAGATCTTGTGTAAGGCATATGGAATGAATGTTCTCATAGGTGCACATATTGTGGGCAAGAAATCCCCATGGATAAGGGATTGTAGTTTTTGGTGTAGGTGGAATGGGTGTCAAACCATGTATTATGATTGTGAAAATGGTTTCACCATTTTCATTATTATGTGGAGAGGAGTTGTAATTAATTTATAATGTGGTATGTAGACACACAAGGTCATATTGTACATCTTTAAAAGATATCTAAATGAGTCTAGTCATGAAATAATGAAAATACTAACCATTTATTTGAATCCAGTGAATTGTAGAACTGAAATTAAGTGATTCCTAAACTCTCTTGTAGTGAATATTTATTTTCCCATACATTTTACAAAACTATTCCATCGTATTCGTCCATTTGAAAAATAAAATATTTACACGAGCTTGTAACAACCTTCTACAACAAGACATCGATACATGGCTAAGGATATCAATGTTATCACATATAGTTGAAGTTATCATGAGATCCAAATCCATAATATGTTTTCATTAATATAATTAGTTGAAAAAAATATATGAAATCACATGATGATATTAATGTCATGATATCAAATGGGAATACTTAATGATTAATTCTCAGAAGGTGTCACAAGAACCATACAACACTCACCAAGAAATCATGACAATAGTGAGAAAAAAATACAATCATAAAAAGAAGAACCTATATATGATCATGTGAACCTTATTTCTAATTCCTGAATTATTATATTAATTGAATATATTATTCAAAATGATGTCCACGTAGTGTACGAGATGGGTCGCATAAATGCATGGCCACCATCCAATCACAAGAAGATTACTGAGGTGAATCAGGATCATACAAAGCTATCAAGTGATCTCACGATCACCTCGATGACTTTTATGAATACCAGAATATCATTATTTTTTATAATACAATATTTTTAGGAATTCATCATCTTGAATTAGAATTCAAAGAAAAACTTTATAATTAAACAAGGCTATTTCCGAGTGTTTGGGTTTCCTATTTTCAAAGAATTTGAGAAGAAACTTTCAAAAAAGAGGTTCCCACGGCATATATATCATTAAAATGTTTTTATTTGGAACCATATTGGTTGTAAAAAAATATATATATATGGAAAACACACATATTATTCATTCATAGAAAGTAAAAACACAATATCAGACACAACCAGTGTCTCAAGAAAACACAACCTAAATATATCCATGGTCTTGTGGAGGAACACAAAAACAAAATTCCTCTCTCATAATGGTACATGTGGACACAAGTTTATTCCAAGGAGTTTAGGTCAAATTTTTAAGTACTTTCATCTCTTATGGAGTTTCAAGAGAATCAATGATGCAATGCTTGAGATCATGTCAATAAATAGAGGACAACCTATAGACATGCCACGAGTCACATGAATGTCCACCCGAGAGTCATCCATGTGATGGTAATGGGTTGAAAAAAATTTACAGACCCAATCTATGACACCAGAATTGTAAATTATACCCAACATTTATAACATTAATATTTTTAGAGAAACATATTGAGACAACATGTTTCACAGAAAAGTAACTCGTGAATCACCAGTTTGTATATGTGAGGACATTTGGTATTCCATTCATGGGACAAAAAAAGGTTTTGAAAAACATCACATAATATTGGTCAGATCATGTTCATCCCATTATAAATAGAATGATTTTTTAATTGAAGGGTTCTATAATACTCATTCTACCTCTGAGATCCAAGCATTCATAATCAAGAAGCATTAAATAATACATATTCCATGAAATCCCTGACTGAAGTGTAATTGATTATAGTGATTTTATAATTTATGAAGTTGATATAAATGTTTATGTGTTTAATATCATCAATAAAATATTGAAGAAATTTTTTTAAATCTATTTGTAAATTTGATATATACTATGGATTTATGAAGATGGTATCATAGACCAAGAATTGTTGAACTGAGGAAAATAATCATCTAATTGAGCAGAATAAATTCAGAAAGGATAATGAAAAATAAGTGGCAGTCAGATATAAATCAAGTGTATATGAGGATTCCAAATCATACAATCTTACGGAGTAATAGTAATTAACATACAATAGTAGAGAATCAAATTATTATAAGTGAAGTATTTTTGTTAGTTCATAGAGAAGTTCAAGTCTTGTGGTTAGAGAAAAGAGAAAAAGTAGTCACTCACTTGCATCAAGAATAAAAGGATTTCGGTTTGATCTGTAACAACAAAAAGACATTCAGTTAGATGAAGAGAACTATAATCACTATTTAAATATTAAAGAATCCATATTGGGGGATTGACATGTTAGGGAAAAGGTATTTTTACCTATAACTATAAATACTATTTTATTATATCTCTATTAATATCACCATACATGATGTGTGATTTATATATAATATTTATTTGATCAAGAAACATAACAAGTCCGTGATATTAAATTTAATAGAATTATAATTATTGAAAATAAATTACTAATTTACCCCATACAACTTATTTGTCAAATCATACTAGGGAACTACCAGTGGTATCATAATGATGTGATACATTTAATGATCCAATAAGCATTTTGACTAATATTGAATATTAATTCTTTCAACATCTGTGGTGTTCTAACCTTTTATGGGATAATTTTTGTTCTATCAATAATATGATTCTACCATATATACTATCAATTAGATGTTAACTAAGAGATTGGAATATGGTGGGTTTTACACCCATTACAGTTGATGTCTCATTGATAAATTCTAATAAGAGTACTATAGTGTGAGATTTGATGTTTGAAACATCCATGTTGATTTCAAATTAATTTATATAAACAATTTTTATGGGTTTATGGACTGCTAAAGAGATTCACGTGAATATCAAAATAAGATCTAAAGGGAATTCCAAATTCAGGGAATCCAAAATAATAGTTTGGGATAATATGTTATTGGACACTCAAATGAATGATAAAGAAATTATTGATGAATATTTCACTAATGTAAATTAGATATTCATCAAAATTAGAAGATTTTGTGAGAATATGGGTGACTCTATCATTCTAAAAAACTGGTGACTGATTATCTTGATAATCTTTTTGAACTAACCATCATTTTTATTTCATATCAAGTGAGGAAAATTCCTACATTCCTAAATAATGAAAAAATCAAATTGGCCTATGAGGCTATGAGAATTGGAAATGTTAGATAAGTAGAAGCTAAAAATTAAAAAAAACGAAATGATTTGGATGATGATTTATTCAATAAAATTGTTTCCCATATATCAAAATGTATTTAAAAGTGCCTATGGATGAGAAATAATATAAAAACATATAAATTTTCAAATTGTGGTATCACTGGTAATTATTCTATTAACTGTCTAAAGATGAAGGATGTAGAATTATAATCCAAATCTTTATATGATAAGGAATGATCCCATAAAAACAAATAGGATAATAAGTAAAATAAACACTAAAGTATATAAAATATAAATCATATGATATAGAATAAGAAATAGAATTCATAATTTCATTATTCCGATAATGAAGATGGTTTATTTTTCCAAGAAATTAGAATGAACGATTCATCAGATAGCTGTGATGATGAATAGAAAATAATATAAATTGAGTGGATGCTGATTGAAAAATTACAATTATTCATCGAACTGATAAAATATCTCAATAATGAAATGAATATTTTTAAGAACAAAATCATGATATTATAAAAATGAAAATATTTAGGAGGAAATTTAACTTGTTGATGAAGATAAGAATAATATCATAAAGAAATATGCATCTTCAATCAGTGAGCCGATGATTAGCAAATTATAAATTGATGAACAAAATAAAATGATATCTTATTTTTAAGATAAGTTGATTGTCAGAGAAAAATATTTTAATGTCATGAAAGACATATGGTTCAATGTTCTATATGAGTTTAACATGGATAGAGAAAACCTTAATAAATATACTGATATTAAAGGATAAACTACTCATGGTAGAGAGGAAAAGGTGAGATTTCACCTAATCACTATGATGTATATGTCACTTAAAATAGTGTAGGTGTGGAAACCAAATCAAAGAACATGAGGACACTGGATAATGAATGGAAGTCATCCACCTAGGGAGATGATAATTTTTAAAGATGTCTATAATCTCAATAAAAAACTACAACTACATAGATATGTATTCATCTAGATCCTTTCAAGGAGAATAATATTTAATGTTTTTTTGGGGATGTGAAAATCATTATCATAATTTCTTCTCTTTCTAATTCAAGATTCCTTTACAATTAATGATTTATGAATAAATGGGGACATTCATTCTGAATCAAATGACATAATAATAACGAAAATTACCCCTGAGCAGATCTACACCACAACTATTTAAACTATTTTTTAATATTTCGGAAGATGTTTATGGGAGATTCACTATGAATGGTCACAAGGATAAGGTATTCATGATAACATTGGAAGAATATGTTCCCAATAATATGAAAGGGGAGCGATTACAATAAAAACCCAATTATATGTCATGTTATGATTAGTATAAAACAAATAGATTCATGAATGTCTTCATAGTTTTTTGGACACATCAAGTGTAACTATTATAAAAATTTGAGGATGGTGAGAAACATGTTAAATATAATGAAAAGAATGTTTTCACATAATATGATCTAGATGATGATGGTTAGTGATACACAATTGCAATCATGATGATCTAGAAAATTCATGTTGAAATTGGTATCCCACAAAAATATATAGTTAAATGATTGATAGAATTTTTTCAAACTAATGATACTCAAAATATTAGAAGGATTACAAGGAATATTATTTTACATATATTTTTTGAAAATAATGTACCTATTTTATAATAGGCACTCATTATAAATAATACTTTATAGAAACTAATTGGTCACTCATAATTATCTATTATTTTATGTGTTTTGGACCAATAATGCCTGGAATAAAAAAAAGATGTTTAAGGCTAAAAATTCTTGATTGGTTTATGATACTATCCATAATGGAGTGTACTGACTTCCATTAATTTAAATAAAGTTATACATACCTAGATAGGGAGTTTTATCCTTTTCATAAATGATTTATGATGTTTTTGATTATGTACGAGTCGGATTTTGAATTTCATTAATAATTCCTGTTATTTATTGAACCTTCAATAAATAATATGATATTATAAGAATGAATTCCATGAACTATGTTAATGGATTTTTTAGATATCCTTGTTTGTATATTTCTTGTTTCCTACACAAATTAAACATCATAAAATTATAGATGATTTACAAAAGGCTATTTGTTATGTGAACCATGTGACATAATTCCTCTATTAGAAGTGATCTTTCAATTTTCCTATCAAGTATATTGTCATATTTTTTAAAAGAAAAAATATTTCATTAAAATTACTTAATAATCCATTGTATATTGTTTTCAAAGGGGGATAAAATTTTTATGGCACATATTTCCTTTTAAAAATGATGTTGAAAACTACATACAATTGGGGAGATTATTTGGACTATTGTTGATTTATTCAAAAAATAATGTGTAAATATCTATTTAGTGAGATTTAGATTATGTGGTGACACATGAAAAAATTTTATTGACTATTCTAATATAATATTATGTCACATTTGTAAAATTTTCCTCGGAAAATATGATGATTGATTTTCCTAATAAAAAATTCTTAATGAAATGTGTTTACAAAGAACAAATTATTAAACAAAATGTTTAAAATAATTATGAAGGACTAAAATTATTTAATTGAAGTTCATAAATAAATTTTAAATATTTATTTTTTCTTGAGGAATATGAGAATATGAGATGAGGGTACGAGTTGGATTGAATTTTTGCGAATGATAATGAATTTATTTGTTACATAGAATCATTCTATGTATTTCATTTGGGCCAAACAAAAATAATTATGGAAACACCTACTAGTCGCCAAGGAAAATCCCATAGAGGTAATTGGGAGTCTCGAGGGTCATCCCTATTAGGAATACATTCATAAGGAAGTAGGCATGGTAGAAAGTGGCATAGTACCCCCATTGTGTGTGTGTGGGTGGGATATGGCCTACGGAATGTGCATGTCTATAGAGGTTATTAGTGTGTGACATAAAACAATTGGGTTGAGTGCCCAATGGTGTTCTGTGTGGGTAGAACATGTATTGATCCATATAGACAGAGTTAAAAAATAGATTTCACTATTAGGATTATAAAAAATATATGAACCAAAAAATCAAATGTGATTTGTGAACATTAATGGAACTATAACTATTTCATTATAAGACACATAAATGATGTTGGCCTATCGATCATATTAATCCTGACCTTTTATTTGAATCGTGTGTGTCACATTAGTGAGATTAGAAACTTTTTATTCAACCACATAGTAAAATTAAAATCATCCATGCATATTCCAAACCATTTCCATCATCTTCTAGATCGTTGTGGATAAACTGTTTGTGGTAGAAACAATAATTCAGCCACCATAATACATGAGGACATAACTGTGGTTATTGAGGTCGTTACATGAAGTACCAGCCATCATAAGATCCACATCCATCACATTATTTCATTACATTAATAATATTTATATACTCAGGGGTATCACATTATTTTCCTAAGATCATGCTATCAAATGGAGACCAAATATCATAAAATCATGAGATTATTTCATAAGAACAAAATGAAACTCATCAAGACATCATTAGTGTAGTGAGAAAAACAAAATTCTATCACATGATTTTGAAAACATATTAAACTATGTGAACCTTTCATATTATGTGGGATTTATTGTTTTTATAATTTTAATTGACTAGGATAATGTCCCTTGAGCATAAAAGAAGAATCAAATGAAATCATGAACATTATTCCATCATAAGAAGACTATTGAGGTACCACATGATCAAGAATAGAAATCATGCAATCACATGACCACATTGATGGTTCTTAGATAATCTAAAAATATCAGTATTCATGTAAATATAAAATTATCAATATTCCCTCATAAATCCTTAAAACCTAATTTTATGATGAAAATATAAATTAATCATTGTCTATGTGTTTGAGTTGATGTTTTCATTAGAGATAAATATATAACACTTGAAACAGAGAATCCAACTTTATCTAAATCACATGAAGGAGTTTATTGTGAACCATACTGGTTGTGGATAAATAAGGAGAAGAAAAAAACTCATATTATTTATAAAATTGAATGAATAATATATCCATATACACCACCTGGGATACGTGAAAGAAGAATATACGGAAATCCACACTCATGGGAAAGAACATTTGCACAACATTCATTTCTTACAAATAGACCACCAGAAAAACTCTTAAATAAAAAAGTTTGAGGTATTCATAAGAGTACATTCATCCTGAAAAAGGGGTTTTGATGAGTATATGAGATAGTGATAAAGAAATTCCAATGTAATGGAGCACCTATTTTCACACCTTGTGTCATGAGAAATACATGCCATGAAATATATAGATCTTGAAAGTTGGTAGAGGATAACTCATGGACACATACTATGCCACATCAAAAAAATATGAAATATACCTATGATATCAAAGATAGACTCACAGAGAAAACCATGTCATGGAAATGTAACCCATGGATCCCCTATATTCTTTTGCAAAGACAATTGGTAAGAAAATATTGGGTCATGAAAAGGGAGATAAAAAATATCATGATATATCTTAGATCACACTAATATCATGATATAGTGATGATGAGAGTAGGGAATATGGATCATGTTACTCATTCGTACAATGAAATCCATGAAATCAATATTGATATACCTTATACAATTTTGATTATATACCTTCAATGCATGACCTATCCAATAGTGCAGAAAGACAATCTACCATTACGGGTGATGATATTTAATATGGAAAGTTCAGTAGACATCAAAATTTGATATCGAAGATACATGAAGTGTACATGGGAAATTCAGATTTTATATGATTATAAGGGAAGATTAAATATCATATAGTAGAGGATCAAGGCTTCATAATTTTGTATGTCATTTAGATGGTGGCTAGAATAGTTGATATCCTATAATTAGTGCTATTTGGAAATGGAGTATCTCTATTAGAGCTTGTAGATATGTCTTTAAGTTAGAGCTATAAGAAAAAACTATATATTAGTTTCCTCTAAACTGTAACAATAAATTATTTTACAGTTAATAATATCTATTGGGGGAATAAAATTGAATGGATATTGTCTTATTATAGAACATTTTAAATAATATGTTCTTATCTATATGTTACTATCAATCAACCAAAAGTGATATTGAGAGATAATATTGATTGGATCAAGAAAATTATCTTGTTTTATAATATGAATTTTAATTATATAAAATTTATAAAAAGAAACCAATTATTTATCCTGTAATGACTTGGTTCTGAGTGCTTCCCAACAGTTCCCCATACCTATCTGGTAAACCTACCTTAAGAAAATTTCACCAAATTATAGAGGCTTCCGACCTATAGTTATGGACATGGATTAATAATGGGGAAAATAATACCTCATTGGAAGAGTATACACAAGGAAATAACAAATTGTAAACAATAGAGGAAGAAGTAATACTATAAATAAGAATTAAATAGAGGAAGTCTGATACTAATATAACTACTAGAGAATATATGAGTAATTCATGTCATATGTGTCTAGGAAATCATCCAAATAAGTCACAATGATTGAAATAAAATACATAAACCAATGTATATAAAATCAGTAAACTCCAACAACATCACAATCCCCATCTTGGTACCATGATCTCTAGCTCCAACAAAAATCCATTACATTAGGAAGAATGGTGCTTTCCCTTATCTATACCTTCAACCATATAATCTGTTTGGGTCTAAAATCATGGCAGAACAGGGCGTGAGACTGATCCATGTAGGAAACCACCAATAGATCTATGAATAACATTCAGTGAATATATATATACACACACACATAAAATATAATTTGTAGAAATGAAGTAATAATGTATGAAGTACTCACATATTAAAAAATCCTATATTTTTTACTCATAATCATTTTCATTCATTATTTATTCAATCTGTTGAGTAATAAAATCATTGGATCTAGCCTATGATCTATATCCACTCATTTAATAGAAACAAAAATGTCTTAGAAGACTATAAAACAACCTAGTATGATCTTTTACAAGGTAGTGCTTTATCTTGGAAGACTAGTAGAAATCATTTAAACATTCGTAAACATCCCTCAATGAATATTCTCATAGTCTAAACCCTCTGGTTTAACATATCATCAATTCAATAAATAATGACCCTCAGGGAAAGCTCACACAATGAAACCACTTTGGTCCAACATAGCACTAATCATTAAAAAATGACCACCTCCAAAGATCTTTTGGACATTTCCCCTTTAGTGTACATAGAATAAATAAATTATAAGGAACACCTAGAATCTCTCACAATCAATTCCCTAGGATCCAACTTTCATTAAATAATTATCCTCTAAGTAGCTTAGAAGGTCTATCCCCTCTAGTATTTAACCACTAGATATATCTCATTATTAATACCCATGGGTAATCATAAAAAATATTCATACATAAATGACCCTACCTCATGAATCACTCACGGTCAAATTACCATTCGATATACTTGAACAATTCGAATCAAATGCATCTCAGAAAAACAATAACTCTATCCAAATGACACAAGGCATAGCGATCAAAGTAAGAATAAAATAACTTCTAGACCAAATGGACGTAATCAATCAAACATGGGAAACACACTGATAATCAAGTAATTAAACCTTTCACATAATCAATAACCCATTCTTAATCAAAAAACTATAGTAGGTTTTAAACAGGGTAACATTCCAAATCACAAAATACCCCAAACCTTAGAATTAAACACCACAAGCATACATAATCCAATGTCAATCAAATAAAGGCACAATCCACATAAAATTATTTCGTACAATCAACAATATTGAATGTCATACCGTTAATTATAAAAGAATGAAGTAGATCTATAAAACAGTGAAAAACATTTATCTTTTAAATACTCATGATATAGGAGGAATTAGGAAGAATAGCTCTAAGGAAAGAGAGAGCTCACATGCGGTAATCCATGTAATGAACCAAACAATCATTAATGGAAATACCTCTTGATCTAATTAAATGTATATTTATTTAAAATGTTTATATAAAATATCATATATGTTCATTTTATGTTAATAATTTATACCATTTCAAATATAGTCGTTGAACAGTGATATCATGATTAGTATAAATATAGGGCTTTAACGATCAAATGTACTCCGAAAAATGAAGTGATGGCCTCATCTAGTAGACGCCCCCCATACGACACCCATTTTTCAGTTCATGGAAAAGAGGTGGCGTCATTGGGTATTGCTATTGAACAAGACCATGCTGATCTCCAACAGGTTAAGCTCAAGAGGGACCGCCTACGGGAGAAGTGGAAGTTTATATAGATTACCACACAGGCAATGTTATCAGAGTAACCCCAAGATACGGTCACCATCACACACCTTACCCTTTGGAAATATGCGAATGTCATAAGGGGTTATGGAAAAATACCTTAGCAATATGTTTATGTACATTATTTTTTGTATATAACAATGAAAATATTTTCATGTTATTATTGTTACCTTGTAAATAGTTTTTAACCCTCAAATAGTGTTTTTAGTTAATATTCAACAAAGATATCTATTTTTAAGAATTAATGGAATATTATTTTATAAAATATTTTAATATATTATTATTAGTATTATTAAATTAATTAAAATTAAAAATAAATGATCATAATATTTTATGAATGCAATTGTAATTTTTATAAATGTTTGAAAGCTATTTTTTTCAAAAGACATGAATTTTTTATAAATGTTTGATTTTATATTAAAAGGGAAAATTAACATATTTATAAAAATATTTAGATAAAATGAATATTATTTCTGGAATAAAAATGTCGAAACAATCAAATGGTGAATTTTTCATAATTTTCTGAGATAGTATAATTTTTGGGTAAAATCTAAATACCATTTAAACATAGAATGTTTTTATGAAATCATAATGACCCAATAGATATGTAATATAATACTATTAGAATTATGTTCGCCCAATATATGTTTTTCCATTAAAATTAAGTGATTTTGGGTTTTTTGACATATTTTACAAACTGTTAATAGACCCATCAAGGCTTATTAAACATCTTGTCATTTTAAACTGCTTTCCTTGGGAGTTTGACTCACCACCACATAAGCAAGACCATTATTTTTAGAAGTTATGAATTTAGAATTATAAAATATTTCATTCCTCTCCCCTTTGGAAAAAACCATGGGAAAAACCATGGGCATGATTGTGGTTTGAATTAGTTTAATGTGAGGTGTCCCAACCCTAAAAAATAATGAATTCCCAGACATTTCCTATATTAACCCATTAAAGCTCCAACATTCTCCTCAAAAAAAGCACATGGAGTTTATCCAGCATCTTCCATACTCTCCCTAGAATCCCCCCAAGGTACCTGAAGCTCCCATTAAGCCTCTATCAAGCCTCTCTCAATCCTTTGGAAGCACACTTCCAAGTAAGTGAGTTTTCTTCCTTTCTCATTTTTGTCTAAATTTATTAATGTTGTAATGCCCTTTTAATTTGAATAATAAATTTTTGGGTACGGGTTTTCACCTCTCCAATATAACCCTTTTTATATTGGAAAGATGGGAGACCACTTTCTCTCTCATTAAAATCCTCCCATGTACACCCGTAACTATGCCGAAATTTTGAAATGAAATTATGTCCCTTCATTTGTATACAAGTAATAAATTTGTTCTATGCATCTAAATTCCATTACAATTGTTGGGAAATGAATTTATACGACTCCCTTACAGTCCATATCATTTACATATGACGAGACACCCCTTTATCTCTCATCAACAATTTTTATTAATTATTATATCACACTGCTACGCTGGCGAAATTGCACCTATTTTTAGGCCCATGCCATTGTGTAGTGAATACTATTCCCATTTCTCTATCAAGGGAATCCACCTTTATGCATATTTAATATTTATTATAATGTTTCATATATTAATTCCATATTCCTTTATCATGGTATAAATGATTATGTTTTATGAATCCATGTAATTGGATCCATGTGGCACACTTATGCATGAAATGAAGTGTTTAAGAAGGGTGCGCCCTAATAGCAGCCCAATGCATTGGGTAAATTATCGAATCATGATACCTCATGTGAAATGTGTGTTGACCCATGCTAATTCAATTGAAATGAAGTTTTAATTGTTATTTATGTTCAATGAGGATTTACTCATTCTCCTTGTGCAATGAGCCTTGGCTCGTGCTAATTCCATGTTAAGTGTTGTTGACACATTTCCATGTTATTATTATCCTGCTTTATCATGCCTTTTTATTTATGCTTATATAGTGCTCTATTGATATTCCTATTGTATAAAATGTATTGTATTCCTCATGTTATTCCATGATTATCCCCTTGATGGGAATTATATCTCACCCTTTTCTTATGAGTGTCCTCAGGTTATCCCATGAAATGCTAAGTACATGGAAATTATGTGGTAATGTAAATGATGTTTTCAATAAAGATATTGTATTTCGTGTTTTATGTTGTTATGTAATGATCATAATCCCAAAATACACTGGAAATCAAGATCTTCCATGTTTTATCAAGTGAAGAATTTTATGTAATAAAAAAAATTTATGTTAGAAATAAAAATTAGTGTTTTCATAGTTTGTATCTGAGGATATGTTTAGTTATTTTTGGGAATAGGATTAGAAAACCCTAGTACAGCCTTAGAGAAAAGACTATGTATAATAAAAACATCCCTAGGTTTTTTTGGGTATTGAGTAAGTGATTTATCAAGAAAATACATCCATGTCTAGATACAAGCAGATAGAGGCGGCTCTAGAACAGTTGTATCTTAGGGGTAAAACACAAAAACACCGCTTTGAGCTAGACTTGAATGGGAACTAGTGCATAACAAAGGGCCTTAGTGCACTCTTTCTTACGACACTCCAGTAGGATATGATTTAGTAAATATTCAAGCATAGTATGAACCATTATTAAGGGATAAAAAAGTTCCCTATGAATATTTGTTAGAAAGTAGATAATGGAATACATAGACTGAAGCCTGTAGATTCATATGTTAAGGAAATAAGAGTTATTTATTGGTCATCATTTTTTCCTTGTATTACACATTATTTGTTACAACTAACTTTCTTTTTATTCCATCCAATGGCTAGTAATAGGAGGACTCGGGCTAACAGTAGATGTGATGATCAATGTGATGACTTTACTAATGAGATGCCTAATCCAATTGGAGCAGGAATAATGAACCTTGTCAGGATTCTATCTCAACTAACTCACGCTTTGAATAGAAACATGGGTTATGAAGAATGTTCAACCCCCCCCCCCCCCTATGAATGAACAAGTTGAAATCTAGAGCTTCATGTGATAAAGGCCTCTTATTTTTAATGTATCATTTGATCCCTCAATCGCTGAACAATGGATCAAATCCATTGAAAAGATCTTCTCTATCCTTCAATGTTCTGAATAAGAGAAGGTTCTCCTAGATTGTTTTTGTATGGAGGGTGGCACTAATCAATGGTGGAATTTGATCAAAAATACGAAGCCTGAGGAGGAGATCGATGTGTTGTAATGGAAGGATTTCCAGAATATTTTTTTTGATAAATATTTTCTGCGCACCGTTCGGCTTAAGATGGAAAGGGAATTCCTTTTCCAAAACCAAAAAAGATGACGAACCTTTTGGATAGTATGTGGAATACATCACACAACATGCATGACATGCTTCTATATTTGTCATTACCTCAGAATGAAATGTTGACCGGTTCATTGGTGGGATGAAACCTTTCCTGTAGAAAGCACTGGAAATCCATGACTTCAACAGCTATGAAGAAATTATCTGATGTGCCCTCAAGGTCGAAATGGAGATCATAGAATCTCAGGGGTATCATGGGGATAGGAAGCATAAGGTGGAATTCAATTATGGTGGTCCAATTGATGAATCTAACAGTGCTAATAAGATCCATCACCCACTTTCCAAATGTGTAGAAAGAATCACCCCAGAAATTG
Source organism: Viscum album (assembly GCA_963277665.1). Lineage (NCBI taxonomy): Eukaryota > Viridiplantae > Streptophyta > Magnoliopsida > Santalales > Viscaceae > Viscum > Viscum album. The sequence continues at coordinate 1,602,930,751 of OY728136.1, forward strand.
CTAGAAGGGTACATGAAAATTCTTTTGGTGTGGAAGATAAGGGAACCTCACTGTAAACTGTCAGCACAAAAGACCCATGGTTGTGACAGAGGATATCAACTCTCCATTCGAAACTCAATGAATGATTCATTGCTATAACTGCAAAGAACCATAGAATCTTGCCAATCTGTTCCCTAAGCCAAGGGTTTTTTTCAGGCAACCAACAACCTCCAAGGCAACAAGGGAATGATTTTTCCATCACAACTACCGAAGTGAACCCTAAAAACGATGTGGTGATAGTTATTCAATTTATTCATTCAAGAATAGCAAACTTACTTTTTTATATTCATTCTACGTATTCTTTTATATCTCGAATTTTTAGTAGAACAATACCATCACCACCCCAAATCATGAACGGGAAGAAGTGGGTGAGTACTACAAAGGGGGTGATTATTTTATCCCATGAATATAACTCCTACCCTGTCATAATATGTGGATTGAACATCCCAGCAAACCATGACATACTCCCTCTGGTGGAATGTGATGCAATTCTTGGAATGGATTGGATTTACTTATATAGAGCCAACATAAATTGATGTGAGAGGGATATCACTCTCAATGTGGAGAATCGACCCCTGATTATTTACAAGTGCTAAGAGGAAGATGGATATTCTTTTGCTCTATAATCCCAAGCATGGATATTATTTCAATATGATCGCGTGTATCTGGCTCAGATGATTGAGTCTAAGGAATCAACCATCCTTTAAGACATTCCTACTGTGAGGGAATTCGCTGAAGTGTTTCCTAAGGAATTACATGGTCTACATCCCTGAGGAGAGGTTAAATTATCGATAGAACTTATATTGGGGGAATTTACAATTTCCAAAACTCCATATAGAATGGTTGTTGAGGAGCTTGAAGAGATGAAGAAACAACTACAGGAAAATCTGGATAAAGGGTTTATATGCCCATGTACTTCACCATGGGGTGCACCAGTCCTATTTGTCAAGAAAAGGATGGATGAATGAACCTTTGCAACAATTATCGTGAGATCATCAAAATCATGATAAAGAAAAAGTATACTCTCCGATGAATTGATGACTTTTTTGATCTTATGTGTGGAGCACAATAATTATCCATGTTAGATTTGTGGTTGGGAAATTACCAAGTAAGGGTGAAGAAAGATGATATCCCCAAGACTGCTTTTAGTAAAAGATACGGGCACTATGAATTCATAGTAATGCCTTTTTAACTCACTAATTCTCCAAAAATATTCATGGTCATGATGAATAGAGTCTTTAGATATTATCTTGAAAAATTTGTAGTAGTCTTTATAGATGATATTTTGATATACTTCAAAACCAGGGAGGATCATGAGGAGTATCTAAGAACTGTACTAGAAACCTTGCATAAGGACAAGATCTATGCCAAGTATATCAAGTGCCAGTTCTGGTTGAATGATGTATCATTATAAGGCCATATCTTCACATGCAATGAGATATCTATGGATCCCTCCAAAATAGAAGCAATTGAGTGATGGCCAAGTCCAACATCGGTAACATATACCCATAGCATTTTGGGGTAAGCTAGATATTATCAACGATTTGTGAGAAATTTATCACGATTTTCCAGCCCTCTTCCTAAAATAAAACGGAAGGGAGTAAAGTTTTCTAGGAGTGATGAATGCTAATAAATCATCAAGGAGTTGTGAAGGAGGCTTATCACTGCACTCGTGCTCACTTTACACACAAGTGGATAACTTTTTCTGGTATTTAGTGATTCTACGAGGAAGGGCCTGGGATGTGTGTTGATTCAAAATGACAAAGTCACTGCCTATGCTTCAAGGAATGTGATTGTTAATGAATAAAACTATCCAACACATGACCTCGAGATGGATATTTTGATTTTGCTTTGAAAATTTGGTGGAATTATCTCTTTGGGGAGAAGTTTGAAATATATACGGACTAAAAAAGCATCAATTATATATTCACAGAGAATGTGTTGAATATGCGCCAATGAAGATGTTAAGAGCTGATCAATGACTATGAATTCTAATCCATTACCACACTGGGAAAGAGAACAAGGTGTAAGATGATTTATGGAGAAAAGACCCCACAATTATATTATTTATGAGAAATGAAAAGGATCCAATATTTTTAGATTTGATGAGGATGGACATGGGAATCATAAAGGAGTGAAAAACATCAATCCTTTTAGAAATGATTTCTCAAACATTACATTTCGAATGGATAAAGTATGCTCAAAAGGATGTTGTGGGAATTCAAGAAAAAGTTAAAGCTATCAGAAAAGGGAAATCATAGGATTTTAATGTTAATGAATAAGGAATTGTGAGATTTGGGAAAAGACTATGTTTTCCATCATGTCTTGTGATGAAAATGGAACTTTTGGATGATACACATAGTTAAAATTTCTCTATTCACCCAGGAAACACAATGATGTATCGAGATCTCTGAGAGCATTATTGGTGGAATAATATGAAGAAGAAGATCTCAGAATATAAATCAACGTGCCGGGTGTGTCAGCAAGTGAAGGCAGGGAGGAAGAAGTCTAATGGGATGATGAAACCATTTCCCATACCAAAATGGAAATGGATGAACATCACCATTGACTTTTTCACCAGACATCTGAAGATATCCTAAGGCAATAATGAAATCTTGGTTGTTGTAGATCATCTTACAAAGTTTGCACACTTCATTTATATTTGGGAGGATTTATCATTGGATCAACTAAAATGAATATATATCAAGGAAGTGGTAAGTCTTCATGGAGTACCACTATCCATTAGGTCCGATCGAGATCCAAGATTCACATCTATTTTATTGGAAGATTCTTGAACAGGCTCTGAATACTAAACTAAATATCAGTATGGTTTATCATCCTCAAACTGATGTCCAATCTGAGTGGACTATCCAAACATTTGAGGACATATTGAGAGTATTCTCAATGGACATTAATTTAGTATAGGATCAACATCATCCTCTAGTTGAGTTATCTTACAAAAACAGTTTCCACTCGAGCATCCAAATGGCTCAATATAAATCCCTTATAGGAAAGGGTGTAGAACAATGGCATGTTGGGATGAGTTTGGTGAGAGTAAGTGGCTTGGACAAGAAATGGTTGATTAAATGGTGGAGAAGGTAAAAACCATTCAGCAACATATCAAGGCAGCCCAGAGTCAATAGAAGAATTTTGCAGAAAACCGTCGATGAGACCTTGAGATTAAAGTTGGAGACATGGTTTTTCTATGCATATCTACATGAAATACGGTCATGAGGTTTGGAAAGAAAGGGAAGTTGAGTCTAAGGTACATCAGCCGATTCAAGATTCTTGATCGTGTTAGGGCATTGAACTATCAACTAGCACTTCCACTGACCATGGAATGAGTACATGATGTCTTTCATGTATCCATCTTATGTAAGTTCATACCAAAACCTTCACATGTACTCTCTGCAGAGGTGGTATATTTATAGGATGATCATTCTTATGAAGAGAAACCGGTGAATATCTTAGACTGTAGAGAAATTATTCTATGAAAAAATAAAATTCCCCTCGTCAAGGTGTTGGGGGGAAACCACAGTTTTGAAGAAGTAATGTGGGAATCAGAGTATGTGATGAATCATAGTTACCCACATTTGTTTTAGTATGGGAAAAGGAAATTTCAAGGGAGAAATTTCTTAAGGGGGGGAGATTGTAACAACCCAATCATTCATTAATGGAAATCCATATTGATATAGTTAAAAGTCTCATTATGTATAATGTTTATATAAAATTGCAAATTATTTGGTTCTATGTTATTAATTGAGAACATTGCTAATATAGACATTGAACCATGATCACATTAATATTATAAATATTGGGCTTTAACAAATCCAATTTACAAATACAATGGATGTGATGACCTCATCCAGTAGACGTTACCCATACAATGTGCATTTGTTAGAGAATAGAAAAGTGGTGTTATAATTGGGCTTTTCCCTTGACCAAGAACAAGCCGAGCTTCAACAGGTTAAGCTCGAGCAGGACCGCCTACGAGAGAAGTAGAAGTTGATTGAGATTACCACCTGGACAATGTTATATGAGACAACTCAAGATTTGGTCACCATCTCACACCATTCCCTTTGGTCTTATATGAGTGTTATAAAGGGTTATGTAAAGAGAACATACTATTATGGTTATGTACATTATTTTTTTATATAATAATGAATATTTTTTCATGTAACTTTTGTTACCTTGTAAATTGTTTTTAAAGCTCAAATAGTGTTTTTAGTTAATAATCAATAAAGAAATATATTTTGATGAATTAATGGATTTTTGTATCCAATAATTATTTAATAAAATATTTTTAATATTATTAAATTAATTTTTATTAAATATAAAATATCGTATAATTTTATGAAGGCAAAAATAATTTTTATTAAGTTTTCAAAGCCATTTTTGTCAAAACCAATGAGTTTTTTTTTATAAATATAGGTTTTTATATTAAAAGTGAAAATTAAAATATTTAGAAAATTATTTAGATAAAAATAATATTATTTATGGAATCCGGACGTCGAAATTATGAAATGGTTAATTTTCATAATTTTCTAAGACAGTCAAATTCTGCGGTAAAAACTAAATACTGTTTAAATATATAATGTATTTTATGACATCATAATGACCCAATAATGATGTAATAAAATACTATAAGCCTTATTATCGTCCAAAATAAATATTAACATTAAAATAATGTGATTCTGGGTTTTTTGGACATATTTTAGAAAGCATTAATGGACCCTTCATGGCTTACTAAACATTTTGCCTTTTTAAATTGTTTTCCTTGAGAGTGTGACTCATCTCCACATAAAAAACCCCATTAATTTAAGAATGTCATACTTTGGCCTTAAAAAATATCATTTTCGACTTTAGTTTGGCAAAAAACATGGCCAAAAACCATCGGCTGGTTTGTGGTTTGTATTAGATTTATGTGATGTGACCCAACCCTAAATAATAATGAATTCCCTCATCTTTCCAATATAAACTCACCCAAGATCCCACATTATCCTCACTCAATGCCTTATGTGTTCATCAAACCTCTTCCCTATTCTCCCTATAATTCTCCCAAGGTTCCCCAATCTCCCAATATGCCACTATCAATCCTCTATCAGGCCTTTGGAAGCACACTTCCATGTTAGGGTTTTCTCTTCCATTCTCATTTTTGTCCAATTTTCGTAATGTTTGTATTCCCATTTAATATTAATTATAAATGTTGTGGTGTGGTTTTTCACCACCCCCATACTTCTATATTTATCTTTTAACAATGGGAGACACCTTTCCCTCTCATTAAAATCCTCCCATGTACACCTGTTACTATGCCAATATTTCGAAATGAATTTTTCTATCTTCTTTTACATCCAAGTAATCATTTTATTCTATGCATCTAAATTCCATTACAATTGTTGGGTCATATATTTATATGACTCACATACTATACATTTCAAGTACATATTATATGACTTTCCTTAATCTCTCCTCTAACCATTTTTATGAATTCTTGTGTCATATCGTTACGCTGCAGAAATTGTACAGATTTTCCAAGCGAACGCCAATGTGTAGTAAATACCATGACCATTTATCTATCAAGGGTATTCACCTTTAGGAACATTTACATATTGATTATATATTTTCATTAATTAATTATAAATTCCTTTATCATGGAAGAAATGATGATGTTTTATGAATCCATATTATATGATCCATGTGGCACACCTATGCATGAAATGAAATGTTTAAGAATAAAGAACCCTTATAACCCCGAAAATTCATTGGGTAATGTATAGCATCAGGATTCTTCATGTGAAATGGGTGTTGAATCCTGATAATTCAACTGAAATGAGGTTTTAATTGTGCTTAACGTGAAATGAGGATTTACTCATACTCAATGTGTAATGAGCATTGGCTCAAGCTATTTCCATGTTATGTGTTGTTGCCACATTTCCATGTTATGATTATCATGATTTATCAGGCCATTATGTTTATGATTCTCATGTTATCTATTGATATGTCAATTATATAACATGTATTGTATTTTTCATGTTATTCCATGATTATCCCCTTACTGGGATTTATAGCTCACCCATTTCTTATGTGTTTCCTCAGGTTATCCAATGCAATGATAAGTACGAGGAAATGTAGTGGTAATGTGAAGGATGTTTTCAATAAAGTTGTTTTATTTCATGTTTTATGTTGTTATGTAATGATTTCTATCCCCAAAGACCCTAGTACCCTCGATCTCCTATGTTGTATCAAGTGATTGTTTTTATGTAACAAATCACATTTTTGTTTGAATTAAAAAGTAGTGTTTTCATAATCCAACTCACCATAAAACATCTCAATCGGTGTTTAGATGAAGATTTAGGATGTTTTCAGTCTTCTATCGGTGTTCTGTTGCTATCCTGTATGAAAGACGATTAGAAGAATGGTGTTCTGGACATGAGACATGACTATGTAATGATTTATCAAATAAAAACAAAAATACATAGTGTGTTCATTTAATGTACATGCCATGAACTAGCCTCAACCGGCCCCAACTTTAGGCAGTTTTCTAGGTCACTTGCATGTCCATGTACATAGTTATTTCTCAACTAGTACACAAATATTTGTGATAATCGGGTATATTGTGTGTACTTAAATGTATATGGAGGGCTTATAGAAAATTTTCATTTGGTCATTTTTCCTCTAAAACACAAAAAATAATGATCTATACTTGAAATAATGATAAAATTTCTATCATACTTCCCCCATTATAAATATTCATCCATGAATTTCCCTTCTATCGGTGGTGAAGAAGAAACATCAAACAACAATAGCCACTGGGATCATACAATGACCTCCCTCTCCCAATTCTCATCTGGTACCCCACCATGATTCCATATCACCCGTTCAAAAAAAAAACAGATTGGTTATAGAGATCCTTCATGCTATAATTCACAATCCGAATAGGGTTCTCATTGAAGTATTCATCATCCTCAAACTCAAACTCCTAAGGTTAAAAATTAGAGATGGGTTAGAAAAGTAATTCCATATCTAAGAATCCTGCGAGACATCTAGCATATTTGGGTACCTCTGATATTTCTAAAACCTATAGGCAATCGAACCAACTCACTCCAAAAAATAAAATGGCCCAATGTATCTTGATGAAATATTTCCCTCACACCTAATCCCCATATATCCCAAACTCAGTGTGACATATAAGAAAAAATGATCTCCAACCATGACCTCTAGAGGTAATCGCTATAGATAAAAAAATATTTCTATTGAGATTGTATAATATCCATCCTCTTATGAATCAACTCCACCTGATCAGTGGACTCTCAAACAAGACAATATCCTAGTGTAACAACCTCTCATGCCTCCATCCCACATATGAGTGATTGGTATGGCATAACATACAAGGATTTAGCAGGATCCTTATGAATCGTAACTTGAAAACTATTATAGTTGTAAAAATATAGTAGGGATAAGTGTCTTTCCCAAGATCCCATGAAACATAGGTCGCATGACTGAAGCACGTCCTCAAAATCCAAATTCATGCATTTGGACAGCCCATATGTTTTGGGATGGTATGTGGATCTTTGAATTATCTATTTACCCCAATCCTTTTGTAGTCCGTGATAGACATGATAAGTAAACTGAACGTCCCAATATGAAATGATATATTGTTAAACCCCTGAATAACCTACAATATCTCACATGTACAACCTTCCAATCTCATCAAAAATGATGGTTTTTATAATCTATAAGAATTTTTCTAAATTATGGAGTCTTTTAATAACAACACATACAACATAATTCACTCATGGTGACCTCAGTAAATCCTTTAGGAAATCTATCCTGATGTCATTCAAGTTCTACCTAGGACTGGGTTAGTGTTGTAAAAGCCTTTTGGTTCACTGATGCTCTGCATTCACTAGCTGAAAGATGGAACATCTCATAACCAAACCAGCTACATCCATCTTCATACATGTCCACCATTTTTTATGGTGAAAATATCTATACATCACGGTGACAATGGTATACTCTGTCCAATAAAAGGAATGAAAATCTCACAAAAAATTCTCGCAAATTTTAGTAGACACCCATACATGCCAATGTAAAAGCATAAATCAATCATTTTCTATCCTCCACCAAGGAGTAGGGTCCTCTCATGACACGATTTATCTTTGGAATAGGCCTTCAAAATATGATATCATTTTAATTCACACATGGTTCAATAAATTAGATGTAAAAGATATTGAAGAACGAAATATTTCCCTTTTCTGTTGTGCACCTTAAAATCCATCATAGAGAATATATCCATAAGCTACCACCCATTACAACGCTACTAAATTGCATATATATGAGTCCTATTTCTCAATGAATCAGCTACAATATTGACTTTTCCAAGCATATAGTCATGCTTAATGTGAAAGGACTGAAGGTACTGAACCCACCTTCACTGTCTCAAATTTAGATCACGCTGAATAAATATATACTTGAGACTTTTTGGTCAGTCTATATAATAAAATTATCTCCCAAAAGATAGTTTTTTCAATTCATGAAATCATGCTCCACTTCAGCTAACTTGATATCATGTGTTGAGTAGTTCGTCTCATCTAAACTCAAATATTGAGACCCGTACGTGATGAATCCTCACCCCTGCATTATCTCTAATACCAATCCGATTCCTAAAACTTCATAATAGAAATTGTAACGCTTTCCTAGTTCTAGAAAAACTTGTAGTGGTGCTGAATTAAATGTCCCTTTAAACACCTAAAAGGATGAATTGTAGGAATATGTCCACAAGAACTTTGAACCCATCTAATTCAGTCCCTTCAGTGGAATTGATAAGCTAGAAATTTCTTGTTTAATGTTCTTATAGTAACCATCCAACCACTTAAATATTAGTACATCAAATTAATTCTTCGGTTCCTTCAAGGAAACTACATCTCTCATCTTGTATAGGTCTACTTGCACACATTTCTCCAAGATGATATCTCCAATGAAGTGAATCTGATCCATACAAAAGTGGTATTATGAATTCTTAGTATATAATTGATGGTCTCTCTATGTACTCAATACGACCTCACGAAATATGGCAAGGTAATTTTGAGTGAGATAGTACACCATGATATCTTCTATGAATACTACTATAAACTAATCCAAATAAAGATGGAACACTCAGTTCTCAGTTCTATGAAGAATTATGGAATGTTTTTAAGAAACAATTGCCTAACCAAATACTCATATATTCCATACACACTTAAAAAGGTTGTAAGAGGTATATCTGATGGTATAATTCACAACTGATGATTAATGGATTTCAAGTCAATTTTTGAGAACCCCAGGGGTCCTCAAAAATACTCAATGTGATTATCAATCCTCTGCAAAGAATATCGGTTCTAGACTGTCAACTGGTTCAGCTTCCAATAATCAACACAAATCATGGGGGTTACGTCTACCTTATTTTCAAAAAGGACAAGAAACCCCCGAGTAGAAGTACTAGTTCAGATAAATCTGGCATCCCTCCTATTTATTACAAAACATTAAATTATTTTTTACAAAAAATATGATCTTTAATTCTTACTGTCTTGGTAATTGATAAAATAATACATGAAAAATAAAAAAAATATTTGATAACACCATGAAAAGATTCTCTAAAATTTCATCCTATGTAAAATTACTTCATTTCATAACCTGGGGACATACATCAAAAGAATTGGTGAGAAGATGGACTAGTAAAGAAAACTAGTGAAACAGTTTACTTGAAATTTTGAGAAATGTCAATATGAACATGGAAATAAAGAGGAATATCATAGGAAAAAATAAAATATATCATAACATTAATATGTTCCTAAAAAAATTAATTTAGACATTCCAGAACATATCACCAAGGATCATCCCCAATGCATCATAAAAATTACCATGGATATTCACCATGGTATCGTGAATCTAATATTCTATAGAGATTTCATTATTTACCAGATGTGATGTTAGGGATCAACCATAATATGTATTTATATACATGTAATCCACGTAGATAATAATATAAAATTTCATAAATACCCCATAGACAGTAAAATAAATGGGGTTCACTTCAAAATTGTGTTGCTTTGAATGTTTAAAAAAAAGATCATTATGTCATTTATAACCCATGGATGTGATTGAGGGATTAATGTTTGTCAACTCCATAATAAAATATATAATTTTATGTCCTGATGAATACCCCCAGAAATCATAATATATTTTGGAATTCACATAAATAAAACAATAGAATTTCTATAGAAAAAGTGAGAGATTTTGAGAATAAAAATCTTCTAGCATGACAACTACATTACATGTTTTTAGAAAATATATAAAAGACAGGGGAAATGGGCCATCCACTGAAAAATATATCACAATACACTATATTTAAATAATAAAATTTAATTAATTTCATGGTTCAGATATTTGAATGACATACCATATGGAAAGGAAATGTGAAATAAAAGAGATGATGTGGATTTTTTACAAAAATTCGGAAGCCTAACGGTGTAACATAAAAATTAATAAAAAAGGGGATGAGAGCGGAAAGGGTATATCGTGATTTCCTCATGAAATAGAAACTTATAAATATATATAAAAACATAAACCAACAAAATGAAATGGTAATAATTAGTAATAACATAATGGAATTCATGACTAAAAGAGATGGGTGACTGATTCCCAAAACATAAAGAGTAAATTTTAAAGCTCAAAGGATGTGACCTCGTGGGGTATGAGGGAAGCTTCGGAGGACTCATTATAAGGTAAAAAGACAATTGTTTCATTGTGGAGGATTTTGGAATGAATATAATGAATGAATGGGTTGTTATTTATAACAAAAGTGAGGGAATATTTAATTAATTAGCAAGGGAGACCTCATTGGTGGTATTTGAAAAACCATGGGCTTGCCAAAGGAATTTTCCCATTATATTGGACAATTGGGAACTTCATACCATACATTACCACTCAAAATTTGACCATAATTATTACATCGTGATTTAATCACTATGATGTCATTAAACACACTGAAACTCAAAACTATATTTTCTATATTCACCAAAAAACAAAACATTTTATTAAAATCTCATAAATTCAACCAAACCTAATATCAATACTATGAATTCTAAAATTAAATAAATTTTTTTATAATAATTTTCTAAATAATATTAATTTAATTTATAAATAAAATGATAATTTTTTTCAATACAACATTTAATCTATTACCCATTTTGTAACTCCTTGTAAAATTAATCAAGGTCCCATAAAATTATATTATATCCATTAGAAAATATACTAATAATTTATTATTAAATTTTATGATATTAAATATCCATTTTTTATTATTATATTAATCATAAAATCGAAAATAAAACATTTCTGACATACAAATATACCAATACATACACTATGATCATTTTTTAACTTTTATGATGTTTACATTAAATTCATAGATTCATTGGAGACATTTCTATTTTTCTTTCCAATTTACTATTCATTACTATTCAATTAGGGAATGTTAATATTTGTAAGGTTCATGTTACTATTCACCAAAAAAATATGTTGATTATATTAGACTCAAAATTTCTTACTGATCAAAATTATAGAAGCCCATTTTTTTAAAATCATTTCACAGAAAAATATATTTATTAATAAAATATTTCTTTTACTATTCATAAAAACACAGTTCATCCAATACTATTCATCAAAAATATTATTCATAGAAAAATTGGATCATCTTAGAATAATACTAAAAATTCACCCATGTCAAATTTTGATATTTGGAATTCTGAAATGATGTTTATTTAAAGATAATAATTAACTAAATGAAAAATTTTAATTTAAAATATAAAAATACATAGTTATTAAAAATAAAATAATATAGAAAAGGAATGGTGAAATTTCATAGTGAAATTTCTGACATTAAAAAAACTAAAATTATTTTATCATTTAAATAAAAAGTTGTGTTTTAAACATACTATCTAAATAATATAATAATTATTTCATATACATTAATTAGTTATAATAATTATAACACTTTCTAAAACTACAATTTGGGTCTAAAGTAATTTTATATCCATTTATTGTAAAACATAATTAAATGTTTTTAGAAGAAATGAGATCTATAAATAAAATAAGTACATATTTGGGGTTATTAAAACGAAACACATTTACGGCAACTCCTCTAACCACTTCATGATTTCTTATAACTCTAGTGTAACCATACTATAAGGAGGAATGAACACCGGTGCCGCTCATAGAACAAGATCAATAAGGAAATCTACCTCTTGATCGGGAGTTAATCCTAAAAATTCATCTAGAAAGACATCACTAGAATGATCCACTATCGAAGGAATGTCCATCTGTGAATTCCTCTGGTCATGCATATATAAAATTGAATATGGGGTAGTAATTCCTACCAACCCATGATGCTCAGGTCCCACTCTACTTTCCTAGACATCCCATTCTACCTTGTGTAAGAAATACCCAACCTCTAGTGACATGAAACTCACCCAAGGAATATAGCAGTCAATAATATCTTAAATGGAGTCCAACCGGTACATTCTAAGAAGTATATCGAAGTTTGTCATTTCTATGACATTAAGGTATCATAAGAATCGATACACACATTCCTTTAGAGGAAACTCCTTGCACTGACATACAATAGTCATCCTAATCCGCAACAGAGTATCTAGAATCATAAAATCATCATAATTAATGATATAAAGACCAAGTATATCCACAATGGAAATTTATTTAAAAATATGGGATTCTTGTATATCAAAAATAGGAGAAGCTAAAACTATGGAAACTAGAATCGTTCCTCTAACAATAGTGGGTCTTGGAAACTACCACTACTCGCTCTGCTCATCCTGAACGACCTCATGAACTATAGTTCCTTGATAGAAGATATACTGGTGGTCCTACATCTGAATGTGGAGTCATAACCGAACTCTTATCACCTACATCCGGTGAGGAAATTAGAAAAAAATGCTAAAGAAGGACCATCTTGCTGCAAGATCGACACTCGACTGGGTCCTATGGAAAATGTGGTCTCATATACCCACTCGTCTTACACTGGTAGAGTACCACATATCTACATAAATAAAAGTCTCATGAAGGATCCAAGCGCTTCTTTCTACTATCAATAGAAGGTATAAATGACATGGATGATGAACCACCCTACCATATTCCACCGAACTCCCTTATATTTCACGCAGTAATCAGAGCCTGGTCCAATATAGCAGTTAACAAAGTCTTCCTGAAAACATTAACATATGATTAGATTTCATACCTAAGATAGTCTTCAAACCACCTTGCCAATGGTAACATTTCACCATCAAGAATAGGTGCGAAAAACTGAAGCTTTGTAAAACAATACGAATAAAGCATCACTGAAAGAGAACCATCACCCAAGTGCATGAAAAATGATGCTCGATCGACTATCAACGTCTCATGGTAGAAGTAATCATAGATGGTCCTCTGAAACACTTCCAAAAATATATGCAGATGTTGTGCTGCCTTTGAGCTAACATCCCACCATCTCTTCGTGGAATAACATGGAATGTATATTGTGTGCATCACCCTACTCTCCAATGGCATCTCAAGATGGGATATGAAAAAAATAATGGACTAAAACCACAAATCTACATCATGTGGTCCTTCATCCAATAAAAATGTGGGAGGATGCTACTGCAGGAACACCAATGATAACTCTTCCATAGTTGGGGAAAGGCGTGGTGCTTTATAGAATGTCTGTATTATCCTCAGAAAAGTCATCACAAAACTGGGCATCCACACATGCATCCAGTATAACATTTGGTTCCAAGACGGGCACAAATAGGGGATCTGCTGGTAGCCCATGATCTACCATTTATGGTGTCTTCTCATTTCTCTATACATGGTGTACCACCATTTTATTTCTTGGCGTCATGAATCTGTATGGTCAATCTCATGCCTCAGTTTATGATTATCAAGTACTGCAACTAAAAAGTAAAAAAAACAGAACATGAGAAGGAAGGAATTCGTGTTTATAAAATACAGTTACACAACATGTAGAACCTCTACACCATGTGTTCCATTAAACTTTTAACATGGGCATGTACCTCTACCATCTTTATAGTGTAACACCCCTACACATGGATAGTTGCTCCTATGACATGTTGTGTACTTGAATATTCCCTCCTTTCAATGTTCTGCAACATGGATAGAACTACCCAGTTATCTACTATATTCCACTACGTGGTGTGGTCATCCGAGAAAAATGTTTACTGCATAAGTTATAACTGCATGTGCAATTAGTCAAATAGTCAAACAAACAGTTAACTCTACAGGGCGTGTACAATCTAGACATAGTGTGTACCATACAAATTTAATAAACCTATTTCTTGAGTCACACGGTCAGACACACAATCATTATAGCACACTGTATGCTCCCTGCAAATATCATGTTCAATCAAACATTTACTGACCTCATGTCTCTACTAACATAGTCGGTCACATGGCTAAAGACTACACTCTGTGTACATATGGTACATGTCATGTACTAAAAAAATTTATTTTTCCAGAAAAGAAGAACACAAGGCTTGTGTTCATAACATCAAGTGCCAAATTGTATAGGTTTTATTATAAAAGGCCTCTAAAACTTCTCTAAAACCATTAAAAATTAATATTTTGTTGAAGGAAAGGACAATTTCAACCCATGGGAGCCCATAATTATCTTCAATCAATGTTTGTAATCATTTTTCACATAACAACTTGAAAACAATAAATTAAAGTTCAAACATGATCCGCCAAATTCTTGTTTAAGAGGGCCCATATCACCTCATGGAGAAAAGATTTGAATCCATTAAACTGAAACATTACATATTCAAATACCCTATAATATTAGTTGGTATTATATCATGACATCTATCACAAAAACATGCATATATAGCACAAAATCTATTATAATATGATGGAATCGGTAATTTACCCTAAATAACTTTATAAGAATCCATGAATGTGATATATAGATAATTCCTCAATGATGAATGATATGGAATACCATCATCAGATAATATTACAATAGATATAGAACCACAATGTTATCAAATAATAATATCACAAAATATGTGAATCACCCAATTTCGAAATCACATCAACTGTAATAATATCGAAAATATGAAAATTTTAATATTCGAGGTAATTAGGAATTTTTCCGTACACGGGTTAGCTACTCCAAGTTATAGCTTATTAAAAACTGCCTGTTAATTCCTATACCTATTTATATGCTACATATAGTATGACAAAGAAGATAAGAAACAACTCTAATACCACATTGTAGCATCCCGGTATCGGGTGCCGCCCAATGGTGCCCCATTCCCGGTTGGTCACATGACCTCAAGTGCAATTCCACAAATGACAGAGACATCAAACATGAATTGATGTCCAAGGTCTGATATTGGGGAAACTATTACCTCATTGGATGAGTATACATAGAAGAATAACAAATTGTAAAAAATAGTTGAAGCAAAAATACCTTCAAACATTAGTAAACAACAGAAGACTAATTAAAATATAATAACTGGAGCATATATTGTGGATGAAGGTCACATGTGTCTAGGAAAACATTCATACAAGTAATAATAGTGGAAAAAAAATATTGAAACCTACTACATAAAATTAGTGACATCCAACAGTATCAAAAGCATCAGCCTAGAAACATTCTCTCCAGCTCCAACAACAATCATGTACCTGAGGAAAAAAGTTATCTGCCCTTATCCATACCTGCAACCATAAAATATGTATGGATCCAAATGAATGAACCAAACAAGGTGTTAGAGGAATACTAGTATGCAGCAACCAAACAATATGTGCCTAACTATCAATGAATATATATATATATAGAAGATAATATTCATAAATGAAGTAATAAAATAAGAATTATTGAAATTCAATCAATCCTAAATTTTTCAATTACATTAATTTATATTAGTTAATTATTAAATATGTTTAATAAATAAATGTAAGGATCTAGCCTATGTTCAGTATCCCCCCGTTGAATAGAAAAACAAATGTCTCAGAAGGCCATCTAAAAATCATTAAAGATCGAGTCCAACCATGTTCTTTGGCTCAGACTACTCATCACAATAATTCAAACATTCATTATCAGCAATTTTGTAATGTTCTCATAGTCTAACCCCTATGGTTTCATATATCATCAATTAAATAAACAATGACCCTCTGGGAAATCTCACATAGTCTATGCTCTATGGTCCCACATAGCACTAATCATTTAGAAATGACCTCCTGGGTAGCTCTCACGTTCAATGCCCTTTTTTTCTACACAGCAACGATAAATTATAATGACCACATGGAATATCTCATTATCAATGTCCTAGGGTCCAAAATTCATTGAATAATGTCCCTCTAGGTTGCTCTCACAATCTAACCCCTTTGGTCTGGGACCGCCCAACATCTCTCTCAGTCAATACCGCTAGGTCATCATAACAATAATTAATAACTAACATAATCTACCTATGGAAGATCTCACAATCAAATTCCCCATGGTCATTCATTCATAAAGCGAATCAAATGCATCGAAAATAAATAGTAACTCCATACTAACACAATGAGATATGGAAAACAAATAAATCTTAATAAGATTTATATATCAAACAACCATAATAAATCGATCATTTGATAAAGACACATAATCTAGGTGAAAGAAATTAATCTGAATCAATGACATCTTCTAAATAAAAAACCATAGCTTGTATCAAACATGTTTAAATTCTAAATCACATAATTCCCTAAACATGGGTATTCTCACCTTTAGCATATATAATAATAATACAATCAGTGAATGGAAAAAACCACATACGTTGATGTCGTATGATCAAGACACTTTAACATCATCCCTTGAATTGGCCTAGAATGATGTAGATCTATAAAAATGGTGAAAAAGGATCATATTTGAAATACTCATGAGATATGAGTAATCTGGAATAAAGGATATAGGGAAAGAGAGACCTCACCGGTGGAATACAACACCCCTGATAGTGTCTCAATTGGAGGATGGAAGAAGAATTTTGTTGGGTTCAATGTTCATCTGTGTTCCATCACCCTCCTATAAGAAACACAAGGAGAAGATGGGAATTCATGTCCTGAGTAAAATCCCCACAAAGACTTATCAAAAAAATAAATGTACATCAGAAGATCATTTAATGAACACCCCTATACTAGCCTCAATCGTCCCCCACATTAGGTGGTCTTCTAGGCCACCTACATGACAGTGTACTAAACAATTACATAACCAGTACACATTTATATGTGGAAGCTGAGTACATGAAATGTACTCAAATGTATATGAAATTTATTAAAAAAATTTCATTACATTATTTTTCCAATAAAACACCCTAAATCAAGATCCATTCTTGAAATGATGATCTGGGTGCTTACACATCCCTCCCTTCATAGTGGTCAATCCATAATGGATTACTAAAATATCATATTTTCTACAACAAGTCATTCACCATAAATTTATTTGACTATTATAATTATTAATGAAGAATAATAGTGTATTCATAATACGTCAAACTCAATTTTTTAGCTCTCATGAAAATTCTATAATTATTTTGAAAATTATTAGTCACTGTCCTTTCTAAAATTTTATCCAAAAAAGTAAGGCACTCATCAAAACCATTATGATGGTGAATATATTCATATATTTATATTTTTATGATCATATGTTGTGAAATATCAAAATGGAATTTTTTTTATGGATATCTAATTTTGAGAACAACCACAACTTCACCATGCTGGTATTTCATCAATAATAATACATTGGATTAAAAAATGTAAAACGATACCCAGATGTTATCATCTAAATCCATTTTGTCCACAATATAAAGGCACTAATTACTTCAATAATTCATATCTTGATAACTAACATCACCTTAAAATACAAGCATTAAAAATAAAAATTACAATTAAAAAATTGAAATAAGTGAATAAGGTAGACATTCTAGTTTCATAAAGAGAAAAAAATAATTGATGTAACATTATCAAAAATGTTTATACACTTTATCCAATCACCAGTCTTGCACAAAATATTTTCTAATATAATTGGAAATTTTCAAACATTGATTTTTCCACAAATACCATGTCAATCATTGAGATAGTTATTGTCTATTTATCCATCAAATCTTATGACATTCCTAATTCAAATATCTTTATTTTAAATAATTCATCATGTTATGTAAATTTGGATAAACATACTAATTTATTTTGACCATTTTTATTTTATATAACATAGGGAACTTATTCAACACATTATCTATCCATTGTTGGATGCCACTCATGGAATTAGTCATCTTCATGTGAGATATTTATTTTACCTTTAGAAGAAGCCTTTTGTAGTTCCTCTTTAAACAATTTTTTTCTAAACCATCCTAAATGAACACAATAAAATCATTGAGAATATTGATATATATTTTTTATATTTTACACATTTTTTCACATATATTCCTTTATTAACATTTCATTTTTGCAAGTATCAATATTTCATATATTCTATATTTTCTTTGGTATAATAAGATTCATCAATTTTTTAAACATTATACCCAAGGATGAAATGTAATTGTCTTGTTGACTTCTCTTTTAATTCATCCATTATAGAACTCGATATGTTCATGCATCCCTTTTGTGACCCATTTCACTTCAAACATCATATTCATAATTAAGAGTCTCATGCTTATTTTATCACAATAGATTTTTTAGGTTTTATAAATGTTGCAACTTCTTTTATATGATTATAATACTTGATACATTCTTCTATTGAGATTTATAATGTAACGAATTATACCAAAATTCCATTGTACAATATATAAATCTATTACAGCTCCAACATTGAAAAATAATTGATGGTCTTTTTTTATTTTATATTCATATTTTTGGTCCTTTTTTACACCAATTAGGATTTATTTGGGGAGTCATCATATATTCACCCCATACCATCCACTTTGTAAATGGTTGTAGGTTCATCTCAATTTTCCATAATATAAAATTTTATATATTTTTTATTTAATCGTGGAATTTTTAACAAAACAAATATTTAGAAAAATTATTACATAGAGTAATGGAGTGAAACATTTTCATTAGTATTATTTGGGATATACAATTAGATGTTGTAATTTTCATATTATCATGTAATTAAGGTGCCCTAAAAATAGATTCAATAAAATATCTTAGTGTTGTAGTAGAATGTTAATTATTTTTTATTATGTCTCAACATGATACATTTCAGTTTTGGAAAATTTAACTTCTTAATCAAGACATATCATATTGAGGGAATTATATAAATAATTATGAAATCCAAAATTATCATTGTAGACATTTCTTATATTCTCAACAGTCACTTCATGTAATACAACGATGAAATATTACAGTGATTCAAGTATCACGATTCATCTCAAGATAATATAAAATTGTGTATTCATGAAATCCATATAAACTATGTGTAGAAATTCAAATTACCAAAATCATTTATGAACAACATCAATAAATAAAATATTTATTTAAACATTACATCTAAATTATTCCAAAAAGAAAATATATCATTAAAAATGAAGATAAATTGTTTCATCCATTTCCTAAAAATGTTTTGTTAGAATTTTGGATATGCCAAACCATTTAGTCAATGACTATTATATAGCATCAGAATACAATTACATCTATAATATTTCAACATGATGAACCTATATAATTTTATCAACACTCCATTTTTCTTCATTGGGAAGATTATTCATATGATCATTGAATTTAGAATTAATATCTTGAGGTTATTATTCATCAATACATTTTCTAGTGTGATTTATAAGAAGAAATAGAAATCAATGAATTTTAGAAACATATACAACATTTATTATCATTATTTAGTAGTGTTTATCAATTGACTAAATGAATATTATTTATATTCCTTGTCCATATTTTCTATTCACTATTTTGATATTGGAATTAATATTTATTTCATTATCCCCTAAAATAAAATCCACTTTCCCCATCAACGTTAGCATAATCACTTCTATAATCTCAACATTATTAAGTCTATAAATCATTTATAGGGGGAAATAGTTATTTTACCACTTATATTTTACCCATCCTTATTGTCCCACACAAGTAGGGGGATTGAATAAATATTTTCTTCTTAACTAATTCATTCATTCAAATTTAACCTACTAAAAATTTTATTGTTCATGATCCACTAAGTTATATCTCGCTATCTCTCATTATATGTATAGAGGGAGAGAGAATACGATATTAAAATGGATTGGTTTTATGAAATACTACTTTCTATGATGGGTTTTCAACCGTAATTGATTCGACACTATGTAATTATATTTTTAAAATGGATATGGGGAAATTTTATTAAACTATTTTGTAGTCAATCCTCAAGTTTATTCAGGTTATTCCACCTATTAATCCATATATCCTTTCATGGTTTGTTAAAACACAATACTATACCATATTCATATTTTTCATAACTTGTTATATACCCCATTACCGAGCCTATTTAGTATGTTGTTATACACATTAGTCACAATATAATTTTATTTTCAATATTTATGATCCACATATCAAAATATCTCCACCAACTTCATGTTTTTTAATAAAATAAATTAATTTAGCTTTCTTCATGAGTGTATTAGACTTTATTCACTATTTTACAAATTCAATACCATAAAATAATGTTTGGATTTATCATGATGGTATTGAATCTCAAAAAACAACTGGTATAATGTGATCTGATTCATCTAAAATGTTCAACAAGAAAATAATGAACATAAATCCTACTCTCATAGTAGTACTTGCCACTAATTTCTTCTCTCATCAATACAAAAATGTATCAATAATGTCATAAATTTTATAATAAAGGATTTAATATCTTTAAACATCAATCCGAAACTAATTAGGCCTTCAATACCCGATATTCAACTATGGATGTACTATATTAGAGAAATAACACACACCTTTGATTCTCTACAATAACATTTTTATATCGATAATTAATTTGACTAAGATTCTCCAACTTTTATGTTCAATTTAAGGGGGAGTTTATTTAGATAAACATAATCTTCATAACTGTATCATTTGATATATATACTAACCTACCCACAATCTTTTTATCTCAACTCAGTGAATTTAACTGAATAACTTTTTATTTTATCAAAATCCATGATCATTATGATGTCAATAGAAGATCTTATTTTAGTTCATGGATCAAACAAATTTCATAGAAATGGTTGAAACTATAGTTAATACACACATCATGCATCATTAATACTGTAATGTGATATTTATATCATTATAAAATCTTCTATTCGAAATCAGAAATATTCTTATAAAAAAATAAACTTCATGAATACCCTTGATAACATAATTAGAAATGTGAACACATATCCAAAACCATTTAGTGGAAATAAAAACATAAATATGCATTTATTTATGTGACGAATCACCTATCTTATACTTGGAAATTAGCTATTAGAATAAAATGGCTTCTAGGTATCTATATTATGATACAATGTTAAACTAGGAATGTGGGTCCCAAAAAAACTATTTGATTCAACTAAATTGATTAAATAGAAATGTGAATATACATTCATGAAATAAACTATGTGGATATACCATTTATTAAATTTGATACATGGATAATACCTTTATGAAATTTTCTACAATGATCTGAAATACACTCAACATTGAACCAGATAGTTTACACAAACAACCATCCATTCTAAAAAACTCCTCAACAACCTACACTAGTAATCTTTCTATATAACCATATTTATTACTATAAGGTGAGAAGACTTATTCATGATATCAATATGGTTTGAAAAATAAATGGAATATTTTTTGATTATAAATTGATGTCAGGATAGTTGACATGAATTTATCTAGAAGCTCTTCCGCTATGCAACAATAACTCTTACTATTAACACTTTTCCGTTCATTAATGGGTTTCTCAACTATGTCTAACAAAAATCAAACAATATTGATGAAATGTACTGGAAGTTCCATTCGTTTTTTTAAATACATGGTATTTTTACGAGTCCGTGAAAATTTAGGGCAATTGATTTAGAGGCCCAATGTGCCCGGAATCAATTTTTGATGTCTTATTCAGGTACGTTCAGTAAACGTGCGAGTGAGATTTTAATAATTTTGAACCGGTGGTCAAAAATGAAATATGAGGGCACAATTGAACTCGCAGAGCCAGTGTTCACTTATGATGTATTTCTCCTCAACTACATTTTGTCATAAATGGATGTTACTTTTGGGGTTTTTAATATAGTTAAATAAAAATAAGTGTTAAATTATTTTTATTTTGTGGTGGTTAAAAACCCCAAGAGGAGGTTTGAGGTGGGGACCACCACACCATAACCTTCCATGAGATGTTATGGTGGTGGGGCCCACCCACACTTAACCTCCCATGGGAGGATATCCTTGGTGGTGCTCATAATGGTTTTAAACCCACTTTAACTCCACATTATTTATTTGAACACCTCTCTTAACTTAATTAAAACCCTCCACATTCCCAAATTTGATTTTGAATCAATTCTACACCATTAATTAAATGATTTGTCTCATTAAATTAAACAAAATTATTTTTGTTGTGGTGCCAACAAGTAATCGACGATTTCACTATTATTTTTTGTTACCATTTTGGTGGAGCATATAGAGGATAAGAACTCTACAATGAAAAATGGTCACCCATGAAGAACTCTTCTACCACCAACAATGAACGAACTTCAATCAGGTGAAGAAAGGGAAGCATCACCAATGAAGAACGTTGAATTTGTCTTCGAATTCGTCTTCTCTAAACTCTACTTCCACCGTCGGTGATCGAAAAATGAGGTAGGGGATTTGAGTAGAATTTATTCGTGTTCTTCATAATTCAATTTATTTTTTGAGAAATGGCGATTGATATGACCATAGCGAGGAGGGATCAGATCGCATGAATATGGCCAGACCCTCCACATTTTTTCTATCTCATTTTTTGAGGATAGTGGGGGCACAACTACGCCGCCAGAAAGAAGTACTGCAGTAGGAGGTGCGGTCCGTGGCGGACGGGCCACTATATTACACACGACGACCAGAAATTATTCGACCGTAGATGAAGCCTGGGGTGCAAGATCCATTGGAGGGATGTGAAGCCATCTCACCGTGCAGAGAACCGATCCATGGCCAGGCGGGCTGTGGCTGTGCCGGAGGGCCGCAGTGTCATCGCACCATGCTGGAAGAGGGAGCCGCGGCCACTCTGGCTGTGATGGTCAGACAGGCTGGGCACAGTGCGCACTACAGGCGGGACATGAAGGGTCCCGTGGTAACTGGGATGGCGCCACCCGTTGACTGTTTCTGATGAGAAGAGGTGTAACCCTCCCCCGGTGGTGTGGCTAGTCGGGACACGCAAGCCTAACAAATGGCCACACAGGGCCACCAGCTAGACAGTCAGGATAGGCTGCCAGCTGGCCGGCCATGCCGGGCTACAAGGCGGCTTGCCAGCAAGTCACGCAGGCTGCTGCCAGCTGAGCCACGTGGGCCGCGAGCGAGTCTGGCTATGTAGGCCACATGGTCGTGCCGCCTTTTCAGGCCAGAACACTCGAGCAGGGCTCCCCACTCGGGTGGGCTTCCCTTAGACCGAGTTAGACCCACGAGCTGGGTCAGACTCCAGACCTAGCCCAGGTCGTGTCGGGTAAGTATGACTAGGTCGGACCGGACCCAGACCTGCTTTGGCCTATTTCCACCTTTTCTCCCATATCATGGTCTTTGGGTGTCTGATCGATGAACCGTCTGTTAAGATAGTAAGCGTAGTTTGAGAATGATTTTTTTGGCATATCCCACTTGAGATGTCAACGTAGTTGGTGTTAGGATGGGTTGGTTTGAACCTAAAAACCCATCGGGCCCCTGGAATAGAAATTTCTATACCTCGCAGACCGGGTGTCTGATTAAAGATTCATTTATTGGTTTGAGACCCCTATGATGAGGCAGACCTTTGAGATACTTCTAAATGGGAATTTGTGATAGTTTGAGTATCAACCAGTAACACATAGAGAGGATTATCCCAGAGATGATTGAGTGGGGTACGAAGACCTTGTAGCTTTCTATGACCTGACGACTACTGACCTTTCGACACGGTGTGTTTCGACAAGCCCAGTGGGAAGTTCCTCTGTGTGATTCTGCAGTCCCACAATGGATAGCACCTCTATGTGACACTACATACCCACATTTCTTGACAGGATAATTAACTAAGTAGGCTATAAGGGGGAGCTCCGTTGTGTGATGCGGTAGAACCACAGTGGGGAGCATCTCTCTGTGACGTGACAGACCCACAGTACTCGACAGGAGAAGTACCACAACACACCAGGATAGCGGGAAGCACCTTTGTATGATGTAGTAGGCCCGCAATAATCTATAGAGGAGGAGTACACCATCATATGAGGTTTCTACAGTTTTATTGGGAGTGTTACAAGATACCACCCTAAATATATAATCTTGGTTTGAGCTGAGTCAATGAATTTTGTGTTTTCCTCATGATTGGGATAGGTTACTAAATAACATAAGTATATGTATGGGTATATTCCTATGTAATGGTTTTCCATGGAATCAATACATTGTAGATACCCTTGTTGGATTTTGTGAGACACTGAGGGTCTTGGGGTCCCTACTGAGTATCGTTATGTTACCCCTACACGGGATATGCCCGCATCTCATTGTGTTGGTTGCAGAAGACAAACAACGCTGATCGGAGTATAGAGTAGCATGACCGGACAATACCCAGAAGTGGATAACTCGGTGAGACATACATAGAGTGGATGAACGGACGTGGAGTTATGAGGAGGCCATCATTACATATCCTTTAATTAGAAATCCCAGAGGATGTTCTAGTAGCTACTTATCTTTTTTTCTTCAGTTGTACTAGAATTAGTGATAAATTGTCATTTACTATTGGTCTTGTATTTCCAAACCCTTTACATTTAGAAACCTTTTATTATATATTTTATCATCATGTTTTATATCTAATTGCGTACTCTTTTTTGTCTGTTTACTGTTATAAATGAAATGACTTTCCAATTTAAGGATTTAATCCTTTGGTGACAGTTTCTATCCCCTGGACTATTGAAGCAGGTCTTGAGGTAGTCACGATACAGGCCCCAGGGGACTGGTCATGAAAAATTGGTTTCAGAGGAGTCAGTTCTATCGCAGAACTTAGTACTCTGATATTTTGTTTTTTAGATGCAATTGTGTTAAGTGTAATATGTGTGGTTTTTAGTTCAGGGAGTCTAGTATTGGTGCAGGCGGAAGACATATCCATACACTAGGACCTTGACTACTGATTTCCGACTTAGTGCACAAAAACACTGATTGAGTGTGTATTTTCAACAGTTATTCTTTAAGACAGCTCAAATGGGTCATCTCACCAGGTATAATCTCTTGACCATGTGGCATATGTTTTTTCAAGATGCCTCCCTTTAGATGACCAGTTAGATCCAATACAGTCGTATGCTCTAAAAGCTTACCGAGTGATGAGGACTCGAGGTGGAGCCCTTTACCAGTGTAGGCACCAGCTGTACGACTTCTCGTTGGGCCACTGATGCCACCAGCCCTAGTAGTAGAGGATGAATTCCAATTGAGAGCGTTGCATGAGTTCCAATGCCAGAGGCCACCCAGGTTCGGGGGAAAGACATTCCCACATGTGGCTAAGGATTGGCTGGAGGTGGTGGATAGAGTCTTCAGGATGGTAGGGATAGTAGTAGACCTTATGGTGGTCCTTGATGCGATTCACTTTCATGCAGCAGTAGGTAGATTGCAGATCCTAATGCTTCAATTCCATGATGAGGCTACATTACTATTGAGAGACATCGAGAGCCTGTTCTAGTTGGATTTTGTTCTAGTCACCCTTCAAGTGGTGCAGATACTAGAGATACCTCATCTGCAGAATGGCAGCATGATAGTAGCACAGTACTCAGGGAGGTTCAGATACCTCTATTGCTACACCATAGATATGGTATGAGACCCATTCTTCAGGGCCCAGAATATCAAGCAGTGGATTAGGGGAGAAATCAGAGCCTTGATGATCTCTCTAGGTATCTCGACATAGGTAGGTGTGTTAGAGATATCCCTCATATTGAAAAGTTTCCTTGCTAAGAAATCACCAGCAGTGAGACCCACTAATAGTCGACACGCAGTAGAGTATTCTGTAGTTGGTCATAGACAGATGACACAGAGGTCCAAGAAGACCAGACCCATGAGTGGGCAACCACTGGACTCGGGATTTGTTTTGTGAGGAACCCAGGGCAGTGAGATTTATGCTAGGAGCAGACAATGTTACTCATGCGTTGGGCACTGTCACGTGGTTTGTGACTGCATGAACCACCGTTCAAATGATCAATAGACAGTGGAAGAACATCTCAGGTAGAGGTATAGGTTCGATTGAGGCAGTCCATAGGGAGAAGGGAGACGTGGTAGAGGAGGTGGTCGTGCGACTGGTGGTAGACAACGTTATGAGGTGTTACAACCACCACCACCAGGAGGTCCACACCCCGACCGCTGGGAGAAGGTGCACATGGGAGATCTCTACTTCAGGTAGCATAGGGATATGACCACAATGCTTCAGATATGATTCAAGGTACTATCAATGTCTACTACATCTTAGATACAGTCATTATAGACATTGGTTCCAGTCATTCTTTCATAGTCACTACCCTCATTCGGAGCATATAGATTCCGACAAAGCTGTTGGCTCATTCATTATGTCTGGAGACTCCTACGGGAGAAGACTCGATGAATACACATTATTACAGGCAGTGTGAGATTACTCCATGTTTCAAGAGCTTCTGCTAGGATCTCCTTGTAGCGGCTTCGAGGAATTATAAAATCTTCTTGTGTATGGAATGGTTATCTACAGTACATGGTCAGATAGGCTTTATTATGAAAAATGTGTGGTGTGTCCACAGGGATGAGACCAAGTTCACCTTCATCGGCAAGAAGGGATAATTTTCTGTACGTGATAGACATACTCGGAGGAGGTTGCATCCGATCACTCATCATTTGGCCTGCCTTACCCTTGGAGTAGTTGACGTGGAGAGTTTGAGATATCCTGTAGTGGTGGATCAGTACAATAATGATTTCTCTGACAATGTTAATGGACTCCCTCTTTATAGAGAGGTGGACATATAAAATGAAATGTACCCTGAGATGGCACCGATATCTACTCCATCACATTAGAAGGCTCATGCGGAGCTTCGTGAGCTACGTTTATAGCTAGAGGACTTTCAGGTTAATGGATTCATCTGACCCAATGTTTCTCCTTGGGTAGCTTCGATTTTGTTCACCAAGAAGGTGGATGGGATCTTGAGGCTTTGTGGTGACAATAGTTTCCTGAACGAGGTGACTGTGATGATCAAGTACCCACTCTTGAGGATGGAAGACCGCTTTGATCAGCTCAAGGGAGCACAATGATTCTTGAAGAGAGACCTCAGATTAGGATATCACCTACTCAGATTTTGAGAGGAGAATGTGCAGAATATGACCTTCAGATGTCGGTATAACTACTATGAGTTTCTGTTTATTCCCTTCAGTGTAACCAATGCTCCAGCAGTGTTTATGTTTTTAATGAATAGGATCTTCAATCTATACCTCAATCACTTTGTCGGGGTCTTCATCGACGGCATTCTACTATATTCGAGTACTGAGAAGCATAATTCCAAGAATTTGCAGGTAGTACTAGACACACTCTGAGAGCACCAGCATTATGGTAAGCTCGTGATGTGTCATTTTAGGATTTGAGAGGTTCACATATTGGGACACGATATCTTAGAGGTTGGATTTGTAGTAGACCCAGCTATGATTGAGGTGGTACTTGTTTGGAAGCCAACCAGGAGTGTGATGGAGGTATGGAGTTTCCTGGGCTTGGCTGGATACTACTGATGATTTGTTCTGGACTTCTCCTGAGTTTCAGAACCACTATCAGCATTTACGAAAAAGGGGAAACCCATCATGTGGTCGGAGAGATGCCATCTGAGTTTTCAAGAGCTGAGATAGAGGCTAACTAGTGACCCCATCTTGAGGCTTCAAGAGTTACTGTGAAGCATCAGGGACTGGACATGGGTGTATCCTGATGCAGGAGATATCTATGATTGCTTATGGTTCTCGTTAGTTAAGACAATATGAGAAAAATTAAGCTACCCATTACCTGGAGTTATAAGTAGTGGTATTCTCCATGAATATATGGAGAAGCAATCTAATGGGCGAGTGTTTCACAATATAATCTAATCAAAATAGTGTCAGGTATCTCTTCTATCAAAAGGACCTAATCACGATACAACGACGTTGGCATGATTTCCCCCAGGACTATGACTTAGAGATTGTATATACTCATGGGAAGGGGAATGTTTTTGCAGATGCACTTAGTAGAGAGCTTGTGATGCCTCTATGTGCATGGGATTGTGTTTTTTCATAGAGTACCTTCTTCTATTGTCTCCGACCATGACGCATGGTTACTTCCTAGTTATGGAAGGGTTTGCATGGGGAATTTGAGAAGCAGCTACGTCTGAGTTCCGTCTTCCATCCTCAAACATATGGCTTGACTAAGATGACCATTCTGACCCTCGAGTACGTGCTCTGTGCATGTTTCCTCGACATCGGTTATAGTTGGGAGGATCAATTGCCTTTGTTGGTTTTTTCATACATCAAAAACTATCACTCCACTATCGGTACGACACCTTTAATGGACATGTATGGTCGACCTTGCAGATCGTCGCTCTCTATGACAAACCCAAGGGAGTCAACACTAGTGGGACCATAGATGGTATGATCTACCATAGAGAAGGTGCAGATCATCCTAGAGCATATGATGACTGGATAGAGCAGGCCGAAGACATATGTTAACAGAATACATAGACCTCTGGGGTTCGATGATGGTTACCACGTCTTTTTATGGGTCTCACCTCAATGAGGTCTATGGCGATTTGGCTGAGTCATCAAGTTATCTCCATGATTCGTCAAACCATTCAAGGTCCTCAACAGAGTTGGCGAGGTTGATTACAACTTAGCTCTTCCAACTCAGTTGCACTGGGTGCACGACGTTTTCAACATAACTCAGCTGAGGAGATACATTAACGACCCTTCCCACATAATCGACCATGGAGAGAAGGACATCAATGATGGGGTGACATTCAAAGAGGTTCCAGTGGATACTGAGGACCAACACGAGCATGTCCTTCATGGAAGGTCAATATCTCTATTGCGTGTTCGCTGGCTGTATTAGAACCTCTAGGACAACACATGGGATTGGGAGTCATAGATGTGTGGTTAGTTTCTCCATTTATTTTGTTTGAGATGTAGCTTACGTGGATGTAATGCCCTGAGGTGGGGAGAATGTGATGACCCAGAAATTCTGTGGAATTTTTTTAATACATCGGATTTTTATGAGTCATCCAAAATATATGATGCTTGATTTCAAGGCCCAGTGTTCCCGTAATCAATTTATGATGTTTTATGCGGGAATGTTCCATAAACGTGTGAGAGAGATTTTATATCTTATGTACCGGTGCTGGGAAATGCAATATGGGGGCACCGTTAAAATCAAAACATCATTATTCACTTACGAAGACATTCACCTCGACGACAGTCAATCAGTAATGGAGGACAATTTTTGGGGTATTTTAAAAAAGATAAATAAAAATAAGTGTTAGCATATTTTTATTCTGTGGTGGTTAAAACCTCCATGAAAAGGTTAGAGGTGGGGTCCACCACACCATATCCTTCCATGAGAGGTTATGGTGGTGGGGCCCACCTTCACATAACCTCCCATGGGAGGATATCCTTGGTTGGGAACATACAGGTTTTAATCCCCGCTATTAACTCTCTTTTATTTATTTTAACACCTCTATTAATTTAATTAAAACTCTACACCTACCCTTATTTGAATTTGAATAAATTCCATAGCATTAATTAAATGAGTTGTCTCATTTATATAATAACAAATATTTGTGTTGTGGTGCCAAAAAATAACAGACGATTCCTCTTTTATTTTTTGGTAGAATTTTTGTGGAGCTTGGAGAAGAGAAGAAATCTCCAACGAAGAACTGTCACCCACGAAGAACGCCTCATCCACTAATGAAGAACGAACTTCAACTGGGGAAAGAAAGGGAAGAGTCGCCCATATAGAACGCTGACGTCGCCTTCGACTACTTCTTCTCTGAACTCTACTTCCATCGTCTATGATCCAAAAAAAGGAACGAGATTTGAGTTTAACATATTCTCGTTCTTCATCGTTCAATTTATTGTTTGTTCATTGTAGATTGATATCACCATTACGAGGAAGGATCAGACCACAAAAATATGGATAGACCCTCCCCCCTTCATTCTATCTCATTTGTTGATGACAACAGAGGAAAAATGGTTTATTCAGATGAAAGGACCATGGTCGAAGGAGTGGGCTACGACTGATGGGATATAGTAGTGCATGCAATGACTAGCAACGAGCCAGCCAAGGATGAAGCAGGTGGCACAAGGGCCACCGGGCTGCGGAGGGGTGTGGCTCCATCACACCATATAGCAAACCAAACAGTGGACAGGCAGGACAGAATGGTGCCGGAGGGGTGTGGTGCCACTGCACCCCATTGGAAGAGGGAACGACAACCACATGTTCCGCGGTGGTCAGACAGGATGGGCACAGAGCTGTCACATCGCCCCAGAGAAGAACTGTGTCCATAAGCCGCTGCAGATAGAGGAGGGCGACTGGCTGAGTTGGCCATAAGTGGGTGAAATAGGAAGGACCTGAAGGGTCCCACGGTTATCTGGAAGGAACCACACATAGGCTGTTTCAGAAGAGAGGGGGTGTAATCCCCCCCCCCCCCCGTGCATGGCCAGTCGGGCCATGCCGAACAGCCAACCGGCCATGCCGGGCTTCCAGCCAGCCGGCCAGGACGGGCTGCCAGGCAGCCAACCACGTCGGGCTGCCCATCAATCTAGCCCATATCGGGCCGCCAGCCATCTGGCCCCAGCCCTTCTTCCATACATCCAGCCACGCGGGCCTCCAGGCAGTCAGGCCACGACGGTCGCCCACCAGCCGGGCCACGCGGGCCGCCGGGCCAGGCCACCCCCCTCCGGTTGGGCCTCCCCTTCGGGCCAGACCAATCGGGTAGGGCCACCCCCTTGGTCCGTGCCACCCTTAGACTGGGTCAGACCCGTGGACTGGGTCAGATACTATATTGGACCCATGTTGGGCCGGGTCTGTCCGACCTTGTCGGACCAGACACAGACCCACATTATCCCATTTCCACCTTTTCGTCGATATCATGGGCTATGGGTGACTGATCGGTGAACCGTCTATGGTGAAGAAATGTTTAGAGTGAGACTGTTCTTTTCAAATATCCCACTTGATATTTGGACATAGTTAGAGTATGTCCGGGTCGGTTTGAACCAAAAAACCAACCGGGCCCCTAGAACGGAAATGCCACTAACTCACAGACCAGGCATCCGATTGACTCCATGTCTATTGTGTTGAGACCATTTTGACTAGGAAGTCCATTGAGATACTTCTACAAGAGAATTCATGATAGTTTGAGTATCGAGAAGTATCTTTTGGAGCAGATCCTTCAAGAGATGAGTGCACAGAGTACGAAGATCTAGTACCCGTTTGCGACCTGACAACTGCTGACCTTTCGACTCGGAGTATTCTAACTAGACTTATGAGAATCACCTCTTTGTGACATGGTAGACCCAAAGTGGGGAGCACTTTAGATTGACGTGGAAGACCCATGGTGCTCGACAAGAAGATTACCTCAGCCGTCTACGAGGGGTAAAGCCTCTGTGTGATGCGGCTGACCCACAATGGGGAGTGCCACTATGTGATGTAGTAGACCCATGATACTTGATAGGAGGAGTACCACAACTGTCCAGGATAGTTGGAAGTGCCTCTGTGTGACTCGACAGGACCAAAATACACTATATAGGTGGACTACACCTTCAGCCGAGGTTTTGACAGTTGGACTGTGAGTGTTACATGATACCACCCTTGAATAAAGTCGTGGTTTGAGCCGAGTCAATGACTGTTGTGTTTTCCTCATGATTGAGATGGGTTACTAAATAACTTAGGAATATATATGGTCATATAACTATGTAATGGTTATCCGTTGAATCCATTATTTTTGGTTATATTTGTTGGATGTTGTGAGAACTTAAGGGTCTCGAGGTCCCAACTGTGTATCGTTATACTTACTCCTACATGGGATATGCTAGCTTCTCGTTGTGTTTTATGTTGACGATGGACAATGCTGATCAGGGCAGAGAGTAGTAGGACTGGAACGTACCTGAAGGTGGATCACTCGGCGAGATGTACACGAAGCAGATGGACAGATATGGAGTGCTGAGGAGGTCATATGTACATACCCTTCAGGTAGGAATCCCGGAGGATGACCCAATAGCTGCTTTACTTCTTTTCTTCAGTTGCACTAGCATTTTACTTGTATTGTAATTCACTGTTGGGCTTCTATTTCTGGGTCCTTTACTTTCAGCTCACTCTTTTGTATACAGTTTTACATGTGTTTTACTTCCTGTTGCGTAATATATTGTGTTTGTTTACTGTTATAAAGGCAATTGTTTCCCATTTTAGGGATTTATGCCCTTGGTGCTAGTTTCCAGTGCCTGGCCTATGGAAGGCGGGCCTGGGGTAGTCACGATATTGACCCTGAGGGACGGGTCGTGACACTTGATATCATTTAATCTCAATGTTTCTAACAATTCTCTTAATTGAGCCTTATATAGCAATCACACTTGTAGTAATTTAAAATCAAGGCTAGGTTTTACTTAGTTTCTTCTAAAAATTGAGTTTCTCTTGAATTTAATCAATTTTCCTTATGCCATTTTATTAAAATACACCATTATTTTTTACTTCAGTCTTTTTAGTATATATTAAACATTAAAAAATTTGAAATACATGTAAATTAATAAGTAACACAATAATTATTATATGTGGTACATATAACATATTTATGATATTTACAACATATTAATAAATTTTAAATGATAATAAATTCTTTAAATATTAGCATTCCATTCACAAGGAAATAATAATTTTTTTCTTGCGTATGTGTGGACTAATATCTTCATGAAGAGATATGATTCAGTTTTCATAACCTAATAATATTGATGTTATATATATTTTTTAGATAAATAATATGTTATTTATTATGTTATTATCATTCTATAATGATATTATAATACTCACATTAATATCATAATTATCATATGAAAATAGAAATAACAATCACACGTATGTATAACCGTTAATCTATACAATCGCAACCTAGTTCATTATTCATGGATGTTTTTAAAATTATATTGGATTTATAAAATCATAATTTTTTCAATACTATAATTCTATTTTTTTAAAACAATTAACTCTATGAATATAGTCAACACACCATTGTTATTTTGAAACTATTAGACGAATATCCTCCAAACACTCAAGGTGAAATTAAGATATTATGAATTTAAATATGCCATTAATATAAAAAATAAATTACTTATGTATAAAGTCTAGAATATTAATATTTTCATATATAAATAAAATTATTTATATATGATTATTGTATATCAGTTAAATGAAGTACATGGAATGAATGGACTCATTATAAGGGTCATCATATCAGTGATTATTTATAGAAAAATTTGTTAATGTTTTGCTCATATTTTTGTTTCATGGTATATATACTCCCAATTTTATAAGAAATATTATAAATAAATCCAAAATCATTTTATATTAATTTATAATTTGAATTACTTTATATAAGGGTATTTTAATGAATGCTTGCAGATGGTAAAAAATTTCATAACTAAATTATTTTTAATGGATTATATTACTTCTTCATTATCATTAATATTCAACAAACGTGTGTAAAAAATTCAGGTAATATTATTTTGTATTAACATATGTTTTATGTGGTTTAAAATTTTATAAACATAATGGATTCATTGATAAGTTCTTCATTAAATTTTATAATCATTATAAGGGTTGCCAATTTCAAATTGTCTTTATTGGTAAATATAATATATTAAAAAATCAGATTAGTTTATGTGGTATATTTTGTTCTCCTTTGATATTTAAAAACATGAATCTCTTTATGTTCATGATATTAATTTTTCATTTTATTTTATTCTTTCATTGATCACACCATTGAAAATATAGAAAAGTAGTAAAGGTTTTTATTGAAAATATATATTTCAGTAAGCATTATTTTGGATTTAATTTCAATTGAATCAAATTATTAGATCATTGTATATTAAAACCCATTAATTTTATTCTCACCTATTTATTAATGAAATTTTCATGTAATAGTACGAATTTAATATCCAATATTCTTAAAATGGTTTAATTTTTTTACAAAAATTATTCTTTATTTCACTCTTCCATTGATAATCAATTTTCATCCAAATCAAAATTTTCTATATTTTTTCAAGAATGTTTATATATAATCCAATGATTTTTAATGTATTATTTACCCATTAATTTTTTCCACCATATTATTTAAAATTAATCTTTGTTTCATTTTTCCATATATGTTATTGTATTAATTTTATTCTAAAATAATGAAATAAATCTTTGTTTTATCATAACTGACATGGAAATAATTTTATACTAGAATTTTGAATCAATTTATTAAATAATATATTTTATTTTTTTTAAAAAAAATTGATTCTTTAAAAATTTAAGGTTTTTAATATTGATATTCAGTGATAAAATTTTATTCTTATCATGAATTTTTGTGACGACATATTAATTATAATTCCGTTTATCAATATAAAAATTTATCGTTGTTTCTTATTCTCCACAAGACAAAATTTTTAATCATACAATCCTAATTATTCCTCTAAATGGATTATGGTTATATTAAACTCATTTTCATACAATTAGTTCCTTTTTAATGCTTCAATAATCTATTTAAAGGAATAATTTATATTTCTATATGCTTGATGATTTTTTGTATTATTTATGGTATTTATTTAGTTTTTTATGGAGTTTGTTTTATAAATGGAGAGACCAATTATTTCTAATTAGTGATCCTGATATTTAATATATGATTGGTTGGTCGACATTATACTTTCAGAAAAAGGGTGATCATGATACAGATAATATGTGGAATGAGACCCATTATTGATTTCTTATGCATTTTGTATTAGTTATATTCTATAAAGAATTATATGGGAAGTTATTCGTATAATTATTACAAATGGATTGGGTTTTATAAGTGTTTTCTGAAGAACATTTTGCACGATACCAATAAATTTTCATTATGATTAATAGGGTATTTAAATGTTTACATTTATCAGGATTGAAATCACATGGATATTTACTATTTATTCAATAGACTCTTTATTTATTTTGTAGAATTAGTCCATGCCAGATGATTATTGATATATGTTAGATTTGTTTGGGTTCCCATATTCTATTCTATTGAAATTATAATGTTTCATTATACTAGTATTATCATATTATTCTCTTTGATTACATTCAATTGATATGTATTTTTTTTACCCATATCGATCATTTCAGGCGACCATTCAATTGTTTCATTTTCATCTTGTTATTATGATTTTTGTAAATGAATTTTTTCAAGATGGGAATCGTTTAGATGATCATGTTTACATAATTAATTTAACACACCGATGTTTTATGAGATATATTATTTAAATTTTCATTGATTATTGTGTTTTAGACTACACAGATATTAGTTTACCCTATATGAAACATCGTATTATCTTACAGTATACACAATACTAATCATGGCTTGTGTTGCACACAATTTTTTGTTCTTTTGCTAAAATTTAATTCCCACAACATTGATTATATATATTATCTATTGTATAAATGTTCTATGTGTGGATTATGTTATAAGAAAGACCAAATGAATCTTTCGCTACATGCAACACTGATATTGTTTGTGTTACAAACTAGAGCGACTGTCTTCTATAGCTTGCATAATGTGTAATACAGTGTTTCACTAAATAAAGATATATTATTAAAATATTATATAAACTGTCCATTAATATTATTATTAACCACATTTTTGGTTTTATATAACATTAGAATTCATATTATACATGATGTTTAAACAAAATAAATTTTTTGGATAAAATAATTATTTTTCCAAAAAATGATGTTTTACCGCCTTTTGATGGCTCACACATTTTAAATATAGTATTGTACACATTTATAATTAAAATTCAGAAAAATAAACTTATTATTTGGAATCATGATATAAAAAATTACTTTAGATAAATTATTGATATTTTTCGAATAACTTTCATATTTTAATGAACGGTAAAAATAAGCTAAATTTTATTTAATATATACATTTTTAATAAAGATAATTTATACAATTAAATTTTAATATTGAATGGTTTTAAATTATAACTATAATAAATTTTTACATTTTAATATAATTGATGTGATTATCATTAATTTTAAATTGAAATTTTATGTTAAAACATTTCAATCTTTTGTAATGTTTTAACTTTTAAAACCCAATTTCTATAAAACATGATAAATTTTAAATAATTTACTGAATGTTAATTGTTTTGAATTTAGAAAAATGTATTCCTTATTTGTAATCATTAGTTACAAATATATGTTAATAGTATTCTTCTATTTCTGGGCATTATGAATAGTAAATTATGTAATTATTTTATAACCATTGTTAAAGGTGAATAGGGTAATTATGGGTAAGAATAAGATTATAAAATTTCCTGAACACCTATAAAAATCTTATTAATTGATTATATTAGAACATTATAATCTTTTGTTCTAAATGGAACCACTTTATTGTCACATTCTATGAAAATGACATGGATGTAATAAAAAATAATGAAATGGAAAATGTGTCATAATCTCTTTTTATATAAGTGTTTTAATTTTAATATACAGATAACAATGGGATGAAATCAACCATATATAGTCTCTGGAAACGTAAATAAATTTCCCACATCATAAAAATTATATTTATAATTTTTAGGGATTATATAATTACAATTAATAATGACACAATAGTGTTGTAGAAATTATTTTATTAATAGAAATATCAAATTAATGGTATAAGAAATGTTAAAAAATATTATATGAATTAATTAATTTTCACCATTAATATTCAAGGTTATTATGAAATCATATAAGTGTAATTGATATTGTTGTTGGAATTTTTCTTATTTTTTAATTTTATTTAATTTTTTATAAATTAACAATGCCAAAATTGAAACTAATGATATTTTATAATCATACAATTTTATTAAATTATTTAAAAATAATAAAAATATTTAAAAATTACCTAGTTATAATTATAACATCTAAAATATTATAAATTATTCCTTAATGGTTAATTAACTACACATAAGTAAATTTTCATTACTATTAAAATTTTTTAATGTCATTACCAAAATTAAACATTAATAGAATGACAAAGGGTCAATTAAAATGATAATGTTTAATTTGACAAAATATATTATCCAATTATTTTTAGATGATGATATTACAAACCTATATCATCTAATATTAGAATTAAGGACACTTTAGAGGGTTTTTTGTAGGGTTTTATTTTATAAAAAATTATTATTTTTGATATTATCTTAAAGTGCCCCTCTCGCCTTTTATAAAAGAGCACATCATCCCTTTTCACATCCCTCAATTTAAAGCCTTAACAAACCATAATAATAATTTCATTTCTCATATAAACTTCCATTATTAAATTCTATATGTGATTATATTCTCAAAATACTAAATCTAGTTCCCAAAGAGGAGGTTTAAAGGAGGCATATCGAGGAAAAAGGTAATCTCTTCAACAGATTCATTCAAATTTATTTCTTCTTCAACATCCTCTTCTTTAGTTATTTCATTATAAATTAATAACATCAGTATCAATAATATATGGATATTTTGTTATAAATATTGAACAACATCATTTATCCTTATATATATCCTACCAAAAACAAAATCACCATGCGTGCGTACGTACAACTTACCATCCCCACACTGATGGGTAATTCATTTTTCACCACCACATGACTTGGATGAGTATAATGGTGGAAATAATAACAATATATGTTTCTTATAACATGATAATATATATGATATACTATAAATTATCTTCTTCTATTCCTTTATACAATTATGGGAATGATATCATCACTCATGCATTTGTATGGCGTAGCGTATCCAAGACGCGATGAGATTTATTCTCCATGTTAACCTATTACGAATGATTATAAAGTATATATAATAAATAATAATGAAATATATGACATAATTATTCATCAGGATTTATTTATATACATATATATATATTTCATTTACTTAGATCCATTTAAATTATAACGAAAGGAAAACATCATTCATGTGTACGTATGACCTACCATCTCCCTAAATGGTGTATTCCATTTCATTTATCTATCTAATATATATATATATATTTAATAACTATATATTATATATTAATACTATTTTACATTATAGAAGTATGTAAGTCATGATTTATGTAATAACATCATAACCAACAAGTCCAAAAACGTACGATAAATGAAATGATTATTACCCAAAACGGTGCTTTAACAACACATTGACAAATGAACAGGTGATATAAAGTCATAAGTAAATAATATATGATATCATAAATATTATTATGGTTTTTTACAAGTTTGTAATATGTATAAACCTACTATATAGGTGATTCATACACATAGAGAAGGAATCATACATATGGTAAGGGATAACTTTTCAATCTCATTTTTTCCGAGATTGATTATACATAAGTATATACATGGGATATATTTATCATCCATTTTAATAATTTTGAATAATGTTTTCAGAAAATGGTTACTATTATTCTATGATTTTTAATGTTATTTTACCCCTTTCTGTCTTTTAATTCATTGTATAGAATGAATCTTTATTTTTTTACCATATGAGGTAATTTTTTACTTTTCTAGTCAATGTACGGGGATGATGTTTTTTTAAATTATACGGAATTAATAGTTATTTACATATTAATAATGATTTTCTTCAATGAATATTACTAAAAAAAATTTCCAAAACAATTCTTTGCATTTAAGATTTCCTGCATTTTTAGAAAATAAAACATTTTTAAGAAGAAAGGATAATTTAATCCAGAACAGAGTTCATGTGGTTTATCAAAATTATTTTCCATCTATGATGAATCTATTTAAATAGGTTAATTTTTCTATACCAATTATTTGAATTATTATATTTTTTTAATGATGTAATTGTATTTTATATGGATTATGTAATGATTGAATGATGTCTAAGAAAACCCATTTTAATTCTTGGGTTATGCTATAAAGAATGATTTATGTGATGTGTCACATGTAATAATGATTTCATAATTATATTGGTAGCACATATATCTCCCTCAAATGAATTATGTAATTATTTATTTTTCCTAATATAGACATGAATGGAACATTATGTAAATCATGTTCGGTAATGTAGGGATAGAATTAAAAGTATATCTGGATCAGTAACAGACTTAGTTCAAAATGTTGTTATGTGAAAAATACCTTGACAACTATAAAAATAATATTATGTGCTAAATTTTTTCCAAAAATAAATGTTTAATTCCCATTTTATTTTTTCTATATTATTTTTCTTTTTTTATCTAAGCCTTACGTAAGAAAAATATTTATTTAATGACTCAAGATTTTGACGTTTAATCATTGTTTTCCTTGTTTTTATGTTCAAATGTATATGGTTTGTTTTATTTTTCCCATTTTTTACCTTAATGATCATTTGTGTTCACCATTTTTATGTTTTCTTTTACAAGGAAATAAAAGAAGGTTTTAGGTAGGAAAATATGTGGAAGATCACTATAGTATATGTTGAAGATAATTCACCATGATTAGAATATTATGTTCAAAGCTTCTATAGACAATAAAAAAATATGATATTTGGGAATCTGTTTTTGTCATGTATTATGTATTCCAAAAAAATAATGTAATGCTAATTTATTCAAATCATGGGTATCTATAGTTGGTATCATATGGAAGGTTTAGTAAACCCTATGAAACAAGAATGTGAAAACATTAGTGAGATCCCATGATATATTTCTATGGTATGTCTAGGGATTTTCCTGAGGTTATGAATATATATAGGTTACATTCTAAGATTTATAATATGGATCATGACTAAACTAGGATTAAACCTAAAATGTTATATATTTAAAGTACCCCCTTGATTATGTTGTTTTCCTATGATGATGTTTTCATATCACACTATTCTTTTTCTATTTTAGACAATGGTTGGAACCCAATGGAACTGTGTGAATGATCAATGCACTAGGCAACAAAATGATTGCACACATATGAAGACAAAAGTTATTGGAGATGGAATGAAAAATATTATTTTTATACTTACCCATGATATGGAGCATTCTATACTTCCAAATGTGCTGATAAGCGAACAATATTCTATTGATTCCTTTATAAGAGAACGCCCAATTTCATTCAGTAAGCCATCCGATCCACTTGTTTCTGAACAATGGATCAATTTCATTGAAAATATATTTTCCACCATTCACCTTGTGAAACATGAAAAGGTCATTATGGATATCTATCATTTATATGGTGAAGTAGACCAGTTGTGGAAAACCAATAAGAATACAATTCCACAAGATGAAATTGAATCCATGGAATGTGAAGTATTAAAGAACATATTTTTCAATATGGATTACCTTTTATAATTAAAACTAATATAGAAAAGAAGTTCCTTAAGATTAATAAAACTTATGAGTAATCTATTAATACATATGAGGTGAATTTTAAAACACTTTCAAGTTATGATTCTGGATTTATCATCCAACCTGAAAGTAATGTTGATCGATTTTTCACTGGCTTGTTACCACGACGTCGAAAAGAATTAAATATATGAGACTTCAGTTGTATGAAGAGATTGTGTGTTGGGATATCAAGGTAGAACTATATATTGACGTTACATATCCATATCTTTGTTTTGACAGGAAATGAAAAATGGAGTCCAAGGGAAAATATAAAAACAATGGGGAATATAAGTTTAAGGTTTCCTTATACTCAAAGTGTGGAAAAAAGCATGGTGGATATTGTCTTAAACGTACTATAAAATTTTTCATGTGTTGAATTGAAAGTCATTGGGATATTATGTTTCAAAGTAATGTAAAAAAGTTTACTAATGATGTGACGGAGAAAAGACTATAGAGAATGTACCACATACACTACAATTATATATGTGCAACGAAATGGGGCATTATTCTAACCAATGACATAATCCTAGGATTAATTATGATCAAAATCAACAACCTATTAATGAAAAAGACAAAGACAAGTAATATGTGATAATTATTGGTGATGTTGAGAATGATGAAAAGGTAGTGGAATGATTAATTGTTTCTGTAATTGGATTTCAAAATTGTGTTGTGGAATCTCATTTATATTATTATTGAGTATTGAAATACATATTCATTGGTCTATTATGGTCTTCCCTATTTATTTGGTAACAGTAAACATGAAAAATGAATGAAATTATTTTGTAAGGAATATGATACGAGCATAATGAATGGATTATGATAAAATAACATTTTTGATAGTTTTAATGAGATCATCACTGATAAAAGGACAAAAGAGATATCATGGTTTTAGTATATTAAATATTTTCTATCATTAGTGTGTGAAAAGTGTTAATTTTGATAGAATTAATGTTTACACTACTATTCTATGAAAATTTATGTTATTATCATATTTCTAGAGAATACCTCGTTAATTTATTTAGATGATTCGAATGTGATAACTAATAACTACCAAAAGAGATATGAGATAAAAACGTGAAGTCTATTTAGTTCACCTTCTTATAATTTTTTATATTTTTAGTTTTTGATGGATTTTGATGTTATCCATTGATGGATATTAAATGTTATATTCTATTTGATTATTGTGTTATATCACTATAGGTGGACTTATGTATATTGGATAAATTGTAATAATAATTTGTTGATAGTGATAGATGTAATGACCTATCATTATATATCATGATCTTCTATTACTTGAAGGTTGTGAAATATGGATTCTTTTATTTGAATTAGTGATTATGTGGATATTTTTCAGCGAGCGATGAATAATGATATTTAATTAAAATCAAGTAAGTAACTCATTTCCTGAAAAAAATAATTATCTATAGGAAAAGGATCTTGAAAATAAAAATGTTATCTTAGTAATATCTTATTTGATGTATCAGATGGTCCATTAAAACATCATATATTTATTGCTTCATGGTTTTTAAATTTCACCAGAACTTCTTCACTATCACTATCCATCCCAACATGGTGGTACTGTTTCTCCTCTATATCCAAATTTTCACTTCCCACCTATGTTCTTCTTTTTGGAAACCCAGCTACGAGTTAATATGGGTACCTTTTACATTTATAACATTCATTTTTATAATTATATTTTAGTATTCCCTTTTTCGATAAGGGTTCCCATGAAATAGACATTTAAGTTGTAAATCATTTTTATCGTAGGTGAATTTCAAGGGAGATATTCATTTTAATGAGAGTAGAATTTAAACCCTGAGATTTTTTTGAGATAGATTCTTCAAAATTTCATTGATGTATTTTGATGTAAACTACACCCAGATTATCTTGCACTATATGTGACACCGTATTATCTTCCAGTATACACAAAAATATTCTTGTTTTATGTTGCAAAAAAAATCATGTTCTTTTGTTATAATTCATTTCAAAAATCACTGAGTAAAAAAAGTATTCGTTATATAAATGAATTAAATTTTGAAAATTTATATGAAACATCAAGGGATGCTTGCACTACAGGTAACACTAACATGGTTTTCGTTACGTGCAAGAGCAACCTTTCATGATAGATTGCATAGAACGTAATACCGATTTTCTCTAAACAATGAAATATTATTAAAATTTTAAACTATACATTATGAATATTATTAACCAAAATTTTAATTTTATATAACATTATAACTAAGCTTACAAATTAAATGAGGAAAAAATCAATTTCATCAGATATAAGAAGTATTTTTCAAAAAAAATGTACTTTTACAGCCTTTTGATAGTGAACCCTTTTTAAATCTATTTTTTGACAATTTTATTAGTAAAATTTTACAAAATAAACTTCTAATTTTGTATCAGTTTATAAAAAATTAAATTTTATAAATTTTTAATATTTTTATGATAAATTTTATGTTTTGATGAATAGTAAAAATAGTCTAAATCTCAATAAAAAAATTATTTTAATTGAGATAATTTATATGGTTAAATTATTATATTGAATATTTTTAAAGTATAAATATAATTAATTTTTACAATTAAATATAATGGTATTCATTATCAATAATTTTACATTGAATTCATATGTAAAAACATTTCAATATTTTGCAATGTTTTAACTTTTTAATTTGTTTTCCAAAAAAAAGGATTTATTTTAAATTAGTTACTGCGACATTAATGATTTTAATTATTAAAAATTGATTCCATATTTATAATTATTGGTCCAAACTTATTTTAATAGGCTAATTTTATTTATGGGCATTATGTATAGTAATTTTGGTAATTACTTTTATTATTATAGTTTAAATAGAATCATGTAATTAAGGATAAAATTAATTTTATTAATTTATCTTAACTTCTGTAAAATACCCTATTTGATTATTAAATTATAACTTTATCTTATATTTTTCTAAATTTTGTCACTTTATTTACACTTACCTATGAAAATTCATGAATGTAATAAAAACTAATGAAATGGAAAACGTGTCCCAATCAATTTTTATATAAGTGTATTAATTTTAATATATTGATAAATAATAGATAAAATATATAATAGATAGACTCTATAATGATAATAGAATTTCCCCAATAATAAATATTTATTTTCAATTTTTATATATCATATAACTACGATTAATGATGACACAATTGTAATGTATAAATTATTTTATTAACAAAAATATCAATATTTGGTTTTAAATATTTAAAAAGAAATATCATGTGAATTAATTAATGATCTAAATTAATTTCCTAGGGGATTTTGTCATTCTATGAGTGTGTTAAATATTTGGTTTATAATTTATCTTCTATTTGAATTTTATTTAATGTCTACAAAATAAATAGTC
Organism: Viscum album; assembly: GCA_963277665.1. Lineage (NCBI taxonomy): Eukaryota > Viridiplantae > Streptophyta > Magnoliopsida > Santalales > Viscaceae > Viscum > Viscum album. Next base: position 1,602,974,999 of record OY728136.1, read on the forward strand.
TCAAAATAGATAATGTTGATATTTTATAAACATAAAATTTTATTATATTATATAAACATAATAAAAATATATAAAAATTAAAATTGTTAATAATAAGGTCTAAAATATCATAAAGTGTCCATTTATGGTCTACTAACACCACATTAGTAAATATTTTTTACCATTATATATTTAGAATGTAGTTACCATAATTAAACATTAATTGAATATCTAAGGGACAATTAAAATGATAAGGTTTAAATTGAAAACATAAGTTGTTACAAATTTATTTTTTTATTATATTTCAAACGTATCACATCTCATATTTAAAATATGGAAACTTTCAAGGTTTTTGGGTAGGTTTTGAGTTTATTATAATAAAATATTTTTGAGAGTTTAATAATGTGCCCCTCTCCTCTCTTATATATGAGAACATCCTCCCTTTCCCCTTCACTCCATTTTAAGTAATAATGATAGCCTAGCCTCTGACCATTTCCCTTATTAACTTCTCTAATTATATTATTGATGTTCTGATATTCTCAAAAGACCACCTTTTGTACCCTATAACGGTGTTTAAAGAATGTATGTCAAGGAAGAGGTAAGATCTTCGACCGATTTATTTAAAATTATTTCTTCATCTAGATCTTCTAATTTAGTTTTTTCATTATAAATTAGTAACATCAGAATCTCTCATATACTAATATGATATTATAAATATGAAAAAAACCTATTTTAAATCATTTTCATCTAATGAAATATGAATTTACCATGTGTGTATGCGTAGGGATTATGGTCACAAATCCATTGTGTAATCGGTTTTTCACCACCACCTTACATAGATGGGTACAATGGTGGAAATAATAACTATTTATTATTATTATAACATGATACTATTTGTTGGATAATATAAACTATGAAATTCAATACCATTTAACAATTATGAGAATAATATCCTCACTAGTGCGTACGCACGTCTTACCACCTCCACGACGTGATTAGATTCATTTTCTAATTAAACCATTCAAGAATGATTAAAAATTATATATAATAATCACGAATGATATGAAATAATATTTCTGCAAGATATATAGATATATATATCTGTGTCTGTGTGTCTGTGTGTGTTTGTGTGTTTGTGTGTGTCTCATTTATTTACGTCCATTCCATTTAACAGGGAACAAAAACAACGTTCATGTGTACGTAAGGCCTACCGTGTCCATGAAAAGTGTATTAAATTTCATTTATCTATTAAATATATATATACTGAATATATATAAAATATAAATAATTTATTACAGTCTGGGTGTTTATAATTCCTGATCTACATAATAATATCGAGAAAAAAATTCCAAACACGTACCATAAATGAAACAATTATTATCCAAATTTTTTATTTAACATAGACATGACCAATGAATGGGTAATATAAAGTCATAAGTAAATAATATTTGATACCATAAATATTATCATTGTTCTATTAAAATTTAATAATATTTTTAAAACTCCTACACATGAGTTTCAGACACATACAGAAGAAATTGGAGCTATGGTAAGGTATAATTTTGCAATCTCATTTTTAATCCAGATTTTTTATACATAATTTTATGTTAGGGATATATTTATAATCCATATAGATGTTTTATTAAAATGTTTTCATAAAATATTTATTATTATTCGTTGTATGTTTTGAGTTATTGGACCCCTTTTTTACTTTAACTATAAGGTATGGAATAAATCTGTCTTTTGTTAACCATATGAGGTACATTTTGACATTTCTAGTAAAAGACTAAGGATGATGTTTTTTTAATTTATATATAATTAATGAATTTTTACTTATTTAAAAATATTTACTTCCATGAAGCTTTCTATACACTTTCTCATGTGTATTTTCAAATAAATTCTATACTTTTAAAATTTTACGAAATTTTTAGAAAAGAAAATGTTTTTGATGAAGAAATAATATTTTTCCCTCATGAACTATCTTCATGTGGTTTATTAAAATTATTTTCATCTAAGATGATTCTTTGTAAATAGGGTTATGAATATATCCCTATTATTACTATGATTTGATTATGTTAATGATGGAATGGTAATATATACGAATTATTTTATGATAGAATGATGTTTAAGGTAACCAATTTTATATCCTGGTTTATGCTACGATGAATGATTTATGTTTTTGTGGCACATGTAAGAATGTTTTCATTATGAGATTTGTGGGAACTATATTTACCTCCTATTCATTGGGTAAAGATTTATATCTCATGAGATATACATGACTATAATTACATGTAAATCTCGTTCAGTAATGCAGGGATGAACAACAAGTATATCCTGATTAGTAATGGAATTTATCCACTATGATGGTCTTGGAAAACATGACATGGATACTATGGAAATAATATAATGTTTTTAAGGGTTTACCACAAATCCATGTTCTATTACCATGATATTTTATCATGATTAATGTTTCATTATAATCTATTCGTTAAGTGATTCAAATATTTTTTTCACAACTCATCATTTTGATGTTAAAAAATTATGATCATGTATTTACGATCATATATATATAGTTAATTTTATTTTCTACAAGTTTATGCTTATTGAGAATTTATGATTACCGTTTCTATGTTTTATTTTCCAAGAATATATATAAGGGTTTTAGGTAGTAAAACAAAAAGGGTAAGATCCTTATGAGAAATGTTGATGATCTTTCACTATGTTTAGAAGATAATGTTTTGAGTCTTTAAAGACACTAAACTAATACAGTATTTGGGTGTCTATTTTGGTCATGTATTATGTTTTCCTCAAAATTAATATAATGTGCATGTGTGTCAATCTTGGGTCTCTATAATGTAAAATAATAGAAAATGGGTATATATGGAAGACACTAACTCTATAGAAAGGGTATTATTTCTATGATATTTTTTCAGAATTATATAAAACAGTAAACCTAAATGGACATTGGTCATGTATGTGATCTAATATATTCTTTTTATATTGTCTCTTTTAGATGGAAACAATTGGGTGACAGAAATTGTTAACAAATAATGAAATAATATGAAAGCAATTTTATAACCATATCTATTAGTACAAGTAAGGGGATGTCATAGTAAAATCAATATATAGAAAAGAAACTAATAATTTATAGAAATTATGTTTTTAACAAATACAATAATGTCAACAAATTATGTGATGAAGAACTCCAATAATTTTCACTATTAATGTAAAGAACATATGCATGCATATCTATAATTTATTATCTCATGAGATAAAATACCATAACAATTTCATATGAAGACTATAGAGGAAACCAAACATAATTCATTAAAACTTATTAGTAAAATATAAAATTAATCATTCTTCATATAAATGAGATCCCATGAAACAATGAATGGAATTTTTTCCTTTATAGATAATAGAACCAAATCATCCCATGTGAATTTAAACAACTGATAACCAAAATAAATTCATCTAAAAAGTTTATGTCTTAAGAAACATTATAGGTTGATTGATGAAAAATAATTTCTATAGATATAAAACAATTATAAATAATTATTTAAAGTACAATGAAACCATTTAAGAGTTTGTTTTGAGAATTTTTTTAATATTTCTATAATGTAAAAGAATATATACCAGTTTCAAAATAAATTTTCCATTTTGTGATATTATTTATTTTATGTAATTTAATTTCTAAAAAATTATAATCAATAATAAATCATTGAATATAATTATTTCAATTATGAAAATGGAATTTAAAGAGGAATTTATAATGTTTTATTATGAGACGATTGAAAAAATTATATTATATCAAAAATATCATTCTTGATTTTTCAAACCATATACTTAAATAATAAATCAATTTTTGAAAATAGTGGAAGAGAAAAATTATGATCACATGAGATAGAATAAAAATAGGTTTCTAAATGTATATTGGATCATTAATCAAATGGAAAAATAATGATATAGTTAAAATATAATAGATAATGGAAATGGAAATTATTTTAACAATAATATATTTTTATGGTGAATAAACTCATTAAGGATGAAAACTGGAATAAAAAGATTCATTTTCATCAAAGATATTGAAATAATAATATAAATTTATTTATATGATGAATCTGGTCATTTAAGTATAATTTAAATAATGAAGCATTATAACATAATGAAATAGGGTTCGAGTTAAAAATTGTAATACATTGTCATTATATTTTAAATTCAAAACCCATAAAAGGTATAAAATGAAGCATATTTGTAAATACCATATAATTAATGGAATATAATAATAATTTATATCCTAGACAATTGTATACACTGAAAAAAATAAAAATGGTGTGAATATAACTCATACCTCAATGAAGAAAAATTAACATGCAAACACACTTAAATAAATAGATACATATAAAGTAAAAGAACAATAGAGGGATACAATATGGGAAATATTAATGTATAATTAATTGTCATAAATTTATTATATTTTATGAAAATAGAGTACTAAATATTTTTATATGTGAACTAATGGTACAAAAACTCAAAAAAGTTTCATGGAACATAAATCATGGATAAGTAATAGTTTCATAACTTAAATTTTCAAAATAAACTAATGAAATCTTTTGTGTCAAAAAAATTACTATTATAATTAGTTATCCTAAATCCATATTATTATATATTAACTTGTATATAAATCATTTTTAACCACTATTTATAAATATATGACATGTTTATAGTATATTTTCCTCATCATATGTTAGAATTTATTTTATTGGGGTTTTAGACTATTTTCCTAGAGACCATGTACATTTATCATTATTAGTTCGAGTTTCATTTTTGAAAAAATAGTTGAGGTAGAATAATAATTTATGTAAATGATTCTTTAAGTTCAATATCATTAGTTGATAGAAAATTAATTTTTCATGAAAAATTAAATCATTAGGAATTTTTTTATCATGCTTTTATATGATGAAGTCAAAAATCAATATGAAATATTAAACATCAATGAAATCATCCACAAATATTTCAAAAATTAAATATAAAATATTATTAGAATATGTAAATGATATATAAAATTCCAAAATAATTCATTATATAAACATTATAAAATCATTCACATGGATAATAGAACCAAACAAAATGATATACTTATGAAATGATTTAACAATAATGGAAATGAACCATATTAATCTATGGATGTGGTGTTACACAAGTACACATTGTTGATGTTATTTTTTTCATAGTGGAAGTAAAGGATTTTATACTGGATGAACGTTTTATTTCATATCATTAACGATGAATAATAATATTTGTGAAATTATTTAAATGTGGATAGAAAATGTTTTTAAGATAATGATTAACAATAAATAGATAATTACTATGAAATATTCACGTTTTGACCATGTAATATCACTAAGATATTCACAATATTAATGGTGACCGTAGGATTCCAAATTTAGACCATATAATTATAATAATGATAATGGATTGGTGATAAAAATAACTGGAATTATTTTGGGATAAAATTTTACCAGATAGATTTATAATGATGTGGTGGAATCGTTATCTTTTACAATTATTATGAAGGTTAATTTTTGAATTACTCATTTGATTTAATTAATTAAATTTCACTATTCAATTATTAAAGTCCCATAAAGTGTAAACTAATATTGTGGTTGAGGGTTTTCCGTGAAACCTATAATATCATCATTATGAGGACACTGTTCAAATAATTTAGGTATTTTAAACCTAGAAAACCCTTTTTACTATTTTAACTTTTATCGTTGTAACTAGTGTTTTTAGAATTTTTAAATAATTTTTTTGATGAAGATTTAAATTAAATATATTAAATAAAAAAAAGTACAATTAAAATTCATAAAAACGTTTATATAATTAAATTAATAATTTCTAGAATAAAAAAATTTATTATTCATAAAAATAACATATTATAATCATATATAGAATGTGTATATTTTTAAAAATAAAAATTATTTACCAAACAAATTTATTAAAATTATCTAATTTCTGGATAAAAAATTATTTATTAAAAAAATTAATATATTTCAATAATATTTATCCAACAAAATAACATTATTTTAATTGTTGATGAAAATAAATGAGAGAAAACTAGTTGTGAAATAGAATAAATTATCACCTATGTTCTAAAATGATGGAAAACATTTATATGAAATTAATATTAAATAAAAATTAATAAATTACCTCATTAATTAATTTTTTATCAACAAAAATTTATTACAATATTCTAGGTCATACAAATTTAATATTAATTTCATAAATATAATTTTTTTAGAAAAATTATAATTTCAACTATTCACCTTTAAATGAATTATATTATTCAATTCCCGAAAACACATCTATGGATCATCTTCATATAAGGAATATAAAATTAAATTCAATTTACAATATTAGAATTCTAAAATGTTTAAATTGTGTTTTTGAATTAAAATAAATAGTATAAATTAATTTTTAATTTTTTAAAAAGTCGAAACTATAAATATTAAGAGTTATTATAATCTTTTAAAAAAAATTTAAATAAAATGAATCTGACAATAAAATTATAAAATTTTTCTTCAAAATTTATTATTATAAAATACATAAACATTTAAAAAATATTGTTTCTTGAATTAACATTAATCTTATATTAAATAATTTACAACAAATACCATTTAAAATAACTATATATAATATAATAATTATATATTAGTTATAAATTTGTATTAATATAAATCTGTTAAAATTTTATATACATAATAATAATGATAAGGAAAATATTTAACACACACACACAAATATATATATATATATAAATATATATATTTAAACTATTCTCATGTTATAATTCTTTTCATTAATTTTTAGTCGATAATTATATTATGTTAAATTTACCTATAACAATATGAAAAATTAATATATAAATTAGATAGATTTAAATCTTATTCCTATATTCCGAATGACTATATATCCTATTAATTTATATCAAATTAATTGAATTTTACAAAAATATTTCATTCTTATATATAACCATATTGAACTCGTTCATCTCATTCACACATAATAAGACAAACACATCATTTTAATTATTATAATTATAGTTCTTAAAATAGTAATTATGGATCGTTATTTTATTCATCATTATAGGTTTTCGTTCTCGATGGATAATCCTCAATGGTAAAGATGATCATAGACACTCATCCTACTGATGATTTTATTATTTTTATTCTAATTTTCCCTTTAAATTTTAACACGTTCATGGGATATAATATTCAATGGTGAGTTAGAATCCATTTATTGTAAAACATAGATTCATGTAATTATTATAATGATTTAATATTAATTAATTTATTTTCTTAGTTTAATTCATGTGTTTTAATATTCATTAATAATTATATTTTAATTCCACTAATAAACTTAATTTTTTGTGATTGATCAAATCATTTTTTTAGAAAAATTATAAGTTATAAATATATAGGGAATAAAATTTTCACCCACCCCAATATGTAAAATTAAGACTCAATATTTTAGTTTTAAAATTATAATAAAAATACATTATGTTATTTAATGGTTAACATGATTGATGATATTGATTTATCTTTGTGTAGTCCATGTAACCTATGAGAAATATTGGAAAAATATACTCCCACAAATAAAGGTCATAATTTAGTATTTCCATAAATTCAGTACAAATAAATATTTTTAGATATATCATATAATATTATATTGAAATAACTCTAAGTTATAATTTTCATGATCAAATTCATATCCAATAGTAAAAAAATAGTTAGAAAAATATATGATAATTTCTGAGTAAATGAACTAATTAACAATAAGAAATCTAATTATGTATTCCCTAATGAAAAAATAATTATGATATATGATACATATGATTCAATACTGATATAGAAAAGATAACTTATAACCCCACTTATTTCCATGGGAGATATATTTTAGGTTATCCAACAAAATTATATTAAAAAACATAATAAATATGTATAAATTGAATCAGATATAACAAAAATATATTCAACATGTTTTTTATCGAGATGTGCATTAATAATATGTATCATCATACTATGATGTCAATATTTATATCATACTCAAAAAATTATTTTTATGGTAATTATACTTTTATGAATCTAGGTTGTAGCTTCTTCCAGGTTCTAATATCTCAAAAAAGATGCGACTTTATGGAGAATCACAGATTTTGTACAAAACCAAGTCATCGAGATGTAATCAGATACTAATAAATTTACAATCATATTATCTATATGATTTTAAAAAAAATTAAATATCAAATAACTATAATTTTCTAAAATACATAACAAAATTACTTCAACCTACCATGATATATTTTAAAACACCACATACATATACTCTTGGTTCCAATTAACCCAATATTTTAAAATATACGAATAAATACAATATTATTCATCCAAGATTGATCATATATATATTAACTAAATTAAATAATCACCTATATAAAAAATAACATAAATCCATGAATGCATGGTATATTGTCTTTGGGATCAGGTATATAAGAATTAAATGTAACGATGATTTTATGTAGTTCCCTATTATCATTCCATAGTAGAACACAATACGTATTCCTCACTGGGTATACACATCATAAAAAACTAAGGAATGGAATCATATTAATGTGGTTACCATACATTTTTAAAAAATGAATGAATTATCAATTTATTATTATTTTTTATATATCATGAATTTGAGATATCCTAATCATGAAGGAAATATTATATTTAAAAATACTATAATAACAATAGTTCCCTATATGTAATGATAGAATTAATTATTACCTGAAATGAACAATTTTTTCCCTTGTACTAGGATTTATACACGATAACCAAGATCCATATACTGTAATACAATGAATTTTATCGATAAAAATATAATTTCATTAAATCATAATGTAATAATAACATTTTACATATATATATTTCCTTGAAAATATAAACCTTGATTAGATCAATCTACACCCACATAATATTCTGTGAAAAAATTAAATATCTTTAATAGATTAGGATTTTGAAAAAAATCAATCAAGTCCACCATAAATAATGATAAGAAATAAAATATTTTCAAATATTTTTTATTTTAAAAAAATAAAAATATGATAAATAATTATGTTTTGAATAAATAAAATAATTTACATATAATGTGTTATGATCATACCATCACATGTATATTAACATTGGATCATATGATATAAAACCATAATAAATTAATTAGGGATATAAAAATCATTATCTATCAATCATAATAACCTAACTGTGAAATTTGAATTGAATCCTACATAATATCATAGAGAACCCATAGATTGAAAAGATGTTTAATAACAATTCATGATGTTATAATGAAATTAACCCAAAAAATATAAACGGATCAATCAAAAAATTTAATAAAACAGAAATATAACACTATATGAACATTTTTATGGTGATTCAAAAATGAAATATTTAATGGATAAATTTATTTATAGAGATAAATAATAATAAAATAGAGATACTAAATAATAGTGTTTATATAAATTTATTTTATGAATGTTTAAAATGAATAAAACATTGATCACATTAAAATTTCATTCACATACAGGTGAATTAAAAACTTTTGAAATCATTTACTTTTCAAATAACTATACAATAATAGACAATTTAAAAAATGACTTTTATATTTTTAAAATGAATAGGGGATGATAGAACATTTGTGTATGAAAGGATTGAAATTAATTTTTTTAAATTATAATTCCATTGTGGAAATCAAGCATCATAACCAGAGATAATTAATAATCTTTTTAAAATGGTTATAATATTAATATTAATTATAATTAGATATCACATAACTGGTATTACAAATATAATTGAGATAATAGTAATAAATTTAAAATACACATGTGGAAGAAATGTCACCATTTATGATAATGTGAATTATTTTTAAGAATTTCATAATCATATGAGGAATAAATTATATAGTTGGAATAACATTAAAAAAATGATTAATTTTTATTAATTGAAATAAATATTATAATATAAAATAATAGTATTTATTAATCATAAAATTGATGAAATACATTTATATAGAAAATATATGACACAATGTAATGTAGATTCACATTAAAAACCCTAACCTTGAGGTTACTTTTCTAATTAGAATTTAATAAATAGTATAAGGATGGATAGATTATTATATGGAGTATAATTAATGTAAGGTTATGATATGATAAATACATGGAAAATATATACAAAAAATTTAGTTATAATGGGTAAATACTAATTATATCATAATAAATCACAATTTAGATGTGGAAACCTCTAGATTAGTGGTTATATAATACTAAAAATCTGATAAGAGGGAGTTAATAATTATGAAATATGTATATCTTGAAATTTATGATTCCTTTTTCACTTGAGGTGAAAATAAAATGTGTACACCCTATAAATGAAAAGAATTTCTGTAATATGAAACATCTAATGTTCTGGATTTTCATGAGGTCTTCCATTACCATTTTTAATGTCCAATGTTTTAGGAGATGTGGCATAAAATTGAGAAGTCTTTATATAAATATATATTTAAATTATTATGTTCTCAAAATGGTTACAAAATTATATATTTAATTTCTATGCATTGAAAGTATATTTATATTTTCAATTAATGAATATTTAATGTATTTTTATTTATATGGATGGTGTTATATTGTTCATTAAATTTTTATAAAAACACTGAAATGATGTTATATGTTATTTATTAATAATTTATTTATTAAGAAAAATATATTCTTGTACACATGATTTTGATGATTATTAAATTTTAATAGGCTTTTCTAAATGTTCCATAATTGTTGTGGTAATTTTATGTATCATGAGTAAAGGTAAAAATATTTCATTATTGTATATATATGGGTATGTGGTGTTATAACATTATCACATAATAGTGTATACAATTTTTATGAGATACATAATGGGAAGCTCATGGTACCCTATACTGCATAAGGGACGTTTTAGTTTCTCACAACCTATGTAATGTTCTTCCTAATTCATGTAAAAGTAGTTTGGATTTTCATAAGTCATTGTTATTATATGTTTGTTTTTTTATTTTTATGTATGGGTTTACACATTATTCTAATGAATGTGTAAGAGTAACATTAGTTTTTAATGATTATGTAATGTTAAATAGTTTTATATGTAAGGATTATTAAAAAATCATATTATTTTAATGGAAAATATGGATTCTATTACCTTAACACAACCTCATGTAGATGAATAAATTATTTTATTGAAATTTTTTTCATCTTATTACTAGATCTACGAAGAAACACATTTTATTTTTATTTGGAAGGTATAAAATCATAGTAAATAAAAAATATTTATCATTTCATGTCAAATTTAATATTTGGAGAATATTTATTCACCCTTCGATTTAGTTTATCCTCAAAATATAATTAAATGGTTTTAACAAATGATATTTCAAAATTGTATATGATTGTCAAATATTGAAAGTATCATAATCATAATTATTTATTATGTATTATATTTCTTCTCATCGAGAAAACATAAGAAATCTACAAATTAGTTCAGTTGTAATATATTAGTTGAAATAAACCATTAATGTATGGATTATAAATCATCTTCATCAAATTAAATCTATTATATTCCATTTTCCTACATTATATTTATAAGGAATAAAATATTTTATGTCTTGGTTTATATATATCTATATTATTTTCTAATCATTGATAATTTTCATATATTTTATACTCCTTTATTTAGATAATTGTGGCTAACCACAATAATATAATAATATATAAAATTATAACAGAACGTATTATTGTTTTATAATAAGTGAATAATAAATTTAGAGGATGAAATTTTGATAATGATTTTCTATTAAAAACATATAATTATCCTAAATATTAAAATTGATGTTATATTTATATATTATGGCATTCTATCTCAAATAACTATAACAATTAGGTAATAATATAATGGTATATACAAAATATATTGATTCATAACCATTTTTAATTAATTCATTAATGAAATTAAGGAAATAATATTGAATAACAATTATTTAACTAAATTTAATGTCACACATCAATAGGAATGTTTTGAATTACTATTATAAATTAATCAGACAATTTTTAGTAATGCCATTTTATCTGTAAATAAATTTTTTATACTTCAAAAATGATTTTTTTCATTTTATAGTATAAATAATATTACTAATTTCTGGAACAATAATAAAATTTTAATATGCTTAAAAAACTTTAATATCATCATATAAAAAATTTCCAACAGTGAAATTTCATTAATTTTCGGAAAAGATGGATTTTCACAGAATACTGAAAAATACTTATTTTTAATGAAAATTTTATGTTTTTATGTATTTATATGGTTTTATTATGTTTTTAGTATATTTGATATTAATTATATTTCTTATTCCATATAATCTTATTATGGGTTTAAAATGTATTTTATCCTTGAATTTTGTAAAAAAATAAAAAATTAAAATGGTAAATTTCTGAAAAAATGTTTTTTATCGAATTTTATAGTTTATATTTAAATAAAATTTTCAAAATTAATTGTTTTAATATTTATAAAATTTATAAAATTTATTATTCATAATTATAGATTTTATTAAATTGGTCTCTATTGTTTTTTCCACTATGAATATTAACTTTAGTGATTTTTGTTTTATCACTGTAAAGGGTAAATTAAGAAATATATGTTAATAAAAAAATGATAAGGACAATAAAATTACACTAAAATATGAACAAATATTATTCTATGATTATTATTTTAACATTTATACATATATATATAAATTTATTTTATTAATAGGCAATTTTCTATGAAATTGATGAATATATCATTTAAATTAAATAAAGTCGCAAAATGTCATCTTCCTTGTCTAAAATATATCTAATATATCAACATTGGAAAAATGTAGTTGGTAAAAAAATATAAGTATATAATTATATATTTGTAAATATATATTCATGATATAAGTTTATTTATCACTTTTGATGCCTCTTGGATGAGAGTATGAAATTTTGAATATATTATTAAATTTAATGCCAAAGATGTCATTTTCATATTTTGAATTACTACATAATTATTAAAATTGGGTAAAATTGAATAAAACATTGATTGTAAATATTCACATGAAACCTAAAAGATTTATCTACATCATTGTATATACTTTATAATTTTCATAGATGTAATAAACACATCAAATTCCGAAACAATAGTGATGAAAAAATTATATCATTAATTGAAATATCAAATAAACATTATTGAACATTTTAAAATTAATATAATAAGATATTATTAATGTAATACACAAATTTTATATATGAAATTGAAATTTAATGTATTAATTAAAAAATATAATTATTTGAGTAACCTTTTTTTGATATTTTTTAAAGTTAATGTAAAAAAATAATGTTAATATTTCAAATAAGGATATTCTAAAATAAAAAATATTTAAATAAATTATATATAATTTTAAAAAAATATTTGTTTTCTAAAAATATAATAATATGTCATATAATTTCATCCATGAAAAATTTATTGTTCATTTTGAATTTAATAGTAACTCTATTAGACAACAACGAGTTGAAATCTATATTGTGACAATATCATTTAAATGAATTATATACGGGTTAAAAAAATAAAAAGGATAAAAATGTGACCTAAACATGAATAAATATATTTTGTTAGAGTATTGAGACCCATAATAATTTTATCTTTTAATTATTCCAGTTTGGAAAAAAAATTCACTGAAAATTTATTTATATAAATTTTTTTAAAAAAATTTCAGGATTTCCCTCCCTTATCCAATAAAATGGAAACATAATTTTCAATTTTTACAAATAAAACCATTTCGGTTAAAAATAAACTACCAAAATCCCTTAATAGAATCCATAATCACAATATATTAGTATAAGATTATTCATAACACCACTATTAGTGGAATTAATTTGTATTGAAATGAATGATTTCTTAAGAAGTGGTATGATTATTAATCAATTGTTTATGTTTTATTTTTATCCATTTTCCTGAAAATCATATAAAAATATTATAAAATAATGAATATATTATATTATATTCAATTATATATACTAATTTCAATGGAATTTCCCATATCTATCTCATCTTCTATCAAATGGGAAAAAAAGATATATTTCTTATGTATGGCAGACTAAAGCATTTTGATGTAATCAAATTTTTATTCTATCACCATATCCCAAGACATATTGTAATGATAGAATGAATTATTATAAAAAATAGTCAAGAAATAATTATCATTATGAAAATATTATATATCATTTATTTTATTAACCTTCTATTCACATAAAAATTATATCATCGTTCATACGTATATGTGAAATATCACCAATATGATGCAATGTGATTGGGTTTTCATCAGAACAATACATAGATGACATATATATAATTATATTTAAACGATTAATTTGATATTAATGATATTATTATAATTTCATAAGGTTAAACTGATTCTTATATTATTTCGACAATGATCATTGATAAAAGGGAATATTACTCATGAATATGTACATCTTAATGTCCAAATGATTGTGAGGTTGGTTAATTTATAAAATCTATATTTAATGTCTAGTTTTAATATAAAAATTTATGTATGAAAATGTTAATTATTTCCTTACTGTTATTCTAGAGATGATGTACCAATTTACACAATGACTATTAACATATACCAAAACCATTTTTGACTCCAACATTGAAAATTGTCAAAATGACCTATGTAAAAAATAAATAATTTATTAATTGTTATAAATTGTTGTAATTATTTTAAAAATAGATATAAAATTATAATTTTTTGTCCAGAATGTAATAACATAACATAAATTTATTATTTAGAAAGATAATTTTTTCACATTATGGTTTAAACACAAGAAAAATTACTCTTAAACTAAAACAACTTTTCAAATGATTTACATATTATGTTTCCTAATATTTGACATTTATGTACATGTATTTATAATTTTAGTATGAATGTATTTATATGAAAGATAATTTATAAAAAATGGAATTTAAAAATTTATATTAAACATTTTTAAATTGAAAACATTATATATTTTTATGTAAAGGTATTTCTTTTATAAATACACTTATAATGATTATTTATCATCTCTTTTTAAAATGGTTAGAATTAATGTTTTTAAAAATATTAAACATGAACATAATTTACTATTTTAATGATCCATTAATGATTTTACGTGTCAAATATAATTTTCCACTATTGATTTCAAATAATATTTTTCATTAATCTATGTGTGGATTTTTTATTTTAGAAGTAATTTTTAGATAAAAATACTATTTTGATATCTAAAAGTGTTTTACAAATGTGATAAAAGTAAATTTTAGAGGATTAATTCATGATATGTTAGACTAGAATTATATTAAGTATGTGATATAAGTATAGCTCGTATGGGGGATTGAAACCCATTATAGTTCATGGGTGAGAAATATATAGCTTATACAAAAGTTTGAACACCATTATATCTCATAGGTGGTACTAATATATCATATATAAAGGTTTATCCACATTTTAGATCTCAAATTATTTTGGTGGTGATTATATTCGATGTAAACTCAACAGTAATTCCAATTAAATGGGATCTATACGGGTTTTATGAATATTAATCACTTTGTTACTAAAAAAGATTTTAAAATTATTTTATATTGGGATGAAAAGTTTTATTTGAGAAAAATGACTGAGAATTTTTAATGTGGAACTGTATTGTTTCATTATACTGAATAACATTAAATGTTGTTTCATCTTTTACACTAGAATGGTGGAGTTATTATTTTTATGACCATTATTGAGATTTTTGTTCTCATACATTTTTAATTATTTTTGTCACAAGATTAAAGGATGATTCATGAAAATAATGATTGTATGATGAATATTATGATATTATATCATGTATAGAAACCATGTTAAATTTTAGAATTTACTTATGGTGGAAAAATTTGATACTGAGTAAATGTATCCACTTTCCATGTATGAGTTTATAATGTAAACATTTTTTCAAATTCTCTAAATCACTAAACATTTAATATAATTAAGAAACAAAATTGATTTTTAGTTTTAAAATACATTGACTGTGTTATGATAGGTTTTGGTCTTTATAATTAGTTTTAGATAATGGTTCCAGAAAATATTAGTAATTATGATTTTTTCTTGAGTTCTATGGATATCATCTTGAGTAATAATTTTTAGTTTGATAATTAGTTTTTTTGACTTAAAACTGATTTTGAGACTAAATGTTTTGATATATTATGGTATTTGACAATAATTTTTAATATAATCATATTTTAGGAAACTAGGTGTTGTTACATTTTGGGATAAAAAATCAATGTTAATAGAATCCATTATAGACCAGAATATATTATAGTTGTGTTGATAATTTTGATCACATTTACGGAATTTTATAAAGATTATTACAATACATATTTATAAAATCGGCAACACACAGGCTGTGTGAGAAACCCTGAAACTTAGAAAGGCTACAAGAATTGGACCCACAAACGAATGGTGGCAAGGATGAATCACCAGAACTGGTCTACATAAAGTCATGTTTAGTATAGTTTTTTTCTATATATAATCCAGATGACAAATAAAACTATGTTTATTGTGGTAAGAAAAGTTTATTGAATAGAAGTCCATGGGATTGGAAAATGATTTTTTGATTACATGAATAATGTTATTTTGATTGGTGGTAGCTATTTTGGGGAACCCTACATGAATAATTTAAATATAATACTATCATATTTTATTTTTTTGGCAGAATATATGATATTTTTGTTTATTTAGGGCGATTTAAGATATTTAGGGCATGTATTAGAGTATCTCAATGAAATTTGTGCAATTACATTATGGTGTGAGACATCCAAGAGTAATTGATTTTATTTTTAGATTAATGTTATCATATTTTAGGGAAGAATATGTCATCATATCCTTCTAATTATTTGGTTTCAATATTAGTCTATGGGATTTTAAGATAATTATCAGAATGATCTGTGTTGTATCTTAGGTATTATTGTTGTTTTTTTTGATATAGAAATAGTTTTTCATCATATATTGGTTAATTATTTTTGGATAATTATCTTATTTTGTACTATAAAATTTGGTATTGGTTAATGTTACTAAATAGAAGAAATGGATAGTTAATATTGTCTAAATAATGTGATTCTCTAGAAGATGATTCTAATGTAATATTTTTTAAAAATTCTAAATGAATACTCATTATGTAGAGAAAAAATGAGTTTTTAGTTAATATTTATTAATTTATAAAACTCAACTTGTTGAGTCAGTATATTTCTATACAGTGGTAAAATTATTCCTCAACTATAAGAAAGATTTTAATTTTTTTAAATATTACCGTTTTTAAATTTATTAGTATAAAATTATTGACCACTTAACCAATAATAAATTTATTGTTTTCTGATTATTAACCTTATAATGACAATTTTCACTCTAATTCATCATCATAACATTATAGAAGGTTTTCTATTCAAATTCAACATTTTTCTTCATGGAAACTTATTATGTGGAGACCTTCAAACTATCCATTTTCTATTTTTCAAAAAGAGGTTTTGATGACCCTTTTTTGATGGCGTAATTCCATTATGGTATATTGAATTGTCAAACCCTAGTAACAAATTTTGAGTTCATAATCATGAAGATATTATTTCCAAAATGGGGAATAATGTTAAATCCATATATTTGAAAAGAAAACACAATGTTTGATAGCGTATAAAATACACCACATCAATCTTAAACAAAAAACTAAACATTATTATTGAATTGGGACAATTATAACCTAACTACTAAATCATCATGAATGAAAAATAAAAATGATTTTTTATATTAATATAGTGTTTAAACTCAATATGAATGTTTTTTATGTTCATTAATAATAATCAAACACTTCTAATTAAATTCATTTTATTTTTAAAAAAATTCAATTTTCAAAAATTATGTGTATATATTTTTTGTACAAATAATATAATACAGTTATACAAATTTTAGTAATATATTTGATAAAATAAAATTCATTATTTAAATAATCATATCAAAATATCCCAATGTCAGAATATGGATATTTATTTTTGGTAGGAATGATTTTCTAATGAGTAGTGAAAAATAATATTTCTATTAAAATTGTTATTTTTCAATTATTTATAATGTTAAATTATGTTTTAGAATATAATTAAATTAATGGTATTATTTTCATTTAAAATAATTAAATTATTGTTTTTATATGGATCTAATAAATTAATTTATTATAAAATTCATTTATAAGGTTAAAATAGATTTTATCCAAAAAAGTAATTTTAATTACATTTTTCCAGTTTAAATTTAAATTATATTATGAAACATAAATGTTTAATATTTTGAAAAATGGATTCCATATTTTGATTCTTAATTTATGATCTTTATAAATACTTTTAATAATTTTGGTCTAATATGAATGGTATCTTTAGAAATTTTTTTACCAAGGAAAAGGGTAAACTGATTAATTTAGTAAAATAATAAACTTATAAGGAATATAAAATTTCCCTAAAACATCCAAAAATTTTATTTGATGAATATAATTTTACGCTTAACACCTAAAGACAGAATTTTTTGTTTTTAATGGATAATTATTTTTGAAAACAACTTATATAATATTTAAATAATAGAAACTCACTAAATGTCACTTTCTTTGTCTTAAATATCTATTCTATGTTCTAATGGGAATAAAATTAGTTCTAAACAAATATAAGTATAAATTTTTAATTGGGTAAACTTAATTTAACTATATAAGTATAATTATAAATTATAAAACATCTTTGATGATGGTATGAAATTTATAATAAATTTCTTAATGTGAATCCAATGACGGGATAATCATTGTTTTAAAGAAAAAATCATTTTTAATATTGGGTTATATAGAATACAACCTAAACTATTAATATTACATAAAATATGAAATAATTATATATATATTTATTATTTATATTCTGTTTTCCAATATGACATAATTACCTTAAATTCTAACACAACATTAATGTAATTATTTTTTCATTAATGGAAATATCAAATAATAATTTTTAAATATATAAAAATAAATATTAATGGAGATAAAAAAATGTTTTACAAGAATTTTAAGTTTAAACAGACATATTATGGATTTTATATAATATATGGTTCAATTTTATATTTTTATGTTGCTTTTTTTTAAATTCATTATTTAGAAAATTTTTAAAAGTGTGATTAATAATATATAAAAATAAATAAAATTTTATTAAAGGATATAAAATTTTCGAAATACATATATTAATTTAAATTAATTTTAAAAGGTTTAAAATTTCATCTAATATCAATATATGGTTCATTTGGATTATTATAATAACTATATTTACCCTCAAAGAGTAAAAATCATTGTTGTCATGATTAGTGTTAAAGGAATTAATTAATTTTTAAAACCAAAATATAAGGGTATAAATATGTTATAAAATTCTCGAATAAATTTTTATGAGATTATATATACCAATATTCATCATATAGTCAAAATAAATCAGTTTGGAACCATTGTTAATGGAAAAAAATTTAGATTAATTTAATGTTTTTGAGAAATTCTAAGAGGTACACACCCCTCTCATATAAATGTGATCCTCTCCTTCACAATTATCCAAATGTAAATTTTTTTTAATAAATTCAAAAAACAAATAACTTACTAGAATACTCATATGAATTATATAGGTCATATTTAAGGCATAAAACAATCCTTAGTGGTATTAAGGTGTTATGTAATTAAGGATTTCTAAAAAAAGATATCATTTAAATCAATTATTTTTGTTTCATCTCATCTTCCAAATCCTTGAAATATTATTCAATAATGATAGAATAATAATCCACTTATCATAAAAATAATTATTATATTTTATTTCAGTATCATGTATCATATCTATCTCATCTTCCAAAAAATGAGGAAATATGTTATAGTTCTTTTGTGTGACAGACAACCACCATGTGAAAAAAAATTTAGTTCCCAACATCTTCTTTCATGTCTGGTAATAAAAATATAATTAATAAATATATATGATATTTATGAAATGTTTTTCATTATTAAAGGAATATAATTCATTTAATTTATTATCATTCCATGCACAGAAGAATGATTATTTTTTGTTCTTACGTGTTAATTATCACGTCAATAAAGCGATCTAATTAACTTTTTCATCACCACATCACATGAAAGATATATAGAAAAATATTTAATTCATTAATATGATATTAATCATCTTATGATAATTAATAAAATATAAATATAAATTTTCCTTTTATCCATAATAATCATGGAAAAATAGAAATATTACTCTCACGTACTTATGAATTACCTTCTATTTGATTGTAACATATTTCATTTTTCATATCCATATTTAATTAATAGATTTAAATTTTTAATATATGTACACAAAAAGATAATTATACCATTATTGTAATTATTTATTTGACAGAACAATGACCAGTATGACTATAAAAATCATACAAAATTCATTTTGGTCATAAGTACAAAAAATTGTCAAAACAACAAACATGAATATAAATAGTTATGTAATTGTTATAACATTGTAATAAATGTAACATCCTAGGTATATATATAATAAAACATTTTATTTATAATTAATATTTGGGTACAAGGTATTAATTATATGTTTATGCGGCACTTTTTTCGATAGCGTACTCGACACGCAACAACAGGCTTCTCTGAAATCGTATATTGCACACAATGTTGAGTAATACCAAAAAAATTATATAATAATAACATTATTTTAAATGTTAGATAACACATATAAGTTTAAATGGTGGGAATTAATAAAACTAAATAAAATATTGTTATAAAATTATGTCAAATGTCTTTAAATTTATCCAATAAATTTTGGAGGCTTAAAATAAGAATTAATTTGATTTTAACCATGAAATAATCTAATATTTTTAAAACTTTGGTTTACCGCCTTGTTTCAGAAAACCATATTAAAATATAGTTTTTTTCAAGTTTATATGTTCTATTTGGACAATTAAATTTTTTATTTAGAAGTGGGACAACAAAATTTACATTGGATGAAATTTTCGTATTTTTCAGATAAAGATCATTTTTTAATAAATAGTGAAAGATACAGCTATTTACTTCCACACTAGATTTAAATATAACATTATAATATAGTTATACAGTAATTTTAATTGGTTTAAAAATGTAATTGGATTATATTTTTTCCATTTCCTTCAATTATGGTCATTTAAGTAATCTTACATTTAAATTGCATATAAACCCAAGCCAATTTTTTGTAGTTATTAATTCATTAAAACCCACATTTTTTTTGATAACATGATTTAATTTTAAATTAATTTCTGAAAATTTTATGTTTTTTTTCACACCCCCACAAATGCATTATTTTAAAGTTGACTATTTTTGGGTTCTTTTTCGGGCACACGACCATGCGTGTTGACGGTGTGCGAGGTGATCATCTGGAATAAAAAAATTTATTATCATAGTTGATTTTATAATTTTCATTTTCTTATTATTTTTAAATTTTTTATAATTTATTAGGATATAAATTTATCCTTATTTTTTGGTTTTATTTCCTTTAATTTTTTATCTTTTTCGTTATTTTCCTCTTTCCTTTTTCTCTCCTTTCTTTCTCTCATCTCTCCCATTGTGCTGACCACACCTCCCCTCCATGGTTTCAAAACAAACCCTCCCTCCTAACACAAGCTAGTGAAACCCACATCCCCTCTCTGTCTAGCCGCACCGCACACCACCCCTCCTCTCCCAAACATCCTCCCAACTGAGCCACGTCGTCTGCCTCGCACCGAACCATCCACGCGTCGCCGCCACCCCACATCACCGGGACCTATGTCGTCCCTCAGTTTCGCCCTGTTTTCTGGCATGATGCATCTCTGGGGGCCCGTCCTCAAGCTCTGCTACTCTTCCGCACCCTCATTGTAGGTGTTTTCCCCTTTATAGGTTAATTTAGTGATTTTGGGATTTTCAGGTTAGGGTTTGGTGTTGTGTTTGATTTATTTATGGTGTAATTGACTTGATTCATTTATTTTAAAGTTTAGTTGTGTTATTTTATGAGCCACTAACGTGCGGAAGTGGTTTTGCGCCAAAATTTTAATTTTTTCCTAAAATGAGATAGGTGGTTCCAAGTATAAATTTTATCTGACAAATTATATTGTTTTTATAATTAATTTAGCATATTATTTAAATTTTTTGTGCACTGAAAATCTTGCTTAAAATATTTTTTGGTGTGTTTATTATTTAAAAATGGAATTTTTATGTGATTAATTAGTTGTGAAGTTGTTGTGTTTTGTGTTTTTGTTTGGTGTTTTTGTTTAATACTGTGTTCTAGTTGAGTTTGTGTTTTGGTTTGGTCTTGATGTGCAGTGTATTGTATTCTAGTATTGTCTAAGGACTTATTATACCTCTTAGAAAATCTGTTATAAATATTTTTAACTATTTATTAAATTATATTAATGGTGAAAAACATGTCTGGAAGGTGGTTTTGTGTTGTTCCCGGGTGCATTTGGTTTTAAAAGGATATTTTGAGTGATGTTTTGGGAATTTAAAGTCATGAGAATTATATTGTAAACTAATTAATAATTTTTCTAATGTTTTGTTTATCCATTGAAATGGTCTATATAATTTTATTTTTAAATTTTATAAAAAAATTTATTAAATAATTATTAAGGATGATAATTACTTTTAATAGAATTTGCTAATGGTTTTTGGAATTTATTGTCTTACAGTTGTTGCAGCGTGTCGTCAATGAAAGTCCACAACACTGCAGTTATTGGTTTGCTTGTGCTTATGCGCAAGTATGAAGCGAGTCGTGTCGTCACGATCGAGTGGCAAGTCTAGGTAGGTCACCCACTGCACTTACCTTTAAATTTAGAAATTATTAATTAATTTATGTTTTATTAATTTTTAATAATTGTGAAATAATATAAGAGAAATAATTATTAAATAATTATTTGGTGTAAAAAGAGTCGTTTATTTTAT
Source organism: Viscum album (assembly GCA_963277665.1). Classification (NCBI taxonomy): domain Eukaryota; kingdom Viridiplantae; phylum Streptophyta; class Magnoliopsida; order Santalales; family Viscaceae; genus Viscum; species Viscum album. The sequence goes on from OY728136.1 coordinate 1,602,998,100, forward strand.
ACACGATAGTTGAGATATTTTCATGATGAGAAGACACCCAGTAGTGATAGAATGTTGGTTTGGCCTTCAAACATAATTCACAGAATATCAAATATAGTTCTGTATTTAAAGATATATGATTTTTTCATAACAATTTTTTTGGGATTTCTTGAGAAATGAGGTTTTTCATTAATGTTGGTGAATGCCCATTTGGAACATTAATAAAATAAATTATTTTGAAAAAACTCACAATGGGGTTACTTAGGGGTGACAGTTGGGGGCGGTGATTGCATGAGTTTTGTATGATTTTTGTAACTTGTGACCGATCAATTTACATTGTGGTTGCACCCCTTTTTATGGCATGTGTTGACATGGGAACCCGACATAGTAAGTGAATCTTCTAAGAATGATTGCTGCACTATTTTAGATTACGCACTAGCTAGTGTCCCCATAGCAGGTGAATATTGAGTTATTGCTACTATGGGGATTGGGCCCCTCCATTAGGCCATGAAGGGATATATTGTGCGTTAGAGCGTAATGATGTCGTCGAGTTGGAGTATGCTTTTAAGATGAGTCACATGTATTGTATGTTATGGATTGTTCATAATATCCAAGGTTCAACACATGATTTCATTAGCGTTTGTTTGTATGTGGCGGGCAATTGAGATGTCTAGTTCGGTTTCTGCCACCTGTGTGCCACATTCTCCATTTCCATTAGTGTGTGTTGTGTGTTGTGTGAGGTTTTCCATTTGACTAAACACATAAATATGGATTTCTAAATTGTTTGCAAAAATGTTTTAAGATTCAATGAACCTGTTTCTTTCAAACATTAATCTTGTTTATGAACTAAAAATGGAAATTGATTGTTACTTGTTTTAGACATGAAAGTGTGTGTGGAAACTAATCTATTATATCATTATGTTCAAAAATGGAATTAAGGAGTTCTTTATTTGATGGTATGTGCATTGGGAATAGAATTAGTCGGGCCTACCTACTGAGTTTTTAAAACTCTCTCCTATAGTGTTTTCCTATTTTTTTGTTGTAGGATTGACAAGATCTTGTTCTTTGTGGGAGAAACTTGGATTGGGTTTGGAGAGTGACTCTCGAGGTCACCAGGAGTTTTGGTATGGGTCAGGATAGTTTGTTGTTTTTGGTCACTCTTTCATTTTCGTGTGGTTTAGTATACATTACATTGTTCTATTTTCTTTTCGCTTGTTGATTTACTTTACCTGAAAAAATCATTCCTTCTTACTCTCTTTTGAAGCAATGGTGCTTGTCTTTAGCTAGGGAGGATCATGAACACTCCTCGGGCCATGTCACGGACCAGATCGGGTGACCGGTTCAGGTTCAACCTCTGTTGGTTCGTGAAAAAATGGTATTAGATAGAGGTTTTGTTCTTATTATATACGGTGTCAGGTAGATCAGAGATATGCTTATCTGTACTCGAGTGGTAGGTGTGGGAAGAGCATCGCGAACTCTTACATGTTCTAATACGCGGGTAACCATGGGTAGTCCTGGATTTATGTTTTGACCTTGGACATTGTTGACGGGGGATGATAATAAGAGTAAAATGGTACTGCGTGCGGTCTCACATAGAGTAACGACCCATGTGATGCCCGAAAGTATGGTTCGACACATATAGTGGTTGGTGCTTGCATAGGGCAGGGACTGCTAAACCATTTAGCCAGGATATAGAAAACCACTAGTCCTCCACCCAGGTTTTTTAATGCTTGTTATATCTTTCTTCAATTTTGAGATTGGCGTGAGATTGTTTTCCATTAAAAAGGGAAGAGATCTTGGGTGGTACTCTTATTTTATTTTGGTGTGCGGATGACATGATATTTGGGGTGTGTTTCTGTTGGACTTTGTTTTTGGAATGTGACATTGATTTGACGAAGATAAATTTCAAAAATGATGTCTTGGGTTCTTTGAAATTGGAGTGGGTTTTTTTATAAATGGAAATAATTTTGGAAATTTTTCATGAGTTTTTGAAATAGTTGGAAAACGGTATATTGGAAAATTGGGAATGTATTTTTTTGAATGAAAAAGATCCATGTTACATTTCCAGTAGTATTATTTTGGGTGATCTCATGTGCATGTGGAAGTGAATAATTGATAGTTGGTGGATTGTGTGGATGTTTTCCTGGGAGACACGAAAACTCAAATCTTCGAGGCATATTGAAATATATGTGGTGAGTGATTGATTTTGAAAGCTGCATCTGGTTTCCTAAAAAGTGGGGTTTTCTCCAAATTGAGTATTTATGATTAAATGGTTTTTGAAAATGGATAATGGTTTTGAGTCCAGAGTGAAAGCGACGAATTCAAAATATTTGTTGGGTTTTTTTGTACTGTGTTTGGTTTCTCAAGCGAGTGTTTTTCGTTAAGTATGAATTGATGATTTAGATTGGAATTATTGAATATCTCTTTGGAATACTGGTTTTTAATTTGTGATGTGTTTGGATTTGTAGAAGGTTGTTTTGTGTTCCTTGTTTGTGAAATGACACATGAAATGTCCTATGTGATTCCAACAGGTCTCTAGGTTCTTGGCGTAGCCCAGACTTTTAGTGGAGTGGCAGTGTTGGGTTCTGCTCAATTTTTTCGAATGTTTGTAGACGTCAAGGTCGATTGGTTATCCTTGAATGATTTGGGAAATATTTGAATGTCTCCTATTATGGATGAACTTCACAAGTTGTGTGGGTGTATGTTGTCTCGAGTATGCCTGGTGGAGTGGCACTAAACTAGAATATGACGATCGCTTCATTTTTTTTTGCGAATAAGGATGTCTTGAGCGATAAATAGGACTAAACTCATCCCACATTTGTACATAAAGAAGTGAAGGTTCCTTATTTAATGAGGAGTGTGAACCGAATTGGCATGTTCTTGGAGAACTCCTTCCATTAGTTCGTGTTGCGTGTCAGATAGACTCCTCAACATCCTATCTCTAGTGTTTTTAGTGAGACACTCTGTTGTTCGTTGCAATTCTCAGTTGGTATATTGATAATCTAGTCGCGCGTGGCATAAGGATAAGTATGCAAGAAAATTTTCTAGTGGAAGAAGTTCCAATCAAAGGTGGTCAACTTATAACAGTGAAGTGGTAAATGCTTTAGAGTGCAGGGCCCCAGCCATAGGTCTCAGGGAGAAACATGGGTGCAGTCAAAACTCATCAGACATGGGATGAGCATGGTTCGACTAAAGTCTGCAGTGTCATGATGGAGATGTCTTATGTTTCCCTATTACAATATCATCTCTTAAGGATTCATTTTTGTTTTGAGGTGAATAAATGCCTCATCTCCTTGTGATGGTCTTGACTTATGGATGTTCCTCTCGTGCTTTAAAGAGGTTTGGAGAATCCATCTTGCAACAAGTTCACTCTGTGACCCTTCTGGTGGTCGGCTATGGATCAAAATTGTACTCATTTTGGAGATTCTCTTATCTTATTGAATTGTTGTGTGTCTGTCCATTTCATCTCATGGTTTGGTGTTTCCACTATAAAAACCCTCCAATGATGTGGAGTATTGGTAAGTGTGGGAATCCTCTGTGTGGGTCACCCATGTGGCAGCTTCGTGATGAAGATTTCAGTCTATATCGCTCAATGAATACTGGGAATAGACGAGTGGGTGTCATGGTGTTAAGAAAATTATAAAATGGTTGGGAGACCCCCTGCAGGTCTCCCCAGTGTCTCGTCTTGTATCAGTTTGGTTAAACATAGGGATCTTAGAGGGTTATGTCAGTGTTAGATGTTTTGTTCGGGTTTGTGAACCGTTTTGGTTTGGAGAAACAATATTTAACAAGGATCCTAATTAGGTGGGGAGACCAATATTGGTGGATCATATGGAAAACTATGTCTTCAAAGTGTGCATGAAAGGATAATTCCTTTCTTCTGCTCCACCATACCCTAATCATTATAATTGGTTCTCTCGGTGAATGGGTCACTATGCAAGTGTTATTGGCGATCTCGAGTGAGCCCTAGTGTTTCCTAAGATAGGGTTCAGAGTGTTCCATGTTGACGTTGTGTTTGGAGGTGAAATTCTTTCTGTTGAAAATTTCTCTTGGTGATTATAGTTTTGAGATCTAGGGAGTTTCATGTTATGGGTGTCTTAAATGCTCAGTCTTTGAGCGATGAATGGTTTTTTTTAAATACATTCCAGTCATCGTATACTTCCATGGATTCTTTTGTTATCCAAGTCTTTTTGAGACTTGGTGGGGGTAGAATGTTTCATGTTGGGGGGAATTTTCACACCCCGACCGACACTTTATTTTTAAATTTGATTATTTTTGGGTTCTTTTACGGGTACACGACCATGCATAGTGACCCTACGCGTGTTGTCTATCCACAATAAATAATTATAATATCATGGTTGATTTTATTATTATTTTTTTCTTATTAGTATTAAATTTGTTAGATTTTTTTAGTATATAAATTTATCCTTATTTTTTAATTTTATTACCTTTAATTTGTTTCCTCTTTTTATTTCTTTTCCAATTTTCTATTTTTTCTCCCCCTTTCATTCTCTCTTCTCAACCATCGTTTAGAACACTCCTCCCCTCTATGGTTGGCACAATAAAACCTACCTCCATACCCTTTCTGGTGAAACCCATTTCCCCTCTCCCGCTAGCCGCACTTCACAACGCCCCTCCTCTTCCGGACAACTGCCCAACCAAGCCACGTCGTCTGCCTCACACTGATCCTGCTTTTGGACCGACACTACCCCACTTCACCCGGACCCATTTCTCCCCTCCTTTCCAGTTTCATTTTCAGCGCATTAAATCTCTTGCGGCCCTCCCTCAAGCTATATTACTCTTCAGCACCTTATTCTTAGGTGTGTTTCCCCTTCGTAGGCTGATTTATTTTTGGGGATTTTCTGGTTAGGGTTTTGTAGTGCGTTTGATTTTATTATGGTGTAATTGATTTGATTATTTTATTTTAGGGTTTATTTTTGTTATTTGAGGTTCCACTGACGTGCAATAGAGGGTTTGCACCAAAATATTGAAGTTTTCATACACCGAGGTAGGTGGTTTCACGTATAAATTTTATCTGACAAATTAGTTTTCTTATTTAATTATTTTAAAATATTTATTATTTTTTTTCGCTGAAAATCTTGATTAAAATCTGTTCTAGTGTGTGTATTATTTCAAAATAAATGTTGTGTGTGCTTAATTAGATGAGCAATTGTTGTGTATTGTGTTTTTTTGGTGTAGTTGTTCTGTACTATGTTCTGGTTGGTTTTGTGTTTTGGTTTGGTGTTGATGTGCGGTTTATTGTATTCTAGTATGGTGTAAAGTCTTTTGATACCTATCAGGATTTATTCTATACATTTTTTAAATGGTTTATTAAATTATATTAATTTTGTGAAACATTTCTAGAAGGTGGTTTAGTGTTGCACCAAACTACGTTTGGTTTTAAAAGGACATTTTGAGTGATGTTTCTGGCATTTAAGGTCATGTAGAATATTTTGAAAAGTTTTTAATAAATTTTTTAGTGTTTTGTTTATCTTTCAAAATGGTTTTTAAATTTTTATTTATAAAATTTATAAAATGTTTTATTAAATAATATTAAAGATGAAAATTATTTATAATTGAATTGGATAATGGTTTTTGACATTTAATGTCTTGAAGTTGTTGCATTGTGTAGTGAACAAAAGTCCATGACACTGTAGTCATAGGTTTGCACGTGCTTATGCGCATGTTTGAAGTGAGTCTGGTTGTCACGATTGAGCGACGAGTCGATGTGGGTCCCCCACTGTACTTACCATTAAATTTAGAGTTTATTAATTTCTTTATGTATTATTAATTTTTAATAAATGGGAAATAATATAAAATAATTAATTTTAAAATGATTATTTGGTATAAAAAGAGCCGTTTATTTGGGTATTAATCATAATTCATGGAATTTAATATATGGTTCTAGTTTTAATGATAAATGATTTATTCTGAACAAGTGTTTTGGGAATTCTTGAGAAATGAAGATTTTCAATAAGGTTTGTGAAGGCCTGTTTGGCACTTTAATAAAATAAATTATTTTGGAAAAACTAACACTAGGGTTACTCAAGGGTGATCGATGGTGTGTATTGATTGCGTGAGTTGTGTATGATATATGTGCCTCGTGACTGATTGGTTTATAATGTGGATGCATCCCTTTTTATTGCATCTCTTGACATAGGAACCAGACATTATGATTGAATCTTCTTGAGAATGATTGTTGCACATGTTTAGATTATGCACTAGCTGGTGGCCCCATAGCCGGGAAATAGAGGTTTATTTCTACTATGGGGATTGGGCCCCTCGGTTTGGCCATAAAGGGCAATACCGGGCATTAGGGCGTTATGCCGTCATCGAGTTAGAGACTACTTTTAGGATTATTCAAATGTGTAGTACATTCTAGATTGTTCATGATCTCTTAGGTTCGACCCAAGTTTTCTTTAGTGTTAGTTTGTAAGTGGCAGACGATTGAGAGGTCTGGTTTTGTTGTTGGCACATGTGTGCCACTTTCTCCATTTCCTTTAGTGTGTGTTGCGTTTTGTGTGTGGTTTTATTTTTGACGAACAACTAAAATATGGATCTCTAAATTGTTCGGAATTTTTTTTTAATATTCAATGAACCTGTTCCTTTTAAAAATTAAACATGTTCTATAACTAAAAAGGGATGTTGACTAGTACTTGTTTTAGAAATTTAAGTGTGTTTAAAAACTAATATTTTATATTATTTAGGTAACAACTGGAATTAATGAATTCATTATTTGATGGTATGTGCATTGGGAATAGAATTAGTCGGGCCTGCCTATAGAGTTTTTAATAGTCCCGCCTATAGTGTTTTCCAGTTTTTATTTTTTTTGAATGCTTGAATTGAGCTTCATCGCCATGGGCAGGGATTGGTTGGGGTTTGGAGAGTGACTCTCGAGGTCATAATTAGTTTTGGTCATGGTCAGGTTAGTTGGTTGTTGTTGGTCGCTCATTATTTTTCATGTTGTTTAGATACTTTTCATTGTTCTATTTTATTTCTTCTCCTTTATTTATTTTATCAGGAGAAATTGTTCCCTCTTGATCTCTTTTGATTCCCTAGTGCTTGTAGATATCCTGGGAGGATCGGGAATGCCTCTCAGTCCATATCGTGGACTGGCTCGGGTGACCTGTTCAAGGTCGACCCACGTTGGTTCATGACATTTTCAATTTAGAAAAATGTACTACATATTTGGAGTCATAATTTTCAAATTTTATTAATAGGTATCTTATATTTTTTAACATTGTGAATAATAATTTCTGTAATTATTTTATTTACCATTGTTAAAGGAAAAAATGTTATATAAGGGTAAAAAATTATTATTATAATAGTTTTAAACTACACTAACACATGAAAAAATCTTCTTTGATGAGATATTTCCCACCATGTGCATCCTTGGGTTGATTTTGGGACCGCATGGAGACACATGGGTGTGAAAATAACATTTTATAAAAATAAATTTAGGTAAAAAATATATAACACAAGCTTATATATTCTTCTAAAACAATTTTTATATGGGGTTATGTAATTGATCTATTTGAAAAAAAAGTTAAATTATAATTCATAGAATATTTCTACATAATAATAATTTATTTATAATTTTTAGACATTAAATTAATAAATTTAATTATGAAATAATGGTGGTGTAGTGATTGCTACAATAATAAAGGATTCAAATAAATGATATTATAAATGTTAAAATAAATGTAATTTGGTTATTTTGATGTCATCCAATAATTTTCCTAGATAAAACTGTTATTTAATATTTTAGTTAATTTATTTGGATATAAGTAATTAGGTTTTTATGTATTTTTAAAAAATTCATATATGAATAGTATCCAAAATTTACATAATTCATAAAAAAAACTATAAATAAGTAAATTAAATGATATTAATTTCCTAGAAATATATTATTTAGTAAAATAATTATGATAATTCCAAATATGGTTGAAATGTTTTTTTGATCATTTGACATGATATGATAATTACATTAACCCACAATATGTAATTAATATGATATCGTAAAATGATTAAAAAGTGTAAAATAATGGTTACAACAAAAAGAAAAGGATAAAAAAATTTAAATCATGCCTTAAATTAATTGGATTATTGGTATTGGAAAAAAAATCATGTTATATTATAATTAAATGAGTTTTGGACAATTTTAAATCAAAATAGAATTTATAATAAAATAATATTAATAGACTTTTCTAACTTTACCCTCCACCCCCTTATAAAAGGCCTCCACCTATACCTAAATAACACAAACCTCTAATGCCCCTTGTCTAGTCCAAATTCTGATCAAATAACCTCCAAACATACCTCTAATAATCATAGTAGCCTTACCCTGGGATTAAATAAATTGAATAAATCATTTTGTTTCAAATCAAAAGAAGTTACCTGATTTAGAGGCACCATCTTCTGTCTTGTTTTTTTTCTATTATTTTCCTTCTACACTCCATTTGATTTCCTAATTAATAGATTTCAAAAAAGTCATTTTTCATTATAGTAGATTACTTTTATGAAATGGATTCAAAATACACTTAGACACACCTCCATCTAATAGATACAAACATATTATTTCTGTGTATGAGAAACTACTTCCTCAAGAAATGATGATTGTTCAATTTTCCCCTACCACCTATCATGGTGTCGATTAGGATGGAAATGAATTTATATATGATATATATATTATATTTATATTTTTCATATTTTTCACATTTAAAAAATACTTTTATACTTTCCATAATGTGTAAAAAAAATTAATTTGTGGATATGCGGACTACCAACCCATAAAAGTGATATGACTTGTTAATGGCATGCAGGGAACATATAGAAGAATGACTCAATAAAATTATGTAAAATATATAAAATATGCTATTATACTATAATAAAAATATACCAAAGTTTTATTTATTTTTTACTCCTTTAAATATGAAAAAAATGAATGTCTTTTTCATGTGTACGTACGACTAACCATCTCCATTAACGATGAGTTTCTTTTCATTTGTCAAAATATTTATTTATATTATGAATACATATATTAGAGATATATATTATATATAAATAATGAATAATATTCTATTGATGATGGTATTTGGACTACATGGAAAATTAACATCAAAACATATTCATTTTTAACTCAAGTACCAAAAATAGATAAAACATCTAATATAAACATAAATAATTCTGTAATTTTTATAACACAGTGATAAGTAATATAAAATAAATAATAAACTTGTAAATGGTTTTGAAACTTCTATAAATTAACCTATGTTTATTATTCAGGAATATAAAGAACGAACAAGACATGTCAGAGTCAATGTAAGGGGCTTCATCTCAATATCCTTTCATTGATGCATATTTTTGTTTATACACAAACTTCCTTTATACAGTGTATAATTATACCCTTTTTCATTTTATTTCATTCAATGGATTTCAAAATGAATATTTTTTTATGAAGCATTTTAATAAAAAAAAGGTAATGTTTTTTTAACCTGTTAGGTGACAATGGCCTTTCAACCGCCACAAGTACTATTTGAAATTTGAAATCAATAAATTGACGTAATGTTTTTAAAAGAATATAAATATCATATTCCAATTATAGAGATATTGTTTTTTAAAATGGTTAGGATAAAGGAATAATTTTGTTAATGTCTTGAAATCTTATATTGTGAATGCAATATGGAAATGTAATCTTTTCTTTATTCATGATTTATGTGTTATGAAAATGTTATGGTTCATGGGATTTTTTTATATATACAGGTGGTTCCATGAAAATCCATGTGTGGCTGAGCATAAGAAAGCTCCCCAATTCCTTGAGTAACATGACAGAGGTAAATTTTAATGTTTCATCTATGATATTTAGGTAGGATACTATGATGGGTATTCAAAATGTAACTCTCTATATAGCTGTGAAAGCTACAATGTATGTATGCTATTGATGCCTCAAGTAACCATTATGATTTATGATTTCTAATTGTTATTCATAAATTTTTACTATTCAGGATGTATGTTAAAGAGCATATATTTTTTGGTTGAAAATAATGATTCCATGAATTGAATGTAATCTTGGAGTAATGTTTCCTTTCTTTATATTATATCCCTTACATAGATTATTTTTCTCATCCAATGTTATTGAAATGTTTTTCATAGGTTATAAGGAATGGTAAGAGAAACAAATAATTCGAGAATATTATTATCCAGAAAAAAATTGTTGTTTAATTTAATGTGTTTTATTATTACTAAATAAATTGGTTAGAGTAGAGGTATATAGATTGTAAATTTTGAGAAGTAATGTAATAGTTGTGACCTAACTCTATAAAACTGTAATCTTAAAATGATCCTCAATGTGGAATTATAGAATTAACTCAATATTATGTAATGTTTAAGACTAAGACTTTATTGTTTGTATCAGAGGTTGGTTTAGACTACATTATGAGTTACGATACTATTAAATTAATATCCATAAATTATTCCTAATATAGTATAGGATTGTAATAATATAGAATTTTAATATTTCCATGTTGCTTCATCTATGATATGTTTGTATAGAATTATTTTTTTTCTAGAAAACAAGGTATCTATTATAGAATAAAATATTGAAGGAAATGGCATTTCAAATCAGCATCTTTAGATGGTTGAAATTATAATTGAATAGTTTTTTGTAGTGATGGATCAGTTGACTCAGGTGATAAATTGTGGATGTGATTATAGATGATAATTTGGTATGTTCTAAAAGATTATAGAAATATGAATTCCACATAGGGATTATCTTGAAAAACATTAAAGAAAATACACTATATGGAATGTTTAGTAAGTGTGAATTTTGGTTTCAACCAATTTCATTCCTTAGACATATTGTTTTAAAATTTAGAATAACTATTCAAACTTCTAAAACTAATCAGGTTAAGGAGTGTCCAAGACCAACCATTATCACAGAGATTCATAGATCTCTTGTTTAACAGGTTATTATTAGACATTTTTTGAATGTTTTTCATGAATATATAACCCACAAACTAAGTTAACTTTAAAATTTGTTTAATTTATCTGGATAAAATAATGTGGTTAATATACTGAGGATTTGCAAAGAATATCGGGGAATTTTATAGTTTGGTAATACCATAAAAATAAAAGAGTGTTTTCAATCTACAAATATTTATTTTGAATAAACATAGTTGTGTTCTAATTTATAATGATCAAGAAATTGTTTATGTGTCTCATCAATTGAAAAATCATTAGTTAAATTACACTACACATGATTTCGATTTATTTCTGTTGTTTCTTGTTGTAACAATTTGAAGGCAATGTCTGAATGGGTTAAAATGTAAAATATACACTGAGCATAAAAAAATGAAGTATATATTTAATTAGAAAAATTTAAACATAAAAAAGAAGATATTTATGGAATTAAACAAGGATTATGATTGCACGATTTTTTACCATCCATGAAAAAAATAAGGTGGCTAACTCTAAGAGTAATTAATTAATTATACATTAATAATGGTACATTTTAAAGGAGAACCATATATTAATGATTTGATGAACATTGGAATATAAATTTTTTGTGAAGTAAATTTCTATATTTTGATTCTGGTTTCAGTACAATCGTCTCTAGAAGATAAATTAATGCAAGCTCCAAAAAAGACAAAGTGTTGTTTAAAAAGATATAATTGTATTAGAATTTTATGTTACCATAATTTTACATTGATAAATATTGTGTATTGAGGTTTGGAAATAGGTTATTTGTGACTTGTGATTACAAATTGATGATTTTGTTTTATGTGAAGCTAATATTTCTCCGTTTTTAGTCCATCTTAGATGTACTTAAATGTACGGTGATCTTATGCAGTATTTCTGGTGGGATTGAATGAAAATATATATTGTTGACGTAACCATGAGATGTCTTTTTTTTCATCATGTTATAGGATGGTGACAATTACAGAATTGGAAGCTTCATCCTTTTTCAGTACCAGTTTGGAATTGGGGAAATTTTAACATGAATTTGATAGTGGGATTACCAAATATTTCTCGAGGTAACAATGAAATCTAGTTTATTGTTGATTGATTGACTAAATATACTCATTTCCTTCCTATGTGAGATACTCTATTATAGATTATCTATCTCGTTTGTATATTAAGGGGATAGTTAGGTTACATAGAGTTTCCCTCTAAATTTTATCTAACCATGATCCTAGATTCAGTTCTATCTTTTGGAACAAAAATCAGAAGTCATTTGAAACATAATTAAATTTCAGTATAGATTTTTCTCCTCAATCATATGTCAAGTGAGAATGAACAATTCAGAACATAGATGATATGATATGAGATTGTAAAATGAATTATCATGGAAGTTGGGAGAAACATCATTCTTTGGTTGAGTTTTCTTATCATAACTGTGATCAGTCTAGTATATAGGTTGCACCATTTGAAGCATTATATGGAATTTTGTGTCAAACGACTTATTGTTTGGATGAAGTAGTGGAACGAAAGTTTATTTGACAATAATTGTTAGAAGAGATGGAAAAAAAGTTTAATTGATTTAGAAGAACATGAGAACATCCCAAAGGAGGATGACACATTATGTAGAATACTGAAGGAAGGAGATTTCATTATAGGTATGTGATCATGTATTTCTACTAGATTTTCCAGGGAAATATGTGATGCATTTTGGAAATAAGTGAATGATGATTCCAACATTCATTTGACCCAATAAAATACTTGAGAAGGATGGATGAGTTTCTTAAAGAGTGGCTTTAGCTCCATGTTTGTCCTAGGTACACAATGTTTTTCTTATTTCAATTTGTATAAATTATATTTCGGATCCATATCATGTTTTGGGTCCAGATGGAGATTAGTTGGAAGACAATATTTATTATGAGGATCAACCAGTCCAAATTATTGATTATAGAGAGAAAGTGTTGCAGAATTTGGAAATTAATTAGGTAAAGGTTTTGTAGAAAACAATATGGTTGATCCAATAACATGCGAATATGAAAAATCTATAAGGTATTAATACCCCATATTATTTGACAAGTGAATATAATTGTGGGGATGAAATTCCCAAATGTGGGGAATGATGTAACAACCTAGGAATTTATATAATAATACCTCTTATTTTATATTAATATTTATGAATAAGATATTAATTTTATTTTAAATGGAAACTTTTTCTGATAGCACAGTCGACACAGAACAACAATTTTTTCTTAAATCATACATTTGTAAAAAACATTGAGTTATACCGAAAAATAATATAACAATTATTATTTTTAAAATGGTAGATAACTCATAGAAATTGTTTTGGAAAGAATGAACATAATTAACTAAAATATTATTACACAAGTTTATTAAATATATTTAAATTTAATCAACAAATTTTAGATTCTTAAAATAAAAAGGGATCCTATTTTAATATTGAATTAGATTAATATTTTTTAATGGTTGTTTTACTACTGTTTGATGGTGAGCCCTTTTTAATTTTAGTTGTTTCCACCTTTAAATATACTATTTTAAAAAATAAAAATATTATTTAGAATCAGGTCATCCAAATTTTCATAGGATGATATTTTGTTATTTTTCTGATAAAGTTCATTTTTTAATGAATACTGAAAAACACTGCATTTCAATTCAAAACCGTGTTTTAATATAATTTATTTATAGGGTTAGATTGTAATTTTATATGTTTTTAAATTTTAATTTGATTATATTTTTATCATTTAATCCAATTATCATCTTTGGATTTAATTCACCTTTTAAATTGGACATAAACACATGTCAATCTTTTGATAGTTATAACGTTTAAAAATATTATTTTTGTTTTTGAAAAAAAAATTTAATTTAAAAATAATTTAAGATTATTATTTGGTTTTAATATAAAAAAATTGATGTAATATTTGTAATCACAAGGTACAAATTTTTTTAATAGGATTCGTTAGTTTTTGTACATTATGAAATGTAACTCCAGTAATTATAGTATTTACGATGGTTAAAGGGTATATTTGCTAAATAAGGGTAGACAACTAATATTATAATAATATTAATAAGCTCTAACACATATCCTAGTACTATTGGATGAGATATGTATGACCATGGGCATCATTGGGATGCTTTTGGGACCCCATTGAGCCAGTTGATTGTGAAAATGAAATTTTATAATAATGTTTATGAATTATAGAAAAAAAGAAATCATAAACATATATCTTTTACTCTAAAAATTTTATATGGGGTAATATAATTGAAATCTTTGATTATAAATAGTCATTATAAATCAAAGAATATTTCCTACAATAATATATATTTTTATAATTTCTATATATTAGATAAAGAAATTTCATTTTGACACAATGATGATGTAGTGATTGCTTCATTAATAAATGATTCAAATAAATTATATTGAAATTTTTTAAATAAATGTAATTTATTTATTTTGATGTCAAACAAAGAATTTTATAGATGATATTGAAATATTATAATTGATTTAATGCCATTTTTTCTAATAAATATGGTTTTATAAATTTTTAATAATGTAATGTATGAATAGTGTCTAAAAATGACATAATTAATAACTTATAATAATTTTTTTATGGAATGATATTAAATTCATGAAACACTAATATTCATCCTAATGGTTGTTATATGTCCACATATTTCTTACATAAATTTTTCTGGGTCGTTAGACATTATATAGTAATTACATTAACCCACAGTCTGTAAATAACATGATATCGGAGTTAGATTAAAAACGGTAAAATAAGGGTTAAACCAAAACGAAAAGTATAAATATATATTAAAAACATATCTAAAATAATTTTATGATGGTTATTAAATCCAATATCAACTTATCATATAATTAAATTATTTTTGGACAATTTATAATCTAAATTAAATTTCTAATAAAATTATACTTCTAGACATTCCTAAAGTGTCCCACCCCCTCTTATAAAAGAACACCACATTTACCCAACTAACATACATCTCTCAAGACACTGGGATCTTCCAAATTCTCATCAAAAAATCTATCCAAATCACTCCCTTACTCCAAAAAGCCTTACCTTGGTAATAAGGATATCCAAGAATGTTGTTTAGCTTAAATCAAAAAAAGTTACCTTATTTAGAGGAAATGTATTATCTCAACTTCTTTTCTTTTATTATCCTTCTTCTCTCCCTGTTATCTTATTATTATTTGGTTAAATAACAAAATAAAATTATCCTCAATATAATAGGATGTTTTTATTAGAATTATTCTAACTATAATTACAAACACCTTTATCTAATGGATACCAACATACTATTTATGTGCATGAACTACTGCCACATGAAACGACGATTGGTCAATTTTACCCTACCACCTCTCATGGTGGAAATTATGATGGAAATAAATTTATATATGATATATATTATATTTAAATTGACGTTATGATTTTTTGTTTTTAATTTAAACCATTCTCATATGCTTTCTATATTGTGTAAATATGATAATTTCATTTGAGGAAGTGCGGACTACCGCCCCCTAAATGTGATATGACTTGTTCGTGGAATACATGGAACATATAAAGGATGGATTCAATGATCATATCTATTTTATATAAAATATGATATTATAATATAATTATATTATACCTTATTTTCATTTTTTTTCATTTATTTACATATAAAAAATAATTGATTGTATCATTAATACGTACGTACGACTTTCCGTCTCCCTGAACAATGAATTTCCTTTCTTATCACAAAATATAATGATCTATTTTAGATACATATATAATGTATAGATATGATATCTAAATCAGGAAAAATATTATGGATAAGATTAAATTTAGTCTACAAGGACAATTTACATAAAAAAAGTCCATTTTTGATTCAAGTTCTGAATATCAACAAAATGACAGATATGACCATAAATATTTATGTAATTCTTATACCAAGATAATAAGTAATAAGAAATGATTAATAAACCTGAAAAATTTTATGATTAAAGTGGAATATTTCTTTTTATGGTAATAAATAATTATGTAATTTTCATTTAATTTCATTCGATGGTTTTAAAAAATAATGTTTCTTTTACGAATTGTTTTACTAAACGACAATGTGAATGTTTCTTTTTAATGTACACAGTGACAATAACGTTTCTTCCACTATTAATATTATTTTATATTTGGCTTCCTAAATAAGCCGTGATGTTTTTCAATGAAAAATTATTACCTTATAGCATTTCTACATATTTAGGTATTGAAAATGGTTTTTATAAACCATTTATTTTGATAATATGTTGAAAATATATATTGTGATTGTAATGTGAAAATGTTATCTTAACTTCATGATTGTTTTATGTGTTATGACCATGTTATGGATCTTGGCCATTTTTTACATATACGGGTGGTTACGTGATAAACCATGGTTTGGTGAGCCCGACATAGTTCTTCAATGCATTGGGTATCATTGTCGAAGTAATGGTTAATGTTTCTCTTATGAAATTTATAGAATATACTGTGATGGGTATCCCAAAAGTAACTCCATGTATCTTAATGAATGATACAATTTATGTATATAATGGATGACCCATGTATCCATAATGATTTATGATTTTTGTGTGTTATTCATAAATATTATGATTTCATGAGGTATGATAAAGAGATTATGCTTTATGATTGAAAAGTATGATTCTATTATTTTTATGTATTCATAGACTAAGGTTTTCAATTCGTATTTTCTATCCCTTACTAAACTTTTTGTGCTCATCCCAGGTTTTTGAAAAGTTATTCTCAAGGTATGAAGATGGTTATGAAAAAGAAAAAATTCAATAATATTACTATCAAGAAAAGAATCATTGGTTTATTTAATGTGTTTTGATGTTGTTAAAAAATTGGTCATTATAGAAGTGTATACTTTGTAATTTTTGGCTTGTAATGTATTATTTATGGCCTAATTGCATAAAAATCTAAACCTAAATAGATTCTCAATGACTATTTGATAACATAAGGCAATATTATTTAATGTTTAAGCACATGGTCTTTTAATACATGATATAAAAAGATTAGTAGATATTAATTTTTTAAAAATAATATATAAATATTAACATAAATATATTATTTTGGAATATTATGGTTGTTTGTGATGAGTTAAATTCATGGTAAGTTACTCTTTAACTAGAAATTGATTTTAAATGATTTAATGATTTATATTATAAATAATTATCATTCTTGGACATGGTTTAAATTTTTTTTTTTGAAAAATATATCTCTATGTATATGAATGATTAAAATAATGTTATATTGAATTTATCTCAAAAAATTTAAAATGGAATTTTTTATGGTTGTATGAAAAGGACTATCATTTAAAAATACTTTTTTAAATACTTCATCATATTATTTTACAATAGAAAAATTAATAATTTTTTCAAATACATCATGAATGGAATTTCCAAAGTTTTGGATTATCTATTTCATTAATGTTTCTATTATATGTTGTTGCAATTATTTTCAACAAAAATTCATTCATTTTTTATTCATGGTTTATATATTTTAAAAGGGATTATTCGATGAAATAGTTTTTGAATATCTGAAATAGTTTTACATATTTTTTTAATGATATTTGAAGGGATAAATTTTGTATATGGTATATGCGAATTATATGAAATAGGTGAGCCCAATAAACCTTATATGAGGGGTTAATCCCCATTATAGCTCGTTGGTGAGCATAATAAAACTTATAAAAAAGGACGAGCCCCATTATTGCTAATGAGTGGGCTGAAATAGAATATATGAAGGGTGGTATCCATTATAAATATACAATTAATTTGATAGTGATTATATTAAAGGTTGGACATATAGTTATTCAAATTAAATTATATTAAAATTATGAGTATATATGTTAACTAAAAAAAACATTATAATTGGTTGTAATGGGTATTAATGGATTGATTTGAGAAATATGAGAGTGCATTTTCTATGTGAAAATGTTTTTTTAATTATTTAAATGAAAATTAAATTGGTATTCATATTTTTTAAAGAACTAATAGATGTACTTATTTTTATGTCCCTTACAAATGTTTTTGGGATTCCCCCTATTTTATTTTTTTTATTGGTATAATGGGTGAGTTTGGAGAATAATAAAGAAATAAGGAAAATTTTGATTTTATAACATTGAAATAAACACAATTTTTTAGAGGGTAATTTTTTGGAAAAATTTATATTGAATAAATTTGTACACTTGTAATGTTTTATTTTTTATTATAAGAAATTTTCTTAAATCTCTATAACTATAAACTGAAAATTTTAATGGGAAAATAATGTTATTGCATTATTTATAATAAGTAGGATAAGTAATGTTTAAGGATGGTTCCTTAGTATTTATAGGATTTTAATTTTATTGGAATATAGATAATATAATATCCTATGAAAATTATTTCTACTAGATAAAAAATGCAATTATCATAGATGTATAATGAAATATCACATGTTTTAATATTTTTTATGGGAAATTAAATTTCATGGAATATGTAAAAAACATGTTGTAGTAAATGTTTTAATTGACAATTTTTTGTTTCATATAACATGTTATTATTAATGAGTCCTTACAATTTAAAAAATAGGAATATTAATTTATTACATGAATTATAAGTTTAACATTTATTACCAATTTTTCTATAATTAAATTAGAAATAATATTTCATGTTTTGGAGAACTATGATTATCTATGAATTTAGATATTTCATATTAAAATATTAATAATTGTTATTATTTGTTATTATTCAAAAAATGTAATTTTGTGATTTATATAATATATTAGATTAAAATATATCCAAATAATTAACATTATTTGGATAACATATAAATATATAATTATATGATGTATAATAATATTGATTATTTTATAAACTATACAGGATGATGAAATGGACAATCATAAGGCTTTGGATAAATATTATTTCATATAAAAACTTATATAATGAAATGATACTAAATCTTCATAAAAATAATTGATTGTAATTATAATATATTTATGGATCACATTCAGAGAATTTTAATTTGAATAAATAAATTTATAATAAAAATTGTGCATACATTAAATTAATTGTTTATAAAATGTGTTATGATGTGTTTTATATTGTATTAATATATTTACATGATATTTTGTTATATTTTTTATGGGATTTAAACATAGTTTATATAAATTTTAATTATGTAACATAATAGTCGTAATTATATGATTATACAAAATTTATCTCAGCCTTGGAGGGTATTTTCCCCAACATTCTGGTGGGGGGATGATTGGCTGACTAACCCCTGTGTCCCTGCTCTCTTCTCTTGGTAGATACATGTTTTAGTAGGAACAATGAATAGTTTTTCTTATATCTGTATGTAGTTGGCTTTAATGTCTTCTTGTTTTTCACACACATATATTCTGGATATAGAATCCTATGGACTACTATTGGTGCAATGTGTCTAGGCTATGATGGCTTGAGTATCCTTACTCGGTGTATGGGATGTAATAGCTTGAGGTGAAATACCTGACATATGATACAAATTATGCGAGATGTGGTGGCTCCCGAAAACTACCTAGTTACTTTCTAGAATGGACATAATGGTTTTGTTGCACGAGGTGCATGTTATGGTGCTTCGACAAGGTGTTTGCGGGTAATACTTTTTAGAGAAAGATTCTAAGGACGTGCAATGTTGGGGAATAGTGGAAAACTAGTGGCGAAGTATTAGTGGGGGTACCATGGATATTCATTGTTATTTTATATATTATTGTATGTGTTACCTGTTGAGAGAGTCCATGGTGAGGTTGGGAATATAGTATAACTTTTTAGGTGAAAAGTTAGTTTCACTTATTCTTTACGGTGCTTTATCATGCATTCTTTACATTTTCATTTGAGGATTTGGGAAGGATCCTACTAATTATACTATTATACACACCCTATGTATATATAAACTATTTTTCAGGTCACATGGAGAATGTTGGAGATCAAGATGGTTTCTATTAGCTTGCGGTTACAAGAGTTGATTGGGCTTGTGGTTGCTATTGTTTCACTTCCTTTTAGAGTACATGAAGTTTTTTCCCCTTCCAGTTGTAGTAGTTTTTCATGACATTTCATAAATGAACATAGGATATCAATAATGTTACTTATTGAGTTGGTTATGGTTGGTGTCTATCCTGTATCTCTCATCTACATGTTTTCTCTTAGTGGTCAATGCCTCCCATTTGTGTGTTCCTCGGTGCCTGTCACCATCATGGGGCCTACTAGAGGCGGGACTCAGAGGAAATTTTCTCCCTTATAACAATGGTATCCAAGGAGGGGTATAATTTATGGGGAGGTGGTTATGAAATAAATAATGTTGATACCTAATTATTTATTTGTATAATACTAATGGGTTATTTTAATATTAAAATTTTAAATGAAAACGGTAATTTAAAATAATTGACTGATTAAATCATTAAATTTGATATGAATGAGTGATTATTTTTTATAATGGGTGGAATTCATTATTTGATTTTCCTATTTATTTCATTAAATATTTTAGTGGAAATATAAATTTACTGTTTATTTATTATCTATTTATTTAGATCCAGGGAAATATTTGTTTATAAACATGTGTGGTTGGAATAATTGATGAATATTAGGTGGGGATAATAAATGTTGTCATATTGGTGTGTGGTACTTAATATAGTGATAGTGGTGGAATGATGGGTTGTTATCATATTGACTGTTGAAACAAGGGCTCATTAGGATAGTGAGTTTGTCTTGAGATACCAGATGGGATATAATGTGAAATGTTTACGGACATTGGGACAGTTGGGATGAGTTTAGAGTGGGGTGTTCTCATTGATGTATTCTTTCTTTTATGATGTATACTTGATGTCCTGATGGACTAATCTTATTTATATGACATGTTTCCAAAAGTGATATTTAGATTAATGTTGTTAAAAATTACTACATAATTTATGCAACAGATTGGGACGAGTCAGTTTGTAAAATATTGTCTATCAAATGATTATGAATTAATTAATGAATGATATTTTTCATCAATGTTCACTTACAATTTTGGAATACATCACATTACCAGAAAATTTTATATAGTTGAATGTTAACATAGTATAAAATATTATAATATAAATATTTTAAAATAAAATTATAAATAAAAAAATAATTTCAAATGAAATAATTAATTTTTTTCATATTGATTTTATACTGAAGGGATATTTCAGTCTTTGTTTTGGAATATGAGTCTCATATAATAATGTCATTAGACCAGTTTAAGGATAAATATTGTTTCCCTTTATGTTTTCATGACATATATTTACATATAATGTTTAGTTACCCCACTATCTCCCCACATACTTCTCAAGTGATTCCAATAACCCATGGTTTTGTGGGAAAAATCTCCATAAAATGACATAGTTATGACATAGATGGATGAATACCCCTCTCCAATATTCAGTCATAATATATAGTAATATGTGTGGGGAAATATATGGTTGAATTACAATACTTGTGTGTTATAGGATGTGATGGATTTGGGTTACCAATCAGGCTTGTATCCAATCATTTTGATCCTCCGTCCCATGAGTGTACAATCATGGGTTGTGATGACTCGAGGAATAATAAATTTACCCATGATTCAAGGGATTTTGTAATTACACATGGTTATACATTAGATTATGATGATGATGAGATGGATGTTTTTATTCAAAACAAAAAAAATTATTAGGCCATGTGTTAGACTGAGGTTGGTATGATTGTGGATCAACACTCATCTAGGATAAATTTATGTTTATATGTGATGGAAAATTAATCTGTGAGATGTTATGCTGTGAAAATACAAATCTAAAGGGGAATTGGTAAAATATAAACCATATATATATATACTCTCTATATTAATATTATACATATGTACATTATTTAGTAGATGATCCATGGTGATGATGGGAAAATAATTGTTAACATTTTTCGATGATTAATTAATTTCACTTTCTTACCTATTACTCATTTGTAGGACGCTTTTATATATTTTCTGATATTTTTTAAGGAGAATCCTACTGGGAATACATGATATGAAAGCCATAGATATATAGAATGTATTTTTTACTCTCGGATGATCTTATTTGTGATAAATATGCAACTTACTAGTTTTAGTAGTAGTACAGAAGTTGTTGTAGCTTCTTGGTAACCATAAGGGATTTGTATTTTTTTTCAGTTGTTAATTTTGAATGTCAGTATATTTACGTATTTTTGTTATTTCTTAATTTATTATGAGAAGTAATTTTTTGGGTAGAATTTTATCATCTTTTCTCATACATCTATAATCAATTTTTAGAGTAATTCGTGCCATGTTTGTATTAATATCGCGGGTACATATCTCCAACATGTAACCTATTTGAGGTGGGATTTGGTAGATGCTATTCCACATTATTCATCAAATTACATATTGGGGAACCCTTATTGTGAGGCGTCCTGAAAGATTATTTTAAAATGTAATAGATGAATGACAAGGGAGAGTTTTTTGTTAGGTTATTGTAAGGATGTATGAAATTGTAGGGAAAGGGAATCAACTAGGTTTAGTACGTACTATAATAAATATTGAAAAATTTTACATATGATTTTAGGAGAAAATTATATTAGTGTTATGGAAATGAAAAACATTAATATCTAATGGGGAGTGATAATTCCATTAGGTTATAGGCCATATACAGGATCCGATATCATTCATATATGTCTATATATTTCAACAAAGATGCATATAGAAAATTAGATTAAAATATTTATACTAATTAGCATTAAAAATCCATCTATTCTATTAAGAGTACAACATTTTTTTATTTTCATATAATATATTCAAGTTAACATCCTCAACAACAAGGTGAACCAAAAAATCACTAATGGTTAAAGGATGACGACTACATTTTTCTTAAGATGAAACCATAATTAATCTATACTAATTGTACATATATATATATAAGGGATGTGATTTGGATTATGGGACCATGTATTGGTTAGATAGGCATCGGTAAACTATTTTTTAATAAAATTTTTTAGATAACTAGTATTTGTTTGATGTGAAGATACACTATAAGTTTTCATTGCAATTATTATTTTTTTAATAGAGGATGGAATGGAATTAGGTGATTTTTGGGGATATTATGAGATTAATTTCAAGGATGATATTATATATTCAACTATAATGTAGAATATTTATGGGTAGTGATTTTTTTCATTTTTTTCATGGATCAACACTTAATGTATACTGAGACCCATAATTTTCCACCTTATACTCATACCCCATCGATTTATAAACCCATGATGTGAATGACACAAATTATAATAATTATTTTATTATTATCCATTTACAATGTATGAGATATTAGTAAACAATTAATTCTTTGAAACCTACTTATTAAATCTATGAGATATTAGTATGTATATCTTTAGAAATATTATATTCATAATCATATCTAATTTACTTTAAAAATGGTATGTTTAACCAATTTATAGGGTTGGTGTACTGGGGAAGATATTATCTAGGGAAAAAGATTCTATAAAATTATTAAAATTATTTTATACCTATGTCATTGGGATTTTAAATGTAATTATATTGATTGATGGGATGTATTTATAGTAATATATTCATTCGATACTCTTCTATTAGTAATGATGTTGTGGGGATTTGGTGATAGGAAAGAGGTTCCAATATATAATCCATAATTTTAATTAGTATACTCATTAGTCATTCTATGAGATATGGGATTTGTTTTAGGGAAATATATTATTATTATTTTTAGTAATTTATTTTCTCTTATGAATATATTAAAATTCTTAATACATTAAAAATTGAATTACGTAAATATGTGAGTTGATCATGTGAAATTATTTATGATGTGTCTGTGAACATGAGTGATTAAATGTGTAGAGAAGATTTATCATGTACTCGTGTCATGTGATATGGCCTGAAGTGTATGAATAGAATTTTCGATTCACCAATCAAGGATCATTATTATTCAAATTCATTTTACGTTAATTCCATCACATTTGTGTTTCACAGGGATGAAAAAACGAGGGTGCAATGGATGGGTTACATTGATTTTATTTTCTTATCAAATATCTATTTTTTATTAAAGAAGACATTTTTTTTCTGAATATTATAATGTGGTTTAAATTTAAACCTATTTAATATATAATAATACAATAGTAGTAAATTTATATTTATATGTTAGTTTTTCAGTTTCTATGTTATTGTTATTCTGGTAAACTATTTTCTACTAGCACAATTCAACAATTTTAATATTCAATATTTGAATTATAAAACTCCAAATTTTTGGTAAACAAAGCATAAAAAAATTATAAAAAGAATAACAAGTAATTGTGTTATATTTGATGGGTTTTGGAGGAGTTTTGAAATGTTAATGAGCCTTTATAAAATTTCAATGTTTGATCATGATTGGTAGAAACCATGAAACACCATCTTGGAAACCATGAAATTGAGTCTATGGGAAATCTTTAGGTTCATTGTTAGGTTTGGGTTTTTTTCAAATAGTGTGAGAACCCATGAGAAACTATGTGATGTTGTATAATGGGTTTAACAATGTGGGAAGAAATATTTTCTATCCACACTATCTAACCATACGATGTGTGTTTGGAGTATGTTTCTAAGGTACAATTATTACACTAATTTTCTAATTATTCCCCCTAACTATGCATTATTGAAATATAGATACTTATTTGGTGGTTTTAATCCCAACCACATCCTTAATCTCTTAAAGTTCAACATGTTTGGCCATAACATGATCTCTAATCCATCCAAAGGATATAGAGACCATTCCTCTAAATTCATGAATGATTTTGAGGAAAATATACGTTTGATGGAGGATATGTTTTTTTTAAGTTATCATTCTTTTATGTTTTCCTTTGTTGTATAATTCATACCTATCGTAGATTCATCGATGAAAATATCAGGGAATGATTGATGTTGTGTGATTCTTATAATAATGTGTTATGGTTGTTTTTTTGAAAAATAAAAATATCTAAGTATGTTTTTAAGAGCTTCAAGGATTGTTTTCTGAAATATGTGATATTTTTTTTGTTTCTAAAATTGATTTAATGTTTTTGTATTCACTATCAACTCGTATTACGAACATTTTATGGATTGATATAAAATTTATTTTATTTAATGATTTGAATTATGGAATTGATGACCAATTCGTGATGGAGAAATATCTTTTGAAATTGTTGAGTGAATTAGAGTAATTGGATTGTTTTGTAGGAATACTTATGAAATTAATTTTAAAATATTCATTTTAAAATGATTAATTTATTTTGAATTACAGAAAAATTTATGATGTATTATTTTTATTAAATTGATTTTTTTATTCAAATTGTTTGGCCTAATGTATTTTCCATGGTATTTTGAATAAATGGTTGATGTGTGTTAATTTACCTTAACTTGAACCTATATAAGGGGAATGTTCCATGGGGAACGTGGTAGAAGGATACCTTGGAATGACCTAGTAGAGTGAATATGAACCCCTTATGAGTATGGAATTATCTCCTAAGAATTCTTATTTTTATATTGGATTGGAATGTTATATTCAAAATTTAATTGAATATTGATTTGAAATACTTGTTTTGTTGAATTCCCTGGAAAAAATTATTTGGTTTTGAAAACATTACTATTCAAATATATAAACTATATTAAATTAATTTGAAACTATTTAATACGACTTTTCAAACATGTTCCACCTTAGTGGCATGAGTTGGTATGTCATTTGGAAAAATAATACTATGTTTTATACTCAACCCCTGCATGGAAACATTGGTGCATCTCTATATGTAATGTGGCATGGAAAAAATAAAGGAAATTTATCCTGATTCATTATCGATGTGTCATGATAACACATGAATTGATTATTGAGTTATATCATGGAAATTGTTCAGACGTTTGTAAGAACCTGGCCTTTCATAATGATGTATCAGGCTTGATTACATGTACTACCTTTTCAAGTTCTTATTACATTTTTTTTTTCTATTTCATGTGGATTTTATTTTTGAAATTTTAGAATATCAGAAGAAGGAGGCAATGTGCTTTGTTGACACATGGCATTTCCAAACCATGAACCCTTCCACAAAAAACCATTTACCTTATGGATAGATAGTCATTTCAGGGATGGATCAATTATTTTCACATTATGCAACTTATTAAGAAAAACTGTTAAACACCACCCCCACGAGAAGAGAATCATAGTTTTGGATTATAGTTTGGAAAACCATTCAAACCATTCTCATAAACCATGAATGATATTTTAATTAATCAAAAAATTATATTTATAATTATTGAACACCTCATTTTAACCCAAAATAGATTCTATATCATTATTAATTTATTATTTTCATTTTAGAGGCTCCCGGATTAATTCCAAGGCTTCCTACCTCTATTTTTAGCGAATCTATGAGAATAATTTAGATATTTACCTTATGGGGTATGTGTTTTCATCTAATTTATATATATACCTCTCTCTCAATAATTTTTCATGAACACAAAAGGTCTGTTTAACCAATTTTGGTTCTAGTTATATATCTAGGTTTCTGAGATCTATATTTTGTTTTATCTTGGATGTATTTTTCCAATCAAGATTGTGTTCTTCATCGTGACATGGTTCTATTTAAAATTGGGTATACCCATTAGAAACTTCTCATATTCATACATTTTATTTTTTGTCTATTATTAAAATATCAATGTATTGATTTAAATACACTTTATTAAATTATATAATTTATATTGGATGATTATAAATTTAGTTTCTTAAATGTATATATTATTTAAGTAAATTAATTAAATAATTAGATGTTTTGTTTTTGAAATTATTGAATTGGAATAATTAATTACTTAATTATTTATGGGGGTGTTGGGATCATTTAATTTTAATAATTAATTTTTAAATTAATTATGTTGATATTGATATTATAGAATTTGATTAATAATTTATTAAATTAAATAGTGTAATTAATGTGATTAATTATTTGTGGAATTAAATAATGGGATACATGTTACTAATAATTGTTGAATTAATTAATATAATTAATGAGATCAGTTAACTAATGAATTAATAAATGAGAATTATTGGATGAATTCATTATTGAATTAATAAATTGGTTTTATTTTATTGATTAATTTAAAAATTAATTATCATGATATACATGATTAAATGATTGCTAAATTAATTAATGGGATGATGGGAATATGACACAATCATATTAGATTAAATAATAGGTGAATTAATTAATTCATTGGTGTGGTATAAGTGAAATGTGTTATATTATATAATTTGATGTTGTGAAATAAGTGTTGAATTATAACGATGGAATTTAGATATGAATTGAGATAATGAAGGAAAACAAGAGAATTCAGTATGGATTAGGATAATTGATTGAAACAATTCAATTCAAATAAGAATTGATATGATGATTGGTAACAATAATATTTATATATGGGTTGAGATGATGAAATGTGACAATATAATTTAATATGAATTGAGATAATGAATGGTAATAATGAAATTTAGAAGTGGATTTTGATAATAAATAGTAAAAATAGAATTTACATATGAGTTGAGATGATGAATGGTGACCACATATTCAAATATATGATATCCTTAGAGTATAGATCAGACACCTACGTGGTGTGAAGAAGTTATTGAGAGTTTGGGTGTCCAGAAGAACTGGGGAGTTATGTGGTTAAATAATGAGAAATTTAATAAATGTAAACTACTAAATTATTTACTTTACTTTATTCTTTTTAAAATTAATGAAACTATTTGACTTTATGTTTTTTAATATGTCATTGGTGGGGGTATAAGGAGGTGTACTCACACCCTACTCAGGTTTCCTGGTTAGTTCCTTAATGGATTTCATGGTTTCTAGACAGGTTAAAGACCATGACCCTGTGTTGGATGACTGATTCAGGATGAAACAGAGACGAGTGAACCATACCGGAATGAGGGAACATGAAATTCATTTAGGAACCTCCTGGGAGTTATCAGTGTCCTCACTATGGGTTATCATTTTGGGACACAACACACACATTGTCATGGAATGTCTACTATTCATATTTGATGTTGTATTTCATTTTTTCTTATCATATTATAATGATATTAATATAGTTATGGAAATAATATTTGCATTTTTACCTATTTTTAAACTATAGTTCTTTGATAATGTGGGTATAGTATCCACATGATATACATCAGACCCTGGATTCTATTCAATAGCCTATAGCATACCGGGAGGTGCACAAGAAGTCACATAGCACACTAGCTCGAAGCATTCGATAATGTCACCCATGTTTGGATGTCAAAAATTGGTATCAAATGTTTTGTATTTTATTTATTATTTTTCTTATTATTATGGAATGGTAGATAATAGAATAGGATGATTCAGTCCTTAGATACGATAACCTTTATGTAATAGTGATACCATATATTGAGAAAAATCCAAGTACACAGGTTTTAATTTGTGTTATTAATGTGTGTTCTTATAGTTGATGCTATTTCAAATGGAGTGATGCAATTGTTCAATGATGTGATTATTGTATCCATTTTTTTCTAATAATTGTCAAGTGGCATTTTATGGAATGAATGTTGAGTATCCATACCTTATTCTAGGCACTCATGATTATTTTGTGACATGCATCATTTTAGGAACACATGGGAAAATCAGTTTTTTTGTATGTGATAAAGGATGAAATGTTTTCCTTGATTATTTAATTGAAATGTAAAAGATAATTCATGTGAAATTTAAATGAATAATGATGAATGATGTAAAAAAATAGGTTTATAGTGAGAAAATTTAATATTGAGATGTGTTTACCCTTGGTTAACCATTACCTATATATAGGATGGATAAGGGTAGTGATAGCGCCCTAGATATAACCATGGTGTGAGATGTGTGGAAAATGATTTCTGTTGATTTTAGTGATTTCATATTAAATAAATGTGTTTCATTGTATTAATTAGTTCTATGATTTTTTTGGGTTTCTATATATATAAAACCATGAAAACACATTTCAATTGGAAAATCGAATGTTATGGATCGATATTATCCACTATTTGTGGAACCTTAGGTATTGATATTTTCATGTGAGGAATTAGGAATGTAGTTTTGAGAGAAATATTTTTCAGTTTTTGAGGTTTATAAAGAGATTCCACTAGTAGGTTGTTAAGAGAATGTCTGATCTAACATGAGTGTTTCTGTTACAACACTCCGTTAAATTTACTTGAGATGGTACATGAGTTGAAGTACCATTCTTGATTGAGCCTTTCCATAATATACATGAACATTTGGTGACTAAAATTGAGAACATAGTGAACTTGGATAATTATTTACTAAAAGAATTATTGAATAATTGGTGGTATGTTCAGGAATGGAATGGAGATAATGATGGAATTTTATGGAAGGTATTTCTAGATATTTTTTGGAGCACATCATTCCAATGAAGCCAATGTAGGAGAGAGAAAATAAGTTACTATGGTGGAAACATTTTAGCATGTTCATGATATAATAATAATTTTCATAATATGTGATAGATATGATACATTAATTAAAGGATGAACATAAATTTGAAATTATGCACCTAGTTAACATCATTCAGTTAAAGACGATTTCTTTGGATGTTTTTCAAGATCTCATAGATAAGGGGAACCAAAAATTAGTGTCTAGCGTATGATGGTTTGTTTCCCTTTGAGTATTTGGAGGTACTTCTCCAAGAGAATGAAGCGTCGCTATAAGTGTGTACCCAGGGGGTTAGTAGGAAGTGTGGATAGGGGGAAGATCAGTAACTCAGGATCATACATGATTTAATTTCCAACAGTGTGGTTGGAAAGCCAATATGATAGACACTATCATCGACGAACAATATAGTGTGGATATTACAGTTGGATGGTACATCTATTGAGGATCTATAATAAGCCACAATTTATATGTAGTGATGGAGTAGGTATATAGAATCTGTGTCTGGGAAAATGATCTTCTACACCATATTAGTATGGAAGCTATAGTTCTACATTCAATGAAGGAAGAGGTAGTTGATGTGGTGATTCTAGGAAAGAGTTACTATATCAGAATAGTGGGTTCGATTAGGGGACTCAAGTAGTATCAGAGGGAATAGGGGAATGATAATGGGAAGTAGTTCAATTTACATTTTTGGATGGTGATGCAAGACTTTTGACAATAAGAGGTACTATTCATGTAGGTTATAATATAGAAATTACCTTATTTGATAATTTTTCCTCTCATTCATTCATCTATATACACCTTGTGAATGGTTTGAGCCAATTTTTAGAATTCAAGAGTTGAGTAATGATGATAGATACACCATTTTGAGTATTGTCGTGGTGCATCTATTTCAATAAGGACCGTTCCTTTAAGGTTGGGGTGTATCATTATCTATGGGGTATTTACATTTTTGACTGGTCCATATTTATCCTAATATTAGTCATTTTATGGTTTGTCGAATAATGAGACCACATTATTATTTAGCGCATGCGTCTGAATTATGATTCACTAAATGGTAATTGCTACATTCATCCTAGAAAATGTGATATCTATGAGGGATATGTCGGGATATTTCAGTAGAAATTAGGGGAGACTACTAACCAAGCATCTATTCTTTTTATAGATGTTGGGGTTGTAAAGCTATATATATTTACACCTGTATTAGATCAGTTTTAGGATGTGTTTCTTAATGTATTACCAAGGCTTCCACCAGAGAGAGATATGGAGTTACTATTGATCTAATGTAAAGGTAAAATCCAGTTTATATGCCACTATACATAATCAAACCCATATAACTTCATGTGACCAAAAATATAATATAATAGTTTGAGGTTTATGATTTTATTTATCCTAGTATGTTGTGTGGGGGTTCACCAGTAATTTTTTCAAAGAAGTCTGACAAGACACTGCACTTCTGTATTAATTACCAGAAGTTAAAACAAATAATTATGAGGAATTTGTATCCTCATATACTTATGAATGATATATTTAACCATTATTTAGGGAGAATTTTTTATCAAACATGGTTATATGAGATTCGGGTTTCTTCCGATGATATTTCAACTATCAGATAAACTGAGGACATCTTTTAGAAGAATATATTGTAACGACTGAATATGTCATAAACAACGTTCCCCTTATGATTTAATTTAATGTTTTATTATATAACATGGTTATATAAAAACATGATCTTATTAATTTTTTACATATATAATTAATAATAACATTTATTATCATTATCATTCATAATATATCCATTTAGAAAGGATCACATGATTAATATAAATATAGGGTTTAACAAATACATTTGACCCCAAAAAAGGAATTGATTGCCTCATCCAGTTGGATCATTACCTATGATTACCATTTTTCAGAGAAATCATTATAGATAGAATCAATGGACTATGCCTGTGAACAATATCATTCTATGATCCAATAACATAAAAATTAACAAATTCTTTTATACGAGAAGATATTTTTCATCAAGATCATGAAACAAACAACATTATTTCAACATCCCAATGAATGAATCACCATCATGCACTTTAATATTATAGCGATTAGGGGTGTATTAGAGGGATATGTATTAATAACCATGAATTATGTGCATGCACATTATTTTTTCTATAAAATAATGAATTTATATTTATTACTATTATAAATTCTATTTATTTAAAAGTAATAATAAAAAATTGTATTTCTGTGTAATATTCAAATTCAAAAAAGGAATTTATTTTGATAAATTAATGTTTTATTGAAATAAAAATTATTTTAGAAAAATATTATTACCATATAATATTTATTAATTATATATAATCATATAATTTTTTTGAAGTCAAATTTAATTTTTATAAGGGTTAGAAAAAAGTTATTGTAAAAACCCGTTAATTTTAAATAAATATTAGTAATTAAATTAATATTGAAAATTTAAATATTTGGAAAATTATTTAGATAAAATTAACATTATTTTTGTAATTACTCTGTCAAAATTGTCCAATTGTAAAATTTTCATAATTTTCTGAGAGATTCAAATATTTGAGTTAAAATGAAATAATGCAAAAACTATACACTATGTATTGTGATATAATAATGATAAAAATGTGATTTTATGAAAACTATAAAAGGTATATATGACCAAATATATTTTTTCTAAATAAAATTAAATGATATTATGTTTAATATATAATATTTATAAATCCATTTGTAATCATCCAAAACCATTAAAATATATTAGTATTTTAAAATATTTTTTAACTGATTGACTTCCCATCACATAAGAATGTGTATTATTATATTATTTTATTCTATTGTAATTATAAAATAGGGGAAAAACTACAATTTGGAAAAAAATAGGAAAAAACTATTTTATGTTTTTTGGTTTTGGTTATTTTATTAATTAGAGTACAAAACATATATTTATGAAATGATATATAATTCCTTAATATATTCATATATAATTACACCCAAGCTCCAACATCACTTCAATAAAAAATCATGGTGATCATCTTCAATATTCCATCCACTATCTAGATTCTTCCCATGGTTCCTCCAAACCCACAATAATATCCTCCCTTTAATTATTGGTTATACAATCGTGTAAGATTTCTTTTCTTTCTCCTTTATATTAATTTTTCTTTATTATCTTATGCGTTTTATTTTCAATTCCTAATGATGGGACAATTATTTTAATGTCCCTATTACTGATTATTTTATGATTTAATGGTGAGAGACCCATATTTCTTTGATTAACCAATTTAATGGATTTTAAGGCGATGTTTTTCTGCTAATGAATGATCACAACAATATATCAATGCAGAAAATATCAGGTAGTGAATACCATACCCATATAATATCCAAGGTATTAATATTTATACAATTATACTTATTTTATATAGAATATACTTTAATTTATTTTACAATCTGTAATCATGGAATAAATTATGATGATAAATGAATACTTTTTTATGATATATGTGACACACTTAAGCCTGATAATGAAATGGAAGTTATAGGTGAACCCATAATTATATAGTTGTCCAATGAATTGGTTGATATCTAGTCCCATGAGATATAATT
Organism: Viscum album; assembly: GCA_963277665.1. Taxonomy (NCBI): domain Eukaryota; kingdom Viridiplantae; phylum Streptophyta; class Magnoliopsida; order Santalales; family Viscaceae; genus Viscum; species Viscum album. Next base: position 1,603,031,194 of record OY728136.1, read on the forward strand.
TTGGGATAATGAGTGATCTTGATTCATTAATGGGACATTTTCCATCATGATATATTTTTAGTTATCCTCAACATATTATTATGATGCATTGTTTTACGTCGTCCACACATTTCACTTTTTCCCTTTATGATTATCATGCTATACAGTGCCTTATTATCAATGTTCCAATAATTTATCATTGATATGCCTATTTTATAACATGAATTACATTATTAAATTATTATTAAATTAATAGTATTTATATCTCACCCCTTTCTTATGTATGTCTCCAGGTTATCCAATGCACTTTTAAGTTCCAACATTTAATGTTGTTTTCAATAATGATGTGGTGCTTCCAATTTTAAATTTTATGTAATGTACCTAATTAAAAATGAAACCAAACGTATATATATTATTTTTCAATGAACCTAATTATAAATTAAACACAACTTATATATAATTTTTCTTTTATTTTGTGAAATTATATTTAATAAATAATGTATTAATGTGAAATAATGAGATAGATTGTTATAGTTGGTATCAAAGTAAAAATTTAGTTATTTTTGATATTTGGAATAGAAAATCTAGAAAAAACCCATATGGGAAAGGCTATATATAAGAAAAAATTGGTAAATATAGAATATGTGGTTTATCGAGTTGATAAATTCCTATAAGAATACATAAATTGGATGTGGTTCTGTCTCATATATACATAGGGGAAGAATCTCTGACAAGGTGTTTTGGGCCTCACTCTACATAAGCTAGTACAAGAAAACTGACCTTATTGTATACCTGGATGGACACTCCCAGGTGACATGCTTCGGTAAAATCACAAGAACATTAGGAATTATTAATATGATAATAAAAAACCATATGAATATATGTTATGAAATATATCAATGATAACATTCAATGAAGCAAAGAGATCCATAATATTAGAAAATACATGTAATTTATAAGTTATCTATATAATATAATAATAATTATATTTATGTCATTAATATTTAAAAATTAATCATCCTGAATTTTCCATTTAATTTATCCAATGACTTCAAATAAGAGTAATTATGAAAACAATCAATACGATGGGAAATGTGATGGCAACCCCAATGAGGTTCCCAACCATATAGGAGTAGGAATCATGAACTTGTAGGTGATACACACTCTACTAAATTGGAATTTATATATAATCCTAGATCATGATATGCTTCTTAGTCCCCAAAAGATAGAACATAACACAATTGAGACCTTTATGTATCAAATGTCTCCATATTTCAATGGATCATTTGATCTCTTAACTGTGAAAAAATGTATCTACTTCATTGAGAAGATATTCTACAAATGAAAATGTTCAAATTAATAGAATGATAAATTCTATTAATATCACATTGAGTAAATTTATGATATTTGGTTGAAATTGGTAAAGAATATGATGACTAATGAAACGATCGATGTCTTGGGGTAGAAGAAATTATCGAAAATGTTCCTTTGGTAAATATTTTCATTGCACAATCTGAATTAAAATGAATGGAATTCATAATCCCTAAAGGAATCATATGATGAGTCAATTAGGGTGTATAATGAAATATTCAAAAAACATTAAAGATATCAAACATGATTTTTTTATTAATACTCAATACAAGGTTGTGTGGTTCTATGGTGTGGAAAAAAATTTATAGAAAAAGACCGGGTGATCTGAAACATTGATAGCTATGACGATATTGTCTGATGTTACCACAAAGAAAAAATTTAGGATAGAGAATCTCAAAGGGTATCACAGGTTTATGAAGTGGAAAGTGAAGTTTAATTATCGTTATATAATGGAAAAATATAATGGTGCTATGAAATTTCAACATCATAGTTATCAAAGGTACAGAAAGAAGTACCCCAGAAATTGCCTATGAGGGATGGTGAAATGCTTTAGGTGTAGGAACAAAGGAATCCATGATAGATACTTCCTATAGTAGAAACCCACTTATAGGATTTAGTAATTGTATCCCCTCTGTATGAACCATATCATTATTCATTACATCAATAAAAAGGAATAAGGAAACATTGGCAACCAATTCAGTAACGCAAGGGTTTTTTATGACAAACAACATCCTCTAAAGTAGAAAAGTAGAGAATTCCCTATCACAACAAGTGAGGTGGATCCAGATAAATAAGGAGTGATTGGAACACTATTTATCTATTCAATAATTGATAATGTACTATATTATACTTATTCTATACATCCCTTCATATCATTAATGTTTAGTAGAACTATTAAAACACCACCAAAAATCATGGAAGTTGTCTTATTATTAAAAATTGATATAGGGAAAATTATTTAATCCCAATTTTATAAATTCCTTCCTATAATAATTTGTGTTATAAAAAATCTTGAGAATATTATCATATTCTCTTTATTGTAAAATGATACAATTTTGGGTGTGGATTGGATTTCCATATATAGAGACAACATAATTTGTCATGAGAAAGATATCACCCTAAATATTGTGAATCATTCCCCTATTATGTAAATGGAAAAGGAGGAGGGTGCAAATTCTTTATCACCAATATGAAAAGGATGGATATTTTTTGCCTACTAGAATGTGTATATATGTAAAATTATTGATACTAATGAAATATTCATCCTCACGGTCATGTCCATGTTGGGGGAATATAAGGACGTTTTTCCTAAGGAATTTCATAGTTTTCCTCCTTGTTGAGAGGATGAATTTAAAATTGATAATATACATGTAGAATTTTAATTTCCCAATACTTCATGAAGTATTCTTTTTGGGGAAGAAGATATTATTATGAAAAAAATATAGGAGAATCTAGAAAAATAATTAATACACAAAAGTTCGTCAACATGGTGTGCACTAGTACTCATCATCTAAAAGAATTATGGGTTAATTCTCCATTACATAGATTATATTGATATCATCATGATCACTTTAAATTATAACTATCATCTTCCACAGATTGATGAAATTTTCAGTCTTCTATATGAATCAAATGAAATCACCAAGGAAAATATATGGTCGGTATATTACTGATTTAGGGTAAAGATGGAGGGTATCCCCCAGATTTTGTTTTATACAATGTATAGGCCCTATGAGTTTAGAGTAATTCCATATGGACTCTATAATTTTATGACCATCTTTAGTGAATTTATGAATAGTTTCATTTCAAATTACATTGAATTTTTTTATTATTTATAAATTATATTATAATATACAAAAAAAATCAAGGAGGATCTTGAGGAGTAACTAATCACTATACTAGAGACCCTATGCAGGGATTATCATTATGCGAAGTATAGGAAATTTGAGTTCTGTTTGAAAGATATATCATTATTTTGAAAAACTAATCTCAAGTAAATTGATAAAAACGAAACCATTAATGATATAGTAATTTGAAGGATGGATTTGGCCAACATTTCTATTAGATATATATAGTTTCCTTGTATTATCATGGTATTATAGCGTATTTTTGGGAAACTTCACATGATTTTCAAACACTATAACCCTGATCATACATAAGAGTGTAACTTTTTCGTTGAATGATGAATGTGAATATATTTTTATGATGGTGAAAAGGTGTATTATCACTACTCCCTTACACATAGTTCCAATAAATTGAGAAATTTTTGTCTTATTCAACGATTCTTTAATGAATAGATTGACGTTTGTGTTAATGAAAACGGGAAAATTCCAAGTTTCTGCTTTATATAAGTGGAATGTTCACTAGTTGAACTACCAAACACAGGATCATGTGTTTATTATAGTGATAATTTCTTTGAAAAAATGGGTTAAGTATCTCTATGGGGATATGTATTAAATATTAACGGGTCACAACATCCTCAAGTATATATTCACTCATAAAGTGGTAAATATTCACAATAATGGTGGTTATAAAAGATCATGTTCTCGGATTGTTCAATCCAATAACATCATGGTAATGAAAATAAGCTTCTAGACACTTATTGTTGAAGGTATGCAACAATTCTATAATTGTAGAAAATTTGGTTGGATCCAATCATTTTAGATATGGAATCAATGAGAATGAGAATCATAATTTAAGGAATATCATCAATACATTCACAAATTATTTGACAAAAATATCTTATAGAGAGGGTAAAGAATGATCAAATGGATGACATTGTAATTCCGAATAATATGGAAACTACAAATATGGGAAATTTTTTGACTTCAATATAAATTAATTAGTTGTTTAATGATTCGGGTCTTAGTTATGTGTGCAGTTAAATAATGATTAAAAAAAGTAGATGTTTTATGATGGACATAGTTCTACATTTACAATTAACAGATGATTCATAATGATGTATCACGATATCTGAGAGAACTATTGGTGGGACAATATGAAGAAAGATATCAACAAATATACATAAATAATAATCAGATACTGAATGTAGAAAAGGAAAAAATATAACTGGACGATGGAAACATTGCCCATATCTAAATTGAATTGTGAAAAGATCCACATGTACATTTTCACTTGTCTTTTGAACACATCTACATGAATCCATCCTATATAGGTATTTGTGAATCATTATAATAATATTTCATACATCATAAAGGTATTTGAAGGTGACTTTTTCATATGAACAATAAGCACAAATATACATTAGGTATGTTGTGTGGATTCATAGAGTACCACTATTGATTATGTCTGTTAATTATTTAAGATTCTCTTATATGTTCTATAAGAGTGTCCAACACACTCTAAACACTGAGTGGAAAATAATGACATTTTATCACCATCAAAATGTTGTCTAATATGAGTAGACAATCTAGAAACTTGATTAAATGTTGAGAGTACGATCAACTAATTTTAAATGAGGATGTAATCATCATATTCATGTTTAGGAGTTCTCATTCAAAACAAATTCCAATCCAGAATCCAATTGGTTCCTTATTAATCAATCTATGGGAAGTGTCACAGAACCCCATCCTGTTGGTGTGATGTTGGGGAACAAAAAATTATATTTCCTAAAATTGTATATGAAATGGAGGAAATGGATAAGGACATTCATATATAATTCTAGGCTGAACACAATTCGATATTAAATTATTTTATTAATATTTAGTTCATTAAAAAAATAAATGAATGAGGACAAGTATAATATCGTTTTTTTCAAATATTGGGAAAAAATATTTTACTCTTGTGAAATGTCTACAATATCCCTTATAAAGATATCAACCATTATAACTTCTATATAACACCATTATTCATAACATGGTGAAAGGAAACAAATGATATAGGTAATCATTGATTCTCAGTAAGGGTGAAAAAATAATTGAGTAAGAAAAACATCAACAAAATAGTATGGAACTTGATCATAACATTTGACGATCATACCATGTATATTAGAGATCATAATAATTATTTTAAGTTCAAATGACATCAATAATGTGATAATTAAGAGAATAAGACATGAATGAATAACATAGGAATAATATATGGAATTAATGGCATGACCATTGATTTATAATATTGAGAACAACTATAAGTATAAATTGGTTCACTCATTAAGTTAAGGACATCAAATCAACCCCATGCATCATCTAATGTACATGAAACTCGGTCCATGAATAACACTGTGAATATGTTATTAGGATCATGAATAACCCTATGGACATGAAACCAGGTCCATGCATAAAATTTTGAACATGAAACCATGTTTACACATAACAATGTGAACATGAAATCAGGATCACACATAATCTTATTTACATTCTAACAGGTCCATTCATAACATTGTGACCATGTAATACAGTTCAATCGTAACATTCTGAACATGTAAAGAGGTTCACACCTAAACTTATGACTATGAAACTAGGTCCATCCCTATCATTGTGAACATGTAATTGTGGTCAATATTAACATTGTGATCACAAAATTAGGTTCACAGATAACATATATACTCATGATTCCATCTATCATTGTCCAATTCATTTTAAGGGGATATCGGTCCCACCCATCACATAATAAAATAATACATTCATCTACCACAAAAAACTAATTAAATCATATCCCATGAAACTGGATGGGTACTAAAAATATAAAATCATAACCCTTTAAATGAAATGGGTATCATTGATAATTTTTCAAATCATTACCTATGAAAAATAGATATGTTTCATAATCATTTTATCAATGAATATCTTCTGAAAAGAAGCGCGATTTTAAATCATATAACCTATAAAAGATAAAAATATTTTACATCATGTAATAGTTAAAAGAAAAAATGATTTCATAACATATAATCCATGAAAGAGAAAAATTATTAATTACATATAACCCATGAAAGTGATAAATATTTCATAACATATAACATAAGATATTGAGAATTATTTCAATACATATAAAAAAAGAAAAATTGGTTTTATAAGTACCATGACATTAATCATAACCCATTTAGGGAAAGAATATAAATGGAGCCTTTAGATATTATCCAATAAAGGAATGAGTAACATAAAAATATGTAATTCACATGGAAAATAATCTTAAAATATCATTAAATTTTATTTGTAGAAAACATCCTTTATTATTCAAAAATGGATTTTTAAATCATTAAAAAATTAGAAAAACAATCATTGAAAATACATTGAAAACCAATAAAAAGGCTTGAAATAATTTTTAGAAAATTATTCCATGAAATGTTATAGAATAGTCATCAAAAAAATATAATAAACCACATTATATGAAATCAATTTGAAACATATAAATTAATATTGAATTTTTTTTGGAAAATATTTTAGTGAGGATACTTTGAAAACTTTTAAGGAAATCCTAAAAACATTTTGAGTACAATTTATTTTTAAATAATATAAAAATGATTTAATGAATTATTTTTAATAAATAAATTAAAAATATTTTTTATGAATATCATCTTCATATATCATTTGTATATATTTTTTCTTTTTTTTATGTCATTGTTTTGAAAAATATTGATTTCTGACCGAAGAGAGAGATACAATCTAATTTTCCATAAAATCATGTTCTTAATTATGATAACAATGAAAGATTGAAAAAATGGTAATAATAAAAGGATATATAACGAATAAATATATGATAAGGAATATCATTAAATTTACTGTGATACAGATCACAATATTTAATCAAAATAAGGATAATCATTAATAATCTCAAAAAAAATGAGATTCTTCCAGTAAACTCTTACTATATGGTAACATGGGATAACAACCACCTTGTCAGAAATTGAAAATTAAATGAAGAATAAAATTTCATTAAATTAATTATATTAGTAATATATCATGTAAAATGGAAATATATACACCTCAAAAAATAATTTTGGTTCAAAAAAACAACATGAGTCTCAATGATAGAAAAATAAGACAAAACCATCTTACCGATTTGGTTACTTTGGAATCATTAACCCCATTAAATAAATATAATATTAAGGTATGTAAATAACTTTTAATTTATGAATAACATTACTAGAATAAATCCATGGGTAGTATACAAACCAAAAAAATGGTATGGGTGTGGTGTAATGAAATTTTCTCAAGGAAATATAATGTGAGCTGAAATTCCCGTACCTTATGTCTTGAATCTTATTGTACTCTTTCAAACCCACTTTATAATAAATATAAATTGTATATAAATATTTTAAAGAAATATATTCTTATATATAATACCATATATAAATTTATCATGTCATTATATTTCCCAATTATTAATAATCATTAGTTAAGGTTTCACTTTTAGTAACATTCATTTCGTTCTTCAAAGGTGTCTTCATTTGTCATATATTGGGTCATTATACTTATATAATGATTCCATAATGTAATAAATGATATAAATATCATTTATATTCTTAATATTGGTATTATAATAATCTAAAAAAATATATAATTATGAAATAGAATACACAGTTCAAGAAGATTGTAAGCCATACATTCGCTTGGACGCTGTTTCAATTTTTATAGTATTCTTAATAAATATTAAAAAAAATATAAGTACATATGATTATTATCTTATTTTAGAATCACTATAATGTTATATATATCATATATTTTTACTACACCCATCCATAATACATTTCATGCAGTGGGTGAATAAATCACATCACTTGGATGTGGTGGTATTCTACTTTTCTTCTAAAGAAATATTAGTTATACACTAAATAGAATGTAAACAAAATTATGTTTAAAAAGGAATAAATATCATTAAATAATTAATTAATATGTCATATTATGTATATAAGTAGTGTTTCTATTTTAATTTCCACTGTGAGAGGTAGGAGAGAAAAATGAACAATCATCATTCAGTGTGGTGGGGGTCTGTCGTACAAGTAAACAGAATGTTCATAGCCCATTAGATAGAGGTGTCTATATTTTTAGGTAGAATAATTATCATAAAATATCTTATTATATTAATGAAACTAGGTTATTATTAAATCATTGAATAAAGGGATTGGAGTTGGTGGACAATGAAAAAAAAGAAAGATCTTGGGAGAAGATGTTACAACTTAGTCAGTTAAATATTTTGGTTGTGAAAAAAGGTTTATTAGATTTATTTATTTCTAAGAATAGACTTCTAGGATTAAGGGATAGTTTTTGGGATATTATTATAGAATAGTGTAGTCAATCCATAAGTCTTGAGCTATGTGATATATTTGGAGAAATGGATCACTTTTTATAGAGGGGGAGTAGTGGCACTCTTGTAAATATTTGGAGAGAGAATTCCACCCACGTTTAAAGTGTAGAAAATTATTGATAAAAGTCAAAAAAAGGAGAATAATGTCCAAATATATCTAGTAAATTTTTTTGTCATGATTATAGGCAATTTTCTGTCTAAAATTTAATGTCTAGTCCTTAGCAAAGATAACTTTTACCAAAATCTATTTAATGTATTTTAATTAAATTCAGTAAATTTTTTTCAAAAACAATGTTAATATAAGTAGAAATAATAAATTACATTGATTAAAATTTTGGTATCCATTTTTCCAAATATTTATTATATAAGTGATAGAAATTAATTTGAAATTAATCCCATTAACAAGATGACACTATGGGGGTTTAATGTACAAATGGTCAATTATTTATTATGTTTGTAGAAAAAAATTCAATCTAAAATTGTATAAAATGAAATAAATTGAATCAATTGATAAATTTATTATCCAATTAATATATAAAAAAATAAATACAAAATTATCCATATTAAACAATTTAATTCAAAAATCAATATAAATTATTATTCAGTATTTTTATATATTGATTATAAAATGAAACTTTTTACCAAAATTTAAAAAAAATCCTAACCTGATTTTTATGATTAATTTTAAAATATTAATCTTATTTTGAAATATTAAATCATTAAAAGTCCCAAAATTTTCATTCAAAAGGGGATATCCATTAAAAAGTGGTTAATCTAACATTATAAAAATAGGCTCTAAGCATAAAATTGGTTCTAATTTTATCTTATGTCTATTGAATCAAATAGATGATTAAAAATTATTTTATATTGAATAAATAAACTATTTATTACCTTAATATAATATAATAATTGTAAATAAATACATTTATTTTGTTATAATATCTTTATGATTATGAATACTATAATATTTTTCTCTATATTCAATCATTTTTCATATTTATTTCTAATTAATTTGTAACCTATGAATTCATATTATAATTTTGTAGACCATATATTTTCATAAATGAGTTTATATAAATAATAAATTATAATTTAACTGCCAGTTTATTCAAATTATTTTTAATTATATAATTGTAATAATATGTTATAGTTTGGTAAAACGTTGTCTTGTGTGTTACGCAATCCATTGAGTGAAGTCCTTGTTTCATATTACACAACATAAATTTTTTGTAATGTATAGAGTAGGTTAATGTTTATGTTTCATGGGGTGAATGATTAAAATGGTATTTCATATAATTTAAGATATATAGAGTTATTTAAAATAAAAAAACTATATTTATTGTTGCGTAAAATTAAAAATACTAAAAAAGATTAATTAATTCATAAAAATAATTCAAAAAATCTCAAAGTGATTCAATTAAGAAACACATCAAAGATACTCAGGGATGGGAGAAGATCTTTGATAACAATTAACGATGGTATCTAGAGTTTCATGTTAGAGACATGTTATTCCTCGACATATCCTTATATATGAATGTGATGATATTTGGGAGTAATTGATATCTTTTTCCAAGATACATTACCCCTTTGAGATCCTTGATCACATTAGAGAGGTGGAATTTCAAAAAATACTCTCATGGAACAAATGTAATTTACTTAATATATTTTATGTATCCCTTTTGAGGATGTACAAAACATACCCCTCACATGTTCTCAATCTAGAGGTGGTACTATTGGAGAATGATATTTATTATTAAGAGAAGTCGATGAAGATCTTCAATTATAGTGAAAAAGTTAAATGGAATAATCTATTTTACCTTGACAATGTTCTTTGGAGAAACCCAAAGTTTTTATAAGCGATGTGGGAATTGGAGGATGTGATGAAATAGAGTTACCCACATTTAATGTGTGGGTTATGAAAATATCCATGGAATAATTTATAAAGCGGGGTGATTGTAATGACCTGAAGTGTTGAAAATTAAACCCCATTATGATTTAATATAATGCCTTTTCATGTAATATGGTTTTATAAAAATAATAAAAAAATTTCTATCCTATATAATTTAGTTGACTTATTTGTATCAACATCATTGAAAATATTTAACTTCAATCGTGACAAATTGATTAGTATAAATATTTAGTAATACCTAATCTAATTGACACATAAAAAGGATGTGATTTCCCCAAGAAGTATGATCATAACCTATGAATCCCATTTAATAGCGAATATAATGTATATAGAAATTTTGGGAATTTACATTGACCGTGTCCAAGATATTTTTCAACAAATTAAGCAAGATCTAACCCATTTAGAGGATATGTTCATGTTCATCAAAAATATGATGTAAACCATTTTTGCCAAACTGCAAAATAAAAGTCTCACCATCACACTCCATTCTCTTAGGGAGTTTTGAGGTATAAAAAAGGGATATGCATCTAGACACTATAAATATGCATATGAAGATACTTATTAATATCAATTAGTGAATATATATTAGGATAGTGATCAATAAAATTATTGTATCACTGATAGAGGGAGGGGGTAAATCAATGATACTCTCTTTCTTTTATGTTCCTTTTTAATTAAAAGTTACTTCTTCTCCAATTATGTATTTTAATTCCCCACTGGGAAACAAATCAACAGAAATACACATGAACACAATGATTTACAAGGATCACTTTTCAATAAGTACAGCTACGACCATGGTATGGTTTGTAAATGATCCAATACCATTCAATCCTCATCGAAAAAAATCCATTTATTACAATTATTATGATGTAACTTTTCATTCATGTAGCACTATGAAAAAATCCCACTAGTGTGGGTGCATCTTCTTAGTATAGTAGGTTAATATAATTGTTTTTAATAACTCATTTTACATGTCCATTTTTCAATTGATAAAATATATTCAAATTTTAAAACAGTTCATCAATTTCTTAACACAAAAGAAAGGTAATAACCTCATTATACCATGATAAATAAATCAGCCTGAATGCCATATCTGATTTCCCTTATCTGATTATCTGTGTAAAATTCATTCAAAATAATTCTTCATGTCAGATTTCTCATATAGAATGTAATACAAATGAATCAGAACCTCATTAATTCAGAATACAATCAGTACCACATGACCCATCCAACCAAATCAACACGACTACACTAGATGAATATAATCAACACAACGTCACAAGAAAAATACAATCAACACCACTTCAAAACATGAGACCAATAAAGATTCTCATTACGATCCTTCCTCTCCTCAAGAAGTCTGATATAAGAAAAACCCAGTATGGAAAACTCAAACCTGATTAATTCAGCCTAATATGAAACTAAGCTAAATATAATCCCCATTAAAATGAATTCAATACAAAAAATGGTATCACTTTCTCTCACTGAAAACATGTATCTTCTCCCTCTTCACCATTTCATGCAACTATAATTCACTTCACGCCTTTTATAGGTGTCCCGAAAATTATTTAGGAGAGAATCCGAAAACACTTTCCCAGTGAATTAAATTCACCTAAATCTAAATTTCCATAAAAAATCATGAAGCAATTATGTACTTTTCAATGAATATAAATTCTTCTCGAAACTAATATAATCATATTATCTTCTTTTCTAGACTCCCTTTTCCAAAGTCAATATGATTAAAATTTTTGATCAATGCATGAGTGTGAAAATGATTTTCTTTTACTAATTTCATCAATAAAAATTCATGAATCAATACCGAACGCATGTGTTTGAATAAATGCACTTCTCCACTTGAGATACACTAACTCTTTCAAGTGAAAGGCTCCTCCATTGAAAATTCATTCATCAGTATCCTACTATTTCTATTATCTTTACCCTTAGGAGAAAACAGACTTCATTCACCAACATGTGCTTGTATCAGGGCTACCTCCATGAGTTTTAATTCATTGAGGGTCACCTTTAGCATCGTCTAAGATCCATTAGAAAGTATTGTAACTTTCTATTCATTCTTACTTCTTTATTTTCATATCAATACAAGAATAATATTTTTCTGAATACAACTCTCTGGATAGTATTATTTCGAATACGATCATTCTAGATATGATCATCCTTGTTATAATCACTCGATATGATAACTGATCATTTTGGGTTATGATTTCTTGATATGATCATCCTGGTTACGATTGCTAGACTTGATAAATTACAATCTAAAGACAAATATCTACCCAGATATGATACAAAACAATATGATAATGATGATATACCCATATACGATACAAAACAATATGAATATGATTCAATCTCAATCGATACCATCTCATTCCTGTTCTTCTACAAATATACGATTGTTTTAAAAAAATCAGTGTTTCATCTTCCATTGGCATCATCCATTTAATCAGCACTACCTTGATCATCCCTACATTCCATTAACATAAACCTTTTCAATCGACATCACTTTATCAATCGGTATCACCAATTCCATTTCTATCACCTATTCCATCGGAATCACCTATTTAATCTATATCACTTTTCACATCCACTAAGTATCTATTTTTTTGAACGATAATTTATTCAATCTGTATATGATTTATTTATGATTCTTTTGAATGATAATTTTTACCACTGCATTCTTTTATTAATTTTTTGATATATAATAGGAAACATTTCTATTTTGTCTAATTGTTTTAAAAAAATATGAATATAAATAATTTTCGATTGGAAACATCTCTTTCACTCCCCCGTTTTCTATGCCGATTTCATCAAAAGTTCTCACATCAACTCCCGAATTAAATGACATACAATCCAAAAAAGCATCCCCAAAAATAACATGGGTCAGATTATTTTCAAAATAAAACAAAAAAAATTGATTCCATGAATCAATGTAAAGTGATTTTCTTTCTTAAAAACATAACATGACTACAAAAGTCCACTCCTAAAAACCTTAAACAACTTTATCATTTACTTTGTCCCAAAAATATCTCCTTCGTATATTGTTTTCAACAACGTTTTATAAATCACAGTACTTTGTAAACTCTAGAAATGGATTACATATCACAAATTCTAAGCCTGCATGAGAAAACTCATTGTAGGAAACAAGTTTCATTAATTGGAAAAAAATAATATCCTCAATAGTTCTAATTACCAACATTTTACTTTATTCATTACTTTTGGAAAACAAATCAGTTTCAATTCCTACATCCACAACAAAAAATAGATAGAAAAGTACACACACCAAACAATGCCAAATTCACCACTTACCCACAAATCTCTCTTTTGTTCCATAGATTTATGAAAGAAAACAATTCTACCCACTAATAAAATTATCCAATGGTAAGATGATAAAGGGGACACATAAACATACCTCAAACATTAAGATAAAGAGGTTGGACACCCATGTTCAACCTAATTTTTTAGAATGATTCATTCTATAAAGGTTTTGTAAATATATCAGCAACTTTTTCCGATGCTGGAACATACTCCAGATTTAATTAATTCTTCCCCACAATCTCATTGATTAAATGATATTTGATATCAATATGATTAGAAAGATAATGTTGAACTAGTTATATAGTGAGATTAATTATGCTTCAGTTTTCACAACCCAAGAGCAAGGGTAACTTCACATTAAAAAGTAAGTCATCAAATTTTGTTTTCATCCACATAAGCTAAGTATCATCATGAGTAGAAGCATCATACTCAGCTTCAGGCACAATGAGAGTTACTGATTTTTGTTTCTTTGAATTCCAACTATGTCAATTATTTCCTAAAAATAATACACCACTAGATGTAGATATTATATTATCAACATTTCCTGCCCAATATGAATTAGAATTACCAAATAAATAAATACAGTCTGAGTTTTAATACCTGATTCCAAATTCTTTTGTGCCTATTATATATCTAAGAATTATTTTCCCGCAATAAGAAGTGACTCACTTGTAGTACATTGAAAACATTCACTTAAGGTAACACCATAATAAATGGTAGGTCTGAAGGAAGTCAAATAAAAAAGGCATGAAATCATCTTCTGATAATCATTTTCATCAACTTCATTTCCATCTCCATATTTACACAACTCTATTCCCACTAAAATGGGAGTGGAAATAGGTTTTTAATTTCATTACCAAAATTCTTGAGAAGTTCATTTGAATACATTAATTTCAATGGAAAATTGTATTATTTTTTTATTTTAAATCCAAGATTATATTTTATTTTTCCGAGCATGATAATTTTAAAAACATTGTTTATTTCTTTAGAAAATAATTCACAACTTCAATACTCATTCCTAGAAAAGATAATATCATCATTATAAACAATTACAATGAAGGAATAATCTTGAAATTATCTAATGTTATGATTTCATCAAACTCTACCTTTATTAAAAATAATCTTTATTATAAGATTATCTTATTTGGAATATGATACCCTCTATGATTTTTTAGACGATACAAATCCTTTATCAGTCTACCAACATAACCATAATCTTTTCCAGTAACAAAGCCTTAATGTTTTATAATATAAAAATATTCTTCATGATCACCATTTATAAATATATTTTTAACATCAATTTGAATGATCTTGTATCCTTAAACAAGTTTTATTATGATTGTTTTAAGTATTTCTATAGGATAAAAGGATTAATAAATATCAATAACCACAATTATTGAGTACCCTTCATAGACCTATCTTTTATTTGTTTCCTATAACCTCACTATCTACATTCAACATGTTTTAGAAAACCCTTTTTGTACCACTGATTTTTTTTCAGTCTTGGGTATAAGTTCCCAATTATTATTCTTTTCAATATAATCCAATTCATAATTCATTGATTGAATCATTTTCAGATGCCAAAAAGCTTTTTTCACATAATTTGTTTCAATATTTTAATACAATAAAGTATGTGTATTGAAATTTTCATTCCATTTTTTTGAAGCTTATGATGTAGATCACAAATTATATTCTATGATTCAACAGGTTCTCTCAGCCATGGATACGATTTTAGATTGTCTTAATCATTTAAAATAGATGAGTTTTATTCTTCTTCATGAGAAGGAATACACTTTTCTGTATCCTTATCCGAATTGATTTCTTTATCTTTCTCAATATCATTTTTTCCTGAACTTGTTTCTCTTTCTTAGATACTTCAATCACATTCACATCATCTGAATCAGTAAATTCGTTTTGTTTCTTTTTTTAGAATTTATATCTTCTTTTTTATCGAGAGTAGCCATGAAATATTACATTCACACCTTTCTGCAAAAACATTTCATTTTTCCACCGTTTATTCATAATAACAAAATGACTCTTGAAAACTAAAAGGTGATTCTAAAATGGAGTTATTCCATATAATAATTAATATAGAATCATACCAAATTGGGTTCTGTAGAAATAATGGTTCTGAATATAAATAGTAATACTCATGTCTTGCCTTCAAATGTAAGGAGAATGACCATGCTCAAGTAACATGGCTCTTCCAATTTCCACAAGTCTTCTACTAATTCATTCAGCAACCACATTTTGTTGGGGTGTGTATGGAGAGCTAAAATCATGTTGAATTCCATTCTTCTCAAAATAATTTTCAAATGCTTCACTTCTGTATTAACCACCCTTATCAGTTATCATCATCTTCACTAAATACTCACATTATTTCTCAACTTTTATTTTGAATTGTTTAAACTTTTCAAATCTTTTAATTGTTGTTTCATGTATACAAAACATGTAATGTGAGTAATATCATAAATTAAAATAATAAAGTACATATCTCTTTATGTTTACTATTTTGTCATTGGACCACATATATCAGAATGGATCAGCTCCAATCATTGTTTTGAATAGATATCATCTTTATTATGCACAACATTTTCAATACTCACTTTCTAAAAATAGTGCAAAAACAATTTCACTTATTAAAAAATTAGGAATCTCATGAAAATTATCACATTTAGATTATTTATAATATTTCCCATTCTCATATATCTAAGAATTTTATTTTATAACTGATTCTCTCTTACCATACTTATGTATCATGAGTTTTGTGAGTTACCCATCTAAAACAGGTTTCCTTTCATAAGTTGACCTCTTGTAACAAACATTCCATATTCTTCACTCATTGAAATTAATACATTTTTAATAATGATATATTTGTGGCCCTCATCACACAGTTTTGACAAAAAAAGTAGATTTTGTTTCAACCAATAAACATATAATGTTTTATTCGATTTTATCTTTTATTTTCAGATGATGGCTGACTCAACACATATTATTTCAATGATTGTTCATTTCGTAATACCAATGTGCCTTCTTTAAAATTGTTCACATATTTAATCAATTTCATGTCTACTGTCATGTGAGAACAAAACCCATAATAATGTAACATGGGTCATTCACTATTCATGAATTTTAATGCAGTTTCAACAAAAAGCCCAATTTTTCCATTCTTTTCATTTTTCTCCTTCAGATTTTGAGAATTTGGAATCATTTTTTGATCCGGTTAAAAAAATAAACCATT
Organism: Viscum album; assembly: GCA_963277665.1. Taxonomy (NCBI): domain Eukaryota; kingdom Viridiplantae; phylum Streptophyta; class Magnoliopsida; order Santalales; family Viscaceae; genus Viscum; species Viscum album. Next base: position 1,603,048,287 of record OY728136.1, read on the forward strand.
TTGCAAGTTCTCTAGGTATTTCAAATCATCCATAAATAGTTTTTAGGGGTTGGAACATTTTTTCAATCATCACTATATTGTTTTCAGATATCTTCAAGACAACCTCATAATATTTTATTCAATGAGGAGATTAACTCACCCTCAATCTCATCCTTTCATAAACAAAGGGATATTAGTTTTTTTTGGATTAAACTAACACATACTGGATCTATGCATGAATCTACAACAATTCTAGCAATACACATAGAAAAAGTGTTTTACACTTAAACCACCAAAATGATTAGACTTCTGAATTTCTTTCATAGCCACCTTCTTCTCTATTCCAATTAACCAACCGTTCTATTATAAATTAGATTACTTCTTTTCTTTTTAAATATTAAAGAACCAAAAGTATTAGAAACACTTACAGAATCATGATGTTTCTAAGCATTCCCAACTATGTTTCACTTTGAAACATACATAACATTCCATACTTACATCATTTAAAAAAATCCGTTCTTCGTCTCACCCATTGATGGTAAATATTTTTGAATGTTATAATTATTCTAATTTCAAGACCATTCAAAAACATCATTGATATAGTATTAGAAACAATTTTTTTTTCATCTTTATACAGTTTTTTTTGGGAAACATCCAACTCTTCTTCTTTTACATTCAAAATCACCTCTAAATTCTCAATACATTTATTTTCTTCATCAAGAGATTTCTCCAAATAAGCAATATATTTAATCATATTTTTTTCTCACTAGAAAATAATTCTTGGTTTCCTAAGCATCCATATTCCATCTATTTTTATGCTTTTTAATCCGTCTAATATTTTTTTGACAGTCTTTCAACTCTTCTTTCAAATGCATTTCAAGATGAGTTTCTTCTTCTTAAGAGATAATGATTATGAATTCTCATCAATCACTTTTAAAATTAATGTATTTTCATTACCAAACTCAAAGGATTTTTCATATTTTGCATCACTCACTTCATCATCATCATCATTGGGCAAGAAACATCTTCTTTTTTATTCGATGAATTTCTGTCTTTTCCTTTTGTCTCCCTTTTTCTTCAACGATCTTCTTTTCTTTAATTAATAAATATCACTATCAACTTCTTATTTAATCATGGAGTATTATCCAACAATTTACCAAAAACACTACATTAAAAATAAATCAGGGGAATTTACATTTGTATTTCTCTATACATATTTCACATTATAGAAAACAAGGATAATATTCTTTTGATATTTTTATATTCCTCATTTTTATTGTCAAAATCACCAGCCTCATCATCAATAAAAATATTATTTGTAGTTTCTTTATTCATAGCCGGGAATGACAACTATCAATCAACATTTACATTGATCTTCATTGAATTCTCATTCTCATTTCATTGGTTATAAAAGTGATATATAAATCATCAACAGACAATGTTTCCTTGTCTCTGTTTTCTAATGAATATACATTTTCACCAAATATTTCAGTTAGGATTCTCAAAATCTTTTCCTGAAATATAGAATCCATTGGCTTTTTACCAAGACATCTGATAGAACTCACAATGTCATTTACCTTGGTAATGATTTCCCCAATATATTAATTCTCATCCATATTCAAATCTTTATAATTCAATCGCCATATTTGAAACATGGAATTAATCATTTTTCTATTTCCTTCGTATAAGATCTTTAGCATATCTCATATACCATGTGTTGTGGAAACACCTTTCACTCTCAAGAATTCCCATTCAGAAACTAATGATACAATAGAATTCTTGTCCCTTTTATCATTGTCATGAAACTTCTTCTCAATTGGCGTAATTGGAGCACTATCATCAATTGGAGGAAACCCAGTTTTGCAGCATCAATAATATTATAACTAATAGAAAAATAAAATTGAAGCATTATATAATTTCATATATTATAGTTCATTAAATCAATGAATGGAATACCTTAAAATTTCACCAACATTACGTTCTCCATCAGCAATGGATAGTGATGGAAACCTTCACTCTGATACCAATTGAATCTGCCTAGGTGAAGTATTGTATCACTTATAGGGGAGGGTTGAATTGGTGATACTATTTTTCTTTTATGTATATTTTCATTTGAAATAACCTTTTCCTTGTATTAAGTATTTCAATTACATGTTGAGAAACAAAACAACAAGCATCCACTAGAATATAACAATTTACAAGGATCACAATTCATAAAGAATTACTAAACCCATTCTATGGTTTTAAAATGAACCAATACCATACTATTCACAAACAAATCAATCCTCGGATTACAACGAGTAGGATGTACCCTTTCACTCATGTAACACTATCAAACAATCCCACTAGTGTGTGTGCATACTCTTAGAACAATAAGGTAATACAATTGTTTTTCAACAACCCATGTTACCTACACCTATTTTAAATTAAAAATATTATTCAAATTGTTAAATAATCATCAATTACATACGCAGAAGAAAGGAATGATCCTCAAACGACATTTATAATGAAATCAGCCAAAATGACAATTCCAATTTTCTGATTCTGATAATATGAGTATGATTCATTCAATATATTACTTCATGTCTGATTTTCATGATTGAATTCAATAACAATTAATAGTCACCTATTCATTTCAGAATAAAATCATTACCACTTGACCAATCAATCATAATCGACATCACTGCACATTCCAAATAGAATCTGCACCACTTCACAATCCGACTACAATCATCACAGCATAATAACCTAAGACTGATATAGAATCTCAGTACAATACATCCTTAGTCCGAGAAGTACAATAAATAAATTCCTAGTATAGAAAACTGGAAACCAATAAATGCAGCCAAATATCAAACTTCAATGAATACAATTCATGTCAAAATGTTTTCAATACAAAACAAAAATAGTATCACATTCTCTCACTAAAAATGCATAGTTTCTCTCTCTTCTCCATTTCACGCATGTACAATGTAATTCACCCCTTTTATAGGTGATCCAACAAATGTTTATATGGGAATAAGAAATCAATTTCCCTCTCACTTAAATTCACCCACATCTGAATTACTTTTGAAATCTATGAGTAGTTATGAAATTGTCCATGCATCTCAATTATTCTTGAAAAATCTACAATCATCTTTTTTTGTCCAGACTCCCATTTCAAATTTCAAAAAAAATTAAAAATGATGACCAACACCTGAGTTTGAAACCTATTTTCTCATAATAATTTCATCAATAAAAGTCATGAATCTATACCAATTAAATGTGTTCAATGAAATTCACTTCCCCGCTTGATATACAATCACTTTTCAAATGAAAGGATTCTCCTTTGAAAATTCATTCATATGTCTCTTTGTTTCTTTTTTATTTATACACATGAGATAACAATCCTCATTAACTAACATGTACGTGTATCATGACTAAACTTATGACTTTGAATTCATTGAGGACTTGATTTAGCATTTTCTAAGATTAATATGAATTTATTTTAACATTCCATTCATTCTTGCTTCATTATTTTCATATCAATCGAATAATGTTATTTTTTGAATTAAATGGTCTGGATACTTTTATCCTTAAAATGATCATGATGCATACAATCATCCTAGTTATGATCACTCGATATGGTCACTGATCATTTTTGGTTATGATTTATGGATACGATCATCATGTTTATGATTGTTAGACATAATCAAATACAATCTAATGAAAAATATCTTCAAAGATACAATACAAGACAATTTGATAAAGATGATATTCCCAAATACGATACAATATAATATGAATATGATTCTTTCTCAATCGACACCATCTAATTATTTTTCTTCTACCAGAATCTAATTGTTTTTAAAAACAATCAGTTTCTCATCTTCAATTGGCATCACCTATTTGATGGGACCACCTTGATTGTCAATAAATTTCATCATCATAACCCTTTTCAATCATCATCACATATTCAATCGGTAACCCCTATTCCATTGGTATGAACTATTACATCAGCATCACGTATTTCATTATAATCAATTTTCACTTCAACTCGGTATCTAATTTTTGTAATGACCATCGACACAATCTTAAGACAATATTATTTTGATTGTTTTTGAAAAAAAATATGCATCACAACTTTCTTTTATGATTGTTATGATAAATAATAGGCACCACTAATATCATTTTTCTTATTGTTTTGAAAAACAATCTAAACACAATTCTTTTTTAATTGGTATAATCTCTTTAACTCCCCTTATCTTCTATCAATAGTTAATCACACGTTCTCACACCAAATCATGATTTATATGAACTACAAACTGGTAAAACATCATCACAAAAAAATTGTACTGATTGATTCCAAAAATCCCAAAAAAATTGTTTCCACAAACAAAATGATGTGATTTTCTTTTTTCAAAGCATACCTTGAAATCTAATGAAAACCCTTGAAACCTTCACCATCTTCATCATCACCATTGTCCGAATATTTTTATCATATTACAAATGATTTTTCTATTTTGATGTAATAAAACAATAATTATTTTTTGGGTAATTTTCAATTTTAATTATGGAATTTATATTCATGAACTAATAGAATTTTGAAATAAATAATATTTTAAAAAATTAATTTTTAATTAATTTCTACTAAATAAAAATTATTATATAATTTTCATGACATCAAATTTAATTTTTATAAGGGATTGAAAACTATTATTGTCCAAAGAACCGAACATTTTAAATAAAACTATGTTATTATTATAAAAGTTGAAATTCACATATTTATAAAATTATTTAAATAATATTAATATTATTTTTGGAATTAGAGTTACAGAATTATCCAGCTGTTAATTTGTCATAATTTAATTTGATAGTTGAATTTCCGTGTAAAAAGTATATACTTTGTAAATATACATTCTATTTTATGAAATCATAATGACCAAAATGTGATGTAATAAATACTATAAAATGAATAAAATGATAAATAAATGTCTTAAATATGATAATATTTGATTTTATGATTAATTCTTTAATTTTATATGGCCATTATGAATCCCCAAGAACAATATCATATTTTAGGGTTTTAAAAACAATTATTTTAGAGTTTGAATCACTCCTATATAAACTATGGTCTTCATTTTTTTAGAAAATAGAATAAAAATAATAATTGAAGCCCCTCCCATTTGAATGAATCCATGGAAAAAACCATGGGAAGGATTAGGGTTTTAGTTATTTTACTACATATAATCCAAAACCTATGTCTGATAAATGATATATAAATACCATTATTTTCCAATATTAACCCACTAAGTGTATAATTTATATTCACTAAAATTTAATGGATAATATACATACTCTTACAATCCCACTATAGATTCATCCCAATGTTCCCCAAGCACTCAAGAAGCTTCTATAAAGAATTTTTTGTCACAGACTCATGTATGTTTTCTTTTAAATTTGTCCTTTATTAAATATTATTTATTATATTAGGCCTTCTATTTCCATTTTATAATGTCAGGGAATGTATTTACATGTCCTAATTACATACCATTTTATTTAAAAAATTTAAATATCCATCTTCTCTAATCAAATCGTTTTATGAATTTGTATTCTACACCATTATGTTGTTGAAATTCCACCACTGTTTTTTCATCCAAAACTTTTCAATAGTGAATACCATACCCATCTCTTATAAAGCGTAATGTCCAATATACATATATAAGTATTTCAAATATGGAATAATTTTATTGTTTACACATTCCATGATTTTGGATTAAATTATGATGATAAATTCATCCTTTTTTATTATCTATTTGGACTACATATGTGTGATAATGAAATTAAAGTGATAGGAGCACTTACAAATATCTATCACTGTAAAGTATTAGGTAATGTATAATCTCATGTGTCAGAATGTTGGGATGGGGAGTGAAAATAATTAATTTATGTGTTATATTCCATCATAATTTCTTGGAATTTATCCTTAACTAATTTTTATGATGCAATTTTTTAAGTTGTTCCTATATTTACCTTGTTGCCTTTATAACTATCCTGGTATATCAGGCCTTATTATTCATGATCACATTATTCCCCTATGATATGCCTATTTTATAACATGAATTAACTTCTTCCATGATTATTACCATAATTGGATTTATAGATCACCCATTTCATAAGTATGCCTGTAGGTCATCCAATGTAGTTTTAAGTGTGATATATTTTGATGAATATTTCAATAAAGATGAATTTTTCTTCTTATTTAAAATATTATTTAATATACATTATTACCAAATAAACATGTTTGGTCAATATTATGGGTTTAATTAGGTAATATATAATGTAATAAAATATATATTAATGTGAAATAAAGTATATTGTTGTTATAATTATGACCTATATGAGTTCATCGTAATTTGGGTTGGATTAAAAAAATCACCCTTAGTGTTTATGTCTTTGATGAAGAAAATATTCCATCCATTCCTAGATCATATTGTGATTGTATATGTGGATGAAATTTTAGGTTACTCCATGAAACATGATCATTATTCATAAAATAATTACATAACCTTAAATACACAAAGATATAATCATTTATAAATCAATATATCTATGTGACAGTTTTTATTGATCAAGTACACTTAATGGATCAAAAAATTTCAGAGGAAGGTGTGACATTGGAACAAAAGAGGGTTTGGGTAGTTGTATCATAGGAGAAACCCATGATCATTCTCTATATCCATAGCTTTTTATAAGTATCTAAATATTATAATAGGTTCATCATATACTTTTTTGAATTTTAGGAACACTTTCACACATGAAATAGTTTGGTATAACATTTTAATTGTTGGAAGCCTCTAAGAATGCCTTCAAGATGTAAAGGAAAATACCAAATTGGCACTAATTTTGATCCTACCTGATCTAGGTGAATAGAAAAGGGTGTATTGTGATGATTCTAGGATTGGACAATGAGTAGTGCTGATAAAGTGACATTGAGTTGTGGTTTCCAATTCATGGCAATGCAGTCCACCTGAATTGAACTTCCCTTTCAACAATATAGAGTTATCTCCCAGGGATTATTCATTAATGTGATGGAGGAATTTTCTATGAGGTAAATAGTATACTATGTATATGATTTATACCCTACAAAAAAACTATTAGTCCTGATAAGATTCAAGGAAAAAAGATTCGTGGGACACAACAATAGAAGCCGAATACGATATGAATTCAAATGTGGGGAATTATATGAATTGTGATATTGGAACATATGAATTTAATCGAGTATCACAATGATATACTACCTATCATATGTGGAAAACCATTGTAGATCCTTATGAAATAATGTAAAATCTGAGAAAAATGAGATATAATTCGGCTAAAATGAAATTGAATATTTTAGAATGTCTGATAGAGAAAGTATCACATAGATGAATGGAAGAATTACATAAAATAAAAACAATATTACAACCGTAGGATGACCTATAAAATGATATTACCATCATTTTAATTTACTTAGTGTAATACCTTTAAAATGGAATGGAATATATTCTGTTATTCGTCAATCAAAACATATCAAGGATTTGAATATGAAAGACCAAATTGTGACATTGATGATTTATAATGTAGAAATTCAATATGATTATTAAAATTATAAAATAATAGTGATGATGGAAAATAATCCCCTGAGTTTGAAATCTCATAAAAATTACAGAAGAATAATAAAATAATTCAATGAGGATAAAAATTTAGATTCCTCTGATTTTGAAATGGAATTGGATTTTATAGCTTAAATATTACAAAATTTCTACATGAAGAAAAGTGTTATTGTAAAATCATTCTGGATGGATGATAAATACCAAAGAGATGTTTGATGAAATGAATTTAATAAATTATGTTTTATCAGACTAGATTTTCGTAAGGTAAATGATGGAAGGAAATGGCCATAAAAGAGATATCAAAAGAATAGTAATTTTGAGAGTAAAGGAAAAAGTGAAATGAAAGATACATAAATTGAATCTGAAGACAAAAGAATCTCTTCAATGTATAATTCAGAAAAAGTTTAATCAAATCTAAAATTCCAGTTGTTATTTATAGACAATGATGAAAAAAGGTACGCACATACAATTATTATGATTCTAATTTAGGTAACTACTCAAATTACCTATTAGATACCTACTATTCAATAATCATAGAAAAATAAGATTCAATGTTAAAGAACAACATGTCATTGAAAAATATTCATAATTCTATTTTAGGAGACTGATATACCACAATGAAACAACATAAATAGCTGGTTGAAATGTTTTACTCATATACAACAAACACTATGAATCATGAAAAATTATCAAAGAATTACATGATGAAATTGAATCTTATAAGAGTGTTATAATTACATTAAAAATGAATAAAAATTCCTCAATGAGATTTTAGGAATGAATGTCATTAAAAGGGGAATGATTTAGAAAAGTAAGTAAGGATGAGCCATCTAAATTGTATAAAAATTCTTTTTTCCTTAATTCAAAAAATTTTATTTGTCATTACTATGAAACAAAAGGGTATATCACTAATAACTATTGTTTAAGAAATATTAAAAACAGTGGTATTAAAAGTTCTTGTATTTCAAAATATTTTTCAGAAGAATGTAATATAAATTGTAGAGGCATAAGTAAAATATGGATTCATAGATCACAACTTTCTAACACTGTAGGACCTAAGAAATTATATGTAATAAATTAGACATATTTTTACATTCTATATTCTATAACATGACAGAAGAGAAAAAAATGATATATGGTATATGGATAGTGGATGTTTGAGAAATATCTGTGGAGATCCATCAAAATTTTATAAGTTGATTAAAATGGACAGAGTTTTTGTCACTTTTTGTGACAATAAAAAACGAAAAATAGTCGGAGATTGAACTATTTTATATCCAAAGACTGTACAAATTATCCAAGTAATGTAAGTACATGAGCTAAAAACCAATATGAAAAGTGTTTCTCATATTTTTTATGATGCCTTTTTTTGATTTTTCTATCAATTAATGTTCTGTTTCCATGGATAATTTACTAAAATATTAATGCCTAGAAATGAAAATTTTTATAATTTGGAAGGAAATTTATTTTTTAATCAAAGAGTGAATTCTTTTGAAACTATGAAAAATGAGTCATGGATCTATCATAAGTTGCATTATTCATTGTAATGTCTACTTTCTACATGGGTTGTCATAGAAAGAAAATACTTTTTAATTTTTCTCATTTGATATTTGAAAATAACAGATTCATTATGCATGCTAAATTGGAATACATTACAAATGCTATTTCAAATCTATTAAAACATCTTCTACATATAAACCTTTATAACTAATTGATATGTATTTTTCAAACCATCAAGTGTATTCGGTTTTGATGGTAAATTTTATGCCTCTATTTTAGTTTACAATTATAGTATATTTAAATTGGTTTTGTTTTTAAAATTTAATTGTAACGTGTTCAACATTTTAAATATTTTTAAATAGTTTTTTAATGAATAATAATTTTAGAATATTTTAATTAAGAAGTGATCATGGTGGAGAATTTTAGAATAAATAATTATAATATATTTTTCAAATTTGGATATTATAAATACCTTCCCTTCCTCAAAAACACCCTAGAAATATGGAATTGTTGTATGGAGAAAGTGAACTCTTCCAGAAATGGAAATGAAAATGATAATTTAATATAATATTCTAAACTACATTTTAGAAGAAGATGTATGAACATTCTACTATATAATTAATATAGATTTCATTCAGAATATTTTAAAAAGGATAACCTGTGAAATTTTTTATAACAATAATCCAAAATAAAAAAGTTCTAATATATTTCATGCAAGTTGTATATCCTTAGAACCAAGGAAAATCATGATTATTTTGATCAAAAATATGATGATGGATTATTATTAGGATATTATGATACTTTTCAATCCTATATGGTTTTCTAATATTTACTTTATTGTTAAATAATGACTTCCTATAAAGTTTGATTAAACTAAAATTTTAATTAATGAAAAATGTCAAACTGATGTAGACACTGATTCATATGACAACATGAGATATGAAACCCTTAAATATAACATTGAAAATGATAGTAATAAAATTATTTCTTTTTTCCATTGAAAATTATTTTGAAGAACCAGAATGTTTCATCCCTTGAATGTATGGAACCCTGAAGAAAAATTCATTAGAAAATATTATCAAAGACCTAGAAAAAGGTATTACAATCATAGGAAATGTATGCAATCATGTTGAATTATTTGTTATTTTACACTACATATAACCAAAGACTATAGAGAAATGATTATAAAGTGAGTATTGTATGTTAGATATAAAATGAAATCTAATTAAATTTAAGATGAATGATGTTTGGGATTTATTATAGTAGCCAACAAATTATATATTTATAGGAAAAAATTATGTATTAAAAAAACAGGATGATCAAGGGATCATTACCAAAAATAATGCCATATTAGTATATAAATGATATAATTTGAAAGAAGGAATATACTATTGTGATACATTCTCTCTGGTATCTATATTATAATATATAATATTCCATTTTTCTTTTTTATATCATACTAATTTTAAATTATATCTGATAGATTTTAAATATACCTTTTGAAATGGTTATTTAATAGAGGACGTTTATGATGAAAAACGTCCTGGTTTTGAAAATCCCCTTATACCATAATCTATTTTAAAACATACTATAGTTCTCTATGAACATAAAAAAACACTTATAGCATGGTTCAAAATATTTATTTCTTTTCATATGAAAAATTAATTTACTCGTTGTTCGGATGATGTAAATTTTTTTAAGAAATCATTTTATCTTGATTTTTTATTTTTATAAATTTATGATGATGATGTTATTTTTTGTTCAACTATCAAAAAAAGTTATATTGATTTTTTTAAATTAATAAAAAAAAATTAATATGATTATAATGGTAGAACTATATTTATTTTTTTGATTTCATTTTTATGAAAAAATATTTTCGAAATATTTAAAAAATGATAGTGTATTATTTAGTAACAAAAAAATATTGGGCATGAAAATAAAAAGTCATATAACACTCCTATATGTACTAATATATTAATTCATTCGGATAATGCTATAAAAATAGTTGAAATATGTGTCACAACCCCTTCCTCAGGGCCCGTTCCATAATTACCCCAAGCCAGCCTTCCATAGGCCAGGGGTTGGCGACTAGCACCAAAGGCATAAATCCCTATAATAAGGGAAGGAATTTACATTATTATAGTAAAAAAACCCAATAGAGTATGGAAGCTGAAGTATGCCCAAAGTAATACTGAATACAAAGTAACTGATGGAATGTAAATGGGCTAGTATACAAACCCAATTGATGGTACAATACAACTGAAATGATAGTAAAATAATAGTAAAGGAAAACAACAACCACCGAGTTGTCCTCCGGGTACCCCACCTGATGGGTGGGTACAGATAGTCCCCTCAGCACCTCGTGTATGTCTGTCAGCTCCATGTACATCAAACTGAGTGGTCCACCTCATTGAATCATCCAGCTCTGCAATCCTCAACCACGATCAGTGTTATCTATCATATACAACCAACACAACATAGTGCAGGAATTTCCCGTGTAGGGGTGAGTATATCAATACTCAAGAGGGACATTGATACCCTTAGGGTCACCTAGAATCCATGTTGAATAAAACACAAAGGAAACATACAATCAAAATGTATCAACGAACTATACTTTGGTATATGCCCATACAATTACATAAGGCATCATTCCCAGTTCACCTCAAACTATCGAGCCCAAGAACAACCCAGTTCACCTATGAATGAAGTCAATCACATTGAAGATAGTGATTTAAATTCAAGACTTGGCTCCCACAAGTATAGAAATTTAGTATAGAGTTAGAGATGATTAGATGTAGTCAATGATTCATCATCTCTGCCGAACCCACTTTGAATTACAGTAGATTTGTCATCACTGTCAACCCCTCAGAGGATTCCAGTACAGTTGTCATCATTGCAGAACCCATAGAGGATTCTAGTACAATTGTCGTTGTGTCCAAACCCACTGAGGATTCTAGTATAGTTTTTGTCACTACCGAACCCACAGAGGAATCCAGTACAGTTGACTTCGTCGCCGAACCTACAGACGATTCCAATACGGTAGTCGTTGATGTCAGAGCCAGCTCTAGGCTTTCCTCACATAGCACGATCAATTCTGGGAGGTTCCTCTACTCAAGCCATAGGGGTGATACATCAAATACCACGAAGTCCAGATTTGAGGTATCCCTACATTATATATCATCAAAAGGAACCCAACATGATAGACGGCATTACAATTGAATTCCCGGTCTGAAAGATATTGGCATTTCTATTAAAGGTTCTTGGTTGGAAATATGCTCGTTCCAAACCCGGCCTTTTTACAACGACATCCAAATCTCACATAGTGTATCGCGGAAGGACTGCCACATATTAAGGGTCCCAGTGCCACATACATCGCATCTATCAGACACACAATCATAATGATATTCACATTTAAGTGATAACGGACCTGGCTCGTTATATCTATTGGCCTGACAGGTCGGGTCAACCCATCATTGGAGGGTCCGACCAAGGAGAGGGTCAGATATTCTCAATGTATTGTGCGGCCCAGCCTGAGGGGGAGTGTCCTGGACCGATAGTGTGCGGCCTGGCCCGGCCTGGTGGGGAGAGTCACAGCCATGACTCGGACGGCTTGCCGAGCGGGCCGACCGGTCCGGGGGCACCGCCCCCTGGATACACGAACCGACGGCACCATGTGGCACTTCCCTCCCAAATTGGATGGTCGTAGATGCCCAAACTTCATGGCATAAGTGGCCCTTAGAGGCGGGTTGTGACTTTTTCAGCGCGACGCCCCCTGGCGTCATGGGTCTCTTCCGCCTGACCGAATGGCTGGTTTGAAAACGGAGCAGCCCGTGGAATGTATCTCGTGGTCCTCTGTATCATGGCGCACCTTGTGGAACCACGGTCTTCCTTTAGCCTGGACAGCTTCGGTTGGCTGGTTCTCATTTGCCCAAGTGGCCCACAGTTGCAGGCCACAATTATTCTGCATGCAGCCAGCGCCCAACCACCACTTATATTCGTCACCACTGCCTCTCTTTGTGGCCAACAAAATAACCAAGAACAATCAAAGGGTCATCAGGTCGTGTTTGTTCGACCCATGCCCTCCACGTTAGGCGGTATCAAATGGTTTGAATCTATTCCAATGAATTCAAAAACATAAGAGATAATTTATTCACATATAAATTACATGAATCCCCTATATTGAGATAAGATTCATGTTATTCGATCATTGCAGAAGATGGAGTCATGGGATGACAGTGTCAACTCGATGATGTCAGGAAAAAAGGCTGAGGATCGCGCGTCATTTGCATTCTTCGTGGGTGCCTCCTTCTCCATTGGTTTGGCCAAAGATCTAAGGCACTGATTGAAGTTTCATGGCAGTTCTTCGTTGGAAGGATGACATTCTTCGTTGAGAGAAGAACACCCTTCTCTATTTTTCCAATGCTCTCTCACAAATCCTCTCAACTCAACGAATGCCCCAAAATGAAATATTTTCTCAATACATTATTTTTATTCACACATGTAATTCAAAATTCAAACAACATTATTAATTAATTTAAGAGGATGAATTCATTAATTAGAATGTGTTGGAAAATAATAAAGAGATATTGATAGAGCGAGTTGAATTGATCTATTAATTAAGATGGGTTTCCAAATAATTTATAAAGGGATGTTCAAGGGAGTTGGGAGGAGTTATGGGGGGAATTAAAGGATGGGAAATCATGTGGGCCACACCTCACAAATATAATACCATGGGATGTTATGTTGGTGTAGTCCCCACAACTAACTCTCCTTGGGAGAAATTAACCACCCAACTTAAATAAAATTGTGTTCCGCAATTTTATTCATTTTATTCATTTCATTCTAAAACTCCAAATATTAACTCTCAACCCACATAAAACTCAATTGTGGTAATGGTAACCTTATGAAAATACCAGTACTATGAGTACATCAGGGTCTACAGATTTCAATTCTAAGAACCGGTTCAAAAGATCAAAAAACTCACACTAATGTTTACTGATCATACAAGAACAAATCATAAGAAATTGATTCTGGGCACACCGAGCCTCAGAATCAAGTGCCGTTAGAATCCACATACTCGTAAAATTCTAAAGAATTAAGATAAACATTTTTCGTGAAAATTTTGGGTCTTTAAATTACTCCCACCTCAGGGCATTACATCCTCGTAAAGCTAGAACACAAACTAATAAAACAAATGGGGATACTGAGATCGAATATGTTCCTCCCGCTCCCAAGTGCTCTCATAGAGGTTCTCGTGCTGCAAGAAAATGCGCGCCAGAGGAATCGAACGTCCACATAGGACCCACTCCTGTCGAACCTCAATCTCCACCGGGACCTCCGCAAATGTCACACCATCCTCACTGTCCAGCTCCGCGGGATCGATGATGTGGGTCGGGTTGTGTATGTTTCTCCTCAGCTGAGATACAGGGAAGACATCACACACCTAGGGAAACTGTGGTAGAAGGCCAGGAGGTAAGCCACATCGTCTAATCTACTGAGGACCTGGAATGGTCCAATAAAATGCGGAGATAACTTTCTTCCCCAGCCATAACACCACAGACATCGTCGAGGTTAGACCCGTAAGAAGATGTGGTCACCATCCTTGAACTCATATGGTCTCTACCTCCTATCAGCATAGGACTTCTGTCTACACTGTGTATTCTTCATCCCCTCCTGGATGATCTGCACCTTCTTCGTCATAGCCTCAACCATCTCTGGTTATACAGGTACTGAATCCCTAGGGTCTGTCCTACAAAGTGCTGATCTACAAGGTCGGTCATACAATGCCTCATATAGTGTCATCCTGATGGGGGAGTGGTAACTGTTGTTGTATGAAAACTTCACCAAGGGTAGGTGATCACCCCATCCGTGACCAAAGATAAGGACACATGCACGAAGCATGTCCTCATGAGACTGAATGGTCCTCTCAGTCTGACCATCCACTTGAGGATGGAAGGCAGTGCTCAAGAAAAGCTGTGTCCCAAAGTCCTCCAATAACCCCTTCCAATGCCGAGAAGTGAATCGAGCATCTACATCAGAAACTATTATCGATGGAACACCGTGAAGTCGTATGATCTTTTGAATGTAGAGTCTTACCCAGATATCTTCTGAGCCATACTCTCTGATCAAAAGAATGTGGGCCGACCAGATGAGTTGGTCAACGAGAACCCAGATAGAGTCATGCCATCTGGATGTACATGGAAGCCCCATCACGAAATCGATGGATATCCTATCCCACTTCCACTCCGGGATCTCTATGGGATGTATCGAGCCTTATGGTACCTGTTGCTCCACCTACACCTGCTGACAAGTGAGGTATCATGAAATGAACTCTGCTACAAAATTCTTCATTCCTGACCCCCAATGTTGTAGTCTGAGGTCCTGATATATGTTTTCCACTCATGCATCTACCGATAGAGGGGTTGTGTTGAAATCCCTTAGAATCTCCTCCTGCAATGCAATGGGTACCATAGTATGTCCCTTGAAGAGGATGATGTTCTCCCATCCTTTAAAAAATCCATCAGGTTCAAGTCTTGTGGATATCTGAGCATGTCACATCTCACAGTCAACATCCCCATACTATGCCTCTCCGACTTTCTGACAGAGTGGAGGGTGACTGTGAGTGACTATAGAAAAGGTTCTCCATCGCTATCCACAAAGGATATCTGCAACACGACTAACTGCTCGGTTGCCTCTCCCAGTTGCTGAATTCCTGATCTCCTACTGAGAGCATCAGCAACAACATTCCCCTTCCCATGAGTATAGACTATCTCAGAGTAATAGACCTTGTGGAACTCGAGCCATTGACACTGTCTCAGGTTCAAGTCCTTCGCCGAGAATATGGGCATGATAAATTGGTGGTTAGAGTAGACTGTAAAGCACTATCCCTTCAGATAGTGCTGCCACATCTTCCAGGTGATGACCACTGCTTATAACGCCACGTCAGGAGTAGCATAGTAATGCTCATGCTGCCTCAACAGCTGTGTACCATACATGATAACTTCCCTTTCCTGCATCAGGACACACCAAATTCAGGTTCCTTATGTGTCTTAGTAAACTATGTAACCAATGCCCTCCTCCAACAACATCAATTTGGGTGCACTGGTCAACCTCCGCCTTAGCTCCAGAAATCTCTACCGACATCTACATGAACACAAAGAGGGTTCCACCTTCTTCTTCAATGATTTAAGTGGTGATGCAACTCTGGAGAACTCAAGAAAAAATCTCTGATAGTATCCAACCAGGCCCTGGAAACTCCACAGCTCTGTCACGCTCCTAGGTGGCTCCCAAGAAATCACTGCCTCTATCTTCGTTGGATCGACTGCAACTCCTGCCTCCGAGATGACGTGTCCTAAGAAGTGTTACTCTCAAATACAATACTGGAACTTCGAGATATTACCATAATGTTGGGGCTCTCAATTTGTAACAAGTATAACTCAAAAGTGGTAGGCACGATCCTCCTCAGTAGTTGAGTAAATCAGTATGTCATCGAGGAAGACTACAACAAAACATTCGAGGTATGGCTAGAAGATCATCTTCATGAAACTCATGAACAATACTGGTGTGTTGGTTACACTTAATGGAATAACCAAGAACTCATAGAGGCCATACCGACACCTGACGACCATCTTATGCACATTCTCAACTCGAACTATGAGCTGATGATAGCTTGTCCTGAGGTCTATCGTCGATAAAAAATGTGTTCCCTTGATCTAATCAAAGAGGTATTCAATCCTCGGTAGTGGGTACTTGTTCTTCACAATCACCTAATTCCGGTGACGGTAGTCTACACACAGTCGCAAGATCATGTCCTCCTTCATGGAGAACAATATCGGAGAATCCCAGAGTGAAACACTGGGTAAGATAAATCATTTCCCCTGCAAGTACTCCAGTTGTACCCACAGCTCATGATGCTCAGCAGGAGCCATCCGATATACTGTAGTAGATAATAGTGATGTCTTGGGGTACATGTCTATGTAGATGTCTAGCACTCTTCATGGAGGTAGTCCTAGAACGTCGTATGGAAAAACGTCTTCATACTGATCCACCCCAATAGGAATACTCAACTCCTGACATCAACTACTCCAAGGATGAGACTAGCCAACTGATATGTGATTGGATTCCCTCTCCTCTACAAAAGTCCATCATGCCATGAAATGGATCCCTTCTCATCGGTGAGTAGAACCTTATCCCATCCGTGTGGATAGACAACACCTTGCACCTAATACAGTTGATCTGAACATTTATTGTAGATAACTATTATATACCCATGATGATATCGTAAGGACTCGGCGCTGCTACAAGACGATCCTAGACGAAGATGTCACCCCCTATAGTATGCTTACACTGCTGGCTTGAGTTTGTAATCGTCGAGTCTGCTCCTATAAGAGTCTCTAGCCATATGGATCGAGCCAATGGATCCATCAGAATCACTGATCTCTGAACACATGAAGCAACAATGAAAGAATGACTTTCACCTATGTTTATCAGTACTAAATCAAGGCTGGAGTAGACACATATAGTACCCTGAATCATCTCAGGTACACCATGGTCAAAAGCCTTAACTTCCTGGAGATGAGCCTGCCTCTGTCCACCAGCTCCCGGTGGTCGGGATGGAACTCCTGGTTGTGGTGGTGCTAGAGCCTCTAAACGTTGTCCACCACCCGCTACTCGTCCAGCTCCTCTCCCTCATCTGCCTGTTCCTGACGGACCGCTATGGTCGAACCTCCACCTCTTCCTGGGAGGTCCCTCTACTATCCGATGCTCATCTACAAGGTGTTTAGACAGTCTCGAGCCATGTGACCATGTTTGCCACATGCATAACACTGCATGCTCCTCAAATAGAAAGCTCTTTATTGGGTGCCCCCACGCCTGAACATGTATCCTGATGTCACCCACCTCATGACCTGGTCCGATTTGACCTCTGTATTAACTTTCTACTTTCAGCTATAGAATACACCGCTATGTGTTGACCTGTGGCGGGTCTCACTTCTGGTGACTGCTCAGCGAGAAAGCTTTCCACTAGAAGGTCTCGATCTACCACCCATGCCTACTTCAGTCTGTTGAGAGGAATCATCAAAGCTCTGATCTCGTGCCTCAGTCCTTGCTCAATGTTCCGAGCCCAGAAGAATGGGTCTCATAGTATGTCTGTGGAGTAGTGTGGGAGGCAAGTGAACATCACTGAGTACTAAGCTATTGTCAGGTTGTCCAGCCGCAGGTGAATTAACTCCTAAATCTACAACACACGAAGGGTGGTGGGAACACACTCCTAGTGGAAGAGACTCTCGATGTCTATCCAATGTAATGATGCATTATCATGCACCTAGAGAATCAATATACACCATCTACCTGCTAATGCATGCATCAGACTCGCGATAAGGATCACCAAACGTTCAACTGGTGTCCCTACCAATATGAAGTCTCTGACAACAGCTTCCATCGAATCCTCGGCTGCGTGAGGGTCCTTCTCTCTGCAGAACCTGGGTGGCCTCTGTCGTTGAAGCTCGTGCACCGCAATATTGATGTGTGCACTCTATGTTTTTAGGGCTGGTAGTATCAGTGGCTCAGCGGTAGTGGTACTGATGGTGCCTCCGCTGTGATGGGGCCATGCACCGAGTCCTCCTCGCTCGGTGGGCTGCCATATCGTATGTGACTCAGAAACCTAGTTGGCTGTCTTCGTGGGGCTATCCTGAAAAGAAACAGGTCTTCCATGGTGAAAATAATATACTTAATGAGCTGAAACAAATTATTAACAAATAATACTTTTGAAACACACATGCAATCAGTGTTTTTGTGCACTGAGTCGGAAATCAGGGGTCAAGGTCCTAGTGTATGGATACGTTGGCTGTTGCACCAACACTGGATTCCCTAGACTGAAAACCACACTCTATACACATAAAACTATTTATTCACATAAATAATGATCAGAGTCCTGATTTCTGTGGTAGAACTGACTACTCTAATTCCAATTTGTCACGACCCTTCCCCGGGTCCCATGTCGTGACTACCCCAAGCTCTCCATCCATAGGCCAAGGGATGGCGACTAGTACCAAAGGCATAAATCCCGATAATAAAGGAAGGAATTACCTTTATGATAGTATAAAAACACAACAGAGTACACAAAATGAACTATGCACAATGTAATACTGATTACAAAGTAAGTGCTAGAGGGTAAATGGGCCAGAATACAAACCCAACTGAAAGTACAGTACAACTGAAAAGCTAATACAATAGTAGTAAAGGAAAATATAAACCACATAGTCATCCTCTAGGTATCCCACCTGAAGGGTGGGTATAGATTATCCCCTCAATATCTCAGGTCCATCTGTTAGCTCCGAGTACGTCTCACCGAGTGGTCCACCTTTTGGTACCATCCCGATCCAAAAGCCTCAACCACGATAATTAATGTCTGTCGTCTGCAACCAACACAACATAGTGTGGGCATTGCCTGTGTAGGGGTGAGTATAACAATAATAAGTAGGGACCCCGAGACCCCTGAGGCTCTAGATGAATACATGAGGAATAAACCACAAAGGAAAGATACAATCACGTAGTATCAACCAACTCTACTTAGGTATATTCCTATACATATAACTAAGTCATCATTCCCAGTTTGGCTCCAACTCTCGAGCCCAAGCACAACTCAGTCCACACAAGAAAGAAGTCAATCACATCGATGATAATGATTCAAAGTAATGACTCATCTCACACATGTATGCATCATTCGTATAGAGGTAGAGATGATCAGATACAGTCACTGATTCATCTTCTCTGGTGATCCCACGAAGGATTCTAGTAGAGTTAACGTCGCCGCCGAACACAAGAAGGATTCCATTACAGTTGTCATCACTACCGAACCCAAGGAGAAGTCCAGTACAGTTTTCGTCACTACTAAACCCATGAATGATTCAAGTACAATTTTCATCTTTTTAGAACCCTCAGAGGATTCCAGTACATTTGACGTCATCGCCGAACCCATGGAGGATTCCAGTATGGTAGTTGTTGATGTCCCACCCATGTATAAGGTTTCCGCACACATTACGCTTGATTCCGGTAGTGTCTGCACCTCGAGCCATGGAGTCAATATGTCAACTATCACGAATTTCATAGATTATGTATCCCGAAGATCCGTCTCATCAAAAGGAACCCAACGTGATAGATGGCGCATCAATCGAATGCCCTGTCTGAAAGATAATGGCTTTTCCATTCCAGGGGCCCGGTTGGAAATATGCTCATTCCAAACCAACCTATTTTCCAAAGTCATCCAAAACTCACTTAGAGTAACACTAAAGGACTGCCCCATCGTAAGAGTCCCAGTTCCGCAGGCGACGCGTCGATCAGACGTGCATTCTTAATGATATTCACATTTATGTGATAATGGACCAATCCCATTAAGCCGAGTAAGCTGATGGGTTGGGTCATCCCAGCATTGGAGGGTCCGACCCAGCAGTGGGTCGGACCTGCACGATGAATTGCAAGGCCCGACCTGAGGGGGAATGACGCAGACCAGCCGCGGTGCAGCAGGCTGTCCGAGCGACTCGACCCGAGGGGGTCGAGCGGTCCGAGGGGGGGGGGGGGTGCTCGAATCGGCAACACCAAGCAGCACCACCCTCACTAACCGTCCAAACATCGCGTCGTAAGAGATCCAAATAGGCGGGTCATGGCTTCTCCAGCGCAGTGCCCTCCTTGCTCCGCCGGTCTGTCCTTCCCTGCCAGCCATCTGGCCGACCAGTTTGACCACCGAGCAGCCCGCAGATTGTGGGCCACAGTCCTCCATAGTGAAACACTTCTTGTGGCACCGCTTTATTCCTTCGGCCCGGCCGGCTTTGGCTGGCCGGCTCTCGTTCGGCCGAGCTGCCTGCAGTTGTGGGCGTCGGTTCTTCCGCAAATGGCTGGTGCACGTCTGCAGCTTCCATTCATCTCCACTGCCTCTAGTAGCCACCAACTAAATAACCAAGAACAATCAGAGGATCATTGGGCTGTGTTCATTCAGACCACACCCTCTGTGTTCGGTGGATTCAAATCTTCTGATGCAATTTTTATGTATTTAAAACATCGAGATAATTTATTCACATATAAATTACACGCAACCCCTTCCTTGAGATAAGAATCGTGGTAGTTGAGCATCGAAAAAGATTGTGTCACGGGGAGATGGTGTCAACTCGTTAACATCAGGGAAGAAGTGTCGAGGATGGTGCGTCTTCGTTGTTCCTCGCGGGTGGCTCCATCTCCTTTGTTTTCACCGAAGATCGAAGGCGATGATTGATGTTCCTCGGTGGTTCTTCATTAGAAGGATGATGTTCTTCATTGAGATAAGAACACCCTTCTCTATTTCTCCAGAGCCCCCACACAAATCTACTCAACACAACGAATTCCACAAAATAAAAATAATAGCTCAAGATATTATTATTATTCACATAAATAATTCAACATTCAAACATCTTCATTAATTAATTGAAGAGGTTGAATTAATTAATTAAAATGTGTTGGAAAATAATAAAGTGAGAGAGGGAGGGGAATATATCTATTAATTAATGGGATTTGTTAATTAATTTATAAAGGGATGTTCAGTGGAGTCGGGAGGATTTTTGGGGGAAATGAAGATTGTGAAATCGTGTGGGCCCCACCTCACAAATATCCTCACTGGGAGGTTATGTGGGTGTTTGAACCACAACTAACTCCCCTTGGGGGAAAATAACCACCAAACATAAATAAAATTGTGTTCAACAATTTTAATCATTTTATTCATTTCATTCTAAAATTCCAAATATTACCTCTCATCCCGCATAAAACACAACTGCGGTAAAGGTCCCCTTAAGTGAATACCAGTGCTACGAGTTTATTGGTGTCTTCATATTTCAATTCCGAGCACCTGTTCAAATTATAGAAAAACTCGCACGTACGTTTATTTAACGTACCCAAACAAAACAAAAAAAATTGATTCTGGGCCCACTGGCCCTCAGAATCAAGTGCCATCAGAAGCCACGTAATCATAAAATTCTAATGAATTAAGAAAAAAATAATTGAAAATTCCAGTTATTACAATAAGTAATATAGACTTATGAATGGAAATGTGTTATATCTTATTACTAGAAAAACACATATTTTCTTTTCTATGTGATTATATTCTAGATTTTAATGGAATCCAGAAGAATCTCATCTTACTATTGTTAAATATTTTTAAGATACATAAAAAGAACTATTTTTCAATCTCTCATATACACCAAACATTTGATTTTAATTTAATCTCATATTCAGAATATGATTTTTATGTGGTAGAACAGATAGGAAAATCACCTTAGGATCACGTCATTTTTATGGGTAATATTTATTATATTTATTTATTAAGAAAAAAACGCAATTTACTAATCAATAGTTAAGGTAAAATATATATCTACTAGTAGATTATGTGTACATGTGTTGGGGATGAAGAACACAGTACTAGACGTCAAATTTAATTTTAATAGTATTCCTACTATATGTGATAATATTAGTGCTATAAATATTTCCAAAAATCTTATATGTAATTCAAGGACTAAACAAATTAATATAAGAAAACATTTTATAATATATGATTTTCATAAAAAGGATATATATTTATAATTTGTTAATACTAAATTTCAACTAGAACATATTTTTTATAAACCACTTCCTACTCCTTATTTTTAGTTTTTTAAGGGGAGTAAGGTATATTTAATTTTATATAAATTTTTTTATATGTTTATTTCATGTTATAGAATTTTTAGTTAAATCAAATTTGTTTTAAATTTTTTTCATTTTACATAGAAATTAATTTTTTTAATTTTTTTAAATAAAATTTATCACATTATTTAGAATCATGTGGTTTTAATTTTTTTAATGATTACCCTACACAACATGATCGAGAAACCATGATGCATAATTTTCTATTACATACCCCTTGAATAATCTTATATTACATATTTCAAACTATTTCGCCTACTAATACCTTCATCTTCGTATTAACACTATAATTTCACAACCATTGAACATTATTTTCTCAACATTAAAGAAGACCAAACGAACCGGTGCGAGATAATCAATTTACCACAATAAATCAATGATCCATGTAATGATATATTATTAAAGGAATGGTCATATATATTGAAGGGATGTATGAGATAAAACATCATCTTATGATAGAACTAGTGTTTCATGGTCTGTAATTTCTATTCAATTATGAAAATAAATATTTTTTATGTGGTTGAACTGAATCATTTATAGAGTAGTTTAATATTTAGGATTGGTGAAATAGAATATAATCTATTTTTGCGAATAAAAGATAATAAATTTTCAATATCTACAGTCAAAATCGCTCAATTATTGAAATGTAATCATGAATTCATATTCCACATTGATCTCAGATCAAATGGAAATATTGATCATAACTCTGTAGATATAATTTACATTTATTTAGATAAAAAAATATAATGAAATTTTTTGTTAAGGATCATTAGGTAGATCAAAAATTATCAGTTAAGTGTATTAAAACCATAATTTCACCAAGACAAGCTGAAACAGAGAAATTTTTGTATTCATATTTTTACATTATGTTATTTTATTCTATTATAACAAGATAAATTTCCCTATATACATGTTTATATTTTAGAATTATTGATTACATGGAGATTATTGAATGTATTTTTATTCTTATGGAAGGATACATACCCTAATTCTATTCAAGATGAATATGATTTGTTTTTTTTATTCAAGAGATAAATTTCATTATAGTAATGTCTTGAATTATTGTAATCTAAGGAATTTTGGTTTATATTAGAATACAATGATAATGAATCTTATTCTATTTGGGTATAACGTCCAATAGAATTTGGGATCGTTATCTCAAGAGGATCAATGTGCTACCCAATATGAAGTAATTGGAGAATCCAAGAATGAAGGTATCTCTATGTGTACTAAGAGAATATTGTTATGTTGTGGTATAACAAACCTATAAGAAGAATAATAATAAGATGTAGAGGGGCATCATATTTAATTAATAAATAGATAAGAACCACCACTAAATGATCCCGGGATAGGATTAGGAGATGCAATCCATTTGGTTAATTTTGTAGAAATAGTTCATATAGGGGATCAACAAGTAGAATTTATGGCTCGAGAGCATTAGGATGTTCCTTAACCACTTGATCTGGTTCAACAAGAAGATATTCGAGAATAATAATTTTAGGGATAATATTACAATGAAAAGAAATAAATATAAAATCATCATTAGGGGAAACTGATTTTATTGAGCATCATGATATATAGGCCATTGATTATTAATTAGAGGTACCTATGTCAAACTATAGAGAAATGAATGTTGTTGTTGATAATCTGTCATATTCTAGTGAAAATTCAATAGAGAATACTTATTTAATCCCATATACATTGTGGATGTTAATCAATAAAAGAACCTAGAAGAAGGAACATTTAACTAACCCAAAAATCAGACTAAGGACCTAGTGATTCTGTTCAATATGGTTTAAGAGGATAATTATATTCTAACATAGGATATGGTGGCCTAATAAAACTATTTGATGATTTTATGAAATCATTAGCCCCATGGATAGGGTTTGACTCTATTCAGGCTCAAAATCAATAAATAAAATAATATTCCATGACAATGAAATATTTTTAAGAATTTATAAGAGAAATAATTGATTTGTTTGGAATGGTGAAGTTTGAATCTATTTGACAAATAAATTTTACAGAACTATAATGGTATTTGAGAAGCCAGTTTGAGTCCATCAAGGGAAGTGTCATTATGGCCATGGCTTCTACTTTAGCCCCATAAACCTCACCCAATCTGATTAGAAGAGATCAAGAAATCGCGTAAGTCATGGGTGATATTAACAACATGTTGTTGAAAATTCAGTTCAATAGTTTTCATTTAAATTTACAGTTTTACAACCATATATTTCTTATAGAGAAACTAACCTCATTTGAACCCAGTATCAGGATTCTACCCAATAGGCTAAGTGATGGGTTAGTTTAGTTTAGGAAAAATTATGATAGTCTGCATGAAATTTTGAATGTCAATTTAGTTGAAAATATACATATGTGTCAAGATTCAGTAATTTTGAAAAGGCAGATTGGAGATAATACTGCAGAAAATTTGGAGGTGCTGCTAATTGAACTAAAAGAGGTTGTTAATTCTTTTCATTTCCCTACATGAAAAATACCAAAAACAAACCCCGAACAAACTATATTACCAGACAAGATATATATCCTTATCTATATCCCATCTTCCCATAGTATCTGTAAGATTTTAATAAATTAAATTTATATATTCTTAGTTTTCTATGATTTATTATATATTTTATTTATGTTTAACTCTATCTCCCGAATAAATGTCTTTGTTATCCAAATTGTGCATTACCCCATTCACATACAATTCTTTGAAAAATTAAATGTGTTTTAATTTTTTTCTATAATATCAATTTTATATAACTAAATGGGAAGAATATTTGATGAACAAAACATTTCATTTCATCTGAATAATAATATGAAATTGACATTTTAAATATTTTTATTGATTTTTTTTAAATACTTTCTTTAAATTTATTTA
The DNA here is from genome assembly GCA_963277665.1 of Viscum album. NCBI lineage: Eukaryota > Viridiplantae > Streptophyta > Magnoliopsida > Santalales > Viscaceae > Viscum > Viscum album. The sequence goes on from OY728136.1 coordinate 1,603,073,982, forward strand.
AAAAATTTTGTATTGTGTTAATTATTTATTTAATTTTACTATTTTGTGATCATAAAAAAGGAGGAGATTGTTGGGAATGTATTTCCTTAACAATAAATTATAATTTATTTTGATATTGATGCCCATAAAAACCCTTTTGTTATAATAATGATTTTAATTTAAATGTATTTTAGGGAATTAGTATTTATTTTATAATTTTTTCTAAAATTATTTTGATGCTTTTATTTGGAAATGAATATTTCATAATGTGTTTCAGATGCATTTTTTACATTCTAGATTGATGGTTAATATCTTATGCCAATAATCATAACATAATAAAAAGGCCTTATAATTTGTACTTCACGTATGTATCCTAAACCTTATATTTGTATACAAAATTACACAATAGGAAGAAAGTATGGTTTCTCAACTATATGTTCCAAATAGTGCATATGGTTAATCAACACTAGGTTACTAGAAATTAATAGTTAAAGATAATTATGTTCTATATGATCCTTGAATTATTTTTAAAAGTAGAATGTAATTATAATGAAATATATTTAAGTAATGAAGCATATGTTTTATTAAGAAATGTATAGATCATCTACCATAATTTTATAAACAATGTTATATATTAAACCATCCATTTTGGAGATGAACACTATATTGTTGAAACCATCATTTTCTATTTTGTTTCTTTGTGAGGGATCCCAACATTTCACTTCAACATCATAGAATTAATTTCTCAAATTTATATCTATGATTTCAGCAAAAATATTGATGGTATTTCATGCAATTTCAAAACTCATTCTTGACAGATTTTAATACCATTTTATTTAATTAAAATAACCTAATTAAATGGAGAGAATTATAATAGTTTTTAAGAGAAATTACAACTCCCCTATTTAAATTTTAATATTATGTTTTATGGTTTATAAGGGATCTTTTATGAATGGGAATTATAAAATATAATATTCCCTTTACATTTTTTATTTTTGTATCAATTTAAAAAAAAATCCAATGGAAATTTTATCATATATAATAATAATGTGAATTTTTTTTACAATTCTATAAGAAACAAAAAAAATTATTATAGGGGACTACACGTTGTAGATATTCACATTCTACCTCATTATTCAATAAACTTGTTAGTTCCCTTTTCTGTTACTATATTTATATTGAAGAATATATTGAATCTTGGATGGATTTAGAATCGTTCATTATTGAAGATTATTATATTTGATGAAGTTGATCCATCTTCTCTCAATTTGAACTACAGAAGTTGTAATGTTCAACCTATTAACAGTAAATAAATCTCTATTGATTTATTGAGAGTTTCAACTACTCTTACAATGTTTTATTTGAGTATATGATTCTATGTCAAAGCTGTGGATTTTTTGTTCTCTATTAATGAACCAGAAGGGTTTATTTTGATTATCGATGTTTTAAAGGTTTCATATTCCTAAACATAGTTGTATAATTTTGGAATTTTGATAATATGACCATACTAGTTAAATTTAAACATCTCACAGAGAGATAATTATGTAGAGTAGACTAGGGTTTTTAGAGCCTCAACCCAAAATAAATGTTTTTTCTCTATTTACGATTATTTTCTTCTTATATTTCATTCAGAATAAAATATTTCATATCTACAGAAAATGAAGATGTTGTTGAAATTCAAAATCCGGATTGATTTTTGAAAATAAATAATTCACCACCTCTTGTGTTTCTTTGTGTTATTCCAACATAAATATGATTCTATCAAATGTTGTATTATCTAGTAAGAGATCTAATAAGATCATTTAGGATGAATTAATTATTCTTCCAAACATATCAACACCATAAGCATTGATAGAGGTGTTGATTGAGTCTTCTTTTCTTTTTTGTATTTGAGTCTCAATATTGTTGATATAATAGAGATACATCGAGAGTTATAGTTTTTCATCTATGATATTACCCTTGGTTTGTAGGGAGGTTTTCAATACCGCAGATGCTGTATTTGAGAATAGAGATGGTTTTCCTACTATAAGTAGTCTTATATGGAATTGGTTGAATTAATTACATCAAATGGTGTTGTTTTTACCAACATATTTGGGATAAAATACAAATTGTTCAATAATAGGAAAATGAAGGGTCGGATTCATCAAGAAAAGTGTCTCAAGAACCATCGTAGGATAAATTCATTTGTAATTTCATCAGTAACCCACCTCTCTATATCCATTTTAGATCATCCCCCACTACTCATAAACATGAAGAAACATAACTATATATAAATATGTTTCTAGTACTCTAGTAATTAGTACTTCTCGGATGATTTTATAGTGATTTTTAGGAGATCCTAGGAGAAACCAAAATCGATCATTCTTTAAGGTGGGTGGGATTATTGATTTGGAATACCAAAAAATTGACATAAATTCTTGGTAGAAAATCAAAATTGAAGGGGTTTCTAATTTGGGGAATTATATGGAGAAAATATAAAGGATTGAGGAGAAGATTTAGGTCATTAGGTATGATTAAATTTTCATTATCTTATATAATAAGAAACATTTACATGTAGAAAATATATTTTATATTGATAGAGTATGAAAGGAAATATCCCATTATATGTGGATCATAGAGGGGGATCATAACACTGTATTTTTTCTGGTGTTTCTAAAGGAAGGGAAATTAATAATGAAAAAAAATATATAGATGGAATACATTTTCGTTTCTTAGGATGTGGAAGTCATTAGAGAATTTTCATTGGATCATTTTGGTAACATCTTGATTGATCATTTTTTTTGATGGGGGGCCATGTAAGTCATGATTAGGAGAACTATTATAGGAGTTGTATTCCTAGTGAATTTACATAACCAGATAATGGGGTTCTATCACGCCTCTGGATTATGATGGAATTAAAAACATAGTGTCTAGAATGATTAATGGAATTTACCATAACTATATGTTTTTAAGTTTGTTTTTAATGTTGATACATTGGAATTTTTAATTAATTAGATGAATGTCTAAAACATGGATTTTTTTCCATGGAGGGGAAATTACAAGAGCCATAGGTTCTTCATGGGTTGTTTTAATAAATAATGTTAAAGAACCCATATCATAGAATAAATATTGGAATTTATTCTTATATAACATTTGTTAAAAAACTCTTTCCAAAATAAATTGAAAGAAGATCATTAGCATAAATATAATTATTATACTGAGGAAACTGTATGGATTTTTTAGGGGATGGAACGTACATGGGTCATCAACATTGTAAAAGAGGTAGAGGAGGACATGAATAACGTATCCATTGGTTTAAATCTGATGATTATCATTGAAATCAAATAATTGTATGGCAGTTCAGAATACTCATTTATATAATCTTTCTTGAGTAGGTTTTGGTTAAAGGACTAGTTCTATGAGTTATTATTTAGAAAATATACATCTTCATAATCTCCTTAATGGGTAAGGGTTTTACGTTCTTCAATTTCGTTTATTTTGTGAGACAAAGAGACCAATTATATCCTACCCTTTTAATTTTTTCTCTAGATGCACATTAAATAAATGTCAAACATATCCTTGAGGATGGGAGGATCAGAAGTTTCATTAGCATGTTTATAAGTAGTACGGTATCACTTTTTATGAATTTTGATGATATGTTATTCTATACCAGGGGAAAGAATATCTCTGGGAATGGTTTCAAAAAAATCATGGAATATTATGGATGTATATGTGGGAAGTAAATTATTCGATGGATTAGAAGAGGGTTCTTATATAATAGGAGATATAAGTGTCATGATATAGTTATTCATGATAAACATGGAATGGAATACTGACAGCTACCAATAGTGTTTCTCAGAGCCCTAATATCCAATAAAATTATCAAAAAATTAATCTTTAAGGTAATTTTTAATCAAATATCTAGGAAATCAATGCATTTGTAAGAACATACATCTTTATTTTCGATGAACAATTTTCTTTATCAACAGAACCATAATCACAGTTTAAGTGCATATCCTTCAAATTATTAATCCACCTAGTGGGACTACTACAAGGGTAGATAAAATAATGAATTGAATTTTTTGAGATTCATATAATGTTATTATGTGTTAATTGGTATCCTTGAAACGTTTATAAATTCCAATTAACAAAGCTGAGTTTGACCATTGGAGCATTACGGTAACCATGAATACAAAGCAGCACAAAACTTTTCAAGATATTATCACTGGGGACTTACAATGGGGAACAATTATGTGTAGTAGATATAGAAAATATTTGGATACATATGAGTATAACCCTTAGAATATAAAGGGCCACCAATGCTTCATAGTTATGCACATGGAAAACATGCATGAAAGAGACAAATTGTTCATTTGACAAGGGAATATAAACTTATACCAATCTAATCAGATGGGTATGATGTTATTTTCCAGGTATGTCCAACTCCAAACTATTCATTCAATTAATATATTATTCATCCATCATTAATTGAGTCCATTATTAACAAAGTTTGGTAACTTTTTTATAATTGAATTTTCCTCTATGATGAACTGGACTGCTACATATTCACAGAATCGACTAGAGGGATCATTAGTGCCAAAGTCTTCCGGAAATCATTAGATAATATGAATGGGAGGACTCTTGGGATTTAAAAAACTGATGTTTGTAAATAAAATGTATGTTTAATTTATTATTATAGAGTCCGAGGAAGAAAGATCTTTCTATAGATAAAAATATTCAGTTGAAGGGTCTAACACTGGTGTGTATATATCAGTGCTATAATTATACTAAACAAGAGTCATCAAATCACATATTCATTGATAGTGATGGTGAGTGAGATCTAGATATTTTTGGTTCACCATTTTATTATTAATATGAATGGTGTATCTATACAAGAGGGGTTATTTATTTTCATTTACATGGTCTTCAATAAGGAAATGGAAATGAAGGCTCATGCATTTATTTTCTCTGTTATCTTCTTGAACCTTAGGGAATCATGGAACAATGAAATGGAGGGAAATAAATCTCAAATAATTTTCCAAGTTTATGTGAAAGTTAATGTGGAAAATCATAGAGTACATACTTTAGGTGGATATTAGGGTATGTATTTTTAATGTCATATGTCCCAAATCCTTTATTTGAGGGACAAAACCAATGGAATGTAATAAAAACTAATACCATGGAAGGATGACTTATTATGGATGGAACTAAATGTGGATGGATAATGTATTTCAGGGAATATGAGATGTGACATAGTCGTATGAGTCCATGGAGGCTAAGTTATTATGGGGTTTAATTCACTTTTTGGAGTATGGGAATTGATTGAAGAAGGGAATATGGACCAACATCCCATCATGTTTATTTGTAGGAGGAACAATATTCGAATCACTAAAGATGAATTTGACTCTAATTGGTTGTGGGCTTTCTCCAGGGGATAAATAAACATCCATAGTAGAAAACATATATTGTTAGAATCTATATAATGTTTATCAACTAGAGAATTTAGGATTGGAATACTTTTATAGAAGGTAACTATATACCCGATGTGTTTTAAAGAAATGGGTGTCTTGTTGAGAAGTGTACAAATTCTAATAAGATGGAGAACATTCAAGAATAATGTATGTTCACTGTTAAGGGAGAAACCTTCAGCCATTAATTTATCAGAAAACCATGAGTTTAGGATATTGTATGGATCAAAATAATAAAAATTTGTTTTTTGAACCAATAAACATACTCGACATCATGATATATCCCCCACAATGTCACTGATCATGTTTTCGGACCAAAATGAGACATTGAGATATTGATTCTTCATTATACATGAAGGATTAATTGTGAAATATCATCAATATTATTTATAAAATATTATCTTCTTATATTTCTGAATTGGTGGGATATACACCAAATACCTAAATCCTATCATTCATTAATTTGAATGGTTAAACCTAGATTAATACTTCCTTATTTTTAAAATCCAAATATTTCATCCAAAAAAACATTATTTAAAACAAAATTGTTGGTTATGTATTAATATAAGAATGATTGGACCTTTACTTTTACAATATGATTTCACATTATATCATCCTCTAATTAAAAAGTATCAAACCACTTTCTAACCCCATCATCAAAAAACATGGATGGTTATTCACACAAAAAGAATTTACCACCATGCTTATTTTCCAAGAGTTATAATATATTGAATGGTTATAATATTAATTGAAATCCAACCATATCTTTTAAAAAATTAAAATTTTATTCTTTTCTAATTCATTAATCAAGTTAAAAAAATCCATTATCCTAATAAATTAGAATATTTTGACATTACATTATTAGTATATAATAATAGAGATATCAAATGTTTTTCTATATTGGTATCCTTATAATAATAAAAATCTACATAATTATTTCATTATAATTTCAATAATAGTATACTAAATAAAAACTCTACAAGAACGTTACTATACATTAATTTAGATTATTAAAAATTACGTTTGGTTCTCTTTTAGGTCTCTAAGGAAAAGGAAAAAATAATGCTGATATAATTTTCCTAAAAAAGGGTAGCATACTATGGAAGAATTAATCACTTATGTATGAAACAAAACATTGAAAAAAATCTTCAAAATAAATAACAGAAGTCCATAATCTAGATAAATCATCATCATACTATGTAAGTAATAATAAATATGAATTGATAATAATGGAAGATATTATATTTATGGAATTACTAAGTATGAACATCATTATCATTATGGAAGAACCTAGTTTCATGACATCATATATAAATTGGTAAATAATAAAAAAATACTCATTCAATTGTTTTTATCTGACATACTGATGATTTGGGAATATGTACATTACTACACCCCATAAAAAATTACATTTTATACATTAATCATAAATTTATGTGTATAAAATATAAATAATAGAATTAAAAAAATAATTTTATAGGAAAAAATAAATTATTGAATGATAATACTTTACCTTCATTCATTTATATGGATGGAATATCCTGAACCTTCCCAGAAAAGATGGTGGATGGTTATAAAATATGTAATTAACTAGAAAATGTAATAAATAATAATCCATATCATAATAAAAATATGGAAAATTTAAAATTTCCCCAATAGTGATTTAGAATGGATATCCATGTATGAATCCGTCTTCTGGCAACATACGGTACATGGTTTATATTGTTATGTCAATTTATTTCCCAATCAATTGATGTATAGAATCATGATGAGTATTATACTATAAATTAATAGTATATCGTGATATTAACATATAAATTACACTAGGAGAAGTGTGATTACACATCAAGGATTATAAATATAGAATGAAAAAGATGTGATTAATCATATATTTTATATAAATTAACATTCAATAGACCACCCAGAGAGATAAGGTGTATGATTAAAATATTTATCATCAAAATTGAAACAACATGATATTATAAATTTTAATTTAACTAACATTATTGATGAAATAATGAAAATTTAGTGGTGAAAGAGACTATCAATGAGTTGGGTTATCAATAAATGATATTAATTGAGCTTAATACTTCCACTATATGGGGACTATTGAAATGTGTGAAAGATCATTAATAGTTTTCTTTAAAATGATTTTCAATTATAATAAGAATATAAATTTTATGTATTTATCATTACATGTATTCATGGGCCCATTCTTAAATATCCCGAGTGCATTTTGAGATAAAATATTGTCATAATTGTTCAATTCAATTACACCTAGGAGTATCTTGGACAATGACACATAATATTTCAACAATGCCCAGTAATAAAAAAATAATTGTTTTAATGAGGTCCAATATTAATTAATATTAATGAAAAAATAAAAAGTATTTAATTAGTGGTGATAAATAGTGTCTAATTAATAAAATTTTTAAATGGTATTAAATACCCTGAATTTAAAATCATTAAATTATTTACAAGTGGTATTATAACAGAATAGTTTCTATTATAGAGTTAAAATGATATTTGAAACAATCCTATAATTATTAGTTCAAAATGATTGGAGGAATATGTAGAATCATTGGAACTCCATTTGGAGAATTATAGTGGGAGATGGAGTGAGACATCATGATCAATAAATTTGTTTCATTTGATTGGTTTTAGAGATTTTGTGTAAGTGAACACATTTTATAATTGAAATGTGTAACTTTATAATGTTATTATTATTTTGAAATGGTGTAATAGTGGAATCACAACTTTTTATGTCAGGTATAGTTATTTAGTTTAGTTTTGTTGATAAATTATGGGCGTTATATGTTGTTTTTCATCCATTACTATAAAATTCATTCGTGAAGGTGCAATCATCCATTAAATTGGTAAAATTTCAAGTTACTTTATTTAACAAATTAAATACCTATTAGTATAGATTAATAATTCTACAAGGAAAATATCTAATTACCATAAATATAATAGGAAGTATAATAAAAATATATGACATTGAATATCCAAAAATGGACTCCACTGAAAAATATTTTATGATATATGAAGAATTTTTTATATTAAAAATTTATATATAAATTAATTAGATAAAATATATATTCTACATTATGTATTTTTCATCTCATGCCATATTACTTTTTAATTATACTATTATGTATTTTTATATTTATATATTTTTAAATCATATATTAGTTATGAATTGAGACATATTAATATATTTAATTTTTATAATTTTTATTTAACTGATATAGAAATAATTATTTGAAATAAACCATTTCACTGTTACTCTTGTAATTAAAAATTATTTTATAAAATTTATATTCAATATTTAATAATAATATTTAGTATATTATTTTATTTGCAACTTATAATTTAAAATTAAAATCATATTTTAGGAAATATAAATAATATTTCCCCAAAAATTTAATTTTAACATTACCGACCGTAAAATAAATTTTTTTAAAAACCCAATGTTTATAACATTTATTTTTATTGTATACTTTTTATTATTTTGAATTTTCAAGATATATATTGGTTTAGTGTTAAATAGTAATATTATTATGTTACTTATAATGAATTATAATTGTCAATTCTTTAAAAATAATAGTAAATTAAATGGCACAAAGGAATGATTCTTTTATTTGAAAACATTTTCAAGGGACATAGGTTTTGATAAATCAAAATAAATTTTATAAGAAATGTTATTTCGTTCCATAGAAAATTAATTTTTTTAAATAAGAGGAATATAAAAAAAATTCTTTTTAATTTTAATCCATGAATGATTCTATTCTGATGAAATCTAATTTTTTCAATTTTTATCTAAAAATCCATTACATTAAAAAAATATTACACTCTAATAATTTTTTTTCACTAAATAAAATATGGTTTTATTTTACGAAGTAAAAATCATAGATGTTTTGAAGATAAACATTTATTTAAACAAATTAATAAAAAAACTAATTATTTGACATTTTTCAAAAGATTGGTTGTGTAGCATTAAATAACATTAAGAGGGTCTTGGGTATTATTTTTCCCACTCATAAATAATTTCATACTCTAAAAAATTAAAAATATAATATATTAAAAACAATGGGGTATTCCATTATCAAATATTTTTTAAGATTTAACTTTTAAATATCTCATTTGTGATTTATATAAATAATTCTTACTATCCTAATTATAGGTTTTCATTAAACCATCTCTATTATGTGAATAATTCAGAGAGGACATCCATTATCAATCTTGTAAAGTTTATACTCTATTCACACATATTTGTGTTTAAATATTAATTCTTACATTTTTTTCATTAAATATGAATCATAGAATACATAACATTAATTTATAAGTTAAGGAAGAATATATACTTAAAAATATAAATATCTAATTCTATCTATAATTAAAAAATTTGTAATTTAAATTTGTATCAACATCCCAATTAGAAAATGTTACAAATTCATCTATTTTGGTGATACCTTTAATAATACATGATTTAAAATTTAGAGTTCCAAGTCTTTACTTTCATTATAGATATAACAATTTTTTCTATTATTTCATACATTGAATTGATTTCAAGAACTCTATACATTCACATTATTATAATGAAAATGTTCTGGTCATACAATCTTCCATTCTCTATCTTCATCCATAAAAGACAGATTATAAGGTCACACCCATTAAAATTCATCAAATGGTCCTGAATTGAAGCTTGAATGAAAAATTTTAAATTATTAATATTCTTCCAATGGTAGATAATGATCTTATGATACACAAAATCAAATAGAACATAGCTACCACATGTCTATAAATTTATAATATTTCTTTCAGAAAACTCAACATTTTCTATTTGATTTGTGGTTTATAATTGTAAATTTTTTTCATGATCATCAAAAATAATCCTATACAATATGTACTTGATTCATTGGCCGTGATAAGAAACAATGGATAGTGGTTCCTTGTGATGTTTAATGATTTAAATTATATAGGGTTGGAAACAATGCATAATAGAATTGAATTTTAATATTTCTATGAAATTTTCTATCATTGTACTTTGATTAGTATTGACACGTATAATAATGATTATCAATAGTGTTGTTGGATGACTTTTGATAATGTATAATAAAATATAATGCCATGTAAATATATGTATTAGAAGAGGTTTCATGACAACCATATGATGTTTCCTTTCATTATTTTACTATTTTAACACTAATAATCTTGATTTTTTCTCACTATTTTACCATATCATATGATCACAACAATTATTTTCTTAAAAATACTTATACATATAAGATCTAATATAGAGTTAAAAGATATTTGAGTTGTGTTATTCAACTTGTATCTTTATCTTTAGTCCTGGTATAGGTGGACCACAAAAAATCTTTCAATACAAAATCCCAAATCCTCTATAGATTTTTTATCAATTTCCAATCATTTGATACATTAATCATCCTTTTTAAATTCTTATAATCATTTTGTTAAATATTTATAATTTTTTATAAAACATGGTTTACTGATTTTTGGAATGGGTATCGTGGATCCCAATTCCAAATAATCCCCTTGTACGTATTCATTAGATCTATGAATATAATATCCTTATTAATCCTCTTCATTATCAAAACTCCATATACCATCCTACTCAATGCACCCTACACCAGTTTTTCATCCTAGCGTTGTACTTTATTGAGGAATTATAGTTTTGGTGTGCATCCAACCATACACTATTTTATTTTTCATTTCTATATAAAATCAAAAAATCATCAAAACCTATTGTTATGAATATATATTTAATCATTCCACATAGTGACTGTTCTTATATATCTTCAATGAAATTATTATAGCATAAAACTACTAATAATGACATGTACAATTCAGTTCATAATTTATTATTTTCATTAATCAATAAGTAACCACTCGTTCATTACTCATTTGGAAACTATTATTTTATATAATCTCTATTCTATATTTTAAATATCATATTGAAATTCAATTGGATATATGATTATTATACTTTTTCATAACCACTTTGTTATAGAGTTGTCCAATCGCATGAAATTATTATCTATCCACAAATTGAATCCAATTAAAACAATGAAAAATATTTATCTTGGATATTTTTTTTTTAATGACACTATATTAATAACTTTTTCAAGGGATAAACAATTATTCTACACATAAAGACATTATTTCCATGAAATAAATCATCATGTATATAAAATTCAATTACTCAATTTGAAATATTATTACTTCTCTACAAGGGGTTGAAGAATTATTTAAATATGTTCTCAAGAGTTTTTTATATATTTGAGACTATTAAGAAATAATTATTTTAAATGACCATATATTTATGATGACAATCCTTTAAAACTCAATTCATCTAGTCATTACAAATTGAATTTGAATGTATTCGTCCGGATGTCATTAATTTAATCTTTTAATGTTTGTGTCTTCTATGAAATGTATTCTTTGTTAAATAATTATTTGACCATATTTAATATAAAAATATTCAATATACTTCATTTAAAATTATTATGATAGTTTTATATTATCTAATATTACATTAAAACATGATAAATGGGTTTTTAGAGAATAGAAATTTATCTCATAATGATTGTTTCACAATATCATAGAACCCTGAATCATGATCAAAAATAAAATTAGACCTCCCCATAGTGAACTACATAGTAAGAAGCATCTCGTGTCCAAAAAGATATATATTTTCTAAATTTCCAAATCCATGAGTGCTAGTAGATATGTATTTTTAGATATGTTAATATTATAATTAATTACTTCAATTACAATAACAAAAAAACACTTTGGTGGACGACCATGATATTAATCAAGAAATATTTCCATTAAATGTTTCAGTATTTATACATCCTATTTCCATAGTATTGCATTCCCATATAAATATGGGGTTTCCAAATTATATCTTCACATAATATTATATGAGTCAACTAGTTCAGGATACATAAAGTCATTATCTAAATGTGAAGTGTGCCCCACTAAAATAATGATTCCATCCCCCTTGAAATAATTAGTATCCATATTTTGATAATAAATAAATTATCAAAACATTTCGAACCCAATTAATAACAATTATTAAGTCGAAATAATCAATTGTTATATAAATCATGTTGCACCCCATGGAATATCTATGGATGATAATAAATACCAAATAGTAAATCATTACTGTACAAGTAATTCACAAATGTGTCTTCAATAAAAACTACCTTTTCAAATTTTTATGATTTTATTAAATGTTCTCAACAAACATAAATAATAATGTTTATTGTGTAGATTCATAATAAATTAATTAATTCACTATAATTGATTATTGGATCAATACTCAATATATCAAATTTTTTATCACTATAAAAAATTTTCTAGTGATTTATTATTCATGGAGATTACCCCTAAAACTATTATTAGTTACTTCCAACAACATTTATGGCATTGGTTTTTACAATTACACATTAAATTAACATCAATGATTTGAACATTAGTATGATCTACCTCGTAATTTAATTCATGTGTGCGAAGGGATTCTTTTGTTAAATTCATCAAATCATCAATTGATTTAATTAAAAATCACGAGTGTTTTAATACATAGATATTATATTTAATTAATATAATTATTCCTCTCCTTATCATTGTGATTTTTTATCATTTTTCTTATAGAAAATATTAATCTGAATATATCCATTAATGAAATAATATTTATAAAACATTTAGTTACCCTCCCCATAGTAACTTGTATATAGTGTTTAATTTATTATAATGGAAAAAAATACAATGTACATCAGTTAGAAGAAAAAAAATTAATAGTATTTGTAAAAACTATAAATTCTAGAATTCTAAATACATGTTAGATCTTATAGTTGTAGAAAGTATTTTCTTTTAAATTTACATTATTCACCATAGAATATCTTTACATATCAATCATTAAAGACTTCCTAGTAATATATAATAAAATAAAACATATGATGGGATGATATTTTATGCTCAGTAAGGGGAATCATACATCACATACAATGAATAAAAAAGGGGAAATCCATATGTAATTCTAAATAAATAAAACACTTTACCTTTATTCAATATTAATAAAATAATATTATAGGAATAATTTATGATCATATAATTTATTAAAAATAATCACATGTGCATGAAAACGTATCCATGAATATTTCATCTAATTAAAAAATTATCTGGAATATCAATAACATAATTTGGAATGATAAAATATAAATTGTAAAACATAAAAAATGCACCATCAGATAATTTTATGATGACATATAAATAAATGTGTATGACCTCAATAAACATAATCATTATTGTCTCATGAGCCCTACCAATGCATCGATATTCTCTAGTGAACTAACCTATCAGTTCATAATATTAACGAATTCCTTAGATAAACGGGATGGAACAAAATGAACAAAAATATTTTTTTTAAAAACTAAAATGCAAAATTAAATTCCTTCACACAAAAGTCTCTGATCCATTATGTCAAATGATTATATTAGAATGCTTACAAGGAATAAAATCACAGAGTATAGAATAGTTCTACAATTTTGGAAAACAATATTACACACCTGAAAATAATTCTATATTTGGAAGAGTGAATGAAATATAAAATATAAAAAATACCAATAAAATAAATCCTTCAAAGTCTTTCAAAGAATTCATATTTATATACTGTGGAATGGAAACAATATAAGGGTGAGGAAAAATTATTAGTACGTTCAAGAATACTATAGAAGTAATCATGATGAGATAATGAATGGCAATAAAGTTAAATACCTAAACAAGAATTCCATTTAAACAAATTGATATGATATAATCAATATTGAAAGGTAAATTAATTTAAACAGAATCCATTTAATTAATAACCTCTGAATGAAATTCTCAAATAATTTTTTTAGAGATTACATCCTCTAGAAAATAAAAACTAAAATGAATACAATGCATAATAATTATATTTCATGTGTGTAGAACATGAAAAACTACCATAATGACCTCTCATGATATGTTTTTTGTTTTTGTGTATAACCCAATATATGTGTCCTGGAAACAAAATCAAATGGGTTTTCACTAGTGGATAATGTCTCATGAGAGTACCATTTAATAAAGTGGATTAAATTAGATGGTACCTAATAAGTGAATTTATTGTCCAAATCTCTGTTCATTTATAGAATAATAGATTTAATTAATAAATATTATATATACATAAATAATTCATTAGTGGAGGATATGTAACACCAAGGGTTTTTGTCATTTTTAATGGAAATACCATTGAAATATAAATAAAATATTATTGGTGAAAATTATATTTAGACACTAAAATGTGTCTTATAAAATAGTAAAACATTTTATGAATAATCACATGGATGAAATAAAATCAATTGGAACATATAATATCATTAGAACGAAGAGATTCATTATATTACACTATAAATGGTAGTATATGCACAATAAAAAAACAAGTAGTATGACATTATAATAAGCCTCAATGAAATGATATTGAGATGAAATCACATATCTCGATGATAAATTTTGAAATGTGTCTTTATCATCCTTAATAATTTTTATATATAAATTATTTACTTGACTTATAACCCATATCATGTTTATTATTAGATTTACCTTACATATTATTTTTCTGTATACAACTTCTTAGAAAATTAACTATAGGTTGTCTCTCTTGAACAAATTATGTTCAATTAATAAAAATGAGTTTTGATGGTTGACTATAATAAATGGGACATTATATAAAAATATCCTAAATAATTATCTCTAAATAATTATCATACTTATTCATATATTATACTTTTAAAACCAATTATGAATGATTATTATGAAAAAAATGTTACATTCATGGAGAAAAAAGGCCGTATTTACATAAGAATAACATTATTATTTTTTAATGATCATTATGAAAAGAAGGTAAGTAACATTATATATTTTCAAATTGATAATTATATCATAATTACAATTTTAAATAATATATTATACCAATATATAGAATTATTTTTATTTAAAATGAAACACATCACTTCGAGGAGACTATAGTCCAAACGTCTACAAATGATGATATCATTTATTTAATGTGTGAATGTTTAATAAAGAAAATTGATTATTATAATTAAAGAAAATTAATTATATAATGAATATCATATATATATATAATTTAATTAAAAAAATTATAAAAACAACCCTTAATACATTGCACATATTGGGTGAACTTATCACATCACATTGTGGAGGTGGTAGTCACCACATTCAAAAACAATGATATAGTATTTACAGAAAATGTAAATCATAAGATAAATTTATTATATAAGAATAAAATTTTTGTGAATAAATCGTAAATAATATATATATATATATATATCAAATGGAAACTTGTTTTACAACATAATTCTTTAAATTTGATAGGCGATATAGTATAAATGAATGATATAATTTCTGGAGGTGGTAGTCCATCGTACACCCTAATAACATATCATTGCCTATTTTATAGAAGAATGTTTATTTTTATGTCAAACAATTAATATAAAAAAATCTAAATATACATATTATAAGTAGGGTTTTATTTAATCTCTTAATAAGAATATTATATGGGGTAGAGAATGAAAATAAAACATAAGAGCTTGAGGATGTATGGTAACTCTTTTTTGGGGAAGTCTTATTGGTTTGCACCAAAGGGGTTCCTCGGATGGATTTATTCCAAATGAGAAGAATATATGATTAGGTTATGGGTTTCCGGAGCGTAATTGAGTATATTTTTCTCAAATCAAATGGATTTAGATATGTGAATCAGTAAGAGGTGTGACTTCATTTTTAAAGGTGAGTTGGAGGGGCATTCATGTAATTTTTTTGAAAGGAATTTCAACCATGAATTTTCAAGTAAAATTATATAAAATTATGAAAAATTCAATAAAAGATATTATATTATGGAAATGATTGCTTTTAGCAGAATTTGTATACGTTTCTGGGTTATTTGGAAAAAGAAAATGATCATTGTGGACAAACATTCCTAAGTGAAACTCAATTTGATATTTCATATTGGAAAATGAAAATAAAAAAAAATTATAAACAATGTGTATTCTTGAAACTCAATTTGATAATTCATCTTCCTATCATGGGTAATGGAAACATATTAAGAGTTATAAAAAATTATTATTGTGGACAAACATTCAATGGAATTAATCATAAATCAATAAGAAAAAATATAGAAATGAAAATAACTGAACACATAATATATTTAAACTAAAATATGAGAAATAATAATCACATAAAGGTAATGTATTGAAATTAAATGGGGTATAATCAATAAAAATTGATGTAAAGTCATCTATTGATTTTTTCATAAGGAAATAAATTTGTATCATATATATGTATCATATTGCACTACCATTAATAAATGTCATAAGATTATTTATTTCTATTGATACAACCCCATTTATTTTTCATCAAAACAAACTGTTATGGTTTTTACCAACTGATTTCATATCACGAGACTACTGATGCATTTTAGGGCATTCATTTAATGGTCACTAATTTTTTTTGTTCATGTCCTAATAATTTCACATATAATGAATAGTCAATTTAATTAATAATAATTTTTCTAATCCTCATATATCCATATTGAATAAATAATAATGATTTATTAATAATTCATTAGTGGAGGATAAGTAACATCTAGTTTTGTTGACTTTTGTGGAGGTAAATATAATTTAAACATCATCACAACATTATGTTGGTAAATAATCATAAAACATTCTAATGTGTCCCATATAACATTGAAACATATAAATCATAATGAAAAAAAGGAATACAATAAAATGAAACATCTAATATCATGAGAAAAATTATATGCATTAAATAACATGTCAATGGTTTTTATATATAGCATATAAATTAATCTAGGAGTATATCATTACAATATGACTCAATGAAATGAAATTGAGAGGAAAACCCTTACATTGAGTCTTACATGTCACAATTGTATTTATATTCCTAAATTGTAAATATATGTAAATAATTTACTATAATAATTAAAATCTTCAGGATTATTATTAATATCAATTTACATATTACTATTTTGTATCTGACTACTTAAGAAAATTATGAATGTGTGGGGTGATTTTATTAGATTTTTTTAATGTGTAAAAAATGACTATGAAAAGATGAATATGGTCAAAGATTTGATTATATATAAATATCTAGAATAATCATCACAAAATAATAATCATATTTTTATATACATTATACTTATAAAACAAAAAAAATGATGGTTATTCTAAATTAACCAACATTACAATACAAGTAACTGTTTTTGTACATATTCATTGGTAACATTCCAATATTTCAAAGATACATAAGGAAAGATGGTTTGTAACATTATATCTTTTTATAATTATAATTATATCATAAATAAAATGTTTTTTGATTAAAAATAGTTATATATATAAATCTTGTGATGTAATATGAATCACATAATGTTGAGGATCTGGTGGTCCACACATCCACAAATGGCATTATAACTTTTCTAGTATATAAAAAATGAAAAAAAAAGATTTACTATGTTTACTGACAACTAATTATGACAGTAATAATATATAAATTTCATTTCCATCACATAATTTTAATTAAACCCATATTTATTTCATTTCTTGTAATGTGTGATCGTATCACATCACATTGAGGAGATGATAGTCCCTATGTAAAGAAATGATATTATCATATTTACATCAACTAGAACACATAAAGGTAGCGTTTTATATAAAAAATAAATATATATGAAAAAATAAAAAATATAATATATATATGTCATATAAAAATATGATTTCTAACATAATTCCCAGCCATGATAAGCAGTGAAGGAAAAATGAACGACATCATTTCATGAGGTGGTTGTTCATCGTACAAACAAAAGGTATGTTTGTAACCAATTTGATGATGTGTTTCTAAGTGTAGGTAAACTTACTAATATGATAAAATATCATTAAATTTATCGTAATGGAGTTTTTATGTTAAAATGGAATATTGAAATTTTAGGGGGTGGAGAATGAAAAAAAGAGCTTGAGCAAGGATATTACTACTTCTATAGGGAACATCTTTTTGATTGAATAAAATTAAATCCTTGTATTATTTTTTCCTCAATATATGAGTATAGGATTATTTTACTTGTTTTTAGACATTATTTGAGTATTTTTTTGGTGATCTAGAGTTCTTAAGAGGTGTGAATAAGTATGAGGGTAGAGTACGTATTTATCATTTTGGATGAGTGGCCTTCTTTTAATTTTTTAAAAACTGAATTCCACCAATATTTTGAACATTTTATGGCACTCAAATAATTATAAAAATACTATAAAATAGATTATATAGTCTAATAATCTCACTAAAAGACAATAAAGCTAGTTTTTAAAAGTAAGAATGTTCAACTGTTTCCTATGTTTTTATATCCAATTTCGATGTGAAATTAATTTACTTTACTAAATTGGTTAATTAGATATATTATTTTACTAATTATTTTTTAAAATTAGTCGTAAATATAATTTAATCTTATAAATAAAATTTATGAAAGATGATGGTAGAAATGAAATCCAATTATTCCATATTCATGAAAAAATGAAATAATTTAAAAAAAATACACCCCAATGTAAATTTCTAGATTCCATTTTAGAAATAAATTTTCTTTTTTCCATATTATATTTATAAATGTGTAATAATTAATATTTAAAACATGTTCTCCAATAAAATGGGGTAAAATCACCTTTATGAAAATATCGATTTTTATGTGTAATATTATGTTTTTTGTTATCTTATGCTTATGAAATATATTCTATTAATGTTATAAATATTTTAATGAATAAATAATATTTTTTTAAGCTATTATGTCTAACAAATTTATTTAATTTTTTATGAAAAAATCACTTTGTGAGAAAAAAAATAATTTTATATAAAAACCATCCCTTTATATTCAATTGGTTCATATTTTCATTTTTAACTAATTTGTATCAAATGAGTTAAATAATATATTTTCATATGATATTTAATCATATTAAATAACTTATATATAATTTATATGCAATATCTTATAATATTAAATAATATTATCCTAATAATATATTGTTTTCCTGTTAAACTCAGTCTTGCACATAACACAAACTACCAAACTAAGTCGTTATTCTGTGTAATGTGATATATTTTAGTTATTCATGAATTTAAAGCCATAAAATATTTTTATTTAAATTATTAAATATAATTTAAAGTCTCAAGATGTTATATTATTTCATATTCATGGTTTTTTATTCCACACATGTTCTAAAATACTATGTTCTTACTGTAGAATATCAAGGTGATCGAAAAATGTTATTATATACCGAAATAAATTAACATAATCATTAAACTTCCATAGTAAAAAGGATAAGGATAATAAAATTCTATATCTAGAAAAAAATCATCCTAAAACATCTATAGACAAAATAAGGACGGTTTCATCACAACATATTGTATGTGGATCATATGTCAAATATTGGGATGATTTCATTGATGAATAGAAATACCATGAACATATGTAAAAAAATTTATATAAAAATCCCCATTAAATTAGGAAAAATAACATCAAAAGAGGTTGTTATATTTTTTAAAATAATATTAATTGAAAATAACCATTTCAAACATGGAACATAAATAGTTAATCCTTGAATGGTCATGAATGTGGATATGTCTGTTTATGCCATAAACATTAAAAATTGATTACATTAACATATTTGTATAAATTCAAAGGGAGATTGTTTTGAAAATTTTATAAATATTTGTTTAAATTTTTCAGACAAATAATTAATAAGTAAAAAATTTAAATAACACGTAATTATTAAATTTTTCTTTTTTAAAATAATTTAAATAAAAGTTGTGATTTATTGAAAAAAGGAATTTTTTTGAAGAGTGAAATTATGTTAGATTTTCCTAAATAATTATTAACAAAAAAATTGTTTGGGACATGATAATATTTAATAAAAAAATATTAGTAACCATAATAAACGAAAATATATTGTATTTAAACATATATATATATCTAATAATTCCACCATAGGAGACGTAAACACAAATAACCCTAATTATTAATGATATTGTGAAATAATGTGTTTCCACTTTCATAAATTCTGAATTATAAGACCCATTTTATAAATATAATAAAATGAAACAATAAATCAAATAAAGATAAATATTTTGATGACATAAAATATCAATGTAGTATTATATACAAAATAAAAATGAAATAATTCGACAATACACAATATGTCTCATGGAAGAACAAGTTAGAAGAGGAACCCTTACCACTAGTCTGAAATCCATGTTATCTATCCAAAATTCATATAAATTAAATTTAGGTTTATTATGAATCCATTAAATAAACATAATTATATATATTATACCATATATTAATTAATTCTATTCATTTATTTGATGTTTTTCATAAATTCTATTTTAAAATAACTATATTTATTGATATTTTATTTGTTTTTTATGTATGTATTGGTTCAGTAATTTTGGACAATTTAACATGATAATGGTTACATAATATCAATAGTTTTATGTGATATATATATATATATTTAAATCATATATATCTTTTATGTATTTATTTATAGTAATCTACATATGTTGGAGATAGTAAATGGATTATAATGTTCTTGGAGATGGTTAACTGAATGTCCACATAAATATTGTTTCCATTGTCCCAGGACACAACACAATGAATAAAAATATTTTTCAACATTAATGAATAAATATTATATATATTTTATATTAATTATATCCATATATTTTTTGATCCATGAAAAAATTAAATGGAAAATATTTTTAATTGCTCTATTGAGGTGGCTATATATATGATTGTCCCAATAACATTAATGTTTTCCAATGTATTGGATCTTATGAATATAGATGTAATATTATATATATATATAATGTTGGATATGACTAAAATAGAAAATTTATTCCCTAAATTTAATCATGTCTAAAATCCATTTAATACATAATAGAAAAACGAATCACATAGCTTCATGTGAAGATAGACAGATGTATGCCCGAGAAACATTATAATTTAACTATATAGTTAGAAGTAATAAAATATACGTTATATCATTATTATATAAGTATTATATTATTTTTAAATCTCATATCAAATAGTTAAATATTTAATTACATCTATGCTTGAATGGTTGTTCTAGAAGAAGAACTATATTTGTTTGTGAGGCCATTGTCTTCTAAAGAATTAATGATCATTTCATAAATCATTTTACAGGATAAGAGATGGAAAATATTTCATTAAATTAATAATTTTTTTTACTTTTGTATAATTTAAATATTAATTTATATCATCATTGTTTTATACAAATTTAATGAAATAATGGGTAAAATAAAATATAACGTTTCTTTTGGGATTTTAACACTTCTTCAAAGACCTTATTATTCATTGCACAAAAAATATTAATATAGTTTTCATTCAAACAGAAATAATAAATATATTGTGGGTGGAGGTAAATATGGGATATATTTTTTTTGTTATTGGAATAATAAATGGGATTGGATGTGTGAAGAAGAGAATAAAGGGTGTGGCCTATTATAAAAGATGTGAGTGTACTACATGAATATTTTGAAAATAAAAGGGTGTACAATTTTTTTTCACCTAAAAAGGGAAATATAATTGAATATTATATATGAGAGAGTATTTAAGATTTGAATATGTAAAAAATGTAGTTTTTATGTGTTTTGGGATATTATAAGCCCTTATCTGTTTAGGTTACCCTAGGGAAATCCCATTTTCACTGTAGTTACAATAAATAGATTTCACAATTTTGAATATTCATTAGGTAAATTTTTTATATTATAGATAATATAATTTAATTTAAAAAAAATTAATCCATTTTTCTGAAATTTATTTAATAAAATTATAAAATTATTATTTAAAATGAACCCGTAAAATTATACGAGCATGTTAGTTTTGAAAGAGTCAGTGATCAAAAGTTTACAATGTATTTTTGGTAATAATTCAGAATCTAAGAGATTATAAGGACAAAAAATGGTAAAATATATATTATTAAAATAGTTTTTTTTTAAAAAAATTATAAAATATGGATGTCTCTAAAGGATTTAAAGGAAATGAAAATTATTAATTAAATCATTTATTTTTTGCTATTCACGTGGATATTTTTCTTTTCAAAAAATTATGAAGAGTTAATCTAAATATAATTTTGAAATGTAAATTTGAAATTTCATGATTGGTTTTTTCATTTAAATATTATATAATATTTTTGAAATTAATTTAACTTTATGCGGGTTGAGTTTGAATAAACATCATTGTTGAAAAAAATCAATTTTTTCAGAAATCTATACTTTTTCATTCAAAATGTTCGTGTTTTATTTATAATAAATATACAACGAATGAATATATTTTATACATGTTTATGACCTAAAATTAAAATAATATAATAATTCATAATCATACCCACCATCCTAGCATCTATGTTATAATTTTCATGATTAATTATAAACATTTTAATAGTGATTCATGTTTAATTTAATCCTGGTATTGTGTGCATTGAAAGAAATCAAAGTGATTGAATATATATAAAATAAATTTATCATAATGTCTTGGTATATTATATTTTCATATATATATATATTTGTTTTTTGATATAAAAGATATCAAAAATAGTTTTTTTTATTTTAATAATCACAGGATATCAAATCATCCCTCAATAAATAAATATCATCATCAGAATTTAATATTGGTCATAGTAATAAAGGATTTAAATTTGGAAATAAATTTTATGAAATATAATATTATGATAATTGCTAATAAGACACCCAATTAAGTATTTATAAGGTAATGTAAAAAGGGAATTATATAATAACCTATAACTAGGTTTCAAAATATAAGAATAAAAAAAAATTACATTTAATATAATATGAATTCTGAAGGGATAGTAGAGATTGATATGGACAATTGATCAATAAAAAAATGAAAATTCATTACTCTTATATCTATATTTTTTCCACAAAATATTATTATAACTATTATCAAATTTAATATACTAATATCTAAAAATTAAATAGTACTCCAAAATTCATTTTAATCCATTTCATATATTTTTAACTACAATACTCTACCATAACACATCTAACCAAAAACAATGTTCAGGTTTTTAAAGGAATGTCCATAAAAAATATTATATTATCCAAAAAATATAAATTCCCTAAGAATTTATCATTCCATATATTGGATACCATGATCACCATATTAAATGAAAATGTTATGGATTGAAATTATAAAATCTGAGGTGTTCGAATATATTTCATAAATCAGTACATGTTTTAAACTCCATCAATGGAAACAAAAACAATAAAACCTATGAACAATTCCAATGTCACCAAAATGTCCAAAAAAATTCATTATTATCATAACATTGTGTGAAAATTAAATGTTATCATCCATCAATCATATTTTTACAAGATGTTTAACTTTCCACGGTGTTATATTTTTGGGACAATAATACAATTCAATAAATTCTATAAAATGATTTAATAAATAATACTTAATAACACACCTTCTATATTAATGTATTATTATACATATAACATCATTGATCAAATAACCTGAAAAAATTACTCTAACCGAAAAAAGAACACTAATCATTCCACTATATATGTGGTAATACCATAATCATGAACATGATCTCATTGCTTCTTCTCAGTATATTCCCTTGATGATTTTAGAAATAATTTTCACAGTGTCCCCTATCATTATAGATGAATAATTGAACATGGGAGATTTAATATCATCCCTTTAAAAAACATGAACTATTTCTTTTCTATCCACACTATATGAAAACACCTTTTACATTTGGGCTCGGACCGGTTACTTTAGCCTAAGGGATGTTTTCTATATAGCCTGAGGGTAGTGTTCTATTTAGACTGAGCGCAGTGTTCTATTTATCCTGAGGGTAGTGTTCTATTTAGCATGAGGGAAATGTTTTAATTTCCCTGAGGGAAACATCATTCATGCCTGAGGGCAGTAGATTTTTTGCCTGAGGGAGACAATTATTACACCTGAGGGAAATATCTGTTATGTATGAGGACAATTACCTGAGAGTTTTGTTTCCAATTACATTAGGGTAATGGTTTATAAGTCTGATGACACTGAATATCTACTTAGAATATTCACCAAGGTGATTTATTATTTTAAAAGGATAAAATGAATATTATATTTTCAAAATAAATACTAATGTTAGTTACTTTTGAGTACTACTTAGTTTATTTCATTTACTGCTGCAGACATTTGTTGCATGTTTTTACACATTTGGGCACTGGCCTTTATTGGGTGCCTACTGGCATTTATTTCTCACACCATGTTTGAGGTCATGTCTTCTGCCCCAAAAAAATTAAATTTTTGCAAGTATGGATAAGGGTAAGGGTCCCTATATAGGTACATGATTGTTTCCGAGGAGCAGGGGAGCATGGGACTGAGCTTAGGCTCACAATGAAACCTGCTAATTTATTTTGTTCTTTTGTACCTTTACTTGAGTTGTAATGTATTGTACTGTATTGTTGTGTAACATGTACTGGCTATTTTATTAGAACTTGAGACATGTTGAATCATTATCTATATAACTTTTCGTTATCTTTTACTGCAGTTTTTAATTTTAAATGTTTATGGTTTATTGCTTCCACTATTGTTGTATGTTTCTATATTTTATTCCACTATGCTACACATTGACATTTAACGACATAGTTTCCCCACTATCATACCTGGACCCTCGCTGCTACTCGGTAGCCTCTGGCGATTGGTGAAATGTTTTTGAGTTAATGTGACCAATCAGGTTCGGGGCACCCTTGGAGTGGCACCTGGATCTGGGTTGTTACAATGTTCTATGGCGATTTCATCCAATGGTATCAATTGTTTTCAAATAATTTTTCCCTTATCCAATTTATCTATCATTTTATTTATCTTCTTATTTTTTTTCCCTCTTCTATTGGAAGCAATAATGGATATATAACAATTTCTATTTCTCTCTTAGACAACACATTGTATCTTCATATTATTACTAGCCTTAGGAAACCCATTCCCTTACAAATATTTGATTAATCCAATAAAATAAATGACCATTTTTATTCATTGGATTATGTCTATTAATATTATTTACTTTTCTTATAGTAGGCCCCACATTGAAAAATTAACTATAGTATATTGGATAATAAAATTTATTATCATACTGAATATATAAAAACTAGTGATTCATAAACCAATTGAAATTTTTTGCATAGCTAATTTTATAATCCAAAAAATGTCTTCTTTGGGGATATATTTATTTTTAAATCCATCATAATGATTTTTAATGAATATGTAAAATATATTATCAATATCCACTAGAAATTTCTTATAACGAGATATGTAAGTACTTAATTCATGCATGAGGTGGTGACTGAGACAAGGATGTGTTTTGTTTTTGGTTTTACTACCCCTGGTACATCTATTTCTGATCGAAATACATTTATAATATCAAAAAAATAATTTATTTACAGAATAAAACATGTTATCTTCATGAAAAATATTTGGATGTCATTATATAATTTTTTATAAATTCATTCATAGGGTTATGTTCCTATATATATGTTTTCATAAATATAGTTCCAATGGATTATAAAAAAAATCTTCTCATATAAACATTAATTCCCCAAACCTAGTAACCCATAGGCCATGTCTACATTATTACATTGTAATAAGAGACAAGGTATTGTATTCCCAAGGACCAAATTGTTTATTAGTATTTCTGAAAAGTTGCATTTTTTTATTTTATCATAATTTGAAGAAGTTAAATACAAATATGAAATTTATTTTCGAACACCATTATTCCCATTGGTAAATACCTATATATCAATCCAATTATACATCATGGTATATTGAAAAAATAACATATTTGAAAGGGGTGAGATAAAATTTTCAGTAATCGTATGAAAACATTGGATGTTTTGAAGAAAAATTGGATAATCTATTTTAAAAGGTAAATAAATAAGAAATATTTCATTCAATCAATAACTAGATTTTTATTTGTAAGGAATAAATTTTTTTCAAATAATTTTATAGTCAAAATCACATGATTTTGAAAACCTAAAGATGGATATTACAAATAATAGAATAATCACATGTAATATCATTGAATGAATTTATAATTATGTACATAAAAAGTATACTACTTAGGATTTTTCAAACACTTCTAAATAAATATGTAAGTCCTCATCTAAAACTCAATACAGTTTTCCTAGTGATACATAATGATGTATCATGGGGATATAGTGTTTCCCTTACTTTTATAACTACTTCCCTGAATTTCCCCATTACAATTTTCTGAACCTTAATCATCACAAATCTTTGTATTAAAAATAACATTGTATATCTTAATACATACCCAAATCAATAGATATATGAATATACTATTAACTGTAAAATGGTGAATTGTAATAAAATTTTATATCTATATTCCAACTGAACAATGAATATCTAAGAAAATAATAATTATGGACTCAATAAAATATATCATAGTGGTTTATATATTAAATATATTATTTATTTCATTAATTAATACGAATTCTTTGAATATATCCAAATTTTTTAAACAAAAATAACCATTGCATTTTGAGAAGAAAGATTAGAACCTAATGTTTATAAAACATTATAAATATAATTTTTATAAAAATGTGTCCTTTTAAAAAATTTAAGATAATATTTATAACATTATTTGTTCATAATTTTTGAAAACTATGTTCAATTCGTACAAGTCAAAATATGGATTCCATTCATAATTTTAGTAAAATTAATATAGATATTTTTTGTAATATTTCATGATGAATCCATTAATAAAATTAAAAAATAAAAATAGGAAAAATTAAATTAATTATTATTTTTAAAATGTTTACATACATTTTGGAATACATATATATAATACCAGTGTAATGTTGAAAATAGATTTCTGACAAAATAGATAAATAATGATGGATATTCTAAAAAACATTTCCTCAATAATTTTCACTATTTATATGTGAAAAAATGGTAATATTACCAATTAAATATCATCAATAACCATTAGTTATGACAATATGTTTATATTCATGATATAAGTATCTATTAATTCCCTAAATACATATATATATATATATAAACAATCCACATAAATTATGATATTGTTAAATAAATTCTTTCATATTTGATAACATATAAATCATAAGAACCGTAAAAGAAATTAAATAAAATGAATCATTAAATATCATTAAGATAAATAGACTCAAGATATAACATATATAATTTGATGTATATACACTGCAAAAAGGGAATATGTTGTCAATTATCAATATGAATCTCAATGTAAATTTGAGATGAGAAAATCAAACAACATTTTTGAATTAGCAAAGATATATTTGATCATCCTTATAAATAAATAATTGTGAATTTTAAATAAATTATATAACCATTATCATATATCACATTTCATATATTATTTACTTTCAAAATTATGTCACTCATTTAAATGAATTTTTTGCTGAAAATATCTATTTAGGTGACAATTTCATGGATTATTAGGTATGACTTGGCTTACTAATTTTGTTCCTTTAAATTTTTTAAGGATATATCATCCCCATATTTAAATAAATTATATAAATACCATATATATATATATTAATTAAATATTTATTAATTGTATTATAAAATATTGAGATTTATATAATGGATTACACCATTCATGGAGATGGTACACCCTACATACATATGAATAATATTTATATTTTTCAAAATGGATGGAATCACAGGAAAATAAATACTCATTAACATTTCTATAATCATTATTATGTTAAATATATCTTATATATGGATAAAATATATATGTATTAGAATCCTTTTTAGATAAAATTTATAATATTTCATGTCTATATGTGTAGATAGTATTCCACATGTATGCACATGAGAAATTATTTTCATTAAATTAATTTTAAGGAAATATTTTATATAGATATCAAAATTTTAGATGTATTTTAAGATCATGAATATAAATTATATTTACTAAATTTTTTCCTCACTACCCTTCATGTAATGTGTAAGCATAAAACAAATCACATCTCTTTGTGAGTCTATAGCTTTCCGTACACATGATCAATGTAAATATATCCTTTATAGAATGGATTGTATAATCGAATATATAATACGAAAATCTCATGTGTATAAAAATTTCATAAATATCATATAAGTATCAAAATTCAACCATTACATCAATCATTTAAAGGTGTTGATGGAAAACATATTGCATCATTTCGTGACTGGGTAGTCTTCCATTCACAATAACAATTATTTCACAACCCATTTGATGGAATATGTGACATATATACGTGAAACCATGAATATATTAACATAAAATTATATTTAATTTATTTTTGATATTATATCATCCTGTTTTTACAATATTTTAAGAAGGTGTAGGATGATTTAATATTTAACGACATGTTTTGTACATCACAAATTCTTCAAATAGCTTCTTATATGATACAACCAAGGAATTCATAGAATTGATTTATGGAAGACTATGTGTTCTAGGATATAAATATAGAATTATAGATTCGATTAGGGTGGGTATATGATGATTCAATGTGTTTTTGATTTGTTAAGTGGTGAGGAGAGGTGGCTACATTTTATAATTGAGGTGAGTTCCAGAATTGTAATTATAGACATTAAAATGTTGTACCAACAATTTTTTTAATATGATATGAAACAAAATTAAATATCCTTACCATTTATGATATAGATTCAATTTAAAACAATAAAAATGTTGTCTTACAAATTTGGTTTATTTAAAATCATCACTAATTTAGTTTAACCCTAGGTAAACATGTTTTTACCTTAAACGTGGTAAATTAAGTATTATTATTTTTACTTGACATTATAGTAAAATATTAATATGAAATTATTAGATAAATAATTAATAATCATTTCAAATATTTTTTCCATTTTATGATTTAAATTCAAAAAAACAAATTTTTTTATAGAAAATTAATATTGAATATGAGGTGAGAAAGCAGGATATCAATGACACAATGTTCAAATGTTTGTATTGTTTATATATACATATTCAACATAAATGTGATTAAAATGAACTAACTTTAATTAACATATATATATTTGAAATAAATTTATGTCTAAAAAATATATTAAAAGATTTATATATTTAATTATATGATTTTAATAAGAATTCAAAAACAAACTAGTATTTTTTCTGTAAAAAAACTATCCTTCCATAATATTATCATTAATTTAACCTACTATAAATTTGACTTTAATAATTCAATACTAAATTTTATTTTGAATATTTTTCTTACATTTTTTTATATTACAATTAAATTATAAGAGAAAATCATGATAATACATCATTTTCGAAAACAATTCAGTTTTTTCAAAAAACATTTATTTTTATTTTAACTATTAATTATTTCATTTATAATGAATAGATAAACATTGAACATATTTTAGAAATGTGCATACTATATAATTTTTATAATAAATTAATTAATTAGTTATACCTTTAATCATAATGGATAAGTTATATTGGTTGTGTTTAAATAATAATATTTTAAGAGAGTGTAATGTTTATTTAAAATGATGTTTCTTGAATAACATGATATAAAAGTGATTGAATTTATATTAAAATAATTTTATCAAAAACTATCAGGTTGTTATATTCTATTTTAGTACTAATTTTTTGTGTCAGAAATGATATAAAAAATAATGTTTCTATTGAAAAATATATGTAGTTTTTATTGAACTATATTTCCATCTTTATTAAACAAGGGACTAAATCATCACGTGAGGATGAATTCCTTATATTAACACTCTTTGAATGATCAAATATAAACTATAAATAAAAAAACATTATTTTGTGTAATTAGCTGAAAATATTTCACATTATTTCTTATTAAATTCCATATGTAAGACACATAAACATCAAACAATTTCATATCCATATGTCGGATATTGAGAAATTATATTTTATTTCATCCCATATCTCAAGAGTAAATAATATTTTCATATAATATATCACATAGTTTCTTCATTTACAAATTACATTTCTCTAAATCCTTTATAGTGTTTTATATTAATAACTACTTTTAATATATTCTCTCATCTACCAATGTAATTGTAGTTTCTTTTAATGGTTGTGCTTATTGTCAAATGCTGTTTTCGAAACGAGTTAGCTCATGTTATAAATTTTTGGTTTATTATATGTGTATAGATATTGTTGAGATAATATATGTAAACACCAATAAAATAGTGGTGATTCCATCATCCTCAACTATATCATCATTAAAAATCCATGGTTGAGTATCACTATATTTTCTTTTGGAATTGATCGGGTCCCCATTAGTTTTGATCATCACTATGTCCAAAAAATATAATTAAAATAATTATTTTACATATTGAATTGTAAAATTCCAATCCCATTCCCTTTATTAAGGAAAATTATATAGAATTTTCATTGTTTCCATTTATATTTAAATTATCTAATATTGTACCTTTAAATCTAGTCCTAATTATTATAATGAGAATCATATGATATTAATAGTGAAAACATAGTCTCCTGAAACATAATGTTTTTAGATAAATTTAATTATATTTATTAAATATAATATTAAAAAAATTATTCAAGAAAATATTTTTCTTTTAAGAGTAGATACATGAATATTTTTTACATATTATTGTGAAAATATAATTCTACAAATTCAAATATAAATGAACATTATTACACTTTCATTGTGTTTATCAAACCTTAATCACAGTTTTTACAATGATTCTTAGGGAAATTAAAATATTATTCCTTTCAAATAATTACCAGAAAAGTGGTTTATAATAATGGTTAATAATATAATATAATATAATAATAAAATCTATTTATGTAATGAAATAAATGATCCATCAAATTCTATAATCAGTGTAAAAAAATTTCATACTATATCATTAAAAATATATTTAATCATATATAATAATTAATGATTTCATTCTAATGTAATGTAATGTTATTTAAATGGTATGCATAATTCTAATTCTATGTACCAACATTTCTAATATAAATGTGTAATGAATATGTCATAACACTTACTAGTTGGTTCCATGAGATCTACTAATGAATATCAAGGATATCTAAAAGTGATATCCATATATTACTAACGAGGTCTAATGAAATAATCTTATAAAAAAGTGAATAAAAGGAAACTATTATCAATTATTAATAAAAAACTATTTTGAATGAATTATATACATTAATAAAATATATTTCCCATGTAATGATAAAGGATAAATTCATAGAAACCATACCAAGAAAGATGGAGTATGTTTAAGAAATACACAATCAATGTTCCTTGTAATCCATGAACATCCATATATGAATAAACAAATATATGAATTTTATTAATTTATCTAATCAATAAGAATAATTGATATATAGTCATTTATGAATAAATGAAGACCTTATATTGAAAGGGGTACAATTTATATCAATAATTTACTTAATAAATCTATGTATGGAATACGGAAGAACACCCATAATTAAATGAAACCACAAAGTATATTTTAAAAAATATAGTAATTGGAATAAACTATACCAATTAATGATAAATTGTTTGGAAATATTAAGGTCCCGATGGATCATAAATTTTATTGAAAATAACTTTACCTAATCAATATAGAAGATATTTAGTATTATTAAACCACACATATTCAATAAAAGTCTACAAGGTATTGTAAATGTAAAATAAAGTATCATTATCATAAAATAAATATATTGAAGAGGAAAAGTGTATATTTAATATTTTATGTTATCAATAAAACATAGTAATTGTGTTTAAAATATTTCATTTTAAGGATGCTAATTAAATGGAAGTATAATATATAAAAATGTATTTGGAAGAGTAAATGAATTATGTGAGGAATATCCATTGGAAGTGTTAGTATAGTTTAACACTTGTATAAAAAATCATTATTAACTATTTTAAGGATTGAGTTAAAGCTCATCAAGAACATTATTAGTATATTACCATTATAATAACATATACAATAAATATATTTATATTATTATATATAGAAAGGGATAAAATTGATTTGAAAAAAACTCAGTTGGCAATTTCGTAAATTTAATTCTTTGGTGAGAAAAATGGATTCAAAAAAGTATTTAATTAAATGAAATATTATTGTTAGTATAAAAATTTACTCACAATCGAATAAATTTACAATAATTGTTAAATTATAATTAATGTTTTAAATTGATAATTTAATATGTTAAATAGGAGACCATGTGATTGAATATTAATGGTATCTGAAAAATGAAATTATTAAAGTTGATTAACAGAATCCCATTTTGAAAAATAAAAAATATATGTGATAATATTCAATATAAATCATGGAAATAATTGGAAATGGAATTTTATTAAATCATCTTCAATAAAAAAACATAATAGGTGGATTTAAAGCCCTTCTATTGAAACGTTTCTTCCAGTAGATTTGGAATAATCATTATAAAAAGTGGAACTGCTTTATAGGAATTTAGAGATGGAAATTAAATATAAAATAATGACTAATTCCTCTATGTTATATTCAATTTTGATATTCGGTGAGATTTTTATTAATTTATCTAAGAAAATATGGTATTATTCATAGAAACTAGTGTTATATAAAGAAAGATGAATAGAATCACCTAAGTTTTAGAGGTTTTTAAGAATTATGGGATATGAGGAGAAATTGTAAATTAACCTTATGGTATTGAAATTAATAAATGAAGATTGAATTTTTGATGTTATAAATGGTAACGCCCCGACCCTAGTTACCCAGAGTTGGTGCATTATTACATAACATTGGCATGATCATGAGAAAGATCAAGTCTCGAAAGACCGATTAGTTTAGTAGCCTTGGAATAACTATATACATCCATAAATTTTTACATTACATCATAAAAAAAACATCTTGTCTTCATATCCCCTCATAGTATCCCTGCAGGTCATTCATAAATTACTTCTTCATAATCCTGGAAAAAAAATAAAACATTGAAAGGGGTGAGCTCGGATGCTCAGTAAGGATAACATTATAGCAGAAGTTTTCATAAATAAGCATAAACACTTAAGGCAATTTATAACTAAAACAAAAGCCTTTGAAACTTGAACTTCAGCATAAAATGGAAAAGGTAAAATGAAATAATGCCATTTACTTACTCACATGGATATTCTACTAGTCGAATGATCACATGCAATATCAATAACCACTTTCATAATGATGGAATGCATAATGCCAGACTATCATAACCACATAGCCAAGGCCTCGTGCCAAGACTACAAATAAGATTTTTCCAAGGCCTTGTGCCAAGACACTAGTTTGTCTCATGAGACCTACCGATGCATCGAGGAGCTATAGCGGGCTCTACCCGTCACATATTAAGTCCAATGCATTCCCATATGAAAAGGATTAAACATAACATAAACATTCGTATTAAAACTAGCATACGAAATGTCAATACTTTAACCGCAAACCATGAATGGTATAAAAATAGTACATCCACAGTCAAACATAACTCATTAGATACAATATAGAAGATTGTATTGTATCAGATTAACCTCAATCAAGAATAATGAAGGATGTTGACATAGATGAAAATAATCATCAAAACTATTTGAGAGAAAT
The DNA here is from genome assembly GCA_963277665.1 of Viscum album. NCBI lineage: Eukaryota > Viridiplantae > Streptophyta > Magnoliopsida > Santalales > Viscaceae > Viscum > Viscum album. The sequence continues at coordinate 1,603,108,182 of OY728136.1, forward strand.
ATCCCCCTTTTTCTTGAAATCATTTAAAACTCACACTATTTTTCAAGAAGCCATTTAAAAATATATTTTTGAATCAAAGTGTCCCATACCACTTTGAAACATTTTGAAAGGAGTTTTAATTTCTAAACTTTAATGTCCATATAAATAAATCCTTAAAAACATTTTTTAAAACATGGACATTAATGAAAAAGATTTAGAAGAATAAGTCTTTAAAACATTTAAAAATGGTATTTTAGTTAGGGATTCTAACCAAAAGAGTGACACTTGAATACAAATAATTGAGGTAATCAATGCTTTGTAATATCATGATAATAAAGGGATTCATGATATACTATGTCAAATTACATTATATACACCACATAAAAGTGATTTGGTGTATAACAACAAAGAAGTCTCAATGGAATTTAAATTGAGATGAAATATCTCATAAAGGCTGTATCCTTAGGTTAAGGATAAATCAACGACATAATTATGTGTGAAAAATATAAATACACTAAATATGATTGGATATTTAGTGTAAATCAATCATATGACATTCACACATATTCTTGTAAATACAACACCAATGAATTGGATATTTAACTCAACAAATGGAGATTCAGTTAAAATTACTCTTATCAAATTCATATCAATGACTTGAGAATTTTCAATGGAGTGATTATGTGTATCAAAAGTGTATCCACAGGAAGGGGAGTGGAAATTATGACATAATCAAATGAATAGTGATTCCACACATAATCTTGGGGTAGTATAATCAATGAAATATGCGTAAAGCCAAATGAGTAGAAATTGAAATCTCAAATTCCCTTATCGATAAGGTAACTTACGAAACAAACACCCATGAAAGAAAGATCATACCATGATGATGTAAATACCCATAAAATAAAGTATATTACACAATGAATACAATAATGGGCAGTACACATACACCACATGCAATAATTAAGTGGTGATCAATGGAATTCTCACGGAATTAAAAGTGAGACAAGAAACCCCTTACCATGTTAATCAATTGAGTCGTATGGCCAAAAGTTAATAACCACCAAATTATTTCCAGAATAAAATGAATATAAATAGAATTATGATAAAATATATCAAATGGTAGTACACAATACACCACATTCAATAGTTTAGTGGCGAACAATGGAAATCTCACGGAATTGAAAGTGAGATAAGAAAATCCCTTACATTGTACTTTTTCCTTGGTCGATGGTAGGTTTACCTCCTGTATAATGGTGAAATAATTGTTATTGAATAATACAAGAATCAGTTACTTTAATATGATATCATATATGATCTTTTAACATTGATTTGTTAATAATATCTTAGAATTATCGTCATTTCAGGTGTTAACGGGTTCATTTTACTTTATATTCTTTGTTATGTGAGCCATATTCGTTATTAATGGGATGTATATTATTCATATCCAGAATGGTATCAAGTCCTTAAACATCATTTTTAAATCATCAAATGATAATTATACTTGAATGGATACGATGGAGAATGAATCTCATCGCGTTCGTGGAGACGGTAGTCCGTACGTACGCACGAACGCTACTTCCATTTAATTTTTATTTTAAAAGAATCGAATCCAAATGATACATAGGTATATTACTATTCCATTAAAATATAAGATTTTATATATGTTACTTAAGTTCATTAACACCATCCTTTATACGTTCCATGTGTGGTATGAACGAGTCATATCATTTTAAGGGGGCGGTAGTCCGCACTTCCTCAAATGAAATTATCGTATGTATATACAACATGAAACGAATAATTTTATGAAATAAAATGGAATTACAGAAGCTTATATATAAAATATATATCATTAATATCATATTTAATTACAGTTCCATCCTAATGGCCACCATGAGAGGCGGTAAGATGTATTTGAACAATCATCGTTTCGTGAGGCGTTAGTTTTCCATCCACAGAAACATTATGTTCATCATCCATTAGATGGAGTTGTGTGAATGTGTAGTTTTAATCCTTCTTATAACAACATCCTAGTATATTTTGGATACTGGTGTTGTTACAAAAGAAAGGAAATAAAAAGAGTTTGGGGGTTGGAGAAGCAAAATAATTGAAAATAATTTAAGAGAAAATGTTACCTTTAATTTAGGTAACTCACTTTGGTTGGAACCAAAGGACTTCTTGAAATGTTTTCTGCCTAAGGGGAATCTTCAAGGAGGAGGAGATGGATGTGGGGAGCTTAGTTGGGCAGAGTTTGGACGAGACATGTGGCTTGAGAGGTGCGAGGAATGAGTAGAAGTGGTCTCCTTTTATAAGGGAGAGGAGGGGCTCTTTAGGAAAGAGTGAAAGTATTACTTTATAATATAATTATATTCGGTTTATAATGGTCAAAAAATCATTGAGGTCGAAGATAAGATGACTCATATTCTAAATAACATCAACCAATAAGAATTGGACAGGTTTTAGATAATATTTTAATCATTATAATCTTATTTATTTAAATGATTTATTAATGAGGTAAACATTGCATCATTATTGTGTTATTAATAATTTAAATTATTTGATGTCTAAAAATTATAAATAAAATATCATTATGTATGAAATATTTTTAGATTTCTAATGAGTATTTATAATCGAAAATCCAACATGTATAACCCTATGTAAAAATTGTTCTTTTAAAAGATGTAAGCTTATGCCATTTTTGTATTCATTTTAACTTAATTAAAATAAAGTGTCATTATCACTTACAAGTGGATCAATGGGGTCCCAAAATTGACCCAAAGATGCCCATGGTCGACCATGTATCAACCAATACGGTTAAGACACGTTTTAGGGTAATTTAGTATTATTATAATATTATATTTTAACCCTTATTTACCGGATTTACCCTTAACCATGGTAGATAAAATATTTACCGCAGTAATTATTCAAAATGTCTAAAAATAAAAGTTACCTATTTACACAATTTGAACATCCTGATTCCAAATATGGAATCCATTTTTCTAAATTAAAAACACAGAAGTGGCTGAAATTAATTTAAAATTAATTCCCGCTGTCAAAACAAAAAGCGTGTTTTTAAGAGATAATAACTATCAAAAGATTGACACTTGTTTATGTTCGGTTTAATTGTAAAATTATGTCCAATGACCAAAATTATATTAAATGGTAAAAATATATTCTAAATATACTTTAAAACCACTCAAATTCATAATTTATCACTATTAATTATTTTGATTAAAAAAGTTGTTTTTAATTAAAATTTAGTAATTTTTACTATTCATCAAAATATGAAAGTTATCCGAAAAGTACCAAAATTTCACCTTAGGCTAAATTTGATATTCCGAATCCAAAAATGAAGTCCATTTTGAAATATAAAATATATATAATTTCAAAAAATTAAGTATTACTATTCATAATGGCTAGTTTGATCGGTTGTGGTGTGTGTTAAAACTCGAAGTTGCGTACAACACACGCTACTGTTTTATTCAAAGGAAAGCGTACCGTGGAATCTTGGGATGTTTTATTTTAAATTTTTTGATGTCCCCATTTAGTCAAAAAGTTTAAAATATTTTATTTAAAAAGGGTTCACTATTAAAAGTTGGTAAAACTACAATACTGAAGATGAATTTGTTCTTACATTATGTCTAAGAAACTCATAATATGGATTCTAAAATTATAAGGATTATATAAAGTTTAAAATTTATTTAATACTATTCATAACCTTTTTTGAACGGCTTGTTTGGTAAGTCATGGTGCGCTTGAACTCGGTGTTGCGTGTAGTACAAGTTATTGAATTATTTTGAAGAAATAACACACTATGAAATCTTGGGGTGTTACATTCTCCCCTCCTTCAATAAATTGCATCCTCGCAATTTGAAATTGTTCTTCAAAAGTAAAAGGTTGAAAATAGAAAATATATTTGTGGGAAAACCCACATCGGAAATTGGTTTACGAAAATTTAGTCTTAATATGAGGAAATGAGAAATGAAAGGGTCACCACCAAATTATGATCTCGATTAGGAGAACATTGGTGGAAATTAGAGACATATAATTGGAGGAAAAACGTAAATATTTATAGGTAGTGGTTGAGGTCATCAATCACAAACAAGTATAAAATTGAGGTCCTTAAACTCATCAATCTATGATGATTTGAAGTACCATCGGTTCAACAAAATATAGGGTATTGGGATCACACATTTTTGACATTTCAAAATATCTTAGTTGAAATCCCACATCGAAAAATGAATTAATGAGGCCTCTATTTAAAATAAAGAGTGGAAAGTATGAAGATTACCGAAAATAACACATACTAGGGTTCCATGTAGGAAAATATGGATATGGAGGATAAATCTAACCATTAATTATCTGATGGAGAGTGGTAGAGAACATGGATATGAAAAGGCCAACAATCCCAAAGCAATAAATTAGTGATGATTTAAGGTACCATCTAGGACAACATTTTTTTTTAAAGTTACATTACATAAGGAAGAGGAATTCATTTATGATATTGACTAAGAACATTATGAGATATACTTAAATTTTAAGTAGATTTTCATTCTTTAATAAATTTCCACCACTAACTCAATTTTTTTTAAACGATGAGTATTCAAGAAGGCATGGTCACACTGGAAGAGCTAGAATAAACTTCTATAGAATCACATGATCCATGCAGGATAAACCATATATTTACATTGTCTTTGAAGATTAATCAAAACCAAAATGGTTCGTGAATGATCTAATGATCCCCCAAAAGGATATTCATTGAGATAAATATGCACTAATCTTAATTTCTAAAATTAAACCAACAATACCCCAAAGTTAAATAGATACCATTCAATAACCAATTGTCCTTAAAATCCTTTAATATAATCCACACTAATATTGAAACCCAAAACATAGAAGAATTTGATTATGTAGTCTCCCATGTTACATTGTATCTCCAAATGACATCAAATACTCTTAAAGTCACATACTTAAAAGTAATTAACATCATCACATATTCTCTGTTATAGGTTAATCATTTCCATAAATAACCCAGATCACTATAAATCAACAATAAAAATGTAGATAAAAATCCACCATTACACTACAAATGAAACCTCATTGTATTCTATTTTCCTTGGGCATATAGTGTTCCTAACAAAACGAACATCTTCCAAAATAACATTTATCACTTAATCACCAAATCATTTTCCTATACCAAGGGTATTAATTTGATAAGACATAAGAACCCAAATCATCTTATTATTGATCAATAAAATCATTTAACAAAAAAAAGTCATACTAACCAGGGACTTCACGTAGTCCAGTGGTAGGCGATAAATCCCAATCGCACTTTGGTTGTGGGTTCGATTCCCACAGCTTTGTCTGACGCGACGAGTTGTCACACGGTCTACGTGTTGTCCTTTTTCAACAACTATATTCAATAATATTACCAAAATGAGATAAATTTTTCAAAATAACATAATTTTACCACAAATGTTATATCATACTTTGCATTTTCATCCCAAATTATAATAACTTATCATTTTCTCAAACCCCAATGATCAAATAAAACCAAATGGTTATTTATACCTATATCCACAAGAGAAGAGACAATTATTCCTCAAATATCATTCTCACATGGCAAACTGAGGGGTTACAAATACAAGAGAAAATTATTCCAAAGTAAACCCATCAACAAGGAGTTCTAATACTTTTTAAATTTTTCTCCAACCATTTATTTCCACATAGCTTCTTCTTTGAGCAAGAAAATATCCTATAAAATAGGACATTCACTCGGGTAATGGCCAGGTCCCCGACATTTATGGAAAATGACAGTAAATGGACTCTTGGGACCATTTTTATCTTCTTCCATAGTACTCTTCATTTTTCTTCGGCAATTCTTCACATTATGTCCTTCCTTCCCGCACGTAAAACATTTCGTTGTCCCATTGAGACACTTTCCTGGGTGTCTCTTTCCACAATTCTTGCATGATGAAAATTGAGGTTTCTTTTCTCCATGGTCTCCATTGCTGGAGATCTTATCATTTATCACCTTTCTCTTCCTTGTTGAGTCTGGGAGTTGGTTAATATATATGTTGTTGATCATATTTTTGGAAAACTGATTTGGCATAAAGACGATATCTTTTACGCCTATCGACATTCCATTTTGTTGCTCATTGCCACCACCGTTCCCACCTTGTACATCATTCTCAAAGTCACTATGACTTCCTTGGAATCCAGCCATTGACTAAAACCAGAAAGCATTGTGTGAGTAATAGTAGTCGTAAAATCATTTAGAGATTAAAATGTCACCATATTCTCAATTTGAAACATATTAGGATTAACCAAGGTCATTTACTCTCATCTTATGTATATATTACTTAAATCGGTTTGTAAAGAAAATGTAAATTATCCTAAGCATATCCCCCGGGAGTGTCGTAACCAAGAGTGCAGCAAGGCCCGTTGTCGTGCACCAGTTCCCGTTCGAGTCTAGCTCAAAGCAGTGTTTTCGGGTTTTACCCCTAGGTACATATGTGCCAGAGCCGCCTCTACCTGCTCGTATCCAGACAGGGATGTATTGCTCGGAAAACTCACAAAATATCTACAATACCAAAATTCTAGGATGTTCTTTTATACTAATCTTCAAAGTTCATCTTAGGTCTACGTTCTCTAATCAGAGTTTATCTAAATCTAACTACCAAGGTTTGTACTAAACTTCCTCTGATACCAACTGTAATACCCTGACCCTAGTTACCCAGAGTCGGTGCATTATTACATAACATTGGAATGATCATGAGAAAGATCAAGTCTCGAAAGACCGATTAGTTTAGTAGCCTTGGAATAACTAGATACATCCATAAATTTTTACATTACATCATAAAAAAAACATTTTGTCTTCATATCCCCTCATACTATCCCTGCAGGTCATTCATAAATTACTTCTTCATAATCCTGGAAAAAAAATAAAACATTGAAAGGGGTGAGCTCGGATGCTCAGTAAGGATAACATTATAGCAGAAGCTTTCATAAATAAGCATAAACACTTAAGGCAATTTATAACTAAAACAAAAGCCTTTGAAACTTGAACTTCAGCATAAAATGGCAAAGGTAAAATGGAATAATGCCATTTACTTACTCACATGGATATTCTACTAGTCGAATGATCACATGCAATATCAATTACCACTTTCATAATGATGGAATGCATAATGCCGGACTATCATAACCACATAGCCAAGGCCTCGTGCCAAGACTACAAATAAGATTTTGCCAAGGCCTTGTGGCAAGACACTAGTTTGTCTCATGAGACCTACCGATGCATCGAGGAGCTATAGCGGGCTCCACCCGTCACATATTAAGTCCAATGCATTCCCATATGAAAAGGTTTAAACATAACATAAACATTCGTATTAAAACTAGCATACAAAATGTCAATACTTTAACCGCAAACCATGAATGGAATAAAAATAGTACATCCACAGTCAAACATAACTCATTCGGTACAATATAGAAGATTGTATTGTATCACATTAACCTCAATCAATAATAATGATGGATGTTGACATAGATGAAAATAATCATCAAAACTATTTGAGAGAAATATCCCCCTTTTTCTTGAAATCATTTAAAACTCACACTATTTGTCAAGAAGCCATTTAAAAATATATTTTTTAATCAAAGTGTCCCATACCACTTTGAAACTTTTTAAAAGGAGTTTTAATTTCTAAACTTTAATGTCCATATATAAAAATCCTTAAAAACCTTTTTTAAAACATGGACATTAATGAAAAAGATTTAGAAGAATAAGTCTTTAAAACATTTAAAAATGGTATTTTAGTTAGAGATTCTAACCAAAAGAGTGAGACTTGAATACAAATAATTGAGGTAATCAAAGCTTTGTAATATCATGAGAATAAAGGGATTCATGATATACTATGTCAAAGTACATTATATACACCACATAAAAGTGATTTGGTGTATAACAACAAAGAAGTCTCAATGGAATTTAAATTGGGATGAAATCTCTCATAAAGGCTGTATCCTTAGGTTAAGAATAAATCAACGACATAATTATGTGTGAAAAATATAAATACACTAAATATGATTGGATATTTAGTGTAAACCAATCAGATGACATTCACACATATTCTTGTAAATACAACACCAATGAATTGGATATTTAACTCAACAAATGGAGGTTGAGTTAAAATTACTCTTATAAAATTCATATCAATGACTTGAGAATTTTCAATGGAGTGATTATGTGTATCAAAAGTGTATCCACAGGAAGGGGAGTGTAAATTATGACATAATCAAATGAATAGTGATTCCACACATAATCTTGGGGTAGTATAATCAATGAAATATGCGTAAAGCCAAATGAGTGGAAATTGAAATCTCAAATTCCCTTATCGATTAGGTAACTTACGAAACAAACACCCATGATAGAAAGATCATACCATGATGATTTAAATACCCATAAAATAAATTATATTACACAATGAATACAATCATGGGCAGTACACATACACCACATGCAATAATTAAGTGGTGATCAATGGAATTCTCACGGAATTAAAAGTGAGACAAGAAACCTCTTACCACGTTAATCAACTGAGTCGTATGGAAAAAAGTTAATAAACACCAAATTATTTCCAGAATAAAATGAATATAAAGGGAATTATGATAAAATATATCAAATGGTAGTACACAATACACCACTTTCAATAATTTAGTGGCGAACAATGGAAATCTCACGGAATTGAAAGTGAGATAAGAAAATCCCTTACTTTGTACTTTTTCCTTGGTCGATGGTAGGTTTACCTCCTGTATAATGGTGAAATAATTGTTATTGAATAATACAAGAATCAGTTACTTTAATATGATATCATATATGATCTTTTAACATTGATTTGTTAATAATATCTTAGAATTATCGTCATTTCAGGTGTTAACGGGTTCATTTTACTTTATATTCTTTGTTATGTGAGCCATATTCGTTATTAATGGGATGTATATTATTCATATCCAGAATGGTATCAAGTCCTTAAACATCATTTTTAAATCATCAAATGATAATTATACTTGAATGGATACGATGGAGAATAAATCTCATCGCGTTCGTGGAGACGGTAGTCCGTACGTACGCACGAACGCTACTTCCATTTAATTTTTATTTTAAAAGAATCGAATCCAAATGATACATAGGTATATTACTATTCCAGTAAAATATAATATTTTATATATGTTACTTAAGTTCATTAACACCATCCTTTATACGTTCCATGTGTGGTATGAACGAGTCATATCATTTTAAGGGGGCGGTAGTCCGCACTTCCTCAAATGAAATTATCGTATGTATATACAACATGAAACGAATAATTGTATGAAATAAAATGGAATTACAGAAGCTTATATATAAAATATATATCATTAATATCATATTTAATTACAGTGCCATCCTAATGGCCACCATGAGAGGCGGTAAGATGTATTTGAACAATCATCGTTTCGTGAGGCGTTAGTTTGCCATCCACAGAAACATTATGTTCATCATCCATTAGATGGATTTGTGTGAATGTGTAGTTTGAATACATCTTATAACAACATCCTAGTATATTGTGGATACTGGTGTTGTTACAAAAGAAAGGAAATAAAAAGATTTTGGGGGTTGGAGAAGCAAAATAATTGAAAATAATTTAAGAGAAAATGTTACCTTTAATTTTGGTAACTCACATTGGTTGGAACCAAAGGACTTCTTGAATTGCTTTCTGCCTAAGGGGAAGCTTCAAGGAGGAGGAGAGGGATGTGGGGAGCTTAGTTGGGCAGAGTTTGGACGATCCAAGTGGCTTGAGAGGTGTGAGGAATGAGTAGAAGTGGTCTCCTTTTATAAGGGAGAGGAGGGGCTCTTTAGGAAAGAGTGAAAGTATTACTTTATAATATAATTATATTCGGTTTATAATGGTCCAAAAATCATTGAGGTCGAATATAAGATGACTCATATTCTAAATAACATCAACCAATAAGAATTGGGCAGGTTTTAGATAATATTTTAATCATTATAATCTCATTTATTTAAATGATTTATTAATGAGGTAAACATTGCATCATTATTGTGTCATTAATAATTTAAATTATATGATGTCTAAAAATTATAAATAAAATATCATTATGTAGGAAATCGTTTTATCTTTCTAATGAATATTTATAATCGAAAATCCAACATGTATAATCTTATGTAAAAATTGTTCTTTTAAAAGATGTAAGCTTATGCCATTTTTGTATTCATTTTAACTTAATTAAAATAAAGTGTCATTATCACTTACAAGTGGATCAATGGGGTCCCAAAATTGACCCAAAGATGCCCATGGTCGACCATGTATCAACCAATAGGGTTATGACACGTTTTAGGGTAATTTAGTATTATTATAATATTATTTGTTAACCCTTATTTACCGGATTTACCCTTAACCATGGTAGATAAAATATTTACCGCAGTAATTATTCAAAATGTCTAAAAATAAAAGTTACCTATTTAAACAATTTGAACATCCTGATTCCAAATATGGAATCCATTTTTCTAAATTCAAAACACAGAAGTGGCAGAAATTAATTTAAAATTAATTCCCGCTGTCAAAACAAAAAGCGTGTTTTTAAGAGATAATAACTATCAAAAGATTGACACTTGTTTATGTTCGGTTTAATTGTAAAATTATGTCTAATGACCAAAATTATATTAAATGGTAAAAATATATTCTAAATATACTTTAAAACCACTCAAATTCATAATTTATCACTATTAATTATTTTGATTAAAAAAGTTGTTTTTGATTAAAATTTAGTAATTTTTACTATTCATCAAAATATGAAAGTTATCCGAAAAGTACCAAAATTTCACCTTAGGCTAAATTTGATATTCCGAATCCAAAAATGAAGTCCATTTTGAAATATAAAATATATATAATTTCAAAAAATTAATTATTACTATTCATAACGGCTAGTTTGATCGGTTGTGGTGTGTGTTAAAACTCGAAGTTGCGTACAACACACGCTACAATTTTATTCAATGGAAAGCGTACCGTGGAAGCTTGGAATGTTTTATTTTAAATTTTTTGATGTCCCCATTTAGTCAAAAAGTTTAAAATATTTTAATTAAAAAGGGTTCACTATTAAAAGTTGGTAAAACTACAATACTGAAGATGAATTTGTTCTTACATTATGTCTAAGAAACTCATAATATGGATTCTAAAATTATAAGGATTATATGAAGTTTAAAATTTAGTTAATACTATTCATAAACTTTTTTGAACGGCTTGTTTGGTAAGTCATGGTGCGCTTGAACTCGGTGTTGCGTGTAGTGCAAGTTATTGAATTATTTTGAAGAAATAACACACTATGAAATCTTGGGGTGTTACATAAATGACATTCTAATTATAATAATACTACATAATTTATTTACCATATTATACACTTTATATTCATGATTAATAATTTTCCATGTCAAATATTTTATTCTTACATATATTAGTTGACACCTCCTAAAAAATCATTCATTCAAAATTAAAATTTAAAATTCATTAAATATAATTAAATTTTTAAATGTTGGGAAACCAACATTCCATTTGTGAAATGCTAAATAGATGAAAAAATATATGTAATTTTCTTTTTCAAATTAAAATTATCAATCTTATTCAATTTAATTTATTAATTTAATGGATGTTTATAAATTTTTTATACACATAAACATAATCTATTATTCTTAATTTCAACAATATTAATAATTTAAATGTAGATTATATTTACTGATGTTCTATAAATTTAATTATTTGAAAAATTGTTTACTCTAATATTTCATTTAATACTCAATATACACTATATGATAATAAGATTATATATGGAATATAATGTGGAAGTATTTATTTTAAATACAATTTCAATATTATAAATTGAATTTATTTTCAGTACAAAAAAATAATTCTTTTATTATTATGACTTGTAAAAAATGATTTTAAAAGAATTGTAATTTCTAACATAAGTATTACTGGTAGGGAAATTTTATAATTAGTTTTTTTCTAGGAATTAAATACGAATATTAAAAAATATATAAATAATACTTGGAATTTAAAATAATGAAAAAAAATTATTTAGAGTATTAAATTTTATATAAATTAAATCTAAATTATATTTCTTTTATTTAAAAGTATTTCATATTTTTATTGATATAATTAATTCATATTAGTAATATTAAATTTATACATTTAATAATTATGAAAATAAATGATTTCATAAAATGATATACTAATTTATAGGACTTCACATAAAATATCATAAAAGATATATTTTTGTTAAAATCAATATTATTCTTTGTTAAACTAAAAATAATTTATTTATTATATATCTAAAAAATTAAACAAAATCTATTTTTTTACATAGTTAGACAAAATATTTAATAATTTAAATAATCATTAAATTATTTTATAAATTTATCATTTTTATATAATCATTAAGAAAGGATCCATAGTGTGCATAATATGATTTTTTGGGATTTTCTGATAACAAGATATATTAAGATCATGAGTATTACAATACCCATGATAAAATAATATCACCATTAAAATTGTATAACTTCCAGCTACATATCATCTGAGGTTTTCCATCATCATAGATTATTAAGTCTCCCAGGCCTCCTCCAATTGGATGTCATTTCCCAAAAAAATATTAAATTGTTGAGTTATTTTATTTAGAAACACCTAATCTCTTAAATGTAGAATCATTATTATATCATATTTATTTCTACAGTTTGGGTTTATAACTATTACATAATATGTGACTATATTCGTTGTTTGTTTTATTAATTTGTATATAACATAAAACCTGAAATACATCAGTTATTTCTTATTGGATTAGGGGAATAGTAATTAAGAAAGTTATAAATAATTTTCTCCATTGAATTTTTAAGGGCCCATGTTATATATGAATTAACATACCCTTTTTATAGAACAAAAAAATTGCTACCATGGTGACACCATTAGGTATACATGATGCCCCATATGGAATTCAATATTTTTTCATTGATTATAATATAATCAAATTGTTAAATATTCTAATACATTAATATAAATACAATTTATCCAGAGACTATATATTATCTCCAACACAAATTATAGTCCCACAAAATTTAATTCGAAAAATTAATATGTAATATTTATTGTGTTAATTATCTTCACATACAAGGACTCATATTGTGTTATCAATATTCATGGGTAGCAACTTTTATTCTATAAAAATTTTAAAAGGGGTAGACACATATCATAGTCTTGATATAATTCAATAATACATGATATAATCATGAGCTATATACTATATATATTTCTCTCATACCTACCATATTTTTGGATTTGATAGGTGTATCAGAAAATTACGATGTTGATAAGATCCTTTTTAATATTGTAATAAAATTGTGATGTGAAGAAAGGTTTATAATGTTATAAAATTTATTTATTTTTCTTATGAAGTCTCAGGATTTAATTAATTGTTCCTTAAATGGTTGTCAATGGGTATGAAAGAAAATTACAAATATAAAATGTGTGTACAAGGAAATGATATAAAATATGACAAATATAAATATGATCATAAATTCTGAGAGTTATTGTATTTCAAGTGACAATTTCCATTTTTATTTATTCGAAATTTTAAATTGGTATTTAAACTGGTTGTATTAATCCATTAGGTTTTCTTCATTTCTTTATTTATTTACCTTCAACAGTAAAGATCATGACACTTTTTCCAAAATTTCCCACTTTATTCAATCCCACAAAAAAATTTCTCTTAAATTATTGTACATAATTTTTATTCCAGAGTGTATAGAGAAAGTATTGTTATATTCTTCTCCAAATATCCACATATTCAATTCAGTTATATATAAAATTGATAACCCCATTCCAGACCTCAACAATTAAAATAAATTGAATAATTGGGACAATATCTTATCATTTAAGGGTTCAATACTCCATTATATATCCCAATCATCATATTGGAGAAGAAATACCTTATCCCCCAAAAATAGATCACATGCTTCAAGGAAAATGAATAATGGATTTTAATTCCTAAAATTAATCATATCAATATTCACAGAATCCATAAAATTATGATCCTAATTAGTCCACATCATTTTCAAAAAACCACAGAACCAACTACACATTGAATTATCCAAATATAATTCAATTATAGGGTGGTATTTAATCATCATAGTGTATCCCCTGAATAATTCTAATCATCTTCTTTGATGATGCTTGCGATATTTATGAGATAAAATAATCATCAATCATTTGTGGTATGAATATATGTATCATATTTATCAATAGTAATTTTTATAATACATTAATAAGACAAAGATTATATATTTCAATTCAACATCACGAGATGGATATATATTTTCATGAATCATCAATAGTCCTGAAAATGATAATACATCACTGTATTAAAGAATAATTTCATTAATGTATCACTATATATCATAACTTTTTTCATGATGATAATATAAATACCATTTTATTAATAATTTATATTTTTATATCATTAAAATATTCATGAAATTCTATAGAAATTTTGAACCATTTTATTTATATATCATCATCATTAGTGGGTTAACTAATCATTTACAATTGTGAAGATAACAATATTAGCATCTTAATAAATAATAGAGACTATAGATATCGATTATATACATTTTTTATATTAAATTGACAAATAACAACTATTTTTAATGGAAAAATACACTATTCTTTCCTTGGAGAGAATATTTACATTTATAGAAGCCTCGAGAAATAAAAAATAAATATTACTAAAAGTCATATATATTTTACTACCGTTGATGTTTAAAATTATTATTCCAAATGAAACAAATAATTATAATTTTTTTTATAACATCAATATATCATAAATTAATACTATATTAATTTTTTCAAGGAAATATAGGAATACTATATTCAATAGTTTTATAATAACAAATGGTGAAATAGTCAATTAGAAGTGAGATACAATTTACTAATGATTTTTATATCTATTTTGAATTTCCACCATGGATATATATTACATTATCATCCTTATCTAACGATTACGATTTTAATGATCAATCATTAATAATTATTTATAAATGTGGTGTGGTTTACCTAATTCATCTATATGTGGTGAAAGATACATAGTTTTTATTTTAAGGACATTATTGTCTATGTAATATAAGCAGAATCTGACATAAATAACATTTCTATTCATGAATATAATATATTATGTCCATTTTAAAAAACTAGAAGTTATAAATAACATTCAACATAACACCTATAGATTTTCCATAATCTATATATAATCCTCTAGATTAATTCAATATGGTGATTTGGATATAGGTAATACATATGGAATGATATTAACTTAAAACTCAACTTCACTATCAGGTGGATGACCAACTATTTCATCTTGAATAAAATCATATCATTTTCACTAACTGTATATCCACATGAATTTTGATTTATTTCGCACTCATTGATTTTGTTTTACAATCATGTTGTCCCAAATTCACATACCGTTGTGATACTAGATGAGAGTGTAGTAATAAATTAGGAGGTAAAGTCCATCCCTTAAATATAAGTGCGTCTATACCCCCATACAATATATAAATCTCATTCATATAATATAATTTATTAAGTTAAATAATGAGATCCAATCAATACAATTATTATTTTAAAATAAATCACAGTTATAATAATTAAATTTCCCAACTGTTAATATCTATGGATGATAATTGATACCTCTTGGAAAATATTCATTGAAAACTAAATCTAATTATAAATATTTAATGAAAACTCTTTTCTTGATGTGGTAGGGGATGAAATAATGTTCCTATCCCACATTCATGTTATAAATATTTGTTTAATGATGAATGTAATTTTATTATATGAAATCCTAAAATGTTATCCATTACAAGCACACTATCTACCAATCAAGTTTACTATTTTTTATATATTTTCCACCATTTTTTATACATCTATAATCAAATGATATGTATCCATCATAATTTTATTCATTTGACGACTTACCATTAACTAAAATATAATTTCTTTTGAGTTTATCCATTGATCATATACAAATGGATTTAAAATTCCATTAAATGAGAGTGGTTTTTGGTGCATTAAGTGTTACATCATAGTTACACCCATATGTTTATCGAAGGTTTCCTCCATTTACATATATATGCATTCCATAACTAGGTTTAACAAACATAAAATGGTGATGAACTGGTCAAATATTACTCTACCATCATTACAATTTTCACGAAGTACATACATATATAGAAAATGCGTGTTGATATGGTTCTTAATCAATCTATTAGTGATCATAAATATATAATGTTGTATAGATAACTAGTTCCTGATAATGTGTGGAATAACAAAACTCCAATATTTAATCTTATTGAAAATTCATTGAAATCATTGTGGTGTTCCATAATACATTTTTAAAATTAAAATTATCATAGAAATATATTCTCTAAGGTATCATATAAAATCCAAAAATAACTAAATAAATATACGAGTCTCTATAAAAACATAGACCTAGTTGGTATATTAAATTATTAGTATATATTACAATAGTAGTCAAAGGTTTTAATAGATTACTAGTCATTCATCAATTGATATATTATAAATATTTACATTACACTTTATAACATCAAAAATCATGTCATAACTCCAGCCGACTATTATTATCCCTTTATTCATTTCCATATAATGTAACTCACTATGTCTTCTTGGAATCATGCGGAATGGATAAAAATAAGGGTGAGATGAAATTATCAGAATCGGGTAGCTCACGCTACATGATTTCAAAAAAAAATCATGACATAAATAATATGGAGAAGGATATAAATGACCTTAAATATTTGAAATTTAAATGAAATTTAATAAATAATATATAAGAAAAAAAACAAAAAATTCATAATTTCATACAAATGGAATGAATTATTATTGACATAAAAAACATAAAACAATTTCCTTTAAGTATGAAATCATATTTAAAAAGTTATGGTATATGAAAAGAAACATGATCATTAATTATTTAATATAATCTTTTATAAATAATAGATGTTGTAGAAAATACAAAACCCCAAAAAAAAAGAGTTCTATAAAAATTTGGTTGGAGGATTTTTAATTCTCATGATTCTCAATGTACCATAATTATCCACCCACTATTGGTAATATTGACATCTTATAGATTCCACTATTTGTGGGATAGAGAAAATGAAATATGGATGGCACTTCCAATAGTAATCCTAGTCTGGAGGGATATAGGGTTATCACATATGATCATAATGATGTGATTATTGATGTAATCCATGGGCCTTGATGGATTTTATTTGTACATGAAGACGAAATGGATGCTTTGATTATTGATCTCCACCTATCTAAACAATGGAATTAGATATAGTTATGGTTTGAATGTTACTCAACCATGATTGTGTAAGGGGTTAAGATAATTATCATTCATATGTCATGGACACACACTTCAAGATGGTTTTATTTCATGAAAATGTTATCTACTAAGAACTATATCATCCCTATTTTCTATTGTGAAGCTAACACTCTTTCAAATCACCTTTCATGAAAATGAGGTTTCCAATACACTTTCACTCACCCTGATACACATCCTCTTGATCTCTTAACTATATAGAAAAAATGTAGAATCCCAATATTATGTATGTATTAACGGATTTCATTATTTATAATAATATTCAATAATCTCAATTAATAAAACAGATCTATATAAAATTATGTTTTTATAATAATAAACTGCAAATTTTCATAATAAATTAATAATAATTCATATTATTATTAACGATATTTTATTTTTCACTATTCAATTAGACGTTATGTTAATAGGATTATATAATAGAATCCCTCAATTAAACCATATTGGGAATGTAATTAAATTTAATTATTATAATTTCCATCTCTACAAATTTATATGGGATAATGAATTTAAAAAATAAAATGGAAAATAAATTATTAATAGTGAAAATGAATTGGGTTAAAACAAATAATTATTAACGTAAGATGTCTATTAAAAAATATTCTAGGATTGATGGTATCATTAATAAGAAAAAATTATATTGTTTTTTGGTGAATAAATGTAAATGAATGAACAATATATAATCTGAATATTAATAATTTGCATTGGAAGTATAATTTAGATATGATTGTAATATCCTTCCTTTTGTTTTTTAAAATAATTTTGATTTATCCAAATAAAATTATATTGGATATTCTACCAAACTATGTAGTCATAAGACTACAGGTCATTCAATATTTTAGAAAATATGTTAAAAATCAGCATTACTTTTTGATGTTGATTACCACCAACTGAATCTATGAGAAAAATATATTTTTATATTATATCCGGATATTTATTTAATTTAATGGAAAATCACAGACCATTTACATTATAGTATTTAGGATTATTTATTAAATTAGTATGTCTTTAAAAAATTCATTAATGGGATGAAATATCATAATTATTTTATCGAGTGGTTGAATATTAAATTAAAATACAACTATTTTTAAATTAAAATAATGGGTTTTTGTTTATCATTTATGTGGTGGAATGAAAACAATAATTCATATATGACATCAATATTGGAAAAAGTATATAATTTTAGATGATGAATACAATCTCATTGAAAAAATGAAATTGGAGGTAATCATATGAAATTCATATCTTGGAAATATGTTTCAGTGGGGTCATGGTTATATGATTTCAATTTAAACATTAATATAAATATTATAAAATATTAATTATTTATGTAAATTATTACTGATTATGAGAATACCATATTACCATACATACTCCTTCCGAGGCAGTGATAGTTTTTGGGAGGAAATTAATGATAGATCCCTTTATGGATGAGTTTTATGAATGGATATGAGAAAATAGTGTGTCTTAATTAAAATAAATCTCTTGTAAGCAGATAGAGTGGAATCACATGCTAATTTGTTCGTTTTTGTGTGATTAACGAGTTGGTTGAGAAATGGTCCATGAAAGATGTTTGTATGACTTTCATACATAACCAAGTATTTCCATAAACATTATGTGGCCTTTAAAATATTAAAAAAATGATGTATTTAATTTACCAATATTAGCATAAGTATGCATGGTTAAAAAATATACATCATAAATAATTTAATATAAAAATATGAATACGAAAATTGTATTAAAAGTTTACATTTTGAATCCAATATCATATTGCATTTAACAAATTGAATTTTTCCTATTGTGAGAATAATAATAACTTAACTAAGAAAAAGTTATACGAAAATAAAGTTTTACTATAAAATTTTTTTTTATATTTTATGTGTCTTTGTTATTATTTCAATGTAATTATTTTTATAATTATTGTTTATATATCTATTTATATTTCCAAATTTCATATTTAATATATAATTTAAAATATGGTAGTATAATTTACTTATAAGATTTTTTACAACTCTTATAAAATTATCTTTTTCAAATAAATCAATTTACTCATACCGTTGTAAAAATTCATTAACTAAAGTAATTTATTTTCAATATTTCTAAACAATATATTCCTTGTTATATAACATGGTCGTACTGATTATATATTTAAAAAAAATTTATTAAATAAATTATATTATTAGAGGATAAATTAATTTTAATTAAATAAAATGTAAAGCTCATTTTTATGAAAATTTTTATTTATATGTTTTATTTTTCTCATAGCATACAATTATATATATATTTATTGTTTTCATTACATTAATTAGTTTATTATAAAACTAGTATATTTTTTGTGGTACAAAATAATTCCAAAGATAATTTTTTTCAATATTAATAATTAATTAATATATAGAATTCAATTATAGTTTGTTTTATCATAAAATATATCAAAATATCAATGGTAATAGAAGATCACAATAGTAATTATAAAAATAAAATATAGACAATAAATAAATTGATCAATTAAATTGTTTTATTATTGTACTATTCATTATCATATAATACAAAATATGTTACAATTTTGATAAAACTAGACTTTTTCACTATTCAAAAAAAATTAATTCAGAATAGACCAAATAAATAGGTCAAATTTTATGTTTCTAACAAAAAAACATTTTTATTTCTGTACTAATGTTTAAATTCTTGAATTTTATAAATTTAATATTATTTTATAATCATGAACTTATGCACATTGTATTTTTTATTAAAGAATGGTTTTGAGATGTTATGTTTACCTACTATTATAGGGTTTCATTTGTTACAAAATTATTTTATAATTAATATATATTGCAATTCAATCCATATATGTATAATTTATCAATATTTTCAAAAATTACATTATAAAATATTTCCTTAAATAATGAGTTGGGTAATTTTATTCAACAATCATCAATTTTATTAAGGATTATACTATTACCATTTCATTCTTCACAATATCCCAACCAACTACTATCATTGATAAATTACTGTATATCATAAACCATTTTATAGACTTTGGTAGTGTGTTCATAAGGTAACTAACAAACCATTAAAATACATCCATCATATTATCATCACATTCTTCTTAATAATGGAAAATGTCTATATTAAACACCAACATTGTTATTATACTTGAGTTCCTAATGAAATTTTATGAAATGAATATGTATTATCCATTCATAAAATGATAATTATTTATGTCCTTCTGCATGATTAGTCTAGGTTATTTCTCAATAACATCTTTTATTAAAGGATCCAAGAATATACCCTCACTCGAGATTACATGGCACATAAATGAAATTATTTAATGACAAAATAACACATATTAAACATGTCATAAATTTTATCCTACAACTAGATATTCAATATAAACCTCAAATAAAATTCAATTTCAACCTTACTATTTTAAAATATTGTAATATCATCAATATGAACTACCACAATCGAGTGAAGGTAATAAAAAACCTTTATAATCATAAAATCCATGAATATTGTGGATTTTTTGGAGTGTATTGGTATTTTTAATATGAATAATTTTAAATCATAAACATCTATAGTATTTAAGGAATTTACTATTCTTTATATCCGCACCTATAACCCTAACCTTATTATATCCACAGAAGAGTGTGGTGTTTGGAAATAATTAATCATCCCATTATTGATTACACAATTAGTTAGTTTATGGTATGGTAATTTTCCGTGATAAATATCATATTAAATATGAGATAGTCCATAAAAATAAACATTAACACTTCATAATTCAAAAATTATTACTAGGTCTTTTACATGGTAATAATAAATTGTTTATGAATTCATTTACATGATTTTCATGGAGTTTCTTCATAAATACCTAGAACTGACTTGGAAAAATTATATATGGTTGTATTTAAGTTCTTATAGAACCTTATATGATTTCTATATAATATTATTTTTAATATTAAAGAGAAGAATATTTATGTATTCAATAAATAAAATAAAATATAAATAAAATTATATAATTTACTAGTTGAGATTCTCCCATATCAACTGAGATAAATACCCTCATAATGAAGAAGTGACACCTGTATAGTGAATGTAATTTATATTGAAACCTCATCTTCATTGTAAAACATATTTATGATAGCTTGTCAGTTCTAAATATAAAATAAAGAAACCATTTCCAATGAACATAATATTTTCATTCTATAATGACTAAAAATATAATCCAAAAACCTGATAATAAATGATATAGAGAAAAAAATAATTACAGGAAGCATATTCCCCCAGAAAACTATCAATTAAATGTTTGAGACTTGAAATTCCATCATCATACTATTATTTATCTTCACTACACCTCCTCATCTAATTATTAAGTAAATTAAATATCATTTTCATAGATTATTTTGATGTTTATTGAAATTTATGTAACTTGCCTCAAATAATACATTCCAATATTTTAGCACATCGTAAACCACATTAATATATCTATTTTAGCATTAATAAATTTCTAAACAATTTTTTTTGTGTGAGCATTAAAAATAAACCACAATAATGATTATAAATCATATAATCATAAAATTTAATCCATTGATGAATAAAATTATGAAACATTGTTATTAACCTAAAATAGTTTTGGTTATCCAATACCATATTTTTTATAATTATTTCAAGTAATTTTTCTCCATATTTTCCTTATAATGGTTAATAAATATAATAATAGTACATTATGGAATATTACCCAGGATTAAAAGAGTTAGTTTATAATTAAGACTTTTTGATATAAACCCGATGGTTATATATTTAATTTTTAACCATCCATTTTAGGGTTATTCCCAATAGGGTAATAACATCCATTCATGAATCTATATATTAGTATAAAATAAGGGATTTCAATTCATCCATTTAACCTAATGACTTCCATACAAATATTTCATGGTTTAACCCTATACATAGATATCTAGATTGCTATTTTACTAATGTTTTCTAATTATATTCTATAAAAATAACTAAATCATTATCTGATAACATTTATAGTGGACCATTAATATTTTTAATTAATATTACATAATTTTATAAGAGTATTTAATACATATCCAAAAAATAATGTTTTAATCACCATAAATTATTTTATCATTGAAAATAAGGAATATAAATGACTTATTAAGAATAAATATATTCATTATCTTGCAAAATTATTATATTTGTTACTACATTTCATATAAATAAACTATTTAAATATTTCATAATAACCTTGGTAATTTCAAACATATAAATGGGTATCATTAGGTTCAACATAATATTATGCATCTATAGATATAAATAAATTATCATAAGCCAAAGAATAAATGAATAATGTTATGAAAACATAAAGACAACTATAGGATACAATATTTTATAAATGTAATATATTTTAATATGTCAGTTTAAACACTCTGTTTTTATAATTGACATAAATAACACATTCATATGGGAATTATAGGAATCTATTACATTAATATGTCGCCCTTTAGATTAAAGGAACATTTCAATTTTATAGCCCCAAAAACCAGTGAACTAATGGACCATGATTGGCATAAAGACATTGCATCATGATTCCATTATTCACAATTTTACTCCCACTCTTAACATCTACTGTTTAATTTTACTACTATACTATGAGAATATGAAATATTATCCCTCTTTATACTGCATATGTCTGTAAGTCCATATGATACTTTCCATCCAACCCACCACTCTTTGGAGTTTCCCTCCAAGAAATTTGATAATGTAACTATGGAAATATACATGACAAGATTATTTTCATTTCCTGATAGGTAATATCAATTGACATAATGTGTCTCCCACATTTTTAAGAACAATCACAATGAAAATTATACATTAATTAATTGGATGAGTTTCCTAAGGCCCATACAGTTAAAGGGAATATTGAGAGGTTAGAACACATAAATCACTATTTATAGATTCCTATGTGGAAATGTTTATTAATGAAATGATTAAATAGCTACCCGATGCACAACACAAATCATCATGTAAATATGAATTACATTATTCACTCTCGTGGTTAATGTGTACTAAAGCTCAATGAGCTTTGGTGGCCAAAATCACCAATAGGCTAGAGGCCAAACTCTTTGTTGAATGGTCCCAAATAGTAGACAGAGTCCCATATTGAACAAGGTTAAAAAAAATCAAATCAATATTATAAAAATGGAATATTAATTATTAACCTATAGATTTGTGGGATATATAATTTGAATCGATGTTTCTAATAATTAGTTTCTGAATGATATTTTTAATAGGATCATAAATATATTCATGGACTCGTCATACCATAAGCCATTGATATGAAATTTGAATTAAAATTATTTAAAAATAATATATTTATAATAGGGTAATGTAATGGGTTTTATAGAATCATTCCCAATTCATTATTATCTTATTTTATTTGGAGAAAAAAATGGATTGTATCATAAAATTATATCTCCATTGATTCTTAAATATCCATTATGGACATTTACGTAGTTGAAAATATCATATATAATATAATTTAAAATACATATGTATAATCAGTAAAAAAATATCTTCTACCTAAAAAAATTTAACCAATCTCAAAATAAATTGGAATATGATTTTATTTGTCATTTCATTGGAGTATATAATGTATAGATTTTGATAATCAATGTATTTGAAGGTGGATCTAATGAACAGAATATTTATCAATTTATTTTTTCCCTTATTATAATTATTTAATATGATATGAAACACATACATATCCATTCAATCACAATAATATCCTCTTCAGAAAAAATGAAGAATTAAATAGCTGATATGTGATAAAATTAAGAAACATATACTGAAGAAATAGTAACATTCCCTTTAGTATAACAACATGACAATTATGATTAGTAATACAACCAATTGAATAATAACATCACCTATGAAAATATAAATTAAATTTATAATCCTTATTTATGATAATACGATACAATTATATTATAGTGTAGGTAAATAAATATTTTAATAAACTTTTAAATAATTGGAGAGTTTTTTATTAAACAAAAATACTACTTACAGCATTATAATTAATACAATTATTTAAAATAAAATTTATTTTTCCAAAAATATATAACTTTTTTTATTATGATTATATAAAAACTATATTACCCATTAATTAATTCTTATATGTGTCATAAATTAGTTTTAATGTTAAAATTGGAAGTCATTGAATAAATGATGATTATATTAAAATAATAAAGTTTTAATATTTATGATTTTTTATAAAATGTAGTAACTTTTTTAAATTCAATACATTGATAATTGGTTTGGGTGAATTTCATGATTTTTCGAAAATACGTGATTTTTTGGTAAATATTAAAATACGATAATTTGCGAGAAAATGTAAATACATTAATTTTTCAGTCATTTTTTGATGTAAGGATGATATAAGCCCAATATCTAAAAAAATAAATTATTATTTTAATATATTTGGTGATAATTATCAAACTACTCATTTTCTTGAGAAAAAATAATATACTAATTAAAAAAATAATGAAAAACAGCCCTCACCTCCCTTATAAAAACCATCTCTCACCACAAATTCTCCTCACTAATATAAAGTATTGAAGATATTAAAAATTTCTTCCCAATAATATATTAAACAAACATACCCTTATCTCTTATCTCTTTATCTCTTCCAATATCCAACCACTTTTTTATATGGATGTTCACAATGAGTATAAATTAAAGAGGCAAAATCCTATTTTTTTTCTTTTAAATTTTTTTTCAATTTTATTTAATTTCAAATTCTCTCTTAACCCCCCCCCCCCTTTAAAAATGGAAATATAAACACTTTTATATTATATATATATATATAATTTATATTTTTATGGAATAATTCTTCATCAAACTCCTTCTCAGTTCTGTTTTATTCTATGAATGAAAATATTCTACGTGGTGTGTCGATTTACCCTCATCATGAATGATACATTTTAATATTCAATTACCACTATCAAGGATTGTGATAAAATATTATAATGGTGGAAAATTATTTTAAATTTTACTTTAAAATATTTTTAAGGTTTCTTTAAAAAAATTAATACATTATAAACCAATAATAACAAAATTATATCACAATGTTAATAAAATTTCCAAATTAACCCAGGTGATTCTCATCAATATTTTACCTAATGATTCGTAAAAAAAATATAATAAAATAATATATAATAACATTAATAATATTTAATTTCATTAATAACATAAAATCTCAATTCTGGAAAATTTTCATCAATTTTCATGAACATTGATATATGTGTACAAGTGAAACGATCATGAAAACCCAGAAAAAAACTTCCCGTAAAGATGAAATTGAACACAAAAAATCCTAAAAATTATAATAAATGATCATAAAAAAAAAATATTGAATTAAATTCATGTATTATAGGTTTTATATTAGATAAATAATTATCTAAATTTTGTTATAATGGATATTATGGGAAAATAGAACCCAGACATAAGTTCTTGGGAATTATAGAAACAAATTATCTTTCATTATGTTTCCCTTCTTCACTCCTTTTTTAAATTTAATTTTTCCTTAATATTATTTAAATATAACTAATTTTTCTATATCTTATCATTTATTGGATATACCTGTTACCAATCATCTTTTATAAAAAATTCAAATAGTTTTCTAAAAGGAATCATCATTCTGAAAACAGTTTTTTTTACTTCTAGTAATATCGTTTCTTCTTTATTTAAGATTGATTTTTTCAAAGCCATGTATTTTATTTCCTATTTCTTTTTGTATCCCAAATATTAATTCCTGATTTAATGGAAACCCATTTCATTCTTTGATTCATTTTACGTAAATGACTTATATACGTTCTATGTGGCAAGCATGAAAATGTAAATGTTAGGATGTGGCCAGTATGCCTAGAATTATATAGATAATAGAAATACTATAATGTCATAGGGGGACCTAAATTAAATATCACACTAATGAAATTTTCAATTTGTTGTATCTCATGAGATAGAGTGAAATATTCATGTACATGATGGGAGTATTTTAGAAAACTAAGTGTGGTAGTTGACCATTAATGCATGATGTTTCATTTTTATTTATTTCCACATTTTATTCATTTATTTAATTCTTTATATCATGATTATGATTATAATTATAAAATTATGATTAATCTCTAAGCATGTTATAATTATCCATGTTAATATATACCATATTAATTGGAATTTTGATCACCACATTCATTGATGTATATATGCATGTGATTACGTGTACTGAAGAAAACATGAGGGCCACTAAGAAGATAGAGAATAAGAAAATTAAATAATTTCAATATTTTATTATATAATAGTTCAGTACAGTCCGTATTGTCCCATGAAACTAATCATTTGGATCATGGATTTGTAACACTATAGTGTTGTTTATGTCTAAAATTATGTAATAGTCATGTATGAAAACTAAGGTATCAATAGTTGTAATCATATCATGGTTTAGTTTATTTTGGAAATAAGAATTGAAAACCATAGTGAAAACTCTAATTATGAGACTAAGTATTATTAAGAACCAATGAATTTATTTTTTATAAAAATTACAAACATAGGTATCGTATATGATATTCAATAAAAGATAATTTAAAAAATGTAATAAAGAATTTATTCATTACTTACTGACATATGTTTTGTTCAAAAAAATTATATTTTACAAAATGGGAGGATCCCATAGAAACTAGTCCAACAATCCATGAAATGGATAATGAAGTGTTTTCTAAAACCATATTTAAAATTCCTTTGGAGGTGAAGTCCAAAATTACATGGAGATTCATTCCCAACTATCTTAGGTGATGAAAAATAACTTGAATAATATAGAACATCCAAAATCACCATAGAGGGAGAAACTAGATATCATGCATTTAATGATTCAATGAAAACCATCATTTATTTGATCTTATAATGAACTAGTCGAGAAATTGTAGGTAAACTCAATAGAGATGATCATTTTATTTACATGACTATTCTTAGAAGGATATGGTGACACTGGATGATTAATATTTTGATATAGAGGTATTTTAATGGTGGGATTTGATTATGAATAGAATCCTGAATAATAAAATTGAAGACATGCAGTGGGATGATATTATTATAATGTATTCTAATAGTTATATACCTTAAAATATTTGTACAGTTATGGGGATAAAATTAAAAGCGCTACAACAAAATTTTGATGAATCAATCATTTTCTATGTAGAAGACTTCACAAATAATAAAATGTATATATTAGTTTTTGTTTACAATAATGATAGAAAAGCATGATTGATTCATTAGGGGTTTAATAACACACCATCAAAAGTGTCTACAAATTTGATACATTTTGGGAGATTTGAAGATGTTTTTTGATATGATATCCAAGAGGACATGGTGTAGGAGAATGGTCCCATGGATATGGTTACATGAAATAAAAGACGTTGTTTCAATCTGGGGGATATAATGGAAATGGTGGAATGAAATCCCAATCACCCACATGCGATAAATGTGGCAGAAAAATCATGGTAATTGTCTCTAAGAATTAGGATATTTTATAAGTGTGGGGTAAAAGAACCCTATTATCATGAGTATTATAAATATATTATGAAATCATCCAATATTATGGAGGAATGTAGAGTAATGTCCATTATTCAATGCTAAAATGATAGGTAAAATATGATATATTCATGTCATTGTACTAAAAATTGAGTCCATGTGGGTAATCAGCATCAGTAGCTATCAAATCTGAATGATAAATTGAAATAGTATTCCATCAATAGTATTTATGTGGTGATAGAAAATGAATTAATATAAGGCACACATACTATTCAATAAAGAATTGGAAATGTCTTTTTTAATTCTAGTTAAACACATTCAATTATATAATGGATTTTTTCTAAATATAGTAAATTGAATACTAGAATCCTTAAAGTAATGATACCTATAAGAACACATTGATCAATTACTATCGAAACCAAACTGTTTGAATCTTCTCCTTTTTTCATATGTGTTAAAACACTTCCATAAAACCTCATGATTCATTTTGTGGTGGAAAGTGATGCTATATTGGTCTTGGATTGTATCTCATAATATATTGAACACATAAAATCTAATAAATAAGAAATACATATTAATATAAAAAAACCCTGAAATTGTCTTACAATTGAATGTAAGATCATGAATATCATTTTGAAATTCACTAAAAGATGGGGTTGTTGATACTCATACATGAAGCATACCTCACTCAATTGGGAGAGTCAAAGGAAGCTATCAAACAAGAGAAAATGCCCATTGTAAGGGCATATAATAATTTATTTATTGAAGTGTTACCCATAATTACCCAATAACATAATGTAGATTTCATAATATACCACATACCCAAATATATTCATATCTCAAAATTCCACTATTTGATGGCAATAATTTTACTAGAGTAGTTATAGAAGTAGCTACTACAACATTTAGAAAATGGGCTCATACTCCATAGTGCACCACCATGGGGTTCACCAGTTCAAATTGTCTAGATGAAGGATGAACAAATGTAGCTATGT
The DNA here is from genome assembly GCA_963277665.1 of Viscum album. Classification (NCBI taxonomy): domain Eukaryota; kingdom Viridiplantae; phylum Streptophyta; class Magnoliopsida; order Santalales; family Viscaceae; genus Viscum; species Viscum album. The sequence continues at coordinate 1,603,137,242 of OY728136.1, forward strand.
AACAATTTTTGGAAGCTCGTGAAGATTACCATAATGAACAAGAATCATTTTTTAAGGATTGATGACTTGTTCTATGAAATACAAGGATCTCAATATTTTTCAAAGGTTGATATTCATAATAGATATCATAATCTAAATGTGATGAATGGAGATACTAATATGATTAATTTTCGTACATGGTATGGGAACTATGATTTTCGAGTGATGACATTAAGACTTAAAAATTCAATTACATATTGATTTATTTGATCAATATATTCGTTATACATTACACTGAAATGTTTGAGGTTGTTTTTATAAATGAAATTATTATCTACTCTAAGAAAAAGTAGTAACATAAAAAACATCGATGTATTATGATGATGAATTTATAGAGGGTGAAATTACATGCCATGGCCAGAAACTATGATCTATGGAAAGATCATGTGACATTATTCAGACACAACATAACAAGTGTTGGAATTTCAAAAGACCCTCCAAAAAACAATGCATTTGAGAAATGGCCCAGACCAACTACTGTCATGGAAATGTATAGATTTTATGGAAGACTAGGGTACTACCATCATTTGGGGATAATGTTCTCATGATTTTCTATCCTAATAACAATATTAAAAATAAAAGTTTCAAAACATGTAATGAAAAGATAATGTGTGGAATGATTCATGGATCTAAAGGTAAGTCTAATCACCAAAAATGTACCCACATAACTGAAAAGTGTTAATAGTTTCGTGATATACAATGATTATTCATAAATATTATATGGTTGAGGAATAATAAATTCATAGTCTATTTCTCATCGATTTAGAAGATCCATAAGGAAAAATAATTGAGTCATGAACTAGATTTAGTAGTATAGATCATCCCCTTGAAAATCTAGCAGCACTACCTCTACGGTGAGAAGCGTGAAACAAATATCGATCGAAAAAATCTAATGTATATAGTCACACAGTGGGAACTCAATATTACACAAGGTATATAGTTAGATATAATAATAGAATATAATTTCCCTATTCACTATCATCATGGAAAGATAGATACTATATCTGATTCAATTTTTAGAAAATAACTATCAACTCAATCGAAGATGTAGATTGAGAAAGAACCCATCATCATTGATATGAAAAATGAATTATTTAGAAATCATTGTAGACAATAATAAATACTACCATTACTAAATTACTTTCCAACCATATATATAGGAAAAGAAGAATGTGGGCCAAATTTATTATCCATAATTACAAAATAATTTGAATACCTTAGAGGAAGGGAATGTACAAGAGTTACATATAGATAATTATGTTTTGATTCACATTTGAATAAGGATTTTTGTTTGTTTTTCACTTGAGATAAAGGAGATATTTGATAATGAACATATCTCACCATTTACCACTCATTCTGAAGGTACCATGATCGTCAAAAACATTTTGGATGGACAAAACAATGAAAGAGATTACAAATTATATATTATGGTGATTGATATTTCATCAAGTTAATGTAGAACTAAAAACTAAAAGGGGATGATCTAACCATTCCATATACCCATTTGGAAATGGGAGAATGTCACTATAGACATTGTCACCGGTCACCCGAAGACACATAATGAAAACAATGTGATATGGGTTGTGGTGGATTAAATCACTAATACATCCCCCATAATAATTATACTAGATTATTTTCTCATTGAAAAAATTATAAGATATATGTGAAGGATGTGGAGAGAATGTTTGAGGTTCCATTTTCGATTGTATTTGGTCGCAATCCAAGGTTCACCTCTAATTTCTTAAAAAGTATCCCACAAGACTTGAGAAATGAATTGAATTTGATCATTCCATATCACCGCTAAATATATGGGAAATATAGAAGGAATATATATTTTTCATGGATACATGCTCAAATACTGATCAATGGAATTAAATTGTGGATGTTATCTACATATTCAATGGGTGGAGTTATCACACAATAACATGTTCCATTCAAATATTCATATGGATTCATATGATTCTATGTATGGAAAAAATATAGAACTCCTACTTATTGGGATGAAGTTGGAGATTGAAATAAAATTTTGTGAAATAGATGAAAAAGATGTATTAATCCACACATCAATGAATTAATCCTTTCCATCATCAAAAAAATAGTTATGATGATAACTTCCCAAGGGATTAGACATTCTGCTTTAGAGATAATGTCTTTCATTGATTATGATTTGAAAAAAGAGTCATGTGTTTTTGAATGAATTAAAACCATAACTGAAAGTATATTGGTCAATTTGAGATCAATTATTTCCAAGGATCAGTGGCCAATTAACATTTACATCCCACTAATATATATCAATTTTATTTTTTCTTCCTTATATATCTCATGAGGAAGTTTATAATAGATCTCTCAATCTGTTTTGGATGAATGATAAGTTTGAATAAGAAAATTGGTAACTAGAGTATGTGATAAAAGATAACTACCCTCTTTTTTATTAGTAATAGGAGATTTTGAGGAGAAATATCAAAAGGTGGGAAGAATTTTACCACCCCAACAATAAATAATTGATTTTTCCGTTCAAATAATTATGTTATATGGTTTAAATCAACGAAATTAAAAATGTACCTCAATAAAAACATCATCGTCAAAAATAAAGTATGAAATAAGTTATATTTAAAGAAATTAGGGAACATTTTATTATGAAATAGTAATAAGCCCTTTGAAATAGTAATATCACCATTATGATTAGTAATCCAAACAATAGAATAGTAACCACACCTATAAAGGTATTGAATAATTGTATGAATCTCATACATGATAATATTAAATAATTATATATATAATAATATAATAATATATATATATATATATATTTTAAAAATATGTAATTATATATTTGAATTATTATGAAAAATAAATCTTTAGTTATAATTATAAATTTAATATATTAATTTAAATTAAAATTTATTTTCATATAATAGATTCAAAAATAAATGTTTTGTTTTCATATGAATATATGATAACTTTTATTAGATATAATTAATTTTTTATTGTGTCATATAATAAGTTATTAAATTAAAATTAGATTTTTTTAATAATTGTTTATTTTATTGAGAAAATAATTTTCGAATATTTATATTATTATTTTAAAAATATGGATTTCAATTTTTAATTATGATCATAGGGAAATGGTTAAAATGATTTTTTTGGATTTTTATAAAATATAAGAATTTATGGTGAATAATAAAATAATATAATTTATGATAAAAGCTAAATACATTAATTTTTCATTCATTTTTTATGTAAGGATTATTTTTGACCAAAATGATGAAATAAAAATAAATATTTTAATATATTTAGTGATACGGATCAATCTATTCATACTCTAGAGCCAAAATAATAATCTAATGTATAAAATAATGTGAAAACCCCCATCTCCTCTCCAATAAATTCAACCTCTCCTTTTATAATCTAACCTCTAATGCCATTCAAAGAATCAAGATACTACACAATAATATTCTCAACCGCCTACCCCACGTCCATTATCCCTTATTATCATCAAATTACCAAACCCTCTTCCATATAAAGGTTATCAATGGGGATAAATTCAATAGGTATTATCCACATTCTTTACAATTTAATTTATTTCTAATTACATTTATTTTATTATACTATACTATCCTAACCTTATAAAATATGAACTAAGAATAAATTTTCATATATTTAATAAAAATTAATTTTTTTTGGGGGAATAATTAACCATTAAACACCTTATATTATATCTTTTATTTTAAAAATAAGAACATCTTCTATGATGCGCTGATTCACCACCATCATTGATGATGCATTTTCATATTACTTTTTTACTGGCAAGGATGGTCATAAAACCAAAAAAATTGTTTTAATAGATTTTAATGTGTATGTTATAAAATTTTTAATGTCATGGAACTCATATATTTACATCATATTTTGGAGTAAAACAAAATCAGATCATAATGATTTTAAAACCACCAAATTAATCAAAATGCTTATCTCTAACTTTTAACTAATTATTAATCATCATATCATATACTCATATTATAAGTAATGTAGTTATGTATTATTTATGTTCATAAAAAACATATAATACCAAATTGGGAGGGTTATATGTATTTAATACTGACATATATATTTATATAAAATTGTACTGATCATGAAAATTGTGATTATGAACACTCTTGAATGATGAAATTGATCGCTATAATTCATCCAAATGGATATAAATGATCATAATAAAATTATAATGAATAAAATACTTGTCTAAGGTGGTTTTTATTTTTTTAATTAATGATTTTTATTTTTTTTATACTTGATATTAAATACAAGAAATCACTCAGACATCGGGTAAGGGGAATTCTTAAACCCAACTCTCATTTTTTGGGTTTAACCTCTTTCAATAAATTTTTCAGTATAGAAGATACATTAATATTTTGTAAAAATTGTTAATTTTATATTTATATTATATTTTGGGGATATAAATGTTACCAATATGTTTTAATTAAAATTTTAATTTTTTTTCCAAAATAACTATACTCTCTAAATACAGATATGTAAATTATTATATGATCGTTTCTTCTTCAATAATTATTGATGATCTTGATTCCAAATACATTTTTACCTTTATATATTGGGATCCTCAGTGTATAATCACAAATAAAATGATACCCACTTCATTCCAATGGTTATTTTATGTCTAATATTAATATATGTTCTATGTGGCATGCAAGATAATGTAAATGTTATTATATGACCAGTGAGGTCGAAAAATATATAGCACTCCAATACATTATGTAATGTGATGTATATCACTAGATATTATCGAATATTCATGATAATTATGCAATAATGTTTCACATCAATGTGTGGTGGTAGACCACTAAGACCTTATTTGTCATTATTATACCTTTTCACATGATAATCTTTTACCGAATTCTTCCTTTAATCAGAATTATTATGATGTTATAAAGATTATTATAATCTACCAATGTAACATTGATCCATGTTCTGATATATTCTATTTTTATTATTTTATATCATCAATTTATTTTATTTATATCCCCAAGATATTACTAGTACTAACGTGAATCATGAGGGCCACATTGAAGTTAGGGAAAATGAATTAAATAATATTTTTTAATTATTTAAAATATTTATACTCGACTCATTTTATCAAGGTAGTAGGCCATTGGATCCATATTTTGTTACACTATTTAATGGGTTGCCTCCAAAATATGTATTAGTTATGTGAGAAATGTAAGGTCCCTATAGTTGAAAAATCAATTCACATCTTATATCTTAATAATTAAAATTCATTGAAACCATTTAGAAAAATCCAACATGATTCATATAAAAATAATTACAAAAGAATAATTTTAAAATTTAATAATGTATATAATTGGTGTCAAAATAACCTTTATTATAAATTTTTTTATAAAAAATAAATACAACAATTAATTTGGTATATCATGGATATAGAGGTAAAATAATCTCAAAATATTGAAAACAAATTAGGTCAGCTTTTCTGAAAAAATTTATTGAGACATTTCTATAACCCAAAATGGTAAAATGGTATAAATATATTTAAAAATAAAAAAATTATTATATGATTATATGTGGGTTTCTTGATTAAATAATCATGTAATAAATCATAATGCAGATTAAAATAGAAACATTCTTGAATGATGACATTGTAACATATTGATTAACAACTTTGGTAACATCAAAATGAAACCCCTTAATGTGATATGCATTGATATTTTTTTAATTCTATTAATTTTAAGTAAAAATATTTTATAATTTATTTATTTTAATTATATAATTTTAAAAATATATATAATATGTTAATGTGTCCTATATATCATTGAAACTACTATGATGAGGATCCCTATACATTAATTCATGATTTTCAACAATCTTATGCTTGTGTGAGTTTAAAAAACATGTAAATATATTATATATTGATAATATGACTATATTTTTACATAATTTTTTATATATCATTGTATTATAAATTCAATTTATATATTCATTAACAATATTAAAAAAATAAAAAATAAGGTTAAAACTACTCTTTCTTCCATGAATTATATAGAGAAATCGATTCAGAAAATTAAATGGATTCTGAATGTTAAAATCTATAGAATATAGAATATTTAAAAATATAAATTTACTATTTATATACACATTTTTAACAATCAATTTGGTGTGGAAAAATAGAAACTAATTCCATCACTTAATTATAATGCATCATGTACATACCGAAGGGTAATGATTCTAGTATTTATTAGTTGGATGATAAAAAAGGTAAATAATAATTAACTATTATAGAATATATGTTCTAAAATAAATTTTGTAGAAATATATATATAATATTAACTTATATAGTATAATACAAGATACATGGTGGTGAGAAACAAAAAAACTTGCCTCATTGAGGTGGTGGTCCAAATGTATGCATCTATGATGTTTTCATTTCATGAGGGATAGAAAAAAAGATGACATTGGTTCAATATAATAATAAAGAAATTTAGTTATATTTTATATACATGTGATATTATTTAATCATGTTTATTTCAGTTTTGAGTATTATAAAATAAAAATTAAACCTAAATTGACACGACCTCTTCCCCCCAAAGTGTAACCCTCCTGGGCCGGCAATGTTAGAAGGGAGATAATGACCCCCATAATATCGCCTCTAGTAGGCCCTGATTTGGATACTAGCACCGAGGGTTTAGTAAAAAATAAAATGGTAGACATTCCCCTCTAAGAGAACACATTTAGAAGGTAGAGATAAGATTGACCCCAACCAACTCTAACTCAGAACTAAAAAATAAATGAAAACCCATGTATACATATGAAATGTCATGAAAACCCACTAAAACTGGAAGGGGAAAAACTAAAAGCACCCAATATGGAGGTCAATTAGTTGCAACAACAAGCCTGAACATCTCCGGCTACTACAATCTAGTAGAAACCAGGTTGATCTACAACTTGGTCCATGTGAACAAAAAAATAGTTTATATATAAATAGGTTGATTATAACAGTTTACTCTGTTGGATCCTCCGCAAAGCCTCTCATCCAAAAGTAATGAAAGCATACTAATGCATAGTGAACAACAAGTAAAACTAACTTGTCACATAAAAATGTATATAATGTTCCCAAACTCACCATGGATACTCTAACCATGTAACACACTATAGAGTATATATTTTAAAAAAGAATAACAAGGGTACCTTGCTACTACTTTTCATTTGGTTGCCGCTTTTCCCCAACATCGCACGTCCTAAGCATCTCTCTCCAAATAGGTATGCCTGAAGTCACCTAGGCGAAGCACCAGAACATGCACCTCATGCAATAAAACAACCATGTCCAAACAATAAAGTAACCGAGTTGTTTCTGAGAGCCATCACAGCTCGCATAACGTGTATCATACGTTGGGTATTATACCTCAAGCCATTACGACTCATACACCATGTAAGGATACTCAAAAATTACAGCCTATACCCATTAAAACTATAGTAGTCCATATGATAATATATCCAGAATATATGTGTGTGAATATACACCAGCCATTACAACCCTCTACACAAATATATATGGAAAACTAACCATTCTACATACCATCACATGTATCTACCAAGAGAAGAGAGTAGGGAAATGGGGGTAGTCATCCATCCATCCTCCAACTAGAATGTTGGGGAAAACACCCCTTAGTGATCAGAATCTCTGGGGTGTCAGGTTTCCTTAATGAAAAGGTGGAGTTGTATATAGAAACAAAAAAATTATAGAATATACTATATCTTACAACCACAGAATGGGAATAACCTGGTCTTAGAATCAACAACAACTAATGTCTATCTGTCTCCAGGCTACAACTTCTAAGACTAGGTAACTAATATGTAGAGAACCATTTAGAAAGATTTATTGCTTCAAATCATTCCCTTTTTATCAATTCCACTTTACGTAAATTAATTTTTTTTAAATTAAATAAACATTAGAAAAACATTAAACTTCATTAGAATCGCACCCAAAGTCCACCATCATTTTAGAAATACTATCGTATCATTATGTTCCAGCAACTCCAACCCCAAGTGTTAACATCATTTATTCAATTATTCATTACAGAATTATATTCTCAAATTTCCAGGCATTCTAAAAAACATTCTATGCTACAAAACACAATGTGTCTCAACTGGTTGTGTAGAGATACAACCTGTCGAGTCTTTGATGCCTATAGTAGGAGCGTAGAACCATCCTTCCTTGAGATGATAAACACAGAATGCACGTGGCATAGCACGTACATCGTCACCTTTTTCAGAAGAAAGGTAAGCAAGAACAGCTGCCTAAGAAATGGGGAAAGTAAAGAAGATAATCAACTAATAAGAATCTTCAAGCATCCAACTGTCAAATCCAACCTGTTCCATCATCACTGGTTTCCTCCCCGACAACCCCCTGAATAAACAGATGCATCTTTCCACTCTAGGCATCATCTGCTTCTACAACCGAAAAGCATCCATGCCCACAAATAATCCAACAACCATCCCAGAACACATCACAAAACAAGTAGCAGGAAAACAAATATTTTATCAATTGTGCTCTTAGCCCTTTAACAAATAGTAGGGTAACTCATAATCGTACAAGGATTTATCTTTTATTAATCAACTGGATCATTAATCCATCATATATTAACCCATTATTATTCATAGGTTCCAAATTCGGGAAACCTAATTAGTATACTATCAAAAATAATAAAACATTATTACAACACCATTTTTATTAACATCAAATTAAAACAAAATGAATGAGATTAATTCACATGTTTTCTTATCTTTATCCAATCCATTTTCAATTAATTATGGATTTACATTCTTTACCAATTTTCATTAAGAAAAAAAAACGCTAAACCTATCAAGCATTGATATCAAAAAATCTATAAAAACAAGATGCCATAACATATGATTGATAACAATTAGTTTTTCCAGTTCAAATATTTATTAGGGAAATTACATTTTCATCAACTAGGATAAGGCATGAAAACAATACAATTGCACATAAAAGAAGAGAGGAGCCATGAATCCCCTACCTCAAATGGTTAATGAATTTCTGAGAATGGTCCACATGACGGATCATGATCACCTCTTCTCTTGACAATTGCATCCATGAAAGGATTCCACTGTACTACCATACCTAATGGAACACATGAAAAATCCATTAGAATCATGATGATCACATTCTATAATATGGTAATGAGAAACATGAGATGATTAATCCCAAATGAATGATGATAAAACACACCTTATATCGAAGATTTATTAACACTTCTTGGTTGCATCATAATAGAGTAGAACCAATCCGAAGAAGAATGTTTGATGTTGTAACTCGTATGAAAAATAATGGGTCGCATGAGCATCTCACAGCCATGAATATAGAGAAAAAATTAGAGAGGATGATATCTAATCCCTTAAAATATTTACTGGAGAGGTGGTTTAAGATACACTGAATTTCACATTAAAATAGGATCGCACTAAACCATGCAGATAGACCATGTAAAAACATCCCATGACTTAAGAATAATTAATATAGGAGTAATGGACTTTGAATCAGCCTTAAATACCTTAAAAAGGCATAAAATGCATTTTACGTCAACGGAAATGACAAAAAGGTGAAACTGTAGGAAGCTAGAAACACTGTACACCCTACCATTCTGGAAGCAATGTACAACATAAGGTCGCTGATGACACTGTTCACAGAAGTTCACTGATGTCATTGTTTATAGAAGGTCACTGCTGTCACTAATCATAAAAGGTCACTGATGTCAATGTTCACTAAAGGTCACTAATGACATTGTTCACAAAAGATTAATGATTACATTATTCAGAAAAGGTCAATGATGAAACTATTCACATAAGGTTTACATTGCATTGTTCACCGAAGGTTAATGATGATACAGTTCGCAGAATGTCAATGATTACATTTTCACCTATCTTTATTGTTTCACTATTCAAAGATGGTTAATGATGACATTGTTTACATATGCTAAATGATGACATTGTTCTGCCATGTTTATCACTGCACTGTTCATAGAAAGGTTAAAGATGACACTGTTCACAGAACCTCAGTGATGACACCATTCACCTAAGGTTAACGTTTCACTATTCACTGAAGGAAAATGATGACAATGTTCATGTAAGGTTAACATTGCACTATTCACAGAAGGAAAATGATGATAGTGTTCATAGAACGTCAATGATGACATTGTTCACCTAAGGTTAACATTGCACAGTTCACAGAAGGTCAATGGTGAATCAATTCAGCTATGGTTAACTTTGAACTGGTCACAGAAGGATAATGATGACATTGTTCACAAACAGTCAATGGAGAAATTGTTCACCTAAAGAGAACATTTCATTATATACAAAAGGATAATGATGACACTATTAAAGATGGTCAATGATGAAACTGTTCACCTATGGTTGACATTTCACTATTCACAGAAGGTTAATGATGAACCTGTTCACCTATGGATGACATTTCAATATTCACAGATGGTCAATGATGACATTGTTCACCTATGGTAAACATTTCACTATTCACAAAAGGTCAATAATGACACTGTTCACCTATGGTTAACATTACACTGTTCGTATATTGTTAATGGTGACACAATTTACATAAATTCAATAATGACACTACTCACTTAAGGTTAAAGTTGCACTGTTGACAAAAGGTTAATGATGTAACTGTTCACAGAAGGACAATAATGACACTATTCATATAAGGTGACCATTTCACTGTTCATATAAGGAAAATTATTATAGTGTTAAAATAATGTAAACATTTCAGTATTAAATGAAATTTAATGATGTCACTATTCAAATAAGTTTAATGATGACACATTTCACCTAACTAGAAAATTGGCAATGTGTTGGGGATAAGTCACTTTAACCTCCAAATCTCCACATACACCTAATTTTCACAAAGGAATGTGCTATAGAGATCTGAGCCATTACATCAAATACCTCTCAAAACAATATCATCCTCAAGAATTAAAAACCCCCTAAATGGAAAAAGAAACATTGTTTAAACAACCACCAATCGAGATACCTCTTAAAAGAGAGCACGACACAAGCAGAAACAAAATAAAACAATAATATAAACTGTAATGTTCTAACCACATACGGGTCATCATTGCATGGAATGAGTTAATAATCAAACAACTATGGGTAATGAGCATGTATCTATGACTCACATTCCAAGGTACACTTATCTATGCCAATATGTCACCACAAGACACGAACCAAGGGGATAGAACACCCACACAACACCATACCATTGCGTTCATGGATCTCCATTGGACCCTCCTCAAAGGCCCCATCATCATCAACAACAATCTATCCCCAACAGATGACGTGAGAGACATCATGAAGATAATGAAGGAGCTGTGATAGATGGAACAAAACATGTATCTGAAACATCTATAGGGTAAGTGCTACTCAATACGCTAAAGCTCCACCATGAGTTAACACATCTAAAGGCCCTACTAAACTGGGATAAAGCTTACTCTCATGACCAATCAATTGTATCCCATGACGGGGAGTCACCATCAAGAACATTTGATTCCCAACAACAAACTCTAATGGTATACACCTTTGATCAACATATAATTTCTAACAATGTTGCGCTGTTTTTATCCTCTCATGAATCACCCGAAGAATCTCTGTTGTATTCTACACTTGTTTCATCCCGAGAAATGCAAACTCTCCGACCCCAGTTTAGCACAACAGATAATAGTAAGGCCGAGCGTACATGGACTCATAATGTGACATACTGATGGTGGAGTGATAAATATTTTTTATGCGAACTCCACCAAGGGTAAGTGCCTCATCCATAACCCTAAAAAAACCAAGACATAAGAGTGTATCTTGTCGTTAAAAGACTATATGGATAACTCTATCTGACCATCCGTTTGATGACGAAAAGAAGTCCTAAGGAATAGTTGAGAACCAAAAGAATGTTAGAGACCTCTCCATACCATGGAGGTAAAATAAGGATCTAGAACAGAATTGATTGTCCTAGAGACTCCATGATGTCTCATCAACTCTTCTAGATACCGCCTTAACAAAAAATCAACTGACCTTGAATACTTGATTTCATTAAAGTCGGCCGATTTTGATAAGAGATCAACTACCACCCAAATATAATCATGTCCTCCCTAAGCTTGAGGTAAACCAATAAATATTTCCATTGATATTTCCTCCTACATCCACTAAGTAATATTTAATGTCTGGAGAAGACCAACAGGAACCTCGTGTTTGGCCTTCACATTCTGGTAGATCAAAGATCGCGAAACAATCTCCGCAACCACATGCTTCAACGCAGACCCCCAAAATAGGGTCCTCAAGTCTTGGTACATATTTTCCATACTAGGATGCACAACTAAAGGCGATCTATGAAATTCCATGAGAATAATATTGTGTATCATCAAAGGAACAAAAAGACCTTTGTGATAAAACACTTAATGTTTTTAATCCTCTGACTAACCATCATAGGCCTTATCATAAACAACTCGGTCTCTACAGACCACAACCTCAAGATCGCTCAACTAGGACTCTTCAACCTTATGCACTAGAGATGATTGTTCCATCATATGAACAAGACAACTTCTACACCCAATATCTTCCATATTAATATGTATTGCTGATATTTCTTACGTTACTCTCCTTGAATATCCTGATTCATTCAGAGCATAAAAACGTGACATTCGACTCTGCACATTAACTTATAAATTCCCCTTAATAAGTGTATATGATATCTCAAATTCATATTCCTATATGAACTCTATCCAATGATGATATCATAAGATCGAGTCACATAGTGAGAAAACATATATCAAACTCTTATGATCAGTGAAAAACACAAATTGCTTGCCAATGAGGTATCGTCTCTACAACTTCATAGAAAAAAATACTAATGCCAACCCAATATCATGGGTTTCATATTTATTCTCATGGGGAAATAGATTCAAAGAACCTTAAGAAACAATTGATATCTACTACATTAGAATGCAACCTAACTCCAGATTTGATGCATCACGAAAAACATCAATTTGAACTCCCTTAGCATGAAGATAATGAACTGGGGCACTTACTAACTTCTCCTTTAAATAATTGAAATCATCCTACCATAGATCAGTTCTTATGAACACCTGATCTATCCTAGTGATAGCTCCCATAGGAGTCGTAACTCATGATAAAAAGGAAATGAACCTCCTGTAGTATCCTGTGAGACCAAGGAAACATCTCACCTTTAACACTATCAATAGGGATACCAAACACACATCTTCTTCTATCATCGATGGTTCCACAAGTTTTCTCTGCTGGGACAAAACATGCCCCATGAAACAGACTTCACAATACAAAAACAACCACTTCAAAAACATCCCAAACATCTAATGTTGATGTGGAAATCCCAAAATGGGGTGTAGATTCTCTGCATTCTCCTCTACAAACGTAAAATATAAAAAGGTTTTGTCAATGAAAAAAACTAAGAAACTGTCCAGGAACTCACAGAACACATCATTCATTAATCCCATGAACATATCTTGAGAATTCATCACACTTAATGAAAATACAACAAACTAATAATGCCCATGATGAAAACAGAATGCAGTCTCCGTGCAATCCTCATCCTTCACACACATCTGATGTTATCCTGACAGCAAGTATATATTTGAGAACCATATTTCACCATTTTGTTGATCGAATAAGTCCTCAATCTACGAAAAGGGATAATGATTCTTTATTGTCACTTTGTTTGTCAAAAAAAATCAAAACACAACTACAAACTGTCATCTTCCATCTTCATGAAAAAAATGTTGCATCCCATGGGGACAAATAGGGATGAATAAAACAACACTATAAATGACCATCAAGTAGTATACATATCTTGTGTAACTCATAAAGGGACATCCTATATGGAGACATAGATATAAGAGATGCTCTTGGTTGTAGCTTGATCACAAACATGATCTCTCATCGAGGGGGTAATGCTAAAACATCTACAAGAAAGACATTAAGGTACTCCTATACGACCTTAGGAAACTCCAAATATTGAACCAATGATGAAATCATAATCATCCCAATCATCAGGGATGATAAGGACAGAACGCGCCTATGACCCATCAGTGGATCTCTCTTGGCAACACACACCACAAGCTCTCCATCCGCACAAAAAAAAGACCTTATTGATAAAGAAATCCACTATAGCCGGCACAAAATAAAACATATCCATGCTGAGGATGACATCATATGGTTCTATTAGTAAACATAGAAAAATTCCCCAAGAGAGGTGTTGCCCTAACACTAGCTCAGTGTCTTACATACATGAAACAAGTCTACTCGACCTCTAACTTGCATAGTAAATTCCAAGGGCTCTGTAGGCCTCTCTGCCTCAAGTCCAAAATCATGGAAAATGGTAGTTGATATGAAAGATTGTGTCACAACTGAATCAAACAAGGAATATACCAATGTAGAAAAAATGAAAAGGGTACCTCGAATGACGTCTGGCTCACTGGGAGCTGGCAACACTAGAGCATGATGTTGACCACGACCTCGCCCACAACCAATATAAGCTTGATGATGACCACCAAAATGGACAAGCTCTACTCTCTAAGGATGGGAAGTGTCACTGGGCTTCCGTTTTCATTCCCCATTCACTCTCTATGGATCTAAAGCTGGTGCAACCTGCTGCTACTGCCACGGTAGCAACTACCTCATTGGAGTATCTTGGATTGGACCACCTGGTGCATGATGACTGCTATGAATGGTGGGGCACTCAGACTGCTGATAACCCCGACCTCCACAAGTAAAACAATTTCCTAAACACATGGGATAGGCCTGAGAGTTGCTACCTATAGGGAAACGTGACATGAAGTTATGGGACCTACCCCCGGTTGAATGGAAACTCTTCTTCCCTGAAATCCAGCAACTCTGGACCACTGTTGTACTTAATGAGGAATCATGATGATTACCCACTTGTGATGATTCAGTCCTAGATAATGTACTCTTGATAACCTCTTCCCCCGCTAGAACTGCAAGATATATCTTAAGCATAAATTCGGTGAACTGGCAATGGATTTATAGATGAAAACCCCCTCGAAATTCCTCACCCTGGTCTATTTAACTTGAAACTGGTCTGAAGCATATCGTATAAGGTTCCTGAAATGGATTCCAAACTCATGCACCCTAGTGCTCCCCAATCAAAGGTTTAAAAGCACCTGGAAACTTGACACATTCATAGTTGGAGAGAGAAACTTGACTATAAACCTGTCTCAAAACTCTTCCAAAGAGATAGCTAACTCATCACGATTCTTAATGAACAATAACCACCACTACCTCACTAATTCTGGTAGCATCATCACAAACATGGACACCAAGTTATTCTTTCGAGGAAATTTTGAACAGAAGCCGATCTTTAAAACCTCCAACCAGTCTTCTATGACTTCCTTTAAAAAAGATCACTTGTACTTTTCTAGACTCTACCTTGTGGCGATCTGCTGAAACAACCTGCTAGACATATTCTTTGTGATCCCAACATGGTGGTCCGCATGGAGCCATACCAATAAAATATAAAATATTTAATGATCCTAATACTTGAATAGGGAACACATAGTATTAATTAATTTTTTGTTTTCTTTTATTAATTTTAGGTTATCAAATCCCATGGTATACCCATTCAAAAACAGGCACAAAAATAATGATTCATGATCCTTTCCTAGGTCTCTACCCTACAATAAGTATCACCTCATTTATTGAATATTGAAAACATAATGTTATGTACCTCAGATCCTAGGAGGCCCTAAATTCCTATGCCTTAGCCGGTCTCTAGTTTTTAAATCACTTACTAAAAAATGATTGACACCATTCCCCTACCAACCCATACAACCTCACCTATCCCTATCTCCAAACTCCATCATATGCCTCAAACAGACCTATGATACCACTCTATCATGACCCCCTCCACAAAAAGAGTACCCCTACTAGGTTGGAAATATGTTAAGGGAGTTAATGAACCTCGAGTCCTACCTCCACTAGGCCTAGGGTATGGAACTAGCACCGATGATATTGTAAACAAACAAATAAAAGGCATTACCCTCTAAGGGAACTCATGCAGATGTAAGAGACAAAATAGACACCAACCAACAACAAATCAGAACTAAAATATAAAATTAAACCCATGTTCACATATAAAATTTAATGCAAAACCAGTACAATTGAAAGGGTAAAAATTGCAAGTACACAAAAAGGATGAAAAACAGCAGCAACAACACACCCAAGCAGTTTCGATAACCGCTAGTTTGTAGAAACTAGCATGATCTCAAGCCTTCTCCAAGTGTCCAAAAAAATATTATATATATATATAAGGTTTGTATAGCATTATACACAGTATGATCCTCCCTGAAGCATCACGTTCAAAAGAAATTAAATGAATCTAAATCACATTGAAGAATAGTTTAATCAAACTCATCCCATTAGAAGGTTTACTATGTTATAACCCTCACCATGGATACTCTCACCAGTTAATGCATACAATAGTATATAATATATCAATGAATATCAAGGGTATCCTGCTACTACTTCCCACTGGTTCATGTATTTTCCCCAATCTCGCACGTCCTAAGAAACTCTCTCCAAAAAGTCTGGCCTGCAAAAACCTAGGAGAATCACCACAACATACACCTTGTGAAACAAAACCACCACGTCCACTCATGAATGTAACCAGGTCATTTCGGAGAGCCACCATAGCTCACATAATGTGTATCAGGCTTCATGTATTATACTACAAACCATTACATCCCATACATTGAGTAAGGAACCTCAAGCCATCAAATCCTATTCATGTTACACCTATAGTAGTCCATATGACAGAATATCCCGAATATATGTGTGTGAATAAACCCAAGACATTTCAACCATATACACACATATATGGGGAAAACTAACCAATGTACCTACAAGCACAAGTATCTACCAAGAGAGGAGAGCGGGGCCAAAGGGGGTAGTCATCCATCCATCCTACCACCAGAATGTTGGGGAAACACCCCCTGGGTTTAGAAACTCAAGGGTGTCATTTTCCCATACTGACATGTTTTATTGGCACATAGAAACAAAAAAAGTTGAGAATATACTATATATCACAACCACACTATGGACATAACCATGTATTAGTCTCAACTGCATCTAACATCTCTCAGAAATTGGGCTGCCACTTCTATGAATCGGTAACCTATATGCACACAACCATTTTAAAATATTTATTTCCTTAATTATTTACCTTTATATAAGTTCCAACTTATTTTAATTAATTCTTTATACATTAATTAACCATTAGCATTTCCACAATAAACATCAATGGTATTACACCGAAATTCTATAGTCCCACTAATTACAACCTCATCATTATGTTCCAGCAGTACCAGGACCAAGGGTTAACATCATTTATTCCATTATTCCTTACAGAATTACATTCGCATATTCAAAAGATAACTATAAAAACATTCTATTCTACTATACACAAGGGGGATTAACACGATGAGTAGATGTACTACCCTTCAAGTATTTTCATCCTATAGAATGTGTGTTGACCCATCTTCCCTTAAGAAGCTGATAAATGAAAACTCATGGCATAACCTATGCGTTTTAGCCTCTTTTGGATGTAGGGAATGCAAGACCAACTCCCTTGAGTAGTGGGGAGAAGTAATGTAGATAATCATCCAATAAGAATCAACAAGCATCCAATAATAATATCCATCCAGTTCCATCGTCACGGGGGTTTTCCCCGACACCCACATGAAAAAATCGATGCATCCCACCACTCAGGACATCATTAGCTTACAACACCCAAAAGCCTATATGCCCGAACATACCACAACATTTATCCAGGATCACATAACAACACACACAATACGAAAACAATCATTTTAAAAATTGGTATCTTAGCCCTTTAACAAATAATTGGGTAACTCAGAACCCAACAAGGAGTTATATTTTATCGATCAACTCGTTCTTTATTCCATATTTGATTAACCTATTATTATTCTTAGGTTCCAAACTTGTGAAACATATTTAGTATTATATCAAATATTTAAACATGCTTACTACACAATTTTTATTAACATAAAATTACAAAAAGAAGAACCACATTCATTTACATGCCTCATTATCTTTAGACAAACCATTATAAAATAATTACAGATTTATTTTATATACCAATTTCAATCACTAATAAAATGAAAAACACCTCAAGAATTATTATCACACTATCTAGAAAGTAGTTAGTAATAACATACGATCAATATCAATTTGTTTATTCGATTGAAATATTAATTTTCTAAATTATATTGTAATCTAGGGGGAAAACATGATAACAATACAGTTTGACATAAATGAATAAAGAAGCAATGAATCCCCTACCTCAAATGGTTCTAGAAATTCTGAGAAAGGTCCACACAACAGATCATGATCGCCTCTAATTGTGACCACTACATCCACCCGAGGATGCCACGGTACCATAGTACCAACCGAATCCCAAGAAAACTCTATTAAAAGAATGGAGATCACATGGAATAAAATGTAATGGAGAAAACGATGAAGATGAACACCAAAAGAATGAAGATGAAACATACCTTATATCGAGGATTGATCAATACTACATGGTTGCATCAAAATATAGAGGAACCAATATGAGGAGGAAAGTTTGATTGTGAAACTCCCATGAGATGTAATAAGATGTTTGAGGATCTCACACTCAGGAAAGAGGATAAATAATTACAGCGGAAGATATCCCATTCATTTAGACGATTTAATGGTGCGGTGGTTATAGATAAATTGGATTTCCCATTAAATTCCAAGAGAACAAAAAGACATAGTTTGAAAATGTAAAAACAAATCGAGCCATAGAAATAATTAATATAGGAGTGATGGCCTTTGAATCAAGCTTAAAATCCTTAAAAAAGTCTTTAAATGCATTTTACTTCAATGGTAAAGTCAAAGCGGGGAATATATAGGAAGTTGAAATCATTTTTCAGCCAACCTTTCTAGAAACAATGTACACCCTACTATTGTTGAAATACTGTACACCCTACCATTATGGAAACAATATTAACACAAATTTCACTAATGTAACTGTTTAGAGAAGTTCACTTATGTCACTGTTCACAAAAGGACACTGATGTCACTATTCAAAGAAGGTCAATTGTGTCACTATTCACAAAAGGTTTCTGTGGTCAATATTCATAGAAGGTTAATGAAGACATTGTTCATATAAGGTCAATGATGATATCGTTCACCTAAGGTTATTGTTGCACTGTTAACAGATGGTTAATTATGACACTATTCAAAGAAGGTAAATGATGACACTGTTCAATGAATGTTAATGATTCACTATTTACAGAAGTTTAATGATGACACTGTTCACAGAAGGTCCATGATGACACAATTCATCTAAGGTTAGCATTGTATAGTTAATTGAAGGTTAATGATGACATTCTTCAAAGAAGGTCAATTATGACACTGTTCTCCTAAGGTTAATGATGCCATGTTCAAAGAAGGTTAATGATGACACTATTCACAAAAGGTCAATGATGACACTTCTCATCTAATGTTAACGTTGCACACATCACATAAGGTAAATTTTTAAATTGTTCACCAATGATTAACATTACACGGGTCACATAAGGATGATGATGACACTTATCATAGAAGATAATTGATGACACTGTTCACCTAAGGTGAATATTGCCTTGTTCACAGAAGGTTAATCATGACAATGTTCACAGAAGGTCAATGATGACATAGATCACCTATGGATAACGTCGTACTGTTCACAAAAGGTTAATCAAGAAACTGTTTTCATAAGGTCAATGATGACACTATTCACCAAAGGTTAATGTTGCAATTTTCACAAAAAGTCAATGATGACACTGTTCACCTATGGTTAACGTTGAACTGTTCACAGAAGGTTAATGATGAAACTGCTCACATAAGGTCAATGATAACATTGTTCACCTAATTTTAACATTGTACTGTTCATAGAAGGTTAATGATGGCAATGTTTACATAAGTTCAGTGAAGACATTGTTCACCTAAGATTACTGTTTCACTGTTCAAAGTAGGTCAATGATGACACTCTTCACATAAGGATATCATATCACTATTTACAAAAGGTTAATGATGACACCGTTCACAAAAGATTAAAGATGACACTATTAAACTAACTTTCCAATTGGATAATTCATGAGTATAAGTCACCATGACCTCCTGAATCACCTCATACACCTGATTTTGGTGAAGGAATAGACTAGAGAGGTCTGGTCCATTTCCTAAACAATCTCATTTAAGAGTTAAAACAATTCATGGGCTTATATTTTTGGGAATACAACTTATGTGTTATTGATAGGTGCAATGGTGAAAATACGACCTCTATAACATTAGAATGAAGTATAGGAAATTATTTAAAAAGGTATGTTTCTTCCTTTGTATCTTATTATGTGTGTACAATGGAGAATATTTGGTTCTATTTTATTGCTATGTTTGTTGGAAAACTTATAAAGACATCTTACAATACTATATAATATATTAATTAATAATGATATGTGGAACCAAATTCTCATAGTATAGATTATAATAGGGTTATGAATGAATCCCAACCGACCAATTAAACCAGTGAAAGAGTTTATTTTTTCTTTAATAATTAAATATTTTGTTGTCATCACATTTTATAATTATTCACTTTCTGTAATAAAATGATTATATTATGGTGAATAGTTCATTTTGTAATAAATTATATGGACATAGATAATAAAACTAAATATATTGAATATAAATATTCAATAAATATTAAAATATTCATTTATTATATGAAATCAAATTTAATTATAATATTCAAATACAAAACATATAATACAATTTTACACGGAAAATTATTTTATTGCATAAAAAAATATTTTCTGGTAATTACATCACAATAACATCCATTTGATGAATTCATATGTACATTGTATTTCATATATTAACAACTCAAATAATTAAAATAATTAACTAATAGAGAGTAACATTTCTATGAATAATAATTATTTTGAAAACAAGAACTATTTTTTGTAAATATATATTTTTGACATTTAAATTATAATTAAAAATTATGAATATAATTACTAATCAATTTATAATATTTTATCACATTTTTTATTTACTTTATAAATATATATAATCAATTATTAGTCTTTATAAATTTATTTTATGTAAATTTTTCAATAAAAATTATATAATACTAATGTTAATAAAAATGGTCTTATATTATTTAGTTGTTATTATTTATATTTTGTAACTTATTTCCTAATAATCAAACAATAAACATTTCATATAGAAATAATTTATAGATATATATCAAAATTTATTTACACATATTCATACTATTAAATAAAAATTTTATGTGATAAAAGTGAAATTTAATGATAACATTTCGATATTACATAATACATTGGTTTCATATTAATAATTCAATAATATATTCTGAATATCATAATTTGAAATATATTTTCTAAAATTTATGGGATTTATAAATTCAACCCATCATAATTTGAATAGTTTTATTAATACACACCACATATTATTAGAGACATAAGATCCACATTTCAACTTGATTTGAAGTCACACCTTTCATGTGTGGGCCTTTTGACTCTCTAACATGGTATTTGTAATCAAATATTCACAGAAATCAAGGGAAAAGGTTATAAAATGATGAGCCTTTCAAAAACGTTCTCATGGTGAAACACATTTTTGGGGACCCCAGTGTAGTTGGAGGTTCCCATAATTAAGGGATTTTTCATAACAAAATAAGGATATAGAAATTGTTTAGTAACCACATGGCATCTAGATACAAAACATTCCACATAGATATCTAACGATAGATTCACTACATGTTTACATATTCATGTTATAATATGACAATATTAAATCTGTCTAAATGAAACTAATTATTAAATTAATATCTCATCAAATTCATTATATAAAGGATTGTACATACATGTTTCCTCAATGTCATACATTCACATTAATTATTAATGTAGATATTAAATTAGATAATTAATTATGAGTTTTTTTATAGTATATTAATTGATGTATCCTTGTGGATTTTTAGAATTCTTTATGTAAGATAAGAATCATGAGAATTCTATATAGTAGAAAACCCAAGGCTCCAAAAATTATATCCTGCTCCACAAGCTATAAATATTTATAGAGAAGAAGTTTTATATAGTACACAGAGTCAGGACCCAGAGATTATATAACATCACGTACCATATTGAGAAGTCATTTCCAAGAATAATGTATATATTTATCTTAACAGTAGGACTAAGATCATAACACACACACATAGTGACAACCAAATAGAAGAAAAATAGTTTATTAAAGTCTATTGATGTATAGATTTTTTATTTTATTTTCAATTCCATAATTATATACATTAATGTTCCCCATGAGACCATGATTCCCCAATATATTGAAATATACCACATTTTGAACTATTTAAAATTCCATGTAATCCATGAGAATGCCATATAAGAGTTCTTAATATTAATGGAATATATTTAAAATTAGGTGGACCATTTAATGGTTTAACTGGGTGACCCTTCATTGAATTTTGAGTACATCTCCACCAATATTGGGGATGATGAGGAATCTGGGGAATAGAATTATGTTGCTAATAGTATATATAACCCCTAAGATATTGTGATTCTTCTAATTTAATAAATTCATTCGATAGAGTACATTTCAATAAACCCTGAAAATTTCTTTTTTTATAACAAAGACCTATTTTCCCTTGATTTATTCAATGAACAACGATAATAATATGCAAAATTAAATAATTATATTATCTTGAGGAACAAGGAAATGGTTTTCTTCAATTACAGATGATTTAACATGTTTTCTATAGCTTACATTACACGTAAGGAAAAGTTTTACCAAAAATACAATATACTATTAATATTATTTTTATGATATTATTATATTTACCACCAAGATATTGGAATGAAAAATAAAAATAATTGTAACTAAAATATTGAAATATGTTTTAAACATGTATATAAATTGAATCATTTGGTTATCAATTAGCTAAAATGAATTTTAGATATACTGAAAATAATGAAATTACATTTCATAAAAAAATTATTCTTCTATGTACTAACAACATTTTATATCAATAAATTAAAAAAACCACTATTGATGAATGTTTTTAAAAAAAATTAAAAATTAATTACTAAAAAAATAATTTATGAAACACATCCAATAGAATTCATAGTCATCAGAAAAGAATAAATCATATTATATGAATAAAAGGATGTATTATCAAAAAAGAAATTATAATACCTTTCAACAGTGAACCAATTTTAAACATATATTTTGCAACTTTTATAAATTTAATATGTAAAAATTTAAATTAATTTTTTAATGAATTGTATAAAAATTTAATTTGGGTAAAATTTTGGATTTTTTCTGATTAGTTTCGTGTTTTGATGAATAAGAATATACCTAAATTTAAATGAAAATAAAATTTTAGCCCAAAAAATAATTACTACCAAATTGAATTTCTAATATTTTACATTATAAATATAACACATTTATATAATTAAATCTTATGTTGGAAGTCAAAATCAATTTAAAATTTAATTTTGATATAAAATCATTTCGATACTTTGAATGCTTTCATATTAAAAAAATGTGTTTTCCAATTTGTAAATGTGATTAATTTTAACCTAAATTAATCCAATTGTGGTTTTGAATTTTAATAAAATATTTAATAATTAGAATCATAATGTCCAAAATATTTTAAATTGTTCTCTTTTATTTGAGGATTATATAAATAGTAATATTGGTAATTTGTTTCCATTGTAAAAGGTAAAATTGTGGAATTTGGGTTAAAAATAAATTATTAAGGATTATAAAACTATTATATAACTTGTAATAGAGTTGTTTGATGAATTAAATTCGAACCACAACACATAATGTTACGACCCAATGTTTAATCAGTAAAAATTAAATTCTTATAATTATGCCGTATAATAACATGAAATCAAAAAATAATGAACTTCTATGTATTACATGACATTTAATAATAATATTTTTTCCCATGTGAATTGGTTATCGAAAATATGACATATGATATTGTGATCAGTAAGATGTATGGTGTCCAATAAAAAAACAATGTTTTTGGTGAATTGTAAGTGTCTCTTATGAATACCAATGATACAATTATGAAGATTAATATGACCCTTATGAATATTAAATCATCCAAAAGAACAGTAAACTCACTCAAGAATGTATAAATACAATTTTGGCATCTTATAAGTGATTATATTTCCATATTAAAATTATTGGTGTGATTTTATGTAATAAATACATAATTAAAATTAAAAAATTGATTAAAAATATAATATATTTTCCTAAATGTTGTTACTAAATTTAGAATTTTATTTCTTCTAGTTTTATGATAATTTTATAATACATTATGTAATTTATGAAAGCACAATAAAATCAGTCATAATTTTAAAATAAGTATTTTTCATGTAATTTATGTTGTTAGTTAATAATTAAATGAACCATAAATCAAAAATTATTTTTCAAAAGGGGATTCTATTTAGGTTTCTATAGTTCCTTAATGGGTTAAGGTAATTTTTTGGGATTTTTCTAAAATAATTGACTTTTTTTATTAATAATAAAATATGGTAATTTAGCTTATATATACATTATATGTTAAATACACAATTTTGTGAGTCATGGATGATGTAAGGACCTCATATTCGAAATCACACGAACACATTAATATTTTTGGTCAAATTAATTAGCATTACTTCTTGTAATATGGAATAAAAATAAAATAAGGATTAAAATATTACGAAAAGCCTCCTCCCCATCATTATAGAAACCAGCTGCACTGCCAATTTATCATCAATCCTCATAAGCCTTAATCCATCCTTAATTATACCTACAATATATTCCAAATATCATATTTCACGTCTTAAAGCCTTTATTCATCTTAAATGACCAAATCTTCTCCCCTAAAGAATTTCTTCTTAAAGATTAAAAGGGGAGGTAAATTCATCATTTCTTTTCATTCTTTTTCATTTCATGTTATTTTGTTATCTTTTATTTCATAAACTATCATAATATAAATGGTATGAAAACTATTTTACCATAAATGCACTGATAAATTTTTATGCTAATGGGACAATTCATTATCATCTCTCTTTTTTCATCATTTTATAAAAAAAAACTCAAAACGCTATACGAGATGTGTTAAGTTATCAAATTCAAGGATGATGGGTTATCAATTTATATTAAAATCAAAAATTATGATCAGAAAACCATTTTTATGGTTGAACCAGTATAATAAATTTAAATTTTATATAATATGATGTTCTAGATTCCTTTTTCTCACATTATATAAAATAATAATTCAAAACAAGTTATTTATGAGGAAAATCGCCAAATTATTCTGAGCATTTTTCATTAAATATTTATATACTAATTTACCCTAACTAAAAAGAACCACAATAATTTTATAACCATGTAATCTTCTTTAGGTTCACTAATTTCATATAAATTCAATTATAGAAAACCAATTTAATTATACATTTTTATAAAAACATGAATGTAATTTAATAGATTTTTTAAACCAATGAAGAAAACACTCACAAACTATAAAATTGAACCTCTTAACTTGTCAAAAACCACATTAATGAATAAAATAAGGTTATAATAATTCAATAACATATATTTTATGTTATTGAATTATTAATTAATGAAATAATTTTATTATTCACTTCATTAAGATCAATTAAAGAACACCATTAGGCATAAGTTAACGGATCCTCTCATTTTCACATTTATTCAATAATTTTATCCATGTTATATCCATTTATGCCTTATTACGAATTTTATGGTATTTTTTCTCACCTCCAACACTCATACCTCATGATTTACAAAATAAGTGAAACCCCTTTCTCTCCAATTATTCCATCCAATGTACACCAGATACCATGCTGATATCCCCTTTCGGGGATATACATGCTTTTAAATGAATCCATCCTCAATTGTTTTTGATATGAAGTCCAATTTTAAGGCATCCTTCTGAAATATTACCCATCATCAGGTACACTATATAATAATTTTTTAATCTACCATTGTTTTTATAAAACCACACTCTTTTTTATTTTGTGCCTACATGGTTCACTTCGGGTATTATGTTTATTTTTATTCACATTTATGTTTGAAATGACCTTTGATGTTTTCCTTTAATTGCAAAAAAATGTATAAATTCTAATGAATCCCAAAAAACTATATTTTCATGTTTTTAATTCAAGTTCACCTCATTTATCATGATTTATGTGTGTTGTAACCTGTGATGTTCTATTAATTCTCTAATTCCATTCTTGCATGGACACTATTATGATGTGTTCATTTATTATTCATTATGACATGATTACGATAAAAAATTCATTCACTGGTTAATCCTTATTTTAATTCATTGTTGTTTTTTCATTGTTATTTTAGTGGAATGAATATTCATGAACATTTTAAAATGGGATCACCCAGATAGTTATCCAATTAATTAGGTGAATTTGAGTTTCATGATATGTTATGTGATACGGTATTGGCAGTTAGCCTTTGCTTATGCTACCATGTTCAATGGTCCTGGCAGTCAGCCTTGGCTTTTGAGAACATTCAAACGGTCTTGGAGGATAACTTGTACTTGTGCTCTAATATGGGCAATAAGACATTACTCTTTCAAATGTCATGATTTATGTTGATTCCACATTTCTATGATTCGTTGATTATATTATCCCATGTTGTCCTGTTATGATTTAATATTCAATTTTATATCATGATGTCTAGATCTCTAACTAATATGAAAAATCCTTATTCCTATTTTTATTCTATCAATGGTATCTTATCTCGTCCATTTTATCATGTGATCCCCAAGGAATCCTTTGCAGATGTAAGAGATCAAAATACATTAGGAGCGCATTATAGAGACTATATAAATAAATGATTATTGTTTTCAGTTTTATGTACCTTGTCTAAAAAGAAAATAGAGTTATTGATCTTTTTCATGTAATATGATGTTTTATTATTCTCAAAATCATATAATGAATCTTTATAAATGGTATGGTCTATATACATATAATAAAAAAATTGAATAATTCGATGTACCCTTGTCCATGGACATGGAATATATATTATTATGAAAATTGAAAAAATGTCACACTCTTACATTTAATAAGTATTATAATATATACATGGGTATAATGATATGATTTAAAAAATTATATATATTATTGTGAAAAATAAAAGGGTTTTCTACATCATGGATATTTATTTTTAATTGTTTTGTGATGAAATTATTGTTATAAATAATCACATAATGATGATGTAGTGATTACTTAATTAATGATAAACACAATTAATTGATATTAAAAATATTAAAATAAATAAAATATTAATTACATATGGTTATACACTAATTTTTTAGGTTAATAAGAAATATTATGGTAGTATTCATTTATTAGTTTTTAGTTTATCTTTCTGTATTTATTTTCATAACGTCAATGTATTGTATAGCGCCAAAATTTAACATAATGATATTTTATGGAAAAATTATTTTAGTAAATTAGTTAAAAATCATAAAAATATTATATAAAGTTTTATGTGATAAATTATTTTCTATAATAGCATAAATTTTCAATTTATGGTTTAATTGATTCATTATAAGTAAAAATATCTACATCCAAATATTTAAAATTTGGTTAACATAATTAAAATTAAAAATGAATATAGAAAAGATAATTTTAAAAGTTGGAAAATTTTCTAAAATATATTGGTTAAGGTTATCAACAACATATTACACATTATATTATAATAAATATCTATTTTGATGTATTTTTATGGATATTTTATTTTTCATAATGTAATCATTTTGAGAAATTCAAAATTTTACAAACACCATCATTTAAGAAGGAAAAATTATATATCAACTAATTTCACCTCATTTAGCCTCCTATCTTATCCAAAAACCAAAAAAATTCTGTTATACACTTCCCTAAATGAATTTTGGTGTTGGTTTTCTCCCAAATAGACTAACTCTGGACTCACATAGAGGATATCTAATGTATCCATTTTGAAGAAGAGGTAATCTCCCTATCCAATCACACTTTTTTATACTCTTATATAAAACCTATGAATCTATCATAAAAATCATCAAATAATAACATTTCCAAAATAAATATTCTGAATTTCTATTTTGATTATTAACAAACCACTATATATTCAATTTCCTATTGAACTAAAATGAATGTATCTCATGTGAATGTGTACGTCTTACCATCTCCACATAACGAAACAATTCATTTTCCATCACCATTATTAATGAGTATGAATAATGATGTGTTTTATTTTTATAAATTATATTTATAAAATAATTATAATTCTATAATGATAATATCACATATACCATTTTACCCCATAATCCATAGGGATATGATAATGTGGCTCATGAATTTGTATAGCATACCATCTCCTTGATGAAATGTATTTTTTCTTCTATATTTCACATTGATGGTAATAATGATTAATATATATAATAAATATGATATATATGATATTAAAATGATTCTGGAAGGATAATATATATATATATATATATATATTCATTTTTCTAATATGTCATCAAAATGAAAACAACATCCATGCACACATATGACCAAATATCTCCACGAATGATTAATTTTATTTCATTAATATAACTTTTATAAATCTCCATGAATACATATATACTGAATACAATTATATATATAATATTAAAATATTTTTTTTATCTTTTTTGAGATGATGAAATCATGATCTTCGTAGTAGGAAAATGGATAACAAGCATAAACATTAATGAAAAAAGTGTTTATTTCCAAAATCATAACATTGAAATGGAATTGTTAATAATTGTCTAATATAAATTTATAAATAAATAATATTTTTTATTATTTATTTAAATATAGTTCAGGATTATTTTTTATATATATTATAATTAATATTCAGGCGGATTGATCATATCTGAAGGAATTCAACTCTGAAGGTAATGTTTTTATCTCACCATTATTTATAGGGGACACATGACTTATACAGAACATATATTTTATATATATAATATGCATGAAAATATTTTGTGGTATTATTATGATGATTAGTCTATTTTAATATGAATATATTTTTCCTTTTTTCTTTGGGATTCAATTAAGCTAATTATAAAGTTGTATGTTTTATTTTCACAATAACATTACTATATATGAATATAAAAAAATAAGTATGTATTAAGGAATATTACTTTTCGATATAAAGGATTCATAAAAATTATTTTGCAAACATTTTTATTATCATTCTTCTCTTTTTAATGTAACTTTTTCCATGCTTTCATTTGTACTAATAGTTTTGAAAGGATTCATTTTGTTCTTTTACTAATGATGTACTTTGAGACGTTTCTAGAAAATATAAAAGAATAATGTTTTTTATCTTATACAAAATGAATTATTTTTCACATTAATGACACCTCAATAAAATTATTATTTTCTAATAATATTAAAAGGTGTTTTAGAGATAAATATACTTTTTTAGTATAATTTTTGAAATGTAAATATTCGTAGAGATGAAATGATATTTTACCCAATAATTAATTTCATGTAATCCAATCAGATTATTTTCCATCTATGAGAACTTTATTTGTTGTTATTTATGTTTTAATGGGGATAATATTTATTGATATTATCTATATGATTCCTATTATTTTATTATATTTATTATTTAATTAAATTCAATGATCCCATTTATCTTCTATGGGTTATTTTATGGTTGAATGATGTTAGTGAATCCCATGACATTTCATGGTTTCGGATAAGATGAATGATTTATGTTCTTGTAAGAATTTTTTTTGGTTTTAATTATGTGATGGGTCTAAACTGTATCTCTCTCTAATACATAGGGTAATTATTAAAAAAACAATTATAATAACAAAAATAGAATGGGTAGTATGCCTAGTTCAGTAATATTAGGAAAGAACAAAAAGATAAATTTGTTTATTAAAAGATATTTTCCATAGAATGATCTTGGAAATGAACATTTACTAATATGGAAACTGGTTTCATTGATTATGTGTATCCAATAATTCAATGTTATTCACTAATGGAAAATGATCTTTTATTATTTATGAACATATATGTTTTATTCCATGACAAGATGTAATGATATTTTATATAAAAAATATTATTTTTCTAATGTTTGTTTTCTAACATATGTCTTATCAATTTATTATGATTGATATATCTATTGTTTACACATATTAAGCATTCATACTCAACCCTTTCATATTTTTCATATCCAAATGATCGACAGAATGGGATTAGGTAGGGATACTAATGGGGTTGATCATTATGGGGAACATTTAAGATATTTTATTAGAAAATGATTTTCAGATCATTGTTTTTAAAGGTAGTAAAATATTATGGCATGTTATGAAAAAATAATTTATGTTTATTTTAATTATTCTAAGAAAATTATAGTAGGATTCAGAGCAATGTTCCTGTCAACCAATAGAAACGATGATGAGAAAACATCAAAAATAACCCTATGGATAATTCTATGTATAGTATAAAAACCCATAATTTTGGTAATGATCAAGTATATCCTAGGATTAATCATACTATGTTATAGATTGAATGTACATTCTTTTGATTATTTGGTTTTCTGAAAATTATTAGTGATACTTACATATACTTTGGGCTTTAATTAATGGATGAATCATAAAAGAAAAACATTAACACAGAATGTGATGGGAAACACAATTATTTTTCTTTGCTAAAATGAATTGTTATAATATATAGAATAAATAATTTTTTCACAGTACTCATAGAATCTATGAATCATTCTGATATCCAAACGAGTAGTGGAGGGAAAAACATTTTGTTGAGTATTCATGAGGTCGTTTCAACCTTCTTTCAGTGGGAATTTTGTTCCAATTGTTTTGATATAATTGATTGATATGTTTTAAATTATAATTTACATAATTCGTTGCTCATAACATGAATTATTAATTACATTTGATTATATTTTATAGGATCATGAGGAATAATGATGGACACTAATAATTAATAAGAGGTTACAAAATGAAATTGAATCCCAAAATAGGGATGAGTTTAAGAACTTATTTTTCAATAAGTACCATCAACATAGACATTTTACGAAGATAGAAATGATGTTCCATGAGAATAATAGAAAAGATGATAAATCCATTGGTATATATGTGGACAATTTTAACATTCTTTCGTGGAATGAATCTAATATTACCATCCATCTAGAATGTATTGTTGAAAATTTCATCAATGGAATAAAAACAGAGTCTTCAAAATGAGTTTTCCATAAGATACATTAGGGAATATGAAGAGATTTTTCATTATTCTATCTTGGTGGAAATGTATTTTTATTTACATATCAATGTAATTGGTTTTAATGAAATATAGATGTATATTAATAGAATATATAAAAACCATAATGAAAATAAGATGAGCATTCTTTTATGATAAAATTGAAGAAGAGAACATAGAGGAAATTGTATTAAGGGGACTAGTAATTGTTTTATGGGTGGTAAATAAGAACATATAGAAATTAAATACCAATATTATGGGAAAATGTCAACTACAGATAAAATATAAAAAAGGATGCATACAATGCACCTACCACTCTATGATTCTTCAAGTGAAAGGAAAATTGGACTTATGATAATTATATCCAAAATTTATGGGATAATGTTATTGATAGAAATAAATAACCTCTTCCATCCAATTAAAATGAAAAATCATATTTGATCACAATGCGTGATTTGGGGTATGAAAATGACATATTTCAATGATTGAGTTGTTATGAAATGGAATAAAATAATAATATTATAGAATTACTTTTATGGTATTATAGAGTAATGAAACATATATCAATTTTTATACTATTTTTTACATAATAATTTGAATGTATAGTATAATTACTATAAAACCCCATAAATATATGTATGATTTTATGATAATGAAATTGTGACATGATTGATTATAAACAAACAATTGTTATATTATTACTCACCTAGGGATTGATTTGATGACAATAAGGAAAATTATGGATTGATATTATAACATTTTAGGATTTATGGTATGAGGAGTGAGTTAAATTTTTAAAGCTTTCACATTTTGAATAATGTTATATGGTAACCTAGATTATAACCATGTTTTAATATAATACATGATAATAGACTTATAATATTTTCCATGTTACAATTAAGAGATACATCATGTTTCTGAAGTATAAATGATAATTTTAGAGATTATATTTATAAGTTTATTGTATATTAATATTTTGTAATGGCCATTGAGGTATCCATTTATGAAATTGTTTACATTGTAATTTTGATGTGGATTTATAGAATAATTTAGTATCTGTACATATGGGGATTTAACCATATTATATATCATGTGTTAACCATATGGATATGATGCAATGATAGATTAAATAACCTATCATTCTGTGGATCACATTATCTGCCACTTCATTTCATGAAATAGGTGATGATGTTGAAATTGGTCAAGGAATAAATTAAATAATGAGATTATTCATAAGAAATTAATGAAATCAATGAATTATTTCCTATCTAGAAATTTGTCTATCAATGGAAAATGGATCATTAAATAGAAATGGTATCCTAGAAAATTTTATCGACGAATCAAATGGTAACTCAAATCATTATAGATAAATGGATTTATGATTTTTATCATTATCCTGGCCATGTTCTCTATCAATCACTATCAAATCATGATAGTTATATTTCTCTTCTATTTCCATGTTTTCACATTCTTCATATCTTCTCCAATGTGAAAACCAAGTTACATGTTACTTATAATAATCATTATAGTTCTCCCAATAAAATTCCACTTCATTAAACATTAAATAATATTGAGTTATGTAAATAATTCACAATTGGGTTCCTTTCTGGTTTAGTTTTTTCGATAATTAGGCTATAATTATTACCTTACATCACAAATATTTCAATGTCAACACTTATACTCAATCAATTTTTTTCACTACAATTAAACACATTAAATAACAAAATTCTTATATCGATAAATATATTCATCAATTTTTCCTCCCTCTTAACCATCCTTATACCCTATAATAACATTTCCAAAACATGGGTTGATAATAAAAATCTTAGTAAGGGATATAAAATAAGCATTGAAAATATAAGTCCATAAATTCATTAAAATCAACTAAACAAATCATTTAAATAACAAAACATATGTTATTTAACATACCTCATGAAATCATATG
The DNA here is from genome assembly GCA_963277665.1 of Viscum album. Classification (NCBI taxonomy): domain Eukaryota; kingdom Viridiplantae; phylum Streptophyta; class Magnoliopsida; order Santalales; family Viscaceae; genus Viscum; species Viscum album. The sequence continues at coordinate 1,603,170,719 of OY728136.1, forward strand.
ATTTAGGTATAACATACAGAAAACAAAAATCATAAATGTAAATTGTGGAATCCATAACAAACTTATATTTTAGCCTTCTCAACTACAAAAGGGAGTTATGTTTGAAATACCCATCATAATATATTCCTTAAATCACTTAGTAGAAATAATAAAATTTACCTATACTATGTTTCCCAATAAATAGGAGTGTTATCACAGGCTCCCACAACCTCGGTTAATCATGCTACCACCAATATAAATAAACAATTACCATGAACTATATCATAAACCTAACACATAAAACCATCAAAAAGAAAATATAACATTTCCACATTTTTATCATAATATATCATTTCATGACATTGACATAATCAATTCATTTTAAAATACATTTTCAATACCATACTATGGTAGAAAGATTTATGGTATTTATTTATCATTTAAAATCATTCCATCATTATATGGAAGAAAAATATCAAATAATAATCGTGGCATAGAAAGGTTATTGTCACCACGTATGTTAAAAAGAAACATTCAATTTGTCAAATAAATAAAATGATTTGTAAAACCAAAGATTAGTTTTGATAATTATTAAAATAAATTAAGAAATGTGTATAATTATACATCATATAAATGAATGTTTTGAATAATCCAAACTATTCATCAATGAATGACGATTGATATGAAGTCTCTTATAAACATTCATCAGCCAAAAGAAGTCACTAAAAATTAAGAGAAAAATTTTATTTAAGGTAAAGGGTTATCACATAACATGAATATAAAATGTACAAAAAAATGAATATATAAGAACATATCCATACATAATAAAATGTAAATTTAAATATATATTATAAAAAAAGTCTTTGACTAAAAGTGAAGGGTGAAAGGTTCCCTTACCTTGAGTCCAACTTCTCTAGTTCATTATATTTAATCTTGAGTAATAAAAAAGGATAATTTATAATTTATTTAGAAATTTTTTAAAAATTATTATAATATTTATATTAATTTTAATCATGTTATTAATATTACATAATTATTTATGTTCATATTGGTATTTTTGTTGATATTTAGTACTGGAGTTGAAAATGAACATGACATAATTAAAAATTTTCAATGTTATCAAAAGAATAAAATCTTCATAATTTTTTTATTGAGTTAAATAACATATGTATCCAGTATATATATATATTTATAATATTCAATAATTTTTTGAGATTATAAATGAAATTCTCTGTTCATGTTGACAGTATGTTGTTCTTACGCATTAACGCTTCTTTCTTTTCATTTTCATATTAAACGGAATGAAAAATAAATTATACATAGCTATATTATTATTCAAGTATAATATAGTATTTTATACATGTTACAAATGTTTATTAATTCGGTCCTTTTTAAAATACTTGTATGGCATTAATGAGTCATATCACTTTGAAGAGGTGGTAGCCCATAATTCCTCTAATTAAATTCTCATATTTTCACATTATGCAACGAATAAAGGTATGATTTAATTAGAAAACACTAAAACATAAATACAATATAAATATAATAAATATAATATATAAATCTAGTTCCATAATATTGTACACCATGACAGTTGTTACGGTAAATTGAACAATAATAGTTTAATGAGGTAGTAGTTCACCGTCGACAGAAACTACAAGTTCATATCCATTAGATGGATGTGTTTATATGTGTAACATGATTAAATAACCTAAAACATCCTAGTATATGTAAGATACAAGTATTTTAATATAATAAAATAATATTAATAGAATATGGATTTAATATGTAAACCAATGGAAATGATATTTAGAGAAGACGTTGCCTCTTAAGACGTGTAACTCCCTTAGACTTGAGGCAAAATACTTTCTTCAATTTCCATATTCCTTTGTTATGTAACCTCAGAGGAAGATAGTTTTTTTGAGATCATTTTTTGATTATTTTGGATAATACATGTGGGTTGAATGGTTTTAATAAATTGGTCGGGGTGATTCGCTTTTATAAGAAGTAGGATAGGGGCTTTAGGATTGTTTTTAAATATTTTTTTATTATAAAAAGAATTTCTGTTTCAAAAGGTCCCAAAGTCATTTATATAAAATATAAGATTCTGTTGGGTCAAAAACCTCTCATCTAATAGGTTTTAGACAAGTCTATGGCACAATGTTAGCCTTACCTTTTAGATTTAATCCTCATATAAATAATTTACATTTTATTATGTCTTCTTGTATATTCTTACTGTATTGTTTGTATAGTTACTAAAAAATTCCAATAGAAGAGAAAGTGGTCAATTTAGGAAATTTTCAACATTATCTATATTATTTGGTTGATTATTATATTTTTAAGACAATTATATAATTTAATGAAATAATATTTTATAAGAAACACATTTATGTAAATCCTTATACTATTCATATCATGACAATTTAAAAAACCATACAAACGTGAGTAATTAAAAAAAATCATTAATTCAAAGATAAAAAGTCCTAACCATCACTAAAAATCATGTATGGAATAAAAATTTTAAAAATAAAATTATTTTAATATTTTTTATCTCATTTATTTAAATGAATCATTAATAAGGGAATCACTAAATCCTCATTATGTCATAAATAAATTAATAAATTTGAGTTCTAAAAATTATAAATAATCTACCATGATGTATGAAATATTTTTATATTTAAAATGAATATTTATAGTTGAATATATCACTTATATGACCATATATAATTTTATTGTGTACAAGATACGTGTTTATGTTATATTTCTATTTACTTTTAATTAATTATTATAAAATGTCATTTTCACATCAATATTTATCAATGGAGACCCAAAATCATCCTAAGGATTTAAATTATCGGAAATATATCATTCAATATGATTTGGACACTTTTGAGAATATTTTTATATTATTATAATTTTATTTTTTAGATTTATATTCAAGATTTATCTTTTAGCAATGGTAAATAAAATAATTACAAAAGTAACTATTCATAGTGTCAAAAAATAAAATATATGTATTTAATGAATTTAGTCATCTTGATTCAAAATATCTAATATATCTTTCACAATTATAAACATTGATTATTTAATATTTTTTTCGGAATTAAATCTTGTTTTCAAAACCAAAATCATGTTTTTATTAAGTAATAACAATCAAAAGATTGACATGTGTTTAAGTAAAATTAAATTTGAAATTACATTCAATGACCCTAGTTAGATTAAATGATAACAATATAATACAATGATAATTTAAAACAAATTAATACGACAATCTAACTATATTAATAAATTAGATGAAAATTAGTTTTGAATTAAACAATTATATATTTTTACTATTCATCAAAAATGAACATTATCAGAAAAATACCAAAATTTCATCAAAACAAAATTTTGATTTTCCACTTATAATGAATAATTTTATTTTCAAAATATAATACATAAATGTTAAAAAAATATATTTAAAAAGGGTTCTCCATCAAAAAGAAGTAATTAATCATTTTAAAAATATTAGATGATTCTGTGGTTAAAATCAGTATAATTCATATTTTAGGAATCTCATATTTATTTTATAAATGTAAATAAATTTAGAAATCCAATATTAGTTAGTTTTTTCATTACCCTAATGAATCATCTATGCATTAACAAAGATTAAATTAATTTTATTATCAAATTATTATTTTTTGTACAACTCAAAGTTGAATGAAACATATGATTCCCAAGAAACGTATTGTTGCATGTTGAGTACGCTATCAGACAAAGTGTCCTATTTAACATCCAATTAATATCTTACTCATAAATATTAATAGATGTGAAACGGTTTTATACTATTAATAATTGTGTCATTACATACTTCTCCCCTTTTGGAAGTTTCGTCCTTACACTTTTAAAATTGGACTCAAAAACATCATTGAATGTAACACATATGGGAAAGAGTCAATTAAAATATGAATTTAACAGATATAAGGATAAGTAAATATTATAATGAGATAACACATAGTAGGATTCAGTGTTATAAAAAATTAATATAGAAGAGAAACTAACCATCGAGTTCTGATGGAGAGTAATGGAAAACATGATCAGGAGAAAGTTAACAACAAGAAAACAACAAACTTATGATGGGGTAAATGGTCATTAATTTCCAATAAAATAATTTAATTGGGAAAAAATTGTAATGTTATTTTAATAATGTTGAGGAATTTATTTATGATATTAACTAAGAACATTAAAAAATATACATAATTTTCATGTAGTGTAGCGTATTTTAATAAATTTTAACAAAAAATCATAATTTAATCAAATGGTGAGTATTAAAGATGAATTGGTCACAACTGAAGTGATAGAATAGTTATTTTGAGAATCACACAATCCCCAAACATAGAACTATATATTTACATTATATTTAGAACTTAACCAAAACCAAACAGGATAGTACAAGATCAGATAATACCAAAAAGATAATAATTTATTAGAAGAAATACTACTCTTAATCAATAGTATTAAATAAACAATACCTGAAGCTCAAAAATCATAGTTAAATACAAAATTTTCCTAAAAAATTTTCAATGTCATCAATCATATATTAAAACCCAAAACTCATAATGATTTAATCACATATTCTTCCACCTAAAATCATAACATTTATCTCTAAATAACATCAAATACTATTAATCTATAATACGAAAATGTAATTAACATAATCACATATTATCTATTCTAGGTTAATAATTCCCATAAATTACCTAAATCTACATATGTCCACAATAAAAACACAGATTCTGACAAAAAAAATTTAAAAAATTACTTCAAAAATGAAATTCCATTGTATAATTTTACAATAGGTATAATGTGTTCCCAAATGAGATAAATTCTTAAAAATTTAAAATTTTCACTCAATCACCTAGTCATTTTCCTATACTAAAAATATTCATTTGATAAAACATAAGTTCCAAAAATAAAATAAGACTTAATCCAAATAATCTTTTAACTAAAAAGAATAAGTTATACTAACATGGGACTTCATGTATTCCACAGTAGGCGATGCACCATTAACTCCCTCCGGTTGTGTGTTCAATTCCCATGGCCTTTCTAGATGTGACGGGGTGTCACCCATCATACGGGTTGTCCATTTTATAAAACCATATAATTATTATAACTTTCTGAAAAATAAGATAATTTCATAAAAAATAATCACATCCTATTTTATCCGACGAGGTTCCCTAATACCATTCATTTTGCATCATAAAATTTATAACCATTTATCACAAGAAAAACAAAAGATCATATGAATTCATAAGTTTATTCATTATGATCACAAAAAATATTATTTTATTATATATAACATTTTCACATATCAAACATAAGGATTTCACATACATGAAAATGTCTTCCAAAGTAATACCATCATCCAAATAAACCTAATAATTTTAATAATTTCATCATTAAACAATCTTTCATAACTATTGAATCACTATATGTAGAATTTATACTCATTCTGCATACTTCATGATCCAGTAATTATTCATGTCCTCCTCATTGGTTAATAAATGATTCCTGAAGATCAAATATACTAATCATTAATAAATATCAATTCAAAGATGATTCATTCACTCTGAATATGAATATAAATCATACCATTAATCTAGATATCTTGATATTCATGATTTTTTATTTCTCTTTAAACATGTTGTCCTATATTCAAAATGTAAACAATCACTCCACTTTTGTAATTTCATTATTTGATAGAGTTGGAAAATATGGGATCCTCAAATCATATGGAAAATATACCATGACCCATTAAATTGTTTTAGAAATGATTAGGTGTTAGTTAACTCATAGAATTTTTTTCATGTTATTTAAATACTTATGAAGCTGTGAAAATCATTGGAATATGTTTTTTCCCTAACAGTGATGATCAAATCATTGTGGGGGTAGAAGAAGGTTCTGTGAGATCTATTTCCATCTATATTGAAAAATTATCTGTAATCTTCTTAAAAGAATCAACTCTTAATCATGAAATAATTTTTTTATTAAAAAGTATACATCAGTATTATGAAGATAAAAAAAACTTTTATATTAATCTAATCCATCAATATAATTATATATCCATTGGTCATGTTTTTATCCAATCAAAATATTTTCCCATAACCCTCAAAAACTTTTCGTATGATAATAAACCCTTTTGTTATACGAGATTCATTACCTACATCCAGACAACATACTAACCTATAATGTTATCTAAATAGAACTGTGATACAAAATATAAATCCCCAACTGTAAAATTTAGATAAAACTGGGGCGTGTTAAGAATTCACATTGAGGATTATTTAATTCTTAGTGTATTAGGGAATTAGTCCATAACTATTACATTTTATCTCAAATATTACATTGTAGAAAAATATACACTAATTTTTTTAAAATAATAAAAATCAATTTATAAAAGAAAAATTATTTTCATGATAAAAATCTTCAGGAATTGTAACATTCTCTAACCCTTCTATATAACATGTGATAAATATTTCCAAAACTTGGGAAGAGAATAAAAATCTCGGTATGGGAAATAAAATAAATAAATAAAACATTTTTCTATCGATACATACATATAAATGAAACCATACATTTTAATTATAAAACATTATTTCTTAAACATACCTCAATAAATCATAATATTTATGAATAACATAGAGAAATCATAAATAATAAATGTCTATTTCGGAATCCATAACATAATTTCATTTTATCATTCACAAGTAATAATGAGTTACAATTTGAATACTTATCCCAGTATATTTCCTAAATCACATAGTGGAAACATGAACTTTTATCTCCCTCACGTTACCCAATGAATTGGACAGATATATCAGTCCCACCAAAAATTTCATTATCATGGAACCACCAGTATATGTAAAAAATGCCCAATAACCATAATATAATCAAAACACATAAAACAATCATAATAGAGAAAACATTACAACATTGTAATCATAATATATATTTTTAAGATATTGACATAATCAATGCTTTCTCAAAGCATTTTCAATAAAAATGATGTTTTAAAGGTATATGGTATTTATATAATTTTTAAAACATTACATCATGTTATGGAATATAAATAGAGAATAATTGTCATGGTGGTGGAAAGGTAGTTGTTACTGCACCCGTCAATAAAAAACATTCCATTTGACATTTAGTAAAAATACTCCGTAAGACAAAAAATTATTTTTGAACACCCATAAATTTAATAAAAAGATAAATGGTATAATTATACATCATATAAAAGAAGTTCTTGTATAATCAAAAATATTCCTCAATTAATGGAGATTGAGACGAAGTCACATACAAATTTTTTTTAGGCTAACAGCCTCACTTAATAATTCATAAAATATGTTTTTGAGATAGAAAAGTGTATAAATTCATTTTTAAAAAAAATGTATAGAAATAAGGATATTTAATAACATATACCAACATAATAATGTAGAAATTATAAGACATTACATAAAATTAGTCATTGAATAAATGAGGAGTGATAATGGTTCCCTTACATTAAGTTCGTCTGGTCGCGTTCTTTCTCTACATTCATGAATAATAAACGTATATAAATTTCTACATGATTCATGACCATATTATCATTTATTTTTAATATTGTATAACTTATCATCAGGTAATAAAAATTAGATAAATATTAAACCATATATCGGTCGTTTTTTAGATATTTGGTACTAGTGTAAAAAATGAACTTGATATAATTAATAATTTTCCTTGTTATCAAAATTCCATTACAACCAGAAGTGTAATCACAATGTAAATATAATATATATGTTGTATATATATTTATTTATAATATTTCATAAGAATTTGATATAATAAATGAAATTAAATGATAATAGAAATAGTAATTCGTCAGTATGCATGAACGCAACATTCCATTTTTTCATATTTGAACGAATGAAAACTAAAATATACATAGGTATATAATAATTACTGTATATAATAATTTTTTATATATGTCACATAATTTTATTAACATCATTATTTATACGTTCCATGTATGGAATGTACAATTCATATCACTTTGAGGGAGAGGTAGTCTCAACTTTCTCATACAAAACTATCATATTTTGACGTTATGTAAAGAAAAAAGGCATGATTTAAAAAAAATATTTGAATAAATAAAATATAAATAAAATATATAATATATATTGATATAATTCCATCAAAATGGAAACCAAGAAAGTTTGTAGGGTAAAATTGAACAATCATCATTTAATGAAGAAGTAGTTAACCGTCCACAAAAACAACATGTCCATATCCATAAGTTGTAGGTGTGTGTATGTATAGATAGAATATATCACATAAAAACATCCTAGTATATTGGGGATACTGGATTTTTTTATGTAATCAAAGAATAATAATAGAATAGATTTTTATGAAGTAAAATAATTTAATGAAACTTTACAGACGATGCAACATCTTAAAATGTTAAACATCCATTAGTTTGAGCCAAAAGGATTTTATGAATTGCCTTCCTCCTAAGGTAAGACTTATAGAAGGAAAATATGGACGTTTTTATGTTATTTGGGAATATTTTGGATGATCCATGGGGATTGAGATGTGTGATTAAATGTGCAGGGGTGGTTTCCTTTAATAAGATGGAGGATGAAACATTAAAAATGTTTTGAAATAATATTATATTACAATATTATTTTCAGTTTTAGAAGGACAAGAATTAATTTATTTAAAATATATTAATCATTTTTATCTAGAAAATATCAAATAATTGGTTTCATAAAATTATAGGTCACAATTTTTACAATATTGATTAGCAATAACCTTTAGTTAACTAATTTAACTTCTACATGTCTTCTTGTATATTCAAACTATATAGTTAATATAGTTAATATAAAATGAAAATATAATCTATTATGGTTCATTAATGATATTTTATTCATTATCTATGTCATTTGACATAATATTATATTTTTAAGAATACTATATCTTTTAATAAAATATTATTTGGTTTAAAAACTCATTTCTGTAAATTTGTATACTATTCATATCATTACATTTTACAAATCCATAAGAACATTATTCTATCAAAAAATATAATTAATTAAAAATTAACAAGTCATATTCATCCATAAATTTCATGGATTATATAAAATGATTCAAAATAAATATAATTTAATATTTATAACAAATTTATTTTAATTATTCATTAATAAGGGAATCACTACATCATCATTGCATCTGAATTAAATTTATTTATTTGATTTTAAAATAAAATAAAAATAATTCCATGTTGTAGTAAATTTTTTTAGTTTCTAATGACTATTTACAGTTGAATTTATATCTAATATATCCCTATATAATTATTATTTTTAAAAGATACATGTTACTGTTATATTTATCTTTACATTATATTAATTCTTATTAAATTTCATTTTCACATCAATGTGGCTTCATGGGGACCACAAATCGACCAATATATTCCCATGGTTGAAAATATATGATCCAATAGGATTTAGTCATGTTGTATGGTTTTCTAATGTTATTATAATATTATTTTTCCTTTATTTACATGATTTACAATTTAACTATAGTAAATAAAATAATTACTTATGTTACAATTCAAAGTGTCGATAATTAATATTATGTACTTAAAAAATATGGACCTCCTAATTCAAAATATTTAATCCATTTTATCGAAATTCAAAACAAATATTTTTCACTAATTAGTTTAAAAATATTCCCATTTCAAAACCAAAAGCATGTTTTTATGAAGTTATTACTATCAAAGGATTTCTCTGTGTTTATGTCCAATTAAAATCTGATATCCCAAACTATGTCTATAAAATTATTAAATGATAAAAATACAATCCAGTTACACTTTAAACCAAATTATAAGTACTATCTAATTATAAAAATAATTTAGATAAAAAGGCATTTTTGAATTTAAATGCAGTATTTTTCACTATTCATTAAAAATGAACATTATCAGAGAAATACCAAAATTTCATCCAATGTAAATTTCAATATATCTCTTATAAATAATTATTTTATTTTTCCAAATAAAACATATAAAAGTGAGAAAAAATATATTTAAAAAGTGTTCGCCATCAAAATGTGGTAAAATGTCCTTTTAAAAATTACTAGAGTATTACATGCATAAAATCAGATTCATTCTTATTCTATGTCCCTAAAATTCATGTTTAAAATGTAAAGATATTTAATAATAATGTTTTAGTCAGTAATATTCATTACCACAAATACACAAACTAGGCATTAACTACCAATTAAAATAATAATATTATAATATTAATTTTTTTGGTTTAACATATAGTTGTGTGGAACATAAGATTTCATATAAAATCATTTTTCCGTGTTTAGTTTTCTATCAGAAAAAGTGAAATCCTAAATATAAAATTAATATCATATTCACAAATTTTAAAATATATAAAAATTTATTTTTTTATTAATACCTAGGTCGTTAAATCCATTTATATTTTATATTGAGTTATATTATTCAATTTTTTATTATATTGGTTTCTATGAATGGAACAATTAGGAATTAAACAATTGGTAACCCAAAAAAATCAAATGCGATATTCATTTAGTGGGGTGTAAAATGTAAAACCCTAAGATTTTATGAATATATTTAAAATTTATTTTATATTTTTCATACATTTCATTTCACACAACACTAAATATAAAATTATTTTATCTAAAATCATTATGTTTTCATTGTGTTATATGCGCTACCATGTTATGATTATACTACTTGCTACACTGATAATGGTTTCTTGTTAAAAAACACAATTTTTGTATTTTATTACACAATATACTGAGTTCTTTCAATAGTATATGATATATGTAATTATGAGTTTTAACAAATTATAATATACTATTATTACTTTTAATAAAAAATTATTATGGATATCATCTATTCGTTGGAAATGAAATTACCAATAAGATTACCCAAATTATTAAATCAATCTTAACAATTTTATATAAAATTAATCCTTTAGTTATAAATTATCTAGAAATGAATGTAAGAACATTTTGAAAATAGAGAATTTTCTTTTGTAATAAACTATTGTTTTCTATACAAAAAAATATTATCTCTATAAATTAAAAAGTCCAATATTCATGAGTTATAAAAAACTAATATGTATGAAATATTGAGTCAATAGTTTTTTAAAACTCATTTAATGATTTCATATGCACAAGATAAGAATAAATACAATTTAATTAAACAAAATATTTATTTTTAAAATTTTAATTTTCCACCTTTTAATAGAAATCTGATTTTAAAAATAAATCCTTAGAATTTTATAATTTTTTTATGAAAAAATGATAATTAATTTTGACTGTTTTATATTAAAATTCACATATTGTGATCAATTTTTATTTTTTTAAATGATTCATGTTTTGATAAATAGTAAAAAATACGTAATTTTAATTTAAATATAATTTGTCATCTAAATAATTTATTGTGTATTAATAAATTTTTGATTGGTTTTAAATTTTAAATTAGTCAATTATCTATCATTCAATCCAATTTATTTCATTTGAACCAATTTCACATTTTATTTTGATATTAGTATGTTTGGATCTTATGAATGCTTTCACTATAAAAATATCTATTTTATCCCTACATTAGTGAGATTAATATTAAATTAGTATTATAGAAATTTGAGTTTTTAATTATGAATAATATATTAAATAATTATATTTAGATTGTTGCAATTTTTTAAATAGATTCCTATTATTTTTAGACAATATGAATAGTTACATTGATAATTTTTGTTACAATGATAAAATGTAAAACTGGGAAATTCTAGTACACAATAAATTAATTCAGTCTATAAAACTACCTTAAATCTGATAAAAATGTTATTGGACTAGTTTGATTCTATTCTTTTCATACATTGTTTAAAATTTATTAATTTAATTGATAGTTTTCTTTGACAATGTCTTAGATATTATTAAAATATAATATAGTGAAAAAAGTCACAATTTAACATTGAATCATTTTAACATTTCTAATATATGTAAAAATAGAAGATATTATCAAAAATATATACTCTTATGAAATAAGAATTTATTATATACCTCAGGGAATTTTTTTTTATAATTAATATTTTTGGAATAATTATCATAAATAATTATGTAATGATGATGAAATAAGTAATCAATTAATAAAAAACACAATTAATTTATATTAAAAATATTTAAATATATTTAGTTTTATTTACATTAGGTGGTCATTGAATTTTATGTTGAATATGACATAATAAGTATGTGATAAATTTTTAGGTTTGAAAATATAATTTGGTAATATTTTCTTAATTTCAATATACTGAATTGTTTGAAAATTGACACTACAGATATTTTATTAAAATACAATTCTTATTAAATCAGTTAAAAATTATACAACAATTTAAAATGTAAAAATGGTAAATATTATTGTATAACATATCATAAATTTACCATTTCTGGTACAATTGAAACCAAATAAGTAAAAATGTCCATATTCTAATATTGAAAATGTGGTTACCATAAATAAAATTTAATTAGGTTAACTAACATTTAATAACATAGATAATGATTTAAATTAAGATAAAACATTTCTTAACTATTTTGGTTAATTTTATTTCCATCCTAGAACACATTATAATATAATTCCATGACATTTTTTTGTATTTATATTAATATTTAATTTATCATTATTTAATAATTTTGAAAAATTCCAATGTTCCAGGAACATTCAATATAAAATAAAAAAACTTCCCTCATATTATTTAACATTAATGATAGTTATATGTCAACAAAACAATTTAAAATTATCTTATAATATTCTATAGAGATATTATTGTGGTTATGTTCTTCCAAAATGGGTGACTCTACAGTCTATTGATGAAGATCTAACCGAACTGTTTCAAAGATGAGGTGATCTTTCTAAACAATCACTAAATTTGTTTACTCTATAATGCCTCATCTAAATATACGATATATATCATTATATATAAAATTCATAATAATAAATGTGATTAAATTTCCTGATAATTATTAACACACTACTATATATTTCACCTTTCCCATAGAACAAGAAATGATAATATCGATCATGCACAAGTATGGCTTACAATCTATATGTGGTAATACAATTATTTTTCCATACATATATTTTTTTAGTCGTAATTATGATTGGTTAATTTTTTATATATTTTATTTATGAAAGAAATTATAATTTTCAAAATAGAACATCATATCTACCTTTTACTGCCTAATATTTTTTGTAAATAATAACATCTCTCATCCGTACGAATGGCTTCCCATCTCAACGAGGTGTGTTGAATCATTTTAATCTATATTTTACATATATTTTAATAAGGATCAATTTTGTGAATATTTATGATATATATAATATATAAATGAATGTATAATGATAATTCATCATATACTTTTTTCACATAAATTTAAATGAAAATGATAACATTGTCCTTCAGGAATATAATTTGGTATTATATATAGGAATATATTTTTTGGTATACGTATTATAATAATATATTAATAGTATTGTAGGATTGATTATATATTGTGGAAATCAATAATTAAGGTAAAGGATTTTTTTCACAATTTTATTTCAACGAGACACATTAATCAGACAATATTTTTGAATTTTTTTTGCTGTATATATTTCTCATGAATGTCGTCTATGAGTATTTTTATGAAGGTAATAGTATTATTAAATCTATAAAATTTTATTTCATTAATGTGGAATATGATTATACTGATTATGATGTTCTAATGTCACGTTTGACAATCTTATTACTCATTTTGATTATTTGTACATAAGTATCAGCTGGGGAAAACATGTCTTCAACATCCACAATTCATAAAATGTAATTCCAATATTTTTAGTATTTTTATTAAATTTTATTATTTTATTTTAAAAATTTATTAAATTTTTATTAAAAAGGTTCACATCAGTATATTATTCATCTTATTATCAACGTACTTTGTGACATTCACACAAAAGTTTGTGAGTGAGGTTTTTAACATATAGAACATGAAATGTTTTTTATAATTAAATAATTTCATTATTCACTGTATCTTCCCATACGTGTTTAAAATTTTTTTTCAAGGAATTTTTTATATAGTATTCATGGAATTATATGAAGTGATAACAAATTCAAAGAAGAATGGGTATTTTTCTCAGAAATTATTTTCAGGTGATGTCTCTAGATTATTTTACATCTACTATTACATTTTTTTATGTTAATTATGTTTAAATGGGGGAATTTTTCAATTTGAATATCACTATTATTCCAATGGTTGGTTTAGGTTTATCATGGATTGATATTAATTAAACTCATTGCCTTTCCAATGGATATGTTATGATTAAAGGATGCATATGAAACACATTTTATTAATTGGGTTAGGATACGATGAATGATTTATATTCTTATGGGATAAAATCATATGGGTTTCATTATGTGATGGGATATAGCTATATCTATATCTAATTAGTTTGTTAAATATTTATATCTCTTGATATAAATACCGTTAGAAGGGGTAGTAAACTCTGTTCCGTAATACATGGATGGAATGAGGAGAAATCTATGTTTAGTATAGGACGTAGTCCACTAATATGGTCTTGTAAATGAGCATAGAATAAAATATGATTTAAATTCTAACGTGTATTCAATAATTCAATGTTATTCTTTCAGTGGTAATGTTGTATGATTTATTATGATGATTTTTGATTTATTCTATGAAATGATATCATGATCTTCATAATAAAGATATTTTTATATTAAATGTTTTATTTAAGTATTTAAACATTATTGTTATGGTATGTTTAATATAAATATTGTTTAACCTAATATAAATATGATCTCCCCGATTCATATATTTCATTTCCCAAGGTTCTACTGAATAGTTTTATGAAAAAATAATAAAGGGGAATATCATTGGGGGAAACATTGAAGATCAATCAACAAACAAGGAGTTTTTGTTTGATGTTTCAAGAGTTAATAATTTAAAATGGTCATTAGGAGGGTCTTTTTATATTTTATGAAATATTCAGCCCATCATAAATAATACATATTAATGTTAATCCTGCTTCATTTTAGAGGATCTTTTGTTTTTATAATATTATTATGGACCAATGTTAATAAATTATATATTAATAGTCATTCATGAACGAGTGAATAAAAAACCCATGACCATCCACACTCCATCAGAATCAATTACAACATCAAAACCCTCTATGTATGAAATGGATAATAATTAAAATTAAAAAATTTATAACAAAAATTGCAGTCCAAACATATACTATAAAATCAACGAATTTAGGATTATTTTATGATTAATAAGTCCCAAGTCATATTAGAGTGGTAGTGAATAAACCTATTCCCTAGTCCTCTCATCCATATTATCTAAAATAAAGATGTTTCCTCTATGAAATGAATAGATATCAACTATCATAGATCAAGGATGTTATAAATTCTGTCAAGACTGAGTGAAAATAATTAGACAAGGCTCATAATTCTCATACCACAATTTAGTTCCCAACAACTATGAATCCATAACCGACTATAATAGAAAATAAATGCGATCTACATTAGCTTCCTAAATATACAAAAAACTATCTAATGTATAGATGAATTTTGAATATTAATTGTATGAATTTCACCATTACATTATAGACATCTATAAATATTTCTAATGTGTGGATATTTATGTTAATGAACATTCATATTGATCATATGAATGAGGATCTAATGATCTGATTTGGAAATCCATCATGGATAATGATCCTTGATGCACACCTTTATTATGATGATCTGTGTAATTCCCTCATCGTTGACTAAAATATCGATGTCATGTTTGATGTTGTTGTATCCACTATTGAAGAATAACACTCAAAGGTATCTAAAAATATAGTTATTTATTACATCATTTACATCATTCGGGAGAATGGTGTTGAAATACTGCAATTAAAAATCGTCCCCTCTATGTCTGGGTTCAGTTCAAAGTGCTAGAAGATGGTTTTGTTTTTACGGATAAAATATATTATATTAATCTCATATCAAAAGTATTATAACAGTTCATACATAACCATAATATAATCAAATTTCATAAATAAAACAATTCAATTTTATAAATAAATATGACCTATTATTTTTAAGGAAATATTTATTCAATAAAACTCATAAAATAAAAAAATACCAAGACTTTATCAATAGATTGTGTTTGTTAACAATTATATGAACTACTAAATATATAAAATGACATTTAAATATTTCATATTATTCTTCTAAAAATTCCATGTTTAATAAACATCTTCATAACAAGGTGACAAGGAAACAAAATAAGGGTGAGCTCAATTGCTCAAAAAGGGAAAACTTGTATCAGAAGATAACATTATAATATATTTTCTGGGATAATATAATTGGATGTAAATGATAATTATATAAATAAAACTAATGGATTAATTCTATATGAATGAAATTCATGGATATCAATCTAATGAATGCTATATATATTAATTACATATTTCATTATCATGGAATAAATAATTATTTATTAGTAATTATCTTGTGGGATGACATTACAAACCTTAATTTCCATTTGAGAATGTATATATTATATTAAATATTATATAATTTTAATCATATTAAATTGGAAGTTATACACATAATTTCTAGTCATGAATGACTCATGCGATATACAGATGTGTAGAATGACTATTCTATTACAAACCAATCCTTTAATAAAATAAACATATTCATAACATGACATAAATGAGTAAAAAACATAGTTCATAATCAATATAAAATGTTAATAATGAATCATGGGAATAGAAATTTCATATATATTCAATATATCACAATAAATAAAACATTAACATTCAATGACATATTCCTTTAAAATAATATTGTACAGATTAACACTGTATAGTCAAGTAATTAATCTCCAAAATAAATCAATATATGGGTGTTTATTTGAATTAAATTTAACAAAAATTTAAATTAAAACATTCACATTATAAATTTATTTTAATAAATACTTTATATTGTAATACTGAATATCTATGTAGGAATATGGTAGTGTTTCATAGTTCACTCGAAACAATATCAATAAAATATATATTCAAATGAATAAAGTGGATTATATCAATTTATGAAAACTCATTGTAAATCATAATATTTGTTAAACTATATATAATTAGATAAAACCCCCTTATTATGGGCTCTATTTAAATGGATTTAAAAATATAAAAAATCATACACCATTCTAAAAAATTATTTAGAATTAAATATTTTATGTCACTCAATGAATAAAAATTTATTTTATGCATAAAAAATTAGATAACAATTAATTGAAAAATATAATGTATGAGGAATTATTTGATAAAACTAAATTTATAGAAAGATATTTTATTTATAATTTGTTTAAAAAACCTTATTAAAGACAATAAAAATATCAATTAATATTTCATTGAAATGAAATTTCAAAAATATGTCTATAGATATTATTATTCTATAGATAAGGATATTATCAATATAATTAGTTCAATGTTTTCCTAGAATAAGGATGTTCTCAGGCGAAAAAGAGATGTTTTCTAATATTTGGTAAATAAGAAGACGAGGGATAATTACATGGCATGGTAATACATAAATCCCCAAAATAACATATTGCAACCCTTGTGTCTCTTACATAGCTTTAAAATCATTTTGAAGATTATAAACATAAAATTTTTTCAAAAAAAGTATACAATGGTTTAGTGTCTTGGGACAAATTGAACTATAAATAAATTTTAAACAATAAAACCAATATTTATTTAATTATATCTTATCTAGATGTTTATTGTCCCTTTTTTATAATTTGTACATGAATTTAACTAAGGATGTACATCAAAATAATGTGTGGCAAAAATCCCTATAACTAGATGAATAAGAGACATGAATCATGGGTGAGTAATAATCATAATAATAATAAATGAAATTGATCATAGTCATAATCATAAGATGAAACATCAAATAATTTTATCTAATGTGGAAATGAATAAAAATGAAACAGAATTCCATAGGGGTAAAATACCACATATAGTTGTGAACAAAGATAAAATAATATTCACATATATTTCTATTTATCTCAGGAAAAAAATCACATATACCAATGAATTGGATGATAGTATAATTTAGATTTCACCCATCATATCATAGAATTTACATGTACAATATAATTCTAGGCTCACCTATCCTAACATAACATTTACATTATCATGCAATCCACATAGAAAATATATTTATCCTATATATAAAATAACCCATAGTAAATAATTTATTTAAATTAATTAAGAAAATGTAAATGAATGGGATTTTGGGTTCCCAAAATAATGATTGAATAACATACTTTCAATATGAATCCTCAATCTTGAAAGAATAAGAAACAATCTAATTATAAGATATGTTTTTTTAATAATTGTACTTTTGGATAAATAATTGAATTTTATATAAATAAATATTTAAAAAGGAAGGAAAACGTAAGTGATATTGAATAATCATAAATCAAACATACATTCTGTAAATGGAGTGAAAGAGGGAAAAACCAATGAAATATAGTTAGGTTTGAGAATCTCAATATATTATGTCTGAAAGAATTATTCACATTAATATTATCGATAGTATAATTATATTAAAAAAATTTAAACCATTCAATTATAAATATTATTCATTATAGTTTTTTTATGTCCATTTATAAGATTTTTTTTGAGTTATAGAGTCACATTTTTTAATCTCGGAGTGTTCATTTTCTTTGTTTTCATGATTGTTTTTCTTTAATATGAGAATGCATGTTTATGTAAACTGGGAAGGTATATTGATGATTAAAATATATATTAATGATGAAAAATAATATTTTTTTTATTATATTTCATTTTGTTATATGGTATGTGGATGAATCAGTATACATGTAAATAATGAAAAATATTAAATTTATTTGGCATATTTTATGACCAATATGAGTTTGAAACAATTTATTTAACATCATTATTATTAATTGGTTAGAAAAAATTATATAAATTATAATATGTAAAATAAAATATTATTTTAACATAATTATTTTTTATAAACATCCTTGAAGGTGGATGTGAAATATAGAAAATGCATCCACCATAGTAGCATTAAATCAGTACACCCTAGAAAATAATTTTATTTTCATAATTAATTTAAAAGGGAAGATAGTATAAAATTAATAATTCCCATAAGATGATAAAATTATAGTATGTCAAATATATTGGAATTATATTTCATATTTTATAGGGTTTTAGAGGCGATGATAAGAAAATAAATGAAACTAAAAGAAAAATAAATAGAGTTTTACGACATGATTTTATCCTCCTTGATTAACTCCTTAGGATAAATGGTTTAAAATTTTGATGAGCACAAGAGATCATTAACATTGCGGAGGGTACTGGGAAGAGTATTGGGTTGAAATTGGAAAAGTAACAATTCTTTAAAAGAGTAAGGATAGGGGGGATATTTATGGGGGTGAAGAGGGGGTGTTTTTTGTTATTTTTTATTAGTTTATTAGATTGATAATGATTAGGAATTACATGATCATTATATGTAAATATATTAAAATATTATAGTGTACTAATATATTTTGTTCTTAAATAATGTATAATGTTTTAATTAATATATTTTTATTATTATATATGTATCATAAATTATCATATTTCAATATTCCATGAAAAATCCATGTATATTAGAAAAATAACCAAATAACAACCTAAACATTTTTCAATTTGTATCATAATAAAAAAACTCAATTTTATAAAATGAATTTTACAATTATGATAAAATTGATTTTTAATTAATATATTCATTTACACTGAAAAATATGATATTAAAATTATAACTTACTTTATAATCCTATGAAATACAATGCAATTTTTCATAAAATTATATAATAATCATTAAGCAAAAAATGTTTACTTATCAATATATTTTAGGAAAATTAATTTTCATTTAAATAATTATTTAAATTAAAATATGTTATTTAAATAATTATGATATTCAATAATACCAGGACTTATGTAATAATTTTTAATACATTTTTAAATTATATTTATAAGGCCCCAGCCTTAAACCTTACTTAATCTTGAGTTATTACAAGATTACACATTGAGGATCTTTTCAGGTTTAGAGTTTTAGAGAATTAGATCATAAAACTTGCATTACATTCCACATATAAACAAAGTGGTTACATAAAGATAGTATTCTTCATTCCCATCAATGGAAACATATTTAAAATAAAACATGGATTATTTCTTGACACATCTTTGACACTATCATCTTATCATGTACCTTTCCCTTGACCTGTGAAAAACATTTCAAAAACATGGGATGAGCATAAAAACTCAGTATGGGTTATAAAAAAAACATGGAAAGGAAACATGAGTTCATATATACATAAGAATGAAATCATACTTTACCCATAAAACATAGGCACTTTAACATACCTCATAAAATCATGAATAAATCATAGAAATCATAATACATAAAGGTAACTTGAGGCATTCATAACATTCTTACGTAGGGAGTAACCCTCTTGGTTACGTTTGGAATACCCATCACAGTATATTCCCTAAAATCTCTTCGGAGAAACCTTAATGTTTCACTCCTTCGCGTTACCCAATGCATTGGAGAGCTATAACGGGCTCACCCGCCCTTAGTTTATCACGGAACCACCCGTCTTCATAATAATGCCCAAGAACCATAACATAATCATATCACATAAAACATGCATAAAGGAAACATAACATTTTCACATTTCAATCACGAGATATCAATACAACACATTGATATAATAAAAACATTATGAAAACCATTTTCAATACCAAAGTAAAAAATGTTATTTATTTTTCTTTTAAAAAAGAAGGTATGGCTTGTAGAGGAAGCCAAAACTCAAATAACGGTTACGACGGCGGAGAAGTTGTTGTCGCCGCATACGTACGGCAAAAACATTCCCTTTTGTCGTTTAGTAAACGCTTCGTATAAAAAAGATTACTTTTAAATAAACGTAAAAGTCAAAGGGGTTTATACACCGTATAAAAGAAAGTTGTGTATAAAATAAAATATGTCTCAATGAAAGGAGATTGAGACGAAGTCCCATACCTCTTATCCGACTTGACCCGACCGTTCTTTAAACTCCTGAATAATAAACTTGAGTTAATTTATACTTGATTAAGAACCTTTTTAAAGTTCATTATTCCTTTTATATCACTTATTTCCATGTTATAAACATTATGTAACCATTTAAGTTAATAATGTTTGTTTTGTCAATATTTGGTTCTTAAGTCGAAAGTTGACTTCTTACAATTACATGTTGTTCGTGTGGTCAAAAGTTCTTTATATCCAGAATTAAATTCCTGATTTGGATATCATATATATCATATATATCCAGCATATACATGTATTTATAATATTACATAATCATTTAGAGGTAAGAAATGAAATGCACCGTTCAGGGAGACGGTAAGCTGTACGTACGCATGAACGCTACTTCCATTTCTATTTCATATTTTCTGGAATGGAATCATAATGATATAAGAGTATATTATAATTCCAGTATAATAACATATATAATATCATTAACTTTATCCTTTACACATCCCACATATGGTATTAACGAATCAAATCACTTTTAGGGGGCGGTAGTCCGCACTTCCTAAAATGAAGATATCGTGTTTTATCCATAATGGAAACCATAAAGGTATGCCAAAAATGAAAAAAACAGAAGCTTAAGGAAAACATAAACATATTATATATCATATATAAAAATAGTGACATCATAATGGCCACCTTTGAAGGTGTTAAATGAGTGTTGAACAATCATCGTTTCGGGAGGCCGAATTTCGCCATCCACGGAAACTGTATGTTCTTTAACCATTTGATGTATTTGTGTGAGAGTTTAGCTCAAATAAATATTATAACAACATCCTTGTATATTGAAGATACTGGTTTTGTTACAAAATAAGTAAATAAAAAGAGTTTAGGGGGTTGGAGAAGCAAAATAAAACAAATGAACATGAGAGAATGAATTACCTTTAAAAGTGTAACTCCTTTTGATTTGAGCCTAAAGGCTTCCTTTGAAAGGCTTCTTCTCAAAGGGAATCCTCTAGGATGAGGAGAGGGATGTGGAGAGAGTAAATGGTCAGGGGTTGGCCGATCCAAAGTCTTGAGAAATGTGTGAAATGAGGTAGTGGTGGGGGCCGTTTATAAGGGGAGAGGAGGGGCACTTTTGAAAAGTAAAGAAACATTACTTTATTTGAAAATTTGTTTCGGTTTTAAAAGGTCCCACATTGATAGCATTCGTGGATAAGGTGATAAGGCATCGAAATCCATTCATCCAATTGGTTTTGGACATGTGTAGTTCTTAGATTTTACATTATCTTTCCATTTTATTTAAATCGTCAAATAATGATGTCATCGCTGCATCATTATTATGTCATATATAATTTAATTTATTTAATGTCTAAAAATTATAAACAAAATACTATGATGTAGTAAATCGTTTTAGCTTTCCAATGACTATTTATAATCAAAATTTGGACTTGTATAACCCCACTTAAAAATTGTTTTCGCAAAACATATTATGTTTGTGTCATTTTCACTTTAACATTAAATAAAAAGTAATTTATGTCATTTCCCAAAAAAAGTGGATCCATGGGGTCCCCAAGTTGACCCATGGCTTGTCTTGGTCGTCCATGACACAACCAATGAAGTTGGGACATGTTTCTAGGTCATTTCATTTTATTAAAGTATTATTTATACCTTAAACTACCCTAATTACCACTAATCGTGATTAAGAACATAATAAGTTGCTATTCACCAAAAAATTATTATAATCTCATTGAACCACATTTTACTTATTAATGACAACCATGTATGTCGGATTTTCAAAATTCAATACACATTAGTAGTAAAATTTCATTTAATTGAGAAATCAGTTTGCTTGATTACCACTTAGTGGTTTCACTATTCATCAAAAATTGATGTTTTTCAGAAAAATACCAAAAATTCACCCTAAGCTATATTTGATATTCCGAATTCAAAAATGAAGTCCATTTTAAAAAATTCAAATCATATAAGTCACATTAATTAATTTAATAATTAATTCCCGCTGCCAGAGCAAATAGCGTGTTTTTACAAAACAATACGTATCAAAAGATTGACACCAGTTTAAGTCTAATTTCAATGTGAAATTGATTCTAATGACCACCATTGGATAAAATGGTAAAAATATATTCTAATTTCACTTCAAAACCAATTCTAAACATAATCTAATCATATAAATAAATTAGATTAAAAAGTAGTTTTGATGTAAAATGCAGTATTTTTCACTATTCATTAAAAAATGAACATTGTCAGAAAAATACCAAAAATTCACACAAGGTAAATTTTGATGTCCCAATCATCAAGGTTAAGTTTATTTTGACAAACATAGTTTATAAAATTGTCAAAATATAGATTCAAAAATGCTTTTCCATCAAAAGGCAGTAAAACAATCTTTTAAGAATATTAGTGTATTCCATGCATAAGATTGTATTTATTTTCATTTTAAGCCTCTATAACACTATCTTAATCATTAATAGACATAGATAAAAATATCTATTATTAATTACTTACTTGGGATGTTACATCCTTCCCCCCTTTATAAAATTGCGTCCCCGCAATTTATTTACATATCTAATAAATGGGGGTACTTATCCCTCATTGCATTTTCAGATTCCCATGTTGCCTCTTCAATCATGTGGTTTTCCACAAAACCTTTACCTGCTTAATCACTTTATTCCGTAACACTTGCTCCCTGTGGTCAAGAATCTGGACCGGTTGTTCCTCATAAGATAGGTTCTCTTCCAGCTGAACTACCTCCGGACTCAAAACATGAGATGGATCTGGCATATACTTTCTCAACATCGAAACGTAAAAAACATTGTGTACCTGAGATAAACTCAGAGGTAAAGCCACTCGGTATGCAACTGATCCAACTCTCTCCAGAACTTCATATGGTCCAATAAACCTTGTACTTAACTTTCCTTTCTTACCAAATCTCATCACACTTTTCCAAGGAGAAACCTTGAGAAAAACATGATCACCTACCTCGAAAGATAGATCCTTCCTCCGGTTATCCGCATAACTCTTCTGCCTGCTCTGAGCTGTTCTCATGTGTTTCTGAATCAGCTGAACTTTTTCTGCCATCTCTTCTACAAATTCTGGTCCCATAAACTTCCTTTCACCCACTTCATCCCAGAAAGCTGGAGTTCGACACCGCTTCCCATATAATTCCTGAAATGGTGCCATCTGTATACTGGAATGAAAACTGTTATTATATGAAAACTCAACCAAAGAAAGATGTTGGTACCAACTTCCCTGATAATCCATAGAACAAGCTCGTAGCATATCCTCCAATTTCTGAATTGTTCGTTCTAACTGCCCATTTGATTGAGGATGAAAAGCTGTACTAAAATTTAATTCAGTACCCAACGACTTCTGAAGGCCTTTCCAAAAGTTAGAAGTAAACCTGGGATCACGATCTGATACAATGGAGATAGGAACTCCATGTAACCTGACTATCTCTTTAAGATACAAACGGGAAAGTTGATCAAGAGAGAAAGTATCTCGTATAGCAAGGAAATGAGCAGATTTGGTCAAGCGATCAACAATAACCCAGATTTCATTATTACCTCGACATGTCTTCGGTAATCCATCAACAAAGTCCATGGATATATTCTCCCATTTCCACTCTGGCACTGGTAAAGGCTGAAGCATTCCTTTCAGTAACTGCCGCTCCACTTTAACCTGCTGACAAGTCAAACACTTCACAGTAAAATCAGAAATATCTCTTTTCATTCCATCCCACCAGTAATACTCCCGCAGATCTCTATACATCTTAGTACTGCCCGGATGAACTGAAAACGGAGAACTATGAGCTTCACATAACCACTCTCTCTTCAACTGTGAATCACAAGGCACACATAACCTCTTCCCAAACCTCAAAACACAAACGTATCCAAGAACTCATGGAAAATTTTATTCATAAGGTCCATGAATACAACAGGTGTATTGGTTAACCCAAAAGGCATAACTACAAATTCATAATGGCCATATCTCGTACGGAACGCGGTCTTCGGAATATCTTCCTCCTTTACCTTCAGCTGATGGTACCCCGATCTCAAGTCAATCTCTGAAAAAAACTGAGCTCCCTGGAGCTGATACAACTTCATTTGATGGCCCGACATCTTCTGAAGTAGTTGCAAAGGATTTCACCACCCCTTTCTGCTTGTAGTCTAACTGCTTCCCATCACTCAAGCTCCTTGTCGGACACTCGTTTGCATAGTGACCCATCTCATTGCACTTATAACATTTCACTAACTGTAAATCAAATTTGTTCTTACCTTCACCTTGATCCTTTTCAGTGAAATCACGAGCCTTATGTCCCATCTTACCACATCGGTAGCACTTCCCAGAATTCAGAAGACAATCCCCAGCATGCCTTTTGCCACATTTATCACAAACTGGAAACTTAGTTCTCTTACCATCAGACTTCTTTGAATAATTCTTACCTTTCTCCTGCCACCTCGGTCTCTTCTTCTGCTGGTTGTTATAGAACACTTGGTCATCGGCAAACTCCATTTCCACCTTCTCAGCACATCGAACAAGCTTTTCATAACTTTTAAACTCACGAGAAGCTAATGCCCTTCGATATTTTGGCTTTAATCCTGAGTAAAAACGATTGATTTTACTATCAAGGTCTCGGATAAAATTTGGAGCATACCTTGCCAATCGAGTGAACCTTTCTTCATAGGCAGCCACTGAGTCTTCCTCTTGCCTCAATTCCAAGAATTGCTTTTCCATCCTAAGTCGAACAGCCTTAGGTAAATACTTCTCATGAAACATACCTTTGAATTCATCCCAGTCAAGAGCATCAATCTCATCGGAGTCCCGGATATTTTTAACCATAGACCACCACTGATCTGCTTCACCCTCCAAAC
Organism: Viscum album; assembly: GCA_963277665.1. Classification (NCBI taxonomy): domain Eukaryota; kingdom Viridiplantae; phylum Streptophyta; class Magnoliopsida; order Santalales; family Viscaceae; genus Viscum; species Viscum album. Next base: position 1,603,196,766 of record OY728136.1, read on the forward strand.
GGTAAATAGCAAGACTAACCTTTTGATTGTCTGAACACCCCATGACATCAAAAATCTTCTCCAGTGCTTTAATCCACCCTTCAGCTAGCACAGGGTCAGATGATCCTCTGAATGATGGGGGATGTTGCCTCATGAAATGTTCCACCACTGACATGTTCCTCTGCGGTTGATCTGGCTGATCTCGTGCATGGATACCACCACCATTTATCGCCTGAGTCAACTGCGCCATTACTGCAACAAACTGTTCAGTTCCAATTCCGACAATTTATGGATGCTGATTTGGAAGGTTATCCTCCTCCTGATGCCGTCCCAACATAGCTGCTTTGTTTCCTCTGCGGAAAACCATTCTGAACACAGAAATATCTTAGGCGAAGCAACATGGTAATCCGTAAATGCAATATCATTTCAATCATATTATAATTTAACACTTTTCTAACTCCTAAAGTTTTCTAAACCGACCTTTGATACCAACTATAAGGCCCCAGCCTTAAACCTTACTTAATCTTGAGTTATTACAAGATTACACATTGAGGATCTTTTCAGGTTTAGAGTTTTAGAGAATTAGATCATAAAACTTGCATTACATTCCACATATAAACAAAGTGGTTACATAAAGATAGTATTCTTCATTCCCATCAGTGGAAACATATTTAAAATAAAACATGGATTATTTCTTGACACATCCTTGACTCTATCATCTTATCATGTACCGTTCCCTTGACTTGTGAAAAACATATCAAAAACATGGGATGAGCATAAAAACTCAGTATGGGTTATAAAAAAAACATGGAAAGGAAACATGAGTTCATATATACATAAGAATGAAATCATAATTTACCCATAAAACATAGGCACTTTAACATACCTCATAAAATCATGAATAAATCATAGAAATCATAATACATAAAGGTAACTTGAGGCATTCATAACATTCTTACGTAGGGAGTTACCCTCTTGGTTACGTTTGGAATACCCATCACAATATATTCCCTAAAATCTCTTCGGAGAAACCTTAACGTTTCACTCCTTTGGGTTACCCAATGCATTGGAGAGCTATAACGGGCTCACCCGCCCTTAGTTTATCACGGAACCACCCATCTTCATAATAATGCCCAAGAACCATAACATAATCATATCACATAAAACATGCATAAAGGAAACATAACATTTCCAAATTTCAATCACGAGATATCAATACAACACATTGATATAATAAAAACATTATGAAAAACATTTTCAATACCAAAGTAAAACATGGTATTTATTTTTCTTTTAAAAAAGAAGGTATGGCTTGTAGAGGAAGCCAAAACTCAAATAACGGTTACGACGGTGGAGAAGTCGTTGTCGCCGCATACGTACGACAAAAACATTCCCTTTTGTCGTTTAGTAAACACTTCGTATAAAAAAGATTCCTTTTGAATAAACGTAAAAGTCAAAGGGGTTTATACACCGTATAAAAGAAAGTTGTGTATAAAACAAAATATGTCTCAATGAAAGGAGATTGAGACGAAGTCCCATACCTCGTATCCGACTTGACCCGACCGTTCTTTAAACTCCTGAATAATAAACTTGAGTTAATTTATACTTGATTAAGAACCTTTTTAAAGTTCATTATTCCTTTTATATCAATTATTGCCATGTTATAAACATTATGTAACCATTTAAGTTAATAATGTTTGTTTTGTCAATATTTGGTTCTTAAGTTGAAAGTTGACTTCTTACAATTACATGTTGTTTGTGTGGTCAAAAGTTCTTTATATCCAGAATGAAATTCCTTATTTTTATATCAAATATATCATATATATCCAGCATAAACATGTATTTATAATATTACATAATCATTTAGAGGTAAGAAATGAAATGCACCGTTCGTGGAGACGGTAAGCCGTACGTACGCATGAACGCTACTTCCATTTCTATTTCATATTTTATGGAATGGAATCATAATGATATAAGAGTATATTATAATTACAGTATAATAACATATATAATATCATTAACTTTATCCTTTACACATCCCACATATGGTATTAACGAATCAAATCACTTTTAGGGGGCGGTAGTCCGCACTTCCTAAAATGAAGATATCGTGTTTTACCCATAATGGAAACCATAAAGGTATGCCCAAAATGAAAAAAACAGAAGCTTAAGGAAAACATAAACATATTATATATCATATATAAAAATAGTGACATCATAATGGCCACCTTTGAAGGTGTTAAATGAGTGTTGAACAATCATCGTTTCGGGAGGCAGAATTTCGCCATCCACGGAAACCGTATGTTCTTTAACCATTTGATGTAGTTTTGTGAGAGTGTAGCTCAAATAAATATTATAACAACATCCTTGTATATTGAAGATACTGGTGTTGTTACAAAATAAGTAAATAAAAAGAGTTTAGGGGGTTGGAGAAGCAAAATAAAACAAATGAACCTGAGAGAATGAATTACCTTTAAAAGTGTAACTCCTTTTGATTTGAGCCTAAAGGATTCCTTTGAAAGGATTCTTCCCAAAGGGAATACTCTAGGATAAGGAGAGGGATGTGGAGAGAGTAAATGGGCAGGGTTTGGACGAGCCAAAGGCTTGAGGAATGTGTGAAATGAGGTAGAGTTGGGGGCCTTTTATAAGGGGAGAGAAGGGGTACTTTTGGAAAGTAAAGAAACATTACTTTATTTGAAAATGTGTTTAGGTTTTAAAAGGTCTCAAATTGATAGAATTCGTGGATAAGGTGATAAGGCATCTAAATCCATTCATCCAATTGGTTTTGGACATGTGTAGTTCTTATATTTTACATTATCTTTCCATTTTATTTAAATCGTCAAATAATGATTTCATCGCTGCATCATTATTATGTCATAAATAATTTAATTTATTTAATGTCTAAAAACTATAAAAAAATACTATGATGTAGGAAATCTTTTTAGCTTTCCAATGACTATTTATAATCAAAATTTGGACTTGTATAACCCCACTTAAAAACTGTTTTCGCAAAACATATTATGTGTGTGTCATTTTCACTTTAACATTAAATAAAAAGTAATTTATGTCATTTCCCAACAAAAGTGGATCCATGGGGTCCCCAAGTTGACCCATGGCTTTTCTTGGTCGGCCATGACACAACCAATGAGGTTGGGACATGTGTCTAGGTCATTTCATTTTATTAAAGTATTATTTATACCTTAAACTAGCCTAATTACCACTAATTGTGATTAAGAACTTAATAAGTAACTATTCACCAAAAAATTATTATAATCTCATTGAACCACATTTTACTTATTAATGACAACCATGTATGTCGGATTTTCAAAATTCAATACACATTAGTGGTAAAATTTCATTTAACTGAGAAATCAGTTTGCTTGATTACCACTTAGTGGTTTCACTATTCATCAAAAATTGATGTTTTTCAGAAAATTACCAAAAATTCACCCTAAGCTATATTTGATATTCCGAATTCAAAAACGAAGTCCATTTTACAAAATTCAAATCATATAATTCACATTAATTAATTTAATAATTAATTCCCGCTGCCAGAGCAAATAGCGTGCTTTTACAAAACAATAAGTATCAAAAGATTGACACCAGTTTAAGTCTAATTTCAAAGTGAAATTGATTCCAATGACCACCATTTGATAAAATGGTAAAAATATATTCTAATTTCACTTAAAAACCAATTCAAAACATAATCTAATCATATAAATAAATTAGATTAAAAAGTAGTTTTGATGTAAAATGCAGTATTTTTCACTATTCATTAAAAAATGAACATTGTCAGAAAAATACCAAAAATTCACACAAGGTAAATTTTGATGTCCCAATCATCAAGGATAAGTTTATTTTGACAAACATAGTTTATAAAATTGTCAAAATATAGATTCAAAAATGCTTTTCCATCAAAAGGCAGTAAAACAATCTTTTAAGAATATTAGTGTATTCCATGCATAATATTGTATTTATTTTCATTTTAAGCCTCTATAACACTATCTTAATCATTAATAGACATAGATAAAAATATCTATTATTCATTACTTACTTGGTATGTTACAATATTAGTATAGAATAATATAATATTATCACTTATAATACAGTTTAATTTTGTCCATACATTCATGGGTGAGGTTAGAATTATATTTTATAACAATCTATTTCTAATTTACATTATAAAATTAAAAATTTCATGTTTTTATTTCATTAGGATAGGTTCCCTTGTATCTATAAATTCCATTTATTTAATTAAATATATATTTAAATTAATTTACGTTGTTTTATATGTTATTTTATTTGATTTATATTATGTGACATAATTATATGAAGGGAATTTCCATTTATTATAATTTTGGACAATACATTACTCCACCCTAATGAAAATTTCCCCCAAAATTTAGATTTACATACTATGGTGAATTGAATTGAGGGAAATTCTACGTCCCTTCATCCTGTTCCCAAGATTCCTCAGTGTACAAATGGTTCCACCATAGTAAGTTAAGTAGGTGAGTAGTCTCATAAGTTAGATCTTTTTCTCCTTGTTCCATGATATTCAATGCCATGTCATCATAATGGAGAAAATTTTCCAACTATACCACCTCTTGATTAAGAACATGTGAGGGATCTGATATGCACTTCATCAATAGGAAATCATGAAATAAAATGTGTATTTGAGAAATTCTTTTTGGATGTTCAAGTCGATACTGCACAACTACGACTCGATCAAGAATTTCAATGGGTTTGATGTACATTGAACTAAAAATTTTCTTTCTTCACAAATATCATGATCATATTCCATAGATATATATCAAGAAATTCCATGTCTACAGCCTTAAACACTATGTCTCATTGAAAATTTTAAGCATAGTAATTTTTTCATCATAGGGTTTCCTTGATGCGAGGATGAATTATTTTCACCATTCCAACCATTTCATAGACCATTTAAGTTCTAAGAACATAACGTTGACTAAATCTCCCCCAACATGTATGTGCTTTCCATTAATTCCCATAGAGGGATTCATATAAAGAATTTTGGATGGTTTTTTGGGAAATTTTGTTAAACGATAACTCAACCAGAGGTATATATTTGTATCATCCTCTATTGAAGTCCATATAACATTTCCTCAACATGTATTCCATTATATAGATTGGTCAATTAGAATTTCCATCAGTTAGAGGATGACAATCCACATTGAAGTTCAAAATTTATTTTAGAGATTATTAGAGACTTCTCTATAAAATAAAAGAGAATCTCTGATCTCGATGGAAAACAATTGATAGTTGAACTACAATCATCCTTACAACTTATTTAATGAATATCACTACAATTTTATGTTGTGATAATTCTTCTAAAATTACTATAATGTGACCTATCTTTGTTAGACGATACACACAAATCCATATAGCACAGTTTCTTCTAGATGACTTTGGATGTCTAGAGGAAAATTCCATGGTGATGTTTTAGCACTTCCATGTTGGTATGTGTAATTATTTCATCATCCCCATATAATTTTCGTATTTCAGGTGAATATTAATGGCATACTAGGTGCTTTTATTTTTTCATCAGTTATATCTTTCTTCATATTTTCCAAAAAAATAGGTCTATCTGTGATATCAATTGATCATTGTTATCCCATGGTGAATAGAGAATGTTGATATTTATCCATCATTTTAATGGTAATTCTATATCTGTAGATCATAAGTTACCCATAATCGATAAAAATATATTACAAATCCATTATCATCGATTTAAAATTTTAAGTATTCCATTTATTTTAGCTTCTAAATTTCCCTAAATTTATATATCCTTTCATTATGAATACCTTATTTCATCCATGAGGTATGGTTGAGAAATAATTTGAATAATGATTTATGATTTTCATTCCTTAATTACACCCATTTCCATACTTTGAAATTATATAGATATTGAGTTATATTTAGATATCATAGTTTACAATGTTATAGGATCCTTTCTACATTGAGAATCCACCATTTTATTATATTTTTCTTGACGGTAGTTGATTAAGTAGTCATAATCAGTAATGATATCAAACCATATTTGATTGTTTATATTAAATATTTATTGTGTGTATATATATTTTAGGATCTTATAATCAATATATCTTTCACACTTCTCCCAATAAAGATAATTCCACTATATTATTGAAAGTACGATCATAGTTTCAAACTGGAGATCATGTGTTGGACAGTATTTATCACAAATTTTAAGAAATCCCTAAGGTGCAGTATATCACAATAATATTATTCATTAGCAAAAAACCAATTTCATTCTTTTAAGATTCATTGTATATTGGATAGACTTCTCAAATTATACGAAGTGTGACTACTGGAATAGTTCTGATATTCTTTTTAACTATTTGAAACAGTCTGCACATTCACCATTACAAGAAAACTATTATCCCTTCTGAGCCAACATTATTAGTGGGTTTGAAAATATTGGGAAATTACCCAAAAATAAATAGTAATACCCATATACACCAATAAGAGTATGAAACTCCAATACATTTTTTAGAATTGGAATCACATCGATGACATTTTTCTGGGAAGGGTCCATAGATATTCCTTTTCTTATGATAATATCCCACATGAATGATACTTCCTTCATCTAAAACTCTCATTTAATGTAATTTGAATTAAATTTAACCCTTTGCAAATTTTTTATCACATTATTCCAATACTCCTAATGTTCCCCTATACTCATTGAGTATATATAAATATCATTAATGAATACTACATAAAATTTTTTCCAGGTAATATCTAATTACTCAATTAATTGTGAATATGGATATTTATGGAGAATTAGTGAGTCTGAAAGGAATCAATAAAAATCATATTGTCCATACCTTAATTGACAAGAATTCTTAGTAATATATTCATTACACACTATTAATTGGAGATATAATTTTTGAAAGCACATCATAGAGAAATATATGGACCCATCATGTTGATATTATAACTCGTAAATCTCTGGAAGGAGATATTTATTCATTATTGGGATTTTTTGAGATCATGATAATCAATGAAGAGTTGAATAGTTCTATCCTTATTCAGGATGTGAGGAATGGTTCACCCCAAGCCAAGGAAATTAGGCATATAAAAACCATTTCTAGATTATCTTGAAACTCGTTATTTTTCTCTTTGAAATTAATTGTGGTTATTCTATAATTTTTTGTTTTGAATGGTATAAAACCACGAATAATTTCAATTGTGAACTCAAACTCTCAGTTATGAGTTATACCAAATAATTTCATAGGGGACACATTATTTTAGTCCCTCATAATGGGCATTTCATTGATAAGTACACCCTCCATTATGTCAATCATTTGATATTGATATTATTGCTCAAAATGAAATTATATCGACACTTGTTATGATGGATCTAAAGAAGATTAATCATCCTCCACAAACAATTATATAATTGGATGATTCATTTGGATGTGAAGAGTTATCGACTATTCATGACTATTAATATTAGAATTGTATACATATATCGAATCCATGCCCAAAATGTCATCTAACTTCACCAAAATAATTATGAACTGATTTCATAGAAGAATTAGTCTAAAAATATTATCTTTGGAGAATTATATAATTTTATAAAAAAATTATACCATTTTATGCTCCCAAAGATAACTCAACAACTATAATTTGACGTGGTGTTTTAATAGTTCTACTAATGTTTTAAAACATGAATGCATGTATATAACATGAATAAAATGGAACATTCGATATTATTGAATGAATAACTATATTACATATCTGCAAATAATTGATGTTCTCTACATCAATTATACTCTTGGAAAAGGCATTACCTTTCTCTAATGGATTTAGTGGATGATGACACTTATAACCCTCACAGACTCAGGCTTATGTGCACTAGCTTACATAGTTCCATTTCACCATACAGCTGAATCATTGATCCATAGAGAGTGCTCGCCTTTCATCCACCCAATTTTCATGATTCATCACGTTTGTTTGAAATTTAAGAGCTCAGTTTCTTTATATGCACAATTATATAATTTCTCCTCCCCTTTGAGAAAATTACTATGATGCTTCTTACCACATTTATGAGATGTGTTTGGTTCAGTATTCATTTCTAATTTTTTATTAGATCCTCTAGCTCAAAACTCAATATTTCATTAACTATCTATACAGATGTATGAAAATTTAGAAAACTACATATCCATTTTTTGAGAGTGTCACACAACTGCTACATGAATCAAAATTTCTCAAATTTATATAGCCATTAAAATGGATTTTTTTAGATCACAGAAAAATATATCAATTTTTCTATAATCATTTATTACAATACGTGAAACATACCCTACAAACTTTGTTAAATTTTCATTGTATGACATGATATATTCTTCTTCTTTTTTATAATGATATATGAATTATCTCTCCATCATTGTAATTAATTATTGAGGAACGTAATTGTTAAGAAATAATATCATAAAGTCTTCCCACTCCATCTATGATGTTTTTCCTTCTAAATGGTGTTATTAATCAAAGCCCACTAGTGGTCAGCCTCCCTATATATAACATAAATTGCTAGATTCATATACTCTATCTCAGATTAATGATCCAGAGAAAAACATTTACATAAAGTTTATACACTAATCCATGATGTGTGGATTAGACGATTTATTAAATATCAGTGGTCACTTTCATATAAAAGGTTCAATCACTAGTTTCTCTATATTATATGGAAGAGGATACTCCATGTTTTTCATGTAATTATTCATAGTCCACTATAGAATGGTATGCATCATCTTAAAATTCCAAATTACACCTCCTAATGCATTTGGAATGTCATCCTTGGAATCATTGTATTGTCTTTTTCATGGTTTGTTAGCATAGTTTCTCTAGGTTCCCAAAATTTTCCAAAAATGAAAATTTTAGAAAAAAATAATTCAATATGTCTTTAATAATTAATTTATTCTATTATGAAATTTAGCCTAACATTTTATAATTTGTTATCCATATGTTTATAATTCTATATAATAAAGAATCATACGAAAATATATATACTTGGTCTTATACAAAGGGTTTTAACAACGTTTCTGTAAACAAAATTCCCTAATTATAAAAACTAAGATCTAATAACAACTATAACAACACTATATTTTCTTACATAGTTATTCCATTATTTTAAAAATAAAAAAATAATAAGAATTACATAGCCATGATAAAATTTCCTAGTGTCTATGAAAAATTATGATCATTCATAACTTTTACATTATAAAACATAAAAAAATTAATTACTTATTATCCAGCTTCTTATTGGACCTTATGTTCTTCTCGGTACAAGTATTCACATATGGATTTATATCAAAATAACATTTGATCAAAAAAATACCAGTGGGAGGATGAATAAGAGGCACGAATCATTATTGAGATTAATAAACATCCTCATAATATAAACAATGGGTAATAAACATAATCATGAGAGAAAGGAATATATAATGGAATGGAATCTGACAATTCAAAAAAACGAAACACTATGTCATAGTGGTCAAATATAACATATAGATAAGGAAAAATATATCATCATATTAAATCACATTTTATATTATGTCAGGTAGATTATCATAGTAACCAAATAACATGAGTGAGAAATAATTATGGTTTAACTAGTCACATAATAACATTTTATGGATCTATATAATTTTGTGCATGCCAATCACATCATAACATTTACATTTTCAAGCATTCCGTATAGTGCATATATCAATCATGGACATAAAATAACCCATACAATGGAATGATATTCACATAATTATGTATACATTCATGAATAATTTTTTTGGTTCCCAAAACATTAAGGGAATGACATTCTTGTTATATGAATTATATGCCTTGCGTGAATAAGAAAAAATCTCATGAGATGATGTGTAATTTTGGAATGAAGAGCTCTATTAGATAAATCATTTAATTTTCCATATAAAGATATTCAAAACATATAGATTATAAAAAATAAGTTTTATGAAAAAATACATGATATTTTTAAAAAAATAATGGAACATTCAAATTTATGTGAAATACGGAAATCCCAAACAAACTGAATTTGGATTTAGATCCCCTTTACCAAACCCCTAACTACTTTATTGAAATTAAAATTCAGGATAATAAAAATAAATTCATAAATTAAAAAATATAGAACCATTTAAACATTAATATCGTCCATTGTTGTTGTATTAATTAAATTTATCCCTTTTTTGACTAGTAATGCAGTTCGATTTCATTGTTCATGAGTGATCGTTTCCATGGTGTTCCTTATCGGTTCACTTGTATATGAGTAAGGATTTTCTTGAAAAATGGAAATGATTTTTTAATATTTTAGTTATATATTATTAATTATAAAATTTAAGTGTATTTCATATTATAGGTAAGTTTTTTATGTAATGAGGATGAATCATTATATAAATATTTAATGAGAATGATTAAATTTATTTGGTGAATTTTACATCCCATAAAAAATTTTATCGTTTTATTTAAAATATTTATTTTATAATTTTCAAGAACATAATATAATAAATAATATGTAAAATATATTAGTATTTAACTATAATTATGTTTTTATAACATTCCATGAAGTTTTTAGTAAAAAATCAAAACACATTCTCCATGGTGGTGGTAAATCAAGACATGAAAGTCAATATTTTCATTCTTAGAATAGAAGGAAAAAGGTAGAGAATAGAATATGAATTATTCCATTAATATAAAAATAATTAGTATATTAATGATATTAGAGTTATCATTTTATCTTGGATAGGTTTTGGATAGGATATGATATGAAAATAAATTAAATTAAAATTAAATTAAAAGAAGAAGATATTGGATTTTAATTTTTTAATTTATTATCCTTGAAAACCTATTATGGAAAAGGGTTTGCCCTGATGATTTTACCAAGAAGTTCTAGATATAGGGAGGTTCATGGGAATATTATTTGATCTAATAAGGACCAGGATTCATACATGTAATGTGTAAGGATATGGGGTGGTGAGGGGTGGTATTTATAGGGGATGTGAGGGGTGTTTTCCCGTTATTTTCGTCATTTGTTTATAATTTTTTATCTATACTAGGAATTTTTTGAATATTTTCTCTATGTATATTAAAATAGTGATGTAGAGATATAGATTTTTGTATTTACATCCGTAATTAGGTTTTATTTCATATATTTGGTTTATAATTTAAATACAATACATTATCATATTACATTAATCTGTGAAAAAATATTGCATTTTAAAAAAAATTACGAAATTATCCAAATAAATTTATAATGTTTAGAATTACAAATTTTCATCAATTTTTTAAAATAATTATATACATTTGAGAAATTTAATTTTTAATACAAATAGAATTTATAATGAAAATATTGATATTAAAATTATAACAAAATTTTTATCACTTTGAAAAATCAATTTATGTATCAAAAAATTATCTTATAATCAATGAAATTTTTTTGTTATATTATGCATGTATATTATGAAAATAAATATTCTTTGAAATTATTAATATAATTATAACATGGTAATTAAATATATACAGCTTAAAAAATACCATTAATTAATTAATAATTTTTTGAACAATTATTTCATGTATTATGATATAATCACATATCATTATCAATATTAAGACACCGAAATTTTAACCATAATTTTACAGGAGAGATGAATATTATACTATGAAATTTTTTATTGTTTATTGTCATAATGAAATTCTGAAGTTCATGATTCTATTCCATCTGGATACGTTCCTTAATTTAAAGAAATACATCTTTATTTAATCTATTATTTATTTAAAACAATTATATAGTGATTCTTGTGATATTTTATTAGATTTTTACTATATTAAATAATTATAAGAATGGAATTTCCATGATAATTTTTTTGGTCATTACATAACTATTATAGGCAAAAATTGTATCTGCTTTATGAAGAAATAAAATTCAAATTACATATATGTGTTTTCATTCTAATCAATCTATGATATGAAAATACTATGTAACAAGGATTATTTTCTTGTTTTTGTATTGTTAAATAAAAAATACATTGATTAATAGTGGATGATTTTTAACATATAATCACATGAATGGAAGGTAATTAATGATATATTATTTCATACTATTATTATATACAAAATTATTTTAAATTAAGTGTATAATGAATATCATTCCTCAATGGAAATAATTTGATAATAAAAAAATATTTAGTACATGATAAAATATGATTCTAAATAAATGAATGTGGGATAAAGAATAAATATTTAAATACCATTATTGAAACTATACAAATGATAATATAATTCAATGTGGAAGTAAGTATAATAAATTTTTTTTCATGAATGAATGATGAGATTTTACGTTATATACTTCCAAAAATAGAGATGAGAATTATACTAATGAATGCACGTGTTGGACAAGGACATATTGTGCAAGACCTAATCAAGTATCACAGTACTGTTCCAACATAGGCGGTAGTGGAACCATGTAGGTATAGTATACACTTCAAATCCTCTACATAGTCCATATACATGAATTTTATGAATAAAATATCAGTTAAAAACTATGTGATGACCATCAAAATATACATTTGTGGTAACATGCACAATACGGAAACATACTCACCAGCTTGACCCACTAATGCTAGCCTCAACCTTTTCAAAATTTCTTATGAAAAACTACAAATATGAACATGGTGATCTGAAATTTCAATTATTTTAAAATATGAATATTTATCAACGATCTTCATTCCCTTTCCTTCACACATGTTCTCAAAACCCATTTGGGTTAATTTATAAGAATTGGATGATGATGGAATTAAGGGGGTTTATTGGATTATATTTTCTTTGTTGATTTAAATTAAAATAAACAATTAAAATTTTATCACCATGTATATGAATACTAGGGATAATTAACCTTCATTATCCATAAACAATAGCAACAATCATTAAATGACATTTGAGGACTTTCTTGGATCCACGTATGGGGCCTTTCCATATTCGTGTCTCCCGTTTTGTCCATCAACCAGAGATCTAACTTTCTTTCCATGGTCTATTTAGAGTGAGAACCCTTTTTATCACTGAACATTCACATGTGATATCCTTCTTCATCTCACACATCCTTCACTTAATTTGATATATATTCATCATTCATTGCATTCTATCTCACAAACTATCATTATATCATCCAGAAATCATAAATTCAATGTATACATTGAAACCATTTTCCAAGACATAATTGGTATAGAAGATTCTTCCTTACTACTCTAATCTAAAGGGGGTGAAATAGATAACTCCACTTTGACATCCATATTATTAAATAATGGAGAATGACACACCATTGTCTCTCCAATTCGGTGTGTATTCCCTATCTAGATGTTTTCCATCACATTTAATACATGATGATTAGGTTCCCCATGTTTATTAGTATTTTGAATAAATTATATATAATAAAAACCCATGTATTTTTGATTCATGGACCTCCTAGTTTAGTTGATTAGTGCTTGTGTCCTTTACTACCCTCTTATCCTCTAAATTAATGACAACCACATTTCATATATTGATGGAAACAACCTCTCAATCCTTATGATGAGGGTTTGTGAAATACCTTTCACTCATATTCTCTAAACTCATGATAGGGAATCCATCTTAGAGAAATCCCAGAGTATTTATTATCGTAATTATTACCCATCCAATCATCCATCCCTCTTGGTTATGAAGAAAATAGTATACAAACACATGAACCCCCTCTCCCTCATAACCCCAACTTCATATATATGTAGATGATGGAGAATATATGGGATTAAATATAATTCCTTCACTATTATTTTATAGAAATGGATTGACTGACATTTCCCTAGTGGTTATTAACAATCATTAAATATTCAGAATCATATGCATGTCTCTTTAGATAATCCTTTTTTGTATCTTCATCTCATATTTGAATAGAGGGACCCCATTTATTTATTCAACAAATTAAATGTATCCATATAATATAACCAAATACCCAATTATAAAAACGTTCATATGGCCTCTGTAAGAGTTATTCCTCCTCCTAGTTTTACTATGTTGGCTTTGAATCCCATTTATAAGGGATATGTTTGATGTCCCCTCAAGGTTCAAAACTGGTAGACCAAATTCCCAAAAACATTATTGAGGGTGAATCACCAAAATTATCATATCCATCATTGGAGGACACATTCATTATTTTTCTTAAAGGAATGTTTAGCATTTTTCACACAAGATCCCTTGACACGTAAACCATCACCATGATTCCCATTATTCATGACATTAAACTTCATGGTTTTTTCATCACCATGCAACCCTAAAAGGTTGTAGAGTCCCATTATGTGCCCCCAAAATATGTGGTTTCTGATATCATTAACAAGGATATATAAGAATATCATCTATTGGTATAGATCTAGACATCTAAAAAAACACTCATCATCTACAATGATGTTAAATTCTATATCACAACTCATCAGTGTTTAAAACCATCAATATAATAATAAAAAATGTATTAAATATGTTTTTAAAAATGATCATTTTATGGAGAACTTCATATGTGTACATATATCTCCCTCAATGAAGAGCGACATATATATACCAGTGGTTAACATATCTATCATTCAAAATAATAATTAATTGTTATAACATTTTTGACCTGACTTATATTTGGTATTTAATAAAGGATGCTCAATAAACATATTTAATAAATAATAGAGACTCTTATGTTGAAATAATTTTCCCAAACAGGAAAAGATGTCCATGATCACATATCCTTTGGAACAATTGGAGATGACAAACATTATTAGTTCATTCTTGAATATCCACATTCCATTGGATCATAGTTTTGTGAAACATAGTTCATAAGGTAGTGGTTCGGCGTTTTGAACTCCTTTTACAAAACCGATTGGAATCCATCAAAATTTCTAAAACTGATGTGAATGATTTTTCAACAACAAACCCCCATAATCAACCATATGGGCACCCACCACAATGTATTTTCATTATTTACAAAAATGATGAACCCAACATGAATCTTTAAACAACATGACATTGTCACACCCATGTTATGATACTTTTCATGTACAAATTGATAGGGGTCAAAACATGTATCAGAAAAACTCAGTTATGCTTGGTGTTTTTTTTTGTGTGGGGAATGTCTAACATGGGTTTCTAGTTTGTGTATGTCACATGGAATCCTTGATCATTCTACTAGAACATCCTTCAATCCTATTGGAATCATACCCATCTCTTAAGACATATGCATTGACCACTATATAAGGTGCATCCTATAATAAATTTAGGAAATGGCCACTAACACATCATCATTCACACTAGGTCATAATTTCACTATTTTGGAACAATTACCAATATATTACCATCTTATACTTGGATGCTGCTAAGAAATCCTTCCTCATCAAGAAGCCCCAATTACCATCCACTCAATAATTGATGGATTCCAATTAGTAGAGAACATAACTCACTGTCAAAATATTTATTAGGATCCTATCACTAGGACTCATTAACATGATCCACCATTATATTTATTATTCTAATGAATAAGTCACTTATATCCTAATGTAGATACCATAGGGGTCCCACCAGTCTGATCCTTCAAGAAAACACTTCCACCAATGATGCTAAAAAATAATCCCTTGACATGAAGAGGGTCTTTTCCATGAGATCTCAAACAAGGTCACTCGGACACATGTACTCATGATTTCCCCGCAAAAGAAATAACTAGAAAAAAGGAATTCAGGATTCACCACTCTTACCCTATTTGAATCCCATGTAAAAATTCACATGCAAATTTCATATTGGAAGAATAACCCACCATCACTGACCAAACCTATTATAACACGTTTCAAGCATTTAGAGATACCTGGTAGTAAAATATGATGATATACCTTGGGAAGGCACACACTCATGCATGAACCAATCAATACTCATATCCTAGATATGATGTAATTAGAGAAACTATTAGGTTGATCCTGACATTGAATAGGTGGAAGAGAAATATCTCAACCCCAATCAGTATTTCTGTCGGTATATACTAGTTATAAATATAAAATAAAAAAATCACACCGCTGCTCTAACAACAAAATGTGAAAATTTCCCCATTCCACCAACTAAATACCCCTATCACGTCACATGAATAGTAAATGTAAAGACAAAATGTCATTCCCACAACTTAATGACATATCAATTTAGAATAATAGTTACACAAGTGGTTTAGTGGCAAATTGGAAACTCCTTCCACCAAAATGGGATGATTACTCAACAGAAGACAAGTTTCACTATAGATAATATACACATATATAATTATATCCATGAGGGCCATGAGATAAATATTGCAATATATGAATGACTAAATATTTCCCATACTACCTCTTTAAATAGAGGATTTCAGTTTATCCTAGTGGCCCATCGAGTGTAGTATCAAATTGATGCCAACATTTCAAAAATTGATTAAAAATTTATATAGTTAAAATAGAACTAATAAAACATGATATTGTATATGAAATCCAATATGCCTATAAATCATCCCCAACCACTCACCTGAGAGAATCCTTGATGAAACATATGTAACTGTGACTAGAAAATGATGATCTGGTGTCTAATCCCCATTTTTTAATACATGAGTTCATGAATAACGAATAAATTATTATATATCATATTAGAATCATAATATAACATTAAGTAATTAATGAAATTGTAATTTCAATTGTAATGTCCCTCAGTCAAATCAAGATTCCATTAGTTTTAGAGTTCCTCAATAGAAAAAAATATATGATGGCATAGGTAATGTCCACAATCAAATTGATAATGAGATCACATATCATAAGGAGATCCATAACAACCATATGCATGTACAGAAGATCTATCATCAAGGATGTTCTCCCCTTGTTATCATATTCTATGATGGATCTCCCAGGGTATATGCTATAAAAATCTCCCTTTCAATCAGAAGTCCTGAAATAATGGTATTTATTCTTCTGATGAAATTTACTGCTAATGTTCATCCTACATTGATGTTTCATTTTATTAAAAAGGTCCTACCATGGAAAAATTACTTTTTTAAATTCCCTCACATCATTAAAAACTATAATAAATGAGGAAATTCATTTCTATTTCAACATAATTTGAAATTAAACTCATTTCTTAATTTGATGAAATACCAATGAAATAGACATTCATTGAACATACCTTGTATTTGTTTTTGTAAAATAAAAATTATAAATCAAGGGAGAACATGATTATTATAATAGAGAAGAAAGGAAGAATCCACTATGGTAAAATGAGGTTGAGGAACCCCTCAGTAAAGGCAATAAATTTTTTTTTCTGAATAAGAGGTAATTTCCTATAGAAAATTTACCAGTAATGTTCTAGAATTTAGCCATTATGAAATATAGCATTCCAGAGTCATTCATATAATATTACATGCATGAAATCATCATGAATATATGGAAAACACTATTTCACATTAAAAAATTATTTTCTTCTGAAAAATAAATAGGCCACATCAAGTTAATGGAATTGAGTCAATATAAAATTTAAATGGTGTCCCTCTAAACAGAATGACAACCAAAATAATTAATACAACAAAGATCCCTATAACATACATATATTAATTAATTTAATGAGATGTGAAAATAATAAAAAATTCCAAATATTTTGTTCATATTTTTTAATAGTGACTATATGTACTATTGAATCTCTCCGTGGACCCCTGTCAGTAAAGCTTACCAAATGTAAAATTGGATACATTCATAACCATATATTGGGTTCAAAGAATGTGCTTCGTTCCAAAAGACGGAATAATGATAAATATAAGAACATAATAAATATCAAATACATTATGATGGAAGAGATAAGTCCACCTAATGAAATATATATCATGTATCATCATATAATGATCATTACACATTATTAAGGGAATATAACAATTATCCCTCAATAATATATATTGAAGTAGGGTTTTCTAGTGAAAATAATATAATGTATCTAGAGTATATTTGAAAAATGATCTATAAAATCAAGAACGGATCCATGGTAGCGGTAGCAATGAGAATCCAGTTTCCTCTCTAGTCTATGGGGATAGTGTCTTTTCAAATTTTCCTTCATGGTTGGTTATCTAGGTGAAAATTGTTTTGTAATGTGAATAGTAATGATCTCGATATAGATTGATATTGATTTTACCTCCACATTTTACTCTCCGGAAGCTATTATTTTTCTACTTAAGGGTTGCGCTGCTAAATGTATCTTCCTATATCATCCTACCAAAAAACATCACTTTGAATACACATGAATAAATTTTGTGTGGATTCCTTTAATATCACTGTTCATATAATGATTATAATAGGACTAGAGAAGGAGAGTATGATGTCACATTGAAGGCCCAAAGAAGAAAAATATTTCAAATATTTTTGGAAAATTAATACAATGAATTGCACCTCAATGAACATTGTACATACTACCCGTAAAGATGCTATTGAATACAATGATAATACAGAGGAATGACTGGAGGATGTTTTTATTATTAATATTGTTCACACAAGATTGACATAACATTGTGTACATAATTGAAACGAGAGGCTTGGAATTATTTTATGGACACCGTATACTTTTCCATTAGTACCTCATATATGAAAATCCAAATAAATTGTAAATTTAAGGCCAAACACAACACCCATAAAAAATAGGATGAACTCTTGAAACAAGGGGAAATATTTTTTATGTAATAGAATTATATAAAAGATTTTAGAGGACATAATATAGAACTACATAGATGAAACATCCCTACCATATATGATCTATAAGAAGTGCATCACCTAGTACTCCCAGTTGATATATTTCAGTGAATAAGGTTCATCATATTTGGTGAAATGGATCGAGAGATTTCTCTAAATCATGAGTACCAAAAAACAATATACGTAGACCCCATGACAGAATGATATCAGAAGTTCCCTCAATTGGGTACACAACCATAGTTGGGTAATACATATCCTCATGGACCAACACTTGGATGTTACCCACTACAGGTAGTATGATAACATTCATATATAGTCATAAAAATTTTATTCCTCTATTAAAGATATAGGCCAACCAGATATCACTAAAGGTGTCACAAATACCATGGAGTGATTAGTAAAAATGCTAAAAGATAGGTTAGAATTGTGAAATTTTGTCAAGTCGGAAGAGAGGACTTACCCAATATGAGTTGATATGGCCCCTAACCATATAGTTGTTTGGATTCATAAATTTTAAATTTTATTCAAATAGGGTTTCTAGAGATGTATTTGACATATTTAATGTCCCTAAATGATTCTATTATATAGATACATATATAACCAGTATTGAAACTCAGTTACATTCAGAAAATACTACATGGGATGGCCTTCGTATAGTGCACTATTTTCGATTCTCATTCAATCATAAGATATTATAATCTCTTCTAGTTGTTTATCACTGAATTCATCTCAATGAAAAATAATATGATTTCCCTTGGCCGAGAAACAAAAAAAACTAGTCAGTGATATTGAGTCATATTTAATTGCTTGGTGGAATGGGTTGGAACTACTACATAAAAGTAAAACAGACACAAAATTAAAAATTTTCA
Organism: Viscum album; assembly: GCA_963277665.1. Classification (NCBI taxonomy): domain Eukaryota; kingdom Viridiplantae; phylum Streptophyta; class Magnoliopsida; order Santalales; family Viscaceae; genus Viscum; species Viscum album. The sequence continues at coordinate 1,603,216,399 of OY728136.1, forward strand.
ATATATAGAAAGAATCGTCATTATTAATTTTTCACACTGATTATAATTATGAAATATACTGGTGGATTATTACTTTTCACTATAGTTCCAAAATATTATTGATTCCATATTTGAAATCGAGGCCAAGTGGAAAGTAATTCTGATTGTTTAACATAAGATTACTATAAAATATAAGGATGATGTGGTCACTATTTCACATGATACAACACCGACACCTGCTCCAAATCCCATACAACATCATGACACATCACCTCATGATCCTCATCATCAATGCATATATCTTTATAAATAGGATATTAATTACGGATGAAATGTTTTTTAGGAACGTAACATAAAGGTTAAATTTTTATAATATTTAATTGACGCTGGAGACATTGTCACTACATTAATTAAAATTATTCTCATTTTTCCAAATTCCAAGAGGCCTTATTTTTCTAGCCTCATTAATCTACAAATTTATAACCCCAATCACTAGAAATTTGGTAACACCATCAATGAGTAAATTTTTTCATATATGACATGTATAAAGGGTGGACTCTATGAATGTTATTATATGAAAACCAGATTCACAAGTATCATGTGTCTTTACCTCCAACCATGACAAACAGAATGATTGGAATGGACTTACCATCAAATATTCATTGATTTTTATTGATTGTTTAACTCAAAATACAATCAATATTAATCAATATATCTAATAATAATTTTTTAAGTAATCAAATATTCCATAAGGGTCCTTCACAATGGAAAGAACAATTCCATTGGAACCATAATTTTTTAAAACATTGTATTCTAAAGATTGGAGTTTCCATAAGAGAGGTAGAAACAAAAAGGAATATGAACTTGTAGAAAGGAAAAAATAGACTTTTATCTCTTAATCACTATGAATTTAGTCCCATAATTTTGAGATCCTCTTGGAAATTTGTACAACAATAGTTATCCATTGAGACAATAACCTAATTAGAGTAGGAATGAAATTTTTTTCCCCTAATATCATTTACATAAATGATCAACTCATCAATGTTGGGTATAGATATGAACACAAGTTCCCTACTTTTGATTTTGGAAATATGGGAAGAGACCACAATTGATGAGGATATATAGTGAGGCTTGGGGATGGAGGAAATGAAAACATCAGACATGTCTTTAGTCATACCATATATGTCATAAAAACTGATTTGAAAACCCTACAATATGTCCAAAAATAGAAATAAGGTTACCTAAAATATTCTTGGGGTTTACATGGCCTTATTGTCATAGAATATCATTATAATGGGTTCCATCATCATAACTACATCGACATTACTAATAACCTAGTCGACCTAACCCACCATGGACATGAGAAACATAAAATCATGCTCTAATGGATGATCTTTCAACATCATTTTCTTTGGTTCCTATGGTTAATTTGAATGTTATTCTTCATGATGGGATGCATAGAACATTATCTCATATATTATACATTCTTAAAAAAATTAACCCATATTGCGGCCTTGTTTTTTATCATATATTCTCCAAGTGTGTCGATATATATATGATAATGGATCAATGGATATTTTTTGCCCCTAATGAGTGTGAAGCCAACGTTTCCACTAATGGAATATATTTTTCAGAGATGGAATTTACACATTTTCACATGATCAATGTGGTCCAAAATAAAGAATAATGTTTCGTAACATATGGAAACATTAGGCATTAATATGTGTCTGGTTGGATACATGTCATTGATATAAAATGAGATTAAAATGATTATTCCTTGAGTTTCAAACTAATTTTATCCAACCCCATCTCTATCAATACTATAATGAGGCTCAGATGTCCATGTCCACAATAAAATTGTATGGTTATGAAAAGAGTGTGAAAAGACTCTAGGTAGAATCAAGCCTTGGGTACTTTTTTGGGACAACATATCTAACATAGTATTTCAAATTTTCCAACAAAATAGGACTATAAATATTCATCTAGTAAGGAGTTGGTTATAATAGAATGTATTAGTTCATTTGTCACTCCATCGATTCCAAAAATTGTTCATTAATGGTAAAATTTTAACATTTCATTCTCATAAATCCCTATTTGAATCCTGAAAATCATAATACAATGATGTCGTATTTTAATAGAGGTATTGGAAAATTTCCTTGACTAAAATCATATTTTGAATCATCCCCCTAATATTATATAAATTTACCTAACCAATCACAAAAAATAGATTAGTGGATAATACTTAAAACTAATCAACAAAATCAATGACATGGGCCCTAATTTAGTAACATATTAAACAATTTTCCAGTTATAAACCATGTTGAATGATCATAGTATTGTGGAAGAGGACATTAATTCTCTAGATATAGGTAAATTCTCGGATGAGGATTCCCTTATTCCATACATTGTGCCTCAACATATCACTACATAGTCATCTAATTCAGATAAATCATCCACGTCACTAAGAGTGAGTGAATATACATAGCCAATATACCCCAGATCTCATATAAGGCTATAATGAAACCCCATTTCATCATTTTTCTCATTAGAAGCTACATTATCGTCTCTATGTCTAAATGTTGAACCCTCCTCTAACTCTGATTTATATCTCCCATTACATAATTTTACTAAGAGTAATGAAAAATATAAATGTATAGATGAATTTGAAGAGTAAGATTAGGGGGACCACAACTAAACCCCTATTAGATTCGAGGATTGATTCCATTCAACCATTAATGATCATAGAAAAACCAACGGTATATATGATAACCTATAACCCACCTTGATTAGTTTATGCATGTCATCTCATGAAAAATAGGTATATAAATCTTTTTGAAGGAATCAGTGAGATTTTATTTCCTAGAATTACAAAAAATATTAGGCCTCTATCTTAATTTTTCCAGTCACTACAGAGGACTTCTTGAAATCTGTAGTAGATACAAAAATGAATCAAGGTGGATACACCAGACACACGCCATAAATATTGAGGCTAAAGATGAATAGAATTTCAAGGAAAATTTATGTTTTGATGTAAAATATTTGAAAGGGAACGAAAAAATTATCCCAATAATGAATAATAAAATAGAAATCAAAGTATTCATCTACTAAAGAAATCTCAACAAGAAATTTATGAAAGATTAACTCAATATCCATATTGAAGAGAAACATATTAACCAGATGGGTGAATGTCAAAAAATATAATTCATGGATAGATATTATGGGTATTATAATATCTAACTATCCCTATAAGATTAACAAAACCAAAACTATTAGCATTTCATGATATATTCATCAATAAAGTTATTCCCATTATCTTGATGAATTACGGTTCAATATTTTAATTTTCCATGAATTAAATACTCAATCCCATGAGGGAAATGTTATTCAAATGATATATAAAAGATATGGTTTAAATTCATGATTGACTATCTATCATCAATCTTACCATTAGACCATTTTCAATAAACTATGATCTCATTAACTAAAAATAAATACCATGAAATATTTATTCTATGTTACCCAAGAGAGAATTTCTCAACTTCATCATACGAAATATTGCATCGATTTTAAACTTGAGTGTAAATATTATTTATAAAATATGTCACCTCTTAAAACCACATTGAGTTGATGGGTTTATCATTACAACATTCATATATTTATTTTTATTTATCTATCCTTAATGGAATTGGATATTCCTTCCCCATATTGATTAGTATGGTTTCACATTATAGAAGACTGATGATTATCATGAATTATATTATTTCCTCGAGAAATATTTCACATTTATACCAGTGTTAATTACCCATATTGAGGATAATCATATCATTTATTATATGATAGCCTTGGAATTATAATTGAATCTATTCCACGCACAAGATATTAACACTAGGAAAGAAAAAGAAATTTATTATCTATATTAAAATATGATCAATACTAAGTACATTTGTTGAAAAATCATGAAAATCATCACAAAAACAATATTTACAATTTATTAATATTTGAACAACTATTAGCACAAATAATACCATTTAAAATAATACAAAAACCCATTTAAAAATATCACCATCCATCATATGTTTTTTGGATGATAGTAATATTTGGAAATTATCTTAAACAAATTTTAAATTTAGTTCATGCCTCAAAAAGTAATAAAATTAGAGAATTTGGTAGTCTTCCTCAGAGGAAATACATCTTTAGATATGATGTGGTTTTACACTAATTTATCCAATGAATATTTCTTATCTATTCAATAGGTCTCCTGGATATGGTATATTTATTATGGCAGTGCATCTAAATGGACTATATGGAATATATTGGAATACCCCTATAAAATATTTGTGTTTTGATTTTTTCTCGTCTCTATTAATAATTCATCCTTTCCATACTCATTCCTATTAACAAAAGGTTTCAAAAAAATTGATTCATAATATCAGGCCCCCATTCCTAGGATAGAACTGACACATTATGTTCTCACGGACCACTTAATTGTGAATGGAAATTCATAAGTGGTAATGATGATTATAAAAACGGAATATTATATAATAGAATAGTATATAATCCCACTAATTTATTATTTAGGAGAACATATGGTAGAATTCCCCTCAGAGACTACATTGATTCACTCCCATTATTAATGACTTTTCAAGCCATTGCACTTGATAATGTCGTCATATCTTTAACATATATAAAATGATATGTAATAGTGGTCATTATTAAGCATCAAATAATTTTGTCACTATTTTTATAGGTTGTTATTTAAGAAACATAATGATATTAATTTCATCACCATAACAAATAGATCTATGATTGGTAAGGTGATTTCCATTTAATAATAACATAGAATTAGAGTTTTCACTTCCATGAAATTCCTAAAATAGACAACTCGATGATAATAGTGAAACATCACTCATTATGATTAAAAAAACAAAAAATTATTCTATAAATGATTCTTTAAGGGATATGTTATTAGGAAAATTTATAGATAATATACAGATATTGTCATGAAATAAGTAAGAAAAGGAATATAGGGTGTCCAGTAGTCAGGTATCAGGGTTTCAAATCTGATATGATGTCATGAATACATGAAGCCTTAAATGAAGTATGAATTTTAATAAAAAAATCCACAAATAATGGACATTACATCATTGTTAACAACAATTTCACACCTCAACACAAAGAGTTTCTACACATATCAAAAAACCCTTGGACAATTTTAGTATGGGGAATAAATGTTTTGTTCCCATATCCTAGTGATATTTCCAAACAATTCAATGAAATCATTTAAAGGACTTACTTAATCTCCAAATGAGATGAAAAATTATCCTTCATAGAATATAGGAACTAATCCATTTTTAGTTTCATTAAAACAAACACTCATTAATAGATTAGGTGCACCACATATAATATTTTTAAAAATAGTAGCTATTTTTATTTGGATGATTTAAAGTATATATATCAGAAGTATAACATCAAATTCTACCATTAATTTCACTCTCATTCTTCTACTAATTGAAAGATAAAGATAATTAACAATATCCTATAAAATATATGAAAACAATAGTTTCTTAATGGTAAATGGTCTTAAAATTACAGAATATTTCATTCCTTACAGTCATACTATACTACAACTCACACCCCATTTAGGTTTCCCCTTATTCACGTGTATATAAAAAGGAATTATCCTTTCCCATTAAGGTTCAATTTTACTGCCTTTGCATTTATATATATTACCATCAATCCACTAATAGTAAATAAAAAATTTACAGGATGCGTTGAAGAGTTATTATTAGAAGAAAATGCATTTTTTAAATCACTTGTATTTCCACAAAAAAGGATAGCATATGATTTTAGGAAGTAGATATACCTATATATATTTGTTCTAGGAGAATTGTTACTAGTAAGTTAGACTCTAATGATAATAGGGTGGAAACCTCCAAATGTTGATCTAGATGTGGGAGGGGACTAATTTTTTACACATGGAACACTCTAATGTGTAATATTAACATATCTCTATGGAAGAAGATATCATTACATCCTATAGAATTTAAATATTTTTCAATAAACAATTCTTGATATTATTTATCCTATGTACATAATGTAAGAGAAAAAATGGACTATGTAACACCCTGTGAATAATTATAACTGTAATTATAATACTTTTAGATATTATTGTTTTTACGTCATGCACAAATAAGTTATTTAATACACAAAATAAAATAAGGAAAATTATCTTCGAACATTGAAGCATTAAATTTATACCTGAGAATAAAACTACTCATGAAAATGCATCGCCAGAACCAGAAGAATAAATGAAACACCAATAATCATAACAAGAATTTTAATGGTGTAGATTACATCCCATGTATTTATCATAACAGAATTTCTTATGAAAATAAGTTCAAAAATAATTTTAGGCATCAATGAAATATAGAGGACCATTCTTTTGAAGAAAAAATTGATCTTTCATCATTTAAATAGCATCAACGTGTATTTATACGACTTATATTTCCATTATAATAATTTACATTGGTTGTTTTGAAACCATTATATGAATTTAATATACTTTTTTCAATTAATTTAATTGATTGTTTGTCATTATTCTGTTTTTGGTTAAATAATTAATAGACATTATAGATATGATTAATGAAAATTTTTTCTCTACGATTATGATTTTATGAATAGTAGGATAAGTATGTTTTATAAATTTTCAATTTTCATAAGTATTTTAATTATTAACATATTTTTTGAAATAAAATATATTAATATATATATACATATATATGGAAACATTAGTTTTAAATATAAATTTATAATTTAATTGTTTTATAAAAATATTAATATTTTAGAATGTTGAATTCTATATTGAAATTACACATGACAATTAAAATTATTATTTTAAATTACTAAATGTAGAAATATAATGAAAATTATTATTTAGTAATAGTTTCTTTTTTTTAATATTTATATACTATTATTTTTAATTTATTAAAAATAAATAGTCATTGAATATTTATAATAATTTTTTATTGATGTATTTAATAAGTGAATAAAAATTAATTTCATTTTATTAAAATATGAATAGATTATACAAATTATTTAGTTTTATAATAAATTATTACTTCATTTGGTTTTGAAATTAAACATTAAATATTATATAATTAATTAAATAATAATAATGACATAGTGATAATAAAATAAGTAAATTAATAAATAAGGGGAGATGTGGTTTGTGTTTCAATAGTGAAAGGGGAATCCTGGGACCACACATACTGTTTTCTAGGGGGTCAATTAGGATTAGGTTACAAAACTAATTGAGACTCGATTAGGAAAATGAGGAACACACACATCGAGGTAGAATGATGTGCCTCTAGGTGTTAATAGGGTTCATTAGAGAATGATGGTTTCAGGATGATCATTTTCGAGTAGTGTTTTGACCACTAGATCATGTTTAGGAGAAGAAGATTAGTGCATAGTTGTCGATGGGTTAAATTGGGGTTTGGGTAGTGGTTCATCAATGTCGAGTTAGGAAGTATTTGGTTATCCTTTTTTTAAATTAAAAACTTATTATCTTTGATGTTTGTTGTGTTTCATTATTTTTTCTAGTGAACATTTTCACGTTCTATTTATCATTGACAAGCTATCTATTTATATTCATTAATGTTGGAAAATGTTTTTTTATTTGTTGTCTATAAATATAATTCACCCATTTTGGTCCAGCAATTAGGATTTGATCATATCAAATACTATTTCACATATTTTAAAAATTGTTTTTATTGTGATGTTTTTCCTTTTTGAATTGTCTTTTCATGCCTATCTTTATTGGGTAAATTATCTTACTTTGTAAGCTAGTTTGTAACACTATATGCACAGAGTTGGGAATAACTATAGAAGCTGTCATTCCCGATCAAGAATACCTATTCTGAAATGGGGTTTATAAAAAGTCTATTTTACTTTATATTTCTCATTTCTTCATGTGAACTCAAGATTTTGAAGGTTCCCAAAGAACATTTATAAGTATTGGAAATTATACTTCTTTGTTAATTTGTTTGAGTTTTTTCATTTATTAAAAAATGTTTTCAAATATAGTTTTTCCATATTTTGGTTATGTTATTCATAATCTTCCGTAAGGTAAATTTCATTATCATTCATTTTTTTACTAGATTTTGGAATTCATTTTTCTAGATATTAAATTATTTGTCAAATTTATTTTGATTTTCTTACAGTGTGAATATATATTTTCAATTTCGAAAGAGATCAATTTATTTTATCTAAAATATTTTATTGAAACATATTGTAAGGATTTTTTTATCAAAAAAATATTGGTTATGATGAATGTAAATTTTTTACCCTATGAAATTATTTTGATTATAATTATACTGCAAATAAAGTATAGGTATTGTTGTTTACATTAATTATTATGTGAACATAATTTATTTTTTTCAAATGGAAGTGCATGTAAGAGTTTATTTATATTTATGGGTGTTACTATTATTTATAAATAATCATTTTATTAATTACAATATTTAAAATCTATGAAAGACACCATTTTACTAAGCTATATGTTTACGAATTTTATAATATAACTATAAGGTATATATATATTTAGTTATACAATTTCTGTTTCAGTTTTATGGAAGAATTAAAAAATAAATATAAATTTGTATAGACATACATATGTATATCTATCTAATTATGTTTAATTATTTTTAGAATAAATAATGTAAGAATATATAGTTATTATATTTAAATTTAAATCACTTTTGGATAATTATTGTTTCCTTGAAAATTATATTTATTCTTATGTATTATTATTTTAATGTACTTTTTCAAAACTATTATATAACTTATATTTATCTGTGTAACAATGATTTATGTTTTAATCTGATATCATTTCAGTTATGTAAATGAATATTCTCATTTATCAATGTTTATCCAAACATATGCTTTTTTATATTCTTTTTTGACGAATATTGTAAATTCAATGATAAATATATATATATATATATATATATATATATATATATTAATATATAATGAAATAATAAATTGTTACATGTTTGAATGAAAATATATTGGATAAAATTATTTTCAATTTGAGAAGTTCTTATATATATATGTATATAGGAAATTTTTTGGGAAACATTATGTTCAACAAGGTATATATTTATATAAGAATTAAATTTTTATTGAAAAGTTATAATTGTTATCATCATGTTTTTAAAAAATGCATATAACATGTAACTATGTTATATTAATATTAAGGATGTTGTGTATGCACAAAATCACAGTCATGTGTTAAAAAAAATTAAAACCACCATTCATTCATAATAATATAATGGTTTGAAATAAATATATGGATTATTTTGATTATTATAAAACACATGGATTCCTTAATGAATTGAAATCATTACATTTTTTTATGAAAATGTATTTTAGAGAGAATATTTGTTTGTATTTCATTATCCATTTTTGTAATTCTTTAAAAATAAATACATTTATTCTAAATAATAGTTTAATCAAATATGATATAACATTAAATAGTTTATGGATATTAAGATGAGATATATTTATACGAATTTATTCATTTCTATGAAAGATAGGTAAATATGTATATGTATTGGGGAATTTTATTTACATTGAATATGATTACGTTGAACCCCACTCATACGGGGAAGGCATTGGCCATATTAAGTGAGGAGTGAGGCCTGCTATAGCCTCTCGAAGAATACATTGGTCTCATGAGACTAATATCTATGTACATCGATGATTTGTTTCACATTTTTAGACATGGTTTTTTTCTTAGGACATATTAATTGTAATATGTTTATGGCCTATGCCTCGTTACCATTTTTGTTGTATTGTTAGGTCACATGATACACACTGATATAGACCTGGCGGAGTCCTTTCCATTTGTTACATATGGATTAGGATGAGTCAATAATTATTTTTATATATCATGTGTGAGACCATGGTGGTACGATTTGGAATGCTTTCATTATGAATTCCCTAAATATAAATCATGTATCTAATAGTCCATGATGTTTTTAGGCACATATAATAACATGTTTTTGAATATTTTCATTATCTTTATTCATATGGCATCATTCAATAAATTTAAGAATTTCAAATGAACATATTATAATATTTTATAATTTATGTATATACTTATATAGTAAAAATTTTATAATGAAGGATTTAAATTTTTATTCTGATATATAAACTGATGTTATAAATTTATCTACCTTTTCATGTGATATATTAATTTGAAATATGATAATTGCTATTATTTTATGTGAAAATCCTGAAAAAGTATTATTTCATTTGAAAATTAGTATTTTATACCTTGGTGTGTATTTCATAATTCCTCGGATGCTATTATCTAGTTTTCTAGTGTAATATCATGTATTTTTGTTCAAATATGTGTATATTTTATAATACATTATATTTTTAATTTTTAATGTATAATTAATTTGGATAATGTGTTTCTCCTAAATTTTTTTGTAAATATTACGAAATGATGAATACATGTCATGAGAAGGGTATTTCTTTTTTGAAAAATGTAGTATGTGGTGTATTTTGTTTCATGTATGTTATTTCAAAATAATTTATTAATAGTTTTAGAAACCCCATATAATGAATTTTATATAATCACCCTAAATTTTTATTTATTTTTATAGGTTTATTAGATTTATAACTATTGTACAGTTCCATTTGAAGAAAAATCACTGAATTTTATTTTGATTATTTTTGGTGGAAATGAAATTATATTATCCAATTATCCAAAACCTACATAGATAATGATCCCAAATTATGAAATATAATGAGTAAGTTATCAATTTAATTTCAAAAAAATTTACAAAAAATATTTTTGAACCAGTTATTGGAAACAAGGATCTAGGCCCTTAGAGTTGGTATTATAGGAACATATGAGTTAATTTTAGAAAATTAGAACAAAAAAATAATTCATACATTCTTTTATTATAAATGTAATTTTTATAATTTTTATATTCATATAGAATATAGAAAATCATAAACTAATATTTTTTCCAAATAGAATAGATAATTGAAATGTTAATTTTAAATTCATGTTCAGATAAATAAAAACCTTTTAAGACCATTATGTTATATTCAAAATGACTATATAAAATATGTAATACTCTTAATGTACTTTGATTCTTTCGGGGATAGGGTATTGTTTTTAAAATCAATGTTAATGTTTTACGTCTTTTCTACAGAGAAAAAATAAAATATTTTGAAGTCCATTCCACATGTTTCATTCTATGTGAACATTATCAATCCTTGTTATATGTTTTGATAACTACAATAGTGGGTAACCTCCACGCAACCTCTATGTGATAGTTATTGTGTTTCAGTTTATATAGCATACTTAATGACTTTGAGGCCTTTGAAGATGCGTCAGTTAGGAAATCATATATACATATCATCCACTTATATATCACTAAATATTAATTCCCTATTGTGTCAGTCTGAAGAATCTATTGACATTTTCATGAGTATAACCTTGATTCACATGTTATGTTTGGGAGAAAGATGTTGACGAACTTGAAAATTTTTTGAGGAACATTTTCACTGAATGATACCCAATATTTTGTGAGGAACAGCCAACATTAATGATCATGGTAATGTGACCCCAATATAGAAATATAGAGTGTGTGAGTACAATCAATTTGTGAAGTTACAATTCTGTTAAAGGGTTGAGGATGTAACACACTTAACATAATTATAACAGTAATAATAATACTTTTAGTTATTTTTGTTTTTACAATGTGCACAAAGGTGTAATTTAATACCCAAAAGACAATAAGAAACATTTTATTCAATAACTGAATACTAAATTAATTCAATTGAAAACAAATACTCAAGAAACTCATTTCAAAGACCAGTAGACCAAAAAAGGCCACCAACTAAAATGAGAAGGTCGATGGTGTAGTTTAAATACTTTGATTCAGTTATATAAAAAAACATTATGTCATGTAATATAGAAATAATGATAAGTTTCAAATAAATATTGGACCCCATTATTTGTTAACATGAAATTATATTTGATTCATTAAATACCATGAAAAATTATTTTTATGGATTATGTGACTGTTATAAAAATGACTATTTTATGTTTTAAAAACATAAAATCTATTTAAATTAATGTCTTCAAATAATTGGATTATTTACATGTGGTGTTGTAATTATTATTTGGATAATGTAAATTTTGTTTTAAGAGAATATAATAAGTGAATTAAATATGTTTATGTACTTTTAGGAATATAGATACAAATACATATATATATATTTATTTATTTATAAAATTTCATTTCAAAAAAGTGTGATAATAATTAATTTTATTTTGGAAATAACACACACACACACTCATATATATATATATATATGATATTATTATTTTAAATTATAATTTTATTATTTAATTTTTTTGAAAATTAATACTCTTTTTGAACTAGGATATATATTTTGAAATTATACAATATTATTAAAATAATTATTATAACGTATTTTAGGTTCAATTATTACATTATATCATTATTTTGTAAAACATTATTGTGTTAATAAATATATTTTGCTATTTTCAATTTATTTAACATAAATAGACCGAAATTTTTTAAAATATGGTGCTTTATTTTATGTTTTTATTATGTGTAAAAAATATTGAATATCAGTTTTATAAAATATGAATAGATGGTAAAAATTAATTTTTTGATAATAAATTATATGTTAATTTTGTATAAAATTTATAAACTTATTGTTATATAATTTATTAGATTATAATACTGATACAATTATATTAAAATAAGGAAACTAATAAAAACGGGCGAGATGTTGTTCATGTTTCCTAGAGGAAAGGTGAAACATGGGTTCGTGCCTAGTGTTTTCATAGATGGCTTCAATAGTGTTTATTGAGAAATGATAGTGGTACATGATTTGTGAAATATTGAATCCTTGCACCATGAGAGATGGTCGTGCATCAAAGAGCTCCTTGGGATCACCCAAGACTTGAGATTTCAAGTTGTTTGTGTTCGATTGGTGGTTCCACAAGAGGACCAAGAACTGACAAAGAAGATCTATGTCGTTTCTTCGATAATGTTAAATCAAGGATATTCTAGTGGTTATTCACCTATGAGTTATAATTTTTTCTACTAAAAAACATTATATGATGATCCTATTAAATGGGAATTTTCTTTTGTTCTTTTATTTTATCTTCAATCATTGTCACATTCTATTCATCATTGACATGAAATCTATTTCTGTACATTGTTTTCAAAAACTTTTATTTACTTTTGGGTTGAATCATTAATCAATTTTATTTTTGTCTTGTAATTGAGATTTTATCAAAACAAATACTTCGTTGGTATTTTTTATAAAAAAAATTATTACTAAATTTTGTTCTTGTTTGAATTGTATCTTCTGGCTATCTGTATATTGTTAATCATCTTGCTATGAAAGCTATTTTATGACACATTTTGTATAGAGGTTACCATTACTATAAAATACAACATTTCCCATCTAATATGCTAGTTATTAATTGGGGGGTTCGAAAGATTATCTTTTATAGTTTATTTCTCGTTTCTTCATCTAAACTCAAGAATGTGCATGCTACCAATGTTCATTTAGAGGAAAGGGAAATTATAATTCTACGTTAATTTGATTGACTCATTCCATTATCAAAAAATGATTTCAAATATTGTATCTCCATTTTCTAGTTAAGATCTTCAAAATTGGCTGGTAGAGAGATTTCATGATCTATCATTATTAAACATTATTTTGGAATTCATTTTGCAACAGTTTAATTTATAGTCCAGTTTGAGATTTTTTTTGAAACAACATGCATATATTTATTCTCAATTCGGCAAGGTATATATTAATTTATTCTGAATTGTTTTGTTGAAATATATTTTAATGATCCTTATTTATTTTTTTAGGATCAATATTGGTTATGTTGGATGAAAAAATATTTTTCTCACAAAATTATATTTTCCACCTATTTCTACTACAAATCAAATATGGGGACTATTGATTACTTATTTTTAGTATGAAGACATAATTTGTTTTTTAAAATTATGTTCTTGTAGGAGTTTATATATATTAATGGGTGTTACATTCATTTATATATAATATATTTGTGAATAACAGTATTTGAAATCTATGAAGGCAACCATTTTCCAAAGATGTATGTTTACAATTGGTAGCATGGAGGTATAAAGAATCAATATATTTTTTATAAAAAATATGTTTCAATTTTATATGTGTATATAAAAATAAATATATATTATCATATTCATATTTATATATATATTAATAAAAAACTAATATTAAATAATTATTTTCAGATTTAATACTGGACGAATGTATAGTTATTATGTTTAAATACAATTCATTTTTGTATAATGGGCTGCTTCACTAAAAAAAATTGTATACTCTGAAGAATTATTATTTCCATGTACATTATCAAAACTCTAGTCCAACTTATATAAATATATTTAAGAAATATTTATGTTTTAATGTGATATCATATTAATTTTGTCAATTAATATTCTAATTAATCAATGTTTTTCTCAAACATTTGTTTTTTGTATTATCTTTTGAAAAATGTGAAAATTTAATGTAATATATATATATATATATCTACATAATAATTCGATACATTTTTTAATTCAAATTTTGGGATAAAATTAACTTTAATTACATAAAGATTTATATAAATATATGTTAATATATTATTATTTATGGGAAATTGTATGTTCTTCGTGGTATATATATAAAGATATTTTTTTATTGACATGATAAAATTAAAATAATCATGTTTTAGAAAAAATGTGTATAATATTTCACTAAGTTTTATTTAAATTAAGGGTTTCATGTATGCATACCAACATGTCCATGTGTTAAGCATAACCTCAAACAACAATTCATTCAAAATAAACTCATGATTTTAAATTAATTTTAAGCTATATTTTCGTGATTATCAAACAAATGGATGCGTACATGAATTTAAATGATTAAAATTTTATGGAATTTTTTTTATTGATAATGTGTGTTTATTAAATTTTATATATAATTATTTATTTATAAATAATGTCATTTTTTCATGTAAGTAATTAATCACTCAAGATATTTCATAAAATAGTTTACGAATAGTCTGATGGGATATGATGGTACTAATAAATTATTTTCATAGAAGGATTAGTTAATATGTATATAGAATTGGGATTATAATTACCTGGGATATGTATAAATTGAACCCCACTCATATGAGGAATGAATTGGGCATATTAATTGATAGGTAATGTCTGTTATAGCCACTCGATGTGTCGGTAGGTCTCATGAGACAATTAGATATGTATATAGAGAAGACCTTGCCCATTTTTAGATATGGTTCTGGATGGGGACTTAATAATTTTCCATTTTAATTTCCGAGGACTAGATGGTATTTCTCAATTCATTAGTATGTCTTATGAGACAAATTGATATATACTTGGATAAGTCCTTTCCTATTTTAAGATATTGTTTGGGATGAGAACCTAATTTTTTAGAGGTCTTGGATGCGAACTTGGTTGTATGATAAATATTGTCTAGAATTATGAATATCTTCAATTTGAAGCTACAAAATGATAGTTCATGAAGTTTTTCAACTAATATAACACTCGGGTTAAGAATCCCAGATCAACATACATTTATATTGATTTAGTTAATCAAACTAATCATTTCGAATGCACATGGTATAATGTATTATAATTTATGTTCAAATTTATATAGAAAATAATTTATAATGAATCATTGGTATTTCGTTTATTATCCATAATCAAACGTTATAAATTAATCCATCACTTCATGGTATTTCTCAAAAACATTTTTCAAACAAGATCCATGGTCATTCCTAGAATACATGTCTAATATCACATCTTTAAATCAGGAAACCTCCCAAGATCATGGTAATGGTTTCCATATTCACACCCATGTCTGTAAAAATATCATGTGTTCGATATTCCTTGTATCACTCATCATATCAATGACTTAAGGTAAAAATATTTCCTACCATAATATGTTAAACAACACGGTTTCCCAAAACTACTTTAATCATTAATCTCATTCCCATGAGATAAATACTGATTTTGTGATCCTATATCATAGTCCAACCACCTCATGAACCAAATTATAATATCAATTATTTTAATTCCATATGTTTAGATAATGAAACCACTTCAACTCCTTGTTTCTAATAATGATCATGGATCACATGGTTTTAGGAGTGTTGGTAAAGGATTCCCCCTATGATCATGACATATTAGTTCATGTTACGATTCATAAATTCATTGATGGAACTCCTTAAAATTAGCACAAAACTTACTCAACACATGATGTTAAATATTTGTGGGTTAGATTTGTTACATTACCTTTATCTAAGAAATTTGTGAGTCTTGATTATCATTTTGATGGTATATATAGTTATATATTAATACTGCTTTATTTTCAACTAAAATGTATAAATTTTCCCCCACTCTCTTAAGTATGATCTAGATATTGATAGGAGATTATACTGTAAATTATCATTATTCCCGTGATCCAACATTATATTAATAAAATTAAAGCCCCTTCTACACACAAGAATCTCATCACTATAGGAAATATCACCAAAACTAAATGGGGATTCATTCACTATAAAACAAAATACGTTGTGATACTGGAATTATACTACTTGGCCACATAGAGTTTCATTAATAATTTTATATTTGATATTCCAAATTCAAAAATGATATCCATTTTACCAAATTTAAAACAAACATGCTTCATTAATAATTTTATAATCAATTCCCGCTGTCAAAACAATTAGAGTGTTTTGAAGAAACAATATCTATTAAAAGATTGACACTTGTTTATGTCCAATTTCAAATTGAAATTAAATAAAATTACAATTATTTGATTAAATGGTAAAAATATATTTTAATTACACTTTAAAAATAATTAAATACATAATATGACCATATAAATAAATTACACTAAAAATAAGGTTTTGAATTAATATACAGCATTATCACTATTCATTAAAAATGAGCAAAATAACAAAAATTTACACAATGTAAATTATGATGTCTTGATTATAAATAAGGATTTTATTTTGTCAAGTATAACAGATAAAGTTGTGAAAAATAGATTTAAAAATGGTTCTCCTTCACAAGGTGTTTAATCGAACTTTTCAAAAATACTAGAAAATTTACGCTTAAAATTGGATTCATTTGAATTTTAAGCCTCTATCATTTATTTGAATAAATGAAAACATATTTGACAGTAATATATAATCATTTGGTAGTTAGTTTTGTTCATTCCTTCCATTACAATGGCTAGGCGTTAACCACCACTTTAAATAATATTATTATATTATTAGTGTGCAACGTATGATTTCAAAGAAACTCATTAATGCATATTGGGTACTCCATTGAAAATAGAATTCCCTTTATAGTAATATTAATATTTTATTCAAAAATTTTAAAAAATATGATGATTCCATATTCCTTATTTACCTAGGATGTTACAATTTCTTTCTATCCCTCTTCAAATGAATTTCCTTTCAAAGTTTTCTCTTATGCATAGGATAATTTGGCCTTATATGCCCTGGCCTAATGTATTTACAATAGTTGGGGTCATATTATTTCTTATCCTTTCTTTCTTTCTACTTGTATCTACATTTAATGTTCTTATGTCCAATAGTATTGTTCTTCCTTTGAGAAAGATTGGATAAATATTTTTCTGAAGATTCACATCCACTAGATTCGGATGGAATAACAACCTTCTAATATATGGATCTTATATCTCTCAAATAAACCTTGGATTTTATATGATTTGAAGTTGTTGTAAAACTATAACTTCTATTTCCAATATTCTTATTATTATTCTGAACATCTCTCTTCATTCTTGTTTCATATTGAAGAAGAGTGCCCAAAATCTTATCAAGGGAAATATGAGTAAT
This sequence comes from Viscum album, assembly GCA_963277665.1. Taxonomy (NCBI): domain Eukaryota; kingdom Viridiplantae; phylum Streptophyta; class Magnoliopsida; order Santalales; family Viscaceae; genus Viscum; species Viscum album. The sequence continues at coordinate 1,603,234,370 of OY728136.1, forward strand.
TTTTCTATTTTCATTTATGGGTGTCCTCATTGATTTCAATTCATTAGGCATGACATATAAAATTTTGTCCACAAGTGCCTCATCATCTAATCCTTTCTCACTGAGAGATTTTAAACTGCTGACAGTGGATATGAATCATTTTTGTACCTCCCATATATGTTTTCGATAAGGAAAGAAGAAACCCTGATATTCTGTAATGAGCATAGCTCTTCTAGTTACAATGTCATTGGATGTTCCAAAGTGTGTTACATCAATATTCACCCAAATACTCTATGTGTCCCCACAAGATAAAATTTCGATATATATATTTTTATTCATTGAACAATGAAATGTATTTTGTACCTAAATGTTCAGCAGGTATTCCATATTTTCTGTGTTAGTAAAGGTTCTATATTCATTATCAAGAATCTTAAAATCTACAGTTAACATAATATAGTTGTCAACACCTGTGTATATCAAAAAGGTATTCATAAGATCTCTCCAATATTCATAGTCATTCCCATCAAATATTGTTGGTCTAGTATGATTAATATTTTCAATCGAACTCACATTCATTCCTGCCATCTAGAAGAAAATATCATTCCATGCAAACTTGTTATTATTAAATGTTTGTAAACATGGTTTAAAATCCTATGCATGGAAAATATAGAAAAATGAAACCGTGACCAAGAAAAATTATATGTTAATATATGTATTTTAGAGACCTCGTTGCATACCAATTGTAGAACCAATGATAACAATTGTAGGAAGTTTTGATATAATTTAGGGATCAGAATAATGACGTAGATGCTCAAAATTCTAGAGGGGGGGTTGTATGCTTTAAAAATTCATATGGAACTTTTAAAGATGACATAAACATTTCTATTGTTTAACAAGGTAAATTCCCAAAAAGTATTTGCAGAGACCCGTATCTTGACGTACATGGACATTACATTACTTTTGTGGAATAATTAGTACATAACAAAAACACACACACAAGGATCGTAATAGTTTAGTGTCTTTGGAAACTCGGAACGTAATCTTCTAATCGTGGTGAAAGATCTTCAATATCTCCCATAAAGATCTTCCCCTTTTTTTAACCTAAAACCTTTCTTTATATCCTTAGGTCCGATTATCTTTGTATGTGTCCGAAGCTCCTGTATAATGGTTTAAATAATGTTATTGACTTATTCCAGAATCATACATATTGATATGATATCATATATGGTCATATTATTAGCTTCTTGTTAGTAATATTTCATTGTTACTTGTTACTCGGGTCTTTATAACTTTTTGTTCTTATGCATGTTTTGTCGAATAAATTCTTATTCTTATCTTTAGGTTATAGATAATTCATTTACATAATGGTATTAGTGTAGTATATACCATATTCATTCATTCAATTCATTTATATAATCATTATGAAATGAAGATCATGTAGAACGAGTCGCATCACATCGTGGAGACAGTATTCCGTACGTACGCACGAGTGATGATATCGTTCCTATGATCGTGGAATTGTATTGGAGTATATATATATTATTTCAGTATCAATATTACTTCATAATAATCATATATAGTTACTCATTACACCATTATACCCATCCTTGTAAGGTGATGGTGGAAAATAGATTACACCACGGCGTGGAGACGGTATTCCGTACGTACGCACGCGCGGTGATTTCATTTTTCCGTAGGATGGATAGAAGGTGAATTAGGGTTGTTTCATATTTATAATAACATATCAGTATGTAAGTAATACTGATGTTATTACTTTATCATGAAACAACTAAAGAAGAAGAAGTTGAAGAAGAAAGAAATTGAAAAGATCGGTAATGGATATTACCTCTTGTTTGGAACGCCTCTTTGAATCCTCCACTTAAGGAACTAAGATTGGTCTTTGGAGAAGACCATGACCTCTAGGATTATTCTAGGGAATTGGAGAGGAGAAAATGGCAGGGGTTGGCCGAGCTTGAGTGCTCAAATTGGTGTGAGGAGGAGGGGGAGGAGGTGTCCTTTTATAAGGGAGGAGAGGGGCACCTTAGGAATATCTCAAAATATTATTTTATATTAAAGTCAAAATCGGTTTATAATGGTTCCAAAGGGTCTTATTTCGAAGCTGAAGTGGTGATGGGTATAAATCCTATCAACCAATAGGATTTAGACAAGTTTGGGGTATTATTTTAACCTTATCAATTAGATTTAACTCTAAGTTAATTAATTTAACTTTTACCGTGTCTTTTTGTTTTCTTTCACTATATGGTTAATACACTTACTATAACATGCCAAACGAACCCCAAATTGTTTATTATTAATATATATATCCGTATCTAAGTCATTTGTCCGAACCTTAGATTTTTAGGAATAAAATAACAATTAATAATATAATATTTGATTTAAAAACTATTTTGTGTCAATTTTGACACTATTTGATATATGATTTTTGTGAAAGTCATATCAGAATTATATGTTCTAAAAAAGTTTATTAAATCAACATTAATATATCATAGTAACCTACAAAATTAGTGGAATTCATAAAAAGTCTCAAATTACATTCATTTGAGTATTTATAACATCAATTATGTTAATATTTCCTTAAAAGGGTACTTACTGCATCATCGTTCTGTCATAAATAAATTAATTTATTTAAAGTCTAAAAATTATAAATAAAATATCATTATGTAGGAAATCTTATTAGATTTCTAATGAATATTTATAATCGAATTTATCTTATGTATAACCCCATATTAAAAATGTTTTAGTGAATAAACTTTGATTTTAGCTCTTTTAACTCTTCTTTGAATAAAATAATAATAAATGTCCTAATCTAATCAAAGTGGGACTAAATGATAATATTTTACCCTTAAGGTTGTTTTTGGTCGAGATACACTTGTCCAATAGAATTAGGACATGTGTTAGGGTAATATTAATATCATTCTTACCCTTAATTACCCTATTTACTTTTAACCGTGGTAAATAAAAGTAAAAAGTTACTATTCACCAAAAATTATTTTCATCTCATTGAACCACATTTTACTTAGTGACATCAACCGTGTCTCTCGGATTTTTAAAATTTCATTCACAGAAGCGGTAAATTTAAGTTTTATGAAAAATTCAGTTTTTTTAACTACCACTTAGTAGTTTCACTATTCATCAAAAAATGAAGGTTTTCAGAAAAATGCCAAAATTTCATCCTAAGCTATATTTCATATTCTGAATTCAAAAATGAATTCTATTTTACCAAATTCATAACATAGAAGTTGCTTTAATTAATTTTATAATTAAATCCCGCTGTTAAAACAAATAGCGTGTTTTTAAGAAACAATAACTATCAAAAGATTGACACTTGTTTATGTCTGGTTTAAATGTGCAATTACATCCAATGACCAACATTGTATTAAATTGTAAAAATATATTCTAAATATACTTTAAAACTACTACAATTAATAATTTATCACTATTAATTATTTCGATTAAAAAAGATGTTTTTTAATTATAATTTAGTAATTTTCACTTTTCATCAGAATATGAAAGTTATCCGAAATGTACCAAAATTTCACCTTAGGCTAAATTCGATACTCCGAATCCAAAAATGAAGTTCATTTTGAAAAATAAGATTTAATGAATTTTAAAAAGTGGTTATTACTATTCATAACGGCTAGTTTTAATAACATTTTAATAGCATATCGCTGTTTAGTGAAACTCGTTATTGCGTACTACACACGCTATCGAGGAAGGTCGTGATTGCGTGTAATGCAAGGCATGTCAAGGATGCGTGTTGTGCAAGCTCCTTTTGGTGTAGCGTACAACACAAGACATTAATAAAATTAAAAAGAATATTTTTTTTTATAAAATCTTGGGCTGTTACATTCTACCCCCCTTAAAATGAATTTCGCCCTCGAAATTCATCGGGGTTATAAATGGTTTACTATTTGAAAGTTTCTTTAATAGAAACCCACATCGTAAAAAGGAATATCAAAACCAATCTTTAAAAACAAAAGTATGAAACGTAACGGTTACCCAAATAAACTAATCATTGGGTTTCCACATAGGTGAAAATATGGATATGGAAGAGAAATCTAACCATCATGTTCTGATGGAGAGTGGTAGAGAACATGGCTATGGAAAATCCAATAATCACAAATCCATAAATTTGTGACGATCTAAGGTACCATCCGATTCATCAGGTATAAGATCACTTAGGACAACATTTTTGGTTTTCAAGATCATTTCCCTAAAGTTGAAAATTTGAATTGGAATAAATACTTTCTTTATTTTGGTAGAATCTCACTATTGTTCGTGCCTTGAACAATTTCCACTTCATCTCTTATATAAATGAAGTTGAATTTGTTATTCGTGAAGTGTTAGCAGATCATGTGATAGAATGACGGGTCATTCCATCTGTCTCAAACAAAAGGTTAGCAAATATTATATACATAAGTCGATCAATAGTGAGATTAATCATATATGGTTTCTAAAATGGACTTATACTTCATATATCATACTGCTTAATATAATAAAACTAGTTTCTACTAAACAGGGACATCCTGTAGGCCAGTGGTAGGTGATAAAGGCCAGTCGCACTTCGGTTGTGGGTTCGATTCCCACAGCCTTGTCCGAAGCGATGGGCTGTCGCCCGTCCTGCAGGTTGTCCTTTTTCTAAAACTATATTACTATAACATCCAATAAATAATATCGAAAAAACTTCTATCCTTAAACAATACTAACTTATGTCCAACATAATCCATTCCAATATTTAGTCCTATCCATAATACTGCAGTCCATTCTCATAACATAGTGAAAACGATTACCAGAGATTTAATACCATCGTTGATCCCCATATATCATAAGATATATCATGTTGGACACATTCCAAACATTCAAAGGCCTTAATCTTGTACTCTCTTGAATACCCATTAAACCTTAGTGAAAACTTGAATGCAGTTAAAAGTTAACACTTTCCACATACCAAAATCCTCAAAATTCTATATACTCAAACCATGATATCACTTAATCCTTATATCAATCATGAGCTCATGAATACTATCAAACATTTAATTTTCTCCTTATCCCTTCATTATGTGCATATCATATACATTCCAAAAATATCTGAATAACCTTTCATGGATACTGGTAACATTAATCATACACTTTCAAAACACAAGGAAAGACAACAGTGTAACAATCCATAGATGTCTCTTTATTCCATAGTAGCATGAGATTACTTATACAAAATTACACATGATAAACATGTAATCATTCCACTACATTCTCAAACCATTGACCGAGCTTCAAAAAAAAATCATCTCACATATCATTTGTAGTCTCTTCATCATCATCCACATAAATACTACCCATATGACCATACTGATTCTCTTCATGAGTCTTTCCCTTAAGGCATTTGTTTTCATAATGCCCATACATTCCACATTTAAAACACTTAACCATTTTTGATGTCGTAGCAATACCATTATCCTCATCCATGGTGTTAACCGACCCTTTTCCTTTGCACTTACTTGATTTGTGTCCTTCTTTTCCACACCCAAAGCATCTTCCAGTTCCCTTGAAACATTCTCCTTGATGCCTCTTCCCACATGATTTACATGAGGGAAATTGAACTTTCTTTCCTCTATGGTCATCATGAAACTCCATCTTTCTCTTAATAGCTGAGTCAGGAAACTTACCAAATTTTACTTTATTGATCATATTATGAGATTGCTGATTCGGCATAATAATGATTTTTGGACTTCCAAATCCCATTTCATTTGGTTTCTCATGAAGAATATCATTCCATTTTCTATTATATCCTCCATTATCATGAATCATCTTGTTTCCAGCCATTTTCTATAACCCAAAAAGAATAGTGTGAGAGGCAAAATAATGCTAGGGAAAACAACATAGTAAAGGTGGAGTATCCTTGATATCTAACATCTTAGGTTAAATTCTATGATCGTTACCATAGTTCTAGGACTGTATCCTATACGTATACTTATCCTTAGGGACATCCCTAGACATACCTTATAAATATCTCTAGGGATCTCACTAAAGTTCTCGCATCCTAGTTTCCAAAGGTTGACTAAACCTTTCCTCTGATACCAACTGTAGAGACCCGTATCTTGACGTACATGGACATTACATTACTTTTGCGGAACACTTAGTACATAACAAAAACACACACACAAGGATCGTAATAGTTTAGTGTCTTTGGAAACTCGGAACGTAATCTTCTAATCGTGGTGAAAGATCTTCAATATCTCCCATAAAGATCTCCCCCTTTTTTTAACCTAAAAGCTTTCTTTATATCCTTAGGTACGATTAGATTTGTATGTGTCTGAAGCTCCTGTATAATGGTTTAAATAATGTTATTGACTTATTCCAGAATCATACATATTGATATGATATCATATATGGTCATATTATTAGCTTCTTGTTAGTAATATTTCATTGTTACTTGTTACTCGGGTCTTTATAACTTTTTGTTCTTATGCATGTTTTGTCGAATAAATTCTTATTCTTATCTTTAGGTTATAGATAATTAATTTACATAATGGTATTAGTGTAGTATATACCATATTCATTCATTCAATTCATTTATATAATCATTATGAAATGAAGATCATGTAGAACGAGTCGCATCACATCGTGGAGACGGTATTCCGTACGTACGCACGAGTGATGATATCGTTCCTATGATCGTGGAATTGTATTGGAGTATATATATATTATTTCAGTATCAATATTACTTCATAATAATCATATATAGTTACTCATTACACCATTATACCCATCCTTGTAAGGTGATGGTGGAAAATAGATTACACCACGGCGTGGAGACGGTATTCCGTACGTACGCACGCGCGGTGATTTCATTTTTCCGTAGGATGGATAGAAGGTGAATTAGGGTTGTTTCATATTTATAATAACATATCAGTATGTAAGTAATACTTATGTTATTACTTTATCATGAAACAACTAAAGAAGAAGAAGTTGAAGAAGAAAGAAATTGAAAAGATCGGTAATGGATATTACCTCTTCTTTGAAACGCCTCTTTGAATCCTCCACTTAAGGAACTAATATTGGTCTTTGGAGAAGACCAGGACCTCTAGGATTATTCTAGGGAAGTGGAGAGGAGAAAATGGCAGGGGTTGGCCGAGATTGAGTGCTCAAATTGGTGTGAGGAGGAGGGGGAGGAGGTGTCCTTTTATAAGGGAGGAGAGGGGCACCTTAGGAATATCTCAAAATATTATTTTATATTAAAGTCAAAATCGGTTTATAATGGTTCCAAAGGGTCTTATTTCGAAGCTGAAGTGGTGATGGGTCGAAATCCTATCAACCAATAGGATTTAGACAAGTTTGGGGTATTATTTTAACCTAATCAATTAGATTTAATTCTAAGTTAATTAATTTAACTTTTACCGTGTCTTTTTGTTTTCTTTCACTATATGGTTAATACACTTACTATAACATGCCAAACGAACCCCAAATTGTTTATTATTAATATATATATATCATTATCTAAGTCATTTGTCCGAACCTTAGATTTTTAGGAATAAAATAACAATTAATAATATAATATTTGATTTAAAAACTATTTTGTGTCAATTTTGACACTATTTGATATATGATTTTTGTGAAAGTCATATCAGAATTATATGTTCGAAACAAGTTGATTAAATCAACATTAATATATCATAGTAACCTAGAAAATTAGTGGAATTCATAAAAAGTCTCAAATTACATTCATTTGAGTATTTATAACATCAATTATGTTAATATTTCCTTAAAAGGGAACTTACTGCATCATCGTTGTGTCATAAATAAATTAATTTATTTAAAGTCTAAAAATTATAAATAAAATATCATTACGTAGGAAATCTTATTATATTTCTAATGAATATTTATAATCGAATTTATCTTATGTATAACCCCATATTAAAAATGTTTTAGTGAATAAACTTTGATTTTAACTCTTTTAACTCTTCTTTGAATTAAATAATAATAAATGTCCTAATCTAATCAAAGTGGGACTAAATGATAATATTTTACACTTAAGGTTGTTTTTGGTCGAGATACACTTGTCCAATAGAATTAGGACATGTGTTAGGGTAATATTAATATCATTCTTACCCTTAATTACCCTATTTACTTTTAACCGTGGTAAATAAAAGTAAAAAGTTACTATGCACCAAAAATTATTTTCATCTCATTGAACCACATTTTACTTACTGACATCAACCGTGTCTCTTGTATTTTTGAAATTCCATTCACAGAAGCGGTAAATTTAAGTTTTATGAAAAATTCAGTTTTTTTAACTACCACTTAGTAGTTTCACTATTCATCAATAAATGAAGGTTTTCAGAAAAATGCCAAAATTTCATCCTAAGCTATATTTCATATTCCGAATTCAAAAATGAAGTCTATTTTACCAAATTCATAACATAGAAGTTGCATTAATTAATTTTATAATTAAATCCCGCTGTTAAAACAAATAGCGTGTTTTTAAGAAACAATATCTATCAAAAGATTGACACTTGTTTATGTCTGGTTTAAATGTGCAATTACATCCAATGACCAACATTGTATTAAATTGTAAAAATATATTCTAAATATACTTTAAAAATACTCCAATTAATAATTTATCACTATTAATTATTTCGATTAAAAAAGTTGTTTTTTAATTATAATTTTGTAATTTTCACTTTTCATCAGAATATGAAAGTTATCCGAAATGTACCAAAATTTCACCTTAGGCTAAATTCGATACTCCGAATCCAAAAATGAAGTTCATTTTGAAAAATAAGATTTACAGAATTTTAAAAAGTGGTTATTACTATTCATAATGGCTAGTTTTAATAACATTTTAATAGCATATCGCTGTATAGTGAAACTCGTTATTGCGTACTACACACGCTATCGAGGAAGGTCGCGATTGCGTGTAATGCAAGGCAAGTCAAGGATGCATGTTGTGCAAGCTCCTTTTGGTGTTGTGTACAACACAAGACATTAATAAAATTAAAAAGAATATTTTTTTTTATAAAATCTTGGGTTGTTACAGTATTGGTGATACAAAATTGCTAGATTCCACATGTATGGATCCAGAAATGTAACTAGTTCTACATACTAGCTAGATTTCATAAATATGGTTCTAGAAATAAAACATAAAAAATGTTTACCAAGGAATAGATTCTACCTGATATAGTATAGAACATTACAAATTAGAGTACAAGTATAAGAAAGTGTAATGTTGTTATTCATTTCATAATAATCAAAATGAATCGGATAGACTTGATACATCACAAGTAACAATTATGAAATATTTTAACCCAATGAGTAGGGTATCCAACAACCTTGGATAATGGTCCTTTGATTTATACATTCATGAAACTCTGTCTTACCCACATCATGGTAAGCCCTCGATAAGAATATTAGAGTCTATCTTGTTATCCCCACAAGCCCTCTAACATCAAGGTAGTCAGCAACTCTTTCTTTTTAATCCTGGAAGTCCCCAAACATTAAGGTAGTTGTCACATCTATCTTCTTATCCGCATAAGCCCTCAAATGTAATCAGCAACATTTGGAGTCGCAAGAAGCTATCTGAACACAATGTTTAGTACACAAAAATCATGATAGTATCTCTCTTTAGAAATAACATCAATAACATTAAATCTCTAGAGTTGTAAATCTGTGTTTTTAATGTTGTATGCTCGTTCAAATGAGATTATATTTAAAGGTATTTCTCCAATAGTATAATCCCTCCGCTAGCGGTAATATTTTCCTTAAATCTCAGATATACCTGTATAAGTGCCACATAAAATTTTTTTTTTAGAAATAGAAAATAAGACATAATTTGATAACAATAACAAATTAAAGAAAAATATGGTTGATCAACCAAATATAATTTTCTGGAGTCTAAGAAAAATAAATTTCGGAGTATAAGAATATTTTGATTCAATATTTGATGAATATGAATAAATGGATTCAGTTTTTCATTGAATTCGGATTGACAATTATATGGAATTCGAAGTATAAATTCTAAGTATTTAAGATCTTGAATCATATGGAATTTGGAACCTAAATTCTAACGAATTAGGAGTCTGAATTCTCAGAAATTTTGAAACAAAATACTATGGAATTCAGAACCTAAATTCTATGATATTCAGATCCTAAATTAAAAATAATTCGGAACTATAATTCTAATTAATTTTTATTATGAATTTTAAAAAATTTGTAGTATTAATTTCATAGAATTTGATGTCTTAATTTCAGAAAATTTGGAGTATGAATTTCATATAATTTAGTGTCTGAATTTCAAAGAATTATGATTCTGAATTTCACAGAATTCAGAGTATGATTTTTAGTGAAATTAGAGTCTAAATTTCCATGAATTTGGTGTCTGAATTTTATATAATATCGAGTATGAATATAGAACCTGAAAAAAGAATACTCTATATCTAAGTATATATAATATTTAGTTGTTTTAGATGTGAAACTAAATTTTACACATAGGAATAAAAATTGTCTGATTTAGTGAAACTAAACCATGTACAATGAAAATATGGTAAGCATAAATTTTCCTTGGGGAATGAAAATTTTCATTATTTAATGAAATTTATCTTTAGATAGAGTGTGTGTGATTTTCAAAACATAACTGAATGGAAATGTCATAAAGAATCCGTATTCACTCAATAATATCCTCCTTTTGGAATGCACAATAATCCTTACAAAAAAGAATATAAGGACATTAAAATTTTATTAACTTAGAAAAAACATATCTCTCATTACTTATGGATCAAATTGAATACGACTGACTCCCCCTTAGGCTTTCAAAACACTATATATCGTATTCGGAATTTCCTAAATGAGATTTTTTATTTTATATCTCATGAAAATATTTTTTTTTGAAAACTCCCCCTTAGATGAAATCCCTATTAATTAGGGATATTACTTCTTCACTTAGTATTATTTTTGACATTACTTTCTCCCCCATTGTGGTTTTAAAATTGAATAATGGAAATGGGAATGAAATTTTGTACCTGAAATAGTAGTTCTAAACAATCAAAAATATTATGTGCTACAAGAATTTCATTATTATTGGAATAATTTTTAAAATTATGAAAAAAAGAGTATCATTTAGAGAAACTAATACATGAACAATGAAAACATGGTATGGATAAATTTTCTTTGGGGAGGGAAAATTTTTATTATTAAGGAAAATAAAATTTTCCATAAGATAGAGTGCTTGTGATTTTAAATACATAAAGGAATAGAAAATCATAAGGAAACCATATTGACTGAACAATTTAATATAAATAAAATTCATAAGACAGTATATAACTAAATATAAACATGTTCCAAAAACATTAATAACCAAATGTAAACTACTTAAATGTTCACCGATTTTCTAGAAATTCCTAATTCCTGAAAAACACAAAGATAAAGCTATAAAAAAACTTCCCAATATGATTTTGTAATAATCATTCCATTCCATTTATTACGCATCAAATTTGCATGCTTAGTTATTATAGATCCATAATCATGAATGGGCACTAATCGAAATATTATGTAATCACATGATAATTAAACCCCATCTTCCATTAAACCATTCAGAATGTCCATTAGTTCTTATTGCAACCAATCCTTGTAAATAATTATAAACCCACACTGGTATTATGCTGATACAATTTCAAACCATTTTGAAAAAATATTTTTTTTGAAAACCATTAAAAAACCAATTCAAAACCTCCATTCCAAATAATGAAAACAACCCCTTTTATTTAAAACACATTATTAAAATCACATTACAATAATTATATAAGAAATACTATTTTAAAATATACATTTTAAAATAAGGAATCCTTCATTTTAATCAAAGTTCACATTTTACAGATTTTCCACCAACTTCCCCAAATAGAGATTCAAGTAATCATAACAAAAAAATTCATAATTAAATAAACCAAAATATTAATTTATAACCATGAAATTGATATATATAAATATGATTTGATATTGAGGCCACCTCACAGAGTTGTTTTGACAGAAAATTATAATGGACAATGAACGTTAAAGAAAACAAGGTTGATTCTTACAAAAATCAACCATGATATCCTCTCTTACAAATGAAAAGACTAATTCTCATCATACTTGGAATACACTCTCTTATATCTACCCATAACGTCCATATATTAGTGAAAGCAAGAGGATTGGAGAAATATATATAGGTAGATATATGAAAACATTAATAGAATTATGAATAACGACACATATCGAAAAAATGAACCCTCAAAATTCCAAGGGATGCCTTCAGATTGATTGAAAATTTATGGGGAGAAGATAAAATACCTTAAATAATGAAAAATAATGATTTTGGGCTACCAAGGGAGAATTAATTTGGATTTAGTGGATAAACAAGTGAGATCACATTTTTTTAGAATCTTACATTAACGTTCTGCAAATATAGATCACATTAAGACAAAATGCACACAAATAATGAATTAGATAATTAAATTTATAATCCATTACAAGTCATCCTCACACACTCTTCCTAATAGTTCCGACACCATGCCAATTCTATTGAATCAAAACTACGATTTTGCATGAATTCATCTATGATTTTTGTGTGGTTTAGATAATTCAGGTGCAGCCTATCCATATCTCGCTTTTCACCGAACAAATATCAAAATATTACCCATATCTCCCATGCTTTACCATTATACATTATAGAAATAAATAGATCTAATTAAGGTATACATACTAGAAATAATGGGGGCACTATAGATATCCTCCATAATTTAAATCATCGTCTTCTAAATTTAAAAATTATCATAGGTTTGGATCACCCATTACACTTACATCGACTCTGTGTGGCAACCCTCCAGATAAAATGTCCATATCATCTTTTTTATTTTTTTTGTAATTTATTAGAATAAAAAATGATTGATTATTAGATGTAATGATTTAACTCCTTGGTATGAGGGTTTTTGTGTGGAGCACATCTTTTGGGACACATCACATAGACCATGTGTTATGTTCCCTCATTGATATACACATCCATGGATAAAAATTTGGAAGGGATTAGAAATGTGTATTATTTAATCTAGGAGTGGGGAATCTAACTTTTCATCTTTGGTTTTAGGACATCCATCATAAGAGCATGACCATACACTATTAATCAATTACACTTAGGATATTCTTGATGATACTTCTTATTATGGTTCACTATATATGGGAGTGTTGTATCACCCGAATTTTAATAATCCCATAAAATTATATCAATCATAGACTTTAAATGATTGTCATATTCTTCATCAGAAACACATTCCTTTGGATAATCTATTAGGAATCTCCAAGAAAGAACCAATATTTTTTTAGATATAACAACAAGATTTGGGGAAAGATTTCTAGAATTTAGAAATATCAGAAAATAGTTGGCACACATACGTCACATAAACATGTGAACTCATGTAGGTCACCCAACCAAGATACCTCATGAATATTGGATTCTAAATATTATAAAAATCATTAGAAAATTGATTTTGAGTTTAGTATCTTGTGTATTCTCTTGAAGGCCATCATATATGAAAATCCTGATGACAGTAATGGTAGTGCCAGTGAATAGTGTGAAATCAATATTAAGTCAATGAATGAGAGTTGATGAACCTATTATAATGTTGAAACTATTTATATATGAAGGGATTCTGAAAAATACAACATGTATGGACGAAATTGTTGACATATTTGTATATCATAACCATATGAATTGCCTATCCATTTCTCCCTTACACGAAACTCATGTAATATTTTTTCTCAATCCTTTAAATAAAAATAAATAAACAATTAGAGTCCAAATAATGAAGGATCAATCAATATTCATTTTTATTCCTACCTTAAAATCAAACTCCCTTCATTTTTTAGGATCTCATCCTAAGGAGATCATATTTCACAAAATAATATTTTAAAGAAAAAAAAGAATCATAGTGATATAAATAAAGGGAAGAAGTGGTGAAGGATAAAATGTAACAAATTTGTACTCCTGGGAAATAAAAAAACAATACCCCACTATAGTAACCTCACAATTTTTTCTAGCATGCTAGCAACACAGTATATGACAAGCGTGTGAGTCATATTCCCTATAGAGACCCTAGATTTGCATGCCATAGATAAAAACTCAGGTCACACCTACGAAAAGAAACGTTTGATTCAATTTCATTGTAACCATCACAATAAACATCTGTTATAACCCGAATTATTAAACTATGTGAGATTCATCCTTCATCCAATGTCTCAATATTTTATTTAAATATGACTTGGGGTTCCTCATTTGTATTGATTGAGAAATAAGAAGAAGGATTAAAGCTATTCTAACCCTAGTTCACTAATTTAATCATAACTATATTTAGATAGTTTAAATGACTATGAATGTTGATGATATAATGGGGGTATGTGTATAAGATTAATGTTCCACTTTATTGTAAATATTAACCATGTGTTTGGTCCACCTACCATAGTGTAAGACCACAAGGGTTATGTCAACATCAGGAGCCCATATCATGGGTTCTAGTCATCCAATGAAACTTGAGGACAACAAATGAATCTACAGAAAATTTTATAACAAGAATTATTTCCCAGACCATACATGCGAAGAAAAAATTATTCTCACCATTACAACACATTAATGACGCATAATATGACAATAAATCTATTACCTTTGAGTGAAATCCATTATGACCAATTTCATTCCACCCTTGATTGGGAACCACCTACATAGGGGCTCCCATCTAAGGGGTCAAAAATAAAATCCACCACTGGGACCCCTTATTTTGATTAATGAGGAAAAATACACACCTACATGTCTCACATATGGTTGTTTATTCCATTAGTAAGTGTTGTCTCACATTTGTCTTTCCAGAGGTGTAGGTTCCTCAAGGTGTGTATAGTTTTGCAACTTTTCATTAATAATGAATACTACCATTTAATGGGTTTCTTAGACGTCCATGTTTAGATAATGAGGTCTTGTTTGATGTCCTTCCCTCGTTATATTTTATTTTAGGACCCCCCCCCCCATTTCAGATAGTGAGGAGAACCAGATTCCCCTACCTTTGATATGTGTTACTGATGGATCCTTCATGAAAATTCTTTTAAATCAGGGATAAGGAATCCTACAAAAATAAAACCCCCATTTCATTATATTTGGATACCATTCACTTATTGACATCTATCTCTTGAGGATATGAAAACAAATTAGGATATGGGAAAATCAAACCCTTTATTTCTCCCAAGTATCCCCTAGCTCTTCCACACGTGGAAAAATGTTATTTTGTGTTTTTTCAGATAATTGTCTTCCTACGTTTTCAAAATATGACAATAACATTAATGTGATTAGAGATTAATATATATCATGATATCCTCTTGATAAATTTAACATCTTGGTAGTGAATTTTTTCCCTTATATTCTACTAACGTTACCTCAGAAGGAATCCATAGAAGTTGTACCTCAAAACCATTTAACCATCATTATGGTCTATTTCATATAGGAGACAACTATTTAGAGGGGATCTATATGAGAGGATCCTATTTTTAATTCTTTCTCGGGGATATTGATTCCCTTCCAAATGGGAAACATATGAATCACACTCTATGTTCAAACCCTTAACCCCAAATTACCCAATATATCTGCAAGGATACATCCCCGTTGTTGATATACCCTACATAGGGTAAAATGTCACACCATGGTAACTTTTTTCACTTTAGTGTAAGTCTCACACCTTCAATTTAATAGGAACCATTCAATTATAGTTATTTTCCTCATGATATTAGAATTCATATTTTAGACCAATTTACATGACATAAAATGGTATGATTTTTCCTGTAATATTGATCCAAAATATATTGGTTTTGATTCTATTGACAATGATATATAAAAATCACATATCATTGTACTGTTAATACCATCAGAAAAACTCTCATCTTCCTTAGTGATAATAATTTCCAAGTCACCCAACTGTGAGGCATAAAATGATTATAATAATAGAAAGCAATATGTGAATATCAAATCCATTCATTAATAGGGTACCATTGATAGAGAAACTATAAAAAATTAATATATATCAATCATTTAATAACCTTGAATAAATACATAGATTTATAAATTAAATAATATATGATAATGACTCATAATTAACCCATGGTCATCTTCTATAATATTTTATGATTTAATAAAGTCATTCAAGATTTGTTTAAAATCTAAAATAAAGTCCTAGATTTGGAAATAAATCACCCTAAACTGGTTTAATTATCCTAACCTCCAATGAAATGGAAAATTTATATTCTCTACGATTTTTCGACCATTTCCCCTGAACAACATACCATTGGACGACATCATCTTGGAATATATAAAATAAATGAATTGTTTTGTACATTTGGCCCTATGAACAAAACATCATGAGAGAAATTCAAAAATTATGAACCCACATTGAATATTTTTACAACATTCCACCAAGAAAATAATGTGTTCTGTGCAATCCAACACATATTTTCATTAGAATTATTGTAGACCATAAAATAAAATAATGTTCATCAAAATAAACATTCCTCATGGAGTGTGAGTTGTGAAAAATAACCCTTAAATTAGTTCAATCTTGCATGAACACACACCAACGTTTGATATTAAAAAAATAGATCTCTTATTCTAGTTTTTTAGATAATTTTAATATCCCATTTTAGTATATATTTATAATAATTTATTAAAAATATTTCTTCTAGTTACAATTTTACAACATAAAATTTTATTAGTTTAAATTTCCTTTTAACACTATATCCATAATTGATTAACAAATTCACTAAAAGAGATTCATATGTAAATATTGTATGATAATAATAGAGTATAGAATTTATTAGTTATTTTTGTTTTTATTAATTATGTCTATGTTAGTGAAATTATTTTTTGGTTGAAATATTTATGAATCAGAAGTTATGTAATAATAACAACCATTATATTACAATTATAATTCTTAAAACAGAGAAAATCATTATATACATATTATTTACTACTATTAAATATAACTATATTTCATCAGTTATCAATTATATTAATTTTTGGTATTTTCATTAATGTTTTAAAATCATCGGAGGAAAAAGGCTACAATCATTGTGGATTATAGATATAGAAGTGTTTATTTATGAATTATATCATTATTATCAGTGAATAATGATAAAAATAAAATTTAATTAGTTTATTACATCAAATTAAACATGACTTTAATATATAATAAAATTCTAGATTGAAAAATAAAATAAATCAATTTATTTGAGGTGTTAGTACACATGTACTAACAGTTGATGAAATAATTTTCTAAAGATCATGATGATTATCGGGAATGGATTATAATATATGAATCATAATAATTATATTATTACATTATAAATATATTATATATACTTTTATAATATTTATTCTAATAGGGTTATTTGTAATCACAATTTCAAGTATTTATGTGGTATTTGACGAGTACAAATGAATAAATCTTTATATTTTGAATGGATTTGAATGAACGTTGAAAATTTTTATTGCATTTCTATAAGTGTAAATTTAAAATTTTTACCACAAGTTTTATAATAATATGATTCAAATAACATATTAAGGGGTAAAATAAAAAAAATTGGTATATATTAGTTGAAAATATTGCATCAACCTATGGAAGTTATCCTTTTTGGGATCACATAATGGATTTTTAGTGAGGTCTTTATTCAAGAGCTGGGGTTATAGGCCACATGGATACATTTTTGGAGAGAGTGTGGGTGATTTTTTGACTACATATGGTTTTATAGTTGGGTGTGAAATTTTGTAAAGCCCATAATCTTTTATAATAGATGATAAGGGTATTTTTATAAATACATATTAATTATTGAATAATGAAATTTCCATATTCATTGTCCAAAGGAAACAAAAGAGGGAAATATTTGATTCTAAACTGATATAACATCAATAAATCATCCACCATTATTGAAATCCCTTGTTATAAACATAATTCATCTATTTTACTCTTAGATTTTACATTTTGACAATTTTTAAGATTCTACTGTTGTAAATAATTATAAATTCATAAATTTTATTTTAATATCTTAAAATAAAATGAGTCATATTTAAAAAATTTCACTTACTAATTCCAAATTCAGATTAAATTTTATTAAATAAAATGTACATTTTTGTGAAATATAAATATTCACATTAACACTTGTATCATGATAAGAACCAATTATTTTAAAAATGTACTCTTAAAAATAATATTTAATTTTTTGTTAAAATATTCATGGATATTGAATTTAATGAAAATAATAATATAATAATGTTTTAAATATTATTTATGTTACATTAAAAGCTATATTAATCCTATTTCTAGAAAATTGAGACATTATAAATTATATATTGTTAGAATAATATTGTCATATTTGAAAAATGTTATTCATGGTTTTTTTAAGTTCAATATTGTATTTTTTTAATGTATATTTTTATTTTTATTTAACATTATTTTAAATCTAAATGATTGAATAAAATTATAGGAATTCATTATATAATGTATTTATCATTAAATTTAGAGCATTGGTATAATAATATTTTTCACCATATAATTCAAAATCAAATATTTTAGGATCATGGGAAAATATTAAAAAATATAAATATTTTTTTGATGGATTAAAACATTATGTAAATAATTTTAAATTGTTATTTAAATTTTCAAGAATGTAAAAATTAAATAAAATCTTTTAATATATAATGATATGTTCTATAATAGTAAAATTAAATTTTAAAAACAATTAATATTCTTATTATTATATCATATAAATTAGTAATCAATATTTTTTAGTATAATATTAGAATAAACTGTGCTTCCAACTTATTAAATTTATACGTTATTCATGGATAAATAATTATATTTTGATAGTGATAGTGATTATTAGAGGATTTTAATGGATTAATGAAGATGAAATTCAAATTTCAGTCCTGATAATGAATCAATCTATGTATAAAATATTTTGGATCAATTATCAATGTCCACAGAATTATAATTATGGGATTTTAAAAAATAATTAATGTAGACATGTAGTATATGATTATGGAATTAATTTCAAGTGAATTAATTAAAGGTCATAAATGAGGAATTATTTCACCTATTATGTTTTTTGTGACAGATAGATGTCTACACCATAATAAAACCATCTTATGGTGTTTGTTAATTTTGTATCATCTATATTGGACAATGATTATGAAATTTGATATGATGGACATAATTAATATTTTATTTTTTTTATTTATATAATATCATTAATGTAGAATGGGTCATATTTTTTTAATAATTTACGTATCAATTTTTATTGGAGTTTTGTCAAAAAATAGCCATCCCTGGAAAAAATGGGTGAAATCATAATTAAACACATGGGAGCATATCCATCCACATTAGATAAATCCAAGATGTCTAGCTCAAGGTGATATTATGGTATATAATAGATGATGAGCATGTTTATGTCGAGAAATAGGATGCACATAGAGTGACCACATGAATGATGATGTTCGTCTATATGGGGGAAATGAGGGCAGAGGATTGGGTTTTAGAAGAAAACTCATATACTCACAACTATTTAGAAATGTGAATATATAAATAATTAAATGAATTTTCTGATGAAGAGAAAAATTATGTGTTATAAGGATCTGTCATAACTATCCACCCATTATTAAAATCATAGAAATAATATTCATGATCTGTTATTTTTTTCAGAATAGTTAGATCTTGGTAACATTAATTATCTTTGTCACTGAATATATCCAACAACTAAACAAATTCCGTGACTATTTATTATATTTGAAACACTGTCAAGACAATTCCTTCATGGAAACAAAATTATTTCCATTTATGAAATCTATATATGCTTTGAGAAAAAATCATTTCATAATATAAATGAGATCAAATCTCTTTTTTTGGGAGAAATGATTCTACATATCATAAATAATGTTTGAGAAAAGTTGGTATTTCAAATTACAGAAAAAATATGATCTTCAATTAAATATATCCACGTTTTAAAATGTTATAATTTGGAATAAACACATTTTCTTGGAAAAAATACCATCATATAAATAATCCATAGGTCTTATATGATGTATTGATTCATCATTAATAATGTATAGATGTTTTATAAGAATTAATATAATATGTTAGTGTAGTTATAAAAAAAATTGTCAATCGATTATGAATTTTCTATGGGAATCTTGCATGACTTGTTAATAAATAGATTTAATCACGTCATTCTAAAATGTTCAATTCATAATGATGATATTCTTCCATTCAAAATATGTTATCATCTTCCATCAAGTATGAACATATCATGATATATCCAATTTCATTTCTGAAATTTGAATAGTACGGTATGGTATAAGAAATATAGAATGAATGAGTAAATGTGATATACTCTCACAGTGATTTAGCTTCATTGAAGACTATTGGGTTCAATAATAAATCAAGGTTGAAACATTAACATTCATCCAAATAATTTATCAAAAGTGTAATTGATGAATTCACTACCCCAAAACATGGAATGAGAAGCCCTTCCATTTGTTATCACTTAGTAGAAAGTGGTTATGAAGTGGTGGGACTTTATCAGCACTAGCTAAAAGCACTTTTTAATTTATACATTATCAGTTCTAATAATAGCACTTATATAGGTGTACACTCTATCAGTTCTTTTTTTAAAACATATAAGGTGTACTTACTTTAACTCTATTTTTGGCACTGATAAATGTTTATTTATTTATTTATATAAAATTAGTATATTTATATTAAAAATTAATGTTTATTAGAGAATTATTAGATTTATTAGATTAAATCATTGTTTTTATTATGTTATTTATATTATTTGTATATAATATATTTATTAAATTTTCAAATATATAATAATTTTTAATATATATATATATAATTAAAAAAGAATGATGAAATAAGTATTTATCAGCGCAATAATATTACCGATGATAAATATTTTTTTACTTGTGCTTTTTTAGCGTAGATAACGATATTAGTTTATTAGCACTAAATTACACTAATAAAATACCTATTTATGAGCACTAATAATTTATCCCTGATAAATAGGTCCTTTATCAGGGCTGAAAAAGTGCTGATAATTCTTCATTTTATCAGTGCTTTTATTTTAGAATTAAAAAAAAATCATTTAACAATTATTTTAACTAGAGTGGATAAATGCCCCTGTATTTTTATAAATTAACCATGACATGCCCCTCCTCTGTCGCACGCGTTCAAGCATTTGTGATAGATGAAATCAACACCACAACTCTTCGACCTCCTCCCCTGATTCTGTTGCTACCATCGTTGCCTTGCCCTCCTTCAATATCATGATTGTCCTCTTTCTCCTTCACTGCCAATTCCTTTTCTCCCTCTTCCGCTATGATCCCTCCTCTGTCGAGACCATCCTCCTCCTCCGTTGCCACTCCATTCTTCTCCTCCTCCACCGCAATCCCTCATCCATCACGACCCTGATTTTTCTTGTCCTCTGCTGCCTATGTGTCCTCCTCCTCCTCGACATCCTCCAGCCACCGAATCATCCTCATACAATTTGAGGATGGTGGTTTCAAACCATTACCAATGTTATACGTATTGTTTCATTCATTATAACATGTTGTTTTATGTTAATAGGGTTATACTTGTGGATGAGTTGGGAAAGGTCATCCCATATGTTTCAATTGACGGTATAAGGGTGATCCATATGTAGTATAATTATAATAGGAATTGATTTTGTGTTTCAAAATGGGGATTCCTCTAGTTTAAAAAGTGGAGAACCTGGAGTGCTTCTAGATATGAAATTGGTTGATTGTCAAGGTTCAGTTTGATGTCTATTCCTATTTGTACCGATGGTTTTGGTTTCACTTTTGGTGTCATGTTTGGAAAATTGTTAGGGGATCTTTGTTTTAGTAACAATTCTCGAGCATTGTGTGGTTGTGTGGTAATATTTGGTTTTCCTGATCGTGAATTTCATAAAAGAGGTTAATTTTTGATTCTTTGTATGTTGGTTGTAGAAATTAAGAGGGTAATAGTTTGGGATTTAGTTGTATATAACTCATTTTTTTGGTTCATTATGGTATGTAATTACAGGTCATGTATAGTACGTATTGGTTCATAAGTCAGTGGTGTATCCAATGTGAACATATTGAGTTTGGTTATTGAGGAGTGATGTAAAGTAATCCATTTGGATGGTAGGGGACCATTGGTTTTTTGAGGAGGTAATCTCAATATTAAAGGGTTTTGATAATTGAGGGTTTAATTCATATTGCTTCATGGATATTGGTAGGTTGCAATACCTTTTTTGGGAACACGTGCATGAGTGATAAAAAGACATCAATTTATTTTGTTCAGTAGTCAATAGAGCATGGGCTATAGAGGTTGTCTTTTGGTCATAGTGTGATAATAAAGATACCCTTAGTGTGGGGAATGTCTAAAAAAATGTGCATAAATATTGATTTTATTTGAGAGATCACGGGTGAGTCATTTCTTTTTTTGAGATATTGGTGTCTAATTACCCACTCAGACTTCTCGAGGGTTTGAGTCATTGTGTTTTGGAGATTATAATGAACCACATAATTATGTTTTAACGAAATCATGGACAATTTTTCATTTTTATCTCATATGTATCTGATTGAGAAATTATATTCTCTCCTATGAAATGATCTCACAATATTTTGGTTCCTAATTTGTAGGCCCCAGAATAGGGGTTTTACACAATGGTAAGATTTTGGTGGAGTTTCAATCCATATATATTTTCCTTTATTATTTAATTTATAATTTATTAAATATGAACTATCCGTGCATGTGTGAATGGTGATATCTCTTGAACATCATGTTAATTAACAATTACAATGAAAAACATTCAATGTGGTCATCATAGATCATCCCACCCAATTCATGTTAAATAATATAAATAGTTTAATCTAATGCATTATGATTTTTAACAGGGTAATAAATTCATTAGGGAGGTAGAATGAATGATGAGTTTGTGTAGGATATTAACCCTTAGGAATATTATTCACTATTTATCCATGTAAAAAAATATTCAAAATAATGAGCAATCATCATTAATCAGTCATGATATAGGAGAGAAAAGAATATCCTTAGTAATAAAGGAAGAACATAAGTTTATAATCTTTTTAAACTGCCCCAACCTCCCCCTCATCTCCTCTTGGGTGGTTCTACCAAACCCATTGTATGTTTCATCTTTCATCACATGTATTGGAGAGAGTTGGATAATTTTTACCTCTCTTGTTCCTTCTATATATTAGTTTCATACCCCCCATTTCTATATTTAAATGGACATGGGTCAATTATAATTGGAAATGTAATGACATTGGCTAGACTGGTATCATAACCAACAACTGACCTGACTTTCAACTAACTTAATAGGGGTTCCTGATCTCAATGGGATAGAAACAATCCCCTAAGTAAAAAATAATAATAAATTAGAATATTTTACACCCAAATCAGAGTAAATTAAAAATGTACATTCTCCTTAAAAGAATTCATATACCATACATAAGTTGAACATCTATAAAATTTGTA
This sequence comes from Viscum album, assembly GCA_963277665.1. Taxonomy (NCBI): domain Eukaryota; kingdom Viridiplantae; phylum Streptophyta; class Magnoliopsida; order Santalales; family Viscaceae; genus Viscum; species Viscum album. The sequence continues at coordinate 1,603,257,958 of OY728136.1, forward strand.
TATTCTAAAAAAATAAAAAGGGATCATATGTCATATATGGTAACTAAAATCCCACAATAGACCAATATATTTGTTTAACATGTGATTTCCCATTTAATGTTTTATTCTTAGTGGGAAATCACATCAGTCGTGCGACTCTCCTCTACCGTGAACACAACTCTACTGCGTGTTGAATGCCACCATCATGGTGAGTTTTCTATTATTACTCATTGGTTTTCTCTTGATAGCATATTATTACTATTTGATATTGATTGTTCAGTTGTGAAATGTAAAATATAAACTCCCCAATAAAAATTATTGTCATTGGTGGTCCTTGTTTTCATAGTAAATCAATTTGGATGCTGGTTTGTTCCTTTTGAACATTTTAATAAAAAAATAGGCAATTTACCTCTTTTGAATAATTATTTAGTTCTCCATGTTGAAAAAAAATCAGTTATAACACCTGAATTAACATATGAAATTGAATAAGGGACGTTTTTTAAAATATCAAATTGTGATTGTATGGTTTTTATGGTGTATCAATTGTGAGCACAATTGTGTCTTTGTATGGTTTTTCAGATGTTGGCATGATTTTTATTCCATTTGTTTTCCATGTTGTATTTCTTCCACCATTGAATATCAATCAATACATTACCAATTTCAATGGTACCACCACAAGGTTACTCGTGAAATTAAACTGAATTATAGAATATAACTTCATTAGAGGACACTATGAGAAACTTTAAGGATACCCTAGTTAAATATAACATATAACACATGTAATAAATCATTCAACCCACAAGAAATCTATTGAAAATCATGACATCTATTAGTTTCGTACCATAGCTATTGACTATAGAAAATATTATTCAAGAAAAACACTAAAACATTAGTTTAAAATAATTTATATAAATCAAATGTGGGATTCTAAAACATTTCTTTTCAAGGTATTTTCATAGCTAGTTCCATTTATCAGGTGGTTGGGAAGATGTGTTTGATCTACTATTATTCGTATTAATTCATTAAGAGGTAAGGGTATTGTTTACCATACCATGTTCCATTAATTATAGTTTGAAGATGACCCTATTTTAACATCTTTTGTGTAATAATTTTGAAATATTTTAATATTACTACATCAAATAGGCTGAATATGAATAAATAATGAACGAATTACAATCAGTAGTCCAAAGCGTATGATGATGACGTGAGTGTGCTTATCAAGATTTCAAATGATCATTCATATGAACCATATCAATTCCTTTGTCTTTGTTTCCACTATCGTTATTCAAGACAAATTATTCCATAGGATTTGAAGGAACGCCTAATATATCATGTAATAGATCGATTTTGTACATGTTGGAAGAAACACGGGAGAAAACGAATGAATATAGTGGATGGGATTTCACTACCTTTTATGGATCATCTATTATGATTACATGCTTGAACAATAAAAGCGATCATATAAATGATTTCATTACTGATGTGAATTATGATGAAGGTCGTATTGAAGAAATGAGAAAGATAGTTGAAGGTGAACTTCATAATTGACCAAATTTTTTTGATAATTTAATGTGTTGTGAAAAGATGTCATTGCTCACTGGTTAGAGTAAATATAAAGCATTGTCAGCTATACATAATCTATATAATTTGAAAGCAGGATATGGGTGGAATGATGCCAGACTTATGAAATTGAAGAGATATAATGATAATTGACATGGCATGAAGATACAACAATTATAGGTGGGAAACTATTCCAACGAAAAAAATATCCTCAGTTTATGTGGATTTACCATGAGTATAATAAAATAAGATATGAGATGAGAAACTTTCAACTTGAGTTATTTATAGATTAAGTGAATCATTTGGGTTTTCATAGTAGCATTCACAATACATGTCTGATTATGTTGGTAATTTATTACATACCAGCATGGTTATTCATGAAATGAAAATACCTCATTTTATCTATGCTTATATTAGGACCAAAACAACCTGTTTGTGATAATGATGTTTATTTGGCTCCATTGATTGAAGATTTTAAATTTATGTGGGATTCATGTGTTACATTGTATGATGCTTAAAATAATGAAGATTTCAGATTGAGAACCATGTTTTACGGGACGATAAATGGATTTCATACTTATGGAAATTTGTTAGGTTGTAGAATTAAAGGAGGTAAAGGGTTCCCCATTTGCGAACAAGGTACACAGTCAATTAAGTTGAATCATTCATCGAAACCATGATTCTAGGACATCACAAATTTCTACAATGACAACATATGTACATATTGTGGACGAAATAATTTTATGGGCATTCAAAATAACCTACAAAACCATCTCTGCTAACAGGATTTCAATTATTTTCAATAGTAAAAGGCATGGACAATAATTTTAGAAAACCATTTTCGAAAATTCTTATGAAAACCGGTTGGAAAAGCGATCATTTTTTTTTGTTTTGAATTACCATTCTAGTATTTTCTATAACTCAGACATTATCATGATGTTATGTCCATTGATAAAATTTTGTGTGATAGTGTCATCAGAATATTGCTAAATGACCCTGAGAGAAGAAAGGATAGAATTAAGGCTAAATTGTACATGGTAGAGACTGGAATTCAAGAAGAGTTGGCACCAGTTAAGGGTGAAAATAAGAATATTTCTTCCTCCTACTGCTTATACTCTTTCCAAGTAGGAGATATATATGTTTTTCAACTTCTTGAATATTTGAAAGGATCCATAGGGGTATTCATCATATATCTAGAACATCATGTCAACGAAAGATTTAATGTCAAAGTTTCTGAAGTAACATGACTTCCAGGTTTTAATGGAAGACCTAATTCCCATCACATTACATTGATGTTTTCCCAAGAATATACACTATAAATTAACAAAACATTGTTTCTTCTACAGTTCTATATGCGGAAAAGTTATAAACCCGACAAATTTTCTTACTGTGGAAAGGGGAATTGTTGTCATATAATTTGAATTGGAAATGTTCTTTCCACTTATATTCTTTAATATGATGGTTCTTTTGATTGTTCATCTAGGGTGAAATATTCGACTATTTGGACTTGTACATAATTGATGGATGTACAACATTGAACTGTATATGAATATTTTGAAAGTGTATGTTAAAAATCATAGTCGGCAAAGGGTCATATGGAGGGGCAATATATTGTTGGGGAAGCTGTTGAATTCTGTACTAAATACCTATTTGGTGTTGAAATCATTTCCCTGCCAAAATATCATCACATTGGGCAGCTTGATGGTGAAGGAATTTCTAAAAGAGTGCTTTCCTTAATCAATACTATAGATGAGGAACATGCCAACCATTACATTTTTCATAACAGTTTTGACATTGACCCATATGTTCAAACCCACAAATAAATTCATTTTCATTTGAATCTATCTAGGCTGAAAATAGAAATTAGATATACATAATTGATAGATTATAAGATTTTTTCTGGATCGTATTTCTAATACGTTAGATGACAATATGAACTCAATTTCATAACGACATCAATGTCTAGCCGAAGGAGAAAATGTGTATGTGTTATCATACAATGCTTATGTAGTTAATGGTAATATATTTTATACTAATGAACATGATAAAGATAGTACCGTGTAGAATAGTGGGGTTAAAATTGTTGCAGAAGTGATGCATGTTTCCAGTTCTATGGACATAAATTCAATTTATATGATTATGTCATACATTGGCATTATCAAAAAAATATGGAAGTTGGATAATATGAAATTGAAAGTGTTGATTTTCCGATAAAAGTGGGATGATAACATGAGTTATATAAAAATAGATTAATTTGGATTCATGAATTTTGACTTTGGTAATGAAGGGTGAAATATGATCCATTTATTTTGGCATCACAGGAAGTTCAAGTATTTTATGTTCCTAATCCCATAATGAGAATCTGGAAAATTGATTTGTTATCGCCCAAAAGAACTGAAGGGTCAGATTAATGTTCCATTCATTATGACCCTTTCATTGGGACATAAAAATCATTTCACAGTGATCCCAATGTAGTTGAAGTTTTTTATGTCAGTGGGGACCACAATTATGGGACTTACAATGTCAATATAGGGGTTAAATTTCTTAATCTTTTATAAAAAATGTCAAATAATTAGGTGATTTTTTTATTGTAATATACATTGTCCTACATTATTTTATTATTTGTTCACCACTAATTTTATATAATCTAAAATAAATGATAAACCACCTATGTATAAAATGACTATTGCACCGGCTAATGCAACCAATCCTGAGGAATGAAATGCCTCTCAACCAGCTTCTGTTGGTACTAATGTAGAGAAGAAAAGGTTTGTCAACCTGTTGCTGTCGGTCCCAGTGTTGAGGTGAAACATTTTTCTCAACCAATTTCTGCTTGTCCTAGTGTCGATGCTATCATTTCAGAGGAACATAATGATGATTCTTCTGAGGAAATGGTTGGGAATGATGACTTGACAGTGAAAAAAATACCATCACAGTTTGGAAGTGTTAGCCAAAATCATTAAGGAAAAAGAAAAATGCATAAAATACTATGTGGGATGGAATAAGAAAGGGAAACATGTTAACCCCAAAAAATCTATCTTTAGTAGCTACATTGAAATCGTCACTCAAAAATGCATGCGTATTGATGTACAGTCATGGAACCATGTTGTCACCAAGATTAAGACATCAATATGGGAATATATTATGATAAAATTTGGATAACATTTCACTAATTTATTAAAATATAATAACATACTAAAACATTGACTTAATCTCCATCATCCATTACAATGTGAATTTTTAGCCGATGCCTCACACAAAGAATATGAATTAAGTATTACAGGAATAATTCATAAGACTTATAGACATTTTAATGTAATATCATAATAATGATGGTGAAGGTAATATTAATATTTTCCAACCTCATAATTTTTAACTCTTGATATCCTAAGGAGTATGGGATGCATTTAGAAATTGAGGTAAGAAGTAAACTTTTTTAGTACATTTTGTCTTGTCATACATTGGTTGATGTTTCTTCTATTCATCACATTGAGTAACAATTTTTTATTTATGAAACTGCAGTTGAGTGCTGAAAATAAAAAAATTGAAAAATCATTATATCCCAACAATAATGCATGGATGTGGTATGCCTTACTTGGAAAAAAATTGGACCATATTTTAAATCTGTTGAAATTATTTTATGTGACATAAAACAACACCATAACCATATTCATATGTTAATATATAGACTGATGAACCGATATCGAAATCCATTTCTATCATATTCAATTTTCTTTAGAATAATACTCATGTAAATAAAGAGGTGATACTCATAGATGAAAACACACAAAAATTGTGGGAAACATCTGTAAGTGTGACATAATATAAATTTGATTTTCATTAAATTATCATTAAATAATAATAACTACTTATTTTCATATATTTTCTATTTGACATAGTCACATGATTCAACCACAATTACACTAGATGAAGATATACTTTCAACAGACTTAAAGGAACCAGAAAAGTATGGCCATGTTAGATGTGTGGGTTTTGGGGTGACACCCCGAACATATTTTTAGAAATTTAAACATGAAGAAGATCAACTGAGGAAATGAATTAGTTGAGATAAACTATAGATATATATAGATAATAATAACAATAACAAATAGGATGATTTCATGATAGATGGGTTGTTGGGAGGAAAATAGAAGAAACAACTCTACAACAACACATGCCTGAAGATCCTGCACCCCCACCACCACCATAGCTTGGAAGCGGGAAATTCCCCTAAATAACCTGACATAGTTGAGGGAATTAATGTAATCATAATTTGTTCTGTGAAATGTTAATAACATAGTTCCTGATACATTTCTCATAATAAGAATATACATTCTGAAAATGATTTTGATTTATAGATAGAAACTCCCACCTATAACCTTGTTTTGAGGGATACGATGTTCAATATGCATAACTTCATGCTACACAACAGAAAAATTCCATCAGATCATTTCATAGTGTTAACTAATGTGGATAATGAGATGAGTGTCGAGCTACCTATTTCAAATGGATATGAAATCATTCATACAGTCAAAAAAACTGTTGGAACATTTATCTCAGGGCCATCAATTCTTGTAAAAAACATGTCTATAAGGAGGGATTTATTTCCAATTAATTTTTCATGCTGAACCATTAACATTTATTGAAAAAAGGCATGAATCAATGATTTTTTTACTAAATTGAAAATAAATGTGATGGCATAAAATAGTATCTCATTATTATCAAATGGGTCAACCAGCCGAATGAGACCGTCTACTAAGAGCACTTCACCCCACCCCTTCAATATACTTAATTAATATCATTGCAGGTTCATGAGGATAGAATGTTGATTGAATTAAATTTTAAATTTTTTTTTTGAATGAAATATGTACGATGAGGAGAAATTAGATTTCATAAGTTCTGAAAATGTAAATGAAATTATCATTTATGAATGTCTGGGCACCTCAGTCATAAATATACACATTAGGTATGTTTTCAAAATTTGATTTTACAAAAGGTAATATAATATTATTATTATGACTATATAAAATTCATTATTTTTTTAGGCATATATATGAAATTAATTGAAAGGATTTCCCATTAACAAAAATTTTTACTCATTATTCCTCACATATCCTCATCAAAAGAAGATATTGATTCTAATAAAGAGACTTCAATAATATCATCCCTGATCAAATTGATTGAAAACAAAATTATGGATGATATACTGTTTTTAATACAAAATATGTAGGGGTAAATAACTAAAATATAATCATATCAACTATATTGATTTTTCATTCATTACATAATCTTTTTTGTTTTTTAGGAAACATTAGGTGATTATTGCAGTCAATTTGGATACTCCAATGACTTATTTTCTAGAATTAATGCATGGATATGAATCAAACTATCCACACATGATAGAATTTGTTAATTTGTAATACACTAGAGAAAACATTTTATAACTATACAACTAGATATATATTTTATATTATATTTTAATGATGATTCTCTTATGGTTGGGGCTGTATCAATATCGTCTACTTCAAGGAATGAATCTAAGGCCTAAGGACAAGAATACCTATAATATCTAAAACACAAAACATATCATTGTATATATAATTTAATTAGACAATCCAAACACACATCAAAACAAACTACAAATGTTCTTGATATTTCTATAGAGTCCAAACCAAACAAATGGAAAACATTATCATTATTATGTTTGTAAATTTATGAAAGAGATCGTACTTCATCTACAAAAAATAATCCCTAAAGTGGTATTTTCAAAAATAATTACATGTTCATTAAGAATATATATTAACACCTTTTGTATTTATATTTTTTTGGTACAACATTGTATGTCACAAAAACTCATTTTCACAAGATGATATAGATGTGTTTAGAAACAAATCGGCCATATACATGTTAGAAGATTGTACAAAAATAGGATGATGGTGAATTCCTACTATTTATGTAATCCTGATATGATCAATGATTTCTCGTTTTCATACACTTATTTTTCATGTATGATCTCCAATTATTATGTTTTATATACTTATATTATGAATAATGGTTTTTTTAATGAATTTTCATTCTAGTTAACGAAATCATAATGAGAGACTCTTATGATACACTTATTTATGTTTCTATGTTTCCAAAAGATGTAGACCACAACTATTATGGCATGGATTATCTATTTTCTTTATTTTTGACATTTATGTATTTTTTTACTGAAGAAGGGTGATGGAAGATTATTGGTTGTGCACCACAAAACAATTTAATAACAAGACTAAAGTTTCTTCACTATTGTTGGATTACTACATCTTAGCATAGAATCTGATCTGAACTTCCAATCAAATGTCTCCATGATCCTCACATCTGACACCATCTCTATGATATTATCATTCTAAACTAACATTTAATTCTCTTGTTGATCAAATATACATGGTTAATTATTGCTGGAAGAGATGGACAAGTGATCTCTAAATTATTATATCATAGATATGGTGTCCAGTGACATCATCAAGGGGTCACTAGATCATATGTTAAAATTAGATTAAGTTCTAAGAGTTAGTTAACCAATAATACTAAAGTGCACAAAGAATCATGTGTTCTATTATTATATTATATTTGGACCAAAGAAACCAATCAGAAAGGTGGAATGGTAGTGTTACGATATTATATGAATTGTTTAAAATATATATATATATATAATGAATCGTTTATTTGATTTTCATTATTCCATGTAGGGATAAAAATTTTATATGATTTCTGACTATGTGAAATGCCTTTTAAGGGAGATAAATGATTCTATGTCTGCTCAATCACAATAGTCTATTGATGTATGCATAGTAAAATAACTCTCCATAGAACATGCAACTCAACAATTTCACAAATAAACCTGCAAAATATATAATTTTTTATTCCCATTAAAATATGGGTGTCTACGCACCTCATATAAAACCCGCATCACATCAATGCCTAGATGCATTCACACCTCACATCATTGAATAAATTTTTCATAGCACTACAATAACACATAGGTTTTTTCTCTAATTCACATAATCCTCTTCATGTTATCGTGTCACATACGCTTTTTTGAACGAATTATTCATGTTTCCTCATCATGTGATCTCATCACATGATCAATTCACATAAACAAATAAAACATTGAATGTAATTCACAGGATTCGTGATTCATGTATTGTTGTCTTATGTACATGATCAAATAAAGATTCAAGGGTCATGTAATCATATAAATTTCATAATTCCATTTGATCACATGATTATATCCTGATTATGTGGTCACATGACTTTTGAAAAGGCATGACCATAATTTTGAAGCCAGCGTGGATTGATTTTAATGGGTTATGACATGATTTAGAGCTTAAAACCATATTTATAGATCATAAATGATGAATTATATATAAAATAATTTGTTCAGGAGGTTATTTGTCTATGTTATTTGATCAGGTGGAAGCTTTGGGATGAACTGGGGTTGTACATTCATGGTTCAGTGTACTGGAACAGTGATTGTGGTTGAGCTGAAGAATAAATATTTTATGAATATATTTATGTTGTTCAACAATGAGGGTACAAATGGATTTTGTAACAATTTATGGTGTTCTTGTGGATGATTATCTGGCTGGTGGTTGATATGCTATAATTATGGTTGTGTTTCCCATCACATTCCATTACTAGGACAAATATAGGAGGAATACATTGTCCATAAAGGTCTGGAGAGATTTGATTCAAGTGGAAATAGATAAAGAGGATTTGGGACTATGATAACGCCCAAAGCAATCTTCTATAATCAACAGCCCAATTAAGTCAAATCACTTATCCTAGAACATAGTGTGGTGATTCATTCTATGTGATACAAATACCATTACTCACCCCTATCATATATAATGATAAATTGTTAAAATCTCCACATTTGAGGCATTGGGCCGATTGTCTTTTTAAATCATTTATTCCTTGGAGTATAATATGAGATTTATCCACTTCTATACATCTTCTTCCACCTCATTTGGATCAATGCTTGGATCCCCACATTCCCCATCCTAAATCCCATTTCATTCCTTTCACCCACATATCTTTTCTGAACTAGTTTCTATTGGATTGGAAAAGTATGAATTATCATTACATCCCTTAGGATTTTTCCCTGGACCACAATTCATTTCCCTGGGTCACACTTCCCTTTATGTATCTTCTACATTCTTGGTTTATTAAAACCATTCCATTCAAAAAGGTACCAACTATTCACATAGAGTTGGCTATAATTGTCATCACATGACTCATCCTATTCATGAGACATAGCTTGATCATAAACTATTTGACTATCAAAACAATTATTCAATTCAACTCGTGGTGCTTATGTGGGGGCCCTTGGCTAGAAATAGTTTCCCACGCCACTAGGGGTCAACATGTTCTTCCCCATACAAAAATACATTAGCTAGGATGGGGGTTTTGAACCAAGATCTTTTGAGTGAAAGTGTCCCAAGAAAATCCCCTCATCTTGACTCCCTTTTATATGTTGAGACACTACGGTAGATAATTGGTTCACCTCCTTCATTCTAGGAGGCTCGTCCACACACCCCTCTTCAAGACTCCCTTTGTTAGGTGGATTCTCTACATCAATCCTAAAGGAAACATCTTGCTATATGTTCCTAGGAGGTTCATCCTCCACATTGTGAAACATAATTGTAGCATCAATGTGGACCTCCTTCTTTGAGAAAACAATGCTGGCTTTGGATATGTGTCTTCTTCACATTGATGCTCAGAAATATGAGAGGCAATGAGTTCCACAACTAAATTAGGATTTCTATCTGGATGAACATTTCCACCTTAAGATGGAGACAGAGAGTCCGAACTATTCACACCTGACTTAACATCAAATCCACATGTACAACCATCTACTGAAGCTCCTACAGCACACTGAAATTCCTCAGTGTCGATAAGGCTTCCCACTCCTTCCTTGGACACCCCCTAACTCCCTCCTACAAACGCATACTCACAGTACACTGGAAGTGAGATTGATCAAAAGTATCCAAATTCCTCTTCGAATTTTGGCCTCTACAACATACCATGAAAGGGCTGTCATGAACAATAACCACACCTTGGACCATATTCTTCTTAGCAGAATTCCAGTGTCATCGACGAGTGTCTGTAATGCCTAAAACTGGGGAAGCAGTCATCCCACGACTCATACATGACCTGCTGTCTACAGAGGTATTCTTCTTATATGGAAACCCAAATGAACATAGGAGGCTTCCCCAAGGAAACCACTTCCACACACAAATGAGGATTAACTGGATGGAACACATCATCAATTTGGTGACCATAGGGTAAGAACCACCCAACAAGGTTCCCGTGTATCATAATGTTTGAAGGATTATGAAATGTACAGGGGGGATATGAGAAACTCACCTATATCTCCAATGTAGGGGAGTACCACATCATGTCGAATTCATAAGAACTACTTTGGATGAAGAAGAAATACCTGTTGCAGATGTAAGTCACAGTAGTCCATGATTTAGATATGTAGTCCTCTAACATGAAACGGATCAAAATGCATCTGTTGTCTACTATACCCATCATTTCCCTCTCTTGTAGAACCCATGAACAAAAAAAACCTAGCAAAGGTGTCCACTTATGTTTTTCTCTGTTGTGAACATGCTATACTAACGTCTGATTGAGGAGAGTCAAGACATATTTTAACTCCATGATTGATAATGGAAAATTAGGGCACCCAACATAGAAGTTGAGAACTTTAGGTCAAGGAAACGCTGTAGGAAAGGTGGACGGAGCTCTGGTTGGGAGAATGGGGAGAAATAGGACATCACTCTCTAGGTATAAAATAGAGTTCCCACCCCCACTATTGGGGGAGCGATCATATCATCAGTCACCATCATCATTGGGGGAGAATCCTTTATCACTTTTTTCTTGGATATATCAAAGGGATGGTAAAGATTTTCCACCTACAACCTCTAATTTTTACATTCCCAAGGACACAGTGGCCAAAGATTGATCAATGAATGACAGAGAGGCCGATAATCAGGATTTTCATGTCAATTGGAGCACTAGGATGTGGTTGTTTTTGATCCAAAGGAAACACCATTTTTTCATCCATCATCACCACCAATAGTACCACAAGTTTTCTTTTGATGATACATCCTTTAATAGGACTAAGTAGTGAATGTAAGAATGTACATACACTAATAAACCTTTGAAAATAATTAATTTCTTTAATTTCTGGAATTTTTTTTCATCAATCTAGTATCTTATCATGGATTTGATCGTACCCATATCAAGGTAAGGTATATAGTATCATCTATTTTGATGGACCATACATGTACATATGAGCCTTTTCAATAAAAAATTACATTTTATTAATTTATTCTTTCACATTAATGTAAAATTTATTTTTTTATTGTATTACTGATATAATATATGTATTCTAATATAGGTGGAATTTGTCTATTGATTTGGGTTTCATTGTTCAGAAACTAATACCATGGACGACAGTTTTAGATATGGGATCATGTATGAAATAATGATGAAACATTAATTTTTTTAACTATTTTTTGGATAATTGTTATTGTAACCATATAAAACATATTTTTAAATGTATATAGTAGTATGATTTTTGTTATTACTGATTTCATGTAACTGTATATAACATTTGTTGTAAAACTCTTATGTGCAGGGTTCTATTATTATATGCTTTTTCTGTGCGTAATTGTTTTTTTCTACAGCTATTTTGTGTGCATGTGCAGTTTGGTGCTGTGTGTGAAGGTGCAGTCTCAATTGTATAGGTTCTATGTAGCTTCTACGTTTTCTCAGGAAATATTCCCTTTATCAGCTCTAATTTATAGCTAATAAAGGCCCCTTTTGTAGCACTCGAAATAGCACTGATAATGGACTCCTTTTTAGTGCTTGAAATAGTGCTGATAAAGTTTTCCTTTATCATCCCAAAATATAATGCTAATAAATAGGGGGTTTATCAGCCCTCACAAAAGTTCTGATAAATGGGGACCATAATCGGTGCTTTATAAGCGCGGATAAAGGGAACCCTTTTTCATTTCTTTTTATCTCTAAAAAAGGGGACCCCCATCCCATTATCTTCACCACGACTAAAAGTGATTTTCTAGCATTGTTATAGGATTTTTTGGTTATTTTAAAGTCCCTATTTGTAGTAGTGTTTGAAGTCATGTTATATGATATGTGTATGCAGTTCCATTGAAAAGGACTAAATGATAATTTTTTACTATAATATAAAATATAATGAGATATTGGTAATATTAATCCTATAAATATCATATTTCTATATTAATATAAATTAATAAGGTACATGAAAATTAAATGAGTTTCATACAGATTCCCTAACATGATGGTATAAAAATATGGAATAAAAAGTTTTTATATAACAAAATATTATTGAAAATTATGAATTTGGTAATAGTTATAGTCTCTATGTAATGAAATTTAAGTATAAATTCTTGAATATCATCAGTATTAGAATGATGAATTTTATGGGATATTTATTTAAAAAAAAATTTAAATTATGAGTTATTCATAATTCCTAAAACATATCAATAATGATTAAAATAACATATATTTATTATTATTACTCTGAATTTATGAACACAATATGTTTTTCTATATATTTTGTTATGTTATTGAAGATATAGTGATTGATCTCTATGACTATATATGAAATAACCCTCCAATATTTTTTTTGACAATACATAGTTATATTAAAAATGTATCATTGTGGGTGAAGAAAAAATTCACAAATTAATCAAAATAAATAGAAATTTTTCGAGGTGGTTAATACTATGATAGTTCCTGAGTGTAGTACGTGGGGTGATCTTCTGATCCATCAGCTCATAGAGGTTAATGAAATTAATATGCAGTGTAGATGCAAGATGGAAGGGGAAATATATCATTCAGTTATATTTTTTTATAGATGTATGGATTTCTCTTCTTGGGGATTCCAAAATATTTTTAAAAATTGTGGATACTCTGTTGGAAGGACCTTATAGAATGTAGAACAATGTAAACATTGTTAATACAGAATGATTATAATTGGTAATAAGAAATTATTTAAGATAGTGTAAAAGGAATGTTGTGGGTATAACAATTAGTTAATTGGGTATTAATTTATGAATACGATTATAAATATTATAGGGTATAAAAATTTATTTATTTATTATATTAATGTCGATGAAAGTGAGAAATTATTAAGTGGATTGATGACATTTACAAGTTTGATATGTTTAATAATGAGGTAATAATTTTTAAAATTAACGATCGCTAATATTATTTCACCCTATAGTGGTTACAAAAATATTAATAACAACATGTTATATCTAATTAATGATCTCACTAATGATACATGATGATTACTTATTCAGAAATAATGCATCATAATTAAGTGAATAAGTATGGAGTTGGAACATCTATTGGATGAAACTACCATAATAAGTGTGATAATATACATCCCTATATCATTAATCCTATGTTCAATGATATATATGTTATATTTATAGGCTTAAAACATATGGATAATGACTATAAATTGATTTATATTCAAAATAATAATATATTTATTTATTTAAAAACTAATAAAATTAGTATTAATGCCACATTAATATGAATAATATTGTTGAATCATCATTCTTCGTATTTTCAAATAAATCTAGAAAAATTGCAAATCAAATTAGAGGATCAAATAAATGTCAAATAAGCCAAACTATATGATCTAATGATAATTTTTGGAGGAATAAAAATGTATTTTTTTAATATATATGATTGAATAAGAAGAATAATTTAAATATTTAATAAATTTTTTAATTGGGGATATTCTTGAGGACAAAATAGTTGTGATTTTTAGGGGTTTTGTCAAGATAGATTCAATCCAATGGTTATATATTCACTAGATTGGGATTTCATGGATTTGGATTAACATTACATCATTCTAAATGACTTAGAAATAGAAACAATGTCACAATTCAAAGTAGAATCCAAATATTAAATAGACAATCGAGATATGAGATAAGGGAATGTAAAATAAATTGAATATTTATATGTTAATTAATTATATGGTCCATATTTTGTGGAATATAATTTAAATCACAAATGAATCATTTCTATTTCCTCAAATATACTCATTAATGTAAAATGGAATGATGGTGGAATGATCATAATGTGGTGTATTGTCTATGGTAATATTAATTATATTAAAATAACATTAAAAAATAAGTAGGTTGATGAATCTATATTTTATTAAAATACTGTATAATATAAACAGTAACAAATTTTTTCTAGAATAATAATAAGTGGAATTATGAGAATAAGAGCGATGGTTAATTAATAATTAATTTATGAATATATAGTGTAATCTTTGAAAAATATATAATGGGGTGTTATTAAATAAGATTTAATGATGATTATTATAAGATAACAGAACAGATTTGGGATTGGAATGTAATTTTTGAGTTATGTTTAAATATGAATAAATAAATAATCAATAAAAAGAGAAATATCTATATATTTAATTACAATAAAAGATTATTTAGAAGTAATATTAAAAAAAAGAAAATTAAAAAATATTATTATAAGAATGAAAAACATAATTGAAAGGATATAAATTTTATTGAAGAGATTGGGATGCTTGAATGAAATTTTGCAGAGATGGAAAGGGTGGTCTATGATCATGATGAAAAATTAACATAGTAGGAAGATAAATATGATACACTTAAAATATATCATAGAGTATAAAATTATATCGAAAAATCCAATTAGGATGAAAATAAATTATTAGTGTTGAATGATGAATATTCTCAAACTAGTGAGATTTATATTCATAGAGAATATGTTAAATCCATTCTTAGTTCTCTTTAAAATTTTCTCACTAGTCGTAATAGTATAGGTCATAAAAATGAAACATTAAAGGATTGGACTGAGATATTAATGTTTTATTATAACACTTAAAGATAAAAATATTCTCTATTAATATATCTCAACTATGATTTTTTAATATTATAATATTACAAGAAAAAAAGTTGATGGGGAATCTAGAAATAATATGAATTATCAATAATTAAATAATTTCTATTTTTTTGAAGTGTTAATATAAATTGAAAAAATTATATACAGTTTAATATGATTCTATTATGAATGTTTCGTGATTATTTTGGTTGTTTAGATGGGCAAATGGAGATAAAATATAATAGGAGAAAAAATATTACTTGATTATCAATAAATATGTTTGTTTTTATAGTTAAAATAAGGTACATAATGGCTTAGTTTGACACACAGTTGTGGTATTATTTATTGAAATATAAGTATAAGATTATTCTTCTTTTAGGCAATATATTTCATAACAAAAATAATTCAATAGTTTGTGATAATTTTGTAAATACATAGAATATCAAGAATGTGTTAATAGTTATTTATGAAACTATATTTATTTTTTCTATGGAATTTTCTGAAATGGTTAAAAGATGATGCTAAAGGAAATAAAACATTTTTAGATGAAATTTGGTTAAAATTAAAAAATAATTGAATTCAATAAGTATTTGATAGAATGAGTTCAGAAATATTATTTTATATAGAGTAGAAGTTAAAGGGAATAATTAATGTAATCAATGAGATGAGCTATAAAACTAAAATAATAATCCAAAGATTTATTCATATTCCATGAAATTGGTAATTCAATATAATGGGAAATGAGGAATATCTTAGCCTATTTTTTATGAAATAAATAAGGACAACATTTCTACGTAGATTATTTTATAATTATGTTAAATTTGAGGGTATTAAATTAAAATTCATGAAGGATATACACTATTTATGAAAATATTAATTTTAATGTGATTATTGAAGGTTGTATGGGAGTATTCCATTTATAACAACATATTTCATAGAAATACAATATGTTGATATTTATGAGAATTATAACACATTCATGTTAGGGAATGGAAACCATATATATAGTGGTTGTATCTCTCTAAGATTTTTAAAATTTACTAACTCAAATAGACATACATTATAAAAACAAAAGTATTATTTAGAAGTCCATCATTTTGTATTGTCATTATCTCAACAAAAATAAAAAGATATTTATAGGGGTATCTTGAATTGAAAGTATACAATAATTGAATTCAACTAAAATAATGATACTTTCCCACAGTATGGGGGGATGGAATAATTCAACTGAGGAAAAATTCTAAAATTGAAAAATGATGGTATTTCCATAAAATTAAAATGGAAAAATGAATGTTCCAGAGTATGTATTGAATTTATTAATTGTTTTTAATTATTTCTATAGTTTATTTTATTATCAATCCTATTTAATTTTTATGGATTAATTAATAGGGAATTTTTTAAATGCTTCATAATGAATCCTTGTATGTATATATGGTGTTTGAAATAAATCAATGAATTGTGGATATGGAATAATGAGGTTATTAAACTAACGAATTATAGTTTAAACAATCAATAAAATGCGGACATTTATATTTGGATGATTTGATTACAATTCCATAATGTGATATGAAATATTAAAATAATTTCAAGATATTGCACTATCAATAAAAAATTAAGGTTTCATATGATGATATGTGTGAATGAATAATGATTGTAATTAGATTGATACTGATATCTATTATTGAATGATCACAGAAAGAAATTTAATTTTAAATGATTTAATTTCATAATTGTACTTTTATTTTTATTATAATATGAATGTAGGAAATATTTTTATATGATATGTATAAAAAAAATTACGCACTTTGAAATATATGGGTAACTCAACCCCGCATATAGAATCACTGCATAGAAACTTGTAATGTTTCATATTTAGAATGAATTAGGTGTAATAGAGGTTCATTGTAGAGATAGAGTTCCTATAATATTATATATATCACATTGAAGTGGAGATAACTGGGTTAGAAGAGGGACTCAACTTTTTGATGTATTGAGGCAGAGGAGAGATTAGTTAGAGTGGACAGAGATTATATCGTCTATTAATTTAAGAGAATAAATTTTTGTATGAATTAGTTATGGAAGGGGAAATGGATATGTCATAGGGATATATAGGAACTCTACGTCCATAGATAAATATTTTCAATGGATATGTGTCATTTGATCATTATAATTAGGGATAATAGGAATTGGAAACATGAATCTTATTCATCCAATAATACATCACTCAACTAAAAATCACATGACATAGTTTCCTAAATGATAAAAACTAGAATGTTTTTAAACATAATGTAACTTACATGAGGAATTTCTATGAGTCACATCATTTTTGAGAATACATATATTGTTCATAGTAATGATTGTTATACTACAACAATTCCATGTGTGGTCTGTTTACAAATCAACCTTGAAGTATGAGATACATTTTTTAAATAAACTGATTACAAGAATACATTATTCAATTAGAAATGTTGATATTCCAAACATGAATATATGGATAATCTATGAGATAGAAAGAGCTTTTGTTCATTTTAAGATTTCAGGGAATATCTAACAAGAAAAAATCTCCCTTGATAATGGAAATAATTAATTATTTTTGAAACTACAAAAATATATTTTTGTGATAATGAATTGATAGTGATAATTACCCATGGTGTGTTGATAAATCCATCATCCCATATTAGCTATGAAAGACAATCATACCATGCATAACTCATATATATATCAATTAATTTTTATCATTCATAATTTAAGATAATATTCTTCAATATCTAACACCTAAGCATACATGTGAATAATTTTTGGGGATAAATAAATGATTACATGAATCGGTAGATGTGGTAATGATGAAAATTATTGATGATTCCTTACAATGCTAATAATAAATTACAAATTTAATTTTTTGACCATCCAATTAGTCCCCTAAATTTATCATGCATGATATCGACGATATGAAATCATATTCATATTGGTTTGAATTATTTTTCATTAATTATGAGTAGATTCTACAGTTTTAGTATAATGAACAATATAATGACATTATATGTTTTAATCATCATGAATGAAGCATAATTCAGCTTGAATAAAAACAATTGACTGGATGGAATTTAAAAACACATGATGAAAGATTTATAATTTTTTTATTAAAATGATGAATAAAAATAGTTCATTTTAAATCATTTTTAAATATGTTTGTTAATGAGTTCACTGTCATTATAGGAAGCTTTAATGATCATTAAGTATAACACTCGAGCCCTTATGTTTTTGAAATAAGTAATTATAATTTTTTTGATATTAAATATCAAATAGTATAATGAATACAATATTTTTTATTAATAAAACATTCATAGAATTATTAATGATGAAGAAAATAAACTATAATTAATTATATTATGAATTTATTCACATTATATTTGATGATTATATATTTTTGTGGGTGATGAAATATTTATTTTAAGAATTAAAAATTTCTCTAAAATAGCTCCCCAAACTCATTCATTAAATATTTAGATTCATCTAAATATATTTATTAAGGAATTAGATGATACATGATAAGTAATATCCCTCATGATATAGTAATAATTTTTTATAACAAAATTACTAGTGATGTTCTCAAATCTATTAGATGATTAGATCTACTGATCCCTCTACACATGTTTGAGTACTATATTTTAGATTTGGGAAGAATGATCCATAGACAAGATGAATTTTGAGTTAAATAATCAATAAAATAAAATAAAAATAATTCTATAAACATTCAGTGATTTTTTATTCTTTGTGTAAAATGTCAACAATTTGTATTGTCGAATATATATTGAATTTTTTAAATCCATGATTTTTTAAAATTTATATTTATGAGAAAACCGACCTTATTATTTATGTTTATATACTATTTGAATTTTATCATCTATATATTATTAATAATGACATTATTTCATTTAAATAAAAATATTTCATAAATAATTTACCATATTTTTGTTATCCAATTATAGTTAAATTATTTAAGCATTGTATATTTTTTCATGGTTCATTTTGGATTAATAAAACATTTTGAGTTAGATATTGATCATAATTAAATGAAAAAAACATATTATATAAAGTCTCACCATATTTTTTTATATCCATTAAAATTAATCAAACCAAGTAATTTTTGTCTTCTTTGAATAATACAACTACTATAGGTAATATAATATTTATACCAAAATCAAGGTATAAGTTTAAATTATGGGTATGCATTGATATTATATAATTAACTAGGAAAACATTTTTTATGATATAATATACATTCGTGTTGATTTAAAATTTTCATTGAAATATATATCAAATATGATTCCTTAGTTTTTCAAATAGACATATTAATTTTCGAAGACAATGATTTGAATGATTCATTATCATGATCCTAAATAACAACATTAACTAAAAAAATGTTGTGATAATGTCACATAATAACACAGTAAAGTATCATATGAATATGAAATATAAATATTTTAATATCTTATTCTATAACATAATCATGTTATCCATAATTTATTCTCATTTATATCTATATAAATATCTATTCATCCTATGATTATATTGGCTTAACATTTTTGGTCCAAATAGAAAAATGACATTCTACAATTATAGTACAAATTCATATGATATTATAAACCCATAAATATTTTATGTCTATGATCTTATTATCCATCTCACCAGCTACCCATTTTAGAAAATATAAATTTTTAACTCCTAGAGGCATTATGAGAATTATTCTATTTAATTTCATCAATGTGTTGTATTGTATGAAACTCGAAGATTATCTTGTGTTATATTCAACAATATATTAGCTTGAAGAATATGAAACACTATGATTGGATTATGTTAGAAAAAAATTCATATTCTTTTACTATAATTCAATTCACATGAGATAGAGTATAAATAAGAACAAAATATTGTTATGTTCCATTATAACCTAACTGTTAAAATTGTGTGAATGAACATTATTAATAGATTTATGGAAATAATGTTTACATTTTCATTATATTTGTTACATTGTGATCTATTATTTATAATTGAATAATACCCTTTAATTAAAACAATCTTCTTTTTGAAAAACTATTGAAATGGAAATACGTGAATATATAAAATAATAAATTGACACTTTATGGATTTTTTTGTGAAATATATATCTAATATATTCAATTTAACACTATAAATTAGTCTTATATGTTTTTTATATATGATATCAGAATAAATACCTTTTTTTGGTTTAAAGAAGTATTTTACATGAAAATATAATAATATATCCTCTTGATGGAGAACCCTTTTTATATATTGGTTTTGAAAATTTCATAATTTCGATGTGACATAATAATTATATTATTTTATATCCATACAAAAAAATTTAGCTTGGTTGGAATTTTTTTATTTTTCTAATGAATTTCATAGTTCAATGAATAGTGAAAAATACTGCTTTTTAATTCAAAATTGCATTTTCTTCTAATTAATTTGAATAGTTAGTAATTATTTTTAATTGATTTAAATGTGTAATTGGATTAATTTGTATCATTTAATCCATTTTGTGTCATTTTACGTAATTTTACATTTAAATTGACAATAAATACAAGACAATTTTTTGATACTTTTTACATATTAAAAACTCACTTTCGCGGTTTGATAGTGAATATTAACTATAAATTAATAAATAAAACATTGATTTTGTGAAATTTTTAAAATTTATTCAATATTTGGAAATTGATTTTTCAAATTATATTACATGGTTTATTTTATATTTTGGATATTATGAATTTTAACTACTGTAATATTTATTTATCGCAGTTAAAGGTAAATCAGGTAAATTAGGGTAACCAACAATATGATAAAGATAATAAAAATAACCATAACACCAAAAAAATTTATATTGTATGATTTAATGTCGACCTATATCACCAACGACATGGAATTTATTAATATAATTAAATGTTTTCCATAAAAGGGATGTAATTATAATTAAAACAGACGAAAATGACAATATGTAATTCTCTTATATATAATATGTTTAATAATTTTAATACAATTATAGACATGATAAAACATATAAAACAAATAATCTCCATAATTATAATAAAATTATATAGAGTATTTTAATTTATTTATAATTTTTTGAGATTAAATATTCACTATTAAGGATGACACAATAGTGATTTATAAAATATATTATTAACAGAAATTTCGAATATATGGTTTCCAAAATATTAAATTAAATTTAAATAGAACTATTTAAAATTATCCGAAAATTTATTGGTTAATATTACATTTTAGGAGTGTAATAAATATTTTGGTCTGAATCTATATTCTGTGTGGATTTTATTTAAATTCAAATTAATAAATTGTGTCAAAATTGATAGTATTGATATGTTTTACAAATAACATATCATCACATATAAGAAACACATTTTTTTTAATTTCAATGATTAAATTATAATATCAAAAATTTCATAAAGTACCCAATTATGTACATTTAAAAATCATTAGTAAATATTTATAACCATTTAATATTTATAATATAGTTACCACAACTAAAATTAAATTGATTAAATTTCGGATAAATCAAAATAATATGGTTTAATATAAAATCCAAGTATGACTAAAATTTATTGGATGAGAGGATTTAGAACCATAATTATCTTATCTTATAAATAATCATCATTAGAGTCATACAAATTTGAAAATTAATTTATTTTATTCAAATAGTTTGGGTATTTCAAATAAGCCCCTCCCCACTCTTATAAAAGGGAACCTCTCCTTTGCTTTTAATCACACCTCTAAATCCATTTTTCAAGGCCAAATACTACCCATTTCTTCTCCCAACATACAAAAATATATTCTAGAGGCCACAATTTGGGCATAAATCCATCCTATGGAGACCTTTAGAGATAATAAAAAGAAGACACTCGAAAAATAGGTCATTGTTTTATCACATATTTCAAAATATTTTTCATCTTCTTCAAATATTATTATGTTATGTCCTTTATAGTGTAATAAGTATTGTACATTATATATTCTGAGATGTCTTATAAAAATGGGACAACCATATACCTCCTTTTATACATACTATAAATGAAAATATCACCTTGTATGCATAGGTACGACTTATAGTCTCCATGTTGTATTGTAATTTGTTATTCAAAAATACACAATATGGATCAGTATTATGATTAGTATGACAATTTAAAATATTTAATATAACATGGTAATTATTTATTTTAATTAATATATGATCCAATTCAATACTATTAAACAATTAATTGAATGATATTTTCGCTCTTACTTAAGAACAACCAACTGTCTCTATAATGCGATGTGATTCTTTATACATGATCATCAATAAGAAATTTTTATATACATGAATGAAATATTTTAAAATGATATATATTATACAAATAAAATTTTAAAATTATATAATTATATCATCGTAAGTGGATCATGAATTTTTCCAATAATTTCGTAAGAACATAAATTAGTTAATATCTGGATAATGAGTGACAATGAACTGTTACAATGAAAAAGGTGACAATATAATCAGAAAAGTTATTATAAAAATCACCATGATTCTTTAATATGGTAATATCATTATTTAATCATTATACATGAGGTTCATATACATTTGAATGATATTTAACCCTAGGTAAATGATAATTTCACAATTTCATGTTTATTTGAGATTGTTTATACGTAAATATTTAATACGGTATATTTAACATAAACATCCATGTTTCCTAAATATATAATTTTATTTATATATTTATACTATTTATTAAAGCTAATTTTACCCACTGGTGAATCTTAATTGAATATAAGAGATGTAATATTTCATTCATTATCCATACGAGGTACATTTTGACATTACGTGAGAGCCTATGCGAAATTTTTTATATACTTATAAAACATGATTGTATTTTTATGACTTCATAATGCATTAAATCCACGAAGATCACTCTAAAATATTTTATTTATATTTTTAACTAAATTATTTTCTTCTAAAATTGCATGGAATTTTGATAACTGAAAACAGTTTTTGATAAAGAAAATTTATTTTACTCAAGAATTAAGTTGAAGTGTTTTATTGAAATTACCTTCCATATAAGAATTCATAGCGCTATGATTATTCCAATTAATACATTGATTTTATTTTATTTACGATGTATTATTTATGAAATACAGTTATTTTATATTGGTTATGATGGAATGATGTTTATGAAACCCATTTATAGGGATTCTCTATGATGAATGGATTATGTTTTCATTGAACAATTAAGAATGATTTAATTATGATATTGGTGGTACCTATATCTACCTCCATTTCAATGGGTAATTATTTATATCTCATGATATAGACATTGTTGAAATGAAAAGTAAATATTTTCAGTAATACATGTTGAAATGACAAGAAAACATGATTCAGTATTACAGGGGATAAATTAAGAGTGAACTCGGTTCTGTAATGGATTTTTTCTGCTATGATGGTTTTGGAAATGAACCATGGCTATTATGGAAATGATGTTATATTCTTATTTTTTGTAAACAATTCCATGTTTTATTCCAATGAATGTTTATTATGGATAGTGTTCCTTTTGTGAAATATGATTTACTTACTACCATGATTTATTCAATGACTCATAATTTTTTATATTTAAAATATATATACCTATTTTTAGATTCTTATGTTTATATTTTGATTGATGTAATAAATTTTTACCCTTAGAGAGCATTTGACCAAAATCAATTTCAGTTTTCATCCCCAAAGATATGATGAAATGTTTTAGGTACAAAAATTAAAAGGGAAGATCATTAAGGGATATATTTAAGATATTTCACCAAACTAGAAGAATGTTTTCCATGTATACAAAAAACCCTAGCTAATATGTTTATTTGGAGTCTATTTTTATACTATGTTATGTATCCTTTAAAAGAAAAGTATTGTCTATGTACATCAAGCATGGTTCATTACACTAGATATCAGAGCCAATGTGTAAGATATAAAATCATGGAAAGGTATGTTCTAGTTTATGTTATGGAATGAATCATTTTTTTGGTTAATTAAGTTCTTAACCAAGTCCTAGTAGTGGATTTTGAGAGTTAATATGGTTCAGGACACAAAAATAGAGAAAAAGGGGTTTTCTAGGTTGTTTGGACAATCTTCACATGATTAGTGCTAACTGTGTGGACAAAACAAGAAACCAGGAATGATTTTGGTTACTTTATAGTGGAATCTACATGGTTTGCGCACAGTTTGGAAATCCAAGCAGGTACACTAGGTATCCTAGATAATTTTTAAAAAATACAAATTTTCCACTTCGGTATTTTAATAACCAACTCATGATTTTCATCCCATCCACCCAATTCACCCATGGAACAAACCAAATATCTCAAGAGATCCAACTGATCTATCTACCTTGTTTCTATGGTGTTTTTTTGTCGTTTGTTGAGGATCGATGCACTATGTAAGGCTAATCCCATCCTTGCTTCTAAGAGAGTTTAGGGTTTCATTCTTTTTTTACCCTCTTTTAGAAGCACTAAAACCCTAATATTTGGGAGAGATCTATTTTTAAGAGTCATGGGATTGTGGAAGAGTAATCAAATGGCTCGATTAAGAGTGTGTTCAACAAAGAAATCCGGGTAGGTGTTCTACACGTAATATTCCATGTTTTAATTGTGAATTTGTGAATGTGTTGTTTTGTTAATGGGTGTATCTTTGTTTGTTGGGATCACCCTTGGTATGTTTATGTAATATGGAAATAAATAAGGGGTCTAAAACCTTCATGATCCCAATGGGATGTGTGGAAGATGATTAAACTAATCTTGGGCCAACAATTGTGTCACGACCCATCCTCGAGGCTCGGCCATGACTACCCCAAGCCCGCCTTCCATAGGCCAGGGGCTGGTGACTAGCACCAAAGGTGTAAGTCCTGATAATAGGGATTGGATTGCATTTATAAAAGTAAACAAGAAAAAAATGGTACGCAAGTGAAGTAAACTCTATGTAAAACTGGGTACAAAAGTAAGTGATGGAAAGTTAATGGGCTAGTATACAAACCCAACTAAAAATATAGTACACCTAAAAGAAGAAGAAGTACAACATAAGTAAAGTAAAGCAGCAACCTCCAAGTCATCCTCCAGAAATCCCACCTAATGGGTGGGTATAGATGGCCTCCACAGAACCTCTGGTCCGACTGTCTACTCTGTGAACTTCTCACCATGTGATCCACCTCCGGGTACCGTCCAGCTCAACTAGCCTCTACCTCAATTAGTTTTGACTATTTTCTATAACCAACACAACATAGTGTGGGCATGCCCATGAATGTGTGAGTATACGATACATAGTAGGGACCCCGAGACCCCCGAAGGTCTCCCAGAATCCACAAAAGATAAACTAAAAATGAAAGATACAAACATGAAGTATCAACCAACTCTACATCGGTATATTCCCATACATACTCCTAAGTTAACAATCATATTCTGGCTCCAACACAAATCCCAAGTACAACCCAGTCAACATGAAAGAATACAATCACATTGACGATAATGATTTAAGGTCAAGACTCAGCTCACACAGGTATACATCATTATTATAGCGATAGAGATGATCAGATGTAGCCACTGATTTATCAAAGTTGTCAGACCCAGATATGATACTAGAACAAATTAATCTGTTAGACCCACGTAGGATACTAGAACAACTACTCTGTCAAACCCAATTTGGATACTAGATTAGAAGTTAAACGATCAGAACCACATAGGATACAAGTACACTTATCATCACTGTCGATCACACAGAGGATCCTAGTATAGAATCCATCGCCATTGAACCTAAAGAGGATTCCAGTATGGTACATGTCGTCGTCGAACCCACAGGGGATCCTAGTATGGTAGTTATCGTCATCGAACCCATGAATTATCCTAGTACGGTAATCATCAGTGTCGAACCCACGGAGGATCATAGTACGATAGAATCATCGTCGTACCCACCGAGGATCATAGTACGGTAGACATCGTCATCGAACCCATCGAGGATCCTAGTACGGTAGACGTCCTCATCGAACCCATGGAGGATCCTAGTATAGTAGACATCCTCAACGAACCCTTGGAGATTCCTAGTACGGTATACGTCATCGTTGAACCCATAGAGGATCCTAGTATGGTAGATGTCGCAGTCGAAGCTAGATCTAGGTTTCCTGTACACAGCACGCTCGATTTAGGGAGGGTCGTCTCATCATGCAAGGGGTTTGATGCATAAACAATCATGAAGTCCATAGATGATAAATTCCTACATTTTTTCTCCTCAAAAGAAACCCAACCTGACAGACGGTGCGTCCAACGGACACCCTGTCTGAGAGTTATTGGCATTTTCATTCTAAGGGCCCGGTTGGTTTTTAAGCTAAAAAAACCTGACTGTACTCTAGCTGCATCCAAACATCATGTGGATTATGCAAAAATAACCATCTCTTATGAAGGAATTCATCATAGTTTATTGCACGTCAATCGGACGTGTGGTCCTTAAGATATAAGCGTTTCTGCTCCAAGGTCCTGGTTGGTTTTGGGTTCGAACCAACCCAGCCGTACAAAAACATCCCTGAAACCTCGAGTGTAATATACTAAAATGATCATCTCAATCCATGGATTCCTACATAACTGATAGTGCATCGATCTGAGTTCCTTAGTTCATGTTATGGGAAAATGACCAAAAATCTCTCTAAAGTGGGGGGTCTGGGCCCGGTTCGACCCGGCCCAACCCACCCTCGGTCGGCCCAAACCGGGTAGACACGACATGGGTCTGGGTCCGGCCTGACTGGGTGCATCCTGGACTGGATAATTGGAGCCTGGACCGACCGGTACGACCCGGTCGGTGTGGCCCACCCCAGCCCGGCTGGGGGGGGGAGGTGCGGGATCGGCCAGCTGGACGAGCGGGAGGCACGGCCCCGGTTCCACGAACGCGGTGCCAGGCTGGTGCCACTATCTCCCATATCCCACACGGCTGCTGGATCCTCTCCTCGGCGACACAGCCGGTGCCACTGTGACTTCTTACGGTGGTGTGATGGGGCACCGCCGCCTCCAGTCACCGGGGGTGTCGCACCGGCGACCCGCACAGCCGCGGTCATTCACAGGACACCGGAGTCATTCCGGGGCTCCCTTTTTTCTTCTGTCTATTCTTATGGTAATCTCAGGATACAAAATTCACCGTGAAGGATCTAAATTGTTGTTTCGGTCCCATTTCATTTTCATCAAAATCCCATGCATCAAGAACAAATACGGCTATGGGTTTGGACTTGTTCGTTAGTCCGTACCCACTGCATCAGTGGTTCAATAAATCACCAAATAATTAAACACTATGATCGATGGTATAAAACACATAAATGAAATATACATATCCCTAAACCTTGATGTTTATGTCGTATGTCGTCGATCCGCGGAAGACAAGTGTCGTGGTAGACGGGCGTTGCGAAAGAACGGTGTCGCCCCGTCAATGATGGAAGAAGGGTCATTGATGTCAGAAATTTGGCTCCTTGACGTCGAGGTGCGTCCGAGGAAGATGCATCATTGGAAGAAGTTCTTCATGAACATCGACAGGGGTGTTCTTCGTTGAAGAACGATGCTATTCATCGATGAAGGATCACCTCTCCTTTAGTTCCCCAATGTCCTTTCCCAAAAGTGATTTTCCAACAAAAAGAAAAACAAGATCTCCAATTAATAGAATTTTTATGGAATTAATATTAATTACAAAGTGGTGTCAATTAATTTAATGCTGATATTAAATTTATTGGTTGGCACATTTAATTGGATGAGGGAGGTTTCAAGGCTCCAACATTAATGAGGAGTTGTCAAAGGAAGCATCAGGGAATTAATGGGTAATTGAGTATATTTAAGGGGAAGAGATGGTCGGGTCTTGTGTGGTCACTACATTAAAAATACCCACACATGGGACGAAATAACCAACTCACAAAGTAAAATTTTATACCACACAATTTTATTTTATTTTAAGATTAAACCCCAAAAATTAACTTCCGACCCGCATAAAATGCAACTGTAGTAAAAGTACCCTTAAGAAAATACTGGTGTTGCGAGTTCATCAGTGCCCTTGATTGTCAATTCTGAGCACCGCTTCAAAAGATAGAAAAACCCACTCATTCACTCAATGAATGTACCTGAGCTATACTTCAGAAAATTATTCCAGGTACATCGGGCCTCAGAATCAGGTGCCGTCAGAAATTACGTTCTCGTAAATTTCAATGAATTTAAGAAAAAAGATTCCTTCAAATTTAAGAGTCTTTAAATTACTCCAAACTCAAGGATTCATGTCCCCCTAAAGCTACAACATATACTAGGGAAACAAAAATGGGCACTAAGAACACATCTGAGCCTCCCGCTCCCATGTGATCTCCTGAAGGTTCTCATGCTGCTAGTGAACGTGCACCCGTGGAATTGACCGTCCATGAAGGACCTACTCCTATAGATCCTATATCTCCCCCAGAAAATCCGCTAACGTCACCCCATCGTTGATGATGTTGGTGGGGTCATGCACGTATCTCCTCAGCTGAGATACGTGGAAGATGTCATGAACCCAGTGCAACAGATGTGGAAGGGCCAGGTGGTAAGACACCATGCCAACTTTACTGAGGACCTAAAAAGGTCCGATGAATCGTGGAGATATCTTGATGCCCTGGAAAAACCACCATAGTCCTCTTCGAGGTGAGAACTATAAAATAATGTGGTCTCCATCCTCGAACTCCAGTGGTCTCCGTCTCCTATCGGCATAGGAATTCTGTCTACTCTGTGCAGTCTTCATCCTCTCATGGATGATCTGCACCTTCTCCATCGTAGCCTGAACCATCTCTGGTCCTACAAGTACTGACTCCCCAGGGTCAGTCCAACACAGAGCTGATCTACATGGCCGGCCGTATAGTGCCACGTACAGTGTCATCCCTATGGTGGAGTGGTAGCTGTTGTTGTACAGAAATTCCACCAAGGGTAAATGATTCCCCCAGATAGAGTTGTGTCCTCTGGATGTACGTGTAAGCCCCATCACAAAATCTATAGATATTCCATCCCACTTCCACTCTGGAACCTCTATGGGTTTTACCATGTCTGCTGGTACCTGGTGCTCTGCCATCACTTTCTGAAAAGTTAGGCATTGTGAAACAAACTCTATTACAGCATTCCACTTCCCAGGAATATAGACTATGTCAAAGTCCTAGTCCTGGAGGAACTCAAGCCAATGAAACCATCTCATGTCCATGACTTTCTATAAGAAGACACTCCTAAGAATTTTGAAATTAGAGAAAACTGAAAACTGTTTTATCAATGAACCATTGGTGTGACTAGCCATTGTAATTTACTCGAAATCACCCCTTTTCACTTACATACTACAGGAGTTGCTAAGAAATATCCTTCGCCTAAAATAGAAATCTGTTCTAAGTCTCTAGATAAAACATCTTCTTTTCCAAATATTGTCAATCCTAACATGAATGATACTATTTCATTCCATTGACAACGTCATAAGGCCTCAACACTACTACCCAGAGAACCAACTGCTACTCCCGCCTCCAAGGTTCGAGTCATACTGTTGGCAGCATTGGTTCTTCACTAGGTCTACTCTAGTAGGAAACTCGAAAGATAGGTTCATGTCAATGGGTTTAACTAGAACCTCTTAGTATCAACCCTCTAAAAAAGGATAGGGAAGAAAATGTCACAAGAGCAAGTGTCTTTTATTACTACAGCTAAAAGTAGAAAGACACAAAGAATCAACAAATAACTACATCAACAAAAAATGAAGCAAAAAAGTCTCTATTCATGGAGATAGTCCTGGTCCTGTCTATCTTCTCCCGGAGCACTATGGTCGTAGGCCTCAGCTGGATGAAGCTGAGCTCTCACATGTCCACCCCTTCCCTGCGGTCAGGGTGGTCCTCCTGGTGTTTGTGGTGGTAGGGCCCTAATGTTCATCCACCACCTACTACATGGATAACTCCTCTACCACGTCCAACTTCTCCTACCAGACAACCACAGTCGAACCTATGCCTGGGTGGTCCCTCTACCGCATGGTGCCCATCTGCCGGGCGGGTCGGCCAGCCTCGAGCCATGTGACCCTACCCACCCCATGCATGGAACTGCCTGCTCCTCATATGGATAGATCTGTTTCATGTTCCCCACACAACCAAACATGTATCATGAGATCACTCATCTAATGTCCTAGTCTTCTTGGACCTCTGTTTCAACTTTCTACTGTCGGCTAGAGAAGACTCTGCTACGTGTCGTCCTTCGGAGGGTCTCACCTCTGGTGACTGCTTAGTGAGAAACTCTCCACTAGAAGGGGTCTCTCCATCACCCTCGCATGCGTCAAGATGTTGAGAGATATCATCAAAGCCCTAATCTCATGCCTCGGTCTCTGCTCGAAGGTCTGTACCCTAACGAATGGGTCTCGTACCATATCCATGGAGTAGCGTGAAAGGTTAGTAAACCTCATTGAGTATTGAGCTACTATCATGTTTCCCTACTGCAGATGATATAACTCATGAATCCACACCACTCGAAGGGTGGATAGATCAATCTCTGAGTGGAAGAGTTTCTCGACGTCTGTCCAAAGTATAGATTCCTCATCGTGCACCTGAAGCATCAAGCTCCACCATCTACCTGTTGCTGCATATAGGAGACTTGTGGAAAGGATCACCATAAGGTTGACTGGTGTCCCTAACCAAATGAAGACTCTGACAATAGCCTTCAGCCATTCCTCAGCTACCTGAGGGTCCGTCTCTCCACTGAAACTGGGCGGCCTCTGTCACTAAAACTTGTGC
The DNA here is from genome assembly GCA_963277665.1 of Viscum album. NCBI lineage: Eukaryota > Viridiplantae > Streptophyta > Magnoliopsida > Santalales > Viscaceae > Viscum > Viscum album. The sequence goes on from OY728136.1 coordinate 1,603,289,295, forward strand.
AGCACCCTCAGGCGGTGTGCAGTCTCCACTACTGGGGCTGGTAGCATTGGTGGCTCAGCGGGTAGTGGTACCGCTGGTGGCTCTAGTGTAAAGGGGCCCTGCACCGAAGCCTCTTCACTTAGTGGGCTTCCATCTCGCACATAACTCGGAACACTGGAAATCTGCCTTCGTGGGGCTATCCTAAAAAGAAACCGGTGTGCCATGGTCAAACAATATACCTAGTGAGGTAACACAATTTATTCACAAAGAAAACTTTTGAAACACACAATTGCAGTTAGTTTTTTCATGCACATAGTTATAAATCAGAGGTCAATGTTCTATTGTATGGATACGTCAGCTGCTGCACCAACACTAGACTCTAGGGACTGAAAACCACACGCAATACTTCTTACACTATTGATTCACTGAAGGGAAATATCAGAGTCCTGAGTTCTGTGGTATAACTGACTCCTCTAATACTAATTAGTCATGACCCATCCTCGAGGCTTGTGATGTGACTACCCCAAATCCACCATCCATAGGATAGGGGCTGGTGACTAGCACCAAAGGCATAAATCCTGATAATAGGGAATACATTTCCTTTATAAAAGTAAACAAGAACAACAAGGTATGCATGTGATGTAAACTCAAAGTAAATATGGGTACAAAATCATGTGCTGGAAAGTAAATGGTCCAGTATAGAAACCCAACTAGAAATACAGTACAACTGAAAAAAAGACGTATAACAGTAGTAATGTAAAGCAGCAACCACAGAGTCGTCCTTCAAAAATCCATCCCGAAGGGTGGGTATAGATGTCCTATACAACATCTATGGTCTGACCATCTGCTCCATGAATATCTCGCCATGTGATCCACCTCCAGGTACAATCCAGCTCAACATGCCTCTACCACAATTAGTTCTGTCCATTGTCTGTAACCAACAATAGCTAGTACGGGAAATCCCATAGAGTGTTGAGTATACGATACTCAGTAGGGACCCCAAGACCCCAGAAGGTCTCCCAGAATCCATATAGAATAAACCAAAAAGGAAAGATACAAACATGAAGTTCCAACCAACTCTACTTAGGTATATGCCCATAGATATACCTAAGTTATCAATCATAGTCCAGATCTAGCTCCAAGACCAAGTACCATCCAGTTCACACATGATAGAATACAATCACATTGATGATAATGATTGAAAGTCAAGACTCATCTCCCACAAGTATACATATTTCATATATCGATAGAGATGATCAGATTTAGCCACTGATTCATCTAATCTATCGGACCCACATAGGATATTAGACTAGGTTAAGCTGTTGGACCGATGTTGGATAATAGACTAGCTACTATTTCAGACCCATTTTGGATAATAGAATAGAATTCAAACAGTGAGACCCACTTAGGATAATAGTATAGTAATCATCCTTGTCGAACCAACAGAGGATACCAGTACAGAAGCCATCATCGTCGAACCCACAGAGGATTCCAGTATGGTAGGCGTCATCATCGAACCCATGGAGGATCCGAGTAAGGTAGTGATTGTCATCGAACCCATTGAGGATCCGAGTACGGTAGTCATTGTCCCGGATCCCGCATGGCCACAGGATCCTCTCCTAGCCGTCGCGGTCGGTGCGACTGCGGCTTCTGACATCGGCGCACCGGAGCACTACCGCCTACAGGCGGCCGACCACCACAGTCTTCTGTTGGCCACCAGAGTCATTCCGGTGGTCCGTTTTTTCTTCTATCTGTGCCTGTGGTTGTCCAGGGATCCGATCCTCACTATAAAGGCTCCAAATCTCCATTTCAATCCCGTTTCGTCATCGTCAACATCCCACCCATTAAGAACAAATATGAAAATGGGTTCAGACTTGTTCTTTAGTCCTTACCAACCTGGTCAGTGGTTCAAAACATCACCCAGTAATTAAATACCATGCTCAATGGTATAAATCACATAAATTAAATATAAATATCCCCCAACTCGATGTTGTTTTCATACATCATTGATCTGCAAAAGATGAGTTTCGTGGTAGACGAGCGTCACAGAAGAACGGTGTCGTACCATCAATAATGGAGGAAGGGTTGTTGTCGTAGGTGACATAGGATCCTTGACGTCGAGGTGCTTCCGAGGAAGATGCGTCATTGGATGAAGTTCTTCGCGTTCTTCACTGAGGGTGTTCTTCGTTGAAGAACGATGTTCTTAGTCGATGATGGATCACCTCTCTTTTAATTCCCCAGAGACTTCTACCAAAAGTAATTTTCCAAAACGAAAAGAAAATGAGGCACTCCAATTAATAGAATTTTTATAAAATTCATATTAATTCCATTGTGGTTCCAATTAATTTAATGCTGATATTAAATTGATAGGTTGGAACATTTAATGTGATGATAGAGGTAAGAATTCTCCAACATTAATGAGGAGTTGAAAAAGGAAACAATAGGGATTTAATGGGGAATTGAGGAGTGTTAGGGGGAAGAGAAGGTTGGGGATCGTTTAGGCCCCACCTCACAAATATCCAAACTTGGAAGGAAATAACCAACTCACAAAATAAAATTGTGTACCACATAAATTTATTTAAATTTATCATTAAACCATAAAAATTTTATTTCGACCCGCATAAAATGAAACTGCAGTAAATGTCCCAGTAAGCAAATACCGTCACTGCGGGTTCATTAGTTCCCTCAGTTTTCATTTCTGAGCACCGATTACAATGATATTAAAACTTTCTCATTATCTCACTGAACGTACCTGAGCTAAACTTCTGAAAATTTCTTCAGGCACACCGGGTCTCAGAATCATGTTCCATCATAAATAGTGTACTTGTTTAATTCCAAATAATTTACGAAAAAATTCCCTTGAAATTTACGGGTCTTTACACATTGGATGTTATGACATACCCATACATAGGTATTGTGATGAACAAGTGACATTGTGGTGTATTTATGTAGAGACCTAGATAAATATATTTATCTGATTTATGGTGTTCATGTATAATCTAGGTGATGCACCAATGATTAATAATAATAACAGAAGGGATATTTGTGTTTACATGGAAGTGTGTTAAATCAATGAACATGGAAATGTTAAATGAATCGTGAATATTGTTGGAATGTGTAATGGTTTGACACTTCAGAATAATGAAGGGATCAATTGGTTAACATGCAGAAAGGATTAAAGTCTATAATGGAATTGATTATGAGATTGGTTGTGAACCTAGTGAGTTAGGAATTATGAACGAGGCCTAGTGAGATTGTCACTATTAATGAATCCTTCATTAGATAAGCATAATAAAATTTAATGGGGATAAATTTATAAGTGATGTGAAATGTGGTAAATGTGTTAATGGGTTAATTCATGATATTTACCATCTTGTTTATATAATGATTTTTGTTTTACCTAGGAAATAATTGTGATGTAGTGTGAACGGTTGATGTATACATAAAATCATACATACAAATATATATATATATATATGTGTGTGTGTGTGTGTGTGTATGTGTATATATAAATATATAACATGCACACATTGATTGGTAGAGTGTGGTATTGACTTGTGGTATAATTCTTATTGGTCGAGTTGGACATAGGTTGTACACTCCACCCCTAATGCATGAGTTAGGGAAGAGGTATAACAACCATGTTCATTAATACAGACTAAAACATGATTTATTACATAATAATTACTAGATAAAACATAGAAGACAGATAGGTCTTGTGTATTAAGAGATTATGATAATTACATAACAACTTAATATATGAAATACATCATATTTAATGAAAAAATTCTTTATATAACCACTATATTCCCTCATACTTAGCATTGCATGGGATAACCTGAGAACATGCATAAGAAAAGGTTGCGCTATGAAGCCTAGAAAGGGAGTAAACAATGAATAACATGAAGTTTTAAATACATGTTTGGTAGTAGTAATATAAATGGAGCTTTAGATACACATGAACATAATGTCATCACAAATCATGATAATCATAACATGGAAATGTGGCAAAAACACTTAACATGGAATTATTATGACCCAATGATCTTTTCACATAGAGCATGAGTAAAACCTAATTTCTCATGAAGAAAGAATTAACCCTTGTTGAAAATGAATTATCATATGTAAACACTCATTTCATGTGATGTATCATGATACTATACTTTACTCAATGCATTAGAGCGTTATCAGAGAGAACCCTTCTTAAACATTTCATTTAATGAATAAGTGTGAAACATGGATCATACAACATAGAATCATTCAAAATCATAATTTATTCTATGATAACGAAATTTGTAATACATACATGAAAAATCTATATTAAATATGTATATTTGTGTAAAGGTGAATACCCTAGATTAGGAAATGGGCATTGTATTTACTACACAATTACATTGGCTTGAAAAATTCCACTTCAATTTCGACAGCCTAATGGCGTGACATAAGAATTCATAAATAAGGTGGATGAGAGAGAATTGGGTGTCTCATAATATTTACATGAAATAGAAATTAAGGGGTTCAAATGAATACATGTCCGAAAACATGTAATGGAATTTATATTAATGATAAAAAATATTTTCTTTAATGGAAATGAGGAGAGTGAAACTCCTTTTGGAATTTCGGCATAGTAATGGGTGTACATGGGACGAATTTAATGAGTGAAAAAGGTGTATCTCATCATTCCTACATAAAAATGATAAGTATGTGAGAGGAAAGAAATAATTACCCCAACGTTAATAATTTAATATAGAAGGGATTAACAATATTTAGAATCATGTATCAATAGATAATGGTAGGAATCCCTTACATTGAAGTGTGATCCCAAAAGCATGGGAGATGCTTGAGAGAGGATTATTAGGAGATTGGGGATCCTTGGTAGAATTTTTGGGATAGGAGGGAAAGAGTTGGTTGAACTCCTAAAGATTTGAGTGCAGAGGAAGTGGGATCTTGTGTGGGTATATATAAAAAAGGAGAGGGAATTCATTATTATTTATGTTTGGAAACATCACATTAAACTAATCAAAACCACAAACCAGACCTTGGGATTTTACAATGGGTTTTTCCACTGGGGAGTAGAAAAAAATATTATATAATTCCAATGGCAGAACATCTTAAAATAAATGGTATTCTTATGTGGAGGAGAGTCACACTATCAATGATAACAATTTAAAAAGACAAAATGTTCTTAACCATTGAAGGGTCCACTAAAGAATTGTAAAATAAATCAAAAAACCAAAAATCTCATTATTTTACTGATAAAACATATATTTTACGAATGAAATATTTATAATATTTTATTATATCACTCTTTGGTCACTATGATTTCATAAAACATATTATATATTTTAACAGTATTTAATTTATACAAAAAAAATCGATCGTCTCAGAAAATTATAAAAAATTCACTATATGATAATTTCAACATCCTGATTCCAAAATTAATATTCATTGTATTTAAATTATTTTTAAATATGTGAATTTTTATATTTAACATAAATACTGACATTTATCTATAATTCATGGTTTTTGACAAAAATTGCTTTCAAACCATAATAAAAATTACAATTGCATTCAGAAAATAATACAATAATTTATATTAAATAAAAAGCACCTTAATAATAATAATTATAATTTTTAATATTTTATTTAATTCAAACATCCATTAATTAATAAAAATATATTTCTTAGTGGAATAATAACAAATAATTCGATTTCTACTTTAAAATCTATTTATAATGTTACAATTAAAAAATCATTATTCTCCATACCAGAATAATGTGAATAATAGAAGTACTGTGGTTTATGACATAACACCTTAAAGAACACTCATTAGTCCATAGGGTAACATACGCGATCATGAAAATCCCTTAGTGTGGCATAGTTAACATCTCCAGAGTGGTAATCTCTATCAACTTAAACTTCTCACATAGGTAGCTCCACTCAACCATAACATATTCATGATCGGCATGGGCTTTGTCAAGAGATAAGCCTAATAATTCCACCTCCTATCCATGCTCTGAAAAAATGGGCTTCATATGTGGAATGTATATTGGAAGAGGACATCATATCCTTTGTGAGAGTAATTTGTATTTGTTAAAGCACTATATTTATAAAAATCATATTATCTGTATTCAACATCTATATTATCAATGGTCATAATTCATATTGTTATTTTAAAATCCCAAAAAATAAAACTACTGACATTAACATTTTATATAAGCCTAACAAGACATTTAATTAGATTATGAAGAATTTTCTATTATTAATATTTGGGTCGTTACAAGAGGACGGAGGATCTGTTACCCTAATGGATGCATCCACCCGGACTGAGGCTTCGACGTGTACGTTAATCTAATGTAACTTGTTGTGATTGATGAACCCATGTTAAATGGGTTTGATATGTTATATAATGGGAGAAATGGATTAAATGGTAAGATATGGAAATTTTAATAAATATTAGTAATTGGAATAAACTGGATGTGGGAAGTTAATATTTTCCATATCATTTATTATTAATTTTGATTTTTCATGCGCAATTGTTTATATTGGATATTTTGTGGGGACCATTGGTTGTGGCCTACTGAGTTGTACACACACCATGCTCGAGAATCTGTTGGGTACCTGGGAAGATTACATGTATGAAAGTAAATAGAATGGAAAAGGCCCTTTCTAGGATGTTGAGTTTTCATGGATTTACATGGATAAGGAGCAAGAAATTTTGTCGAGACCATTTGGGGGATTATGATGTTGTTTAAATTTTTGGTTTTGATAACCTTTTCACTAGTAACATGGCATTTATTATTTACTACTGGAAATGGTTCTACCTGTTTGGAGAATGGTTATTTGTAAATTCTATAGTATTATTGATTGTTATTACACTATTTTGTTTATCTATGGTTCTGTATTACTATAATAAATAGGGGTATAGTCTCCCCAATTGACTATTTGGAATCTCAATTCTAGTTGGCAACCTTTGGCATACGATAAGGTGTGCTTTATGTCTTGTAACCACCAGGCTCAAAGCATCGATTTAGTGGCATCCAATTTCGAGTTGCTACCTAGTTGTATAACAAGAGGATTTTCATTAACATCAAAGGAATCTTGTTACATGGAATGGTAGATGGGAGTTATAATGTGTCTGTCCTTGGTAATGATATCAATAATGGGAGTAACTAAGTAATATATGTGGTAAAACCCATGTCACCTAGGGTGGGAATTGTGGTTCATGATTGTGGGATGTTGTAGTTGATGATATTTCATCACATGGTGATGCACATGTTGTGTGATGTGATGGTTTTATGATATTTGGATAATGGACTAAATGGAATGAGTTTGTGAATTCATGCATCATTATAGGCACCTAGAGAGATACGTGACCTAAATCATTGTAGGATCACTCAGATTGGTTGTGTGAGTAAGAAAAGACAGAATTCGCCATGCATTTTGAAAATTCAAAATGGAAATTTCTATTAATTAAAAAATGCATGTGGGTGATAAATAAAAATTGATATGTTATAATTAATTGAATATATTTAATAAAGTGTTTGTAATGTTTTGGGAATGTTGTTTGTAACATGTTTTGTCATCCATGTCCTAGTGTATGGTTGTTTACCCATTTTGGACAACGACCTGCAATAAGGATTGTTGGGGTGATGTTTTTAGAAAGTTAAGGTTTGTTGGGATGGAGCATGTATGGTGGGATTTTTGTGGTAGGTGAATAGCCTTATCATCAAATAGTTTTTAATGATTTATGGTATGTGATCTAAAACTCATGTTTGAAAATGTGGAGAAATTCTACCATGATGTAGAGCGCTAGTTATGAAAAAATATCATGTTTCAAAGAACACTCTTTCATTAGAGCAGAACAATAATATGGAGATCCAATAATTTGGATTAGGGATGTTCTGATAGAATTTGGATCTTTTTATGAAAATGATTGATTTTGACCCTGGGCGAGTTGCACTGAGTAAGTTTGAGCTAACAAGATAGTTTTAGTTGCAACACCCTCTAACCATTACCAGAGAGGGTGGGATAGAGTCCGCAATGTTCTGTATACAGTCTGTCCAAATGATACATGATCATTTAGAGGCTTCTGTAGGGAAGATAGTCATGTTCGAAACATATATGTTCTAGTGATAGAAAAATCACTAGTTGGACATTTTGGATCAGATGTAGAAGGATGAGGTGATGTGGTGGAATTATTTATAGTAATTTTTTTTGGAGAATTTTTACACAGATACATTGAGTTAAGAGTAATTTGTAGAGATCATGAGCCTGAATCAGGGATCAATGTCAGTTATTGAGTACGCTGGCCTCCTCACAGACCTACAACACATTTTTCCATCATTGGTAGTGAATATAAAAGTAGTTACAAGACATTTATAGGGAGAGACGATTCATGAAATTAGGTCTCTAGTTAATATCATTATCTTGGAAAATATTTCCTAAGGTAATGGTTCAAGAGATGATCTCAGAAGGGAACCACAAGGGGGATTAAGGTAGTAGGCTTGTGTGCTGCTTGGGTAGACAAGTGGTGCAGTTTTTTATGGCCAAAAGCATTGTTTAGAGAGTTTTCAGGAGGGCGGAAGTGTACAAGGAGGTTAGAAGAGAAGGTCAGCATCCAATGGTGGGGATCATGGGTGGTTAAACCAGTGTGGGTGGTCCGGGAACATGAGTGGCCAGCGTCCACGACCTCTAGTTGAGTGTCAGTTGTGAGGTAGACTCGGACACCTACATAGGTTATGCAGGAACCCTCAATAGGATAGCATGAATGTTGGTAACATGAAGATTCCATTTGGATGAAAGGGATCAGTTGCTCTATATAATGTACTTAGTTGGTAATCCATGATCTGTATGTGAAGTGGCTATGGACATGGAACTCTAGGGCCAAATCGTCCACATCATCAATGAAATGTAGTGCAAAGCATAGAGGTTAGAGCCCTGGGGTGAGGAACAAGTTATCATCATGTAGTTCAGTCTAGACCTTGTGATGGGGATACTAGGCCTTCAATTGATTGAGTTAAAATATATATTCGACGATAATTTATAGTGCATTTATTGAAACTAGTTCTAGAAAGTCATTTATTTATATTTATTTTGTGGTTACATTGGGTTTTTCAGTTGAGAGTGTGTGTGGAGTTATGTCAATTGACACTCCAGTGGCGGTGAAAAATGAATGACATATGACAGTGAAAGGGATGTTCTCTAAACGTCAATGGGTATCATTTCATGTGGGACCTTTTCATTCTCGATATGTACATATTTGAATATATTTTTTGTATGGACTGGATGATGTTGTTTTATCATGCCCTCATAGTTTATTACCATCACATTCAATCATTTTGGTCCCATTAGGTAATCACTTATCTCCATCGCATGGACTAGGATGTTCGAACAGGTCGTGTGATACTGTCCGGTCTATATTTGGGTAGGCTCATGGATCATGTAGTATTCCTGGTGCATGATGATGAATGACAGGAACATACTATCTTCCCTATAGTAGAGGATCAGTTCCAGGATGTGTTTCTTGATGATTTCATGTCGCTTCTACCCGAGAGGGATGTTGAGTTCATGATAGAGTGGCTGCCGGGAGCAGAGCTAGTTTCTATTCCTCCTTAATAAATGGTAAAGGAAGAACACTAGGAGTTAAATTTTTCCCTTTTGGTTTGGTTCATAAGGTATTCATACATCATTTTACATCCTCTGTGAGGTCTTCTCGTCTTTTTGAAAAGATGTCTGACATGTAATTACTGTTGTGTGTTGATTATCAAAAGTTAAATTAAATGACGGTAATAAATCAGTACCCTTGTCTAAGAATGGATCACATGTTTGTCCTTTTGAGGGTTGAATTAGTGTTTCATATGTATTATCTGAGTTCAGGATATCAATTATTGTTGGTGAGGCCTTCTGACATACCACTGACTACATTCAAGAGTCGGTACCGGTTGTTTGAGTTTGTAGTGATTCCTTTCAGCTTTACCAAAGCGCTAGTGATGACCAGGACCAAGATGAACCATACCTGCCATCCTTATTTATAACATTATGTGTTTGTCTTGCTTGATGAAATCTTATTGTACACTAATACTAATGATGATCATGGAAAACATGTTATCATTTTTCCAAGTACACTTTGACAGAATCGGGCATAACCATGCTATCAAAATTTTAACTCTAGATTTGAGAAGTGGAGTTATTTGGTCACATCATTTTTGAGGATGGTGTTTTAGTGGATCTAGATAATGTGTATGTTGTTGTGTCATGGGATAAATCAAAGATTTTTTCAGATATTCAGTGTTTTTTGTGTTTTTTTGGTATTACATGAGGTTCATCCAGGATTTATCTTGCTTTGAAGCACCACTATTAGGCTTGAAAAATAATGGAATTTGGTTTTAGTGGATAGAGGCTTATGATAATGCCATTCCAGAGTGTAAATATTCATTGGGTATGGAACTGATCTTGGTCTTACCGGCACCATGTTGAAAGTATGTCTTATTTTTTTATTCATCTGGAATCAGGCATGGGGCAGTGTTGATGCAAGATGATGGGATTAAGGCTTATGGGTCGAGGAAATTGAGATCACATGAGACGAATTACCCCACTCATGATGTTTATATGGCTTGAATAGTGTATTTTTTAAAGTTCTAAAGGCACTACATGTTGGGGGAACAATTCATGGTGTATTCCAATTACAAGAGTCTAAAGTATATCTATTGTAGTGGGATTTGAATCTTTGTTATTGAATATGGGTTGATTATCTCTAGTATTATGTCATTTATATGTTAAATAAAATATGGAAATAAAACTATGTTACTGATGAATTGAGGAGGAAGGCTCAAAACCATATAGTTCAAGAATCCAACATTGAGTGGATGGTGATGGCTTTGTTCACAGAGATGATCTTGGAGTTGGAGGAGGAAAATGGCTAGGTGACACTTGATTTTGTGGTGGTGGAGTTGATGATTTTTTTTCATCTAATGGAATGTCAAATAGAAAATCTTGAATCTTTGTCCCTGAAGGAATGAATTGAATGTGGGGTGACACCTTTTCATTAGACCATCGGTTTGGATGTGGTTGTTTGTGTTCACGGTTATGTGGTTGTGACCATATGCATATGGGATGAGATGATAATTGAGTTTAATTCATCAAAATTTGTAGTGCATCCTAATTTGACCAAGAAGAATCATGATCTACAAAGACAGTTTGGTTGTCTAGGAGTGAAAATGTTATTTGCAGTATTTGTGGCACGATTCTTTATCTGTCAGCAGTTGAAGGTCAAGCATTATCTTTTCGATGGTTTGTTACATTAGTTGCCCATTATGGAATAGAAGTGTAATGATTTGATGCTAAATTTTGTGGTGGTACTTCCATGTATTACTTAGAATAATGATGAAATTTTGGTGGTTGTGTATTTTCTAGTGAAGTTGTATTATTTTATACTGATTCAGGAGACATTAAATGTTGAAAATTTGGGTGAGTTTTATATCAGAAATTAAAATGGTTACCTTGTGTACGAATGAATATAGTTTCAGATCACAATCCTCATATAACATGGAACTTCTTGAATTTATTGTAGAATGTCCTGGGTACACATTTTCTTTAGTTTACAGATTTCCACATGCAGACAAAAGGGAATTTGGAGAATACAATAAATGTGATAAAAGTTGTGTTGAGTTCTTATGTGTTGAATTTTGGTGGTTTTTGGGAGAATAACCTATTGATTGTTGAATTTTTCTTAAAAAATAGTTTTCAGGATACAGTTCAAATGGAACCCTTTAATGATCTCTATGGGAGTCCACATAGAACTCTATTGTGTTGGATAGAGGCCGGTGAAACAGAATTGTTGTGACAGAGTCTCACACACGAGTCTTCCAAGAATGATAAGTTTATTAAGGAGCGGCTAGAAATGGCATAAAGTATAAATATGTCCTATTAAAATCATATTTGTAGACCTCCTAAGATTGAGGTAGGTGATAGTCTGTTCCTTTGCGTGTCACCAAGGTTTGGTCACTGATGGATTCGTAATTAAGGAATGTTAGCGCCCAAGTATGTGGGGTCATTCGAGATTTTGGATAGGATTGGAATAGTGGTGTACCGATTATCTTTTTGACAACAGTATATAGGGATGCATTATTATTTTGAATGTGTCTCAACATTAGAGGAATCACCTGAAACCATCTCACATTGTGGATGTTGAGAATGTTGAGCTTAAGGATGATGCATCCTTTATAGAGAATCCATTTTGTGTCATGGATCGTAGTGAGAAAGACATGCGGAGAGAGGTTTTTCCATTTGTTTGACTACAAAGGTATCATTATAATGTTTTTAATGAATTATGAGAGTTGCAATCAAATATGTAGGATCAGTGGCCCAATCTCTATTCTGTGTAAGTGCAATGATTCTTTGGAGATTGGCTCATGGATAAGCCCTTATAATGTGGGGATGTTGTAATATCCAAGATCATTGAATGGAATGTTCTCATTTATTTTGTGGTTTTAATACATGGTTTTTGGATAATTAAGTTCTTACGCAAGTCCGTAAGGGGAATAAAGGGTGTTTCAAGGGCTTGGGAAACGAAAAATGGAGAAAAAGGTGATCTCTATGTAGGTCGCATTGTCTATGCAGGGTTAGTTCTCACTATGAAGACAACACAAGAAACCATGTAGGAGGTGGGTTTTTGGATAGTGGCATCCACACGGTTTTCTCATGGTTTGGAAATCTGTGCAGGTAAACCATTTGGTCCCAAATCATTTAAAATTTTTCAATTTTCCACTCTTGGTTTTTGATACCCAACTCGGTATATCCTTCACATTCACCACTCTTCACTCTAAGAATGGACCAAATATTTCTAGAGCCCCAATATATCGATCTCCCTCACTTCATAGAGGATTTTGGGGTCGTTGGTTTCATATAGAAGATCTGGGTAAGGAACATCCCATATATTCTTCTCTTATCCATTTGGGGCATGTATCTTATTTTCCACTCTTTTAGAATCCATAAACCCATAATATTTTTATGAGATCTAGGTTTATTTTCAATGGTTAGTGGTTTTGGAATATAAGGGCTCAATTAAGAGTGTGTTCATAAACAGAACTGATGTAGGTATAATATAAGTTATATCCCATAGTTGATTTGTTGATTTCTTATTGGGTGGTTTTGTTCTTTGGTGTATCATGGTTTGTTTTGATCACACACGACATGTTTAGGTAAAATAGTTTTTTATGAATGAAAATTGGAACCCTCATGATCACCATGGGATGTGTTTTGGGGGATGTGACTAATCTAGGCCCCCCATTGGGTGTGTCGACTTCCCAAGACGTAGGGATTGTGAAGAACAAGTGACATTGTTGTGTATTAATATATATCCCATAATAAACATGTTGATGTAATTGATAGTGAATGAGTAGAACATGGTGATGCACCTAGGCTTAAAAATAATAACCTAAGAGATATTTGGGTAAACATTGGAGTGGTTTTTATGGTTTATCATGGATATGATAAACGAACTATCAATATTGTTGGACTCTGAAATGGGTAGACACTTGAGAATGATGAATGATTAAATGAGTTAATATGTAGAAAGGGTTAAATCCATAATGGAATAGATTATGAGTTTGGTAATAATGAATAGTGGGTTAGGAATGATAAATGATGCCATGGGAAATAGGAAAAATGAATAAATTCTTAGTGAGATTAGAATAATAAAATGGAATTAGGATAAATTACTAAATGATGTGAAATGTGGTAAATGTTTTAATGGGTTATGATGTGTTATTAACTATCATGTTATTGTTAGTATTTGTGTTTTCTATGGAAATGGTGGTGATGTAGTGTGAATGGTTGATGGATATATGAATATATAGAGCAAGTTTACATGGATAGGTAGAGTGGGGTATTGACATGATGTTATACACCCATGGGTTGTGATGGACTTAGTCTCTAAACTCTACCCCTAATGTATTGGTTAGGGAAGAGGAATGAGGTTCTCTTCCCATAATGGTTGCATTCACCCAGAAAAGGGATTCTAGGTGATTATATTAGTAACATGTGGAACTTATTCCTACTGAGATAGAATAACTGTGTGTTTTCCTTATACATTTGATTCTGTACATTTATCATGTGTAACTTGTTGAGCAAGATGAACCTAAGAGAAATATGTTGTAAATGGTGTGTAATGGGATATGGGATGGAATGGAAGGATATGGAAAAGGTAATAAATGTGTGTAATGGACCTAAACAAGCTAGGGGAACTTATTCATTTTGTTTTCATTTATTATTCATTTCCCTTTTTCAAGCACAATTGATTATACATGATATTTTTTAGACACCATTGGTTGTGGACTACTTATTTTTACCCACACCCTAATCATGAAACTATTTGATACCCAAATAAAATTCAGGTTTTCAAGTCTGGAGAATGTAAAAGTCCCTCTATAAGAGGTTGGTATGGCATTGGATTACCTGGAGGAGGACCTAGACTTAGTGTTAGGACCATTTTGGGTATTTTTAGTTGTTTATATTATGGGTTTTGTTCACTTTTTCAATTGTAGAATGGTAGGAAATATTTACTATTGGACATGGTTGTACCTATATTGGGGAATGGTTGTTTATGCATGCTCTGTTATTATTTATTATTACTACGCTATTTTTTTATCTTCTGTTGTGGATTACATTGATAAAATGGTAGAATAGTCTCCCATATTGACTATTTGGACCCCCTCTTCTAGTTGGAAACCTTTGTCCTACAAGGAGGTACACATAAGGTCATTTATCCACCCATTTTGGAGCACCGGTATACGGGATTCAAGGTTAGAAATGTTATAGAAAGTTTATTTATCATTTGGAAACTAGGATATGAATACAATAGTTAGATACATAGAGATATTTCTAAGGTATATTTTGGGATGTCCCCATGGAAATGTTTAAATATAGTTTAAAATGCAATAATTATGGTAATGATCATGAATAAATAGGGATTAAACCTATGTTGTTAGAGAATTAATGTATTATCCTTTTATTATGTTATTTTTCTTGTATGTGTTTTCCACTTACACTATTCATTCTGGGTTTTAGGAAATGGATATAACACGGAAGAACCATGTTAATGACCAATTCACATGGAAATGAAACAATTTTCTTCCTGAACACAAATTTTTTTTGGGAGATGGAATGAAAAATATTATTTCTATAATAACTCTAGATATGAAACATTTTGTAATTCCAAATGAGTAGAAAAAAGAACAAATTTCAGGCGAGTTCTTCATGGGTTAATGACTACCTTCATTAAGTGGGCCTTTTAATCCACTAATTGCAGAAAAGTGGATCAGAACCATTAAAAATATCTTTTCCATACTTCACTAATCAGATACTAAAAAGATATTATGAATGATTATTTATTATTAATGGAAGCAGACTAGTAAGGGAATCTAATTAAGAATACAGGGAATAAAGTTGAAATTGAATCCATTAAATGGGACGAGTTCATGAATATTTTTTTAATATGTAAATTACTTGTATTCTTTTAAAATTTATAGAAATTGTGTTCCCCAAGAACAATAAAGACAATTTTGAATCTATTGGATTATATGAGGTAAATTTTACTAGTCTTGAAAGGTATTATTGTGAATTTAGAATCCAATCTGTAGGTAATTTTGATCAATTTAATAGTGTCTTAAAACAACGTCATTTAAATGAATTGGATAAAATAGAATTTTTCGTTTTTAAAGAGATTTTTCATTGTGATATCAATGTAAAAATGGATTTTTGTGTTATAAATCAATCTCATGGTTTAGAAAATAAAATAAAGATGGAGTCTAAGTGTAACCTCAATGAAATTGTGAAAAAAATGATGAATATTTCATTATGATCAATGAATGGAAATAAGAATGGTGGATATTGAATTAAAAGGGATAGAAAATGTTTTATGTGCGGAAAAGATGGTCATCGAGCTGTTGAGTGCTGATGTAATAGGGAAAATGTTATTAATGATGTGAATAGAGAAAAAACTACAGAGAACACACCACCCACATTTCAATGATACTAGTTCATTATAATTGGAGATTATGCTAATAAATTCACCAATCCAAGGGTTATTGATGATTATCGGTATCAATAACAACTTATTTTCAAAGACAAAGGAAAATCACATGCAATCGTTGTTGTTGATGTATAATATGACAACAATGTTGTGGAATGATTATGTGTTTATGTAATGGGATTCCAAAATAGTGTTGCAGAATCTCTTTTAAAGTATTATGAAATATTGTAATATCTATGTACTTGTCTATTGTGGTTTTCCACTTGTATATTGTACGAGTAACAATAAAAAGTGATTCATTTTTTTGAAATCTCATGATATGAAAATTATGAATGGATAAGCAGATAATGAAATTTTTGATAGTATTAATGACCCCATGACTAATATATTGAAAAAGTGATATCATGGTTGGATTATACAAAAAAATTTTTATATTTTTGTGGAAGGAGTTAATTTTGATACAATTCATGTTTTCACTAAAGTTATTTGGTAATTCATATTATTATTTTGTTACATGATTTTTCATGATTATTTTATTCAAACGATTGGAATGTGACATTAAATAAAGACAATATGTTATATGTGAGATACATGTTAAACCTATTTATTTTACCTCTTTCAAAGGTTTTTTATTTTTAGTAATTTGAAGGATTAAAATGTTATCCATTTATGTATAATATATGTTTTATTCCTATTTTTGTTTGATAGATTAATGTATTATCTCACTATAGGTGGACTTATGCATATTCGATGTCCTGTGATAACATTTTTGTTGATAAAATACACATTTTTAATTCCCACCAATGTTCACATATGTGGAAATCCATTGATGAGTTACTTCAGGTATACATTATATTTTTAAATTTACCATTTAAAATTTCATTTTTTCATTAATTTTTTCATTGTGAATTTATATTAATGAATCATTCAAGATGTTAGACATTTATAACCCTAAAGAATTTCGTGGGTGAAATACATTTTAAGCACTATAGAATGTAACACCCCGAGATTTTATGAGAAATATTATTTTTATTTTCAATGATGTCTTATGTTATAATATACACTAAAAATATTTTTCACTATATGCCACACTATATTAGCATGATTTATATTCAAAACTATGCATATCTTGTGATACACAAAATTTCATGTTCCTTTTCTAAAATACATTTCATACTAAACTGAGTACGAGTGATCAAATAACTGTTATTATGTTACCTTATTACAAAGTTGTTTAAATTGTGTGAATGAAAAATAATAATTGATTTATGAAAGTATATTTTTTAAAATAATCTTATATGTTCTTTTGTTGAAATTTTTTTAGAAATTAAAACTAAAACCTTTTAATTAAATGGAATATTTTTATTTATCAAAAAAACAATTTAAATGAAAATATGTGTGTTTATAAAATAATAAAATCACTATTTATAGATTTTATTTGTTAAATTTATATTCAAAATATTCAATGAAATGATTTATATTCATCATATATGTTATCTAGGAATGATATAAGAACAAATTCATTTTTTGGATAAAAGAAGTATTTTTGAAAAAAATACAATATTTCTGCCTTTTGATGGAGAACCCCTATTAAATAATGTTATTGACAATTTTATAAGTTATATTTGAAATAGAAAACATTTTCTCTTAAATAGAAACCTTAATATATTCCTTGGATGAAATTTTGGTATTTTTATGATTAAATTAATATTTTAATGAATAGTGATAAATATTTCATTTTATTTCTAAACTCACTATTTATCAAATTTAAATATATAACATTTTTACCAATTTAATTGTTTTCAGAGTGTAATTAGATTATTTTAATTATAATTTAATCAAATCTTGGTAATTATATTTAATTTTACATTTAAATCGGACCTAATAACATGTCAATTTTTTTGATAGTTTTTATTTCTTAAAAACTCGCTATCTATTTTTCATTTAAATTGAAGAATTAAAAATCCATGTTTGTATTTTTAAAAATGGATTACATAATTGTAATATGTGGGTCCAAATTATGTTAATAGTTTACATTTTAATGTTTTTATATGATGAATAATAACAACAATAATTTTTGACTTCCACACATAATGGTAAATCAGGTAAATTAGGGTAAAAAACAAAATGACAAAGGTAATAATGATTCCCTAACAAAAAAAAATCTATTGGATGAATTTAAATCTACCAAGATAAATAAGGGTCATAATTTATTCATTTAATGTACTTCTTCTATGAATGTGATCGAAATACAATTAAAATAGAAGAAAGTGAAAACTATTTACTCTCATATATCTTATAAGAATAATAATTTTAAAGTATTGATAAGATTTATAAAACAAAAAAATTAAATTGTATCATGAAATATAATGAAATTATATACTTAATGTGAATTTATTTAATTTTTTTGGATATTATATAATTACAATTAATGATGGAATAATAGTGATGTTTAAATTATTATAATAATTGAAATATCAGATAATTGGCTTTAATTATATTAAAATAAATATAATATAAACTAATTAATGTTCTCGAAGAATTTTATAGGTTACTATTACATGTTATGTGTTAATTAATTTTTTTTAATTTATCTTCTGTGTGTATTTTAATTAAAGTCAAATAAATGAATACTATTACACATCATGCTTCCACAGTACGTTTCGCTGGAATAATGAAATATCTTGCATTCTACACAACATTGAGATTCTAACACACTACGACCTTTCAAACTAGTCATTATGAATAGTAATAATTACTTTTTGAAATTTTATAAATGTTATTTTTCAAAAAAAAAATCATTTTTGAATTTAGAATATCAAAATTAGCTTAGGGTGAATTTTTGTTATTTTTCTAAAAACATTCAATTTTTATGAATAATGAAAAATGATGTGTTATTAGTCAAAACTGACTTATTATTTAAAAAATTATTTATTTTATTTTAATTTATTTTAGATTAAATTAGATACTTAATAATTATATTATTTTAATTTAATTCATTAGAGTCATTTTATAATAAGTTCAGATATATAAAATTTTTAATGAACTTTTTACTGTCTTTTACAGATCTCCTAAGAGAATGTGAAAATATGCATAAAACCACATTTTAACACTTCTTTTATTTGAATTTCAAAAATTCATGAGACTCGTTAAATATCAATATGTAAAATGTGGTTGAATATGATAAAATTAATTTTCGGTAAATAGTCACTTTTGAATTTTATTAAACATGGTTAAATGTAAATATGGTAACTAAGGGTAAACATGATATCATAATTAACCTATAATATGTCCTAAATCTATTGGATAAGTATTATTCAACCAAAAAAACCTTAAAAATTAAATATGACACTTTTTGGTCCACATGGATTAGATTAGGACATTTATAACTGTTTTATTTATTGAAGTGTTAAATGAGTAAAAATCAAAGTTTAATAATTAATCTATTTTTAATATAGGGTTACAAACAATACAAATTTTATTATAAATATTAAGTAAAAATATAAAATGATTTCTTACGTAATGGTATTTATTTATAATTTTTAGGCATTAAATAATTTAATTTATTTTTTACACAATGATCAAGCAGTAATAACATTATTAATGAAATTTTAAAATAATTGATATTATAAATTTCCAAATAAATGTAAATTAAAACTTCTGACAAATTAAACTTATTTTCTAGGTTAATATTATAATTTATAGTTGGTTAAAGAAAATTTATTCTAAGTGATAATGTTTTAATAGATTAAAAAAACAAATACAAAATAGTGTCAAAATTGAAATAATTGAGTTTTAAAAAAAATAATAAATTATTAATTGAAATGATATTCATAAAAATTTATGGATCAGCCAAAGGACATTAATAATTATATATGTATCAATAATGAACAACATGGGGTTCTCTTGGCTTGTTATTGTATGTTTATTACGTATATTATATAAAAATACAAAGAAAGATGGAAAATGGAAAAATATGTAAATAAGAGTTAAATCTAAATGATGAGGTTAATATGGTAACCTAAACCTATCCAAAACCTATTGGTTGAGAGTTTTGCGACCCATACCCACAATATAATTTAATTAAATCATTCTAGAAACATTATAAACTAAAAATTATTTTATTATAAAATAATATTTCAATCTTTTCCTAAAGTCACCCTCACCTCTCTTAAAAAATGGTACTTATCATTTTCATAATTTAACATCTTCAAAGACATTTTTTTCGGAAAAATGATTCTAAAACATCCTCACAATATTCATCCCTTCTTCATAGTGTCCTTACATTGGTCTTAAATACAACCTATGAATCCCTTTTGATCAAATAAAAAAGGAAGAACTAGAAGAAGAGGTAAATATTTCATCACCTCTTTCATGTTCTTTTCTTCATTCACATCTTAGTTCATTGTTGTTTTCATACTAAAATAATAACTCCAGTATCATCTATATATATGATTTTATTATTAAATTTGTACAACCATGTTAATTATTTTATCTATCATATGAATGATAATGTCACCATATAAGCGTACGTATGACTTACCATCTCCACGTCGTGTTGTAGTTTTTTATTCAAACACTTAATTCATTGGATGGGTATAATAATGAGTATTTATAATGAAAATAATAAATATAACTTGTTAATTTTTATCAATATATTATATACCATCCAATTAAAAATAATTTCACCCTCAATATAATGATATTTTCAATCGTGCGTATGTATGTATTACTATCTCCACGAATGCGTTGAGATTCATTCCCCATCATAATCATTCAAAAATAATTTTCATATAATGATTAGAAATAATATTTATGAACATAATATAATTCTATATATGAATCAAATACATCCTATCCATATCAAACATCACTTAAGTAACTATGCATATAATGGAAAACGAATCTGTTATCCCTCAAAACAATGATACTACTAAAATATTATTAACAAACCAATATTATAATACCATATATGATATCATATTTATGATTATGATTCTTTTATAAATTAATAACAGTGTTTTAAATATTATACAAGAAGTTATTGTACCATCGAATATGGAGAAGTTCATGTTTAGGGTTAATTTCACAATCTCCTTATTATCTGAGGATTTTTTATGTAAGTATCTACTAGGAACTCATTACCATACACATCCATGTTTTCATAAAAATTTATTTCAAAACATTTTTACTATTTACTAGACTATGGGATAAAGTCATTTATACCCTTATTTGACATTATATGTTTTGAAAAGAATATTTCCCTCATTTTCCTAACAATTTACATTATAGCCTTTTTGAAAAAATTAAGGTAAGATGATTTTTAAATTATATTGTGGGTGTGGCTATTTTACGCGATTATAAAATCATAGAAGCCTCCCTAACAAGAATATAATAATATTTTTCAAAATAATTATTTTCTTCTATAATTATGTGACCCGTAAATGGTTTCAAAATAGAAGGAGTGATTTCATGCAAATAGTTTTAATTTCATCTGTGTCAACATCCATTGATAAATTTTAAACATGTTTGAGTCGATTTATTGTATTAAAAAGCTTTTATATTTTATTGATGGTGTTCTGATAAGATAGGCTATGAATCTGTAAATTTTATACCATTCATGGTTTATTGTTAATGTATTGAAATTTTATATTCTAGTTTTAATACTAATTTTTAGGTGATGTTTCAACCTTTTAATACTGGGAATGTAATAGACTTATTATGTGATGGGTGGAGAGCACTATAGCTCCTCAGTGCATTAGGAGGCCTCACGAGACAATTAGATGTGGAATTGGCCAAGGCCATTCCTAAATTTAAATATGGTTTTGGCCAAGGTCTAAATAAATTCTAGACATCTTGGCTAAGGCCTTGATAAGATGTTTCCAATTTTGTGGCATTATACATTCCCTCATTATGAAATTTAAAATGATGGTTCATGTGTTTCTTCAACTAGTTGAATATCTATGACTATGTTTAATTATGGAATTATTTACACAACACATATTCCTAGAATAATGTTTTCATGGTTATTATTTTTAAAGGAATGTGTTTTTAATTATCCACCATACATAATGTTTATGTTATATTCTATTGTATTTATTTCCCTTACTGAGTGTCGGATCTCACCCCTTTATTATAATTCATTTTCCTGGATATTATGACGTTATTTATGTGTTACTCAAACGCATAATCTTAGAGGCTTGGATATTTTTAATGGGATAAATTAGGGTTGAATTTCTTTTTGAGTTTTATTTCTGTACTAATGTTTGTATCTAGTTTCCAATAATACTAATTTGATCAGTATTTCAGGACATATTTTTTTTATCATGCCAATGTTATGTAATAAATCAGTGACTCTAGGTAACTGTTGTCGGGGAGTTATAGTTGTTATTAGAGAAAGTTTAGTACAATCCTTAGAAACTATATTTTGATAAAATCTAATTAGGGCACATTACCTTAAGACAGACTCTGATGATTGTCATAGATGAACTTTCTAGAATTTTGGTAATATTGAGATTTTGTGTATTTTGAATGAAATATATCCATGTATAGATACAAGCAGTTAAAGGTAGCTTTGGAATAGAATTACATAGGAGTAAAAACTATGACAAGGTGTTATGGGTTTGACCTGAGGTATCCTGGTACACGACAACAGGGCTTGACACACTCCTGGTTATAACACTCTTTGAGGATATGATTTCGATAATCACATTTTTTTACAATCCATTATGATGGATTTGTGAATATATATGTCTTCAGAGAAAACATTTAATTATGAGTATGAATTTTATCCATAAATATCTCTAATTATGTGAATGTTTTACAAGTATTGAATTTGGTGCTGTTATTCATAAACTAATCCAGTATATGCCATTGTTTAAAAGTGGCACCTATTCGAAGGAATATAAACTGTATCAATGAAAGTTATACATGTAGGGATATCCAACCAACTAAAGATAATTATAGTGGATCTAGTGATGCAACTGGTCATGATCATCTTATAAGAATACCAGGAAAACTCACTCAGGTAATTAATAATAACCATACTCGTATAGAACACCCTGATCCAAAATGTGGAGGATCAATTTTAGTCACTTCATGAGGAAAAAATTACCTAACATAAAATGGTTCTACAAATACATTGGTAGCTGAGTAATAGATAAGTTCCTTAGAGAAAATATTTCATTCTAGGTGGTGTATCATAAAATAAAAAAATTTTATGGCACTTTATCTCCTCACGAGAGATGTAGATTACTAGTTATCCATAATTCAAAACAAAAAGAAGGATTAATAAGTATCATGTATGTAATGGAGGGAGTTTAAGGATATTTTCTTAAAAAATACATTCCTCGTGACCATAAAATGGATATGGAAAGGTTATTTCTGAGTATAAGACAACTGGAGGATGAGAATGTTGAAAAATATAATGATAACAATATATGGATAACATGACATATTTTATATTATATAAGTAACCCATGAATTAATATTGATCATTTAATTGATGGGTTTAAACTATTTCTCCTTCGATCATTAGTCTTGCAATCCTTCTTATCAAATGAATATATTGTCTCTTGTACCCTCTTGACAGAAATTGAATTTTTCAATTCTTATGACATTAAATCAAAGAATGATAAAATAGATCTACTGAACAATATGGTAATGGAAATAATGAAATATGAAAGAAGGTAAGAGTTGAATTTCCACCCTGTGATAATTGTGGATGGATGCACCCTGGTGCCTGTTTAAAAGGGAAAGGATTAAGCATCAAATGTGGACAGAATTTGTAACATCCCAAGTAAGTAATGAATAATAGATATTTTTATCTATGTCTATTAATGATTAAGATAGTGTTATAGAGGCTTAAAATGATAATAAATACAATCTTATGCATGGAATACACTAATATTCTTAAAAGATTGTTTTAGTGCATTTTGATGGAAAACCATTTTTGAATCTATATTTTGACAATTTTATAAACTATTTTTGTCAAAATAAACTTATCCTTGATGATTGGGACATCAAAATTTACCTTGTGTGAATTGTTTGTATTTTTCTGACAATGTTCATTTTTTAATGAATAGTGAAAAATACTGCATTTTACATCAAAACTAATTTTTAATCTAATTTATTTATATGATTAGATTATGTTTTGAATTGGTTTTGAAGTGAAATTAGAATATATTTTTACCATTTTATCCAATGGTGGTCATTGGAATCAATTTCACTTTGAAATTAGACTTAAACTGGTGTCAATCTTTTGATACTTATTGTTTTGTAAAAACACGCTATTTGCTCTGGCAGCGGGAATTAATTATTAAATTAATTAATGTGACTTATATGATTTGAATTTTGTAAAATGGACTTCATTTTTGAATTCGGAATATCAAATATAGCTTAGGGTGAATTTTTGGTAATTTTCTGAAAAACTTCAATTTTTGATGAATAGTGAAACCACTAAGTGGTAATCAAGCAAACTGATTTCTCAGTTAAATGAAATTTTACCACTAATGTGTATTTAATTTTGAAAATCCGACATACATGGTTGTCATTAATAAGTAAAATGTGGTTCAATGAGATTATAATAATTTTTTGGTGAATAGTAACTTATTAAGTTCTTAATCACGATTATTGGTAATTAGGGTAATTTAAGGTATAAATAATACTTTAATAAAATGAAATGACCTAGACACATGTCCCAACCTCATTGGTTGTGTCATGGCCGACCAAGGCAAGCCATGGGTCAACTTGGGGATCCCATGGATCCACTTTTGTTGGGAACTGACATAAATTACTTTTTATTTAATGTTAAAGTGAAAATGACACAAACATAATATGTTTTGCGAAAACAATTTTTAAGTGGGGTTATACAAGTCCAAATTTTGATTATAAATAGTCATTGGAAAGTTAAAAAGATTTTCTACATCATAGTAGTTTTTTTATAATTTTTAGACAATAAATAAATTTAATTATTTATGACATAATAATGTTGCAGCGATGACATCATTATTTGACGATTTAAATAAAATAGAAAGATAATGTAAAATATATGAACTACACATGTCCAAACCCAATTGGATGAGTGGATTTCGAACCCTTATCACCTTATCCACGAATTCCATCAATGTGGGACCTTTTAAAACCGAAACAAATTTTCAAATAAAGTAATGTTTCTTTACTTTCCAAAAGTGCCCCTCCTCTCCCCTTATAAAAGGCCCCCACCTCTACCTCATTTCACACACTCTTCAAGCCTTTGGCTCGGCCAACCCCTGCTCATTTGCTCTCTCCACATCCCTCTCCTCATCCTAGAGGATTACCTTTGGGCCTAATCCTTTCAAAGGAAGCCTTTAGGCTCAAACCAAAAGGAGTTACACTTTTTAAGGTAATTCATTCTCTCATGTTCATTTGTTTTATTTTGCTTCTCCAACCCCCTAAACTCTTTTTATTTACTTATTTTGTAACAACACCAGTATCTTCAATATACTAGGATGTTGTTATAATATTTATTTGAGCTACACTCTCACACAACTACATCAAATGGTTAAAGAACATAAGGTTTCCGTGGATGGCGAAATTCTGCCTCCCGAAACGATGATTGTTCAACACTCATTTAACACTTTCAAAGGTGTCCATTATGATGTCACTATTTTTATATATGATATATAATATGTTTATGCCTTCCTTAAGCTTCTGTTTTTTCATTTTGGGCATACCTTTATGGTTTCCATTATGGGTAAAACACGATATCTTCATTTTAGGAAGTGCGGACTACCGCCCCCGGAAAGTGATTTGATTCATTAATACCATATGTGGGATGTGTAAAGGATAAAGTTAATGATATTATATATTTTATTATACTGGAATTATAATATACTCTTATATCATTATGATTCCATTCCAGAAAATATGAAATAGAAATGGAAGTAGCGTTCATGCGTACGTACGGCTTACCGTCTCCATGAACGGTGCATTTCATTTCTTAACTCTAAATGTGATGTAATATTATAAATGAATGTAGGTACTTGATATATATGACATATATGATATCTACATCATGAATATCATTCTTGTATAATGAACCTTTGAACAAATTAACAACATGTAAGTATAAGAAGTCTATTTTGGACTTAAGAACCAAATACCGACAAAATGAACATTATTAACTTAAATGATTACATGATGTTCATAACATGGTATAAAAGGAATAATGAACTTGAAAAAGATTCATGAGCAAGTAGAGATTAACTCAAGTTTATTATTCAGGAGTTTAAAGAACGGTCGGGTCAAGTCGGATACGAGGTATGGGACTTCGTCTCAATCTCCTTTCATTGAGACATATTTTGTTTTATACACAACTTTCTTTTATACGGTGTATAAACCCCTTTGACTTTTATGTTTATTCAAAAGTAATATTTTTTATACGAAGCGTTTAATAAACGACAAAAGGGAATGTTTTTGTCATACGTATGCGGCGACAACGACTTCTCCGCCGTCGTAACCGTTATTTGAGTTTTGGCTTCCTCTACAAGCCATACCTTCTTTTTTAAAAGAAAAATAAATACCATGTTTTACTTTGGTATTGAAAATGGTTTTCATAATGTTTTTATTATATCAATGTGTTGTATTGATATCCTGTGATTGAAATGTGGAAATGTTATGTTTCCTTTATGCATGTTTTATGTGATATGATTATGTTATGGTTCTTGGTCATTATTATGAAGAAAGGTGGTTCCGTGATAAACTAAGGGTGGGTGAGCCCGTTATAGCTCTCCAATGCATTGGGTAACGCGAAGGAGTGAAACGTTAAGGTTTCTCCGAAGAAATTTTAGGGAATATACTGTGATGGGTATTCCAAACGTAACCAAGAGGGTTACTCCCTACGTAAGAATGTTATGAATGCCTCAAGTTACCTTTATGTATTATGATTTCTATGATTTATTCATGATTTTATGAGGTATGTTAAAGTGCCTATGTTTTATGGGTAAAGTATGATTTCATTCTTATGTATATATGAACTCATGTTTCCTTTCCATGTTTTTTTATAACCCATACGGAGTTTTTATGCTCATCCCATGTTTTTGAAATGTTTTTCACAGGTCAAGGGAAAGGTACATGATAAGATGATAGAGTCAAGGATGTGTCAAGAAATAATCCATGTTTTATTTTAAATGTGTTTCCATTGATGGGAATGAAGAATACTATCTTTATGTAACCACTTTGTTTATATGTGGAATGTAATGCATGTTTTATGATCTAATTCTCTAAAACTCTAAACCTGAAAAGATCCTCAATGTGTAATCTTGTAATAACACAAGATTAAGTAAGGTTTAAGGCTGGGGCCTTATAGTTGGTATCAGAGGTCGGTTTAGATAACTTTAGGAGTTAGAATTCTATTAAATGATTATCCAAAAATATTTTTTTGAAATGATATAGCATTTAAAGATTACCATGTTGCTTCATCTAAGACATGTTTGTTCAGAATGGTTTTCCGCAGAGGAAACAGGGAAGCTGTGCTAGGAAGGCATACAGAAGGAAATAACCTTCCGAATCAGCATCCAGAAATGGTCAGAATTGGAACTGAACAGTTTGTTGCAGTAATGGTGCAGTTGACTCAAGCGATAAATGGCGGTGGTATCCATGCACTAGATCAGCCAGATCAACCGCAGAGGAACATGTCAGTGGTGGAACATTTCATGAGGCAACATCCACCATCAATCAGAGGATCATCTGACCCTGTGCTAGCAGAAGGGTGGATTAAAGCACTGGAGAAGATTTTTGATGTCATGGGGTGTTCAGACAATCAAAAGGTTAGTCTTGCTATTTACCATTTGGAGGGTGAAGCAGATCAGTGGTGGTCTATGGTTAAAAATATCAGGGACGCCGATGTGATTGATGCTCTTGACTGGGATGAATTCAAAGGTATGTTTCTTGAGAAGTATTTTCCTAAGGCTGTTCGACTTAGGATGGAAAAGCAATTCTTGGAATTGAGGCAAGAGGAAGACTCAGTGGCTGCCTATGAAGAAAGGTTCACTCGATTGGCAAGGTATGCTCCAAATTTTATCCGAGACCTTGATAGTAAAATCAATCGTTTTTACTCAGGATTAAAGCCAAAATATCGAAGGGCATTAGCTTCTCGTGAGTTTAAAAGTTATGAAAAGCTTGTTCGATGTGCTGAGAAGGTGGAAATGGAGTTTGTCGATGACCAAGTGTTATATAACAACCAGCAGAAGAAGAGACCGAGGTGGCAGGAGAAAGGTAAGAATTCTTCAAAGAAGTCTGATGGTAAGAGAACTAAGTTTCCAGTTTGTGATAAATGTGGAAAAAGGAATGCTGGGGAATGTCTTCTGAATTCTGGGAAGTGCTACCGATGTGGTAAGATGGGACATAAGGCTCGTGATTGCACTGAAAAGGATCAAGGTGAAGGTAAGAACAAATTTGATTTACAGTTAGTGAAATGTTATAAGTGCAATGAGATGGGTCACTATGCAAACGAGTGTCCGACAAGGAGCTTGAGTGATGGGAAGCAGTTAGACTACAAGCAGAAAGGGGTGGTGAAATCCTTTGCAACTACTTCAGCAGATGTCGGGCCATCAAATGAAGTTTTATCAGGTACTTTGTTTGTTTTTTCAGATTATGCTAGTGTGTTTTTTGATTCGGGGTCTACAAATTCTTTCATCTCTGAAACCTTTTCTAGTAAAATGGGAATACCATCTCAAGAAATGACTCCTGAACATTTGGTAAAAACACATGGGGGAAGTGTCGAGGCAAAAAGAATTTATAAGAATATTCCTATCCTTATCTGTGGAAAGAACCTACTTGCAATCCTTATTGTTCTACCTCTAGTTGAGTTTGATGTTATCCTGGGTATGGATTGGCTCTCTATTTACCATGCTAAGATTGACTGTAGAGCTAAAGAAGTTTCTTTTCAGAAAGACTTACAGTTTGTTTACAAGAATGAACCCTTACTTTTGATAACATATCAAGAGGCCGAGAAACTTGTAAAAGATGGTAATGAATGTTACCTTGCACACGTCGTTGAAAATAAAGGAACTGTTCAGATTAATGATGTGCCAGTGGTAAATGAGTATCCTGATGTTTTTCCTGATGAGTTGCCTGGAATAATACCAGATCCGGACGTTGAGTTTACTGTTGACTTAGTTCCTGATGCTAAGCCAATTTCAAAACCCCCTTATCGAATGGCACAAATTGATCTTTTATAGTTGAAGGAGCAATTGAATGATTTATTAGAGAAAGGTTTCATTAGACCTAGCACATCACCATGGGGTGCTCCTGTTAAATTTGTAAAAAAGAAGGATTGTTCTATGAGACTTTGCATTGATTATAGATCCTTTAATAATATCACTGTTAAGAACAAATATCCTTTGCCTCATATCGATGATTTGTTTGATCAGCTCCAGGGAGCTCAGTTTTTTTCAAAGATTGACTTGAGATCGGGGTACCATCAGCTGAAGGTAAAGGAGGAAGATATTCTGAAGACCGCGTTCCGTACGAGATATGGCCATTATGAATTTGTTGTAATGCCTTTTGGGCTGACTAATGCACCTGCTGTATTCATGGACTTAATGAATAGAATATTCCATGAGTTCTTGGATATGTTTGTGGTGGTTTTCATTGATGATATTTTGGTGTTTTCTAAAAGTAAAGAGGAGCATGAAAAACATTTAAGGGTTATCTTGCAAACCTTAAAAGAAAAGAAACTGTATGGGAAATTCAGCAAGTGTGAGTTTTGGTTGCAGCAAATTTCTTTCCTTGGTCACATTGTTTCTAAAGATGGAATAACTGTTGATCCTGCAAAAACAAAAGTTGTGGAAGAATGTCCAAGACCCACAAATGTAACCGAGATTCGTATCTTCGTTGGTTTGGCGGGCTATTACCGAAGGTTTTTTAGAAATTTTTCACGGTTATCTGGTCCAATGACTAAGCTAACTCGGAAGGGTGTTAAGTTTATCTGGACAAAAGAATGTGATGATTGTTTTCAGGAATTGAAAAGAATATTGGTGAATGCTCCAGTTTTGGCACTACCTTCCAGGAATGGTGAGTTTGTTATATACAGTGATGCTACATTGAAAGGACTTGGTTGCGTCTTAATGCAGAATGATCAGGTAAATGCTTATGCTTCACAATAGTTGAAAACTCATGAGGTAAATTACCCTACACATGATTTGGAATTAGCTGCTGTTGTTTTTGCTTTAAAAATTTGGAGGCATCATTTGTATGGAGTAAAGTGTGAAATATATACCGATCACAAAAGTTTAAAGTATATATTCACTCAGAAAGAGTTATACATGAGACAAAGTAGATGGCTGGAATTAATCAAGGATTATGATTGTACAATTCATTACCATCCGGGAAAAGAAAATAAAGTGGCTGATGCTTTGAGTCGAAAAAGTAATGCTTCATTAACAATGATGCGTTTGGAACGTGATCCTTTGGTTAAGGATTTGATGAACTTTGGCATAGAAGTTGTTGGTGCAGGAAGTCCTTCTGTTTTGTTTCAGGTATCAGTGAGATCATCTCTATCAGATAGAATCAAGAAAGCACAGAAGCAAGACAGTGAGCTGCAGAAAAAGGTGGAGTTTGTTCAGAAAGGTAAGTTGCCTGAATTCAACTTTGATAGTGATTGTGTTTTGAGATTTGGGAAGAGATTGTGTGTGCCTTGTGATTCACAGTTGAAGAGAGAGTTGTTATGTGAAGCTCATAGTTCTCCGTTTTCAGTTCATCCGGGCAGTACTAAGATGTATAGAGATCTGCGGGAGTATTACTGGTGGGATGGAATGAAAAGAGATATTGCTGATTTTACTGTGAAGTGTTTGACTTGTCAGCAGGTTATAGCAGAGCGGCAGTTACCGAAAGGGATGCTTCGGCCTTTACCAGTGCCAGAGTAGAAATGGGAGAATATATCCATGGACATTGTTGTTGGATTACCAAAGACATCTCGAGGTAATAATGCAATCTGGGTTATTGTTGATCGCTTGACCAAAGCTACTCATTTCCTTGCTATACGAGATACTTTCTCTCTTGATCAACTTTCCCGTTTTTTATCTTAAAGAGATAGTCAGGTTACATGGAGTTCCTCTCTCCATTGTATCAGATCGTGATCCCAGGTTTACTTCTAACTTTTGGAAAGGCCTTCAGAAGTCGTTGGGTACTGAATTAAATTTTAGTACAGCTTTTCATCCTCAATCAGGTGGGCAGTAAGAACGAACAATTCAGACATTGGAGGATATTCTACGAGATTGTTCTATGGATTATCAGGGAAGTTGGGACCAATATCTTTCTTTGGTTGAGTTTTCATATAATAACAGTTTTCATTCCAGTATACAGATGGCACCATTTCAGGCATTATATGGGAAGCGGTGTCGAACTCCAGCTTTCTGGGATGAAGTGGGTGAAAGGAAGTTGATGGGACCAGAATTGGTAGAAGAGATGGCAGAAAAAGTTCAGCTGATTCAGAAACACATGAGAATAGCTCAGAGCAGGCAGAAGAGTTATGCGGATAACCGGAGGAAGGATCTATTTTTCGAGGTAGGTGATCATGTTTTTCTCAAGGTTTCTCCTTGGAAAAGTTTGATGAGATTTGGTAAGAAATGAAAGTTAAGTCCAAGGTTTATTGGACCATATGAAGTTCTGGAGAGAGCTGGATCAGTTGCATACCGAGTGGCTTCACCTCTGAGTTTATCTCAGGTACACAATGTTTTTCACGTTTCGATGTTGAGAAAGTATATGCCAGATCCATCTCATGTTTTGAGTCCAGAGGTAGTTCAGCTGGAAGAGAACCTATCTTATGAGGAACAACCAGTCCAGATTCTTGACCACAGGGATCAAGTGTTACGGAATAAGGTGATTAAGCAGGTAAAGGTTTTGTGGAAAAACCACATGATTGAAGAGGCAACATGGGAATCTGAAAATGCAATGAGGGATAAGTACCCCCATTTATTCGATAAGTAAATAAATTACGGGGACGCAATTTTCTAAAGGGGGGAAGGATGTAACATCCCAAGTAAGTAATGAATAATATATATTTTTATCTATGTCTATTAATGATTAAGATAGTGTTATAGAGGCTTAAAATGAAAATAAATACAATCTTATGCATGGAATACACTAATATTCTTAAAAGATTGTTTTAGTGCCTTTTGATGGAAAACCATTTTTGAATCTATATTTTGACAATTTTATAAACTATGTTTGTCAAAATAAACTTATCCTTGATGATTGGGACATCAAAATTTACCTTATGTGAATTTTTGGTATTTTTCTGACAATGTTCATTTTTTAATGAATAGTGAAAAATACTGCATTTTACATCAAAACTACTTTTTAATCTAATTTATTTATATGATTAGATTATGTTTTGAATTGGTTTTGAAGTGAAATTAGAATATATTTTTACCATTTTATCCAATGGTGGTCATTGGAATCAATTTCACTTTGAAATTAGACTTAAACTGGTGTCAATCTTTTGATACTTATTGTTTTGTAAAAACACGCTATTTGCTCTGGCAGCGAGAATTAATTATTAAATTAATTAATGTTACTTATATGATTTGAATTTTTTAAAATGGACTTCATTTTTGAATTCGGAATATCAAATATAGCTTAGGGTGAATTTTTGGTAATTTTCTGAAAAACATCAATTTTTGATGAATAGTTAAACCACTAAGTGGTAATCAAGCAAACTGATTTCTCAGTTAAATGAAATTTTACCACTAATGTGTATTGAATTTTGAAAATCCGACATACATGTTTGTCATTAATAAGTAAAATGTGGTTCAATGAGATTATAATAATTTTTTGGTGAATAGTAACTTATTAAGTTCTTAATCACGATTATTGGTAATTAGGGTAGTTTAAGGTATAAATAATACTTTAATAAAATGAAATGACCTAGACACATGTCCCAACCTCATTGGTTGTGTCATGGCCGACCAGGACAAGCCATGGGTCAACTTGGGGACCCCATGGATCCACTTTTGTTGGGAAATGACATAAATTACTTTTTATTTAATGTTAAAGTGAAAATGACACAAACATAATATGTTTTGCAAAAACAATTTTTAAGTGGGGTTATACAAGTCCAAATTTTGATTATAAATAGTCATTGGAAAACTAAAAATATTTCTTACATCATAGTATTTTTTTTATAATTTTTAGACATTAAATAAATTTAATTATTTATGACATAATAATGATGCAGTGATGACATCATTATTTGACGATTTAAATAAAATAGAAAGATAATGTAAAATCTATGAACTACACATGTCCAAACCCAATTGGATGAGTGTATTTCGAACCCTTATCACCTTATCCACTAATTCCATCAATGTGGGACCTTTTAAAACCGAAACACATTTTCAAATAAAGTAATGTTTCTTTACTTTCCAAAAGTGCCCCTCCTCTCCCCTTATAAAAGGCCTCCACCTCTACCTCATTTCACACACTCTTCAAGCCTTTGGCTCGGCCAACCACTGCCCATTTTCTCTCTCCACATACCTCTCCTCATCCTAGAGGATTCCCTTTGGGCATAATCCTTTCAAAGGAAGCCTTTAGGATCAAACCAAAAGGAGTTACACTTTTTAAGGTAATTCATTCTCTCATGTTCATTTGTATTATTTTGATTCACCAACCCCCTAAACTCTTTTTATTTACTTCTTTTGTAACAACACCAGTATCTTCAATATACTAGGATGTTGTTATAAGATTTATTTGAGCTACACTCTCACACAACTACAATAAATGGTTAAAGAACATAAGGTTTCGGTGGATGGTGAAATTCTGGCTCCCGAAACGATGATTGTTCAACACTCATTTAACACCTTCAAAGGTGGCCATTATGATGTCACTATTTTTATATATGATATATAATATGTTTATGTTTTCCTTAAGCTTATGTTTTTTCATTTTGGGCATACCTTTATGGTTTCCATTATGGGTAAAACACGATATCTTCATTTTAGGAAGTGCGGACTACCGCCCCCTGAAAGTGATTTGATTCGTTAATACCATATGTGGGATGTGTAAAGGATAAATTTAATGATATTATATATGTTATTATACTGGAATTATAATATACTCTTATATCATTATGATTCCATTCCAGAAAATATGAAATTGAAATGGAAGTAGCGTTCATGCATACGTACGGCTTACCGTCTCCATGAACGGTGCATTTCATTTCTTACCTCTAAATGTGATGTAATATTATAAATGAATGTAGGTACTGGATATATATGACATATATGATATCTACATCATGAATATAATTCTGGTATAATGAACCTTTGACCAAATTAACAACATGTAAGTATATGAAGTCTATTTTTGACTTAAGAACCAAATACCGACAAAATGAACATTATTAACTTAAATGATTACATGATGTTTATAACATGGTATAAAAGGAATAATGAACATGAAAAAGATTCATAAGCAAGTAGAGATTAACTCAAGTTTATTATTAAGGAGTTTAAAGAACGGTCGGGTCAAGTCGGATACGAGGTATGGGACTTCGTCTCAATCTCCTTTCATTGAGACATATTTTGTTTTATACACAACTTTCTTTTATAAGGTGTATAAACCCCTTTGACTTTTACGTTTATTCAAAAGGAATCTTTTTTATACGAAGCAATTAATAAACGACAAAAGTGAATGTTTTTGTCGTACGTATGC
This sequence comes from Viscum album, assembly GCA_963277665.1. NCBI lineage: Eukaryota > Viridiplantae > Streptophyta > Magnoliopsida > Santalales > Viscaceae > Viscum > Viscum album. The sequence goes on from OY728136.1 coordinate 1,603,324,000, forward strand.
GGCGACAACGACTTCTCCGCCGTCGTAACCGTTATTTGAGTTTTCGCTTCCTCTACAAGCCATACCTTCTTTTTTAAAAGAAAAATAAATACCATGTTTTACTTTGGTATTGAAAATGGTTTTCATAATGTTTTTATTATATCAATGTGTTGTATTGATATCTCGTGATTGAAATGTGGAAATGTTATGTTTCCTTTATGCATGTTTTATGTGATATGATTATGTTATGGTTCTTGGGCATTATTATGAAGACGGGTGGTTCCGTGATAAACTAAGGGCGGGTGAGCCCGTTATAGCTCTCCAATGCATTGGGTAACGCGAAGGAGTGAAACGTTAAGGTTTCTCCAAAGATATTTTAGGGAATATACTGTGATGGGTATTCCAAACGTAACCAAGAGGGTTACTCCCTACGTATGAATGTTATGAAGGCCTCAAGTTACCTTTATGTATTATGATTTCTATGATTTATTCATGATTTTATGAGGTATGTTAAAGTGCCTATGTTTTATGGGTAATGTATGATTTCATTCTTATGTATATATGAACTCATGTTTCCTTTCCATGTTTTTTTATAACCCATACTGAGTTTTTATGCTCATCCCATGTTTTTTAAATGTTTTTCACAGGTCAAGGGAAAGGTACATGATAAGATGATAGAGTCAAGGATGTGTCAAGAAATAATCCATGTTTTATTTTAAATGTGTTTCCATTGATGGGAATGAAGAATACTATCTTTATGAAACCACATTGTTTATATGTGGAATGTAATGCAAGTTTTATGATCTAATTCTCTAAAACTCTAAACCTGAAAAGATCCTCAATGTGTAATCTTGTAATAACACAAGATTAAGTAAGGTTTAAGGCTGGGGCCTTATAGAATGGCCATCTAGTAGGTGATTGTATGGGGAATAAATAAGATAAAATTGTTCAATTCTATAATTTCATGGATATGGGACATTATGAAAATGAATTTCATAAGCATCAGATAATATTACCTCATAAAATGCCAAGAGATCAAGGACAAGATTATGCGATCACCACTGCTAATGTTGAAGCTCCAAAAGACATGGTGGAATGTAATTTAATGGTTTACTCATGTTTAGACAATGATTTATTTGATTATGGATCATCTCATTTTTTTCATATCTTCCATGTTTTATATGAAAATTATATATTTCCTATTTGATTTAACAAGGTAGTTTTTAGTCATAACTCTTAAGGGAAGAATCGTTGAAAAAAAATTGTCAATCATTCCACATTATAGATTATAAAAAATATTTATCTCTTGATCTAATCATCATATCCATGACTAAAATTGATATAATCATCAAAATGTATTGTATTTCAGATCATGATGCAATAATATATTGTAAGAATAAGTAGGTTATAATTCCCAATGATGATAAAGAGTGCCTTACCTTTAGAGTAGAAATGTCACCATCTGATTCATATCATGATCCTCCCCAATAGCTCTACTAAATTTAGTTATTATGTATTAGTAGAGTGAAATAATTATTTGTGGGGAATATAATGTTCAAATAGAGGACGAACCTGTTGTGCAAGAATATGGTGATGTGTTTCCTGAGGATTTACCTAGTCATCATCCAGAATTGGAAATTGCGTTTTCCATTATTTTAATTCATGTTTTAAGCCATGTATCAAAGAACCCTTATAGAATGGGAACTATGGAATTAGTGGAACTAATGAAAAAGCTAGAAGAATTGAGTAATAAGGGATTTATTCATCCTAGTGTTTCCTTATGGGGACTACGTGCCATTTTTTATACGAAGAAAGATGGATCTATGAGGTTTTTCATTAACTACAAGGAGATTAATGCTATAACTATAAAGAAAAAGAATCACCTACCACTCATTAAATATTTATTCCAAAAACATAATGGATCTAGATATTTTTCAATTATTGAACATCGATATGGATATCCTCAATTGTCTATGAAGAAAGAAGACATTCCAAAAACAACATTTTGACCCTTGTTCGGTCATTACGAGTTTATAGTAATGCCTTTTGGATTGAATAATTCACAATATGTATTCTTGGATTTAATTAATATTGTTTATATGGAATATATTAATGATTTTTTAGTGTGTTTTATTGATGATATCTTGGAATACGCCAAAATCTATGACGATCATGAAAATCACTTGCGCATTATTCTAAATAATCTTAGATAAAATGAATTATATTGGATGTTAGAAAGTGTGATTTCTGGATTTATGAGATTCCTTTTCTTTTCCATAATTTCTTTAAGGATGGAATATTTTTTAAACCTTCAAACACAAGGCAATCCAAGAATGGCCGGCACCGAAGAGTTTTACTTAGGTACGCAATATTGTTGGTTTAATAAGTTATTATCGATGTTTCATCCATAATTTTTCATATTTGGATAACCCATTAACCAAGAACACATCTAAATGGGTTAATTTAGTTTGTAAAAAAGAGTGTGAATAATGATTTGATGGAATAAATCTAATATTATTCAATTATTTTATCTTAACACTACCATCAGATAATGATGGGTTTGTTATTTATAGTGATTTTTCAATGAAAGGACATGGTTGTGTCCTTATGCAGAATGATAGAGATATTTCCTATGTATCATGACATCTAAAAATTCATGACCAAAACAATCACAATCATCTAATTGAGTAACCAGCTGTAATCATTACTCTTATGATTTGGAGACACTGTCACTATAGTGAAAAATGCGAGAATTATACTGATCAAAATAGTTTGAAATATATTTTCTCACAAAAAAAACTAAACATGAGGCAACAGATATGGCTTGAACTACTCAAGGATTATGATTTCATAATACTCTACCACCTGCATATGTCAAATAAGGTTTCAGATAATTGAGTGGAAAGGATCCTAGAGTTTTGAACAAGATAAGAGTTGAAAGTGATCATATTGTCAGGGATATATTAAAGATGGATATTGAAATAACCATGGATAGTGAAAAAACAATATTTAAAAAAATGGATGCCCAAAATTCTACATTAAAATATAGAAAAAATTATCATACTGAAGAAATAGAGTTTCTACGGAAGATTAAATCTGTAAGTGAATGGAAATTGACTGACATCTTATATGAATATGGAATTTTGAAATTTGGGAAGAGAAATTGTTTTCTCAGTATACCTGATCTAAAAATGGAATTGTAGGATGATTGTCATAGCTCCATTTTTCTATAAATTTTAGGAACCCCAAGTAATATAGATATTTGAAAGAACATTTTTGGTGGGACAACATGAAATGGGAGATTTCTGATTTTGTTTTAAGGTGTATGGCTTTCCAACATGTGAATACTGGAAGAAAACATCCTAAATGAGTCATGAAACCTCTTCCCATCCCAAAGTGGAAAAGGGATGATAATATGATGGTCTTTTCCATGGGGTTACAAAAGACTCCAATTACGAATGATTTAATATGGGACATTGTTGATTGACATAGAAAGTCAGCACATGTCTTGATATATGAGAAGATTTACCACTAGAACATTTACCAGGACTGTATATTAATGATTTTTTAAGACTTAAAAAAGTACCCCTGGATAATAAATTTAATTTGAGGACATCGTACTACCCTCAAACTGTTGGATAATTGGAATGTACAATTCAAAGCTTTAAACACATTTATAGATCTGGCTCACTTGACATTCAAGGTATGTGGGATCAATATTTACCTATGGCAGAGTTTTCCTAATACAATAGATTCAATTAATGTATATAGATGGAACAATATGATGTGTTATATGGAAATAGATGTTTTACACCAACTTGTTGGGATGATGTTGGTGAAAGAAAGATAGTTGACCCAGAAATATTTTAGGAAATAATGTAAAAGGTGATGTTTATCCAAACCGACATCAATGCAGCTCAATGTAGGTAGAAGAGCTATGCCCATAATTGAAGGAAGGGCATCAATTTTCAGGTAGGAGATCTTTTTTTCTTGATGGTATCTCAATGTAAGGGAGTTATACTATTCGATAAGAAGGGGAAATTATGTTACATGTACATCTAATCTTCTGAAATTGTTGAATGAATTGGGTCTGTAGCTTAAAATTTGGAAATGACGCCATGTCACTCCAAAGTTCACGTTCAATTCCACGTGTCACCGTTAAGAAAACACAAGCCAGACCGACCACATGTACTCACCTATGAGGAAATTGAACTGGATCCTAATCGATCTTATTGTGAAGAGAATGTCACGATTCATGATAATAGAGAACATGCATTGGGAAACTAGACGACTCGTATGGTAAATGTTCTATAAAGAAACCATAATACGGAAGAGGCATCGTGGGAACCAAAGGATCTTATGATGAAGAACCACCTGAATTTTTTTGGGTGGAGGTATTCTAGAAATTTTGAGGAAGGAATTATTTGAATGATGGAAGAATGTAACACCCCAATCTTCCACAATACATTTCCCATTGAGTAATGCAACGACATTCATTGTACGAAACATTATGATTTTAACACACTAGAACAAATTAGAAAAGCCTTAATTAATTTTAATACTGAATCTTTGAAATTTTATAAATTTTATTTTTCTAAATGGACTTCATTACCGAATCTTGAATATGGAAATAATCTTATTGTGAATTTTTTATATTTTTTGGAAATATTTAAATTTTTTATCAATAGTTAAAAACAATGTGATATTGGTTAAAACAGAATTTTGATTTAAAAAATTAGTTATTTTATTTAAATTTCATTAAGGTAATAATAGATAAAAAATAACTATGTTGGTTCAATTTAATTCATTGGAGTCATTTTATAATTTTTTCAGATATATAATTTTTTTTGAACTTTTTACCTTTTTTTACAATCCTCCTAGGATCATTTGCAAATTTACATAAAACATAATTTTAACGCTTCAATGAGTTGAATTTAAAAAATATGAGAGAAATTGTTAAAATCAGTATGTAAAATTTGGGTCAAAAAAAGTATTTTTTGGAGAATAATATCTTTTGAATTTTATTTACAACTGTTAAAAGTAAATATGGAAATTAAAGGTAAAAACGATATCATTATTACTGAAACACATGTCCTAATTCTATTGAAAAAGCATAATTCAACCAAAAACAACCTTATGAATAAAATATGTCACCCTTTGGTTCACATTTAATAAATTAGGACATTTATTATTATTTTATTTAAATAATAGTTAAAAGAGTTAAATTAAAAGTTCAATAACATATCAATTTATATTATAGGCTTACAGAAAATATAAATTTGACTATAAATATTCATTATAATGATAAAAATTATTTCATACATAATGGTATTTTATTTAGAATTTTTAAACCTTATATAATTAAATTTATTTTTGAAATAATAATTATGCAACAATGACCATATTATGGAAATATTAAAATAATTGATATTTTAAATATCCAAATAAATGTAAATTTATACTTTTGATAAATTACAATAATTTTCTAGTTTAATGTGTCATGTTAGATTAGGTTTAATAAATTTCAATCTATGTGAGAATGTTTTAATGGATTTCAGAAAAAATCGAATACTAAATAGTGTCAAAATTGACATAATTGAGTTTTTTAAACAAATACTCTATTATTTATTGATATAAAATTCATAAAAAAAATAGGATAGGACAAAGGAATTATATAAGGTTATATATGTTAATAATGAACAACTTTGGGGTAATAATAGCTTGTTATAGTATTTTTATTAAGCAAATAATAAAAAAAAGAGAAATAGTAAATGTCAAACTATTTAACTAAGAGTTAAAACTAGAAGATAAGTTTGATATGGTGACCTAAACCTATCCAAAACCAAATGGTTGAGTTTTTTTGACCCATCCACCCCTTATCCATGATATAAATCATTTTGGAGCCATTGTAAACAGAAAATGATTTTATTTTAAATAACATTTCAAACATTTCCTAAAGTGACCATCACCTCTATTATAAAAGGGCACTTCCCCTTATCTTAATTTCACACTTGAAAATCCAATTTTCTCAGCCAAAACCAGCCCAATTATCCTCCAAGAATTTTTACCTTCATCCTAGAGTCTTTAATTATGTATGAATCCTATCATATAGATACATTTTTATCAAATAAAAATAAAAGAACCTAAAGAAGAGGTAAATATTTAATCACCTATTTTAAGTTATTTTCTTCATCAACTACCTCTTTATATGTTTTTTTCCATTCTAAAATAATAAATCCAGTATCTTCTATAAATATTGATGTTATTATAATAATGGTATAACCATATTCATTATTCCATCCATCACAGGAATGAAAATGCCACCAAACGTGCGTGCGTACGGCTTACTGTCCCCACATCGTGCTGTAGATTTTTATTCGAACACTTCATTATTTGGATGTATATAATAATGAGTATAAATAATGTAACCAATAATTATAACATGTTAATGATTAATTATATATGATATACCATCAAATTACATAATATTTCACCGTCAATATAATTATATTGGTGCACGGGCATACGTATGGATTACCGTCTCCACGAACACGATGAGATTCATTCCCCATTTTAATCATTCAAGAATAATTTTCATTTTATGAATATAAGTAATTTTTATGAACATATCATCATTCTGTATATTAATCAAATTCATCTTATCCATAACAAACATGAATTACGTAACCAAGCATTTATAGGATAACGAACTAATTAACAACCAAAAAAATGATACTACTAAAATATTAACAAAGAAATATTCCAATATCATATATGATATCATATTTTAGTATATGATTTGTTTATTATTTAATAACAATTTTTTAACTTCTATACATGAGGTTTACATTCCATCAGAAAAGGAAATGTACAACGTAAGGATTAATTTCACAATCACTTTATTATCTGAGGTTGTTTTTAAGTAAGTATCTACTGGGAGCTTTTTATTATCCACATCAGTTTTTTCATAGAAATGTATTTCAAAACATTTTAACTATTTAATAAAATATGTTTTATTGTAATTTATACCTTATTCCAAATAATATGGTTTTAAAGGATTCTTTCTGTTAATTTCCAAACAATATACATTATGGCCTTTTCGACAAAATTAATGTATGAATGTTTTTAATATTATACGGTGGGTGTGGATATTTTTCACCATTATAACATAATTGAAGCTCCATGTACAAGATTATTGGAATATTTTCTAAATAAATGTTTTCTATTATAATTATGAGACTCTTGAATTGTTTCAAAATAGAAAGTGGGTTTTCTTTCAAATATTTTTCATTTCATCTATGTCAACATCCTTTGATGGGTTTTAAAATTGTTTAAAGTTGATATATTATTATTCAAATTTTCCATATTGTATTGAACGTTTTTTGATATGTTTGACTGTGAATGTTTTATTTTTATTTCATTCCTGGTTTTTAGTTAATGTATTGTCATTTTTATGCTATTTTTAATATAAATATTTATATTAGGTTTCAACCATTTCATATGATGGATGTATTGGACTTCGTATGTGATGAGTGGAGCCCACTATAGCCCTCGGTGCATCGGTAGGTCTCATGAGACAATTAGAAGTGGAATTGGACAAGGAATTTCCCAATTTGATATATGGTTTTGGGTGAGGCCTAAATCATTTTTATATGTCTTGGCTGATGCCTTGATATGATTTTTCAGAATGTCTGAAATTATTCAGTCCCTCATTATGAAAATAATAACGTTGGTTCTTGTAGTTATTTGACTAGAAGAATATCCATGACTATGTTTTATTATGGAATTATTTACCAAACTCATATTCTTGCTATAATAGGTTCATGTTTATTATTTATAATGGCATGTATTTATAATTATTCACCATGTCTAATGTTTATGTTATCTTCTGTAGTATTGATTACCCTTATAGAGCATTTGAGCTCACCCATATCTTCTGTTTCCTTTTACCAGGATATGAAGAAGTTAGTTATGAGTGTCTTGCAGGCACAACATAAGAGGCTTGGATCTTTCTAATGGAATAAATTAGTGTTGTATTTATTTTATTGTTTTAATGTTGAACTTAATAATGTAGCTTGTTTCGAATATTACTAAACAGATCAGTCTTTTTGGGACATGATTCCTTTTATCATGCCCATGTTATGTAATAATGCACATTCTATTTGTAATTGGGGTCAGGGTGTTACGAATTGTTTCTAAATTGACTCAATTGATATTTTACAAAAATAGGTTATTATTAAATTATATAAAAACCTAATGAAAATTAAAATATTAGAAATTGAAAATTATAAGGTCTTCAATATCAAAAAATAATTTATTATGGTAAATTTAAAACACATAAGTTATTATTTATAACCATTTAATATTTAGAATAATATTTCCATTAATAAAAATTAATAGATTACATAAGGATAAATCAAAATGATAAGGATTAAAATAAAATCAAAATAGGTCACTATTTTTTTAGTTTATATTATTAAAACTCATTCTTATATTATCTTCAAAAAAATCCACATTGGAGGAATTAGAATTTAAAAATTAATTTATATTATTTTAATATTTTTTTATATCACATGGTTCCCTACCCACTTTATATAAAAATTAATGAAAATCATTGTGTGCATATACACATCTTATCATCTCCATGATGCAATGTAATTTATTATTCAATAAAAAAACATTTGTATGGAGATAATGATTAAAAAATGGATTTTAATAATTAATATAAAATTTTAATTATTATTTTTAAATAACAGACAATCCAATTCTATACCATTTTACCATTAAGTGGATAATATCAATGCTCTTGTGCATGTACAACCAACCGTCTCTACAGTGATATGTGATTCATTATACACAATCTCCACTAATCCATTATTATATACATGGACGGAATGAATAAAAAATCTATATATTATACTAATATAATTGTTTATATTATATAACTATAACTTAATAAATGTAACATGAACTTATCTGACAATACATGTATAATAATATAATGTTGTTAATCTTCAAAAAAATGAGTGACAATGAAATGTTACAAACAATAGGGTGATAATATGATCAGACATGATATCAAAAAAATGAAAATGATTCTAGAAAAAGTAAATAACATTATTTAAATCATTATACATGAGGTAAAAATACATACAAAGGATATTGGACCTATGTTAATAGCTATTTTTTCAATTCCAATAGTATCTGATATTATTTTTACTTAAGTAAATACTGGGGTAAATTTATCATCAACATCCATGTTTCCTAAATATATAATATTTTTTATATTATTGTATTTTTTTAATGTCAATCTTAGTCATTGATGAATTTGTATTAAACTGTAATTTATAGAATTGTTCATTCATTTTCCATATGAGGTACTTTTTTACTTTTCTACAAGTGTACGAGAAGATTGTTTTTTAACATATTATTCCTTAGTGTATTTTTAGTTCTTAATAAATCATTATTAATATAAGGATTCCTCAATAAGAACTCTTTTTTATTTTAAACTGAATTATTTTCATATAAAATTTTCTGGCATTTAGAAAAATGAAAACATTATTAATGAAGAGAGAATATTTTATCTATGAATTAAGATCAAGTGTTTTATCAAAATTATTTTTCATATAAGAGGACATAGTGTTATATTTTAATCCATATTATTAATTTGATTTTATTTTGTTTTTGATGGAATTATTTTTATGAAATCCATTTATTTTTTATGGATTATAACAGAATGATTTTTATCAAACCCGTTTTTTGGGTTATGTTATGATTAATGGTTAATGTTTTTCTGGAACATGTAAGAATGATTACATTAAGGGAATGATGGGACCTATATATCCATTCAATGAATTGGGTAATGATTTATATCTCATGAGATATACACGGTTAAAATAAAAAGTAAATCTAGCTCAAAAATATTTCTCTGATATATGAAAGTAAATATTGTTTAGTAATGGCGGGCAGGAACGAGGAGTGAAATTAGTTCATTAATGGACTATGTCATCTATGATGGTCTTGGAAATGAGACTTGTCTAATGAGAAAATGATTTTTATACATATGTGTTTTCCATAATTTAATATTATATTCCAATGGTATCTTATCATTCTTAGTGTTCCATTATGAATTATTCCTTACATAATAAAAATATTTATTTTACAACTCTAGATTTTGATATTAAATATAGATTTTCATGTATTTATATTCTTATGTTGATGTTTTCTCATATTTTTTTATTTTTTACCCTTAATATGATTTTGATATCAGCCATTTCATTTTTTTCATTCCCAGGATATAAATTATGGTTTTAGATAGGAGAAAAAAAGGGGAAGATATTTATAGGAGGTATTGAGGATCTTTCACCAAGCTAGAAAAATGTGTTCTATGTTTCCAATGACACTAAACTAATATAGAGTTTGGGAATCTATTTGTGTAATGTATTAAGTATTAGGATAAAGACATTTTATGTATGTGTATATCATGCATGGGTAAATATATAATTAATAAAAAAATAACATATTAATTTATATATTTTATTGAAGTTTATTCATAGTAGTGGTATTAATATCTACATAGAAACATATATTTAAATATATTATAATGGTATATATGGTGAATATTATTTCTTTCAATTATACTCTCTAGGAGTTTCATTCCATTTATATTTTTAATGGAATACTAATCATGTTGTGTATGGATATCACATTGACAGAAAAGCATTATTCATGGTGTTTACCCTCATGAGAATCAAGTACAAAAGCATGTTTACATTTTATAATACAGATAGGGATGTATATTTTAGGATACCAAAAAACCATAAATTTTAGGTAATTAAGTTGATCTCTTATAAACATACTCATTCAAATGGTTTTATAAAAAAAATAATATTATTCCTTGAACTACATGATAATTTCAATTTCCCTTATTTCAAACAAAATGTAAACAATGAAATAGAAACTATAGTCCAACTAAATAAAATATTTATGTAATATAAAATTCATATATTATACTCTACTATCATCATAATATCAAAATTTAACTAAATAATGTTTTGACACCAATGTATCCTCCAATATTTGTCTTAAAAATATTCAAATGGATCTATGATTATATATCATTACATACATTCTCCTATCATTTTAGGTATAAATATTTATAGAATTTATATTATTGATTCAATAGAAAATACAATGACATTCTATACTTATTAAAAATTATGAAACTATAAATATATCCATATAATCCATAAAATGACGTTAATATATCATATGTTAATGTTATATTCATATAATGTGAAATAAATTCTTGAAAAAACTAATTAAATTGAAATAGAACATGTTTGATATCAATGTTTAGTAAGGGAAATCATACACCAATTCTTCATAAAATAAGAATTGATTGAAGTATATGGATATAAATTAATGATAATAAAAACATTCGCTATAACATTTCCCCTGAGATTGGAAAAAATACACGGTTAACAATATAAATAAATACATGCAAAATTACATCAAATTTCTTGGTGATAGAAGGCATAATGGAATACATGTATTAACCCTGTTTTGAAAAAATATTATGTTTGTGGTGTGATAGGTTCAAAAAATCATCTACCATTTGTCTTCAAACATGTATTAAAAATGTGTCAAATCATTTTCTCTTATATGATTCAAAATTACAATTTTTATTGACATGGAAATGGATTTTTATGAACATAATTACAATTTATTTAAATTATGTAGTACATATTATGATATTTCGACCTACACAACTAGAAAACTGAAAGGGGAATGAAAAGGGAAAACATATATTAACATTTTGTGATTTATATGTGACGTATCTATTAACTAATTATGGATTTTTTGTATAATGAGTGAATTGGATTTTAGGATCATATACTTCAATTATATTATGAATGATCATGGAAATATTTAATTGAAATATTCACGAATGAAGAAAAATAATGAATAAATCCTAATAAAATTTATTTTTAACATTTAGTAATAATTATTAAACTGAAATAAAGCAATCTAGCATGATATAGTCATATAATAAGACAACACAGAATGTAGTTTTCATATTTATAAGATCATTAAAATTAAATTTACACAATATTATCATAAAAATATTATTTTCAGAAATTGTTTTACTTATTATTATCAGAATTATTATTTTAAATATAATGATATTGAATAATCTATGTCATATAAAATATCTATGATTGAATTTTTTTTATAACTTTCTTTAAAAAATGAATATCAGTATAATGGATTGTTAAGGGAGAAAAGATCTATTTCTCAATCATACAAATAATATTTCTTTACACACCTTATGATAAATTAAATATTGAGTTATTCCTTTCTATGAAAATCCTTCAAGTATTTAGGAAGTAATATATCGTTAATATTATGATGATAGTATTTTTTATAGGGGAGAATGTATAAACTCTTGGGTTGATATTCTATTTACTACAGAATATAATTAAGACAATTTTTTCTTGACTCATAACATATAACAAAATCATATGTAATAAATAATTTTATAGAATAAAATATAAGGTGTTTATTAATTTTGGGAGACAAATATAAATTATATTTAAATAGTATAAAAGACATTATTAATAATAAATAATTGTTTAAAATCAGTTAAAGTAGGTAAATAATTAGATATACATATTAATTCATAAGTTTTTAAACTTTATAAATGTATTATTAATGAGGGAAAAAGTTTACGAGATAAAATATATTTTATATAGGAATAATATTTTGACAAAAAAATTATTAATAATTAATATTTTTTTAAAAGTAGTTTACAATTAAAGTATATACATTCATATGAAAATAAATTCCAATAAATTATATATTATTTTTTAATATTTAATTCCCAATCATAAGAATCTAATCTTTATTAAATTATATTTATTTGAGGATTCCATAAATTATTATTTTCTTTCAATGAATTTTTATGAATTTATTGAAATATTTTATATTTAGTTGATTAATTAAGATTAAACATTTTACCAAAATATAATTGTATAATTATAATAAAAATTACTATTAGATAACAAAATTACTTATAATTTGTTAATTAATTACATAATATGTAAAAATATATTTTTAAGAATAAAATATTTAAATTTTCAAACATATGATTTATAATTTTTCATCTTGGATATGTTTTTTCCAAAAAAACAAAAAAATCATAAATAAAATATTTCTTTTTTATGTTTTTAATTTCAGAGAAATATCATTATGTTATATATAATATATATAACGTCTTAAAATAAATAAATTTTAGGAATATACATTGAAAAAAAAATTCATGCATAAAAATATTGTATTTCTAAAATCACGTTTTTACTCAATATATTATTTATTAATAAAATTAATTATTGATTCAAATTTTTTTTTATATAATTGATTTAATATTTTAAATTATTTTCCATATATTTTGTAATAATTCACATATTATTTTTGGGATTGAAATAAAAAATACTTGAATAAATATTTAATACATTGACCAAAAGTACCATTTAAATATGTGGTTAATGAATTTTTAAATTCTCAACAGAACACTGTCAATAATATTCATTATTTGAATTCTTATATAATATTATTTATTATTAAAAAATTGTTAATAATATTTATAAATATTCTTATAATAATGTAAAATCAATCTTTTAATATCTTCAATAGTCATTGGAAAAATAAAGTCTTTGCCTATTAGAGATGCAAAATACCCCCTTCATGTAAAACATGTCATAATTTTCATCATCATCCGTCATGGGTTAATGTAAAATTATATTTTAATAATTAATATAATGTGTGTAATACTATTTATATTCTAATATTGAACTTAATTTCATTCCATCATCTTATATAATGGAAAATTATCACTTCACAATCGACTACATGAAAAATACCTCCTCCAAAATAGTGATTTATTTCGTAACTCTTGTGTTTACTAACTAAAAAAATTATTTTATAATATGATTTTAAATAATAAGAAATTAATATTCAAATCATTATAATTTTTTGAAAAAATATCATTCCTGAATAATGACAAAATATCAATAGTTTTTATAAGATTATAACCTATTTTTTTGGATGGAGTAACATGAAATATAGACAATGAAATAAATATCAACCATGGAAAACATGAAAACCATTAAAAATGACAATATTAGTAAAAAATGTAATTATTGATTTATATTTTACACATGAAACTTTATTTTAATGGAAAAACAATTTTTATGATTTTACACCTCATTTCTTAATATTATCCATAAATTTTTCTCAATGATTTATTAAATGTGATAATAAATATAATACCAATAAAATGAAATTACAACATTATAAATTGCTACAATAAATTAGTGTAATATATCTTATCAATGTAAGATGCACATTGAATTTATTGATATGAGATTCCATAATAATTATATAACTACATAAAAAATCTATTAAAAACTAAATAAACATTACTATCGAAATATAATATCACAGAAAAATATATTTTTATTAAATGAGTATAAAAATTATTTTATATGTATATATGTATTTTCATTATTATAAAATGGTCAGTAAAAGTATTTTTTACATGTTTTTAGTTGAAATTAACTTATATAGGAGTAAAAGTAAGGATTCATTATATCAACATTCAATCATTGAGACATATTTTTGGTTTCAAAAAAATATAATATTATGGTGAACATACTACAACAATTAGTTTAATTATCATCCTTCATGTTTTAATAATATTATTTCAATTCCCATTTTATTCACACATTTCAAAAAATTAAAGGATAAATTTACCAATACAATTGGTAATTTAAATTTTGAATACATTTCAAAGAAAAAAAATTGTATTGTTAACATTATTTATATTAAATATTATGTATACTATATATTATATCATGAAATTAAATTTATACATATTATAAACTATTAAATTTCAATAACACTCTTTTTTATATAGTTATTATTGAAATTTTTCAAATTTATAAATTTTTATTCTTCCATATTTTATTCAAATATATATATACATCTAATATGAAAATATCTAGAGAATTTATGTGATTAATAATTATCAAAACCCCATTATTGTTGTTTAATGTTATCTTTTGTATTTTTCCATTCAATTTATTTTAGAAATTAGAATCACTTTCTTAAATTCGTAATTACTATGACTTTTATGACTAATGAAAGTTTATAATGTTTTTTTATCAAACCTAATATATTACTATTGTTTGAATTTTTTTATTTTATTCATGAATACAAACATACATTATTCATAACAATTATTGTAATGAAAGGATGTCCTATAATGACGGGATTCACCTTTATCAAAATGGATTTGTTACTTCATGTATTTTACTTAGAGTGAAAAATGGTCTTATAATTATAGATAATATCAGAACCGATAAACATCAAATTCACACTCATCAAAATCATCATAATAAAATATGTAAGGAAATAAATTGTATTGAGTAAAGGATAAATTATTATTATGGGAAAAATATATCCTATAATAATGAAATTTCATATACACTACAAATGGTGTAAATCAAAATATCGCAGGACATTCTGTTATTATATAACTATTAATGTTCCAGATGAAAAATTAATCGTGAAAATATCAAATAAATAATACCATTTCAGGATCTAGATGACCATTGGTAGTATGATTTTAAAAAGGTCCATTCTAGTTGTTTCTAAAAATGATGTTCTATTATAATTTATTTGAAAAGATTTCAGTTTGTTTGAGCTGGGAAGCATATAATAGTGAAATAATTGTTCCTTGTACATGTAATCATCATGAGTAATTTTTTTAATCATATTGAATGTTCATGTTAGTATGATAGAGGGATCACAGGGATAACAAGATTGATAATTTGATCATTATATTAGTGGCTAATGAGAATTGTGAGACAGAAATGTCTTCCATCTTTTCAAGGTATCTTGGGATAATGAAATAAAAAATCTGATCGTCGTATAAAGGGATCATTGGGATAGAGATAGAGTTTAATCATCGTAAAATTTTACTTAATTAGTTAAATTAAGAAAAATAATAATATATGTATAAAATGAGGAACCCCTATTTTAGGTTATTGGATACACTAGACATTTGGTTAAAATAAGAGTAATCATATGTATTACTTGTTTTGTTATTAGTCATATAATTTTGATACATTTAATAGGATGTGATACTTTTGTATTATTATTTCTATTTATGTCATATCTATAATAATTAGTTCAATAATTAGAAAAATGGGTTACATTTATTATTATTTTATATGAATCAATATAGATTCATTTATTTTTAATAATCTAATTTATCATAATTATTATAATTATTATTATATTTGTATTTACTCTGATTAAATTGATTTCTTGTGTGAGTAATATTAAACTCTGAATTTGAGTCCACTTCTTACTAATTATGTCTAAATACCTTATTAATGTAGAATCATATTCTTGTTAAGAAATGTGAATTAATTTTTAGAATGTACTTGATTATGATACATTGATTATTAGAAAAATGTCGACGTCTAATTTCCATTTAATTGATTTAGTGCTTTTGTAATTTTGATTTTTTTAACATTGTTAAACAATGATTATTTAAATGTTGAAAATAAATGGTTTCGAACATATAATTCACATCCCTATTGTATCTAGACTTCTTCATAATCATTATTAACCAAAAGATGGTGTCAAAGCCCTGTATCTATAATACTAATACAAACACATGGAATACAAGGAGGGTTCCACTACTCAAATACTTGTTATCCCATTTATAATAGTTAATTGTGTATGTTTGATAAAATTTTAACATAATGGTTTTGTTTATATATATATTTTACTCAAATATATATTGTGAAAAATTGTTTTTGTATTGTTTAGAATATGTAAGGAATAACTATGAGATATATTTACAATATCAATCTTATGAGACCACTAATTTTAAAAGGTGCTGATTATGAATACTAGATGGATAAAATGAAATGTTTTGTGTTCTACTATAGTGTTGAAAATTATAAAATTCTTAATAGACATTATAAAATTCATCTAACGAAAGTAATTGTAACGCCCTGGCCCTAGTTACCCAGATTCGGTGCATTATTAGATAACATTGGCATGATCACAAGAAAGATCAAATCTCGAAAGACCGATTGGTTTAGTAGCCTTGGAAACACTAGATATATTCATAAAGTTTTACATTACATTAGAAAGTGAAAAAAACTACAACAACAAAATAGTCTTCATATTTCACACTCATATCCCCGCATACTATCCCTGTAGGTCTCTCATAACTTACTTCTTCACATCCTGGGAAAATAAAACATTGAAAAGCTGTGAGCTCAAATGCCCAGCAAGGATAAAAATATAGCAGAAACATATCAAAATAAGCATAAACATTTAAGGCAATGTATAACTAAAACAAAAGCCTTTCAAACTTTAACTTCAACATAGTATGGAAAAAGTAAAATGAAATAATGCCATTTACTTATTAACATGGATATTCTACTAATCGAATAATCACATGAAATATCAATAATCACTTTCATAATGATGGAATGCATAATGCCAGACTATCATAACCACAGAGCCAAGGCCTCGTGCCAAGACTACAAATAAGATTTTGTTAAGGCTTTGTGCCCAGACACTAATTTGTCTCATGAGACCTACCGATGCATCAAGGAGCTATAGCGGGCTCCACCCTTCACATATTAAGTCCAATGCATTCCCATATGAAAAGGTTTAAACATAACATAAACATTTCTTATTAAAACTAGTATATGAAATGTCAATAATTTCACCATAAACTATGAATGGTATAAAAATAGCACATCCACAGTCAAACATATCACAAAACCTTCAATACAATATAGAAGTTTTGTATCATAATAATTCAACTTCAAATAAGCGTAAAATCCATCAAAGGATGTTGACATAGATGAAATCAAAACTCTTTTTAGAGAAATATCTCTTTCTATTTTTGAAATCATTTAAGAGCCATATAAAATAAAACATTTTCTTTGAAAATATTCTTATAATCTTTTAAGGAAATATTTGAAGATTTTATAACGGCGGAAAATAACCGCACCCTCCGTATAAGTTAAAAAAACATTCTTACCTTAATTCTGTCGAAAAGGTTAAAATGGACCTTTTTTTGAAAACGACGGAAAGATTCCTCTTATAAAAAGTCAAACAAGGGTATAAATGACTTTAACCCATATTCTAGTAAATAAAAAAAATTGTTTTGAAATACATTTTTAAGAAAACATGGATGTGGATGATAAAGAGATCCCAATAGATTATTACATATAAACAACCATTGATAAGGAAGAGATTGTGAAATAACCCTTACCTTGTACTTTTCCTTGGTTGGGGTAGGTTAACCTCCTGTATAATGGTGAAATAATTGTTATTAAGTTATAAAAAATCATATACATTAATATGATATCATATATTATCTTTTAATATTGATTTGATAATAATATCTTAGTATTATCGTTGTTTCGGGTGTTAACTTACTTGTTTTCTTTTCTATGTTTTGTTACATAAGACATGTTTGTAAAGGATAGGTTGTATATTATTCATATCCAGAATGATATCAAGTCCTTAAACATCATTTTTTAAATCATCAAATGATAATTATACTTGAATGGATACGATGGAGAATGAGTCTCATCGCGTTCGTGGAGACGGTAGTCCGTACGTACGCAGGTGCGACAATATCATTCTTTTGATATTAAAATAATATATACATGGATGGTATATCATATATACAGAATCATTAACATGTTATATTTATTATTTACATGAGTTACACATCATTATTATACCCATCCAAATAATATTATATTGAATAACAATTACACCACGACGTGGAGACGGTAAGTCGTACGTATGCACGTATGGTGACATGTTATTCAAAGGGTGGATAGAATACTGAATATTGATGTACCATATTTATAATAACATCACATTATATATATGATACTGGATTTATTATTTTATAATGGTAATAACAAAGGAAGAAGATGTGGAAGAAGAAAGGAACTTGGAAAATGGTGGTGAAATCATTACCTCTTCTTCGGTTTTCTTCCATTTAATTTGATCAAAAGGGATCCTTAGGTTGGCTTTCTGATCAGACTAAGGCCTCTAGGTTGTAGTGAGGGAAGTTGGGAGAGTATTTGGGTAGATTTTGGCCGATCCAAAAGGCTTTGAAGGTGTGAAGAAATGAGAAGGAGGAGTGCCCTTTTATAAGAGGGGTGAGGGGCACCTTTGTAAAAGCAAGAGATATTAGTTTATAATAAATTCATATTCGGTTTCCAATGGCTCCAAAGTTGATTATTCAAAGGTTAAGGTGGGGATGGGTCGAAAACAACTCAACCAATAGAAATTAGACAGGTTTGGGTACTTATATTAACCTTATCATTGTGTATTAACTCTAAGTTAATTAGTTTCACTTTTACAATGTCGCTTTGTATTTTTATATAATATGGTTAATAAACTTACTATATACATCCAAGCGACTCCCAAGTGGTCCATTAATGATGAACCTGTCATGATATAAGTCTTTTGGCTGAACCTTAGATTTTTATTAATTTAATATCAATTAATAATATAATATTTGTTTTAGAACCCTTTTATGTCAATTTTGACACTATTCAATAGTTGATTTTTGTGAAACTCATAACAGATTGATTACTTCAAAAAAAGTAAATTAAATCAATCCTAATATATCATATTATCCTTGAAAATTAGTTTAATTCATTAAATGTTTCATATTATATTTATTTGGGTATTTTCAATATCAATTATTTTAATTTTTCACTATTATATTAATTAATTCATCATCATTATGTCATAAATTAAATTATTTAATGTCTAAAAATTATAAATAAAATATCATTATGTAGGAAATCTTTTTATATTTATAATAAATATTTATAATCTAAAATCCAACATATATATCCCAATGTAAAAATTATTTTTCTAAAAGATATATGCTTGTGTCATTTTTGTATTCATTTTAACTTAATTAAAAAAAAGTGTCCCTATCACCTACAAGTGGCATCATGGGGTCCCAAAATCGACCCAAAGATGCCTATGGTCGAACATGTATCAACCAATAAGGATAGGACACGTTTTAGGGTAATTTAATATTATTATAATATTATTTTTTAACCCTTATTTACTGGATTTACCCTTAACCATGGTAAATAAAATATTTACCGCAGTAATTATTCAAAATGTCTAAAAATAAAATTTTTCTATTTACACAATTTGGACATCCTGATTCCAAATATAGAATCCATTTTTCTAAATTCAAAACACAGAAGTGGCAGAAATTAATTTAAAATTTATTCCCGCTGTCAAAACAAAAAGCGTGTTTTTAAGAGATAATAACTATCAAAAGATTGACACATGTTTATGTTCGGTTTAATTGTAAAATTTTGTCCAATGACCAAAATTATATTAAATGGTAAAAATATATTCTAAATATACTTTAAAACCACTCAAATTCATAATTTATCACTATTAATTATTTTGATTAAAATAGTTTTTTTTAATTAAAATTTAGTAATTTTCACTATTCATCAAAATATGAAAGTTATCCGAAAAGTACCAAAATTTTACATTAGGCTAAATTTGATATTCCGAATCCGAAAATGAGGTCCATTTTGAAATATAAAATATATATAATTTACAAAATTATGTATTACTTTTCATAACGGCTAGTTTGATTGGTTATGGTGTGTTAGAACTCGGTGTTGCGTACAACACACGCTATCACATTATTCAAAGTGAAGCCTACCGTAGAAGTTTGGGGTGTTACATTCTCCCCTACTTCAAATAATTTTGTCCTCGAAATTTCTAGAATACTTATCACATGAAAAGACTCGGGTGGTTCTTCATCATAAGTTCCTCGGGTTCCCACGTTGCCTCTTCCATCTTATGGTTTCTCCACAAAACTTTTACCAGACGCGTCGTCCGATTTCTCAGTACTTGTTCTCTCATATCAAGAATCCTGATGGGCTATTCACAATAGGAAATATCGGGTTCGAGTTCTAATTCCTCATAGGTGAGTACATGCGTTGGGTCAGGCATGTATTTCCTCAACAGAGATACGTGGAACACATCATGAACTTTGGAGAGACTTGGCGGCATTGCCAATCGGTAAGCCACAGCCCCAATTCGATCAAGAATTTCGAATGGTCTGATGTACATGGGACTCAATTTACCTTTCTTACCAAAAAGTATGACTCCCATCCATGGAGATACCTTCAAGAAAACATGATCACCGACTTGAAATTCCAAATCCTTCCTTCGATTATCAACATAGCTCTTCTGCCTACTTTGAGCTGCTTTGATGTGATTTTGGATTACCTTCACCTTTTTCACCTTTTCCTCCACCAGTTCTGGGAATACAAGTTTTCTTTCACCAACGTCATCCCAACAGGTTGGTGTACGACATCTCTTTCCATATAACGCTTCATATGGTGCCATCTGAATATTCGAATGGAAGCTATTGTTATAGGAAAATTCTACCAGGGGTAAATATTGATCCCACATACCCTGAAAGTCAAGTGAGAAAGATCTCAACATGTCTTCTAAGGTCTGAATGGTCCATTCTGATTGACCGTCTGTCTGAGGGTGGTAAGTAGTGCTCAAATAAAGTTAAGTATCCAGGGATTTCTGAAGACTTTTCCAAAATCGTGAAGTAAAATGGGGATCACATTCAGAAAAAATCGATAGGGGTACTCCATGAAGTCTCACAACTTCATTAATACATAGTCTTGCTAGACGTTCTAGGGGTAGATCTTCTCTTATAGCAAGAAAATGTGCTGACTTGGTAATACGATCAACAATAACCCATATTGTATTGTTCCTTTTAGGAGTCTTTGGTAGCCCTATGACAAAGTCCATCGTAATATTGTCCCATTTCCACTCCGGTATGGAAAGAGCTTGCATGAATCCTCCAGGCTGTTGCCTTCCAGCATTCACTTGTTGAAAAACCATACATCTTGACAAAAAATCAGAAATCTCCCTCTTCATGTTGTCCCACCAAAAATGATCCTTCAAATCTCTATACATTTTGGTGCTCCCAGGGTGTATAGAGAAATTGGAACTATGAGCATCATCCAACAATTCCCTTTTTAGATCAGGTATATCGGGAACACAAATTCTCTTCTCGAATTTCAAAATTCCATCTTCATACACAAAGTCTCTCAATCTCCCATCATTCACAGCTTTAATCTTCTTTTGAAATTCTTCATCGTCGTTCTAAGAACTCTTAATCCTTTCTCGTAAAGATGGTTTGGCAACCATTTGAAAAATCATTGATGTTTCACCTTCCCTGGTTATTCCCATGTCCATCACCACTAGACCCATGAAAATTGGATCCCTTTCAATTCTTATATTGTTCAAAACTCCATGGTCTTTTCTACTCAATGCATCTTCCACCTTGTTTTCCTTCCCCGGGTGGTAGTGTATCGTACAATCATAATACTTGAGTAATTCAAGCCATCTCCTCTGCCTCATGTTGAGCTCTTTTTGTGAGAAAATATACTTCAAACTCTTGTGATCAGTATAAATCTCACATTTTTCACCATAGAGGTAGTGCCTCCATATCTTCAAAGCAAAGATCATAACTTCTAACTCAAGATCATGAGTAGGATAGTTTTGTTCATTAATTTTCAATTGTCGTGATGCATAGGCAATAACTCTATCATTCTGCATGAGGACACAACCAAGTAATTCTTTGATGCATCACTATAAATAACGAACCCATCATTCCCCCATGGTAGACTCAATATAGGAGCATTGACTAATCTTCTCTTCAGTTCTTCGAAACATTCTTCACACTCTTTTGTCCAAACAAATTTAACCCCTTTACGTGTGAGCTTCGTTAATGGGTTAGCCAATCGGGCAAAATTCTAGACGAAACGTCGATAATAACCTGCCAAACCAATAAAACTACGTACCTCAGTTATACTCGTAGGTGATGGCCATTCATGGATTGCCTTGGTCATAGAAGGATCAACAAGGATTCCATCTTTAGAGACAATATGGCCAAGAAAAGAATTCTCCTGAAGCCAGAATTCACACAAGCTAAACTTCCCATATAATTCATGCCTCCTCAGAGTCTTCAAGATAATGCGCAAGTGATTTTCATGATCTTCGTAGATTTTAGATTATACTAATATAACATCAATAAATACCGCCACAAATTCATCGAGATACTCCTTGAAAACTCTATGCATCAGATCCATGAATACAGAGGGTGCATTAGTCAATCCAAATGGCATTACAGTAAACTCTTAATGCCCGTACCTGGTTCGAAATGTTGTCTTCGGAATGTCTTCCTTCTTCACACACAAGTGATGGTATCCAGATCGAAGGTCAATCTTTGAAAAGTATTGAGCTCCATGCAGTTGGTCAAGTAAATCATCAATGCGTGGTAGGGGATACTTGTTCTTTATTGTTATAGCATTGATCTCCCTGTAGTCGATACATAACCTCATAGATCCATCTTTCTTTTTTTAAAAAAAAGAACAGGGGCTCCCCATGGAGAAAAACTAGGGTGAATAAATCCCTTATTACTCAATTCCTCTAGTTGTTTCTTTAGTTCAACTAATTCTACAGAGGCCATTCTATAAGGGGTCTTCGATATAGGCCTTGATCCAGGAATCAAATCAATCGAAAACTCAACTTCTCGTTCTGGAGGATGTCTAGGTAAATCTTCCAGAAATACATCTACAAATTCTTTCACAACAAGTACATCCTCTATTTGAACATTCCTTTCCTCACCGACAATTATTTCATTCTCTTCCTCCCCAATAATTGAATTATGTTGAGTACTGGGGGTGGATCTAAATAAGAATTAGGTGCTGACAATTCTGCTCTAAAGATAAGGTGTTCCTTATCATTATCATCAAGAATCATAACCTCTTTCTTCGTATAATAAATCTTCGCATCATAGTCCGAAAGCCAGTCCATAATGAGGATTATATCAAACTCAATCATAGGTATGACGATGAAATCAGCAGATAAAGAATATTTATGTGCTCTAATGGGGACTGATTCACAAAGCTTTGTTGCAATGATACTTCCCTTAGGAGTTTTAACTGACAACTCCCTTATTAAATCAAATTGGAAATATCTAATTTTCTTAGAAAACTGGGAAGATATGAAACAATGAGATGACCCAGAATCAAATAATGCATTTGCTAAACATGAGGAAACCATTAAATTACCTGCCACCACGTCTTCTAGAGCTTCTACCTCAGCAGTAGTGATAGCATAAGCCTAGCCTTGATCCCTTGGCCTTTTCTGAGGTATGTTCTCCTGACGCTTAGGACATTCATTTGCATAATGCCCCATCTCCCTGCAATTATAACACTGAATGTTGGTAGCTTCCTTCTTCCCCTTGCAATCACGAGCTTGGTGGCCTTTTTCACCACACTTGTAACAGACTCCCATTCCCTTCAAGCAAGTACCAGGGTGTTTCTTCCCGCATTTACCACAGGATGGATATTCAACCTTTCCCTTCTTCCCCTTATTTCCATTTCCAGATTTATAAGCAGGTCTCTTCTTCTCTTGATTTTCTTTAAAGTCATAAGACTTAGGGAATTCCTTTTCGGTCTTGATAGCACATGAGACAATGTCTTCGTACGATGAAAAGGATTGTGAGACTAATGCTCGACGA
This sequence comes from Viscum album, assembly GCA_963277665.1. Classification (NCBI taxonomy): domain Eukaryota; kingdom Viridiplantae; phylum Streptophyta; class Magnoliopsida; order Santalales; family Viscaceae; genus Viscum; species Viscum album. The sequence goes on from OY728136.1 coordinate 1,603,348,700, forward strand.
AGAAATAGATTTAACCCATCAAAGAAACGATCAATCTTACTTCTTGGGTTACATATATAATCTCTAGCATACCTTGCTAACCTTGTAATGTTAACCTCATACTTTGTGACATTCTCATCCTCCTTTTGTCTCAGACTCAGAAATTGCCTTTCCATATCTGCTTGATGGTCGCGAGGAAAGTATTTTTCTAAAAACAGATCATTGAACTTCCTCCATTCCATATTTGATACTTCATCATCTTCCTTCGTATTTTTAATCAATGACCACCATTGATTAGAATCTCCAGTGAGGCGGTAAACTTCCATGATAACTTTTTCCCTTTCACTGCTCCCCAAAGCCTGAAATATTTTCTCTAGGGAATTTATCCATTGCTCATCTACTAAGGGATTTTTACTCCAATTGAGCATTGGTGGTTGTTGCCTCATGAATATATCCAACATTGAACCTCCACGTTGTGTATCAGGGTGCTCTATAAGGGTAAGGATATTATTCATAACCTGAGTAAGTTGTCCCAGTATGGTGATTAGCTGATCGGCACCAATTGCATCACCAGTGCCACTATAATTATCTTGAGCAAGAGGGCAATCCATACATGGAGTGTGTGCATTGATACGGTTTCCATTTCTTCCACTAGGCACCATTTCAATACAATTTCATAAACTAGATCAGTTTATGAATCAAAATACATAATCCTATACTTATAAAACACTTAACATAAATTGAACTATTTATGGATATAATCCATAATCATAAAAATGTTTTCTTTGAGGAAGTATATAATCATAAACCCTTCATAATGATTTGTAAAGAAAATGAGATTTATCCTAACCATATCCCCCGGGAGTGTCGTAACCAAGAGTGCAGCAAGGACAGTTATCCTAAGCATATCCCCCGGGAGTGTCGTAACCAAGAGTGCAGCAAGGACCGTTGTGGTGCACCATTTCTGGTTTGAGTCTAGCTCAAAGCGGTGTTTTCGGGTTTTACCCCTAGGTACATCTGTGCCAGAGCCACCTCTACCTGCTCGTATCCAGAAAAGGATGTATTTCTCGGAAAACTCACAAAATCTCTACAATACCAAAATTCTAGGAAGTTCTTCTATACTAATCCTCAACGTTCATCATAGGTCTACGTGCTCTAATCAGAGTTTATCTAAATCTAGCTTCCAAGGTTTGTACTAAACATCCTATGATACCAACTATAATGCCCCGACCCTAGTAACCCAGAGTCGGTGCATTATTATATAACATTGGCATGATCACAAGAAAGATCAAATCTCGAATGACCGATTGGTTTAGTAGACTTGGAAACACTAGATATATTAATAAAGTTTTACATTACATTACAAAGTGAAAAAAACTACAACAACAACATAGTATTCATATTTCACTCTCATATCCCTACATACTATCCCTGTAGGTCACTCATAACATACTTCTTCCCATCCTAGGAAAATAAAACATAGAAAAGGGGTGAGCTCAAATGCCCAGTAAGGATAACAATATAGCAGAAACATTTCAAAATAAGTATAAACATTTAAGGCAATGTATAACTAAAACAAAAGCTTTTTAAACATTAACTTAAACATAGTAGGCAAAAGTAAAATGAAATAATTCCATTTACTTATTTACATGGATATTCTACTAATCGAATAATCACATGAAATATCAATAACCACTTTCATAATGATGAAATGCATAATTCCAGACTATCAACACCACATAGCCAAGGCCTCGTGCTATGACTACAAATAAGATTTTGTCAAGGCCTTGTGCCAAGACACTAGTTTGTCTCTTGAGACCTACCGATGCATCGGGGAGCTATAGCGGGCTCCACCCGTCACATATTAAGTCCAATGCATTCCCATATGAAAAGGTTTAAACATAACATAAACATTCGTATTAAAACTAGCATACGAAATGTCAATAATTTCACCATAAACTATGAATGGTATAAAAATAGCACATACACAGTCAAACATATCACAAAACCTTCAATACAATATAGATGTTTTGTATCATAATAATTCAACTTCAAATAAGTGTAAAATCCATCAAAGGATGTTGACATAGATGAAATCAAAACTCTTTTTAGAGAAATATCACTTTCTATTTTTGAAATTATTTAAGAGCCATATAAAATAAAACATTTTCTTTGAAAATATTCTTATAAGCTTGTAAGGAATGCTTTGAAGATTTTATAACGGCATAAAATAACCGCACACGCCGTATAAGTTAAAAAAACATTCTTACCTTAATTCCGTCGAAAGGGTTAAAAAGGACCTTGTTTTGAAAATGACGGAAAGATTCCTCTTATAAAAAGTCAAACAAGGATATAAATGACTTTAACCCATATTCTTGTAAATAAAAAAAAATTGAAGTACATTTTTAAGAAAACATGGATGTGGATGATAAAGAGATCCCAGTAGATTATTACATATAAACAACCTCGGATAATGAAGAGATTGTGAAATAACCCTTACCTTGTACTTTTCATTTGTTGGGGTAGGTTAACCTCCTGTATAATGGTAAAATAATTGTTATTAAGTTATACAGGAATCATATACATTAATATGATATCATATATGATCGTTTAATATTGATTTGATAATAATATATTCGTATTATCGTTGTTTCGGGTGTTAACATACTTGTTTTCTTTTCTATGTTTCGTTACGTAAGACATGTTTGTAAAGGATTGGTTGTATATTATTAATATGAAGAATGATATGAAGTCCTTAAAAATCATTTTTTAAATCATCAAATGATAATTATACTTGAATGGATACGATGGAGAATGAATCTCATCGTGTTCGTGGAGACGGTAGTCTGTACGTACGCATGACCGACAATATCATTCTTTTTATATTAAAATAATATATAAATGGATGGTATAACATATATACAGAATCATTAACATGTTATATTTATTATTTACATGAGTTACACATCATTATTATACCCATCCAAATAATATTATATTGAATAACAATTACACCACGACGTGGAGACGGTAAGCCGTACATATGCACGTATGGTGACATGTTATTCAAAGGGTGGATAGAATACTGAATATGGTTGTACCATATTTATAATTACATCACAGTATATATATTATACTGGAGTTATTATTTTATAATGGTAATAACAAAGGAAGAATAAGTGGAAGAAGAAAGGAACTTGGAAAAGGGTGGTGAAATCATTACCTCTTCTCCGGTTTCTTCCTTTTGATTTGATCAAAAGGGCTCCTTAGGTTGGGTTTATGATCATAATAAGTCCTCTAGGATGTAGTGAGGGAAGTTGGGAGAGTATTTGGGCAAATTTTGGCCGAACCAAAAGTCTTTTATGGTTTTAATAAATGAGAAGGATGATTGCCCTTTTATAAGAGGGGTGAGGGGCACCTTTGAAAAAGCTAGAGATATTAGTTTATAATAAATTCATATTCGGTTTCCAATGGCTCAAAAGATTATTATTAAAAGGTTAAGGTGGGTATGGGTCGAAAACAACTCAACAAATATAATTTAGACAGGTTTGGGTAATTATATTAACCTTATCTTTAAGTATTAACTCTAAGTTAATTAGTTTCACTTTTACAATGTCTCTTTGTATTTTTATATAATATGGTTAATAAACATTCTATATACATCCAAGAGACCCCAAAGAGGTCCATTAATGATGAAACTATCATGATATATGTCTTTTTGCTGATCCTTAGATTTTTAGGAATTTAATATCAAGTAATAATATAATATATTTTTTAAGAACTCTTTTTTGTCAATTTTGACACTATTCAATAGTTGATTTTTGTGAAACTCATAACAGATTGATTACTTCGAACAAAGACAAATAAATCAATCTTAATATATCTTATTATCATATAAAATTATTTTAATTCATTAAATGTTTCATATTATATTTATTTGGGTATTTATAATATCAATTATTTTAATTTTTCACTATTATAGTAATTAATTCATCATCATTGTGTCATAAATTAAATTATTTAATATCTAAAAATTATAAATAAAATATAATTATGTAGGAAATCGTTTTATCTTTATAATGAATTTTTATAATCTAAAATCCAACACATATAACCCTATGTAAAAATTATTTTTCTAAAATATATATGCTTGTGTCATTTTTGTATTTATTTTAACTTAATTAAAAAAAGTGTCCCTATCACCTACAAGTGGCACCATGGGGTCCCAAAATCGACCCAAAGATTCCTATGGTAGAACATGTATCAAACAATAAGGCTAGGACACATTTTAGTGTAATTTATTATTATTATAATATTATTTTGTAACCCTTATTTACCGGATTTACCCTTAACCATGGTAAATAAAATATTTACCGTAGTAATTATTCAAAATGTCTAAAAATAAAAGTTACTTATTTACACAATTTGGAAATCCTGATTCCAAATATGGAATCCATTTTTCTAAATTCAAAACCCAGAAGTGGAAGAAATTAATTTAAAATTAATTCCCGCTGTCAAAACAAAAAGCGTGTTTTTAAGAGATAATAACTATCAAAAGATTGACACTTGTTTATGTTCGGTTTAATTGTAAAATTATGTCCAATGACCATCATTATATTAAATGGTAAAAATATATTCTAAATATACTTTAAAACCACTAAAATTCATAATTTATAACTATTAAAAATTTTTAGTTAAAAAAGTTGTTTTTAATTAAAATTTAGTAATTTTCATTATTCATCAAAATATGAAAGTTATCCGAAAAGTACCAAAATTTCACCTTAGGCTAAATTTGATATTCCAAATCCAAAAATGAAGACTATTTTGAAATATAAAATATATATAATTTCAAAATTTAGGTATTACTATTCATAATGGCTAGTTTGGTTGGTTATGGTGTGTTAGAACTCGATGTTGTGTACAACACACGCTATCACATTATTCAAAGAGAAGAGTACCGTAGAAGCTTGGGGTGTTACAATAATAACATTTAAAAATCAATAAAAATATGAATATTAATTTAATAAAAAGTTATGGTATACTTTATTAAGTTCCATGATGTAAAAAATATATATCCATATTACTAATTGTAAAATAGCTAACAGTATTTGGATGAAATTTTAGGTTAATCAATTTTGAACAAAAAAATTTGTTGAGACCATAAAATTAATTATTTGAGAATAATATCCATGATTTTAATTTCAACATGGAGAATTTATTACAATTATTCGTCAATGGTACACAATTTTTTTTATCATTCTACAATGTATGGGGAGAAAGGATTAGATGATGAAACAGATGTAGAAAAGATAATTGATATCATTACCAATGAATGGGAATATATGATAAATTCTAATGATGAATCTATTATGAAAAAAAAACACACCAAATATGATTCTTTTGAATCTTGAAAGAGTTATGTTGTTACTAAATCCGATTATAGTGATTCAGAGTATTCTAAATATCAACTACATAATCTAGCTTAGTGGATGAACATGATAGTTGTATGGATGGATTTTCGGTATCATTATAAAAATATTATAATGTTTGGGAATGAAAATAATGATACTAATGTCACTCTTTATGAAAGTAATAGTTCATGAAATATTAGGCTTGATTTTAAGAAAATGAAAAAGAATGATTTGACACAAGGGAATTTTGATTGGAATCTGAAAATTTATTAAAATCCTAAAGGAATGAAGGTCCTAAATGATAATGATTCATGAAGTTCTGGTCATGTAGACTATTCATACATTTCTTATGATAAAGTGTGTTCTAGATAGAGGAACATTGGTATTCTTTTAAAAAATTCCAAATGAAATTCTATGTCTTATTGAAATGGTATTAGCTTTTGAAAACATTTTTAATTTATACATAAATGAAAATGATACTGATTATGATTTTAAAATTTTTATGAATCATTAGATTATAAAAATTAATTAGTTGAGGAAAATTGTCTTCCATTATCTGAATTTTTTTTGTTTTTAAAAACATATTGAATATAAAATTTTCAATTTTTGTAAGAAACATGATAATGTATATTCAAGGATAAATTTTATTACTAAATAATTATCAGATATTTATAAAGTTCATGATAAGGATATTTTTGAAAAAGATATTATTTCATGAAATTTAGGTAAATTTGATTCGGAAAATAATTCATTAAAAATTAGTTTTGAATACAAAATTATGAAACTACTACGTAAGAGTATTAAATTTTTTATTTTAAACAAAAGTATCTAATCTCTTGTATATGAAAACATTTATTAAACAATAATTCTAAGAAGGAAGGTTTTGATAAAATGTTTAAACATATTTGACCACATGAAAATAGTAATTAAATAGGAAATAGTTATAAAAAAATGATTTGAGGAACCATTAAATAGTTTTCAAAATTGAACCATTTTTCACAAAATGAAAATGAAGTGGTCACATGAATACATACTATTCCCTTAATAAAATTCCATCATTATGGATCCACAAATGCATTTTTGTTTTCAACAGAAATTTGGATTCCTATAATTTGGTTTTCTATCGTCTCTGGAACCAATATGGTTTGTGTTCTGAATGTCTTATTGTTTTTCATTACGGTTAAAAAGGAAGTACTATTATCATGAATTCATGGTACATTGATAGTGGTTGTTCTTTATATATGTATATTAATAATGATTTCTCTAAAATGATTTTCAATATAATGATGAAAATGATATCATAAGAGATAACGATCAAGGATAGATTATTAGTATCTGTAATATTGTTCTTATTGATAATGCATTAATTTTAAAAGTTTCATTTGTTAATGGGTATAAACATAACCTTATCAGCAAAATTTATTTTTTATAATAAAGGATGCCCTATGAATTTTAGGAATGATAAATGTGTAGTACATAATTCAATTGATGAATTAATTTTTTATTCCCATCAATATGAGAATGTATACACACTATACCTATAATATAATAGAATACAATATATACCATACATAAGTACAATGGAAGATCCATTATTGATAGGTCATAGCATGTTAGGACACTATATTCATAGAAATGTTTATTTGATGAAAAATAAAAAACTAGTTATGGAAGTTCCAGGGCATATATTTTATTCTTAAAAATATTATGCCCCTTATAAATATAGTAAGAAATATATGTCACGACATAAAAATATTCTTGATTTTTCAGCATAAAAATTAATATAATTAGTGGACATGTAAAAATTAAATTTACACAAACTGGTTGTATTTGTGGGAAATATAATTTACATTTTTGGTTGATGATTACACTAGATACACATTATCCTATTTTCTTGAAAAGAAATATGAATCCATATGTTATTTTGAAATTAGTTTATCAAATTTTTAAAATGAAAACCATCCATTAGTCACTATTCAAAATTATCATTGTAATGAATTTTTAAATTATAATTTTGAAATTTATTGATGTAAAAAAATAATTACATATAACTTCTATTATTTCAGAAATAAGCCATAAAATCATGTTGTTGAAATATGAAATCATTTTACTCATTCTACAAAAAGAACCATTTTGAGTGGAAACTCAATTGATAAAAACATTTTGGGCTAAAGAGGTCAGTAATTTTATTTATATAATAAATTGTTTTTTAATTCATCATTTGAATAAAAAACTCATTATGAGGTGTGGATTTTCCGGAATACAATAGTTTCATACTTCATATTATTTGGAAAATAAGTATTAATATTTAATATAAAACATAAATTCCCAAAAAAATCACCCAAATCCGATGAGGTATATTTTTAGGTTATTCCCATACTTATAAGTCATATATAATTTTTAAAAAAATATATAGTTCTTTTGAGGAAACATTACATGTTAAGATTAATGAAACTAACCCAATTATTTCTGGACAAACTCAACAATATCCTATGATGTGTTTTCCAATACTATTTCTCACACTTTCATGGATGATTCTCCTAATAAAAAAATACATGAAGAAATAATTTTTGAATTATTTAAGTCTGAGTGTTTTATACTTTAAATTGATGAATATGTTTTAAATTTACCTTTCCAGTAGTTTCATAAAAATTATCGTTGTTATAATATAATTGGTGATGTGAATCATCTTGTCCGGTCTTGACTTTCTATAAGAAATGATTTAGATCATAATTCTTTTCTTCCTCAATTTTTAAAAAAAATCAATGAGTCATTTGGATATAATGATTCGATTAAGGCTATGAAAGATGAGAGAAATTAATTTTATTTGAATAATTTCTATACATTGGATGAACATCCAAAAGAGTCTTCTATAATTTTATTATAATTGTTCTTCATAAATAAATGTGATGAAAATATCATAATAATTATATATAAAGCTAATCTTATATACAATGGTTATAATACATAAGATGGTATGACCATGAAGAAACATAAGAACCAATATCATGACTTTAACCAATTCATAATATACTAGAATTTTCAAAATTCATCAATTTTAAACATTTTCAAATAGATGTGATTTTTATTTCCTTAATAGTGATGTACAAGATGATATTGTTATTGCAAAAAGACTATAGTTTAGAAAATAATAAACATCCTGAGTACTTGTATAAAATTAACTATTATTTATATTGAGTTAAACCATCCCCCATAGCCTTTTATGACAGGTTCACATGATTTTTATTACAAAATATTTATGTTAAGGGAAAAAAAAGAAAAAATATTTCTATAAAGGATATAAAAAAGAATATTTGGATCAAAATTTTTTTTCATGATTTTATATTGAAATATACATACCATTCGTTGTAATATTACTTTGTGAATCTTATGAAATCAGAGTTGAAGATGAGTTTTCTTGGTGTGTTAATATTATTTTTTAGATTTCAAATTTCATAAAAACTAGAAAGTACATATATATATATATATACATAAATATAAAATAGATATTCACAATATGTTAGGATATGACAATTCTAAAATAATTTTTTCTCCAATTCGTACCTAAAATACACTTGATCTAGATGATGTTGGAAAATTAGTTGATCAAAAAAAATTAGAGCTATGATAAGAATTTATTACACTAAACTGGTAGTCAAATAAAATCAATATTTTTAGTATGTTTATGTTCAGGGTATCATAAAAATCCAATGGAATAACATTTTAAATTTGTTATAGAGTTTTATTTATTATCTAATGATACTATGTATTTAAGAAGTTTATATTCTTAAAAAAATGATTTTCAACCAAAATGTTTCATAGATCCTAACTTTGGATGTTGTTTAATTGATATGAAAAGTACATCTAGAAATTTTCATTTAATTTATGATTTATTATCTTCTTGTACTTCTATGAAACAAAACATAGTACCACATTCATCTACTGATGTCGGATATATTGTATTTGTATGTTGTGGAACTCATGTTCTTTGGAAGAAACACACACAAACTAATTATGGTGTCAATATTTCAAAAATTAAAATTTATTGTGATAACTAACGTTATATATTCTAATTTAATAACCCTTAATATCATTATCATGAAAACTACAAAAATATTGGGAATTACATTATTATGGATCACACAATATGTCATGATTACATTTTACAATTCTTCAGAACCCTGTAATAACCATATGATATTTTTACAAAATTGTTACCTTCAGATATATCTGATTACATCAAATTGAATATTGGAATGATCAATGTAAAATGGTCATTAATATTTACTTACTATTTACCAATCCCCGTATATTATTTTATTCCTTTTTATATGGGGACTACATAAAATAGATCTTTTATAATTCTTATTTATGTTTTTCAATGATAATTTTTTCAAAAAAATTATCATAATAGATTTTTATAATGATAAATCCATTAAATTTTTATAATCACATTCTAGAAAAAATAGTTCATACTCAAGAGAATAATTTTTCTCCAAACTCCAGTTTTCTTCAAATAAAATTAGAAAAATTTCAATATTCATGTTTTATTTTCTATGATATTTTATTTAACAACATATCCTATTTAATTATTTTTCTGAACCATTGTAATAAGTATGTTTATAATAAAAGAATAAAAAATTATTAATATTAATGATACGACAACAAAATGTATTCTTTTTTTTATAATCATTAATACTATTACAATTTTATTATTTGTTATCTTTTAATTTTGAAAATATATAATATATAATATTTTATCTTCAATTTATTTATATTCACCAAATATAACAAAAAGTTTTTTTAAAAACTCAATATATTAAATTATTTAAAAAACCATTACACCTTTAATTTCTATTTTGTCAGATCAGTAATATTGAAAATAAGTAGTTGGATATCATGGGAAGATCAACCATCACATGAAATCAATAATAGTAAGGGTACCCCCTATGGGTCCCACATTGACTTTCTCAAGAATTTTTCCTCATAATGCTACATAATTTAGGACTCCTAGTCTAATTGTTTCATCATGTCCAAACATTTTGTTGCAATACATAATACGATGGAACCAATGAAGGATTACAACATGTCGTATGTCTTATATGCATGGTTAGAAGAAAAACATTTTTATGAAAATTTTATTAATCAATGAGAAAGATAAAAAATTTCAAATTATTGAAATCATTATCTATTGAACAAACAAATCTCACTTGTCATTGGTGATAATTTGAAATGTTTAGAAAATTTATACCTCCATAATGATTTTTGAATAATTTGTAAAATAGATGTTTCTTTCTAAATCTACAAGAAATGATCAATGCTGGAATATTGGAATACCTCAAGCTTCCATGGAATTTACGAAGAAGGGGATTTTTAATCCATCTCATTAACTACCCAGATCCATTAGTAGTTTTAACAAAGAAGAAAATGAAAATAATTTGTTTTAAAATGACATATATGATGAAACAATAATGGAACCTCATGTAATTTTAGATCACATAGATTGAACTATTTGGATGCAAGGATTTACTATCAATAGAAAGGGAGACATAAGAACAATAAAGGTATCCAATATTTTTTTCAATAATTAACTAGTTTACATAACGTTGACAAATTTAGGTGTTTTTTTTTTCATTTGACAACAATGAATATAAAATATCATTAAATTATGTATTAGATTATAATGTTTCCATATTTTTGAAGAAATATGATTGATTCATTAATAAAACACGTCAACATTGCAAAAATATACAAGGAATTCACATAAATGATGATGTAATCCTTGATTATATAATAAAATGAATTATGTAAATATTTTATTATGAATTAATGATGTTTGTAAAGAATAAATTTCCTTGGGAATTTGAATAAAAACCCATATTATAAATCTAGAAAAATAGGGAATATTTAGAAAGAGGGAAATGATAAATCTCATACCATAATGGAAAATAAACAGTTGAAAGACCCTAATGAGGTCGTTGTAATGTTGAGGAAGAAAAATGATGAAAAAAATAAGTATATCATCATATCTTACTAATCATTGCAAATTATTTAGAAATAATGATTCATAGAACCAGAAATCAAGAGAAAAATCATGATAAAATATATGGAAGAAGAATGTTGAAGGTTATAATAAAGTTGTTTCTTTGATGAAAGTAGTAGAGGTCGCTTCTAAAAATAATTTTATATCAAATCCACATACATGATTTTCTTTGTTTATAATAGCTATTATCTATTTTGATATTCCCTCTATCATTAACAAGGGAAATGATTCATTAGTGGATAATGAATTGGATCGAACTAGTACGTTATATTGATGATAAAAAAAACCACTCCAAGATAATTATCAGAAAAATGGAGTATGGATATTCATATATTGATATTCTAGAAACAGAATGTGACATTGTTAATGAAGATGTTATTTACAATAAAATTGATGACTATAATGGATAATAAGAAAAAAGGAGGAGGAGAAGAAGAAAAATGAGAATAAATCCAATTGCTAATTAAAATGATATCCCATCTGATATTCTTTTTCTATAGACATCTTCATCCTCCTTAAAATAATTATAATTATTGGGACAATAGAAAGAGAAATCCATAACTCTAGAGAGACAAAAAATCAACATCATTTCAAATAATCAAATAATCATATATGAATGACGATATTTATTAGTATCATATAACATATTGTATTAATGGTCTTGATATTGATGATAGTGTCAATAATGATGACTAATGAATTAAAATATCAATGTTAAAGAAGCCAGACAATGAGAAAAGAAAACAATTAGAAGAAATAATATCTAAACAAATCTTTGATGTTTGATATTTTTTATTTATTGTATATTATCCAATTTTATGAAGTTTAGTTTATTGTTAAAACATTATGGTTAATTGATGAAACAATTCAATTCCTTCTAAAGATTGTGGAAAAGGGTGATGTTATACAAGAAACACATATTCTGAAATGAAATTAAATTTACATAATATCTGACTGTGTTATTTAGAAGGAGGCTCAATTAAATATCCTTTAGAGATGTTTTCATGCTCCTAAGAAAGCATTTTAAAAATTAGTGGAATTATCACATAATAGTAATTCTGATATTTTTGTACATGATTTATCAATTACATAATTAATTAATTACATAGATGAATCAGAAGATTGTTTTAATTAACTTCCATAAAAATTAGAATGGGTGAATTTTGTGGAAGAATCCCAAAATACAACTAACAATCATATTATCATTGTAAATGCAATGAATGGATATATGAGGCATTTTAAGGATCTGATAAGGATTATCAACAATAATAATGAGTAACTCATTACCCAGATCAAAGAGGCTTCTCAAAGAAAATAGAACCAAGAAAATTAATTTAAAATGAATTGTGAAAATATTTGTATTCAAGAAGAAGGAATATATAAAATAGAACTAAAAAATATTTCTCAATATTAGTTCATTACATTTAAAGAATAGCACAAAAAGGGCTAAAAAGTATAAAAACCTACATGAGATATTTTGTTTCAAAGAATTATTAATTTCATATTTCTGAACTATTGTTGTAAATACTATTTTTAGTAAATACAATTCATTATTAGTGATTTTTTGAGCTCATTTATAATTTTTTGAATATCTCTTAATTCAGATTGGTTGGTTGTTCTTTCATTTTTTATGATCATGTATATTATTTTATTATTAAATATACATGTTGCCTTAAACATTTCATGTATTACAATACTATTCCCCATTCTTTTTTAAAAATCACGACAGGGTTGAAATTTATACCAAGGTGGAGAATTTTATAAAAAGGGGGATATTCGTAAGTAATATTGAGTGAAATATCTTTAAAATAGTGAATACAATCCTTAACATATATATTATCATAGTGAGGAGTTAGTCATATTCACCACTATATTTTGATGAGATAGAATCTCAGGGGGAGATAAGTATTATTATCTAAATTTTTAATATGATGTACCTAAAATATAATGAAATTATGTATTTTCATATTTATTTATGATTTATTTTATATGGATTATGATTTTAAAAAATAGGGATATTATTGAGTCTAAATTATCTTATGGAAATTTCTATTCTTTTTTCTTTGGTGATAAAAAAATCCTAAAATACATAATTACCAACTATTTTAGGTCCATTTCCCTTATAGAATTATTTCATGGAAAACATAAACCTATACCATACAATGAATTAGATTTATATTATTCATGAAAATAAACCTAATTTCTTCATTAAAATTATCATAATGAGCATAGATCTAATAATGATCAGATTCACCATTATCAAATCGTATTTAATAAATTCTATCATGTCATTAGATAGAAAAATCATCTTCTAATCAGTCATAATGTAGGAACTGATGAAAATCAGATTCACAATCTTATAATACATTATAATAACATATGTAATAAAATATAATATATTTACTAATGTTTAAATTTTTAGTAAAGAAAACTAAATTATATATTAATGAAATTATTTTTACACTATAAATGATGTACATAAAAATAACATCAAACATTTTGTAATAACATAATCAATAAAGAGCTATGTTTTGATGTTTTCCGGAAAATGACAGAGAAATATGACTATTTGGGGATCAATATTACCTTTGAAAGTGTTCCTATTAAATAGCTAAACATTCTAATAGTATTAAAAGTCGATGTGTAGAATAATTTATATTAGAAAATTTTCAGTGTGTGCTGGATATGAATCTTATAAGAGTTAACCACTTGTTCCTTTTAGTAGTAATGATTTTGAGTATGTATTCATAAATGTAATTAATAATCATGTGAAAAGGATAAAGGGATCATGGGGATAACGAGATAGGGAAAACAATCATTGTAACAAGGGCTCTTGGGGATATAGACCCAGAGTAGAAAATCATCATATCGATGGATTGTAGTGATTATGAGAGAGAATCTAATCAATGAATCGAGGACTGACATGGATAGTGAGAAACACAGATCATCATATCGAATTATTTTCTTGGTTTGAAAATGAAAAAAATTCCATTAAGAATTAAACAAGGGACATCTTTCATAGTTTATTGGATGCCCTACTCATTTGTGTTAAAAATTGAATTCATTTGTTTAACTTGTATTGTCACAAGTCATATATTTCCACTACATGTTATACAATTTGATACGATGAATTCATAATTTTTTTATATTATCTATCAAAAGATTTTTCATTATGATAAATAAATTTACTCTTATATCGATTCTATATGATATATTATATAATTATTATTTTGTAATAATTTGAATTATCACAACTATTGAGATTTCTATTCATTTTTTATTTTCTCAAATTAAATTGTTTTCTATTGTGATTCTGATTAAACTCTTAACACGAAACCACTTTTTACTGATTATGATTAAATACATTGCTATGGTAGAATTATTGTATGATTATAACCAATAATTTATATATCAAAAACTAATTTTCTATGATACTTTGTTTATCTGACCTATGTTCCATGTCCCATTACAATTCAAATTCTTAAGAGATTTTTTGAATAATATTTGTTTAACAATGTTAAATCATGTTTCTTTTACGGCTAAAAATGAATTTTTTTGAATTTAAAATAAACCCCTTCTTGTATTTATCCATGTTTAAATAAATTATGATCCAACACTTATTTTTTTCAAATAGTATTTATTGGTAACTCCACATTATGTCATCAATTTATTTCACACAGGGTTATTATTTACAAACTATATTAAAAATATTCCCAAAAATAATTTTCAATTATGGGTCACCGATTTTTATTACCATATTAATTAATTTTTTTTTATTATAAATTTTAATTCATCCATATACTATTAATGTCGTTTTTCAAAACTTCACATCAATAACAATATAATATTTAATTTAATCATGATCAATATGAATCATTTTTTTATAATATAAAATCATATATCATTTTTATTTTCTATGTTAACCAACAATTCTACCATAATTTTATTTTTCTATAATATGTGAACTATACATTTTCTGGATATTTAGAAGAAATTATAATTCTTATGTAGTGAAAACCAATTAATATTTGATGAATTATTTTAAGGTCCATGGAAATTAAAAACACTAATCTTAGATTCTATGAATTCCAAGGAATATATATTAATATTACACAAAATTAACAAGACATTAATGATTAGTGTTGATGAAATGATATTACATTAATTTTATATATCATATCTGATGGGACTCATGCAAATAAAATGTTAACTATATTAATATGAAACAGTTAAATTTTTTGATTTCATTTTTATTGGATTCATAATGATGAATTACTCTTGTCCTGCTGCATGGACAATAACAAATGTATAGGGATTCATCCATGATATTTATATCTTATCACGCCTATAGTCAAAGAATCAATATAAATGGGAATGAACAAAAAAATACCATGTTTTTCTATCACATGGCATATATTGAATTATTAAGGAAAAATTTCATGCCCCACCCATTAAAATTTATATAAAATTCTTCCATGATATAAAATAATTTAATACTAATTAAATTAATAATTAAATTTCATTGATAATCATTTAATATAGATTTTTATAATATCTATAATATGTAATGTATATATTTCATTAATTATTCCATAAAAACTCATTCAATATGGGGATTCATAAAAAAAATTGATATTAATATTATGCAACTATGTTACAATTTTCCCAAAAAATCAATCTATGATTATAATATTTAATTATATTCTAAAATAAAAAGAAGGAAAAATTAATCTTATAAAAAAGGAATTCAGGTAAAAATAAATCATATAATGTATTGATAATTCAAAAATATGTAATCTTTAAGGATAATTACATAATCATAGAATTCTATGAAAACATTATTATATGATTTATAAGTCAACACCTAAAAAATCACCCATAAATGTTATAAACTAATAACATAAAATGGAAATTGGATATGAAATTTTTAATGTGATTTTATTTAATTTTTTTATCAATATTATAAAAAAAGATTTTATGACTGTGTTTTAAAATAAATTTTTAAAAAATTGTAATATAACTAATGAAAATATTTATTTAATGACATAATAATAAATTATTTTTCTTTTTGAAATAATTAATTTCATTACATAAACAACATGACACACAATGAAAAACAATTGATCATTGACCAAAAACGTTTTTAACAAATTTTGTTATCTATGTTGATAATAAAATATGTAAAAAAGAAAAAAATACATTTTAATATAGATAAAGATACATTTTAATTACAAGGATAATAATATAATATTATGAACCAAAATAATATGAAGAACATTCTGAAGAATTATGATATTGAAATTCAAGGGGAACTATATATATATGTTGAGAATTATTCAATAACTAATATAAAATTAATGATAATTAAATTCAGTAGTTAGTAGAAAATAAATAAAAAATATATTTACACTATAAATGAATTTAAATTAAATGAATATTAAGTAATAGTCTATAAGAATCACTAAATTGATGAAATATGATCATGATGATGAATTATAATTAATTCAAATTTTATCATAATAAAAGCCACACAAGGATTTTACAATTTTTAATTCAATAGAATATGTTTTGGGATAATGGAAAAGTAATCTAAATACCATTAATTAAAGATAAATTATGTTAAGATATGATTAAAAGGTATTGTATACACAATTAATGAAAATTTTGCTTGAAATTATTAATGTGACTCGTGGAATGAAGTATGAGATAATAAATTGTTATGGAGACCATAGTCATTGGAGAAATAATCCATTAAAATCAGTTAAAAGGAAATAATTTGACAACAATATATATATATATATAATTTGTAACAAAAATAATACAATCATTGTGCAATACAGATTCACATTTATGAATTTGGTTTATGAATAATAAATATAACTAAAATAATGTAAATTGGCTTGTTTCATATGAATACCATTTTTCTGAATTTGGAGAAAGTGCCCACACCAACTATATAATAATAATAATCTTATATATTTGTTCATGTGGATGGTGATATTGACTAAAAATCGACAAGCTATAACCATTGGGAGAATGTGGTTACAACGTTACTCTTTTAAAATAATATAATGATTATATATAAATAATGTTATATTTTGTGGTTTTAATAAGGTGATATGTTTTATTGAAATATATTATTATAAATAATGATTTACTAGATTTATTTACTAAATACATAACTTTTATGGAGGCAGATGGATACACATATAAATGGGTTATGTGATTGTTTAAAATATATTTTTACAATGACAGGGTTGTTATAATGATATAAATACATTAACAATGTTATTAAAAAAATACTAATACTCCAAAAAAATATTTTGTAACCATATATGTATGTTATTGAGGAAAATATATTAATTTCCTTCATAGAGTGGGTATTATACATATTAGCATAATGGCATTGAATAATTTCAAAACATTTATAGGTTTTATTAAAAATAAAATTCGATTAGTATAATGATATTTTATCATATTTCTATTATGGTTGTTATTATATATTAATTTATAGATTAGTTTTTATAGGGTATAGTTAGAATTTAAGTATGTGAGCAGAGTTGAAAACCATAACATATCAATTTGGTTGTTCTTGCTGGGTTAAAAAAGGATCCATATCATGGGCATGTGTCAAAAAAATCATATAGGATGTGGTGATATATATAGGGAGAGAATTTTATTTTATTTTCAATTTTCAATTTTCCTAGGGTGGATAAATATATTCAGGATTTTCCCATACATTGAGTAATGAAATAAAAAAATTTAGATACCCATTACTTTATTAATACTGTTATGAATTTATATATTATTAAATAGATCCAAATGTGAGAAATATGGAATTCTTTGGGGAGATAATGTTTATAAATACCATGATGTTCTCTTCTAATAATTTAACCAAACATGATCCATATCCTTTTCCCATATTCATTGTTATTTAAATGTTTCAGTTTTTACATTGATAACATCCTTTTTCATAAGTAAATTTTAAATTATTTAAAAAATATTGATAGCATTATTGAAAATTTTATTTATTTGAAACTATATTTATTCTCCATCAATTCATGTTCAAAATATAAATACGTTAAAATTAAATTTTAAATAATAACATTTAAAATATAAAGCATCAATTGAGTATAAAAATATTATATTATTAGTTGGCTGTACTTAATAGTATATTACAATAATTTGAAATTAAATATTTCATGATATATATGTATAAATATAAAAAACACATAAAAATGAAAAAAAACAAAATAGATAAATTTAATTAAAAATAGATTATTTAATGTAATTAATACAATGATTCCATGAGAATAACCCTTATTAAATTATTGTGGTCATTTATAAAAATCGATTTAATTTGAAATTATTATTTGAAATGATATTTATATTAGTATATAATAAGAAAAAAATGAAATGGATTTTTTAAATTATTGTGGTCATTTAACCGCTGGTCTTATAAATTCCACATATAATTTTAATTGAATACCATTATATGATAAATAATTTTTTATACTTATAATAATTTTAATAAATGATAATTTAATAAATACACCATGATAATGTAATTAGAATAATAATTTTAGTATAATTGATATTTTAGCAATATTTATCAAATTATAAATAATTTTTTAAAAATTTAAAGAAATAGTTAACTTTGAAATGATGGATTCAAAAATGATATACATTTTTTAAGAATATATATATATTTTTCATTTTTTTATAAATAAAAAACATTATAACAATTAAAAATATTCATTAGATAATGATTTTTTTTTTAATTTTAGAATTATTGGTTTTCATGTTAAATATATATTTCACATAAAATTTATGTTTATATTTTATTACAATACAATATATATATCATTCCTTAATGTATTTTTATTATTTAGAAAATTCACATAAATTTTAATCACTTCAAAAAGAATCATTTTAAATAGTAAATTTTTCTTATTTTATATTAATTGATCTTTAAAATATTTTTATAATAATCATGATCGTTATTTATTTTTCAACTTATTTTTCATAGTTCTAGTAATAATATTAATTATCAATAAATATTAATATATATTTAATTGGTTATTTAACATTTTGATGTTTTGTTCTATTCGTGTTGTGTCTGAGGAATGTTTTTTTGTGACATTATAATTCAAAGAATAATAGAATTTATAATCATGGACTAGTAAGTTTCCATGTAATATAAAGTTTTTATTTTTATTTTTAACTATTAGAAAATAACTTATGGAATATTATTATATTTATTTTTCCACAATAAATCAAAGTATAGTGTAATGTTAGAATAGTATGTAAATAAATTCGTAAATAATTAAATTTATTTGTGTCTAGTTGAATTTATATCAAATAAATATTAAAATTTGGTTATCCACAATGAAATATAATTTTATCGAAAATTATATGCCTAATATGACAATGAAAAATTCAATAGAGGATTATTTCAATAATAGAAAAATATATTCCATAATACATCTATAAGAAGAATGTTGATATTTTTCATGTTAAATATCACTAATCATGTAATAATTATTACAAATAATGTATTCATTAATGTCAAAAAAAATTTAAGATCATTATATTTTTTCATGAAATAAGAAACGTCTTTCACCTATTGGAAAATTTATTTTATGAAATTATTTTATCAGGATATTTGAGTATAATTTCAGTTATAAAATTAGAATATATAAAGTTTATGTTTTACATAAAATTACAATGAAATAAAATAATATACAATCACATGAAAAATGATAAAATTGGATTTAATTACACATTTATTAATGAATCACATATAGATGACATAAATTATTTCATTAAAATATTTAATGACCTTCAATGTTTCAAAAAAATACATAACTAATTAATTGACTTTTAGATAATGTCATTTGAAAAAGCATCTACCGAATACAATCATAGAAGATGTAGATTTCTAATAGAATAAATGATTTGGGTTAAGTTCTGTTACAAATGTTAAATAAAAAGTGTCATGTGAAATAAATGTATGATATGATATTTAAAAACAATAAATTATAACATGGGAATAAAATTGATGGTATTTTAAAATAATATAGAAAACATGTTCTACAAGTTGATGTCAATCCAAAAACAACCTCGATTGGAAAATGATTTCGGGGAAGTAAATTTTTTGGCCTTGGTACTATTTCAATTAAAAAAATAATTAGAAGATAGATCTAGGTTTTTTACATCAAATACCATGACTATATGTTCTATCACAATATAATATATCAAAATAATAGAATAAAAAATGTAAATGAAACAAGTTATAGAAGAAAAATTATATCATAATGAAAATATTTTCACACTAAAAACAATACACTTATTCCAACATTTTATAATGTTATATAAATTTCTGTATAATAAATAAAATGTTCACAATAAAATATTAAATGAAAATATCATCACAAACCATTAGGTATTTCCATGTACATCAGTAGCCAAGTATGTAAACACATAACTTGAAGGGTATTCCAACTACACATGGGTTGGGGGATTACACATGAAATCAGATTAATAATCCAAGTGATTTATTTGTATAGAAGAAAAAACAATCTATAAATAACATTGGAAATGAAAATAATTAAAAAAAATTATACCATATTCACCAATAATAGGATCTATAAAAAACAACATTCCAAGATACCAAGGATAAATGTAAATGAAAAGGAAAAACAATATCCATCAGTAAAAAGAATAAAATTTCATATTAAATGGTTGGATCATAGCTCAATATATCACCTCTATTAATCTATATTCTTATGTATCAAGTACACCAACATCCGTATAATGTATATTTCCCTTTATAAGGGAAATGGATCATGTGTTTTCCTTTTGATATTTTTGAGTTTGATGAGAGGGATAATATTTTTTATGATAATCATAACCTCTCCCATTGTGTTTTTGTTCCAAATACGTATTTTAAATTGGTTTATAGAGATCAATGACTACCTTTGGGTTTTGAATGAGTTTTTGGAGTATCAAACCTAAAATACATTGTTTTGGGAAAGCATGGATAGAGGCACACATTTTCATCAAACAGAATGGCCTCCCAGAAGAAACAATGAAACCTTCTTATTTCCCCAATCATAGTGTAGAAAAACATAATGGTGGGGATGCATGACCATTTTAATCATTTATTATTTGAAAAAAAGGGATCACAATGTATTCCCACTCTTTAGATAACCACAAGCCTTTCCATTGAAGTGTGGTCTTAGACAATGGGAACCTCATGGGTGGTGCACAACGATCCAAATAGTGTAGCCAAACCATAGGTGTCATTTAGTTGGAAAAATGACCAAAATTACCCTCCCCCGAAAATATATTTATATTCTTCTCACTTTCTGCTTCATTACACCACACAAACATCATGTTCTCTCCCTTTCTCCTCCTCCAATAAGATTTCTATCTAACTCTATCATCTGAGATTTGACTTGATCATTTTTTGTGTCATTGGATGTGTATCTAAATGAGCATCAATACATTAGAATATATTTTTTTATTCTTCTATTTTATTTTCTAAATCCATGAAAGACCTATTTTTTACTTATTGATCATTTTTTAAAAGTGTATTTTCCATAGTTTCATCTCTATTTATTAGTTGATATCAAATGGGAGAGATCCTCTGAGTATAAGGTATTT
This sequence comes from Viscum album, assembly GCA_963277665.1. Taxonomy (NCBI): domain Eukaryota; kingdom Viridiplantae; phylum Streptophyta; class Magnoliopsida; order Santalales; family Viscaceae; genus Viscum; species Viscum album. Next base: position 1,603,370,801 of record OY728136.1, read on the forward strand.
ATTCTGTTAATTATCATAAATTTTATGTGTCTTTGGGGGTGAGTTATATATTCCACCACATGGGTTTATTTGATGAATTGATTCCATGGATTCCATATAATATTCCTTAGTTCAATTATGAATGAAATTCAATGAAATGGTATTCATACAAAATGGTATTTTTTTGATTGGGTGTTTCTTTTTAAAATTTTAAACATTATATATTGATTTAAGAACTTCCAAGGTAATGTGACAAGAGTTAACATATATTTGTGGTTATGATATTCACTTGTTTTAATGTGACATATTTTATTAGGATGTGATTGACACAAGATATATGGGAGGGGGAATGATCACCAAGATAAGGCAACATAATCATCGTGGATATGTGATGAGGTCATTAGGATTAGAATATTCTTATTGGGTATTATAAGGGTGTTGACCATAATTATTATAGTGACATGGTCACATGGTCATGATTTTCCTAAGGATTCATCTTAGGTTATTGTGGGTTATACAACTCAATATTATTGGGTGATGCATCATTAGAAGCGTGTAAATAATCTAATTACTGAATTGAGGTGGTTTTTACATCTAGTTGTTGGTGTATTAAAGCTTATATATTGGAGCTTAGGTTATGTTGTTTACTATGATATATCATGTGGGATTTCATTGTAGTAGGCCTCCTGGATTATTATAGAAGATATTTTAATAGTATTGAGACCATTGTATGGGGTTTGACGCTCATAATTATAAATGTGGCCTATAGGTCAAGTCAATCCTAGGATGTATATTGAAGATACATTGTATTTCTACTATTGAGATGATTATGATTAAATATTGTTGTAAAATATCATTGTTTATCATGACCTCAAGATGAGAGACATGAATGACATATGAGTGGAGGTATGTGGGAAATGAGAGTTGATGGTTGTGGATTCTTCTAGGAAACCTGCTACTAGATTCTAGATATGAGGTCACATGTGTTTTTTTGATTTGTGCAACATGAGTATTCACCAGGTATGGTAATCATGAAAAAGTAAAAGTTCATTAATACTTTTTTCCACAAAACATTAAATTTATATATGAATAAAAATGATATATTACAAATATTTATATTTGGGGGAACAATATCAGATATATTCTACTGTTTCTTAATGTATGTAGAACACACACATGTCACTACTATGAATTAGTGGATCGTAGTGATTATGATATGGGATATCTTAAAAATTTTATTTATATTCCTCACACACTGATATAATTAGTTATGTGATATTATAATACATTGGTTCAAGACTACTAAGTTCATAAGGACTCATTACAAGGGTCTCTCTTGACATGTGTATAATTTTTGTTTTTGAGATAATGTAATCCTGAAGGCTCAATATTTGGGCCATAGATATCATAGAGGTTATTTATTAAATGGGTGTACAGAAGTTGAAAAGGATAAACCTACAACTTGAGAGAGAGCCACTTTTGAGATTTAGAATTACATATATATGTAAAATATGGTTGGAAATATGAGACTTTGTTTATCATTGTCTATAATGACATGTCATTACATTTTATGTTTTATATAAATACAGTATTATTTAATTTGGGAATGTTTTTTATCACTTCTACCTTTATTCTGATTTTTTTGATATTATTGTTTCTTCTATTGTGTAGTCCTTTCTCCCATTAGGTTATATACATATGGACTATTTCAATTTCAACATAAAGAGGGTATAATATTCCCAATATGATATCCTCAAAACCTCACTTATATTCAATAGTCTATAGAATTTAATGTTGAATCCATAAGGGCTACATTCTAAATGGCCTAAAGCACTCTTCCTATGGAAAACTATAATTGGATGCTAAAAATATTATCAAAGCGTTTAATTTGGTTTTTATCCTTACTATTTGGGATATGGTCTACCTAAGTCTAGTATTCCGATTTAACTGTGAAGTAAAATCATTTTTTTTGTATGAAACATCATTCGTGGGGGGTATAAATTGTTTCTCAGGATTAGAAATATATTCTATTCATTATTCTTTTACTGTTCAAGGAATTCAACATTGAGTGGTGAACGTTGGTGTGATGTTTATATATTATGTGGTTTAACCCTTCAACCAACATGGAATGGGAGGATTATTTTTCATAATGATAGGAAAATAAAATCATATGGAGTGTGATCATTATATAAATTATCAATGGGGAACAATAATTCACTAAGAAGTGTTGTTATGTTAAAATTGTCTATAAATAAAATAAAAATTTTCCAATGTTGCCTTATTATTTTTATTCTAATCAGTATGACCACGTATATGGTTCTCAATGATAGAGATATGTGAATATATATATATGTGTGTTTATGTGTGATATATGGTGGTAAAATTGATAAGGGAAGGAAAAGGTTTTTAGAATGTTGGATAATTGATTAATGTGACAAAATATATTCTAAATATATTTTTAATGTATATCCCATTGGGTGAAATTATACTCAAATACCTCAAATTGACATATATGATATGTGTCGAATAATCCTGTCTTGTGGAAGGAAGTGGTCATAATGATGAATGACATGTTATTTAGGAATATAATATAGGTAGGTGGGGAACTGTGAGTCTATATTATCTTTTATACCCGACTCTTATATTTGTAAGTAGCTGTCCACAAGAATGTGTGACATGTGAAATATTGTGGTAGTGTTATGTATGGGGATGAGATTCTCATATTGTTACAACATTCCCTATATATATATGTGTGTGTTTCTATTTTTATTGGTATTTGACCTTCATGATTTGTATTCCACATGGTTCCACCAATATTAAATCTAGTGAAGAAAAATGATGGTATAGATATGAAACCACACGATCTTGCGTGAGATGATTACCTGAAGTGTCAGGTTGATAGAGTTTTTTTCGTAAAAACATTTCAATAGGTGTAAAATTCATAAAATATTTTAGTTTTTGGGAAATGGTAGTTTAGAAACATAGTGCAAGCATGGGTTTAGTTTTAAATGGAATCAAAATGGGTGTTCATGGAGCAGATCCAATAATGATATATCATGTGTAAGGATATCCAATCTCAAACCCTATCATTATTCATGGTTGACGGTAGACAATATTCATCAATGAACTAGATATATTCAGTGAAAACTAACTATGAATAGATAGAGAAAATCCCAGATAAATGTCTTATATTGGTAACATATATTATTATAGGAGAAAAAAATCATTTACGGGACATATAGTTTCTAGAAGTGTGACATAATATATTTTGTTTGAGGTACATCAAAATGATGTCTCTAGAGGATATTTTCCTAGATACAGTGATGAGGGATAGAGAACACGAGTTCAAAAACCTCTAAAATACATCCACGTACTTCATGGATAATATAGTTGAATTAACGAACCTGTCATGAAATTAACCAACTATAGTGGGTGATGACATTTCTAGTTTGTGTTGTTTTAAGTATGGTTAACTACATGCCATAGAAAGGTAGGTAAATTTATTGAAGATGAAATACTAATCATAGATGATGAATTAAGAACTATATTTTTTATTGAAAATTGATGTACTAGACATATTTTATCCTAAATATGACATTCAATGTGATTAATGGTGATGAGTCAGGTAAAAGAAAGTGGTGTCATGCAAATACTCATTATGTTAGTTAGGATATAGATTCAGAAGTACCATAGATCAGTGGTTCATAATAAGTGTAATTATAAAGTTGGAAGAAAGGGATTGATTATACAAATTTTTATAGGGGGTTTTATGATTCTATTTCATGTTTCCCAACATGTTAATCTGGACATAATTTTTATGATTCCTTCCTAATAACATGAAGCCGCAGATCTGGCTAGCCTAATGGATGTGAGGTTGGAAAAGGTGTTATAACCATAGATGTAATCCATCCTTAATCATTATATGGATGTCATGTAATATATAGATAGACACCCAGTGTTTTGTTTTACTAATTTCTGCAGTATCCCATTATGAATTCTAGGCATCTGTGAGTGAGACATATTGCTAGGTGCTTCTCAATAAGATTCCAAGGAAAGAGTAGGTCGTGAAGTTGATGACTATTAAAGTCATGCCACATTAATTATTGGTTTTCTATTGATTTGTTATTTGATATGTTATGATGTACAAGGTAAAAAAATATTTATTTTACACTTATTGGAAACTGGTTAGAAAGTAAAAAATCAGTTTTGATGCGTGGTATATATAAATGAGATACATATGAACTAGTTTTATATTTTGAATCATGTGATAAAGATTTAGGTATGAAGAGATTTGGAATTTTTTTTTTCATGATAATTTATATATACTGTAAGATTATTATTTTTATAATATGATGAGATTGAAGATATAATGGAATCTACTGAGATTATAGATTTAATTATTCTCTATTATAACTTAAGAACATTTGTGATACTTATGAGATATGAGACACGATAGATTTCATGTGTGAAATGAGAATGACTTGGTCAACTAATGAGGATAAGGAAAAATGATGAATCATGGGAGGACTTTTGTGTCTTGGTAAAATCAATTAAACCGACAAAATTATTGAATATTGGTTCATGATGTGATCAGGTATGTAACTCCTACGGTGGGAAGCACCTTTAGGGATGTTAATTGTGGATATAACAAGGTTTAAAAGTGTTTATATGATTGATATTGGGTATATTTATTTCCATGTATGGAAAAATATTTATAGATAATGGTTGACTTTTTATAATTTGTGGACACTGTAACATCTTGTGGAATCGATCAGGTTGAAATTCCTCTAATATTTTAATATTTTCAGTTTTGTGAAGGGGATAATATTCATGTGGATTCTGGAAACATATATTAAATTTTTACATAACAATTTTTTTAATTTTTCCTATCATTTAAGGCTTCGTTAGTTACTCATGATTTCATATGAATCTAAGGTGTGTCGGTCCCTAAATAATCAATTTCATGAAAGGATAGATAAAGGTGAATGGTCTTATCAAACAATGTGCCCATCTTAGAGAACACATTTGGACAAACTATTACCATATAAATAGTTAGATAGATAGATTAGGTGGGGGATGATGGAATTGTATGAAATATTTAGTCCTTAAAAGAGTTCAATCACATGGTTTGTTCAGGATTTCAAAAATTATGTGCCTAACATTCTATATTATAGTTCTTGGGTAGTGGACATTAGATGTGGGGCACAACGTTATCCATAAAATTAAACCAAACTATTTGGGACATTTATATAGGAAAAGTAAAAAACATAATCTACATTTTATTTAGTATTATTCTCCTCACATTTACCATTTATTATATCACATTCACATCATGTTCTCTCCCATTCTTCTCATCAATTAGGCATTAACCAGAACCAAACATCTGAGATTTGATTCAATTGACATATAATGCCCAAACCCTTGTTACCTAGAGTCTTTGAATTATTACATCTCATTAACATGATCACAAGAGATCATTTCCTGACTGAATTATTAGTTTAGTATCCTTGGAAGTACTAGATACATAAATATGTTTTGCATAACAGAAAAAAAATAAAGAAGAAAAAAAATTATGTCTCCTCTGGACACACTCATATCCCATAGCCTATTGTTGTAGGATAATCATGATATACTTCATCACATCCTAGGAAAAATAAAACATATAATGTGGTGAACATAGATTCTCAGTTTGGATAACAATAATTTGGAAACATTCATAAATAAGAATAAACATTTAAGGAAATATATAAGACTAAAAAATATTTTAAAACATTAACATCATCATAATATTGAAAATATAAATCAAATAATGTCATTTGCTTATTCAAATGGATATTATACTAGTCTAATAATCATATATAATATTAATAGCTAATTTTATAATGATGTATTTTATAATTTCGGATATTATAACCACATAGTCAAGGCCCAATGCCAAGACTACATAATAATATTTTTCCAAGGCCTAGTTCCAAGACACTAGATTGTCTCACGAGACCCACCGATTCATCCGAATGATGTAGCGTGCTCCCCCAGTCTCTTACTAAGTCCAATGCATTCCCCATATGAAAAGGTTGTAACAAAACATAAACATTCATATTGAAACTAACATATGAAATGTTAATATATTAACAGTAATCCATGAATGGTATAAAATTTGTGCATCCACAGTCAAACATAACTCATTCAGTACAATTTTAATGCTTATATTAAAATAGATCAAACTTAATCAAGAATAATGAATGACATTGACAATGATTAAAATAACACATAATACTATTTGATATAAATAACCCCCTTTTCTTGAAAGCATTTACAAGTTTCACTATTAATCAAGAAGCTGTTAAAATTTTATTTTTGAATCAAAGTCTATCATACTATATTGAAACTTAAAATATGATTTTTAATTTTATAACATTAATTTACATCTAAATGAATTGTTATAACTATTTTTGATTCATGGAAATTAATGGGAATTATTTAGATGAATAAATATTTAATACATTTAAAATGATATTTTAGATAGAGTTCCTAACCTAATGAGAGATGCTTGAATTCAAATAATTCAGGAAATAAAAACATTATAATATCATTAGAATAATGTTATTAATGATATACTGTGACAATGTATAGTATATACACCAAATAAATGTGAATTGGCACAAAAAAATATTGAAGTCTCAATGGAGTGTAAATTGAGATGAAATGATTTATAATGATTGTAACCTTATGTTAAGGATAAATCAATGACATAACTATGTGTGACAAAAATAAATACACTTAATGTGATTTGATATTCACTGTAAATTAAATAGGTGAAATTTACACATATTATTATAAAAACAACACCATTGATTTGGATAGTTAACTCAATGAAAGGAAATTGAGTTCAAATTAATTTTATTAAGAACATATTTATCAAATAAAAATTTATTATTGGATTGATTATGTGTATAAAGAGTATACCCCAAATAAAGGAGTATAAATTACTACATAAACATATATATAATGATATCACACATAATCTTAGAGTAAAATAATCAATGAAGTTTGCCTAAAAACTAATGAGTTGAAATTGAAATTAGAAATTCCCTTAACGATTTGGTAACATATGAAATATACATCCCATAAAAGAAGGATCATATAATGAATTTGTATATACCCATAATTAAAAGTTTTTTACAAATAGAATTTAACCATGTGCTGTACATACAACACACAAAAAGAAATAGTGGCAAATATAGCATGAATCTCATGAGAATAAAACTGAGATGAAAACCACTTAAGACATTGTTATCAATCGAGTCTTATAAAAAAATATAATATACACCAAATTAATAATAGAATAACATGAATATAAAGAGAATAATTATAATAAATATCAAATGGATGTACATAATACACCACATGTAATAAATAAGTGTCGAACGATGGAAATTTCACAGAATTCAATGTGAGATAAGAAACCGCATACCATGAATATTTCCTAAGTTGATGGTATGTTAACCTACATTATAATGGTTAAATAATGGATATTAAATTATTCATGAACCATATACCTAAATATGATATCATATATGATCTTTCTATACTACTTTGTTATTAATATTTCAGTAGTATGATTGTTTTGGGTGTCAACTGATACATATTTATTTAATATTTTTTTTAACATAATTCATGTTAGATGTGGATATGATGTATTTGATTCTTATCAAGAAATGATATTATGTGTATGAACCTGTATCTTCTTTCTAGGTATGTTTTTCCTTTTTAGGTCATTTTTAGGGAAAAGAGGAAATTTTTTAAATTTTCTATGTAGATGTCTTCTAATTTTAAGTACATGCTATGTACTGCCTTGAACCAGGAGGTTATGTGATGGCCGGGTAGTAGCCACAATATACGACCTTGTAGTAGCCACACACGATTCCTCTAGAAATTTTCTATGTAAACGAAGTGTTCTTTACGAGAACAAACTGTGTACTTCCTTTCCACAGATGTCCGTGTGATGGACTTGTAATATCCATACACAGAGCAGGGTGGGTGTGACATTGAGGCCACCTAAAACAAAGTATGGAAATGGAAATTACACATCGTGTACTCCAAAAGGACACATCATGTATTTTTGTTCATTAAACGCACTGGGGTCATGTTTAATCATCAAAAAACTCTTCTTTTAGGACTTTTTCAACTGATAGCATCGTACGGCCATGGATCTTGAATGAACCCTCGAGAATCTATCCATCCTCTGAGTTGAACACTGTAGGTTTCATTGAAATCGCATTGCCAAGTTCTCTCTTTTTCTTGATCCTTGTTTTCCCATTCCTCATATCTCTCATGTTATTATTTGGTGAATTTTTTAGATGTTTTTGTAGATCTATGATTTTATAAATAGATTCATGCTTTGAGTTTAACATATAGTGATCTCTTAACCCAGGGGTAGGTGTTTTGTACCTTTCTGTTCGAAGTCATTGAGTTTTATCTACAAATATCACCAATACACTTGAACGTGGAATTGTGTGTTTAACATTTTACCCATGCTTTTTTCCTGTCATGGTGGTATGCTTGCATAGTGGAAATTTGTATATGAATTGGGATGATTTTTATGCTTTTGATGTATTTCCATTGTATGTTTTGTTTACGACTGTTTAGTCCTATTTAGCCAGATTGGTTTCCTTGACTGTTTTCCATACCTGTTGATGTAGGTTGTAATGTTTGTATTCTTGCATGCTTGATATGTTGTAGACTGTTTATCCAAGTAATTATGTAGGTTTATATAGGCCATATTACACTGCAATTCTCATTGATATATATAGGGATGTGACAACCAGTTGTAGTAGACTATAAGAGGAATTGACCAGGTGAGCTTCATCAGAGAGTCTTTTAGCACTTTTGGCTATAAGGGGGATTGACCATTTGAGCATCCTCTGAGATCCAAGAACCACATGGGTCAATAAGGGGAATTGATCGAGTGAGATACCATATAGAGTCCTTTATTGCTTTAGACTATAATGGTATTAACATCGTGAGCTTCCTCTGAGATTCTTTGATTTACATGAATTACATTGATTACATAAACTATAAGGGCAATTCACAGTGACTGCTTCCTCATAGAGTCTATGAACGACCTGGAATATCAGGGGAATTGATAGAGTGAAATTCCTCAGTGAGTCCTTGACGTTGAGGCTATATGAGAAATTGGCTGCATGAGCATCCTCCAAGGGTTTTCGACTACCCTTTACTATAAGGGAAATTGATTGTGAGTGCTTCCATAGAGAGTCTTTATATATGAAACTAGAGGGGTTAGGCTGAGAGCTCTGCCCACGGGGTTTCTTGTACATGATAGGTAGGACAACATGGGATGGTTTTGAGTACTTCCCAGAGGATTAAATATTTGAGTTTTAGCTATTTTGTTCACACATGCTTGATATTGAACTGCGGATTGTTTACTACGGAGCACTTTCCTGTTTAATTTTAATTTATTATTACCTTCCATATATTCACTAACAATTATAAATAGATCATCAGGTGTTTTCCTACTAGGATTTAGTCTCACCCCCTGTTTGGGTAATGCTTTTCGGCAGAAACAAATTATATTGTTGTAGGTATAGATAAGGGAAAGCACCCTAATACAATAGATACTATATTACTATGGAGCTAGAGAGAATGGGACCATTCTATGAAATGTTATTACGTTGAGTTTATCTTTTTTCCTATTTCTCATTGGTTTAGTACTATTGTATTCCAGCACTGTGACTTGTTTGGCTGTTTTCCTAGACTAATGTTTCATGCATCATTTTATATATGTTTTCCAGTTTATACATTATGTTTTCTACTATTTCTGATGTATGAAATTATTACTGATTCCACGCTTATATATATTTGAATACATCTGATGTGTACTCTACCAATGAGGCCATAGTTTCCCCACTATCACACCCAAGGCCCTCACTACTAGTCGGCAGCCTCTGGCGTTCGGGGAAATGTGCATGAGGCCATGTGACCAACTAGGTAAGGGGTTCCTTAGGGTGGCTTGCATAACTGGGACATTACAAAGTGGTATCAGATGATATCGTTTCTCTTAATGTAATATTTGGGGCCTATAGAAAAGGATATGAATGAATTGGTACTTTGTGTGAAGATGTGCCTGGGAGTAGCTAACCAGTGTACAGGGAAAAACATATCTATCTCATTTAAATGCAATTTTTCTTGTTTTTAAATCATTACAGTTGATTTGATATCACCTTGAGTGAATCAAATTATTTGTGTTGTCACTGTTGATGTTTTTGATATTCTATTTATTTTAATACCTGATGAGATGAGAGTATGCCATCTCATGCATCATATAGGCACATTCTAGAAATCTCATGTCAAGAATGTTTTCCATTCTATCTATGATTAATTAGTGATTATATATTCTAGTGATAAACGATGTTTAAAATATGCATGTTGTTGTAAAAATTTCCTCGATAGAAATAACTTTTATTTGATAGGGTATTGGTTGTGTAGATATTTTCTTCAATTAATTCCAAACATTGGTTCTTGAGGTGTTATGGGACCTCATGGACCCGAATTTGGTGGATCATTACCTTGTTGGCAATGATATAATATGTATAAGATTATGAACATTGAATCACGGGGAGTATGGGCCCCCACAGATCCGAATTTGGCAAATTATTTTCTCATTTCAGTGTTTTGTAGGCTATGGATTAGTTTCTGAGGCTTACTGTTCGAAAAACCCATAATAAATGATGTGTAATGTTAAGTACACGCCGTGTGTTCTTCTGGTCAGGAAAAAATTGTTTTTATTATGTACACATAGGGTAGTCTCTAAACTGTGTCATAGTCTATGTGGATAGATACACATGATGGGGAAAGTGTGGTGGTAACACATCGTCTAACCGTCGAACACACAATGTAGTGTCATCCCCATGCCCACAAGTTTCACTAAAAAATAGGTTAAATGATCCTTGTCTAGTAAACTCCATGTGTTGTCTGAACACACTGTGTTGTCTTACCCAGATGCATAACCATGTCACAAACAACACAAGTTGGTGTTACCCTTTCATGTACATGTCTTTTCCACCTTGAACATGCCGTGTAGTCTAACCATGTACCCGATCGTGTCACAAACAACACGGGTTGGTGTCATCCCTTCATGTACCTTCCATGATTGTTAAGAACACGCAGTGTAGTGTGATCCATGCATAAGGCCATGTCACTTACAACACGGGCCAGTTGAAGCTTGTCTTGTACACGCCATGTAGTAAATGTGCATGCCGTGTAGTTTTTAAATAAGAGAGAAGTTTGGCTTGGCACTGTAGAAGGACATTTGTAGGGAAATGGGACTCAAGTACACATCATGTTTTGAGATAACACGCCATGTTCCTGGGGTGTTAAGATACTAGATTAGGTAGTAGTACATTCCCATGTAAATGACATCATGGAACATGCCATGTAGGAAATGTACACACCGTGTAGTCATGTTTTGTAAATCTTGAGTTCTGTATTTCTCATGTTTCATTTTTTACACGTCTTGTTTTTAGTACCAAATATTCTTGATCTAAGGTGTGTACTTGACCATGGAGTTTCATGACACCGAGACATTCTCTAGTTGTATACAAGTTGCCAGGCGGTGATAAGAAACCAGATATGGCAGTAATGGGGCTTCTCATAGCTTAATATCTGTTGCAGATGTGTAGAGCCTTGGGATCTACAGCATTTATTCTACTAATGTCTTGACTTGAGACACTCTGTTGGGGACTTGAATTGATAGTATTAGTATGTGCTGAGAGTGACCTCTACCGGTTGGTGGGTTTCAATTTTTATGAGACCTCTATTTCATAGAGATTAAAGGTTATGATTTCATTCCCAGAATAGACATTCTAGTTCTCTTATAGGAAGTCATATATTCTTATTGGTGAAGGGTGAGTTTTGTATCACTAGAGGGTGGATATATTATTCATAGGGGTTAATGGGATGACCGGGAAAGCAGAGCGGGACCAAAAAATCATGGTATGGGTGGAGTTACAACACTGATTTCTATTCTATATCTGGATGACCAAGGGACATCACAATTTAATTTTCCTACAATGGTGGATCATTTCAGAGACGTCATTCCAGAATACTTTTCAGGTTTTCCTCAAGAGCTTGAGGTAGACTTCTCAATTGAGCTTGTTCTTGGAGCAGCATCGATGTCAACCCCTATTTATTGGATGGCTACACCTTGGATGAAGGAGCTCAGTAAGTAGTTACAGGAGTTGTAGGAAAAGGGTTTCATCCGACCCATTACATCTCATTAGGGTTCTCCTGATCGGTTTGTAAAGAAGGCAGATGGTACCCCCAGGAATTTTTTGCATTATCGGATGTTGAATCAGTTGATTGTCAAAAACCAGTATCCTTTTCCATGATATATAATCTCTTTGATGATATTCAAGGAGACCAAGTGTTCTTGAAGATTGAAATATGGACTAGTTATCCTCAGTTTCACGTTATACCATTAAATATAGCTCTCATAGACTTTCAGAGATAGTATGGTCTATACGAGTATATGGTTATGCCATTCGATCTCACGAACACACCTGCCATTTTCATGGTACTTATGAACTTAGTGTTCCATTCATACTTGGATTTTTTGAGGTGGTCTTCATGGAAGATATCATGGTGTACTCTCACACTTAACATAACCATCCTACACATCCTAATATCATGTTGAGTACACTGAGGGAGAATCGATTATATATTAAGAACTCACTGTGCCACATTTTGATGGATCAAATTCACTTCTTGGTTAATGTTATCTCAGAGGCATGATTATCAGTAGACTTAGAAAAAGTGAGGGAAGTAGTTTCTTAGGAGAAGACAAAGAACGTATTTGAGGTGCAGAGTTTTCTACGGCTGGCTAGAGACTATATAAATTTCATACAAGACATCTCTCACTTATCAGCACCATTGACAGGTCTGATTAAAATGGGTGAGATGTTCTTATTGTCCAATTCTTGTGAGTCAGCCATTCAGGAGCTAAAACAAGGGTTTACATCAACACCGATAATATTATTTCCAGAGCCATGAAAGAGATATAATGTATAATATGATTCATTATTTATTGTGCTAGGAGTTGTACTTATGTAGGGAGATGGAGTCGTTGCATACAGGTCTCAACATTTGAGTCCACATTAGAGGAATTACACGACACATGATCTGGAGTTGGCAGCTTTATTTCATGCCTTAGGTTGTTTGAGACAATATCTTTTAGGGGAGCAGTTTGTGGTTTTCACTGACCAAAAAATTCTCATGTACATATTCACTCACCATGATCTGAATTTGAAACAGTGATGGTTTTTTGAGTACCTACATTCCATTGACATTGAGAACTCCAATAAGCATGGGATGAGCAACAGAGTGGCTGATGCACTTAATAGGAGAACTCTGATACATGAAGATTAAAAGGCCAGTAGTGAGTGGTATCATATTGCTCTATTCGCTGAAATGATTTTGGAGGTGCATGAAAGTTAGTGGCAGATGTTTCTTTCTTCTATAGTTGTTACCTCTAATATTCTAGATCATGTTTGAATGAGGTAGCTATCAGATTCTAATGGCCTAGTCGAAAGAGAATGTGAGTTAGGAGATGTCCCTATTCATGGATGGACCATAGGAGAGTATGATATCATGAGTTTCCGGGGGCATGTATGGGTGCCAGTAGAAAAACACAAAGATATGATATGGAATTTTCATTATTCAGTTTGGGTAGTTCATCCTAGCATCACAATGTTGTATCATGATCTAAACCATTAGTATTTGGGGCCAAGTATGAAGAGGGAAATTACTGGTTTTTTCATTTGGTGTTCCACTTGTCAACAAGTGAAGGTGGATAATCAACGACCTATAGGGATTTATCATTAGTTACCGATTCATTAGTGTATGTGTAATGATGTCGCGATGGAATTAATGACTGGTTTTCCAAGGTTTCCTTAAGGTAATGATGCTGTTTGGGTTTTCAAGGACATACTCATGAATGTTTCTCACTACATGCTGATCAAGGATACCTTCAGTGTTGGTGAGCTGGGACGGTTGAATATCCACAAGATTTTACATCTAAATGGAGTTCCAAAATCCATTGTTTTAGACGAGGATGCACATTTTACATCTCAGGTCTAGGAGGGTAATCAGAAGGCTTTGGTTACACAAGTACTTTTGAGTACAACATTCAATTCCCAGACAGATGTCTAGTCTGAGAGTACGATTCATGTGCTTGAGGACAAGCTCCGATCATGAATTCTAGATTTCAGGTGTTCTTGGGAGATGAATATACCTATTTTTGAGCTTTCCAACAAAAATATACTTAAAGAAACTATTCAGATGGAACCATATGAGGATTTGCATGGTAGGTCATACCAATCACCCTTATATTGGCTGGAGTCAGGAGAGGCAGCTTTGCTAGGATCTTGTCTTGTTAAGGAGACCACAGAGCTGACAGAGTCGATTTGGAAGAGGATGACTACTGCACAGTCTTGACAGAAGTATTATACTGATCAGAGGAGATGTCCTCTGGAGTTCATGGTCAGATATTAGTTTTCCCTGCATGTTTCCTCTAGGATGGGAACAAGAGGATTAGGAGACATGATAAGCTTTCATAGAGGTATGTCAGGCTGATTGAGGTGTTGGAGAGAGTTGGGCCTATTACCTATTGGTTATAGTTACCTCAGAGGTATCGGGATATAAATGAGGTCTTCCATGTTTCTCAGCTATGATGTTTCTTTTGAGATTCGTCTCATGTTTTTCAACCCAAGGTGGTTGATCATGAAGTGGATTCATTGTTTGAAAGGAATCCTATATAGATTGTGGATCACTTTGAAAAGGTTCTCTATTGCTGGTCTATTCCTATGGTAAGAGTGTTATGGCATCACTTGTGGTTGTAGGACATGACATGGTGTAGGGATGCCGATGTACGAGCTCAGCGGCCAGAACTGTTTGAGGGTTATTCTTCTATACCACGCTAAGTAAATTCATGGACGAATTTCATTTAGGAGGTATATTTGTAAGAACATGGATCTTGTTTCGAGGTATGCGTTTCCTTTTCTGGATTTTTTAGAAAAGATTAAATTATGGAAATTTTCTATGTACATGTCATGTACTTTATGAGTACACATTGTGTACTACATTGCCGTAGGAGGCCATTTGCTTTCAGTGTACTAGCGACACACATGGTAGTGTATTAGGCACACTCCATTCTTCTAGAAATTTTCTAAGTACATGGTGTGTACTTTACGAGTACATGTTGTGTACATCATTTCTGTAGTAGGCTGTGTGTTGGCCATGTAGTAGCTATACAAATGGCAGTGTGGGAGTGACATTGAGGACACTTAATGTGGAGTATGGAAAAGAAAAGTACACACCATGTACTCCGAAAAGTACAATCCATGTATTATGGTTTTTTTTCATTAAATTCACCAGAGTCGCGTCTAATTTCCAGAACACTCTTCTTTTTGGTCTCGTTCAACCATGATCTCTAAATAACTATAGATCATCAATGAACCACAGAGCCTTTGTTTGTACATGGAATCTAACTCCATTGGTTTCGTTGGAATCACATCAGTGAGTTCTCACTTGTACTTGAAACGTGTTTTCCATTTCCTCTTCTTTCTCAAGTAATTCTTCACTGAACACTTTTGGCATTTTCGTAGATCTATGATGTACTAAAGAGATTCAATCATCGAGGATAACGTATAGTGATATCCTCAAACCAAGGTATGTGGTTTGTGCCTTTCTATTCAAATTATTTCAGTATTATGTGAAAATTACTCCAATACCATTGAACATGATATTGTGTTTTTACCATTTTACCCCTGTTTTTTTCCTGCCATGCTTGAATGCTTGTGTAGAGGTAATTTGGATATGAATTGGAATGATTTATTTGATTTGGATGTATTTCCCATGCATGTTTTGTTTATCCAGTTTGGCTGCCTTGCATATTTTCCATGCCTGTTGCTATAGGATGGAATGATTGTATTCTGACATGCTTGATATTCTATAGACTGTTTATCCATGCAATTATGTATGTTTGCATTTTCCATATTACACTTCTATGTTCATTGACCTACATAGTGACGTGAGAACCTGCTATAGTAGACTATTAGGAGAGTTGACCAGGAGATCTTCTTCATAGGGTCTTTGAGCTCTTTTGTCTATAAGGGGGATTGACCTAGTGAGCATCCTCATAGAGCCTAAAACCACATGGAGATATAAGGGAAATTTACTGAGTGAGAATCCATAGAGAGTACTTCATTGCTTTATAATATAAGTGGATTGACCACATGAGATTCCTCAGAGATTCATTCTTTTACTTGAATTACCCTGATTACATACACTATAAGGGGAATTGATGGTGATTGATTCCTCCAAGAGTCTATGATCGACCTTGGCTATAAGGGAAATTGTCCGAGTGGGATTCCTCATAGAGTCCTTGTCCTTGGGGTTATAAGATGAATTGACCATGTGAGCTTCCTCAAAGAGTTCCTGAATACCATAGACTGTAAGGGGAATTGACCGTGAGTGCATCCTTAGAGAGTCCTTATATACTAAATCATAGGGGTTATGATGAGAGCGCTTCACATAGGGTTGCTTTTACATGATAGGTAGGACCATGGGGGATGGCTGTGAGTACTTCCCAGAGGGGTACCTATTTGAGTTTTAACTGTTTGTTTCACTACTGCTTGATATTGAACTGTGGATAGTTTACTCTTGAGGACATTCATCTTTATTTATTTTTTTACTTTTACATACCTTATATTCACTTACTAATAACCATAGATCATCTGGTGGTTTCCTGATGAAATTTAGTCTCACACTCTAGTTGGGTCATGATTTTGGTCCCAAACAGATTATATTGTTGCAGTTATAGATAAGGGAAATCACCCTTATACTTCATGTTCTAGATTTTTGTGGAGATGGAGTACATTGGACTAAGCTATGGCTTGAGATGCGGAAGAGTTTATCTGTTTCCTTTTTCTCTTTGGTTTTAAACTGTTATATTCTATTACTGGGAATTGTTTGGCTGTTTTCCTAGACATATGTATCATGCATCATATTATATATTTTCTCCAGTTCATACTTTCAGTTTTTAGCTGCTACATCTGTATGAAATTATTACTACCTCCCCTCTTGTATGTCATTGTTTACGTCTACTGTGTACTCTGCCAATGAGGTCATAGTTTCCCCACTATCTCACCCAAGGCCCTCACTACTAATCGGCAGCCTCTGGCATTCGGTGAAATGCACTAGAGGCCATGTGACCAATCGAGTATGGGGAAAGTCTGGGTGGCTACCATAACTGGGACGTTATGTTATGTTTGTAAAACTTTTTTAATCAAAAAATGATCTTCATTCTTGAATGGTTACGATGAATATTGAATATCATTGTGTTCGTGGAGACCGTAATTCATACGTACACACGAGCGAAAATACAATACAATTGATTGTGAAATTTGATGTAATTGGATTGTATCTTATATATAAAGAATACTAATCATGTTATACATATACGTTACATCAATTATACTGATTATTATTCCTATACAAATAATTATGTGTTAAATAAAAAACTAGACAACGACGTGTAGACGGTAAGTCATACGTACACCTGTATGGTGACATTATCTTTCATAGGATGGATAGAAGAATGAATATGGTTTCACCATATCTTCAATAAAATCATAGCATATAGAAGGTACAAGTGTTATTATTTATGTATGGAAAAAATAAAGAAAGTAGATGTGGATGATGAAAAGAACATTGAAAGAGAAGACAAAATAATTATATCTTATTCAGGTGCTTCATTTTGATTTGATAAAAATATATCCTTAGGATGGATTTATGATCAATGTAAGGCATATATGATGAATTTATGGTAGTTTGGAGGATTTTTGAGTGGGTTTTGGCCATGCCAAATGGCTTTGGTGGTGTGATTTAGAGAGAAGGGGATGTGTCCTTTTATAAGAGAGGTGAGGATCTCTTTCTGAAACCTTTGAAATATTATTTTATTATACCACTATATTCATTTTATAATGGATCCAAAATGGTTTATTTTGAAGATATAGTGGTGCTAGGTTGAAAACCTCTCAATCAACAGGTTTTAGACGGTTTTATATCACCATATTAACCATACGTTTTAGATTTAAATCATGGTTCAATAGTTTAACATTTACCATGTCTCCTTGTATATTTATATTATATTGTTAATAAACATAATATAAAAGGCCAAGAGGATCCCATGTGGTTCATTAATTACATATCTAATATTATATAATTATTTTAGCTTTACAATATATTTTTAGATCTGTTATATCATTTTGTAATATTTTATTTGTTTTAAACCTAATTTATGACAATTTTGACATTTTTTAGTATTTTGTTTTTGTGAAAGTAATAGAAATATGATTTATTTGAAATAAATAATTTTAATAAACCCTAACATGAAATTTTAACCTAGATATTCTATGTAATGCATAAAATGAATCTATTTTATTTTATTTTATTATTTATAATATCAATTATTTTAATCATTCATTAATAAAGTATTTAATGCATCATAATTTTGTCAAAAATAATATTTATTACTAAAAATTATAAATAAAATATGAAGATGTAGGGAATATTTTTATCTTTATAATTAATTTTTATAGTCTAAATTATCTTATGTATAACCCTATATTAAAATTTTTTATTTCTTAAGATTTGAATTTAAAACTTTTAATACATCATTAAATAAAATAATAATAAATGTCTTAATCAAATTCATGTGGACAAAAAGTATAATATTTAAATGTTATTGTTGATTTTGGTCTAATTTAACATATCCTATTAGATTGTGACATGTGATAGGGTAATTGGTATATAATTTTTACATTTAACTACACTATTTACTTTTAAATGTGGTAAATAAAATTAAAATGGTACTATTCACCAAAAAATATATTCAACATATTGAACAACATTTTACTTAATAATGTCAACTATGTCTCTCAGATTTTTGAAATTCAATTCATTGATGTGATAAAATATTGTAACGCCCCAACCACAGTTACCCAGAGTTGGTGCATTATTACATAACATTAGCATGATCACAAAAGATGAAGTCTCGAAAGACCGATTAGTTTTGTATACTTGGAAACACTAGATACATTCATAAGTCTTACATTACATCATAAAGTGAAAAACTAATAACAATGTCTTTATAGTCCACACTCATATCCTCTTCTGACTATCCCTGCAGGTCTTTCCTAAAATACCTCTTCACATCTTGGAAAATATTAAAACATTGAAAGGGGTGAGCTCAGATGCTTAGTAAGGATAACAATATAGTGGATGCTTTCATCAATAAACATAAACATTTAAGGAAATGTATAACTAAACAAAAGCCTTTTAAACAATAACTTCAACATAATATGCAAAAAGTAAAATGATATAATGCCATTCACTTCTTTGCATGGATATTCTACTGGTCGAATAATCACATGAAATATCAATAACCACATTCATAATGAGAGAATGTATAATGCTAGACAATCTAGGACATTTTGTCAAGGCCTCGTCCAAGACGTCTAAAATGATTAAGGCCTCGACCAAAAACATAAATCCAATTGGGAAAGGGCATCGGCCAGTTCCACGTCTAGTTGTCTCATGAGACCTACCGATGCATCGAGGAGCTATAGCGGGCTCCACCCGTCACTTATTAAGTCCAATACATTCCTCATATGAATAGGTTTAAACATATCATAAACCATAACATAATCATATCACATAAAACATGCAAAAAGGAAACATAAAATTTCCACATTTAAATCACAATATTTCAATAGAACACATTGATATAATAAAAACGCTTTCAAAACCATTTTCAATACCAAAATATAAGAAAGTTAAAACTTTGTATTTATTTTTCATTAAAAAAAGTGATGGCTTGTAGAGGAAGCCGACACTCAAATAATGGTCACGGCGGTGGAGAATTCATTGCAGCCGCATATGTACGGATAGAAAAACATTCCCTTTTTGTCATTTAGTAAAATCCTTCATATAAAAAAGATTCCTTTTGAATAAACACAAAAGTCAAAGGGGTTTATACACCGTATAAAAGAAAGTTGTCTATAAAACCAAATATGCCTCAATGAAAGGAGATTGAGACGAAGTCCTTAAAAAATCATTTTTATAATAAAATAGATCTATTATGTGTAATCACTATATGTACACATAAAGAAAGTAAAAATTCAATATAGGACATAATAATATCATGACATAATATGAAAGTAGGAGATTAACCCAAAGATTGGAAATTGGGTAAAGAAATTTTCTTACCTTGTGTCCGACTTGACTCAACCGTTTTTTAACCTCCTGAATAATAAACTAGAGTTAATATCTACCTTATTAAGAACCATTTTCAATTTAATTATCCTTTTTATATCACTTATTACAATGTTATGAACATTATGTAATTATTTAAGTTAAAAACGGTCGTTTTGTCGATCTTTGGTACTTGAGTCAACAATAAACTTCTTATAATTACATGTTTTTCAGGTGGTGAAATATCGACTATATAAAGAATTATATTCATGATGTAGATATCATATATATCATATATATCCAGTATATACATTCATTCATAATATTACGTAACATTTACAGGTAAGAAATGAAATGCACCGTTCATGGAGACGGTAAGCCGTACGTACGCATGAACGCTACTTTCATTTCTATTTCGTATTTAATGGAATGAAATCATAATTATATAAATGTATAATAGAATTCCAGTATAATATAGCATATATTACCATTTAATCCATCCTTTATACATCCCATATATGGAATTAATGATTCAAATCATTTTGAGGGGGCGGTAGTCCGCACTTCCTAAAATGAAATTATCGAGTTTGACCCATAATGGAAATCATAATGGTATGCATTAATGAAAAATACATAAGCTTAATTAAAACATAAACATATTATATATCATATTTAAATATAGTGACATCTTAATGGCCACCTTTGAAGGTTTTATATGAGTGTTGAACAATCATCGTTTCGTGAGGCAGAAATTCACCATCCACAGAAACAGTATGTTATTTAACCATTAGATGTAGGTGTGTGTAAGTGTATCTCGAATCCTTCTTATAACAACATCCAAGTATATTTAGGATACTGTTTTTGTAACAAAATAAATGAATACAAATTGTTTAGGGGGTTGGAGAAGAAAAATAAAACAAAACAACATCAGAGAAGACATTACCTTAAAATCGGGTAACTCTTTTTGATTTGAGCCAAAGGCTTCCTTGGGACGAGTTCTGCACAAAGTGAGGCTTCTAGGAGTAAGAGGGGTAAGTTGGGAGAGTATTTGGGCAGAGGTTGGACGAGCCAAATGGCTTGAAAGTGTGAATGATGTGGTAGAGGTGGGGCCTTTTATAAGAGGAGAGGAGGGGCACTATTGGAAAGTAAGAAAATTTTACATTATTATACAATGATTTTAGGATTCTAAAGGTCCCAAACTTATATAATTCGAGGATAAGGTTATAAGGGTTCTAAATATACCCATACAATAGTATTTGGACAAGTTAAATCCTTGGAGGTTACATTATCTTTTCATTTTATTAAAATCGTTAAATAATGAGGTCATCGTTGCATCATAATGATGTCATAAATAATTTAATTTATTTAATGCATAAAAATTATAAAAAAATATTATGATGTAGGAAATCTTTTTATCTTTCCAATTACTATTTATAGACAAATATATGACTTGTATAACCCCATTAAAAAATTGTTTTAGTAAAACATTTCATGTTTGTGTCATTTTTTACTTTAACATTAAATAATAGGTATTTATGTCATTTTCCAACTAAAGTGGCTCCATGGGGTCTCCAAGTTGACCCATGGATTTTATTGGTCGGCCATGGCACATCTAATGAGGGTAGGACATGTGTCAAGCTCATCTCATATTATTAAAACATTATTTTTACCTTAAACTACACTAATTACTTCTAATCGTGATTAAGAACTTAAAAGTTACTATTCACCAAAAATTATTTTAATCTCATTGAACCACATTTAACTTCTTAATGAAAAACATGTATGTCAGATTTTTGAAAATAAAATCACAGAAGTGGTAATATTTCATTTAAATGAAAAATCAGTTATTTAACTACCACCTAGTGCTTTCACTATTCATCAAAAATTGAAGTTTTTCAGAACAATGCCAAAATTTCACACTAAGATATAATTGATATTCTGAATTCAAAAATGATGTCTATTTTATGAAATTCCAAACATATAAGTTGCATTAATTAATTTTATAATTAATCCCGTTGTCACAACAAATAGCGTGTTTTTAAGAAACAATATATATCAAAAGATTTATAATTGTTTATGTCCAATTTCAAAGTGAAATTAATTCTAATGAACACCATTGGATAAAATGCTAAAAATATATTCTAATTATACATTAAAACCACTCAATAGTATAACTTATCACTATAAATTATTTTGATAAAAAATGTTGTTTTAAGTATTTTTCACTATTCATAAAAATTTTGAAGTTCTCAGAAAATTACAAAAAATTCAACATAGGATAATTTCAATATTAGGAATACAAAAATGAATTACATTTTGAAATATAAATTTTCTATAATTTCAAAACATGGTTATTACTATTCATAACTGCTACTTTGATTAGTCGTGGTGTTTTAGAACTCAAACTTGCGTACAATGCAAGCTATTGCATTATCAAAAGAGTGGCGTATCATGGAAGCTCGGGGTGTTACATTATCCTATCCTTCAATAAATTTCTTCCTCCCAATTTGATATTTTTCTTTGAAAATAAAAGGTTGAAAATAGAAAATACCTTTGTGGAAAACCCACATCGGAAATAAGGTTAAAAAAATTTAGCCTTAATAAGAGGAAAATGGAAATAAGAAAGTCACCACCAAATTATGATCTCGATAAGGAGAACATTGGTGGAAATTAGAGACATATAATTGGAGAAAAAATGTGAATATTTGTAGGGAGTTATTGAGGTCATCAATCACAATAAACTGTCAAATTGGGGGCCTCAAATCCTTCAATCTATGTTGATTTAAAATATCTTCAGTTCAACAAGACATAAGGTATTAGGATATCACATTTTTTTTGTTTTAATATCCCTTTACTAAAGTTTGAGAATTAATTTATTCATTGAATAAGAGATAGGTATATATATATATTTATGCTTGACAATTAGAGTTTCAACCTTCGACTCATCTTTCACTCAAAAAGATAATAGAACTCAAAAATATTATACTTATCCTAATTGTATAAGGTTCTAGATGTTAACACATACCATTTAGATTAGTAAAATTATTTTATAATAACAAAGGACTTCATGTAGGCCAGTGGTAGGAAATAAAGGCCTGTGGCACTATGGTTGTGGGTTCGACTCCTGCAGCTTTGTCCGACGCGACGGGTTATTCCCCACCCTGCAGGTTTTCCTTTTCCTAAAACTATAGTATTATAATATTCCAAAAATAATCTTCATAAATTTTTTAACCTTAAACTATACTATCCAAAGATCAACTTAATACACTCCAACCTTTATAGTTATCCAAAATACCTCTGTCCAGACTTTCTCTAAAAGGTCTCTTAATTCCAAAATCAATTTATCAGACTCTCCAAACAAAGTAATGTTTCTCTTATTGTCACATACTAAAAATATAATTACCTTCTATCATATTAAAACCTTATTGAAATCAACAAGTACTGCAGTACAATCCTTATATATATATCACATTATTCTAATAACCAGAATATAATCCATGAGTCCAAAACCACCAATACATTAGTTATTCTGCTTCAACTGTAGTAACAGCATAAGATTGTCCTTGATCCCTTGGCCTTTTCTGAGGTATGTTTCCTGACGCTTAGGACATTGATTTACATAATGCCCCATTTCCCTACAAATGTAGCATTCAACATTGACAGCCTCTTTCTTTCCCTTACAATCACGAGCCTGGTGACCTTTTTCTCCACATTTATAACAAACTCTGATTCCTTTTAGGCAAGCACTGGGGTGATTCTTCCCAAAATTACCACATAATGGAAAATCCTTCTTTCCCTTTTTCCCTTTATCTGTCTCTTGTTCCACTGTTCTCTTCTTCTCTTGCTTTACTTTGTTTTCATAAGACTTAGAGAATTACTTTTCCATCTTGATAGCACACGAGACTATATCTTCGTATGTTTAGAAATATTGTGATACTAGAGCTCGACAGAGAAATGGTTTTAACCCATCAAAGAAACGATCAATCTTACTTCTCGGGTTACGTATATAATCTGCAGCATGCGTCGCTAACCTTGTAACGTTAGCCTCATACATTGCGACTTTCTCATCCTCCTTCTACCTCAGACTCAGAAATTTCCTTTCCATATCTGCTCGATGGTCATGTGGAAAGTTTTTTTCTAAGAAAAGCTCTTTGAACTCTCTCCATTACATACTTGATACTTCTTCATCTTCCTTTGTGTTCTGAATCAATGACCACCATTGATCGACATCTCAAGTGAGGCGGTAAACTACCATGATAACCTTCTCCCTTTTGCAACTCCCCAAGGCGGGGAATATTTTATCTAAGGAATTTATCCATTTCTCAGCTACTAATGGATTTTTACCCCCATTAAATGTTGGCGGTTGTTGCCTTATGAAGTGGTCTAACATTGATCCTTTACGTTGCGGATCATGGTGCTCCATACGAGTAAGGTTATTATTCATAACCTGAGTGAGTTGTCCCAGTATGGTAATAAGTTGATCACTACCAGTTGTATCTCCAGATCCACAATTATTATCTTGATTAGGAGGGAAATCCCTACACGAAGATCGTGCATTGAAATGGTTTCCATTCCTTCCACTAGGCGCCATTTCTAAAAAATGGCATAAACTATATTAGTTTATGAATCAAAATACATAATTCCATACTTGTAAAACACTTAACATAAATTGAACTATTTATGGATGTAATCCATAATCATAAAAATGTTTTATTTGAGGAAGTATATACTCATAACCCTTCATAGTGTTTTTTATTGAAAATGGGAATTATCTAAAGAATATCCCCCGGGAGTGTCGTGACCAAGAGTGCAGCAATGCCCGTTGTCATGCACCAGTTCCCATTCGTGTCTAGCTCAAAGCGGTGTTATCGGGTTTTACCCCTAGGTACATCTGTGCCAGAGCCGCCTCTACCTACTCGTATCCATACAAGGATGTATTGCTCGTAAAACTCACAAAATCTCTACAATACCAAAATTTTAGGAAGTTCTTCTATAATAACCCTCAATGTTCATCTTAGGTCTACGTGCTCTAATAAAATTTTGTCTAAATCTAGCTTCCAAGGTTTGTACTAAACTTTCTCTGATACCAACTGTAACTCCATGACCCCAGCTACCTAGAGTCGGTGCATTACTTCGTAACATTGGCGTGATCACAAAAGATCAAGTCTTGAATGACTGATTAGTTTAGTAGCCTTGGAAACACTAGATACATTCGTAAGCATTACATTACATCATAAAGTGAAAAACTACAATAACAAAGTCTCCATAGTCCACACTCATATCCTTTTCTTACTATCCCTGCAGGTCATTCATAAAATACTTCTTCACATCCTGGAAAATATTAAAACATTAAAAGGGGTGAGCTCATGTGCTCAGTAAGGATAACTATATTGCGGAAGCTTTCATAAAAAAACATAAGCATTTAAGGCAATGTATAACTAAAACAAAATCCTTATTAAACATGAACTTCATCATAATATGGAAAAAGTAAAATAAAATAATGCCATTACTTACTCACATGGATATTCTACTAGATGAATAATCACATGAAATATCAATAACCACTTTCATAATGAGGGAATGTATAATGCCAGACATTCTTAAACATTTTTTCAAGGCCTCGGCCAAGACTTCTAAAATTATTAAGGCCTCGGCCAAAACCATAAATCAAATTGGGAATATCTAATTTTCTTAGCAAACTGGGAAGATATGAAACAATGCGATGATCCAGAATCAAATAATGCATTTGCTAAACTTGAGGAAACCATTAAATTACCTGCCACCACGTCTTTCAGAGCTTCCACCTCAGCAGTAGTGATATCATATGCCTGGCCCTGATCCCTTGGCCTCTTCTGAGGTATGTTCCCCTGACGCTTAGGACATTCATTTGCATAATGTCCCTTCTCTCTACAATTATAGCATTCCACGTTGACAACCGCTTTCTTTCCCTTGAATTCATGATCTTGGTGGCCTTTTTCACCACACTTGTAACATACTCCTTTTCCTTTTAGACAGGCACCAGGGTGCTTCCTACCTAAATTATCACAGGGTAGAAATGAATTTCCACCCTGTGATAATTGTGGTAGGAAGCACCCTGGTGCATGTCTAAAAGGAAAAGGAGTAGGTTACAAGTGTGGTGAAAAAGGCCACCAACCTCATGAATGCAAGGGAAATAAAGAGACTGTCAATGTGGAATGCTATAATTGTAGAGAGAAGGGACATTATGCAAATGAATGTCCTAAGTGTCAGGGGAACTTACCTCAGAAGATGCCAAGGGATCAGGGCCAGGCTTATGTTATCACTACTACTGAGGTGGAAGCTCCGAAAGAAGTGGTGGCTGGTAATTTAATGGTTTCCTCAAGTTTAGTAAATGCATTATTTGATTCTGGATCATCGCATTGTTTCATTTCTTCCCAGTTTGCTAAGAAAATTATATATTCCCAATTTTATTTATGGTTTTGGCCGAGACCTTAATCATTTTAGACGTCTTGGCTGAGGCCTTGACAAAATGTTTCAGAATGTCTGGCATTATACATTCCCTCATTATGAATGTGGTAATTGATATTTCATGTGATTATTCATCTAGTATAATATCCATGTGAGTAAGTAATGGAATTATTTTATTTTACTTTTTCCATATTATTCTGATGTTCAAGTTTAATAAGGCTTTTGTTTTAGTTATACATTGACTTAAATTCTTATGTTTTTTATGAAAGCTTCAGCAATATTTTTATCCTTACTGAGCACCTGAGCTCACCCATTTCAATGTTTTAATATTTTACAGGATGTGAAGAGGTATTTTTTATGAACGACCTGTAGGGATAGTCAGAAGAGGATATGAGTGTGGACTATGGAGACTTTGTTATTGTAGTTTTTCACTTTATGATGTAATGAAATGTTTACGAATGTATCTAGTGTATCCAAGGATACTAAACTAATCGGTCTTTCGAGACTTGATCTTTTGTGATCACGCCAATTTTACAAAGTAATGCACCGACTCTGGGTAGCTGGGGTCGGGGCGTTACAAATTTTGTTTTAAGCATATTTGGTAACATGCTTATAAGGTGTGTATAATACGTTAAAATATTCAATAAAATTTCATTCGTCTAATTTTATTATAAAATGAATCCAATTAATAAAATTGAATTAATATGGATATTATGTATATATTTTTAATTAAAATATATTATACTAAAATATATAATTATTTAAATAAAAATATGGTTTTTAAAAAATAACATAGTGTTTTATCACTATTCATCAACAATTGAAGGTTTTTAAAAAAATACCAAAAATTTAATATAAGATAATTTTGATAATATGAATCAAAAAAGGAATTATATTTATAAAAAATAAAAACATTTATGTTTAATTTATTAATTTAAAAATAATTCCCATTGTCAGTACTAGAAAGAAGGTTTTTTGTCTAGTAAAAACAGTCAATATATTGATTTGTGTTTATTTCCTATTTAACAGTGGAATAACATCCAATGAAAAACATTTGATTAAATGATAAAATTATAATCTATTTATACATATAATAAATTCAAATTAATAATTTGACACTATAAATTATTTTTATTAAAAATTTTGTATTCAATTAAAATTTAATATCATTCACTATTCATCGAAATATGAATGTTATTAGGATAACACTAAAAAATTAACCAAACTATGTTTTTATTTCTTTATTATAATGAATATTTTAATTTAATAATATTAAATATATGAAAGAGTTAAATATTGGTTTTATAAAGGCTACTCCATTAAAATATTGAAAACCTATATTTTTTAAAAATTATTATTTTTTCTGAAAAATTGTATTTGTCCTTATATTATGTCTTAGAAACAGAAAAGATGAATGTTAAATTTATATGTTATTTAAATAAAATTCAAAATTTGGTTACTATTATTAATAATCTCTTTCTTAATGGCAAGATTGATAGGCCTTGGTATGGTTGAACTCAGTGTTGTGTACATCGCACAGTAATGTATTATTTAAAGAGAAGCATATTGTAGAAGAATGGGGTGTGACATTATTATCACCTTCAAAAAAAATTGTCCTATAAATTATAAATTTCTCTTCATAAATAAATGTAAAAAAAATACATTTGTGGAAAACCCTCATAAAAAATAGGGTTAATAACATTTAGTCTTAATATAAGGGAAAGGGAAATAAAAAAGACACCACCAAATTAGGATTTCGAATAGGATATAATATTATGGAATTATAATAGGAGGAAAATTGTAAATATTTATAGGGAGTGATTGAGATCATCAATCAAAAACAAATTAATGGGAAATTGATGGCCTTAAAGCCATAAATCTATGTTGAATAATGTAAGGTATTTGGAAAACATATTTTTGGGTTTTAGATCCATTCTATAAGAATTTAGAATGATTTTCTTCATAGAATAAGAGAGAGAAAATCCATTATATGTATAGATCCATTCATTAACTAATTTATAATACAAACTCGCATTTCACTCCAAATGATGAGAATTTATGATGACTAAGACACACTAGAAATACTTGAATCCACTAATAGAAAATCACATAATACACAAAGGATGTGTCACGAACCGTCACCTAGGGCCCGTATCGTGACTTCCCCAAGCCCGCATTCTATAGGCCATGTGCTAGCGACATGCACCATAAGGCATAAATAAAAAAACTGGGAAGGTATTTCTTTTATAAAAGCAAACAAACACAACCGAGTACACAATTGGAAGTAAAAAATTTGTAAAACTATATACAAAACTGTGTGATAAAAGTAAAGGGGCTAGAAATAAAATCCCAACAGTAAAGTACAAAACAACTAAAAAACTAATACAGTTGAAGAAAAGAAGTTGAGAATCTACATGGCCGTCCTCCAGAATTCCCACGTGAAGGGTGGGTACAGATATCCTCCTCAGCACTACATGCCCATCTGTCTGCTCCTTGTACGTCCGGCTGAGTGGTCCACCTCCGGGTACCATCTAGTACTGTAACTCTATGCCTCGATCAGTTTTTTCTGTCATCTACAACAAACACAACAAGGTGTGGGCATTTCCTGTGAAGGGGTGAGTATAATGATACTCAGTAGGAACACCAAGACCCTCATGGTCTCACAAAATCTAGCAAGGATAAGAAAAAAGTATGGAATCAATGAATAAATGATACTTAGGTATATGCCCATACATATACATATGTTATCTAGTAACAAATCTCAATCATGAAGAAACGGAATATTTATTGACTCATCTCAAACAAAGATTATTAGTTTAGCTTATATGTACAGATGATTAGTCATGAAGCTATATCATCTTATTCTTACAAGAGGAACTGCTTCTCACCATATAGAGTCCAACCCACATAGGATCGATAGGTACTAACCCCCGCAATGACCCACACAAGATTTGAACTACATAAGATCATTATGCGCTAACCCACACAGGATCGCTGAGCGCTATCCCACATATGATATGACCCACACAGGATCAGTATGCATTGACCTACGTAGGATCATTGAGCACTAACCTTCGGATGATCTGTCTCCAACCTCCGCCTCACTAACAATCACTGGATTCCTCGCACCTGGTTTGCTCGAGTTCCGTAGATTCTTCCATTGATATATCAGTCATATCTAGACTTCTTTTAAACTCCACAATGGAGTACCCAATGGATAGCTATGTTGTTGGGGTTCCAACATGACAGACATTGCGTCAATCGGACGATCGGTCTGTGAGTTATTGGCATTTCCGTTCCAGGGGCCAGGATGTAATTTAGGTTCAAAACAACCCTACTATACTCCAACTGTGTCCAAATCTCTAGTGGGATATACCAAAAGAACCCTCTCGCTCTGAGCTTTTTGTAGCCGTAGACTGTTTGTCAATCGGACACCCATAGCCTAGGATATCGAACAAATGAAGAAAACATGACCAAATGGGTGTGGGTCTGGCCCAACCCGTTCCATAGGTCCAACCCAATCAGAGAGGGCGGCCCAGCCCAAATGGTGGCCCGACCCGATGGTGGCCCGACCTAAGGGTACGATTTGGCCTGAAGGTGGCCCGACTTCTTGGTCAGCCCGGAGACCCAGAGGCCCGGTGGGGGTCCACCTAAGCCGCTTCCATGGGGGTATCATGCTTCCCGTAGCTCTTGAATGGATCAATCATTCGGGTGGTGCAAAAACTGGAACTAGGTTGTGGTGGTCCGACACACATGGGACCCGATGGAGTACTGCTCTTCTCGGGTGGCCGAGTGGTCGGCCGATCCGGCACAACAAGAACTAACAAGGGGACGGTCGGACGATGTTCATGCAGCCCAAACCATCCTCGATATAGTGACAGAAAATGGTGAACAAAGGCCACACTACCCGTGGCCTCTGTGAGCTGCGTTGCACCCGTGGCACTCGGTGCGTTACCCACGCCCCTGCCGGCGCTCTCTCGGTGCCTTGTGCCCCTCCCGGCGCACACCCAAAACCATGCGCCCCGGCAGGCGTGCTCCTAGAGCCCGTGCCTCTAACGGCGCTCTCCCGGTGCCTCACCCCCCTACCGGCATGCTGCCCACCTGCCCGGCTCCTCCAGTGGACGACCTGGTGTGCCCGAAGCCTATCGGAGCTCGGCCGGCCGACCCGCGCCCTGCACGTCCCGCCAGCTCGCCTCCTGGCCTCCAGCCCCCGGGCCGTCCTGCGGTTTTCCCCGCGATGTCGCTGGCCAAACCAGCCTGGTCTCTCTAGCTGAGTTATCAAGCTGCTTCCATGGTGACTTTCGGGCCGATACTCCCTCGCGGTCCGTTGGGCCGGTCCCAGTGGACCGGGTCAAAATATTGCAAGCTACGCCACCCAATAGGCCGCGTCAGACCCAGCGTGTCTGACCGAGTCAACCCAGACCGGGTCAGCCCAGACTGTGTTGGTCCAAGTCGGTCCAATCGGGTCGTACCAAACCCCCGTTCTCATTATTTACCCTTTACCTTCTTGGGCCATATCATTGGAACCAAATGTCCATTTGACGAACCGTCAGCAATTCTCGTATTCATTTAGAATTTTTTTCCGTTTGAGTATACCCCACTGGAGTCAGAATATTGTTGAGTCACGGTGAGGTTGGTTCGTACATGAATCCAACGAGGCCCGCTGGACTAAAATTCTAATAACTCACAGACCAGGCGTCGGACTGACTCGTCGCCTATTGCATTCATATCCCTTTGATGTAGCAATTCTTTGTGATACATTCACCTGAGACTTAGTGACACATGGAGTATTGACCAGTAGCTCGGGGAAAAAATCCTCTTTCAGACGAGCATACAAAGTGCGGAGACCTGATAGATGTAGAAATAACGGCTGCTTGACCGATTCGACTCGGTGTGATTTGACTTGCCCAGTGGAAGGAGCGCCCGATTTGGCTGCAGACCCACAGTGGATGGAGCACCTGGTATGGTAGCAGACCCAAGGTACTCGATAGGAGGAGTACGTCTGACGTCTATTAGGGCGAGAACCCGGTTTGGCGGAAGACCCATAGCAGGAGGATCACCCGTTTTGTCAGCAGACCCACAGTACTCGACAACATGAGTACCTCAGCAGTCTAAGGATAGAGAGTAGTTCCTCGGAGTCATGACTATGCCACTGTACATCATATAGGAGGAGTTATCTAGAAGTTTTGGTTTCGATAGTGAAAATCATGGTATGAGATGAGTCAATAACCTTGTGATTTCCTCATGATTGAGATGATTTACTTGATAACTTAGGTATATGTATGAGAATATACATAAGTAATGGTTATATATTGAAATCATAATTTTTGGATTATCCTTGATGGATTTTTTGTGTCCTTGAGGGTCTCGGGATCTCAACTAAGTATCAATATACTCACCCCTTCACGGGCTATTCCCGCACCTCGTTGTGTTGGATGCAGATGACAGATAGCGCTGGCGGAGGCCGAGTGCGCCAAGACTATATGATATCTAGATGGGGACCTTACATCATATCAGCACATGGTGGAGTCTGAAAAACGTTGAGTTTTTAAGAGGCCAAATGTACCTACCATTCATGTTGAAACCCCGAAGGACAATCCAGGAGAAGCTTTCACCTTTCAGTTGTTTGTTCCTTTTTAGTTGTCCTTGCTTTAAGTTGTATATGTAATTTACAGTTGGTATTGTATTCAAGCCCAATTTACTTTCAGTACACTTGTTATTATTCTTTTAATTAGTGTTTGCTTCCACTTGCACTCTGGTTGTGTGTGTTTACGATTTATAAATGC
Organism: Viscum album; assembly: GCA_963277665.1. NCBI lineage: Eukaryota > Viridiplantae > Streptophyta > Magnoliopsida > Santalales > Viscaceae > Viscum > Viscum album. The sequence continues at coordinate 1,603,403,344 of OY728136.1, forward strand.
AACACCTTCCCAGTTCTAGGTAATTATGCCTTTTGTGCTGGTCAACAGCCCCTAGCCTATGGAAGGTAGGCTTGGGGTAGTCACAATGGGGGCCCTGGGGGATGGGTCATGCCAGGATTACCTATATATTTCCATTCTCTTTAGAGATTAATGAAAACAAAAATGGTTTGTAAAATATCAGATGATTCCCAAAAAGAATATTCTATACAGAAATAAATACTAATAATAATTTCTAAAATTAAACCAATAATACCAAACGGTTAATAAATACAATTAAATAATAAATTGCCTTTAAACCCCTTAAATATAATCCAAACTATGATTTTAACCCAAAACCCAGAATAATTTGATTAAGTAGTCTTTCATTTTATATTTTATATCTAAATATCATCAACTACGCTTAAATTCAAATATGTAAAAGTAATTAAACTAATCACATATTCTATATGATAGGTTAATAATTTCCATAAATAACCCAAATTTATAAAAATCCACAATAAAAACATATATATAAATCATCCATTACTCCTCAAATGAAATCCAATAGTATTCTATTTTTCTATATGTATATTGTGTTCCCCACAGAGTGAACGTCTTCCAAAATAACTATTATTACATAATTACCTAATCATTTTCCTACACTATGGATATTTATTTGTTTAAACATAAGATCCCGAATAAACATATTATTGATCAATAATATCATTTATCTGAAAAATAATTTGACACACTGACTTGGACTTCATATAGTCTTGTGGTAGGTAATAAATCCCAGTTGCACATTCCTTATGGGTTCAATTCCTACTACTTTGTCTGACTCAACAGGTTGTCACAAGGTCTGCATGTTGTCCATTTTCGAAAAAAATATTTTATAATATTCCCAAAATGATATAAATTCCTCTAAATAACCATAACATAAATTAACCACAAATTTTATCTCATGTGTGTCATTTTCAACCCAATAATTAATAACCTATAATTTCCTCAAATTCAATGATCATGTAAACTCAAATTTATATTTATAACTATATCCCAAAAAGAAAAGATAATTCTTCTTCAAATATTATTTTTACAAATCAAAATGTATGTTTATTCATAGAAGAATATAGTCTTTAAAATTAATCCAATCAACAAAGAGAAATAATTCTTTTAAACATTTCACCATCCATTTATTTACATATAGGTTCTTCAATGAAAATGAGGTTATCTTATAGAATAGTGCATTGACTCAAATATTTCCTAGGTCCCTACATTTATAGAAATGATGGTAAGTAGATTCTTTGGATCATTTTTATTTTCTTCTATAATACACTTCATTTTTCTTGGTAATTCTTTACATTATTTCCTTTTTCCCACAAATAAATAATTTCATTATTCCATTGAGAAACATTTCTAGGTGTATCCTTCCAAATTTAATAAATGACGTAAATTGAGCTTTCTATTTCTCCGTGTACTCCATTTTTGGAAATGTTAGCATTAACCTCCTTTCACATTTTTGTTCAGTCTGGGAGTTAGTTAATATATATATATATATGTTGTGGATAATATTTTTGGAAAAAAGATTTGGTATAAACATGAAATATTTAATACTTATCAATATTCTATTTCGTTTCTTATTTCTACCATAGTTCCAACATTTTACATCATGTTCAATGTTACTATGACTTCCTTGGAATCCATCCATTGATTATAAATGTAATTCTTTTGTGACTAAAAATAGTAATAAAATAATTTAGCGAATATCATTAAACCTTATTTTCAATATAAAAATATTTTGGATTAACCTAGTTTATTTATTCTATTCTTATATTAAAATACATCATATCAGTTTGTAACAAAGATGCGAATTATTCTAAGAAAATCTCATATGAGATTCATAACTAAGAGTGCTGCAAGGCCCATTGTCATGTACTAGTTTCCATTCATTTCAACCTCAAAGCGGTGTTTTCACATTTTACCCCTAGATATATATGTTCTAGAGATTCTTATACGTGATCGTATCCAAAAAATGATGTATTTCCTGAAAATCCAACATAATAAGTACTTTTACAAAAATTTTGGATGTTCTTTTATACTAATCTACAATGTCTATATTTGGTTAATGTTCCCTAATTAGAGTTTTTACTTTCTAAATCTAGTTTAAAAGTATTTTAATAATCTTTTCGGATAAAAAATATAATGACCCAACCCTATTTACCCAGCATTAGTTCATTATTACATATCAATTTCATGATCACAAGAGATCGTGTAAAAAAGACATATTAGTTTAGTAACTTTGTATGTACAAGATACATATATAAGTTTTACATTACATTATGACGTAATGAAAAAAAAACATTATGTCCCTGTTGAATAGAGTCATGTCCCTTAGAGTATTTATGTAGGTTAATCATGATATACTTCTTCACATCGTGGAAAAATAGAACATAGAAAGAAGCTAAATTTGAAGCTTAGTAAGGATAAAAATAGAGTGGAAACATTTTTAAATAAGCATAAACTATTAAGGCAATGTATAAGAATAAAAAAAATCCTTTTAAACATAAAAATTGGCATACTATGTCAAATATAAATCCAATAACTCCATTTAATTATTCATATGTATATTCTACTAGTTGAATAACCGGATGTAATTTCAATAGAAAATTTCATAATCATGGAATTCATAATTCTAGAAATCATAACCACATAGTCATGGTCTCATTCCAATACTAAAAAATAATATTTTTTAAGGCCTTGTTCCAAAACAGTATTTATTCTCATTAGGCCTACCGATTAATTGAGGATTTATAGCAGTCTCCGCCTATCACATACTTAGTCCAATGCGTTCCGCGTATAAATAGTATAAAACATAACATAAACATTAGTATTAAAACTAGAATATAAAATGATATTATTTTAACCACAAACCACGAATGGTATAAAAAAGCACATCCATAGTCAAACATATATCATTCAATACAATATGGTTGAATTTATTACAATAGATCATCCTCAATCAAAAATAATGAAGTATATTCATATAGATAAATATTACTAGTAGAACTATTTGAGAGAAATATCCCACATTTTTTGAAAACATTTAAAAGTCTCACTATTTTTCAAAAGGATATTCAGATAAATTTTTGAATGAAACTATCCCATTCCACATAGAACCTTTTTTAAAGAAATTTAATTCTAAAAAATTCATGTCCATATAAATAAATCCTTAAAATCATTTTTAATACGTGGAAATTAATGATAACGATTTAGAAGAATAAATATTTAAAACATTTAAATTGATATTTTAGTTAGAGTTCTTAACCCAATGAGAGAGTTTTAAATAAAAATAATTAAGGTAAATAAAACATGATAACATACTAAGAAAAAATGGATTAATGACATACGATGTCAAAGTATAGTATATAGGACATATAAAAGTGTATTGGGTAATATCAATAAAAGTCTTCATGGAATGTATATTGTGATGAAATTCCTTATAAATATTTTATCATTACGTTACGGATAAATAAATGAAATAATTATGTGTGAAAAATATAAATACACTCATTATGATTGTATATTCAGTTCAAATCAATATGAGTAAATTCACAAAAAATTATGTAATAACAACACCAATGACTTGGATGTTTAACTCAATGAATAGAAATTGAGTTAAGATTTCTCTTGTCAAGTTCATATTGATGACTTGAAAATTTAATAATGGAGTAATTATGTTTATCAAAATTATATCCAAACAATATTTTTGAAAATTACTACATAAATAAATAAATATTGATTTCAAACATAATCTTGGTATAAAATAATCAATGAATTTTGTGTAATACCGAAAGAGTAGAAATGGAAATTCGAAGTTCCCTTACCGATTTGGTTACATACGAAACATACATCCCATGAAAGAAATATCATTCAATGATGATGTAAATAAACATAAAATAAACTATATTACACCAAGAATACAACCATTAGCTGGACATACACCACAAGAAAAGTAAATAGTCCCAAATATAGCATGAAACTCGTAAGAATAAAAGTTGGATGAAAACCCCTTACCACATTTTAATCAATCGATTCATATTACCAAAAGATAATAACAAAAAAATGAATCTCATTATACCATGAATATAAAGTGAATAATGATAATATATATCATATATAAGTACACAATATACCACATGACATAAATAAGAGGTGAACAATGAAAATCTCAGGAAATTAAAAGTACGATATGAAACCCCTTACCTAGTACTTTTCCGTTATTGAGGGTAGGTTAAACATATGAATAATTGTGATATAATTTTTATTAAATTATACATGAACCATATAAATAAATATGATACAACATATGATCTTTAATTATGTTTTTAATAATATTTTAGTAGTATCATTGTTTCTGGTGTAAAGGGAGTCATTATTCTTTCTAGGTTTTTTTATATATTTCATGTTTGTTATGGATAGGCTGTATTTTACTCATATATATAATTTTATTATGTTTATAAACATTATTATTTTTAATCGTAAAATGATATTTATTTTTGAATGGTTATGATGGGGAATTATTCTCATTGGGTTAATGGAGACAGTAATCAGTACATAAGCAGGAGTGACAATACCATTATATTGATGGTAAAATCATATGAAATTGGATGGTATTTAAAATATACAGAATAATTAAAATTTTATAATTATTATTTATATCAAATATATTCATTATTATACCTATCCAAAAAATTAAGAGTCGGATAACAAACTACACCACGACGCGTAGATGGTAAACCTTACGTACACACATACAGTGACTTTGTCGTTCATATGATGAATAGAATAAAGAATATGGTTGTACAATATTTATAATTACATATCAAAATGTGTAATTTAATGGTTTCATTATTTTGTTATGGAAAAAATAAATAAAGATTAATTGGATGAAAAAAAGAACATTCATATAGGTGATGAAATTATAAACTCTTCATCAGGTACTTCCTTTTGATTTGACTGAAATGGATCTGTAGGTGGGTGTTCTTATCAAATTAAGGCTTCTAGGTTGATGTGAGTCTATTTGGGAGGATATTTTAGCAGGTTATGGATGCTCTAATTTTCTATGGAGGAGTTATTTTAATAGATGAATAGGTACCCTTTTATAAGAGAGGTGAGGGTCACATTAAGAAACTATTGAAATAGTAATTTATTATACAATCATATTTCTGTTGATAATTGATAAAAAATTATTTATTTTTTGAAGAAGGTGGGTCTGGTTAGAAAAAATATCATCCAAATGATTTCTGATAGGTTTAGGTCACCATAATAACCTTATATTTTAGAATTATCTCTTCATTAAATAGTTTAACATTTATCATGTCTCCTTGTATGTTTATATTATATAGTTAATAAATAAACTATAAAATTTCAAGATACCCCCAAGTGGTTCATTAATGGAATTTCTATTATTATATAATTTATTTGTAAAATCCTTATATTTTTCAGACAATTATATCATTTAAAATTATAGTATTTATTTTAAAAATGCTTTTTTTGACAATTTTGATATTATTTAGAATATGGTTTTTGTGAATGTCAAAACGATCTTATTTTTTCAAAAAAAATTAAATTTAATAAACCATATCATGTAATCATAAACAATAAAATTTGTGTAATGCATAAAATGGATCAATTAACATTTATTTTAATTTTTATAATATAAATTATTTTAATCATTCAATATTAATGTAATTAATGCATCATCATTGCGTCATAAATCAATTTGATTATATAATGTATTAAAATTATAAATAAAATATCAGGATGTTGGAAATATATATAGCTCTATAAATAATATTTATAGTCGATTGTTTATTATGTATAATCCTATATTTAGATCCAATGGGGGTTTTTGAAAAGAGAGTGGAGATGCGCCCGTAAGGGGCTCTGCGAACTAGGGTTCCCCCTCGTCGCCGCCACTTCCTTCGCCTCGCGTTTGGGCGGCGTTCCTCCTCGCACTCGGTGAGCTCGTGGTGGTGGATCTCCTATCGTGTGGTGTTCGTTGACTCGGCCATCGTGATCTTTTCTTCCGCTACTGGCCTGACTTCAGCAGTGCGGTGACGGTCCGCGGCCGAGCTTTAGCTCCTGCGGCTTGCGGGTTGTCGCCTCGGTTCTATTGTGTGCGTTGGAAGCTACATCGTGTCTTCCGTGGGCGTCTTGGACGGCGGCGACGTGATCTTATTTGTAGAGGGGCTTCTTTCCAGCGTTCAGGTGATGGTTTTCTTTCTTCGACTTCCCCATCTTTTTGGTTTTGGATTTGAGTTTGCTATTTGTGATGCTGAGTCCGTGTTTGCCTGGTATTCCCGACGGAGACGGTGATGGTCTGGATTGTTTCTCTTGTTGACTTCCTGCTTTGGCTGTGGATTTGATGTTGGTTAGGGATCGGTTTCTCGGTGATTTGTTTTGTGGTGACCCGAGGATGATTACGTCTTGGGTGAATCTATTTTCTATGGTGAATCGAGTTTTGTTCTTCGACTTGGCGGTGGTTCTGGAGTATGTTTTGATGATTCCGGTGCTGTGGAGTTGCGGTGATGGTGTTTTTGGCGTAACCGGCTCTGGCGCATTCTCCGGTGAATGGTGGCGCGTGGAACGCCGATGGAGTTCACCGGCGCTTGATGCGGACTGGGCAGCTGTCGCGTTTGGTGCGAGACTCGAGGAGCGAGACTCGAGGTGCCGCGTGACGTGACGACTTGACTCATGATGGTGCATGATGCCTTTTGAATTTTGAATTTTGTGGAATTTTGGTCCGTTGTAGAGGCGGTAGGGTTTGGCTGGTGTGGATTTTTAATTTGGTTTTCTGCTTTGTATTATGTACTGCATCTTTTATTTAATAAATTTTGACAGGTCTGGGCATTAGGCCTGGCCTGCACCTTTCGGCTATAATCCTATATTTAAAATGTTTTAGTAATTAAAATTTGAATTTAACACTTTTAACATTTCATTAAATAAAAAATTAATAACTTTCATTGTCTAAACCAAGTTGTTCAAAAGGATCATATTTTAATCCTAAATGTGATTTTGGACTACATACACTTATATAATAGAATTATGACTTGTTAGTCTATTTATAATATAATTTTTACATTTAATTAATTAATTTACTTTTAACCATAGTAAATAAAATTCAAATGCTATTATTAACCAAAAATTATTCGCATCTACTTGAACTACATTTCCCTTACTATTGGGAATAATGCCTATTTTATTTTTTAAATTCATTTCAAATAAGCGGTAAAATTAAATTTTATGCAAAATTTCTAACATACCTTGAAGGTGGGTAAAAGACATTAAAATATTCATCAAAATTTTACACATCTAATTTTGTTATAAAATTACATCAATGAAATAAAGTTACTAAATATAGGTATTATGTAACTATTATGACTTAATATATATTTGTATAAAATAAATAATAATTTTAATAAAATGTTCAGTTTTAAACAATAATGAAATGTTTTCACTATTCATAAGAAATTGAATATTTTAAAAAAATTTCAAAATAAGGTAATTTTGATATTCAAAATCCAAAAATGATTTCTATTTTACAAAATTCCAAACATTTAATTTTCATAAATTAATTTAAAAATAATTCTCATTTTCCAAATTAAAAATAATATTTTTAATAAATATAAATTATCAAAAGATTGATATTCATTTTTGTCATGTTTAAAAGTGAAATTACATCCAATGAACAAAATGGGATTAAATGATAAAAATATAATATAATTATACATAATACCCATTCAATTGTATATTTTATCACTATAAATTATTATCATTAATAGATATTTTGAAATTAAAAATAAATATCTTAGACTATTCCTAAAAATTTAAGTTATGAGAAAAACATAAAAAAATTATTGAAATTAAATATTTATGTCCTTATTCTAATGAAGAATTTAATTTCTTAAAAAATTATTATATTAATTTTTAATATATTAGATTTTGAAACTGTTCTTCATTAAAAGGATGAAAAAATATATTTTTATGAAAAATATATCTTTTATATGAAATATTTAATATGTCCATATATTAAGTCTGAGAAAGACTAAATATGAATGTTAAAATTATATGTGATTTATATAAAATTTATAATTTTTTATTAGTGATCATAACAGCTTTTTAAAAGGCTATTTTTATACGTCGTGGTATGCTTGATCATGGTGTTGTGTACATCACACACTATTGTAATATTCAAATAGAAGCATAACATATATTCTTGGGGTGTTACATGACATATGAATAATTAGAAGTGTATTGGTAATTAATTTTATAAATAACCCTATCCATATTATATATATCTCCATATTTTATACTTAATTTAGGGGATCCCTTTTCCCTTATTTTGAGTAATTGGTCAGAAATCATAATTTGTCTTAATTAAAAAAATTTATAAGATGATATCAGATAAACCATCAACTTGGAATATAATGTCGATGGTTAACTGATTTACCCTAAATATAATGACAGTTTTTTGGGTGATTTATTTCTACTCCCAAGTGTTTACTAAGATTTATACACCAAATAATTAATTTTATTCTTATAATTCAAATAATGGATTACATGGGATTTCATTATAATGTCCATAGTTTGATTGTGGCTGATTTTCATGGTATGGGCCTTGGAAAAAAATGGGATATTTCGGTTGATTTATTCTTATGATATAATTTAATTTTATGTATTAACTTATCAATTTCAAATGGATAATGAATATCTTGAAGCATGGATTATAGTGTTGTTGATCACCTAGTTTAATGGATCAATGTTTGTTAGTTTGTGCTCGGACTGAGATACATAGGGTGATGAAGATAATCTTGTTGATGTGACATGGTAGTAGGGCTGAGGATATGAGGTCATCCAAATGATGGAATGTATCTCAATAATTTAAATGGTGTTTAACATTAGACTTTTAGTGACATGGTGATAGGGGAACGAGGATCTGATTTATGTTCCTTAGGTTATTTTTTGTTATTACACTCAATGTTGTTTTTGGATGGGTTGTTTCTGTTTGTTCATAGATATATAACTTAGTTTATGTTGTGTTTACCACTCAATGTGTGTGGTGACTGCCATAGACAATGTGAATTAGGTGATGGTTTTTACTATCAGATATGTTGGAGGTGGTAACCAAAAAAATTTACATGGATGAAGATAGACTTTCATGTTATAGTGGTGAGAACATCATAAGGGGATGAGGCATACAATTATGCTTGAGCGTGATGGTCTAGGATTATGTAAGTACAGATATGACCATGACTCTATATATTGGCAGTTGAGACATTGAAATTTATATATTTTAGTAATGATATTATTGTGCCTCATGGAATTAGGATGAGAGATGTAATATGTTTTTTAGCATAGGTTTTAGGGACCTGGGATTTATATTACAGGTGTACCTATAGGACCATGTATACATAATTAATTGCATGATCTGTTTGGTTATATTTTATAGGAGGAAGATAGGGGTTCTCCAAGAATGATACTTATTAGGTGATGCCATTGGAATGAAGTGATGTGTATTTTCCACATAAAATATTTATATGCAATCACATATTTAATATCATATATATATTTGCGGGAACAAGATCAGATATATTTAGGAATTTCATGTACTATTATTTACGATCACATATGGATGATGTGAATAAGTGGAGTGAGAAAAACTATTAAAAGTTTGTTGAAATTATTTTATTTATATTATGAACACACTTATTGTATAATTGATATAAGATATGAACATGTTGCTTATATAATAATGAGTCCATACTCACACCCTACATATGACCCATGGGATGCATATATAATTTATCTATTTGAAATTAGGTAAGGAATAAAGAATGAGAGAAAGACCATAGTAATTATAGTGTTACCATTTTCAATGGATTGATGGTAGTGGACCATGTGGTTCCAATCATTAGATATGAAGCCACTTTTAATATGTTTCATGCCTATAAATTTATGGACATGGTATTAAATGGTAAATACAATATATCTATTTCAATAATGACTTGTTATTAGTATTCATGATTTACCTACATATGGTACTATTTATTTTGGGATAGTTGTTTTTTACTGATGAATTTATAATTCTTCCACTAAGTTTATTGTTTCCACTTTCATAAGGTCCTCTCATAAATTATATTATACACAAATATAAGATTAATATAATAGACTAAAGATGGTATCGTATATCCACTATCACCTCATCAGACCATCAAATCTATTCTGTATTATACGGTGTATGGGGAGGGAAACCTAAGTCCCTTTGACCAAATCTCTTAGACTAATGATCGAGTTGAAAACTATGTCATCATAGTACACAGATGACATAACAAAATATATCAATTCACAATCTAAATGGAATATAGGTTTAATATTGCTCCATTAGGGGCTGCAATATTGTTTAAAAAGAAACTCCATTAAAAATTTACCATATATATACCACCCAATGATATTTATATAGGAACATAATTTTTGTCATCATATATTAAATACAACAACAATAAAAAAATAGAATGTTACACTCTAAGGCTTTACAATATATTATTTATAAATAAAACCAATATTTTTTATAGCTTTGAATTCGAGTATCACATGGTTTGATAAAACCATGATACACTATTAAAATATTATTATTAAAATATGAATAATATAACATAGATGTTAATTTGTATGGGATGAATTGTACATAAGAAATTTTAAAATATTTATAGATTAGATATTAGTAATCGAAATAAAATGGCTATATATTAATTAAAAAAATTAAAATATTTTAAAGAAAAGAAATATTGTTTTGAGACACTATACTTTTTTCTAAAAGGAATTCTTGTATGATATCGATCACATAAATAAAATTAATATTTTAGTTATTTTTTTGATTTTTATATAAAATAATAAAATTTATTTTTTTAATCTATATGTTAAAATAAAATAATAAGTAATAAAAATTATGAAAACCTCTTCTAATAAACATTGTATTTATATTTTGTCCTTATTTATTATTTTATAGATAATGTAATATTATTTATACATGTGGAAGTTGAAAAATGTGTGTGAATTATTTCTTTTCATATATTACAACTAAGCCACACACATCACATATAAAAGGCCATAACTCTCTACTCCTATTAATAAAAAAATCACCCATAGGATTGGAAACCAACAGAGAAAATCACTTACTTAATTAACATCTATCATCTTTATAGTCTTCCTTTGCTCAAAAATTCTTGATATGATGTCCATTTGTAACAACAAAAAGATGGTGTATGAAGATGAGTTAATGTTACTCAACAAGCGTTAAATTTTATTTCTCCATATTCTTTTTTTGTATATATAAAAAATAATTATATTGCATAAAATTTATATGTAATATAATAGGATGTTTTATTTTATTTTATGGACCTATATTCATATCTGCTTCCATAAAATATGTTATGAAATCATCAATCTTGTTTAGGACACTGTAGTATATAACAAACTGCTGTCATTAATTTACAATCCCCATGACTAAAGGATTGGTGTAATGATGAATTAATCATATGTGTATAATATTTATGAAATTATTTTAATTTATTAATTTTTATAACATATATACATTTTAATGATCCATTTAGTGTCAAATGTGATAACACAACTCGTGCCTACGAAAAACTACTGCATTGTGAAGCGATGTGATTCATTTTTACAAACACATTACACTGAATTTAATAAGGATAAAATTAATGACTATGTATGATATATAATATTTAATATGGATAATTTATTATTATAATGTTTCTTAATTTAATATCTATGCACTCATTAAGGAGAAGAAATTATCGCTCATGTGTATATATAAATTACCCTATCCCCGAAGTGATTCAATTCATTTTTCAAATATTGTTTTCATAAATGGATTAAAAAAATATTGTCTAAATATTTAATTCATAAATTTTTTTATCATTATTTATATGATATATATATGTATATATATCATATGTATTATAAATATTACTTTGATGAAAAGATCAAGAAAAAAGAAGGGAATAAACACATGAAAAAGTGATAAAATTGAAATATCATTTACAGACTAGTGGTAATGTCTTATAAGAGGATAATAAATTATATTTTAAAAATTAATATATTTATTTTATAAATTACTATAATCATTAAATCTGTTATACAGGAGGTAAAAAAATTTATGAATGAAATGGAACAAGGTGTAAGTGTTTCTAGAATCAATTTTTCTTTTCTGAGATATGTGCCATATTAACCACATAAATCATTTTATTGATGTATATAATTACCCTATGATATTTTATTTCAAGAATATATTTATATTAATTTTAATTTAGGCTTAATTTAATAACATTACATCAATGGGTCATATAATCCAGATGTGACCAATAACGTATTGGATTATCTCAAAATCAAATACATATTGAAGATAGTTTATGTTAACATCTCCTTTGGGGTTATTTTATAAATACAAATATATATATATATATATATTAGTCTATTTTATCCAAAAATATTTATTCACATAATCTTCTTTTAATAGTACAATTATCCCACTATTTGGTACATAAAATGAATGAGAATATTTTCCAAGTGAATCTAACGTTATTTATCTCTTTGGAATGAAACTTATTTTCATTAAAACCCTTGTTTCATAAAATTAAATTAAAAAAATGTTCTTAACATTAATAATTATATTTATTAATTAAATTTTTGACAATTTTCTATTTAAAATATTTTTTGATGTAAATATTTTTTTTTTGTTTTAAAAAAATCTCATTTGTATTTTACATAAAATGTGGATGAAATCATTTCATAGCATTAGAAATATCAACATAAATATTCACCATAATAACATATAAATTTTTCATTTCATATTATATATTTTTTAAATAATAATTTAATACAAAATATAGTTTTAATTTTTTTAAATTTTTAAATGATATTTTTAAAAAGTATTGTATAAGATTCACCAAAATGTTTTGAATGATAATATCATTATATATAGATTTTTCAATGACATGAATCATTTATTGTAAAAATTATCTATTATGGATATATTTTATTTGTAATATCATTAATATTTTATGAGATATTTTATGATCATTTTAATTGGAATGTAAATGATTATTAATTTACACCACTTTATTATTGATGGTTTCAAATTATTTTAAATAATTGGGTCATTTTTTAAGATTTATTATTCTATTGTTTCAATATGAATGATTATGTATATTATTATTCACAACCATTATATTCGGAATGAATTTTGGTTAAAAATTAATGGGGTAGCATTATATATACACAATTATGATATTTTATATCTCATGAGTGAAAATAGAATTGTTTTCCAGGGTTCCGTCTCCATTTATATAGATGTCTATGAAAAAATCCACATTTATTTGATTTATATGTACAATATTATTAATTCAATAATTATTATATTTTTTATTGATATTATATTCGATTGTTGTATCAATTGTAATATCATAGGATTTGTTTAAAATATCATATGATTATTTATTAGGTATTATTTGACAATTATTTCATTTTCTATATAATTATCATGTTATTGATTATTTTTATTTTCTTTATGTTAATTAACATTCCATATTGAATATTAATTAATTTATTCATAGAATCTATTATACACATTCCTTTTTCATGATTATGATATCATACCTATATTAATTTTTTTATCTCTGAGACACAATGAAGAGTTTTTTTATGATTTTATGTGATATCCTACATTGGATAATAGTGTTCACAAGGAAAATTATTGCTGAATAAATTTTTTTCAAAGGTTATAATAATTTCTTGTATGTATCCATTTTCCTAGAGATTGGTTAACTAATAGATTATAAAGAAGATGAAATTAATCTTAAAATACGTAAAATGTTTTTAATTTTTTGGAAATGCCTATGAAATTACTATACAACTATACTTACACATATAAAAACCCAATGTCTGAATCTATTCCATTAATAGTATGGTTGAATCTTATTTAGTATGAAATGGTTGAGGCTATATTGGTTTTAAATTCCCTACATGTTATTACCATGTAACCCCCTTTAATGTTAGTATATTAGTCTTATTTTTGGTGTATTTTGTGTAGAAGGGGTGTTAAAAGATGTTTTATAGGATTTGATAGTAGATAATGGTGGTGAGATAGAGGTACACTTGTGTGGTAAGCACAAAGTACCTAAATGAGTGAAACGAGTTACCTTTTGATAGGGTATTGTATGTTGGGCCACTATTAGTGAAACCATGAAACTGATTGTTTAATATTATGTATATGATGGTATTTTTGATTATTTATTAGTGTTAGGGAATTTTGAAATTTTATGTTATAGTAAACTCATATACTAAGTAAAATATAGACCAATATAATGCCTCTAGGTTAATCATCACTTCTAGTTCCTCATTCTGATGGTTTTGTGTGAATTTTATCATGTTCTTATCTAAGTTGTTGTGAGTACGATTTTAAAATGAAAACTATTTTGATAATTAAAATTATTTCCTTCAAATGGTCTTAGATTGAAAAAAAGTATTTAATAGAAAATGTTCTGATTAAGAATTTGGAAAGTTATTATGTTTTGTGATAAAGTGTTAAGTGTGACCATCAATATTCATTATAATAATTATCTTATGTTTTTTATGTGTGGAACTGATTTTGAACCTAATTTTATGATTTTTCTATTATTCAGAATATGCTGCAAAAAAGGTCTTTGAATTATCTAGTGGGTATCTCCCTATTTATGGTTCTCCTCGGTTATTGCAAATCATTCATATTAATAGTGGTTCATTTGATATAGTGAAGTTGTTCTAGGAAGTTCAATATGGATTCATAGTGTTTATATCTGCCAAATCCATTTGATTTTGTTTTTTTCATGGTCTTCTTGTGGGTCTAGCTTTGGAATAATGAGAGTTTTTTCCACACCAACGATGCTTGTTAAGATGAAAATAGCATATTTCTGAGATCGTGTTTGTATGAAAGTTGATTTATAATGAGTTTAAGAAGATAAAATGGTATGATATTATGAGTGTCTAAGAAGGTCATCAGATAGTGATGCATTTTTGAACACTTTAAAGAACTACTTTCAATTTCTCTAGTGGCAGTGTCACATGATCTATTGAAAGAGTCTCATTTCATTGGGGCTCTTCATCATTGGATCACGGAGCATGTAATATTATACAAGGTTCTATATTTTGAGAACATGGTGGAGGAATAATTTTTGGTTGAGGTGTTGTGAATGTAAAACATGACACATTAACTAATTTGTTTATCTCACATGTTGTGGTGAAGACATTTAGTTTTTACTATTCTTTTGTACTTTTATGGTAACCTTTAATTATAAAATTTGGATTAAATCACCCATTCTTCGTTCAAATGGGGGTTTTTGTTGAATGAAAACTATTAAACGGTTATCCTTTCATGAATTAGTTCAACGCTTTTAATCTTCCATGTTTGACAATGTCTATTTTCGTGTAAATAATCTATTGTGAATTTTTGGTGTGTTCATTGTTAGGTTCGAGATAGTCGTATCATATATGAATCAACCACACCTCAATAAAACACACAATGTGACCAGTATGACTCAAGACACTTCATTATATTTTAATTGAACATTATTTTAGTAAAAAATATAGCTGACTCATTGTGTTTATTATTATTATAAAATCAACATCTGAATTTAAAAAGTTTCCCACACAAAAAACTAAAAAAATGAAATCATATTTTTACAATAAATTATATAATTATCTTTTGAATATATTAAATCAGATAAACTCATTAATGTATAATATCATCCTCATTCTCCAAAACCCCCAAATGATAACAAGCATTGAGATATATCAAATTTCAATATAGTAAATATGACAACAAGGATATGTTCTGATGTTTCCTACCAAGTCATCATTATTGAAAATTCCCATTCTGGAGATGAAACAAATGAAAATAATTTCTAACGTCTCTATTACCACTTCATATATTAGGGAATAAATATTATTTGATAGTAAAAATAAAACCTGATTTTTTTTCGGAATTAACAGTGATTAATTCAATGAATATAAAATGACACAGAATCTTGATATCATGAATTACATCTATAAGATCAAGTCCATTGGTTTGAATAATTTTCATATGTGTTCAATGTTTTTTTGAAACATAAACACCATAGGATAACTATTCACGATAACATAGTCAATCCCTAAGTGTAATGTATTATACAAGACCTCATATCCCTACACAACGTACTAAAATATGAAAAATTATAACAATAGATGAATGATTTTTTATCTGAAAAAAATAACTCTATATTTTACATCAGATAAATTAATGACTTCATTTTTGTAAGGTAATTTTTTAGAGGATCCAATTTTTAGAAATATTTTATGAAGAATTTGTAATACCCCACCAGACCAAATAATATATAAATTTAAAAAAAAATTATATAGTTAATCCCATTAAATAATTTCCATTTACATTAACTATCAATTTAAATATAATGTTTTTACAGAATGTGTCCCAATAACATCAAATCACATACCTAAAAATTAAATTTTCACATCATAAAATATTTTTTATTATACTTTAGTGTTCTCATAACATTAATGAGGTGGTACACATGATTGTCCACTACTTTAGTTTAATACCTGATATCACCTTAATTAATTACTATAAAATAGTTTTGGTGCTCGTTGGAAATTTAGTTCATCAATTTATTTGAAACTAACTGATCATTTTTTTTCACCAAAATTACTTAGCTAATACTTTTGATGGAAATTAATACCTCAAAATGAGGTTATCTAAATGAAATATTCATTAAAACTTAATTGGAGATAACTACTTTTGTAGATCAATATTCAAGAACCATATCCACATTTTTAATAGAGAAACAAATTAATAATGGAAGAAAATAAATATTCTTTATTTACCATATCATTATAGAATTTCTATTAATAACCACATGATTATATTCCTTATTATCGTCCATTGTATTGAATAATCACTTTCAATGGCAACATACTCAGGCATATAAATCATTTATATGTAAAATCATATACTCTTTTTTTCAAATATAACTATTCTAATACTACCATCTAGAATGAGGAAATTGAGAAAAGTTGGATATCTATTACTAGGTTAATTTAAAATTGTTCTATTTTAATATACGAAAAATTAATGGACTATAAAGGATATATGGTAGACAAATCAATGATTACTAGAGGAATATCCTCACATCATTGGTCATTCTCTATTCCAATAAATCATTGATATTACTATACATATCACTGAAAATGGATTTCTATAATGAATTGGTCTTATGTCCCACTTTCATAAGTAAAAAAGAGACAACCCATTAAGAGCAATGAAAGAGACCCACTAAAATTAATTATTAATTCATGTATTACGAGCCATGATTTTATCCATCCCATAAATGGCGATTTTTTAATTTCATGAAGGAAACTATAAATTCCCTTGTAATGAAAATCTCTAAAAATATAAGGTAATAGAAATACATGAAAGGAATTTATATATCTAAAATATGATGGGATTAATAATATTTATTACAATAGAAAAAATATCAAGACGAATATTCTTATGATTCACAACAAGATTAATTAGGAAAGAATATGATCAATCAGTATCAGAAATAAATATCTATAAAATATTAATATATAGTTATTTTTAATATAATTATTTCTATAACCCACATCAGCTGTTTCAAGAGACACTTCCACTAATTGATGAAGAATCATTTTAGATGCTTCTAGAATGAAACATTTAGTTACTAAATAATCTTATTAAAAAATCGAACATTTAGGATGTGATGAACCCATTCTACTATCTAAAAAATAAAATGCATGAAATTTCGTTGGTGTCCCAAACCTCTGAATGAATAAAAGTTCTTTTTTGCCACATTACAATCCTTAAAAAAACTCAACATTAAATATTCCAATCTTGTAAATTGTATTTTTATAGACACTACATGATATATGGGTGGTTTATATTATCATAAACTACTTTGAGAATCATAATGATTCAAATTTAAAATATTGAGACCACCAAATCTTACAGTATAAGTATGATAACTCCCATCATAATAGGCTTACAAGAAAAATTTATCTCATCAATCAATTCCATATCAAGTATAAATTAATAATATGTTTTTTTAATTTAATTCTTGTCATTTAATTTCACATCGATGACACATCATGAAACATAAATCATTAATTTTTTTTCATATATCACAATAATAGAATAAAAATTAACAATTTCATAAAATTGGATGTTATAAGGACTCAAAGAAACATCTTCCTAATGTAGAATGAGAAACTATATAGAATTTAATAAAACCTTAATTGATAGATAATACTAATATGTATAATGATATATGAAATCATTAAACTACAAGAAATTTATTGTTCCTTATGATAACAATCGAGTCCCACCATATCCCGCTAACAACATTGATGAAGAAAGAATCTCATATCACATTAATAGTTTTTTATTCAAGTATTCAATGATAAGATCATTAATTTTCAACCATTTTTTCATATATTGAGGATCATTCAATCCTTAATAATAATGTGGTTTCATAGAATAATCTCTTTATAAATATATCTATATTCATACTATCTTGTATAGACATATAAATCCTAATTGGAAATGAGTGTAACTACAATTTTAATATCATGTATATTACATACAATAATCTCAACAATTTTTTAGTCAATTGGATTCTAAAAATAATAATTTCCATCATCATCATCTAACTATGTCCAATATAAATGTATTTTTTGGTCTATGGTACTACAAAAAATCAATATGAAATTCAAAAAACACCAGATTGGTTACTCAAATTATCAAAAAATCAGGATTTTCATGGATACAAATGTGAATTGATCAAACATGGGAAAATGATTGATTGGATCAAATTATTCTATAATGATACTATTCACAATATCCCATGTTTAATTAAGGTTCCCTATGATGAGTATGAGAGAAGAAGTCACTCAAAACTACCTCTAATATACCAATATAATTATAGTATTCCCACCAAGTTTACTTTGATATCTGGAATGGTTCATGAAAATACAATCAAAATCCCTCTGATATCAATTTATAATTAAACATCCTAGCTACTCTTGTACACTGACACCCAAGATGACCATGACACATCCTTAAGGGTATTATAGTTCAAATGAATTTAAAAAAGAACATTAAAATATATCAATAAACAAAGTAGGGAATTTTTCAATATGAAAACACCATAAATACATAAATGTAGAATACAAAATGATAAAAATTATTTAGGTCAAATTAACCACAAGGAGAATGAAACAAAAACCAATATTTAAAATTCCTAATGTAATGAATATACTCATACAATATAAAACATCTCTAAATAAAAATAAATGAAATTTCTATGAGGTGGGTGAAATATATAAACATTAATATGAACTATTACTCCAATGTACAATAGATCAAGGAATCCAACCACAAAAATATGTCTCTTATTAATTACATAAACAATAGATAATAAAATTGTCACATTCATGAAGAAAAAAATATGTCTGAGGAAAATATCTTGTTAGGGATTAACCATGAGTTATATAAATATATAAAATATTAAAAAAATTATCCTTTAATTTTAAATTAAAAAGTCAGGAATTTTTTTAAAATTTTCAGTTAAATACACATGGTTTTCAAATATACTCAATTTTCAACATATAACATTCAAATGAAAATTTATAATAAAAATGAATAGAATTGGATAAAAATAGTTCTATAACAAATTTAATTAAATATTAAATAAAAAACTCATATAACCATGTCACAATCTATATGTCCTCTTTGTTTTGGGTTTAAGGGCCCCCATTTTTCATAATTAGTGATAACTGATCATGTGGGAGCACATCCAAAAGCACATTACAAAGTGATCAAGACCACATCTGTTGAAAATCATTCAAACTATTATTTTTAAATTTTTGAATGGAAATATATTTCAAGGTGTAAAAAGCAGGGAATTATTTTAATATACATGTACTTGCTAACCAATCTCACATGTGATTCACAAAACCAAACCATATTGGGAGAATCATATGTCAAAGTAATTGGACATGAAAAACATAGTTCCCTATTTATTATTAAAAAACCATTTTTAATTTTAAGTAAAAATAATTCTTTTAGGACACTTTATGAATTTCAATTTTATCATTTGTTTTAATCCATTTTCATAAATATTGGTTATCAAATAAATTCAAAAAATTATATTTATATTTAATCTAAATTTTATTAAAAGACATCATGTTAATAAAGAATCTTTGAAGAAGTATTTTTATTAAAAAAAGCATTACTTTAAAAAAACTGTTTTAAATTACGTTGAGAAATAATTTCAATCAATCAATGTATATTGTTTTAAAAATAGTGGAAAATCCTTACAAAACTACCTAACATTAATCACATGAAAAAACATAAATCGGATAAAATAATAATTATAATTGAATGTTTTTGGCTCAGATCATCAAGATGCAATCCTGAGAATCAAAACCCGTTGAATTATGGTTTCAATAAATCAATACCTTGAGGAATCAAAAATATAAAAGTATAGAATATGATAAATTATTACATTAAGATATGTCTATTGTTTTATTACTAAAAATGATTCATATACACCCATTATTTCATTAATGTTTAAAGAATGGATATTGGATGTGAAGAAAGACTCATGGGAGAGTACATATGGAAATTTGTTGAAGAGTGTTCTTGTGAAAGAATTTGGAAAATAAGATATATTGATTAAATAAATTATAAAAGGACACATATATTCTCCTATTTTAATATAATAAAATTTTAATTACAATAATTCCATGTAACAACCACCCTAGACCACACCACCACCCCTCCTGGTAAACAAACATCCTATAAACAAGTATATACCACACCCATATACACATCAGTCGGGGTAAGTCTATGGAATAAAATATATCCCACACCACATACTTCTTTGAAAAAGAATATGTGTTGATATGCTCTATATCACATGTTTTTCAAAAACCAAAATTTTTTATATACTTGGGAGTATCACCATACATTCTAACTCAAGCCTCTATTTCATAGTTCGACATCAACATCATAGATTCCAACTAATATATGAGGGATACAGAACATCCCACCCTCTACCAAGAAGTTATGAAAAAAAATGGTAGTGAAAGTGAAAAATAATCTCTAGGGATCCACAATGTATCAAAAAACCAACATCGTAACTCTTATATAACATAAACTCCAGTACTCCAGAGCCTGTTGGTATACTGTGTAACCCCTCTATCTCAATTCTACCTCCACAATGCATCCCACTAATGAAAGCGTATATAATTTCCCTAAATTAAAAAATATCCAAAATAATATTAATGGACCCTTAAAAAGGGTATACAATGTGAAGATTCATTTTATAATGAATGAGATGCCACATGAAATTACAATTAATCATTTTTATATCATTTCATAACCATCATTCATAAATATTTTTGGAAATTTTAATGAATGTGGTTTTTTAATGTGATAAAAATGTTGATAATAAAAATAAAATTAACATCAATTATTCATAATTATTTACATAGAATTTTCCTATACAAAAAATATATATCCTAACTTTTTTCAATGATATATATTTATATAATTGCAAAAATATTTAATTATGAAAACCTAAAAATTACAATTTATATTAATAGGGTTATTATGTATAATAATGTTATTATTTTTTAAAAACATAAATTCTAATGATTTATAAAGTCATTATTTAATTTTTAAATGTTTAAGAATAAGTTTTATGATTAATTTATGATTAATATATGTTTATAATTAAAATTTCATTTGTAAAATTTTTAGAGGTGTTAGTCAATACTTACACAGAGAATACACAATAATTTTACTTTTAGAATATGTATGATATAAAATGGAATACAACATCAGAATGTTAATATTCATATTATTATCATATTAATATATAAAATATAAATTTTTGACCATCTGTGTGAGGTTGAGATGAAAAATGAAGTACATTATTCATGGAGTTGATTTCCCATAGCGACGCATAGAAAAGTATTATTTTTTTAGAATAGTATTAAAAGATTGTTGAAAATGGATATTCCATGGCTTCTCATATTGGATGAAAATGACTGTCATATCTAGGTTGAGAACACTACCACTCAGATTGTATACTCTCCATTGGGTGATAAAATAAGGATCTATAGAATGGTATTTTATAATGAATAGGGTGTATCAACTCTATGTTTTATTTATAATTAATTAGAATATTTACATTAATTTTTTTATCCCATAATGCTGAGTAATTAATGGGTTTTAAGGTTTGGGGATTCATTGTCCTGATCTAATAATAACGTTAAATATATTAAAACACATTTTCATAAGTTTTCAAAAAATAATTGAATAAGTCCTATAAAAAATCTCAGATTGTAAATATGTGACAACTATTTAATATATAATATTGGTTTTTTGTTGAGAATGACATATTATTTTTTTCCATTCCGTGATTTGTTTTGGATTTATTCTTGGATATGGATGTCCAAATATGTAAATTAATTATATTTTATTTCTTTAGAAAAGATAATCTAATATAAATTTAATCCAAGATATTGAAAATTACTATACAAATACAATGATAAAGGGTAATTTAAGAGAAAATGATAGGTCCTTTAATGAACACATCTTTTATGGGTGCATTGAATAAAATTAATATATTTTTTGGATCAAATAAATTAAATGACACAAAAATATTATATATTAATGTTCGATACACACTCATTGAATGATGTTTGATAATGTTTTTTATCCTTAATTTTATTTAAAAATGATTAATTTAATATAATTTAACAAAAATTGTGGCTTGCTGGTTGTACTAGTGTTGATTAATTTTTTTCATGGAATTATTTGGATAATTATTTATTATTAATTTCATTTATCATTATCAGGAATATGGATTGTGAACTATCTATAAATTTATATGGGTTTCTCATCATGTATGTTATTTTGGATGTTTTCAAATCATTTTAAACTCATTCATGTAATATGATTCCATTAGCCAGTGTTTAGAGAAATATCAATAAGAAGTTCATTTCAGTTTTGATCATTAGTTCAATTTATCATTATCTTTATTTCATGTTATGATTTTATGGAATGATTATGATTCATTTAAAAGATTGATAATTTTTAATAGATTATGGTATCTTTTTTTATTGAATTGTATGTTCATATGTGATAGTTCTACATGAAGATTTGAGACCAAATTGGTGGTAAAAATCATAATAATTGTGATGTATTTAAATCATTTAAACTATATTTTTTGTCTATGATGTGTTTCATGGAATGAATATATGAATTTTAATAGAGAGGTAATTACCTGTAAATTTTTTATGACCCTATAAAATCAAAAAATTAAGTGTGTATAGTCTGTAGAAAAAAAAATCATTATTATCCAAGATTCAACTGATATAGTTTAGAAAATATTATATATCCAACTATGTGTGTTCTTACACAAGGTCATTTTATTCAGTGTTGGATAAATAATTTATACCCTTTGGAAACATGGAAAAAAGTATTACTGAACACACAAGCATGATAACTGTACACACACAGTTCCTCGTAAAACGGTATCGACATGACTATAGTACTGAGAAATTTATAGGTATGCATGCATGACTAAAGAACATTGAAATGTGATTTATAATACTTGAATGTCATTGAATACTTTGGAATACATGATGTATCTCTAATTTTTTTTACCAAGTACATTCCATTTTTGTTTGTTAGGAAAAGATGGGGACATAATTATACTCATTATATACAAGTAATTGTAGGGGGTGATACATTAGTCAATCCCCATTATGGTATAAGTACACATAATGCACTGATAATTGTGTATGATCCACTTTATAGAATGTGTGATAAATATTGTTCAGTAATCCTTAAATGTCTCTTGAGGTGTGAAACTCTATTATTTAGTCCTAACTATGTATATTATTGTATACCATGAACTGTGTACCTGGGAATTTTAGTTTCTACCTATTGTTTATCTAGTTACTGTCTAGATTTCTTGTTCGACCATGGGTGGGAATCCATATCTATGTATCAAGATAATTAGTGTTCCACAATTTTTCTTCTATATATAACGGTTTGACAAAAATTACCACTTTGATGGGTTCCATGACTATTAAAAGACTCGTGTAGTGCGTTCTCCTTGTGTAGAATTATGATTAAGACATTCAAAAATCATTGGATTGAAATTAGATTGTTAATTATTGAAACATTGTTTATATCAATATTATATCAATGTTATTAGTTTTATGTATAGTATTATGATAAAAATTCCGCTATGATGATGAGTGGACTAATTCTTAGAGGGCTTATATTTACTGATATTGGGGATTCCTACTAGTTATTTATATACTTAACCTAAGATAAGATATCCCAGACATGTTTTTTTTGGAGGAAGACATTTCATTTAATGGAATCCCATGTAAATAATGGAAATTGAGTTATTCGTGATGGGGCATTTGCAACGATTCCCCATAAAAAACCCCCCGATGTAGAAAATGGTGTTGTAGATGGTCTCTTTGACTTTTTTAAAAAACATGTTGTGATGGTCCCCTCATAAATACTATTTCTAATGGGCCCATCAGAAAAAAATTAAAAAAAATTAAACATAATATTATTAAAATTGAATAAAATAATATTACTAATATTTCTAAAGTAATATTAAATAATAATAATATATATAATAAAAATATAATAATATTATTTTAATAATAATAATAGTATTAATATTAATATTATAAATATAATATTAAAGAAAGCAATAATAATAGTAAAAAAATAAAAAATTATAAAATAATGAAAAACATAATATTCACAAATATATACAAAATATAATAATAACAATAGATTATTAAGAATATAAAAAAAATAAAAAAATAATTATATAATAAATAGAAAATAAAAAAAATTAATCATTTCAATAAATAATAATTGAATTAATTAAAAAATTATAAAACTAAAAAATAAATTAATAACAAATGAAATATTACCAATAATATAATAAATATAAATATATAGAAATGTTAATATATAATATTAGAAAAAATTTAAATTAAAATAATTTTTCCTAAAAAATCAATACACCACATAGGTGGATGGTCTTCTAGAGGAGGGGTGGAGATAGATGAGATGGTACTGGAAATAGGATCCCTAAACCATGAGTCAGACATCATATGTAATCCATCATATTCTCATACTGTTGTAGATGCTACTGTCGACACATCTCATCATGCTGTAGTTGTTGTTGCTGAAAGAGCTCTTCTTTTTCAATGTTATTACTCCATATATGTACACCGTACTCTAACAAATGCTCTTGAAACTATGTAATAAATGATGTTGAATCACCATTTTATCCTCTCGAGCTGCAAGCCAACACCACATATGTACCATTATAAATCTCAAATGTTAATCGAGAGATGATACAAACTACTTAGCCTTACATGAAGGCATAAAATGTCACCTCCATCGATGATGCCTCATCAAATCATGTTGCACTTGTTTGTTCATCGATCTCACCTTAAATATTCATCTATTGTTTGTGATGTATCGGCCTCTGTGACTCCTTCAATTGAAAATTATAATTAAAATAATGAAAATATTATTTATAGTTAATTTTTAAAATAATAAATAAATTATACTAACACAACAACAAAACATGACAATAATAGCACTGAAATTTATCAGATCTACGGTAACACATTGAGAAAGTTGATATTTATTAGTGCTAAAAATGGGCTGATAAATGGTAACCATTATCAAAATAAAAATAATTCACTGACAAAGATTACCCTTCATCAGTGATTTCCTTATCACTAATAAAAAGTATACTTTATCAACTCTAAAAATAAGCATTGATAAATAGTAACCTTTATCAGTGCTAATAAAGTGCTAATAAAAGTCCTTAATAAAATGATATAATTAAACTAATAAATTTATTTTTCTAACAATTTAATTAATTAAACTATTATTCTTAAGAATGAATAAATATAATATAAATTTAAAAAAAATTATGAATATAAATTAAATATATACATTTGTAAAATAAATAAAATGAAATAATTAAACAACTAACAATTTAAAATGATGAAATTCAGAAATATTTTAACCATTTTATAAATAATATAATTGTTGATTAAAATAAATAAATTTAATATACATATATATATATATATATATATTATAAATATTTATGAATAGTATATATTTAATGTAGATATAAAAATAAATATATAATTGAAAAATTTAATAAATTGAATTAATTAATAAATTATATAATTTTTTTAAAAAATATTTTTTAATATAAAATAATAATTTTAATATAACTATATATTGTTTATAAATAGTAATAAATAATATATATTTAATATAAATATATATGAAATGAATAGTATGTGAATTAAACATATAATAACTTCTTATTCATTTTTAATGATTTTTGATTTTCCAATTAAACATATATCAAATATCATGTTCTATACATTGATTTCACACTTTCACACACACAGACATATATGTAATTAATAAAATTTTATATTCAAACATACACACAGAAATATATATTAACACAATATATAGAAACACAACCCCCTAATATTTATGTAATTTATTAAAATTGCATCAAGTTTTATAATTTCATTATGAAATGATAAATTTAATAATTTTTTTCATTAAATCAGTTTTATTTAATTTTTTTTAATACTATTACTGTTATGCTAATAATTATAAATATTTTTTATATTTTATTTTATATTTGTACTTGATTATTTTTTATTAGTAATATATATATATATATATATATATTGTTTTAGTATTTTAAATATGTTATAATCTTTACATTAATATATAAATATATCCATATTTTATTTAATTTATATTTGATTAATTAAACCTAACCATTTCATCATTATTTTTATAATTTACTCATTTTTAAATATTCAATATCAATCATCTTGAAGATGCAACTATTTAAGAGTATATATGCACAAATAATGTTAAAAATATATATCTAAATAAATATTTTTTTATGAATATATTTTAAAAAATATATTTCATATAATTGAAAATTATTATATTTATAATTGCTACATACAAATACAATTTTTTTTAAATAATTATTTATATAATTATAAATTCATAAATCTATATGTTTAATAATTGTAAAATTATTATAAATTTTTTTAAATAAACTATTTTTAGTGATAAAATTTTAGCGCTATTATAGATTACTCATTATCAGTGCTAAATAAGGAATGATAAATATTTATCCTTATTAGTGATAAAAAAGCACAGATAAAAAGAATCATTATCAGAGGTAAAAACATATCCATGATAAAGTGGTTTTTATATGTTCTTTTTAGTAGTGATAAAGCAATTGATTTATTTGTGCATTTAAAGAAATGATAATTAGCCCTGTTATTAGCACTTATAAAATTTGTGCAGTTAAAAGGGATATTTATCAGTACTTTTCTGATAGCACTATTAAATGTTTTCTAAATAAACATAAAATAACCCTTAATAGTACTCAGTTTCAATTATCATTCCCTCATTAAACTATTTGGTTGTCGGTGTGACTCCTCTACATTACCTTAGACAATGAAATGTTAAAATCTGATGTTTGTTATTTTGAACTTTTCTTCCATCATTATTGGGTAATTTTGGTTCATTTTTTTTAATTTTTTTGTTATTCTAAACCAAAAGAACCTGACATCTTATCTCTTGACCAACATATGCACAACTCCTGGTTGCCCATGAAATGATCTTAAATTTGTACATTGATATTATTCACTAGTTTATGTCCCCTATTTTTATGGAATGATCCATATAATTCCTTGGTAAATTGTATACCAATAATCTAGTGATGGAAAAAATCTAATTCCTCACATAGTTAGTTGCAGTGGAGAGGGTGGGATAAGCAATGGGTATTGGTTTCATTGTCAGTTCCCTAGACTATATTTTTGTCTAAAATTTCCTTATTGAGTTGTGTGTGACACATATGGTTTTACCACAATTTTTTAAAAAAATACATCCTACCATTACACATTAAATACAATCTTTTCCTATTTCGAAATGGGATGAAATCATGATGGATTTCATGAGCAGTTTTTCAAGGTCAATTAAATGTGATGATGTTTTTTGGGTTATAGTTTATCATCTAACTAGGATTATCTACTTATTTCATATTGATGATGCTTCCTTAGCTGATGAACATGACTAACTATACGTCAATGAGATAAAAATGATTAGAAGTGTCACATATAGTATTCTATATAAGAGGGATATGATATTTTTATAATGGTTACAAAAAAACATTAATTTGAATGAGGTTATGAGACCAATTTTGTACTTCAATTATTCTATATACTAATAGAAGTTCTAATCAGAAAATATTTATAATGGAGGATATTCATTTTGTATTAATTCTTGATTTCAGTGGATCATAGAAGGATTAAATTTCATTACTGTAATTCTCTCATAAAAAGCGTCATTAATAACTTATATATTGGGAAACAAATGAGTAGTTATATTAAGTACATTTTCACTATCTAATATGTTGGATGAAGATAAAGAATCTCTCATGAATATCCCTAGTATAATCTATGAGACAATAGACCTAGTGATATTAATTCAACTACATTTTGAAACTACTCAGAGTCATCAAAATTCCTACAGTATACATTAAAGGTGACCCTTATAATTAAATGTTAATTATCATGTGTTTATTTATGGTTCCTAGAGATTGGTTCACTATTAGATTTTAAAGAAGATTAAATTAAACATAAAATACATAAGATGTTTTTAAATTTCAGGAAAATCCAATGAAATTAATATACAGCTATCTTTAAACATATAAAAACCAAATGGTTGAATCTATTCCATCAATAAAATGTTTGAATTTTATTTAGTATGAAACTGTTGAGGCTATATTAGTTTCAAATTCCCCATCCAATCTACCAATGTAACACCGTTTAATGTTAGTATATTAGTAATATTTTTTGTGTATTTGGGGTTGAAGCGGTGTTAAAAGAGGAATTATAGGATTTGAAAGGAGATAATGTTGGAGGGATAGAGGTACCCTTTTGTGGTAGGCACAAAGTACCTAATGAAATGAAACCAGTTAACTTTTGATAAGTTAGTGTATTTTGGGCCACTTTTAGTGAAACCAAGAACCTGATTGCCTAGTATTATGTATATGGTCGTAATTTTGATATTTTATTAGTGTTAGGGAATTTTGAAATTTTTTGTTATAGTAAATTCATATACTAAGTAAACTATAGACCAATAAAATGCATATAAGTTAATCATGACATCTAGTTCCTCATTCTGATGGTTTTGTGTGAATTCTATCATGTTCTTGTCTTAGTTGTTGTGAGTAAGATTTTAAATTGAAAACTATTTTGATAATTAAAATTATTTATTTCAATTGGTCTCAGATTGAAAAAAAATGTATTAATAGAAAATGTTCTGATTGAAAATTTGATATGTTATTATGTTTTCTGATAAAGTGTTATGTTTTACCATCATTATTCATTATAATAATTATCATATTTTTTTGTTTGTGTGGAAGTGATTCTGAACCAAATTTTATGATTTTTCTATTATTCAGAATATGATGCACAAAAAGGTCCTTAAAATTTCTTCGGGGTCTCATCATATTTATCATTCTCCTCAGTTATTGAACATCATTCATATTAATAGAGGTTCATAAGAGGCAATGATGTGGTTGTAGGATATTCAATATGTATTCAGAGTGTTGGTATCTTCCAAATCCATTTGATTTTTTTTGTTCATTGTCTTCTTGGGGGTCTATCTTTGGATGAATGAGAGTTTTTTCCCCTCCAACGATGCACGCTAAGATGACAATGGCCTATTTTTGAGTTCGTGTTTGTATAAAGGTTGATTCCTAAGGAGTTAAAGAAGATGAAATGGAATGATATTATGAGTTTCTAGGAAGGTGATCAGATATTGATTCATTTTATTAAATACTTTAAAGAACTAATTTCAATTTCTCTAGTAGTGGTGTCACATGATTTATTAAAAGTATCTCGTTTCATTGGGGATCTTCTTCAAGGGATCATGGAGCTTGTACCATTTTAAAAGGATCTCTATTTTGAGAAAATGGTGGAGGAATAATTTTGTTGTGGTGTTGTTAATGTAAAATATTACACATTGGCTCATTTGTTGTCTCCCATGTTTTGGAGAAGACATTTCGAGTTTACTAGTTTTTTGTAGTTGTATGATGATATTTCATTATAAAATTTGGATGAAATCACCTACTATTAGTTCAAATGGGTTTTTTAATGAGAACTGTTAAATGGTTAACCATTAATGAATTAGTTCACCTCTTTTAATCGTCCATGATTGAAGATGTCTATTTTTATGTAAATCACATTTTTGTTCATTGTGGGTGTGTTCATTGTTCGGTTCAAGATTGTTGTGATAAAGAGGAATCAGCCACGCCATAATAAAACACACAATGTGATCATTATGACTCAACATCCTTCATTATATTTTAAATTGACCATAATTTTGTTAAAAAAATACAGTCGGCTCTATGTGTCTAATATTATTTTAAAATCATCATTTGAATTTAAAAAGTTTCCCACACTAAAAACTAAAAAAAATCACCCATAATTTTATCATAAGATATTTTTACAGCTACGACCTCTCCGGCCCTTTCATTTGTCTACAATAAGGTCATGAAGTGTTCTGGAGGTTAAATGGACTTTTCCAATATTTTACAGAATTTTGTCACTACACGCCATGTAGTGTGAGTACACACCATGTTCCACCTCTCCAGGTATACCCTGTGTTGAAGTCATGTCCTTTCCTTGTGAAATAAATGAGTACACGCCGTGTATCCCATACTACACGATGTGTAGTCCCTCGCCGCGTACACTTTACCCTCAAACCATGTATTGACCAATCAATGGTTGTGTGCGATTTTGATGTCGTGTCCTTGCCGTGTGAAATAAATGAGTACACACCGTGTAGCCCGTACTACACGCCATGTAGTTCCTCACCGCATACGTGTTACCCTCAAACCGTGTGTTGACCCATCAATGACTGTGTGCCGCGTTGAAGGCCGTGTTGGAAGCTTCATGGTGACAGTGTAAAATGGACGAGTATACGCTTTTTTCTAGGAAGTATGTGTTGTGTACTTTAGTGTATCCCACCTATTAAAGGATGGGGCCTCTCCTCCTTTTCAAATCACTCCTCTCCTCCCCATTCACTCGAGTAGAGGTCTCTCAAGAGAGACTCTAAAGCTCTTTTCTTCCATAACATCTTCATCCGAGCACCGATTTTCGATCCATCAGTGGCCATGGGATCGTAACGACGAGGTGCAACTAATGTTCTTGGATCTATTTTCATCTCTTCGTCCATTCCTTCCCAGCTTCCATGCGAGGAGGTTTTACCAGGATTTGACAGAAGCGACGGACGCCGATGAACGTCTTCTAAAGTTGACCCGACGGAGCATTGTGATCAGAACATGTGGAGGTAGGGATCATAACTTCGTCTCTCAAAATTGTGCATCATGCAGGGTGGGTTCCCTCTTTTTTACGTGAAACACTTTGGAACAGGTTTAATAAAGATAATAATTGGATTAAAGAATGTGTATGGGGAAGTTATTATGTTTATCTTTATTTATATCATGTGATATTAAGTTTTGAATTGAATGAGCTTCTACCTACTGAATATCATGGTTGGTGGGGCCTTTTCTTACACAATTAAATGCTACCCTATATTTCTAGACCATTCATGGATGAAAACTTTGTGGAATTTGGGAATTGGTTAATCATGTAAAGTTTGCTGATTAAATGAATAACTGGAACCCTTGTGTGATCACCCCAGTTGAAAAAAACTAAAATAATAAACATGTGGGTTCTGGTTAGGGTTTATTTATTTGGAGGGGGTGTTTTGTGAGATGTTGTGGATCATGTGAGGAGCGGGGCTAGGGTTGTCTTGGCTGTGGGTTGGTGTGAATGCTATAGTAGGTGTTGGGCAGCGGGGCTGTGATAAATGGTATCAAGGGATGATGATGTACGAGTTTCAGTGTGATTGTGGTTATAGTGGTTGGAAGTGGGACTGTAGGGATATATTTTAATGTGAAAAAACTATGGGTTGTGAATAATAAATAGAATTTGAATAGTTAATGAATTGTGGGGCATGTTAATGGAAGGAGAATCATAATCAATGGGACTGGTTGGTTAATAAGAAGGGACTTGTTTGTGTTGCTTGTGTTTTCCTAACTTGATTTGTGGATGGAATGGATATGTTTTACAAACGATTAATATTACTGGTTGTGGATAATTTCCCAGTAGTTAAGGAACTAATAAATTAACTCTGTTGAAACATAAAAACCTAAATGGGGTTGGGTTTGTTTTTTGTATGCATGCTTCGACATAGCAGTGCTGAGGCACGTGATCAATTTCTCTATTTAGAAGCCATATTATGGGTTGTGTGTTTGGTATACATTTATATATCTGTGTCATTATTTTTTGTTGCACCCCACACATGTTGAGCACTCAGTGTCGAACACTCCCATTTCATGGGAGGGGGTGTTTTCCCCTTAGTTACCAGCTCATTCATGCTCCATCTTCAATAGGTTGTTATGGCTTGAGGTGACCTTACACCTAATACTCTTTAGGTAGGTTTCTGTTGGGGTGGTATTATCCCAATATTCTTCGGGTAGGATTACTTTTTCCCATGAATCATCGGGATGTGGGCCAGGTGTGTGCAGGCCGGATATGTGGTTGTCAGGCCTAGGTGTGTGCGGGCGGGATATGTGGTTGTGAGGACCAGGTGTGTGCGGGAGGTTATGTGGTTGTGAGACTCAAGTGTGTGCCGTGGGATATGTGGTTTTGAGTCCCAGGTTTGTTCAGGCAGGATATGTGGTTTTGAGGCCTAGGTGTGTGGGGGCGGGATATGTGGTTGTGAGGCCCAAGTGTGTATGGGCAGGATGAGTGTCGTAGCATCAGGATGTTCTCTGTTTGGAAGAGTAGCTAACAAGTGGGGTTAAATGGTGAGGGTTACCCAATACTCATGGTCTTATAAACTACTACATGTTGTTTTTTGTTTTGGTGAGTGTGGATGGTGAGGTTTGGTGGATAGAATTCCTTGATAGGTTTTGGTTTCTTCTATTGTTCTCATAGGACATTAGGATGTCTCCCCACTTGTGCACGAGAGATTTAGGTTTCCCTCTTGAGTATACATGTATTCTCACCCTACGTTTACATTCAGGTTTCCAGGAGGACTACCAGGGCCGTACAGGACCCTACTAGTCGGGAATGTTGAAGTTGTTGTACTTTGTAGTACTCTTTTTTCTTTTGGTATTGTGATTTTGAGCAATCTTATACTTGTTCCCTTTTTCAAAACTGTTTAAACATGCATGTGGGATTGGTTTGGGTTTATTTACTTGTTCCTTTTATTTTGGTGTATGACTCATACAATTTCCCGATAATAAAATAAATAAAAAGGGTAATGCCTCCCATATTTTTAAAAACTCATACCCTTGGTTCTATTTGCGACTTTGGGGCCTACTGGAGGTGGGACTCGGGGGACATTATCTCCCTTTCATAATTTCCATCTCTGGAGGGGAATCATTGGTGGGATGGAAAGAAAACACCTGATCCGTAAATGAGAAAAATTAATGTGGATGCGATTTAACCTATGAGGGCAAGTCAGAGCCGCCCATAGCAGATAATATCTCAACATTGGAGAAGGAATTTCCCCAAACCATATGTTTGGACAGTGTGTTGGTTGTACGGTGTTTGGGGTAGTGCATGTTGAAAAATCCGAATGTATGGATGTGGGAAGACCCAATTATTAATTGAGACACATTAATGAGGGTGTGATTAAACCTGTGCAGGCGATTTCTTGCCACCTAAAGTGTAAAATATCTCAACATAGGAGAAGTAATTCCTAACACATATGATTAGGGTTGTTGGATGGGTTCCTGTTATAATGAGATCCCTAAGAGGTATCTTGTTGGGTTCCTCTGTGTTGGATTTTGAATTATCGGGGATGATAATGTTTTAATAGTTATCTAATGTAACAGGACAGACCTCTATGGCCCTTTCCTTTATCGAATAAAAGGTCATGATGTGTTCTG
Source organism: Viscum album (assembly GCA_963277665.1). Classification (NCBI taxonomy): domain Eukaryota; kingdom Viridiplantae; phylum Streptophyta; class Magnoliopsida; order Santalales; family Viscaceae; genus Viscum; species Viscum album. Next base: position 1,603,437,603 of record OY728136.1, read on the forward strand.
TAGGGTAAAATGGACTTTTCCCATAATTTTCAGAATTTTGTAACTACACACTGTTTAGTTTGAGAATAGGTCATTTACCACCTCACTGGGTATACCTTGTGTTGAAGCCGAGTCCTTTCCATGTGAAATAAATAAGTACACACCATGTATCCCATACTACATGTTGTTTCTTCCCTCCTCGTGTACGTGTTACCCTCAAACCGTGTGTTCACCAGTTAATGGTTGTGTGTTGTGTTGATTTCGTGTCCTTACCGCATGAAATAAATGAATACACACCGTGTAGCCCATACTGCATGACGTGATGTTCCTCCCAACATCTGCATTACCCTCAAACCATACTTTGACCGGTCAACGACCGTGTGCTGCGTTGAAGGCCGTGTTGGAAGTCGCGTGGTGACCATGTGAAATGGTCGACTACACGCCGTGTACTATGAATCAAATGCTGTGTACTTTAGTTTTTCTCACCTATAAAAGGAGGGGGCCTCTGCTCCTTTTCAAATCACTCCACTCCTCTCTATTCCCTTGAGTAGAGCAATCCCAAGAGAGACTCCAAATCTCCTTTCTTACATAACTTCTTCGTTCGAGCTCTGATTTATGATACGTCAATGGCCACAGGATCGTAACGATGAGGATAAACTTCTGATCTTGGATATGTTTTCATAACTTTATCATTTCCTTCCCATATTCCACTCGAGAAGGATTTTCTGTGATTTTATAGAAGCGACGGATGCCGAAGAACGTCTTCTAATGTTGACCTGGGAGAGCATTGTGATCACAACCAGTGGAGGTAGGGATCTTACCTTCATCTCTCTAAATTGTTCATCATGCGTGGTGGGTGCACTCTTGTTTACATAAACCACTTTTCATCTGGTTTAATAAAGGTAATAACTATCTTAAATAACGAGGATGGGGAATTTATTATGTTTATCATTATTTATATCCTTTGATATTATGTTGTGAATTGAATGAGATTATTCCTACTGAAATTCACATTCATTGGTGGCCTTTACATGTACAATTAAATGATGCCCTATCTTTCTAGAACGTTCATGGATAGAGACATTGTGGAATGTGTGAATTGGTTAATCACGTAATGTTGGCTGATTAAAAGAATAATAGGAACCCTAGTGTGATCATGTCGGTTGAAAAAAAAAACAGAAATAATAAACATGTGGGTGCTGGTTAGGGTTTATTTATGTGAAGGGGGTGTTTTTTGGGTTGTTTTGGATCAGGTGAGTAGTGGGGATGCGGTTGTCTTGGTTGTGGGTTGGTGTGAATGTTATGTTAGGTGATGGGTAGTGGGGCTGCGATATATGGCATCAAGTGATCATGATGTACGAGTTTTGTTGTGTTTATGGTTATGGTGGTTCACAGTGGGGCTGTAGGGATGGGTTTGAATGTGAAAAAACTATGGTTTGTGAATAATAAATAAATGTGGAAGTGTTAATGAATGGTGGGGTATGGGAATGGAATGGGAATAATAATCAATGGGGCTAGTTGGTTAATAAGAAGGGACTTGTATGTGTTGCTTGTGTTTTCCTAACATGATTTGTGGATGGTAGGGATATGTTTTATGAATGATTAATATGGTTGGTTGTGTATAATTTCCCAGTAGTTAAGGAACTAAAAAACTAATTCTATTGAAACATAGAAACCAAAATGGGGTTGGGGTTGTTTGTTGTATGCGTGCTTCGACATAGCAGTGCTGAGGCACGTGCTCAGTTTCTCTATTTAGAAGCCATAGTATGGGATGTGTGTTTGGTATACATATATTTCTGTATCATTGTGTTTTGTCGCACCCCACCCATGTTGAGGACTTAGTGTCGAACACTCCCATTTAATTGGATAGGTTGTTTTCCCCTTAGTTACAAGCTATTTCTAGCTACTTCTTCCATAGGATGTGAAGGCTTGAGGTGAACTTAGACCTAAGACTCTACTGGTAGGTTTCAATTGGGGTTGTATTATCCCAAGACTCTTCGGGAATGTTTCCTTTTTCCCAAGAATCATCAGGATGAGGCCCAGCTTTGTGGGGGCGGGATAGGTGGTTGTGAGGCCCAGGTGTGTGCGGGCGGGATATGTGGTTGTGAGGCCCAGGTGTGCGCGGGCGGGATATGTGGTTGTGAGGCCCAGATGTCTGCGGGCGGGATATGTGGTTGTGAGGCCCAGGTGTGTGCGGGCGGGATATGTGGTTGTGAGTCCTGGGTGTGTGTGGGAGGGATATGTGGTTGTGAGGCCGAGGTGTGTACGGGCGGGAAGAGTGTGGTAGCGTCAGGACGTTCGCCGTTAGGAAGAGCGGCTAACTAGTGGGGGGAAATGGTGTGGGGTACCCAATACTCTTGTTCTTATATAATTCTACTTATTTTTTTGTGTTTTGGTGAGCATGCCTGGTGAAGTTGGGTGGATAGAATTCCTTGAAAGGGTTTGGTTTCTTCTATTGTTCTCACAGAAAATTAGGATCTCCCCACTTTTTCAGTAGTGCATTAGGTTTTACTACTGAGTATACTTGTATGCTCACCCTACAATTACATTCAGGTTTCCAGGAGGACTACCAGGGTCGTGCGGGACCCTACTAGTCGGGATAGTTGGAGTTGTTGCAGTTTCATGTACTCTTGTTTCTTTTGGTCTTGTACTTTTGAGCTTTCTTGTACTTGTACCTTGTTTTAGAACTCTTTAAACATGCATGTGGGATTGGTTTGGGTTTATTTTCTTGTTCCTTTTCTTTTGGTGTTTGAATCACCCTATTTCCTGATCTTAAATAAATAATAAGGTTAAGGCCACCCATATTTGTAAATACTCATACCCTTGGTGTTAGTCATCACTCTGAGGCCTACTAGAGGCGGGACTCGGGGGTCACTATCTCCCATTAACCATTTCCATCTTAAGAGGGGAATCATCGGTGGCAGGGGGTCATGAATATTATATAAATTATTCATAAATCATTTTTGATGTGTATGAATTAGTAACACATAAATCATATACAAAATGTGATCCATATGAGTAAATGTTAAATGTTTTGAGTGTAAAATAAAATATTAGGAAAAATGACAGTGATGTACTCAAAACTAAGAAAAAAAATTCAGAATGATTTGATACATTATTAAAATAGTTCATATGTGATTTAATATGTTTAGGAATCAGTCAAACCTAAATCTGAAGCATGGGGTGATAGGAATGATTGTATATGCATTTTATTATTTTAAATTATCATCAATTTTTGTATAAAGGAAATCTCACTAACCAAAAATCGAACAAAAACATTAAAAAAATTTAAAAAAATTTGGAAATTGATCTATATATCATTTTTTATGGGTAGGAATCAACCACACGTAAATCTGATACCCAGTGTGATCATTATGAGACATTGTCCATTTTTTAATTTTTAAATAATGCTTTTAATCAAAAAAGCCAATTTTTGAACTGAAAATTGATAAAATAAATACAAATATTTTTGATACATTAAGAAAATGATCATCATGTATTTTGGGATGTGTATAAATCATTTTCATGTCAATCTGACAAACTGTGATATCTTATAATTTAAAATTAAAATCAATTTTATTAAAATAGAAAATTGTCTTATTCAAAACAAGGATAACACATTACAATTGATTACATACATTACTCTATGGATTCATATGACATTTTTTATTTGTAGGAATTAGATGTAACTTAATCTGATACATGATGTGCCAGGTATGTCTCAATGTATCCATTATTGGTTCTAAATCATCATTAAACATTTAAAACTATTACTCATGGAAAACAGATCAAACATGATTCAATATTCATGATATTAACGGAAAGGATTCATATATAATTTTTGACATGATGGAATTAGTTTCATGAGTAAATGATACATGATAATAATAGAATGAGTCAAAAGTGTCTTTTTCAAGTTAAAAATGATTGTTTTTGTAAAAAAGTCAACTGCCATACTCAAAAATGAGAAAACACATTATGATTATTTTGATAATATATGAAAATGAAAGAAAAGTCATTTAAGACATTTTTGAATAATCTATACCGTAATCTGATGTGTGGTATGTTCGTTATGACTCAAAGTTCTTAGTTTTATTTAAATATGAAATCAATTTTACTAAAATTATGACATTCTGTTAGTTTATTTCATTACATTATTAAAAACATAAGAATTTTTTATATGACAGTTGAGTTCATTTTCTTGAGAAGGGGTTACTTTTAGGCAATAACATGAGTTATGTTAGGATAAAAAAAAGGAACAATGGTTTTTTTAATGTATGTAATAATTTTTTTGATGTAGTTTTATAATCCAATGAATTAAATTTTTAATATATAGTTTTTGTGTGTGTTTGTAATGTAAATTTCATTGAATTTAAATAATGTATTGAGCTTATTTCTATGGATATATTATGTGTCTTTGGTGTATTAGTGTACAGTTATAGCACAATGCAGTGGTCCGACAGTTTGATGTTATAGAATACTATTCCATGTCCATTTATTAGTGATTTTAAAAGTGATCATAAATCCATGTTTTTTTTTCTTTTGTAACATTAAAAATTCTACACATTATCACAACTTATATAAGAGATTTTAAAATAAAATTTATCAGATATTTCATGGGAACAGATAGAAAATCATGGATTTCAACAATGATCACATAATCATCCCTTTACTAGTGCTGATAAAAGACATTTCTAGCACTATTATAGAAATGTATTGTATTACTGTGAACATAATCTAATACAAGAGATCAAATGTAATCTCTTTAGTTAAATGATCATCTTATTCTCTCCTGTAAATGGCATACACTGTAATATCTGGCCATTGAATGGACAGTATGAATATAAGACAAATGATTTTTATATAATGATATATAATTGAATTTAAAAGATTACAAACCACATGCTCCCTATTAATACTAAATGTACGACTTCCAGACAACTTTCTAACCTCTAATATCTTTATATTTTGATGATATAATAATGATATCCTCTGAAAAATTCCCCTTATCGAGTGTGAACATATTCCTTCCTAATCTTAAGATAAAATTTAATTAGGTTGGTGGGAGTGGAATGACTAAACAATCAATATGAAGACTTCTTTCCTCGTTGAAATCCTCCTCATATTATTCAAAAAAATCATAGGCATATACGCCTCCCACGTATTTAAGATAGAGTTTGCGCTAAATATCATCGATGGGATAAATTAACCCTATAAAAATTTAATAATATCATGTTTCTGATATTTTGAATTTTGAAATAAATTTTCATTACATACAAACTATCAAATGATTGAAAATATAGTACTGAAAATCAAGTGTAATATGATATTATGTAACCCATGCTCTATAATTTTTTTTATCAATATAACACACCCATATGCAATATCTATCATCCATATGCTGTGATAGGAGAATAAGTAATACAATATTAGTAATAAAATTAATTAATGATAATTAATGAAAATTAACTAAAACATACTACTATGAATACCTCTACAAGTATTGATCGAAGTCATGAAGTGGACATCACTTAGGGATACTATCAGAAATCATCAATCTATTAAGAAAACCACCCATTAAATTCCTATCTATACAACCATTAGTTTGAGGGTTAGATGATCAGACATCCTGCTTGTCAATAGGTAGATGATCATCCTTGAACCCATAAAACATATATGGGACCATATGAATCACTAAATGATTTTTATCAGCATCTAGTTGAAAAAAACTATTATATATAGAAATATATTATAGTTGATTATAACTAACATTAAATATTTTCAATCATCAAATCTATCGTTATATAAGTATATGAAAATTTCAATATCTTTATATTATTCTTTAGTTTCATCTATTTCCATAAGTGATTAAATTTCCTCATTTCTTATCATTTCAAATTTAGTTGTTACATAGATAAATTCATTATCACTATCAATCAAAAATTATAGTGTATAATCATTGATATTCAAATATCTTCATGGAAAACATGGATTTGGAGTAGTCTGTTGAAAATTTTCAATTCATTTCTCTTTTTTGTAACAACAGTCATGTTGAATAAACTAATTTTCCTGAAATTTTATTTTTTATTATGCTCAACCAATAACCCAAAAATTTTATATTTCCATTATAGATTGTATATTAAATTTTATGTCTCTGATTTTCCAATTAAAATGGAAAATTTACTCCATGAATTATTTAATATTTAACATCAATTATTTCATGGATTAAATGAACTTGAAAGCCTCTCTCAGTATCCAAACACTAAAATTTAGACATCATTATACAATTCTGTCCTTTATGATACAGTTCAATAATTTCATCTAGAATGCATAAAAAGTCAACATCAATTTATCTATAATTGTATCTTATCATATAAACAAAATTATTCATTATATCTTGGTTCTCCATAGGAACATTTATGAAATCCAAAACCATCCACGACTAATGAATTAGAATATTTCATGACATTGGATGGTGGGTTACTCAATAAAAATTATTGATTTCATTCTTATCAGTATGTTGAGATACCTGAAATTTTTTAAATCAATTATCAATATTAAAATTACTAAAAAAAATTATATGTAAATCCATAAATTATTTATGTTACCTATATTATATTTTTTAGGGAAGATTATTTTTCTCACTTTCTTCAAGATCAATTGTTCTAATTTGTGTAACCAATTTCATGATATTATTATCATATAAACTAAAAATTAAATACTATTAATTTTCTATAAAAATATTATTGAATATGTGATATGTGTACTCACCTGAAAAATTGTGTCAATTCTTCACAGTTGACTACAACATTTGTATATTCTTTATGATTTTCATTATCTGAAATCCATTGTTAATTAACTATTCTAAATCCATGTTCTGGATGATAAAACCTCAGCATGATTACTCATTTAAACATCATCATTTACCTCATTACGGCCCAAGAAATTTTGTTTTAATGAATATAATGATTTATTATAATTAGAAAATAAAAAATTAATTTCATCGTAAATATAAGATTCTATAATTGATCCTTCAATTGATGCATTGTTACACAAATTTTTTTTATATTTTCTACAAAAATATATCAAATGGGTACACCAATCAATAACTATAAAAAACATCCACATTTTTCATCATGCGTCAAATATAATACCAAATGTTTTATTATGTCATAGAATGCTGGTGATAAAATTTGTTACATTTTAAAAACAATTGAAAAAAAAAATTTACAGCCTTCATAGTGCATCATAGACTATATTCACCACAATAATGCCTCTGAAAAAATTATATCTTCCTATTAGTGAATTCCAATTAAAATAATTAATAATATTTTTAATTCAATCAGTAAAATCCATTCCATTATAAACTGACTTTCATTATATTTTAATCATTTAATATGACTATTTATTGAATGTCTTCCCAAATTGGAAGCCAAAACCTCTTGAATTGACAAATATAAAATCCACTAAAAAAATAAAAAATGATATTATTTATAATGTGTATAAGATAGTTTCTGTATCAATATCATATATGATTTTACATTTTCTAATAGATCATGTTTGGGTATCTTGAAAAATTGGTCAATATGTTGTCGATACTTTACATTTAAATTGTTATTACATGGTGTATATAGAATTAGATAAAATATATTATCAAAATTGTTCTTCTCAATATGCATGATATCCTATATGTGACTGACTAACAAATTAGAATAATATAGAAGATCCTAAAAATTCCATGTTTTACCAAAGTGGTTTATTTCCAAAAGCCATCAATTTTCTATTTGTTTATAGTTGTTCCAAATATAATGGAATGTAATAATGAGTCAAATGATTTTTTCTCTATACCAGAGATCATTGCTGGGGTTATGTCTCCATCAGTTGTTCCTTCTTTTACATGATAAAATTTCTTAAAAAAATATATTATTAGTAGGATTGAATATATGATTATCGACAAAAAAACATGTTTTCCATCCATTGATGGGAATAAACACATTTATGTCTCTTATATATTATGGAAATGATTTAGGACAATGTTTAACTCATCCTGATGTCATTCCTTATACTAAAAAGTTGCTAATTTTCCTCATCAATGCAGTATCTAGTAAGAAATTTTTTTAATGCAACATCACATGTATTGAAACTATTACACGCTAATAAATTTAACTCATTAATCATTGGTTTCAAATAAATATATTTATTATTTTTTAGATATCTTAGAATTAATTAGGTCAAAAAGATATAAGGATCCATCATCAATATCTAAGGAGGTAAATTGAAGATAGTTATAATGATTGTCATACATGAATGTTGAATAATGTAAGAACCATATGTACATAATCTATTAGTTGAAGGACCTAATCAAATGATTTTGGATTCTAAAGAAGAAGATGACAATACTTGGATTAAATTATTTCATTAACAACCATCATATGGACCATTTATGCCTTTACTAGTTGAAATAATTGTTTTGTTCCATCAAATCACTAACTATATGTTCGTGGACAGAAATAAATACTGCAATTTGGGTGTATCTATGGAATAACTCAAATATTTAATAAGAATAAATAATAACATTTCCTTTTGAGAATTTTTATACCTTGATTTTCTAGATTTAGGAAAACATTCTAATAAATCATTTCACAATAATATAAGATGAAATCATTTTAACATGCCTGAATATTTTGATAATCAAATCCCAAATTAAGAAGCAACCTCCTCTCTCATAGAAATTTGTTCAAGACAAATTTCATTTAGTTTATAGTGTTTTATTAAAATTAAATATCTAATAAAACAAATATTTAACATCCCATAATTTGATTTAATAGAAAAATATTTTATTATTACATTAAATTTTTATACCTTACAACAATGATATAATGAATCGTCAATGGACCTCATTAACTCATAAAGTTAAGAAGGATCTAAATCAGTAGTTAAATAAATAGCATTCTTTGTTTTAATTTATTGGAATGATGGACCTACCATATAATATACTAAATTTTGAATATTTACAAAATCTAAAAACAAATTATAATTTTTTCACTGGAAATAAATTCACCACGTTGATACCGAATAAAATAATATTTTTGAAAAAAAACACAATGGATGACCAAAAACATTATGAAACATGATAAATATCCCTAGAGCACATTTTATACATGGAAAGATAATTGTCCCATCAGAAATAAGTTACGAAATTGATGATGAGAATGATAATAATGTTTCAACAACCAAAATATATACATGATATTTACCTAAACCATTCAGATATTGCATTTTTTTATCCATGTGTGATCATCTAATAATGACTACATTTTATTTCTTTATTCCATATTTTTCTAAAATAATATAATATATTTATTTTTATGAAGAATTTGAAATTTTAAAAACATAATTGAATAAAACAAAATATTAAAATATTATTAATTATTGTTAATTACCACTACGTAACCATATTTACATCTAAATACCGCCTATTACCACAAATTAATATTATTTATTACTAATAATACTTATCTGTTTCTAATTATTCCTATATATAAATATTTATTCATATATATTCATATGAATAAATTATTACATTAAAACAAATTAATATTAATTTATATTTTTTCCTATTTTTTTTATTTATCCAAATTTTTTTCATGTTTTCTTATTCTTCTTATTTTATCCAATTTCTATATTAATATCCGATTTTTAAATATTTCTCCAATTTTAACATATTAATTATTATTTATTATTATTTATTACAAATTATTACTTATTATTACTAATTATTACTAATAATGACTAATAATGACTCTTTATTACTTTTTAGTAGTATTTATTACCATTTATTGAAATTTATAACTATTTATTACTATTTACTACAATTAACTAATAATTGTTACTAATTATAACTAATTATTAATAATTATTTCTAATTATCACTAATTATTACTATTTATTAGTATTTACGCTATTAATTTCTATTTATTCTTATTTATTCTTATTTATTACTATTATTTCATATTTATACGTATTTATTAACATTTATTCCAATTTATTACTATTTTTTCATATTTATTAAATATTAGACCAAATTATAGGAAATTTTTTAAAATTTCTACTAATTATTCCCAATTACCACTAACTGCAATTAATTATTACTAATATCCACTATTTACCACTAATTAATACTAATACTGATAATTTTCATTGATGATTATTAAAAATTAACACAAATTACCTCTAATTATTTCTTTTTATTACTAATTATTACATTTTTTTACTAATTGTAATTAATTATTATAATTTATAACTAATTGTTGGAAGTAGGGTCTTCAAAGCATGATTTGGCGTATGGTTTGTGTTTTTTGTGAATCCTCAGTGGAAGTTCAGGATGTGTACCAACAAAGAGATCATACTGTTCAAGTAGAGAAAAGTAGTGAAGGTGGCGCCATTTCCTAGTGTTTGCCAAATTTTTGGGGTCCAAAAACCTGGAAGTTGCTGAGAATCGTGAAGAGTGGATTTCTAGGAAGAGAATATTCTTATATGGAAAAGGCATGAGTTTCGCGAAGATGGGATATATGGATTGGATTTCGCGAAGTCCAGAAGAATAGAGACGGTGAATCTTCGCGATTACGTCAAGCATCACGAACGACGGAGGTTGAAGCGCATCGCGGCGGAGAAGGGCTTTGCGAGGGAGCTTCGTGGCATAGAAGGGCATTGCGGGGTAGATTCACCGCAGAGAAGGGATTTATGAGGGAGCTTCGCGAATAAAGGCACGCCGTGAAGGTAAGTTGACGGTGATTCTTTGCGACTACGTCAAGCTCCGTGAACGGAAAATTGCCGTGGTGCTTCGCGATTTGGACAGAATTCTAGTGGAAACATTAGAGATTCGTCGATTTGTGATGATGTAGCGTTGACGTCGCGCAGAAGGGACGAGGGTCGGTGGAATCGCCTATAAATAAAGGCCGACCCCCTCAAGAGAAGCAGAGAAAATTTCAGAGAAATTCCTTTGCTCTCGGTTCGCAAAGGTCTCCCACGAAGGTAGTGTGCTTCGCGAAAGAGGAGCTTTGCGGTGGCTATTCTAGCTCTAAAAAAGACGTTCACCCCGTGTTGGCTCAGTGAGCTTCGCGAACAGGCAGGATCATCGCGATTTCCAAGCATTGCAAAGGCTGGAGCATCGCGAGAGTGCTTCGCGATTGAGCTTCGCGAAATGGCAGGGTCTCTGTGAAGGATTGTTTGAGCTTTTCAAAATTGGGAGCCTTACGATGTAGGGTACATTGTGAAGGCCTTTTCCAAAGGTTGTTTTTCCTGTGGACAAGGGAAGGGGGTATTCATCAGTGGTTGGAATTTGGATCTAAGAGAGCATTAACTCAGGACTCTGATGTAAGCAAAGTCTCGTGCTGAACAAAAGACAATGAACTCCATGTCTATCCATTGAAGAGACCTTCACGTTTATAAATAAGTGGGACTTCACCAACGGCAGTGAGCTAGGGGGAGTCAAAGGGAGTGACCCGAGGGAAGCAGTGAGCTATCCCTGAACCTTTGTAAAGGCAGTGAGCCTGGGACAAAATGACTTTGCCCGAACTTTTGTAAACCCCAGATAGTGAATCATAGTGGATTTTGGTACGACCGAAAACCTATCGGCGTATGCTCCTTAGACGTAGACCTTAGTGGCGACCCAAGTAAAAAGGGTGGTGTCTTCTCTGTGCATGTGTATGTTTGCTTTCTTATCATAATCATCATATAGGTTCAACAACTTCCTACCAACGTGGGAACAAAATCCATCGCATTAGAACAAAAAGTGGTCACACTGATTCACCTCTCCCCTCTTAGGGTGTCCCGGGGTCCTTCTCTAATTACCACTAATTATTACTATTTATTTCCCTTTACCACTAATATTACTATTTATTTCTATTTATTCCAATATATTAAAATTTAATCATACATATTATTATTGATTTCTATTTACTCTTATTTATTAACATTATTTCTTATTTATTACTATTTGATACTATTTCTTACTCTTTACTCACAATTACTACTACTTATTCGTATTTATTACTAATTACCTTGAATTAATAATAATTACCTCCAATTACTGCTAATTATCTTTTATTTCCAGTAAAAACTACTGAATATTCATAATAACAAATTATTATTACTAATTATTACTAATTATATCTTATTACCACAAATTTTTTATAATTACCACTTATTACTGCTAATAATTAATTATTACAGCTAATTACTAAATATTATTACTAAATGTTACTATTTTTACTATTTATTTTTTTTATTACCACTTATTACAAATTATTACTAACTATTACAATATATTACTATTTATTACTATGTACTTGTATTTAATGCTATTTATTATAATTTATTTATATTTATTCGTACTTTTTATTTTTTATTCATATCTATTACTTATTACAACTATTTATAAAAAATTACCGCAAATTACCATAAATTATTCATAATTTCTAATAATTGTTCTCAATTACCACATATTGTTTCTAAATATTTCTAATTGTTGGTATTTAAAACAAATTATTACTAATTACCATTAATTATTTCTAATTAACGCTAATTATTACAATGTATCATTAATTATTGATAATAAATTTTAATTAATACTAATTAGTACTTATTATTTTTAGTTATTAGTAATTTTAAATAATTATTATGATTTATAAATATTTATTACATTTTATTACTATTTTTTACTAATTAGCTATAATTTTTACTAATTACCACTAATTGTAACAAATCATTACTAATTAAAGATAATTATTACTATCCATCACTAATTAATACTAATTATAAATAATTATTACTATTTATTACTATTTATTGATATTTTGTGACTAATTAAATTTTTTTTTTCTAATTACCGCAAATTATTACTAATTGGTAATAATTATCTATAATTATTAATAATTAACGCTATTTATTATAAATTACCCCAATATATTATAATTTATTATTAATTTTTACTACACTATTCTAATTAATAATAATTAATAATAAATAATACAAATTACATGTAATTATTATTAATTATTTATAGTTGAAAGAAATTCTTATAAATAAATAATATTTACATTTACATAAAAAAAATATAAATTTAAGTGTAGCATCAATTTTGTAGATAAAAATAATGCAAAATAAAACTATATAATTCTAATTTAATTTAATTGGTGATAATTTAAAAAAAATTAACTAGTATGAAATTAAATGATTTAACAAAAACACAAATGGAGTAGAAAAATACCTTAAAATAGGATCATTCGTACGATGTATGACTTGAAAATCAGCCTGATGTAAAATTTTAATCATTGAAAAAATTTAAGAGAGAAATATGGGAGTAGAGAAGGAGAGAGGAGGGGGAGTGCTGAGAAATGGAAAATAGATGAGGGTATATTTATGTTAGATTATTTTTGACGGGCCCCATAGCCAATACAATCCAACCTATTAATTAAGGGGGGAATTAAAAAGGCATTTGCAGTGGGGTTCTTGACAAATACCATCTGAAAACATAATATTTGTGATGGGTGATTAATACTGTAACAAATGATTTATTCCCCTTTTAATTAATAGTGGTTGTTAAAATGGTATTTGTGACAACTATCATCCCAAATACCATTCTCTTGAGATAATATTTGTGGTCGTTGATAAATCTCATTGTAAATATTTAAAAACAACGAAGGGTATTTGTGACGGGTGTAGAAACCCATCACAAATACCATTCCTGTAGTTTGATCAACAACATGCACCATGCATTATGCGACATGGTATCTATTCCCATCTTGAATTATTTTTTCTTTACAATGGGAATAAATTCGCATTTAAAATATTCCCTCATAATGGGCCATTTCTTACATGATCCAACCCCGTCACAAATTACTCATTATAATTAATGATTTTTTGTTAAGGGGGTGGACCAGGTTTACGGAAAACATAGTTGAGCTAAACATATTATGGATCATTTTTGGAGATTCATTTGACAATAATGAAATTATTTTGACATATTTGGACATATTAATTAATTTTTGTGGGAATGTATTTGGCTATTTCTGTTTTTAGAACATATGTTATACTATGATGTTTGATATATTTTTATCAAAACATATTGGTTTTATATTTTGTTTACAAGTAATTATTGTATTGTTTTTTGGAGACATGTGTTTCTATTTGTGAACATTTGTTTATGAAATCCCATTAGAGGGATATGACTACTCATCACATGTTATTGGACCCTCGCCATTTGGATGTGGGATTTATGTGCATCACCTAGCATACGACTGAAAATGCAGTCCTCAATTTCACGGTATGTGATGTCACTATATCAAATGAGGTTTACCATAGGATTACATCATGTATATTATTTAGTTATTATGATTATTATGAGAACTAATACAATAACAATAATGTGTTTGTTGACCAGTTCTATGGCTATGGAATATAGTGTTTGTGCATTGTATGAGAGTTTCATTCACTACTACTCTAACAACTCACATTTTTCAATGGTATAGGTATGAACATATAATATATAATTTATTAAAACACAAAAATACACACACAGATATATATATATATATATATATATATCATATTATAATGGTTATTGTATAAAATTATTCTCCTGAGTCAATTCCATGGATATTCACATTGATCGTTGTTGGTAATGATATTTCTGGATTCCGTTATGATGATATGAAAATTTAATTTCATAGATGGATCACAACGATGATTTAACCAGTTATGAGGCATCAAATCAACACCCTATACTGGAGGTGGTAACTAAGGGTGGTATTCCACAAAAACCACCACTTAATGACATGTATTTTTCACCAGTATAACTGATGAATAATGTTCACATGATATGAACACATCTTGGGTTTTAGAGGAAGTGACCCATCTAATTTCCTAGTGAGCCAGCCCCTAAAGTAGTTGTGTATGGAATTATGGAAGATAGTCTACATTTTATGTGGTAATGAACGCTTTATTATATATGGTTTTCATATAATTGATCCATATTCATTATTCCAAAATTAGAAGGTGGTGTATGTTAGATTATGAATATTATATAGAGACCATTTATTAGAAAATTATCGATAATATCATCCAATAATAGTTTGATGTATACATGTTTAAAGAACTCTGCATCTTTTAGTCGATAGAGTGGTTGTGTTACTCATGTTATTGTCAATGGAATCTCATGATGGAATGGTTAAAATTTAATGAAGCATTCTAAGTTATAGCTTATTGAATAACTAAGATGATATTGTTTCTAAAGATGGAAGTGATATAGGGATGAAAAAGTTTCAGATTATCATTATAGATTCTGGATGTGGCAGAAGATTTGATTTATTTACCCCGCACACCTACGTGGTCCAAACTAGGCCTACATTTCTTATGGTCATGGATGAAGAAATATAATATTACTGGAGGCCTATGAATTATATAAACCATGGATAATATTTGTATGATATATGTCTCTCTATAATATATTTAGTGCTAATTTACATTGGTGTATTCAACTCAAATATTCCATAAAACTTTATCGATATATATATATAGATATATATATGTGACTATAATTTTTATTAACCATTTCTGTTTGGGAATATTACTATAGAATATTCAATAAACACCAACCAATATCAAGAACAATATGATACACTTATATAGGAGTACATACTTCGAGATCCCTTTGTTTCCTGGATGATGCCTTATGATATTATTCATATAAAAGGATGACACTATATTATTCATGAACATATCAGCTATTTTTAAATGATAATAGAGTGTTCTTGCATGGCTGGGTTGATGTTTTATTTAATGGGTGAGAATAAATAAAAATAATATATGGATGAGAACATTCACACGAAAATACAACTTATTACTCACCATTTTGTTAGTACTACCCTTGGAAGAGTTGATGCAATGTGATTCCTACTTCATGTAGTGGTTGTATAGATGTTTACCATTCTCATAAGGATATGTCAATCATAACCCGACAAATATATATCAAACTATATATATATCTACAACTTTCTACATCCCATCAATTGTATCTAGAGAAATGGATGGATTCAATAGAGATTCATGATCTAAATATATTGTTGGAGGTGATACAGATAAAGGAATAGGTCAAAAGTGGTGTTTCCATATCGATTGACATAGTGTTGATCATGAAGAAGTTGTATTGGGTTTTTGGATTGTATAAGGATTAACACTGGAACAAATATGTGAAATTCGAGAATATTTACCTCTCATGGAATTGAAAATCATTTATACCAATTGAATTGGTTGAGGGTAATCTTGATCATTAAACATAGTTCATGTTATCACCGGTTTCATGTTCACGATGATCACATTTTGAAGAAGAAATTATGATGTCACTATGTTCACTAAGAGTTTTTGTTGATGAACATTGTTAAAAAAAATACATTATTATTGTTCCAAGAACCCGTGAACTGGATTTTTTTCCTCATGATTCATATTTTTTTCGTGCCTCTATAGATTCCATCCTTTTGTATTGGGAATCATGGGAGGATCACATTAGAAACATGATTATTTTCTTGGACAAACCTCATGTACATGATATTTTTGGAATATATCTATTTTTTATTGGATAAATATACATCCACATAGATTTTTTCTCTTATAAGGTGTATTAGTGAACCTGGTTTAGGATGAAGCATGGTTATCTTGGGATCTATCGATGTTTGTGAATGAAGTTATAAGAATTAATGGGTTGGAATTATACTAAAAAATAATTATAATAGTTTCCACTAGTTTTTCTAAAAAAAATAATGTTTTTCATAAAAAGGGGGATATTTTCATGTCGAAGACGTGGTTCCATACGTATTTTTAGTAGATGGGATACTGTTCGATGAGGGACCCCATATTCAGTATTCCAGATTATAGTCTAGAGTATATTGTTGTAAATTATTCCTTGTGAATTAGTCATATATGTGTTATACATTACTGGAATTTAGAGATAGGCTATGATCCCTATAATAAGATACCATATTAGTATCACACTAATGAATTGCTGACACTAATATATGGGTGAGAAGTTTATTTCATAATAAGACAAAAGATTATAATATATATATTTTCACTAATGGATCTCAACATGAGTCAAAATATTTTTATAATGTTACTATATGATTATCAAAATCACATACACTATACAAGTGGTAGATTAACATTGTGGTATATATAAATCCTCTAGATTTTTATAAATAATTATTACATTTTATAAGAGGATTCTTCTATATATTTTGAAATCAAATACAAAAATGAACATGTTTATTCAGTGTCTTTGGATACTAGATACAAAATATAAAGGAAATATCATTAACATATTTCATAAATATTATTTAATTTAATACTATTCGATGAAAACACATTCAAAAAACATTTACACATAACTCTAGCAATAGAACTATAAGAAATTGTTATCTAAGATACTCAGATAATGGAAAAATGGGTCATATGCATTGATGATCATACAAAAGCATAACATTAGGATATTGATATGATATCATGTAGATAACATACTATTTCCATATCCAATGCACCAAAAATCATAAATAAGATTCATTTTATAATGACTAACCAATTCAAAATGCATGATTAATAAGGGTAGAAAACACTATAAATAAATTATGAAACACATTATTTTTTCATAGATCTGTGGGGTCATCATAAATTTAGAAACCATTTAAAATTTAAAATCTATATATGAGGGCCATAAAATTATAATGGATCCTGACTCACGAAAATATTCTTATAGTGGATGAAAACCTCAACATTTTTCAAATATTCTACCAATCACATCATCTTGATTCCCATACCAGATCAAGAACATTGACTTGTTTCCTATAATTGATCATGTAAATAAACATAATTAAAATTGCTGATTAAGAAGGTATGAATATTTCTCATTGATATCTCATGACACAAAATATATTACCCATTACAATGGTTGTAATAAAATTGTAATACTACCAATCACATAATGGAAAAAATAATAATATGGGATAAATGATCATAATAACATTCAACATATTATCCACCCATTACACATGAAATTAAAATGGGATTGAGAAAATTTTTAATCTATTTAAAATAACATAACCCATAACAATAAATGGGTTTCAGAAAAATCAATTAATTATTATCATTATGAAAAATGTTATACATTAATAATTGTATCAATATATCATATCCATAGTATTGAATATGTTACATCAATGGATGTTCTCCTTGATAATGAACACATATAAATGATCTATTGAAAGATTTTTGAGAAAAATATACATTATAAATTGGAATAACCATTTTTAGAACATAAATATTTACAAAATATATGGAAATACATAATAAATTATAATATTTTTTGAATCATATAATGAAAAAATAATCTCTTTTTTCCAATATCACACTAAAAAGTTTTTTTATTACACATAATTTTACATAATAAATTCTATTAAAACATTATTCAAAAAATAAAAAATACACCCCATTCAAAAATATAATCAAATAACATTTAAAATTTTAACATAGTATATCACATCTATCATAAATAAAAATTAATTCTAAAATAATAAAAAGATATTTGAAATCATTATTTATAATCATTGATATGGATTGAAAAGTTTTTTTGGACTTGAGAGATAAATACATTAGAATTTCTATGAAATATATTTATGAACACTATAGTAATTAAGGCGAGAATTTTTTTTGAAAAAATCATTATTAGGAAATACCCATATGATAAAAGAATGAATGTGTTTTTCTAGAGGAATATCATATTAATTCCTCATAGGAAATATAATAAAAAACAATCATGATAGTCAGTGAGAAATTTTCAAAAAACATTACCAATCATGTTACTTTTAAACTATAAACAACAAAAAATGATGACCATTATATTGATACATAAATAAATAAAAAATAAAAAATAATGAAAATAAATAAAATTCATTGGAATTATATATAGCACAAAAATAATTTCCTTCAATTATTGTATATGTGTCATAGAAATAATAGTGAGATGAAAATATATTTCAATGAGTTAAACATGATTTAAATGAAATATAATCTCTAATATCATAGGATTATGTTTTTTTATTTATATTATTGATTCATTTTCATGATTATAATGTCAAATATTACCCCTTACATACATTTTAACACCATTTTATATATAATTCCATATTATAATCATTTTTTCATGCTGTCAACAGTTTGTTAATCATGATAATTTATATTTAATATTTCTAAATCTATTTTATTTATCATTGATCCATAAACACTAATATAATAAATATGATATTAATATAAAATATATTTATTATATATATATATTCATAAAAAAATGTAATGATAGTATAATCAATTACAACATTTCGGGAGACTGTGGGTTATGCGTGCCCATGAGAAATGTCTTCATTATTTGATGGACAGAATAAATGAAAGTTATATAATGATTTATATATCTAGAATAATTAACATATAACAAATATCTAATATTTTCATTAAACATATTATTATTAACATACATGTTAATTTGAAATGAAAAATAAATCAAATCGCTTAATGATGGTGGAAGTGCATACAAAATCAAGAGTGAAATTATCATTTTAAAATGGATTGGAAGGTGTTGTGGTTTGTTTTACATTATTATAATTTAATTTTAATTATTTCACACGTAGATAATATAATATATTAACCTATAATTATAATCTTCAATCAAATTTTTACTTGAAAAATTTTGTTTATCACAACATGTATATAGATTGTTCTATATTATCTTGAGAAACATATTCACGTCACATTTTTTTAAAGTATTTATATAATAGTGATTTAATAATCATAATAAATTATTATTATATATTAAATTCCTAATTATTTATTTAATAAGTAATATTCTTGATTAATATGTGGATAATTAATTAAAAATATTTAAGTGAATAGTTTGGGGTGTTACCTAATCTAATAAAAACAACATTATGTATCATCTTAAGGATAATATAGATTCCAATTTGGGTAAAAACATCTATATTATATATAATGATATTTACATGGTATTTCATTAAGGTATGGTCATTCCAGAAGGGTTTTTGTGGTGTAGAGAAGAAAAAGGTGGAGAAACCCTTTACAATTTCGTGAATGAGAATATAGAAATTTAATATTAGATTATAAAATTATAATGCCATTATCTATTAAAAAAGAATCCAAAAGAAATGTTATTCATCAATTATATATTATGGGGATTAAATAACATCATGAAATTATATTTACACTAATGAATGTGTTGTTTTAAACATTAACTTTTTTTAAACCAACAGTTACCTTATTAAGATTAATTTCGGAAATATATTTTTCATGCAATAGGTGTTATAATAATACCTATAGGGTGAATATTAATCCATAAATAGGTAATATATATTATTATATAACATATACTATACATAATTTCATCTCATGATTTTCTTGATATTTAATAATTTAAAAAATATTATTTTGACAATATATCATAAATATCATTGTTTACTCTTTTTTATTAATTTTAAATACAATCCATAATTGAAAAAAATTAATTTGACTAAAATAATTTTAAAAATAAATATTATGTTTAATTTAGATATTAAAATTATTAAAACAATATATATCAATCAAATTATATTAAATTAAATATTTTTAATGTCATATTTTTATTTTCCTATCAATTAAAGAAATGGTTCTCTAATGTTACGAAAGCATGAATGTTAATTATTAAATTATTATGAATTATATTTAAAATTATAATATAGAAATTACATAAATAATATAAAAATAGTAATTTAGAGTTAATCATTACTTAATTTTGTATTTATGAGGACATATAATTATATTTTAATCTAAGAGCATGACAATTTGTAACATTCATTCTGTTGCATATTATATAGGTAATTTCAAGGTAAATGGTACCATAAAAAATAAATATATATCTCATGGTTATATGGTATTAATTATATTATTCGAACAAAAGTTTGGATGGAATATAGGGCATTATCACTAAATTTTATCCTAGATTAACTGGATGTTCTTTTAATAGAGGAGATAAATTTTACACTTGTTACCAATAAAAACACCAAGAAACAAAAGGTAAATATTTATGAAATAAGATTTTACTAATATAAAATATTAAATAAATTATATCATATAGTAAAAAAAAATTAAACAATAAAGATATTTGTTAATTCGAATATAATGGTGTTAAAGATTCTGTATATAGGAAATTCTGTTCACTGTTTTTTAGTAAGGAATAAGAGATGGAAGAATACATGTTATTACCTTTAGTGGGTAAGGATAGTGTAAGATTCCTTCTCACAATGGTGGTTACACCTAATCTTCCACAACATGGCATGGTTTCTTAAAATTGAGGGAATTAATTTGAGTCCCTCTATATAAAGATATCCACATGAAATTCTCTCAATGGATATTATAATGGTTGATATATTTTCATTATTATCTTAAAATGGATGATAGTTCCTTTGATGATATTATATAAGGTTTTTAGGGTGTTTTTTACATCCACTATAGAGGTAAAACTAATACTTTTGAACATATATTAGATCATTCAATGTTAGTTATTTTATAAAAGGATAAATATAATAGAATAATAGTTAGATTCATGATGCCTCACTTGTTTGTAATTGAATAAATCACAACAGATTTTAGTGGGTTTGGATCATCCTTTTGATGTGTAAGAGTACACGCGAGACTACATCTCTATGGATTGTGTGTCTGTCATTTTGTGATAGTCTCAAGGTTATGATGCTATAATGGTGATAATAGAAAAATTGACTATTTCATCCCACATCCTTTTTTTTGGAGACTATTTTAGCAGAGATCCTATGATTCTATTTCATGGAGGGTTTAGTCCATCATCATTATGCTCCATTAATTATCATTATAGACCATTAATCTTATTTTCTTTTATGATTGTAGAGTCTATTTTATGTTCATTATGAGAAATAATCATTTATTAGAACAATTTTTTTATAACAACACCGCTCTTTATTACAGACGTAAACATGATTTGATACATAAACAATTCACTTGATACAACATGGATGATCTGGAGGTCTAGTGTCTTTGTGGATTAGGGACATTACCTATTCACATAAAACATGAAACACAACATCATTATTCAAAACATTGTTTAAATGACAAATGCAATCCCTCAATCATTAAATTTTAAGGGATAACCTTAGGACATGAATAATAAAAGGATAAGCTATAGAGAACATTATGGGATTAGACAAGGCCTAACATAAAAAACAAAATACATGTTAGGTAGTATCCATATAAATGGAGCATAAAAGTAACATGAACAGAAATGAAATATATAACATGATTATCATAATAGTGAAACGTGGAAACAACACTTAGTAGGGTTTTATCATGAGCCACATATCATTACACAGGGATCATGAGTAATCCTTCATTGGAGTTAAATTAGTATGACAAAACCCTCATTGAACTTTATGTACCATTATACTAATCTTTAACCAAATCATTGAGCGCTATCTGGGTACACCCTTTTTAAAAATTTCATTTCATGGGTAAGTGTGATACAAGATCATTCAACATGGATTCTTTCCACAATATCATTTATCCCACGATATGTGAATGTTTAATACATACATAAAAAATCTATAAAAATTATGTAATTGTGCATAATTTTGAATAGCATTTATAGAGAAATGGACATCATATTTACTACACAATGACTTTGTCTTGGAAGATCGTGGTGCAATTTGGATGCATAACTACGTGACATATGAAATCATAAAAATTATTGATGATATAAAAATGGTTGTTTCATTTTATTTACATGAATTTAACAGAAGGGGGGTCCCATATAATCATGTACCAAAAATTTTATTGGAATTTATATTAAAAATAAAAATGAATTTCTTGAATGAAAATGACAAGCGTGAAATTTCATACGGAAGTTCAGAATTGTAACAGGTGTACATTTAAGGAATTACTAAGAGATAAAGGGGTCTAAAATCAATCAAAAATAAATAGGTCCATATGTAAGAGGTGAAAATTCATACCCCAAAATTTAAAATTTAAATTAAAAGGGCCTAACTACTTAATGAAAATTGGCTAAAATTGAGAATGTAAAAAAACCCCTTACCAAATTTCGGCATAGAAATAAGTGTATATGGAAGTCATTAATGATATAGAATGTGATATAAAATATTTAAAACATAATTAGTAGTGTTTATGTGGGGGGGTTCAAAATCATACCGTAAAATGTTTTATTGAAAAAATGGTATAACAAAAAAATCAAATTTAGACAAAAGTGAGAATAAATTAAATCCCTTACACAGAATTGTGATCACAAAGGATTTAGAGTGGCTTCATAGAGGATACATGAAATTTTGGAAAACCATTAGAGGATTCTAAATTAATTAGGGAAGATTATATTTTAGATAAAATGGTTTTCTGTGTAGAGTAAGTGGGACCTTTGGGGGTTTATATTTAAAAGATAGGGAATTATGTATTTTTTAGGTTTTGTACCCTATATATTAAACTAATAAAATACACAATCCTTCCAATGGGTTGTGCCCATTTGATTTCCAATGGGGAGTGGAAAACAATATTTTTTAACTCTAATATCCTAACATTTAATAATACTAGGCTTTTTATGTGGAGATGAGTCACAATCTGAAGTAAATTGTATTAAAAAGATGAAATGTTTTATAAGTCTAAGTGGGTACACAAAGGCTTTGTAAAATAAATCAAATAATTCTAAAATCATATTATATTAATGGTAAAAGATATATTTTCTGAAAATTCCACTTATAGTACTTTATTACATCATTATTAGGTTATTATGTTGTCATAAAACAAAATTTATAATTAATTGGTATTTCCAATTTTTACCCACATATTTAACATTCTTAGAATATTGTGAAAAAATAACCATTGTATAATTTCAATTTCATGATTCCATTAAAATTAATCATTATATAGAAATAATTTTCTAAATATGTGAATTTATACATTTAAAAAAATTATATTTATGAAAAATTCATTGGTTATGGAAAAAATTCACTTTAAGCCTGAATAAAAATTATAATTGTATTCCTAAAAATTATAAGATCATTTTTATTTAATTAAAAGTAATTTAGTAATTTTATTTTATTAAAATATTTGTTAATTCAACAATCTACTAAGTCCTCAAAATAGATTTCATAATTGAATATTATCTAAAAATACTAGTTGTGCTTTAAACCCTATTTACAATGTAACAATAATAATATTAATTTAAATTATTTATTATAGTGAAAAATCATGAACATAATCATATTTCTATGTAATGTTTACATAACCCCTTATAAAACATGAATATGACCAAAGGGTAAGATTTACAACAGAGACCGACTTGTGGGGTGGCTCAAATAACATCTCCTAGGTTATAATCACTATCATATTAAACATATATTGTATGTTGTCTTGTTTGTGATTAATGTTATGAATATCAACTTAGGCTTAGTCTGTATTAAAGCCAAAGGACAACACAACCTTTCAGAGCACCATTAAGTGGGCGTCATATGGATTAATTCTACTGGGTGAGGCCATCACTTTCTTTTACTAAGTAAATTTTATTTGTTAAATACCTATATTTATATTAATCATGTGATAACTGTTCAATACTGTATTAGAAATGGTTGTAAGAATTAATGGTATTTTGAAATTAAAAAAAACACAAAACCATGGAAGTTTATATTTTATATTTTACATAATGAGACATTTAATTAGATCTAGATGAATTTAATTAATGAATATTGGGATTGTTACAATCTTCCCCCCATAAGAAATTTATCCCTTGAATTTTCATTTTCCCACACTAAAATAGTAGTGAGTAACTCTAATTCATCACTTCCTTTAATTCCCACATTATCTCTTCAAACTGTTGGTATCTCCAAAACACCTTGATGAGGGGAATTGTCTTATTTCCTCGAATATTGTCTATATGATCTCTGATTTTCACCTCCTTATCCTCATAAGAGATGTAATTATTAAATGATACCTACTATGTATTGAGTACATGTGATGGGTCAGGTATGTTCATCTTCTAGAGTGATTCATGGTATACATTATGTACCTGTGATAGGTTAGTTTGGAGTGCTAGTAGATAGGCCACTGATCCAATGTGATCAAGTATCTTAAAAGGGATTATGTACCTTGGAATAAGCTTTCAATTCATCCCAAATTTCATAAATCTCATCCATGGTGAAATGTGGAATAATACATGTCTCTAACAACCAACTTTAGATGTCATCGACGATTATCGACATAACTATTTTTTCGAATATGAGAAGCCTCAATGTGATGTTGGATGGTCTTAACCATCTCCTACATTTCTTCATCCATTTATTGATCTATGAATTTTCACTCCCCAACTTCGTCACAACATGCTGTTGTTCATGACGACTTCCCATACAAGGGTTTATAAGGATCCATTTTGATCCTTGAGTGGAAACTGTTGTGGTATGAGAAACAAATAGGAGGAATATGTTGATCCCATCCTCATATGATGTACATTGACTATGCTATCAACATTTCGTCATGTTATAGGATAGTGTAATCAGATAGTCCAAATTTTTTTTAGTGATAAGTTAAAATAATGTTTAGTTTAGTATCCAGAGCTTTTTGAAGGTTTTATAAAAACAGAGTGATGAATCTTGGATCTCGATCAGATACATTCGATTACAGTACTCCAAGTATCCTTACCATGTCTCTAACATATATCATTTCTAGTAGATTGACTGAGAAATCCTCATTAATTATAATAAAGTGTGCAGTCATTGTAAGACAATACACAACAACCCATATAGCATTGTTTTCTTTGGGATTTATTCATATGTAAGGTAAAATTGACAATGATTATGATCTCCGATTTCCATTATGGTATGTGAAATTATTGTTTCATCCCCTTAGACTTCTTCCTCTGAACATTCGCATGATCACATACCATTGAATCTAATGAATACTCAGTTATTTATTTCTTCATGTTATCCCACCAATTATGTTATCAGAGATATATATACATCTTTTTGTTTCATTGGTGAATGGAGATATTAGATCTATATATATCATCCAAAAGTGGCTTCTTCATATTCACACATCATACAGAACATAGCATTTTCCCAAATCTCACAATTCAGTCTTTATTGACATTGAACACCAAGGATTTACCATTTCCAATGGTTTCTACATTTTTCTAAAATCATAAATTATTTTTTGAGAAACATTTAACCATTCCAAAAGTGTTGTTTGAACAATCATTTGTGAATGAATTGATGATGTTCCCATCATTATGATTAGCTTGTCCATTTTCATAAAATCTAATGTGATTGGATCTTTTTAAATTATCATCAATGATAGAATATATGGGTCATTTATACATAGAGAATCCTCCAAGTTGTTCTCTTTCCCAGGGTGGTAATGAATTGATCTGTCAAAGTCTTTGATCTATTCCAACTATAATCATTATCACATGTTATACTATTTATATGAATATATACTTGAGTCCTTTGTGGTTCGTATATATTTCCCACATCTCGCCAAATTTATAATGACCCAAAATTTTTTAATCAAAAATCACTACATCCAACTCCATACCATGTGTTGGATAGTTTTTTTCATGAAATTTAAATTTATGTGAACCCCACGGAATGAATTTTTTAATTTTCATCAACACGCATCACTTGGCCTTTATCGATGCATCACTAAATACACCAAAATGTTATCCAACTATGGGTAATGTGAGCACAAGTGCAGTGATAATACCCCTTATAAACTCCTCGAATCTCTCTTCTCATTCATCAATCTAATATACTATTACTCTATTCCTTGTTATCTTGGTAAGAGGGCTTGAAAATAATGAAAAATTTCTCACAAATGGGTTATAATATCCATCTAACCCCATGATGCTATGAATATCCACTACATATGTTGGCCTAGGCCATCCCACAATTGGTGTTGTCTTGTAGGAATCCACAAATATTCAATTACTTGAGATGAGATGACCTAAGAATGAGACTTTTTAAACCAGAACTCACCCATGTTATACTTTTCATAGATCATCTCCTTTTTCATGGTCTTTATTACTGTTATTAAATTCTTTAGATGCTTCACCTTGGTTTTGGAGTAAATTAGATTGTCTTCTATAAAACTACAAGAAATTTTTACAACTAATATCTTATGAATATATTCACCACGTCCCTAATGATTTCCTGAGATTTAGTGAGTCCAAAAGGAATTACTATGAATTCATAGATCTCGGACCATGTATGAAAAGAAGTATTGTAGATATCCTCCTTATTCACTCTAGGTAATATCCCAACAAAAAATGTAAATTAGAGATGTATTGTGCTCTATGTAGTTGAATGAGAAAGTCATTAATTAGGGGAGATGATACTTTTTGATCATTGTGGTTTGGTTTAGCTCACGATAATTAGCATAACGGTGCATTGAACCATCCTTCTTCTTGATGAAAAGGACTCGTGCACCCCATCGTGAAGCACTTGTAAATATAAACTATTTATCAAAATTCTCTTATATTTGTTTCTTTATCTCAATAAGTTCCAAAACAACAATTTTATACAGTGTCTTGGATATTGGAAATGCACCAGGTATAAGGTCAATTATGAATTCAACATCTCTTCTAGTAGGAGAACATACAATTTCTTGGGAAACAATTGAGTGAATTCCCTCACAATAGACATGGATTCAATTATTGTTATTTCTATGGACCCAATCTTCTGATCTTGAAATGTGTGCTCATATGTGAGTAATATAAATGCTTGAAATTATGATTCTAAGGAAGATACATCATCCTCTTCTCTCTTGTACAAAATCATGTGTTCATTCTCTATATGGAGAGTGATTTCCCTCTAACAGAAATTTATGATGGCTCTGTATAAGGAAAGCCAATCCATGCCATGAAATTAAACAAATTCTACACGAGGGAGTATGAAGAGGTTCACTAGGAAGTTTGATCCAAAAATTATGATCGGGGTGGAGTTATATTCATGGGAGGTAATGATTTTCCCCATTTTCCTTTGTCACCGACATCTTTACATCCTTAATTTTTGGCAGTGTTGGGATTGTTATACTAAACATTCATGATACCAAAGAATTTATAGAACCATGGGTAATAACCCTTTATCTCACTTTTTGATTCTAGTTCTACCCTATCCTATATTGACATAGGTATGAGTAGATTTATAATATTTAACACGTATTGGGGAATGCAAGGAAAACAATAGATGACTTTTAGATATTTTTTACTTCTTTATCATATGGATATATATGCTTCAATTTTTGTAATCCATGATCTACATCACAACATATATTTATAGGGGAATTATTTAATTACCTTAATAATGGTTTACACTATGATTATGATTTACCAATGAATATCCCCTAATAGTATTGTATCCAAGAGTGTATGAAGTCCCATCGTTGTGTACCAGGATACCCTAGGTAAAGACCGTATCTCCTTGTAATAGTATTAACTCCTATGTACAAATGATTCAGACCTACCTCTACCTGCTCATATCCAGATAGGGATGTTTTTCCTTGATAAAAAATACTCAATACTCAGCAAAATTTAGGGATTTTTTTTCTATACATATTCTGATCCCTAAGTCTTTCACTAGGGTGTTCTTATCCTAATCCCAAAAATAACTACACCATTCCTTTGATAACAACTCTAAAACCTTTCTATTTAATAACCACAAAAAAATATTTAATACAAAAAATAATTCACTTTATACAACATGGATGACCAAGATTTCAAGTTTCTTTGGTATTAGAAACATTACATGAAGACATAAAACATGAAACACCACAACATTATTGAATACATTCCTTTAATTCCCATTATAATCACTCATACATAACATTTCATGGGATACTATGAGAAAATTCATAAGAAAAGGGTGTGTTATAGAGCCCAATTAGGGTGTAAACAAAGAATAATGTAAAACATACAAATACAAGTTAGGTAGTAGGAATACCAATACAAGATAAAAGAAACATGATCATAAAAGAAAGATATAACATGGTTAATATAACATTGAATTATGGAAACAACATGTAACATGGTATTAGAATGAGCCAAGGATCGTTGAACATGGATCATAAGTAAACCATCATTTCAATTGAATTATCATGAGTAACCCCACATTGAACTTGATGTTCCATGATACTAATCTTTAACCAATTTATTAGAGCTCTAACAAGGCACACTGATTGTAAACATTTCATTTCATGCTATGTGTGCCACAAGATCATACTACATGTATTCACTGAACCCTATAATTAATACCACGAAAAAGGAATGTTTAATAAATACATGAAACTATATAATAAATAATTCAATGTTCATAAATCCGGATACACTTTATAGAGAAATGGTCATGGTATTCACTACACAATGAAATTGGCTTTGAATAACACAGTGCAATTCCATCAGCATAACAACATGACATAATAATTCATAAAAATAGTTGATAAGAGAATATGTGGCATATCAACATATTATAATGAAATTGAAAGTATATGGGTGGGTTTATATAGAAATATTTACCATTAAATGTAATGGAATTTATATTTATAATGGAAAATAATTTGGTGAATGTAAATGAGGAGAGAGAAATTTCTTATGGGATTTAGACATAGTAACATGTTACACGGATAAAATTAAAGAGGTAGAAAGGGATCTCCCATCATTCAAGAATAAATAGAGAAGTATTTAGGAGGTTTGATATAATTCCCCAATATTTATAATTTATAAATTAAAATAAATGTGAATAACAACTTAATTAAAATTCATAAAAAATGAGAAAGGAAGAAATCTTTAGCGGAATTTCGACATGGTAACTAGTGTACATGTGAAGAATTAATGAGAGAGAAAGCAGTCTCTCATCATTCAAGAATAAGGATGGAATTATGGGGGAGGATTGAAATCATACCCCAACATTTTTAATTGAATATAACATGGTATAACAACATGTTGAAATTTAGACAAAATAGAGAAAGGAATAAATCTATTACACGAAAGTGTGATGCTAAAGGGGTGGGCGGGGCTTGGGAGAAAATTATGGGAATATTTGGGAACCTTGGGAGGATTCTAAAAAAATAATGGCTTATTTTTTTCGAGATCCAATCTCGTTGAGTGAAGAGGAATTGAGGGAATGCAGAGGATTATATAGTAAAAGAGAGGGAATTCATTTTTTTCGGTTCTGGACTATAAAAATAAAACTAATCAAAACCACAATCTATCCCATTGTCTTTGCCCACTATTTTGACCAAAAGGAATAGTAAAATAGTATTTCATAAATCTAATGGACACACTTCTTAAAATATTTGTCTTTCTTTTGTGGAGGAGAGTCACACTCTAAAGGAAAACATTTTAAAAATATAAAATGTTTTATATGTCTTGGAGGGTCCAAAAAGTCTTTGTAAAAAAATAAACCTAAAATACAATTATTTTAATGGAAAAACAATTATTGGCCAAACATATCACTTATATAATTTTATTACATCACTATTAGGTCATTATGAAGTCATAAAAAACATTATATAATTAAATGGTTTTTAGTTTTTTACACAAAAATTATATTATCCAAAAAATTATGAAAAATTTCACAGTTGGGTAATTAAGTCATCCTTATTCTAAATATAATATTAACTCTAAATACCCAATTGTCTAAATATATGAATTTTTTAATTATAAAATAAACGATGGCATTTATCAAAAATTCATGTGTTTTTACAAAAACAACATCAAACCATAATAAAAATTTCAATTGTATTACTAAAACTTTTATGATCATTTATATTTAATAAAAAGTAATTTATTAAATATTTTTTAATAAAATATAATTTAATAAAAAAATACATTAATTCACCAAATAGATTTCATAATGGAATGTTATCTAGAAATAGTATTTGTTCTTTAAAAACTATTTATAGCATAAAAAAATATATTGTATGTTCATTATTATATAAACAAATAATGAACATAATCATAGTTCTAGGATCTTGTAACATAACCCCATTTAATACCCACATAAGACCGACGTGTAAGGGGTGTGATGGTGACATACTCTTGGTGTGGCTAAGAAAACATCTCTCAGGTGGTAGTCTCTATGAACATCCACTTCTCTTGTTGGCAGTTCTGTTCTAGAATAACATGTTGATGCTTGGAAAAGGCTTCGTCAAGATAGAATATCAATGACGCCACCTCCTTTCTGAGCTCTGAAAAATGGGATTTGTATGGAGCCATTCTACTAGATTAGGCCATCACTTATTTTTTCCTAATAAATTGGTTTTTCAAAAACCATATATTTATACTAATATTGTGATCTCGGTTCAATTGATCCATTAGAAATAGGAATAATTTATAAGGATATTATAAAATTTGAAAATCATAAACTAGGAATGTGCATTATTTATATTTTACATAATGATACAGTTAATTAGATCAAGATTAATTTCTATTAATTAATGTCTAG
Organism: Viscum album; assembly: GCA_963277665.1. Taxonomy (NCBI): domain Eukaryota; kingdom Viridiplantae; phylum Streptophyta; class Magnoliopsida; order Santalales; family Viscaceae; genus Viscum; species Viscum album. Next base: position 1,603,469,192 of record OY728136.1, read on the forward strand.
TTCCTTATGTTTTTACCCCTAATATGATTGAATTACTATACATACCATTTTTTATTAGAAGGAAATACATTTGGTTTTCATGTTGGACATTGTGTATTATTGGGTGTATCATTATCCTTGCTGGAGTTTTTTTATATATAAAATATAACATCAGTGTGGAACAATTCTAAGCATTGTATAAAATTAATTTTATATATTCACATTTGTAGAATGATACATGGGAGTAATTTTTTTTCATAGAATTGGTGGAAATGATGAAAAATTGGGTTTAGACTATCCTGTAGAAGATGATGGATGGCTAGAGTCATCAGATGTTTTATACTGACTAAAAATAGTAGCAAATTGAATGTAAATATAGAGACCTTGATTTCATAATCATTTTCCAATTGTATGGTTTCATATATTTGGTTGGTATATAATGTTATCTCAAAGAATAATTATCTATTACCAGATATTTCAAACGTTTTAAGCGGTGGAAAACTACCTGAACATATTTTTATAGTTATATATTGAACATAATTTATTCAATATGAATCATGTGACTATGTTTCTACATGACCAATGGAATGTTAATGATAGAGGAAATATGACCATTTATGTTGTATCTATTATTTTTTGTAATTTCTATTGGATTAGGATTAGAAATTGAAGGTACCTAACTTGTTATAGAATACATTAGTTTCTGTCTAGTGGCTATATGTTAATCATCATGAGAAAACACAAGAGTAAGATAGTCAGGTGTGACCTCATTACCTTTCCAAATTTAAAACAAAATTTTAATTTTGGGATTAATTGACATAATATAGATATAATTTGATGAATTATTTTTTTAAAACATTATAATAATAAAATAAACATTATCAAGGCTATCTTGTAATTTTGAAATTGAATCCATGATCTGAGATGGGTGGGTGATGATATAATTATATTATTAAACGTATTATATCAATCGTGAATTTTTTTAAATAATGGGATGACATCAATATGGGATCTTTAATGAGAAATATGAATCCTCTATGAAGTCTATAATGAAGCATTCAACATAGGTTACATATAATCTGTATCATGATTTGGTTTTTTTAAATGTATAGTAAATTTAGGATGATAAATAAATAAATAATAGAATTAATTATTATATATTAATCCAAAATTACCTATACCAATCTCTATATTATACAATTTATGGGAAAATACTAAAACTCTTAGTTTTGAGTGATCATGGTTTATCATTCAAACGATAAATCAGATCATGTTGCAATGGTAATTTTTCAATAAATTTGTGGATAATGGTAATTACAATAGACTAGAATATTCCATCATTAGTAGTCAATAAAAATAAAACATATGAATTTTGAATATGTTTTTACCAAATTTTTCCTACCTTAGTAGAACATGAACTAATTAACTAAAAATTAATTCTTTGTTCAATTACAATATTACTATAAAAGATTTTCAAACATTAATTTATGTGGTTTTAAATCAATAGTATCCATCTTATTTACTACATTCATGAAAAATAATTGAGGAAGAACCAAAAACTATCATAGGTATGTTTTTCTATTTTGTTTTTGTGAATTTATATATTCTTTTTTTATACGTTCATATTGTGTGTTTCCATTAGTTGATGTTGGAACAATACCTTTTATACACTTCATAGGGAATCTTTCTATAGTGTAACAAGTCAATACAATAATATCATGTTCACGATAAACTTCACTATTGTGAGTTATACTAACGAAGGAATATTTTATTTCAATTAGGAGTTATTATTTTCATGAAATCATGTATTATGATGACATGTTTATACAAGGAGATTCATGCATGGATTGGTGGAATCAATCTAGCCACTAGTGAAGACAATATAACAGATAATAAACATATATGTTCAAAATTGAGGTTCAGGTATAGTGTATTGGAATTGGTGTATTTAATGGACAATTTTTTAATAATTAGGGACAATGTAAAATAAAAACATTCAGTGAGTGTAGTTGGAAGAACATACATCATTTAACCCCTTAATGCAGTAACTAGGTTCTTCAAAAAATTAAATATAACACCTTATTTTGGTGGTCCACATTGTGAGTGACATAGTGCTAGTTCCCTAGTAAGTATCCCAAGAGACACATGATCATAATATTGGATAAGTACCCAGTCATTTCTATAATACATTTTCATGAATAAGAACAAAGAAATAGACATGACTACTGTTTGGATGAAATCTATCAAGGTAATATTGTAGTATTTTTTGGATGATTGAGTTATTTAGGAAAATTGGGATTTAATGGCTAGATATGGAGGTCCAATGTTTTTGTGGTCTAGGAATGTTGATAAGGATCCATGACAGAGGGATGGGTGCCCTGAATTTTGTACTAATAAATGTGTAGAAAAGGTGACATTATTTTGCAGTGTTTGCTACTTGTTGGGGTCAATGTTTTAAATAAGGACAGAATTTAGAAATCATATTTCGATGAAGACCATATTAATATATGGAATGATCATGAGTTTCATGAATAATGGGATTCTAGAAGGGTTTTTATGATTTCATTAAGGTTTTAATTATGAGTTCCATTATTACGATGTGCATGGTGATGGACAAATTTTCCTAGAGCTTTGCAAGACATGGAGCATCTTGAATGAAATGCAGTATCATTGAAAATTTATGATGACATGGATGGAACATTCTAAAATTAGTATAAACAAAAATAAATATTTTGTTAACCCCTTCAAATTTTTTTTGAGACTTAACGAAATTCCATTGGATATGATGTGACGATGTTAGTTAATGATGGGTGTTCTTACGAAAAAATTTGCAAATAATGGGAGGTCATGATATCTATGAATGCCATCTAAAACATTTGGGCATCGCGAATGTGATGGAGTTCATTAAGGCTATAAAAAGATGACCAAATGTTTTGAGATTCATGAATTCTAGGGGATCGTAGTGAATAATGTGAGCTCGAGGAATAGTGGTTAATTAATAATGTTTTGTTGAGCTTCCCAAAATATTATTTTATTAAAAAATTATAATTTGAGCTTCATGAAAGAGGAGTTCCTCACAAAGTCTCTGAGAATCATTAAAGAGTTGAAGAATGAATTTCATAGTTCACATATGCTAAAGTAGTGTTCATCTGTTGGATGAATGTGGAGCTTCAACAAAGAATATAACTACAACTGGGGATTTTTTACATCGTACAAATTACGGGGACTATATTTTTAAAAAATGTGTGGGGATCACTTCCTAAGAAGTGAGAGATGGAATCAGAAGAAAATTATCATTTTACATTAGTATTGATATAGAGGATGTTTCTTAGGGAGTGGCCATTAGGAATGTAGTGAGTTGAAACTAGACCTTGTAAATCTTATTATCCAAGGAATAGAAGTGATCTTTCCCAAACAATATTTTAGAAGTGAGCCTTAGTGTATTTGGTAAAATCAAAACATTTCTATTATATTCTCCTTGGATTTAGCCTAATAATGGAGAAGAAAGTCAATGTTATTGGATTCTATGTGGATTCATTACTAGATTACTATCAAGAACCATCACTAGTTAAACAAGGAATGAATAAGAACAATATAGACACATATGTGAAAGGAAAGTGTCTCTCATAATAAAGAGTTAATGAATTATTGTGTAATGAATAAATTCTAAAAAAAATACAAACCCTAATTCAACCTTTAGAGTGTATTTAAGACCCTATTGGACCTAAAAACTATAATACATATACATATCTATGTACATGTGCATGGCCAAGATATGTGGATATGAGAGGTAGTACATGAGCTTGAACAAGAGTAAATAAAAAGACATGGGGTTTGTAAGACACATTATTTAGATCTTATATACACTATTCTCATTTTATATTATATGATGAGCTCCTTTATACCTTCTATATGGAGTTGTAATGATATGGTAGGGTCCTTTAATCCAACCCCATGAGGTTATAATGAGGGATAATGGCCTAAGTATATGGTTTGATCCCCACTATAGAATAATTCACTCATAAAGTTAATTATTCAATATATATGGGTTGTGGTGTATAAATATATCATTACTTACTCCAATTATATGTTAATTAATCGCTTCAAAAATTTAGTAGGGAGATTGATCCCATTCATAGTGGAGAATAAATTTAGGGAAATGAATTACCCACAGTCTTGGGGTGTGATCCAATGCATGAGTATCATGATATTTTTACTTACAAAAATATTATTATTCTTAGAGAGGCCCATCGAGCACAACCCCTAGATTATTTCCATTTGTGTTTGATGAATAGTGAATAAAATTCTCGTACACAAACCCCAACAAGAAGCATCGATAACAATAACTGGCATCTAGTATGGCGTTGACCAATTTTTGAGACATATTAGCTATCACATGTTTATATTTATGATATGTATTTTATAATATATTATTTTTTACATTACATTCTGTTTATTTCCTCACTACATAATGGTTTATTAATATATTATAATATCAGTGTTTCCTAAGGTGTATTTATATAGTCAACCACACATGGGATCATTATGCACTTATCTAGAAATATATTGATGAAATGTTTTTTTTATAAATCCATGGTGGTTTATGAGGTGTTTTAAAATACTTGAGATATGAAAATTATGGTTTATTCAAGATGTTTCATTTAATAACAGAACATTTATTCTTATAATATTAAAATTGTTTCCAATAATTGTTGTTATTTTATATGTAAAAATATGTCATCCAGTAATGTATCATAATGTATTTTAGTAAATAAATATAATCATTTATTTTGGTATAAGTTGAAGCAAACATTTGAATATAGTATTTTAGATATTAGATAAGTCCATTTTAAAAACAACTATATCTTATGGCCTCCCATGTGTATAATATTCCTAATAAGTTTTTTTGTCAAACCCAACCTTATTTGTTATTGTCTTGGGGTGTCAATATATATTTACCACTAGCCAAGAAGGGACCAATGGTTCCAGTCAGTACATAAGGAATCAGGGATTCAGAGATTGTGTTGATGATTGATTAAGGAATATTTTTTATCTATAGGGAATTGTATTTAGTGTATAGATGCGGTGGATGTGATATCATTTTATTAGTGAGAAAAATGACATATTTGTAAATATATAGTAATTTTTTATTAGGGGAATAACAATATTTAAGTGTTAATAATTATAAATCAATAAAATAATGAATTGTGTGTTGCTATAAGGGTGATCAATAATCAAACATTCATTTTTTGAAGTATTTTAATTCTGGTTCTCATATTTTAGCATGAGATATTTACATTTTTTCAATTTTGGATTATAACCTTGTAAGTTTCCTATTAAAATTAATTTTTATTTAATTGAATCTAAAATAAAACAACTCTATGAAATTTTTTTTGAAAATTAGTTTTCTTCTATATAAGTTATTTTTAATTTTATATTCATGAAAGTCATTTCATTCAATTAAAAAATATATATAATATATTAATATTATTCTATAAAAAATATAGTTATAACAATTATGGAATAATGATAATATATATCACTACATAAAAACTAAATGTGTGATAATATTTATTCATATATGTGTAAATATCATAAAATTAACTCTGTATAAAATATATCAATTTAAATTAATTCATATATATTAAAATGAAATACAAAAATAACTACTTGAAATTTAAACTTATTTATTATAATGGTCATTGCTAATAATTTTTTGTAAACATTATAATATTGATAAATATTAAATTGACCATTCTATATTATAAGAAAATGTTTATGTAAAATATGAAATCCATTTTTAGTTTTAGTTTTTACATGTGATTTAACAGATGTTTTAATATAAGTACAAAAATGTTCTTAGAGTATAATATTACATATGTCACCAAAATATTAAAATTGAGTCTTATAGATTCAAATAAACTTCTAAAAGAATCATATTACCCAACATAATTATTTTTTATTTCTTTAACATTTTAATAATTTTTTATCTTAGAATTAATTTATGATTAATTTATAAATATTACAATATTAATAAAAAGATTATTTGTCCACTATTGACTAGAAAATATTTTAATTTTTAATGATATCAATAATTTTCCCTATGATAATTTAAAATTTTTAAAATAACAATTTATCTTGATTTTTTCAAAATATGTTTCTCTAAATTGTATTTTTTTTTTAAAAAAAATTATAAAATATAATGATTTTTTTAAATGTAAATTAAAATCTTATGTATGAAATATTAATTTTCATAATTCTTTTAAATTATTAATAAAATTGAATATAATATATTATTTACATTAATAGTTTATTTTTTCAATACTATTTATAGTATAATATATTTAAAAATACATTTTTCAATTTTATATGGATTAAATATTAATATAATTATTAGTATTATTAAATAATAAATATAGTAATTGTGTATTTAAAGTATTATTATTAATTGTATCTATTAGTTTCATATTATTTTTTATTTTTTATTTTGATTCCACATGTTGTACAAAAATATCAATAATTTCTGAAACCAGTCCATATATGGGTGTCATTGGGAATTCAAATTAAAAAAAATTAAATATATGGTATTCATAATGGAATGAAATATTATTGCAACCTATCTCTATAAAAATTCAATTACTAATAAAGGATATATAAATAATGATATATTTTGTGGAATAAAATACAGATTCTAATTTAATCGATGGCAAGATGATGGAGGTAATCATTTGAAAATATATTCAACCAATTATAAAATACGCTAAATGTTATTTATATAAATTTAAAACTATATTTTATAGAGTAAATAAATTATGTTAAAATTAGAAATTATAATGAATATTTTTTAGAAATATTCTATAATAAAAATTTTAAAAAAATTATAGTACCGTAATTTATTTTATAAACCGAGGGAAATTATATAGAAAATATTATAGAAATATATATATTTAAATAAAATATGTATTCTAAAAACCCCTCACACCATATTGTCTCTTATTAGAATAAAAATGATGGGAGGGATCTAATGATCATTGAATCCCACATTCAAATGCCTGAGGATGAAGAATATAAAAGAAGGTGTAGAAATATTACATACTGAATGAATTACCATCAATAGGAAAAGAATAAAGGGATAATAAGATAAAAAATAACCTACATTCCCCATCAAATAAAATAAATATGGGAAATACACAATCCCATAATAAATTTGTAATTTGAATCATATATGAATATATGCCTAAAAAAACTACAAATGATAAACCATTCATTAGTAACTCAAAAACATATCCAATTCTCAAGATAGTAATGTCAATCTAAGACCCCAAACTACTTCTACAATATGAAAAATTGGTTATATATAATTTGAGTCAATATTACTTTTATAGTAAGTAGGATTATACATGACATAATTCTTCCACGAAGATAACGTGTATACTAATGAAAAATTGAATAAAAAATATGAATCACAATAACTAAAACATTTCATTTTTCTATACCCACATCACTATGAAACAGTCAAGAAAACATTGAGTCCATGTATAACAATGTATCATCAAATGAAATATAAAAAGGTGAAAAATATCTAATTACAAATTAAATTTATGATATCACACCCAATAGAAAATTGTTTTCTAATTTCGTTATATATTTTAATTGAATCATTTATCTATCAATCCATGACATTTTTTGAGATGAAGCACTACAAATAAAAAACATTCAAATTGTAACATCTCATACAGCCATATGTAAAATTTCTATTACAACCTTATATTATAACTCAAGAGGTATGGGATCATGAATTTGATGGATAAAATCCATGTTATTGCCTAGTAAAATATACGACCCCTTACACATATTATATCCTCCACATCACTGGGAACTAGTAGCATTAGTTTTCAACATAATCATTCATCATCAACCTCAATAGTCACTATCATTACTACTGAGGGAATATTATGTAAGTGGGGGTATGTAACCAACCATTTTAAAAAATTAATATACTGGGGGAAAAAGCAACACACATTTTTTTTGTTCATAATGTTTCATAAGTTGAATGAGGGATGGTTTTTTTAAAAATAACTAAATAAAAGATATTTCTATAACACAAAATAAAAATCCAATGGGTTCACAAAAAATTCGAATTATCTATCCCACAACACCACCACACAATTTCACTAAATATTCCACTAACTAAATATAACATTAATGATATACCCCATAGAATATAATGATATATTTTCAACAATGAAACTTTAAATTTTCCATGTTTACTCATTGCACAAATTAAATTTTCTAAACATCTTCTAATTATTATGAATTTTTTTCATAATTATTGAAACCCAACAATAACCATAAGTTAAAATTGTATAATTTTAGATAATTGATTATTCCATTATGTTTGTAAATTATCCATTAAAAATTATATCACACAAACTTTTCATTTCCACACTATTCCATTTCAATTTCATCATTATCATTTCATTCCATTGATATCAGTCTTCTACCACAACCACAACACCTAACAACTCGTTCAACAAAAAAATAGCATATATCAAATATGATTCCAAACAGATCAGTACCACCCACCTTTGTTATAAAATTGAATATCACATACAATGCCAAAGACATCATCATATCTAATCTTTTGCACAAAAATTTAAAATACATCCAAAACCAATGAAATAACTACATTCAACCTTTCTTATAAAAAATAACATATATAATTCAAAATACAACACATAAATCCACCATTATCACTACAAAAAATGGAATCACATGTGAGTTCCATCACCATAGAATATAAATGTCATGTAATAAATCATTTCTTTTAAATTACTCTAAATCTTTACAGAATGACCACAAAATGATCAATATAGATTATAGAATTAAAGAAATTGATAGCACAGAAATTACAATATTAATTTTACATTAGATCATTTTTATAATCCGAATAGTAAATTCACATAATTTATTCATTTCAAACATCCAAATATAATTAAAATTAATATATACAATTTTAGATTATTTAATATACACATATAAATTATTTTATATTTTGTTTATTGAGTTCAATAAAATATTATTGTACATAATCACAAATTTATCATATCCAAAACATCTTACTTTTCACAAAATCAATCATTACTGGATCAAAATTATATATCAATAAAAAATTAAATAACAATATCTAAAAAATTATGTAAAATCATGAAAATACTCCCATCACTCTCAATTTCTATTAATACATTTTCAATTAATTATATTTATATCCAATACTACACTTCCAAATTATGATAGAAGAAGTAAATACCTTCTTAAAAATGAAATTATGATAATTAATAGATCACCAATATTGATAAGTCCAAGAAAATAAAACAATGTCATATGAAAACATATACAAAAATTAGAAACAAAATTATATGGTAAACTTCTTATCCTAAATAGTATAAATTCCTACAATTCATCATTAACAATAATGGAGAATAATGATAAAATAGGATTTTGTAGAACGAAGAGTAACTAAATTGCCTAGAGTTTAATCATGGTAATGAAATGTGTTTAAAAATATTATATGTGTTAAAAAGGGTAATTAAGTAAATTAGGGTTACTATAACTCAAGAGAATAATTAAAACAGAACCACATAATTATGGATAACTGAGTAAACGAGAGATGGTTTTAAATAACTCCTAATGTTGTTGGGAACCTCAAAATTCAATGGTTTCACATTATCTAATTGTATATTTATAATTCATGAAATTTGAACCCTAAAACATAATTTTTTTTAAAACCTATAACAATCCATATTGAATGCCACCATAACCTCAACCATCTCATGGTCTATAATGTTTCATCTTTAGGCATCATCCCCAAAAATTGACTATAATCGTGGACAATTTTATTGAATTTTCTAACATCACATCACCCAAGAATATAAAATTGTGGTATATTAATTATAGTTTACACCTCCATTACAATTATAAACTCTTCTACAAACCTCACAAACCACCACTCCTAGTACCCTGGAGTGGGTGTCTCAAATCATCCATTTTTAAAAGGGTTACTATTAAAGAACCATTCAAAAAAAAAGATCTATATAGAATTTAAATTATTCCTATGTGAAACATATGGAATCATAATGGGAAACACAATTTTAAATAGTAAAAATGATTGTTCCACTTAATTTAGTGCACCTAAGTCCCAAATAACTTTTTTAATAACCATCATCAAAATTAAAAAAATTCAAAAATTGGATAACCCCACGCTAAAAAATATGAGAAGATTTTAAAATAACATTTATAATTGAAAATAAATTTTTTAGTCATTAGATATACTAGACTTTTTAAATAAAATTTCAATGTTAGGATTTGTGTTATTACAAGATTCAGTGGCACGCGGAGGATGAGTTTTGGTATAATAAATTTTTCATTATATGTTAAATTACACATTCATATATTTTATGAATTAATTTATTAACTCTAAAATGGGGGCCTCACATGGGAATTATTAGAACTCCTTTATTTCTAAAATATGTGTTTTTTATGTTCATCACAATCATTTTTGGCATCAAATTATTAGATAATGTAAAGTCATGGGAATAAATGATAAAATAATTAAATTTAATTATTCAATTATTATTAAATAATTGAGTCTAACAATTGAACAGTAAAAAAATTCACATATTGGAAATACAGTGGTATAAATGTATTTCCAAATAAATTAATAGAAGAATATTTGAAAAAATATGATTGTATAATAATGAATGGAGCACAACTTTTTGATCAGTATTCCAATGGGGTATTTGGATCTTGATAAGGATATCAATGTGTGATTGTAATTAAATATTAAATGGTACAAAATTTAGGTTACTTATATTTTCATGGATTAATTTATTTTACATTTTGTCCCTTGATTGAACACATATCAAGCATTATAAAAAATTAATTCACAAGTTGACTAATAATTTTGCAGATTTCTAAATTGTTAATAATCCTAAAATTGAAAATTGATTACATTAATTATGAATATTTATTTATTTATCATTATTGTAAAATAAATTTATTGGGTACATCCAGATGATTCTCCATGGTTGATTCATCTTGTTTTTATATTCTTTATTTCATGAATTGTACATTTCCTATTAGTCAATAATATTGTTAGTGGTTGATAGAAAGAAAAATATCGAGGGATAAATCAATGTGAAACAACCCATTAGCACATTAGACTGATACCATGGGATGTGTTTCCAATTGACTTAATTATCAAGGTATATATTTTTTTATAGATGGTTAAGAATAGATTGGGTATGGTGGTCACCGATTTTTGTTGAAGTGGAATTACAAAGAATGACGTGTTAATTTTCAAAAGGATGGGATGGATGAACTTGAATAATGACAATGGAAACACTCGACCCATTTATGATCAAGATTATATGAAAATTGAAAACATTTAATGAAGTTATCATGGGTAACAGGATACGATGAATTATGTTTCTAGGATTATTGAAAATCCATATATGCATAAAGTGTAGTTTGAAGATCACACACTATGTAGTGACCAGTATGTATCACCTATGGACTCATAAAAATAATACATCCCATTCAGTGTAGTAAACATGAAACACCTTGGGGATAGTTCATTGTGGCATAGTTTATTCCATTGGTGTACATGTGTACTAACATTACTAGGTACAATGGAAAGGAAAAAGTAAATTATCCTGTCATGTTAGTTGGACATGACAACATTACTAAGACCTAAACATGTACATGTGATCAAATATAATTTATTAGTGGGGCTAGGTGCTCATACACTAAAAGTGACCTAAAAAAACAAACTATAAGTGAAAAACTATAGTACACGCAGATGAACCAAAGTACATAGGCACATGAAAATATACAAGGGAATAAACAAGGTATAGAAGAGATCTAATGTACTCCTAGAACACACTAATTAATTTTTTTGTGAATGATATATCTGTTGTTCTATATTGAATAAACATGTTTCTATTTGATGTGTTCCCATAACCATTCATATAGATCGAACTGGGATGAATCATGTCTTGAGTACTGTATGTGGTCACCTTCATGTATAATGTATTGAATATAGTCAAATAATCAAGATGTGTGGATCAATGTATCATCTTATATCATTTAATAATTGTACCTAGTGGGTGTTTGAGGAATTTTCATCTCCAACATAAACATGAATACAATATCTTACATGGTATTTTTTTATATGTTGGATATGACATACCTATAAAACCCTTCATTGAGATCCCCTATACATGCGTTATGAATGATTGTGTTATAGTGAGAAAATATTTATGGTGTGTTTTGAAATACCTGACATCTGGAATGATACCAATCCGGGTTATTTATATTTTTGATTGTGTTCTCCATGATTCCCATTACCTGAAGCCCAAAAAAATAATAAAATGGATGTATATATTATTTTTCTAATACCCAGATATATGGAATATATATTGAGAAAATCTAGGTTATTATTGTTATGAGTTATAATATGATTGAAAAAATATTTTTTTTTTGATATGGCCACACTCTAGTTTCATTATGTTTAGATATTTATTACTGTCCTACATGGTATTTCTATACAAATGATTTACTTGGATCTTCTCAAAACAGTACACATTATGAATATAAATATAATTTTGATAGAGTATAAAATGGACTAGTAGTATCCTTGATTTATTTGATGGAATCAAATTAAGATTCATAAAATGTGTTACATTTAAATATAGTTCCCTCCATTCTCAAAACATGCACTCTCTTAAATTTTTTGGATTGATTTTTTTGGGGCTTTATTATATAATATATATTTTTCATTCTCATATTGTAGATTATAGATGTATGATTACCTTGTTGTATCGATTTTATTTTACAATTCGTCATTATGAGAATATTAGATATTAATATATATGTAAAGAAACATTATAAAATGGCCTCCCATATGATTTATATGCATACACGATACTGGTTTTTACATCGTATCCTTTTGATAGTGGGTTTTAGTTTTCATAGAATACATAACACTATCTTTGATGGGCAAGATGTGTCATGTAATTAGAAATTTTCTTCATATGATGGTCATATTAGAACCATATTTTGGATATAATAAATCAACAAATTTTAGATTGGGATCTAGTTAAATAGTGTTTTAGTTTTTCAATTTTATCTCCCTAGCTAGGGATTCTAGTTCTAAGGTAGGGGCATCCATAATGTTTCACCAATATTCTAGTATTTTTCACGATGATTTCGTAAATGTTGTCATCAGTTGTAGATGGGAAATTGGAGCATGAATCATAATGGACTGTGTTTTTGATTTTATATCCTTGTTGAGTCGGTTTACTATATATATAATTCTAACCATTGTGCGACATAAAATATTAGGATTCCTATATGATGACGTCTCAGAAGGTTTCCACCGTAGGATCTTGATGATGATCTTAATAATGTTTAGTATTTAGTATTGGGACATGTTGAGGATATAATATATTCATGTCGGATAATTAAATATCTACCCCATATTTAACATATTGTTTTGACATGTTCTTCTTGGTTTTGAATAAACTCGATCATGAACAACACTATAAACAAAATCAGTGATAACAAATATAAATAAATACTAAATATATTGGAAACTGATAATTAAATAATTACTAATTTTTTATTCATTAATAATAAATGTAATATTTAAACTATTATTAATAAATATCCCCATGTTTGTTAAAATTAACAAAATAATCTCTTTACTAAGTTCATCATTAAAAATTATAAATATAATAATTATGGAATTAAAATAGAAAGAAAAAAATTTATTATAATATATTCATATTCTTCTACCTAAAATGAACATAGAAAGACGACCATTGAATCTATAAACATGATTTGAATCCACTATTAATAAACAATTACTAGACAACAAAATCCAAATCAACTATTGTATATGATGAAAAGAAACTATTACCCTCAAATACGCTTTAAGATAATTAAAATCTAAGCCTATAAATGTTTATTGGTATGGATATGGTTATTTAATATGTTATTAATATAGTTATTATAATTATAAAATATTTTAGAACATGGGGATGTAAAAAATATTTATTTTTAAATTTCATTTTATGAACAATAATACCATGTATCCTATTTAATATTAATCAAAAAAATCACTTTTACATTATATTTAATCACACATTTAATTTTATTGTCATCATTATGTAATAATTAATATTCCTTAAAAGTTTATTTAATAACACCTCAATAATATTGTTTTTATTTTCAATTTATTATTTACTTAAGGGGTTTAAATATTTTTACATTTAGATATGATTTATATTACATAAAATTCATCATTCACTTGGTTTGTATACATCATATATGTTTTATTATTTCATGAATATTCATTTTTAATTATAGTGGAAGTCCAATTTAATTCAATTTATTTATATATGATTGGATTGTTTTATTAATTTGGATAAGTATCATATCCTACATTGATTTAAAAAGCAGGTTTCCTTTAAAAAATAATTAATCCTTGGAATTTTTATGGAGATAAATTCCAAAAACCATATATTATAATAATTTACTATAAATTAATTAATTTTTTAGATATTATTTCAATTTTATATCCCCATGATATTTTTATTTACCAATTATCTGAAAAGAAGCCTCACAATATATTTTTTATTTACGAATCTCCCACAATATTGTTGTTTTTTAGAGGGTGCATTTTTTAATATACATATTGAAGCCTATTTTTTTGATTAAGTAACATTAATATAAATTTTCATTCATTTAATGTTTTTATGAAATTTATACCATTTTATATATTTGTTTTTAATCATTGAATGAATGTAATATCTTTTTATAGATTATCATCGTAAAAAACCATTAATCCTACTATAAATATTTATATAAACAATAATATCCATTTTTTCATGTTCTATAAAATAAATTAAGAATACTATAGTATTATAAAGAACATCAATTTGATAGAATCATTTAGTTGTCCATTGATATTTCTTATTTGTCATTTTTTCATCCTTTTAATTTTTCTGAATAAAACTCTATATCAATATACATATATCATGTTTCATCCAGATTATAATTTAAATCATTCCATCCTCCTTACCTTAAATGGAATTTGTTTTTCTCTGTTATATCAAAAAAATTAATAATCTATTCTTTTTATTTTTGGAAATAATTTATTATATGATTAATTTTTTTTAGTTCATTTATCTAGTGAAATTGATTTTTACATTTTTAATATAGTTATGTAACATAGAAACTCATACATTGATTAATTAATGAAATTATTCATGATTCCTTATACAATAAATAAATATATCTTCTATTTTAGGATTTTATTCATAAAATTGTATTTAATTTATTTATTGGAAAATTATGATGTTGTTTATAAATGTCATTAATTTTTTCATGTTTATTATGTAAAATTGAATGATGTGTTTTTTCTTGATTAATTTTAATTTATATTTAATGAAAAATTTATTAGAAATAATTAGAGATATGTTGGTCTATAAATATCCACTACATGTATCATTATGTGTTATGTGAAATACTCACCTTGGTATTTGATGTTTCAATCCCAGTTTATGGGATTTCATAAATTAGGTCAGGAAATATTTTAAATAACATACTATAAGATATTTACAGTGTATCAATCCCCATAATTTCAGGAAAAATATTCATAGGGGATATAAAGATTTCACCCACTATGGTTGTGTAATGTTAATTAATATGTAATTATAAATATCGAGGCTTGGATACACAGTTTTGAATTTTTTTAGGTGTTGTTTGATGCATGATAATTTTATTGCGATATTTTGACCATCACGTCATTTATTATGACTTTAATTATATGGGAATTTTTTCCATAGATCACAATTTAGTGAATATAATGTGTACCTATGAGAAAAATACTATTTTTATTTAAATTATTAATATTTATGTAATAGGTTTTTTATGAGAAAATTTTGGTGGAAAATATTATAGTTTCAATGGAATTTAATGGAAGTGTTTTACTGGGGGTTCAATTTTTTTAAACTTTGTTATTAATAAATTATTATGTTGTGCTTGTAAACCATGTTGGGTGGTATATTTATGAAATTCCTTTCATATAGTTAGTTAATTATTGGTAATATCATTCATACAAACCATGTTCCTTTCCGTATTTTCATGTATCTCATGATACCAAAATCTTATTCTATTTGGAATATTTCATTCATCCTCTAAATTTCTTCCCCTTTTATACATAGAATAAAGGTGGTATAATCCCCTTATTAGAATTTATCCCCATTCAAGTTTAGGTGGTATCGAATGTTATTCTTCATAAATTTGAGTTTTATTCTGCTCCTCATATCCCATCATTTCTATCACATCCTTCAAATATATTATTATAATTCCCACTTTGGATTGTAGTTCACATGCCCCCCTTAACGTGGTGGAATAATCATAGAATTAATAATCATTACTATGGCTATTTGAGAGCGTTTACTAGGAGGGAGTATGCGTATATTTATATTTTTTTCACTAGGGAAAATAACTCATATATTTTATAATATTTTTTTATTAAAATGAATTTATTTTTGGATTAATAGTTTTTTTCAATAGTACCAAACGGGCCATTAACAACATTACATATCAACACGAAAAGAAAATGATGATAAATAGAATTTTTTTCAATGATAATGAATATGACGGTAAATATAACATTTTATAAGTTATCTTATTTTTAAACTGATAAAAAACATTAATCAGTGATTTAATTATAGCTTTGAAAAATGGTATCAATTATCTGGGCTTTATTTTTAGCACTAATAAGGGATATGATTTGTGTGTGCATCATGTTCATCCATAAAAAAAATTCATTTATCAATACATTTTTATCAATGGTAAATTAAAAAATATTAAGTAAATGAATAATTAAAAAATATTTTATTAGAAAAAATATTAAAAAAATTGTTGATTAAATAAATTTTGATAAAAATGAATTGGTTGATTATATATTATTAAATAATAAAAGTTTTATTAATTTGATAATTATTTTTATTAATTTTATTAAATTTTATATATTAAAAAGTTGATATATATGAGTGCATATACATATGATTATATATTACAAAAATTTATGTGCTTTACATTAAATTTTATGGAATTTATTGAATAATTTTATACAATTTAAAATAAATAATATTATAAAATATAGAATTATTGCATATTACTCGACATATCCATTATTGAATGTCATTTTATTTTTAAATTTAATATAGATCAAATGTGAGTTTTAATGATTTCACATATGCGTATAATTAATGAATTTTTATATACAATATGAATACACACTTAACTTGCCAATTTTTTCAATATAGTTAGTGTGCCAATATATTCAGAAAATTTTCTATTTCACTTATTTTTTACATATATTTAAAATATTTATATTTATATATTTTAATCAAATATATATATGTATAATTATATAAATATATATGAATAAATAAATAATATATTTTAAATTTTTTTCTATATTTAATAAAAATTAAATTTAAAATTACAATAAATATATTTAAAAATTAATATATTAACTATATTTATATTTATATATATTTATCATGTATTAATAAATATTTACAATTTTTAATTTATAATTATAAATATAATTCCTTTAATAGCACTTCAATAAAAAATAATAGTAAAGGATTATTTATCAGTGAATTTTTCACACGACAAAATATGAAGATTTTTCAATACTAAATAAAGCATTGTTAAAAATACCATTTATCAGTGATTATATAATAAAAATTAATAAATCGAATATTTATTATAATTTACTAGTTTGAACTGATAAAAGGGTCCCGATCAATTTTAAGAACCCTAACCATTTGCGAAACTGTCATGATATAAAATCTTTCCTTAGAGGACACCCCCCTTAAGCACACTTCCTTGTTGAGACAAATGTAGAGTCACACCACTCGACTACCTCATATAATATTATCTAACAACTGAACATGATCTCTTTTTTTCTTCAACCGAGATAGGTAGTCATTTAGATAGTTTTTTTATTTTGGATTCATTTTGGATTTCCTCTACTTGGATTTTATTTTCAATACAATTTTTATGTTCCATTTTGATGATTTGTTTGTTATCCATTGTTTTTGGAACATTTTGTTGGTTTTTCATTGTATTTACTACCAATGTATGATCCATTTTTTTGTATTTAACAGTAAACCTCAAATATATTAATTTCTATTTTACTACTTTGTTTTATATCATCTTACTAAGTAATTTTTTCAATTATTTGGTATATATATCATTGGATATAGTTCTTATTAGAGTTCACTATAGTATTTTGTTTTCTTATGGAGTAGGTTCAATGGGGCTATCCCCAGTAAATCACATGGGGACTAACCACATCAATCATTCACATTTTGAATCATTATGGTCCCTTTAGTTCACATTATGATTGAATATACATTATTCATCTATATGATATTTCTTATATATTATATGTTAGTGAGATTTTATAGTAGTGGGATATTTATTAGTTTCTATACAAATATTTCATCATTTATTTCCATAGCTGATTGTATTACAATTATTCCTATATCAGTTAATGATTATTTTTTTATGAATGACCATTGAGCCCAAAGGGCGGCCTAGTATTTTTCTCGAACTCTATAACTGATTGTTTTTATTATGGTGGGGAAAATATCACATTTATTGTTTTTACATAAAAAATTTAATCCATCCTTATGTGAAATTGAGGTGTGTTAGAGGGCATTAGATGATCTGACCTGCTGTAGTTTGGGTAATTCAATCAACAGTCATTAAACAATACATCTTATAGTTTACACCTATATTGTTTAGTGATAATATGATTTATTATATCGCTATATCTCATTCTAATTTTAAAAATTATAACATCCTTTG
Organism: Viscum album; assembly: GCA_963277665.1. Lineage (NCBI taxonomy): Eukaryota > Viridiplantae > Streptophyta > Magnoliopsida > Santalales > Viscaceae > Viscum > Viscum album. Next base: position 1,603,488,131 of record OY728136.1, read on the forward strand.
TTAATGGATTTTTAATATCTAAGATCTTAGATATTCTAGTAGAAATTATCTATATTTCCATTGTTATAATTGTTTAAAAATTTCACTTTTGATAACAATTATCATATGTGTATTTAATTATATATTCTATAAAATTAATCTTTATTGAGCCCAATTAGATTAATTTAAATGTTAAAAAGTCTCACACAAATTATTTGATAAAAAATATGACGATGGGGTTAAAGAGTTTATCTATTTTGTAAAAGATCATGAGATGACCATTCTAAAATCATATTTCTCTGTTTAAATTATTGTTATTGAATAAAATTAGTCTCAATGAGTTGGAAGAACATTTTAATTGTCTTTGAATAGTTGAAATCTATAATGTGTGGACAATAATTGGTGAAAAACTGATTTTGGACTTCAATTGGGAAGATTCCTTAGTTTATGAATCATTCAATTTGAATACCATTATATAACATGATAGAGATCCTAATAAAGAAATAAAAATGATAATTGAGGATGAACTTAGTGATTTGTAAAAGTTTTTTGATGAGTTAAATAGTTACTTCGTCAAACTATCCTACATAGGTTTTATTAATTACACATCATTGTCTGTTGTAATGATGTCATATAATTTGAAATATGTCATCAGATTGAGTGAAACAAACTTTATTGAACTAGTTTTTATTTTGAAATATATGGTACCTAATGAAAATTAAATTCCATGAAGAATATATAATTTTAAATGAATGTTACATTAAATCAGAATGATCCCTAAAAAATACATGCTTGTCCAAATTGAAGGGTATTATTTCATAAGGACCATAAATCACTCATCAAATTCCATAAGTGTGTTATAGATCAATACAAGAAAAATTCTTCAAGTCCTATGAAATATATAATTTACATTCCTATCAATACACGATTTCAGATGACTATATGGATGTCTTGAAACCACAAGAGAATTAACATGGCATTCATATACCAGAATTAAGAGGGGGAATGTACGTTATCCAGCATATTCTCTTCAGTGGATGAATATTGATTATGAGATTTATGAATTTGGATACGATACAGGAATAATTCATCATGTGTCATATATAGATGGACTAAATAATTTTTTTTGTATAGATTAGTACTCAAATTACATCACCAATCAAGATGTTAAATTATAACATTCCATTATGGATATGAATACTGTGATAATACATTATGTTGTATCTGCTTATATAGCAACCAAGGAAGCCCGATAATGATATTGATTTCTATTTTTCAACATTGATTAATGATTTAAAATTTATGGGGGATACATGGGTTACAATAATATTTATGAATTAAAATTGATAAAAATTTTGTTTGTAATTATAAATGAAATCATTGCTTATGGAAATTTATAAAGCTATATAATTATATGAATGTTTGAGTGTCATATGTTTTAAAAAACTCAAAAATTCTATTCAATTGATACATTCATCTAATAATATGGTTTTATAAATTAAAATATTTTACCACAATAACATAAATATGAATATTAAATGACATTATTTGATGGAAATATTGAACAAGGTAGACCACAGTCTCTAGCAACGTCCAATCAGCTATAATAAAAAGTAAAATAGATTGACACTTTTATCAGAAAACAGTTTTTGTAAAATTTTATAAAATAATTCTGTATGAAGATATAAACATTTATACAATTATGATATTTGAATTGTTTTAATTTCAGCCATTTTTATGAGGTCATTCCTGTATAAAAACCAATATTTGATAGTTTTATAAGAATATTAGTAATTATTCCTGGAAAAATAAAAAATAGAATCATGGGTAGGTTGGAATTGATTGAAAGGGGGATAAGAGAAGTGTTTTCATTGGTGACAGGTAAAAGATTATGTTTTCAACCTCCAACAGCTAACACATATTCTAGAAAGGAAGAAACAAAAAAATTTATTTTCCATACAGGTCTCATAGTTAAATAGGGTTATTAATAAAATATCAAGAATGAAGTTTCATTTACTAATTTGAATTTACATTTACTAAAATCACGCAATTTTCATGTTTTGATCCATGAATAAATTTCTATTTATTCCCATTGTGATCTACCTAAAACGGTACAATATATATTAACCAGGTTACTCTTCTTTTCTAAATCCATATGCAGTAAATATGTATATTAGTAAAATATTCCCATAATGAAAAATAATATTTCAATCATATTATATGAACCATAAATGTTTCTCCATCTATTATACATTTATATAATTTCGACCTAATGGTTCACATAGTCTATGATGTTTAACTATGTGGTCTTATCAATTTGATATGGATATTACCTAGTGAATTGAATGGGATGACTTTGAAAGGGTATGTCATGAACTGAAGTTTACTAGAATGATTTATTTCTAAATGATATAATATTGAAGAATATGTTGATTTCTATACCAATTACCAATCATATGTTTAAAATTAATGTCTCATCAATTTTTACTCATTATGGGCAAAGGGAATTATAGAAGTTGTGTGGTTACAATTACCAAGATTGGGTGAGAGAAAAAAACGGATTATATATCACATAATAGTGATGATTTTGATCAATACTTTAAATCCCACAACCAAATTTTTTCAGATTTGCATCCATCCAGGGATGAATGTTTTAAATCAGATACACATAATCAAAAGTTTGTAAGATATTTCAGAGATCTTGTATATATGGTGTTATTCAAAAATCTAAATTAAATTTCTAAATAAATTCAATGGATAGGAGGAGGACAAATAGTAAATGTTTTATCGTACACTGGTTTGGTAACCAATGGTTATATGTTATATACAAAATAAAAAAATGACTTCAGTATGATACAAAAAAGTTATGATTGGTTAGAGGATGAAGAAATTAAAATATTTTGATCCAAGGAAAAACTCAAATTAAGTACTATATGTCATATTGTATTATTATCTAATAGATATAAGTAAATGATAATAAAAAATTTCATGTTCATCATTTTTGATGCGAATGGGATGACAATATCAATGGATTGAAGGTGATGAAATGTGAATTAAGAATGTGAATTTCAGTTTTAGATGGGAAAATTGATGAGTCGTTTATAATGTAATCACATGAAATTCATGTATTTTAGGCCTCTAATCCAAAAAACATGAATAGGTTGATTTTTTGGCTAGAATCTAAAAAAATTGTTAGGTAGATGATAAATAAATCAAAGACAACCCGATCAATGGGAAATCACAATTAGATCATTGAGGCCCCACTATAATCAATGTCATGTACATTAAAGGGGAACACAAATAGGGGATTTGGAATCACGAAACAGGAAACAAATCCTTAAAACCATTAAAAAAATAATGTACAATGAGATGATAAATGTTTTTTAATATATTATGTTTTCATCATAATAATATATGTAATAATCTAGATTAAAAAAATTATAAATTGAATTTTAGACTAATGATGTAGAAAATGTACTCTTTACATTATGCTTTAACCTATCCATAATAAAAAAATTCTATAAAGAATAAAACCCATTAGATATATTAAAAGTTAATGTTCGATATAATTTATCTATTTTACAGCAAAAATATAAAATGGAATGTTTATTTAATTTTCATTATTCCTTATAGAGTTTTTTTATTTCAAAATTTTTTTATCCATGTTTCATGCCTTTGAATGAAGTGAAACTATGTTTACCCTACTCAATCAAAGAGGTAATCTTCATGTTTTCATAATAAAATAATTTACCCTATAATTAAGGTATTATTTAATATTTATGTTTAATTCATTTCCTTTTTTTATTACTCAAAATATAATTTTCATAATATACATTTAGATTATATTTTTCTAATTGGGGCTGCTCTTTCCATCAATATTTCTCCATGTCCCTTAAAACCTTTTCATTCATACATTGGTTCATTTATATATTTTTTTCATGTTACCTCCACTGACATTACAGGAAGATAAGTAGTGTTGCCTCTGTATAATTGTAGAGTCAATCTTGATGTTTTCACAGTAAAATAATTATTCATAGAATTAGTGTATTTTTTCATACTATGATCAATTTTTTTATTTTTAATATTACTCACAAAATAATAGTTTTCATATAGATGTTGATTATTTTTTTTGATTTGGGGTTTCACTTTAATACATTCATCATCCTCCATTTAAATCTATTCACACCAAATGTTGTGAATTTATCACATTATTTGAAGATACATCCATTACATTTATAGGAATTGAAACGATGGTAACTTTGCTCATTTAAAATTGTAATCTTGATTATTTTCATTGTAATATCATTTTCAATGTAATTAATGTAATGTTTCATATGTATTGTTAATATATTTTGATTACTATTACTCACATAATAATTTTTTTATTATATATGTGGATTCATTTTTTTGTGTTTGGGGTTATCTAAAAACAGTCACTTTACATCTCCTTTCAGTCCTTTTCACCCTTATATTTGTGAATTTACCACCTTCTTTCATGTTACATCCACATTCATTACACCAAAATAAATGAAACTCCCTCTTATCAATTAAAAATTTAATCATGATGTTTTCACACTAAAATCATCTTCATTATAATTAAATTATTTATTAATATTTGTATCTATTATTTTTTTAATATTAATTGTTTTATTATATAAGTGCATTATTTTGTTGGAGATTGTATTCTCATTCCATATTTCATTGCTATCTACACCAAAAAATCAATGGACGTATTCCCCCACTAATACCTTAAATTCTCATGTGAGGAAATTTATCATATTCATTCAACATTCCTCCTCTAAAAAATCATCGAGTGAAACTGGATATTTGAACGGTAAAATCATTGTCCATATAATTAAGGTATTATTTAATTTTTATTATTATTGTATATATTTCTTGTATTTATCATAATAATTTTATTCTGTTATAGGTTGAATTGTATTTTCTTGTAGAGGTGGTTTGATGGAAACAATTGTTTCAATTTTTGATGGTAAATAATGAATGCCAAATGAAATAACGGTAACATTGATTGTTATTATTTTTTTAAATGAATATAATTATATGAATTTATGTATTTTTATAATCCAATGTATTATATTTATATAATTTTTGTCATTATAGAATTTGAGTTTTAAATTTCATTACATTTAAAATATTTATTGGGATTTTTATTTATTGAATTCTAGTGTGTTTGTTGTGATGTAGTGTGCTTCTACATCACATTACAGTGGTGTTGCGGTGTGTTGTAACAAAAAATATAGAATGTCTCCTTATCAAGGTTTTCAAAATTATTGAGAAAAAATAACTTTTACATTAGATTCTAAATGTTCTATTAAATTTTTTGTAAGGAAATTTATAAGAACATAAAGAGGATTACATTAGTGGAACTAAATGATTGATTTGATAAATGGCCATTTTATCATTAATTTTTAGAAATAATAAATGACCCATTTAACATTTATTTTCTCAAAAATAATAAAATTCATGGTATTTTAATGTCACTCATATTTTTATTTCATTTATAGAGATCATAAATTCTATTTATAGAACTATTAAAGGCCAGTTTTGTAGTTGGCTAATTTGATTGATATTTGGGTTATTAGGGATTCATAGGTTACATAGGGGACTAATTCGGGTGGTTGTATATGGATTTAAAAACATGATGTGCCCTATAATGTTTGACACATTATAAATAAAAAAACATAATTTTATAAACCATTATTTTTTGTCTTAACTATTATAATTATGTATTATTTTTGGAGATATGTGCTCATATTTTTTATAAAGAACTTGTACAGGTCTGATGCAACATTATTAATGTTGTGAGGTTGTTTGGGGGTTTTTCAATATAGTGTTTCAATTTTTCAGATGATTTATTTTAAATGGTTTACATATTTTTTCCTGAATATATTTACATTATTAGTTTTTATCAACAATATTCTATCATATTAGGTTCCATAAAGTTGAGTCTCTATTGAAAGTGCTTTAATCATGACAGGGATATGAGGAATCACCTCATTCCTCTCATTTTAGTGAATATTTGTAATAATTAGGATGTTTTAGGTGACCTGATAATCCACAATCACATTATGTGCATTTAAAATTGTCCATTATAGTTTCATATGATGAGAGGCATTGGATGATGAGAATTATGGTAACACAGGGGACATGGTTAGTTTTCTCGAGTATGATGATAATTTACATGTGGTTCTATATATTGTTTTTGACTGAAAACATTATGACATAAGGTGTGGTATGAGAACATGGATGAGTTATAAATTACTACATTAGAATGAATTCAGAAATAAATGATTTTATTTAGAGTATTTTGATAGATCCATGATGTTTTGAATGGGGAAACTCTTTGATATGGTTATTAGGATAACTCATAGAAGTGAGACCAAATTCCAATTTTTTTTTAATGTTTGTTTCTCAATAGATTTTCATTGTATTTCTTTCAAAGACATCGAGATCTGATGTCATTATAAGGGAAATAAAATGGTAGGGTTCAATATAGTATTTTTTAGGTAGAGAATCGCAGTAAATCATGATTGACTATTACTGATGTAAGTGATGTTATTGGAGGATTTGATATGGAAGAACACCTTTTTGTAATGACATGACAATATAAGGTGTTACATAAGGATATTTTTAATTGGAAAGGTTTTTTACTTTCTTCCATGATACTATATTTAAGTCCCATATAATATTATTATTGAATGAGTATCTTTTGGAGGACATTATTTTTCCTTATGAATTATCATTAAAAATGTCAAGGATTGGGTAGTTCAATGAGATTGATTACACCTTAATTGGGTGTCCTTTTATTTATCAAGACTTAAATCTATCAAAATTGTTTTTTTAATCGTAAATATTTTTAGTTTCTATAATTTAAATTCATTAACAATTGTAAAATTGTTGTATAATAAATATAAGGAGGTCGCAGGTACGTCTAAGGCTTGTTCGGATCCCAGATCAATGAATTGTGAAGAAGGGAATGGGATGCACCATATGTATTCCCTACTATGACTGATGTCATATGAAATAAGGTGGATTAAATGTTTGGGATATATCTATTTTTCATGGTTTGTGAAAAAATAGTAAAATAAAGATCCTATCCATGTGGTGTTCCCTAAGTAGTAGTGAAATGGGAACAATTTTAACATGGCCTTCCCAAACTATGTGGCCAAAAAATTCCCCTTGATATTTTAGGGTGAAACTATTTTCTACCTCATTTAAATTAAATCCTTTCTTTACATTTCCATTAGTCTTCTCGAGTGGCATATATGGTTTTCTCCTCACATTGTAAATTTCACCGTCATCCTAGGATCTCATATATCTCTTTCATCTAACATCTAATTCACGATACGAGGGATGAGTTTGACTCTATAAGGCCTGAAATACCATAATCTTAACTTGTCTCTCATGTTTCCTTCAAATCCATCAAAATATTTAGATGCTTTCTTATTTTCCATATTTTCATGGAATTATATTGTTTAACTAAACTAATTCACGATGATTAATATATGGGGATTATATCAAGAATGGAATCATCTACAATCATAATTTCATGATTATATAATTTCACCTTTGTTTTTTTCATCTTGTAGATATATAATTGTTAAAAAACTATATTTTTCCAAGCATCTTTTTTATTTTGATTCCTTCATGTCTAATTGATCATATAACCTAATTACTTGTTCATTGAATTTTTTTTGTGGATTATAGGTTGTTTTTTCACACATACAAATCCCCTTGGGTGTGAAACATGGAATATGACCAACTAGCTAATTTCAAATTTTCCCAAATCAAAAAATTGGCTAAAAATATGGATTTAAAAAAGGAAATACATTTGAGATATGACATGGTATAGATTCAAAACACCACTTATGTGCTCATCCTTATTATTGAAGAATTTTTTCCAATTAGTAATTTTTAATCATTGTCCATGTATTATTTCAAATCGAATATTTAATATTTATGATTTAAATTTCCTTGATATCTTAAATTAAATATCATTAATTAAATTGAGTGAATAATATTGATTGATTTCCCTATTATAAATGTAAAAAATGAAAGACATCAATTGTATGTAATGAAATTCATTTTGGTTTTATGTAATTAAATTATTAACATTAAATTTGATTCCATAAGGGTTTTTTCTTGTCTAATGTCTTCAATGGAAGGTTATTCCCACAAATATTAAATTACAAACATAAATATGCCTTTGATAATTTTGAATTAAAATGTTCATTACGATTTGAAAATCCTTGGTTTAGTTTAGAATGACTTTTTTGAATCCTGGGTTATTATGAATCATGTATTGTGTTATAAATATGATTATTCCTTGATTTCATATATAGGTATGATAAAATTTATGGTTGGGATGTAAAGACCAATTATAATTATAGTTATAATATGCCTTTATATAGGATGTGTATGATGGTATGTGTTGTTCATCATGACAGATAATCATGCATCCTTACTTCTGGTGTGGAGTATAGAATCTTGATCCTATGAAACTATATAGGCCTTGGGATTGACGGTCCATGTTCCATGATTAGAGTGATTCAATGATGTCTAAATCACTCTAAGTAGTGTTGTTTAATGACATCTCTCAACCAATTAAGATGTAGGGAAAGTACCATATTTATGGGTCTTAGGGTGTTTGTAGGATAGTTCATGGATGTTTCAGTTTTTCCAGGGTCCAATAAACACTAGTAACGTAGGAATATGTAATCCTAACATTACATGGTTAATTTAGGTGGATACAAAATAAAAATATAATATATATATATATATATATACCTACAACATATTTAAATTGATTTTTTAGAAATTCATTCTGGCAATGAGATGAAATAGGTAGACATATTAATTTCATCATTTTATTCTTTTTATGTTATTATCTACAAACTATTTAGTTATTATTATTTCATGGAATACAATTAGAAACCTTTTGAGGAGGACTATAAATTTTTTATCTCATACAATACATATTCTACCATTGGTACCCAAGAAGAATATATTTTTGTTGGTATTGACAAGGGGTAAATCTTTATTGTTGTTCATTGACATGTTTTCAAAATTACTGGATCTTACGAGATACGTATTTGAAATATTCTACTTATTCTTAGATATTTTCGTATTTTTTCCCATTGTACTCTGATGTATCATGATTGTATCATTATGTTTACATTATGTATAATATCATATCATGGAACCATGTATCAAAAACTGCTATATTAAATTTTGTTTTGTTATCAGTTGTTCTGTTTTCTTATTCTTTAGCTACATAATTATTCATTAATATATTTACGATGTTGAAGATTATCTATTTTTTATGTTTATATTATTCATATCTTGTTAATTGGTTCTGATTGGATTTATGTTGCCACTCTGATATGTGTTCATTGACATCCCATTGTATAAATATTATGCCCTCGTTTCTAGTCAGTTGCCTCTGCCACACGGGGAGGCCCACATGAGGACAGGTGACCCACCGACATAGGGAACATGTTAAGTGGATACCATGTTGGGATGTTGTAATGTGGTATCAATGGTCGTAAAATGGTACCATTGTCATACTTTTTTATTATTATAAAGGAGACTAGGAATTAAATGTATTTTAAATTGACCATATACTTAAAAATAGATAATCCATGTATAGGGGAAACCCAAATTACATTGGATATAAAATAATATTTATTGATTTTGAATTTTATAGTTGATGCAAATTGCTCATTGATTGAAATAATTTTTTATTATGTTATAAGTATTGGTGTCATTGAAATTATGATTTCTTTACCCAGGTCTAATGAAATGAGGGTGTTACATTAGAACTTGCATAAATATTAGGAACAAGAGGACTATCATGCCATTCAATTTTTCATGCCCTGTTAATGTTTATCTTGAAATGTTTTTCATATTTTCAATTCCTTGATATTTATTTAATTTCACTCACCAATCATGTAGGGATTAAAAAACATAACTAATACATATTATGTCCTCCTAAAATTAACAGTGTGTTACTGAATAATATAATAAATACACTATAAAAAATAATTTATGGAACATTGAGCTATGTTAAATTATTCACATGAGTAGGAATGTCTTATGTTGTAGGTCATGTGGATGAAATTTTTTGGTTCATAATGAGTACGGGTCATTATACATTGAAAAATGGTAGTCCATCTTATTCAACCATTAGAAGTGTCTTAAATTTATTATCTATAAAAATATTTAAAATTTATTTGAATTTTAAAAGGAATATTCCTTATTTTATATGTCTGAAACATAAAACTAGCCCTGAACCTTTCCTCATTTTTTATTATTAGGGTATATCTTATGTTTATTAGGATTATTATAGATTCTTTTTATCATCAATACTTGACTTTTGAAATAGGAATAAATACATGATTGATTTTAGTGGATGGATTTATACATATCCCAATTTATTATATTGGACACGATTCGCTATTAGGAGAGGACAATGTTAATTCGAAACAAATTTAAAATAGAGTTAAATTATTATATGTGAACATTAATAGATGAAATAGTTAATTAGTTATTATTTTCTCCATGATTTTTTTTATTTTTATAGTATATTCTTTTACGATTGTTTTATTTTCAATCAAACATAATTTTTTTTCAATGCATGATATAAGTTATAAGGGATCCTTTTATAAATAATTTTACTCATATGACATATGATCATTTAATTATATGTCATAGGTATTATTATAAACCTTTATTCATTGTGTCATTATTTGTGATCTATGTTACTATATGTAGGAATCTTATTATGTTTTGGTAATAAACCTAAATTTTTTCGTCATATCATTACTATAATTTTATGCACACAGATTAAATTCAATTTCAATTCATATGATTCACATAATAATAAATTCAGAACACCTATTTTATATTTAACATTTCTAATGTTTATATGTATTTATATTAAAACAATTATGTCTATATTAATATAAATTCTGGCATTTTTACTGGGATTTTTGACGATGTGATATGAAATAATAAAATCATGACATAATTGGAAAATGATCACTTGTAGACATGGGTATTATTATGTATTGTTTTTTATAATTACATAAAACCATAAAACATTATTGTGTATGAATATTTTATTTATCTAATATTTTCATATGAAAAAATTTGTCCATGTTAAGAGGTACAGATCCCATAAATATAAGGATTTTGTTTTTATCATTTTAATAGAGAGTTTGGATTTTGGGATATTATATGTGCAGACCCCTAGTGTAGTTTTTCTATCCAACCCAAAGACACATATAGAAGTATATTCTAATGTTTTCAGTACTTATCATCGATTTATTTATGATTATTAGGATTTCTAATATGTTATTAATCGATGAATATATTTTTTCCCTAGAGGTTCGATCATTCTATTTCACTCATTATCAACTAGTAGGTTCCACATAATCATGAAAAATCCAATGGATATAAAATATGATTCTGTATTCCTATTATTTTAATTTTTAGATGTTATATATGTCATATCAATGTCATATTCATGCACATTTTATCATCTTGAGTTTGAAAATAGGGCTAGTGCATCATTATTTCTATAGGATAAATGTGGTGACTTTCATACAGTGTGTAACATAAATCATAATTTTTCATATTTATGTAATACAGTTATATATCATCTTAATGGGTCATAAATTTATTATTCTACAAAATAGTTACTATTTAAAACTATAATATAAATTTTTATTTTACATATCATACCACTCATTTGATTATTTATATAAAAAACAATAATTATTATGGATGTGTGTTTGTATGGTTATTTTAATAAATTATTACACAATGCTATGTGGGTATAGCGTATGAATACAATCATTTAAACCATTTTAATTAGTAATATAGAAATGGACTGTGGGGAGTTATGATTGAAGCCTTATAGAATATTAGATCAATTTATGTGGAAGGTTTTCAAGGTTTAGCTCATTATAAAATGTTAAAAATGGTGGTTTTTTATTTCATTATTTGGGTTGTTGATTGACATTTGGGTTAGGGATGATCCTGAGCCTGTGATAAACCATGGGATGGAAATCTAAGAAATATTTTATATTTGAATGACATGGTTACTAGGATGATTTTATCAATATTCATAGTGTTTATTTTTTAGGGTTTCATGATTTTAACATCGGTGATTCACATGTGTATATGAATTTTTTGACTTATTTTGGTTATGTAATTAGAAAATATAAAAAATATTATTGATCATGTATATTTTATTCATATAGAATTAATATAACATATTTCATTTTTACTATAATTTTATCAATGATAGAGGTCAATAGTTTAATGTGTATGAGGTGATCTTTATAGTGTAGTTTGGAATAAGAATATCATATAATTATATTTACATTAGTAACATGTATTTTACATCTAATTAAACTTCTTGAAGTTCTTTTGGTGGGGCATTAATTTGGGATGAAAATGAAATCCATCCGCTAATGGAATCATAATCCACCTATTATTCATTGAAATATCTGTAGTATCTGATTGTGTATCGATGAGGAAAAACATTGAAGATATTTATTCAAATTATATCTACTTTCCATTGATTTTAGGTTCAGGATGGGAGTGTTTGTGGTTTTGGTGATTCTAGATAAAGATGTATTAGATTAATGTTATTATATTCTCATTATTCGTTATCCATTAGAGGCTGAGAGTGAGTATTTTTAGGATGAAATGGTTGAATGATTATATGTAATTAGGCGGATTCTTTTTTATCTTTTCCTAGTGCGCAACATTTTTTTACAGACGAGGAGTACTAAAAGGGATCAAGTTATAATAGATTACTTGTGTGAGGAGCGTGTTAAATTTCTTATTAGTATTATAAAATCTATAGTATTTTGTGGATTATGGGGTCATTTAAATGATTTTTTATTTGTGGTGTGTATAAATTTAAACCCATTGTCATAAAAAATCTCAAATATCTTATCATACAAAGGCATATGCACATGGGTATTTTCATGTTGTAATTTTATTGGAGGACCATCTATGATTCTGTTGATTAGTTTTTGAGTCATTGTGAATTCTATGTGGTTTCCATTATAGTTCATTTTTAGAGGGTAATGCACCTAATATGGGGTTATAGGGGCCTTTTTGTGTCAATTAGACCACATTCTATTTGATAGTATCACTAATGTAAATGTTGGATCTTGTTGGTGTAACTATTTTTTTGGTTATGTGCTCAGATATAAGTGGTTTGGCCACATTATTTTATTCCGTTTTCTGATTGACATAGATATAAACATGGAAATTTCATCTGTATTTTTAGTTTAATATGTTGGTACACCTATGAGGGGGATTATGATTTTTTTAAAATGATTTCACATATTGAAATTATAGTGTATTTGTGAGGTTACATATAGATATATTTGGATTCATAAATAATATTATATTATATTATAGATATATTTTTGTAAGGAGTTTAGATGTTTCATCTTCTCGATGAATGTTTTTATGTTACCCACATACTGAATGGTTTAGTTGTTTCTAAAAAACTAATGATGTCTTCCATGGGATGAGTTAAAATGTATGTTCAGACATGTGTCTTGTAAAAAGTTTACTAGGTGGTGGGTTGGAAAACACAACAAAAAATCATTTGACACATGGTTTTCTGTTTTTAAATGATCAGTCTAAAGAATTTATGATAATGGATAGCAATGTTTATCATTTTAGATAGATTTGGTTTGAGATATCAAATATATACTTTAATTTTTAGGCATATCTTGTTATCCATTAGTTGACAAAGTGGGTAGTATAGGATTATCATTTTGATAAAATTCAAATATTAATAAGGGATAAAAATTCATAAAGTCAATGTATATTTTATGAAATGAGATTTTAGGGTCATGAGATAGATACAAATTTCTTGTGAAAATCATGATGTTTAGGTGTGAATTTCTAATTTTGAGTAGTTTATTATATGAAAATTGTATTGTGTTCAATTTTTATAGATAATTATATAGACAACAAAGGGTAAGGGTATTTTTTTAAATGACATATTAATTAATTATTGTATGATCATGATTTTTTCAAACTATAAATGTTTCAATGGTAATAGTAAGAATTTGTATAATTGGTTTTAGATGTATTTCACATGTTATATTCATGGTTTTAATTTTGTCTATCTGGACCATGGGCGAGGGTTTTTTCAATTTAGTTTAATTTGTATAGTTGATAAAAAAATTAGAAACATCAAATAAAAATCATGATGATACCTTGATTTCATTAGTATATTGAAAACATCATTTTCCCATACCAATCATTTATATTTATTCCTCACATGTACCTCACATTATATGAATTGTCATTATTATGTATCCTATAATTTTCCTCCAATCACATGGATTTATGGTTTCCAAATACTTATTCAACAATCTATCACTCGTTATTTTTTAGGTGTATTATGATGGGTGGTTTTTATAAAATAAATCAGTCAAATTAAAAGGAATTTTGGATTAATTAGAAGTTTGTGAGTTTGGTATTTTCAACTATATATTCATTATAAATATTTTGTTTATTTCGGGGATTGGTGTTCATGGTTCTATAATGTTGATTTTCCTTGAATTGTTTTTTATATAACTATTTGTTTTTAATTTTTAAATTTTTTGTTAATTTTTATAAATAATTTAATTTTTTTGTATAGATTGATTTGGATTCATTGTTTGGGGTAGATCTTGGTATCAAACCTGAGGAATTAGTGGTTATGATATGATGAATTTATGGGGAATAATTTTGTTGTGTTTCCATATTAAATTTCATTGAATTTAATTTAATTTATTTCATTGGATTTTGAAATCACCTTGTGGGGTGTCTCATTTTTATAAGTGATAATCCATGATCTCACGTTCTATAAGAAAATGTATTTATTCATAGTACCTTAATTAATTTTTATGTTTTTAGGGATCACAATATATGTGTTTTGGTTTGATAGAGCATAGGTGTTATGGATATTCTTGGGATCCACCCTAGTTATTGAAATGATCATATGTTTTTACATTAATCATTTAGAGGGTTTTTATAAGAGTGATATGTGACAGTGAGGAACACAGAATCATAGTATAAACGATTAAATTCAATGAGGTATTTAATATATTATTAAATGATCATGATTATGTAATAGATTCATAACCACTATTGGTGATTTTTGAAAACAATATAGTGGTGGTTCATGAGAAGAAGGAGTGTCACAAACATGGATTTAAATGTGTTATTATTTTCCATGGACACATTATATATTTAATGGGAATTAAGAATAATTTATATCTAGGATGGGAATACTGGGAAGTAAAAAATATGTAAATCTAGTTTCTTGAGGTTTCATGTATTGGTATTGTTATTAATTTATGATCGTATAATCATTCAGTTCCTTCTGGTTGGGATGCATTAGTGGGACACCATTCATAATATGGATCAATTGATATTTGTATGATGTAGTATTTACCGGGCTCTATATGTTTCCACTATGGGTGGTTTGTTGATTCATTATAAAATTTTGATTTAGAATATCCAATTTTTGGGATTAGATATATTTATGGGGTGATTAGTAATCCTATTATCCATTTGTATGATTTCAGAAGTTATCCTAATAGAAAATTTAGATTCCCTTATAAGATAGTTGATTCTGAAGCAGTAGATATAGGATTATGATGGCCTCTTACAATTTTCCCACATATAGGAAATGTCTTATCTAGTATGATGAGTTTGAATATCTACTCATTGTATGTGTGGTTCATAAAATATCCTCATATCGATTTGAGTATATTTTAATGGGAGTTTCTCAATGGATTATGTGTAACCTATGAAAGAAAATTAATGTGCCCTATTGTGATATTTATATATGTACCAAAAGATAATAATACAATTAATGAATAATAGTTAATCAGAGTTTATTTGAATTCCATTGATTATTATATAAAGATTTGGTTTAAAACTTCCTTTACATACTTTGGATGAGGATGATTATGTAGTTGTTACATAGTATTGAATTTTGTAGAAATATATTTGGTTATTTATTAGATCTATTTTCTTAGTTGAGTTATAATGTAATTTTATCCTCTATTGGATAACTTCTTTTGTTAAATAAACCCTATCGAGATAATTAGAAGTATTGGTGATTTCAATTCTCTAGTTGAGAGTGATGAATTGGATAGAGTAGAGTACTTATAGATTTTGAGAACTCCTGTATAGATATATGGTCCAATGATATAGTTGATATAATCTTCCCATAGAACCATACGGTAGTGTATGGTACAAGATTTACTTATATCCTGAATTTCTTCTAATAAAAAATTTATATTTTGAATGATTCATATATGTAGACTAGAGTTTTTTCATAATGTTTATATATAGGTATATTATTCAAAGGGTAATTATTGGAATATTAATCTATGTTGTCTACTAATAGTTATTCTATAAGGAATATTACTCATGTATGTTTAATTTTTTAAATTTTGTGAGATCCTATTATGATTTAGAGAATAACAATGTCTTCATGGGTTATGGTAATCCTAATGCAATAAATACACTCTTATTGAGCCGTGATGATGGTATATTTTTCATTGGTGCCAGAATATATCTCTTGATTTATTATTTTATGTTTTATTTCACCTATACTAATTTTGTTTCTTTTACATGATCTGTTATTAGTTTATTATTAGGTAGGTAATATCCCATTTGGATTCATTTATTTGGATAATTAATAATATTTTTACATTTAAGGGTAGACAATTAACATTTTCCCCCTCCCATGTAGTTGAACATCAGTGTACATAATGACTATTATGTTTTATTTTTTGTTTTTTCACATGTTTCATTGTGGATATGGCTGACTATAAAAATTCCGTTGTCATGTTGGATGAAAAATGGTGAGTTTCATTATCTTGCTGGAGTAGTTCGGTAGTTCAAAATCACTTTTAATGCCCTTAATGGAAAATTTTGTCAGTAAATTTTATTTTGTTTATATTCAATGCCTTTTTATGTGATTATCTCAGTATAAGAATGGTTTTTTTCTAGAATTATTTGTATCATTTGGATTATATGTTATATATCATTTAATATAATCTAAAATCACTTTGTGTATTTATTTTTTAAAATTTTATGTTTGTTTAGTTATATTACACTGTGATTTCAATTTAACATGTTTGTATTATCTCATTACACTATAATTTTCACCCTCATCACTCGTCGACAACCTATGTCATATAATATGGTACACATGAGTCCTTTTTAGGAATTGAATCAGGAGATGTGTTTTGTCAACTCGAGTTGGTTCATATGTTGTTTTATGTAATTTCATTTTAGTGAGCCTAAATTAGACATGAATTATGATTTCCATCAACAAAAAATCATATATTTATCTCTGGGTTCATATTTATTATATAAAACAAGGATTGCTTTCAAGATTATTTGATCAATTACAATCAATTATTTCATGAAAATTTATTTCCTTCTATATTAATCATTTTTTTGTTATTATAAGATTGGTTTTTATATTCACATTCTAATACTATGGAATTTATATCACCCTTATCATATTTCAATTTTCATGGACGTAAATATAACATAATTATTTGACATATTAAAAAAAATTCATATATTATATTATAAAATCATTTTCATTTTAGATGTTTACTAATTTTAGAAATCTCAATTTTAATCAAATTTCCTGAAATTATTAACTAATTATTTTACACTTTAAATATATCCATAAAATATTAAATATGAATTCCATATAAAAATGTTATTTTTAAAGACATATTATGTTTGATTCCATTGTAGTTAACTTATATAAATTAAATAATAAGAAGGGTAAAATCAAATCGTCAATAGGAAAATGTGTATTCTTAATGATATCATATAATTAAAATAGAATAAGTAATTTGAAGGAAATAAATGACTGCCATATAATATCATATAACATATCAAATGGTCATGAAACAAATTCATGGTTAACAATATAATAATCACATGGATAATAATGAATTCATTCATGGGGATGTAATAAATTATTTTGTAATAGTAATTCTTTTGTTCCATGTTATTACAAAATGACCATCCCTATGATATGACAACAACATTCTATATAGACCGTATAAAAAATCTATAAAAATGATAAATAAAAAAATGTATTTTTCCTCTCATATGTTCAATATATTTAGTTAATGATTATTTCAAGGAAAACCTTTAACCAACAATGTATAATGAAAACATTATAACCATCAATACAATTCATATTCATATTTTCTTTATTAACAAAAAAAATTGATATTAAAATAAACAATATATTCATTTTCAGTACTTCCCAATCAATTCAGGCAATGTATTTTTATGTAAAAATACCTCAAACTAACATAATATAAAATAATTGTATATGTTGTTGTCATTAATTCCCAAATCAATCAAAATATTTGTTTCAAGTATTATTTATCTTTAAAAAAAATCAAAATTTGGTATTCATATTTGAAATACACAAGCTGAATAAATATATAAATATGAATTCAATCAATATATATGAAAAAATATGGGAATATTCATTTTTTTTATATGAAAACTTATTTTTTAATAATTATAATGGAAGATATTTTATGGTATTATATGATAAATATCATGGTAGATGCATAAAATAGGTCAAAAATATATCTATAAATAAAGAACATGTATTAGGAGAATTATTAGAAATTTATTACCTGCACAAAATATGCTTGATATTTTGAATAAATTTTCTAAATAAATATAAATAAATTAATTAAAGAGACTAATAACTTAATCATAAAACCATTAATCACAAGATAAAATACTTTTAGTAATATTAAATGGAATTTAGAAATATGTGTTTTCATGGAATGTATTAAAAATGTATTCCATTATAAATTATTAAATAATAATGATATTAAACATGAAATAAATCAATAAATTGATTATTTTTGTAAATAATTGCTGGATAATACATTAATGAATTATTGTAGCATTTATAATTACATTATTAGTTGTATCAAATAAATATAAACATGGAGGAGAAAGAATCGTTTTTAAAAATAAAATGTTGGAATAGATTTATCAAAATAAAAAAAAATATTAAGGAAATACAAATGAGATAATATTTGTATAACCTAAAAATTACTATAATATATAATCAATACATGGGAAGTGGAAAGAAGGTTTAAAAATATTAAAACATATTATCATCGAAATAAACTGCTATTTGGAAATGGAATTGGAGAACAATCTTTGATGACTTTAATAACTTTTTATTAATACAAATTTAATGATAGTTGATCAAATTGATCAAAAAACCCATAAAATAAAGATATTAATTATATTATTCCTTATATATGATTCATACATAGTATTCCAATGAATGTATGAGTATAATATTAAAATTGTACAATTAAAAAGAATGTGAAACTGAAACCACTAAATATATTTTTATATATTGAAACAAATTAAAATGAATATAGGAAATTGAATTAGAAATTATAATCCTATTAATGAAGCAAATATTATTATATGTGAAGAGTTTGGTGATATTATTTTCATGTTATTTTTAATATTTGTGTATTATTATATAATTATCATGGAGTTAATTTTTTGAAGATTTTACCTTAAACTTATGACTTCTAATTTCAATGTCCTCTAACATATCACATAACTATAATAAATATATTAATAACATATTTAATTAAATTATTAATAATTATAAATTGATATAATAATAAATTTAAATCATTTGAAAAAAAAAATATAATAGTTATTTATATTTTATTGATGTTATCAGATGTAATTATTTTGGACAACTTATTTGGTACTTATTCCATAATGGACAAGTCGATTAATTGTGACCAATACAATTTTATTCAGTCAATTAATAAAGTTCGGAAAATAATGGGTTCATTTTATTTTTTTATTATGTGAAATTCATTTCACTAAATTTTTTTACGAATCATGATGTTGATGAAGATGATGATATTGTTTATATATTTTTTAATAATACGATATTTATTAATAATAGTATTTATATTACTATTACCCATGAATCCTCATTTTATTATTATTTCTAAATTACATTATTTTTTATGATATCATAGTTATATAAGATAATTTTTTTCCAATGATGGTTTATTGGTTAAATTGAGCTAAAATAATAGCCAATTTTTTTAGGGTATGTATGGTAAAGAGAGAAAATAATTTTTCATATAACATTATTACTAATGTATAATTAAATTTTTTATATGATATTAATGTGATTAATTAAATTATAATATACATCGATAAATAAAAAATGCTACCGTGAAAAAACAGTTTACTTTTGGGAGGTGGTACACAACACAAATACCCAAGGGACATGTTTATTTATTATAGATATAGGAAATTATAGGCAATTAATTCTATTATAATTATCATAATAATTTTAAAAATATCAAATTCTTCTCTTATGATGAATTTTTTATCATTCTGTCTAATTTTGTCAAAAAATATATTGTTTTTTGTTCTTAATTTTAGCTTTCCCATCATATGAATGGAAACATCTTAATTTAAAAATTATTTTTTATGATGTTATTAAATTTATATATCAATTGAAAAAATTTATTTCTTATTATCAATAATTTTTTATTTTAAAATATTTTCATGTACATAAATGTTATGTGGGTTAAAAGTACAAAATAATTGATAGTGGTTGGTTTATAAGACCACCCATCACATTATATGTTTTTAGTATTTTATTTGTGTATAGCTTTATATGATAGGATTTTCAATATAGTTATAAATGTTTTACATTGAGATAGTTTTTCTGAGAATTTATAATAGTGTTTTGGATGATAGATATATATTTAGTAGTCCAATAAATGTCGATGAGATGGACTACATAAATATGTGAAGAAAAATAATCTCTTACTAATACTAAAAAATTATTCTATAATAGCATGACACACATATTAGGTCAATGGGTTGACATTAGTTACTATTACTTCTTTTGGTAATATTAAGTTATTAAATACAATATAAATAATTAGATCACATGTTTCAGAAATGATCCTGGAATTTTAATAAAAAATTTATAAATTTTAGAATTTTTAATATAACAATTGATATTAAATTATACAAACATAATAAACATGTGATTCCTAAATATGTAAATTTTTATAAATAATCAACATATATATTTAAAATACTATATAAATTTATATTAATATTTTTCAATTTTTTATATATTTATATTTTAATCATCCAATATAAAATCTAATACACATTTTAGAGAAATTGTGTATCTTTATTAATTAAATTTTGCATTTTAAGAATTTTATTATAGTATCTAATTTTTATTATTTTAAATTTATATTATTATCCATATGATATTAATTTATCATAAAATAAAATATTAAATATAATTTGAACATTTGAAAATATAAAAATATTATATATTAAGAATATATAACTCTATTTTTAAAATAATAATAATTATAGTTTGAAATTCAACAGAGTATTTCTAAAATTAAAAATTAATTATTAATGTTAAAAATAATATCAATTATGTTTTTTTATTAAATTACAGAAATTTCTAATAACTTGATAATGTTAACAAATTATTAGTTTGTGAAAATTCTCAATTTCAACTATACATATAAATATCAACTTTTTTAGAGGAGGACCTGAATTAAATATCACTATAGTTATGTAATTATGAATAAAAAGAAAGTTAATTTCATAAAATTTAATTATAATATTTTTTAATTTTAATTTTCAATAAAATCCTAAGAAATCTAAAAGAATTATTATTTATTATAATGTAATGATTTAATATATTGACTATTTTAATTATTTTTTGCAATCATTTAATAAAAAACGTATGTAAATAATATATTCCAATAGGTATTATATTTAATGAAATATAAATTTATGTTAATAAATAAAACATTTTGAAATGACTATTTTTTAGGGGAAAAAAGTTATTAAATATTATTTTTTTAACACTACTTGAATTTTATGTGTTCATAATTATTAATGTTGACCATAAATTTCCTATTAAACTATCTTCTATAATGGATTTTACACAATTTGAACATTCCATGTCTTCCAAAATAATTTATAAATTATATAACTATCTATTGATTATTTAGAGTTGATGTTGTCTATATTGAAATCTGTTGAATGCATTAGGTTGTAATATTAAATATAAAATTTAATATCTATGTATTAAATTCTCCCCTATACAGAACATGTATTCCTTCAATTTTATTTATCGATTACAAAAAAATAAATATGTTTAAAAAAAACATAGACACAAAATCTAATATAATTAAAATATTAATTTCTACTTTTTTACATCCTGTATGACATGAAAACACATATTTTCAATATTAGTAAAATAATGTATTGATTTTTATTTTTCAATGAAATTTCCTCTAATTATTCATAAATAATTCACTAATCAATCATAAGAATATCTAAACACAATCTTTTCATAGGTTCAATATCACGACCTAGATTCCAACTAAATAATAATTGAAAAATGGTAATAATAATATCCCGTTAATGATGTGTAAGTCAATATATAAATTTGGAAAACCATTCAAGTGATGTATTATCCAATGAAAGAAATATATTAGCTTCGAATTCTATTTAACTAATGTAATATTTGATGTGAAAAAAGATTACAAACATAAATATTCCATCTTATTAGAGGTTAACAAATTACATATAAATATTATCTATTTAAAATACATTATATTTTACTATAATGAACACATATATAAATATATAATCAAGAAATAAATTTTCTATAACGATTGAAATTATTTTCTTCAGATATAACACCCTTCAATGAAATGCCATATATAAATCATGTCCTTATAAACTAAAAAAGGTAAAAAAAAATTGTTCTCAAATTTTAATTAATTGTAATCATATGAAATATCAATACATTATTATAAGTGTAAATATGAAGAGCATAAGAGTATGAATAAATGCATATTGTGTCCAATAATAAATACTAACTAGTTAATAATCATTAATCATAAACCATGGTATTATGTTTTTTATAAAATTAAATTATAGGTAAGAGTTTTTGTTCCTAAAAAATTATTTATGATATATTATAGAACAAAATTATCATCACCTATATTTAAAAATTACATAATCTAGTAATTTATTTTAGAATTTATCATTTTCACATTCCTACTGATATTTTTAGTATAGAGGTTTCGGGAATACCAAAATAATTCATACATATCAAACTAGAAGAATAAGAAGTGGGAAATACTAATATAATATCCATTTCATCCACAATACTAATGTTTTTAATTTCTCATTAAATAATTTACTGAAAATACTTCAAAAAATTAATATTGAGTTATAATATTCATATATTAAAAGTAAAAACATATCCAAATATTTTAAATATTGTGATTTGAACAAAATTAATCTAAATGGAATATAAAATTGAATATAGTATTTTATAAATAAATATGAACATATGAAATCATTTTTACCAATACATACTTTAATCCCATATTGTATCATATAAGGAACATAGGAAAATAAGATATTTCGATACATCATGGAAATATTAAGTAAACAAATATAGGTAACCTGGGACACTAAATAAATAAAAATAAAAACCTCATGAATAGTATATAATGTGTCATTTACATGGATACATAATAATGAAACCATCGTTGGGTGCCATATAGTGTACCCATCGTAGATAAACATGGAAGCACCATTAAAGAATGTGTCCAACCTAAATATTCCCAATTAATTAAAGGGAGATATATGAATCAAACTTTATCAAAATAAATTCCCAATAGACATTAAATAATAAGACAACCTGAATAATTTTATCACAGAATTATTCATTTCGTGTATTTTGGAAACATATTTTAATGATGATTTCAAAATGAATGTCACAGACCTTGGGATCATCTTACCTAAAATGTGTTAAACCTATATGTATATTGAATTAAAGTGTGTTATTTATATATTTAAAAAATATATTATTTTTAATAATATCATATATGATATTATTATCACATATATCATCACATTTATTAATTATATTAGTTTTTTCATTGTTTGGGATGCATTTTTTATTTGGTTCCCACTATTGGTTCATAATTTATTTTCTTGCCAAATTTATTAAAACACATATAAATGGGTATATTTTATTAATTTTATATGATAATATATATTGTTTTATTTTCTGATATGAGGATTATTAATTATATAATAAATTAATAAAAATTATTTAATTTATATTATCTATTTCTATAACCATCCCGAACACATATCATTTAATTTAATATCATGTTTATGTATTTGATCTAAAACATTATATTAATAAAAATATGTATTGTAAAATATCCTATATTAATTACAATTATTTTAAGACCATCCATGAAGGAAGTAAATAAATAATAAAATAGAACATCCATGTTGACGGTAAATCGACACATCAAATAAAATGTTATTATTATTTTTCTAATAAGAGGATTAGAGGAGAGGTTTGAAGTATCATATTGCATTAACAAATTAAAATTCCAAGATACGATTGTTATTAGTGTTATTAGGTAACTTATAAAAGGAAAGGTGAGGGGGGAAAAAGAAATTAAAATAAATGGATAATAAAATAAAATAAAATGAATGAGGATTTTACTTATTGAATTATCATCATTGAGGACATTGTTAAAGAACATGTTTTATGGAATTATGGAGAAACAAGAAGACCATAAATGTGGGAAAGTGGCATTGGAAGGGAATTGGAAGTAAGTGATATAGGTTACCTTTTATTGTTGTGTAAGGTGAAGAGGTGGTGAGGAGTCGTATTTATAGTGGAGGGGTTGTCTGTTTTCTCAATATTTTATTCATTAATTGGTAACTTGGGATCCAAAATATTGATGGTTTGAATATTATCACTAAATATACTAAATTTATTATTAGGGATTTATGATTTTGGATTTTAATCAATGATGACTCATGTAATAGTTTATCTAATTTATAAGGAATGTATACCAAAAATAACTGAGATTTTCTTTTGATATAAAAATTCAACCATTTTAGAAAAATACAAAATAATTCACAAAAAAACATTTTGATGGGTAGAATAAAAAATAAATCTCGTTTTTATGTAAATAAATTTTTATGATATTAAATTTAAATTTTTATTAAATTCTTAATTTATTAAAATAATACCAAAATCAAAATTATTAACAATTTTATAACACATAAAAAATTAATTAAGGTATTATAAAGTTGTTTTATAATAATATGAAACCATTATATTAAATTATCAAAATATTTTTTGGAGATAAATTTTTATTTTAGTCCTTATATTTATTTGATAATTATAAATAACAATTTATTTTCCACAAAAATACATACACTTAATAATTATTTTAAAATTTTATATTTACTTATTCAATGATATAAATATATCATATATTCACATATAATATACCAAAATTTTATTTATTCTTTCACACTTTAGGTTATTTTTCATTTTTTTTGATTCTTTAATTTCACTAAATGCTACTTATTTCATAATACATTTAAAATGAATTTTTAAAATTATTATGGAATGAATATAGATTATTATATAAATACCTAGGTTGTTACATTCTTCCCACCTTCTAAAAATTCCATCCTCACACATTTCATTTTGGTATTAAATATGTTTAGATTCCTTCCGCTCATAGAATGTTCATATTCTCTTGTTTCATCTTGAACCATGTGGTATCTCCACAAAACCATAAACTGGTGATTTCTATTATTCCTCTATACATTACCTCTATGATAAAGATTCTAAACCAAATTTTCCTCTCAAGAAGGTTTTATTCCACCTAAAATACTTTTGGGCTCAAAACATGAGATATATCTGGGACATTATTTCTAAAGTTAAATCAATAAATACATTGAGTAATAGAGATATACCTGGTGGAAAGGATACTATGTAGGAATGTAGTCCAACATTATAGAAGTTTACATATTGTCCAATTAACTATGGACATTCCTTCCCTTTCATACAAAAAGACATAAACTTTTTCAATGGATTGATTTTAAGGAAATCATGATTACCTACCTAAATAAAAATTTTATTCCCTTTATTATCTGTACTACTATGCTTATATCCATTTTCTATCCCCAGATTTTATTATATCATATTCACATTATCTTCCACTTACTCTACTGATTTTGGTCCTCTCAACATCCTTTTTATGAATACATCCCAAAATAATCGATTTCGATAGTAATTTACTGATAATTCCAACAAAGATATCATCTATTTTATGGAATAAAAAATTTACATATAATAAAAATCAACTAAGAAATTATACTTATCCCCATATCCATGGTAATAAATTCAACATGAACCCTATATTTCATCGAATTTATGAATTTATCTCTTGTCATATCCACTAGATTAATGTTAATATGGTTTAATTATATGAAATTTAATTTCAAACATTTTGTTAATATCATTTCAAAAAATTTAGAAGTAATGTTTGAATCATAGTTAGATGCGATGGATTGGGAAATACCAATAAACTAGACAATACCTTTGAGGCATTGTCTAGAAATATGATTGAGATAAAGAGTGTATCTAATAAAAAATTAATGTGAATATATAGTTTGTCATTGAAGAATAACTCATATCACATTTTCACCATATGATGTCTTTAGTAATCCCCGCCCCATGAAGTCCACATATATATTACCCATTTCCACTTTGACATGATATATGGATGAATCACCCCCATTGGTTTTTTTTTCACACTAAATTAACCAATTGAAAAGTAAAAAATTTCATTATAAAATTCAATATATCTATTTTTATGTTATCCCACCATTAATCCTCTTGATGGACTTGTTACATATTATTGATTAATAGATAACCTGAAAATAGAGAACTATGAGCTTAAATTAATAATTATTTATTCATCTTGGATTGAAAAGAAATAAAAAATATCATTCCCATATCAAATGACCAAATTTTTATTAATATTAATTTCTGTAAATTTACATTGCAAAACCAATTCTACATTTTTCAATAAATGATGGGATACCTTTTATTCATGATTAATTATTTAGATGAGAGGGGAATATATAGAAAACTAAAACAAAACAGTGGAATTTATAACACTATCAAATTCGAATGGAAAATTGATCAAATCAATAACAATGGGTCATGTTCTAAACATAACATGATTATTGTAGAAAGATGTTTTCATGTCAATAGTTAACTACGTTGTCTGGTTTTCCTGGATTGAAATGAATTTTTTAATCATAATATTTTATATATTTTATTCATCTTTTCTACATCATGTTTAATTTATATTTAGTCAATATATAATCTAAACAATATTGGTATATGTATATTTCAGATATAGCACCTTAAAAACGATTTATCAAAAAAATTGAAGAGAAATCCACAACAACTTCTTTTTTATCATGTTTGGGGTAAATAAACTAATGAGGATTTAGATCTCTTGAATCATATGAAATTACCTTATCTCTCTATATAAGAATACAACCATGTACTTTCAAATAAGCATCACTAGAGATGACAGACTCACTATTTTTGGATGGAAGTCCCAAAATTGGGGAACTCACTAATCTTAACTCTAGTTCGTGAAAATAAACATTGCATTATTATATTTAAATAAATTTAACCCCTACATAGGTTACCGTAATTACCATTCAAGGGAACCATCAAATGTTTTTAAAAAAATGTTAGTAATAGCCCACTAATCGTAGAAAACTATGATGCTATTTCACATTAGTATGTCTGTATCATTCATCAACCACATTTTTTGCTGGATCAACGGTTATGCCATCTTAATTTAAAATATTCTCATTCAAAAAATCCATCGAAATAAAAAATTAAATTTTTAAAATTTACTTTATAATATTTTTACACTGAGAGTTTCAAATACATTCCTTAAATGTTATTCCTGGTCTTAATAGCATTTTTAAAACACCAAATTAACATAAATAAAAATTACTAAAAACATATCCATGTATTGATAAAAATATTCACTTGATTATATAAATAAATACATAAAAGTTATTTTTAAAAGAATATGATAAAACAACAAAATCATAATGACTGTATTTAGTTCAAAACATGTTTTTTAGAATTTAGTCCTCCTCCAAATTAAGAATATATAACCTTGATCTAAATTCAATATGGAGAAAATATAATTCTTCATTGAGTTGATAAAACAAGTAATATTTATCAGGAAATTGATAATTATTCTTAATTGAAATGTCAAACAAATATCTATAACAATTTCCATGTATAATTGAATCGTTGTTTATTTTATAAAAAAGTAGGATCACCCCATGGTGTATTTCCTGGGAGAATGAATCCATTATCAATCAACTCTTGCACTTATTTTTTCAATTAATTATATTCAACAAGAGGAATTTAATATATCGTTTTCAATATAGACATTAATCAATAAATATGTCAAATGTAATTTCAAATTTTTCATCACATATAACAATTGTAAACTCATCATGAAAACAATTAAATAATTATTATACTACCAGTACATCACTAATCAAATTGTTCCATTGTTTTTATAAATATGAGGTAGTTTACATTCATTTACATATTTTGATTGTTTTATAGCTTTCTGATATGTTATCAATGATAAGGGTTTATTATTTTATAAAAACTAAAACTATCTATTGAGAAGAATAACATTTCCTTTATAATCAATTTTAACTGTATAAAATTAAAGCCAATCCATACCAAGAATATCATCAAACACAACTTAGATAAAAATAAAAATGGTTGTAGGTAATTTCATTCCCAAGAAAAAATTTGTATGTTTTATATAATGTCTTTTTCCATAATATTTAACCCTTGGGTTTTACCATTAGTTGTGATTTGATTCCATGACGTGAAATTTACTATTTACCATAATATAATTTAGAATAAAAGGGTTTTATATACCTGATATGAATGACAACATAAAATACTTGAGTTAACAAAAAACGTACACTACCACAATATTGGTATTTTGTGATGGTTTTTTTAATTATCATTTATTTATATAGTAGATAAATCATTGTATGACGATTTTGAAAATGCATCGCTAAATCGCTTTTCGGGAAATAATTAGTAAATGAGTTTTAAAACCATTGTAGTTCAATTTATGAGTGGTTTTAATCATCAATTAAGTGTCTTAATTTTTTTATATTTTTTTTTAATTTTTAATTTATTAAATTTTTTTCATATTTTAATTTTTTTTAATTTTTTTCAAGGATTTTAGAATTTTTTATTATTTTAATTTTTTTAATGTATATAATAATTTATTATTTTTCATTCCCATGTTCATGCCCATCTCTATGCACAAGATCATGCCATAAATATATATTTTGTATAGGATGAGATTTGATCCACCTACATCTTGCTTATTATCTAATGACATTACCAATCCATCAGGCTTCTCATCACTACTGGAAATAAGATCTATACCAACGGTTTTGGACAAAATGTTGGTATAAGTCACTTATATGGACCTATACCAAAGGTTATGGCCAAATCAAATGTATATGGTGGACATATAACCACCATTTGGCCAAAATGTTGGTATGGGTCCCCCCTATAGAAATCAATTGTCCCAAACTATTGGTATAGGTCCCAAAAAAAAGAACCTATACTAACGGTTCTCAAAACCATTGGTATAGTTATATGTATTTTTGATGGAATCTTCTTATATAGGACATTAAATAAATCAAAATTTAAAATACTTATGATAATACATTTATATATTTATGAAATTATGTTCACAAATGTAGGTTTGGTTAGTGTTTAGGTCATTCATTCAGAAATGGGAGGATCTGGGATAAAAACCCAACAAATGATTATTTTTTGAATTACATATACCAAGGGTTTTATGGAACCGTTGTTATAGATTTGTATATTACTTATACCAATGGTTTTCAAAACTGTTGGTATAGGTATATACCAATGGTTTTCCTAAAACCATTGGTATACACCTATCCTCATGGATTACATGGCAACAGTTCATTAAAATGTTGGTGTAGGCTATACCAACAGTTTGGAGGCCTATACCAATGGATCCAAACAATTGTTATGGAGTATTTTTTCAGTAGTGCATGTAGTCAATAAATCATATTTAATATACTTACATATATATATATATATATTAATTATAAAAAATAATACATGAAAAATAATTACATACTATATAAATTGAAATTAATAATTATTAATCAATAATTAAAAATCAATAATTAATAATTAATAATTAATAATTACAGATCAAAATTAAAAATTAATAAATTGATTATAAATGGAGAATAAATAATGAAATAAATAATATTGAAATAAATGGTAATAAAAAATATTAAATAATAAATAGTAAATAGTAAATAGTAATAAGTAACTTGTTAATAACAAATACTAAGTACTAAATAATAAATAATAAATTATATAAATTATATAATATATAATATGTCATATATAATATATAATATATCATATATAATATATCACTCATCATAGATAATGGAAAATAGACATTATATAATATATAATATATAACATAAAAAATATAAGTAATGTATAAATAATAAATTGATAAAAATATAATTTAATATATAATAATTAAATGACCAATTAATAATAAATTATTAAACAAATAATAAATAAATATAAAATATTAAAAATAGTTAATAGTAATTAAGAATTATTTATTAATTAATAATTAAGAATTAATAAATATTAATAACTAATAATTAATAATTGATCTTTAAGAATTAAGAATTAAGCAGTAATACATAATATTTAAATATTTATAAATAATTAATAAATTAATAAAAATTTATTAATTAATAATTAATTAATATATAATGAATAATGAATATCAAATAAATAAAAAATTATAAATAAATGAATAATAAATGAATAATAAACTAATATTCAGTAAAAATTTATAATATGTCTAAATAATAAATAATAAATAACAAATAACAAATGACAAATAATAAATAATAAATAAATAAATACATTAAAATAGAAATAAATAAAAAAATAATTATATAATAAATAATCTTTATTAATTAAAAAGAAATAGTAATTAATAATCGATAATCAATTTTTCATAATACTTATTTCATAATTTGTAATTAATATTTAATAATTAATATTTGATAAATAATTACATAATAATTACATAATAAATAATTATTAATAAATAAATAATTAATAAAAATGAATAAATAAATAATAAATAAAAATAATAATAAAGGAATAAAGTAATAATAAACTAATAACAAATAAACATTTAATTATTTATAAATTAATTAAAAAAATTAATAAATAATGTATATATAATAACTAAATCATAAATAAATAAATGTTAAATGTTAAATAAGTAAATAAATATATAAATATAAAAATTTATAGATAAATAAGTTGAAAAAATAAAAAAATATTTAAAAATATTAAAAAAATAAATAATAGCTAAATAAAAATTTAAAAAAATAATAAATAAATAAATCATAAAATGTTAAAAACATATAAAACCCTTTAAAATGTTGAAATGAACATAAATTCTGATCAAAGACAAATATTATAGTACCAAAATCATTGAAATCAAATATAATTAAATGATCTTCAATATGTTATATCGTATAGGCCGGACATACATGTCGGTCGAATGATATATGCATTATAATTTTATAAAATTAGGGTCCACAACTAACATAAATATTTCAGAGGCTATATAGGCCCTTATGGTGGATAAAAGGGAAACTATACTCAAATAATTTGTGCCATACTTAAAAAATGTAGAGATTATCATAGGTTTTGATTTAATATGTGTATGTGATCAAACATACACTCATATTAAAAGATATGGTTGTTTGATGTTCTCATTTGATTTCAAACATCTGAAATTTGAATATATATATTTTTGTACATTATCAAGGATTTAAATTTTAGTTGGTTTAACTCATTTGATATTAATCAATTTGATTGGTTGTGGAGCGGAAATAGACTCCCAAATCAAAAGTTATAGTTATTTGATGTGGTAGTTTGTTTTTCAAATTTTTTAAGATTTGTTCTCATATTAAATATAGAATTATATAATAATTATGAAAAATTATTTATAGAATTATTATAAATAATTAAAATTATAAATAATAAATTATATTTTATTATAAATAAAAAACAAAAAATAATTTATAAAAAATAATTTATTTTTTAAAAAAATCAACATTTTTTAGCGATTTTGAAAAACAACCTCTATTTCTTATTTTTTTTAAAAACACTACCACTTAATTTTGTAAATTTTTTGGAAACATTTTTAGTAAATTTATAAAAATTATTTTTACAAATATTTAGTTGTAGTTTTTAAAAATGAAACTAAAATATCCACCAAAAAACCGCTGCTAAACCACTATTTTCTTATTGTGGTACATGATACCACAACATTGGATAGACCAACATCTCCTAAATTTGTCTCAATGGATTTTTCTACACATTTAATAATATAGTTTTTCTACATTAGATCATCCAGATCATTCCATGATCATGTATTTTCATAATGCCCCATCACACTATATTTGAGATACATTGTATTATTTTTATTTTAACTAATATGACCATCACTAAGATGCTTTTAATTGCAATCTCTAGACATATGTCCAAACATGCACATCTAAAATACATAAATATATTGTTATAAAATTCCATAGGTTTATTTTTACCACACATTCAACCTATTGGAAACTAGATATTATTACATTCAGATTTATATTATTTATTATTACCCATTACATTTCATGTTGACCTTTTCATTTAAATATTATCAATGTACCCATGATCAATGGAAAAAACCATTTCCACCGTATTAGAAAACAATATTGTTACTATGGAATGTTTAAATAATGGAAGGCCAAATCCCATTAATATTATGTCCACAATCACAAGTAAAAATTATTGATTTTACTATCAAGAAACCAAATAAGATTTGGTGTGTACCATTCAAAACATGTAATGTTTTTTGGGATAGAAAGCTAATAAATCTTCCTATTTTTTGTTCAATTCATGGAACCAAATTTCTATCCTATGTTGATATATCATATGAAAATATTTTTCGAGGAAAATATTTATAATGACATCTTATTCCAATGCACTAATAACCTCTATATCCCTGATATTATTGAACAATGACCACCATTGTTCAACTTCATATTAAAAATGATAAATATAAGGAATAAACATTGGATTATCATAACACTACATTTCATCAAATATCATTTCAAGGAAATTAATACACCATTTTTCCAGAACTAGTTTTGAAGATCCACTAAATGCATAAATACGTTGCCCTAAAATGTTTTCAACTATCATCATTTTCCTTTGTAGTAGCACTATTTATTTCTATTTATTTGATTCCTCCACTTTTTATTACATTAACAAATTAAATCATTACTATCACAATCTTATTGGTTCTTGTTCAAACTATATGATGTTTCTGATTCCAAAGTATATTATCCTCTTAGTGCCTTCCAACATTATCTTCCCTATATCTTATGTAGAAAACCAATTTATACATATATATCTAATCTAAAAAAACATGGTAATAATTATATAATATATATAATTTAAAATTAACCATAAGATAAAAATAATTTATTTCTTTATATTCACATCATTATAATCAATAATATTATCTAATATTTGATATGATACCAACTATAATGATCTTTCCTTATCAATAGAAAACAAGTTATATTATTTTATATTTAATTTTCTCAAAATACCAAATATATTTTCATGTTATATTTTTAGTGAATTACGACAGAATTCATAAATTTCAACCAATAAGAATAAAATGTGGGTAAAAGTAAAACAGTTTCTATTTCCCAGATAATACAAATTTTTTAAATAAAATTTGAAATCTTTTCATGAAAAACATTCACAACATTCATCCTTGATTATCCTTTTCTCTTACCAATATATAATCCATTTTAATTTTTTTTAAATGGAATGTGAAAAAAATATCATTGTGTGGGACATAAATTTAAGGAATTAAATAGTTAATGAATAAATCCAAATATGTGAAATCATTTTCCCAATGACCAACTCCACACCCATAATATACTATACATATAACTTGTAAAAATATTATATTTTTGTAAAACAATAAATACCAATATAAGAAAACATAGATAACTTATTGAATTAAATAATTATGATAGTAACCATCATGGTTACTATATTATTTGTATCCCTAATGAGTACCTTATAATGTAACCCTCAGTAATACATTATTGTGTAAAATTCATAGTTACATTTGGAATAACCACTACATCCAACATAAAAAATAAAAATATCCAATGTGTTGGAGGGGGATACATGTCCCAATAAACATCAGAAAAAATGAACAACAATTAAAAGAATCATATAACATGAATTGTTTTATCATGAACACATTCCTTTTCAATTTTATAAAATAGGCATTAAAAATTATTTTAAATGAAGCATCCCTTACCTCGGGTTTGTCATACATAAAACATAATAAAAACAACAATATAATTGTTTAATGAATATAGTTAACAAATTATATATCTTTATTAATATTTATAATACCAAATATCATACTTTTATTAACAACATTTCAACCATTTATCAATGATTTTTTTTTGTTTTTGGGGCATTTTTTAATGGATTTAATGGATGTGTCATTAGGTTTTTTCTTATAAAATTGACGAAAATCTAAAATTATGGAAATATAATGGTGTTAATATCCTTCGATAATTTGAATGTATAAAATATATCATTTGGTTTTCTTGTTTAAGGATGATAGATAAAGAATTCTTTTGATTAAAATGATTTTATTTATTTATCCAATTTTTATGAATAAAACAAAATCATATTATTTTAATTAATTTCACATTTATATATAGGATATATAACCTTATATCAATTATAATATAAATAATGAAAATATATATAACCATAATAATTATTTTTTGAACCGTATTGATGTTTGTAATATAAATATACAACTCAAAATTCATGAAGACAATTAATTGACATTGAAGAGACAATATTTTAATTTTTTTTAGAATAAGAGGTGAATATTATAGGTTTATTTACATATATTCCATTAAAAATTATAATTCCATTATATTCTTTATGATATTGTTATCATGTCTCTTGGATGAGGTGATGTGTGGAGTGAATAAGAATATAAAATAAATTGAAAATAAAATAATAGAAATATAAAGAGGATTTTAGCTCATGAATTATCCTCCTTGAGAACATCACATTAGGCACTTGATTTTGAATTTTTCTTATAACCATAGAATTTTAATGTGGGTAATATTCATTGGATGGAAATTCAGTCTAAATTAAACAATCTACACAGATTTTAGCTGAGAGGATAAGGGGTGGAGATTGGTGGTATTTATAGATGAGGAGGGGGTGTTTTCTCATTATTTTATTCATTAGCATATATTTTGGCTCAAGATAGTGGATTATTTGATAATTATCACTATATATATTATAACAACTATGGAAGAATCTAATTTATAGAAATTAAATTTTTTATGATTTTGGGAATGGTTTTTTTCACATATAATGTACATATAACGTGAATTTATTTATTTCATAATTCATAAAAAATCAATTTTTTAATAAAAATCCAAAAAATTCCTTGAAATCATTTTCTGATTTTCATATTTCTAAAATTAACTCTATTTTAAGAATATAAATGTTAAAAAATTGTAATTTTAAATTTTAATTAAAATATTATTTTATTCAAAAAATAAAAAATTTCTAATTATAACTCATCTTATAGAACAATGAAAAAATAATCGTGATACTGTAAAATTATATTTTAATAATATGGGAAAAAAATATTAATTTAGGAATATATTTAATGAAAATAATTTTATGTTTGAATCTGTATAATAATTATAATATTCTAAATATAAATTTATTTTTCTAAAATATACTTGAAATGAATATATCATTTTCAAAATATTAATTTACTTATCCCATGATATAATTATATCGATATTTCACATATAAAATACATAAATTTTAATTATAATTTCATAGGTGAGGAAACTATCCAAAGTATATATATTTATTATCTTCTATAAATTACACATATATTAATTACTTATTTATGAAAAAATTATCTATTTAATTTCAGAATGAAAAAAATAATTTTATACGGACCCAAGTTGTTAAAACATAAAAATGTTGTATATGTTTTTTTAAAACACATAAGAATAAAATAATATTTCCATATCCATGGAACACTTCCATTACTTCAATAGTATATTGAGTTCACTCTCAATTCTATCATTTCCTAAAGACAATTTATTTCCTAGAATATCCTATTAAAAAAATTACAATAATGAGATGGATTCACACTATGTTTTATTATTTATTATGTCATGTGATATTGTAATTTATCAAATGCATAGTATATCTAAAAAATTATATATACACAATTCACATAATGATATACATAAATTGGTGTTCAACATGATCATAAAAACAAACATGAAATTATCATACAATAACACATTATTAGAACATGAGTTTTAAGAACATTTCATTATTATAACAATAAACCATATTGAAAATTAATTAATATGTTATCAATATATAATTTCATTTTTAGTTCATAATGTAAATCTAAGGAAGTAGTTATGGATGTGAGAAACATTAAAGATCACTAGAATGATTATTTAAGAAAATAATAATTTAATATTTATTATTAATATTTAAAATAACTAAATTTATAAAATATTAGGGAAATAATTTTTATTAGAAAAATAATTAGTATTATTACTCATTAATCTAAAAAAAATTCAGGATTACAGGGAAATATTTTCATTTGATTGATGGTAAAAAAATTAATCACTTTTTCATTAATATTTCAAAATAACTACAGTTGAAAAATTATAAAACCATTCATTATAAATAACAATTAATAAATAAGAAATTATATAATTTGACATTAAAAAATAATTGGATTATTGTTATTAAATTTTAGAAAATAGATTAATGATAATATAGACATGGAAAAATGATTCCCAACCATTGAGAGAAACAAGTATTATTTTTATTAATCATTCTTTTTAGGATCATTATAACATATTGTGAGGAAAATGAATAGAAGGAATTTAATATCATAAAATATGAATAAGAGAAGAAAATTAATCTAATTATGATGATAAATTTATTAATTAGTTTCATCATCACAAATTTAATCCCAACAAATCCAAATAAGATATAATTTGTACCATGAAACCCATACATTATTGGTATATTATTATTTGTGACACCCATGAATGAAAATGATATTTCTATTCCTACAACATGAATTTCATTAATATTTAAAAATAAATTTATTAGTTATTTATGAAAAAAATTGAAAAAAATAACTGTGTGTAACACTAAACATATCTCCTCGATTTGTGAATGATATAATGAAACCCTCACTCTATGTCTGTTTTTCATTATACCAACATTAACAACCCATTTGATAAATTTAAATATATTATACATAAAAATAAAACTATAGTCTTACGAATAAAAACATATATATATTAATATAACCATTTTACACCAATTCATTTGAAATCATTCATTTTCATTTTCATTTAGCCTGTAGAATACATTTTAAAATGGTTTTAATTCATCATAAGTTCTTGTACACAGACATTTATTACAGAAAAATTTTGTATCGAATTTAAATTATAATATAAATAACTCATATACAAATTTCACAGAAATTTAAAACTGTTAATAAAATGGTGTGTTTAAATATGTCTTAAATAACGTTGTAGAGATGATTGCTTGAAAATATGGATGATTGAGGATCCCATTTTATGTTGAATGGAATGAAATAAATTTTAATAAATATTAATTTTTATATAAAAATGTATTTTATATTAAAATATAATATATATTAAATAAATTTATGATCATTATCAATTAATAATAATACGAATTAGAAACTAGTAATGTAAATACCTGGAGGAGGTAATCCACTTGTACACATGATAAATATCTTCTTCTATCATTTTATGAAGAAGAGATGGAAGATGAATACTTCATTGATATAAAAAATCTATCTATATTTATGAAAATCGATGAATCATGTTATAATGTTTGAAAAATGTATATTTATTTTTGAAGAACAAATTTAATTGTTCATGGTTTGTTAAATTTTTTTTTCTTATTTGTGAGCCCCCTTCGACATAGATCATAACCATTAAAGGATTGTTACAATGGTAGATTAGAATAACATTGAATGAGTAAAATAATCAAGTATGATTATTCATTATGTCTATTAAGATACATATGAATCTTATATTAGGAATAATACATGATAAGTGGTAATATTTTTAAGTAATATTAGAGAAAAACATTGAATTTTAAACAAAATTGATGAAATATAAAAATTTTCATGTGAAATTGGATCCAAAATGACATTTATTTGAATTAATGAAAAAAAGGAAATTAAATTTATAGAAATTAATATTTAAATGATAGTGTATGAAAATCATACACATTTTCCATTGTGTGACCACCCTTATAGATTAGTTTTAATGTAAATAGTGGTACTAAAATATCCTTTTTTTTAATAATAAAATTTATGTAAAATAATTTTTATTGTATTAAATTATATTCCTTAGTTTTATTCAAAAATAGAATACATTTTAATAATATAATTTTATATAAATTTATGAAATAATGGTTATATTTTATAAAAATAATAAAACACATTTTACAAAACTGATTTACTGAACATAATCTATAATATAATTCAATTTTTTTATGTAAAATCATACAAATGAATATAGAAATACACAATTTAAAATATGACAATAAATCCTCATTAAATAAATTATTAATAGATATTTATTATATTAACTATAATAATAATACATTTTGTGTATAATAATACTTTTTTGAAAAATCTTTTTCAATTCCCACATATGTTCTTATCAAAAACAGTAATGTTAATTAATTGGAAATCCATTAGAAAATTTATGTTTAGAAGATTCATGTATTAAATTCAAACGAAATACAAAAATATTAGGACTTCTAATTTATAATATAATACATTTTTTAAGAAAATACATAATTTTTCTTCTTTTATGGAATAATTATTCAATTTAGAACAAAAAAAATATCATCCTAAGATAATATTTACATGGTTATTTCAAAATTTATATTCATTAAATAAAATAAAACATCAATAAATTTTATAAAATATTTATAATGTACAAATGATATATAAAATTAATATCATCTATGAAGAGATGAAATTTTATTAATACTAAATTAAAATTATTAGAAATTAAATATTCATTTAATATTATTCAGTCAACAATATTGAAATATTGAAATAAATTATAAATAATTTACACCAAATTTAATTTATTTTAATGATTTAATTGCTGATGGTTATATTTTTCATTATTACCATATCATCGATAATTTATGCTCGATGTTTTATGTAATAGATGTAATCTAATACTGGATATTTTATTCCCCAAATATGTAAATATATATAATCATTAAATTTTACATTCTATCCCATTTAAAATTTATTTTCAATCAAAACTGATTCACTATGATAAAAATATCTTCTTAAATATCATCTTCATCAATTTAATTTATTCTTAGGAAGATTCTATGAATTCTATGATCATCTAATAACCATCAATTAAGTGACTTAGTTTGTTTTTCCTAAATCATAATGATCTAAAATTTCAACCGGTTACTCTTTAGAAGAAATATCATGCTACATATGTACAAAATTTCAATCAATTACATGTGAATGATGACATATGTACATCTGAATTAGAGAAATATAAAATATATATTGAATATTATAGATAATCTATGCGAATTAAAGGTGATTCGGAAGTAGTCCTAATAAATCATGAATATTGAAATAAATAATACACATATGGATTAAACTGAGAATCACTCTGAATTCCAAATCCATAAAAATTAGGGAATTCATGAAAATACCTTCTTAACAATATGAAATTCCATATATCACAAATGACTACTATCATAACTTGTATTTCAACTCTAAGATTCCATGATGTTCTGTTGAATTCCTCAAATCATATGTAAAATTTCATCAAATTTCTCAAATACCAAAAACCATATTTATTAATCATTATCCCGTAAACATATTTTCATAAACTTAATTCAATACATAACAAAATAATAATACATATAAATGGGTTTGTGAAAGATATTATTAAAAAATATCTATAATAGAAGATGGTGTTTATCCCATCAACAATTTTAGTATAGTGAAAATGAATACAATATTTCCAAGAAGATATCATTATTCTTTTCATAAGAACATTCTATCTGAGAATTATAAGTAGTAGCTAAACAAATTTCTATGTAGTAAGATATCTGATGAATATTATAGAACATCAGGGAATGATTTGGATATCAATTTGATAATATTTAATGGTTCGATACAAATAACCTTATCACGTACTTGATTTATATATTGGAAAGATGTCTTGATGAGAAATATTATCTAACAATAATAATATTTATTGTTATCATAAAGAGACTGACTACATCCAAAATACTATTATAGACATTATTTGATTCAGGGAGTATGGTGACTATATAAATTAGGTTGTTTCCCCATTTTCATTATTTATTGGTTAATGGTTGTAATATCTTATTAGACATATATTTTTATAATAAAAATACTAACAATCAAATCAAAGAGATACACACTCTATAATACATATCTTTATGTTTTTTCAAAATAAATAATAAATCATATATATTTAAATAAATAAATTATTATGGATGAATAGAAAATTATTAATGGTAAGAAAAAATAAATAGTTATATTATCAATAATATTTTTCATGAGATAAGAACTCAGTTCCAAAACCTATATATTAATGTAAAATAATGTTAAACATATTAATACTTCCAATATTATTTTTGTAGTTGCACATCCTAATTGTTTTCATTTTTAATCAACACATGGATAAATATTTGAATACCAAATTGATAAAAATTTGATTTATTTAAATCATTCAATTTTTAATGTTCTACAGTTTAAATTCTCATGAATATTGTATCCTTTGTGATCCTCACAATTGTAAATGTACCATGATCAACCCATGTTAAATCATTATTTACAATTTTTATGTTCCATGGATGGTAAGGTATTTAGAAGTTGTAATAATTAATTTACTACAACCATATTCAGAAGAGAATTTTAAAATCATAAAATGTGAATATATATTGTATAATTATTTTTCCATTATATTTGAAATAACATTTTTTAGATATTATTCATTTATATATATATATATTGATTATATAATAATGTTGGTTACTCTAAATCATATTTCAATAAAATTTTAACCTGAAAATTCAATTAGAATGAGTCATAATGTATACCGATGAAGTTATTCATAAGAAAAAACACAATACCCTTATCAAATCAATTACATTATAACATATTCTATTTTTCACTAGATGTTGGTGTGCCCACATGTACAATAATCCACCATCTCATCAATTTGATTATATTTTCATTACTACCCTCATTTTATAGACAATAATCCCCCATTATTGAAATCATTGTTACTAGAAAATATATAAATGAAGAATCACAAAATATTGGTCATAATATCAATAAAATTAAAGATATCTTTAAATACCAGTCATAATAGTTTGCCTAAGATAACAAAACAAACCATCACTCATTTATGGATCCACTGATATATTCCATCTAGAAATTAAATAACCAAACAATGAGTTTTTCATAGTCATATGACACACATGGTAAATTTTTCATATAAAATATCATTCAAATTATTCTCTGTTACAATTCATAATTAATGTATCATTTATTATTGAATGTGAGAATATATATGAATAAGAACAATAAAGACTACTAAACACAGATCATGTGTATCTCTATTAAATCAATTCATTAAATCCATTAATAAAGGAAGTATTTTAAAAAAAATTAATAGAATTACTTTAAATTTTTTATGTTTTTATCTTGATAGGATAGTGTTCTTGGTTACATGTTCACTTTTTCTGCGAAAAGATATTATTCATAAATGATGAACACCACTATGAAATTATTTTCCTCTATTTATTAGAATAAAAAAGTAATTAATAAATTGAGGAAGATTTGTATTCATGATCATGATCTTTTTATGATAATGATAATCAATTTACATTCACATTTACCCTTTGTTTTTACCATGAAAATGAATTGATTCACTGAATGGGGATGCACATGGTTGAATGAATCCTTTATAATGATGTACATGAAGTTTATTCTCCAATTCGTATTACATAATTAGGGTCATTAAACATGTAATTTGTAAATACTCATTAAAATAGGTGTGTTTTTAGATGAATATAAATATTCGATTATGATTAAAATGAATAATCTCAAATATAAAATCAATAAAAATATCTCAAACAATAGGAATGTCATCATTTATTATTTTCTCTCGCAAACACTATGATATGAACATACATTTAATAGTAACGATAGCATATAAAATGAGTATAATTTATATTGGAACATTATATAAATCCCTGAAATTATATATAATTATATGAATATTCATAATATAAATTTTTACATCGCTTACTTTGAAATTGATATGGGATATATATATATTAGAAATATATTCCCACAATAACATACAATTATACTAGGGGAAAATAAATAGTTTTCCTGGGAGAAAGATGCCACAAACTCAAATCGACAAGTAATCATATACAAGAGACATGATAAACATAGTATTTAATATATTTACTTTTAATTCAATATATATTCAAAAAGTATATGAATTATCATTCACTAAATTTCATTCATTTATATAATATAATTCTTAAAACAACACTCATATAAGGTATATCATCATTTTGTAATAAATGTAAATTTAAAAATATTATTATTATAACATAAATAAAAATTAAAAAATTGTTTACATTGGAATATTGAATTCATTAAAATTTTGTTGATGCATAAAAAATCAATCATAAGATGTCTAAATAAATAATATAAAATTAAATATATGACACATTATCATTATCCTAGGTTATCCTAACACATAATCTATTTAAATTGATTTGTAATTATTCATAAACAAAATAATTTAAAAAAAAATTCACATGGGAGTGTTGTAACAATTGCATGGTAAGGGTTCATTAACAATGAACCAAAAAATTGGTGAGATATAATTGATGAAATTATTTCAGGTATATTAAACCTAGACAAATCTCTTTGAAAAAATTTTCAAATATCTGTATAAAGGGATTGATTTAATTTCATTATAAATCTAAATTCAATTATTTAATTAATTAATATATGATAATTTTATATTCTGTTTATTATATTAATGTTTTTTAATTGTTATTCCAATTACTTTTTCATTAATATATAAACAAGTTAATTGATAACATCTACAGTTCCACAAAAATTATATAACAACATATTAAATCTTATTAGTTGAATATTAATTTTTTATAGATATGATCCAAATGAGATCTATAAATGATAAATTTATGTGGGGATATGTATATAAAACTAATTAGTATATATATGATAAACATAACATCCCATTGTTGACATTGCTTATAATGACTCAGACATTTCAAGGAATTATTTTTCTTGAATTCTTATGAATTTTACATGTATGAATTTTTTAACGACACCTGGTTCTGAGGCCCGGTGTGCCCAGAATAATTTTATGAGATTTTTATCGGGTACGTTTAGTAAATTTACGTCTATGTTTTTCTATCTTTTTAACTGGTGCTCAGAATTAAAATCTGAGGACACCGATGAACTCATAGGGCCGATATTTGATAAAGGGGACCTTTACTGTTGTTGCATTTCATGCGGATTG
This sequence comes from Viscum album, assembly GCA_963277665.1. Taxonomy (NCBI): domain Eukaryota; kingdom Viridiplantae; phylum Streptophyta; class Magnoliopsida; order Santalales; family Viscaceae; genus Viscum; species Viscum album. The sequence continues at coordinate 1,603,532,117 of OY728136.1, forward strand.
AGAGTTAATATTTTGGTATTTAGAATAGAATAAATAAAATTTTGGAACACAATTTTATTTATTGTGGTTGGTTAATTCATTTCAAGGGGAATTAGAGGTGGGGCGCACCCCCATATAACCTTCCTTGAGATGATATTTGTGAGGTGGGGCCCACACAAGCCCTACATTTTCATCTCCCCATTTCTCCCCCTAAACACCATTATTTTCCCTATATTTATTTCATTGAAAACTCCCCCTCATATATTATGTGGAGCCTCACCACCTTCCTCCAAATTAAGTTTCTAACACATTTCAATTAATTAAATGGGATTCTCCGATTAATTAATTGAAGTGATTGATTTTTAAATCAATTGACGTGTGAATAAAACAATAGCATCAGCTATTATTTTAGTGTGGATTTTATTGTTTTACCGAATTCCTAGAAAATATATGGAAAATTAGAAAAGAAAAGTGTTATTCTCACGATGAGGAATGCCTCTAATGAAGAATTACATTCTTCCTCGGTGAAGAACTCTCTACGATTCAAAGAATGTGAAGTCGACAACGACGCTTCTTATTCGGGTGTGCATCGACGTCAACGGAATCGACACCATTCTTCTGCAACACCCGACCACCGTGATTTTCTTCTTCTTCACTTCGACGACATGTGATTCCTTTTTGAGGTAGGGGAATTGTATTAAATTTCTCCATTCCATTATGAGGATAGAATGATGATCGTGGACCAACCTCTACCCGGTTGATCCGCGGATCGCTCGTTCATGCATGTTGGGATTCAAATCTGATGCGGGGTCATTTCGGGTTTGTTTTTAGTTTGAATTCTTAAATATTGATTGAAAACGTCAAACATGGTGGGCTCGAGCCGAAGAACGTCAAACATGGTGGACTCATGTGTAGGTCCCATAAATGAGTCCCCAACCCTCAAATTGTTATCTTTATTATCCTCTAGCGGCATTATAGAATCCAATTTTTACTGAGTAAACATGAAATTTATCAAGAATTATCTTTTATAGTTGAGGATTTATGGGGATATGAATAAAAAATAACATGATAGTAAAATGATTCCATTTTTAATGTTGTATGAACTTGTTTTTATCATTAATGGATGGATCAATATTATATGTTTATATTATTGTATTAAAAGTTCCAATTAATATATATGTTATCCACTCAACAAACACTAGGTTCCATATCCTAATAGTTTCACATTAGAGTGTTAGATTCAATTTCCCTAAAATCTAAAATCCATCCATATAATAATGACTAACACCATATATTATCTAATAGGGAATAAATCCTTTGATACAACCCATTCTAGACTAGAACCATTGAATCCTACCTCACTAGTAGAAATACATGTTTAAAACAACATACCTTCTTCCAAAAGTTTAGGTGTTTTCTAAAAATAGCATAAAGGAAAAAAAAATTAGACGACATAGAATATTTACCTATACATGGAAAAAATTACATCCAAGAAATATTAAATAAGAATAATAAATGGTATAACATATAATGAAAATACCAATCATTAAAAAACATATAGTAATGAATCAATTTAATAAATTATTGTAAAGAAACATAATGAATAAAAATAGATAATGAACCTAAAAATAGATCCCATCTAAGAAAAAAATGAGATAAGAGATACTTATGACATCTAAAATCACACACCACAGGGCTGGACATCATACATGGTCAATTCTATTGTTTTTTACTTTGATTTTAGGATACTTAGTCCTCTCATATCCACCTCAATCTATTTTCCATCTACAACAGACACCACATGTTCTAGTGTAGCCCATTTTGTGGTGAATATATATGTACCTAATGTGGCACCTTGAGAACTATTAGTGGAGAAATATAAATATAAATTAAAATAACCAACACAAAATAAATAGGTAAATTAACTTTATCATTTTTTATAGAAACTAACACTAACGATTTGGAAAGTGTACAACTTTCTTCATAGTCAATCTATGATTGGTTAGTTCTCCAAAATATAGAAAGGTCCCTCTATGGTTCCATTAGTATGAGTTACAATATATGAGTCCATGTAAAGGGTATAAATGTTTATTGTATTCAATATAATCAAGGGAAAACATTTTTATATGGATATCCCTCTCCCTACTAGATCAAAATGTTTACAAGGTGTGGTGTGTTTTAATATATGGATAGAGGACCAATTCCCTCTATTGTAAGTGATGATTACAATTATTCTTTTTTAATGGGTATATGTCCCATGATCTAGTGTGATAATGTTGTAATAGACCCTAATTACACATTGATTATTAAACATGATTATTTCCTTCAGTCAAGAATTTTTTAAAGATGTGTCTTGCTCCCAGAACAAGATGTTGTTTATATTATTCCAAAAAAAAACTCTAGTATAGTAATATACATGGGAAAATTATGAGGATAATATTTTCAGGGTTCCTAATTCATGATATAATGAAGTATTAACACAAATAATAAAATCATGATTTGGGTACGTGATGTGTATCTTTTGGTCACATTGTGTGTGACATAACCATGAAACTAGGAAACATAATCACCTAAAAATTTAGTGGAAATCAATGTTAAAGTATATGGAATATAGATGGAGTACATAATGATTCATTGAAAAAATATTTATGACAATTTCCACATAGTGTATCCCTAAATACAAAAGACCATGACCATGTAAACTAGTCCCATCCATGTTTATTAATAGTTTATTGGTACATAGGTAGTGTCCAGGTACAAGGATGTGCATTTTTAATTTGGATGTTTCCAAGTACCAAAATATGTCTACTCTCATGAACTACTGGGGTACACACTGAGCCAATTTCAATAGATCACATAGCATGTACATCTCACAGACATTTTTGAATTTTAACATCCCCCCAAACACTAGAAATCACATCTAGGTACTACTTATTGTGTGTTCTTGGACATCAATCCATTTAGGTTAGGTTTTTAAAGAAACTACATAATTATTAATTTGTATATTTCATGTAAAATCATATAAAGGGTTCAAATAAATAGTTCACAAATCTAGTTGGTCACAAGACCACATGGGTGCCACCCCATATAATAAGTAATTTATACTACAACAAGGTTCTATTTTTGTATATCTAGGAGAGTATATCCTTATAATTAGATTCACACCATATTGTAATATATGGATAATGTAATAGATGAAAAATAATAATTTAAAACAATAATAACTTCCAAATTAATCATCTATTTAAAAATAACAAATAATTCCACAATAATACAATCTAATATCATATTAAAATACTTCAATGTGACGTATCAAGCCAAAGAATATAAGAAACACAGAGAGTTGGAGTCTACTAAAATACATAAAAAAAATAAAAAAAATAAAAAGTTTATAACTCCAAGAGAAAATCAACTCATAGACCAATCCTATTCTCTTGTTTCTCATTTTATGATCATCCATGCATTGATAATTGGTTGATTTATCCTATCCCAACCTACATATATATAATCTTCTCAGGTACCATCGATGGCCCAGAGAGGGTGTGAGATATTCCTAGTAGGCCACGACCAATGATGTTTATTACAATCCAGCCATAGTATATAAAATATAATCATGTTCATGTATAATAGGTAAACATTAATATATATTTATATATATATATATACAAGACGTGTTAATACAATGTTAAAAACAACATGACATACTCAGTTATAAGGAATATTATCATAACTACATGGTCCATGTTATAGGGCCAGATGTACAATTACCAATATCAATATGTATTCGTGTATGATTATTTTTCTGGTTCTATACCATGATTTATATCAATATTTCCATACCATCATCCAAGAGGTGTCACAAAATTAATAACCATAAGTGTTATAAAATCAATCTATAGGTTTCATGACTTACTAATCATATAGTTCATACCATGTTAATGATAGTGTCCATAACATAATAATATATTCCAAATAAAATAATCATATGTTACATCCCTTAATAATAATAGGATTTATACCTTAGTAGTCATATTCTCCATAATATACAAATAAACGGTGACATAACATATTATTAATTAGTCTTATACATTGAAACTTATAGATGTTATAAATTACTAGTCCTATATTCCCTAACATAATATTCATAGGTTCCATTCCAATTTTCATCATTCATTACGTTAATTATTTAATCATATTAATAACATAAAAGGACCATCTAATGAAGGCATGATACTTTTCACCCCTAAAAATTTAATTCATTTTATTTTATATTACTAATTCTTGGCCCCAAGATCTCGCGCCAAGGTCCGGGTTGGGTCACGGATTAAAATCATCATCGTTTAATATTTTTACTTGGTTTCAGACCCATGGACAGGAACCATGTGGATAGCAATGATAGTGTGGTCGCCCCATGTGCTTGTTCGGGTGCCCAAGCGGACTGCGTAGAGGTTCATAATTTGCGTGCGAGTTTTTTAATCCATGCGACGAGCGTGAGGGTATCCAGTTTTAGTATTATGATAATTAAATAACTTATGTTTTAAAAATAATGATTGTTAATAATAATATTATGTAGTTATTATCATTTTCATTGTTATTATTATTAGTATTTTTTGTATTATTATTGTTAACATTATTCTATTATTATTATTAATATTAATGTTATTAATATTACTAATATAATTATTATTAATATAATATAATGTTTTTTAAACCGTAAAACTACACATTTTCTCCCCCTTCTCCATCTCTATTCGGTTCGACGAGCCCCCTTCTACCCATGCCCTCGCCTCCCTACATGTCCACAACTATGACCCCCCCACCCTCCTCCAGGTTGGCTGCCCCTGTCGCGTGGCATGCACAGTGCTCGCCCCGGCCTTCGTTGTTCCCCGCCTTCCCGAATGACCTCTGTTGTCCCCAGTTTCCACACAACCTCCTCTCGGACCTACACCATCACACTTGACCTCCACGCAACCCCCAGCTTCCACCGCTCCCTTCTTGCTCTGGAAACACTACCAAGCTATCGCACAGCCTCTGGCATCCCCTATTCTAGGCCTCCTGATCTCCGGTGACCCCACCAGCCACCTCCTTCGGCGACTGCCTGCCCTCTGGCCGCCTCCTTCAGCGACCCGGACTCCGGCGCACTGTTCCGGCAACCTACCACCATTTCCCGGCAATCCCGCCACCAGCAAGTGGCCTCCAACCCCAGCCTATGGCCCTCAGCAAGGTCTCCAGACCTATAGCCATCTCCGACAATCCCGCCTCACCTACTTTGTGCCTCCCGACTGCCACTCCTCGGAAAACTTCATGCCCTAGCCTTCAACGGTCAGACTAGCCCACCTCTGGCCTCTGGCCTCCTTGTTTCGGCCGACAGCACTCTCGAATTCAATGCACCAACACCACATCGTTCTGGTAGTTTTATTCTCTCATTATCTTATTTATTTATTTTATTATTATTTTAATTAATTATATATTTATTTATCCATTTTTTTTTTGTTTTTTTAAATTTATTATGGCATAATTTGATTTGATTGTGTGGTAATTTAGGTGAATTTATTTTTCTTATGTATAGTGTCATGTTCATTTATTTTTCCGTATGAGGCGAAAGCATGTCTTAAATTGGTTGGATGAGTATTTTGTTTCAAATTGGTTGTTTTTTTGTGAAATGTGGTTTATTCGTGGTGAAAAACCCTTGGTGCATCGTGAATGTGTGCTTTTAAATCATCTAAGGGTGTTATTAAATTATTTCAGCTGTGCAGATTGTATTTTTGAAGGGTGTTAGAGTATGTGTTGTTTTGAAATATAATTTTGGTTATGTAAATGAAGACATTGGAATGTGAGTTTTTTGGTTTGGTTGGTTGTGTTTCTAATATTGTTTTATGGTTTAATGTTGTGTTTTATTTTAAAGTGTTTTCTTATAGGAAATTGAGTATGTTTGGTTGTGATCCTTGGTTTCAACTTTTTCAGATGTTTAATAAATTATTTTAATGGTTTATTACTTTAATCATGTGGTTCTTTTGATGTTTGTAAAGTGGTTGGTGTGTCTAAAGGACATGATTGGATCCTAATAAAGAGATTTATTGTGTTTTGATATGTGTTTTGATGTGATATATTGAAAACATGTCGAGCTAGTTGTTTTTGCATTGTTTTTTCGTTTGGATTGTTATAAGTCAGTGGTTACGATTTTTGAGTTGTTTTAAATTTGATGCAGCACCTTGGTGAGGAAAACCCACAATACTACAGTATTTAGTAGGTTGCATGTTATTTTACGTGAGTGTAAGACGTGATGCGTCGTTGTCGTAACCGATCAGCGAGCCGAGGTAGGTCCCACACTGCACTCACCTTTGAATTTAGAATTTATTAATTGATTGATGTTTTATTAATTTTAATGAATGAGAAATAATATAACATAATTAATTTTGAAAGGATTTTTTGGTGTGAAAATAGTCGTTTATTTTATACAAAACACTTGAAAATTTTTCTGGATGAGCGGAAACCAAATATTGAAAGAATGCTTATTTGGACATTATAAATAATTCATGGAATTTCAAATTTATTTATATTTTTAATGATAAATGATTTCTTTTGAACAAGTTTATTGAGTTTTCTCAAGAAATGAGGTCTTTCATTAAAATTTTCGATTTCCTGTTTTGTACTTTAATAAAATATATTATTTTAGAAAACCCACTCTGGGGTGATCATTGATGTACGTTGATTGCGTGAGCTGTATATGACGATTTTACATCGTGACTTATTAATTTACATTGTGAATGCACCCACTTTGTATATATTTTGTTGAAAAGGTAATCATTCATTGTGAGTGAATCTTTTGAGAACGATTGTCAAACTTGTTTAGACTACACACTGGCTAGTGGCCTCATGGCAGGGGAATACTCAGTTATTGTTTCTATGGGGATTGGGCCCCTCTGTTAGGACATATAGGGCTATGCTGGGCGTTAGGGCGTTATGATGTCATCGAGTTAGAGTATTCTTTCAAGATGAGTCACATGTATGGTATGTTCCAGATTGTTCACGATCTCCTAAGATCGACCCATGTTTCTTTTAGTGTATATTTGAATGTGGTGGATAATTGAGAGGTTGAGTTCGGTTGCGGATCCATGTGGACCACATTTTCCATTTAACTTATATTGTGTTGTGTGTTGTGTGTGAATTTACTTCTGACTAACGATTAATGTTTGGATTTTATAAATTGTTCCCAAAATGTTATAAAATGAAATGCACCTATTTCTTTAAACATTAAACCTGTTCTCAATTAAAAAGGGAAATGGGATGTTACTTGTTTTAAAAATTAAACTATGTGTGAAAACCAATATATTTTTTATACATAGTTCAATCATGGAATTAGAAAATTTCTTTATTTAAAGGTAGTGCTTTGGGAATAGATTCAGTGGGCCAGCCTACTGTGTTTTAATACTCACGCCTATGGTGTTTTATTGTTTTCATAGTTCTGTTGTAGGTTCCAGCTTCAGTTGTCTGTCTCGAGAGACGTTGGTTATGGTATTGGAGGGTGACCGAAGGGGTCATGTGGAGTTTTGGTCGTTCTCAGGTTAGTAGTGTTGTTGGTGGAACTTCTTTTATTTGTATTTTCACTATTTATTTCCTCTACATAATTTATTTTTTAGGAAAAATCATTCCTATCTGTTTACTCTTGATGCCCGACACTAGTTTCCAGCCTGTGGGGACCGAGAACGCCCATCGTGACATGCCGCGGACCGGCTCGGGTGATCTGTTCAGGGTCTACCTGGGATAGTTCATGACAAAATGTCATTATAGGAGGTTATTATTATTTGGGGTGCCTGGTATATGGATATTAGGTGTGTCGGGACTCGAGAGGTAGGTACAGGAAGGACGTCATGAACCCTTTCCCGTTCCGCACGTCGAGTCTCTAAGGATAGTCCGGTAATTGAGTCTTTGTCTTGTACTGGTTTGTTTTGAATTGAGGGATGACAATGGAGTAAAATCGATGTTACATCATTATCTCACAAGGAATAGTGACCCATGTGGAGTCCGGGTACACATTGTTAATTTCGTCAAGTTGTTGACGCTTACATGGGACATGGCCCACCACCATGTCGTCCGGTTAAGTGTGACTGCTAGTCACTCATTCCGATCGATTGATGTATTTTGAGTGTCATTTTCATTTTGGTTGGTGAATGTGTGTTTTTGAAAATGAATAAGGGTTTTTGATGATGGTAATGATTTATTTTAAATAACATTAAATTTATGAAATGAGTTTTAAAACTGAACGCTTTTGGTTAGGAAAACTGGTGTTTGCTTAGAAATTGGTTGATAATGGTTTGGGTTGAAACCTCAGGTACTCCTTATGAATGTTAGCACATGTGAGAGGATGTGTGGATATTGTGTGTTGTTTTGTATTATTGAATGTGGATGAAGACATGTTCAACAGTTCATGGGATTACATGTGTGTGTTTGAAATTAATGGCTTGACCTTGTTTTCTAAATTCGCTTATAAAGAGGAAAATGGTTTTGGAAAGTGATTTTTGATTTAAAATTGGATTTGGTATTTGGAAAGTGGTCTTGAAAGAAAGCAGTTTTGAAAAAAAGGGGGGTGGATTTGGAATCTAAATTGAAACAGGAATTTTTCATATGGAATTTGGGGTTATGTTTGCGGTTGTTTGTTTCTTTTGAGAGGGTTTTTTTGGATGAAGGTGATTTCTTTGATGTTGCTTCGAATGATATTGGTTTTGGCTTTTTTTTATATATCTTGTTCAGAAATGCCGCCTAGAATGGTCCCTAGTGTTTTGATGAGTCATGCCCAGTTTTTGGTCTTTCTCAGATGTTGTCTGTCCTTCATGGTGATTGGAGTCTGTTAGAGACAGTGTAGTGACTTGAAGAGGTCGGGCGTGCCTTTAGGGTATTGGGAACTCCTGAAACTGTTAGAGTGCATGCTGTTTTGGGTCTGTTTGAAGTTCCATCTCTGGACGAGTAGGAGTTATCGCACCACCATCAATTCATGTTGGGATGACAAGGTATGTCTTCAATTCTGTCTTCGACAGATGGTTTATACCTGAAGAGGTGGAGAGGAAGAAAAAGAAAGAACTTATGCGCTTTCAACAAGGACCACATATAGTGAACTCATATGTTAACCATTTCATGGAGCATGTGTCATTTTCTCTGGAAGTAGAGTCACATGGATTGATAAATACTTCCCTCTTCATCGGGGGTCTTCGTCCAGAGATCAAGGAAAAAATCCTCCCTTTGAAGGGGCATTATTTCATGTAACTGGTGGATGAGGCGTTCTTAACTAAGTGGGTCTTCATAGTGCAGATTGTCAGAAATCCAATGTATCTAGTTGCTTCAAAGGATCCTATTTGGTGAGCAGGGTGTACCAGAGTTAACAGTTTCTAAAGAGTCGTCTGAAGTGGTTATGGCTCCTATTTCGTTGGACTATTCATTGGTGTGCCACCAGTGTGGCCGGTTTGGGCACGTGAATTCGTTATGTCGCACCCCTCTGAAGATGTGTCTTTGTTGCAGCAGTCTGGGTAACTTGGAGAAGTTTTGTTGGAAGCATCGCGTGGAAAAGATGATGTGATAGGAGAAATATTTAGTGCCTAACTGTGAGGTAGGAGATGCTTTAGCCATCATAACCCCAACCACAGGTCTTGGTGTGATCCTCGTGCATAGTCAAGATTTTCCTGAGGTTTGAAACCCTGGATCACATTTTGTGTTTCATGTTGGTAGTGGATCATTTAAAGTCTTTTCAACCTTTCTTTTTCCACTGTTAAAGTTTTGATGTCGTTGCATGTTTATTGATTCATTGTGGTGTTATGATGGACTTGTTCTATTGTAATACAAAGGGTTTTGTTTGTCTGGTAATGATTTTATGAATCTTATGTTTTTCATAATAGTGTGATTGACCCTTTCTTGGGTCAATATTGTTTTAACAAAATTCGTTTAGATATGTAAGTGCCTGAAAAGTTGTTAAATATTGTATTTATACTTGGGTTTACAACTTGGGTTATGTTCTTCTTGGAGGTTTTTCTCTAGTGTTTAGACATTCATCGGTCTGAGTTGAGAGTTCCAAGTTTCATTGGAGGTGTAGTTTTGACTGTTCTATAGAGGTTAATCTAGATGGGTTGGGAGTTCCCGCACCAATCCCCTTCCCGGGGTGGTATGTTTGTATGTGAAAATTTTGCACATTATTTGAGCTCATGTGGTGGGGAGAACCCTCCCGTGTTCTCTTATTGTCATGTATTGTGGTTTCATTCGGTATCAATTGGGCATGGATTCTGGTTTTTCCTATCATTTAGCTTGGTGACTTTCTGGCGGCAGAATGTGTCTGTGGTGGGATGAATTGTCACACACTGACATTATATCATTTTATTTTATTTTATTAATTCATGGAGCTGAGTTCTCGCACAATGGTCTGGGTTGGGTCACGGATTAAAATCTTCATCGTTTAAAATTCTATACTTCTTTTCAGGATCATTCACGGGCACCGCGTTGTAAGAAATGACCGTGAAGTCGCCCCATGTGCTCGTGCGGGTGCACAAGCGGACTCCATAGTGGTTCGAAATTTGTGTGCGCATTTTTTTATCCAGCGACAAGCGTGCAGGTATCCAGTTTTTGTATTTTGATAATTAAATTACTTATGTATTAAAAATAATGTTTGTTAATAACAATAATAATATTTTTCTATTTTCATTTTCATTGTTGTTATAATTAGTATTCTTTGTGTTATTATTATTAATATTATTCTATTATTATTATTAATATAAATGTTATTAATAGTCTTATTATTATTATTATTATTATAATAGAATGTTTTTTATGAAACCCTAACCCTACCTATTTTCTCTCCCTTCCTCGTCCTTATTCAGCGCCACGAGCCCCCTCCAACCAAGGCCCACGCCTCCCTACATGTCTGTGACCCCACCCCACCTCTAGGATTTCTGCCCCAGTCGCGCGCCCCACACAGTGCTCAGCCCGTCCTTCGTCGCTCACCTATTACCCCAACGACATCTGGCGCTCCCCGTTTACACTCTGCCTCCTCTCGACCCTGCTCCCTTAAACCCGTCCTTCACACAACCCCTGGCCTCCACCGCTCCCCTACCGCTCCGGTGACCTCGCCGAGTCTGCCCACCGCCTTCGGCGTCCCCTCGTCCCGCCCTCCTGACCTCTAGCAACACCGCCTGCCTGCCAGCCGCCTCCTCCGGCAACTGGCTTCCTGTGGGCGCCTCCTTCGGCGCTCGGCCTCTAGTACCATGTTCCGGCAACCTCCCACAATTTTCTAGCGTTACCACCACCGGCAAGTGGCCTCTGGCCCATGCATCCGGCCCTCTGCCACATCTCTAGCCCTTTAGCAATCTATGGAAACCCCGCCTCACTTGCGTCGTGCTTCCCGACTACCTCTCCTCCGGTATGTTCGTGCCCCGGACTCTTGTGTTCCGACTAGCCCACATCCGACCTCTAATCTCCTTGTTTTGGCCGACAGTACTCCTGAATTCACTACGCCAACACCCAATCGTTCTGGTATATTTATTCACTCATTCTCTTATTTATTAATTTATTTATTATTTTAATTATTTATTTATTTGATTATTTAATTGTTTTTTTTTGTTTTTTTAAATTTAGTAAATCAGAATTTTATTGGATTGTGTGGTGATTTTGGTGAATTTATTTTTCTTAAGTATAGAAGCAAGTTCTTTAATTTTTGTGTATGTTGCAAAACAATGTGTCAAATTGGTTGCATGATTATTATGATTCAAATTGGTGGTATTTATGTGAAGTGTAGTGTATTCTTGGTAAAAAAACCTTGGTTCTTTGGGAATGTGTTTTTTGTAAATCATGTAAGAGTGTTATTAAAACATTTCAGCAGTATAGATTTTATTTTTGGGTGGTGTTAGAGTACGTTTTGTTTTGAAATATAATTTTGGGTGTGTAAATGGATACATTGGTATGTGTGTTGTTTTTTTTTGGTTGGTTTTGTGTCTAATAAGATTTTACGGTTTTATGGTGTGTTTTATTTTAAAGTGTTTTCTTATGTGAAACTGAGTATGTTTTGTTGTCAACATTGGTTTCACCTATTTATAATGTTTTATAAATTATACAAATTGTTTATTACTTTAATCATGTGGTGAGTTTGATGTTTGTAAAGTTGTTGGTGTGTTTAATGGTCTTGATTGGATTCTAATAAGGAGATTGATTTTGTTTTGATACGTGTTTTGATGTAATATTTTTAAAAAATGTCGAGCTAGTTGTTTTTTTGTTGTTTCTTCATTTGGATTGTTCCAAGTCAGTGGTTATGAGTTTTGAGTTGTTTTTTATTTGTTTCATCACCAGAGCGTGGAATACCCACGATACTGTAGTCTTCAGTAGGTTGCATGTTCTTGTTCGTGAGTGTGAGACGTACCGCGTCGTCGTCGTAACCGAGCAGCGAGCTGAGGTGGGTCCCCCACTACAATCACCTTTAAATTTATAATTTATTAATTTATTGATGTTTTATTAATTTTAATAAATGGGAAATAATATCAGATAATTATTTTTTAAAAGATTATTTGGTGTGAAATGAGCCATTTATTTTATACCAAACACTTGAAACATTTTCTTAGTGAGCAGACACACAATATTGAAAGAATGCATGTTTTTCCAAAAAAAATATTTCACAATATTTAAAATGTAGTTCTAGTTTTAATGATTAATGATTTATATTGAAAAATTGTTTTGGGTTTTATAAAAAAATGTTGGCTTTCTTTAAAATTGGTGAAGGGTCGTTTGGTACTTTAATAAAATAGATTATTTTGGAAAACCCACTCGGGGGTTATCATTGGTGTGCATTGATTGACTGAGTTGTATGTGATGTTTTTGAATCATGACTAATTTATTTAAATTGTGTACGGTCCCCCTTTTTATTACTTGTGTTAACATGGGAATCTGGCATAGTGAGTGAATCTTCTGAGAATGATTCTCACACTAGTTTAGACTACGCATTGGCTAGGGGCCCCATAGTAGGGGAATACTGAGTTATTGCTTCTAGGGGGATTGGGCCCCTCGGTTATGCCATGTAGGGCTATACTGGGCATTAGGGCATTATGTTGTAATCGAGTTAGAGCATTTTTTCGGGATGAGTCACATGTGCGGTATGTTCTGTATTGTTCATGATCTCCTAGGTTCTACCCATGTTTTTTAATGTGTTTATTTGTATGTGGCGGAAGACTGAGAGGTCATGTTCAGTTGATGACCCCTGTGTGCCATTATTTCCATTTCCCTTAGTGTGTTTTGTGTGTTGTGTGTGATTTTCCTTTTGACTAACAACTAAATTTTGGATTTATAAATTGTTCACAAAAAGTTTTAAAATGCAATGCACCTATTTCTTTTAACATTAAATTTTTTCTAAATTTAAAAGGGAAATGGACAGTTACATGTTTTAAAAATGAAAGTGTGTGTGAAAACCAATATTTTCTATATGCTTAGTTCAAACCTGGAATTAGTAAATTTATTTATTTAAAAGTAGTTCTTTGGGAATAGATTCACTAGGCAACCCTACTGAGTTTTAATACTCACACATATAGTGTTTTATTGTTTTTTTATTCTACTACAGGATCCAGCATTAGTTGTTCACCTTGAGCAATGTTGGTTGTGGTATTGGAGTGTGACCCAAGGGATCACGTGAAGTTTTGGTCATGCTCGGGTTAGTAGCATTGTTGGTTGTTCTTCCTTTATTTGAATTTGTTCTATTTATTTACACTTATTAATTTATTTTCTTTTGGTCCAAATCATTCCCATTTATTTACCCTTGATTCTCGAAACTTGTTGCCAGCCTGAGGGGATCGGGAATACCCTTCAGGACTTGCTGCTGACCGGCTCGGGTGACCGGTTCAGGGTCGACCCGGGCTGGTTTGTGACAATCCTACTATAATTAATAATTTATTTATTATATGATTTATCAAAAACTATGGTGATATCACAAACCTAATGGGGAAGTGAAATCATGGTAGATAAATAATCAAAACACATGGGTGTATTAGGATGAGGTTGAAAAGAAACAATAATGAGGACGTGATAATAGGGAAACCCAATGTTGCGAAAATGTAAATTAGGGATGAAAATTTATTATGGAATAAACAACTAGAATTTCTATTGTGTTACACCTTGAAAGTCGATGAATTTAAAAAATCATAGGGAAATTGTATAGACAACCTAACAGTGACCTACGGTGGAACACCCATCTAGTATCATTAATTAATTTTTTCTATATCATATGAAAAAATAAAAATAGATGAATTCTACAAAAATGGAAATATTAATTCTCACAAAAGTAAATTTTTTCAGGAGGAATAACAATGAAAATATAAAATGGATTATATATATCATAAGGGGTGATCCAAAATACCAAACTGAACATGAATATGAGGTTAGATTGATGAATGCGTTCAATTCTGTTCTTTTAGGATTGTGAGTGATAAAATTGATGAGTGGAGTTATACTTTTTATTATAGTGAAAATGGTTGTATGGTTTTTCAAGCCACTACCTAATGAGAACCACCGAATTCCATTTGGATAAGACCTCACACACCCTACTAAAATGATTGGAGAGATATGTATTTCCCGAAAACACCTGCTATATCAGCTATGTATGAACCAATCCTCCCTCATAATATTTGTGTCAATTTATGATTACCTCTACAATGTCCTAAAAGTCCCTATATTATTTTCTATAACTATGGATAATATTATTTTCAAATTATACAAATGGTACATTAATATTGTTCATAAAAAATATCCGTATCTTGTCTCAAATCAGTTCCCACAAACCCTAGTTACATCAATATCCACATTATGAACATTATAGTGGGTAAAAATAAGGAAACCATAATAAATTAAAAGTATCCATTAATCGAATATAAATTATTTCATTAATGTCCACCCTATATATAACATCATCCCTGAGTTTTACCACAATATGTGTAAAACAATCTTTTATAAATAACATCAACAACTGAGAACATATGTTAGTATCATGCTCATGTGTCTCATTTTGTATGTTTATGTGCTTCTATAACTCCCTAAAAATTGATATACCATTATTATAGAACCTTCATTCCCAAATCCTCAAAATGGATAATATTCTTCTAAAATTATAGCTCCACTTCAAAATAAAAATCATCAGGATATAGGATATCATACAAATTTTTATACTACTAGTGAATCTATAAAACATGGAAAACATCATGCATTTATTTTTTAATATGCCCTAACAACATCAAATATGCTACCAATGTGAATCTCACCATTACTTCAAAAGTGATAATAAACTAAGGTTAAATATTTTCATGACTTTTATACCATCAATTCACTAGTATTGTAAAAACACATAAACTCTATGATCAAAATCAATGAACTCTAGTGGATGACGTAGGTGATTGACATAAAGATTTTTTTTAAACTGATCCATGTCAACCTACTTCCTAATAAATATAATCTTATTTAATTTATATTGAATGACACAAGTTCCAATTATGTCTTCCTCAACTGGCTACCACATGTTGAAATGTGAATGGAATCTCCTACCATATAATAATTAATAGGGAGAAATTTCTATAAATGGATGGATGTTTTTATTATAGGCTAATTCATAAAATTTATATGTTTATCTAAAGAACCTACAAAATTTTAGACGCATGGTCGGAGCAAGTCCTGTAAAACCAACATTGTTAGTTCTTGAAAACCTTCAGTCTAACAGTGAAATAATTTAATTAGAACTACAATTTTATGAAACCATATATGTTTTCTCAACCTAAACCTTGATATGGAATTATAAAAATTATTAAAAATGAATGTTTGAGGGATCATAATAAAATGTATAATCTCATAGACACATAAAATACCAAACTCATTGACAGATAATGTATGCCTAATAATAAAAAAATTGAGTCCTTAATGGTTCTATCAACGATCACCAACAAAGAATCACTACTACTTGGGGATCTTATTAAACCCATAATAGAATCTATCATGAAATAATTTGATTTCAAATATAGGATGTGTTACAATAATAAAATGTAACACCCCAACATTCTAATGTAAGATTCATATACTCAATATTGTGTACAAAACCAAATAAAAATTACATTTGGGAATATAATACCATGAGTATTATAATATATTTATTATTTTCAATAGACTTAATGTAATCTATATATTTAATTGAATGATATAAAACTAAAATTTTTATAGATTTTGTCAAACAAGAGCCACCAAAGATACATCAAAAGGGTCTAATGTACTGAAGTCATGAAGAAATCATTAACAATAAATTTGATTCCCTTAGTGGGAAAGGAACCGATGTTATGGAATTGGGATATATATTGGTTGAGGGATATGTGGATGCAAAGATGTCAGATACCATATTCCCCTCCAGCCATGTGTGACTGATCGGTATGTTGGTTCCCAATAGATGTCTACATTTTTTGATAATATACGAAAATATCCAATGGTAATTGTCCTTTTATAGAAATGATTTGAAGAAGATCATTGAGTCTGTCTCCATAACCTTCAGGCAGATGGGAATTTTCTCACAAAACTCTATCCCCATGAGCATTCCCAAGGACTCCGCCTATAATAAATCACATCTTCCATAGCAGGATGAGAATGTTCTTATGATTGACCCCTCCTTGACTGTAATAACAACTCACCCACGAATCTCTCTATTGAGATGAGACCTATACGAGTTCAGTATGATCCCATGATTTGGAAGATGAAAACAGACCCAATACCCCTACCAAAGCTTACTGGTCTGATAAAAAATCACATTTTTGGAGAATGTGCCTAACTAATGGAGCAGTCTGGATGTCAGTCCATGAGCTTCCCAAGTCTAGTAACTTATTCATAAAATTAATGGTGATTCCTGTATGAGAGATGATTTGATTTCTCGATGGATTACATCACATCGAATCTGAGTCTTACCGAACAACATTGTATACTATAATTATTAGTATTAAATATAATATAAACTAGCAATTATGAACATTATTAACTACCATATGAAAATATATTTTAGAAAACTAATTAATCGGCCAATTATTAATTATAAATGAATATAAAATCCAATTGCAAATAAATATAATATTTTATAGAAAACTATTTCTATGCTCACATAACAATTTAGACTAAATAATAAAAATAATTAAAATAAGTGTGTTATATTAATGTACTATATTTATTAAAAATTCAATATTATATTTTGTATATTCATAAAATTTCTTTTTTGAGTATAAGATATGAAAAAACTAAACATTTTTTATTAAAACAAATATTTTTATTAATGTATTTTAATCTTTTTTTTACAGAGAACCTATTTTAAATAAAATTTATAAAACTTTTATAAATATTAAACATCAGAATAAATATAATCATTTAAATAGATACGTAAATATTGATTTAGTGATATTTTATTAAATTTATTTTTTAATATTATTTTTTAATGAATACTTAAAAATAAGAGATTTTATGTGAAAACTGCTATTTCCCATTAATTATTTATAAGGTTATATTATATTAATTTTAATAATCAAATAAATCATAATATAATTATCAATTAATCAAATTTTTTTCAATTAAATCATTTCAACTTTAGAATTTACTACAAAACTTACTATACATCCTGATGTTTTCACATTACAAATCCACTCTGTCGTCCGTTATTTAGGATTTATTTTTTGATAAATATTTTCCACATGTATTATTATAATTTAGAAAAATTTGATCCATATTTTGAATTATAATAATATATTTTTTAAAATAAAAATTAACTTTTTTCCCAAGAGTATTTGTGATTGAAATTATAATTAATTTCAATTGTTAAGGAAACAATTATTGTTAATATGGGACTAAACAATATTCATTATTGCACAAAAAATTGGAAACATATACATAGACAATTAGAAGGACATATATAGATTCTATACCCATTTTCATGAAATAAAACCATAAAGGGATCCACTTTCATGGTAAATAATGTGTGTGGAATATCTGTGTCAAAATATTACAATACTAATACACCCTCTCCACTCTAAAAAGGCCTCATCTCTTCCCACATCCTCACACATTCGAATCCACCTTTTCTAATCCATTATATTATAAAAAATTTCTTCAACATACTATAACACTTCATATAATAATTAACTTATAAAATAATGCAATCTAAGGAAGACATTTTGTTCAATTGAAAAAGAGCTACCAGATTAATAATAAGTATCTTTTCTTAATCTATTTTGTTTTATTTCCATTCTAACACACCAATAGCATTCTTATTCAATAATTTATTGAAAAAAATATTTTAAATTTTCCAGATAGTTATTGTTTAGTTTTTTATACCTATAATAACATATAATTCACTATAATATGTAACAAACATACAATTTTCATATATGTTGCCCTAATGAATCAAAAAATGGTGATTATTCATTTTTTCACTACCACATATCATGGTGGAAATTATGACGAAAATTATTTTCATATTTTTTATATATTATTTATATTATGTATTTGTAATCAACTAATTATTTTATAACACATGTTTCTATGTACTCTATTTTCATGGAATATGATTTCATCAGCTTTAAAAGTGTTGACTATCTCCCCCTTAATTCATGCGATTCGTTCACAAAATAAATAGAACATAATAAAAAATTATCTTAATAATCCTATGTAAAATAAATAACATTAATCTTATTTAAAAATTATAATACAAATATTTATCATTTACATTTCATTATTTTAATATGATAATGAAATGAAAGTAGTGTTCATCTTAACACACGACCTACCATCCCCATGAAATGTAAATGTCTTTTCATATCAAAAAACAATATAGATTTTTCTAAATACTGATTTACAAAATATCTATGATATTAAAATCATAGTTTGAATTTTTTATATGATGAAACCATTATTTAATTAATAGTAACATAAAATAATAGGTCAAAAAACACTCTATAAAACATGGAGAATATCTCTTAAAATAATTATCATAATGAAAGGTTATTAATAAATTATAATAAAATTTTATAATATGTTAATATATGGTAGCATAAATATAATTATTTTTGTTTATAAGTTATTATCTGGTTTCATCCTCAAATGTAGTTTTAAAAAGATGTTAACCCAACGTAAACACAAGTTAATGGTTTTCATCTAAATTTAAAATCCACTAAGGCTAATTTTTTTGTTTTTCACACAGATTATTTTATATGGTGTATATAAATCCCATTGAAATGTTATATAATGTGTAAAATTATTTTAATGATATTATATGTTTCATATAATTATAATCCTTCCTATAATTTAATCTTCAATTCATTTAAAATTATATGGGACCCTTTGGAATGATTAAAGATTATTCTCATAAACAACATTTTAAATGATTATATTTATAATATCCCATTATTTTATTATTATAATTATATTAAAAAACAATCAATAAATATTTGTGCACTAAATTTATAATAAATTCTCCATATAATTTCACAATCTCTGATAATATCATTATACATTGCTAGTAAATTATTATTTATTTCTATTTAATTTATTTCATCTATCACGGTTTGAGTTAAAAGATACCCAGTGAAAAATAATTTCATAACTCAATTTGATTTTCACCCAATCATTAAAATCTTTTAAATGGGTTCCATTTCAATATCATTTTGATTTGGATTAGTTACAGTAAAATTTCACTTGGAGGAAAATATTTTTCGATTTTATAATTAGACAATCAGTTTTATTATCCTCTTAATATACATGAACTAAATTAAGTTGTAGTATCATTTTTATATTACTAGATACTCAAAAAGAATTAAAAAAATTTTGTTTGAAAAAACCGTCTTTATTTCTGTCATTAGCCAAAGAACCTCTCTTTTTTTAAATTCCTCATTTCCATAAATGGTTTGAATTATTTTTAACATGATCTATAAAAAATTCACACTTTTTGTCGTTTACCAGTATTTTTAGAGGAATATTTTTTCTATTTTACGAACAAGGAACATTTCTACACTGTTTAATATGAAAAAGGAATAGAATTTTTATCTCATAAGGAAAATACAGATTTAATCAATATAATTTATTAGAATATTACATTAGATGTTTAATAGGTTACTTTTTAAAGGATATTTTTTAAAAGTGTTTTTCAATGAATTTTTTTCAAATTTTTTTGATCAAAACAAATGTATTTTCCATCATGAATATATTTAATGGATAATTTTATTTATATTCATCAAGGGCAGAACACTATTTTTTAATTTAGTTGGGATACATTTGATTAATTATATCCTCATACTTTTACAAGATATTATTATATATAATTTCCCAGTGATAGTATTCACAAACACCTCCTGAATTTATTTGTTAGCCCTAATGAAATATACAATCTCCAATGATCATTAAGAATTTAATTCCCCCTAAAATTTCGTTCTTCAGTTATCATAGATATTGAAATTTCTTAAACAATAAACTATTTTTTATATGGTTCTAATTTGAGTATTATATGATTATTTAGGGATATATTGATAATTTAGTATTTATTATTCAAATAAAATATTTTACGAGGATTATTGTTTTTTATTAAAATTGGTCAGTCGATATGAATAATTATTTAGACATTCAATAAGGGGTGGTTCCCAGACATTTTACATATCATTGAAGCATCAATAGGTTATAATAAAAAAATGCACAAAAAAATGTGGTTCTATACATATTTATAAGTTATATATAGGATGGATATTGATATAAGAGGTTTTCTTGTGCGTAACACACAACGTTCCATTATTAATCATTTCCTTTATTTTGAATAATTATTTATTATCCATGATATTTCCACATGATAAAATCTATGGACATTTTTCATTCATAGTTTAAGGATTAAATAGAATTTGATTTTAATTTCAATCAATACCATATTTATTTGTAATTATATATTTATTTTATTTTAATGTAATTCTATTTATTAATTTTCTATATTATTTGAAATCATAATTCTCAGTTTCTTGACTATATGGTATGTTTGTTCAATTATTTTTATGCCATTATTATTATTCTAATTAATTCATTATTTATTTCCATTTACCTTGTCCTAAATATGAATTATATATATATATTTTTATTATTCATTCTATATAATTACTAGAAGTGTAACACCTGATGCATCCATGGTACGCTTGTCCTTGAATTATACAGTATCTTGCATTGTACGCAACGTTGAGTTTTAACACACCACGACCATCTTAACTAGCTTTTATAAATTGTAATGCCCACTTTCTGAATTTTTATAAACCTTATCTATAAAATTTACTTCATTTTGTATTTATAATTTAAAGATTAGCTTAATGCAAATTTTATTTACATTTATGAAAACTTTCAGTTTTTGATGAGTAGTGAAAACATTGTGATACTGTTTAAAAGAAACATTATATTTAAATTATTATTAATTTTAATTAAATTAAATCTATGTCAAAATAGATTTATAATACCAATAGTATTTGAATATAATTCAGTGAAGTCATTTTATAATTATATTTGATTTATAAAATTTAATTTAATTATTTAACATCTTTTACACACCTATAAGTATATAATAATATTTTCATAAACCATAATTTTACCACTTCACTGAATTAAATATATAAAACAGGAGAGACTCCATTGGCATTAGTAAATAAACTGTGGTTAAATCGGATAAAAATAATTTTTGTTGAATATTGAATTTTTGTATTTAATTTACAATAGTTAAGAGTCAATAGAGTAATAAAAGGTTAAAATATTATAATAATTAACAAAACACATGTCCTAATTATATTGGATAAGTGTATTTCGACCAAAATCATCCTTATGAAAAATGGGATCTATTTCGAAATCTTGGATTAGATTTCGACACATATTATTATTTTATTTAAAGAAGAGTTAAAAGTGTTTTATTCAATGTTTAATAACTACCCCATTTTAAATATAGGGTTATAAAAAAGTTAACTTCAACTATAAATATTAATTTTATAGATAATAATATTTCATATATAATGGAATTTTATTTATAATATTTATACATAAAATAAAATAAATTATTTTTGACACATTGATAATGTATAAGTTAAATTTTTATTTAATGAATAAAGAATTAATATTATAAAATTTATATAATTGTAAATTTAAACTTTTGATGAATTCCAATAATTTTCTATATTTATCATATATGTTAGGTATGATTAAATAATATTTTTTCAATGTGATAAAGTTCTTATGACTTTCACAAAAACATAATACCTAATAGTGTCAAAATAGACATTAATGAGTTTATAAATTGAATAATATATTATTAATTGATATTATATTTCAAAAAATATATGGTTTGGTGAAAAGACATAGAGAAGTTTATATATATCAATAATTAACCACACATGGTTTTATATTCTTTTTATAGTATGTTTAGTAACCATTTTTTATAACAATACATGAATACATGGTAAAAGTTAAACTATATATCTAAAAGTTAAATCAATATTATAAGTTTAATATAATGAGATAAACCTATCTAAAACCTATTTTTTGAGAGTTATTTTACCTAGACCCACAATATCGTCAAAATAATTCATTTTTAATCCATTATAAATTGAATATTATTTATAATAAAATAATATTTCCATCTTTTCTGAAAGTGACCCTCCACTGTCTTATAAAATGGTACATCCACTACTCCAAAAATCACACCTACATATCCTTTTTTCTCAGGAAGAACCTACTAAAATATCCTCCAATCTACCCTAACATGAACAAAGGGGCATTATTTTTAATATAAATCCAACTAAAGAGTTATCTGTATCAAATGAAATGGAAACACCCAAAGAAGAAGTATTAATTTCACCACCTCTTTAATGTTCTTTTCTTATTCCACACCATCTTTCATTGTTGTTCTCATACCATAATAATATCTCTAGTACCTTCATCATACTGTGATATTATTATAAATTTTGAACAACCGTATTCATTATTATATCCATCTTATTCATGACAAAGTCATCATATGTGCATACATATGTCATATCATCGCTATGTCATTGTGTATTTTTTTATTCATTTTATTATTATTTGGATGGGTATAATAATCAGTATAGTTTATTTAAATAATAAATATAACATGTTAATTATTCTTTGTATATGATATACTATCAAATTAAATACTATTTCACTAGTTATAGAATGGTATTGTCGCTCGTACATACGTACGAATTACCATCTCCATGAACGTGATGAGATTCATTCACCACTGTATCCATTGAAGAATAATTTTCATTTTATGAATAAATTTTTTTTAAGAACTTAATATATTTCTGTATATTAATAAAACACATTCTATCCATAACTAACATGACTTACATAACAAAGCATATAAAGGAACACTATTCAATTAACACCCAAAACAATGATACTACTAAAATATTATTAACTAATAAATATTATATGATTATATATAATATCATATTTATGAATGTTGTTATTTTATAATTAAATGAAAATAAAATATGTATTATACAAGAGGTTAATATAACATTAACCAAGGAACATTACAAATTAAGGCTTAATTTTATGATCTCATTATTTATCTGAGGTTGATTATACGTATGTATCTAATAGAACTTCTTTATCATCCACATATGTGTTTCCTAAAAATGTACTTCAAAACATTTTTACTGTTTCATAGAATATTGGTTAGATAAATTTATAACATTTCTTGACAATTTATAAAATGTTTTTAATGGAATCATTCCACCATTTTCCAAAATATGTACTTTATGACAATTTTGACAAAATACGGTAAGAATGTTTTTAACATATACGACAGGAGTAGCTATTCTCTGCCATTATCGCAACATCATTGTTTCCATTACACGATTATAAGAATATTTAAAAAAAATCTTTTATAATTTTGACTATTAAATGATTGCAATGTTGAAAGATATATTTCTATCTAATAGTTTTGATTTCATCTATGTCAACATTGATAGATAGATCTTACCCATTTTTTATGTTAATTTATTATGATACAATATTCCATATTGTATATAAGGTTTTGTAATCTTTCTAACTCTAGATGTGTTATTTTTATACCATTCATGGTTTCTGGGTAATGTATTAACATTCTGTTATATAGTTTCAATATGAATGTTTATGCTATGTTTTATCTTTTTCATGTGAGTAATAAATTAGACTTAATATGTGACTGGTGGATCATTCTATAACTCCTCTATACATCTGTAGGTCTCATGGGACAGTCTATTGTCATGGAAGAAGGCAATGAAAACATATTTATTGGTATTTATGGAATGAGGCATTGACTGTGTGGTTATGATGCTCGGAATTACACATTCTATCATTATGAAATTGGCTATTTATATTTCATGTGATTATTTTACTAGTTTGATATCAATAATAATATGAAAATAGAATTATGCGATTTGTTTCTTCCATAATATTAAGATGTTTAGGATTAAAATTCCTGTTTTTTAGTTTTACACATTCCCTTAAATGTTTATAGTTATTTACGATAGATTCTTCTATATTTTTATCCTTACTACGCATCTATGATCACATATTTCTTTGTTTTATTTTTCATAGGATGCAAAAAAGTATATTATGTATAACCAACATAGAGAGTCTAGGGGAGTTGAATGTGTTCAAAGGAGACATAATGTAGTTGTTTTTTATTTCATAGTGTAATGTAAAACTATTGTATGAATCTTGTACTTACAAGGCTACTAAACTGATCTGTCTTTCGGGTCATGATTCCTTGTATATTTCCAATATTATATAATAATGCACCGACCTTGGGAAACTGTGGTCATGGATTTATATTTGGTATCATTGGAAGTTTAGTATAATCCATGGAATCTATATTAATAAAAATATTATTATATAGCATTATTGTATGATAAATAGGGTGGATCTGTATAGAAGAACATTATAGAATTTTTTTAATGTAGAGATTTTGTAAATTTTCTAAGAAATAAATCCCTGTAAGAATATTCGTAGGTGGAGGAAGCTCAACCATAAATGTACCCAGGAGTGAAAACGTTGACTGGAGGTTTCGAGATTAACCTTGGGTATCCTGTAACATAACCATGGTCATTGATACACTTTTGGTTACGACAATATTGGGGGATATTCTTAGGATAATTTAAATTTTCATTACAAGCCATTATAATGGATTAATGAGTAACACCTCCTCAAATAAATCATTTTTTATGATTATACATTATATGCATAATTTTTTCAATATATTATAGGTATTTCACTAGTTTGTAATTATGTAGTATGATTTATAAAATATTGTAGTCTATCTAATAGTTTATAAATGGTGCCTAGTGTAAGGAATATAAACTGTATCAATGCACATAATTCATGTAGGGCTTTCCATCATAGTAATTATAATTATAGTGGAGTAGGTGTTGCAACTGGTGCTGAATATATTATAACCATACTGGGAAACCTTACTCAGGATATGAATAATAACATCACCCATATGGCACAACCTGATCCACATCATTAAGGATCAATGTTAAACCACTTAATAAGGCATCAACCACAAACATTACAGGTTACTAAATATTCATTTATTTCAAATAAATGGATATGTTCCTTAGAGAAAATATTTTATGTTTTGGGGAGTAACGAAAGGGAAAATGTTCTCTTAGTAGTTTATCACCTCACAGGAGATTCAAATCAGTGGTGGTCATTAATTAAAAACACAAAAGAGGATAAAGAATTGTCAAATATGGAATGGAGTGAGTTTTATGATTTTTTATTATAAAAATACATTCCTTATGATCATCGAGTAGATATGGAAATAAAATTTCTGAGTCTATTGAAAAATGAGGATGAAAATGTCGCAAGGTATGATTATAACTTTACATGGTAAGAAAGTAATACAATAGATTTTATATGTAACTAAATGAGTATTATTGGTCAATTCTTTTATGAGATAAAACCATTTCCCCATCAAGATTTATTCTCACAATTATTTTCATCGTACAATGATATTGTCACAAGTGCTATCAAGACCAAAAATAAAGTCTCTATGTCTTGCAACATTAATGAGATTCAAGAGAAGAAGTTATTTGTAGAACACTCTATAAATGGAAATACAAGGATGAAGGGAAAAGTTGGATTTACATCCTGTAGTAAATGTGGGAAGAAACTCCTTGGTAAATGACTACATGGAATATGATTCTATTACATGTTTGGTGAAAAAGATCACCATTCTTGTCATTGAACAATATGAAAAGAGAGTTTCAATGTTGAATGCAGCCATTGTAGATAAATGGGGCATTATGAAAATAAATTTTATATTCCCAATGAAATATTACATTCGAAAATGACAAGGGATAAAGGCTATGATTATGTGATCACTACTTCTGAGGTTGAGGCTCCGAATGACATGGTGGCAGATAATTTAATGTTTTCCTCAAATTTAGACAATTCAATATTTGAGTCTGCATAATCGCATTGTTTCATATCTTCCCAGTTTGAAATGAAAATTTTATATTTGAAATTTTATTTAACAAGGGAGTGTTAGTCAAAACACTAAAGGGAAGTATCATTGCAAAAAAGTATTCAGAATTAGTTCCCATTAGGGAATATAACCTTTAATTATCTTCTGATATCATTTTCATACCCATGATAGAATTTTCTTAATTATCAGTATAGATTAGATTACATACAATGATTCAAAAATATAATATATGAAAATAGAGGATGCAAAATTTGATTTAGAAAATAAAATACCTTATCATTAGAGTAGAAACACCACTATATAATACTTATCTAGATCCACACCTATTAGCTCTAATATATTCTATTATTGTGGAGGAATAGATTAAAATAGCATTGGGTGAATAATGGAATCATCAAATAGTCAATGTACATTTGGGTGGAAATATGATTATGTGTTTCTAGAAGATTATCCTAGAAATCCTCCAGAAAAAAATTGTGTTTTCGGTTGACTTAATTCTAGGTTCAAGGCCCATTTCTATGACCCCTTATAGAATGACTGTTATGGAATTTGATGAACTAAAGAATCAAATAGAGTAATTGAATAACAATGGACATATTCTCTATAGTGTTTCACTAATGAGATCCCATGTTCATTATGTTAAAGAAAATATGGATTTATGAAGTTATGTAGAGAATATAGGGTGATTAATGCTTTAACAATAAAGGGAAAGTATCCCCAACTGCGGATTAGTGATTTATCTGATCAAAATCATTGAAATAAATATTTTTAAAAATATTTTCCTTCAATTTTAATTTCATCAATTCTTTGTGATAAAGGAAGAAATTCTAAAAAAAAATTTCATACTAGGGATAGACATTTTGAGTTTTCAGTAATGCATTTTGGACTGACTAATGCACCCTCAATTTGTATTGACTAAATGAATAGTTTTTTCAAATAATATTTGGACGGATTTTTAAGGGAATTTATTTATGATATCTTGGGTTAAAACAAAATCTATGAATATCATGAAAATCACTTGATAACTATTATAATTACAATTAGAGGAAATAAATTATATGAGATGATTAACATATGTGAATTATGGCATTAAATGAATTATTTTATTTGCAATATTGTCTTTAATGATGGAATCTTTGTTTATCATTATACAACAATAGGAATACAAGAATGGAAAGCACTGAAGATTATAAATTAGGTACATGTTTTTATTAGTTTAGCAGTTTATTATCAGTGTTTCGTCAATGATTTTTTGGAATTAGCTATCCCATTAAACTAGCTCCCACATAAAGGGGTTATATTTGAATGGACAAAAGAGCATGAAGACTGGTTTGAGGAACTGAATTGCAATTATTAAATGCTCTTATCTTTAATCTACCATCAAGGAATGATTGGATTGTTTTTTATAGTGACGCTTCAACGAATAGACATCGTTGCAAACTTATGAAAATTGATAGAGTTATTCCATATGCATCACCAAAAATAAAAAATCATGAAAAAACTATCACACACATGATATTTATTTAGAATCTATAATATCTAATTTGAAGTTATAGAGAAACTATTTATATGTTATAAAATGTGAGATATATACTGATTAAAATAGCTTGATGTATATTTTCCCACAAAAAGAACTAAATATGAGGAAAATGAAATTGATCTAACTAAACTAATATTATTATGGAATTATACACTACCACCTTGGGAAGGAAAATAAGATGGCAGATGAGTTGACCAGAATATATCATGGAGTATTGAACACAAATAGAGTTTAATGGGATCATATGTTCATGGATATAATAAAAATCGTTGGGGATATAATTATTGAAGGTGAAACTTCATTACATTTTCAAATGGTTTCAATACCATCATTACTGGAAATGATAAAAAGTTCTGAGACTAATATTGGGTAGTTTTAAAAGAAAATTCATGTACTGAATGATGGTAGATTGATTTACATTGTTGTGAAGGTATAATTTTAAAATTTGGGAAAAGAGAATGTTTTCCTGATATACCTGATATAAAAATGGAATTATTGAATGATTCCCATAACACCAATTTCCATATAAACTGTAACACCTAAGACTTTTATGTGAAATATTTTGTTTTTATGTTATATAAATCATCAAAGGAATCTTTCACTACACACAACACTATATTGGCTTGCATTACATGCAACTGCAGCCTTCCTCGATAGCTTGCGTCGTACGCAATACCGAGTTTCACTAAACAATGATATGCTATTAAAATATTATTAAAATTAGCCGTTATGAATAGTAATAACCAATTTTTGAAATTTTATAAATTTTATTTTTAAAAATAGATATCATTTTTGAACTCGGAAAATCGAAATTAGCCTAGAGTGAAATTTTGGTATTTTTCTGAAAACTTTCAATTTTTGATAAATAGTGAAACTACTAAGTGGCTGTTAACAAAACTGAATTTCCATAAAACTTAATTTTACCACTTCTGTGAGTGTAATTTCAAAAATCTGAGAGACACAGTTGATGTTAGTAAGTAAAATGTGGTTCAATGAGATGAAAATAAATTTTTCGTGAATAGTAACTTTTTACTTTTTGTTACCACGGTTAAAAGTAAATAGGGTAATTAAGGGTAAAAATGATATTATTATTACCCTAAAACATGTTCTAATTATATTGGACAAGTGTAATTCAACCAAAAACAAACTTAGGAATAAAATAAGACCATTTAGGCCCACTTGGATTAGATTAGGACATTTATTATTAATTTATTTAAAGAAGGGTTAAAATAGTTAAAATCAAAGTTTAATAACTAAATTATTTCTACTGTTGGGTTATACATAAGATAAATTCGACTATAAATATTCATTAGAAAGATAAAAATATTTCCTATATAATGGTATTTTCTTTGAACTTTTTAGACATTAAATAATGTAATTTATTTATGACACAACGATGATGCAGTAATTATCTTATTAATGAAATATTGACATAATTTATGTTATAAAAACCCAAATAAATATAATATGAGACTTTTTATGAATTCCACTAATTTTATAGGTTAACATGACATGTTATTATTTCTTTAATTTACTTTGTTTGAACTTATCATTCTGTTATCATTTTCACAAAAAGCAATTACTAAATAGTGTCAAAATTGACATAAAATAGTTTTTAAAACAAATATTATATTCTTAATTGTTATTTTATTCCTAAAAATCTAAGGATAGGACAAATAACATATATAAGGTTTTTTATATTAATAATAAACAACTTGGGGTTCGTTTGGCTTCATATAGTAAGTTTATTATCCTTATAGTATAAGAACACAAGAAGACACGGTAAAAGTAAAATTATTTAAATTAATTTTAAATCTAAATGATAAGGTTAAAATAGGAACCTAAACTTGTCTAAATTCTATTGGATGAAAGGATTTCGACCCATACCCACCATAGCCTCGAAATAAATCAATTTGGAGCTATATAAAACCGAACATGACTTTATAATAAAATAATATTTTTAGTTATTCCAAAGATGCCTCTCTCCTCCCTTATAAAAGGGCACCTTCTCCCTCTCTTCCTCACAACACTTTGAGCCTTCAAGCTCGGAAAAACCCTTCCATTTTCTCCTCTATACTTCTTTAGAGACATCCTATAGGTCCTGGTCTTCTTCAAAGACCAATTTTAGTGCCCTAAAAGGAGGTCTCAAAGAACCACTTCAAAGAAGAGGTAATATCCATTACCGATCCATTCCAATTTCTTTCTTCTTCAATTTCTTCTTCTATAGTTGTTTCATTATGAATTAATAACATCAGTATCACTCATATACTGATATGTTATTATAAGTATGAAACAACCCTATTTGACCATCTATCCATCCTACGGAAAAATAAATCACCGCGCGTGCGTACGTAAGGAATACCGTCTCCACGCCTGGTGTAATCTATTTTCCACCACCAGCTTACTTGGATGGGTAGAATGGTGTATATAATGACTATATATGACTATTATAAAGTGATATTTATTCTTAAATAGTATTCATACACTCCAATACAATTCCACGATCATAGGAACAATATCATCACTCGTGTGTACGTACGGAATACCGTCTCCACGATGTGATGCGACTCGTTCTACATGATCTTCATTTCATAATGATTATATAAATGAATTGAATAAATTAATATGATATATATTACACTAATTACATTCTGTAAATGAGGTATCTATAACCTAAAGAGAAGAATAAGAATTTATTTGACAAAACACGCATAAGAACAAAAAGTTATAAACACCCAAATAACAAGTTGCAATGAAATATTACTACTAAGAAGATAAGAATATGACCATATATGATATCATAAAAATAAGTATTATTCTTGAATATGTTAATAACATTATTTAAATCATTATACAGGAGGTTCAGACACTTACAAAACAAGTCGGACCTAAGGTAAGGGAAATATCACAATCTCATTTTTATCCAAGATTGTTTATACTTTAGTATTTATTGGGGTGTATTTTGTCATCCACATCCATGTTTCCTCAATATGTAATATTATTTCCATCCACCTAAAATTTTTTAAATCGAATTTTACCCTTAGGTCAGTTTTCAGTAAAGGATATGGAAGGAAACTTTTGTCGTTTTTCGTACGAGGTACTTTTTTACTTTTCCGACAAAATATGAAGAATGTTTTTTTAACTTATACGACATGAATGTATTTTTAAAACATTATTTCCAAGAATATTCCTTTAAAAATTTTCATGTTTATTTTTAATCAACTACTTTTAGTTATAATTTTATGACATGTTAATAAATGATAAGTGTTTTTGAAGTAGAAAGGATATTTTCCTATAGAATGTAGTTCAAGTGTTTTATCAAAATTATTTTCCATCTAAGATAATATTGGGTTCTCTTTCTATCCCTATTATTACATGGATTTGATTTTGTTGTGATGGAAATATTTTTATGAATTCCTGTATCTTATATGAATTGTTTTATGATGTCATCTTGTTTAAGAATCCCATTTTTATTACATGGGTTTTGCTTTGATGTATGGTTTATGATTTTGTGGCACACATAATAATTGTATCATTATGAGATGGGTGGGACCTATATCTCCCTCCAATGAATTGGGTAAATATTTTATATCTCATGAGATAGTCATGGCTATAACGGTAGGTTATACTAGTTCAGTGAAACATGACTTAACCGGGAGTGAACTCGGTTCAAAAATGGACATTGTCCACTAAGATAGTCTTGGCAATGAATCTTGACTAATAAGAAATGATTCTCTATGATTTTGTGTGTATGCCAAAAAGTTTCAGGTTTTATGTTATGATTATTGGGATTACATTTCACTTCTATGATTCATCCCATGTTATTATATTATGATCTCTTTTGTAGGATAAGATTTCCAAAAGTTATGTTCTTATGTATATGATGTGATTGATATTTCTTTTGTTTACCCTTACTGAGCATTTCAGCTCACCCTTTTGTATTTTTTATTTCCCCATGTCAGGAAGAAGGTTATTAAGAACAATATGCCAAAAAGGGACTCTAGATGTGATGAAATAAATGGGAGGCAATGTAGATGCTTTATGAACCAGTTTTTTATTTTCCCAGTTTCTAAAGACACTATAACTATACGGTCCTTTCATGTTTTTGTTATATGTTGCAATAAGTGTGCTTCAATTATGATGTAATAACAATTTACGTAAATTATGGGTCATTATAGTTGGTATCAGAGGAAAGGTATAGTCAACCTTTGGAAACAAGGATGTAAAAGACTTAGTAAGAACCCTAAGGATAAGTCTAAGAATAGAACACAATCATTGTGTATTAGAAATGGCCATGAATAACCTAGGATAAGACCTTAAGTGTTAAATTATATTCTTGATTATGTGGTTTTCCTATTATAATTAGTGTTGCTCACACTATTCTTCTTGGTCTTAGTCAATGGATAGAACCTGAAGGAACTGTGTTAATGAGGAATGCGACGGGAAATGTAATGATTGTCCCCCTGAGCAACCAAACGTTATGGGAGCTGTAATGAAAAATCTTGTATCCATACTCACTCAACTTTCTCAAGCTATAAATCATGCAGGACTTCCAAACGAGCAAAGGAAGGAGCAACATTCTGTTGAATCCTTCATGAGACAATGTCCACATTCATTCAGCGGGTCTACTGATCCATTAGTTGCTGAAAAATGGATTAGTACTACTGAAAATATATTTTCAGTTCATCAATGTTCTGAGCATTATAAAGTCATCCTAGCAGTGTATCGTTTGGAGGGTGATGCTGATCAATGGTGGAATCTTATTAAAAATACGATGCAAATGGATGAAATTGAGTCCATAGAAAGGGACGAGTTCAAGAACTTATTTTTCAATAAGTACTACCCTCATATTCTCTGAACTAAGATGGAGAAAGTGTTTCTTGGACTGAAGCAAAAGGATAATGAATCTGTTGGTACCTATGAAGCAAATTTTACAAGACTTTCAAGGTATGTTTCTAGTATTATTATCCAACCTGAGAGTAAGATCGATCGATTCTTTAGTGGCTTAAAACCAAGTCTTCGAAGGGCCTTAGCCATAAGGGACTTCAATAGCTACGAGGAAATCGTTCGATGTGCTCTCAAAGTTCAGATGGAGATTGGAGTAACCCATCATCCATATGGGTTTGATAAGAAGAGGAAAATGGAATTCAAATTAAAATATAAAGAGCACACTGAAAAGAAGATGAGCTTTCCCTTATGCACAAAGTGTGGAAAGAATCATGGAGGGAGTTGTCTTAAAGGGACAAGTAAATGTTTCAAATGTGGAAAGGAAGGTCATCGGGCATTTAAATTCCGCGATGATGGGAAGAAGATGTCTAATGATGCAAACAAAGGAAGGGATACTCATAATGAACCTACCACACTTCAATTTTTCAAGTGCAAAGAGATGGGTAATTATGTCAATCAATTCCGAAATCCATGGGTTGATGATGATGGTCGACGTCAACAAACTCTTAAGGCTAAAGACAAAGGAAAGTCACATTCAATTCCTATCAGTGATGTGGAGTACGATAATGATGTGGTGAAAGTTACACTTACCATCCACTCTAAAGTATAAAATGTTTCATTTGATTCTGGATCCACCCACTCCTTTATTTCAGAAGAATTTGCTAAGGATATCACCTTATTACCTCAACATTTAGATGTTGAGTTAGCTGTGACAACCCCTAATGGCACAACAGTCGCATCAAATGTTTATAATTCTTCTCCGATTGAAGTTTGTGGGAAAGTGATTCCTGTAAATCTTGTGATCCTTCCTATAGTGGAATTTGATGTGATTCTTGGCATGGATTGACTTTTTCTACATGGAGCTCGTATCAACTGCCAATGAAGGGAAGTCACATTTCATGTTCTAGATCAATCTATGATCGTCTATCGATGCAAGGATGAACATAACCTTCCAGAGGAAATTCCTTCCATCTTATGGGTCTTGATTCCACAAAATTAAGGTTACTTATCTCAAATGGTTGGTGAGAAACTCAAAATTAAGAATATGCCCATTGTACAGGAGTTTGATGATTTCTTTCTGGAGGAATTAATGAGTCTTCCACCGAATCGTGATGTTGAGTTTAAATTAGAAGTCATATCGGGTGCTTTTCATATTTCTAAGACACTTTAGAATGGCCCCAATTGAGTTGTTGGAATTGAAGAATCAACTCCAATAGAATCTTGATAAGGGGTTCATACGCCCTAGTGTGTCACCTTGGGGAGAAATTGTTCTGTTTTTTAAGAAGAAAGATGGATCAATGAGACTCTACATTGATTATTGAGAACTTAACAAGATCACTATCAAGATCAAATATCATCTCCCATGCATTGATGACCTATTTGACCAACTACGTGGAGCTCAATACTTTTCAAAGATTGATCTTCATTCAGGGTATCATCAATTAAGGGTCAAAAGGGAGGATATACCAAAGATGGATTTCCATACAAGGTATGGACACTATGAATTTATAGTGATTCCATTTGGTCTTACTAATTCCTCTTCTATCTTCATGGATCTGATGAATAGAGTCTTTAGAGACTATCTTGATCAATTTTTGGTAGTCTTTATAGACGATATTCTTGTATATTCAATGAACAAGGAAGAACATGAATATCACTTGAGAATTATATTGAAGACCCTGAGAAAAGAGAAGCTTTATGAAAAATTTACCAAGTGTGAATTTTGGCTTCAAAAAGTTTCATTTTTGGGTCACATATCCTCAAAATAGGGGATATCTGTGGATCATGAAAAAACAGAGGTTATCGAAAGATGGTCGAGACCAACCGCAGTAACTGAGATCTGAAGTTTTCTTGGTTTGGCTGTATATTATCGACATTTTGTGAATGATTTTTCAAGATTATCTAATCCACTCACCAAGTTGACTCGGAAAGGAGTTACGTTTGTTTGGACGGAGGAATGTGAAAAGAGTTTCAAGGAGTTGTAAAGAAGGTTATTCAGTGCACCTGTGCTCACACTGCCTTGTAGTGGAGAACGGTTTGTGATCTACAGTGATGCATCTAAGAAGGGATTAGGGTGTGTTCTTATGCAAAATGATATGGTGATAGCTTATGCCTCACGACAGTTGAAAATACATGACAAATATTACCCAACTCAGGATTTGGAGTTAGCTGTAGTAATCTTTTCATTAATGATTTGGAGGAATTACCTTTATGGTGAATGGTGTGATATTTTTTCTGATCATAAAAGTATAAAGTATATTTTCACACAAAAGGATCTGAATATGTGCCAAAGAAGATGGTTGGAGCTGATTAAGGATTATGACTGCTCAATCCATTACCACCCTGGGAAAGTATAAAAGGTGGAAGATGCATTAAGTCGACAATACCATGCCAGTTTATCCTTGATGAGGATCACAAAATATCCAATATTTATGGATTTACAAGGAATGGATCTTGGAATTATAATTGAAAGGGAAAAATCTTATCTTTCTCAAATGAATGTTCAACCATATATACATTTGATGACTAAAGAGGCACAGAAAGAAGATGTCGAGTTACAAAAGAAGGTGATAAATGTTCCTGAATTCAACCTTGATTGTGATGGAATAATAATTTTCAGGAATCGGGTTTGTGTTCCTCCTATCCCCGAATTAAAGAAGCAGTTGCTGGATGAGGATCATAGTTCTTCATTATCTATTCATCCTGAAGCACGAAGATGTATAGGGACCTGAATGAGTACATCTGGTGGGATGGCATGAAAAGAGATGTTGCTAAATATGTCTCTCGATGCTTGGTTTGTCATCATGTTAAAGCTGAGAGACAGAAGTCTAAGGGGATGTTACAACCATTTCCCATACACGAATGGAAATGGGGAAACATCACTATGGACTTTGTCACAGGACTTCCTAAAACATCCAAAGGAAATAATGCTATCTGGGTCATAGTTGATCGTCTAACAAAGTCTGCACACTTCATTTCTATTAGAGAGGATTTCTCTCTGGATCAGCTTGCCAGGATAAATGTAAAGGAAGTGGTAAGATTGCATGGAGTACCAATTTTTATTATATCTGATCGGGATATGAGATTTACCTCGAAGTTCCGTTAAAGTCTTCAGCATACTCTGGATACAGAGTTGAGTTTCAGCACTGCTTATCATCCTCAAAAATACGGTCAGTCTGAGAGAAAAATTCAAACTCTAGAATATATGTTAAGAGCTTGCTCTATGGATTTCAAAGGTGTTCGGGATCAACACCTACCTTTGGTGGAATTTTCTTTATAATAATAGATTACACTCCAGTATTCATATGGCTCCTTATGAAGCTCTCTATGGAAAGAAATGCAGGACTCCAACTTGCTGGGATGAATTTGGGGAAAGAAAGCTATTAGGACCTGATCTCGTTGATGAAATGGCAGAAAATGTTAGATCTATTCAACAACACATAAGAGCAGCTCAGAGTCGACAGAAAAGTTATGCCGACAACTGAAGAAAAAACCAAGAGTTTGAAGTGGGTGATAATGTGTTCTTAAGAATATATCCCTGGAAGTGTGTTATGATATTTTGATGAAGGGGATGTTGAGCCCTAGATAAATCGGTCTTTTTGAAATACATGATCGTGTTGGGAAGGTAGCTTACCGATTGGCACTTCCACCAAATCTCTCTCAAGTTCACGATGTGTTCCATGTATATCTCCTGAGAATTTATATACCAGATCCTTTACATGTACTTAGCTCAGATGTTGTACCACTGGAGAATGATCTTTCTTATGAAGGACAACCGATAGAGATTTTAGATCGTAGTGAAAAAGTCCTACAAAACAAGACCACTAGATTGGTGAATGTTTTATGGAGGAACCACCAATTAGAAGAAGCTACGTGGGAGCTTGAGGATATGATGAGGGAGGGTTATCCTCATCTGTTTGTTACAAAGTGACAAATTTCGTGGGCGAAATTCATTTTAAGGTGCGTAGAATGTAACACCTGAGACTTTTATGTGAAATATTTTTTTTTTATGTTATAAAAATCATTAAATAAATCTTTCACTACACACAACACTATCTTGGCTTGCTTTACACGCATCAGCGGCCTTCCTCGATAGCTTGCGTCGTACGCAATATCGAGTTTCACTAAACAATGATATGTTATTAAAATATTATTAAAATTATCTATTATGAATAATAATATCGAATTTTTGAATTTTTATAAATTTTATTTTTCAAAATGGACATCATTTTTGAACTCGGAATATCGAAATTAGCCTAGGGTGAAATTTTGGTATTTTTCTGAAATCATTCAATTTTTGATGAATAGTGAAACTACTAAGTGGCTGTTAAAAAAATACTAATTTTTTCATAAAACATAATTTTACCGCTTCTGTGAGTGGAATTTCAATAATCTGAGAGACAGAGTTGATGTCAGTAAGTAAAATGTGGTTCAATGAGATTAAATAATTTTTTTGCTGAATTGTAACTTTTTACTTTTTTTACCACCGTTAAAAGTAAATAGGGTAATTATGGGTAAAAATGATATTATTATTACCCTAACACATGTCCTATTTCTATTGGACAAGTGTAATTCGACCAAAAACAATCTTAGGAATAAAATATGACCATTTAGGCCCACTTGGATTAGATTAGGACATTTATTATTAATTTATTTAATAAAGGGTTAAAATAGTTAAAATCAAAGATTAATAACTATATCATTTTTAATATGGGGTTATACATAATATAAATTAGACTATAAATATTCATTAGAAAGATAAAAATATTTCCTACATAATGGTATTTTATTTGTAATTTTTAGACATTAAATAATTTATTATATTTATGACACAACGATGATGCATTAATTATCTTATAAATGAATTTTTCATGGGGCTTGTATTGACTCCTAGAAGAAATTATGAAATATGGGTCATTGTAGATCATCTTTAAAAGTAAGTGTATTTTATTGCAATATGAGAAGATTTACACTTCAACGTTCAACACAACTATATATTATTGAAGTTGTAAGAAATTAGGGAGCAACCCTATCGATTGATTCTGATCATGATCTCCTTTATACTACATGATTCTAAAAAATTTCTTCAGAAGGCCCCAAATATTGAACTTCATTTGAGCACTGCTTACCCCCCTCAAACTGATGGAAAATCCTAATGGATTATTCAAATCAGAGAAGACATGTTGAGATCTTCCTTACATGACATTCATGGTATCTGGGATCAATATTGATCATTGGTAGAATTTTCCTATAATAATAGCATCTATTCAAGTATTCATATATCACCATATGAAGCCTTATATAGAAAGAGATGTCGTGCACCAACTTGTTGGGATGATGTTCGTGGGTGAAATCTCTTAGTCCTAGAACATGAAGAGGTAACCATGAAAAAGGGAGAGAATATCAAAATCCACATCAAGGAAGAACAAATTAGTAAAAGTTGATATAATGATTTCTAATGGGAGGATTTTGAATTTCTAGTAGGACATCTTGTTTTCATCGAGGTATATCCATTTAATGGTGTTGTACGATCTGGTAAGAAGGGTAAATTAAGTCTCAGGTACATCAGACCTCTCTGAATTCTAGATTGAATTGGAGTTGTACCTTATCATTTAGAAATGAATCCATGTATATCCAAAGACCAGGATCTGTTCTATATATCGATGTTGAGAAAATACATGACTAACCCAACACATTTACACACCTATGAAAACACAGACCTGGAACAAGACCATTCTTATTGTGAAGAGCCAGTCATAATTCTTGATACGAGAGAACATGGGTTGAGAAACCAGATGACTAATTTGGTAAAATACTTATAGAGATGCCATAAAATGAAAGATGCAACTTGGGAACCAAAGGAACATATGTTGAAGAACAAACATTAACTTTTTACGCTGTAATATTATAGAAATTACGAGGATGAATATATTTGGAGGGAAAAATGTAACACCCCATGATTCCATGATACACTTCTCATTAAATAATATAGAAGCTTTTATTGTACAAAACATTGAGTTCTAACATACCATGATCAACCATAATTGCCATTATTAATATTAATACCCAATTTTTAATTTTTTATAAATTTTATTTATCAAAATAGAATTTATTATTGGAATTGGAATATCGAAATTAGCTTCGGATGAATTTTGGGTATTTTTTTGAAGATGTTAAATTTTTTATGAAAAGAGAAATACAATATATAATTGTTTAAAACCTAATTATTAATTAATTAATTAATAATTTTATTTTAGTTTATTTAATTTCTAAATAGATACATAATACATAAATTAGTTTAATGTAATTAACTGATGCTATTTTATAACTAAATTAGATTTATTAATTTTTATTGAATTTATTTTAACGTAGTTTACCCTCCATCTTGGCACATTAAAAAATTCCCATAATATGTATTTTTACGTCTTTTATGAACATAATTTGAAACTTACAAGAGACTTATTTTTCATAAGTCTGTAAAATGTGGTTCAATAGGAAGGGAATAATTTTTGGTGAATAGTAACTTTTGAAATATATTTACAACAATAAAATGTAAATTAGGTAATTAATGATAATAATTTTATTATTATTATGAAAACACATGACCTAATTCAATTTGATAAATTTATTTTGAACAAAATAGACATTAGTAATAAAATATGATACTTTTGGTTCACATGGATTAGATTTTCACATTTATTATTATTTTATTTAAAGAAGTGTTTAAAGCGTTAAATTAAAAGTATAATAACAAATCCATTTTTAATATAGATATTTATATAAGATAAAATGATTTATAAATATTCATAAGAATTATAATCATATTTCCTACTTAATAGTATTTTATTTATTGTTTTTAGACATTAACTAATGAAATTTATTTATGAAACAATGGAGATGTAGTAATTACCATTTTATTGAAAGAAAAAAAAAATCTATTATAAATTTTAATATAACTGTAAATTGAGAAATCTATTAAAATAAACTAATTTTGTCATTTAATAATGCATGTTAAATTGATTAAATAAATTTATTTCAATGTGATTACGTTTTTATGACCTTCACAAAAACAAAATACCAAATTGTGTCAAGATAGACATAAATGTTTTTTTAAACAAATACTATATTATTAATTGATATAATATTTAAAAAAAAATAAGGATCAACCAAATTAATTATATAAGGTTATATATATAAATAATGAACCACTTGGAGTTCTCTTGGATTTTTTGGTCATTTTTTATCCATTTTTTTATAATAATATATCAATACATGATAAAAGTTAAACTATATTACAAAGACTTAAATAAAAAAGATAAATTAAATATTGTGATCTAAACAAGTATAGACCTTATTAGTTTGGTGGTTTTCTATAAAAAATTACTATATACTGCAAATAAATCCTTTTGGGGTAATTATAAACCAAATATGATTGTATAAAAAAATAATATTTCAAGCTTCTCCTAAAGTTACCCTCACCTATCTTATAAATGTGTACATACCCTTTTCTTTAAATAACACCTCCAAATCCTTTTAGTTCAGCCAAAACATATTAAAATATCCTCCCAATTACCCTCCCTTAAAACATGTGTCCTTTCATTGATCAGTAATCCATCAAATGGATCCCTTTTGATCTGATCAAAAGGAAACACCGAAAGACTAAGTAATAATTTCACCACCACTTTAAAAATTATTTTCTCCATACACATCCCCTTTCGATGTTGTTTCCATACAAAGATAATAACTCCAGTACCTTCTATATAAAATGTTATTATTATAAATTTGGTACATCCAATTTCATCATTCTATCCAACCAATGAATGTCTAAGTCACTGTATGTGCATATGTAAGGCTTACCGTCTCCACGTCGTGGTGTAGTTGTTTATTTGACACATTTTTTTGGATGGGTATAATAATAAGTCAAATTGATATAAAAAATAAATATAACATTTTAATTATTCTGAATATATGATATACCATATAATTACATGTGATTTCACTGTCAATAGAATGGTATTGTCACTCATGCGTACGTATAGATTACCGTCACCAGAAACTCGATGAGATTCATTCCCATTCGAAACCATTCAATAATAATATTCATTTTATGATTAAAAATAATTATTAAAAATATATTATTATTATGTATATGAATAAAATACTTTCTATCCATAACAAACTTGACTTATGTAACAAATCATATAATGGAAAACGAATCAATTAACACCCAAAACAATGATAATAGTAATATATTATTGACAATGAAATATTATAAGATAATATATGATATCATATTTATTTATATTTTTCTTGAATAATATAATTACAATGATTTTACTTTAATGCATGAGTTTAATGTACCCACGATGATAGAAAGGTACAAGGTAAATCTTAATTTTTAATCTATTTTCTTAAATGAGGATGTTTATACATAAGTATCTATTGGAACTTTTTTTCATCCACTTACATGATTCTTAAAAATGTATTTCAATTTTTTTACTATTTTTTATATTAGGGTTAAAGTAAATTTATAACTTTGTTTGACATTCCATAATGTGTTATGAAATAAGTCTATCAATCATTTTCAAACAAGGTACTTTATGTTATTTTTGAATAATTAATGTATCAAT
The DNA here is from genome assembly GCA_963277665.1 of Viscum album. Classification (NCBI taxonomy): domain Eukaryota; kingdom Viridiplantae; phylum Streptophyta; class Magnoliopsida; order Santalales; family Viscaceae; genus Viscum; species Viscum album. The sequence continues at coordinate 1,603,573,743 of OY728136.1, forward strand.
GTTTTTTAACTTATTCAATGGGTGCGACTATTCTCTACCATTGTAACACCTTTGATGTTTCCATTAAAAGAATATAAGGATATTATAAAAATAAATATTTTCAATTTTAATATTGTAACTTTTAACTTATTTCAAACTAGTATTATATATTTTTTTCAAATAGTATTGACTATATCTATGTCAAAATATATTAATGGATTTTACACTGGTTTGAAGTTGATTTATTAAGATACAATCTTCTATATTCAATTGAATGTATTGTGATATTTTTGTATGCAGATGTATTATTTGTATACCATACATTGTTTATTGTTAAAGTATTAATATATTGTACTGTTGTTTTATTACACATTATTTTGTTATGTTTCAACCTTTTCATAGGAGGAACGAATTGGATTTAGTATTTGATGGGTGGAGCCCATTATATCTCCTCAATGGATTGGTAGCTCTTCAAAGAAAAACTAGTGTCTTGGCACAAGGCCTTGAAAAAATATTTATTTTTAGTCTTGTCATGAGGCCTTGAATATATTGTTATGATATCTTTCATTATGTGTTCCATCATTTTAAAATTGGCTATTGATATTACATGTGATTATTCATCTAGTAGAATATCCATATGAAAAATTAAATAGAAATATTTGATTAGTCATTTCTGTTTAATGCTGAGGGTTATGATTAAATTGAATGTTGTTTAGTCTTACACAATTCCTTAAATTCTTATTCTTATTTATGATAGTTTCTGATATATTTTTATCAATACTGAGAATCTGAGCTCACCCCATTCAATGTTTTATTTTTCCCAGGATGCGAAGAAGAATAATACGACTGAATTATAATTTTATTAAAGTATTTCAAAAACATGAAAATGTTCACATGAAATATAATCATATCAATTATGTATATTTCATTTTGTTCATAGGTAGTAATTGAATTATTCAATAAGAGGGAAATGATAAATAAAGTTGTCCTAATACTTTACATTCTGGTCAAATGAAGGAATTATATATCAATGTAGATTTATGGTTTTGAGGTCCTCAAATTTCTTTTAAGCATTCAAATGTTGGTGATTAATGAACTCAATAACCCCAAATGATATTTATATTTTTATCTCCATATACATATCAGTAGTTACACGTAATATTCTACTACATAAAGTTGTAGTTACATGTTAGTCCAGGCGACCTATTTAATTCATAATAAATATTTTTTAGATTATGTCTTATGAAACAATCTCATGATGTGAATATTGTATATATTAAAAAATATATTACAAATATTGATTTTAAATTATGAGGATGTAATTTATCTTGGGTGGGGAGAATGTAACACCTAGAAATTCTATTGTATGAACATTGTTTTCAAAAGCATATATGACATGCAATACCAAAAACCCATGAGGCTATAATATCTAGTTAATTTATAATATATTTACTACTTTAAATATATTTAATGTATTAAATATATTTTTATACATGAAACACGGTGTAATCGTGTAAGACACACAAGAGAATCCTTCTTTGATGGCCTGTATTAAACGCAACACTGAGTCTTAATAAGAAAAAATATATTATTATATTATATTTTAAAATAATAAAATCTAGTCATTATGAATATTATTAACATAATTATGAAAATTTATCATACGAAAATAATTCAATGATAACATGTTATTTAGAAAAGAATTCAATAGCCTATGAAAAATAAAGGAAATTTTTTATAGAAATTTTTTTTTTCTCACAAATATATTTCACTCTAAATATTTATATTAATTTAAAATAAAATGAAATATTAATTCATTATATGTATTATATATTTGATATATTATTTTTTTATTCATATTATTGATTTTATGGGCATAATATAAATACAAACTCATTTTTCCCATAAAAAAATATTTTAATTTATGAAATTTTACCAAATGTAATAGAGAACATATATTATTTATATTTTCTGGGACATTCACAAATCATATATATCTAAATAATCCTAAAAATTTAATTACAAACAAATAAATTAGTTCTGGGTGAATTTTTGTTCTTTTCCAATGATGTTTCATTATTTAATGATTATTGAAAATTATTGAAATTTAATTCAAACCAACTTTTATATATTCAATTATAATGATAAAAAATATTTTAAAATTTTTTAAAAATTAAATTATGACTTATTTTAATCAATTAATTCAATTTAGGTTATTGTATTCAATTTCATTTTGACATTGACTATAAAAATAAAGTAAATGTTTGGATGTTTTTACATTAAAAACATCATCGCCATCTTGTCTGTTGGAAAAAATGTAAATAAATTTTTCCAAATTATGTGATTATAAATTTGAAAAAGGGAATATTTATTTGGAATCATAATAATGTATAATTTATATTGAATACATCATTTGTTTTTACAAAAAATATCTATAAATGTAATTTAAATTAATTTCTTTGGTTAAGTTGAAAATTAATCCAAATAATGTAATAAACCTTAATCTCAAGGGCCCACATGACAGAGAAAAGTTTTTAGAAACCATTGAATGGATATATTTATATATTATCATCCCTTTACCAGAAATAGGAATATTATTAGAAATGCATTAAATGTGAAATAAGATTATATAATTCCATTGTCAAAATATTTCAATAGATCCTCCACTATAAAAAGGCATCATATTCTTCGAGTAACTCAAAAATCCACCAGCAAAATTGGCTGATAAATTAAATTCAAATATTTCTCCTCAATATTTCTACCCTCATACTATACGCATACACATGGGTAGAAAAAAAATCCCATGAATCTCATTGTTTAATACCAAAATGAGTTACCCGATTAAGAGGTTACATCATTCCTTAAGCTATTAAATTATATTTCAGTTCTCTAAAACGTAATCTAATCGTATTATATTATTTTATAAAAAATTCTCATCTATATACTTGGATTTTGTGATTTGATGATTTATAAATAAATTTACACACACATTCATTTAATGGGTATCAAACGTACTATTTACGTGTACGGTGAACTACTGCATCACGAAACGACGATTGCTCATTTTTTCCATTAAAACCTCTTATGTTAAAGATTATTATGAACAAGAATATTATATGTGTTTAATATTATTTTTATATTTTCTTTATATTATTTAACTATTTTATTTCACATACCTTTATGAACATAATATTTTTGAAATACGATAACATTGTCTTTGAAAGATTGGACTACCACATCGTTAATGCAATGTGGTTTATTCAAAATATACATTGAAAATATAAATAATTGTTTTTATATAAATATGTAACATATAAGAACATATATATTATACTGAAATTATAATATACACATATATAATTAAATTTTAATTCATTTATTATGACAATTAAATGAAATTAGCATTCATACGTATGTACGGCCTACCATCTCCATGAATGGTGTATTTCATTTCTCATCTCCAAAACATATAGATTATTATAAATATATTTATTTATGGAATATATGATATTTTAAAATCTTTTTTACACTATATATATGAATAAACCATGATCTAATAAATAGAAGCAACAAATAACAAGTCAAAAATTACTCATGAAAAAAAGACTCATTACTCTCAAAACATTAAAAATAATGAAATATTATTATCAAATAGTTAATAAAATATTATAATTAGAAAATGTAAAATTTTTTATAGTTAATAATGGTTTAGTTATAAGTTAGTAACATTTTTAAAATCTTTATATTGTAAGTAAATATATTTTAACCTGATAGAAATACAAGGCAAGGGAATCCATCTCAATTTACATTCCATTGAGACTTATTTGTTGTTATGTACCAATATTATTTTATTTGGAGTATATAATACTATTTTAATGGTTATATAATGAAACTACTTATTATGACGACATTTTATGTTTCATATAATGATATTACTTATTATATGTTATTATTGAATATATTAATAGTTGTATTGGACACTTTCGATTGTTTAAATATTATTATATTATATAAAATATTCAATCATTATCATTATAATATCACTTTATTTTGTGATATTTATCTTATAATTAAATAATAAATTTACAGATGTGAACATAATTTCTTTTATATTGTCAAAATACTACAACTTTCTCATATAATATCATGATTTATCCATTTGTCCTGACAGTTTTCGATTAAATTTGAATTGTTTAATCAAAGTGGATTTGAATAAAAAGATACCACGTGAAGTTGAATTTCATAATTCAATTTATTTTCACTGGGATTTATTATTTTCTATTTATTTTTAAGATTTTATTACTATGTATATAATTAATTTTACTATCTATTTATTTAGGTCCCCATTTTATGTGGATTTATAGTTGATAATCAAAATAAACTCATTTATTGATTCTCACTCAGTCATTATAAAATATTCCATTCCTTATAACAAAATATCATTTTTTCCTGAATCTTTACACATAAATTTTCATTAGACGAAATTATATAATCATTGTAAAATCAAACAATTAATTTTTTATCCTCTCATTATCCATGACCTTTAATAATAGATCAAATTATCCACTCTTTACTACTAAATTATTTTTAAATATTTTTTAAGAAAATAATATATTATTTATATATTCTGTCGCATAACCTATATTCTTATTAAAATTATTTTCTAAAAAATAACAATAATGTAATAAATATTATTTAGAAAATACATTTTTAAACATTTGTTACAAATTTTTTAAAAATAATATTCTTGTCTCATTCTTAACAATGTAGTTTAATATCATTTTTAACACAAAAATGGAATGTTATTTTTAACTATTAAGGATAGTCTGTATTTACTCACCATTATTTCACTTATTCATCCTTTTTACAGAACATGTATTAAAGGTGATATTAATAGAAATGGATTTAATAACATAAGGATATTTTCATCATGAATGATTTTATAAAATATTTTTATTTATATTCATCATCATCGACAACTCTTTATTTTAATCCAATTAGGATAGATTTTATTTAAACCATCCATATTCATCCTTTATATGGTTTATGATTGATTTTTCCATGGATAGTATTCAGATTCACATCCTTTATTTAGTTTTTAGTCCCCATGATATATTAAATCTTCTGTTTTCATTGAACATTGAATTTCCCCTAAATTATCCACTTCATTTATCATGGATAATTAATTACCTAAACCTTATACAATTTTATTGTTGTTTCTAAATTTATAGTAATTTTTTTATTTGGGGAAATATTGGAAATTTTTTATTCATTATTCAATATGAATATCTATTCATTCATAATTTCATAAAGAAATAACACGATCAATATGAATAATGGTTTTGACATTAATTGTAATGTGGATCACCGACTTTATAAATCCCAATAATGAATCAATAAAATCACATGGTGTAAATATGTTGTGAAAATTTAATTGGTTTCGATTAATAGTTTATAGCTTTTCAGTTGATGGATCTTGATAGTCAAGGATTTAATGTGCCAGAGACTAGACTCGCAATAATTAATCATTTCCTTCATTTTTAATAATTATTTTTTATCCATGATTTTTTTTCTTGTGAGATTATGTTGATGCATTGATTAAATTATTGGCTTGTGATTTTCATACATTTCCATTTTGACTTTCTATATCATGTCCATTGAATGATATGTGTTACTATTTATTACCTTGGAATATTTTTTAAATACTTAAATTTCATTTGGATGAATATTTATTATTTATATTCTATAATTTACAATACAATAATTTTTATTCTCATTGAATAATTATTTATTATGTTACACTTTAATCATAATCTGAATTTAATCTCACACATAAATTGCATGTTTCCATAGGATTCTATGAATTGTACTAGGAATCATTTTAAGTGAAATACGACATGTAATAATGTTAATAACCTCTAAATAAGGGAAAATTTTAATTTAGAATTAGTGATTTCTTATTTCATGACTATTTTATGTATCTATATTACCAAGAATACTAAAATCATCTATTCCTATAGACTTGATTTCTTATAATCACTACAATGTTTTAAAATAATGCACATTTAAAAGGCCTCAATGGTTGGGGTGTTATAGTAGGTATCAAAGGATGATTAGTGGAAACCATGGGAAATATATTTAGGATAATATAGATTAGATAACATAATGTTAATGATGAATTTTAGGATTAGTATATATTAAAATTATAGAATCATGGTATGGTAATGACTGTGTCTGAATTCCAAGAAAAGTACCCCGATATTGATAATACTATTAGATGTAGTTTTGGTATAGATTATCCTAGTAGTAACATCTATGACAAGGTTTATTAGGAATAGATCAGTGAAACACGGTACTGAGAATGGGAAATACAACACAAATGGTTTGATAATCTATAGGTAAATTACTAAGATAATTCAAAATTTCATTTAAAATAACTATGATGGATTGGGAATATCAATAACATTGGATAAAATTAATATGTTTTTAATGATAATATGGTATCATGACTTATAAATATTATAAATGATAATATTTAAAAATATAGACAAAATAAGAAACAATATGTAAAATAATGATGATGTATCTATTTATTGATGTTGTAATGAAAATCAAAGTTAAATAAATATTTTCACTAACCTTATTTCATGGATGTTATACATAATTTTTGTAAAATATATTAATTTAATATTATAAAAGTAAAACCTATATATCATGTGATAACCAATAATGTCTGGTAAGGTAATGAGGCTTGATTCCAATTCGGAGGGATCATAAGTGTTTAATTTCAACCACTGACCTATGCAATGTTCTCGTTAATATGACATAGTTTTTAGTTTATAAATTATAGGAATAAATAATATCGATTAAAAAATAGAATAAAATTATAAGTTTTGATATTAATTTATTAACCATATTTTCTATTGATAAAGTTACGATACAAATAATTATACATTTCAATTTTTTTGGGCGTTATGATCCGTTATTTATTTGGTTTTGTGCTTCTGAAATCAAAACTAAAATTTTGGAAATCTATTCGTTGAAGGGAAAAATTGAATATTTTCAAATTAAAAACAAAAGATGAAATTGTTCATATGAAATAAAAACTTATCAATTATATAGATTTTTTTATATTCTGAGTAAATAAAATAATTTCTTAAGATTATGACAGTGATCCAAATAATATAGCCTTAATACATTCATATATATTGAAATAATGGTCATATATATCGTATCATATTTATGTATTTGATTAACTAAATATTCTATTGATCTTAACATATTTGTGACTAATAAACTCATTCACAACCAATAATTATTAATGTTTTTCCACTAAATACATATCTATAATTACCACTAATATTATCATATATAGAGACCTAATTACATGTTACTCCTTGTAAAATTTATAATTTCCTTTATCTCTTTTCAAGAGGATTTATTATGATCAACTCTCAATATATGGGATTTCAACATGTTAAATATAAAAAAAAATTCCAAGATAGATTTTAAATTGTGAGTATGGAATTTCATTATGGTCCTTAGAATGTTACACCTATATACCCTAATGTATGAACCTGGTATAAAATATCTTGTATGAAATGTGAAAAAAACGATGTAATGGAATGTGATATCTGGTAATGTTATAATATATTTCATATATTAATGAATATCAATATAATATCTATTTTAAGTGCATGATACACCATGTTACCAGTCATTAAACACACTAATAACCTTCTTCAATGGATTTTATTATAATAAAAATTGAGCCATTACCACAAACCAACCTAGGTTGACCCTAAACCGATCACTTGAGCTGATCCGCGGAAAGGCCCAAGAGGAGTTGCCGATCCTACTGGGCTATAAACAACTACCATGGAATTAACATGGAACAAATGTGAATGATTTCTCTGAATGAAATAAAATTATGAAGTAGAAATAAAATATAAAAAAGAAAAATAAATAAATGATAGGAAAGGATATTACAACAAAAACATTAATACAGTTTCCAAGACTAAGACTCCATATAACCCTACTGTCTACTCTCTAATACCAAAAACAAACATCGACCATTGTGATTTGATCTAGAGATAAAACCTACAAGTGAAAATAAAAACAATGAAATATTTTATTCATGAGTATTAAAACTTAGTAGTTAGGCCCAAATATTCTATTCCCAATTCACATTCTTTAAATAAAGAAAAAATTGATTTCTGGTTGGGAATACAATCTCTAAATATAGAATTTTCTAGACTTTTTATTTTTAAGGTATGAAAATCACAATAATAATCAATTTCCTTCACATTTACTATAATGTTCAAGTGGAGGAATGAATTTAAGACCAAAAAGGAATAAATCATTTTTAATAAAACTGTCACAGGAAATAGTGATTTTTCATTTAAAATATTTTCTGTGAAATGATATTTAGCATACCAAAGATTTAAATTTTTTTTTTAAAAAAACACCAAAACTAAGAAAAATAGGTATCGATTGATATAGCGAGGGAAAAAGTACTAACTATACAAGTGTCAAAAGAAGATGATAAATCCATGGTACTTAGTGGAAAACAAGGACATACTAATTCATGTGACTCGTCCTAAAGGCAGGCATACCTTCGATGAAGTTATAATTCCCTAACGTCCAACCGTCACCCTATATGATTTGGTTGAGGGGCCCATTCCCATAACAATAATAAAAGAATATCCCTCTATTATGGGCCAGTAGCTGTTAATAAGTTTTTCGATTCAGTAATCATTCTCAGTAATCCTTTATTCTATTCGAGGATCCCATGCATATTTCACAAAGGGTTTTACATTACCTTTTAAAAAACAAGTAACATATATATATATATATATATATAATTGAACACCCCACACATCGAGCACCACAATGACCACCTCATGGTTAGTCCATTGACTTAAATAAAATTAAACCAAGGGGTTCCCATTCCGATAAATCTCCCATCTCATGATCAATCAATGAGGAAAGAGACCCAACCCAAGAGGTGTTTTCCAAATAAGAATTTTAAAGTTCCAACTGGGCCTTTACCTATGTAAAACAATATCATTTATGAAATAAATTAGAAAATTGTTCCCAGAGAAAAGCTAAATATCATTTTACATAAACCTATCCAATTGGGCCTTTACGTCATGTGATCAACCATTTTCACATTTTTAACCATTTTAAGAATACCCATATATATGTTATATTCCACACCATACCTATTTTTAAATCCATATTAGAATCAACAACCGCAACATGAATAATAATTATGTAAAGACCCATAAATTTCAAGGAATTTTTTTTTAATTTCTTTGGAATTTTACTAGTATGTGGTTTCTGATGGCGCCTGATTCTGAGTTCCGGTGTGCCCGGAATCAATTTCTGATGTTTAGCTCGGGTACGTTCATGGAACGAATGAGACTGTTTTTCTAACATTATTTCGGTGCTCAAAACCAAAATATGATGGCACCGATGAACTCGCAATGCCAATAATTTCTTAAGAGGACCCTTTCTAGAGTTCTGTTTTCTTACGAGGAGTTGTTAAAAAAAGAGCGAGGAATAAAAATATAATTGCTTTAAAATATTATTTTTATTTCTTGCTAAGTGGTTTAAGTGTTGTGACACAAAACATTTTCCCTCTCTTATGTGAATTAACTCCTAGGTGTGGGAGTTGGAGTGGGACCCGTTGGGTTGCTAACTTCCCTTGGGAGAATAAAAGAGAGGTGGGGACCACACGAGCCCCACCCCTTCACTTATTCCATAACTCCTCACCTCTCTTTTTATTTTTGTAAACACCTCTCAAATTGAGTAACCTTCCACTTACTCTCTCTCTCTCTCTTAACACTCGCCAACACATACCTTAATTAATTAATTGAACCTATTCAAGTAATTAAAAAATTGATAGAATATTGAAAAATAGAAATTACCTGTGTTAATAAAATAATATCATGATCCTATTATTTTACATTGACACATCTGTGTTGGGAGAAAAGGGAAAGGGCCATTGTGTAAAAGAAGGAAGAAGTTCCTCTTGGGTGGAAGAACATCATCCTCTCCGTGAAGAATGGTTCTACTCTGATGTAGAACATTGACCACTCAACATAGAATGACTCAGCGATCACGGTTCTTCATCCTATTCTTCCTCCATGAAAATTGAGAAGTTTCCGACCGTGGTGATCATATCCAATGCCAATGTACCTTCCTTCTTCATCTCCACAACATGTTAGGAGACATCTTTTCCTCCTCAGACGCACCCCAATGTCCACGAAATCTACGTCCGACCACCACGACACCGTTCTCCGCGATGCCCGATGTGCGACATCAAATATCCAAGTAGGGGGTTTTATTATTTTGTGTTTATGTTAATTATACCCTAGTCAATTATTAAAATCATCTGTTTAAATAATTTCCATTTGATAACACCTAAAGTGGAGGGCGTAGGCCGAACAAACACAGCCCGAAAACCCTCCGCAGATTGTTGGGGTGCGTGAATCGACATGCGATGTTGGAATGGGCCGTAAAGACAATTTGAGGTCTTTGAAGTAATGTACGGGACACGAGATGACCACTAGTGATGATGACGGGAGAAACAGACCACCGGAGTGCGTTCGATGGTCCGTGGTAAGCGGCGACGGTGTGCTACAGCTGTGCGGCGGTGCCAGCGACCGGTGGCGGCGACGCGCCGTAGTAGAGCCACATCGGACATGAACAACTAATCTGTTATGGGTTTTGGGGGGAGTCACAAATTAATTGTCGCACTGTTTTGGTAAACCGGGGGGGGGGGGAAACACCCCCCCTTCACTCTTCGATGGCCACGTGGGCCGCGCCCTCTCCAGGCCAACAATACCATCGCTGTAACAAACTATTCAGTTCCATTTCCAACCATATCAAGTTGTTTATTTAGAATGTTTTTTTACTCCTGATGTCGTCCCAACACAGCAGCCATGTTTCCTCTACGGAAAACCATTCTAAACACAAAAATATATCTGATGAAGCAACATGGTAATCTGGAAACTCTACATGATGTCAATATTAACATAAATTACTTTATGGATATTACTTTAACAATAGACTAACACCTGAAGTTTTATAAACCAGACTCTGATACCAAATATAAGGACACATCCTTAACCATTACATAATATTTAATTAAATGAATAATTCACATGGAAGATCTTTTTAGGATCAGTGTTTTAGAGAATTAGGTCATAACTATTACATCTCAAAAGATTACATGGTAGACATACCTACACATTTTCATTTTTTTCATAAATAAAAACTCATGAAAAAAAAGATTCATGTCTAGTTGCATGTTTTAGACAACATGACTTTTCCATGATCCCATCTGTGACCCTATTCATCTTTAAGTCCTGTGAAAAAATTTCAAAACATGGGATGAGCATAAAAAGTTAAGTAAGGGTTATAAATCAAATAATGAAAACATTTGTTCATAAATACATAAAATATAGGAAATCGTTTACTTAACTCATAAAATCATAAGATTTATGAAAGATGCATCAAATCATTAATAATAAACGTAACTTGTGGCATCCATATCATACTTACATTGTAGTTATCACTACTACACAGGGAGTTAATTTGGAATACCCATCAAAGTATATTCCCTAAATCTATTCGGAGAAACATTCAGGTTTACCTCCGTCATGTTACCCAATTCATTAGAGAGCTATATCGGGCTCACCCACCCTAGGTTTATCACAGAACCACCCGTATACGTAAATCATGCCCAAGAACCATGACATGATCATAAAAAATAACATAAGCATAAATTAAAGATAATATTCTCACATTGAAATATCATTTTAAGATATTGAAATAAAATATACTTTGTCAAAATAATTTTCAAATCCAAAATACATAAATATAGTATGTGGTATCTATTTTTCCTATTAAAATCATTCTGGCATGTTAAGGAAGCCAAAGATCAAATAATACTCACGGAGGCGGAAAGGACGTTGTCACCTCTTACATTAAAAAAACATTCCTTTTTGACATTTAATAAAAAGAATCATAAAAATTATTCCCTTTGAATAAAATTAAAATTCAAAGGGGATTATACACCATATAAAATAAAGTCGTGTATAAAACAAAAAATGCCTCAATGAAAGGAGATTGAGATGAAGTTCGTTCCCTTGTGTCCTACTTGACTCAATCGTTCTATAATATAATGAATAATAATCTAATAATAATTTATACTTTATTTTGAAACCTTATACTATTAATTATTCCATTTATATCTCTTATTACTATGTTATAAAAATTATGAAATAATTTAAGTTAAAAACGTTCATTTTGCCGATATTTGGTACTTGAGTAAAAATGAACAACTTATATTAACAAGGTGTCCATGTGGTAAAATTTTCATTATATACAGAATGATATTCATGATCTGGATATCATATGTATCATATATATCTATCATATACATGTTTTTATAATAATTTATAACATTTAGAGGAAATAAGTGAAATGCACAGTTCATGGAGACAGTAAGTCGTACGTACGCATGAATGCTACTTTCATTTTTATTTTTTATGCTAATGGAATTAAAACATTATGATACATAGGAATATTATAATTCCAGTATTATATCATATATAATATAATTAACTTAATCCTTTATACATCCGGCTTAAGGCATTAACAAAACAAATCACTTTGATTTGGCGGTAGACTGCAGTTCCTCGAATGATATTATCGTATTACCCAATATGGAAACCATAAAGGCATGATATAAATGCGAAGTACAAAAGAATAAGGAAATATTAAACATAATATATATCATATATAAATATAGTTCCATAATAATGGCCACCATGAGATGCGGTAAAATGTAATTGAACAGTCATCGTTTCGTGTGTCCTTAGTTTTCCATCCACAGAAACATTATGTTCTTCATTGATTATATGGAGGTGTGTGTATGTCTAGTTCGAATAAATATAATAACAACAACCTAGTATATTAGGGATACTGGTGTTGTGACAAAATAAAGTAATAATAAGAGTTTTGTGGTTGAATAAATAAAATAATAGGAAAAAAATTTAAGAAAAATCGTTAACTTTAATTTGGGTAACTTCCTTTGGTTTGATCCAAAAGATCTTTTGAAGAACCTTATTCCAAATGTAAGGATTATAAGGGGACTATATGGATGTTGGGAGATTAATTGGGCTGAGTTTGGATTAGCCAAATGGCTTGATAAGTGTGTGGAATTGGTAAGATGTCGTCTCCTTTTATAAGGGAGAGGAGGGGCTTTTAATTAAAGTGTGAAAACATTGTTTTATTATATAATTACATTCGGTTTGTAAAGGTCAAAAAATAATTAAGGTAGAAGATAAAATGACTCATATTCGTAGTAAAATCATCCAATCTGAATTTTACATGTTTTGGATAATATTTTAATTATTATAATCTTATTTATTTAAATCATTTATTAATGAGGTAAATACTGCATCATTATTATGTCATAAATACTTTAATTTATATGAGGTCTAAAAATTATAAAAGAAATACTTTCAAGAAGGAAATCCTTGTAATTTCCAGTGAGTATTTATAGCTGAATATAAGACTTATATAACACAATATAAAAATTAATTACTAATTTTTTTTTTGTTAATGTAAATTTTGTCTTTACATTTAATCCATTAATCTAAAAAGTCATTATCAATTATAGTAACTCCATGGAGACCCAAAGTTGACCCAATTATTCCCACGGTTGGAAATTACTCATCTAATAATGTTAGGACAATTATTAAGGTAATTTGGAATTATTATAATTTTTTTCCTTGAATTACCTAATTTAAATTTAATTGCGGTAAATAAATGACAAAAGTTAGTATTCACCAAAAATTATTTTCATCTAATAGAACCACATCATATTTCATTATAACAACCATGTATGATGTATTTTATAAATTTAAATCACAGAAGTTGTAAAATTTCATTTAAATGAAAAAATCAGTTTTTTTAACTACCACAAAGTGGTTTTAGTATTCATCAAAAATTGAAGTTTATCAAAAAAATACCAAAAAATGATATCTTAAATTAAAAATTGTTGTCTATTTTTCCAAATTCAAAATATAGAAGTGGAATTAATTAATTTAAAAATTAATTCTCATTGTTAAAACATATAGTGTTTTTTTTAAAACAATAACTATTAAAATATTGATACTTGTTTATATCCAATTTCAATGTGAAATTAATTCCAATGATGAAAAGTCGATTAAATGGTAAAAATGCATTTCAATTTCACATTAAAACAAACTAAAAATATAATCTAAACATATTCATAAATTTAATTAAAAGGCACTTTTGAATTAAAATACAATATTTTTCACTATTCAATAAAAAAATGAACATTATCAGAAAAATACCAAAAAAACTACCCAAAGTAAAATTTGATGTCCCCATTGTAATGAAGGATTTAATTCGGTAAATTAGAATGTATTAATGTGACCAAAACTATTTTTAATGAGGGTTCTCCATTAAAAAGTGATAAATCGGACTTTTAGTGTAAATTATGCTTTAAATTAGATTCATTCACATTTTAATCCTCTACCATTTTATTGGATTATGTAAATACATTTAACAAATATGTATAATAATTTTTTAGTTAGTATCATTAATTCTTGAAAATACAATGTCTAGGAGTTAATTACAATTTAAAATAATAATATTATATTATTAGTGTGCAACGTAAGATTACAATGAATCTCGTTGGGGCATATTGGGTAAGCTATCGAACATAGCAACCAATTTAGAGTAAAATTAACATTTAATTCACAAATATTAATAAATATGAAATTTGTCTTATTATTAATTTACCTGGGATGTAACAATGAATCCACGATCTTCTTAATAGGAAGACTAAATAACAATCTTGGACATTCTCGATAGAACTAGGAAATTAACTATTAAAATAAAAAATAATAATGAACGATTATTAACAATTGTGTAATAAAATATTATAATAAGTAAATATATGGTATTATAAAAATTACTATATTAATTTATATGTTATTAACATTTTTAAACCCCTTATTTATGAGGGCCTGGGTTTTCCAACAAAAACAAATCAGGAGGTAAGAGACTTAATATCAATTTACATTACATTGAGACTTATTTATTGTTATGAATATAGTTTATTTTATATGGTGTATATACATTACATTCACATTTTGTATAATTCATATAATTTTTTTATTCATATTATATGTTTCATATAATGATATCCATTTTGGTAGATTATAATTTAATGGTTTCAATGTGTATTGTTCAAAATTGTAATATTAAATGATTATTCTCTTAGAGAACATTTTTAAAAATTATATTTATAATATCATTTTATATTGAGATTAATACCTTTCTCATGAAACAAATACATTATTTTTATTATCATGTGTTCATATATTTTGAGCACGTACAACCACATATTTATATAATATCATGATTCATTCATTCTTCATCGTAATTTTTGTTTCAATTTTTATTATTTCATTTAATGGGATTGGAGATAAATGGTACCAAGTGGAAATGAATTTCATAACTCAATTTTTTTCGCATTTGGTTATATTAAATCTATGATGTCATTAATTTCCAATGATTAATTTTATAATAACTATCACAATCTTCAAATGTATTTCCTCATCATAATGTGGATTTTTAGTCGATGCACATTATCTACTCATTGATGATTTTTCACTCTATCAATAAAATATTTTAATGGATTAATTAACAATATCATCTTTTTCAGGATTCATTACCAATAAATATCGTTCAGAGAAAATTATTTTGAATATGTCTAATAAAACATTTAATTTTCCACCCCTCTATTTATTAATGACTTTTATTATGGAATATTACAATATTTACAGTCTTTGGTACAAAAAATGTATATGAAATTGATTTTAATAAAACCCAACATTATTTATCTCTGTAGTTGAAGAAAAACTTTTTGTATATTTTTTTTTCTAAAATGGTTTTAAAAAGTGTTTTAACCAGATATTAATTTTTTTTTCATTGTATTAGTCTTTTAGTATAGTTTTTATATGAATCTTCTTGTTTCATTTCGAACAAGGCATTTTTAAAAACTTTTTACCTTGAAAACTGATTTTTCATTTTACTATATATAACAAGTTCAAATTTAATCATCATTATTTATTTGAATATACAATTTTATTTTAAAAGGATAATTTTCAAATAAAATGTTATCAATAGTGATTTTCAATGAAATAGATTTCAAAAAAATATTAAAAAAGGGCATCTTCTTCAACATTTATTATAATAGTTATTTTTTATTTCTATTAATCGATAAAAGACCCTTACAATTACTCAACATGGGTTATATTTTTTAGATAACAACTTTATCCATCCTTCATATTTTTTTGTGATTTATTTGGTCGTGTATATTATTTACATTCACATCTTGTATTTATTTTTTAGTCCCATTGAAATATATAATCTATTATTAATATTGATAATAAAATATACACTAGATTTACCATTTCATTTATCATTGATGTTAATATTTCATAAACCATATACCATTTTACATATAGTTTCAACTTTTATAGTTATTTTATTAGATGGTGGAATTTTTAAAATTTCGTATTCTATATTCAATATAGATATTTGATAAGGCATGTTGTTTATTAAATAAATCAACAACTCGATATGAATAATTCTTCTGAGACACACTGAAGGGTGGATCCCAATAATTCTAGAGATTCATCATGTTTAGATAGGTTATAATGAGGCAAATATGTTTCATTATTAAACAGTTTTCTATCTATATTTTTAATCATTGTAGATGATGGATCTTGATAGAAGATATTTTCATTTCCCAGTCACATTGCATCCAAAAATAAAAATTCACATAATATTGATTAATAATTTATAATGAATGATATTTTTACTTGATAATATCTATGGATAGATGTAATTATTTTTTTATTGATTAAATGTAATATGTCTTTAGTTTCCTACCTTACCATATTGATTTTTCTTTATCTAATTATTTAGATGGAACATGTTTTCGTCTATTTCCTTTCCATATTAGGTTTGTGCTTCAAACTATATGTGTTGATTATAATGAATGTGTATTCAATTATTTACAATGACATAATAATTATTCAAATTGATTCTTTATTTAATCTACTAAAATTTAACCTTACAAATCATTCGAACAAACCATAATTAGGTTTATTTTCATAATATTCCATCATTGTACTGAGAGTTATGTGAATGGAAAAATAATATGAAATAATTTTATTATCCTATAATGAAGGGTAGAAATTATGTTGTAATTAGTGTATTCATTTTCAATACAAGAGTCATTTCTGTATCTGGTTTTCCAAGACTATGAAACTGATCAGTACATCAGGCTTTGAATTCTAATAATCATTACAATGTAATAAAATAATCTCCACCATTGGGATTTTGCTGTTAGGGTACGACCCAATATATATTCTTGTTGGTCATACTTTAACATTAGTTGAAGACATTTGAAAAACCAAGTTACTAAACCATCCATCAACCTTTCAATAATATAACATGAAAACAAGATTCATATATCATAATATAATATTGTAAGTTTGGGAGGTATTACCCATGTAGAGTCATAATACTCTCATATTAATTCCCCATGAATGTTTGTAGGAACATAGAAAAATATCTGAATATAGGAGAAAAAAACATTATTAGTGATCCATTAGGATTTTTGGTCCTCACATAAAACATAAAATGATAGAACTAATCCCTATTTCATCATATCCACTCTCTATATAAATAAATATAATGATATTAAATATGATTTTGTATATAGTAAATTCAGGTTTTAATCCTCCATGCACATATTAGAAAATATGGGCATAATCTTTCCCTGATTAATGGACTATTGACTGTCTTTTTTCTAATAATTTTAACATAGAAAATCATCAAAAACAACTCTATCACATTATATATAAGCATTATTAATGTCAAAATTTTACTCGTATACAACCCACCATCCGTTAATGAGGATTGATTCTAATTTCATGATAATATACCTAATGATTTAATGGTTCATTAACACCACAGAATGATCTCGTAAAATGTAATTAATCTATCAATGAATGGCTATAAAAAAATTCTAAAATGAGATCATGTGTTCGGTAATTCCCCTTCTGATACCAAATTATATACAATATGTAACCAATTAATCGATCATAATGAAACAAAATTACATCCCTAACAACACCCAATGAATATATGGAGACTATAAAGATTCTTCCTAGATTAATAATAACCATGATTGACATTGAATTAATTTTTCCTTATAAATTTTGAATGATTTTATTGCATTATTTGGACAATATAAATGTAAATGACTTGTTAGTAAAACATGTAAGAGGTTTTTCTAGGCATGTAAATTCATGTATGATGTGTCTATAATAACTATATATCTACACAAAACTACCACTTTAATATAAATTCATTGTTTATTTTATGAAAATAATATATCTCACCTTTTCATGGTCAATTAACACTCCTTCCTCTAATATAATAGAACTCTGGAAGTATACTATATCAATACAAGTGATTCATTTGGTGATCTTAGAGTATAATTGTATTTCTCTCATTGTGTTCAGAAAAATTTCATGATGATTGGATATGTTTTAATATGAATGAAATTACATTAAAATTTACCAAAGGATAAATATAATTAATGATTCTATATATTTTTGTAAAACATGATTCACCAAGTCAATAAATGTATCCACTACAATCTTGAGGCAACGAAAGAGATCTAGATATTAATAATTATTATATATTAGATAGAAGATGGAATATGTTTTTTTAAGGATAACAATTACCTGGTGATATCCTGACCTCAAAATAATCTTGTAAAAATCATTATCTCTTTTGGGATGATTAAGGAGTTTATATATATGTGGGATGAAATTATATTTCAATATAGTAAACTGATTAAAAATTCTTTAATCCACACAAATCATATGGGTTTTATCCACATTTTTTGGTCATTATGATAATATACCCTATGAATAAGTACTTAATCATATAAAAACAATATCTTCTATGTCCTTTAGCCATTACATAATATCTTGAAACTCAATAGTACAGATCCAATAAGGATGATTGGACACTGGATCAATTCAAGGAATAATATAAATAGGGATGTAAACCTATTGATTAGGAGGGAAAATATAAATTCCATAATTTAGTAAAACCTATAAAATATCTACTATTGGAGGGATTTAATTTTAGTGAAATACTTGATCGTTCATGTAATGTATAAGAATATTGGTTATAATGCCACTCACACCAAAATGATTCATTGACATAATAAATTATATTATATCACACCCACACATTTATTATATGTACATCACTATAGTGATGTTAATTAAAGCATATGAAGATAAAAATATGTGTTTCAATGATAAGAAACTGACTTGTCCCCATTTTGAGAATAATTCAAAATCATACTTTTGATGAATTAAAACTTTCCATAAGAACCAACAACCATATATCTAAAGGGGACACCAGAAATAATTTTAAGTTCTAAGATGTATTCCAAATGTTATTTCAAGGGCCAAAACCCACAAAAAGTTATTCTATTTTGATAATTAATAAATCCT
Source organism: Viscum album (assembly GCA_963277665.1). Lineage (NCBI taxonomy): Eukaryota > Viridiplantae > Streptophyta > Magnoliopsida > Santalales > Viscaceae > Viscum > Viscum album. The sequence goes on from OY728136.1 coordinate 1,603,593,383, forward strand.
AAAAATCCATAGATAAAAATTATTTCAATAATCCTATATAAAAACAATTACCATTGTCGATGTTACAAATGTCGAACCATGAATAGTAAAATTTTGAAGACTCTGGATACATAATATTTTTTACATGAAATATAAATGAACAATTTCGTATTCCTATGATACAACATAAATTCCCTATATATGCCCACATAATGAAAAGTGTATAACTGGTGTTTCAATCCTAAGGACATTACCAAATCCTCATATTAATAAACCACTAACACTATAACGTCCAATATATAATGGATGATATGATCCTTCTCCATAACCAAATGTGGATGGTGATATTCTCTTACTTCACCTGCATTCCATACGGATCCCCCCTACAATTCTATCAGTACATTCACACGTACTGGTAATATAATCATGAAAAGGTATCGATGTGATCCTTCCTACCCCAAGACACAGTAATAATAGTTTAGTAAGTGGAATTACTCTAATAAGTACCTCCAACATCCATCATGTTACATTTAGTAGTATGCTTCATGTTCTATATTACACAAACTGTAGGAAACTATATTAAATTAACCTATGATAAAATATGATGTCATATATAATTTTAAAATCAACAAAAATTTATAGGATCATAAATATTATATATATATATATATATATGATATGATATTATGATTAGTAAAAATAAATGAGTTATCCATAAAGAACAGAAAACTGTGTTGATGTTAATAAACGACATGGATATGTAATCCCTTAAATTTTTATGGAATAAAAATTCATAGTATAATGAACAAAATACCTCAAAATTACATCATTTTACTAAATATCATAGATTAAAATATCCTATAAATGTGTTGAGGTTCCTAAATATATATATATATTGAGATTCAAAGTCATATTAGGACATACCACTAGGTGTATGAATATAGGCATTACAATCTAATTTCATAACTCTATAGATTAGTGGTAACCATACACAAAAAAATAATTTGTATTCTGGTGAAAAGGACACTGCATGAATTCTAGAAATAATAGAGGAATTTCAAGAATCTCCCTATGCAGTCTTTATATGCTACATTAATTCCCCTCAATGCAAGGATTCATCACCCACATAGAGAATAAATATTGTTTCCATAGGTTGAACATCTTTAGGTATCATAAGTATATATGGTCCAACCACCTATATTGAATTTTTATGACCACCCTCATAGTTAACAACATGAAGAAAACATGGTGATATAGGCCTATTAATTGAAAAAACACAGCACAAATTCATTTTTATAGAGTCAAATATTACTGATTCATGAATAGGATTGGTACAAGCCTCACTATATAAATGTTACAACATACCTGCTACACCGTGCGCCATGTATATCTGATATAAATTATTATATTGATCATTATAAAAAATTTATACTCCCCACTTCAATGGTTGTGTTTGGTTCATGATCTTTATTTTACTATAAGTTTCTTAGTTAATAGACTACCAATTTCTTGTTTAAGATGAAATCACCCTATAATTTTTATTAGGAAACCACCTCTAATGGTGGCCATATTTATATTAAATATAAAAATATTATTTCATTTACAAAATAAATGAAATATATTGAGAAAAATTCAAAGCATATGATAATATATGATTTATAAATTCCAATTATATGATCATTTAACATTATAAAAGAATTGAAATAGATATAATAATTAAATAGGTATTATAATAATATTTCACTTAATGAATCATAAATAAAAATTTATTAAAGTAGGTGACCTATATAGATTTAATATTAAATTTATATATCCTAAATAAAATAAAATAATAGATGTAGTAACATCAGTTACCTAAATATACACATGATAATTGGTTTATTGGCATGGAATCAAAAACCTATAAAACAAAACAAAATTTAGGATTATGTGTACGCATTAATAACCCAGTATGAAACCTTGTTTTTTAATCTAATAGTTTGAGGTATATAATAATATATATAATTCAAGGCACATAAAATAATAATTATGATGTTAGGTAACGAAACCTACATTTCATTTTATAATACATGATATATTAGTACTACAACGTTTTGAAAATAATGTATAAACAATGATTTCATTCTATAGTGAAGAAAAGATAAAATATTATCCAATATAATAAAAATAATAACAATGAATATCATGGGTGTAACCCATTGGTGGAATGAAAAAAATTGTAATAAAAATAAAATAGACCAATATATCTCATCCCAGGAAGTTAAACATCTTTCTATGGAGTTGTGTTAGATACTCCTTGAACTAGAAAAATTATCAAAATCTAACTCATCCAGGTATAATTTCTAAAATCTCATAATTTTAGTAATAATAAATTAATCTATTGATAATATAACATCCCTTTCCTGGTACACATATTATTACACAATTTTATGAATAATGAAATATTGAATAAAAACCTAGCATCATAACAACCAATGTATTTGGATGATTGTTTACATAAAAACGAATACATGAAAATAGAATATAACACAATTATATTAATAATCTATAATTATATACTAAAATATTTTTCATATTACATCTGCATTAGATAAATATTTTAATACATAGAAAAAGTGGAAGAGAAAAAATTCTGGTGAATGAATAAAAATAAAAATAACGAATAAGTCAATAGTTAAAAGGAATAACATGATGAAATTAAAAGGCATGGAGCATGAATAAAGGTATTTAAGGATAACATATAGATCATGAGATCATGTAATAATGGAATAATAAGAATTTGGAAGAAATATATAAAATGAAATGAACATGTGTTGTGGATACCAACTGGGACTATATCATAGGGTGGAAAATATCACATAACATAATTGGGCTTACTCCCTATCCCAACATGATATTTCATGTGACTTAAGAATACCTAATTACATTAGGTTAATTAATCTAGAAAAATTGGTGGATATAATAATTAATTATGTACAACTAAATTGAAATCATGTAAAAAGTGTTTTCATTAAACATTACAAATTAGTCACTTTAGTGACGTGTAAGGGAAAATATTTAATAGAATTTAGTGTGGAAAAAATAATAATTGTCTATCATAAACTAGAAATGAACTAGGTTATTTTTTCTGAATCAATTTATGATTTTAGAAAAATAATCATGTATTAATACATGTAATGGATTGTATCTGAAAATGGGTTAGAAATTGGGAAGTTCTCTTTAGCTGGGAATACTTATCCAATGGAATTGGGATAAAAACCTCATAAAACCCGTATTTAACCATAATATAATGAGTTTCTAAGATATTTACATATTCATGGATCATAAAAATATAATTTGGGATGATTAAATATAAATAATTACTAATAAAATCTGGGTGATGTGGGGGAATGTGTTACCTGAAGGAAAAAAGGAGGTTCAGAGAGAATCAAATAACATGTGTTCAAAAGTGTTATCCACGTGCAAATAATTTATTGAATAATCAAATTAGTTTCATTAATTAAATAATTAATAACATATTGAAAATTTATTTGTTTTTTAATGAAATTATTAATTTCAATTATGTCCAACTTCATGATATATAAAAAAAATCCTCATTACATGGGAATTCTTTTCATGATTTTTTATCATTTCGATTTATTTTAATAATGGGGTTCTTATAAAATGGAATATAATATTCATAATTTGATATATTTGATATATTTCATATTTATGCACCTCCATATTTTTAAATGACACCATATATAATTTTTTCAAAATAAGTCAATGACTCATTAAATAAAATGTAAATGATGATAGTTAGTTTATTTTTCTAAAATATCGATCACAGCTAATTAATTTTGTATAATAATTTAATATTAATGATATATATTTGTTACATAACCCAAAATAATTTTTAATATAAATTTTAATAACTATTTTAACGATTTTAGTGGTTTTATGATTGTCTTTTAATGTGGTAATTTAAAATTAAAAATTATCACCAATGATTTTGTTTAATGGACACATCACAATTGATTTTTTCATTTATAAGATTAAAATATGAGATATGATATTTTATGATTGATATCCCATTAAAATATTAATATTATGGTATATTTATTATTCTATAGTTATCCATTAACATTTTATAGGGTTGTTGATTGAATGATAACAAATGAAATTTAAAGAAATTGTAGGAGGGGTTTACCTCTTCAGTTTTATCCGTCTATGAAACTCTTTAAGAAACTAGGTAATGATATTTTGGTGGGAAAAAATAAAAAAACTAAAGGAAAAGATTTGGTAGATTAATGGTATAAAATACAATAAATTCCCAAAGCATATATTTTATTTGGGTAAGAGGTGTTGAGGATTGTATTTATAGTGGGAGGAGAAGAGCGTTTTTAATTATATTATTCCTTTTATTATTACATTGGCTGCAAAAAATATTTTTTTATTTTTGGGGATATTAAAGAAAATAGTTTATATGATCTCTAACTAGTGGGGTTTTACATTATCCATGAATAAAAAATTCTTGTGTTTTTTTAATGATAAATAATTTACAATCTCATATTTTACTATTTACCAAACCCTATATTTTTTAGAAAATTACTTAAAAATAATGCATATCATTATAAGATTTAAAAGGATAAAAAATGGACCCCATTTAAAGAAATTATTTTTCAAAATATTATAAATTTAGTTTTTATTTCACTTCATAATTTACTAGAAAAATATCAATTTTATTAAAATAATAGATATTATGAAACATTCAAAAAAATTAAGGTCTTATAAAACTATATAATAATCCAAAGAAAAAATAAATTCAATTAAATAATGTATTGTATGAAAATAAATGTTATTTTAAATTATTAAAATATTTTTAATATTATAAATAATCATTTACATTTCACAAAAATACAGAAAATTTGTATATCATTCTTAAAACATTTAATTATATATTCATTGATATAAATATACCATATATTATTTTATCAGATAAAATAAATTTATTTAAACATTAAAAGGTTAGTTTACTAAAATATTCGTTGAGTTAATATTCTACATGGTCACATTACTATTCCAGCGGTTATGTAACTATTTTATTGGTATAATTTCATTAATTTCTATAAAAATTATATATATAATTATTCATTTATGAGGAAAATGTATTTTTTGTTATATTTTTATGTATGTGTTTTTTACTATAATAAAAAATTATATGAAGTAAAATTTCATTGATAAAATCATTGGTCATTACAGATAAATATTTATAACATTCGAACCTAATAGCCACTCAATGGTGCCTTGTTCTATTTGGTCACCAGGCCCCATGAGAGCATCCCAATATTCCATTTGTTTTATTTTAGAATAAGTGGTAAATGGTGGAATATTATAGAGAATATATCCTAATATCCAAAGTCAAAAAATGGACGAATATATATATATAGTAATATAAGAATTATAATAATAAATAACATCATGAAAATCATAATTAAACATCCAAATAAATATTTTATATAATAAATTAATAGAAAAATAAATATAATATTTAAATTTATTTCATATCATGTATATAAAAATATATGATAGATAAAAATGGAATTAGTCCTCTTGTACAATTCTTATATAAAAATAAAAAATGGTATACATGGAAATCTATAATACCCTAAGAAATGATATATTTGTCTTACTCTCCCCTATCTAACTCTGTTAAAATTTGATTTATTGCATACAACATTTTTTCTGTTTTCATTTTCACCTCGATTTATATCAAGTATATAAAATCATGGAAAGACTAAGAATGATTTTTCAATGGTGTCTGGATTCTGGCATGTAAAACTATATATATTAAATATTATCTATCCACACCAATATTATTGAAGTAGAATCATTAACAATATAATTGTCATTATCATTAACAGAAAAACCCATATAACCTCGTGATCTATCTACAAAATAGTAATATGTATATCATGAATGAATGTACTATGCTTAAAGTGGTTTTATCTCACTTGAATCCATCACAGAAATGTCAATCCACGTCCTTGTGAGAGAAATGGTAATAATGTAATGCAATTTTGTTGACATTAATGAGAAATAAATGTCAAATATAATTGTTTGGTTTGATCTCAACCAATTATTCCATATTAAGGACTCAAGATTGAAATCAGGGATACTACAAGTAAAATAAAATACCCTGATAATGTGATGAATGAATGTCCTCAGAAAAAAAATATAAATAAATGTTTTATAATATAATTATTCATGTGTATAAAATCATGAAATAATTTTTAATATGATAAAAATGGATTTATCAACTATGATTAAAAAATTATCAAATGAAGATGAAGAAGATCCACTATCATCGCCATTTTCCTTATGACTCTCCCTGATCAGCTTCATCGATCGAGAATCTAATTTTTCGAAATCTAATGTATTACACTTTCTCATCCACTCTGATATACCACGATTATGTATTTAATAATGAATAATTTCTATAATACAATAATGATAGAGGAGGTTTTAGGATTAGGTCATAAAATTAATTAAATTATTTATTTATATAATTTTATTATGACACCTACCAAATCAAAACATCCACTGAGCCTCTAGCACTGACCAACATTATGTCACGCCTAAGAAAAAACCACATTCTAGAAATAATTATTTCATCAAATTTTACATATAAAGTCTTAATAAATAGTAAAACCAATTATACTCCACATAATGTATTTTCACATTATTAAATATTTATTAATATATTTATTATATTAATGTTGATGACCAAGGACAATAAAATAGATTTTATACTCCAAATTAAATAAAAATATACAATTATTAATATTAAAAAACGCAGATACCATATTGGTTACAAATTTCCACATGAAAAATAATAAAAATCCTTTTTTGAGGAATACATATATTTTCAAAAATCTATATGATATAATTATTTACATATTTTATAATATTTTTTCCTAATTATATTATTATGAAAAATAACATATGTCATAACTACAATATTTTAATGGAATACTATATCATTGTTTTTATAGACTTACAGTTATGTGTAAAGCATGATTTCAAATACATCATGCTTATTTCATGTAATATAAATATTAAATCATTTTTATTTACAATGTAACTCTTGGTTATACATTTTCTGCATTATGCTACTTTATAAAATTCATTTTATCATAAAAATATCCCAAATTCCCATGAACAATGAAATTTTTTTAAAAACCCCCAAAAATTCGTATTATATATCTAAAAATTAAAAATAAAACTTATATATATAATCATATGTCAATTTTTATATTAAATATATTATTAATATCAATATTCTAATCTATGTTATACATTTTTATCCAACTATTAAGCTATCAGAATAATTTAACTAAATAATTTATAAAAAATCATATTGTGTATGTGAATCATTTAAATAATTTCCCCCATGAATGAGAAAAAAATTATGTAGTAATGAGCTTATTCATTATGAACTGGATTATGTTTGATTTTATACTCTATAATCCTATTTCCTGATGAATAGCACAACAAAAATTGTCCCAAAACTACTTCAAATATTCAACTATAAAGGCTGGTATATAATTTATTTTTGAACAACAACTAAATACATAGAATAAATATTAGACATTTATATACACCTAGATATATTTATATGGTACCATATTATGTGTTGTTATGTTAAAAAAAAATAATTTTTACCACATCCTACTTGTGTGGTATTAATACCAATAAGATTATGATAAAATTATAAATTATAATCCATTGTGTAGTCAATAATGGTTTAGTTATCCTAGATTTATTTCTATACTTCTATTGTTACCTAAACAATACATTGATACCAACCGTAACAGCCTAGTTATATTAAAACTATAATCAAATGATATGAAGAACCTATTAAAAAATATATATTCTATGCATATTTTATGGTTAAATGACAAGATAATTATGAAAAAACGTTCATTAAAAAAAATAACTATAATAATTGTTTTATTTTATAAAATGTACTGCATAATCCATAATATATCATCAAAATATCAAAAATTCTTATACACACTGTATATTCTTTTAGACAAATTAATATTAATAAAATTCATTATAAGCAAATGAAATAAAAATACAACTTGGGTAAACACAGTTTATTTATGAGGTAACGTATACACTATGGAAAATAAATAAATAAAAATGGAATGATTAATTCTGTATAATATAAATTATAATTCATTTATGAAATATAACAATTCTAATGATCTTGACAAAATAAAAGGATAACATAAAAACATCAACACATGGATCATAATAACTAGTTTTGTAGTGGTTGTATGCACATTTTATGAATATTTAATTAATTTTACATTGATATTATAAACAATTAAGGCCTTGTCGTATGAAATTTATATGTTTTTAATATAGTGATCAATATTTAAATGTAATTTTTTCCTTGCCCCAAATACACAATATATTTTTCATTATGAGACATATTGATTCATCAATGGGCTATTGTAGGCTCCATCTATCATTAACATCATTTAGATCCCTTTTCAGATAAAACAAATGAATAATAATAATAATAATATAAAATTTACCTTACTTGATAATCAATAAATTTTCATATTGAAATAAAAAACCATATTTATTTTCATTATTTTCCTCATAATAAAATTTTATCGATTATCTATATCAAATTATTGAAAACATTAATTTTATATAGTAAGGGTATATGATTTAGTCTATAATATTATCTACTAATTCAATGTATGTGAGTCAATGTAAATATTATTATATTAATAAAATTTAAAATAATATATTTCTAAGGGATATGAATTAGAATAAGAATCAATACTACATAATGTGGCGGAAGAGGAATTAGAAAATAATTATTAGATTTTTTAATTTATTATATCCCTAAGTAAAAAATAGTAATGTTGGATTTATATTTTATTCAATAAAACATAACTGCAATAGAAGTTATACACCATTAGGTTTATGATGAATTTAATGGTGAAATTATACAATTTTTTTTACACGATTTTTTTCCAGTGATTTAAAAATAGAGAGTTTATATTGATAATTAAAATAATTAATGAAAATGGTTGATATACACGTTCCAAAATTATTAAATTTTGAATTAATATTAAACAATGGATTTTAGAAAAAAGGTGTATTATTTTTCATAAAGAAATATTGAATATATTTTAGGAAAAATGAATATTTAGTTAATATTATATATAATACAATAAAATACCTTTATTGAAAACCAAAATTATGAAAAATGATAAAAAAACCTCCTTTTAAAATTTTATAAAAAAAATATACATACCATTGTAATAAAAATATTCTTCATACTAAATAAGAAAGGGATATTTTTTTAGAAATTTAAATTATGGAGAAGTAAATGAAATGATAATTACAAGGGGTTTTAATTATTCTAATTAATTATATTATTTTTTTAGGATGACATTAATTAATATAAAATTGTTCAGAAAAATTATTTTCCTTGTGTGGTTGATATTTAAACATGGAATGAAACCATATCACAAAATAAACCATTCATGGATTAATGTTATTCAATGAGATTACATATAACTCATCTATAATTAATTGATTTAAGAAACACCATTAAAATGATGGTAATTTTTGAACCAAATGAATGATAAGGTAGGATAAGTAAATATACTTATAAATACTGTTAATTAAACATTATAGATGAAAATGTGGTCTAAAATACAATTTTTCCCAACAAAATAGATTTTTGTTTTTAATAGTCAATATCCCTGATGGAGTGAATGTGGAATAAAAAAACATTATGAATATTACATCATTTTACATATAAATAAAAGGGGGAAAATGTTTTTGATAATGAATAGTAAAAATTATGAATGGTATGTGGAAATATAATTTTATTCAAAAATAGCTTAAATTTTGTAAATGTAACATCCCAAGTAAATGATGACTGAGATATTTTCATTCATATTAATATTTTTTATTTAAATATTAATTTTAATTTAAAAGGGTTGTTATGTTCGATAGCGTACCTGATACGCAACAACATGTTTCTTTGAAATCTTATGTTGCACACTAGTAACATAATATAATTATTTAAAATGGAAGTTAAATCTTTGAAATTTTATTGGAAATAATGAAAAAAACTAACTATAATATGATTATACATTTTTGGTAAATGCATTTACATTTATCCAATTAAATTTAGAGGCGTAAAATGTGAATATATCTAAATTTTAAGCATAATATACATTAAAAGGTCAATTTACCACCATTTAATGGAGAACCCTCCTAAAATATTGTTTTGGTCACATTAATACAATATCATTGACCAAATAGAGTTCTTCCATATAATTTTTACATCAAAATTTACATTGTATAATTTTTTTGAATTTTTCTGATAATGTTCATTTCTTATGTATAGTGAAAATATTGTACTTTAATTCAAATCATCGTTTTAATATAATTTATTTATATCTATAGATTATCTTTTTAACTGATTTTGAAGTTTAAATATAATATATTTTTTCCATTTAATCTAATTTTGGTCATTGTAATTAACTCCACTTTGATATTGGACATGAACAAGTTTCAATCTTTTGATAGTTCTTATTTTTTTTAAAAATGCAATTTGTTTTATGAACGGGAATTAATTTTAAATTAACTAATGAGAATTCTATGCCTTGAACTTAGAAAAATATACATTATTTTTTTATTTGAAATATCAAATATAGCTTAAGGTGAATATTTTTTGTTTTTCTGAAAAACATCAATTTTTGATAAATAGTGAATCAACTTAGTAGTAGTTAAAAAACTGACTTTTTCATTTAAATGATATATTACAACTTCTATGAATTGAATTTCTAAAATACAACATAAGTGGTAGTTATTAGTAGGTAAAATGTGATTTAATAAGATGAAAATAGTTTTTGGTGAATAGTAAATTTTGACTTTTATTTAATGCGGTTAAAGGTAAATAGGGCAATTCAAGGTAAAAATAATATTATAAAAATCTATAATTACGCTAAAACTTGTCCAAACCTTATTGTTTGAGTGATTTATGGCATTGGGAATATTTGGGTCTATTTTGGGACCCCATTTTTCCACTTGATAGTGATAATGACACTTTAGTTTAATTAATTTAATGTAAAGGCAATAATGACCAAAACAAATATCTTTTAGAAAATTAATTTTTATATGGTGTTATAAAAGTAATATTTTTGAATATAAATATTCATTGTAAAACTAAAATGATTTCCTACATCATAGTAGTTTTTTTAAATTTTTATACCTCAAATAATTTAATTTATTTATGACACAAAAATGGTGTAGTGTTTAATTCATTAATAAATCATTTAAATAAATAAGATTATAAATATTAAAATATCTTCCAAAACATGTCTTACTCTTATTAGAAGATTTTATTTCGACCATGAGTCAACTTATATTTGAATCTAATTATTTTTTGAACCTTTCAAAATAGAATATATGATTATAATAAAATAATATTTTCACACTTTCCTAAAGAGCCCCTCCCCCATTACAAAAAGACCTCACTTCTAACAAATTCATCCCACCTCTCAAGCCTTTTGTATCATCCAAAATCTACCTAATTAAGATCCCTAAATCTATCTCCTCCTCCTAGAAACCATAACTTAGGCAGAAGGCACTTTAAGAAGACCTTTTGGTTCAAACCAATGGAAGTTACCCAAATTAAATGCAATCGTTTTTCGTAACTTATTTTCTTTTATTTTACTTCTCCTATCCGTAAAATAATTTTATTAATTTATTTTATAACAACTCCAGTATCATTAACATTCTAGATTGTTTTTATAATAAATATTCTAACTACACTTACACATTCCATTATCTAATGGGTGAAGAACATAATGTTTCTGTGGATGGAAATCTAACGCCCCACGAATCAATGATTGTTCAATTAACTCCTACAACCTATCATGGTGGCCATTATGATGGCAGTATATTTATATATGATACATATTATGTTTATGTTTTCTTTATGCTTCTATATTTTCTATTAATAGCATTCCTTTATGGTTTCCATATTGCATAAATACGATAATATAATTTGAGGAAGTGCGGACTACCGCCCCCGTCAATGTGATGTGACATGTTAATGTATTATGTGGGATGTATAATGGATATAGTTAATGATATTATATATGATATTAAACTATATTTATAAGATAACCATGTATCATTATTTTTTAATTCTGTTAAAATACGAAATAGAAATGGAAGTAGTGTTTAAGTACAAATTACCGTCTCCATGAACATTGCATATCATTTTTACCTCTAAATGTTATGTACTATTTTAAATTAATGTATATAATGGATATATATTATATATATGATATCTAAATAATGAATATAATTCTGGATATAATGTATTATTGACCACTTGGACAACATGTAAATATAAGGTGTTAATTTTTGACACAAGTACCAAATATCGACAAAACAACAATTATTACGTTGAAATGATTGCATAATGTTTACGACATGGTAATAAGTGATATAAAAGGAATAATAAACATGAAAAATGTACTTAAGCTTGTATAAATTAACATTAGTTTACTATTCAGCAGATTATAGAACGATCGAGTCAAGTCGGACACAAGGTAAGTGACTTTGTCTCAATCTCCATTTATTGAGGGAAATTTTGTTTTAATACACGATTGTATTTTATATGATGTATAAATACCTTTGAATTTTCATTTCATTCGAAGGGAATCTTTTTATAAGAAGCATTTTAGTAAACAACAAAAATTATTGATTTATTATATGTAATCGGTGACAACGCCCTTTCCACCACCACAAGTATTATTTGATCTTTGGATTACTTAATAAGTCTGATTGTTTTTAAAAAGAATAATAAATTCCATATACTCTTATACATATTTTGGAATTAAAAATGATTTTTAGAATGTATTTTTTATTTCAATGTCTTTAAATGATATTTTGTTATTTCAATGTAGAAATGTTATATTTTCATTTATACTTATGATATGGTTCTTGGAAATAATTATGTATACGGGTGGTTCTGTGATAAACCAATGGTGGGTGAGCCCGAGATAGATCTTCATTGCATTGGATAATGTAATGGAGGTAGACATGAATGTTTCTCCTAAGAGATTTAAGGAATATTGATTGATGGGTATTCCAATGTAACTCCCTAAGTAGCTGTTATAACTACAATGTACGTATGTAATGGATCCCACAAGTTATGTTTATGATTTATGATTTCTAGGTGTTATTCATAAAATCATATTATCTCATAAGGAAAGTAAAAGAGTTCATCTTTTGTATGTATTTATGAAAAAAACATTTTTTTATAACAATAACTGAACTTTTTATGATCATCCAATGTTTTGAAATGTTTTCATAGAACATAATGATAGATAGGGTCAAGGATGGGATAGTGGAAAAGTCATGCTGTCTAAAACATGGAACTAGACTTGAATCTTTTTTTGAAGTGTTTTTATTTTGTGAATAAAATTGAAACTATAAAGAAGTATATACTTTGAAATATTTAGATATGTAATAGTTATGTCCTAATTCTCTAAAACATTAAACCTGAAATTATCCTCAATGTGAATTATTCATTTAAATCAATATTATGTAATGTTTAAGGCCAGTTCCTTATAGTAAAAATATTTTTTAGAGGATCTAGAATATTCATTATATCTCAAATAATGAATATGTGTTATGAAAACCCATTTCTATTAACATTTAATTTTAACACATTATTTATTAAACTATATATCAAAAATAAGAATCATAATAAACTATATCATAGTCATATTAATTTTTGAAATAATTTTAGTCTACATTTATAATACATTTTTTAATATATATATATAAATTGGGCAATTATATTTTTTTCGTCATCATATTCTATTTTTTTTATATTTTTTGTAGATGTAGATTATTTATTCATGTCTATTATTGAATATATTTTCAATGATTAGTATTGAAAATAATTGTCTGAATAAGAATATATTATTTATAATGATGTATGATTTTATAATATCACCACATATATATTAGAAATGAATCATTAAGATGATACAAGTGACATATTGTTTCAATAATATCATTAAATGAGCCATTGTTTCTATATAATGGGTATGATATTATCATTAACAATACATAAGTAATAAAATTATGTATATACATTATTTTATCTAATTTTTTAATTTAGTATATTTATTCTTTTCCATAAAATAAATATAACTGGTTCATTAAAAATAGATTATTAAACCAACCTAAAAAGGGAACAAGCTATTATATTAGGGTATTTATGGTAACAAATTTGATTAATTATCTATAATATCATTACTAATGAAATATAATTTTTTTATTATGATTTAAATATTTTATTTTGTCATATGATAGGTGTTTTGGATATATATTTAATTGTTAAACTGAAAAAAAGAGTGTATCGCTTTCGTGGATATTGTAATCGTCATGTACAGATTTTAAACACCTTCATTTTCAGTATATGAAAATGAATATATGGGATAATTATGACCTCCAAGAAAAATTAATGTTACAAATATCATATCAGTACTTTATATAGACCATTATTTGTAGAATTAAAAGGTGTTGATGAATAAACAAGACCCTTTTCAAAGTGGATTTTTTTCACATATGTAATTAGTTGAATTACTTTTTTAAATAATATTATTGCAATATAGAAAATAAAAATTTCAGTAGTATATTAAAATTAAATTATATTTAAAAAAAATATATGATAATAAATTCAATTATTGAATAGGATTGGTGTTGTAAATATGTTTTTAAATTAAGATAATTATTTTCAAAACATTACCTCCCCATTTGGATTCTCTCTGTGAGGTAATAATATAAGACTCTCTAGCTTAATAATAAATAAATAAAAATATATAATCAAAATAGGGAGATTTTTCATTGGCGTAAATGATTTTTTTAATGAAAAGGAATTTTTTTAAGGATGTAGTGGAAATGATATACAATTATAGGTGATGAAAATAAAATTTTAATAAATAACCTTAAAAATTATAAATGATTGATTGGAAAACGTTTGGGACTAATATCTCATAATGAATAAAATATAGAGACTATAGTTTTATATGGTCTATAAATCCTCAACCATTAATTATATAAATTAATTTAAATATTATTTATGTCCTTTATATCTGTATTTTAATATTGTGTCATTTATGTGTTTACTATTGTATATAGTGTTTATTCATGTAAATTATATTATATTAAAGTTATAATGTAACACCTATTAAAAAATATTTATGTAATGAACAAAAAATTTAGATCAAAATTATATATAAAAATTCCTTATTAAAATAATGTAATATTTTATATTAAATTAAATAAAAAATTGAAATAAATTTATTAGAAATTTTTTTTCACATTTAACATTTATTTCTTATTTGTTGAATATGATTTTTAATTTAATAGGTGAAAATATGTTTTAATATATATATAAATGATAATATAAATTTTACTTCATATTATCAATTAATTAAAATATTATTGATCGAAAATAAAATATTTATAAATGATTCATAAAAAATAACCCTTCCATAAATATCGTGGTCAATTACATTGAGAATTTTAACCAGTAATTATTCCCTTAAAATTAAATTGAAATTATTTAAAGTAATTAAAAAAGGATATATTGTTGAAAAAAATTTTATTAGATATTTTATTTCTAAAAGCGATGATAATAAATTTTAAATAAAATTGAAGAAAAACAAATTTTGCTGTAAAAAATTACAAATCATTCAATAACATTAAAAAATTGATAATATTGTAATGTGACGTGTAAATATATATTTTTATAGGGATATGTTAAAAAATAAATTAGAATTTATAAATTCTTCTTATACTATAAAACAAAAAATTCAACATAATTCCATAATTATATTTATAAGTGATTAATATATATAATTTTATTTATAGTTTTGGATAATGGATATATGGTGTCCTAAAAATCAATGAGAATCATAAATAAACACTATGTGTATTTTTGTGTAGATTATTAGATAACATATTCATCATTTTATATTTTAGAACGTAAATATAAAACACTATATTTAGTAGGGAGATTTTTTATTCATGATAAAACATATAAGAGAAAAATTTAGTCAATATATTTTTGTATTAAGGTTTTGAGTTTCAAACATATTGTCATAAATATATTTATAGTAATCAAATTTAACTCAAAATTTCATTTTTCCATTAAATCTATAATAGAAATATTTATTTGGTTTTTTAATAGAACATAACATGTTATTATAATGATATTGATATGTATATATTTACTTCATGTTAACTAATGGGAATAAGTAATTTGTGAAATACTATAAAATATAAATTGTGTTTAATTTTATATGGTATTTAAAAAAATCCACAAATGATTTATCGATTTTAATGAATAATAAACTTTTTTATATATATTTGTTTTGATTCTTTATTTCATTTTTTATTTTTAAATTTAATATACATTTATTATATTCAAATGATGAAGAAAATATATTTCCAGGATATTGGGACACATATATGGTGTTTTTAGTTTTTAATAAATAGACACATAATGTTGATGAAATGGTATATGTATTATTCAATAAAAATTATTTAGTTAATCTATAAACAATATATGTTTCTAAATAATATAACGGTTAAAAAACCACACATGAGTTACACTATAAGGTGTGCCCCATGAAATTGAAATAAATAATTCCATTTAATGTAAAATAAGAATAATATTTACAATATGAATACTAATAGAAGCCAAACCATCAATGAAAAATTATCAATATTTAAATTTATTTAAAAATAATTAATTTAAATGGTATCATCACATTAAAAATAACATTTGTGATCTAAAACAATTAGTTAAAATGACAAACTTCCCAAAAAATTAATGTAGAAATATTACATTCAATTATAAATAAAATAATCAGAGGAAAAAATATGTCATTTGTATATGGGAGTTAAATATTAAAGTTGTTAGAAGATCAAAATTAGTTTGATTAGAAAAAGTGTTTGAAAATGGTTTATTGTACACAATATTATTTAGTTAATGTTTTAAAAAATGAATTATGGAATAAATATGATGCATATGATTTTATTTTTAGAAAAAAAAGAAATAATCGATTTAAATTTTGGTAATTAGATAGGGGTCTTATAATTTCACACCATAAAATTCTAAAATAATTATATTTTGTGTCGTATCCTGTATGACATGAAACACCAAGCGTAAAAAAGAATATAACAACCATTGAAATGATTATATATTTTTAATTAGAAAATAAATTCTATCCAATAGTTTATATTATAATAAAGAATAATATTATTGTGTGTTACACCCAATATATTGTTTATAATTATCTATATTAAATAACTATGTTAGGATCCATTACATGAATAAATGACTTCATTCGATGGCATGTATTACATATAACACTGAGTATTACCGAATAAGAGAAATATAATTGTTGTAAATTTTTTACTATTAATTAATTATGTGGTTATTAATAGGATTAAATAACATATGATAATATAATTTTTAATTAATATTTTACAAAAACAATTTTAAAATATAAAAACATATTCAATATAAAATATATTTTTTAATAAAAAACTATTTTATTTCCCAAAAATATTATTATTACTAATAATTTATACTAATTACTATTTTGTGAATAATATTAATGAAATATAGGTATTATATATTATATATAATATATTTTTAATTGACCTAATAGATTTTATAGATATAATATAAGGACAAATTCTATTTTACATATAAAAAATAATATTAGATAAAAACTTTTTTCCTCCTTTTAATAGTGATGTTATTTAAAATTATAATTATGAAAAAATTATAAATTATACCATAGTAAATAAAATAACTTGTGAAACAGTAATTTCACAGGTTTTATTTGGTGTGTTTTTTTAAATTTTCTTGGATGTTTCATTTATTGATAAATAGTTAAAAATACATAATTTATATTAAAATGTATATCAATATTTAATTTAATATTTGGATAAAGTATACTTTCAATTGATTTTATATAATAATTATATAATTACTACCTTGATTAAAACAATTTTTCTCATTTAAAGCATATTTATATTGAGTTTTTATCTAATAACATTTTTGTATTTTTAACATTTTTACTTTGAAAACCTACATTATCGATACTATTATGGAATAAATTTGAAATTAAATTCTTCAAATTAATTACTTTGAATTTTAAAAAATGATTATATTTATGGAACACGATTTTCATTCATTACAAGTTACTACATATTATTTTTTACTAAAAATATTATTGAAATCAATTAACATTAATTACAGTTATTTTGGTATAAATGAGTTTAAATAATTGTTAAACATAATCATAATGGTCCAAATGACATAAGAACTTGTAAAATATCATTGGATGGTAATATTTTGGCTTCATAGAATCTTTTATAGAATATTTTCTATTATTGGAGACACATTATATAAGCGAGACCTTTTGATAGTGTTTACCTATTTTTATTTACATGAATAACACTCCTTCACCTATATAATAGGGTACACACCCCACACAATATTTCAATAATCAAAACATCTAGCTTATGAAAAAAAATTAAATAATATAACTACATCAATCCCATAATCATAGATTACTCACATAATTTGTAAATTTATAAATGGATTTTATTTGGTTAAAAATTGGGCTTATCTGAAGAAGAGGTAACTTACGGTAATGTAAACTTTTGTTTTATTAATCTATTCACCCATTAAGAACATCTTATATCATGCTTATATAAATATATAAATATCTTAAATAAAATTATATTTTATGATAATAATTATAACTAAATCATCACAGACATCCATTAAATTCGATAAAACCTCATTGTTTAGGTGTACGATGGACTACCGCCATATGAACTGATGTCATTCGTTTTTTCCATTACCACCTATCTATGTTGTGAGCATTGATGGGTTTATAGTTTGTATATGATATATTTGATATTTATAATTTTATTCTTCTCATATAATTACTATATTACACATACCATAATGCTTTATAATTTTTGGGAATATGATAACATTGTTTGTGGATGTCAACACTACTGCACCATAAATGTGAAGTGATTTTTTCACTCTTTATATAAAATCTATCAAAAAATGGATTAAATTAAAATATAATATTATTATTTAATAATTTTTTCTGGATTTATAATACACACTCACACACATATGTATATCTATCAGTCACTTCACATTAATTTTATATTACAAGAAAATATAATTATCGTTCAAGCTTATACACGACAAACTGGATCTATGAATGGTGTATTTAACCTCATATATCCACATTTTATGGATTTATATAAATAAATATGAAAAAATACAATATTCCATTATTTTTTAAAATATTTAAATTATTTAATCACAATTGTGGTAATAGAAAAAAACATACAAGTCAGAAAATAATAGAAAAATAAAGAAATTAACACGTGATTTAGATATCATATTGATTGATTACTAATAATTTGGTGATATGATATTAATGAAGGATCACATATGATATAATAAAAACTAAAAATGTTCTTTAATATGTTTGAAAAATTATGAGAAATATTTTTTTGCCATTAAAAGGGAAATCCGCAAAAACGGAGCTTCGGTAAGGGGTTTTCATCTCACTTTTTACATATGTGAGATATGTTTCATATTCAACGCTTACATTATTTTATAGTGTACATAATCATAATTTATATATTTTTAATCATTAATTATATATTATTATTGTTATTTAATTATGTTATTTGATGATTATTACATTTTTGGACTCATTAAAATTTTACCACAATGGTAAGATGATTTATAGTCTAACATTTGTTTTTTGAAGAGTTTATCCATATTAACATCTCACTTTTTGTGTGGTTTATATACTTCTTTATGACCTATTATATCATGTATATAATATATTTCATGATATTTAATAGTTCAAAAGATTTTATTATTTCACAAATCCCATGTTTTAAAATGAACTCAAATATTATATGATTTTTCCTAAATTTACATTCCATTGAATTTATATGTTATTATGTTCAAAATGAAATTAGTATATTGAGTATAATTGGAATAATATATAATTATAAATTTTATTTTATTTTTTTAATTTATATTTTTCATCAAAGAGGATTTTATTTGAATATTTCAAACAGAATAATGTTATTGTGAATCTCACTTTCATTTGTGTTTTTTACAATATTTGGAATGATCACATTATTGTAATAATTTTTCATTTGAAATATCATTTTTCTTAAACATTAATATTATTATGGGATTGTTGATAATACATTAAAAAATTTCATATAAATTTTATATATGGTATATGCCTTGAATCTAATATTGAATAATTTATACGCTCTACTATATACATATATTTGAGAAGGCATTTTATTCTCTCATTAAATAGGATATCTGTTACAAGTTGATTGATATTGGATCATATTTATTAGAGGGTCCTATAATTTATATATATCCTCAATGGATAAATATTATCTCATGAAAAATATAAATTTTGAATATAATATTTTATAAAATATGTAATTTTAGACACTCTTTTGAATGGTATCCGCGGAATATGTATTCATGTGCCATAGAAATGGCGTCCAACAATTAATCACATTACTAATTTAATTTAATGTGTTATAATTTATCTACATTTTCATTATAATTTATGCCTTATCCAGATATTTAAGTAGAATGTGTGTCAGGTTATTAACATATCCTTATTAATAATTCAAATTTACTAATGATATATTCCAACACATATACCACTTTAACATCTTTTGATCATAAAAGTATATTTTTAAATTTCTAAAAACCCAATGAATTTTATTAATAATGATATGCAAGGATATGCTAGATGGATTATATTTATTGTCAAAAATAATATAATGTTACAACAAGTTGAATAATGGATCTATATTTTTATTACAATTTTGACATTCTCCCTACTACGAGATGAAAGGGAACCCTAAAATGGCTTATAGGCTTCGAGAAATTAGGTGACATGAAGGTGTTAGAGGAAATAAACTAGAAAATAACTACTTGGAACTTCTCCTTTATAGCATATAAATCAAAAATATATCTCCACCTTTGCATGGATATTCAGATAGGCTTCTTGATCACAAACATGATGGTCTAATTGGTAATTTACGTACCCTCAAATTCTTCCCAAATTCGTAGATATTATTTTGTGAATGTGACTTTCTCTAAATACATATTGGGGGCCTTACCCTTATAGATTATTCATGTTCCATTAATGTATAAATTCTTGTATCACGAATTCCTTGAGGTGGATCAATGTTCCTGATATGGCCCAAAGGGCCTGAGGTGTCCAGATATCCTTACTATTCCAAATAACTTGAAGGAATCAAGGACCAAAGCAGTATCCCCAATTCCAAAACAGTTTAATAGTTATCGATAATACAGTATAAAATAGTACCTACCACAGTATAAAATGGTATACAACAACTAGCCTTACAGTGCTGCTGGTTGAAAATACATCAGAGTTCTTCTTAGGAAAATTTATTTTTTTTATTATAAACCGTTTTAAATGATTAAATTGATTATTAACATTAATAATATAGTTTAAACATAATTTATTATAGATTGAAAACATTTTTTCATGATTTAGATATACTATAAATGATTATAATTTTTGTCACAATTATTACTTTTACTCAAACAATAATATATGAATTTATTCAATGGCCATAACCTAATGGAGTCATATTAACATTGAAAATGAAGGAATATGTGGTAAAAATAATCAAAAAATTTGAGGTATTAGAATTATTGAGATATTTCATGTCAATTCCTAATTAATTTTCAAAAACATTTATTTAAAATATATACCATTTATTCTCCCCACCATACTAAATAATAGACGGGTAAGATTTCATAAGTGACTGTGTGATGGGTACCATTGAAAAAATAATGATATATTTCTTATCATATAAGGAAATGATGAATATGACTCATTGGAATATATCAAAATATAATTGGGAAATAATTATTATGTGTAATGTTATGGAATCAAGAAAATAATTGATGAGAAAAAATAAAGAGTATGAATAATTAAAATACATCCTAGTATGAGTTTCAATTTATAGTTCATTTAATTAAATTTGGGGAACCACAGTGTTACTCAAAGCCAATTACCGCATCTAAATGGTAAAAAATTGATAATGGAAGGTACAAATCGGGACTATAATGGAAAATAAACTTCCGTTTTTTAATTCATGAAATAAGTTGTTGTTTTTTATTACCAATATTATTTTGGTTTCAAGAATAATTATGAGTTCAGATTTTTTTTAAACTTTTATAAGAAATTTTATATTAAATATTATTGTTTAATGGAATTATGATTGAAAATATGTTTAATGACTCAAAAAACACATTTTACGATATATGTAATGATATTTTATCATGATTATGGTATTTTTGGAGAATTTTATTTAATGTATAAGTTTTAGAGGGAAAAATATTAAAGGATTAGTTCACAAAAATTTTATAGATATAATTTAAAATTAATTCATAAAAAATCATGTAGATTTGAAAATAATATTACAAGACTCTAAAAGAAATTGGTTTTTTGAAAACCGTAGTTAAAGTGTTATTTTATAATTAATTTCTTTTTTTGGATGTCTGTTATATTTTTTTAATGTTATATTAATTTTTTCCAATAGAAAAATGGAAACCATCATAAAGTATAACAACCCATATCATTCTATGTATTGGTGGGTCATGAATAAATTACAAAATGATGATAAGTGTTTAGCACCTACCCCTGTCAAACATGTTGTCAGAGATAATATATGATTTTTTGTAAAAATAATTTATGAATAAATATTAATGATGAACTAGTACTAGTATTTTTTTCATATAGATATGAATATAATATAATTATTGGTTTTGAAATATTTTTTAGGGACAAACATATGGACTCTTCACTCTTTTATGGATCTTATGATCTGTAAAATGTAATTTTTTGAACATCACACATAAAAAATCAGGGTAATCATATTCGTGTGGAAAGGGATAATTTTGAAATTTACTAATCCACTAAAATTGAATTAAATTAAATTTATGAAATAATAATATTTCATTTATGTATATTTCATTATACACATTCACCATAATATAATCACACAAAAATATGGAGATTCGTAAAAAAATAATTCAGACAAGATAGTTTTCCTGAAAATGTTGTCAATTAAATCAACATGGAATTTAATTTTTGTGGAACTCTGTATTCCATATATCATTATATTTTAAGGGATGAATGAACTAAACCATAGATATAAATATTTACATTCTCCTTCATATCCAAATCATAACATGGCATTAATTTTAACCTACATAGAAACCTAATTATATGTTTTTTAATATAAACATTGTATATTTTAAAACATTATATAAAGATGATGTTTTAAAATACATTATAATGATGTTGGATTTTAATAAAGGAATATTCAAATATCAAACTACTAATTACCGAGATTTTGTTTTAATTTTGAGGATATAAATTATTTAATGATTGGAGAATGTAACATACTAAAAAACATAAATAATGAAATTTTACTTCAAAAAATTTAAGAAATACATAAAAATTAATATAATAAAAATTAATTAAATCATACATTAAGAAATATTTATATTTAGAAAAAATCAGTATTTCTAATTGTATATGACACAAAAAATATGGATCTTTTCATTCATTTCATTGAACATAATTTCTAGATTTCTTTATATATAACAAAAAGTTTATAAGGTGTTATACGTAATAATGACTTTATTCAATGATTTTTGTTACACAGAAGACATGGTCTTCTTAGATACAATTAATATAAATTTTATTAAATGGTACATAGTTTTAAAATTTGACATTATGTGTAATATTAACAAAATAATAAAAAATTATTGTGGAAGTAATTGTTTCATAGTTAGTTATAAAAAAATATAAAATCAAATATAATATAAATGTAATGATTTATAAAGAAATATTTTTATTATCTCAATGGTTTTTCTTCAAAATAATAAATATAAATTAATATAAAATAGTTTTACTACTAAGGTATATATATATTATATTCAATAATATAATTTAAAAATTACTCCAATAGATTTGATATTCAAACGATATAAAAAATAATAATTTTACATATCAAAAGCATTATTTTTATAAATGTAATTTTATTGACTTTTAGTGGTTCCCCACATCTAAATTATTAAATTTATACATTTAAAAAATATATTTTAAAAAACTAACATACTCATAAATTGGTGAACTAAAAAATTATCTTATGGTTAATTTCTTTGGGAGAAGTATAATTACTTTATGATTAATGAAAAATAGTAAATTTTATTTTAAACTGGCTATTTTATTTAATAATTGCATGAATTAATTGTATTTTTATATGTTTCTAAATTTAAGTAACATAAATTATTCCTTAATTAATAAATTAGAGACAATTTTAATAATTTTTATATTTAATTATGATATTAATACTTTTCCACCATTTTATCATGTTTACATTAAAACCCCCACTTTTTCATGAGTTCTGCGGGATAAATATTATATTAAATTATTCATAATATGATATTGTAATTAGGAAGAATGATTTTAAAATATGAAATAAAAATAATTTATAATTTATATTAAATTTAATATAGATATTTAAAATAATTATAAAATAAATCATTTAAAATAAATTAATGTGATTATTGTAAAAAATGAGTTTACATTGTGGGTAAACATTAATTTTATGGATCCAAATGACCATGAAACATTTAGAAGACCTATTTATATCCACTATATCACTCATATACTAATTTTTACCTAATTTATCTAATTATTGATTTTATATGTTTTAAGTAATACCTCTAAATAGTTTCTATTTTTTGAAAATTACATGAATTCAATCCTACTCCATTTTAAAAGAGAAAATAACTGCGCTTTCCATTTAACACATATTAAACCATTTTTTCATCCAAAACACTACCAAAACTATTTCCAATATACTTAAAATAATGATTGATATATCACAGTTGGTAATTATTATTACCAAGGATGATCTACGGTTCAAACCAAATGTGAATACCTGAAGTGTAGGTATCATTTTTAACGTGTTATTTTGATTAATTGATTTCTCTACCTATTAAATTATTCATTTGTAATGAATATTCAATAAACACAATATCTAATATATAATAATATGTTTCTATGTTAATATTTATTCCTAAAAATTCACAGACATCCATAAAATGAGATACACAATCATCTCACATATATACGGGGGACTACGACCTCACGAACTGATTATATTCATTTTATAATACATCCATTTATTGTTGGTAATAATGATGTGATTATAGTAAATATAAAATATATATGACATTAATAATTTCATTGTGATTATTTAAATATAATATGACATATATCATCATTCCTTCCAATTTGTGAAAATATGATAACATAATTTTTGGACATCACAACTACAACCTCATCAAAATAATGTGATTCATTTAAATATTACATTTATATTAGTTAGGGTGTTTTTTATAATAATATATCCAAAATATTAACTAAATAGGATAATAATATTTTAATAAATTTAATTATCATTTAATATTAATTATTCTAAAATAAATAGAAAATAGAAACAATGTTCATGAGTTCAAATAACCTATCATCTCCATGAATGGTGTATATTATTTCAAATATATAAATTTAATGGATTAATATAAAAAAATTATAAAAAATATATTATGTATTTAAATCAAGGTTGAAATTCTTGATAAGTAGAAATCATTATAGACATAAGTGAAAACAAACTAGTCATGACATTCTTGAAGTGAAAAGACAATTAACACCTGAATGAGTGAAAAAAATGAATGAATATTAATAAAAAGGTTATAAGATATAAGGGCCCAATGTTAAGGATTACATAATCTTTAATTTTTATCAATAATTTTCCTTCATTAATATTGAGGACCTTTTCAGGTTTTCTGTTATGGAAAATTCCGCTATAACAATAACATTACATCTTAAATATTTTAAATGAAACAACACTACTCTATTCAATTTGTTAGAAAATAATAAAAATTATTAAAAACAAGAATTATTTTCTTGATAAATTTTCGGCTTCCTTATACCCTATGAAAATCAATTCAAAAAACATGGTATGAGAATAAAAATTTCCATAATGGATATAAAATAATTAAATAAAGAATTATTCCATGAATACAAACAAACCAATGAAATCAAACTTTTAAAAAATAAAAAATAATATATATAACATACCTCATGAAATCATAATATTTATTAACAACTAATTAAATTCATAAACCATAATGGTATCTTTTTTCACCCATAATATACATACATAGTATCTTTCACCACCACAAAGGGTGTAACCTTCACAGTTACATTTTGAATACCAATCACAATATATTCCCTAATTCTCTTAGGATAATCCTTAATGTATACCTCTGTCAAATTATCCAATGCATTGGATAGCTATCATGGGATTACCCACCCTTAATTTATCATGTAACAACCCATATCAGTATTAAATTCATATGGACGATAACAAATTCATAACACATAAACAAGCATTAATGAAAAAATTAAACATCCATATTGAAATCATAAGATATAATTTAATGACATTTATATAAACAGTTAATTCTAAAAACAATTTTCAATACTATAATAAATAAAAAAGTAAAATTGTATTAAATTTTAATTTAAAAAACATATGGGTTATAGGGAAAGCTGGATACTAAATAACGGTGACATTAGCAGAAATATCGTTGTCTCCAGGCATGTTAGAAAAATATTCCTTTTATATTTAGTAAGATTCTTCATATGAAAATATTTCTTTTGAAAACTATTGAATGAAATTTATATTCGAAGGGATTTATTATAAAATTTATTAGATAAGTTGGTGTGTATTATCAAAACATGCCTCAATGAAAAGAGATCGAGACAAAGTCCCTTACAAAGATCATATTATTATATTTATTCTAAATAAATGAAATAAATATGTGTGAAAAATATAAATTAATTCATTGTAGGGTGATATTCAGTTTAAAACAGTAATTTTTAATTCAATCATATTCTTTGAAAAAAAACAATGACATTGATATTTAACCCAATGAGTAAAGATTGATTCAGTATTCCCCTTACAATGTTCATATAAATGACGTAATAATTTATCAATGGGGTGATTATGTCTAGAAATAGTATATCCACTCAGAGGGAATTGGAAATTACAACATAAACATATAAACCGAGATTCTACACATAATCATGGCATAATATAATCAATGATGTATTTCTAAAACCCAACGAGATTAAATTGAGTTTAGAAAATCTTTTAAAAATATCATTTTGTTAATAAAATAGATAGATTATGTTTATTCTCTATAAGTACAAAAAATTAAATTATAATTATACGATATTATGTAACGAATTAATTTCTCTGATAATCATATGAAGACATAATCAAGAATTAGAAGATTTACCTGAGGAATGGAAGTTGTGTTATGATGTTCCCATACCTTGAATTTTAATTGTCTTGTGCATTGTTTATATTGTTGAATAATAAAAATTTGTCAATTTTTACTTTTATTTTTACATTTATCATGTTTTTATCCCTTTATATCACTTATTACCATGATATGAAAATTAGATAATTGTTTAACTTCATAATGTTCAATTTTTTGGTATTCAGAACATGAGTTGATAATGAACATGTTTGATATAAATATTACATGTGGTCCAAAGTCCATCATATCTAATAAATTATACATGATTAAAATATCTTATATATTCATTATATATTTATGTATAATAGTTCATAATATATGGATATAATATATGAAATAAAACATTCATGAAGATGGTAGGTCATGTGTTCTCATAAACATTACTCTCATTTCATTGTGATATTAAACGATGAAAGATAAATGATACATAAATATTTTATAATTCCATTATATTATATATGTTATATATGATACATAATTTAAATAACAATAGAATTTATACATTCCATTTGTGATAGGAATATGTTGTATAACTTTTTGTGTATGGTATTCCACATTTCCTCAAATAAATTTATCATATTTACACATTATCAAATGAATAACACTATTTTGTAAATAAAAATTACTGAATATAACTGTTTATATAAATATCATAAATATAATAAATATTAATTCCATTAATGTATATAATGTTGGTTTAATGATGATCATGTACAATGAATCACATCGCATCATGAAGATGGTAGGTCGTACGTACGCACTAGAGGCACTATCATTCACAAAATGGTTAAATGATTTCAAATTGGATGTTATACTAACTATAATGAATAATTATAAAGTTATATAATATAGTTTAATACATATACTCATCATTATAACCATACATGATAATGTTTCTAAATTACAAATTACACCACAATGTGGAGACGGTAAGTTGTATGCACACACACATAGTGATATTTATATTCACATGACTAATAAAATGTGGTAAAATGTTTTCCCATAATTATAATGACATATCATAATGTAAATGATACTAAATTTACTACATTAGTATTTAAATAACATAAGTTTATGTAGATGATGATATTTAGTTTGAATGATGTGATGAAACAAATTCCCTATTTTTAAGTATCTCTTTTGGATTTTCACAAAGGGTCTCTATTGTATTGATTTATTCACAATAGGTATTCTCTATATGTAAGGGATATATATTAGGAGATTATTTTAGTATAATTTGGAAACCAAATGGTCTTGAGTTTTCTAACTCTGTGGTATAAGGTTGTAGCCATTTATAAGAGGCACGAGTGGCACTTTAGGAATGTTTGGAAAAAGTATATTATAATAAAATGATTTTAAAATTACAATATTTAAAAAGTTAAAAAAATTTAGGATAATATTAGTGTGGGACTAAATCCCCTCATATAATAGATTATAAACAATATTAGGTCCCAATATTATCTTTATCGTTTAGCTTTAACCATATGTTAAAAACATTAACTCTTACTATGTCTTTTGGTATAATCATAATATATGGTTATTATATATACAATAAAATGTGAATTAAACATCAAGTGGATAATTAATGGAATTTTTAACATTATAAAATTTATTTTTCAAATATTTTTTTGGGACTATTATAAATATTATCAAAATAATATTTGATTTCAGAAAAAATTTATGTTAATTTTAAATCTATTTTTTAATTGATTTTTTAAAGCTATAAAAACACTATTCGTTTATACAAATTCATGAAAATCTACATATCATGTCAATATAATTGTGATATTTCGTTTATGGAATCATAGATTTCAAATTAAATTAAATATAATATTTATAATATCACTTATTTGATTCTTTAATTAATAAGGCAATCACTACATCATCATTGTGTCCTAAATAAATTTACTTATTTAACGAAAAAAATATAGAAAAAATACCATTATGTAGTGAATCTCTTTATCCACCCAATTAATATTCATCTTCAAAAATAAGAGTTCAATATCTGTATATTAAAAATTCTTTATTTAAAGATACATTTTTTTATACTTACCTTTTCTTTAATATAAATATATTATAAAATGTCATTTTCCAACCGAAGTGGATCCTAAATGACATATGTTCATTCTAAAGATTCTTATGGTTTTAATTATCACATCTAATAATATTCTGACACAATTTTGAGTATTTTAATATTACTTTTATATTTTAAACCTAATTTACCTGATTTACCCTTTATCCAAGGTAAATATAAATAACTACTGAAGTTGCAATTAATAATCTCTACAAATAAAAGGTACATATTTATATAATTTTTACATTTTGATACCAAATATGAGATCAATGTTTCAAAATTCACATCACAATGCTGGATGAAATTAATTTAAAAATAATATTCATGTTAACAAATCTAGAAAATCGGTTTTTAAGAAGTGGAAAAAATAACAAGATTTAAATGTGTTTATGTCCAACTAAAATGTGAAATTAATTCCATTGACCATCATTGGATTAAATGATAAAAAAATAATCCAATTAAATTTATATACCAATTATATGGATAGTCTATATATATATATATATATTGGATGAAAAATAATTTTTCAATGAAAATATATTCTTTTTCACTATTATAAAAAATTTGGATTTAATCAAAAAAATACATAAAATTCAAACGAAATAAATATTGATTTCCAGCATCAAAATAAGAAGTATATTTTATCATATAGAACATGTATAAGGTAAATTTTTTAAAAAAAAGGGATTCCATCTAATGGCGGTAAATAACCTTTTAATAATAATATAGTATTTTATGCATAAAATTTGATTCATTTTCATTTTAATTTATTGGATAAATATAAAAACACTTAACAAACATGTGTAATCAAATTGTAGTTAGTTCTGTTCATTTTCACCAATACAATGGATCAGCGTTAGCTAGCATTAAAAAATAATATTATTTTTGTATTGGTTTTAGATATAATCAAGTGGTGTGTGACACATATGATTTTAGAGAAACCTGTTGTTTTGTGTTGGGCACGCTATCATACATAATGTCTGCATTAAAATAATATAAATTTGAAATTTTAAAATATTAATATATATGAAAATTTATTATTCCATATATATAAATGATTTTACATCATTCCCCATTGTGGAAATTTCATCCTTACAATTTTAAAATTGTTTTTCAAAAAATCATTAGAATTACTACATCAGAAGTATAACAACTATAAATATCACAGTTAAAAAATTATAGAAAAGTAAAAATGTTCCTTGAGATTACCCATAATGGGATTCCATGTAGTAAAACATCGATATAGATGAAAACCATAACCATAATGTTCTAATGGAGAGTGATAGAAAACATGATCAGTGGATTGTTAATAACCCAAAAACCATAATCATGTGATGGGTTAAACAGACTTTGATTTCCCAATATGAAAAGTAAATAGAAAAAAATTAATATAATATTTATAAGGCTAAGTAATTTAATTATGATCTTCTCTATAAACATAATAAAAAATACATTCATGTCATGTAGAGTTTCATTATTTAATAAAAATTTACCACAACCATATATGTTCACAAAATGATGAGTATTCAAGAATACTAGGTCACACCTAAAGCACTATAATAATATTTCAATAAATCACATAATCCGGAAATGATAAACTAGAAATTTCACCTATATTTAGATATTAACCAAAACAATAACAGTTTGAACAAGATCATATAATCACCAAAAATAATAATTTTAAAAAAATACTACACTTAATCTACAGAAGTCAATAGTGAATACTCAAATTTCAACAATAACCATTCAATACATAATCGTCCTTAGAATTCCACAAAATATTCCTATCATAGATTTATAAAAAAACCTTATACAATTTTATCACCTAGTATTCCACAATAAATGTTTTTCATTTATCTCCAAATGACATCATATTCTCTTAATGTCTCATACATAAATGCAATTTTTTTAATCACAAACTCTCCATGATAGGTTAATCATTTCCATAAATTTTCCAAATCTCCATTTGTCCACAATTAAAACATTGATTCATCCAATAATAAAATTCAACTAGTATTATTAAAATAAAATCCCAGAGTAATGTATTTTAAATAGGTATATAGTGTTTTCAAATGATTGAATGTATTCAAAAATGTTATTTATCATTTAAAAACCTATTCAATAACCTATAATAAGGATATCTATTTTTGGAGTGATCAGATCCCAAAATCAAATTATTATTTATCCATATAATCATTTAACTAAAAATAATAATTTATAATAATTCTGGACATTATGTAAGCCAATTTTATGGGAGAAATATCACTCACACTTCAGTTCATAGTTTAATTCCCACAGCCTTGTCCGACAAAATGGGTTGTCACACGGTCTGTGTTTTGAACATTTTCAAAAAATATATATGCATTGTGATATTCTCAAAATAAGATAAAATATGAAAAACACCAAAAAAATTTAAACCATAAAATTTTATGTTATTCCATTCAGTTTACATAATTAATATTCAATAATTTCCTCAAAAATTATCTCTCAAAAAATAAATTTAATCACCATAAAATTTTGAACATAAACCCTCAAATAAGATTTCAAAGACATTGAACATATGATCAGAAATAAAATTATGAACCCATTACGATATTAATAATGCTTATGAAAACATACTAATATACATTTTTGTTTAAACCACCATTTGATTCCAACTACAAATCCTCAACCATAAACAATACATAATCATTAATTTATATAATAAATTTACTTTCATTCACAATGAGGATATTTATGGGTTTGGATTTTTTTGTGAATTAGTCTGTGACTATTACATTACATCCCAAATACTATAATGTAGAATCATATACTCTTTTCATTTTTTTTTTCAAAATAATAAAAATCCATAAAAAGTAATTCTTTTCTTGGTAAAAAACTTCATGAACTCATTATTTATATTACCCTTCATTATAACCTATGAAAATCATTTCAAAAACATGCGATGTGCCTTAAATGATTATTATGGGATATAAAATAAGGAAATAAAACTGTAGTCCATGAATACATACAAACCAATGAATTCATATTTTTACTCAAAAAAAATATGTTCTATAACAATCTCATGAAATCATAAGATTTATGAATAACTCATATAAATAATAAATAATAATCATATATTGTGGAATCCATAACAATCATATATTGTTGCATTCATATCCAGATAATGAGTATCCTTCATTGATAATTTTTTAATAGATATTATAGTATATTCTCGAATTGTATTAGGAATAACCATATGATATAAATCCTTCATGTTACCCAATGCATATTTGAGATATCCTGGGCTCACCCTCCATCAATTAATCATAGAAACACCCATATTATTAATCAATTCCCAACAACTGTAACATATTTGTACCACATAAACAAATCATAATGAATATATAACATTTCCACATTTCAATAATAAGACATAATATCTAGATATTAAAATAACCAATCTATTATCAAAACCATTTATAATAACAATATACCTAAAATAATAATATATTATTTACATATAATTTTTAAAACATTTGGATTGTATATAAATTATACTAACAAATAATGGTCACTGTGGAAGAATTTTCATTTTTTTCAAATATGTTATAAAAACATTACTTTTTTTCATTTAGTAAAATGATTTGTCGAAAAATATTCCTTTTGAAAACTGTTGAATGAAATTAGATGTCAAAGGGGTTTACTATGAACCATATAATAGAAGGGGTGTATATTATGTAAATATTCTGCATTGAAATGTTATTGAGATAAAGACCCCTACAAACATTATTTCATTAGATTAAGGATAAATAAATGACATAAATATGTGTGAGAAATATAAAAAAACCCAATATAAGTGAATATTTAGTGAAATAGTATTATGTAATTTATATAAATTCCTGAAAAAATAACCAATGACATGGATATTTATCTCAATGAATAAATATGCAGTTCTAAATTCTTTTACTATGTTTTCATAAATGATTTATGAATATATAAATGGGGTTATTATGAATAAAAAATTATATAGACATAAAAAATGGGGAAATTAACACATAAATAAATACAAAGTGATTCAAATCATAATATTTGATTAATATAACCTTTTAGTATTCATATTCCCTACTGAGTGGAATTTTTTATAGAAATTCCTTTATAATGATCATTTTGATTATTAAATAGATCGACTATGTGTATTCAATGTAACTAAAACAATGAATGTAAAAATAATTGGTATAATATCATATTTTATTTCTCAGATGATCATTAAACTGCATAATCACTATGTATAAGACATTCCTAAAGAGTGGAAATTGGATTAAGAAGTTCTGTTACATCGAATCTGACAAACCTTGTTCTTTCATTATATTCCCGATTAAAAATAATAATTTAATTTCAATATAAATGAAAAGGTTTTTTATGTTTATTATTAATTTAATATCACTTATTACCATGTTATAAAAATTACATAATTAATTATGTTCATATTGGTTGTTTTGACAATATTCATAATTTAATGAACAATGATGTAGTTTGATGTAAATTGTTAATGGGGTCAGAAGTCCATCATCTCTAAAAAATTATTCATGATTTAAATATCATATATTTCATGTATATTTTTATATATAATATTCCATTATAATTGGTGATAATGAAGGAAATTCACAGTTCATGGAGATGTTAGGTCGTACGTACTCATGAATGCTACATTAATTAAATTTTCTTACTAAAGTAATGACAACTAAATGATAAATAGGTATATTATAATTAGAGTATAATATCTATGTTATATATTATAAATATGATAATTAATTACATCTTTTATACATTACATGTATTCCATGGACATGTAATATCACATTCAGGGAGCGGTATTCCAAACATCGTAAAATGAAATTATTGTATATACATATTATGGAAAGAATAAAGGTATGTTTTTAATAAAATTTAGTTCACAAAAGTGTAAATATAAATATAATATATATCATATTTATTCATTTCATTCATTTATATTATTTTCTTTTAATGTATATCATGTTGAAAAAATCCGATAACAACATGGTGATGGTTGATCGTGAGTACGAAAAAGTGATTATATAATTCCCGCAATGGTTAAACAGTATATAATTGGATGGTATATTAATTATATAGAATAATTGACATTTTTAATTCAATGTTTACATCAATTATACCCATCACTATACCCATCCAATTTATGTCTTTCGGAATAAAAAATTACGCCACCGTGTAGTGACGGTAAGCCAAACCTACACATATAGTGTGATATTGATATTTATATGATGGATAAAATGAGTTATATGGTTGTATAATAATTATTATAAAATCTCAAGATTTATAATATCCTTTATTTATTATTTTAGTATGGAAAAAAATAAGATGTTTCACTAACTGAATCTGGTCACCATCAAAACAAGCACTATACCTAGCCCGGGTCAAGTCCCGAAGGGAATTTCCGATTTCCCTGGTCTGGAAGAAGTGCCCTGAAATCATGAAATCAAAATTGGAAATGATTTTCATGATTTATGAAAAATAAAATAAAAAATGAATCCAATGAAACAAATATGGTCTTTTCATGCAAACAATCATTTAAAAAAAATTTAGAACTAATTACATAGTTTAAGACAACTCACAATGTCTATAACAATGGTAAAATTCTAAAAAAAATATCCCAAGAACCCTCATGTAAAGATGAACTTCCTTCAGTACATCTCCACCATACATCACCAACAACCACGAGCTAGAAACCCGAACCACTGGAACTAAAAAATGTACCCAACCTGGGACAACAAAAATAACCGAGTATCCATAAAAACAATGGTGTATGTTAGGTGTGAGAGAATGTCCATTATGATATGACCACAAAGAGATTCCATGTGATTATAATTTAGAGACGAATAAAATACATGTTTTCAAAAACATGAAATTATAAATAGAATTTCTAAAATATGAAACAACAGATAAAAATAGTTTTCAGGTGGACTATATTAAAGAATCAAAACATTTATAAAAAATGTCAAATATAAATAATTTTCTATCAAACCGTACCATATTCTAACGGTAAGAATAATGTATCTAATGAGTAGAAGAAACAATAAAATTACCCCTAGGCACTAGCTAGCAATGGGTCCTTGGTACCTCGTATCTCGGTTAGAGTAAACATCAATATATCCATTCTAGTTCTTGATCCACTAGTAGGGAACAAATAAATAACCTAGAATACACAAATTGTCACCATCAACGTAGTTTAATTATTGTTTTAATCGTCAATCTTTAATGTGAAAATGTTGCCAAAACCCATGGGATCACTAGCATAATAGTAATTGTCCACCCACCTTGACAACTGTGTTTACCACATGTGCTTAAAAAAGTTCAAAAGGTCATGAAATTTAATTTGAACATTCAAATAACACTTCAACATCATATGTAAATCAAATTAACCATGTGTATATTAACCAATCCCATCACCCCCCTTTTCATTAAAATTTATTTTGAAATCCAAATCACAACAAAATAGACCACAACAATTTTCATATTTTTTTATATCTTCCACAACCCCTTTATAAGAATTTATTAAACCATTCCATGATGTTACAACTCACATAACATTCCACACACCTATAATATAATACCTTTATCACCTTCAAAATTATTTTTTCAACCAAATGAAATGAAACATCCAAAAAAACTTTTTTCTCACCAACAACACAATTTAGTAAAACATTTAAGATATTTTTAAGACATTTAAAAAAAAATTACATCTCAAATCTCCACATTACCGATCAAAATCCCAAATTGATTGAACACAATCACCCAAATAGTGCATATACCTCTTAATCTCACATTATTTAACCAAATAAAGCCTTTAAAATTTTCATAAAACAATACCAAAGGGTATTACCATGGTTTTCAAACAAAACCCATTTCAATACAACCATTCAATACTATAATAATTATCATTCCATACCAAAATAGAATTGGCATCCCATACAACATTTTTAAAAAACCCCAATTGTTATAAAAATACTTCAAATAAAACATCAAAAGTCACACATGAAAAAAACCATTTCATAAACCACTCTTTAGAATTATAATTTGGTTTTACACCTTAATCCAAATCGAAACTGCTTTATAAATCCCATGTGTCACTGAGTAATTAAATAAAATAGATTTTTCAGCCCCTTTCAACAACTAATGAATCAATTTAAAATTTTATAAAACTACCACAAATGATATCAAATGTGTTATATTTGAAAAGTACACAAATTCAATCTAGAATTCAACTATATAATTATATTCATAACTATATCCATATAAATATTATTTTCCACCACACACAACATAATTTGAACATGAATATTCATTAAAAATATAAAACTAACTCATAAATAAATGGCTACACCTGTAATCACCTCCCGTTAGATTCAATCCCCATAAATCATGGTGTGAAATATAAACCACGCCTCTGATGCAATGCATGGGAGTTAAAAAATCCCTAGACCAGAATATGTCCTAAAAAAATACTCAAGAATAAACCCTATGTAAGAAAATATATTATGGACACTATAGAACATCATGGGAGTGGAATGAAAACAAAAGAATGATCGGAGAAACCAAGAAGGAGCCACTAACCTAGAATAATTGTGGAGTTTCCCAAACATAAACTTCACAAAATATGGGTTCCTTGGAATCTGGGGTTGCTTATAGACCTACCATGGATTGTGGGATCGAATGGGGGAGAAATGGGGTGGATTAGATTTATTTCTGAAATTGTAAAATTTTAAATTCAATATGATTTTTTAATTTCCCTAACATTATTGCATGACTTCTGTGAATTGTTTAGAACCATGTGGCCAAACCCTGTGGCATGTTCTAGCCACCCAAAATGTGTTGCATTTAATCCAATTCCAAGGGGGTCCAATGGAAAATCCATGGGAGAATTATAGTCCAAGAATAGGGGAGAAAATACCAAAAATACACCATCCTATTTACCATAAAACTCATTCAACTCAAGGGAAAGAACCACCTCAACAACTAAACCACGTGTGGAGCCACTAGGAGTTTAAAAAAACCTACTCCAAATCACCACAAACATAAATAGTCCCATTGAAAAATGAGGACGCCAATTACCATCTTATACCCCCATGAAAAATTTCATTCGTCAAGAACAGAAGAGACAACATAATTTCAATACCAGATACCCATGAAACCTATTGAAATCCTTGATGAAAATGGGAATTTGAACAAATCATAGAATTTTAAAATTTGGTGTGAAAATTCTCCCCTTTATAATGAATTCTTCCCTCGTAAATCCAAAACATGGCTAATGAAACAACAAACCAAACTAAGAGACCAATATATACTACTCTTCAACGCTTTGGTAAGACACCAAAAATCCGCAACACATCCTGTGATTAATTATGAATGGAATAGTTTCACAAACCAAGATATAAATCACTTTCTCGAAATGAACAAGCATATTCATAATTTATCCCAAATGAAAAGTCATCTATCACCATCCAAATCGGACTCCATCAATCTTCCCAAACTATCAAATACAATGAATGAGGATAAACATTCCTTCAATTAACCAGACCATTGGGCGTTCTACAATCCCTACATTTACCCATGTACTATGTAGGTCGTTTGATATCTCGGAACAAGGATACAAACCACCATGAAAAGACCAATGGAAAATATGAGTTACTAGTAAGGGGAGAAACAAATGAAATACCCACCATAAGAGAAAACTCAAGATTTCCCATGACAGAATCAAGACTCTAATAGGGGGAGGCCCGAACAGACTCTCATTACAAGGGGAAGGCTCCCATCACACATTTCTAAAAACAACACACATGAGAAAAATATGGAGTCTCCCCACCATAAGAACCATCCATCATTACAACCAGCAAGGGAGACGCCAAAAGAACCCAAACATAAAGAGTTGGGATAGCCTATGGTTAGTATCCAATGTTTGGGAAGACATGAAATAATAATGCAGATCATTTTTATTCATCGATTATTAGTACACAGTCACTATTGATCATGCACAAACCATTTTCTCAACTGTTTTAGTAAACATCACAATCCTACTCCAAAAATCAATGGAATCCAAAGGGGGAATGAATGAAAATGAGCGACAAAAGAGGAATGTGTCCCTCCTCATCTTTCCACTGAACATGAATAATAGAAGCAATATGAGAACACCCGAAGATTAAACTATCCCCATCCTTCATAATGGGGATATGACATTTACCAAGGGATTAAAAAACCCAGGGATATCTCATGACTACAAACTAGAATCACTCTGTGACCTATGCCTAGAGCTCAATGGATTGAATCATTTTCAACATCATAGTTATGCACTGTAAACCCCTAAATAATACATTTCTTCTTGTGATAAAAAAACTACACCACAAACCAGAATTGGATTAGAAAGACAACACACAATTCAAAAAACTCATTATACTATCCCAAAATTTCTCATAAAATAACTCATAGAGGATTCACAATCATCAATCCTGGTTTTTTAGGTCTTGAAACAACAGAAGGAAAGGGAACCTATATACATTTTCATCAAAAAGAGTTGATTTTTATGTTTTTCCACGAGGTACACATTCCAAACATGAAAAAACACTTGGAGGATTGCATGACATAACATTTACATTCAAACTAGAATGAGACATCATAACACTTACCTGAATAAGACATAAGAAATTGATAAAAACAATACATGGAGTGGGAGTATAAAAAATGTCCCCTAACATCACAGAATTCTAGAATCTGAATATAACATCAACTCATGACATGATTTCCTAAACTGGTGGATTAACATTAACTCTTACATCAAAGAGACTAGGAAGCACTGGTAGTCCCTCTTAGACACCATCTAGATACTCATCCACACTAGCATCCCCAGACCACTTCCTCCTTTGATGAATCATGTACCATTACAATCCAAGGATTATTTTGACTTTCCATGACCATTATCCTACGGTAAGATAGTCCTAAAATCAATCAAAAGAACTTGTGTAAACTTAATATATGAAGCCTGAGAAAAATCTTCCTTAAATTGATCAACTAGGGTATTTTACAATGGTGAAACAATCGGGGTTGCACATATTTCTTGCAATAACCCTTTAGAGGGGCATCCTTTATCCAACGAGAAACCCAAAAATAGAAAAAGCTAGTACATTATTCAAAACATGCCACCAAATATATCCAATCACATTAATGGAACCACATTAAAGTCATCCCAAAAAATTATCATAAGAGAATACTAACTGTTATTTCTACCCATCTTACTTACCAAACACAAACCCAAAAAACTGTTCATCAGGTGGGGTTCTGGGACTAAAAATTTCACAAACCACAAATATTTTAAAAAACAATGTATGCACAACATCCCTATCCAGTCATCAAAAAATATTGTTTTTATTTAGGATAATATTTGTGAAAATAAATGGTTCAATGGTTAGTGAATCCATTAATAATACCCCATGTGCCTCACACATGCATGTTTCTCTACCACACCGAGTAACCTCCTCATATCCACCCCGACGCTGATCTAGACATTCCATCAACCATCCATTATCCCATATCTCCCCATTCACGTGGATAATCCCAAAATTACTAAAGGGTAATGTAAATATCATTTCCACTTTTTAAAACCAAAACATTAAACAAATAAAAACTTTTTTTCAATACCATTAACCATAAAATCAAATCCAAATTACATCTTAAAAATAAAATAGAAATGCACAACTATTTTTATTTGAACTCACATTTATGTTATTCACATCAATTTAAA
Source organism: Viscum album (assembly GCA_963277665.1). Lineage (NCBI taxonomy): Eukaryota > Viridiplantae > Streptophyta > Magnoliopsida > Santalales > Viscaceae > Viscum > Viscum album. Next base: position 1,603,633,907 of record OY728136.1, read on the forward strand.
AAAACACATCAAATATAAACACCCTTCAATCGTTTAAAAAAATCTATTGGAAACACTTTTTATAAAACCATGTTAAGTATATTTTCTGCTATCAAAGGAAGTGTAAACACCACATTTATCCAATTAAAAACATTTTTTCATAATTTATTTCCACCATATCTAAAAACCAAAACATTTATTCTTTATTAAAAATAAATTTCACAAAAACATTATTCTTTAATAAACCATGTTATTTTTTCATTAAAACTAATCTTCAATGATTGCAAAACATATGAACATAAGGAATTTTGAGAGGAAACATGGTTCGGTGTGTTACATGAAAATATCGTTAGAGGCCATATTCCATTCGCTACAACCTCACAAAGAGTGTTCTAGAAAAAATCCCCATCTCCATATAGCTTACTAGAACCTGCAAGATCAGTGATTCGTTAACAAAACTCTATTTTCATTTCCCCTAATCATCATCAAACCATGAAATCCAATGGAATTGGATATGTTTTAACTTCCCATAGAATCTTGCATCGCATTATGAGGTGTAGAGATCATTCCCACTACCCATAAATAAAATTATAAGTCTTGACATTCTTTATTGTAGACTATAGTGACTATTACTAAAATAACATGACCCATAGAGTTAACCTAATCCCCCTTTGTTTCCATTTTGTCATGAACCAAATCTAGTATCCATTTATAACAGCACCATACCGGGTCCATTAGAAGCCCTCAAGGGAATTCTAGATCCCTATGGGCTATAAAAACTAAATGGGTGTCATAAAAGAATATTGGAAATCAATTGCATGTGTTAATAAACCTATAACTACAAATGAATCCAATAATATGAATTAGGATTTTTAAAACCAAAAAATCATTTTGAAAAACTCTAAATAGAATTAAACAGTTTAAAAAATCAAGAAGACTATAAAAAGGACACAAAACCATAAATAAACATCCCAATAACCTTCATGTGAGAAGGCACATCCCGCAAACCATCTACACAAGACATCCCCACAAAGTACCTTCTAGAAACCCCAACCACTAGAACTAAAAACTATACCTAACCTGCTAAAACATAAATATCCAAGTCTACTAACACCCAAAGCTGTATGTATAGTGTGAGACAAATCCCAGTAGGATACCACAACTATGATATTCCATGTGATAAACATTTATTGATGAAAAACATACATGTTTTCAAAATCATGAAATCATAGTTAAAATTTCTAAAATATGCATCTTTATGTAAAAACATATCATGAGTGGGATCTTTTACATTATCAACACATTTAAAAACAATGAAAATTCTACTAAAATTTACAGCCAACTATACCATATGCTGACGGTAATCACAATGTAACTAATGATCACAACCAATGAGAAAATATCTCCTAGGCACTAGCTCGCTATGGGTCCAAGGTACATCGTATCATAGTAAGAGTATCCTTCATAATATATGTTCTCGTTCATCAGCCATTTGTAGTGAACATACACCTAATGTATTGTTCCCCAAATATCATCAACATCATAATAAATTTTTTGTTGCAAGAATTAATTATTTAATGTAATATTGAGGCCAAACCCCACAGAATCTCAATAATACTATTACACATCCACCCATCTAGATACCTATGTTTCCCTCTTGTGCTAAATCATGTTCAACAAGTCATGAAATATAATTTTCAAATTAAAATACCCCTTACACATCACACATAATCCAAAAAAAACCATATGTACATCACCCAAGCACATCATCCCCAGTTTCATTCAAATTGATTTTGAAATTCAACACATACCAATATAGTCCACAACGCTTTTCACATTTAATTAAAAATTCCACAAATCCATTAAATTTTTTTATAAAACCATTAAAAAATGATCCAACTCACATAACAGCCCTCACACCAATAACAGAATACACTTATAATGATCCAAATTTATTTTTTCAACAAACTCACATGAAACAACACACAACCATGTTTCTCACCCCCAACACAATTTTGTGAAACATTTCTATAATATATATTTCTTTTCAAAAAAATTGTCATATCTAATCACCACATTACCTTTCAAAAACCTATATTTGGTAAAAATAGTCAACCAAAAAGTACATATACACCCATTTATCACATTTTAACCAAATAAGGCATTTAATTTTATCATAAAATAAACCCAATATGTATAACAACAATTTTCACACAATCCCCATTTCAAAAACCTCATTATGAAGTAAAATCATGTCAATACCAACCCAAAATAGAATTTATAGCACTAATAACATTTTCTAATTTTACCTATGCGTTATAAATATACCCCAAAAATACCACAAAAGACACACTTGAAAAATAAACATTTTCATAAATCACTCCTGAGAAGTACAAAATGGTTTTACACCTAAAACCAATTCAAAAACCCCTTACAATGCCCCGATGGCACTAAGGGATTAACAAAATAGAATTTTCATCCCCCTTCAACATCTAATTAATCAATTTCATATTTTATAAGACTACCACAAAAGATATCACATGTGATACATTTGAAATGTACACAACATTAAACATAAATACAACTATAAAATTAGATGATTAACAATATCAATGAAAAATAGTTTTCACACCACTCACAATGTTATAGGAATGTGAGAAATCAGAAAAAAGCAATCTAAATCATTATGAAATGATTACACATGGAATCGCCTACCTTTTGAGTAAAATCCTTTAAATATTTGTGAGAATCCTCAACTAAAACTCATCCATAACACAAGAGAGTCAAAACATTAACTAGACCACATGATTTCACAAAACATAGTCTTGGTTAAACCATTTCTACAAACCCTACATTTTGGATAGTTTAGAACTTCATGGAAGAGGAATGAATCCCCATGGAATATGGTAGAAACCAATAATGAATAACCATCCTTGAAGAATAATTGAGTTTACCCACCAAAAACCCCTTAAAATATGGGTTCCATAGAATCTTGGGGGACCTTGGAGACCTCCCATGGCTCTGCGGGCCGAAAAGGGGAAATCAGATGAATTAAATTTATTTCTAAGAGTGAAAATTATGAAATTCAAATATATTTTCATGGACATGGACATACCTGCATGGTTTTCCTGCATGGTATGGAACCGTTTGAAAAAACTGTGCAATATGTTCATTGAACTCAAAAAGTGATTGTTTTCCACCAATTTCATGGGGGTTTAAGGGGGAAAATATTTTGAAAATATAGGCCAAGAACATTGGCGGAATGTCCCAAATGAAACCATCCCATTATCCCAAAATCTCATCCTAATAAAGGTCACAAATGACCTCAACAACTTACCCCACATGTGGTGACACTCAGTGTGTCAAAAAACCAACTCCAAATCACCAAAACCAAAAACAATCCCTTTGACCATATAAGTGGACAATTACCATCCTATACACCCTTGAACAATGTCATAGGTCATTAACACAAGAGACACCATAATTTCAAACCATGAAAACTCGGAATCCAAGAGAAAGATAATATCTGAATGTTGATTTGAACAATGTATATAATTGAATAACAGTGTATGACAAGAAGAGGATGAAAAAGATGATACAAATTTTGAATGTGGTGATAAAACAAATACTCCATTTTCAAATATCTAATTTATATTTTCACAAAAGTTATCCTTTAGTAGGATATCAGACGAATGTGTTACCCATTTGAAGAAGGGAGTGATGATGAGAGATTATTTTAGTACAATTATGATTGTATAGTGGGGTTGAGAAGTGTGAGTAAGTGGATAGAGCTGGTTGCCTTTTATAAGAGGGAGGATGGGTTCTTTAGGATTGTATTGGAATATTATTCTATTTTAAAATTCTTTGTGATTTCTAATGATTCAAAAGTGATAAATATCACAGATAAGATGGGGATGGCTTTAAATTATCTCAAAAAAAATTTTTAACACAAGTTTATATCAGAAAATAAACATTAACATTTATCATTAAACAATATTTAAGAATAATATATCTTATTATGTCCCCTTGTATCTTCACAATATATGGATACTATAGTTACTAAATAATGTCATTCTAACATCAAGTGTACATATAATGAAATTTCTAACATTATAGGAGTTAGTGGGATTAATCTAATATTATTTCGACTAATATATCATTTAATAAAATATTATTTTTCTTAAAAAATCATTTATGTAAATTTTCACATTATTTAGAAATTTATTTTTCTAAAGCCACAAAAAATGATTACTTCGATGAAAATTAATTAAATCATCCCTAACCTATCAATTTCATAAAAGAATTAATGTATAGCCTCAAAATTGTCATATTACCGTAAAATTAATTATTTTAATACCATTTATTTGAATATTTCATTAATAGGTTAATCACATCATCATCATTGTGTGAATAATAAATATATTTATATAATGTCAAAAAATTATAAATAAAATACCATGATCTAGGAAATATTTTTGTATTTACCATTACTATTTATAGTCAAATATATCAGTTATATAATTTTATATAAAAAGTGTGTTATCAAAAAATACATGTTTATGTTATACTATCCTTTCCAAAAATTATATATTATAAAATGTGGGTTTTAAACCTTAGGGGATCCCAAATTCCATAGTTTAGTCCTAATGATTATCTTGGTCAGATATATCTCATTCAATAGTATTGTAGAATTTTAGTGTTTTTATATACAATTATAATATTATTTTTACCCTTACTTACCTAATTTACTCTTTAACAGGATTGAAAAAAATACTAAAATTTCTATTCATAATGTCAAAAAATAAAAGAAAAATAATTTCATAATTTGTATCTTGTCATTCCATATATGGAAATAACTTCTCAAAATTCAAAAGAAATCACTGGAAAATATAATTTAAAATTAATTCATGTTTTCAAAACCATAAAAAGGGGGTTTTAAAAGTACAAACTATTAAATGATTGACATGTTTTTATATCCAATTAAAATGAGAAATTACTTTCAATGACCATAATTGGTTTAAATGATAAAAACACACTCCAATTAGTCATTAAATATATTTAAAATGGAAATATAACATTACAAATAACTTAGATGAAAATGAGCTTTTTAATTAAAATGCAATATTGTTCAATATTCATAATAATATGTCTTTAATCATAAAAATATCATAATATGATTTGAAGTAAATTTTTATGTCCCAATTTTATTGAATAAGTTTATTTTCTCAAATAGAACATAAAAAATTTAAATAACTATTTTTATGAATTTTTTTATATCATAGGTAATAAATGAACTTTTAAAAAAATTAGTATATTATGCATAAAATTGTATTCATTCTTATTTTAGGACTCAAAAATTTATTGGGAAAATAAAAAATAATTTATCAAAATTGTGTAATGAAAATGGTATTATTTTTATTAATATCCTACAATAAAATGCCTAGGTTATAACTACAATTTTAAATAATGATATTATTGTGGTATTATTTTCGGTATAAATTAGTGTTGTATTCAATGTAATATTTCAGAGAAACATGTTTTCCTGTGTTGGGTATGCAATCATACAGAGTTTTCCATTTAATCTGAAATTTATATTAAATTTAAAAAAATTAACAGATATGAAAATGTGTTATTCTATAAATAACTGGGATGAAAAATACGATGTTATGGAAGGGACATATATGATATCATAAATATAAATATGGTCCTGGACTAAGTTATTCAAGTTTTTATAACCATTATATAGCTTGTTTAATGGAATTCAACAAAAAATGTAGCTTATGGTAAGTGATCCTTATATAACCATTTACATATGTGAAATAAATATCATATTCCTACATTGTTATTTTTATTCAATATGTAATATTATTTTTGATATATTATATCATTAGTTATATTAACTTAATGATATTAAAATATTTCATTTGATGAACAATACTTTAGTGGATAATTATTCAAATTAAAACACAATTGTGTCAGGATTTATAGTGTCACGTTTATTTATACATGACTTAAGCCATATTCCCCACTACATTATATTGTGACGTATATATACATACCTTTGAAATGAAATATCAAGATTTTAATTTTTTTTGAAATTAAAATTTTAAATTGATTTTATTATTGTTGAGAAAGTGTTGTTTTTCAACGATACAAAATATTTTTATTAAAAAAGGAGAGATTGTGGAGAACAATAATCTATCTCTATGATGATTTTGATGATAAAAAATACCCTTAATTATTTTCTAATGATAATTTTAAGTATATTTTAAAAATTTATTATTTATTATTTATTTTTCTAGTAGAAATATTTATGATCATGAACAATGAGATCTAATTGTTAATGTATTTACATTAGCTTATTCTGCAAACACTGTTCATAGTCTATATATTCAGGAATTGCTTATGCGTGTTCTGGAAACACTCTTTATAAACTACATGGAGAAACGTAATGTATGTATCAAATGCAAGGTATATATTATGAGATATCAGAAATGCATGGTTAATCAACCATTAGTTATTAGAAATGATTGGAAGAGGAACCCGATGTTAGGAAATAACCAAACATTTAAGGTTATTGAAAAAGAATGGAAGAAGAACCATACATAAGTTTTAAATGTTACGTTTGTTTCTCAAATGTATGGTTTATCAACCATACATTAGTAAAAAATATTTCGCTTCATCAAAAGTATAAAGCTTGTACCTTACGTTTAAAGGATTTGACATCAATCCTACATTTTTAATCAACCGTGCATTTGAATGATTCATGCTATACAGTTGAACCTTACATTTGGCGTCAGAGAATTAAAGAAAATATTATTATGAAATGGTCTACAAGCTGATTATTAGACTAATTTCATACATTTTTTAAAACTGATTTTAATGAATTTATTTGACTGATTCAAATCATTTTTATCAATGATTCAATGGATAAATATATAAGGAACTTTTTATAAAAAATCCAAATGGTAGATATGATTGCTCTGTTATTTTGAATTTTTGATTATCACAAGTTAGCATCTGACTTTTTTGCATCTAAATTTGCAGGAGATGTGCTCGTCGTTATTATATTGATGTGATATTTACACATGGAATATATATGAGTTCTTATAAATAGAAACAACGAACATTCATAAAAATTGGAAAACTGATACTATCGAAAACATAGATCTGCTGATTCAAAAGAGCATAAAAAATATGTCTATTCATGAAGACGAATCAAAATAAAAGATTAACTCATTCTACATAAATGATTTAATGTAAATCTGCTACTATGGATGTTTTGAATTATATTTTTTATATCTAATACAATAGGATTGACTCTGTATGACTCTTATTTGATGATAATTATTTCATAAGGTGACAATCCATTTACTATCAATTGCATTCTGTTGCAATTGTGAAGAATAGATGGAATGTATTTTCAAAGTACAAATACTATTCCTTTCTATTCTCGAGTGATCAGCTTCTCGTACAAAGTTGTTTAGGTTCTGTGAGTGTACTAGAGGGTTTTTTTTCCATAGATTGAAAAGGTGTCAACTGCTTGTACTTAGTTATGGAATGGTCTGCTGAAAAGCGGGCCAGATTGTGAAAATCACCAAGCTCGTGGAGTAGATCATTGGTGGAGTGGACTAGGTTCCTTCTGTTCCCTGAAACACTATACATCATTAGACTCTGCTACTCAAATTTCTACTACATCAATTAAACTGATTAATGATAAAGGGAAGAACACAATAATGAAAATAACTTGTAAATGACAGAATTCACCCCCTTCTTGTTTATATTTTGTGTAGTCTGATCCAACAAATGGTATCAATGAATTGAGATTTCTGATAAAGCCTTAAAAATATGAATATTATTATACAGATAGCAAGATGACTAATACAAAAGAAGGAATGACTATGGTTAGAGCACCATACGTTAATAGAGAAAATTATGGATGCTGGAAATCATGAATGATTATATATCTGAAAAACCATGGATACAAATAATATTCAATGATATTGTCTCCTTAAGAAATACCTGTCAATCCTAAGACAAGGAGTGTAACTACTGAATCAAAATATGATATAAACATGAAGTAAATGAATGTTATTATATGATGTCTAAGACCTAATGAATTTAATAGTGTATCACAATGCCCGACAACATATGAGATGTGGAAAACTATTATTGTTGCTTATGAAGGAACTGACAATGTTAGGGAAATGATATAAGCTTCGACTAATATTAAATTCTTCACATTCAGAATGTTTGAAGGTGACAGAATTACTCAAATTAATAGACAATTTATAGATACCATCAATAATATAACAGCCTTGGAAGACCCAATCAAACAAGGATATCATGATTAAAATGTACTGAGAGTACTGACTATTAAATTGAATGGAATATCAACTGCAATCAGACAGTCAACACCAGTCAAATACCTAACCATGAGAGGGTTTATTAAAACAATTATGATGTATGAATCCAAGATTCAAGATGACGAAAATGAGCATAAGGTTCTGATAAAGAGATAATAAACTGCCTTAATATTTTCATCTCAAGTGGAATGAAAAACGGTATAGAAAAAAGAAGTAAAGGTGAAATTATAAACACTTGATTCATTAAATTTTTATATAGAACTGGCTCAGCTGGATAGAAGAGTTTAGTAAATTATACAGAATACAGAAATATTTGATAAAAATATTCAAAAAGGATGAAATGGAAGTCAGATGTTATGAGTTCAAAAATATGGGTAATATCATACATGACTATCCACATTTAAAAGAAGAAAAGAATAAGATGTTCGTTAAAAGGTATTATTATGAGAAAAAGGATAGGATTTAATGAAATCTACTTGGAGTGTGCCTAAAGAATCTAGAAGCTCTTCAGAATCAAACTCACAGATAGATGAAGTAAATCTGAAATCCAATATGTGCTTTGTGGATGAAAAAAATGAGGTACAAATATTTTACTCTTTGGAATCTAACTATAGTTCCAAAAAATGATATTCCAATGAAAAACAGTCAGCCTACTACAACATGATTGAAAAAAATACAACACTCATTTTAAGAAACATAAGTCATTAATGAACATTCAAATAGAAATTTTAGATGATAGAGATACAATACTAATGAAATTTAAGGAGTTAACTGATAATTATAATTCAATTAACATTGACTATACATATCAAAAATCTAAAATAAAAACACTGGAAATAGAAATATAAACATATAAATGTGCATCCCTTATTTTTATGAAAGGATAAAAATGATTGAATAAAATTCTTAAAAAACTGTAATTAAGAAAGAAAGATTAGGAATTGGTAGTAAAAGTGAAAACCCTAATCTATACAAGAATTATAATGTTCCAAACTCAAAAATATTAAATTGTAATTACTATGTAAAAAAGTGACATATTTCTAAAAACATTTTCATAAGTCAACCTCATATAATTGTGATTATGAATGATTTTGTTTTAAATAATTTATTTGATTCTGTTGATTTTTTCGAAAACAAAGCATATATGGATTCATATATCTTTGTTGGCTAACACAACTGGTACCAATAGAATATGGGTACAAAATAAACATGGTTAAATGAATTTATAGTAAACAAATTACAGAAGAAAAAAGAACATATGATATATGGACAGTGGCTGTTCATGGCATTTGAGAGGAAGCTCATCGAATTTCACTACACACTCTAAAAAAGATGATGGACATTTCACTTTTGGTGACAATGCCGAAGGGAAGAACATTGGAATTGGAACAGTTTGATATCTAGAAGCAATCTCAATCAAAAAAGTACTTTATGTACAATGATTCAAATAATATCTTATATGTACCTCTCAAATATGTGATTATGGTTATGCTTTTGATTTTTCAAACAATTGTTGTCATGTCTTCAAAAATAAACTGTATAAATTTATAGCACATAGAATTGACAATGTGTATACCGTAGATTTAAATTCCTTAAGTAGGAAACAAGTAAGCGGCTTAACTACTATGATAAATGAATATTTGATCTGGCATAGAAGACTTTGACATTGCAATATATATGCTTTACATAAATTATCCATGAAACAATTAGTTTCTAATTTCACTAGTTTAATGTTTGAAAGTGACTGATTATGTGATGCATGTGAACTTGGAAAGAAGCACAAATCAACCTTCAATTCTATTGACCAAATTGCTACATCTAAACCTCTAAAACATATTCATATGGATATTTTTGGACCATCAAGAGAATCAATATTGTTTGGTAAATTAGATGTATATGTTTTGGTTGATAAATATTCTAGATTTACATGGATTTTCTTTTTAAAATTTAAAAATGTTGCACGTTTTTGCAAAGCTGTTCAAAATGAAAATGGTTTTAAAATTATTTCATTAATAAGTGATCATGGTGGAGAATTAGAGAATCTAGAATTCAATTATTTTTTCACCAATATAGGTATTAAACACCTTCTATGCACCACGAACACCTCAATAATATGGAATTATGGAAAGATGAAATATGACTATTCAAGAAATGGCTAGGACTATGCTATATGATTACAGTATTCTTATATAATTTTGGGTATAAGCTGTAAGAACATCCTTCTATATAATTAATATATTTTTAATTAGAACAATTTTAAAAAATGAACCATATGATCTACGGAATAATATAAAAGCTAGATTAAATTACATTAATGTTTTTGGATGCAAGGTTTACACCTTAAACACCAAATACAATCATTGTAAGTTTGATCAAAAATCTGATGAAAGAATTTTCATAGGATATTCTGCTACATAGAAAGTATATAGAATTTTTAATAAAAAGTCAAGGATTGATGAAGAAACAGTTCACGTAAAATTTGATTAATCTGATCACTTCAAGAAAAGGATTGATCAAATGGATGTGTTTTATTTTAATGATAACATGAGACTTGAGAACCTAAAAGATGATTTTTAAAATTATATAAATGAAATTCAGTCTATTCCAGAAGAACTTGACACTAAAGAACATATATGTGTACTACCTAGACAATCAAGGACCCTTAATTATCACCATTTATAAACTGTAAAAGGTGTCTTAGAAACATGAATAAAAACTAGAAGAACCATATGAAATATTGTTTAGTTTTCTGCCATTCTATCTCAATTATAACCAATGTCTATAGAATAATCTATAGATGATGAATGTTTGATGACAGAAATGCAAGAAGAACTAAACTATTTTTAAATATGTGAAGTCTGGAAATTAGTTTAAAGTCCACATAATTATTTAGTAATTGGAACCAAATATGGATTTAGAAATAAACAATACAATCAAGAAATAATAACATGAAATAAAGAAAGCTTATTAGCTAAAGGATATTATAAAGAAGAAGGTATATATTATGATGAGACCTTTGAACCTGTATCCAGATTCAATGCGAATAGAATTCTCTTAGCATATGCATCTCATATGAATTTTAAATTAATTCAGATGGATGTTAAATCTTCCTTTTTTAATGGTTATTTGATGGAAGACATTTATGTTGAGAAACCTCTTTGTTTTGAAAATTCTACAAAACTATATTCTATTTTTAAATATACTAAAGATCTTCATATCCTCATACAATCACCTAGATCTTGGTATGAATGGTTATGATCTTTTTATTCGAAAAATTATTTTACTGTTGTAATGGCAGATCCATCACTAGTTAAGAAAACAATAAATTCTAATATTTAATTTATTCAAATATATGTTGATGATGTAATCTTTTTTATAGTCTAGTATATCCCTTTGTCTTCAGTTTTCAAATCTAATTAAAAAAGAATTTGAAAAGAGTATGATGGGAGAATTAAATTTATTTTTAGGAATTTTAATTTATCAAAAATATTTTGGAAATGATTTAAATCAATGATAATACATTACTAATTTACTAATGAATTTTGGACTTCAAAATAGTAAGATATATAAAACCCATATGTGTACTAATATGAAACTTAATTTGGATGAAAATGGAAAATCAGTTGACAAAACAATATATTGAGGTATGATTGGTAGTTTGTTATATCTTACTTCTATGAAGCCAGATATAATGTATTTAGTATTTCTTTGTAAATGATTTCAATCCAATCCAAATGAATCCCATTTAACTATTGTTGAAATAATTTTTTGATATTTAGAAGGAACTATTTTTTCAATCTCTTCTTTATCCTAAAACGTCTGATTTTAATATAATTTATTATTCAGATGCAGACTTTGGGGATTGTAAATTAGATTGGAAAATCACTTAATGTACTTGCCAGGTTTTAGGAAAATCCTTAGTGTCCGAATCAAGTTTGAAACAACACTCAGTTTACCTATAAATAGCTGAGGAAAAATTTGTATCTACTGGCAGTTGTTGTTCACAAGTTTTGTGGATGTAAAACACTCCAATGGATTTGGGACTAAATTTTAATAGTACACATGTTTTATGTGATAATACTAGCGCTATAAATAACTAAAAAAATCCTATTAATCATTCTATGATTAAACATATAGATATCAGACATCATTTTTTATGAGTTCAAGTTTCTAAAAAGTATATACCATTGGAATATATAAGTATTAAAATTCAATTAGAAGTTATTTTTACTAAACCGCATCCCACTGCATGGTATGATTTTATTAAGGGGGTGCTAATTTTTTATAATTTTAAATAATGTATTATTTTATTATGTTGTTTCTTTATTTTAATACTGTTTAAAATAAATTAGTTATTTGTTATTCAAAAAGAAGAAATTTTTTATGCTATCAATTTTATTGGATATAAAATCTATTTAATAAATATTGATGACACAGAATAAAGGTTGTTTGGAACCTTTCAAATTCTGAATCATTTCATTTTCTACAAAAAACCCCTTCAAAACTCCAGCGCTTTACCACTATTTGTATATTCGAACATGCTCCTTTGAAACCCTAATCCTATTTAAATCCTTAGATATTTTTATGTTAGAAATGTCTAAGCCCAAGAAAACCAATGAAGCTAAGACCAGCATAAAAAAGAAACAATGCTCTGAAAGAAGAAATTTTTTTAAATGAAATGTCATAGACCTAGTATGGCTATTTTAGACGAATCATCTGCTGAAAAAAGCTCCCGCTTTTCAAAATATGGAGCAGACCTTCAATGGTGACAAGTCTGTGTTTTAGTATGAGATAGAACTAGAAAATTTCTATATGTCTGTACAATTTCATCTGGGAGAAGATGAAGATACTATGGTAGTGAAGATTGAAGATAAATATGTTTCTATATCCTCTATAGAGATTTGTTGGATTTTGGACTGCCCTTATGAGAGAGTTTTTCAATTTGATATGAAAAATATTGGACATTCGGTGCATAAGTTTAAAGATAGAATGTCTTTTCTTTTTGGTTATAATCATATAAGGAAGACGCTGATAAAGTACATAGAGCCAGATCAGAATGTCCTAGTGAAATTTATGCATATAGAAATTACACTGAGGATGTCTTTGTTGGAGAAAATCATGTATCCAAACATGTATTTAATGTTCCTATTAATGGTTGATATAAGGCTTAATTTTATTAGGTACATAGTAAGGTAGCTTCATTGTTGTTGTAAATCAAAAGCCCATGTAAATATTTATCATTTGGTAGATTAATTTCAAATTAGTCTCTTCAAAAAGGATATAGTGAGGCCATGGGAAGCTAGAGTTAAATTTAATCATACTATCACTTTTGGTTTTGGGACCCTGAGAATGGTTTGTTTCTTCAGGAGCACATTGAAACGAAAACTTTTTCCAGTAGGGTCTGAGTATGAAGAATAGAGCACTCAAGAATATTCTGCAAAGTCCAATGAGGGATAGGAGTAATTGAGAGTGACAACTGCATTAAAAAGTATAATATTTGAAACTGAAGAAACCCAAGAAGAAGAAAGTCAAGAGGGACTTGATGTTAAATGGAAAAGAACTGATAATGATTAATGTGTTTCACCTGTTTTTACAACAAGTGATTTACACTCATAGTTTTTTGTCAGAGAAGAAGTTGTTGAGAATTCTCAAGAAGAGGTTACTACTCAAATTATAGTGACTTCTCATGTACAAACATAAATTGAACCTCAATTTGTAACTGATGCTATTGTTACAATTAAAAATGAAAAGGAAGAAAAGAATAGTGAGGACGTGTCTAGTCCTCAGGAAATTAAAGATGATGTTATTTTATAAAATCTAATTGAACAACTGATTATTGATGTTTATGATGAAAATGTTTCTAAAGTTCAATCAAAGGTAATTCTGGAAGATTTTTCTTGTGGAATAGTCTGGAAAAGACTCTGAGGAAATATCTATGGACTAGGAAGCTCAAGAGAATGCAAAATAAAAATCTGATGCAGACCATTTTCCATTAGTACTGCTACATCACATTGTAGCTAAAAATGAGAATCAATCACATGGTTCCTCTTATTCAGTGAATAAGGAAGTATACGATTTGTATAAAAAGTTATCTAATTTGGAATCTGAATATGTCTCTCTAAGGAGATCCATAGAGAATGAACAGTTGAAATTTCAAAGACATAAAAGAAGTATAGTTTCCCAATAGGATGTTGAAAATTATAAGAAAGAGTTGTTAACAGAGGTACAGAAGGTAAAATTAGAAATTGTGATGAATTCATACCTGTTAGAATTAAAAACCTATATAGAGACACCGTTTTCATCTATTAGAACTAGTGAAGTAAGTGGATCATGTACTTCACCTGATTTAATTAGAATATTTCAGGATATAATAGAATAAATGAGAAATATAAATGATAGATATCATGATTTGCAATGAAATTGTTCTCCACTATCAGTTTTGTTAGATAATCAAATGTTTTTGGTTGACTAGTTGACCTCATTTGAACCAAGTATTGGAATTGTGCTAAATCAGTTCACAGAGAAGTAAACACTGTTAAGGGAGAAGGAAGAGTGAGTTGATGAGTTTTTCATAGTAAAATTGATAGAAGATATTCATATGACTCAGGAGAATCGAGGTCTTATTATAAAACTCAGAGATAGAAGGATGAAAAAGTATGGGATCAGTTGGCTAAAATCAAGACATTAGTTCAGTAGAGATAGACCATATCTCATACTGTAACCATACCTTGATTCCCTTGATCATCATGATTATACATATTCCATCTTTTCAATAAACTTTTGATTCACTTTATCATTTTTAGTTTGTTTTTTACTATCTTTGTTTTGATATGCTAGAATAACATGTTCAATTGTTGAAAAAAAGTTAATAATATAATTTACTTAAGTTTAGTGATAAATTAAATGTTTTATATTCCATATTCTATATATATTTCTGATATAAAAAAAGGGGGATAAATTATGATAAACACAACATTTAATTTTAACATTTTCAAATATTATTATCTATCTTAATTCTTTAAATGGAGAAAAATTGATTTAGTTCTAATATTGTATTTCTCTTTTCCAAAATCAAATATATGTGTAATTAGTTTTGTATGATAATTTCATTGGTTATTTTATGGGTTTTTTGATCATCAAAAAGATAAATAATTTTAATAAAGTGTTGTTTTTAAACAGTACATAATATATTAATTAAAAAGGTTAAGATTATTGAGAACAATAATCTATATCTATGATGATTTTGATGCTTAGAAGTACCATTAATTGTTTTCTAATGATTTTATTTTATAATTATATTTCAGGAATTTATCATTTATTTTATTTTTCATGAAGAAATATTTATGTTCATGGACAACGAGATATATTTACGAATTTATTTTCATTATCCTATTCTGGAATCACTTATCATGCTCTATATATTTGGGAATTGCTGATGCCTATTTGGAAAACATTGATCATTCCCAATGTGGAGAAATGCAGTGTAAGGATGACATGTGGTGTATAATTTATTTTATATCAGAAATGTATTGTTAATATAATACATGATATTGGAAAAGTATTGAAGAGGAACACTATCTAAGGATCCCTATGTTTTGGGTTATTGAAAAAGTTTGGAATAT
This sequence comes from Viscum album, assembly GCA_963277665.1. Taxonomy (NCBI): domain Eukaryota; kingdom Viridiplantae; phylum Streptophyta; class Magnoliopsida; order Santalales; family Viscaceae; genus Viscum; species Viscum album. The sequence goes on from OY728136.1 coordinate 1,603,649,874, forward strand.
TAACCGTAGATATGTTATAAATGTTACATTTGTTTCCCAAAAGTATGTTTCATCAACCTTACATTAGTAAAAAATCTTCTGTTTCATCAAATGTATGGATCATGTACCTTGCATTTGAAGGATGAGACATCAAACCTATATTTTTAATCAACCATAAGTTTGAAAGATGCGACATAAACCCTATGTTTGTGTTCCACCTTGTGTTTGAAAGATGCATGTTATATAGTTCAACATTACATTTGACATTAGAGAATTAAAGACGATATTATTATGCAATGGCCTTCAATCGGATTATTATCCTAATTTCATGCTAGATTTGAAGATGATTTTAAAGCAAATCATTGACTGATTCATATCCATTTTATCAATGATTTAAAGGGTCAATTTAAAAGGAGCATTTTATGTCGAATCATCAGCGAGGTTACGATAGCTCTGTTATTTTGAATTTTTTATTATCACGAGTCAGAAGGCGATGTTTGTGGATATAAATTTGTAGGAGAAGTTCTTGTCTTTATTATATAGATGAGATATTTTCACATATAATATATATGAATTTTTCTGAACAGCAACATCGAACATTCATAAAAAGAAGGAAAACATAGACTATCAAAAAGAGAGATATGTTGATTCAAAAGAGCATTAATGCTCATCTTATTAAAGCTGAAGAATCACGATAAAAGATTAACTCATTCTACATCAAAGATCTACTATGAGTCTACTACTGCTGATGTTGTGAATTATATTCATTATATCTACTGCAATAGGATCGACACAAAATGACTCTTATTTAAAGATCATTATTTCTCATGGCTACAATCCATATAATGTTAATGGAATTTTGTTTCAATTATGAAGAACAACTGGAAAGTATTTTCAAAGTACAAATACCTTTCTATTATATTATTAAGTAATCGACTTCTCGTACTAAGCTTTATAGGTTCTCTATGTGAACAAGAATTTTTTTTTGTTTCCATAGATTATAAAGGTTTCAACTGCACGTTCTCAGTTGTCGAATTGTATGTTGACAGGGCGACGAGATAGTTAAAATAACCATGCTCGTGGAGTATAGCATTGGTGGAGTGGACAAGGGGCCTTCTGTTCCTCGAACCACTATAAATTGTGTGTCTCTGCTATTTAAATTTTTGATGCATTAATTCATCTAATTAAAGCTAAATGGAAGAAAACGATCTTGCAATGAATTTTTAAAGACACAATTCACCCCCACTCTTATTTATATTTGGTATAATTCTATCTAAAAATTATTTGATTGATCTCAAAATTAGCATAATACCCATGTAGTAATGGATTTCTTCCCAATTTTCATTCAATTGAGACTTATTTATTATTTTGAATCAAAATTCATTTACGTGGTGTATATAATATGATGAATATTACATTCATAATAATATTTTATGTTTAAATTAAAATTATATCATTAGATTTTAGTTTTTAAGATTATTACTATATGATCAATTTTCATTTGGATTATAATTTTCAATTGTGATTGTAAAATTTCCATTGATATGATAATATTATTATAATTAATTTTAATTAGAAATTGAATTTCTCTAAATAACCATTTTATTGGGTGATGTATAAGATAATTTACTAATCAATATACCTATTTTAAATATGGTTTTTTACTATTGATTAAATATTATTAAATATGTATCATTTATTCAATAATGATATTTTATGAAGACCAATTTTCATTAAATAAATTAATAATTTGGTATATGAATATTTCATTATAGTGGAAGTGATAGATGGGGATCATATATTATTTAAGCCATATATTAATCAATAGTTTCTCATGAGACATTTTATTTTGAAAGTATAAATAAGTTTCTATGTATAGTTTTAAAACATAAACTCTATGGGCTTGACGATATAGGTTTTCATGTGCCTCAAACATGACACCCAATAATTAAAAATTGCATTATTTAGATTTAGGATATTATTATATATAATATTTTCACTGTGAAAAAATCAATATTTTTATTTCATTCTTAGTTTATTAATCTAATGTAATATGTCAATATTTGTATACATTTCTATTTAAATTTTTGCTTATTCAGTTATTCCATCTTCTTTTTTGTTAATTTGGTAACCATTCCATATTGATTAAATATTTTTTATAAATGATAGATACCAATATACTTATTTCTTAATTGAAATATGTGCCTATCATTATTTTCATCCCGTTTCCCACGATTCCATGAAGAATCAAAAAAATAATATTTCAGGATATGATATATGAAAAAAGAAGTATCGAGAAAAAAACAACCTTGTAATTTTGTTATTTATTTATAATTCATGAACCATGATTTTATTGATATTACCAAGAAAACTAAATTGATCAGTCATTTATGATGATTTTATATAATTCATATTCTAATGTAATAGTAGAATGACATCCTCTACATGCAATTTGTTGTTGGTTACTTATATTTAATGGGATGAGGATTTTTTATAATAGATATTCTATAATCCAAATATATATTTATATCCTTTTCAAATATCATACTTGAAATCCATTTCTAATATATTATATTATTTAATTTAATAATATATTTTTATATGTAAAATAGGATAATGGCATACCTCTTGTTTTTGTTAAAATGATATTTTATTTAACACAATTCAAATATAAGTATCATTTTTTGGGTGTTATCTATAATATAGACACATTGGTGACTATATATCAATTTATATAAATCCAAAATTTGTTGTTAATATAATGGAAGACTATATTTTTATCTGAATGATTTTAAATCACACTATCACTCATAAAATTATATAAAAAATTTATTCTTTTGTAAAAAATAATATATATTTATTAATTGTTTCACAAATCCTATATAATGTGAGTTTAATATAGGGATGTTTGGTTAAAAAATTCATCATTATATTTTAAATATCATTGAATATATGGGTAATAAATTTATTTGAACATATCTAATTATCAAAATTGCATATGTTGGGCTTTTCGATAATTCGACATGTATCAATAATCTAGAGTATATTTCTTGAAAAAATAAATTTGAGGGATGATTGAAATTAGAAGATCAAAATATATTAAATGGCATGATATGAATCATAATATATTATAGGGGTACATTTTGTGATACTATGTAATATTTATTTGGTATATAATTATTCAAAAAAATATAATGAATTCCAATAATAGGTAAATCAATATATTATTCTATAACCTAGAAGAACATTTGGACATTCATTATTATAACCCTCTAGAACATAATTTGAATTAAAGAGGTATATTTACATTATTATTTGAAAATGTATTATTTATAGAAAGAGAACCTCTAAAAAATTTCATTTAAATGGTTATTTATTATTCTCATCATCCAATACAAAATAAATCTCAAATTAAATTTATCTCACTAAAGAATTATATAAGACTAATTAATGATGTTTTTCCCACCATGTCAATCCATGACTTGTTTTAAAGGTACATTTTATTTAATATCCATTCTATATTTGTTGTGGGGGTTTCTGATGCCTTTTTTGAGGAAATGGTGAGTTTTCATGATTTGTTCCAAACCATGAGCCCATTTCCATTATATATTTGTTTTTCTCACTCATTACACATCCAAAATATCCTCTCATGACAAATTCAATCCACTATATCATTTTTTACCATTTATCAATCCATAATCATGGAGGATTTGGGTTTTTATTAAAGGAATTGTGCCAACCCATAATCCCATTTAATGTTTATTAAAAACGTTTATTCAATATATTATTAAATTTATATGATTTTTTGTTTATTACAACTCTCACCCAAGCCCGCTAACCATGGGAACTCTCCCATCCATATTTCTCTCTCTTTGGATCTCAAATGCACCGTGAAGTAGGGAAACAATTATCACTCTTTCTCAAATATTTCAAATTTGATGATGTAAAATGATTTTATTACGACTCCTTCAATTTTTACTCTTTTCACCCATTTCAGTTCACACATGAATTTGTTATCCTATTAATAACATAAATATTATTTTTTTGATATAAAGATACTAGTGTATATTGGGATATTTCATGAATATCTCTCAAGTAAGTGGGTATACTTCCTTCCTCCCCCCATTTTCATAATATTTCATTAATTTACTAGGGGTTTCTTCTATTTCTTATGGAGTTTAATAATGTGAAAAATTGTGGATTCGAAAATATGGTTTCCTATTGGGTTTCATAGTATAATATTGTGTTTTTTCTTTATGTTTCTCCCTTTTGGTGCAGTGGTTGTGTGGTTGAACTTTCGAATAATGAATCAAGGGTTTTGACACTTGTGGTTTCTTATTCCACATGTATGAACGTCTAGATGAATTATCTTTTAATAATTTCAATTTTTATAACACTTATCCTTCATTATACATTTTAAAAAAAAATATGGGGATGTTTGATAAAAAATGGTTTTAGGTACAAATATTGTATTAAATTGGGTGTTTTAGATGTCTATTATTTGTTATGCCAATGTTGGTTGTTATATAACTTTTTAATGGATTTATAAAAAAAATTAGTGCAGAAAAATATGTTTTAGTGAATATTGGTATGTACATTTGTGGTTTCTTTAATGGATTTTTTGTTCAAAACATTGTTATATTTTGTGATGTTATTCTATTTAATTTCTACAGGTTTTATTGAGTAATGTACGCGTTGAAAGGTATGTGTAGAAACTGTCTTGAGTTTATTATGAATGAACTGATGTGTTTATGTGATAATGTGTTTTTTTTAAATACGAATATGTTTTGAGCACAAAGGGGGAAGCCCGTGTATATTAGAAGGATGATATGTACTAGTTCACTAGTGATCCGGAGAGGTTTTATCCATTATTCACTGAGAAAAATGGATAACAAAAACTCAAAAAAAAACCTATATTGATTATGGTTGGGAACAAATAGGTTATGGTTATGTTCTTTACTAGCGGATCACGCAGGATAATGAGTTTTTCTACAGATACATTACACCGAGATATGAGGCAAATGTGGCGTGAGAGTAAATAGTTCCTAGTGGTGTTCCAAAGATTAGTGATCATTGACCCATTTGTATTTATCATTGGAATATGGTGGTTTTGGATAAAAAATATTGTATCATAAAATTTTTAATGAAATGTGATCACTCATGGAAATCCTTTTGAATACTTTTTACAATTAAAATTTTAATTATTTAGAAAATATTTCCACTACTTCTTACTTATCATAATTGTCCTGATGTTTATATTGTATTTCTAAACCAATGAAATCTATTGGAGGAATCATATTGGTCATATGATCACATCCTACTTAAACCCCTTTGGAATATGTAAACTTTCTCATGATTGTAACTTCTAAAGAAAATAACATTATTGATTGGGGTTTGGGTTGTTAGTTCTAATCCACTGTGTGGTGTTCTGGATATGCGTTGTTGGTGATGACCATATGTAGTGGGAAGCCCCTAGGTATGTTTTGATTATACTTTTATGTGTCTTTTGACACCTTGTTTTATGATTAAACATATTTATTGTGTTTTGGATTATTTTAATGCCTTTTTTCCATGAATATTCATAATAAATTTATTAATTTTTTTTGATGTTTTATGTATCTATACTCAGTTAAAATATTCACAAACCTACATCAATGATACTTAGGCACTTGTGCATGCATGTGTTGATAGGAAATTCCAATATGGATTTGTAACGAATAGGTTTTGGTGACTATTTTGTTGGATACCAGATTCAGTTCATGGATATATGATATTAGTGGAGGTTAATTTTTTGTTTTATATTATTATTTTGTGATGATTCGGGTGAGACAGGAGCAAAGAATGTCTGGAATAATATTTTTGGTCATTATTACGGTGCATTCCCCAGACCTCTCTTTATAGACCTTGAGTCAATAGTAGACATTGGAATTATTGGTTTGACATCACTTTTAGGTGAGATGTGTGGCATATAGACTACACATGGACATTAGGTGGGGTAGTGGTTGTTGTTTATTTTATTGTTGTAATGTGTGTAGATTATTGATATTTGAGGTTATTGATTATAATTTCAAAATGTTTGTAATATTATTTTTTAGTGTTCTTTTTGACTTTTGTAGAAACATACCTCGACAAAAGCTCCCATGAACCCATGGGAGGAAGCCCGAGAGAGTCCTCCCACACTGTTTGATCAGAGGCTACTAGAGTTTGTGGATCTGGCTGTCCATGCTTGAAAATAAGGAATACCTTATATTCCAGCACATTTTAGATAATGTGAAGCTTTTCTAATGATGGACAGGGCCTATGTGTTTTTTAAATAACGTCTCCTACATTTTGAACCATCATAAAACCTATGGAAAGAATGGAATGGCTATAAAATATCAAGCCCATGTTCGAGTTCTTGGACACACCCAAGGAGGTCAAGGTGAATTGTGACTATTTTTGTTGGAGGCTCCAAACCACATGAGGTGGGAATCTGTGATTCCAACTGGAAGGAAAGAGAATAGTCACTATGGAGATTTCAATGTCTTCTTCAATGAATAGTACTTCCTAAAGTCTAAGCATATGCCAGATGTTGTGAGATCATGAATCTTGATCTGTGGGATCGTTCTATGATTGAGTATGCAAAGTGTTTTGTTATGATTTTTTAGTATTAACCTGATTCAATATCTATTGTGAATGTGATGCCCCAGTGGTTTGAGAATGACTTACAACCAGAGATACACTCTATTGTTTTCTTGTTTAAGGTGTGGACCTATGGTAAGGTGGTCGACCGGAAATGTATGGTGCATATTGACTGAAATGGGAGGCATGTTTTCTCCAGAAAACAAGCAGTAGTTGGTAGTGGATTCTCTTAAGAGAATAAAATGAAACAAGAAGAGTAGGGGATGAGGGAGGTGGACGATTAGGACACTATTCCATGTAGTTTTCATCTATGGATTCTTATGTATGATATTTCATGTTCCTCTAGTGTAGGAGGCCTTTAAACTCCCACCAGCATTCCCATTTCCCCTGAATCCATGTTATCAATGTTGAGGTATGGTTCACATTCATCACATTTGTATTGTGGCACATCAACATTAGAGTGCAGTAGGATCAGTGGCTTCAAGATATGTACCAGCTCATTCAATGAAATTGAGGATGTGGTGATCACAATTTGGTGGTCATGGTGGATGTGATGGGTCATTTAATAAGAAAATATAGTTTAATACATAGCCATATTCTGGAGGTATTCCTCATTAAGAGACTAGATATCTCCATTCGCTGGATTATGAACCAGTAGGATCAAAGGTGTGATCATCGATAGTTCAACTTACCGATTAATGGAATCTTCTATAGATGCTTCTATTTTTGAAACAGAGGATTTTATTCCATTCATTTTATCCCTTTTTGTGAACCCACTGAATTTTCCAATTGATATTTGTTACATTGTGATGGATTTGGTGATTATATTGGGAAAGAAGTTGGAGCATTGTCTCAGGTTCTCTCCGGGTGCAATTTCTATGTTATGGTTTGAGATGGACTAGGACACGCTGGTCTTAGATATTGATATATTTGATGTGATACATGGAATGGATTTTCTTTTACACTATTAGGCACACATAGATTTCTATATGAGGTGGGTTAGTTTCAAGAAACCTTATTAGAGTTGTCATGTTTTTTTGTGGGGAATTGGATCCTCCGTGAGTAATTTCAATACTCCACTTCATGAGTTGGGAGATCTTTTTTTCAGTTATCGCTACTAATGATGGTGAAAAATGGACTTTCCTATGATGGTGGACTACATAATGTAGTGGAAATGTTTCTTGAGGTATTTCTGGAATATTTTTCATATTTTACCCCATAAAAGAATCTTGATTTCTTGATTGATCTGGCCTAAGGAACACATCTGATATCTCTTCCCACATATCTCATGACCCCATCGAGGTAAGGTAATTAAAGATACAATTGTATGAAATATAACCCAAAGTATTAAATTTAACATGCATATCTCCTTGTCCATTCTTGTGTTGTTCATGAAAAAGGATAAAATATCCCCCCGACTGTGCATTTACTAACGGAAGCTGAATAAGGTAATAGTAAAAAACTAATATCCTATTCCCCAAATAAATGACATGATTGATCTGTTGAAGCGGGAGATGTGGTTTTCTAAAATAGACATTAATTCAGGAAATCGTCAATTGTGAAAGGGAATGATATCCCAAACACAACCTTCTAAATCTTGTAGATCCACATGGAGTACCTGATCTCCCCTTTCAGATTGACCACTACTCCAGTGGTCAATATAGAACACAGGAACAGGGGTTTCCATCAGTATCTCAATTATTTTGTTGTGGGATTTGTGGATGACATCATAGTTTATTTGGAATCTAAGGAGAAAATTGAAAATCATGTGCATATCATTCTAGGAACATTGGAAGAACATAACCTATATGAAAATTTGTCCAATTAGACTATTTGGAAAAGTAAAGTAAGAAAATTAGGACATGTGCTCTCGAAGCATGTGGTTTTAGTGGACCTTTTGAAGAGAAGTGAAATTATGTCATGGGGAAATTCGAAAAACATGTTTGACATCAAGGATTTCATTAACCTAGCCATTTATTAGAGGAGGTTTAATTGAGATTTCTCTCGCCTTTACTCACTGATGACTGCACTCACCCAGAAAGGGGTGATGACTATATGTGGCCTATAATGTAAGCCATCCTCTGAGGATCTGAAGATGTGGTATATAACTTCCCCCATTTCGATTTTTAAAGAGGCTGGAAAATGGTATGTGATGCATTTTGATGCTTCTAGTATGGGTATCAAGTGCATGCATATTCTAGTTGGTCATGTGGTGGTATATGTCTCTCTCCAAAAAACGACTACAAAAAATTAATTACCCAACCCACAACAGGGAGTTATCAGCTGGGAGGCATGATTTGAAGAATTTTTTTCGCTATCTCTTTGGGTGGAAGTTTTTGTCTTATGTGAATGTCAAATAAAAAATGATCATTTATTATATAAAAAAGATATAATGTGAAATTTATATCATATCTAGCATCCAATAAATGAATCATTTTATGAGGACTGTGATATATAATATGTAACATTTATTAAGAGTAATGCATGATATACCAGACCATGTTTATATGAAATATATAAAAAAATGGTGATAGTTTTATGAAAAATGGATACCCATTCAATTGATAAATGACTTAAACTAATTTTCAACACATTATGGTGAGCTAATATTGGGTTATCTTATTTGATATAAATTGATTTCCCATAGTCTAGATTCTCATTCTATGATAAAAAATCTTGAATCATAATATTGAAGGAGATATCAATTTTTTATTATATACATTATATACCATAACCATCTATGATACATTTCAAATTCAATATTCTCAAACAACACTTATTTGAAGAAAGTTATAACCCACAACCATGTTCCTTGACTACAACCATTCAAAACCTACATCATTTTTAGACAACTAATATAATTTCTTTATTATTGTGATATAATTTTAAAAACTATAATTATATAAGATAGTTATAATGAAGATATATATTTCAAAACACATATACTTATGTAGACATCAAATATTTAATATAACCTAGTATATTTTTAATATTATGATGAATAATCACATAAATAAATTTCCACTCAAAAATAATATCGTTTATTTAATTCCAAATAATTACACGTCAAAAAAAATATAAATGTACTGTAATTTAATATGATCTATCAGATAATATTATATCTTCATTTAATTTTTTTTATTAAGATAACATAACAAAAAACATCAGAATGATCTAATTTATATGGGGGAAGATGAATCCAAAAACGAAAACCATTATAGAAACATTGATCATGTTATATATAATCATAGGGAATGAAAAATTCATTGGTAAAATCAATATAGCTTTAAATGGTTGCTAGTTTATTTTTTTAAAAAATGTCAAATTATAATGGTTGTGGGTTTATTAGATACAACTGTATCTTTTGACAAAAAGAACTATTTGTTAATTTCTTTTATGTACCATATTTATTTAATTTTTTTTTAAAAAACATACTAGTAGATATATATTTCCATAAAAAATTAATATATCTATATTTGCTGATATGTGGGCATGAATGAGTTACAGAAACCTTGATGTGTTACTATGATTTTTGTTCCTTTAATATGATATATATTCAATGGTTACATAAATTTTCAATAGAAATGAGTAATTTTCCATCTAGAAATCAAATTTAGGTCAAAAAACAAAAAAAACTACATGATTCCACAATTTTATTAGAAATTTTTCTAAATTTTCTACTATGTAATATACATAAAAATTGATATGTTTTAGTAAACCAATCCTTTTAGAATTGTTGCCATTGAGAACATCTCTAATTCTTACTACATTGTGATTTTTCAAAATAGGATAGTTTTTCAGCTTGACGATTACCATTATGATAGTAAATTTTTATTTGTATATCATTACATATACATCAGGTATCATCCTCAATTTTTGAGCCAACTCAGTCAAATATATATTGTGCATTAGTTTCTCCTATAATGTTTTGTTGACTACCAATTTAACATCCCCAATGATAGTAATATTAGAAGCGTTTGGATCCTACATTACATTTTATAATTGTTAAAAATATAACATATTATTTTATAAATAAATTTAATATCATATTCATAATCTATTATAAGAATCCCCTATGACTTCTAACATATAATGAGAAATAATTCTTCATGCTTCCCACGTTTCCTCAATCCATGATGAAAACATAAATGTCTTAATGTAATCATACATGGTATCCCATGGTGAAATCAATGGTTCCTCATCTTTGGTCTTCATATACAACTTGATAACATTTTGATGTTAAGGGAAACTCCATAATAAATAACACTATCTCATTTGTTCACTATTCATATCATTATCAAATGGTATTAACTTTTCATACAACTAAAATATACTTGTTTCAATTATAATGCTACAGTAAACTAAATCATAGTGTTCCTCCTTTATAAAAAAAATATATCAATTATTGTGTATATATAGTATTTATTGATGAATATTAACTTATATACTTATAAGGTCTAAAATATACTGTCAATACATTATTTCAAGAATATATAAATCGTCTTATTATACTATAATTTTTTCTTTTATTGATATTTTATACTCAAATTTCATTGGGATTCAATATCTTTTTAAAAATAATTCCATAAATGGAATATAAAATTGAATATTTATTTAATTTAACACTAATATGTATCTAATGAATTAACAAAATATCGCATAAATAATTAGTAATCCTCTTTGAACTATTTCGCTTAAATAAACATGAAGTAAAGAAAATTCATTATACAAATTTACATAAAAAATCTACTATAACAAATTTTCGATAATATTTATTATCCATACAACAATTCCATCATCACCATATCCATATTAATAGATTAAATAATAATAGGATTAAGAAATTATCCATGTCATATATTTTATAATGTATCTTTTTTAATTATAATATAATTTGAATTTTGACTTTTTATGTCCATACTCATACAATTATTAATATATGTAGTGTATAATTTCTTGGTGAGTAACCAAAAGACAATGTAAAAATGAACATTAAAAGCTATAAAAGTCCTTCATCAACTTTAGTATTATATAATAATTTTATACATCCCTTTAATGGATACCTTTCACCTCGTTTATATATTTATTCTACATTGTAATTGAAATTTCTCAATGTAGTATATCATTCATATCTATATAGTCTAAATTATATTTGGAATTAAAATTAATCTAATCAATTATCATGGATGTAATGAAAAGGGAAAGAGAGTTTTTGAATTTTATTAGATATTTCATATCTAATTGTTGTTTCATGAAAATACTTACAATCTACAATTACACATAAACTTTTCCTACCACCTATGCTTTTGTAACTATGGTAAAATAATATTGAATAATTTTTTACTTTTATTTCAAATCATAAATAATAAATTAAAATTATTTGACATAATTATTGTAAGTGTATATCAAAATTGTAAAAGATTTATCAAATTTCTATTTTACCCCTAAAATGATAAATCATATATTGAATGTATATTAGTTAAAAACATACAATCATAGATCATAATAGATGTAGAAAATTCTTGAATCTTCTAGTTCCACAAATGATGATATTATTGATAAAACCCATTTGTTACTGACCATTTATTATTATTCTAAAAATTCAATAAGTCAAACTCTTGTTGGGTTACAATATACTACAATACCCATACCTAGGTCATGTAGAATCTATATAATGAGTGATGTAATCATTATTTTCATATATAAAAAATAAATCATGAAATATATATTACATCTATGATTATTCTATTTTTATGCCAATTCATATTCCCTGAATTCAATTACCTCACAATGTTATTTTTTATAATATATATTATATTAAATCTACAAATGAAAATAACTAAAAGGGTGAGTTTTTTAACTGTAGTGTATTTAATAAGATCCTCAAATTTTGAATGTGAATGTATTCCTAGAGAATGAATAATTATAATTTTATATAATAATCTTGAATTAAAATAATTTTTTGACATGATGAAAAATAAATCAATTGAAAATTAATCCTTCTGTAAAATTTTATTTCATTTTATATTTGATATTCAATAGATTTCAATAAATTATTAAAACAATCAATTATATAAAATTTTATTATTATAAATTTGTTAGTTTTTTGTAATACCTTGATAAAATAACACTAAATATTTAATTTGGTATAAATAAAATATTAATTCTTTCATTTATTTGTGATTTTTGGACCCAAATTCATTTTGGGTGTGTTAAAAATCGATTACAAAAGAAGAAAATAATGATATAATATATTCATCAAATCCATTATATCATAAAAACAATAGGATCCCTGTTACTATCAATTAATATTAAATGAAAACGATATATATGGATAATAATTTTGATCTATGTCAAATTAATAGAAAATAATAAATTTTCAACAAATATAATTCATTTATGTTTGTTACAATTATTATACTACTAGATAACCATAAATAAATATATAGGAAGGTAAATATGGAGTATACATGAATCAATTTTTATAATAATATAATATTAGATTATATAGCCAATAAAATAAAATTTAAAAAGAATTAAATCATGAAAGTGTGGTATAAAATCACCATTACAAATAAAATATTTGATTTAAAAGTCAATCAGACCCATCTCCCCTTCATAGTCTTCTATACAAGAGTCTGAATATTTGACTAAGGATATAATATAACAAAACATTTAGTGATATTTTATATCGAATGGTCAATCCTAGTCATGATGCAATATAGAACGATTCAGTATGATACATTAAAACAACACCATTTTCTTTTTGGATTACCACCATTATGATATCAAGAACAATGTTAATAGTGTTATTCAACATATATTTCCACATAATAATGAATATTTAATATATAAAAAAATTTCACTTTTGTTTCCTCATCAATGTTTAATATTAATATATTTTTATAGGACATTGTTTAAGTGTTGAATGAGTATTGCAACATGGTATTTACGATACTCATAATATATAGTCTTACCATTATGTATTTTAAAATATTTTAATTATCATTATATAATTATGTGTATTCATATCAAATTATTTATTCATATAATGTTATAGTCATTTATAAAATAATTATGTGACCGTAATAGAATTCCACTTTTATATTCTACTATGTCAGTTTTCACAAAACATTTTGAATGGCTACTCTTATTATGAAATTAAATTTAATACTAATTTTTTTTTCGTAACACATATTGCAAATGATTTTAGAATAGGGAAATATTATAACATAAAACTTCTTAAAACCCATATAAATAATGATTCATCATTGGTTTATAGTTTTTCATTTATTTGGAGATATTTTTCTTTTTTAATTCATTGAATTGTTTTTTGTATATTATTATGAGATTTTAACAAGAAAAAACATATATTTTTTTTCATTTTCCATTATTTACATTTATTATAATAGTCTTTTTGATGTAGGTCCATGGATAATTATATGGTCATTAAAGAAGACATTATCATTCATATCAAATGAATCAATGGCTCTTTGAACATATTGGAGATAATTAAGAATGCATCATCAGTATATCATGTGTCATCCTTGGGTGCTTGGATTAGTAGTTCCAATTGTTGTTTCAAGAAAATATTGGATGAATGTATTGGTTTTATGTCTTCCTAAAGTCTAATGTTTTCCTTATTAATCTTTTTTTTAATTATATTATAGTTATGTTAGTTTGAATTTAAGATGTGGATCACAATTAATGTACTCGGCCTCCAACACTATGGATAAATCTGGAGTTATGAGTGATGTATGAGGCAACCATGTGTTGAATTTGATTTTTTTTGTGAAATTATTTCTCTTTTTAAATAGTATATTATTATTATTATTATTAATGATATTTATAGGTTGTATTTTATAATTTTCTTCTAGATTTTAATTTTTTATGAAATATTGGTTCAAATGGTTGCTGTTATTTGTCTAGAAAATAATATACAGATCATATACACCAACCTAGTAACCCTATCATGTTAATCTCATGGTTGGAACATACATTGACCAATCCAGTAAAAAAAACCATTGTTAGATATTAATTGATTAATTTTTTAATTTTTTTTAATATTTACTAGTTGGGTAAAATTGGAATATCATATAATATCATTCAGTTGAATTTAGCTGATTAATATTAGTGGAAAATGATATATTTCAAATAAAAATTAATTTTGAACTTAATGTTATTAGTTCCCTAATACTGAGGATTCCATTCATATAAGATTCAAGTATTTTGTTACAAATACATTTAGAATAAATGATTTAGGTTGTTCAAAAATTATTATAGTTAATAATGAATGTTTTATTTATTGGGAAAAAATTATATAAGTATTTTAGTTGTGATATTAAATTCTAAATAACTTTTTATTGTAGTGAAATAGTTTTTTAATTAAAATTAATATTTTTTAAAAATAATTAGTGGATTAAATGTTATAAAAATGATTTTTTTGGATTTTTAACCTAAAATTCCATGTATATATATACAATTTTTATTAATGAGACAATATTTTTATATAAAATTTTAATGATGTATTGATATTGGATTATTAAGTATTTTGGTGATTTGAGATCAATTTGTTTTACATTTTTTTATTTATAATGGGATATAGAGGTGTTACAATTGAATTTTTATATATAATAATAACTTACCATTTAGGGTTATAGTTTTAAAAATTATGTATTATTAATATGTATATAGTTTTCTCATATATTTTATTACTCTATTATTACCAAACATATTCACATTGTAATGATTTGGAGAGTTTACTAGATGAAAACCTTCTCACTCATCAACATCATATGGAGACAAATTTTATAAAATCCCTATGATTTCATTCAAAAAATATAAAATTGGAATTATACATATGTATTCACATATGAGAGAAATAGTTGTAATGTATTGATGTGTTCTGTATTATACATCAGAATCCTATGTATTTTATACTCAACCACCCATCTTCATTGATATGGGGTATATGTTAGATGTTGTAGATGTGAACTAACTAGAAATTACCTCTTAAGAAATGATACAATGAAATAATATATGAAAAATACAATAAGATATAAATTAAAATGTAGTTATAAATTCCAATGATTGTTGTTTTATATTAAATTTTTATATGTGATTTGATAAAATTAAATTCATCATATATATTTTAAAAAATATTATTATACCTTCATGAATTTGGAATGGAGGAATCAAATAAGGATATGTATTTTTAGATGTTTTTTCTCTAATTCATCATTCAATATTATCAATCATTTTGAAAAAATGGATATCGTGATGTTTATATTATACTATATTTAATGATTATACTTTGGTGATAATTAATAAGGACATCAATTTAACATATTCATATTAGTAGTGATTGATGATACAATATTTAAATGAAATATGAGCCATTTTTATGTATTTTAAAAGCAGTACCTACTTGAATAAATGTTTTTTGTTCATAAATTATCTAGATTCATGTAACTGTATCGCTACTACTAAGTAATGTGTAATAATTTATAATTATTGAAATCATTTTTGAATAAATTTACCATAGGCTGTTAGAATAAAAATGTGAAATTCAAAATATTATTCTCCTTATGAATTGTATATACTAATCATCCAACGTAGATGATCATTAGTTCATATCCTCATCAAATGGTGATGATGGTTTTTCATTTTCATTATATTGACTATTACCTCAGACATTTTTAGATGGATGAATGATTAAATTTATTTATTAATATTTTCTTTATGATGAATATAGAAATATTATAGTAAAAATGAGTAATTTAAAAAACATTGTATGTGTTTTTTATAAAATTATCATTACAAATGATCATAAATTTTCAATCTTTGGATATATTTTTATCTATAACACTTTTTTAACATCAAAATTGGTATCAATTTAAATCATTTTTTCATTAATATAGATAAGGATATGTATTAATAATGATTACTTATATATTTGGGGACCACCATTGAATTGTTAATTCTAAATTATTTTGATACTGTCTCTTTCTAATTATATATCAATTTTTATTCTATTGTTTTATGGTTGGATTAAATTCAATTTATAGTATGAAAATAATTTTAAAAGTTCATTTCTTTTTTTAATAATTTATTTTCAAATGGAATATACTTTATGTTAATAATATTTCATAAAATATTGTTTGTAGCTTATTTAATAACAATTTTGAGTGATCCTTTATCATATATTTGATTGTTGTTGAATTTTTTAGTCAAGTATATCTTCTTCCCTAATAGTGGGAATATGGTTTTTTCGATCCATGGACTAATTTCCCTTGAGGTGAATTCAATATAGATATTTGGTTAATGGGGTATTACCTTAATTATAAAATTAATTTTTATATAATTAAATGTTGATTTAATTTATTTAATATATCTAATTACTTCATTTTTTCTTGTCTAGTGAATACAAAACTCTTATTGTAGAAAAGATCAAATAATCATTTAAAAGATACAACATTTAAGTAATAATTACAGATTGGATAATATTTCTCCACTTTTACGTTTTTTTATGTCATAATATTTATTTTTTGACTTCGTGTTGTTTTTTCTCATAAGGATTTTTTCCAATAATTTTATAAGTTCTTGATATATAGTTTACATAAATGTTTATGTTAATTGTTAGTTATAATATTATATAAATATAGTGATACTACATTCAATTTTAATATGGATTATAAACATAATTATAGGTTGATTATTATAGATTAGAATATTTCACATGTAGTATTTATAACCAATAGTTTTTGGACTATAGTTATCCAATCAAACCATTTTGAATGGTTATGTGCATGGTAAGTACTTAATATATTCACACCATTGTATATGATTACAATTTATTATAGAGATAAACAAAAAGTAAGGGTGATATAATATATATAAATTTCTCTTATCATGTGGGAGTGCAATCCTCTAGTAAGATGAAAAAATTTTGTTCCATGGTTGGAAAACCATACAATCAACTAATGTTATATGTCAAGGATAGAAAAATGTAGAAAATAATTGTTAACACAAATTTACTTTTAACAAAATTAGTCCATTTTATTACACAAGTATCTATATTTTTCTTAATGGATTATACAAAAAATATTTATCCTCTAACATGGTGGATTTGTTGTGTGCATCGATGTTAAAGTCCTAATCTCCATGGAAATCATTTTATATTTCTTCTCCCACACCTTCATTCCATTTCATACATCAATTATTCTAACTTTACGAGATATTATATACAAAATGAATCATTGTATCATCATTTAAATTTTTATTCACAATTAAATAGTGGTTTTGTAGTTTATTAGTCCATATCGGGTCAACTTACTATGTGAAAAAATCACGATTCATTAGCAGGAAAAGATTTCATGAAGGTGGAATGTTTGATATATAAATAAAGATTAAATTCTTTTGAAAATAGTATAATAATTTATTATATGTTTTAAAATGGTTATTTTTTATATTTACAAGTATATATAAAATGTTATTTCTTCAATTTTGAGTCTGAACAAATGATAATAATATTTCCCTCTTGGTAATCAGTTTAAGAAATACATATACACATAATGATCTATTAATTCATAAAAGGATATTTCATATAATTCTAGAATTTTATAATACTTATTTTTCATTATAAACTAAATTATTTCAATTTCAAAATATATTTTTATGTTTTTCAACATAAAATAGTGTGAGTCGCTCAAAAAATTGACCATAAAATGATAGGCATGATTTTGATTTTGGAAAAATGTTTTTAAAATGATTTCAATATGGAAAATATTAATACATGAATGGAATATTAAATTTATATCATTTAATTTTTAAAACAGCTTTAATCAATTTTAGAATGAAATGAAAATGAAATAATGGTTTATTCTATGTATATGAATTTTCCTTATAAATTATCCTATCATATATTATGAATTGTTAATGATTGAATTTGGTATATTCAGT
Source organism: Viscum album (assembly GCA_963277665.1). Taxonomy (NCBI): domain Eukaryota; kingdom Viridiplantae; phylum Streptophyta; class Magnoliopsida; order Santalales; family Viscaceae; genus Viscum; species Viscum album. The sequence continues at coordinate 1,603,668,435 of OY728136.1, forward strand.
TGGGGGAATAATTGGTGAGTGAGTGTATCATTTGTAAATTGTTTTATATATTTATATTTTTTGGAAATTATTGTTTGACAGACCCCAATTTTGATATCGGTATACACAAGATACTTTGATTGATGTATAGTAAAACATGAATCGTTTAAAAAAATTAATACATTAATAATTTTACTCATTAATATATTTAATTTTTATTATAGTATTGTTCCATCAGTTTGAATAGTTAATGAAATAAACTAAAGAATTTATTTTATATTCATTTCTAGTCGTAAATATTAGTTTGATAACCTTGACATAGTGTGTCATAGTAGAACATAATTTTCTATAATTACTGTATTTATTTATTTTATATATCTTATAATCATATATTAGTGATTTTATATTGATAATGGGGAATTATATTCACTCTATAAAATTATATACTGTACATCATATTCATGTTTTATTTGAAAAGGATTAATAATAGTTTATCTTAAAAGAATTTATTATTATGGGTAATATGGTGGAATTTTTTTTAGTATGATTCATCCAATATTTTTTGGGATAATAAAAATATATTCTATTTATATCTATTTTAATATATTATGAATATTTTTATTTATTTTGTGTTTTCATGGATTAGTGCTTTGATACCTAATAAGTTTTGTAGATCATGATATCAACACTTGAGGTTTAAGTGTCTTGTTGTGGATGTGGTGGATAAGTATTTGGTTGTTATATTATAATGATGTGTTGGTAATGGGATATTTATCACGTGAATTTGTTTATGTTTAATATCATCTATATAATAAAATTTTATTATTTTATTATACATGGATTTCTAAATCATTTCCTATCAATTTTCACTCTAAACTTTTTGTTTATTTGTGAGAATATAATACTTTCATTATGTTGTCTTGTTATATTTATAGTTATTTTGATTTAATATTTTATTTTGAGATGTAAACTACCCCTTTTATATTGATTGGTATATATATTCAATCCCAGATTCTTGTTCAATAATTTAAAAATAATAAATGGACTATTGAGTCCAAAATGGTGGTTTGAAAGTAATAGATTATTATTTATTTTTTAGGATAAATCAATCAAAATGATGTAATTATATTTTATATGAATATATATATCATTGTAGGAATGAAAAAACCTCTTTATTTTATTTTACTACATATAAAAAGGACACCTTATTGAAATTTCATTGGGATGGATGATGATATAAACCATAACAAACAGAAACATGATATATATTTTAAGAAAGATATATTATAGAAAACATATTAGAAATAAAATTTTTCATATTTAATCCATAATATCAAAAACAACTATTAAATGAAATAAATTATAATTTTTTAAAAAAAATTTAAAAAATAAGATATACAAGTATAATTAAGACAATGATATACAATATGATTCCTTTCATATAGAATATGAATTTCGGGGATGTAATAAAAAAACTGATGTCCATAATGGAAAAAAATCAGAATGTATATTGAAATTAATAATTGTGTACATAAACATTTTATGTTCCCATGTATTAAACTCATCAAGGATAGATAATTTTATACTTAAATGTTTATTTCATAAAGAACATACAATTTCAACTGATCCTCTCTCTACCAATTCAAAGGATAATAAACAATAAGAAGTTATCATGAAATGTATAAGTTATATCCTAACATATATTTACTCAATTAATATTTCATTATCCTTATCATCCTACCAATTGTTGATGGTTATTACTAATATCCCCTTCCCATGAATACCCCACACTAATATAAATTTAAATATTAGATACTCAAATAATATATTATTTACATTGTGTGTAAATCTATAATAAATGATATTGATTATACTATATATTTTTTAGATAAGATTAATTCACACATAAAATAATACTAATTGTAAAATATTTATTTATAATGAAAATATAGAAAGAATATATCTCGGAGATAAATTACATGATTAAAAATCTTCATAAAGCATGACAATTTATGTAGTTATATACATATTGTATAATGTTTTAATAAGTATTATCCTAGAGTTACTAAAAACACAATCCAAAAAAATTAATCATATATGATAGATATTTAATATAATATATAAATGACAAAACACTCTAAATTATTTTTTTATTACGAAATAAGTGGGAATAATGGATTTTATCTATATTATAGGCTATGATTTGGTTAAACAAAAATGCATGGTATGAATAAAAACATGGTATTCATTATTATAATATAGAATGGGTATTAAAATACACATAGATATAATTAAGTGCTCAAATGAGTTTTAGGTATTATAATTGTACCGAATAAAAAATATATAATTTCTAAAAATATGTTTTTGAGGAAAAACTGAAAAAAATTCACATAATGGTATTTTCCTTGAAAGACTATATTTGAGGAAATCATTTTGTGTTGGTATCCAATTAATTTGGCACCTAAGATTATTGTCTCACATCATGTGACACAAGGTTCCCTCTATTTCATCTGATGATACATTGTGGATCTTGATAATATCATTCAATAGTAACCTCAATACAAATGACAACAAACACCTGTCACACCTAAAAAAAATCAAATTTGTAATAGTTTATCGATTTTTCTACCCAAATTTTAAAATTAAAAATACCAAAATATTTTGATATCATTACTATAGTTGTCAACATATGTTAATTCATCAATGTATTGTGATTTAGAATATATTAATTGATTTTTTTCACCTTCACCATCCTAGATGAGTAAATATGATGACATAAAAACAATACAATTATATAAAAATTATGCAATTTTTTAATAATAATAATAAAACTAAGATATTTGTAGATGCATATCCATTATAAAAATACTTTTTTGAGACTATTACCCATCTAAATGTCTATTTATTATAGAGAATACTAACACATTCAATGTAATATATTAGATTTTAAAAAACCAATTTTACATCTACTAACAATGGTTCATCCAACAAAAAAATAAAAAATAGGTAGTTCCTCTAGTGGATCAATATATGAATAATTTATAATAACTATTGATTACGTGGTAGCTAATTCCACTAATTATATCATGGATACAGAGTTGTATATACATCAATAGTCAGTATCTGTATTTGAATAACATGAAATAAAGTATTGGTAATATAAAAATATATATCATTAGACATTCAAGGAAAGCATAAAATATAATGAAAAATATATTTAAACCATCTCATTAAGTCATTAAGTTTCACATTGTATATATAAATTATAAGGAAAATAACCTTAACCAATTATTGTCAATATTCTTTCTACTGAATGAGAAAAATAATAAATAATCTACTATGACATTTAAAAAAAATCACAATGATATTTGTGTATACTCCAAAACACATCTCCTAAATAACATTATTTGATCAATAAAAAATCAATTTTTTAATGATAAGTATAAATATATACTTTTCTGTCATAAACACAGTTTTTCTAATCCATGGATTTTATCAATATATTATCATATCTACTTGTATAGTTATTAAGTTGATTTATAATGTTTCGGGTGGAAAAAGGTGAAATGCCTTCTTAGCACAAGTAGAGGATATTTGTTTTTATTATTGCGAATGGAAATAAAATTAGATTTAACATGTTTTTGGTTTTTCAAATAGATTGTCTTGTCAATTAATATTACTATGATGTATTATATTATGAAATGTTTTAATTGTTTTTCAAGATCAATATTAGATATATCTATTCAATATTTATATTTTTTATGTCAACTATTTTTATTAATTATTTATAATTTACTAAAAAAAATATTTATCATTGTCAATAAGACATGGATGATTTTATTAAATCATTGTAGTGGAATCTGTGTTTCTTTTTTACTAATTAATTTCCTTTTATAAAAAATAATTGACAATTTAAATGATTCAATGTCGATTCATTTGTCATTTTTGGGATTAACCGATCTCTTCTTTTTTTTATGAAATATTTTTAATCAATCTAATAATTATAATAATAGATATAAAATCAATAAAATTATCTGTATAATGAGATTATATTATTATTATAGGAACAAATATATATTATATGATACATCATTGATATTATAGACTATTAAAATTGTTATTTTATTGAAATTATATTCTTATGTAGGTGGATACAATCAATTTTCTAGAGTTGAAAATATTTATTTAATTTTTATTTAATATAGTGTATTGGGATTGCTGGTTTTTAATAGTTTTAGAAAAATATTGTTTTACAAAAAAATGGAATCCCCACATAATTATTTTTTGAAAATTGAATAGTTTTATTATAATTGGTTTTCTAATAGAAAATATGATTTTTTATATAGTTTTTTAATTTTTTTGATTATTAGGATTTTTTCATAAGGAATTATTTATATAATTTAGAAAAAATATATTCATTTATATTTGAAAAAAATTTCTTCTATGTATTGGCCTTATATTATTGGAATGAAATATTTTTTCAAACTGCTACTATTAAACATTGTTGTATTATTGAATATGGTTGAACATTTTATAATGTGAGAAACTGGAGATTACCGAGTCAAAAAAAGAATAGAGTTATTTTTTCTATTTATGGAAACATTAATAGGGATCCATTCCCCAATGAATGAATATATAAATTTATTTTATAATTATAAAGGAAACTTCCATAGAAAGAGAGGGCATAATAAAATTCAACTATGCATCAATTATATAATATTATAATTTCATTATAAATTTAAAATAAATGGATATTATCCAACAAAAAATTGATAAAGTTTGTATTTTCAGATAATTTTTTAATAAAAAAGATTTTATAATTAAAATATGATATGTATTATGAAGGATGGAACGAGTGATAAAACTAGACCTGTTTTTTTGTTGCTATAGTATTGGAAACAGTTTTTTTGGAACACGTAAAATAATATTTTTATATATTATCGTGGATTTTTATAGTTGAATGATTCATCAATACACACAATATTGATATATTAAAAATATTTAACATATTGACTCAAATTTATAAAAAATTTAGAAAATATGTTATTTATCTAGAATGGTGTCCCATATGGTATTATAAAGATATTTCTTTAATGTGGAATGTATACATCACCATATGAATAATATATGTATTTTTACACTTGGTGTTATAATAGGGTAAATTCATTATAGGATTAAATTGAAAAAAAATTTATATATGAGTTATTTATCTTTTCAATTATATAAATATAGTGTTTTTCTTAATAATAACCTATATGCATAATCCCTAGAGTGAGATTCATAAAAAAATGATTGTGAGGGGGAGTTATTGTCTCAACATGAGAGTTTATTCATTAATAAATTATTATATTTTTAGATCAGTTTCCATTTTTAGATTTAATTAATTAAAATATACTAAAAATGGATCACTAACAATATCATTACATTATATTACTTCCATAATGATTGACTGGAGTTCAGGGGAAGTATTATGTTTTTTGGAATTATCAATTCTTTAAATAGAACTTCGAATAAGGATTTTTCTAACAAATATTTTGACGAATCATCCATCACCATAAATATTTAAATTATGAATTTTATTTATATTTATAATTATAAATATTATTATAAGTGGAATGATTATCTTCAACATTTCTTCTACATTTATTTTTGTATGCTTAATGGATGAATAATGTACAACAATCATGGACATCTCTAGAGGGAAATTCATCCCCTAATCCTAGTATTCTTCAAAATAAACATTATAATAATATAAACTAGAATTTCTATAATGGATCCAATATGAATCATGATCAAAACACTACGTTCAAAAATCTCAACTAAATAATTTAGAAGAAGAAATGATTGAATTATTATTGAAGATGACATGTATTTTATAATATAAAAATTATATTGAGTTTTTCTATTTCTTTAATCCATGATTTTGGATGACATATGAGGCATGTGACATCATTTATCCAATGAATAGTTGTTGTTATCAAAGCACCATTATGGAATATTTTTGGGACAATGTGGTTTAGATAACATTATTCATATTATATTTATGATATGGGTGGAATGTTTTTTGAGGAATCAGTATTTTTAAAACATATCAACTATAATTTATGTAGATTGAATAATAACCTATTGGGTATATTATCGGTATGATTTTATGAATTCCTAGAAATAAAAATTTCAATCAACCATGTAATTGAATCCATACCCCATGTCATCCTACTCATCCATCCCATTTTATATAGTGATGATAAACTTATGGATTGAATTGAAGAATAACAGACCATATATATAATGATAACCTTCTTGGACCTCCCAAAGGAGCATCACTCGAGAGGGGAGTAACATTCACCATGATAACTATTATCACATAAACTAGGTTTCTTGTGTATCATGTCTTATTATTTGACATTTACATTTCATTCCATGTGAATGCACAAGACATAAATTTAGACATGATATTTCACAACAAGGACGTAATTGAGTTTTTTGTACACCCCTCTATCAATGATAAATTCCTTTTAGGTGTTCCCTCTTTGTAAAACTCTATGTGTAACATGATTGTGGATTTATATATGAAAACAAATATTTGAATTGCTAATAAAAAACAATAATTTATGAAACCACCATCTCATTTAAAATAGTGAGAACAATGATCTCTTTGTTATTGGAAATGAATCTTGACAAATTTGATGGGTGGAATTATCATATTACTGTAAAAAAAAGTAGATTTCACTCCCCCCAACCCACCGCAAGCATAACACATGGAATATAGTAAGTAAATTCAACATTCAATTATTTTATGTGGCCAATATGAAACAACCCATTATATGTTATTATATTAGTTATCATTGGGATCAATATCCAATATGTCTAATGATTATAGTATTGTTATGAGATCCTCTACAAGTGATCCCACCCAATAGTACACTACACGGGATATAACACACCATATTGATGTTAAACATAGGTTATGTGAGATGATGAAACAGATGATTTAGAGATCATTCAATTCAACTGAAATATTTCATATTGATGTGTTTTACATGAATGTTCCCTAGGGTTAGGTTAATTATATTTAAAATTGTTTGGAATTTTTTTTCTTACCCACATGAATTTTTTTGAGATAACTCAATTTTTATTCTTTACATCAATGTGATATTATAACATTCTATAAAATCCTTATATACTCATTAATTGATGTTTTTCCCCACAAATTCTTTTATTATAATAAAATAATATTATTTTATGTTTATTTAATAAATTATAGAGTGGTTGGTGAAATGTGAATCTGGTTTGTTGCATTATCTAGAAAATATGAAAAAAATATTGTTTACTGTTGTTGAAATTATTCTATATTGATACGAGGATTCACATAAATTCATCTAGTTATAATTGTATAATTTCACTATTTATATGTTCATGATTTTTAGTCACTATTGTTGGTTATTAAAAGTTATGAAAACCTTCATTATTCAATATTGTTTTCTTTTATTCATTACATTGGAATGTATATTGATTCAAGAACAAGTGAATATATGAAATATGATAATTACTCCAATGATTTCTATATTAAAATATAAGTCTAATTATATGTATTGGCTCAATTAGTTATAGGAATGGGGTGGAAAAATCATCTGACCCCAATAACGGAAGACACCACGAGGAAGGATTATGCCAAAGTCACATTAAATCCTAGGTTTTACAAGGATGGAGTTTAATAATAAAATAATTGAATAAATTTTATTTTTTATTTTGGATATTTATATGAACAAAAATCACATATTTATCATGTATTAGAAATACTTTTGAAGGTGTTGCTACCATCATATGAGTTTATGAATTCTAGAATATATTATTTTTAATCAGTTATTTTATGGAACAAGATATACAAAATGAAATGACCTTTTTAGAATATAAGAGTTAGTAATTATTTCCATATACATCTGGATATATATCCATAGATATTATATCTTATAATTACAATTCATTAATATTTATTGTTTAATTCCTAAAAATTAACATATAATATTCTAATATATTATTTTATGGTGATCATCATATTAGGGAAGCCATAGTTCAATGTTCTATTTCAGTTGAGTTCTGGATTGTTGGATATTGAATAGTTTGTCGACCTATTGGACCATTAGTTTACATAGAAATTATAATTTTACATATTTTATTAACAGGGGTAGTGAAATTGTTAATTACTAAAATTCATGATAATCATTCATGTACGAATAGTGTGATTCACATGTTTTAGATACATATAACTATATTCTTATGGAGACACTATGAACCCTGGAAAATAGTTTACCAGTAGAAGTCAGTATTCCAAATATTAATTCTATATCATGTCATACAAATCTAGATATTTATTTATTTGGATAGAATTTTGGATGGATTGTTTAAATGACGGTGGAGGTTTGAAAATATGATATTGGATGACAAACTTATCACACGGTTCGAGAAAACAGAATTCTTCTATAAATAGTATTTCAATAAACACTACAACATATTTTAATCGAGTATATTATTATGTAATATAATATAATTTTTTTCCATTGACTCTATATTAGTGTTTTGTTTCCTCAATAGATACTCAACTGACATGGTTTGTGATGCATGCACTAGTGGGGGGAAGAAAGAGTGTGGACATCACTCATATATGTATGATAATGTAGATCCCATTTGCATCTATCACTATGACATGGTACAGGAGTGAGAAATTTTGGTGGATAAATATAATGGGCAAAGTAAACTAATTATTGGTATTGTTAGTTGATATCATCGAGTTAGAGTCATTTACCAATATTGGAATGAGACACATAGGCAGGTGGTCATAAAAGAGGTTAATATATATTGAGGAGAAGAGCCCAGATGATCAATGTAGCGATACTAAGTAGATGATGTCATATATGGTAAATATGATGCACTCCATAGTGGTTTATGTTCGAGTCACACATGACATACTAATCCATATATGACAATATATGGATGCAGAGAATGGGTGGTACACTAAATCACAAACAACATTATGTTCCAAAGAAATTGATAAGGTGTTGGTCATAAATGAGGATCATTTATAGATATTGGATATGGATAATTATTTTATACAATACCTCTCCCACTACCTCTTATTGGTACACACATGGATTATGGAGCTAGTGGCTAGGGATACAATTAGATATATCTAGTACATGCATATTAAATTGAGTCTCAGTAAATGTCTCTAGGTATAATCTATGTATTTTTTAATGAAAATATTCTATGATCAAAATAATTCTAAAAAATGGTATTATGTATGATAAACTATAATTCTTATATTGATGTTTTAAAATACATGGTTTATGTTTATGTAGTTTATGGATGGATTTGTAGTGTTCTTGAATGTTTTTAATGGTCATATGCTACGAGTATGATTAGGAGAAACTATGCAATATCTCTACAAAACCATTAAAGTCGATGATTAGAATCTCTAAGAAAAAAATTAGTCAATGCATTGTTTTTTAAAAAAATTTACATTATAGGATAAACAATAACATGGAAATAGTTGGCAATGAATTTTTTGAAAAAGAATATTAAAAATGTGTGAGACAACTTTATAAATTCAACATTTATAATATTGTAGCATTACCTGGTTGCAAAAAGTTTTTATATTCTATAATGATCAAACTTGTAACCTTCTATGTGATGTATGTAGTAGCACAGGAATGGAAAATATTTCTCAAAAACGACAATCACAAATATGAATATATATTATTAGCCTGATGAAATATTATGTGATACCTCAATTGGAAGTTTTTATGATCACACATCTTGAGGGTTTTTTGTCATTCATTGTTTTTTAAAACCAATTGAACTGTAGTAGATTATTTATAAACTACACATATTATCAAATAAAAATAATTAATAATATCTATATAATTTTTTTAATTAAAAATGAAAACATTTAATGATTATTTGTGAAGCACCTTTTTAATTATTAATTAAAATATTTGGATATTGGATTATATTTGGAAAACATATTTATATATAATTTGAAATTATTATATTGAAAATATAATTTTTATTTTAGGAATTATTTTTTTAAGAGAATAAAATTTATATGAAATTATTTGATATTGAAATTGGTTTTCATACTTGGTGGAGTTTATTCAATTTTAATTATTTGGAGTTCTATTGTAATAGTATTGTTTCATGATTAAAAATGTGTTATTTAATAATAGATTAATAATCATATGATTAATTAGAGGAGGTTGTTAGATAACTCTTTACATTGGATGTATCATTTGGAATGAATGTATTTGTGTGTCTATGGTATATATAATTATGGTTATTATAGATGGTAGGATATCAATATTAAATTGGTTAATTGAATTTTTTAATTCAAAATATTTTTATTGTGATAATCTATATTTAAATGTCCACCAAATATTTAAACATTCCTCGTTATTTTTTTATGACTAAATATTTTAAAATATGATGACATCTTAATGTTCCATTTATATTTTCTGGGATGTGATCGGGGATATATTATGTATTCCTATAACCACACCCTGTATTATATCATTAGTGAATTTACATATGTTTTTTAATAAGACATGTGATATAGAATGCAATCACACCTCATTATTAATGTTTCTTCAGATCATGTTCAATGTATTAAGATTAAGATGATGTAGATCGTTCAGGTGATGTCTGGGATAATTCATATATTATTTTTTGGATTATATTATTTTTTTTCCTTTTTATTTTTATCCAACATTTCCACTAATGCCCACATATATTGTTTTATATGTTTTTCTTTTAGTGGTTCTATATGTAATAATTTATCAAATAAATGTATATAGTTATTTACATTATGTATTTTCATCATTCCCTATATCAAAATAGAATATCATCTTAAATGATCTGTGAATCCAAATTAATATAATTTATAACTTGTGTGTCTTGGTGATGTCACCAAATTGTAGTGGAATATTTTATCTTCAATGTAAAATGTGTTTGGAATTGATGGTAACAATAGTATAAGTCATTTTTGATCATTTATCATAGGATCATAATGAAGAGAAAATAATTTTATTGGATAAAAGGAATAAAATAATATTATTTTGATGATATATATTTTTATATATCATTTTTCATGGGTTGGTCTGATAAAAAAATATATTAAAAAACATTTAACAATTTTTTCATCTAATCATTATCACTAGAGTCGATTAGTGTTTCATATCACAAATTAGTACTAATTATTCCATGTGTGATTACATTGAACTATATGTTTTTTATGTTTTAATATAAAAATTGATTGCAATGGTTATTGATATTAATATTTTATTTATCAATGTTGGGATTTTATGATTACTGTTTTTGGTGATTTGAAATATTTAATTCCCATAGATTATATTGATTGATGAGAAAATAATTTTTTTATAAATATATTTAAAATGTGATTGTTATATAACAAATAAATTATTAGTAAGTTGTTGTTGAAAATGTGGTCTCAAATGACATAAATGTCATCTATTAGCTTTTATAGATAATAATTAAAGATTTTGAAGCTATTGATAATGGAAATCAGAATACGAAACATCAAAATGATTAATACTAAACACTATATAAGAAACATAATACCATAATAAATTTTTTGGGATTATTGAAAATAAATTCAAATTAATGGCCTAATATAAGTAAATTAATGTTTTCATTCCATTGAACACCAGCTGAGATAAAAATCATTTCAGAAAGTAATATTTTGGGGCATCTTTCATGTTAACTTTGGTATTTAGATATTCAAGAAAATTTTGACCAAAGAATAGTTTAGGATGATATTAAAGAATAATAAAATATTTAAAAAATATCCCACACATCCAAGAAAGAATTGATGAATCATTTATTTATCCTGAAACATGATTATCTATTAGAAATAGAGTATGTATGTATTTTTATGAACTTATTTTATTTTTATATATAAATAACATTTTTTTGTCCGTGATGTAATAATGATATGAGACAGGTAAATGAAATGAAATTCTCTATAATATTGTTTAACATTTTATTATAAATTATATATATATATATATGGTTAATAGAGGGATTGCCGAGAAAATTTATATCTTTAGAAATCAGGATGAAGAAAGTATGTTTGTCCCAGTAGGAACTTCTGAGAACCCGGGCACATAGAACTAATAGAGGACATACATGTACATCTATGGGGGTGAAGCATATCAATATTGGAGAATATTAGGGAGATATAATAATTTATATTTTTCTTTATGTATTCATAAATATATTCTTCAACAAATAATTCAGTCATTAAAACCATTGTGGGAGATATTCATTATAAATCAGGCCACAATATAAAATAATATTATTGGAATTAATCAAAAAAAATCTAACCATAAGACAACCTACCCTTATATAATATTCAGTTTAAATAAAGGAATATGTATATATAACCTAATTATATGAATTTATATATTATATTTCAAATTATATAATTATTATATCTTTTATTTTTATTAATTCATTATTATCGATTAAATAGATAGATTTATAAAATTATATTTCTATCTGACGGAACAAAAGTATCACATTTAGGATGTGTGTTGTCTCAATGAAGAACTATTTTTTATAATTCATATAATTTTTAATGTTAAATTTATTTAAATAAATCATTTTTATATTTAACAGATATACATGCTTATATATTTGTAAATATTCATCCATAATATTTATTTTAGGTAGAAAATTGTTATAGTAAAAAACCGATTACTTTTTTATATATGGGGTTTTAATTTAAAAGTATATATTATAATATTTTGATATATATAGTTAAGAATTAAATTTAAATTTTGAGAACATAAATTAGAATTTATCCAATAGTGATTTCATTCAAATTTTACGTGGTAGATTAATTTCTCAGAATAAATTAAATAACACATAATTATATGGTGTGTTATAAGATATCATAATGACACAAAAATTATGTAATAAATACCATAAAAGTTTCCAAAAACCAAATATGATATTACATATGTAAATAATTTTCATTTAATTTAATTTAATTAATATTATAAAAACACAAAGAATCCATTAAAACATATATTACATTTTTCTGTTTTAAAATTAATTTTTTAAATACATTAATCACTAACACATTAATAGGGTAATATTTAAATATTATATGTTCATAGAATTATATAATATTGAAATCCACTAATATTTGTGGAAAGAATGGGAAATTCAACGTATTTATTGGATTTATATAAAATTATTATATATATCTCCATTTTTTTGTAAATTGATAATGAATTCTCCTGTCATAGGATATATAAAATGAACCATCCTCATATTTATAATAAATAAAGAATATCTGATAATGAGGTTACATATCTCATACCTCTCTATTTACCTTTTATACTACCTGGAATATCATTACAATACCGTGCGAACACATTAGAAATTCCATATCAAGTTAAGGGGTCCACTCGTTTTCCCAATTTATCAAAAACCATTTTATGTAATACCTATTTTCAAAATGATTATGATGGGATATTTTTTTTAAATAAAAATCATAATATATATATTATTATAATGTAATCACAGAACCCATTATGAATGAATCAAAAATTATATAACACATTATGTACAGCTTATCTGATAGGAAATTAACTTTTGATTTTCCATGGCAAACATTTGTGCAGGAGAAACCAGTTTCTATTTCAACTCTAATGTATACAAAATTTTTTACCCATTAATTATTTTTTGTGGATTTATATTTATGATACCTATACTAAATGTTTATTGGGATGAAATTTATTAAATACCTCAATATTTAGTAGGAAATATTTGGTATACCTATGAATCTACATTAAATAAATGTGACCAGTGGGGTGGAATTATATCTTCGTTCAGAGTGATGGATAATATTATTATTTCATGATATTTCTTGTATGGAATAATTTATGTTACCCTTACTACACATGGTTATGTTCATTTAGATATTAGATATCACATATGTTTATTATGTCATTTTCTATAGTGTTTCCACATTCCTATGTGGGCATTACGATATCACAGGACAACATGTTTCATTATAAATGAATATGATTACCAACCATCTTATATATCCTTGATATGTCTATATTCTAACGTGAACTTATTAAAAATATGTGATTCTGTGTTTAATTCAATAATATGATTTATAGATCTCACTTTTCATATAAATATCTCTAGGATATTCAATTCAATTTTAGATTATAAATGGAATATAAGAACATGTTTCAATGTTTTTTTAATAATGTAGTTATTTTTATATTGAGAAGGGTTTTTAAAGGTTACAAATTTCCAAAATACACCAAGACTCAATACAATCTTGTGTTGTGATATGTGTATAATTATGAAATTATTATGGAATGGTGTATTGTAATTTTGGTTTCGTTTTTCGTATATGAGTAATGACGAGTTATTTATAAGGAGTAGAAATTGGAAATATTAGTGAATGGTATTTGGAAATTTATATTCATAGGAAAAACAAAAAATGATTAGATAATTTAAATATTATATGGTGACTATGAAATTAAATCTCAATATGTATAATACAAGTGGATTTTGAACAGGTACTGTTTTACTAAGGGGTAATAAAACCAAAAAATGAAATATTGGTATCGACTCAATAATCAAATAGACCATGAAAATATTCCTTATTACCCTCATTGCTTGACAATAGTGGGGGATATTCATATATAAAATACCAACCACTAATGGAACCATTATAATGTGATAATAAAATTTAATATGATTGTTTAGGAAATATATAATTGATCGCAATGATTAAATTCTTAAAATATATAGAATATTAAATATTTTACATTTATTAGTTAATCATGTGATCATCATAGTGTACCATTTTTGAAATACATATCTTTGAAAAAATTAATCCCTAAAATACACAATTTTTATTTAATGGATGGAATTATGAAAAACTATTTCAGCAAACATTGTGATTTGAAATATGATCAAAATGCAAAATATAATTTCTAAATTGTATTAGGTTTTTAATAATAACATGAAATAGTACTAATACTAAAATCAATCTAATAATTTGAATGTTGAAATGGGTTTTTTTGTCACTAAAGCATCTGAAATTTTGTGGATCTTTGGATCCTTTAATCATAGAAAATTGGATCAACTACATTAAAAACCCATTATCTATCTTATAATTCTCTATATAAGAGAAGGTAATTCTACATGTCTTAGATATATAGTACAAAGATTAATTTTCAATTATATATTTATGAATAATGATTCCTGAGGAGGGGAATAACTTATTGGGATTGATAGAATTTTTTATAACTTTATTTCTATAATTTTTTCCTCACAAACAATAAAATTATGTTTAGAGGGATTCTTTATGCTGAAGAAAGTAGGAGAAAATTGAATTGAGGTAAATGAGGAAAAATCAAAGCAATTTCATGAAACATAAATTCCTTTTTTATTACCCACAAATGTATGGTTGTCTACATCCTTTGAGGGATAAATGAAAATATATGAAATGGTTTTGAAATTCATGATTTTTAAAAATATGAGGAAATTTATGATTTTCTTTAAATTTCTAAAATGAGGATAATAAATCCAAATCATATCACGGGTTACGAAATCAGAAGTGAAGAATAAATATATGACTTTTTGACGAAATAGAAAAAATATAATGTTGGTAAGAGTTTTAAATAACAGACATGTCAAATGCGTGGATGGAATCATCCATGAAATTTATTAAATGGGATGATGAAGTTGTTTACACGTGGAATGCAGATTCACATAGGGACTATGGACATCACCTAGTGTAATTATCATATAATAATAGTTCCAAGTAGATCATTCATGTTACTCATTATGAGGGTCTATATTTGAAGTGAGTTAGGAATATTATATTCTAGGTTATTGTTGGAGACTAGAAGATGATTGAAAGTAATATTATCAAAGAGATGATGTTTAAGGATCAAACCATTCCATGTCATATGAACTTTTGAAAATTTCAATTGAAAAGTTATTATGAAAATTTCAATTACAATAAAAGATTGGGGTTAAGGGAAATATGTTCCACATTATATAACAATGATATTATATAATGACGATTATGAAGAAGAGAATGTTTGGCCATATATATATTCTCTTCATCTTGATATTGGATCACATTATATTGTTCCCCTACAAAATTTATCTCCACTAAAACATATATCATAATCATAATGTGTTCTATGAATCATAAATGAGTAATTATCTACCAAACCCCTAAAATAAGCTAAATATAAATTTTTTACCAATGGTAATTGATCAATTTTACAAGTATAACCCAATGAATATGAATTATTATAGACAGCATTTATAAAAAAGGAAATTCATCTAGGTAATGTGTTATGAATAAACTACCTTCTTGAAGAAGAAACAAAGGAATTAGAAGGGGAGATGAAACAAGATTAATGTCACATGATTAGTTTGTGAAAAAAATAAGGGAAAATTTCTTTGGGTGATAAATATTTATTAATTATATCATTTATAAATGAAATCCCGTATTTTAATTAGTAATTTCACTATTATGATGTGATGTGGTAGTATTGAAATGCATGATGTTGGTTATTTTAAACAATTACATGATATATGAACTCATATTTAAAATAACCTTTTGAATCTCAAACATTAATAGTATAGATTTTATATATTGATTATATAATAATTATATATTAATATTTATTATAGAGTTTAATAGAAATAGACAATCATAATGATGGGATCGACTAATAAGATCATACATATGAAACATATTAATTAAAATATTCAAGTGAGACAAAAGGATCGCGATTTACCATCATCCATGACCAACCCATGGCAAAAAAATCAAGAGTGAAACAATTAATAGTACATGTTCTATATTATCCAAATTATGATCCAAACAAATATCATTAAACCACCCTATGAAAATATCACAATCTAACATCTTACACTAATAAATTTATTAGTGGAATATAGGGATATGTATCATGGAAATAAATATATTGAATTGTATAATTTATTATAAAAATACTGTTCGTATATTTATTCAATTTTTAATTTTATTTTTAAAATGATTAAATAAATAATTGAATAAAAATTATATTTTGTTAACATGAAAAAAATTACATTTTTAGAAATATATAATTTTAATGAAGAAATTATTTTTTAAAAATAAAGACTTAGATAAATAAATGTAATTATTTTAAAATGTTATTAAATTAATTTTATATAAATGGAAATATTATTTGACAATGTATAATGGAATTTTTATAATTGTCAGAAAACTGATATTTTTAAAAACCCTTTATTTTTTTATAAATGATTAATTTTTTATAAAATATTTTTAATAATAATATATGGATTATGATATTTATAAAACGAATATAATTTCATAATTAAAATCAGTGGAAAAATCAAAAAATAAATTATTCATTATTTTATGTGAAAATATAATTTTTTGGGTGAAATTTGAATATGGTATAATTTTATAATGTGTGATATGAATTCATAATAAACCAAATGTGATAGAATATATTACAAAAAATTAATACAAATTAATATATATTCCCATAATAATATACATTTTTTTATTATAATTTTTTTCAATTTTACAAATCTATAATAAATCCTCAATCTCAATATTATATTGTGTGGAATTAAAAAATTCATCATTCAAAACTGACTCAATTCAACATCAATATTGGTTTTATTTTAATTTATTCCAAATAGAATTATAAAGAAATTAATCCCAATCCAAATTTTTGTAATCCATGATTAATAACCATGTGAATGGTTTTTTGTTAAATAATCATATAAGTAACAATGCCTAATGTATGAAATTAATTGATGTTTCTCATTTTTTAAATTTATACTCACCCAACATCCCATTTGACTTTACTCAAAACTCATTGAGGAAAAAAACTCTGTTCTATATTTATTTCCATACCAAGGATCCCTCATTTTATTAAAATTATTTTCCAAAAAATAAAGAATCACTTTCTCAAGGTAAGATAACATCTCCTGATATTTTTTCATTAATAAAATTATTTATTTCATTCATTTTTTATTTCCAATTATACAACATGTGATATTTTTTACACATCCACATTTCTATCCTTATGATTCTCATGTTATTTTATACCCCCTTAATTCCCCATAGAAATTTTTATTAACATTTAGGTACCCATTATTTGTGGAAAAAATTAAATTATGGTTTTTTATGATGAAAATTTGTTTTTTGAATACCCATATCAATTTCCACTCATTAGTATTCACTTATTTGTTCTTATACATTATTTGTAATTTATTTACATGATTCTAACAAAGTCTCCATAATTATTTCATTAATATTGATGAAACACATGATTATTTTGTACAATTTTTGTGGAATACATATTTATTTACATGATATGAATATGATAGTGGGCCCATAGTTAGTTCTCCCACAAATGAATTTTGTATTTTATTGTCTCATGAGATTCCAATAATGGTTCATGGGAGGTTATACATTGGAAACATTGTTATGTTTTAATGGATAATATTTGTTTATTAAGTTTATTATGTATCTATTAATTTTTTTACACATTCCGGGATTTTATTTATGTTATCTTCTAATATCATCTCTCATTGTTAAATATTACCATTCTTGCACCTGTTATTTTACCTTGATACGCCTCTTGTATCACATTTATATTTTCACTCTATGTTAGGATTTGACAATTACCACACTGCAAATTTTTCTTATGTGTATCCTTATGTTATCCTGAGATTTTTTAGAAGGCACCTAAAATATAACATCAACTTGTGAAATTATTAAAAAATGATGTTTTATATAATTTTTAAACTTATATGATATGAATTTTTTTGAATTGAAATTTTTTTTACTTATCTACTAGGGTAATATTATATCAACCATTATATAATAAATTTAAAATTTATATGTATTTATATATTGTTAGTTATAGTTAATAGTGGTAAATTCCCATTACTATACTTGCCTCGCTAACAATGATTGAGGAACGCATAATAAAAATATTCTAAAACATAAATAAATTTTTTTGACACTATTATGAATTATATTATCTTTTACAGAATATCATATGATAAATATATAGAAAATTTTATGTCAATAAAATATGTTATATAGATAATTACATGAATATTATACTCTCAATGTTTTATTTCTTGATTAAAAATGAAAATATTGTTTTACATGTTTCATATACAACATTCAGTTATTGTGCCAGAAGATGATAGACATTTTTTAGATTTTAATCCTCCCATGATCAGGGTGGGGGAATCGATATTCAATTTATAGCTATGTTATAATAATATATTCATAAAAAACATTCACTAACTATGGATCTTGTTAGTAACAAGTCCAAAAATGGGGATCATTTTGTCTAGTCAAAAAAGATTCAACAATGAACCGGGAGTTGTAGTGGATGATAAAAAAAACAATTTATTAGGAAATCCTAATGAGTTAGTTTATTACTTGGTTTAGAAAGATGTATTTAGTTTTAGACATGGTGATAGGTTGTTGTAGGAATTGGAGGTCATGGATAATGTGTAATGATAGAAGAGGCATTATTTCCAGAATTATGACATGCAAGACAAATATATGGAACTAGAGGGGGAATCCATGATAAAATAAGTATATTATCTCCATTTTTACATATTTATATTCTAATATTCTCTTAATATTATCAATTATATCCCAATAAAATTATTTAACTATATATCAGAGAATTCTCTTGGACTTCCAATTAGAATATAAATTTTATAAAGCTAGTAATATCGGTATGGGGAATATGTTTACAACATCATATATAGGAAATATAGTTCCCATTAATTATGTTAGGATAGACTATATATTGATCGTTATATTCATCCTTTATAGATGATTAAGTATCCAAAATTATAAAATCTAGATTTCTGACCCATCTTTATCAATGGAATGTAATAGAAGTGCCACCTCGGGTTGATTATTGTGACATCCTAAAACACTAGATATTTACTAGACAATATCACGAGTGATTATATAAATCTAGGATCATGTATTACCAATAATTATATGTACTATATTGTTAGGTTTACATTATGATGGGTTATATTTGAGTTCCACTAGTACAATTTAGCAATACATCCTATTGTGGTTATGATGCCATTCAATATTTATAATCAATTCACGTTATCATCCATAAAAATAGTATTAAAAATATATCTCTCAATGAAACACGTTTGGGATGGTGAAAGATGATATGTATTGTACACATAAACCCATAAGATAAAAGAAATGAAATGTTATGGTATATCAATTGATTTTCTCGTGGGGATTACATGAATGGTGTGTGGTCATTAATATTTCCAAATGATTATGCATGTAGTGATCATTTCATTCCACATCATATTTTTTAATCTATAGAATTAGATCTAATATTTTTATTGAATATATGTGATGGATATTATCCACCTTCATTGTTTTTGATAAATATTTTCTACAGATCATGCTTCCCATGTAATTTATAATTTATAGAAACATTTAATATAGTATTTCAAGACTATATTAGAGATGTAAAAGTTGTTACAACCCCATACCGAGGGCTAGACACCGAATTATATTCTTTTCATATAAGAAATGGTGAAGGCATTCATGATTATAAATTTTCAAATATGATATTTTTATATCCCATATTCTTATTTTGTAAAAAAAGATTTTTAAGATTAATTCAGAATATTTACTATATATAACTTCTATCGGAGTCCTTATAGGTCACCAGAGTGTGGGTTAATTCTTGGTATGTCAGCATAGATGATATTGGAGTTATTGGATGAGTCATTAAATAATTAGAATATCATTTATGAATAAATGGTATCATACCTAATATATATTTTGTCTTATGTGGATTAGTTATATATATAATTGGCATTCAATGTAAAAGAACAACAGATACTCTTAGTCTCACAAAACATGGTTTGCATTGATTTGATAGGGTGTAATGGTTTATTATATTATTATCTATCATTCTAATGTTCTAAATATTGTTTTTATGGTTTCCTTTTCTCTTATTTTACTATGAATTTAAATTAATTTTATGTAATATAAAATTTATCATAAATATGGGAAAAAATAATGGCATGTGATTCATTATTTAATACAGTGATCTATAAATTAATGTTGTGGATAACATTTTGGAATACCCCATAGATAACAAGAATCAAAAAAAGAGGATCCTCTATGGGATAATGATTTATTTAATATTTCTTATTAATATAAACTAATTTTTCAATGTATCACAAAGTATTAGGAGAAATATGTGAGACCACCACACTCTCTTATATATGTGTTGATCAATGTATTCGAGATGAAAATACATTTTAGTCTGAGATTTTAAGGAATATACATATTTAAATATACAGTAGAATGTTTTCAACTATAATTTTGGGATCTAGTCGTATACTGGTTGAGTCATACTTTACCATGTTCAATAATATTAAACATAACTAGATTTACCACATTGAATCATGAGTGCCTCTCTATACGCATGATAATACTAAATTTAAGAGAGTATAAATGGTGGTAGGGTGGTGAAATTGGACCCTCTTTATTGTACAACATCACATAGGTAAATTAAATATAAATCAATATAACTAGTATAATATATATAGGGGAAGTAAATAATTCTTATAATAAAAAAATTTATAACACTGTACAATATCATACTAAAAAATGATAATGTCATTAAAATAAAAAAAATGAGTGGGGGTATAATAATAGATTATATATAAAATAATGTAAAAATAAAAAAATTTATAAAATCCTATATCATCCCAATAAATATATTGATTCTCTAATACCATAGATAATCCTAGTATCAAATTTGGGCATCCATTACTAGGTACATAAATTTATCTGTACTGATGTCCATAAAGTCTTCATAGGTACAAACAAAAAGGTCAAATGAGGTGTGAGTAAATTTCAGTAGTCTACCACCTATAATGACCAATACAATCCAATCTATGTATAGGTAATGGACATTATTCGTTTATAATAACTGACATACATTAATATATTAAACTCATATCAGGCTTTGGATCCTCATTGGATTACTTGAAGACCAAAAAAATATCTCCATAATCAAGAATATCATGATGAATGTAAAATCAATGAAAATGGATTGTAAAAATTTTGTATAAATAAGTATTAAATTTATAATGAAACTCATATCGTGTCTCACATGTTCAATGGAATATAAGGAAGACAAATAAATGCTAATCTTAAGTGGTTCATCCTTATAGTTTCATTGTAAGAGGTTCTTCCTAATTCTAAATAACATGTATTATGTTTCCATGCTGAAAAAATTTATTGCATCCCATGGATACAATCTATAGTAGATATATATCTACCTGTAGGATCCATAATAAAATCCAAGAAAGTCAATTAATTTTTTGGAATTGAGGTCATCTATCAGTTGTATGTCAAGGATTTCATGTATATAAGTCATTGAACAAAAACATGTCTTTAATATCACTGAGTGACCTTATAAATGAATAAGATAGTTCCTATTGGGATGTACATGATATATTATTTCAATAATTGATGTATCTCCCAAGGAATTTCATACTTTTACTATGAATGAAGTCTATAACCATAGTATTGTGTCATATAATTATAGTTATCCATTTATCCCATCAACACAATACGAATGAGGAATCCTTGTATCACCTACGAAATATTAAAATTAATATTAATTTACTAGAAAATTACACATATCAATTACAATTATTGTCTGTTAATATTTCCTATGAGTTCATCCAAGGAACTCTATATTTTAACCAATTTACACTTAATGATATAATAATACATATTTTCAAAATGTCTTATTTTTGCCCAAACCATTTATCAATTTATATAACTATTTTGGACCATCCTTTTATTAGTAATCACATAAGCTACATGACATGTCCATTATACTTCTAAATTTATAACTAACAATTATTCATCTCAAAAACAAGTTAATTAAATGGTTTATGTAACTATAAATTTGATTTAATATTACATTTAATTCATCTTCCACTTCCAATATCATGTGGTATCTTAAATTAACCAAATCATTGGTTTTTTACAAGGCATGATATGTTTTAATGGAATTTAGGAAAGGCCATCTCTATGGGCTGGTTTCATTATAGGTATTTAACATCCAACCATGTTTGTGGGGATACTGAAAACCATTGTATCGATATTGCCAATTTTTTAACGGTTGCACTCATGTGGGGAGAAATGTGGTGAAGATATGATTTATTTGCACACAAAATAATTATATAATTTACATTGAAATTATGTAAATGTTTCACACCACCAACCATAGTCATGATATCATTACTGAAAAATTGAAATTTGTGATAGGTCATTTGCAGTATTCCATGTGCTCATCCCAAAGTCATTAAGAAGGAACTATTTGCAAAATGATTCTAACCCCATCACAAATAGTAGTATAAATAATTTAATTACAATGTGTAAACAAAAATATACCATATATTATAGGCTTACATTCACTCCAAAAAGCAGGAAAGGATATTAGCGATGGAATCCATGTCCCGTCACAAATACAATTGGTCATATATAGGTAACACTGACAGGATCATTCACATGTCCCAAATACTCAATCAGCATAAGAGTATTTGTGATTGGACCTATCAAAATTTGTTTTTTATCATCCACCTCAAAACATTATTGGGTAAAATAATTTTTGGATGGGTTGATCACAAATAAGATTATTTATGTTAGGTTTGTCGTGGAAAATACTCACATCGTAAATAGTCACTTCACTGCTAATCTAACCAATATCCCATGCATCCAAATTTTTTCATTCCAATTACCAATTCAAAATCCTTTCATCAGTTTTTCCCACCTAAAAGTAGAAGTATTAATTTTTTCTGGGAATGAAATTTTGAGGTTTGCTGTGAAAAAATGATTTATTTTTGAGATATCTATAAAATGTGTAAGGTTTATATTTTATTTTTCTTACTCTTTATTAACTATTAATATTATTATTTACTTGTAGATATATCCCATTAATTGTTAATATTTATAAATATAAATTATTATTTATAATTAGTTGAATTTTTTTTATTAAAATCTAAAAACATTCAATTTGTAGAAATTAGTATTAATTAGCTGTAAATAGATATAATTTGTTGTAATTTGTAATATTTAACAGTAATGAGTTAAAAAAGAGGTAATTATTTATTAGTTACTATTAATATGTAAAAATTAGTGATAAAAGATAATTTAAAATTTTATTTAATTAAAAAAATATATGCTATAAATTTATATTTTTTTAATAAATGTATTATTTAGTAGTAATTTTTAATAATTATAATTAATAACAAATTTATAATAATTATAATTAATTAAAATTATAAATGGTAATTAGTAATAATTAACTCTAATTAGTAAATATTGGTGTTAATTATTAATAATTCAATGTAATTAATAAAACATAGAAGAACATTTTATTAACTTGTTGTATTGCATTAAAAATACTGATATATCACTATAATAATTTCAATTTAGCTGTAATTAGTAATAATATATAGTAATTAGTGAAAAAATTATTATAATGTAATAAAAAATCGAAATATTTTTTTTATAAATAGCAGTAATTATAAATTATTAATGGTAATTTTTAATAATTTGTATTAATTAGTAAAAAATAGACATATTTAGTAAACTTTAAAGGTAATTAGTTAAAATTAGAAAAAATTATCAAAAAATTACCATTAAAAGTAAAAATTATTAATAAATAGTATCAATTAAATAAAATTATACATAAATAGTAGTAATTAGTAATAATGATAATAATTTGAAAAAAATGTTGATAATTAGAAATAATTTTGGATCATTAGTAATAATCAGTGATAATTTGTAACAATTTTTGAAAAATAATAAATTTTTTTGATAATTAGCAGTAATTAGTTACTATAAGTAATAATTAGTTATAACTAGTTATAATTAGTTCTCATAAGTAATAATTAAAAATATTTTGTAATAATTAGTGGTAATTAGTAATAACTATCAATAATTAGACATAATTAATAGTTGTATATAATTAACCACAATTTGTGATAATTCGTAATAATTAGACATAATTATTAATAGTTAGTGATAATTAGTAGTAGTTAGAAATAATTAGCAATAATTAGAAATAATTTGATATAATAAGTTAAAATTAGTTAAAATTTGGGATCATTACAAGGAATTAGTTATATTTAGTAATTATTTGTGATAATTATTCAACGTAGTAATAATTTGTAATAACTTGTGATAATTAGTAATAGTCCGTCATTATTAGTAATAATATATAATCATTAGTAATATTTTGAAATAAATATTTTTATTTTGTAATAATTAATCATAATTAGTGAAAAATAATTTAAATTAATAACAATTAGTAATATTTAGTGATAACATGTAACAACTACTCATAAATAAAAATAATTAGACATAATTAGCCAAAATTAGTGATAATTATTAATAATTCAAAAAATTAATCATAATTAGTTATTATTATTAATAATTAGATGAAAATAATGATAATTGTTAATAATTTATAATAATTTTTAGTAATTAAGAATAATTATAGATAATTATAAATAATTAGTCATAATGTGATATAATTCATGAAAATTAGTTATAATTAGTGATAATTAGTAATATTAGTATGAATTATTAATAATTACTTTTAATTATTAATAACTCGTGATTTTTATTTATAATTAGTGAAATAAATTCATTTGTGTTAATTACTAATAATTAATTAGAATTAATAATAATTGTTAATAATTAGTTGTAATTATTAAAATAATTTAATAATTAGTGAAATTGAGTAATAATTAATAACATTACTTAATAATCCATAAAAATTAAAGGTAATTAGTAATTTTTGTGGAATTGAATATTAAATCACCACATTTAGTAAATAGTAATTGTACTTAGTACAAATTAGTGTTAATTAGTATGAACAATGTTAAACTGATAAATTCTTTAACATTTACTTATAAATTATTATTTTTTAATTTTATGTTATTTCATGGATCGTGTTTTAATTATATCAATTAAATTAAAAAATTATATTTTTAAATTTTTTGTAGTTAAATAAAGAACATGGAAGTAGAGAATTGTATTTATATCAGTATCATCATTGGAGAAATAATCATGAGAGTTAAAATAGTTTACCTATATATCATATATATACTAATGGTGTTGACGATTTTTTATCATTTTCCTCAACCAAACCAGAGTTTGTTCAGAAGTGAATAATAATGTTCCATGGAAGAAATGAATTCTAAGGAGAGTTGAGACATTTGAAATTGTTTTTGTGTGTCTATTGTGTTATGGTTTTCAAAAAAATTGTGTTCATTGGTATCAAAATGGAGAACATAGTTTTGGAAAGATAGTAATTTATTTCCAAATCCATCATACTTTCAAAATATAGTACATGATGTGACTGGCCAATAATTTCAATAAACTAAAACTGATGATGACATTGATTTAAACACTTAGTTGAATCCATCCCAATTTTATTATATTTTGATGTTCATTGAAGAACCCATATATAATATTTGCATTATTTGAAAATTTTAATTGGTTATATGATTTATGAATATTAAATTAGTTAATAGGATATCAAATAATTTTTTTGATCAGATATAATCTTCTGTTAAATCATTATTAACTGAAATAATATGTTTCAAATAAATTTAAATGAGTGAATGATCCTTGTTAATAAATTGGTCCTTGGTTATCAGATTATTCATTCAGGTTCAAATGATATCAGCCGATATTACTGTAAAAATAAACCAATAGTTAGTTATCTTATCATTGGAAAATCATGGTAAAAGTGTATTATCTTTGGTGATTGGATTGATTCTTATAAAAATTTCATGTATTTCCCTCTTACAACCATATTGAATTTTTTATTAATGTATCAGTACACTAAATCATTAATTTCATTGAATAAAAATAATATTTTAATAAGAAAAAACATAAATCAACATAATGATTACGATTCATGTAAATATTTTGATAATTTAAATCCATCATTTTCTATAGAGTCTCAAAACATGAGATTGGTTCAATCAACTGATGGGTTCTATCACTTTAGTTCTTATGATAGTTAATTTTCTTGTTAGACCTTCATTATAAATTTTAACAATTTACCACCTTGGATGTTTCTTAATCAATCATATAACTTTTTGAACTTATTAATTTTATGATATCCAAAATATAATATAAATTATATATAATTTTGTTGGTTGATAAGTTATGTTTTTTTGGTGTAATTCTGTTAATACATATGAATTTTTTGAGAAACTACATTTCCATGAGATAGATTCATTTGTGTGGAAAATTATTGAGTACCCATAATAATGATTATTATCTCGATGGAGTATATTTATTCCAAAATAAGGTACATATTATATTATAAATATTAAAGAATGTATAATCATTAATAGTAGGAGATATGTTATTTTATAATTTCTTCATAGATTTCTTCAAAAAGATCATCCTTTTCAGAGGAACATAAATAATTTCAGAAAAATATTAATTGAATAATGTGGATCTCCAACAAGGATATCATGTAAAATGTTCAATAATTTTACCTTAACCTGACCTCCAATTACATTTTTAGAAAAAAAACCAAATTAATATAGATGGATTTGTTGAAGAACACAATTGGGTAAAAGGAGCATTTATTGTATATTAGACATTTTTCTTATTTTTTGGTTCATCACAAGTTAGATTTCATGAGTATTTAGAATAATATTTTGAAAATATATTATATATATTTATGGACACACATGGTAAGACCATAGTTTTTGTCATGGAATGATTAGATCATTCCAAAATTATATTCGATTAGAAAAATAAACGTTTGAAAATATCTAGTCACAAAAGATAATGAATCCAAAATCATCTTATAAATTTTTCAACAAAAATCATATATTATTTTTTCCATATATTCAATAGTTCTGTCTTTTAGAAGGTCTTGTTTCTAATATGGCTAGATGTGTTTTAATGGTCATATTAATTAGGTAACAAGTCATGATGTCATAATATAATATAAAGACATATACCAATAGGATTTGGAGGGTTTTGAATCATTAGATTTCGGATGAGCTAAAAAAAATAGAAATATTTTTTGATGAAATTTATATGGTGATGACATACAATGATTCAAATTGTAAATGACTAAAAATGTTGTTTTAATTTCATGTTAATTTGGAAAAAAATTACCATCGATATTCTTTGATTCAACCGAATATTTTATATTAAATTTTATATATAATGAAAATTAAGGGGTTCAAATATATATTTTATGGAAGTACCCATTTAATATATGCATGATAAAATTGATGGAAATGTATGTAATAGATCATCTGTTGGAAGATCAACCAAAGAATCTTACATACTAAAGGATATTTATTTCTTCCCCTCTCAATATTATTTATATTAATTTCAATTAAAACATATTTTCATGGTTTATAATGAAGGAAATATTGTTTATGAAATTAGTTATAAATTATTAGTTTTTAATCAGCATGAACATAAATACAGTAGAGTATATGAATGTGCTATTTTGAGGAAGAACATCACATGGATCATACATATATTCTACTCAAATATGAGGAAATGAAAAAATAATAATTTTCCATATCATTTTTTCTATATTTATATGTATATTCATATTATTGTTTTTGTAGATTTTATGATAATCATATAATGAATAGTTTCTACAAATTACAATAGCCGCTCATGAAGAAAATCAAAAAATTAATATGTCCTATTTTTTCTAAAAACATGTAAATAAATTGTTTATGTTATAATAGATATAATCAATTATTTTATTTTTTTATTAATAATTTTATAACTATTTTTAGGTATCTTAACACGTTTAAAAATATTCAAAATTTATTGCGGGTATTGGATAACCCACCATCCCAAATTGATAAATCATAAATTCATAATTAGTTAATGGATTTCGATTTCATACACATGCATATATAGAATAAAAAAATTAATAGTGATATTTTCTCAAGATGATCTCATTATATAGAATGTAATGATGACTATTAAGTAATGTTGGATGAAATAACTGAATTGACTATTCCAGGATAGAAATTTTAAATTTTTTTATATGTATTTGTTTGTATGTTGTTATAGGTTTGTGTATTCATCCACAACATGGAATCATTTGTTTTAGGTATAAATCCCTACATGTAGTAAATTAACTAATTTAATTATATAATGACGAACATCAAATTAGTTATAAAAATTATAGGGTTCCATTAATATAGTTGAGAGATTTGGGAATTATAGTAATGATTAAACATTGTGAAAATTTATTTATCCATGGTGAATGTGGTTTTACTAAAATGACGGGAATTTAAAATTTTAAATTATAACTCTAAATATATCTTTTAAAAGATGATTTAATAATATCGATGATGGAACAACATAGTTATTTGTCAATTTCAGTGAAAATGATGATGATTTAAAATGGGGATTATGAATAGAATGAGTTGATAAATATAAAACTCTCATTGATATTAATGATACTCTGATGGAAAACGATGATATTTATACCGTTATATATGGATATGAGGATAAAAATTTACACAATTAAATACAACTTATATCCATCAATAATATATATCCATATTTAATCCATTTTAGTTAGTTTTTGATACCAAATATCTCATTTTATAAATTTTTTGAGAAAATTTTTATGTTATAATTACGTGGTTGGTGGATGTTGTACAACGTGGTGACAATCTCGATGGTACATAATTTGATCCTCGTACATCTGTAAGTTCAGAAATGAACCGAAGGGGTCATAGTCTTCTTATATTAGTGATTCCAAAACCAATACCTATGATATATCCACATCATCAGCTTGATCCATGCATCGAGTTTTCTTTTCAATTTTGTATTATAGTTAGTTTTCATAATTTTTCATTAATATATTTATATATTAATAGATTTATTATTTTTCCCTCTGTTCACATTTTTTCATATATAAATAATCTATATAGAAGTGCAATATTGTGAAATTATTTTTCAATATCGCTGGCTATAAGGGATCGGAGTACTTTTGATATTCAGCACAATATGCTCAATCATTAGAGGGTGCATAAATAAATAATAGTTAAATTATAAAATATTTAATAAGTAACATTATATTATAAATTATTTTTATGGTATATCATATCCAATAAATTACAAAATAATATACTTTTTCTAGGAGGCATGATCGGGCTATATGTGTGAGGGTTTTCAACAATTTTTGGACAGTAAGAAAAGGACATTAATATAAAAAGCGATACTCAGTGATTTTGATCATTATTATTGTGCTTATTGATGGGATTAAATATAATAATAGGTTTAGGATGGATTTTGTTTATAATATTTATGACCTTCATTTTAGAGGTAATTATTAGGTCAAAAGAACTAGTGGAGATATGATGTGACATAATGATATTGTAGTTGAACATCTTTTACAGATCGAAAACATTTGGTATGAACTATTTTTAATAGTATATATATCTCTAAATGTAAATATTTTATTTCAAACTCGTAGAAGCGGTTTAAAAACTGAATATTATAGTGATTATTTTTTATGAGAGGAATTATAACATTCCTATAACAAGATAGATTAGATGTGAAAGACAACCTCATACTGTGGTCAATATAAATTTATTTTTAGTTCTAAAATTAACTGAAAATAATATTTTATTTGATTTAATTTAATTTTAATTTCAAATTTGCAGAATCATATATGTCTGTGAAGTCTGTGACATAAGATATGATTAAGGAAAATGTCAAGGATTATACCTCCATTTTTGAAAATTTTGATGATGATGTATGGATGAAAGTGTATATGTATGCCTTTTAGAATGGACGTGTTATTGGTAGTGGACCTCAATTTACACTTGGGAGTTATTATTCTATTACTGCATTGCCATAGTGTACCTCAACTGGAGAGTCATAATCATATATTGCAATGTATGAGATGTATATGATATAACATGGTTATCTTATAGAGACTATTCATTCAGAGTAAGAAGAGAATTTTCAACAATAATATCAAATATAAGAGTATATTTTTCGATGGAAGCAAAAAAATCCTAGAAAGGCAATGGAGTACTTGTGACATCTCACTCTTTGTTTAGGGATAGTGTTCCCTCCACCAACTCCACCATCTCATCCAACTCCTCTAGATGACCCTCCCCATAAGTGATTTATATAATTTTATTGATTACCCTATGAATGTATATTTTTAACATATTTATTAATACATATATTTAAATTTTTATTTAATATTCTTATAATAATCTGAATATTGTCTGTTTTTATTATTTTATTTGATTTCATTATATTATTAACTAATTATTTCATTAATATTTTTATTAATCTTATTTTTTGATTCATTATATTTCTATTTATATTTATTTATTATATTTTTCAATGAAATTATTATAATTATTATTATGTTTTTATAACATTCTATTATACTAATTATTATTTTTTAATTATTTAATTTTATAATATATAATTATTGAATTATTATTTTATTATAATTATTACAATAATCATAATAGCACATATTATTATTTTATTAAATTTAAAAAAATTTATTTTTTTTTAATATTAATTTTCTGTTTTTATTTAGAAGTATTTTGACCCATCACAAAAGGGTTTCATTAAAACATGAAAAAACTATTTGTGATGTCATTTTATAAAATATTTCATATGAGAGGGGATCCATCAAAAAAATTACCCATAAAAAATGATTCAACATACAAATGTGAAAGAGAACCTAATCAAGTATTAACTACGGATTTTGTATGGCACAATATAGATTAGTAGATCTATTCAATTTCAATAAAAAATAAGGAATATAGTCATTCTTGGAAATAACCTCTAAGACGCTGATTAAAATTAATAAATGAAGAAGGATTGTTGAAATAATTTCTTATGGTGTCCCAATACAATAGAAAATCATGATATAGATTTCAGATGAAGAAAATCTATTAATGAAAATTATAGTGGAGTCTATAAGTTTGAGGGTGGAAAAAGAAGAAAATAAGATCAAAAGGATATTGTGGAAATGGTAATTTCATGGTCTTTTAATAAGGATTATAATATTTAATCACATATAAATGTATGTCTCAAAAACCATGTGCTCCTACTCTTAATGTTTTTATACATCACATTTTCATTATTCATGGGTTGAAAAATCATTTGAAAATATTGTGTGTCGCATGGTCTTAGGACAAAAAACCTAAAATATCTTTCCACTCTATTATGAATTCCATGTGAACTCCAAGAGACATGACTCCTCAAATTACTACTCATATTTATTGGAATTTTTTTCCATTATACATCATAAATTGAACAATATACTAAAACTTTTTTGTACCAGGATTGATCCCTATATTTATTACTAACTTCTCAAAAATTATGTTAAACAACCATCCCTCACCACCAAGTAAAAAATTACAGCCTTGAACCATGGATGAATTTCGATGAATTCATTATGAAAACCTTATTAACATCAATGTTGATTAAATTAATCTAATACTAAAATTAAAATGATTTGTATCATTAAAGAACATTAAAATTGCATCCTAGCATCCATAAAATAGATTATAATAGTGGATATCAAATAGTGGTTGTAACGTATCAAATAATAAATTTTGTAACCAATATAAAATATTACAATAATTCACCCATATTTCTCCATGTGTATGAAGATGATGTGATAGCACCAGAACATGAATAATTTATCACCTTCAAAGGGAATTTTGATCAATGATAAATTTTTTAAATATTATACCAATTAAAAGAAGAATTAGTATATTAATGGATTATATAGATCTACAACAACTGACATATCTTAATAATATAGTAATGATAAGAAAAATTGATGTTTGTGGGTTGGAAAGGTACATCTGATGAAGTTTTATCTTATAGGATACCGACCCAACTAACATAAAAATCCTAAATGGTACATCTGTCACAAGTACCGTGTTGGATTTTAAATTTCACTATCAAAGACTCAAAACATGAAAAACATTCTGGGATAAATGATATAACATAGTAAACAGTAATGGTATGTTCCGATGATTGAAAAAACAAATATGAGAACATTATGTTTTATCCACACATTTCCTAATATTTTGTAGTTTCCTTTAAAGAGTACAAATGTGATTTTAATGAACAATCATACGTAGCCATGTAATGACACATTGTTATAGTTTCTTGTAAAATGTTATAATTATTTATGTCTGAAATAGTTAAGTACATACTCTATGAACTACTAAATTCAATAACAAAAACTCAACGCATGCCCTCTAATAAATATATTGTTTTTGGGACAATTTATCATTCTGATGGTTGTATGATGTACATAGATGTACCTATGAAACAAAATTATATTGTAACCTCATCTATAAATATTAATTTGACACAAAATCCAAATTTAATATTACCGAATGTCGATTTAAATGAATGCATATAATCTCTTCAACCTATAGCCTCCCATGCCCATCTATATTAAAGGACTTATCAATTGGAAATTAATTTGTGACTTATGTCATCCTATCCAAAATATCATATACAGTTTCACCACATTATGATGATGTGTATAACCATATAATGGAATGTAAGGTGACTTCCACCAATATCTACTACATAATGGATATTGGATTGAATTTCCTAGTCTTCCACTAGTGTTCAATAGTAACATGCTGACAAGTGTAAAAATGATTAACAAAACATTATAAATTCTTATATATACCCGGACACTAATATTGATCATGTATGTTAAAAATATATCTTAGTATTTCTAGGATTAACTAAATATTTTGTGTTAATATACACTCACGTCAGTTCCTCTTACATTTATAAAGCTACCCAGTCATGTCCATGAATATTCAATATGTCAATCTCATTGGTAGGCCTACCCTATGGTGGTTCCTCATCAGAAAAACATTCCCTAATGACTAAAAAAATACATTCAAAAATTTTCCATTCATTTAATCAATCTATAAGTAATTTGTTCAACACTATGGTGGTATGAATAAGTTACAAATGATATTCATAAATTTATAGTAGCATTTTAAGGGAACATTCATCAAAATCAATTTATAAATATCTTATAGGATTAATTTTAATATATTTACATCTAACAATAATCAATAAAAATATGTATTCAAGGAAAATATTGAATATCCATGTCTAAATAAAGAAATACTCAAACCATCATCATGGTCTATGGTTCAAATAAAACTATGTAGACTTTTATTTGAATAATTTTTGATCCATCTATAAAATGTATTGTTCCGCTCAAAATAATTTTTTAGATATTTAAATAATAAACTAAAACTATTAACATGATTATTGTGGTTGGGTAATTATAATCATGGGGCCTAAATGGGCAAGACTCATATTCCTCAATTAATTCACCTTTCTTCAAATGGATCAGTTGTGTTCGAATTATTCATTAAAATCAACTATGTAGCCTCTAAAAACATCATTTATAATTATTATTTCCACTGAGTTTGGATTTCGTTATAATAAGAAAATGTATTTCCTAAAAACATCATAAAGTATAATCTTAACATATTTTATGGTTTATTAAATTACATGATCTATGAGTAATCTAAAAATATTCTGAATATTAAAACAATAACAATAAAAAAAATAATCTAATAACATTAAAAAAATTAATCATCTACTCCTTGGAAACTCTGGATCTCACTACATCAAGATACAATGATTCCCCAAACATTCATATGATGTGGCCTCGAATGAGAATTTTATAATCACTATAGTGTGTTTTTTGTTATTAAATAAAAACTATTTTATACAGATGTAATCAAAATTATTTAAACTCATTTGTAATGATAATATATGGTTCATGAATATTCTATTATATAATCCTTTGAAACTACAACAAATGCATCCATATTTCGGAGAAAAACATGATTCATTGAAGCAATGAAGGTAGCTACTAAATTTTTTAGAGAGAATAGAATTAACATGCAATCATATAGGATATATCATCTTCTAAAATTTTTAAACACACATATGAAAATATAACCTATATACAATGATATCTCAATCACAAATCAGAACTCGAGATGTCCCTCGACCCTCAGTTATGATTAAATAGATCTTGAATAAAAGAATATGGATAGAGATTCACAACCGTATGCTAAATAAAATAATAAAAATACATACCATGACTATATGAATAATAAATATTCATGGAGTATAGATAATTTAAACCCCATGTGGAATTATTGGGTTATAGAAACCATTTGGTTTATGGTTATATTACTTCCTCTTGATTACTTGTACCCCTATAGTGTCGATCCAATATTAAGGAATGGATACTGGTGCCAATAATGGAAAAATATAAAAATTTATGTCTATATCTCTCATATGAGGTTTTATTGAAAATTATCCCAGAAACAATATCTAAACCACTACACCACTACTGATAAGGAATCATTTTACACTCAATAATAATTCAGAATAATACTACAAGATGTTAGAAAAACCATCTCTACCACTATTCTTAGTTCTATATTCATTTACATTGACATAAAATTAACTATTATATATATTAGCCACAGATTTTTAGAAAGACACACTCATGTGATATTGAAACTACCCACCTTCACCAAAAAGAGGGAAGGGTCAGCAGATTTCCAGGCCCTTCATTCTTCAAGTTAAATTTGAGATAATGACCCCTGAAACCCACCTTTAATAGGTCCCGGATTGGTGACCAGTGCCATGCGTATAAAATCACTCACTAAATGGAAGGCATTACCCTTTTTATTTTAAATGGATACGGAGATAAGATAGTAAATCCCACAACACCAAAACTAAAAGTGTAAGAAAATACTAACATAACCATTCCCATTTGCATGTTCCAAAATTAAATAACACAAATTATAGAGTCACTACAATGCTAATGAACTAATGAAAGAAAAACAACAACTGAAACTGTCCCAAAGGACATGTTCTAGTATGGTCCCACGCGATCCCCGAAGTACTCCTAGAAACCTTCAAACGGTTTTATATACGTAGGGTGAGAATACAAGTATTCTCATTAGGGAAAACGAAAGACTCTCATGCACAAGTGGGGGAACGTACTAAAGTCCGATGAAAAAAAGAGTAAACCAAACACCTAACAAGGAAAACTATCCACCCAAGCATCAACAAGGCACACTCCCCTAATAACGCAAGTCATGGAATGTATAGTAATAGCACATCGATGTTTGGGTACCCCATGCCACATTCCCACTTGTTATTGAAGACATCCTACACATCGAACAAATCCCGCCATTCTCACTGCAGTCCCGCTACCACACCCCGCCCGCACTCACCTGGGACATACCCTCATGCAGTCCCACTACCAAACCCCACCCGCAGACACCTGGTCCCAAACTGTCTCACGTGGCCATGACTGCAAACACCTAGTCTAGAACAAACACTGCCACGCCCGAAGACACATGTGCTAGAGGATCCACTGCCATGCCCGAAGACACCTGAGCCTCATCCCGAAGATGCTTGGGAAATAACCTTACCCCCCACACATGGTCCATAACCACCATACTACCCAGCCCGAAGGTTCTGGGGAAAATAATGGACTTCAGGCCATCATAGCCTACCCGAAGATACTTGGGCTATTTGGGAATGGGAGTAGAAATGAGCCAATAACCAGCCACTAAAGGAAGTGTTGGGAAAACAATATCCTCCCCCATGAAATGAGGGTGTTCGGCACTGAGGGCTAAACTTGTGTGGGGCGTGAATATGAAACAAAAAACTACAAGTATATGTATAGGTAACAAGTACTCACCCAAAGATTAGGTTTTTCATTAGCCTTCCTAAAGAACACAATAAGTACCATGTACATGTCACAACACACACCAAAATAAAACCCATTTGTCCCATCCTAGTTTACATGTTCAGTAATAATGTTTAAATAAGTTTCTGCGCCTATATGGGCAACTAGAATGCATAAGAACAATCCATGGGAAGAGTACAATCAGACATTAACTTAAACATTCACACCCGGTTCTCTTGTAATGTTATAACAACAAAGTGATAAGTGAGATCGATCGATGTACTGGAACCAAAGAAAAACCCAAGATACTATCACATGCTCCCAAAATCCAAGATCCAACACCTTGTCAACAACATAGGATTCCACCCCAATTTGTGATATAATAAAGTTAACCACCCAGCCATAAATTTATAACCACTGAATCTGTAACAATAGGGGATCTCGTCTCAACCCACATCTCCCAGCAATCAGCCCATGAATGAAAACAACCAAACCAACACCACCAACACATAGCAGGACCATGCCAGTATTTTCAGATTTAAAGGATTTAACACACTCCATGATTTCAATTCCATTTTACTTTAACCGGGGTTATCACAAAAAGGTTTGATCCTGGTGCCTTAAATTTATTTAGCCGGATTTATGTAATTAACCAAATTCGTTTACACGACAAGGGTTCACAAACACAATACAAAACATTTAAACATTAAGGGTTCGTTAGTGCACAGAGAAAGATCACCAACAGCCATGATTTTCAGTAGGTGTTAGCTCGCACAATTCAGAAATCATTAATCAAGGAAGATCATAAAACAAAGTATCATCATTGATCACATCCCCCCAATTCATTCTTTGGAGTCTGTTCCTTATCTTCATTAATGTTTGGGTTCATCCAATTCGACAGAATCAAATTCATGCTCACCCCACATGATACACAGAAACGAGAGAAGAAGGAGAAATTCCATACCCATTGATCAACGATGGACAGTAAGCCTGAACATGAAAATCCATGGATAGCGATGCGGCTCTTCAGAACAAAGGGTAATCCTAGTATAGGGTGATCGTGAAAAGAAACATGGGAGAACCCTTTTAGATTATAAAGGAAGGGGACTGTTGAGATAAAAACGTGATACAACGTAAGGAGCGGGTCGTGGGTTGACCACGCAGTTGAGACACCCCACATGTCATTAATGGGTCCCCGCAGTTTAAACCGACACACACCACACAATTTAATCTAATTAGACACCATTTATTGGAATTACTGGGATTTAAAACAAGGTTAGAGGGGTCAAAATAGGGTATAAAACAAAATTTGCGCAAAAGGGGCCACTACTGGAAAACCCGTGCAGGTAGACTAGAGCCACCGGTAGCTCTCGGCTACCGTTTGGTTGCAGCAACCGGTAGTCAAGAGTTACCGGTGGCTTACAACAACCTATAGCTTAGAGGTACTGCTGGCTGACAGCCACTGGTAGTCGAGCTACCGGTAGGCTACAGATAAAGGTAGACTGAGCTACTGGTAGGATGTGGCTACAGGTAGACCGAGCTACCGGTAGGCCTGATGTTATTCAAAATTCACAGAAAAAGTTGGGATGGCCTCCCAGACCACCCAGAACACCTCAAGAATCAGTTTTGTACTATTTAATAGACCTCCAACAACACGGGCCATTATATCAGATACCTCTCAAACTATTCTCTCCCTCGAGAATCTGAACAACCCACAAGGAAAGAGAGCGTCCGAACAACCACCTAGAAAGATACCTCTTTAGGGAGAACACCATTTTTAACTAAATACTCCTCTCTCATAAGAACCAAGCAACATACCATGTTAGACTGACCAGTTTGTGGGTTGGGGAGTCTCTTCCCCCATGTCAATATACTACCTGCTTTGGGCAGCACTGACTCGCCCATACGAGTTTATCACATCCACCATAAAGCGCCTTGATTAGGTGTCTAATCCTCCCCTCACAATAGCCAGGACATTTAAAAAACATTCATAGAGGAATGAAAAACCACATATTTCATTTCTAAGATGGAAAAACGATCCACCACAACATGTATAAATAGAACAACACAAAACTCAAAACAACTCTGGGTACTGGGTACGCATCTGTGATTCCCTCTCCCATGTACTCTCCTCAAGCCCCATATGTCTCCATATCACACCATCCAAGGGAATGGTTTTCCCATGAAGAACCTTCTCATCACGATCCTCGATCATCATTGGTCTTTCCACAAAGGTCACGTCATCCTCGATGTCTAGCTCTCCCTAGTCGAGGACGTGTGAATCATCGTGCAGACCACGACAGAGCTGGGACACATGGAAAATGTCTCGTATCCTCAGTAGTAGTGGTGGTAATTCTAGCTAATAAGCCACTTCGCTGACCTTCCACAACACATTGAGGGGTCCGATGAACCTGGGAGAAAGCTTACTCCCCTTGCCTAACCTTCATTGTCCACGCTGAGGGGAGACCATCAAGAACACATGGTATACAACCTCAAACTCCAAGGGCCTCCTCCTAGTATCAGCATATGACTTTTTTCGTTCCTGGGATGCCTTCATCATTTCCGGTATAAGCTGAACCGTCTCTGTCATGCTCTGCACCACCTCCGGACCAAGGATGCCCACTTCTCTGACTTCGGTCCAACACACAGGTGAACGGCATGGACTCCCGTACAAGGCTTATAACAGGGTCATACCAATGGTAGTGTGATAAATATTATTGTAGAAGAACTCTACCAGAGGAAAGTGTCACACCCATGATCCTCTTAAGTATATAACAGAAGCCTGCATTATATCTTCCATGGTATGGATGGTACGCTCTATCTGCCTATCTGTCTGGGGATGGAAAGTAGTGTTAAGACGTAGCTGGGTGACAAAAGCATGCTGAAATCCTCTCTATACTTGTGAGGTAAACTGTTCTTACCTATCCAAAACTATTGTCATCGGAACTCCATGCAACCTAACCACCTCATTCACGTACCTCCCTCCGAAATAATCCACTACACTTGACTCCTTAATCGTATGGAAGTGGTCCGAATTCATCAACCGGTGCACTACTACCCAGATAGCATTGTATCCCCCATGAACCTTGGGTAGTCCTATGACGAAATCCATAGAGATTTTCTCCCATTTCCACTTGGGACATCCAGGGACTGCAGCAGGACACCAGGAACACGGTGTTTAGAATTCCCCTACTGACACACTAGGCACATGGCCACAAACTCCGCC
This sequence comes from Viscum album, assembly GCA_963277665.1. Taxonomy (NCBI): domain Eukaryota; kingdom Viridiplantae; phylum Streptophyta; class Magnoliopsida; order Santalales; family Viscaceae; genus Viscum; species Viscum album. The sequence goes on from OY728136.1 coordinate 1,603,708,617, forward strand.
ACTACTCGCATTACTCTGGGCCACCAGAACTATCTCATCTGGTCCTGGTACATCTTGGAAACCCCTGGGTGTACCTCTAGGGGTCAGTTGTAGAACTCACTGAGAACCTTGACACGCATCGCCTCCGGAACAAATAGCTTCCCCTGGAAAAACATCTGGTTTTGACCATCCTCCTTCCATCCTTCCGGACCTTTTCTCTAGTCAACTCGGTCACGTATCACTTCGCACTCTGGGTCTCCCCACTAAGACTCCTCCACTTGCTGAAACAGGGACGACTGCATTGTCATCTGATATGGGAATCCTCTACCGCCATCCATCCCCGCATCCTAGTGTAAAGCAGCCAATTCCTCCATTGCCTTCCAGGTGGCTGCCAACTCTCAGACAGCATCCTTCTGCGTTATCTTTCTCAAGGCATCGACCACTACATTCCCCTTCCCTGAAGTGTAGGAAATCACGAAGTTGTAATCCTGGTGGAACTCCATCTACCTCTAATGTCGAAAGTTTAGGTATCACTGGGAGAAGATATACTGAAACTATAGTGATATGTGAACACCAAAAAGTGTTCCCCAATGAGGTAATGATGTCGTTACATTAGCGCAAAAACAACCACTGCCAGATCCAGGTCGTGGGTGGCATAATTATGCTCATGAGGGCATAGCTACCTAGAACCATAAGAGATCACTCCTTACTACTGCATCAACACACATCTGAGGCCATACCCCGAAGCATCACATAACAACTCATACACCGCAAATTATTTTGGTAACCTCAGCACTGGGGCACTAACCAACCTCTCCTTGAGATAGCTGAAGGATACCTCACACTTCTCACTCCACATGAAAACCTGGTATTTCTTGGTCAAAGCCGTCAAAGCGGTTGCAACTCGAGAGAATTTTGGTACGAACCTCCGATATTAACCTGCCAGCCCGAGAAAACTACGTACCTCTGCCAAATTCATGGGTTCTTCCCAAGAAACAACTGACTCAAACATTGATGGGTCCACTGATACCCCACACTCGAACAACATATGCCTAAGGAAATGCAATTCTCACGTCCCGAACTTGCATTTCGACAATATACCATAGAGATGGTGCTGTTAGAGGACCTCCAAAACCGTTCTCAGGTGTTCCATGTGATCTTCCTCTAATCCTGAATGGATCACGATATCGTCGATGAACACAACTACAAATTGATCTAGGTACTCCCGCAAGATGGAGCTCATAATCCCCATGAACATAGTCGGGGCGTTCGTAACACCGTAGGGAATGACCAAGAACTCAAAGTGTCCATATCTGCACCTAAAGTTTATCTTTGAAATTTCTCCCTTTTTTACCCTCAACTGGTGATACCCAGACCACAGGTCGATCTTTGAGAACCAACCTGCCCCTTTCAGTTGGTCAAAAAGATTGTCTATCCTTGGAAGATGGTAGGAGTTCTTGATTGTTACATGAATCATCCTCCTGTATTCTATACACAACCTGAGACAGCCATATGCTTTCTTTGCGAAAAAGATTGGATCACCCCACGATGACCCACTTGGTCAAAAATAACCACTCTTCATCAGATCTTCAATCTGAATCCGCAACTCCAGAAGCTCTGAAGGTTTCATCTAGTAAGGATCCACCGATATCGGACGAGCACCCGACTGCATGTCTATCCAAAAATCGATATCTCATCGAGGGGGTAGAGTTGTTACCTCCTTATAAAATACGTCCATAAACTCACAGACGTTCTCTAGGATCTCCACCATTTCAGCATCTACTACCTCTATAGACAGCTCACCTAATAAGGAGAGGAGGGGTTCCCCTCGCCTACTGCATTTCTGAATACTCCACTCGCTATTGAAGGTAACACACCAGCATCCCAAGACTGAGAACACAACCCTTCCTCAGAAGTAGTAGATGACATCACACACAACTAATAGTCAGTCGATGCCTAGGATGACATCGTATGGATGTATCTATGGCAGTTGTAGATCTATGATCGACTGATGTGGCCCTCTCATATGTCTGCATCCTCGACAATCATATAACAAGTCAGTCTTACCTCCGACTGGTGTGCTTAGCACGAGGGGAACTGGAAGTCTCTCGGCATCTAGATCCAAGGAACAATCTAGATTAGTTTTCAACAAAGGAGTGCAATGCTTAGGTGTCAAACAAGGCATAAGAAAGTGTGCTAAACAAACTGATCGTACCCCGAATGACCTCCGGCCCGACTGGAACTGCTGCCTCTGCGGCGTGCAACTGTCCAGGCCCAGCTCCTCTACCTCTCGGCTATCGGCCACCTCCCCAACAACATCCCGGTCGAGGTCCCTGAGGAGAACCCTGAGGTCGGCCTCCTCCTACACCGTCTTCCCTCGAAGGAATGGGAGCTCGCTTCCCCTACTGCTGCTGCTGGAAAGGCCTAGTTGGAAGCTGCTGCTGGGGGGGTGCTGGGGTTGTCTTCCACCGTCGTACCATACTCGGTCCGAGAACTAACTATGGAGTTTTTCATGCCTCCCACAGATGAAGCACCATGGTCCTGGGCCCGAAAGAAAAGGGCAAGGGCTAGGGGACCAAAACTGAAACTAATGCGGCCTACTCCCTGTTGGTCGGAACCTGGAGGGTCCTGATGCTGGAGGCCTGGCGATGACGGCCTTACCCTTTGATGGTCCCAGCTAGATCCCTTCTCATGACACACCTCTTTGAGCATGCATCCTCTCTACCACATCGGCCTTCTTCTGGACCTCCACGTATGTTGGCAGGGTAAAGGGGGTAACATCATGCTAGAGGGAGGGTCGAAGCGCCACCTATAAACCACTTTCCCGATACTCCTCATCTGGAAAGAGGTCCGGAGAAAAACATAAGAGGACCTTGAACTTTATTCCCATCTCCTTTACAGACATACTTTCCTGCTAGAGGGAGAGTATCTCCGGCCTCTTTTCTTCCTTCATCATAGAATAGAGGAATTCCGCCCGAAATTCCTTCTTGAAATCAGCCCACGCCACCTCAATCTCTTTCTTCTCCCCCAGGTAAAGCGTCCACCACTAAAGCACCACTCCCCACATCTATCTGACAGCCAGAGGAACCCAGTACTCAGTCAGGGCCCGAATCAAGCCGAAGGCTATCACCAGATCCTCTAGCCAGTTCTCTGTCATCATGTCAAAGGTGATGCCCTCATACTTCTCGAGGGTATGTCACTGGAAGTCGCGAAGTGTCTTCTGCCACTGGTCATCCTCCTACTCTCGATCAGCTCTCTGCTGATCGGCCAAGTTAGTCTCCGGGGCCTCGACTGCCCGTACCACACGTGGTCGCCTCCTCAGTTCCATAGATGCAAGGTAAACAAGGAGTTCCTAAGCCCATATAGTGAAGAATATTATTCTTAAAATTTCTTAATCTTCTTATTGAATTTAATTCCAAAAACACACATCAAACACGGGATCAAAAGTCATTATGATGCATGTACCTTTCCATGATTCGCTACCTTGCAATCAGTGTGGCCTCACTTGGTCATTTGGTAGGTCCAAAGTCTATGCATCAGATCACAGGGTTCCCTAAAATCTCATGTCCTAGCCAGTCTTCCTTGTCCTAATTAACACACCAAGGTCACCCAACACTTTTTCCCTATCGTCCCATGAATTTATTACATTTCCTAACTCTAGTCTCTAATCTATCTCTCAATAATCACCTCTGATACCATTCTGTCACGAACCGCCTTCACCAAAAATAGGGAAGGGTCAATAGATTGTCAGACACTTCCTTCTTCATGTTTAAGGAGAGATAATGACCCCTGAAACCCACCATCAATAGGTCCTGGAGTGGCGACCAACACCAAGGGTATTGAATCACTCACTATATGAAAGGAATTATGCTTTTCTTTTAATATGATCAGGAGATAAGATAGCAAATCCCACAAAACCAAAAATAAAAGTGCAAGAAAATCCAAAAATAACCATTCCCATATGCATGTTCCAAAAGTAAATACCACAATGAACAGAGTGACTACAAAGGTAAAGTACCAAAGAAAGAAAAACAAGAACTGCAACTATCCCAAAGGACCTATTCTAGTATGGTCCCACGCGATCCTCGAATTCCTCCGGGAAACCTGAAAACAGTTTTATATATGTAGGGTGCGCTTACAAGTATACTCAGTAAGAAAAACCAAAGGCTCTCGTGCACAAGTGGGGGAACGTACTAAAGTCTTGTGAGAAAAAGAGTAAACCAAAAACCTAACAAGGTAAACTATCCACCCCAGCCTCACCAAGAAACACTACCCAAATAATGCATGTCAAGTAATGTATAGTAATAGCAAAATGATGTTTGGGTACCCCGCTCCAATTTCCCACTGGTTATTGAAGACATCATACGAATCGAAACAATCCCACCATTCTCACCACAACCCCACTGCCAAACCCAGCCTGCAAACACCTGGGCCATACCCTCACATAGTCCCACTGCCAAACCCCGCCCTCAGACACATGGGCTACAACTGCCTCACATAACCACGCCTACAAACACCTAGGCCAGAACAACCACTACAACGCCCAAAGACACACAGGCTAGAGGATCCACTACAACGTCTGATGACACCTGGGCCTCATCCAGAAGACGCTTGGGAAATCACCTGCCGGCACACACCTGGGCCATATCTACCACACTACCATGCCCAAAGGTTCTTGGGCTAATAATGGACTCCAGGCCATCACAGCTTTTTTTGAAGATACATGGGCTATCTGGGAAAGAGAGAATGAAGGGGAAAATATCCATCCACTAATGGAAGTGTTGGAAAAAAACACCCTCCCCCATGAAATGGGGGTGTTCGGAACTAATTTCTCAACTTGGGTAGGGCACAAATAAGAAACACAAAACTACATGTATATGTATAGGTATCATGAACTCACCGAATGTTTAGGTTTTTCTTCAACCTGCCTAAAAACACAATCAGTACCATTTCCATGTCACAACTCACACCAAACCAAAACCCATTTGTCCCATCTTGGTTTACATGTTCACTAATAATGTTTAAATATGTTTTTGCACCTACTTGGGCAACTAGAAAGCACATGCACAAGCCAAAGAAAGAGTACAGTCAAACATCAACATAAACATTCACACCCGGTTCTCTTATAATGTCACAGCATCAAAGGGAAAAGTGAGTTCCCTCGAACTACTGGAACTAAAGAAAAACCCATGATACTATCACATGTTCCCAAAATCCATGATCCAACGACTTCTCAAAAAAAGAGGATTCCACCCAAATTCGTGATATAATCAAGGTAACCACCCATCCTTCAAATCATAACCACTGAATTCATAACAATATGGGATCCCATCCCCACCCACATCTCCCATTAATTGGCCCATGAATGAAAACAACCAAACCACCACAACCAAAACAAATCAAGATCATTTCAATATTTTCAGATTTAAAGGATTTAACACACTCCATGATTTCAATTCCGCTGTTATTTAACCAGGGTTATCACAGAAAAGGGTTAATCCTGGTGCCTTAAATTTATTTAGCCGGATTTACGTAATTAACCAAATTCATTTACATAGAAAGGGTTCACAGACACAATAAAAAACATTTAAACATTAAGGGTTCGTTAGTGCACAGAGAAAGACCACCAACAACCATGATTTTCATTATGCGTAAGCCCACACAATTCAGAAATTATTAATCATGGAAGATTATAAAACAAAGCAGCATCATCTACCACAAACCCCCATTAATTCTTTATAGTTCATTCATTATCTTCATTAAGGTTTGGGTTCATCCAATTATACATAATGAAAAGCATGACCACCCCGCATGATACACAAAAATGAGAGATGAAGGAGAAATTACCTACTTGTTGATCAACGATGGATGCTAAGACTGGGTGTGGAACTCCATGGATAGCGATGCGGCTCGTTAGAACAAAGGGTAATCCTAGTACATGTTGATCGAGAAAAGAAAACTAGGGAGAACCCTTTTAGTTTATAAAGGCATGGGACGATTGAGATAAGAATGTGAAACCACGTAAGGAGCAGGGTCCTGGGTTGGCCACTGAGTTGAGACACCCCACACGTCAATAATGGGTCCCAATAGTTTAAATCGACGCACACCTCACAATTTAATCTAATTAGACGCCATTTATGGGCGTTACTAGGTTATAAAAAAATCTTAGAGGGTTCTAAATAGGGTTTAAAACCCAATTTGATCAAAAAGGAGCCGCTTCTAGAATACCTGTGGGGGTAGGCTAGAGAAACCCATAGCCGAGAGCTACCGGAAGGTTTCATCCATCGGTAGTCAAGAGAAATCAGTGTCTCACAGTGACCGGTAGCTGGGAGCTACCGGTGGCTGATAGCCACCGTAGCCGGGCTACCGGTAGGGTGCAGCAAATGGTAGTCGAGAGCTACATGTGGCTCATAGCTACCAGGAGCCAAGCTATGGGTAGGCTTCAGTGACCGGTAGACTGAGAAACCTGTAGGCTATGGCCACCAGTAGACGGAGCTACTAGTAGGTTGCGGCTACCGGTAGAACGAGCTACCGGTAGGCCTGTTGTGGTTTAAACATCACCGAGACGTTGGGATGGCCTCCCAGACCACCCAGAACACCTCAAGCATCAGATTTTTACAATGTAATGTTCCTCCAACAACCTGATCCATTACAGATATCATTAGATATGGGTGAAATTAGAAACCAACTCATCCATCAGGGAATGATTGTTGATGAATAATATCCCACCGTAAAAACGATTCTTATAAAAAGGAAACTACTAATCAAGAAGGCGTTATCATTTAATATTTATACACTATCAGATCATAGTTTAATTAAATTATCAAGAGATTACCATCAACAAAAATACTTATATTAGGTCATAAAACCTAACAATATAACCATAGAATTAAATCAGTATGAATTTCAAGAATCATAAAATGCTGATATTTATGTTACGGATTTAAAAACATTCAAACTATAGAGCATCTAAATCACTTCTATAAATTTATAGGATTTACCACATATAACTAGAATTATACACTATTGGGAGATACACTTTATCCGCATAGAGTATGTCCTCTCTGATATTACTATATATCATTTGTATGGTTTCTGTGACATCTTCAACCTCGTGAAACTGTATATATATTGGTATTATAGATTCTAATATAGAAAGGAGATATTGATCCCACAATGGAAGGAAAATCTTGTGAAGATCATCTCCAATTTGGAATTGGTGATATGTCTAATAAAAAATAAATGGTTGGAACACTATTCTCCATTATCGAAACTTCACTAACTCCCTTTCATAATGATTTTCCATTTGAGAATTCATTTAATATAGCTTTAATACCGAATGTGTATCCTTTTCATGGACTATGAATTCGATCATCATGATGAGAACCCTCAAATTGATAATTCATTCCATTGTATGTAGAACATATTTTTCATGATGTTGAACCACTTCCCCTTTAACCTTAGCTTCTCTAATGTTTCTCTCAGATATAATGTCAAAATATAGAATATCTAAAACTATGGATTTTCAGAACCTATTCATGCTTGATCATATGATATATGGAATCCCATCCTTTAAAAATATATCAATTTAAAAATAATCACTGATAACAGATGTTAACATGGATCAAAGCTTATTAAAGTGAGCTGAATAATTATTAACGAACATAATACCATACAACTAGTGAATAAAATACAGATCATGGTTCTCTATTTCATTTTTCGAAGGAATTAAACATATAAAGAAGTTTCTAGACCCATATATACCATATCATCATTCTAATGTACTTGAGTATGAACAAAACACCAAAAAATGTGGATACACACATTATTTATAATGTGATTGAGGCAATCTATTTTAGAGTAATATCTAGATTATATTCAATAGATAGAATGACATCTAATACTGAAACAATATCCTATGAATCATTTTCCATGGAGAATGTAGTTTGTTACAACTATAAATCGTGAATCTCACACAATATATTATAAAAATTTCACAAAACCCTCATAAAGACGACCATCAATATCCAGTAAATGTATACATGGTGTTACTACTGGATGTGCCGCTAATTTCCCAACATCGTGGTCATGTTCCACCATGTTAGTTTCCTGATCATCATCACTATCTTCTCCCCTAATGAAGGACATCACAAAGGAATATATATATATTATTGTGAACATACCCAGAATTTTTAGAAGAATATAATGGATATACACAGGAAACATGATTTGAAATAGGGCTCATGACACAAAAAAATATAATAGAACTACAAGAATATTTTAGTATTTTAGTGGGATGATTTCATGTTACCGTCCATGGGGTTGTGTTATATAGATTTCCAATTGAATATCGTAGAAGAAAAATCCCTTAAGTTTTACGGTAAATATGAAATATATGACTACCATTGATTTATGATTTAGAATTCAACAACATATATATATATATATATATATATCATCTTTTTGATTAATTTCAATTTTCTTTAAAAAACATATTCATTATAAGATACAATGTAATATAATGCAACTTCAACTATATCCTTACACCCGAACTCAGGTTATAAAAAGTAATTATAAAATGAATCTATCAAATAGATCAGCATTCCAAATTTAAAAAAAATGTTATAATTTAAAATTAGGGTCCATTTATTCTCAAAAAAATATATTTTCAACACATATAACCATATCCACAATGTCCATTAAAGCCACAATTTATTTTAAAATGTTCTAAAATATTTAAATGTGGCATTACACTATTTATGGTGATGTAAACACATAATGTAACTATTTATTTCCACCATTTGGATACACGAAAATTAATTACAATTGCAAGTAATGAAATCATGTAAGATACATGTTATATTGTAGATCACTTAGTTATGTAATTATTTTAAGGTGTATTTATTAAATATCATTATTTTGGTTTGTATATAAATTTATTAATATATATTACATATTTTATTAAAAAAATTAAAATATATCTGTTATAATAAAAAAATTAGAAATCATGTGCATCACCTAATGTTGATAATAAATAATATTGTTACATGTTATACTAGATGAACCATACTAATTGAAAAAAAAGAAGAATTTTACCCATATACGTGTTTTCTACTCCTAGAATTAGTCACATTATAAAATACCAGCACATCCAAATCTATTGTATATGAACCAAAAATTTTAAGAAAAATAAAAAAAATACATCGGACACCACTTTTTGATATATATGAATCGATTAATCAATAAGTAAAAAAAATATTCAATATATCATCAAGGATTCTTCCCTATAAACATGATTTTTTTAACTAATAGAGAGGTTATATGGTGTTATGGTATAAAAATACCTCATATATCATTGATTAGAGTATTTTTATCTATTTTATATATCCGAAGAAGTAGTATAATAGATATAAAGGATGTAAACCATTATGGAAATAAATATATATATATATATATATAACAAAATACAAAATCGTAATAAAAATTAATAATGTCATTTGATAAAAATTAGTGTGAAAACATATATCAATACATGCTATATGAAATTGTGATAAATACTAGAAATTACAGAATCCAAATAAAATAATTATACACCTAATCACATAAAGTAACCTCGTAAATAAATTGCTTTTATAAATCTAGAAAGATACCATTATCACATCATGGACCCATGATGTTTTTTATGGTACAAAAGACAATAAAAATTATTATGTGAGTAAAACATACTATGACACCCCCAATGATTTCTATTATTATCGAGTATATAAATTCAATATTAATACATTGTATGTATTATAATATCAGAAAATCAGTATAAATAACCCATATTAGGTTCATTCTTATCATCGAATACCTAACTGTCCACATCTACATTGTTTTCTTAAACAAATTGAGATCCTTCTATGAAAATAAAGAAACATATATTAGAAGAAAGGAAAACTTACACAAGTCTGGAAGAAGATGATTTAAAAAGATCCTTCCTATAGAGAGGAAGGAGATCATCTGACACATGATCCATCCAAAGACAATCATTACCCTTCAAAACCTTTTTAGCAAGTCCATCTGCCAATGCATTTGCCTCTCTGTAAACATGAGTAACAAAGGGATCCTTTGAGTTAAGAGAATCTAGGAATATAATCCAAGGATTAGTGAGCTTCTATAAAAGGTGAATGGTCCATGTTCGTAATGCAAATACAATAGCCATAAAATCACACCCAATCCAAATCTTGTCTCAACCCCGTTCTTCCACTTTCTCCCCCGTTCTTCCACTTTCTCCATAGCCACAATAACACGAAGCATCTCTACTTCAATAGATGAACAAATAACACATGAGCCATGAATACATCCAAGATCATTCCACTAGGAATCCCTAAAGACAACACCAAAACTAGAGGGGCCAAGATTTCCCCTTGAAGCACCATCAAATTCAACTTTTATCCACCCATAAAAAAGTATCTTCCATATGAATTCCATTGTCCAAATAGGATTTCAATAAATACCCTTAATCTCAATCCGATTTAGCACACATAAATCATGAATTGAATAATAGAAAAACAGACCTTATGTATTAGCACCACACACACAATATAAATGATTTGTGAAAGACCAGCACCCTCCCAAAAAGGTTGTGACTCATGTATGAATTTGTTCCTCGAATACCAGATGAAATGAATAGTTTCCTCCAGTGCATCTTGAATAGAATTCCAGATTTTTAGCGACAGTTTCAGAAAATTACATCTCTTAATGAATTCACATATTGAGTTTGTTTGAGGCATAAAAACATCAATTATACCAGCGAATTCTCTCCACATCGCCGAAGCTGATGCACAACTGAGGAAGAGATTATCCATGTCATCCCTATACTGAGAGCATAAAGCACAAGTAGAGCAAAGGCAGATTTCACAGACCTGCAAAAATTCATCAGTTGGTAATTTTTTATGAGCCATCCTCCATGTTAGACTGGACCTAGATGCACTTAAGAACTTATTGTGTTGATTTCCAATCCATTTCAATTTTGATGAACTGCCAAAAGAGTTTCTGTGAAATACTTTAGATGTGAGAATACCATTGACAACAGGTTCCCATTCCAAAAAATCACCTCTATAAGACCAGCAATAATTATCCACTAATGAGGTGTTGTGATCCCAAAGGTTCTCCATACTCTCAAGATGAACTTTTTTTGGAATGAAAAAAATCCAAATTCAAATGAACCTCTAAAACCAAGTCAATTAGAAGATTCCCAGTGCAATTACATTTCCAAAATGCAAGAGATGAGTCCCCAGAAACCAACCATAGAGAGTCAACATCAATTTTAGAGAAAATACCCTTGAAGGAAGACCACACTGAGGAGTCGAAATAATTGAAGTTTTCTGTCTCGAGCGTGTGAGTAAATCTGGATCGAATAAAACTAAGATCCTCATATTGTATATTTATATGACTCCAAATAAATTTAACCTATAAATAATCATTAAATCCCCTACAATTTTGTATGCCCAGATTACCACCATCATAAGACTTGCAAATAGAATTTCATGGGACTATTTCCATCAGCCTTTCCAACATGCTACCACTCTATATGAAATTTTTGATAGAAATGTTAATGCTCATGATCAAAGAAATAGCCCATTTATACACCCTAAAAGAGTACAAAAATTTTGAAGTGATGATTAAATTCACCAAACAAACCCTACCAGCCATTGAGAGATATTTTTCCTTCCATGTGGAGAGTTTTCTTCTAATCATTCCAACAATTCTATTAAAATGGAATACCATTGGCCTCCCACAAAACAGGGGCACCCCCAAATAATTGAACGGAGGATGTCCCTCACAGAGGCCCAATTCACTGATAATGTCATTTTTTATATGAGGAGGGAAGCTCCTTCTAATGTATACAAAAGACTAGCTCCAACTAATATCTTGTCCAGATACCAATTCATAGTGAAAAAGGGGTCTCTTTATATTATTGATATTACATTTATCCCATTTAGTGAAGAGGATGATTTCATTAGCATATTAATGATGGGTAGGAGCAACAATCCCCCTTCCAACATGAATATACATCAATTTTCCATTTTCGACCATGATAAAAATAACCCTATTGGGATAGTCCTTAACAATGGAGAAAAGGATGGCTAATGAAGGATAACCCTGCCTAACACCTCTCGAACAATGAAAATATCCTTCAGGATATCCATTTAGAAGGAATGAAATATGAGCAGATCATAAAAGTACGTTGATCCAGTGAATGATGACATCATCAAAACCAAACATAACAAGGATCTTGCAAATGAAACTCAAATCCATTGTATCCAAAGAATTATTTACATCCAATTTGAGGGCATTATTGCCACATCTGTTAGACTTATTGAGGAGATTAACACACTCTTAAGTAGTGATAAGAAAATCTTGAATTGATCACCCTTTGATGAAACCAAATTGATTTGGAGAAAAAAAATTCCAGCAATGCAGGAAATCCTATTCGCAAGAATTTTTCAATTGATTTTATAAATGGTATTAATAAATGCCACTGGCCTAAAGAGATGAATATCATTGGAATTCTCCAATTTTGGGATAAGGTCAGGAAATTGGAAATTCCGACCTTTAGGGAGAGATCCTCCTCTAAAAAAACGAATGACTAACCTGCACACATCTGCATGAATGAAGTCCCAGAAAGTTCAAAATAAGATGATACAAATGCCATCATGACTAGGTGAGCTCTCAGATTTGAGACTAAATACAGCTTCCTTGATATCTGGGTTAATAAGAAAAGCAGAAAGAATGGAATTGACCTCTTGATTTATAAATTTTGGTATCACCCCATCCAGCGGATCAATGGTGTAGTGAGAGCCCTAAAAAAGAACATTAATGTAGGATATGACATGCTCTGAGAGATATTCTCTACTGTCAATGAAGAAATCCACATTATTAATAAAAGAGAGTGGCTTAGAAACTTTTATAAATTTTTGAAGAGAGTTGAAGAACATTGAATTCTTTTTTCCTTCCTTTAATAATTTGGATTTCAATGAATCCCTTTTCAAGACATATTTCAAGTTAAGAAGATTGTCCAGTTTAGGGGATAACTCTACTTCCACTAAAATCCCATATGAGAAGTCACTATTAGTATTGAGCTCTTGCTCCTTCTGAAGATAATCTTCAAAGGCAGAAATATCAGAATCAAGGGAACTAAAATATTCCTTTTTCCATATTCATAAATTCCTCTTATGAATTTGGAGTTTGGTAATGCATGAAAAGGTATCATCCCTACAATTCGCAGAGCTCCAGGTGCTCTGACCAATGAACTTGCATAGAGGATGAGAGACCCTAGACTTGTTGAACCCGAAAGAGACAGGGGGGTTAGGTTCCTTCTCACAAAGATCCATCAAGATGGGATGATGATCAGAATTGAGTCTGGAGAGAGTTGATCATGATATGGAACACCATGTATCTAGAGAGGCCTCATTAACAAAGGACCTATCATTTTTAATAGCCACAAATCTATTCAAGTGATTCCTAATCCAATTGTATTTTCCCCCCACCAAATTATCCTCAATCAGGTCATTCTAGTCAATACATAATCTGAACTCCCTTGAGGGAGGTGGAGGTGTTTTTAGCTAACATTTTTTCATCTGGATTAAAAATTGCATTGAAATCCCCCAATAATAACCAAGGATTAGAGATGATAGATTTGATAGATTAAAAATCCATCCACAGATTCCTACGATCTTGATACCTGTTGTGATCATAAATTAATGAACAGGTAAAATGGGAACCAAGGTAATTGAAGGAATAAGGGACATGCTGATCACATGACATAACCATAGTGGTGTTGAAAATAGAATGATGTGCTAGCACCCATAGACTCTTGACATTTGTTGAGTACCTATTGATGTAAATTAGATGAAACCCCAAGTTCTCCATGTTAGCAATACCATAGGAGAAGATTTTTTTAGGCTCGTACAGACCTATAAGAATAGGTTAGTGCTTCTGAATGAAAAATCGAATGGATATACATGTTTTCATATTTCCAAGACCCTGGAAATTCCAAAACATAATCTTCATTTAGAACTGTGGTTAGGGTTTGGACTCCTAAAATTTTTACCACCATGCATTTTAGGTGGCCTTACAGCCTTTTTTGAATATTGGATATATGAAATCATTTTTATCAGCAGTTTTGGAAAAAAAACCCTTCCCCTTGACAAATATATCATGGATAGAAATATCTATCCAGACTTTTTTATTCATGATGTTATTGGAGGAATTCATCCAATCTGCAGGACTGTTTCCCTACAATTTTTTTTGTAGTAGCAGGTTCAATAACATTGGAGCAGACAACCCCCTGGATATGGCCTATGATGGACTAAACTTCCTGCATCTTAGAATAGATTTCTGGCTACTGTTTTCATGTACATCAACTTTTTAGGGATTCATTTTGGAAGTCATCCCATATGGTATTATCCTCACAGCCGAAGCATAACTTGTGTGTGCCGATCCAGTAGGAGGAGACTTTGCAGGAGTGGAAGTATCTACCTGATTAGAGATGGGTTTTGGAAAATTAATTGAGGTGTCACCATCCATCAATGACCAGACCAGATCAATGATGTTATTAGAAAATTTCATTGAAATGATGTCATCCTCCATTTTTTGTTGAAGACCATGGGCCAGATTAAAAAAGTCATTAGATATGACCAAACCCATATCAACAACCTATTTGATTTCTTATTCAGAGGGGAAAATCATTGCATGTTCCACCCTAGAAGTAGGACTTGGAGGATTAACATTTTCAGACTCTTCCTCCTCCACTATGTTAGGACAGGATTTTTTCATAGTTGTACCAAGCTAAATCTTAGCAGAAGTCTTATTTATCACAGGAAAATGTACCTAGTTAGTGATAGGATGAATCATTAGGGGAGCCTGTGATGTTCCAGCCTGCTCCCTGATTCTAGCTTCTCTTTCAAGAGGTAAATTCTTGTATTTCCTTCTCTTATTGGATTCCATCCACTACACAACTTTATGTGCATTAAACGTATTTTGAAGCACTCTAAATTTAGAACTATGTGTGGAACAATGAGAATTTAATGTTGAAACCTAATTTGTAATAATATAACATTCCAAGAGAAATATATAATTTATAAATGAGGTCGAGACATGTGTTATGTGTCAATGGTGTCCACATAAACTGATAGTTAGTTGGTGTTTAAAAATTTCTTTAGTATTTGAGATGTATCAATACATGGTAATATAATTGTGTGTGACTATATAATTACAATCAGTGGGGATCTACTCAAACATAAAGAATAATTATGATGTACCCTTTTTATAGTATTTATTGGATATAATAATTAAAATCAATGGTTATCCATTATTATCCATTTAAAACGAATGAGTTAATCGAGCAAATTAATGTAATTTTATAATATAGAAGTAAACCTTCATTATGTTTTCAATGAATTATAATATATATGACACTTACTGAACCCTACATAGGAATTTTGTATAAAAGTCACATAAATTATTCATTTATCATCATATGCGACTATCCAAGGAAATATATAATGGAGGTACTAGTATCTCGAATTCTATTCCTCATCATTAATAAGATCCATGTCAATGAACATTATTAGGAATAATATAATTCTATTTATTCAATGAGCATATATAAGTTAATATAATTCATAATCCATGTATCTCAAAAGGTGTATGGTAATAAACATCCATGGGAAAAGTGAATTATCTTTACCCATTACATTTCATGTATGTCCAAATTTCCTATATCACGGTCCATGTAATTATGTATTGGAACCAATTTATAAGAAAAAACTAAATTTAATATGTTTTTAAATTCCAATTTATTGTCTATTACATTTATCTATTTATGTATCTACATTAAACTATACCATTTAGGATTATATAATAAGGGACAAAGAATCATCCACAATATTTCAATATTTTCTTCTTTTATTTAAACATCTCCCATAAAATTTAATAATTGAAGCCATGCTAGAATGAATATAATATTAAAATACAATTTATTCAATTAATGCTTCCAATAACATGTAAAAACGTAAAATCACTCAATGGGTTGTTTAGTCAGAAAGCATGAATCATTATTGTAATAAATTATTTGAACCCACCTATTAGGGTGGGTTTTTTAATATACATCAACCTCAATCCATGTCATAGGTACTACAAAATATCAAGGTATATGTATAAATAATTTTTTGAATGTATTAATCATTCAAGGAGAAACATGTGAAATAAGTGGTGTACAGAACTACAAAACCAGATATTGAAAAAATGAAATTTATAAGAAATTTAAAAACACATATATTTTAAGGAGAGAACAGATGTCCATTATAATCATGACCATACTATTTGACGAAAAAACATAGATAAGTATAAATTGAAAATTTATATTAATAATGGTCATAAAATATTATTAAAAATTAAATCCATGATTGGGATATAAACTAAGAAAATAATAAAAAATCTTGATAGATATAGTTAGTTTTATTAAATTCACAGATTATGTTTGATTTTTTATGTTAGATAGATAATATGTCTCAAATTATACTAAAGGTAAAGGGGAGGATCATTCCATCATATCTGATGTGTGATTGAAATAATAGAATAAAAAAATATTTTGTGATGGGATTAGTGTAAAATGGTAATTTCTAGGTTTCTAAAAGGGCTCATGTTTTGATAAAACAATTTAAAAAACATTGAAAAATCTATAAATATAAATTCAATTTTTCTATAAATTGAACAGTTCATGAAAATAGTCATATATAACATATAAAGACCATTTTATTTTTATAGTACCAAAACCCCTACATTCACATCAACTAAGAGCATGTATAGAAAAATAGTGTTCAAACCATAAAACATATTTATAATTAATTTGTTGTTTCACCTTGAAATAAGGCCCTTCACACATGGTAAAATTAATCGTGCTCAATATATTTTGGGTCGCAAGGATAATATTAATTATTACTACTAACCATGATCCAACTGTCTACCTGACCTTTCCCTTATTATATATGTATAATGTGACTAAAACCAATCCTAGAGCCTCCTAAAATAATAATAAATTATTAAGAATGTATATTTAGGTAAAAAATTATTAAAAAAAAAATCTATACCATAATGAAAAACTAGGATCTTACATTGGGGGTGGATATTCTAGCTATGGATATCCCCTAAATCAATATTATAAAAAATAATAATATTTTGTTCACTAGTACTACATAAAATTATATTTTTTTAGTCTCTCATATTGTAAAAACAATATATACATTATCATAATCATATAATCATTTGTCCCTAGTGATCTCGATAATAAGGAGCTGTATCCTTCTTTTTGGTACTGAATACAAGATTCTGATATTTTTATGCTTACAGATTAGTTATTAATAATCCATAATCCAATCATTCATCCATAATCCTTGTCAATTTATAAATTTTATCAGAAATAAATTATATATATATGGTTATTGTAATTGTTATCTTCCATCATTTCAGATGATTAAATTCCAATGATTGAGGGATAGGTTGAATACAACTACTAGGGACCTCACAAATCATCATTATTTTGGTTTTCTAAAATAATAATTCACTGATGTTTTTAAATGAGTTGATGTGTATGGAAAGATTGGGTGGAAATGTGAATGCATTATTATAAACGAAAGTGGATATAATATTACGTCCATGAGGGAATTTATATCTGTTGAAAATGTTAATCGTAACATTAAAGATAATTTTCTCTTGGACGTAGGTGGTGGAGAATCTTTAGGAGGAATATATAATTGAATAAATTTAAAAACTACACGGAACATATTCTTTATTAAAACATATATTCATTCTTTTGGATGTGGAATGATGGTTTCCATGTGATAAAAATATCAAGATCTCCTATGGTGTGGTCAATAATTCCAGTGACCCTTTTGAAGATAATTGGTATTTTCATCGAGTACAAAATCAGTGATGACCAAAATAACTACATGACAATGTATTCTATTGATATACCATGTATATAAGAATTAATAAATTGTCTCATACCAGGAGACACAATTAAAGAAAAAAATATTATGCAAAATTCCATCATACATGTATCACATTCAACATAGTCAGTATTCAACTTGATATTTTGATTGAAACAACATATACAATTTATCAAAATGGTATCAAATTTTATAAACCCCGTCTATATGAACTATAAATTCCCATTTTTAGGATTGGAACCTTCAAGAATTAACATTTTATTTGATCAAATCCTGGAATAAATCAACGAAATTATGTACAAAAATAGAGAGTTAAAATAATAATAATAATGAATGATTTGGGGAATTAATATAGTTGTATTATGTATGGCAACATGCAATCTGTAGCAGGTGATAACAAATCCTGACTGGTAATTTTGTGTTTTTGGTCCAATTACTATAAATTTTTAGTGTAAAAAGTCCCCACATGGGATTAGATTATTGGATTCCCTAACAATATTGTTGGAATAGTTTTTAAACAACGTATTTTTTATTTTATGGGATCCACTTTTGATGGGGTATGTATCCCAAAATTCAATTGGTATTTGGAAATGTCTTTCGACTAATAGTTGAGTCTATATCCACCTATACACATCTAGGTGAATGGGAACATATATCATAGGAATAGACAATTTATGTTGTATAAATTATAAGATAATTTAGATATATTTTAAGGCATTAAAAATCCTTATAGTGGTATTGGGAACATAGACAATACATATATTCTAGAGTACCTAATATTATTATTTCTTAATTATTAATTCATTACTCACCATATTATTGTTTTTATGTGACTCGTTTTTGTTTTATTACATCACCGACATTTCAGAGTGTTCTATTAGTTATGTTTTTTGTTAAAATTAAATCATATATTTTGGTAGGACCCTCTGTGTAGTTATTAGATGTGTATTTTTTCCAATTTTTTAAGTGTTGTTTATTGTATTTTTTTGGTTTTTATATTTCAGGCTTTAATTAATTGTATCATATTATTTAGAATTTAACCATAAATTTATGTGTATGAAAATACAGTTTTTTGTATAGGTATATATTCTAGTTAATATTTTTTAAATTTTTGTATATTGTCAAGATCCATTGAATTGTTTGATAAGGCCTTCATTTTGAACACAAGGCTTACCATAATCCATGTAGTCCATATGTGGTCTGGATATTTCATGAATTTTTATTAAATCATTAGAATAGTTTTAATTATCAAATTTTGTATATATTTTACAATAAATTTTTAATGTTTTTTAATTTGATAGTAAAATTTAATATAGTTTAATATGTTTTGTTTAACATTTTTTATCATTACTAATTAATATTGTATATTATAATATATAATACAATGAATTGTATTATAATTATTTTTTAAAATGTAATGTATTAATAGTAATCTTTTGTATTGAAATATTGAAGATTTATAAAAATAATGAATCATGATATATGAAAAGGGATTCTTTTTCAAGTTATTCATGTGAGCAGTTATTTCAAGATTGACATGATAGTAGTGTTATTTATCATAGTTTTATCATCTTATTATTCATTTCGATTATGCATTTGATGATTAATTTATTAATTTAACACTATGAATGTATTTTTTTTCAATATAGTTTATCGTAAATATAAATATTTGAATTGAATCTTTAGAGTAGTATCCACAGTGATAGTTTCTATTTCATAGTTAAAACGAAATGTTAAAGGGTTTACATTTCCACAGACATATTTTAAACAACATATAGTGATGGGTGATATAATAAAGTATATAATTCATTTGAGCTCTGGTTATAGGAATTATGATCCATGCTTGATTTGTAATCAATATGTATCATGAAGTATGTTTTTATAAACGTTTTTGTAATCCTAGTTGTCATATATTATATTAATGATTCATATATTAATATGAATATAAGATATATAAAATAATTTAAGATGAAAATTTTTTACGAGGATTAATTGTTATATGAGAGGGTACTAATTACATTTTTTAATCATTATTTATACATTGTTATCCAATAATTATATGAAATTGGAAATGGATTATTCTGGATTATTGTTATGAATAAATTATCCTTGGTAAAATTATTTTATAATAAAATGGTCCTTTAAAAATAAAATAAATTGATTACTCAGTAGATCCATTAATCTCATAATGAATTTTAATTATTATTTAATCTTGATAGGAAACTTATGGCATATTTTGGTGAATAATAATACCCATCTAATGTAAAAAGATTCTAGGAATGGAATGGAATATTAATATGTTATAATTAATTATAGAGATAATAAGGGATATTTTACGGATAAATTATGATATAGGGTGTATTGATTAAAACGAGAGAATGATTATAAGAAATAGTTATGGAATATGGAGATATATAACATCAGTTATTTGATACTATTATAGAGGATATCAAACGGAATTGTAGGGACATTAAACAGTATTGTTTTAGGGTTGTTTATTAGATGTCATAATTTAAAAAACTATCCCTCAATCATTTAAATGACATAGAAATTATATTATATTTAGGATTTTAGAGGCACGATTAATAGCACATTACAATTTATATGGATATTAGTTCTATAATTTTGTTATTTGAGAAAAAATTTATACATTAACATGGATAGAATATTCTATACATATGGAGGAAATAATTAACAATACCGATATTTATTTGAAGATCAATCCATATATCATTAATTTATTTAATTTATTCAATGGGATGAATTTTTATGTGGATATATATATATTTTGTAAAATTTCACGAGTCAACTTCTCTTGTATATTATTAGTTTAAATTTTAGCTTATTTTAAAATTAGTTTCGTAATTTTTGGTTAATAAAGTGTTACTGTACATGGGTTGAGTTATTATTTTAACATGAGATACTTCCATTTGTTAATATAATAGTGATACCTACTATTATTAGTGTAATTAGGTTAACATCTATTATAGATGTAGTGGGTGTATGGATTTTCTTCATAGAAATGTTTTATAAATGAATTAAATTAGTAAATAAAAAATTAATATATGGATATAAAACATCAAACTATTTAAATATATATTTTTATTTATTTTGGAATGATTTATATCATTTTAATATAATATTATTATTGTTGGAACAAATGGTGATGATTTTGGATTCTCCATTTAAATTCAATTATTTCATGATAGAGTGATATCAAAGAATGTTCAATATGTGTTCCTCATGGGTGAAAAATGTTTTTTCATGAAGAATAGATTAAGGATAGAGGATAAATATTGATAAATATTTACATTATAATTTATTAAATATTGGATGAGTTGGAGTATCTCAGAGAGAGGGGATGTTATCACCCATAATATTTAGAGATTCCATATAACAAATATAACGGCATTTGATGAGACTGAGGCTAAAAAGAGAACACATACAAGGAATGGTACATTAAGAAAAAATTTATATATTAGGTCAACATTATCAATTATGACGGTATCAAATCAATTTATCAATGAAATATTTCAGGACTAATTGGGGTTTCATAAGAACATTACACTTATTTTGTTGGTAAATACAACCAAATAGGTATATAAACTCTTAATAGATTATGGTGTCCATTTAATCCTAGTGGTGAATAAATGTTTTCAAATATTATGGATGAATTATGATCATGAAAATAATAAGTAAACACAATATCACAAGAATTAATTATTTGATAAATATTATTCATTAAATAATTTATTATCATTCATTGGATTGATTTTATTAAATTAAAAAATAAAAAATTAATGTGAATTTTTTGTATTCGTGTTGATATGATGTTTATCATGGTGGAATAATTTATTACCTTTTTAGGCCAATTACCATTTTAAATTCAATGGTTTATTGATGGAATGAATACAGTAATAATTTTGAATTACTAATGTATGTGTGATGATAATCCATTTTAGAATATATACAGATTAAAAAAAAATATAAATGTAAAAAAAATTCTAAAAACATTAATGAATAAAATTTCAAAAAAAATCAGTTTCATCCAATGAAAACATAAATATTATAGGTATTATAGAAATTTTTTTAAATTAATTCTTCTACTGAATAATTTCGTTATAGATACCATAATATTAATTTCCAATAGTGATAATAGGATCAAATGGATAAATATATATATCATTGAATGGAAAATGAATATATTGATTGTTAAAAATTAAATTTCATTGACCACCACTTATTAAACTATTTGATGTTGAAAAAATTAATAATTTCGGAACAGAAATATAGAAAACAATTTATGTTTTCAATAATGAAAGAAAAATAAGAGTATTTTTAAAAAACTAATTTACAATGATGATATTTCTATTTTTTGATCATTATTTTTTATGTTACCAATTAATCTATGGGTATTTTTAAAATACGTGAATATAATATTTAATTAACATTTCACCTACAGTTTTTTGATATTTTAAAAGTATCAACCATATTTAATTATATTTTTAATATGATAATGTAATTAATATGAAAAATTAAATTTAGTTTTTTCTAATTCCTTTGACTGTTAATTAATCTATATAATTTTTTTCTTAAAAAATAATTTTTTTAGAGAACGATAAAGGAAAATGTGGGAAACTGGAAAAGTCTTAAATACTTTATGTTAAAAACTAAAAGTGATAAAATAATTATTAAAAGATAAATTATGATTTTTGGTATTAATCAACCTATATAACCCAAATTGATGTTCAATTACCTATGTATGAAAATTTACATTCATGAGATATTCAATGTGATATTCCATCTTGTACCATGTGTGGATCTGTTCATCCATATTTAGTGTCCAAGAATTGATTCCACCTACAAGCTTCCTATCTTGTTTTTTAAATATCCTCATCTTTATAATTATTATGGTTAGTTAGAATCAATCAATCTTACATTATATTAGAATTATCATTTGAAATGATGATATTAAAATATTCCCATAAAAACTTATTTAAAATGTAGGAGTAGCATCACAATGACATCATCCAACTGTACACACTTCTGGATAAAAAAATCATCCCTTGAATTTTATAACTGATTTAAATCTTCTAACTCTACATCTTTGGCCTCCTAGGTATTGTTAAAATAATCCTCACTCTGTTCCCCAAGAGGTGTTGTTGTCCCAATGAGAATCCAACAATCTTTATTTTTCCTTTGGTCCTGCCAATCGACTATAATAAGTAATTTTATGATTTAGTATATAAATAAAATTATAATGATTTTTCCAAAATTTATTTTTCTTTGATCCTAAGAATGATGAGGTGGTAGTTTATTGATTATTTTTTGTGAAATAAATTGAGATATAGATTCATCTTGTACATTTTATTTATATTTAATGATTCATTTGTGATTTACCAAAATTTTATAGACCGTATATTTCTATCATATGAATGATATCTAATTTTCAATTGAATGGGAACAATCATTATTTATTTGAATTAAAAATGTGATGAATTACATATGATAATTTATTTTTACTACTAATGTAATTATTTTTTAATGATGTGAATGAATCAGGGTTGCATATTGGTATTTTTTAAATAGATTTATGAATGTTCCTAAATTATTTTTCCATGATATTGTTGACCTCATGAGATCTGTTACCATATGTGTAACATTTAACTTGTTATCATTTTATATCATTAATTATTGTTGAAAAATTATCATTTAACTAGTATTTCAATAGTATATTAAAAAAATAGTAGTATAATATAAGTTTCTTAATTCATGATCTCAATTAAAGGGAGAATAGGTATGTGGAAAGTCATAAAAACATTATATAGATAAATTAATATAATCTAAAATGTTCTTTTACTGTCCAATACCATTATTAGAATACCATTATTTAGGAATTAAATATTTATAATGTATATTGGATGTTGATATGTTTATGTTTTATCATCATATCATGATCACTTAGACAATAGATGTTCTACATCACTCTCTATCAATAATGTGATTTTTATATGTATTGATGTAGTCCCAAGAATGTTATTTTATAATGTGGACTCATAGAGTATCGTTGAAATCCTAAATAGAGGTGATATTTTATCATGGAAGATTAAATTAATTTATCTACGGATCATGTGGTGTTAATTATTAAAACTATTAATCACGATGACATTATTTTTGTAATGTGTGGGTATTCTTGTCCTCCTTGTTTAGAGGGAGGTATATATTTTTCAAATGGTATGATTTTAAACAATGATGATTATTAATTTGGGGACATTCTTGTGACATATAAATCATAAAATATTATTATAGGTGTGGATAATTTTTTTGTTATGATGTGTTGATGTCTTAATGAGCCCATAACGAGTCATTTGTTCAGTAATTCTTTTGTATATGAAGAAGAATTATTCTACTACAAATTTTGTGTCATAATTTGATATACTATAAAAATAAATGGATAATTGATAAGTATTGAGATACTAAATAACTCATTTAATTAATTTATATAATCCACTAAAATAAATCCTTATCATCGTTAGAAATATTTACTTTTGGTATATACATTTTTTTGGTGTGTAATTCCTAATTATTAATAAAAATAAATATATACTTTTATGGTTTCTTTTATAGGTCATATAATCCTAAGTATTATTATATATATTGAATATATGATAGTCATTTTTTCCATTACTATTAATATATCACATTTGCTCATATCAACATTTTTTTGAATCACTTTTAATTATATTTGTATTTAATTTTTTATTTCATGAAAATTTATATGAAATATTTAAAAAAGGTATAGTGGAGACTAGGTTTCCAAAATATTCCACTTCAATTTTTGACAAGGATAAATTATTTTTCATATTTACTACATGTTATGGCCATTAATGAGAAAATATTTGGGATGTGTTTAATAATTTTGTTTAATGGTAATATCATATTTTAAAAGTGGAAAAATTATTTTACAATATTCAGTGTGAGGCTTTTATCATTTCCATGTGAGTAGATCATTTGTGAAAGTTATTTATAAACAATTTTCATTTACAATGTGTCATCAATATACATATTTTAATTGGTTATCATATTCCTAAAAATTTTCAGTTTGATTTATCTAATGGATTTGATGGGGAATTGAAAGGATATATCAAAAAATAAATATATGTACATTCATTTGAGAGAGAAATAGATCTCCATATTGATTTGTTTCAAAGTCTATGTTTTATTACATTAAAATAGTTGCATGGAGTGTATTCACAAATATGAGTTTTTATGATCTATTTGGATGATTAATAATCAATGGGACTCATTAAAGGGATTGTAGATCCCTAGGTAGTGATTATTATTTTTTCAAATTGAATACTGTTAATTTTTCCTTTTTCATTTACCACAAGATAGTGAATATTGAAATTTTAATAATTAAATAATATATTTTATTCGTATAAAACATAATAGATGATTTACATGGAGTTGATTGGTTTTAAATTATCTATATTTGAGTATGATATCAGTATTATGGTATATCCATTGTATAGATTTTTATGAAATATATTCGAGATTTTATGAGTATAATAGATAAACGTATTTTTTGGGGTTTATATAAAAAAATATTTATGACCACGAAGAATTTTTTTACTGTTAACAAAATAAAAATTAATCATTTTTTTGTTAGTGATATTACTATTTATTCCACCAATGCATTAGATCGTTGGATAGATAGGGAAATTATGTTGATGGTCTTAAATGATCATTGATTAAATGTTAAATTGGAAGTAAAATATAATTTCAGGATTCAATAATTTCCATTCAATTGATGTTTGATAATTAAGAAGGTTTTATTAGAGTAATAATTGAAATCAGCAATGATGACATGAATGTCATTCGAGTCTTTTTTTGGTATTGGATTTATACAGTGAATCATTTTTTCAAAATTAAATGAGTTATGTGTCACTAATAAACTAATTAAATAAAATAATTAATGAAGATTTCGTGGGAAATATATTTATAGATATCATTTTATATTTTCAAGTGGAGTTTTAAATCAGTTTTTATAATAATTTTATTTGAAAATTTTATAAGAACACCATGAATTTTTATCAATCAGAAGTGAAATTATGTTGTGTAATTATCATGGTGTATAATGTGGAAACATATGATTAAATTATTTTCAATTAATTGTGAGAAATAATCTAATTTATGATGTATAGTTAGTTTCAATTTTTAAATTATCAGATATGGTGGATACATTACATGTTTGGTTATTGGATCTTCATGTATTCATAATATTAGAAATTTTGGTAAATATTAAATACATGTGATTTATTGATGTGTTATATATGGTGGGAGAAATTTTTTAATACTGCAATTTTTTTTCTAATACACCAAGGAAATTTAATGTTGTATCAGATTATAGAGACAAAAACCTCACGTCATAATGTAATCTATGGTTGAAAGAAAATAGACAATCTTGACAGAATGTATCAATTTAAAAAAATTGTGATGGAAAATGTTTTCAAAAAAGATGTATTTAACTCTATTGCATATATTTCATGTATAGATGGGATAAAATATTAATTGAAAATTATGGTTGACTATTGAGGACATAAATAATTGGGGGTGATTTTAATATTAATCAATTATAATAGATCCAACATACAATTTTATTTATACATTCTTAATTAAACCGATGAAAACAATTATTTTATGGATGTATATAATACTACATTGTGTTATTTTCTTCTAGTAGTATTCGAGGCTATAATGAAAGTTGTATATTGTAAATTTTGGATGGGATAAGGATGATTGTGGATGACTATATCTATCATTGACTAAAATTTAATAATATAATGGTGAAACCTTATAACCTATGATATTTTGTCATAAACCATGATCTTGTAAGATTTATTTATTTCACCCTTGATTATATCATATTTTATATCTTAATTCACCATTAATGTATTTAAATTAATTTTAAAGATCACCATTATAAGGGAATTTCACATTATCTATAATAATATTATTAATGTAATTTGTTATAGAAAACCACTATTATTGACTTAATATAATTTTTTCATGAAATTTTAACAATTAGTTTTTTAATATTTTTCCATTTTTTATTTCATATTTCATTTCCTAATTATTTCATTTAATATTATATACTAAAAATCAATTATTAATATATTTCACTGTTTTTAATTTTGTTATAATTATTTTTCATCTCATAAAATAATCATATTTTAATTCATGAACATTTTCATTCATTCTATAAATTATTTTTTTATTATAAGAAAATGTATTTTTTCATGTCATCTACACGATTCAATTTACATCTATGTAATAGTTATATTATAATTACAATTACATTATGGGTCTCAATAATGAAATGATAAAACTATAAATGCATATTCCTTTAATTATGATATCATTTATCTTCCACTCAATTTTTTTAAATATCATATGTTACATTTTAGGAATTATTATATAATATATATATTTAAAAATGATGATTGTATTACAATAATTTCAAAAATATATATTCAATTTGACCTATAATATTTTCATTATTTGATATTATAAAAATGAGCTATGAAATATATTATATGATATATTTTTCATTTTCCACTTCAACACTATGATAAATATCTCACTTTGATATTTTGAATCTAATATTACCCTATAAATTATATTTTTATTTTTATTTTCATTCCCCACATTACTTATAAGGGTAATATTATCTACCATAAATCCTTGTTATCATTACATTATTATTTTCCATCTTATAAATATTACTTATTCACATTGATTTATGTTATATAATTTTAATTCATGACATAACTTATATCCAATAAAATATATAATGAATGTAGTAGTTTAATCGATGTGTTTAATTCCAAGAATGTTATTCAATCAATTGACTATGGAATTATTTTTAATCCCAATAATTTATAGTAAATTATTTATAATTTATTAATATTATTAAAAATTTCGTACTAAATTTTTATTAATTCCATTATAATGTCTGGGGATGTGGCCAAAAATTATATACGCCCTCAAAGAATGGTTTGGTCTGAGGAGAAAAATGTTTTTTGTAATTTATTTAAACCATTCCAATTTATGAATGATGTAATGTAATGAGTCAATTATTGGATGTTTATGATGTATGAAATTATGCTTAACATCTTAAAGAAATTAGTTAATATCAATCAAATAATTAATAAAATATCAATGTAAAATAATAAATAAGAGTATTATTTTATTGGTGGTGTGAAATGAATATTTTTTACTGAAATGATATTATTAATTTTTTTATTTATTATATGATTTCTTTGATTTACGTAAGGATTAATGTAATGAGTCAATTATTGTATGTTTATGATGTATGAAATTATGATTCTCATATTAATGAAATAAGTTACTATTTATCAAATAATTAATAAAATATCAATGTAAAAAAATAATGAAGAGTACTATTTTATTGGTGGTGTGAAATGAATATTATTTACTAAAATGATATTATTAATTATTTTATTTATTCATTGATTTCATTCATTATTTGGAAACCCTAATATATAATATCTATGTATTATTTTTTGTGTAATATATTACAAAAAAATTATTATGAAATACACGATTTAAGATATTTTTATTTGGTTATTAGAATAAATAATTTTTTGTAGATATTAATGATATATAATAATATATGGATTCAATAGCTTTGTTTAGAAAATAATCATATCACATGAATGATATGGGATATAATAGATTAATGACGTTTAAAACAACCTAATAGTATATTAAAATATGTGACATTATTCCTAGTGACTGAATATTTTTATTGATATTTAAATTGTGGATCTCTACGATTGAGTGTCATTATTTTTTTAAATTATGTTATATAAATAATATTTTTATAGGAACCGAAACTAGGAGAATATTTCATAGGAAAAAATTTTTAAAAAACATTATGATAAATGAAATTATTTTAGGAATACTATATAATTGTGGGAAGTCAGTAAATTTTGGATTTAATATTAATTGATTTATTTACGAATCAACTATTTTTTGAGTAAAATTAAAATTATATGAGAGAATAAATGATTAAATTATATTTTGATAGGTTTTATATTTTCACGTCTATAGGGATAATAACTATATTGAATTTATATTGAATATTATACTAATATTATTTTTCAATACGATATATTATTATGGATAAATATTTAATATTAAAAATAAATTAAAACAATATTAAATTATAAAAATAAATTGCTAGAAATATAAATATATGTAAGAATAATAATATTTTAAGAGAATATATGTTGAGATTTTTACGGAATTTATTTCCGTATTTAGTAATATATGGAGGTATCTGGGTTCTCGATAATATGAATCTATGTTTAATAACAATAAAATGTTTTAAAAAAGTATTAAATTTATCATCAGTTGTTTCCCATAAAATTCCCTTAAATACAAACATGTTATGAATCGAATTGGTAATATTCATGAAATGAATCATATTTTTTATTTTAATAATTCTTGTAGAGGTTAATAAATAGTCATAAATTTATTCTTGCCTGTTTTATTATGTTAATCTACATTTTTATCAATAATAGTAATTTAAATTAAATATATTCAATTTATTTAATTGTGATAAAATATAAAACCCATTTTATTTTTATATTTTAAAATATATTTTATTTATTTTAAAAAAATAACACAACATAGTGAATTATAAATGAAATATATCTAATATTACATTAACATTATAATATTTCATATAATTATATGTAACTATAATATGAACTCAATACTAAAACAAAAAAAATGTAATCATACATTAAAATTAATCATTATGAGGATTATATCTCCATGTATGGAAGCAATTGAGAATTGTTCTTACATTACATTGAAAAATCCCAAGACAACCCCAATCGAATGAGACTATAGCTAAATCACTTTTTTGGAGAAAATCAATCTCATGGATATCACTAAGAGATTCATGATAGCTAAATCATCATCTATAACATTGAAAACTAATTATTAAATAAATATTATTTGTTTTTAAAACATGAGGGGAAGTATATATATATTTTTTAGGATGATTTTATATTGAAATAAAAATAAAAAGATAATATTCTTGTGTTTCTGAACTTGAAATAACATTCATAGATATTTTTATTTAATTGTTTTAGAGAATTATGAAAAACTCTTTCATAGTAAAAAAAATATTTAATTGACACATTTAAAAATTATCCATTATTTCCACCAATGTAAATATTTCTAGAATAAAACATGTTTTCTTTTCATGAAATATCTTCTCGAGCATTCATTATGTCCTCGTCCTTATTATTACTCATCATTTACCCTTTGGAACATTACTAAAAACATAGGGTGAGAATATAATGAGTAGTGAGGGATATAATAGAGAAGACACCTTTAGTCCATTATAAACATAAAAACTCATATAATGATTAAATTTATATTCAATATACACTGAGCATATGAAATAAGAAATTTCCTCAAGAGAATCACACATTAATTTTTCTCAATGATAATCATTAAAAATAATAGATGCATAGAGAACAAATAGAATAATTATGGGATATAATTATATTTTTATTTCATATTAATGAACTTACCATGTTGGATAATTTTATATATGAGACACTTAGAAATTTAATAATCATATTAATGACTTACATATCCATTTAATTGGAGGTCTATCATTGTCCAACAAATTGTTAGTCTATCATAAACAAAAATAATTAATTTATAATGTTATCAACCATCATGTTGACATTTTTAAAATATAATAATAAACATAAAATATTATAGTCTTAAACTTGTCAATATTAAAATTTAAATTTCAATCATTAGATAAAATAACATTTTATTAATGTAATGATTCCATTTTTAGAACCAGTTCTGACAAATTCAAAAAATATTGTTAGATCAACGTGTCCAAAACAACATTGAATTATTTAAACCATAAAACCAATTAAAAATTTACAAAAATCATGATCTTAATATTAAATCACTATATTTATACACCTCATAAATTATGGAGGGTGTATATCCACAAAATATTCTTAAATGTGTGAAAATTGAGGCAATCAATCATACCTAGAGTCTGAATCATCACTAAAATTATTTATATTAGTGAATAACAATATTACGTAAATTTTTAATTTATTGATATTCTTTTTTTATGTTTTTATTCATTTTATACAACTTATTACCTTTTTTAAATAATTACATAATTTTTTATGTTTACGTTGTACATATTGATGATATTCATTACTTGAGTCCAAAATTACATTAGTATGATGTCAATGATAAAATTATTCCATCATATCCAGAATTATGACAATTAAATATTAATTATTTACTATATAAATATTAATTTTAAATCAATCTATTAAACGTGGATGAAAATGGACTTGGTAACAGTCACAGTGATGGTAATCCACAAGTAAGCATGAGTAATAATTCAATATTTCATTGAAAATTATAGAAATTGGAAAATTATCATTTTACATTTAAATAATTATTATATTATAATTAATATAATATTATTTATTCTAAATTAATTAAATATACCATCCATGTGATTTGGTTATGATAACTGATTGACATCCGTTTGTGGTGGTGATAATTCCCACAAACGTACGAATGATGTTATTATTTTTATATGTATGGAATGATAAGAGATTAAAATATTCATAATATTTTTATTAATATTAATATGTAATTAATATCATATATTTACTTTTATTTCAATAGTTATATCCTTTGTTAAAAGAATTAGATAGAATAATGTATCATCGGTTCGTGTGGTGGTAGTCCTCCATACACATGTATGAATTCTTTTTTTCACTGGTGATTGAAGTGGATATGGTTTCTTGATATGATGTAGAAATGATTATGTATCACTATATTAATTATTCATGATTTATTATTTTCTATAATTTAAACTATATTTAAATTATGTGGAAAAAGGAACAAAGCATAAGCCCGTAACTAAAATTGATACCTACTCTTTTGAAATCCCACGTTACATTTAACCATAAGACCCCTAAAATAAATATCTACTATAACTATGTCCTCTAAAATTTATATAGCTATTATATATTATTATTATGGTATATATTGTCCAAAATAAATAGTTTTTTATTGGAAATGAAAATAAAACAAGGGGACCCCTTTTATAAGATAGGTCAGGGGAACATAATAAATTTCTCCATATATTAAATTATTATAAAATAATTTTTTATTTATATGGATCCCAAATGATCTATTTTAAATTAATGATGATAATGTGAATAAATCCATTCTAATATATTTAATTAGTAATGTTTTTACTATTTTTAATAATTATTATTTGACTTTAACCCTAATATAAACATATTAACTCTTATAGTGGAAACAGAAACTTATATTAATTATTTGTTTATAAGATAATATTAAAATACAAAATAACCACAATTTAATAATTAATGTCATATTAAATAATTATCCCCGTAATTTTTCTGAATATATTATATTTAGTAATAATCAATTTTTTAATTATTTATTATTTTTTTTTAAATGTCAATAATTTTAAATTTTCACCCTATTCATTACACTGACATTTTCAAAATATCAGTACAACAAGAAAATTGAATATAAATATTATAATACATATATATAATTTAACATATAACAATGAAATTAGTTGATGATATTAATTAAATTTAGATATAATAATTATAATAGTTTTAAGATCATTTAACTTCTATTTTAGTTAATTTTCATAATTATAGAAAAATAGTTTTGAAATGCAGTATGTTATATATTTAATCCAAAAAAAATAAAATCATTTAACAAGATATAGATAAATATATTATTTTTAAAAACAATACATATAGTTAAATATAAAATCTTTATGACCAAATGTTTAAAAACTAATTCAAATTACAATCCATAGTGTGATAAGTTTTACATTTATTAAAAAATACACTATGTGGATTAAATATATCAATTTGGTTATAAAAGGTAATAAATTGTTACCAATGATTATTTTGGTCAGATATCACACATCATATAATATTAGAACATGTGTTATTTAAATTTTAACATATTTTCAATAATCATTTTTCTATTTAATTACTTGATTAACCTTTAAACTAGGTAATAAAGTCTACTAAATTTACAATACATATTTTCCAAATAAAAATTGTAAAAATATTATTAATTTGGAATTTATTATTTAAAATATGTATTACAATATTAATAATTCAAATGAAATTATTGGATAATATTATATCAAAATTATTCCCATAGTGGGCTTGAGAAGGCGGGTTTGTAATGTAATAAATTTTAAAAGATTGAGATGTTTTTATATAAATTTTACATAAAATAGTTATCAATAAAATTTATTTGATTAATCTATGTATTTTTGATATAATTAAAAATTTAATGTATCTGATTATATAATTAAATTATATATTTTATTTTGAAGAAAATTCATGTTTCAATTAATATTCCGTATTTTTTACTATTATTTACAAAATTATAAAATCCTAAAAAATTCATCAAAATTATGTTTTCATATTACAATTTAAAATTTTATGAATAGTTGTGAAAATAAAATTGATAAATTTTTACGATTTTATTTATAAAATATATATTCCATTAAATGCCAGAAAACTACCATAAGAAATATAGCTTTTTATTCATAAAATTAAATTTATTTTAAATTAGATCTCGGAGACACATTGGATTAATGATAAAAAAATTATTTAATATTATATATGTATATATGTATATATTATAATAATAAATCCAAAATGATTTATACTTTTATAAATTAATAAAAAATATGTTTGTTAACGTTAAATAATTTTTTTAGAAAAAACATTAATTTTATTTTCCCAATGATTTTATTTTTATTTAAAATAATTAGTAACATAATAATAATCTATATATACAAATATAATCCATATTTTCATTATTAAATATATCATTTACATACAATAAAATCTAACAGCTATGTTAAAAAGAAAATATTTAAATAATAATATATATTTGATCTTTTGATCTCGACATGACATATAATATTTCAATCGAACATTATGTTTCATTCAATAAATATATGGATGTTACATTCTTGCCTTTAACAAATTTCATCATAACAGTTTGATATTTCACTTGGTAACCGTGGTTCTACTATACAAAATTCCATTATATAAATCCCACAACAGAACAAGGTCTAATAAAACATTCAATTGATAAAGCATAATTGAAATCATTAAGGTCACAGGAGATAACTTTTAGTAGGTTACCATATTGGAAAAAATATAAATGGAATATGAAACTAAAATTCACGTTCATTAAGAAAGTATTATTGATATTGGAAAATATAATTTGTATAATAAAAAATACATAAATCATTGATTTATTAAAATTTTACCAACTTATTAGTAAGAAAGGTTAGTTGATAATGTTTTGGTTTCAAGATCCATTTCATAGAGTTGGGGAATTATTTTTCTACCATGACTAAAACCATAAATAAATAGACTTACTTTTAATGTATAGTTTATTTCATTAATTAATTTCCACCACAATATATCATTTTTTCTCGAAATGATGATTATTAAAGATAAATTTTTGATGCCTGAAGCACTAGAATAATAGTCTTTATATTAATAATTTAATCAATGTAGAACATAATATTATTCATGTATTTAGGAAATAAACCAATCCAAATTTTCTAGAATAATATAATATAATTCCACAAAAAAATGAAAAAGAATATATGATAAAAAAACTAATTCAATCTCAAAAATTAAATAGTTACAACCAATGTTTATAATAGAAAAATAAAAATCTCTAAAATAAATAAATAATATTCTAGAGTAATATTTAAACATAAAATTATGATTTATTTTATCACAAAGGCTTCCAAGAAAAATTGTAATAATTGCATTTAAATAAAATTACTCCTAAATAATGATACTAATAGTAACTTCTTTAAAAATCATCATGGAATAAGAACCATTTACATAAATATCATGAATCCCCATAAATTCAATATAAAAATAAATATTGATCATAAATAAATATATATCCCATATTATTCTATTTTTTAAAACATATAAGGGACTAGAAATAGAGAATTTATTTTCAAATTACATTTATTAGTTAATGAAAAAATAATATTCAAATTCTATAATGTAATACACAATAAATAAATAAAATATTAATTTAATCCAAATAACACTATTCATAATAAAATTTTATAACATATTAAATAATAAGGGGTATCTTAGTCACTAAACATATTATCAAGCTTAAATTTATAATCCTATGATGACAACTATCAATCTTATGGGATATTACCAATCTCAAAAGTTTATTAAAATGTCTTCTAATACAAATAATAGGGGCATGACAAAAAACATACATATTAGAGTGTTTTTGAACTTGATTTATAATTAAAGGTTACGGTCATTTTTATTTTTTATGTAATTATGAAAATATATTACAATTTAAACATGTCAATTTAAAATGGAAACATATACTAAAAATCTCTTTTTTCTTCAAAGGGAAGCTGATATAAAATAAAAAATATTTTCAATCAATGAATTATCTTACCTAATATTCATCATGTCCTCATAATCTTCTGTACATATAATTTTCCATATAATAGAAATTTTACAAAATGGGATGAGCATAAAAACATGAAAAAGTGTATATGATAAAGGAAACCATTACTCTTGTAAATACATGAAAACTCATATATTTTTTATCTTTATATCTTCAATTTATTTTATCATATGAAATAAAACGTTTCCACTTGAGAAAACCACATAAATATTTATCAATGATAACCATTAAAACTAGTCACAAGCATTTATAACACATTTAATATTATTGGAAAATAATTATATATATCACTTATATAAATAAAAAAAATCATCTGCTTGACTTCCATTCATGTCACTTTAACTAATGGTATAACCATATGGTTGAATTCCAAACTCAATACATTTGAGGAAAATCATAGACCCACATGACTTAGTTTTCCATAGATCCACTAATAAATGGTTTTTCATGTATCCACCCATGAAATTTTCAAGTACCATTATATAATATAAAAATATGAAATAATTTTATATAATTATTTCACTATTAAAATAATAGTTTAAATCTTTAAAATCATTTCACTTATGGAAATAATAAATACATTTTTAAAAACCAATTTAATCATTCAAATATAGATATTTAAATCAATTTCTCCCATACTCCATTGAAAATAATGAATCTTATAACCCATTAGATAACCTGATGATAAATTAATTAATGATATTATAGGTTAAGGGGTATTTTTATACTCATCATAAATGTATTTGGATGATTAATAATAAAAAATATCATAGTGAATGGAGATTGTGAGGAAGTCCCTAACCTAGAGCCTGGATCATCATATGCTTTCTTTGTCCTATGAAATAATAAATATATGTTAATTTATACACTATTGTGAATATTTAAGTTTTTTATAATTGATT
This sequence comes from Viscum album, assembly GCA_963277665.1. Classification (NCBI taxonomy): domain Eukaryota; kingdom Viridiplantae; phylum Streptophyta; class Magnoliopsida; order Santalales; family Viscaceae; genus Viscum; species Viscum album. The sequence goes on from OY728136.1 coordinate 1,603,745,137, forward strand.
TTATACCCATTTTTTCATGTTAATTTAATTAGTAAACAAGATTTATTTTTATTGGACATTATGATGTTATTATGTACATGTGTCCAACATTCAGTTAGTATGATGCCTATAGTTTATGTGTTCATTAGTCCATAATATCCAAGATAATATTCATGAAATAAATATAATATTTTTTACATAAATTATGCATATAAATTCATTAAATAAATAAGTTTATGAAAAAACTTCAAAATTTCAATTTGGGATACGGTAGGTCATATATATGAAAGTGGAACGTTTTCATTTTACTATTATTATTATGGAATGAAGGTAAATATCATGATATTATTACAGAGTCACCAAAATGTAATTAATATCCTATAAATAATATAAATATAATTTTATATATCATCTATGTTATGTTTGGCTTGAAAAAATCACATCACTTCGTAGATTTCATAATTAACACTTATGCATAAATAACATTAACACTATTTTTTCCATGGAATGATAAAAAATTGATATATAATTTTTAAATAATTATTATTATTAAAATAAAATATTATATATTTATTTTTTATTATAATCATTAAAATTATTCTTAATAGGTACTGATGGAAAAAAATTCATTATTTCAAGCGGTTATAGTTTTCATACACGGAAACGATTAATTTATTTTTCATTTGATAAAAATGGCGAAGGAATTGTGTAAGGATATTAAAATAATAATTTTATAGATTATTTAGCATACTCATGTTACTTTTTTATCATGGTTTAATATTACATTTAGGATTTGGATAAAGAATGAATAATGGAATAATTAATTAAAAATGATACATAATCTTTCGAAATCCATTGTGGCATAACACCTTAAGACCCCAAGATATGGTGTTTTTCGAATATAAGAACTCTAGATTATGGATTTTCCTATTAGGAAGTTATGTGGATACATCGTGGGGATATAAATAGGTTATGAGGATGTATGAAAAGAGAAACGGTGGATCCCATTTACAAGAGATAGGAAGAGAACTATTTGAATGTATCAACATATTAAATTAAAATTAAATATTTTTTTATATTTAATTTATAAAAAAAATATTTATTTCAATTATATGATGATTTTGGGTCAAAAAAAGTTTATAAAATGAAAATAAGAGATGTTGTGAAAATTTGTAGTCCATATTTTTTCGATTTCATGAGTAATTACCCCCCATAATCTGTACCATGAAAACATTAATTAATACTCATTAAGTGTATATATTGTTGCTAGAAAAATCAAAAGAAAATCAAATAAATCATTTATGGTGTTGTAAAATATTATTCTAACATGTTATATAAATTTATGATTTTAAGTAATTTTATATCTTTTAATCTTATATTATTTATATTAAAATGTAATTAATTTCAATTTTGACAGTATTCATTAATTTAAAATATAAAAAAATTCTTAAAGAAAATAAATTTAAAAATATAATGAATCTGTAAACTTTCAAAATCCTATATCATTTTTTTAATGAAATTAATTATCTTAAAGTATATTTATTTTAATATTTATATTATAGATTATTTTACACTGTAATACCATAAATAATTATTGAAAAATCATTGTAAAAGGAATTATGGAATTTATTTATTTCTTAAACATTAATAATAAATTATCAAGTGGCTGGTTTATATTTTATTTTTCCAAATATTATATGTGGTCAAACATAGCTTATGTATTTCCACATATTTAAAATTTGAAAATTATAAAAAAAATAGTTTTACAAGATAGAGATTTATAAAAAAATACGAATAGGGATTAATGACATACAAGTTTCCCAATGATGTCAAAAATTCAACAAATGTATTTGTTAACTCAACAATAACTTATCTAATAAAATATGTAAATCACTTGGGAAGATTTCCAATCATTCTAAGGATTATTTTAACCCTCAGTTAGCCGATTTACCATTAATCCAGTTGATAATAATTATTATATTTAAATTTTTTATTACAATAAAAATAAAAGGATAATGTAACAACATGAAATATTATGAGATGGATTCTATTTAATTTCTTTTATGTCTTCTATTTTACGGTACACCATTATTAGATTACACTATACCCAACACCATATTATCATAATGTGTACACAACACTATACATGGCATGTGTTACACACAATTTCTTGTTCTATAGATATAATTATTTTCTGACAACCCAGGGTATATATTTGTTTTTATGTATTAAAGAGCTATGTTTGGATTTTCTTTATAGAAACACCAAATAATGATTTTACAAATCATGACACTATCATAGATTACATTACGTACAAGATTGATCATCGATAATAGCTTGCATTGTACTCATTACTTAGTTTCTGTAAAAAATGATATATTATAAAAAAATTAGTATTTACTTGGATATAAACTATTTCTTATAAAAACAATATACCAGATCTTTAATTTTATATACATTTTTTTTGTTGGAGTAGAGTACTCAATAGAATTCAATTGAGTGTCTATATATATTTATAAAAAAAATTTATTTAACGTTCCATCTATATTTTAAATTTGGTTTCTAATTTAGCCAGTAGTGAATTTATAAGAGATGTATTGTTATATTAATATCTCAAAAGATTAATTAGTTCTCAGTTATATCAATTTGATAATTAATAAAAATTCCGAAACTAATCTAATAGTTAAATATGGTTACAAAAACATGCTAATAAATACTATCAATGATCAATTTAGTTTTATGAAATCTATGATAAAATATTATAAAACTAAAATGAAAAAATAGAGGATAAATAAAAGAAGAGGTTCAGTCCCAAGTAGATAAATAAAACTCTCTACTTGGTTATCACCATCCACCAATCAGATTAAATTAATAAATAGTTTGATAAAATCCCTATATCAGGGTTCACGATAGCACACATTGATATCCAGGACAACCATGACCTCTACCACAGTTCCTATTTAGAAAAACTATAAATAGGACACATATGATCTCTTCCTCAGTTCTATGTGGGATAAAATGGTATAAAAATATTATGCATTATTGGAGAATAGAAAGTATCATCCAATAATTCACAATATTCAGGTTTGTGTAACAGACATATACACACACTTCATAGAAAAGTAACTAAATGATCTAAATAGAGCTAAAGTTTTCGAGTTATATTGAGAAGGATTTTTGTGTTATATAATGTATCTCTCGACTCATTTGTTGAAATGGATTTTATGTCTATTTCATCTTGGGGATGTTGAAACACAAAAAAGTGATGTATTATGGTATCCAATAAAGTGATGTATTATGTCATCTAGTTATAGGTATGGTTGTGCAGGTATATTCTTCTCATTCAATGATATGTTGAAATAGTTTTTCAATTTGATGTTTAGCTCGATTTATATCTACTCGTGTGTTATTATTTCCATGAGTTCATAGTACATTCATGTGAGTTTTTTATGTTCTTTAGTATGTCTCCCACATACATGCACCACATGATATTCTTTGTTCTATCTCTGTTATTTCATTTTAAATTGTTCTTATTTTTGATGGGCGATAAAGAGCATGTGATTTCCATGTGCATTGACTCATCATACCTTGTATTGTCTACTAAATGTCCTTCAATATATTATTAAATATTATAACATCATTAAATTAAACATATATTACCATTATAAATAATATTAACAAATACAAAATTAAATTGTCTATTGGTGACACGTATATCAGTGACTCCTTCTATAAATGCCCCAAAGTATTAGTATGTCATTATGTCTGTCATTCCATACTTTAGTGACTCAATAGATCAATGAATTGTTTTAATTTCATGTCCTTGCTTGTATTCGTGGTACAATTGATCTATCAAAGACTCATATCAAGGTTGAATCATTCCTTCTATCCTTGAGATAGTTGACCAACAATGACTTATTTCACCAGATTGTGTGTCCTTGTGTCGGTATTACCATTCAATGGTAGGTCTCTTGATCTAACCGTAGGTCATCTGCATCAGAGAGTCATATGAAACAGTGAGTCATCTGTGTCAGTTTCATGTTCAACTGTGGGTCTGGTGAGTCATTCCCACGATGCCAACTTCACAAACACAGACCATATGCTTGTTTGAACTTTTTGTGGGTGAGTAATATGTTTGTCAGTGAGTCATCTACCAGTCAATGTCAATGACTCATACACTTATAATTTTAGATGAAATTTATATCTTACAATTCATTAATGATAGAAATATTTAATTTCCTTTAAAATATAGAAAATCAATTATAAGTTTGTTTATACATAAAGAGATATAAAAAGTAATATGATTTAAATGGTCTTATATTCAAGATAAATCATTGACATAATTTTTGACCTTACATGAGGTAATATATATCTTAATTTATGTCATGATTTGTGATAATTAAATCTATTATATTCAGATATAGTGGCTTATAGTATGTATGGGCCAGAATCCTCCATTTTCTATTATAAAAATTGAAGAAATTATTATGTATCATCCTAGATAAGATTTGAATAATTTATAATAGGTAATAATGATAATAATAAAGTATGAACACAATAATTATCTATCAAATTTATTAGTTCTTAATAGAATTCTCCTCTTTTAAATAATGCATAATAAAGATGTTAATAATGCCTAAACACAATAAGGATCCCCCCATTTTAATATTATATAATAAAAATATCCTTATTTTAATAATGATTAATAAAATTCTCCCCCTATTGGGATTAGAAAAAAGTTGAAGGTGGAAATCTAAAAACTGGGAAATATCCATCATAAGAAAAGTACATTAAATGAGAGAAAATAAATTGACTCTTCCCTATCAAAAAGTGAACACTCCACACTGGATTGAAGGATAAAAAATTTCCTTCCACTAATCAAAAGGATAAATTGATGGTTTATCAGGTGGGTTAAGCTATGAAGCTTGAGGGTCTAAATGGATTTTCATAATAGGTAGAGGTACTCAATCAAAAATAGAAGAAGCTAGGGAAGGTATGTACAGAGAAATAATGTGAGGCTGACCAGTTTCTATAATGATAGGTATTATCTGAGATAAATCCAATGAAAATAACATATGCGTATGAGGAGGAACTGAACCTACATTACAAAGTGTTCCTGAAGGAGGTACCACAACATCTTCACATTGAACATGGAGATATGGTATTAACATATTTATGAACTCTTCAATTATCTATCCACCTTATATAATTGACATTTCAAAATCATATTTATTTCCAATAAATATGTCCAACAAGGGAGATAATTCGATTACATTCTAAATTTGATCCTTAAAATACATTATCACTGGATGTAGATTAATATTGGTGGCCAATTACTTAAAGAGACTCTTCATTTTATTATTTTTTATGAGTATGGAGAAAAAATCATTAATCGTTTTTTTCAGTTCTTCACGAGTTTGTGAACCACTACTTTTATAATACGTAACATGATCATGCACCTTATTTGATGTGTCATTATACTTGTCCATACAAAAAATTATTGTTTATAAAATTTATTTCAAAAGTAAACTAATAAAAATAAGATATATATCGATTTTTATAACTGAAATGGTGGATCATAGGTTGCAAAAATATTTTAGGTGGTAGGTTCCTTGAATTCTTTCTCATATCATGGAATATGAGATATATTTAATGTTAGAAACAACATTCTCAAGACCATTAAGACATTTTCTATTGTATTTTGTTACTTAGTGGTATGTGCAATGATGCTAGGGATTAACTACATTATTTCATTGTCAATCTTGGTGTTTTTACCATAATTATTTATGCATTTGTAATTACATTTGGTTTAATTTATTTAGTCACAATCATGGAAACTGAAGAAGCGTATTTTTGAGACACTCTATTTGTTTCATGTGTAGAATTATAAGATCTATATTGCTTTACACCATCAACTACAGACCAAATTGCATTTAAATATTCAGTCAGCTTAGTATTCTCTCTTATAGATTTATCATCCTATTATCTCATTTGTGATTGTACATAGAGTATTATTGAGGCACATATTTTTTTTTTAATTGTAATTAATCATCCTTATTGGTATTTCCACTAGATGTGGTGTCCGCCTATAGTTCCCTTTAATCATGTGAACGGATTCCATCATTAGAATCATAAAAATTCAATAAAAATTCCACATAACTATTATGACTCACCCATTTAGCCAAAATATTAGAAGACAATGGTGTAAGAGTATCCATCCATAATCTTATAAATTTATTCTGCTTATAATATTGAGTTTCTAGTCCTTGAGGCTCCCAATCAGTGTCAGCATTCATTCCTGATTTATCCCCCTCAGTAAAATCTTTATGAGATTGTTGCTTCTACTTATGTGGAGTTCTTTTTCTTGTATATACAACTTGAAAAACTGGTTCATCTCAATAAAGTTTTACATCATGAACAACACCCTCAAAAGATACACCAACACTATCTTCAACAACATCCTTATTAATAGAATTATATTTTTCAGCATGATGATATGATTTATTTTCACTAAAACATTCAATATATTTTGAATTATCACCATATTCATTATTTTTAATGAAATTATATTCATAAACATCCCCATATTCTTCTTCCATTCTAGACACTGAACAACATTAACCACTTCCAAATTTTTATTCTTCTTCTTATTCACTATATTCACTGGAATATTCTACCATCCCTCAACTTATTTTAGTTCACATCCATTATATTAGAGAACAAGTTAATGAGAAGGAAAGCCCAATGGTGGACTTTCAGGTCTAATTGAAACTCATTTTTTGACCCAGATCTGTCTAGGTCACTTCTATCATCGACTAGTAATCCCACATATCCGAAAGGAGTAACAGACTCCTCCTCTTTATTTGATGAATAAATTACATTTTCATACTGATTTAGTCCAGGATCTATAGGATCCCTTAGCCTAACTAAAGAATTTATAGGGTTTAACATAACATGTAGTATATCTTCATCACTACCGCATTCTTTTCTCCAAGGTTTCTAGTTAATCTTAATTCCATTACACTTGTTAATAGATAAACAGAAACCTCTATATACACTAACAAAAAAATTTCAACTTCACTTACACATACATTCTCCTCTAATAATGAAATATCATTCTAGAGTAGAAAATATATGTTAAATATAAACCATGTTTTATCATCTCATTAATGTGCACCATAAGATATCTTTATATATTATACTTGACTCATTTCTCACTAAAATACACTAAGTATACATCTTGATATTTGAGAAAAACAATTTCCTCTTTCCAGGGACAAATCAAGTGGTGAATAAACATAAATAAAATTCCACAATCACCATTTAATTTTTATTTAATGGGTCTCAAATGTCCTCATTTATAGTTATGTCTTTCAGAGGTGTCTCTTAATAGAAGAATTCAATTTTTTTGGAAAGGTATCTTGAAAATTATAATACATTCATTTATGAGGTACACTAAGACAATAATCCAACTGAATTGAAGAGAATGAAATTATTTTCCCTTTAAAAATCGACATCACCCAAGAAACAAGAAATAATTCCATCAAAAGTTCTATATTCTTGTTAAATTCATATACCAGCTTCGAAAAGAATACCATGTCATTTTTTTGTGAAATAGTTAAGCCATCCATGATCATGAAGCACCTTAAACAACAAATACATTCTCAAAAATATAGATTCCCCCAATAATTGTTTTTATGAGGTTATAATAAGGTTTTCCAGCCTATGATTTACAAGACATGAAGGTTTCCCCGATTAACATTTTGGTTTCTTGGTTGTATGTTACTCAACCACTTCCATTGATCGATACACACTCTCCATTTCAAAAAATTCATTCTTGAGGTCAGATGGTGAAAGGTCATGGGTAAAGAAAGAGAGTAGGGGCCAAGAGAGAGTAGTGGAACATGAGTATAGTGGAACGATTCAAATACTTAACATTTATGTAATTTGAAATTATAAAATATAGAAATCCAGAACCCGGTTCACTAGAATTAATTAAACCGTGTCATTTTCATAAAAAACATAAAACATATAGAAATAGTGATTCATCAGTTTCAGCATGACATAGATTTTATTACAATAACTGTGACCGCATGACAATGATGTCTGTATGAAAACGGTGTCGGTATGTTAACGGTGTTGGAAGGAAAACTGTGTCTTCATTACAACAATGTCGGTGTGACCACTTCACAGAAAAATATCAAAGGAAGGAAAACATAGGTCTTTAGTATTGATCACTCAAAAAACATGTCTAGAGTAATTCATTCATTTTAGTACAATGGGTTTGTGAATATTCCATAAAGATGATATTCATTGCTAATAAATTATTAAATGGTATCACTCTTTCTATAATGATCTCTAAAAAAGTGATGCCTCAAATTAATATTTTTATCTCTTGAAAGAGAAACTAGGTTCTTTGGAATGTTAATTTCACATGTATTGTAACATTTTATTGGTACTTGTCTAAGTTGATATTGATAGTCTAGAAGAGTGGGTTTCTTCTTTATAATATTTGATCAATTTATACTAACAAGAATGTATTCATATTCAGCAGTAGATAATTCAACAAAATTTTAATTTGTTTTACACCTTTAAACCAATTTCATTCCTAAAATGTGGTATGTCCCTGTGGTTCTTTTTATATCCAACTTTCATCCACCAAAAATATAATCATAATAACAATCTATATCAAATGGTTGTCCATTATAGTAAAACAACACATAATTTATAATATTTTTGATGTATTTTGAAATAATTTTAAAAACATATAGGTTAGATACATTTGTATTAGTTTGAAAATAGATACATATATAGACACTAAACATTATATCTAGTCTACAAGAATTCATGTAGATAATAAATTCAATAATTCATCTCTAGTTCTTTTGATCAACATGATTACCATATTCATCAAGATCCATCTTACAAGTAGTACTCATTGGAGTGTCAGTAACTTCAATGCTATAAAAGTCAAATATTTTTAAATGATTTTTGTGTAATTACATTGATTCAATATAATGAATTATTAATATTGAAAAATCTTAAATATAAGAATTTATTAGAGTTAACCCATCAATCACATTTCAAATATATTTTTCATCATCTTTATTATTTAAATATATAAATAATTTCATGCATATCCGAAAATGTTATCATCAAAATATATTTTACCTACTAAAACATCATTATAAATTCGTTTTATAAATATAGTTGGACAAAAAAGTCCTTTTGTAAATTATTTTTAAAAATGAAAACTACTTAATATATCATAAAATAAAATTGGAGTTTGTTTTAAACCATATAATGATTTTTTTATTTAGAAAAAATGATTTTGAAAGTGATAGTTTGTAAAACATGGGGGTTCAACAAAAACATGTTTTAATATATATCAATTTGGGAATACAGTTTTAGTATCCATTTGATATTGTTATAAATTAAAAAGGATATCTTAAAAATCAGGATTCTGATGGAGTCATGTTGAGAAATATGTGCCATTGTTTCATCATAGTTGATTATTTCTTCCTAAATATAAACATAGAAAACCTATCAAGATATGTTTCTATCAATATTTATAGATTCATCTACATTTTTTCTAAACACCCACATAAAAGATATGGTCAATATGTCATTAGTACTATATAAAAGATTACAAACATTATTTATTTAAAATGGGTAAGATCTTTTTTTAATTTCCATCACAAAAAATTCAACTTTAATTGAATCATTAATGTTTTTATGTTCATGTTATTACAAGAAGTCTTTATAAAAGAAGTTCAAGATTGTGACCCATTATCTATGTCTATAACATCAAAATATACTGGATGGTTTTAAAGAGATATAGTTAAACTATAAAAGGAAGGTCCAATAACTTTAGGTTTATCTATATGTTCAGGTTCATCATGATCATATTTTGAATAATTTCATAAACTCTTCGATCTATCAAATTTCATGATAACGGGATTGGATGATTTTTCATTTATGTTCAGGTTTTACATATATTATCCAAGGTTTTTTTAGGAGATCATATTTTTATGTGGATCTGTTTCATCCAAATTGATAGGTCTAATTAATATTCTACTAAATATGTATCATTATTTCTTTAATTCCACACCACACAAATTATAGAGGTAGATTATTTTCAATAATCAATTTTTAAGCTATCTATTGGAATGCTTAATTGTTTCATTCTCAACTCTATTTTTTGTATGTGTCCTATGGGAAGAGATGTTATGACTATAGCCATTGTGTTGGAAAATGATTCAATGCCTTGTTTTTCTAACAAACATCAATTATCACTTCTTAAGTAATTAATATAATTCCATATAGTTTCTCCATTGTTTTTGTATAATAGTTTATGTAATTACATGATTCACTTTTTGAACCATGGAATATGTCCTTGAATACCTAGAATAGTCATCCACAATTACATAAACATAGTGATACCCATTTAAACTATAAAATTGATATGGTCCAAACAAATCCATGTGAACCAATTCTATAAGTTGAGAAATTTAAACATATTTAATTAAATTGAAAGATATCTTCTGTGGTTTACACTTTTGACAAGGATTACATAAATTATCATTAAGAAACCCATGTTTGGGTTGATACATGAAAATTCCATTTCCTGTAAGATTTCTAAGAGAGTGTGCATTACATCTTCAAAATATTCTATTCTATATCCTAGAATCTTTGTGAAAGGAACGTAAACATGAAATATTATTTCAAAATTATGGAATCTACATTAATATAATAATAATTTTCATTTCTCAAATCAATAACAAAAAATCATTTTCAATGTTAAAAACCTTAAAGTCTTCATTTACAAATTTTACATGAAATCCATCATCACTTAATTGTGAAATACGGAAATTATTATTCATAAATCCATCAAAACATTTAATCTACGAACTAATATATTATGACAGTTACAAACTTTTCTGAAGGCAATTATTTTTTCTTTTAGCAATTACACTAAAACATACATATCCACCATCATTCCTGATTAGTTTCATGAAGATTGAATAATCTCATGTCATGTGTCTTGAACATCCACTATTAAAGTACCATTTATGCTTGTAGGAGCTGTTTAGATAGGTTTCGAATACAATAATCACACAAAAACAATATTTCATACCCAGACATGTTTGGTTTTGTTAAAATTAGAATCAATGATATATGTACCCAAATTTTTTTCTATAGGATTCCTATAAGAATTATGTTGCATATTAAAAAACTCTTTTTATTCTAGAAAAACTAGATGTTATAAATTATTTTTCAAAATTGGTACTAGCTGCATAGTTTTTTATTTGGAAGAACAGATTTTCCATATTTTGTTACAAAATTAGTTTTGAGATAAGAATCATTATCAATGCTGATATTCTATACCGGAAATGAACTTATGAGCTATTTTTTCCCTGAATTTGGTTTATAGTATCTTTTCCATTGGTAAACATTTCACGATCCTTTATTAATTTCTGATTAAACATTATTTATTAATTGTTTTTCTGTGATTTGTGGAGCATTATTTTACTTTTTAGTTGTATTTTAAGTGTTTATTATTGTAGTAAGAGCATATTGTTTCGTTAAATATTTATATTTTTCATTTACATAATTACTGGAATCTTTGTGATTGATATTGTATTCAAGTAGTTTATGAATTGTCATAATTTCTGACTCACATTCATTTTCATAATAAAAAGTATTTTGTGTAGGGGAGTATAAGTTTACAGAATATGTTTTTATATATAAAACATGTATTCTATATTTCATGTTTATCATATTGAGATGATGTTGATTCACTAGAACATTCCACAAAGCCACTCTAGGTGGTATTCATAGCATTCTTGTAATTCTTTTCACTGTATTAATAATATTTTTCTTGTTTTATCATTGGTCATTCATCATTGAAATGTCCTATACTCTTGCATTCCTAGTAGAGAATCTCCTCAAATTTGATTATTAATTTTCTATTCCTCTTTCAAGTTGCAATTTTTATCATATGTTTTTTATAACTGGGCATCAGGAACAAATTATTATTCCAATAAAATTACCAGAATCATCTTGAAATTTGATCTATCTCATCATCAATATCTGTTGTGGAGTTATCGTTACTGGACAATTCAACCGAGGCTAGAACATTATCAGTTACATTATTTTTATAGGTTGTAGTTTTGAAGGATACAAATATTTTCTTAGTTTCGTCCTCTTTTTTTTGATGTTATACTCTTCCTCATAGATTATCAGTTTTACAATGGGTTCATTGAAATGTAATATGATGATGTCATGCAATTCAATAATTCAGTTAGAATTTCTCTCCATCTATCATGTAAGCATCTGAGAATCCAGATGATTTTTTTCATTAGTAGTATCCTATATTCTGAGAGAGATAACAATGTTCCAAATATAATTTATCCTTATATTAATGTTAGAAATATAATCACCATGATTCATAATAAATTTTTAACATTTTACAGTATTTTTTTAAGACTCAATTCCTTAAAACTAGAATATTGTTCATGTGAAACTGATCATGTATACCAAATTTCATGGCATGTTTAAAATTCAGAAATTCTGTAAAATTCATCATCATCTTGTGAATAGTATAAATAATTCAAGGTTTTGATATTATTATTATATATAGTCTTAGTTGATTCATCCCATGTTGTCTTGAAGTTGCTGCAATCATATACTCATCTACAATTTAAGATCAAATTTCAATACCCATACCATTTATGTGAATTATAATTTTAATTTTCCATTATGAATTATATGTTCAATTAAATAATTTTGGTATGTTTGTAGCAACACCTTATAGACTATTATATATAAAAAATTCAGAACATTATTTTAAAGAGACACAAATTTAGTATTAACATAACATTTATGAGATTTCAAATACTACTGAAATAAAAGAATAAAATGATTGAAAACACCTTGAATGTTGAATATTTCAAACACCATCTAATAAAAAGTGTTTGTTAGAGTATAATTACCTAGATGGGGTAAATTTAGTATCTATTAATATTTATATAAAATATATATTGTTTTACGTTCCACAAATATTTAAAATTCGATTTCTAGGATATCCAGTAATAAATTTATAAGAGCATGATTGTTTGATTAATTACTCAAAATATTTATTAGTTGTCCATTGTATCAATTTGATAATTAATAATGTTTTTGAAATTAATATTATAAGTAAATATAAATATAAACACGTTCTAATACTAACTAAAATAATTCAGTTTAGTTTAATGATATATGTTATAAAATAGTGTAAAAATAAAGGGTAAAATCATAGATGAAATAGTACAAGAGGTTATGTCATATGAAACAACATAATACTATAAAATTTGGGATCACCTATATCCATGTAGTTTAAATTAATGAAAAATTTGATCCACACCCTATATCAGGGTTCACAACATCACACATGGATGTCTAGATCACACTTGTCCACTACAATAGTTATTCGTTTAAAAATACTGGTCACAGATGACCTCCCCTATAGTTCTACATGGGAAATAATAGATAAAGAGAGAGAGAGAATAAGGATATCATGTGTCTTATAGTTATGCATAGGAGTCAGTGTGGGTGTAATAGACTAACACACACACTAATCATAAATGTAACCAACTAAACACAGCATAGCTAAAGATGATGTGTTATGTTTAAAAGGCTATGTGTGTTATGAAATTAATCATTGTACATGTTATATGAAATGGAGTTTATGTATGAGTCATATAATAGCGGTTGACACAAAAATAATGTGTCATATTCTAGCTTCTAGCTACTGGTATGGGTTTTCATGTATATTCATTTAATTCGATGATATTATGAATTAAATTTACGATTCGATGTTTAGATCAAATGAGACTACCTCATGGGATATTCTATTCATGAGTTTATATTGGTTTCATGTGTGTTACTGTTGATCCATAGTATTATTCTCACAGACATGAACCACATGACACTCATTGTTATGTTTATCTTAATTATTTTAATTTTCATTTTATTTTTGAGGGATGAAAAATGTTAGGTACAATCCACATGAATCAGTTCATCATTCATCGTACTATATACTAAAATTCTTTCATAATATTATTAAATAATTATGTATCATAAAATGATACAAATATAACTGTTAAATAAATTATTAATAAATGTAGGTTTAAAAAGTATATCGATGGATTGTCTATTGGTGTCTCCATCTATCAGTGTCTTAAATCATAAGTATGCCATTCTATCAATCTTTCCATATATCATTGACTCATTACATCGATTAAATGTTTCAACGTTGATTCCTTCCTTCATATAGTGATACAATTTATCTATTATTGACTTATATCAATAGTGAATCCTTACATTTGATGATCATACTTTTTAACCAACGGGGACTCATTTCAACTAATGGTGATTCCTTACGTATGTAGCACCGTGCAATGATTGGTTACTTAAACTGGTGGTATGTTTACTGCATTAGTGATTTATATGAAATGGTGAGGCTAGTGAGTCAATAAAATGGTGTTAAGTTCACGTACATAGAACATATTCCTGCATGAACTGTTTTTTAGTGAGACATATCTATGTCAGTGAGTCTTCTGTTGATCGGTGTAAGTGACTCATACAAAGATAATTTTACATTTTATATATATCCTACAATTCAAATTCTCAATGATTTTTAATGTCCATAAACAGTTAGATAATCATTTTTTAGATTCTTTATTCTTAAACACAAATAAATATTTATATGATTAAAATTATCTAATAATTAATATAATGATTTAACATAATTTATTATCTAATATGAGGTAATATATATGTTAATTGAAATGATTTTTGAGAATGTAAACAATAATATTTAAAGATAGTATACTACTGTATATTTGGTAAACCAAACATTAATATTTATCTTTTCTATGTTCTAGACATGATATAAGAACAAATTCATTTTTTCGAATAAATGAATTATTTTTTTTATAATATGGTTTTACCACAAATTGATAGAGAACCCTCATTAAATATAGTTTTCAATAATTTTATAAGTTCTATTTGACATAATAATCATCTTATTAGGAAGTCAGACATCATATTTTACTTTGGATTAATTTTTAGTATTTTTATGATAACAATCATATTTTAATGAATAATGAATAACATTGAATTTTAATTCCAAACATCCAATTTATCTAATATATTTATATAGTTATATAATATTTTTAATTGGTTTTACCATTTATTTGGATTATGTTTTTAGAATTTAATACAATTTTGGTCATTGAATGTAATTTCTTGTCTTTGTTAAACATAAATCCACATCAATCATTTGATAGTTTTTATTTATTTGAATCCTACATTATAGTTTTCACCATGAGATATAATTTAATATTAATTACTACATCTTCCATATTTAAAAAAATAAATATGTATTTTATATTTGGAATTAGTGGGTCCAAATAATGGTAATAGGTTACTTTTATTTTTATGGGATATTATGAATAGTAATTATGGTAATGTTTATTTACCATGGATTAAGGTAAATTCGTATAATTGGGATAAAAAATATGATAATAATAATTAAATTACACAAACACCATCCAAAATGTTATTGTATTAATTATTTCTTACCAATAACACATAAGGGTGAAATTGATTCATTTAATAGACTTTTTTCCATTAAATGTATTCTATTATAATTAAAACAATAGAAGGTGGAACTATGTCACTATCATATATCATATAATTATTATAGTTTATTAATGTGATAACCACGATAAATAATAAAACTTAAATAATATCAATAAATATAATGAAATTATCTAAATAATTTGAATTTATATAGATTTTTTAGAGATTAAATGATGACAATTAATGAGGACACAATACTGATGTTAAAATTAATTTATTGATATTAATATTGAATAAATGGTTTTAAAAATACTACTATAAATATAAAATGAACTAATTAATGTTCATAGTGAATTTTTTGGTGTATATGAAATATTATAAGTGTGTTAAATTTTTTTTTCAAAATTATATTCTATGTGGATTATATTTATAGTGAAATAAATGAATAGTGTCTAAATATGCACTATTTATATTTTATATTAATTAATTAATATTAAATTATTTAAAAATAAAAAACATATTTAATATTTACAAAGTAAAACATACATTGATAAATATGTCATAAAGTATCCAATTATGGATAATTGACATCACATAATTAAATATTTATAACATGTTAATATTTACAATACTATTACAAAGAATAAAATTAAGTAGATTAAATAAGGATAAATAAAAAATATTACGGTTCAAATAAAATCAAAACATGTATAAATTTTATTGTTTGATGATATTACAACCCATACTAATCTCACATTAAAAATTGGCACACATCAGTGGTTTTTATGTTCGATTATATTTTATTATAAATTAATATTTGGGAGGATTCAAAAAGATTAACTCACCTCTATTGTAAAAGGGAACTTCTTCCATAAACATATCACATAATTTCCATCTTTAATAATTGTCCATACCCAACCTATTTTTCTTATCAACTTCTTTAGAAATATTTAATTGGTCTTCGTATTTTTAAAATTCAAAATCTAGTGCTCTAGGAAGATATTCAAAGGAGGAACGTCGAAGCAGAAGTTATATCATTTAGCAGTTCTTCAAGCTTCTATATTATTCTACTTCAAAATCATCTGTTGTTTACATATTAATTAATAAATCCTTTACAAAATGTATACTGATAGATTATTATGATTATGAAAAAAACATATTCATAAATCAACCCATCATAGGAAAAATTAAATCACCACACGTGCGTAGGTACTACTTGTCATCTCTATGCTTTGGGGTAATACATTTTTCACCACCCCCATACATGGATGAGTATAATGATTGAATTAATAAATATATATATGAGTATCATATAACTATATTTATTATGAGATTCTATAAACTAACAACATAAATACCATTCTATAATTATGGTAACAATATTGTCACTCGGGTATATGTACAGTTTACCATCTCCACGATGTTATTTGAATTAATCTACATAATCTTCATTAAATCATGATTAAATAAATTAATTTAATGAATACATATTATATATATTATACTAATACCTTTTTTAAATAATATATTTGTAATATAAAAATTGGAATAAGAAATTATCCACCAAAACATGCATATGATCATGGTAAGAACCCATTTCTTATTTTTGAGGTACGAGATTCTTCTTTTTCCTTTTCCTTAAGTGTTTTTTAGAAAATATGGAAAATGGAAAAAAATGATAAATTTAGAAACTAGAGGTCGTGTACTTTGACCACACTCCGTGTACTTTTGGCCGTGTTGGGATGAGTACACGGGGCATGTAGCCTTGTTGACGATGAGGGGTATAGGAACAGACTACACACCGGTTAGTTGGTTCCTGACACGCCGTGTAGTCAGTCGGTAGGCTTGAATAGTAATGTGGTGGAGTCACCGCCAGCTGGGCGACAGTACACGCCATGTACTCAAGAGTACATGTCGTGTACTCAGGTCGACAGGTGAACAGTGTGGCGGTGCTGTCGAATGAACAGTTAAATGAAAGAAGTACACATCGTGTACTCAAAAGTACACGATGTGTACTTTGTTTTTTCGGCTTAAAATGGGCAGTAGCCACCTCATCTGGCAGATGAGGCATTTGATCAATTTTGGAGCCAATGTGGACGACTGGACCTTTGAAGATCCGTCAGGTGTTCGTCTGGAATCTGATTCGTCTTCGGACGATCTCGTTGGAACCTCACGGGTAAGCCCTTCCTCCTCCTAAATCCGTTATTACCAATTCATCCCCTAATAGATGTTATTTACATTTGAAGGTGTTTTGTTCTTCGTCATATCTACACCGTTATTGGGCGTTTCTGGAGTCGATGTTCGGGTATAATGTTCGTTGGCGTATAAGGTAGGTGGCTTGGTGTTTAGTTTTCCAACTGCTCTGTCTTTTGTGCGTTTTTTGGGCCACAAACCCATGTTGGGGTGTCGTGTGGATGAGGTAGTTTCTATATTAAACAACAAGAACTGATTAGGTACTTAATTCTGATAATAAAATTTTGGTTGGTATCATTACATGGATCCGGAACCACCCCAAGGGTGTGTTTCATTGTTTAGCCATTTGGCCAGGATACCCAAGGGCATTCCTTAAATGTAGTAATTGTAGAATTGCCTTGAGAATAATTTCTTGTTTAGTGCATTTTGATATGTTGGGCATGGCCCGATTACCTATTTATCCTGAGGGCGTGGTTTTGATTAGCATGTGGGCACTGCACTATTTAGCCTATGGGCTGTAGATATTTTTGGCCTGAGGGAAACTTCATCCGTGCGTGTGGGCAGCTGATAATGTGCTTGAGGGAGACACTACCTATGCCTGAGGGGAAACTCTTTTATGCCTGAGGTAAGATTCTTGTGTTAGACACTCTTTACCTGAGGGTAGGAGTTTACATGTCCGAGTAAATTAGTTGTTTATTTAGAATATTCACTATGGTGGTTTTTAAAAATAAATGAATTAAATGGATAATAAAATGGAAATATAATTTGTAATTAGTTACTTTTGAGTACTTTTTACTTTATTTCATTTTACTACTGCACACTGTCGTTTCATTCGTACACACAGTTGGGAATGGGCCTTTTGTGGGTAACTATTGAGATATATTTCTCACACCCTGTTTGGGTCACACTTTTAGGCCCAAATAGATTACATTTCTACAGGTGTGGATAGGGGCAAGAGTCTCTACACAGGTACTTGACTGTTGTTGTTGAGGAGTAGGAGGGCATGCGACCAAGCCTAGGCTCGCGATGCCGCTGCCAGCTATTTTTCTTTGTTTTTTGTACACTGCTTTTGTTGTATTGTATTGATGTATAACATGTTCTGGATATTTTTTAGATCTTGATACATGTAGCATCATCATTTATATACTGTTGGTTGTATCCCATATTTTTGTTTATTTCAGTTGTGTATGGTTTACTGCTTACGCTATTTTTTGTATGTTTTATTTTCTATTCCCTTGTGCTACAATTTGACAAATGAGGGCATATTTTCTCCACTATCAGACCTTGGCCCTCGCTGCAAATCAGCAGCCTCTGGCGTTTGGGGAAATGCGCTTGAGGTCACATGGCGAACTGGATTCGGTGCACCGTTGCATGGCTCATGGTTCGGGGATGTTACAAATTGGTATTAGATGTGTTTCTTTTCAATGACTTACTATTTGGAGCCGTAGTCGGGGATAGGATGGAACAATTATTGGTAATATGATGTGCCCAGACGTAGCTAACCCGTGTACAGGGAAAAACTAGTTTATCTCACATTTTTCATTATTTCAATTTTGCAATTTTACGGTTGATATGTTTTCGCCATTGGGTGACGCACATTGTGATTGTACGGTTTATAATTTCTCTATGGGTTCTCTTGAGTTGCAACCCGATGAGATGAGGGTATTCCATCTCATGCATTATATAGGCACATTCTAGATATCACATGTCATGCATAGATTTCAATTCCCTGTAGGTGCATTAGAATTTGCATGATGTTGTGATAGTTGTTGTGCTAATAAAGCATGCTGTTGTGATAGCTGCTTGATAAATTCCTGCCTTGTGATATGGTATTTTTGTTTGAGCTTGTTTATAGAATGGACGCCAAACATTGGTTTTTGGGGAGTATGGGCCCCCATTGACCAGAATTTGGTGGATCAGTGATGGTTTATTATGTTATAATATAGATAAGCCATCAAACATTGATTTGTGGGGAGTATGGTCCCTCACAGGTCATAATTCGACACTTAGGTGTTCTTTTTCTGTGTTTTCTGGGTTCCGGGGTTGTTTCTTAGGTATATTGTCCGAAAACCCAATATACATGCCGTGTAGTACTTTTTTACACACGCCGTGTATGGCCTCTTGTTCTAGAAGAAACATGAGCATTTTAAGTACACGACGTGTACTCTGAGTACACGCCGTGTAGTCTCTTCCTCTATCACAAACCTTGTGGGTGGTGACAAGGGGTAGGGAAGGGCTGGGGTAAAACACGTCGTGTACCATATATATACATGCTGTGTAGTTTTGACCCGAAGACCGGTTGTGTCACTAACAACACGAGTCGGTGAACTCTTGTACAGAGCACACCGTGTCAATAATGAACATGCTGTGTAGTGTGACCTGGGGACTCAGCCGTGTAACTAACAACACGGGTCGATGTCATCGTTCCTTGAACACACCGTGTACCTTGGAGGACACGCCGTGCAGTCTTTTCCAAGGACACACCGTGTGGACATAGCTGGGTGGTTGGGGAAATGGGGTGATGTACACGCCATGTGTTGGTGTAAAACGCCGTGTAGTTTCAAGCCGAGTAGTCGGCCATGTCACAAGAGACATGGGAAGTGGGAAAATAACACCATACACACCGTTTAGATTAAGTACACGACGTGTAGTTTTGTTTAATGGGAGCCGTGTGGGATAGCCATGTCGAAGGACCTGGGGGGGAAGGGAAGTCAAGTACACGCCGTGTAGTCAGTGTACACGCCATGTATTCTTATTTTTAAATATTTTGAATGCCTTATTCCTCTTGTTCCTTTGTGGATACTTCTCTTTTCGGTCCTAATAATCTTGAATCTGAGGCGTGATTTTGACCTTGTAGTGTCATGCCGCCTAGATGACCGCGAGTTGTTCTCCAGGAGAGCGGTGATGATTATACTCCATAGAAGGTGGGCCATGGGCTACCAGTTGATCCTACAGCAAAGCCAGATTTGGCACCAGCTGTTATACCGGACACAGGCACGGAGGCGCAGTTCCGTGATGGTTTTATGCGGTTTATGAAAACCATTCAGGGAGAACCGCAGGCTGCTACGTCTATGGATGAGCTGACTCGTATCGTCCAGCAGCATCATCCACATATGTTTTCAGGGGATGGTGGACCACAGGCTGCAAAGTCTTGGATAGGATCGATACAGACTATTTTCAATCATCTTGAGACTCTTACAGGGTGGAGGTTCAAGCTTGTGACTTACATGCTGCGTGATTCCTCAAAGATGTGGTGGGATGTTACCACCCCGTAAGAGCATAACATGGACATGGCGTGGAAGGATTTTCATGCAGTATTCAATGACTTCTTCTATCCCAAGATGTTGAGGGCAAATAGAGATCGAGAGGTCATGAATCTGCTGTAGGGTGCTATGTCAGTGATGGACTATTCTGCTCGTTTTATGGAGCATCAGCGCTTTGCACCCATGCTAGTGGGTTATGAGACACTGAGATCCAGACGTTTTGAGAATGGTCTTCGATATGACATCCGAACACTGGTAAATTTTTTCAGGATGCCTACTGTACACACAATAGTGAACCGGGCATTGATTACAGAGAGTAACCTGCAGGAATCGAGTGGTGTGGGCCAAGGCGGTTCAACACCAGTTACAAGTATTATTTCTACTGGCAAGAGGAAGAGACAGATAGACTAATTTCAAGGCAGCAGTACCAGTCATAAGAAAGATTAAGATGGGTAGGTTATTTGCTACCAGTGTGGTAGTGAGGTGCACAAGGGACCGCAGTGTCCACGAGACCCAGTCGAGTGCTGAGCTTGCGGCAAGATGGGTCATCTGTAGTGCTTTTGCAGGGCGTTTCCACCAGTGGCTAGTGAGAGGGGTTCTGTGGAGACTCTGCGTGCAGAGTAGGACCAGTGGCTTCTTACCAGTATGGGAACTGGAATACGTTAGGGCGTGCAGGCAGAGAGGGTGGTTGTGGCCATGGTAGCCAGACACCAGGATCGCAGAGGCAGCAGGGCGGGACAGCTCAGGGTAACAAGGTTGTGTCGCAGGGCCGCGACACTGGTCAGGCATATGCAGTGCAACTAACCTAGCAAGAGCATGATCCCGAACCGTCTACAGTCAGAGGTACTATTTTAGTAGCTTCTGTCTTGTCTTTAGTACATTTTGATACAGGTTCTATGTAGAGTTTCATATCTGTACCCATTGTGGAGAGCCATGGGCTCAGTGTTTCTTCTTCTTCTGAATCATGACACTAGACACTATGTTGGGGACTAGAACGGCTGGTGTGCGTTAGTGCAAAGAGTTCCCCCTTGAGGTTGCTGGGTTTTACTTCTTTTGGGACCTCTATGACTTGGAGATGACGAGCTATGATGTCATTCATAGGATGGACTGGTTGGTTCCCTTCCAAGACTTTGTAGACTGCTATCGTTGCAGGGTGCGTTTCACGTCACCAGAGGATGGAGAGTTTCTATACAAGGGTGATTGGGATATTTAGTCGATTCAAGATAGACAGAAGCATCATGGGCGAGATGGAGTCACATCCTAGATTGTGAGCTTATATCTGGATGACCAGGGGACTTGTTAGATGGATTTCCCTCCAGTTGTCGATCATTTCAGGGATGTCTTCCCAGACGACTTTTCAGGTCTACCCCCGGTGCGTGAGGTGGATTTCTATACCAATACTGTGCTACGAGAAGCACTGGGGTCCATTCCTCCTTATAGGATAGCTATTCTTGAGTTGCAGGAGCTCAAGAGGCAGTTAGAGGAGCTATAATTGAAGGGTTTTATCCGACCCAGTACTTTTCCTTTGGGTTCTTCGGTCCATTTTGCGAAGAAGGCGGATGGTACCCTTAGGCTTTGGGTGGATTATTGTAAGCTGAACCAATTGACGGTTAAGAACCGATATCCCTTTCCGAGGATAGATGATCCATTTGATCATCTTCATGGAGCACGAGTATTCTCGAAGATTGAATTGAGATTCAAATATAAACAGCTGCGCGTTAGACCATCTATTATACCTCTCACAGCTTTCAGAAGTAGGTATGGTCTAAATCAGTATACAGTTATGGCATTCAGACTGACGAATGCGCCAACAGTTTTCATGGCTCTGATGACTCGTGTGTTCCATCTGTATCTTGATTCATTTGTGGTTTTATTTGTGGATGACATCTTGGTTTACTCTCGCACTCGATGCGACCATTCCACCCATCTTGTAATCTTATTGAGAACACTGAGAGAGCATCGGCTATATGCTAAGCTACCAAGTGCCACTTTTGGATGGACCAGATTCACTTCCTGGGTCACATTATTTCAGAGGCAGGAGTCGCAGTAGACTCAGATAAGGTGAGAGCAGTAGTTTCCTTGGTGCAACATAGAAATGTGTTTGAGATACGAAGTTTCATAGGGCTGGCTAGTTACTACAGAAGCTTCATACAAGGATTCTCCCACTTAGCAGCACTGTTGACAGGTCTAACTAAGAAGGGTGTGATGTTCGTTTGGTCAGAAGCTGGTGAGGATGCTTTTCAGGACCTGAAGGGATGGTTGACATCAACACCGATCCTGATTCTCCAAGAGAAAAGGAAGAGCTATACAATTTACTATGATGCATTAAGAATTTGTCTAGGAGCTGTTTTGATGTAGGGTGACCGAGTTGTCGCGTACGGGTCTCAACAGTTGAGGCCACGTGAGAGGAATTACTCGACGCATGATCTCGAGTTGGCAACAGTTTTTCATGCGTTGCGCTGTTGGAAACACTATCTGTTGGGGGATAATTTTGTGGTTTTCACAGACCACAAAAGCCTCATGTATATATTTACTCCGCATGACCTGAATCTAAGGCAGAGAAGGTGATTCATGTACCTATATTCCGTTTATTCTGAGCATACCTATACACCTGGTAATGGTAATGTAGTAACTGATGCACTGAGTAGGAAGACTCAAATACATGAAGTGCAGGAGGAAAGTGGTGAGTGGAAGCTTATGGCTTTATTCCATGAGATTCATATGGAGGTGCATGACAGTCAGGGGCAGAATTATCTTTCCTCGTTAGCTGTGACTTCTACCCTCCGGGCTAGAGTGAAGATGAGGCAGCTATCTGATTCGGAAGGCTTAGTTCTACGACATTCAGTGGAAATTGAGGACCATCCTCTCAGTTGGACGATGGGCGATGACGAGGTTTTGCATTTCCATGGATGAGTATGGGTTTCAGGGGATACACACGAGGAGATGATGCCGGAGTTCCATGCTTCTGCTTGGGCAGTTCATCCCGGGGTTACCAAGATGTACGAAGACATGGGGCATCAGTACTGGTGGTCGGGTATGAAGAGAGAGATAGCTGGGTTTGTTACGAGATGTTCCACCTATCAGCAGGTGAAGGAAGAGCATTAGAGACTAGCTAGACTGTTACAGATGTTACCCATTCCAGATTGGAAATGGGATGATGTCACGATGGATTTCGTGATGGGTTTCTGAGGTCACCTCGTGGCAATGACGCCGTGTTGACTGTTGTGGACAGACTGACGAAGGTAGCTCAATTTTTTCTGATCAAGGAGACCTTCAGTGTGGATGAGCTCATAAGGTTTTATATCCAAGAGATCGTATGTATACATGGGGTCCCTCGTTCAATCGTTTCAGATAGGGACAACCTCTTAACGTCTTATTTCTGGCATAGTTTTCAGAGGGAATTGTGTACTCAGGTGCTTCTGAGCATAACATACCACCCTCAGACAGATGGCCAATAGTAGCATACGATACAAGTTCTAGAGGACATGATGCGCGCATGTGGCCTAGTCTTTGGAGGCTCTTGGGAGAAGCATATACACTTATTTGAGATTGCCTATAACTATAGTTTTCAGACAACTATTGAGATGGCACCATACGAGTCTCTATATGGAAGGCCATTCCGATCACTTTTGTGTTGGTTAGAGGAAGGTGAGGCAGCTTTATTGAGTCCATATCTCATGCAGGAGACATCTGAGCAGGTCCAGTTGATTCGAAAGCGGATGGCTACCGCACAGTCTCGTCAGAAGTCTTATGTTGATCGCCACAGATGACCTTTGGAGTTCTTGGTCGGGGACCAGGTTATTCAACATGTTTCGCCGATGCTGGGACACATGCAGATCCGGAGACAGGGCAAACATTCACCGAGGTATGTGGGGCCATTCGAGATTCTGGAGAGAGTTGGGATGGTTGCCTATCAGTTTTAGTTACTTCATTGGTACCGAGCCATGCACGACGTCTTCCACTTTTCTCAGTTGCATCGCTACCATTTAGACATGTCTCACATCTTTCAGCCTGAGGAGGTTGAGCTTCAGCATGATGCTTCATTTAAAGAGCATCTAATCCGTATCGTTGATAGGAGCATGAAGATTCTCTGAGGCCGCTCCGTTCCTCTCATACGTGTGCTATGGTAGCATGGTCGAGTGTCGGACGAGACCTGGGAGCAGGAGGCCAACGTACGTGCTCGGTGTTCAGATCTGTTCTGAGCTTTATCTTCGCCACCCTTGGAAGGGAAATTTGGGGGAAAATTTCTATAAGGGGGGAAGTTTCTAAGAATCCAGTTCTTATTTTTGAGGTACGACCTTCTTCTTTTTCCTTTTCCTTAAGTGTTTTTGAGGAAATAGGAAAAATGGAAATTATGCTATATTTCGAAACTACACGGCGTGTACTTTTTCCACACGCCGTGTACTTTTGGCTGTGTTGGGATGAGTACACGGGGCGTGTAGCCTTGTCAGCGACGAGGGGTGTAGGAACCGACTACACGACATGTAGTGGTACCTTACACGCCATGTAGTCAGTCAGCAGGCTTGAATAATAAGGCGGTGGAGTCGCCGCCAGCTGGGCGATAGTACACGTTGTGTACTCAAGAATACATATCATGTACTTAGGTCAACGGGTGAACAGTGTTACAGTGTCGTAGAATGGAGATTTAAATGAAATAAGTACACTCCGTGTATTCAAAAGTACATGCCATGTACTTTTTTTTCTCAGCTTAAAACAAGTAGTAGGCTCCTCATTTGGAAGAGGAGGTTTTTGAGCCATTTTTCATCCAAGGAGGATGTCCAGACCTTTGATGATCCGTTGGGTGTTCGTCTGGAATTCAATTCGGCTTCCGACGATCTCATAGGAACCCCACGGGTAATCCCTTCCTCCACCTTAACTCGTTCTTACCAATTCTTCCCCTAAAGAATGTTATTTACATTTGAATGGGTTTTGTTATTAGTCAGATCTACACCGTTCTGGGGCGTTTCTGGAGTCGATGTTCGTGTATAACGTTCGTTGGCATATAAGTTAGATGTCTTGGTGTTTAGTTTTCCAAATGCAATGTGTTATGTGTGTTTTTGTGCCACGATCCCATGTTGGGGTGTCGTGTGGATGATGTCGTTGCTATATTAAACACCTATAATTGATTAGGTACTTAGTTCTGATATTAAAATGCTGGTTGGGATCATTTCTTGGATCTAGAACCACCCCGGGGGTGTGTTTCACTATTTAGCCATTTGGCCAGGATACCTGAGGGCATGCCATAAATGTAGTAATTGTAGAATTGTCTTGAGAGGAATTGCTTGTTTACTGCATTTTGATATGTTGTGCATGTCCTGATTACCTATTTATCTTGAGGGCATTGTTTTGATTAGCCTGTGGGCAATGCACTGTTTAACCTGTGTGCCGTAGATATTTTCGGCCTGAGGGAAACTTCTTTCTTTCCTATGGGCAGCTGATTATGTGACTGAGGACGACAATACCTATGCCTACGGGAAAACACTGTTATGCCTGAGGGTAGATTCTTGTGTTAGATACTCTTTACCTGAGGGTATGAGTTTACATGTCTGAGGACATTAGCTATTTATTTAGAATATTCATTGTGGTGGTGTTTTAAATAAAATGAATTAAATGGATAATAAAATGGAAATATAATTGGTAATTAGTTAATTTTTATTAATGCTGACATTATTTAATTTTACTACTGCACACTATCGTTTTATACTTACACGCAATTGGTTACAGTCCTTTGGTGGGTGCCTACTAAGATATATTTCTCACACCCTGTTTGGGTCATGCTTTTCGGCCCAAAAAAATTATGTTTCTGCAGGTGTGGATAGGGAAAGAGTCCCTACACAGGTACTTGACTATTACTGTTGAGGAGTTTGAGGGCATGGGAACGAGACTAGGCTTGCGATACCGCTACCAGCTATTTTTCTTTGTTTTTTGTACTCTGATTTTGTTGTACTATATTGATGTATAACATTTTCTTGCTATTTTCTTAGAACATGAGACATGTAGCATCATTATTTATATATTGTTGGTTATATCCGCTGTTGTTTTTTATTTCAGTTGTGTATGGTTTTCTTCATACATTGTTTGTTATATGTTTTATTTTGTATTCCCCTTGGCTACACTTTGACAAATGAGGTCATAGTTTCCCCACTATCAGACCTGACCTCTCACTGCTAGTCGGCAGCCTCTAGCTTTTGGGGAAATGCACTTCAGGTCACATGGAAAATTGGATTCGGGGCACCGTTGCGTGGCACATGGGTCCAGGACGTTACAATCATAAAGTTGTTAGTACTTGAATATGGAGTAACAATGAAATGTTAAGATTAATCAGATGAAAATATGATCATAAGAGTTACACAAAAATGATCATGTATATGGAATAAATAAAAAACAGTAATTAAATTATTATACAGGAGGTATGGGAAACATATGAAGCATATACGTTCTATGGTATGGGATTCCATTAAAAAAAATTTAATCCAAAATTATTTATTCGTATGTATTTACTAGATTACATTTATCATCCACATCAATAGTTCCAAATAATATAATATTATTTAAATTCTTCTAAATAAATTTTAAGATAATTTAAGCCTTTTGAGAATTTTTTTTTAAATGGTAATAATGTAATATTTTTTAGTTATTCAATTTCTGGAACATTATCACCTTTCTTTAAAAACTACGAGGATAATTTTTTTACATATACAACATGAATCGATTTTTACGGTTTCATGACATATTACTTCCATGAAGCATAAAATACATGATTTAATTATTATATTCAACTAAATTGATTTCTTCTAAAATTCCATGTCATTTTGAGAAAAGTGAACAATTTAAAAAAACTATATTTTCAACGGGAATTATCTTTAAGAGTCTTATCAAAATTATTTTCCTTCCATGATGACATATGGTTATGTTTTTACATATTATTAATGTGATTTTTTTGTGTTTATGATTTTATTATTTTTATGAAATACATTTATTTTATATGGATTATAATGGAATGACCTTATGGGATCACATTTTATTTCATGGGTTATGCTAGGATCCGTGAATTATGTTTTTAGTGGAACATGTAAAAATGATTTCATTATGAGATGGTTGGATCCTATATATTCTTCTAATTAAATGGGTAAATTTTTATATCACATTATCTAGACATGATGGGAAATCCAACTAAATCTGATTATGTAATTTAGGGATGGAATGCCAGGAAAAAATTGTTCAGTAATACATGGATGAAATGACATGTAATTCTAGTTCAGTAAAATAATTTGTCCTCTAGGATTGTCTTGGATAAAAATCTAAAATACTATGGAAATAATATTAATAGTCTATTTATTTTCCACAATCAAATTTTTTATTTCAATTTTATATTAACATTTTAATGATCGTTTATTATATTTGCTTTGTGCACTTCCACGATTTAGTTCATAATTATTACTTTGATATAAAAAATTTATGGTCATGTTTTCACATTATTATGTTTATGTTTGTTTGAAGTTATTTTTATTTACCCTTATATAGAATGTTCAATCACCGTTTTTATGTATTCTTTTTCCCATGATATAAAAAATGGTTTTATGTAGGAATAATAAAAGGGGATGATCTTTATCAGTGATGTTTAAAATCTATCACCATGTTATAAGATTATGCTCCATCTTTCCAAGTACGCTAAAATAATACGGTCTTTGGAAATCTAGTTCGGTCAGTTATTAGTTATTCTGAAAAAGAAATATAATGTCTCTTTACATTATGCAGTTGTCATTTTAATCGATATTAGAGATATGGTTTAGTCAACATAAGGAATCAGGGATGAAAAAAACATTTTTGAAATCCATAATTTTATTTCTAAGGATATGTATTGGGATTTTTTAAGGATATGTCAAGAATAGGTCACAATTCAAAGGGTTTTTGTGATAGTCGAGACTATCATAGGGTTAAAATGACAATATCACATATTATAATATTATAGGTAATTTCCCCTACTTTTGTTTTTCTAATCTCTAATATATATTCCTCACAAATTGATAATTTGTCATAGTCAATAACCAAAACTACATTAAATATATTTACAATTAAATGATTCCTATGTTTTTATTCGTGGAATAATTATAATTTATTACCTAAGTGGATATATCTTTAAGGGAATGATAATAATTATGTGATTATTGATCATTCTACTGAATATAACGTGATTGAAAATGACATGTGAAATCTATGTGATGTTTTCCTATTGGTGTCTACATAATACCTAATATTCGTGATGTTGTGAAGCATTAATACATGAATCATATTTTGGAAAAGGTAAATATATTGGATCCTGAGAAATTATTTATAAATAATGTTATATTATTTAGGTGTTTATGTTTCATAATTATAATATTATTTTACATGAATCATGAAATATATAATTATTTTGATAATATGTTTTTATTAAGGACTCGAAAGGATATGTTGAATATTTATAAGTACCCAATAATTGATTTAACTATAAGGTGATATAAATAAATATCAAACGATTAATGGAAAGATAACACTTAATATGTCCCTTGTGTTATGATAATAATGTTTGGATAAAGATATGTGGGATTTGATTAGGTATTTTGGATGACTCATGTTTCTTGGGAATTGATTATGGAGTTGTTAGAATGAGGGTTATTCTATCATGGATTAATTATAAAGCATTTTTTGATTTAGGTAATATATCAAATAAGTTTTGGAACAATGAAGAAACCATGTTTTGAATATGGATATATGGTAATATTGGTTATTAACATGAAGAAATAGAATATATGATGATGGTGTTCACACTTATGGGGGACAAATGTTATGTAGAGTAAGTGAACCATTTTATATTGTTGTGGATTTCCTGATTTTAAATGGGTTTTTAGATTATAAATTTATTGACTGTTTATGTTTAACGTAAGATGACATTAGTAATAATAGAGTATTACCCCACCGTATTTAAAATTTTGAATATTTTATTATCATTTATAATGTTTTTGTTGAGAAAATGGAATGACCTATCAGTTTATCCCACTATATTTATACACTTAATAAATGAAAAATTCATCATAATTTATTTAAATAAGATGTAATGTGGAAATTGTTCAAGGTATAATCAACTGTGATATTGTACAAAAATCAAGTAAGTACTTACTCCCAATAAAAATTTGTAAACATTAGGGAATGGATCTTGGAAACAAAAAAATGTTATCTTAGTACATTCTTAATCGATGAATTTAATTTTCTTATAAATCTTTTCAGATTTATGTAATTATGGATGTTAACTTTATCCAAACCGTTTTCTCTATCTGTATATATCAAAACATGATTGTTAGTTTTTTTAATACTCATACAACTTTTCACTTCCCACCTATCTTGTCCGTGGTGGAAATACTGTGATGTGTTACATTGGTTAACCTTTATGATTATAAAAATCATTTATAAATGTTGTTTTAGTTATCATGTTTAATCAGTGTGTTTCTATGAAATAAACATTCAAGTAGAAAACTTTTTAATATCATAACAAATTTCAGTAGATAAATTCATTATAAGGTGGTATAATATAGTACCATGAGATTTTATGAGATAGATTATTTTAAATTTGATATATGGGTTGGCGATTATTCTAAACAATATTAGTATCCACTATACTCAACACTAGATTAGCTTGCAGTATATGAAACACAATACATGGCTTCTGTTACACACAATTTCATGTTCTTTTGATAGAATTAATTTCACAAAACATATAGTATAGATTTTTTAAATGAATAATATAATTTTTTTTGTATTTTATTATAAAATTCCCAGAGGATTATTGTACTAATAACAACATTTATTTTCCTTTCATTATATGCAAGAGCGACCCTCCTAGATACCTAGCATTTTACACAATAACATGTTTCACTAAACAAATTTATATTATTAAAATATTATTATTTAATGAGATATAATGTAATATTTATTAATAGTATTAACATAAATTTGAATTTTATATAACATTACCTTTCATCTTATTTATATTATTGACATGATGTAAGAACAAAGTCATTTTTACAAATGAAACTTGTATTTTTCTAAAAAAAAATACAGTTTTCTACCTTTTAAGGGAGATTAATTTTTAAACCCAGTATTAAACAATGTTAAATTTCATATATGACACAATAATATTCTTAATTGGAAGCAGGACATCAATATGTACATTTGATCAATTTTTTGTATTATTCTAATAAAAAAAATATTTTAATTAATAATTAAAAGTAATGTATTTTCTTTCAAAGATACATTTCATGTAATTAATTTATATAGTTAGATTAATATTTCAATTGGTCTAAATTTTCAATAAGAATAAATTTTTATCATTTAATCCAACGTAGGTCATTAGAAGTAATTTCCATTATAAATTCGACATAAAAACATGCCAATCTTTTGAAAGTTCAACCTTCATAAAAACCCGATTTACAGACTTGAAAATGGGGAATAATTAAAAATGAATTACTAGAAGTAATGTGTTTTGAAATTGTAATTTTTTTCCATATTTGGAATAAGTGGGTCCAATTTATGTTAATATGTTACGTTTATTTTTTGGATATTTTGAATTGCATCTATGATATTTTTCATTTTCCAAGGTTAAATTTAAATCATGTAAATTATGGTAACAAACAAAATGATAAAGATAATACAATTATCCTAAAAATTAAAAACTCAAATTTGATGAATTATAGGATACCATTATTATCTATGTTATAGAATTGATTCATTCAATGGACTTTTTTCTTTGTAAGGTAAGTAATTATAATTAATAAAATGATGGTGAAAACATGTCCCTCTCATAAATCTTATAAAACAATATTTTTAATATAGTGATAACAAATGAAACATCAAAAATAAATAGTTTCTAGAAATATAATCAATTTATCTATGACATTTTAATTTATTTAGAAAATTTATATATTTAGTAATTTACAATATTCAGGACAAAATTGTGATGTAGATTTTTTTATTGTTAGAAATTAGTAATAAATGGATTTAAAAAATTTAAATAAATAAAATATTAAAAATTATTGCGCTTCAAATTTTTTTAGGTAACTATGACATGTTAAGAGTGTATTAAATATTTTTCTTCAAAATTATCATCTTTTTGGATTTTATTAAATGCCAAATATATGAATACATTCTAAATGGGAACTATTTATTTTTTATAAAAATAATATATTATTAAATTATTTAAAATTCACAAGAATATTTAAAAATTACAAAGTGAAAATTATATAGTATAAAATTTCATAAATTATTACATTATATAAAATAATAAACACATATTCAAATATTTATAACAATTTAATTTTTATAATATTATTTCCACAAAAAAATTAAGTAGTTCAAATAAGAATAAATCATAATGGTATTGATTAAAATATAATCAAAACTTGTCTTAATCTTATATTTTTATGATATTAATACCATATCTCATCTCATATTAGTAATTATGGAAATTTTGGACATTTTGTCATGTGATTTGATTTTATTAAAATTAATATTTTTGAAGATCTTAAAATTTTTCCACACCTCAATTAAAAAAATCCTCCATCAAATCTTCACTTAATTTTTGACTTAATGCACGAAAATACCCATACCGTATACCTTCTCAACTACCCAAGAAATAATCTCATGGTTATTGTATTCTTTAATGATAAAATGTTGTTCTATAAGAGAATATTTAGAGGATGCTCTTCCAAGAAGAGGAAATATCATTTACATGTTCTTTCAACATCGTTCTTCGTCTACTTCAACCACATGAGTTGTTTAATTTTAAAGTAAAAAATCTATTAGTATATATATAATGAGGGATTTTTATTAATATGATCCAATCATATTTCATCTTCTACCCATCCTATGAAAATAGAAATCACAACAATTGCGTACGTATGGCTTACTCTCTCTAGGCTGTGGTGTAATTCGTTTTTCACCAACTCATTACATATATGTGTATAATGATAGGAATAATATATATATACATATATATGATTAATAATAAATGATATTTATTCTGAGATACTATAGTCCATACAATTCAACACCATTCAATAATTATGGGAACGATACATCACGCGGGCCTACGTACGATTACTGTATCCACAGTGCGATGGGATTCATTCTACAGAATATTCATTAAATAATAATATGTAAATGAGTTGAATGAATAAATATGATACATATTATACAAATAAAAAATTTTAAATGGTCTAACCATACCCAAAAAAAATGGAATAAGAAATTAGCTGACATAAAATGCATAAAACATTAAGCAAGTAATACCCGAATTACGTCTAACAATGATATGTTACTAACAAACGGAGGAATATTATAAATGTAATAATAAAAATTATTTTCATTCTAGAATAAACCAGTAACATTATTTAAATAATTATATAGTAGTTTCCGATACATACGAATCATATCAGACCTATTGAAATGGATAACATTAAAAATTTCATTTTAATTATAGATAGTCTATTCGAAAGCATTTACTGGTGTATATTTATCATCCATATTCATGTGTCATAATTATGTAATTTTATATCTATTTTTACAAAACAATAATGTTAATTTTACTCTTAGGTTACTTTTTAATAAAAAATATGAAATTAATATTTTTTTCATTATTCGATTTGAGGTACATTTTTTCCTTTTCAGCTAAACTAAAAAAAATGTTTTTTACTTATACAATATTAATGATTTTTTACAATTTCATGATCCATTATTTCAAAGATTAATACTCTAAAAAAATATTATTATTTTCAAATAATTTATTTTCTTTTAAAAAAGATTGGTGTTTTCATAGCAGATAATGTTTTTTAAAAATATTGGATATTTTCCCCAAGAATTAGTTTCATGTGATGTATCAATATTATTTTCCATCAATAATAACATAGGTTTCTGGTTTTATGAATATTATATCTTTCAATTTTATTGTATTGGTGATGGAATTTATTTTTTGAAATCAATTTATTTTTTTTGGATGATGATGGAACGATGTTTATGAAACCAATAAAATGTTTCATTGGTTATGCTATGATGAATAAATTTTTTATTTGTGGAACATATAATATTTAATTCATTATGAGATGCGGGACCTATATATCACTCAAATTCATTGTGTAATTAATTATATCACATAAAATAGTCATGAATGGAACTAAAAGTAAATATGGCTCAGTAATACAGTGCTTCAATAACATGAAAATATGATTCAGTAATACATGGATGGAATGTTATGTAAACCAAATTCAGTAAATGACTCTGTCCACTAAGAAGGTATTGGTAGTAATGTCTTGGATACTATGGAAATTATTTTAGGAGAAATATTATTTCCCACAATCCCATTTTTAGGTCAATGCTATTTTATTAGTGTTAATGTCCTTTTTTGATCTATACATTACATTCTGCTAGGATTTATTTCATGACTCGTGATTTTGATATTAAAAATATATGTTCATGTTTTAAAATTATTATTTTTTTGTTTTGTTATATTTCCTTCATATATACCCTTAATAAGCATTTTATCTCACCCTTTTTATGTTTTCTTTTCCCTGGGATATAAAGAATGCATTATGGTAGGAAAACTAATAGGGGAAAATATTTATTGGAGATGTTGATGATTGTTCACCAATTAACATGACTATGCTCCATGATTCCAAATTCACTAAACTAATATTATATTTCGGTATTTTTTTGAGTCATGTATTACATACTTTTCAATAGTATTGTAATGACTACGTCCATCAAGCTAAAGAAATTTTTGGGTTAAGTTATAAAATTTACACTATTTTATTGAAAATATGGAAGAAAATGATCATAATTAAAAAAATATGAGTGGTTGAAATTAATATAAAATTAATCCTTTAGATGGGATTACCAAGCATATTTTAAAATTAAAATAGTTAAAAATATTGAGATGATTTTATATACCAAATCAATTTCAATATTTCTCCAATGAATTTAATTTTATTAATCATATTTATAATATAACAGAATTTAATTTAAACCAAATTTAATATATCATTTATCATTATATATTAAAATGATTAAATTTTATTTTTTATTTAAAACGATGTATAGTTACTATTTATTAAAAATTGTACCATTTCATAAAAATACCAACAATTCAGCCAATGTTTTTATATAATCTAATTTTAAAAAATGAATTTTATTTTTTTAAAATATATTTATTTTTCAAAATTTAGTTTTAAAATAATAAAACCATCAATATGAGGAAAATATGCATTTAGAAAAATACTTATTTTTATGTGTAAAATTTGGTTTATTTTTTTATCATGTCTCCAGAACACATTAGATGATGGTTAAACATGATATCTAATATATATATATATTTAATAAAAATGGAGTGCTTTTTAATTTATTGATATAAAACAAACTAGTGGACATTTAAAAATATTTTTCAAGAAAATGATTTTCCTTATTTTACAAAAGAGCTTTATTTTAATTTATAATGAATTGGTAAAAAAGATTTCAATTTAAATATATTTATAAACCATAAATTCATAATCTAGTTAATCCTAATCATATATTCCATTATAAAGGCAATGTTATTTTTAGTTGAGGAGGAAACACTAGAGGGGGTGAATTGAGTTATTACTTAAAATTTATGTTAAAAACATTATGATAAAATATCCCAGTTGGAAACAACCCAATTAATTAAAAATGTAGACCTATAAATGTTACATTTCATAATTTGTCTCTCAATGGTTGATTACTCCTTAGTTAAATCCTTATAGGAACAGTTATCCAACATTTGTAATAGTTTTACTGAATTAAACACCTATACACACCAACCAATACTAACTATGAGAGTTATTGTAAGAAATTTTTATATTTTTGAAATTTTAAGTTGTATAAAATGGAAATATATATAATAACAAAATAATGTATACAAAATATGTATACAATAGGTTCAGTCTCTAGGAGAGACTTAATTGTCCCCACTTAGTGATCAATTTCCCCTAAGCAGTTTATATTAAAAATATACATGATACATATCCTATATTAAGATTTATAATAGTATTCACTAACTATCGATGTATCACAACCTCTACCATAGATCAATATGGGAAAAAACCACCAGGTCACACACGAACTCTTCCCTAGTTATTCATTGTAAAGAATAGTGTAAGAAGTGATTTGTGGGAGGATTTTTTGTATACTCTTGTTTAAGAACATGAGACATTGTGTGTGTGTGCCACAGAGAAACACACAAAACTCATAAATGTAAAATAAATAACAAAAGTGTGGTAATATTATTATTATTAAGATTGGAAGGCCTTATGTTTTTACAGTTGAACTCTAGACACAATGGTGTGATGAAATTACAATTTGAGTCCTTCTTCGGTTGTTGTCTCCAAAAAACAGTGTCACAAATTCATGTTGAGGAATCCAGGTAATGAGGTGTCTAGCTTCTTGTTTTGAATGTGATTTGATCAGACACATTGATGATTCCTTGTAATTTTCCCCCAAAACATATTTCTGAAGCACTTGGGTTCACAGAGTAAGTTTTGTTTCCTTATCCTAGTTAATTAGGTCCCCTTTTGTGTACAATCATTCTATCTCTCTACCCAAATCTTATGTAGCACGATATAAAATTTTAATCTTGGGGCCAATTTATAGGAATGATAAAACCACGTGCAGTCTTCCTTGTTACATGTTTGGTATCCTAATACAATCTCCACATATTTCTAAAACAACATTAATTAATGTCGAATCTTTAATTTTACCAAATATGATTCTTAGAATAATTATAAGAAAAATGAAAAAGTATAGATTAGAAGGTTATAGGTATCAGTACACTAGTAGATATGGCCTTCTCAATGGAATCTTCTTTAACAATAGCTTCTTAGTGGTAGCCTTAACAATAGTAATCTTATCACCAATTTCATTGAAACAGTAGCCGCCAAACTGTAACCTCATAGAGGTGACATTATTAATCTTCCATTGGTAGGCATTCCATTAGTGAAATTGTAATAGTAACCTCAAGTGGTTACCTCTAGTAGTATCCTTCCATGGGTAAAATCTAGCAGTGACCTCTACATGTACGCTTCAATCAATAACATCTAGTGGTATCCTATAATATTAACATTCTTGCTATAACCTATAGCGTTAACCTCTAATGGTATCCTCTAGCGGTAACCTCTAGTTGTAACTATTCGGTGGTAACCTCAACTGGTGACTTAAAGAGAAGGCTCTTAACAGAGACCTTCATAACAGTTTCCTTTAAAATAGTAAATGATACACTATAAAAAAAATAAAAAAATAGAGATATTGAAAATATATAATTCTTACATTATAAAAACTATAATCACTACTGAATCATGAATATATTATAGTTGAAACATGATTTCGGATAATCAAAACAGGTGTGTCCAATAATCTCTATCTTCTTTATAATCAAAAATTATGGTAGTAATATATAAAATAAGAAGTACTATATCATATTTATGTTCATAATAAAATATCATTAGTGGTATCAATATAAATTTTATCAGGGATAAAATGGAATATAATTTAACCAGTTCTATTTTTGAATGTATATCAGAGCATAATTATATAGGAATATCATATATGCAAGATTTTCAATCTGAAAAATTCTCCCCAATTGTGTTTATCAAAAAAATTATACTAAAGGCCGAAAATAGATATCTATATTAATAAAATGAGAGTACATTATATAAAAATAATTTATTTAAATCAAATATGATAGTCTACATTCAATCCATGTTCGATATTCCCATGTGATATTTACCATTGGGATATTTGGAGGATGGTTCAATTGATGGAGGTACTGGCTGAGGGAAAGCAATAAGGAAGGTAGAAGGAGCTGCTATTGAAGAATCAGTAGATCAATAATGAATTTATGTATGAGGAGTCATAGGTGTCCAATATTAAATGAAAATTGAAAGAGTCAATGGGGAAACATTGGTAGATCCTGATGTAGTTGAGGAAGAAGGTAATGGAGGAGGGACAATATTGGGAGTAAAATCCACATGGAGAAATGGAAAAAGGATATTCCCGAAATCCATAATGATGCTTCCTCATCATTCTATAGCTGAGATAAAATCATTCTTATTCACCATGATCCTTTCCAAATTAGGTGTCAATTATCTATGCCAGATAAGTTGATCCATAAAATCCTGAGTGATAGAAGGATTACACATGTTCTCTAATAACAGTGTGAATTGACTATTCAGCTGATGGTTTGTATAATCCCATTCATAATAAAAATAATCCTTCATTTTT
This sequence comes from Viscum album, assembly GCA_963277665.1. Classification (NCBI taxonomy): domain Eukaryota; kingdom Viridiplantae; phylum Streptophyta; class Magnoliopsida; order Santalales; family Viscaceae; genus Viscum; species Viscum album. The sequence continues at coordinate 1,603,783,518 of OY728136.1, forward strand.
ATGGATTTATTATATTGGGTAGCCTCTCTCAGGTAATCACCTAAATGAATATAAATATCCATGGCTATTGAAATGGCCCGAGACAATGATTGATGGTTTAAGTTACTTGCACGAGAGAGATTCCCCAATTCTTCTGTAACAACAGATATGATTGAATCTATATCAACATGAGGAGAGGCAAATGAGGAAAAAGAATAACACAAAGGTATTGTGGTAAAGATAGTTTCTCAATAAAATAATTGTTTAATCCACAGATTAACCTCTTCACCACATCATCCTAGGCAGTCACATGTGACTCCATAGTCAACTTAATGTCCTCACACACAATGGTCATCTGAGGAAACAAAAATATTAATATTACGAATTATTTTTCCAACTTGAACATTAAAATACATATATGATGCTAAATTAAAAAATGGTTGTTTCACAGAATCCATAGATTCTGCCAATTTTCTTTCCTGATTCTGGCATTCCTTCACATCATGTATCATATTTGATTAAAATCTAGACATTATATTTTCTAGAATAGATGCTACATGATCATGATTCATAGCTATTTTTCTCTCTATTCCAATGGATATTTCAACAATTATTCTCTAATAATCTAATTTTATGGTCGAATGTTCATCTATCTTTACATAATCATGGTGTGGAAGAACCACTGGTTAAACTATATAGGTCTCTGAAATAGAATGTACCGGAGTTCTTATGTTAAGATTTTCATCTTTAGAGTCTTTATAGTCTTACCCAACCCAATGAATCTAGGGTCCCTTGACCAATTTTCTATCTCATCAATAACAGAAATTGAACATATGAAATAGGTTCCTCCCAATAACTTGTATATTCTTCCTAGACAACTAAATTCCCCACTGCCAATCATCCATGATCAGTTAAACCATCCAGATAGTCTACTACAACTTCTTCTATAGAATTTTCAACTACATCCATTGCAATTCCTACTATAATGTCTTCAACTTAATCTTCCTTTTAATTCTATACCATTACTATATGTCCTATCAATAGCATTTAACATAGGAATTCTTCTTTACATTCATTATCATCAGCTTTTTCAGAATCATCATGATCAGATTCAACTTCGACCTCCTCATCTGATGCCTCTATAATTGTATTGTCTTTCAAGACATTATCCTACTAGTCTTCTTCAGTGGATTCCTTATCATTATTTTCCCTTTTCACAACCTCTCTTCGAGGAAATTTCGGTAGTGGGAGAGGCTTACTAAATGATAATGTACCAATATGATGTCTTTATAGAAGGTCAGGATCACTCTTGTCATGTACTTGAGAATCCTATAATTCATTCACTACAGAAACCTCATCTTTATCATCTTGACACCCTGGATCAACTTCATCATGATTTAAAAATAGATATATTTTATCCTTTGGCCTAGAATGACTGTCAACAGGGTTTAGTTCTTTATTTATCATTTCCTCATCATTCAAACATTTCCTTTTCCTAGTGTTCTTGTTTATATTCACAAACCTTAAAATCATTTTGTTGATACTAATGTTGTCCATTATAACTATGTTTTCTTCCTTATTTCTAACAACACATTTCACATTCAACATCAAAGATATCAAATTGGCATAAAATAAATCATTTGTCTTGGAACCCAACCTATTCATATCATCTAACTATTCTATCAAAAGTCTGCTAAGGTTTATCCTTTTTCCATGTTTCCAAAAATACAACCATAATATGTCCAAATATTTTAAAGAAGCAATGTACACTCTCATGTGACTAACGAAAAGATAGAAAAATTTAAACTGTAACATGTTTTCCCCATCCATCTATGAAGCAATTATATCCATTGGGATTCCACTCCCTATCATTTCGGCCAACACCTCTTCATAATAAAAAAACAAACTAGTGAGGGGAATGTCACCTGTATAATAGTAAAATAAGACTTCATGTGGTATTCATAAATATTCATTCAATGTAACAAAAGAGAATATCACACATACCCTATTTTCTTTAGATATCATTTAGTTCTCATCCTTATAATGTTCAATCATTATAAAATCATAAAAATCCTCTACTAGCTTCATGTAATATGTATCATTGTTGTTTAATAATTATTCTACCCATTATTGAGCATAGAATTCTTTTAATACTAGATATTTTCCAAAAAATAGTGACTCTGAACATACTTCATTATCAACCACAATTTTCCCTCTTTGGAAAATGAGTATTGATCAACATTTACACGACATTGATTCCACCACTATACCCAACATGAGGCCCCTAAGGGTTTGTTACCTCTACTTCACCTCCATCCATCAGTCTTTGTACTCTTTCTATTGTGATTTGATGCAGTTTATGGGTTTTTAGCAGTTGGATAGGGTTAAAGATAAGGGAGATAATATATTGAGAGAGGATTGATGTCGATCGAAATGTGACTTGTACTTTTTTATATCGTTTAGGGATTAAAAAATTGTTTAAATAAAATGAATAAAATTAAAATGTTTCAGATTCCAATAGGAAACATGAATTCCATTACCTATTTGTAGGGTAAACTAGAGGTAATGTGCTAACAATAATTTCTATTAGTGAGGTCCAATGGTAAGGTATCCAAACAGTGATGTCAACTGATGAGGTTTCTTAATGTGATGTCCTATGTTGAGGTGTCCTTTACTGAACATAATCACACCTATCTAATTTTTTATGAATATTAACCTCTCGCAATTAAAATAATTTATGAATATATTAGCCAAATTAATGACCAGTTTTGATGATTTCATGGTTGATATAACCTCGTTGATAATTATCTCCCAAAATATAATGTCTATCATCAATGTTCTTTGTCCAAGAAAGATATACATGATTTTTAGAGATGTTAATAGGGCATTTATTAAAAAAATTAAAAGAGAAATAGTTTAATAGATATCCATAGACTAGTATAATTTATTGTTTCCATATAATTTGACAATTCCAAATACCAGTAGACATATATTTATCTTCAATAGTGGAAAGCGCAAAAAAATTATGATTCTTACCAAACCATAATACATCCTATGAAGAGGATGGCGTGCTCCCCACCTTCAAAATGTCCATCTGCTTTATGCCCTATGGATATCTGATCATTTCATGTCTCATAGCCAGCATTTCCACATTGTGCCTCCCTGACTCGTTGAGGAAGTGGTGGAGTGACTATAATTGACACAAGAAAGGATGCTCTATCCTTATCCACAAAGGATATTTGTAAGGCAGCCAGCTGCTCTGTCGCCTCACCTAACAGCTGTATACCAGATCTCCGGCTGAGTGCATCTGCTACATCTTTCCCCATTCCAGAAAATTAGACTATCCCAAATTCGTAGTCCTGGAGTAACTCAATACATCATCGATGTATTAGGTTAATGTCCTTCTGAGAGAAGATATACCTAATAATATTGTTATCATAGTAAATCATAAAATGTTCACCTATTAGTTAGTACTGCCACATATTCAATACGAAGACCACAACAACAAACTCTGGGTCATGGGTAGCGTAGTTCTTCTCCTGTTGTCTTGGATTCTGAGAACCATACATGATCAATGCCCCCTCCTATATCAGGACACTCCCGCGTCTGGTCCCTGATGTGTCACAGTAGACTTCGTACCCTACGCCTTCATAGGGAAGCCTCAGTTTGGGGGTAGTGGTTATCCTCATCCTCAGCTCTCAAAAGCTTTGCTGGCATGTCTCTGGACAGACTAAGTGTTTCCCCTTCTTTATGAAGGATGATAGTGGTGCTGCAACTCTGGGGAAGTCTGTAACGAATCACTGGTTGTGTAGAACTAAACCCAGGAAACACCATACCTCTGTCAAACTTCTGGGTGGATCCCATGAAAGAACCGCCTCAATCTTCACTATATCCACTGCAAATCGAGCCTCTGAGATGATGTGTCCCATGAAGCGAACCTATAGTATATAGAACAGGAACATCAAGAGCATACCATAAACCTAGTGCTATTGGTTTTTGTCCAGTACTACCTGAAAATTGTAGGCATTCTCCTCCTCATTAGCCGAGTAGATCACAATGTCATCGATGAGGACAATGACAAAGCGGTCGAGGTATGGCTGGAAGATTCTGTTCATGAGTCCCATGAACACTTCTATAGTATCGGATACTCTGAATGGAATAACCAAGAACTTGTTAGTGGTCGTACCAACAACTAAAGGCCATCTTCTGCACATCCTCATTTCAATCTCGGAGCTAGTGACAGCCTGATCAGAGGTATGCCTTTGATAACCATCGTGCTCCCTTCAGCTGATCAAAGAGGTCATCAATCCTCAGGAGTGTGTACTTGTTCTTCATGGTCTCCTGGTTCAGGCGATGGTAGTCAACACAATGCCTGAAGCTTCCATCTGACTTCGTAGAGAACAGAATCGAGGCTGCCCAGGGAGAAACACTATATCGAATAAATCCTTTATCCTGAAAGTCCTCTTATGGTACCTGCATCTCGCAAAGCTCTGTGGGAGCCATCAGGTATGATGGATTAGAAATAGGTGTCTTCCCATGGTATAAGTCAATATAATAGTCCACCTCACTATGAAGAGGTAGATCTCGAACATCATCATGGAAAACCACTTCACACGGGACTACCACTACATGACAGCTCAGACTCTCCACATATACTGCTCCGAGGGTAAGGCATGCCGACTGATGGGTGAATGGAATCACCCTCCTCTGAGTTAGCAAGTCTTATTTTGCAAAGGCTCCCTTCTCACTGGTGAAGGTAAACCCGGTCCCATCCAGGCGTACACACCGCACATTCCACCTAATATAGTCAATCTGATCATGGACTGTAGATAACCAGTCCATAACCAAGATAACGTCATAAGACATCGAGGCCGCTACTAAGAGACCGCAGCCAATGATTTAGCCTCCTAGAGTAATCTCATACTACCTAAAACAGTGCATAATCATTGAGCCTGCTTCCATATGAGTCTCTACCCGTAAAGATGTAGCCAACGGCTCCGTCAGAATCTATGAGCTCCAAACGACTCTAGTGGAAATGAAAAATTGACTGGAACCTATGTCTATATGAACTGTAGCTAAGGTAGATTAGACATAGATCATAACTCAAATCATCTCTGGTGCACCATGATCGTACAGATGAGCAACCTGAAGCTAAGCTCTCGCATGTCAACCAAGTCCTTGCATTCAAGTTGGACCTCATGGTGGTGGTGGCGGTAACACCTCAAAACGTCCCCAACCGCCAGCTGCATGGCCATCTCCACTGCCACGTCCCCCTACTCCATGTGGACCACCTCGATTGAATATATTCATATACATGGGTGGTCCTCTGACCATCTGCTGATCATCCGAATGATGGGTCAAACAGTCACAATCCATGTGACCATTCCTACCTCATGAGTAACAATGCCCACTCATGGCATGTGTGTCTCTACTCTGGCTGCCCCGCACAACTGATCCTCCACTACTACAAATTCCGGTTTTAGAGACTATCATTTGCGGTCGCTATAGGCCTATAGATACTGCCCAGCGACCGCCATTGGAGGTCGCATTAGCTTCGCCGCTGTAGGCCAATAGCGACCACCTTTAGCGGTCGCTATAGGTGGCCGAAATTCCAGCCTTAAGTGACCAACTGGTGGTCCCTATAGGTTGCCTAGAGGGCCCCATTAGCGACCGCCACACAGCCTATAGCAACCGCAATTGGCGGTCACTAATGCTGCCCAACAGGCAGGCTATAGCTACTGCCAATGGCGGTCTCTACACTGGGAATATTTAAAAAAAACATTCATACCGAAAGAAAGAAAGAAATATATATATATATATATTTATTAAATAATATATATAAATATATATTATAAAAAATATTTATATATAAAATATTAATTAAAATATTTTCATATATATATATATATTAAAGAAATATATATATATATAATATTAAATAAAATATCTTTCATTTTTTTAATGAAATGTATGAATTTTGTTTTTTCTTTCATTATGGTGGAAAATCAGAGATAAAACAAGGTAAAAATAAAAAAAATTGAAAAAAATTTCATACAGCATAAACAACAAGATCATCATAAATGATAAACGTGCTTCAACGAACCGAGTAGGTCCATCTATTTCAATCTTCTTCTTCAATAAACCTACAATAATACAAAAAAACAACAAAACAAAACAAATGTAAATTGAACATAATTATATAGTTATTATATACATATAATAAAATTTAATCTGACCTCAAATCATGGTGGTATAATAATTAAAAACCCCCAATTTAAGAAATGCTATAACTTCATGTCATTCGGAGCACGTTTGCTCTGAATTCGACCGTCTCAAGCCGTTTTTGGTATTTTATGACGCCGGAAATTCATTTCGGGTAACCGCTATCAGACAACACCTCTGATTTAGGTGACGTCTACCAGACCATTTTAAAAATCACACAATGGCTGATGTCGTACAGTTTCATGGCATTCTGTGGTCGTTTGGGTGCTTTGGACCCCCTAACGCGTCGTTTTAGAGCACGACGAGCTGCTGAAAACCACACACTCGGCCATACCGCGTGCACTGCACATCTGATGGGTGTGTCGTCTCTTCCTACACATCATTAATAATATTAATAAGGTTTTTGTGTTGTTTCAAGTCATTCAGAACACGTTTTCTCTGAATTTGACCGTCTCACGCCGTTTTTGGTGTTTTATGACACCCGAAACGCATTTCCGGTAACCGCGGTCAAAAGACACATCTGATTGACGTGCCGCCTACCCAACCATTTCAAAAATCACACATCGGATGGTTTGGTACGGTTTCATGCCATTCTGAGGTCGTTCTGGTGGTTTTGACACCCCATCGCGCCGTTTTAGTGCGCGCAGAGCTACAGAAAACGACACACTCGGTCGTATCGTGCACACCGCACGTCCGATGGGTGCGTTGTCTCCTCCTACAAGTCAAAAATAATATTCCTAATGTTTTCGTGTGGTTTCAGGTCATTCGGAGCACGTTTGGTCCGAATTCGACCATCTCACGACGTTTTTGGTGTTTTTTGACACAGGAAACGCGTTTCCGGTATCCCCGGTCAAAAGACACCTCCGATTGACAAGCCATCTACCCGAACATTTCACAAATCACACAATGGCTGATTTCATATGGTTTCATGGCATTCCAAAGTCGTTCTGGTGGTTTTGACCCCCCAACGCGCCGTTTTAGCGCACACCGAGCTGCTAAAAACGACACACTCGGCTATACCGCACGCACCGCACGTCCGATGGGCGCGCATTATCCTCCTAAACATCACTAATAATATTCCAAATGTTTTCGTGTGGTTTTAGGTCATTTAGAGCACGTTTGCTCCGAATTCCACCGTCTCACGCCGTTTTTTGTGTTTTGTAACAGCGGAAACACGTTTCTGGTCACCGCGGTCAAAAGACACCTCCGATTGACGTTCCGTCTTTCTGACCATTTCAATAATCACACAGCGGCTAATGTTGTACGATTTCATGGCATTCCAAGGCCGCTCGAGTGGTTTTAAACCTCCAACGTGCTATTTTATCGCACACTGAGCAGCTGAAAATGACACAATCTGCCGTACCACGTGTACTGCATGTCCGATGGGCATGTCATCTCCTCCTACACATCATGAAAAGTATTCCTAATGTTTTCGTGTGGTTTCAGCTCATTCGGAGCACGTTTGCTCTGAATTCGACCGTCTCACGCCGTTTTTGGTATTTTATGACACTAGAAACACGTTTCTGGTCACCGCGGTCAAACAACACCTCTGATTGATATACTGTCTACCCGAACATTTCACAAATCACACAAATGCTGATGTCGTACGGTTTCATGGCATTCAGAGGTTGTTCGGGTTGTTTTGACCCCCCAATGCTCCGTTTTAGCGCGTGCTAGGCTGCTGAAAACGACACAATCGGCCGTACTGCGTGCACCGCATGTCAGATGGGCACACCATATCCTCCTAAACGTCAAAAATAATATTCCTAATGTTTTTCTGTGGTTTCAGGTCTTTCAGGGCATGTTTTCTCCAAATTCGACCGCCTCACGCCGTTTTTGGTGTTTTTTGACACCAGAAATGTGTTTCCAGTAACCGTGGTCAAACGACACCTCCGATTGATGTTCCATCTTCCAGACCATTTATAAAATCACACAATGGCTGATGTCATACAATTTCATGGCATTTCGAGGCCTTTCGGGTGGTTTTGACCCACCAACCTGACGTTTTAACGCGCCGAGCTACTAAAAATGACACACTCGGCAGTACCACGCACACCGCACATCCGATGGGAACTCCATCTCCTTCTACATGTCACTAATAATATTCCTAATGTTTCCGTGTGGTTTCAGGTCATTCAGAGCATGTTTGCTCTGAATTCATCCGTTTCACGCCGTTTTTGGTGTTTTGTGACACCGGAATTGCGTTTCCAGTAACCGCGGTCAAACAACACATCCGATTGATGTTTTGTCTACCCGACCATTTTTAAAATCACACAATGGCTGATTTTGTACGGTTTCATGGCATTCTGAGGTCATTCGGGTGATTTTGACCCCCCAATGCACCGTTTTAGCGCGCACCGAGCTGCTGAAAACGACACACTCGGTCGTACCGTGCCCACCACACGTCCAATGGGCATGCCGTCTCCTCCTAAACATCACGAATAATATTCCTAATGTTTTTGTTTGGTTTTAGGTCATTTGGAGAACGTTTGCTCAAATTCGACCGTCTCATGCCGTTTTTGGTGTTTTTTGACACCGGAAACACGTTTCCGGTCACCGCGGTCAAACGACACCTCCGATTGATGTGCTGTCTGCCCGACCATTTCAGAAATCACAAAACGGCTGATGTCATACGGTTTCATGGCATTCTGAGGTTTTTCAAGTGGTTTCAACCCCCCCAACGCGCTGATTTACTGCGCGCTGAGCTGCTGAAAATGACACACTTGGCCGTACAACGTGCACCGCACATCTGATGGGCGCGTCGTCTCCTCCTATGAGATGCACCAACCATATAATTTAATTTATTGAAACCATCTACTACCAATCCCAATCGGACATTACGAACATCTTTGGAAAAGTCGGGATGTCTGTTACCAAAATCCTTCCATGCATGAGAGTCTGTCGGCTGGGTTAACATATCACTTTCATGAACTCTTTCTGCATTCCATCTCATTAAATTTAAAACTTTAGATGACATAAAAAATCTTTTAAACCTTGGTTTAAGGGGAATGTGACGCCTTTCCTTTACGGCAATCGGTTTCCCCTCTATCACAATCCGACATTGAGGAGTCTGATTTCCCCTGTTCTCTTTCCACCTGGAAGAACCACAAACCATACAAATATCTAAATGGGCAGTTTCCTTTCTAATCAACATACAATTGTTTGCACATGCATCTATGGTCTCAAATGTAAAACCTATTTTCTCTTTCATCTTACGAGCATGGTAATAAGACTTGGGAATCTTAGCGTCGACAGGAAGAACCTTTTCCAATTACACAAATAGCATGTCGAATGATGTGTCTGACCAATGATTCAATGTCTTCATATGCAACAACTCCACGATTAACGACAATTTATTGAAATAATTACATCCAGGATATAATTCGGTTTTTGCATCATCAATTGATTCATAAAACCTCCTAAAATCATGATCTGTACCAGAGCAAAGATTTATCTCACCGGTCTCAAGATTTTGGATGTCAATGCCTTCAGGATCCAACCCACGTACCATTTCAGTAAGCATTTCATGCATTGGATCATTCATCCTTGCATCAACATCCATCTGAACTGTATCAGTATCATCACTACAAACATATTCATTTCCATGACGAGTCCAACTCTTATAATTTCTCAGAAATCCATTAAAGTATAGGTTCTCCCTCACAATATCTCATGTGAATTGATATTTGTTAGCACATTTTCTACATGGACAACTAATATAGTCACTCTCAAATCCTCTGGTGAAGTCAATAAACTGCATAATTCAATTTAAATACGCTCTAGACGTTAGATTTGGAAGATCTGTCCAACTCTTATCCATAATAACATCCCTATAACAAACATTTACAGAAGACTTATTACATTTTCACTTTTCATACCAAATATATTTAAAATAAATACTAATTAATTGTTTTTGAACCATTTATAAAATAATAATGTATGTGAAAGACCATGTCATACCTGATTGCGCTACAAACCTAGAAGTGAGGGTAGCCGATGGCGGTGCTGCGAGGGAGAGGAGTGGTAGTGGTGGGGAGCCGGAGCCGGAGCTGGTGCGGCGAGGGAGGGGATGTTGAAAGAGGGGACGGGTGGCGGTGGTGCGGTGAGGGAGGGGATGAAGACGAAGGGGACAGGGGTTGGTGGGGTACGGTGGGGGGGTGTTCGGGGTGCTTGGGGGGAGAGACGAGGGGGAAGAAGGTCAAGGGTGGAGGTGGGATGCTGCAGGGGCTGGAGGTCGAAGGCCAAAGGGCAGCCAGAGGGCTTCCAGAGGACTGTCGGGCTACCGGAGGCGGGTGGCCGGAGGCCTGAGGGCAGAGGGAGGCCGCAGGGCGGAGGACGGCAGGAACCAGAGGGCGGAGGGTTGTTGGAGGTGGGCGGGGATAGAAGATGGCGTCTGGAGGGTGGCTGGCAGAGGGTAGGGCTGACGGAGGGCGGGGCCGGCGGAGGGCTGCCGGCCGGAGGGCGGGGCATCGGAGGGTGGGGTGGCAGAGGGCGGGAAGGCAGAGGGAGGGACGGCGGAGGGCGGGGCGGAGGAGGGCGGGGGGGGGGGCAGAGGGCGGTGTGTTGGGGAGGGTGGGGTGGTGGGCGCAGGCGACGGGGAGGGGGGAAGGGTTCGGGGGGGGGGGGGGGGTGCTTCGCGAGAGGAGGGGGCGCGGAAGCGCTTTTTTTAAGGAGACGTAGCAACCGCCATTGGCGGTCGCTATATGTTAAGGGGATAAAAAGACCATATTTCTAGTACTCCTCAGTCGTTTGGTCATCAACCTATGGGTCTAGTCCCCTTGGACCTCTGTGGCATCTGTCTACTTCTTGCTATAGAAGACTCCCATGCATGTATACTAGTGGTGGGTCTCGATGCTGGAGACTACTCAGCAAGGATACTCCCAACTAAGTGGGCTTGCTCCAACACCCCTACCTGTTTTGGGATGCTGAGGGAGATCATCGAAGCCCTTCTCTCTCACCTAATCCCTTCTCGAAGGTCCGTGAACTGAATAATTCATATCGTACCATTTCATTGGAGTAGTGCGAGAGGTCGGTGAACCTCGCTAAGTATTGTGCCACTATCATGTTGCCCTACAGTAGATGAAGTAGCTCCTCTATTTGCACTGCATGTAGTGTGGTGTGGAAAAACTCCTCCGGAAACTGAATCTCTAAGTCTGCCTAGAGTAGTATTTCCTCAACATGAACGTGGAGCATGAGGCTCCACCACCTTCCTGCTTCTACCTTTAAAAGGCAGGTAGCAAGAATTACCATGAAGTCGGCTATTGTCCCTACCAGTCTAAAGACTCTCACCACAGCCTCCTGCCAATACATAGCTGCATGTGGGTCCATCTCTCCAATGAACCTAGGAGGCCTGAGGTACTAGAACTAATGAATCATGCTCAAGAAGCATGCATCATATACATCTATGGGTGGTGGAATCGGTGGCCCAACTGGTAGAGTAACCACTGGAGCCTCTACTGGAAAAGGGCCCTACACCAAGTACTCATTGCTCGGTGGGCTATCTGCGCATTCAAATCTTGGGACTCTATCTGGTCATATGCATGGAGGAATCCTAACCTAAATTGATTTGAAATGGTCAAAAGATAATACATGGTGAGAAGACCTAGTTTAACTGACATAAAGAAAACTTTTGAAAACACACACACAATAATTGTATTCATGCATTGGGTCAGAAATCACAAATCAGTGTCCATGTGTATGGATACGTCAGCCACCACACCAACAATGGACTCCCTGAACTAAGTACCACACTCAGTACCCATAACACTATGTCTTCATAGAAAAGAAAGATCATATTCCTATGTTCTGCGGTAGAACCGACTCCTCTGATACCAATTTTTCACGACCCGTACCCCGTGTCATGTTCCTTGACTACCCCATGCTCACCTTCTATAGGCCAGAGGATGGATACTACCACCAATGGCATAAATCCATAAACTTGGAAGGAATTGCATTTAAAACATGAAAACACACACAATAGAGTATGATATGGAAGCAAAATAGTAATAAAAAAACTATATACAAAGACTGATGAAAGTAGAGGGGCCGGAATACAAGCCCAACAGAAAAATTCAATTAAAACAGAAAACGAGTACAAATGATCAAATCAAAATAGCATAAAGTTGAATAGTAGCTCATGGATCGTCCCCCAAGGATCCTAATTGATGGGTAGGAACAGATAGCCTCCTCAACACTCCACGTATGGAGATCTCCTCCACGTACTGACACGTCGTTTGTTCCACCTCCGGGTTCTGTCCAGTCCTGGTACCCTCAGCCTCAATCAGAATTGACTGTCTTCTGCATCAACATAATGAGGTGTGTTCATAACCTGTGAAGGGGTGAGTATAATGATACTCATTAGGTACCCTGAGACCATAAAAGTATCACAAAATCTAACAAAGATAAACAAAAAAGTATGAAATAAATAGATAACCCCAATTAGGTATAATCTCATACATTTAACTATGTTATCTAGTAATCCATCTCAATCATGAGGTAAATACAAAAGGATTTTATATCAACTGAAATGATGATTTTTTCTATCGAAACCACGGCTGTTGGAGAACTCTTTCTCAATCGAGTACAATGGGATTTTCGCATCACACAGAGGCACTTCTCACTATTCCTGGACTGTTGAGGTACTTCTCTGGTCGAGTACCGTGGGTCTACTGCTTTCACACAGAGGCACTAACCACCGTGAGTCTACCACACTCACACAGAGGCACTCCCCCCTCGTAACATACTGAGTTAATCCTCCTGTTGAGTACCATGGGTCTACAACACTCACACAGAGGCTCTCCCAACTGTATGTCTGGCGCAACACCAAGGTGCTCCCCATTAGGCTAGTCTAATCATTCCAAGTTGAATTGGTCAGTAGTCATTAGGTCCTGGCCACCTTCTAGGTCTCCACAATATTCTCGCTCATCCCCAGTGGGATCTGATTCATGAACTATAGGTCGATACTCCATCTATCACGAAGTCCCATGTAGAATTATCACAATGGTCTGCCCCGTCATAGGGGTCTCAACGCAATAGACAGCTTGTCAATCGGGCGCCCGATCTATGAGTTATTTGCTTTTTAGTCCTAGAGTCCCGGTTGGATTCATGCATTATCCAACCCGACCGTATCTCTAATATACCCCAAAATCTAGTGGGGTATACTCAAAGGTACCGTTGCGCTCCATGAATACCAGTTCCATTGAAGATTCTTCAAATGGTCATTTGGTGCCAAATATATTGCCAAAGTAAAGGGGTCAGTACTAGGCCCGACTCCTATCCGACGTGGTCGCACCGACTCATCCCAACCAAGTCTAGGCCGACCTAGTCTGGGACGACCAAGAAAGTCCTGTTGGGTCTGGCCTGACCGATTGGGTGGGGGTAGCCTATTTGGTTTGGCCCAACCCAGTAGGCCCAGCTTACTAGGCCGCAAGGGCGGTTCCTCCCTATCTTTAGGCCAGTTCGTCTAGGAGCATCACTAGTGCGCAGCCCAGCTCGGCTCGGCCCGAAGGGCACGACAGGACCAGTTTTTCTAGTGCACCAAGTGGGGGACCGCATGCCAGTTCGGGAGGACAATAGGCTGGGAGGTGGTTGGCCAGTGCACGAGCAGGTGGTCATGCGGATGGGTAAGGTACCAGGTGGGATGGTAGGCAGCCTAGCAGGGTGCAGCCAGGCCGGGAGGCGACCAAGAAAGGCGCCAGGCAGGACGGCGGGCAGACTAGCAGGGCACAATGCGGGCGGCCTGACATTGCATGTAGTGGGCGGCCGTGCAGGCTGTAGCCTAGCCGGCAGGCATCTGGGAGGTCGAGGGGCCGGGATGGTGTGGTTCGGGCCAGTGCATTTCAGCACGGCTCGAGCCTACGCGGGCCGGCAGGGTTTGGCCAGGGTGAACGAGAGGTTGGTGGTGGTTTGTTCGGTAACATAAGAGGCCGGTGGCGGTGCGGTCGGGCGCGCGGTAGGGAAGAAGTGGTTCGGCCAGTGGATCCAGCTCGGTTGGGGCACCAGAATGTCGTGGGGGAAGCACAATTCTTTGGAGGTCACAGGAAGAGAATCCTTTGCCTATGACTTCTTCACCTTCAACTCTTCTTTGTCCGTATGCTGAGAAACAAAAAAAATAACGATAGAGGGGTTGGTCCATGTTGGTTTTTCCCCACACCCTCCGTTTTTATGGTGGTGTCACTTGGCTCATTAAAATGTAAGAAAGATGAAAAATATTTGATTTAGAACCACTCAATGAATCCTTTCCAATATGATGAAGATATAAAGAAAATGAATGTTATAGAAAATAATCCCCCTACCTTTCATTGTCGGTCATTTACATTGAAGTCGTGGGAAGAAGGAGAAGGAGTTTGTCATTCTTCTCATCCGCCACACACTCCCAATCGCATGTTGCATCTTCTCATTAACGAAATTATGGAGGGTAGGTCAGTTGGTGATTCTACACATAGGTTGGATCTAAGGGAAGAAGTCGAAGAATGTTGGTCTTCTTCGTTATTTGTTGGGAGAGTTCTTCGTCGGTGGGCCGTTCTTTGTTGGAAGAACGTTTTCTCCATAACTATTCTCTTCCCATGCTCCCACCAAATGAGAAATGTCAAAAATAATAATAATATATTGGGTTTTTATTTTATTTAGCTTCTGATACAAAACTCAAATTATTGAATTTATAATACGACTCCCCTAATTAATTCATGAGTGTTGTAACTAATTAATTAGGGGAGTTGGCACCAATTAATTAACGGCGAGGAAAGAGGCTCTCCCTAATTAATAAGGGAGAGTTGTGAGGTTTTACAATCTTCCATTATTAGGGGTTTAGCCCTGTGTGGTCCCCACATTGTAACCATTTACTGGAGTATAGGTTCATATGGGACCCACCCCCATAACCTCTCATGGGGTTTAAGGTGTGGTGGTCCCACCTCCAACATCCATGAAGTGGTTTTAACCACCAAACACCCACATGGCGGCTCAAATAAAAAATAATTTGAAGCTCACATCATTTTACTATTTTCCACAGAAACCCAGAAACTATAATTTAAACTCAGACCACTACCATCAATGTGATTCTCTTTTTTAAAGAATACTAGCACTGCGAGTTCAACGGTGTCATCAGATTTCAATTCCGAGCACCGATTAAAAAGTTATAAAAACCCTCTCATACGTTTACTGAATATACCCAAACAGAACATTAAAAAATGATTCTTGGCACACCGGGACTCAGAATCACATGTCGTCAGTTTTGCGGACTTGTAAATCTCCCATGTATTTAAGAAAAAAATTTCCATGGAATTTCTGGGTCTTTACCCATAGACACAATATTCATTGATATGTCTTATATGATCATCTATATATCAATTATGGTTAATTATTTTTATTATTTTTAAAAATAAAAAAGGTGAAAATTTGTTTCCATTGTCCCAAAATATTTGTCTAGTTTGAGTAGATTGTATATTAATAGAATTTAACTATGACCTATGTCTATATTTGGGAACATGGATAGATTATGGATTAATTATGAGATATCATCATCATATTCATTATTTAGATGTAATTATTTAGAATGATCTATTCTACTATAACATTCAGACCATTTCTATTTTAAGGATATTATTCATTTGGTGACTATTTTATTATCATTTTTATTTTTTATAGATTTAGAATTATTTAAATATCGATATTTATACATGATAGTAGAATTATTAATTCCAATAAAAAATTATGGGAAATCCAATGACATGAATACATTACCTAATAGATAATAACATATATATTGGCAATCAATATTTTTAGAACCCTACAGTTGGTATTCTATTTAAAATATTTGATTGTTTACTGATCACATTGACTTATATTTTGACCAATGAAACATGGACCACCTTTTAACATATTACAATTCATCAATAGTTGTTCACAACCATAAGTGATCAACAGGGAAATTGAAAATATTTTTCTCTCTTTTAGCTATCCATATACCATCTCTTTCATTCTACACTTATACTAAATCACCAAAGCTTTTTTAATAAAAAATGATTCCCATGTATTATTAATATCAAAGAACATGACAGTAGTGAATTTTGTTATAATTAATCTATAACACTCACTGGGGTCCTTATAGAAAAAAATTGATTGTAACATCTAGTTTATTGATGATAATTTCATTTGAAATTTTATTATGAGAACCATGAAATTCTGAAACAAATATGGTGGAAAATATATGCATCATCTGAGTGTAATATTTAAAGCTACCTATAATCCCATGAACCAAAAATAAAATAATTACCATTTTATATGTTCCCTAAAATGTTATAATATTCATGGTTATTAGATACACATAAAATTGGGAAACAATAATTCCATAAAATAGAGAAAAGAAAGTATTTAAAAAATTCAATTAGTATAGATGAGAAAATGTATTAAGAAAAATACATGGAACCCATTTCTACATGAAAAAACATATATATAACTCAATCATAATTAGTAGGAATTTGGAAATTCACTAAAATATTCCCCAAAATGTGATTCCATTTTATTCACTTGCCAAATATTTGATGAAATGTTCCATATATATATAGACGTATTGATCTTTTTCCAAGGGTTAGAGTGGGTATGAGAATATGTTCCCTTTATAGAGACACAAAACCCCACTATATTTTAGTCTGATGTATTGAAAATAAATGATGAATTTCCCTTATTTATATTCAATTATATTATATCCATGAATACATCATAAAACATCACAACTATGTTATTGTGGACAATATAATAATATGAAATAGAATGAGTTAAATGGTATTTTTTTTCTTTTAATGATTTTGAATGATATATGATATACATATTTAATTATTCACAAATACTAGGATGAAAAAACATATATAATATAGTTATCCATATATTCATAGTATACTTAATTGGTTCACAATCATTATAATGTGGTCTTTCATAATGATCCTCTAAGGCATCAGAGAAAATTATATAAGAATACCCTCTAGACGTCCAGTTTTATTAGCTATCTTACTATTTGAGGTGTTTAATATTTTTATATATTTTATATAGTACACACTTATTCATATATAGGGTTATCGTAGATCACTAAATTGTTCACTGATCATTACATTAATATAAAATAATCACAAATTCATCAAAAATATCTTACTCGGTCTCTACAGACATCTTAATGTTCACCTAAAATCCAATCCATATGGGAATAAGATTGTTCATATGGTATATCCATTCGTTATCATTCTACCAATAATCATTCCTAATATCATTATTATCATAGCACCATTAATAATGCTATAATAATTTGTCAGAAGGCCTTTTTGACACCAATTATTCCTTACCAATGTAATATTGTGTCCCATTATCTTGGGACAACTATATATCCAGTAAAAAAATAAGAGTGTTACATAAATTATATAGTGATTATATATTATCATGTATTACCTTTGTAAATTTTTTGGACATTCTATCTGATATCATACTTCATATTCCTCACATGTATATCAAAAAATCATAATACTTGAAATCAAAAATCCCTATTATAACAAGGAGTCTATTTTGTTATTGGGGAATAATAATATTTCAAAATATCCATGGGAATATTAATCACTTCAGCCTCTAATAAACCTTCACCAAACCCATCATCCATATTTAGAAAATGAAATTATTATTCACAATTCCCAAAACAGAAGTTTCTATAATCATTCAGTTTTAATTCAATTTCACATGAAATTAAACCACATGAATTTTGACATGGTAATAAAAAATTAAAATTAATAACATGATTAATTTTGTTAGATTACCTTATTTTATTCATTATTATCATTCCCATATTTACATTTACAGAACATAATTAATAACCTATGAATAAATATTAATGGAAAACTTTGTTCATTGTCACATGACCCAAATTTTTTCTAATATGGTTGAACTGTTATATGTGGGTTCTAATTACAATTAGATTGATACATTGGTCTCCCATATAATGGTCTTCACCATTAATCTAAAAAGACCTACCATAACCAATGATGGAGAAAAATGTTATAGTTTCCAAATATGATTCTAAAAATATAACCATATTCATTTATAAATAAAATGACATAGAGCCTCCAAAATGTACATATGAAAACATTGATGCATGGATTCAACTATATTCTCAGAAAAAAATATATATCCATTTCTGTTTTTGGGAAACATTTAAATTGAATGACCAAAATATATAATTGATCTCAAAAAATATATAAAACACTTCATATGAAAAGTCTACATCACTCCATATCATCCAATAAAAAAATACATTGATATTAGGCTAAGTGGTCAATTTTTCACACATCATTGGAAGGGAGGGATACATTCTATATATAGAACAACATAAATATTTCTATTACATGATTTAAAAGGGTAATCATTAAAATTATTACTGTCAATAGATGCTGGTAATATGATATATGTTCCTAGCTTCTCAAATCCTCATAAATAGGTTATATTCTACTATTATGTATCTAGATATATTTTATTTGAGTTATACCAATGGAATTATTTTTTTAAATAACTATATAGTGAAATTTTAAATGTTATCCCTAAAACTAGTGGAATAAAAAATTTATTTTATGTACTAGAAAACTACTATAAAAACTGTGATGATAAATTATTCCCCATATAGGGTCAAAAAAATGTTTTTATTGTACATTCTATGTCCAATTGATGAATTATAAACTAGTTTGAAACAACTGACTAATTACTATAACTACTATTTATTTAAATCATAACATTCTTCATAGATATATGTTCACATTTATTTATTTATGGTATTTCATCTATTGTCCAAAATATGTTCCCATATATGTATTCAATCACACTAAATAACAGACCATCCACATAATCGATCACGTGATATGTTAAGACCAATATATTTTTCACCAATGAAACCAACAATAGGAAGTGTTTATTAGGGAAACCATAATATATGAAACCTAAACTAATGTTACTAAATCTATCCAAAAAAATATCACATAAAACTATTCTATTAATATCTAATCACAGGTTTTACTATGTAATCAACATAGTGTAAATATAATTGTAAACATATATTATAACACCCAATGATATTATTATTTATTTTTTGAATTAACAGTTCTTCAAGAAGATGTGAATGACGTATTTTAGGGTCTAAGGGAACCATAATATAATGTACCATTTTATCCAATAAGTCAAATTGTTTTAATAAATTTTTAAAAATAAATTTTTAATTACTTATAATGTTTTCAGATACTGAAGTTATATATCTAATTATGTAAAATTATTGATAATGTCATTATATGATATCAAAGTACTTTTCTCATTGATTTTTTTAGTGATAACATAATATAACTATCTTATTGTAATACCCCAACCCCAGTTACCGAAAGTCGGTGAATTATTACATAACATTGGAATGATCACAAGGAAATCATGTTTCAAAACACGGATCAATTTAGTATTATTTGAAACAAGATTCATACATAAGTTCAACATTACAACATGAAAGGAAATACGACATGAATTAATTCCATTGGAAACATCCGAGCCTCTTAAAAAATTCATGCATGTCACTCATAAATAACTTCATCATATCCTGGGAATGTGAAACATAAAAAAGGGATGATCTCAAATGCTCAGTAAGGGTAAGAAATATAGTGTAAGATAACATAAATATTAAACATGGTGAATAATTGAGACCACATGCATTAACCAACAATAAACATGAATATTTTTGTTGTTGGAATATGAGGTGAGTAAATAGTTCCATAATAAAAGATAATCATTGGTATTCTACTAGTTGAATGACCACCTGAACCATCAATATTATTTTCATAATGATGAAATGTATAATTTCTTACATTAAGAAATATTTTGTCATGGCTTCAGCAAGGACATCTTAAAATTATTAAGGCCTCATCCAATACAATATATCAATATTGGGAAAGGGCCTCATCCAATTCCACATCTAGTTGTCTCATGAGACCTACGGATGCATCAAGGAGCTATTGCGGGCTCCACCCTTCAATTACTATGTCCAATACTTTCCTCATATGAAAGGTTTAATCATATCATAAACATTTGTATTAAAACTAGCATACAACATGTCAATACATTAACCATAAACCTTGAATGGTATAAAAATTTCACATCCATAGTCAAACATATCACATAACCTTCAATACAATATGGATGTTTTTTATCATAATAAATCAATTTAAAAAAACTTAAAATCCATCAACTGATGTTGAAATTTATGAAATCAAAACCATTTTTAGAGAAATATATCTTTATATTTTTAAATAATTTAAGAGTCATAAAATTATAACGAAAAAATTTATTTTGGAAATATTTATGTAATCTTGTACGGGAAGCTTTGATGATGTTAAAACGATGGTAAATAGTCGCACTTATCGTATAATTTAAAAAAAAATTCTTACCTTAAATTTGTTGGTAATGTCAAAAAGTACCTTGTTTGAAAAAAGACAGAAGGATTCCTTTAAAAACACATAAGGGTATAAATGAATTTAACCCATTGTCTAGTAAATAGTAAAAATGTTATGAAATAATATTTTTAGAAACATGGATGTGGATGATAATGAGGTCCCAGTAGATAATTACGTAGAAACAACCTCGGATAATGATAAGATTGTAGAATTAACCCTTAACTTGTACTTTTCCCTCGTCTAGGGTATGTTAACCTACAATATAATGGTTAAATAATAGTTTTTAAATTATACAAGATTAATATTCATTAATATGATATCATATATGTTCTTTTAACATTGCTTCGATAATAATATCTTAGTATTATCATTGTTTCGGGTGTTAATAGATTCATTTTCCTTTATATTCCTTGTTTTGTGACTCATAATTCTTATGTATGGGATTTATCATTTTCTTGTCCAGAATTATATCTAGGCTTTAGAAATTATTTGTAATCATCTAATGAAATTTTATTTTGAATTAATATGATGGGGAATGAATTTCATCACGTTCATGGAGACGGTAATCCGTACGTACGCCAGAGAGACAATATCATTCTTTTTATATTAAAATAATATATAATTGGATGGTGTATCATATATAAAAAATCATTATCATGTTATATTTATTATTTACATTAATTACACATCATTATTATACCCATCCAAATAATATTGTATTGAATAACAATTACATGATGACGTGGAGATGGTAAGCCGTAAGTATGCATGAACGGTGACATGTCATTTAAAGGATGTATAGAATAATGAATATGGATGTACTATTTTTATAATAACATCATAGTATATAGAAGATACTAGATTTATTATTTTGAAATGGATATAAGAAAGATAGAAGAAGTGGAAGAAGAAAATAACATGGAAGAGGGTGGTGATATTATTATGTCTTCTTGAGGTTTTTCCTTTTGATTTGATTAAAAGGGATCCTTATGTTGGATTTATGAATAAAGGAATGTCATAGGAAGAAGTGAGGGAAGTTGAGAGGATATTTGGGCAAGGTTTGGTCGATCCAAAAGGATTTGATGGTATGAATTAGAGAGAATAGGGATTACCCTTTTATAAGAGGAGTGAGGGGAACCTTAAGAAAAACATAAAATATTATTTTATAATAAATTCATATTCGGTTTATAATGGATCCAAAATAATTTATATCAAGGATAAGGTGGTTATGGGTCCAAATCCACTCATACAATAGGTTTTTGATAGGTTTTTGTCACTATATTTACATTATCTTTTAGATTTAACTCTTAGTTAATTACTTTGACATTTACCATGTCTCTTTTTATTTTCATATTATTTTGCTAATAAACTTCTTGTAAGATACCAATAGAACCCAAAGTGGTGAATTGATGACATAAATATCATCATATAAGTCTTTTGGATGAACACTATATTTTTAGTAATATTATATCAATTAATAATATAATATTTGTTTTAAAAATTCCTTTTTGTAAATATTGACACTATTTAAAAATTGATTTTTGTTAAAGTCATAAAAACATTATTTATTATAACCAAATTAATTTAATCAATCATTAGATATCATATTAACCAATAAAATTCGTTTATGACATCAAAACTTTCAAATTACCTTTATTATTACATTTATAAACCCAATTATTTGATTCATTCATTAATAAGTAAAATATTGCATCATCATTGTGTCATAAATAGATTTAATTATTCAATGTATAAAAAATAAAAATAAAATACCACTATATAAGAAATATGTTTATATCTATAAAGAATATTTATAGTAAAGAATATAACAAATATAACCTTATAATAAAAACTTAACTAAAAGATACATGCTTTTGTCATTTTTGTATTTACTTTATCTTAATTAATATAAAGTGTCATTATCACATACAAGTGACTCCATGGGGTCCTTAAATCGACCTAAATATGCCAATGGTCTGACATGTATCATCCAATAGGGTTAGGACACGTGTGAGGGTAATTTAATATTATTATTATATTATAATTGACCCTTATTTACGTGATTTACCCTTTAACCATGGTAAATAAAATATTAACCGAAATAATTATTCGAAATGTGTTAAAATAATAGTTACCTATTTTACACTATTCGGACCTCCTAATTCTAAATATTGAATCCATTTTTCTAAATTCAAATCACATAAGTGGCAGAAATTAATTTAAAAATAATACATGTTGTCAAAACAAAAAGCGTGTTTTTTAAGAAATAATAACTATCAAAATATTGACACTTTATTATGTCTAGTTTAAATTTCAAATTATGTCTAATGACCTACATTGGATTAAATGGTAAAAACATATGACAACTATACTTTAAAACCACTCAATATTATAATTTATCACTATAAATTATTTGTATTAAAAAAGATTCTTTTAATTAATGTATAGTATTTTTCAATATTCATAAAAAATTGGATGTTCTCAGAAAAATACCAAAAATTCATTTTATGATAATTTCAATATCCTGAATCAAAGATGAAATCGATTTTGAATGATAATATTTATATAATTTCAAAAAGTTGGTATTACTATTTATAACGGCTAGTTTGATTGGATGTGGTGTGTGATCGAACATGAAGTTGCATACAACACATGCTATTGTATTATTCAAAGAGAAGCGTAACGTAGTATCTTGGGGGTTTACATTCTCCCCTCCTTATAATACTTTGTTCGTCAAAATTTCAAGAATATTATTGCATAAAAGGACTCAGGTGGTTATTCATCATAAGTTTCATGGGTTCTCACATTGCCTCTTCCATCTTATAGTTTCTCTATAAAAATTTCACTAGACGAGTTGTCCGGTTTCTCTGCCCTTGTTCTCTTAAATCAAAAATATTTATAGGCTCTTTGTAATAAGGAAAATTGGGTTCCTGTTCAAATTCCTCGTAGGTATGTACATGTGTTGGGTCAGACATGTATTTTCTCAATAGTTATACATAGAATACATTGTAAACTTTGGAGATATTTGTTGGCATTTACAAACAATAAGCTACAGCCACAATTCATTCCAGAATTTTGAAAGGTCCTATGTACCTTAGACTCAATTAACCTTTCTTACTAAAATGTATAACTCCATTCCATGGAGATACCTTCTTGAAAACATGGTCTCCTACCTGAAATTACAAATCCTTCCATCGATTATCGGCATAGCACTTCTGCTTACATTGATCTGCTTTGATGTGGTTTTGGATTACCTTTACCTTTTCCCTCATTTCATCCACCAATTCTCCACCTACGAGTTTTCATTCACCAACATCATCCCAACAAGTTGGTGTGCTACATCTCTTTCTGTATAACACTTCATATGGTTCCATCTGAATACTTGAATGAAAGCCATTGATATATGAAAATTCTACCAGAGGTAAATACTGATCACACATACCTTGAAAGTCATGTGAGCATGATCTCAAAAAGTCTTCTATGGTTTGAATAGTTTGTTCTTATTGTCCATCAGTTTGGGGGTTGTAGGTACTACTAAAATAAAGTTCATAATCCTGGGATTTCTGAAGACTTTTCTAGAATCTTGATGTAAAATGTGGATCATGATTAGAAACAATTGGTAGGGGTACTCCATGAAGTCTCACAACTTCATTAATATATAGTATTAATAGACGTTCAAGTGGTAAATCTTCCCAGATAGTAGGAAAATGTGCTGACTTGGAAAGACTATCAACAATAACCCATATTGCATCGTTCCTTATAGTAGTCTTTGGTAATCCCATGACAAAATCCATCGTGATATTATCCCATTTCCACTCAGGTATGGGAAGAGGTTGTATGACTCCTCCAGCATGATTCCTTCCAGCTTTCACTTGTTGGCAAATAATACATCTTGACACAAAATCAGCAATCTCCCTCTTCATGTTGTCCAACAAAAAAATTTCATTCAAATACCTGTAAATTTTCTACTACCAGGGTGTATAGATAAATTGGTACTATGAGCATCATCCAAAAAATCACTTTTTAGATTAGATATATTGGGAACACAATGTCGCTTCCGAAATTTCATAATTCCATCTTCATAAACAATGTCACTCAATCTCCCATCATTTATAGCTTTAATCTTCTCTTTAAACTCTTCATCATCAGTATGAGAACTCTTTATGATTTCTAGTAAATATATATTGGAAACCATTTGAAAATGTATTGATGTTTCACCTTCCATGGTTATTACCATATCTAACTTTACTAGATCCATGAAAATTGGATCCCTTTCAACTATCATTTTGTTCAAAACTCCATGATCCTTACTGCTTAAAGCATTTCATATGTTTTTTCCTCCCCGGGGTGGTAGTTTATCGTGGAAGCATAATCCCTGAGTAGTTCAAGCCATTTCCATTGCCTCATGATGATTACTTTCTGTGAGAAAATATACTTCAAACTCTTGTGATCAGTATAAATCTCACATTTTTTCACCATAACGATAGTGCCTCCAAATATTCAAAGAAAATTTTATAGCTGCTAAATCAATATGATGAGTAGGATAGTTTTATTGATGAATATTCAGTTGTGGTGATGTATAAGATATTACCCTATCATTTTTCATAAGGACACAACTGAGTCCATTCTATGAGGAATCACTATAAATAAAAAATCCATCATTTCACTTTGGTAGAGTCAATATAGGATCATTGTATAATAATCTCTTCAGTTCTTCGAATCATTCTTCATATTCTTTTGTCTAAATAAATTTAAACCCATTAAGTGTTAGCTTTATTAATGGGTTATCCAATTGTGAGAAATTCTGGATGAAATGCCGATAGTAACCTACTAATCCAATAAAACTATGTACCTCATTTATTCTCTTCGATGCTGGATATTTTTGTATTTCTCTTGTCTTAGAATGATCAACATAGATTCCATCCTTATAGACAATATGGGCACGAAAAGAAATCTCTTAAAGCCAGAATTCACACTTGCAAAACATCCCATATAATTCATGTCATCTACGAGTCTTCAGGATAATGTGCAAGGTATTTTTATGATCTTCATAGCTTTTGTAATATACAAAAATATCATCAATAAATACCACCACCAAATAATTGATATATTCCATGAAAACTCTGTTCATTAGATCCATTAAAATAAAAGGTGCATTAGTCATCACAAAAGGCATTACATTAAACTGATAATGCTCATACCTTGTTTGAAATGCTGACTTTAGAATGTATTTCTTCATCAGACACAACTGATGGTATATAGATCGAAGTTCAATCTTTGAAAATTATTGAGCTCCATTCATTTGGTCAAATAAATCATCAATGTGAAGTAAGGGATAATTTTTAATTATGGATATAACATTGATTTTTCTATAGTCGATAGATAACCTCATAGATCCATCTTTTTTTCACAACAAAAAAGGACAGCAGCTCCCCATGGAGAAACACTAGGGAAAATAAATCCCTTATTACTCAATTATTATAGTAGTGTCTTTAGTCCCAATAATTCTACAGTTTCTTTTCTATAAGGGGTCTTTTATATGGGTCTTGATCATGGAATTAAATCAATGGAAAACTCAATTTCTCATTCTAGAGGATGTCCTGGTAAATCATCTGGAAACACATAAACATATTATTTCACAATAGGTACATCCTATATTTGAACATTCCTATCCTCGCCCATAGTTATTTCAATTTATTCCTCCCCAATAATTGATTTTATTTGAGCTACTAGGGGTGGATCTACATAAGAATTAGGTGGTGGTGATTCTACTCTAAAGATAAGGTGTCCTTTACCATCATCATCAAAAATCATAACCTCCTTCTTCTTACAATAAATCTTAGCTTCATGGTCTAAAATCCAATCCATACCGGGGATTATAACAAATTAAACCATGAAAATGATGATGAGATCAGCAGATAAAGAACATTTATATTCTCTAATGGGGACTGATTTACAAAACACTATTTCAAAAATACTACCCTTAAGAGTATTTACTGACAACTCCATTGGTAAATCAAATAGGAAATATCTAATTTTCTTAGAAAACTTAGAAGATATGAAACCATGTGATGATACAGAATCAAATAAATCATTTTCTAAACATGAGGAAACCATTAAATTACCCAACACCACATATTTCGAATCTTCTACCTCAATTTTAGGGATAGCATAATCTTGGCCTTGATCCCTTGGCCATTTTTGTAGAAATTTCCCTTGAATATAGGGAAATTAATTTCCATAATGTCCCATCACTCTGCAATTTTATCATTTAACATCAGTCTCTTCTTCCTTCCCCTTTCAATCATGAGCTTGGTTTCCTTTTTCACTACACTTATAACAGTCTCCCATTCCATTCAAGAAAGTACCAGGGTGTTTCTTCCCACATTTACTGTAGGATGGATAAACAAGTTTTCCCTTATACACCTTATTTTCATTTACATAGTGATCATCATATTGCTTTTTCTCTTGATTTTCATTATAGTCATAAGACATAGAGAATTATTTTTTTTTCTTGAAAACACATGAGAAAATATCCTCGTTCAATGAGAAGTATTATGAGACTAATGCTTGACAGAGAAGCAATATTATCCCATTAAAGAAATAATCAATCTTACTCCTTGGGTTACATATATAATATGTTGCATGCCTTGTTAACCTTGTAATGTTTGCATCATACATTGTGACATTCTTATCCTACTTTTGTCGCAGACTCAGAAATTGTCGTTCCATATCTACTCAATGGTCACGAGAAAATTATTTTTCTATGAAAATCTCTTTGAACCCCCTACATTACATATTTGATACTACTTCATCCCCCTTTGTGTTTTCAATCAATGACCACCATTGGTCAGTATCTCTAGTGAGGTGGTAAACTGCCTGGATAACTTTTTCCATATCACTACTCCCCAAGGCATGTAATATTTTCTCTAAGGAATTTATCAATTGCTAAGTTACTAATGGATTTGAAATCCCATATAAAGTTCGTGGTTGTTGCATTATGAAGAGATATAACATTGATCCTATACGCTGTGGATCTGGGTGATCTATTTGGGTATGGTTATTATTCATAACCTAAGGGAGTTGTCCCAATATAGTGAATAGCTGATCAGCACCTATTGCATCACCAACTCCACTATATTTATCTTGACCAGGAGGGAAATCCCGAAATGGAGTACGTGTATTGATACAGTTTCCATTCTTTCCACTAAGTTACATTTCTTAATAATGTCATAAACTATATTAGTTTATGAATCTCAATACATAAATCCAAACTTGTAAAACACTTAAAATAAAT
The DNA here is from genome assembly GCA_963277665.1 of Viscum album. Taxonomy (NCBI): domain Eukaryota; kingdom Viridiplantae; phylum Streptophyta; class Magnoliopsida; order Santalales; family Viscaceae; genus Viscum; species Viscum album. Next base: position 1,603,811,469 of record OY728136.1, read on the forward strand.
TGACAAATTTTTGGATATAATCCATAATAATAAAAATGTTTTCATGGAGGAATTATATACTCATAAACCCTTCATAATGGTTTGTAAAGAAGATGATAATTATCCTAAGAATATCCCCCGAGAGTGTCATAACCAAGAATGAACCATGGCCATTTATCATGCACCAGTTCTCGTTGGAGCCTCTCTCAAAGCAGTGTTTTCAGGTTTTACCCCTAGGTACATCTGTGCAAGAGCCACCTCTACCAGATCATATCCATAGAAGGATGTATTTCTTGGAAAACTCACAAAATCTCTAGAATACCAAAATTATAGGAAATTCTTCTATACAAATCCTCAATGTCTATCTTAGGGCTATGTTCTCTAATCATAGGTTATCTAAATCTAGATTCCATGTTTTGTACTAAAATTTCTCTTATACCAAATGTAATGCCCCAAAACTAGTTATACAGATTCGGTGCATTATTACATAACATGGGCAAGATCACAAGGAAATCATGTCTCGAATGACCTATAAATTTACTATTATTGGAAACAAGATTCATACATAAGTTAAAATTTACAACAATAAATGAAATACAACATGAATTTATTCCATTGTAAACATCCAATCGTCCTAAATAATGCTTTTATGTCACTCAGAACTAACTTCTTCATATCCTGGGAAAATGAAACATAAGAAAGAGGTGAGGTAAAACTCTCAGTAATGGTAAGAAATATATCGGAAGATAACATAAATATTAAGCAATGTGAATAATTGAAACCACATTGCTTTACAAATAATAAACATGAATACATTTATGGTAGAAAAATTAGCTGAGTAAATAATGTTGTAATAAAACATAATAACTGGTATTCTACTAGTTTAATGACCACATGAACCATCAATATGATTTTCATAATGAGGAAATTTATAATGCTGGACATTCTAAAACATTTTTTCAAGGCCTCATCCAAAACAACTTAAAATGACTATGGCCTCAGCCAAAACCATATATCAAAATTGGGAAAGGGTCTCGGCCAATTCCACGTCTAGTTGTCTCATGATTCCTACCAATGCATCGAGGAGCCTTAGCAGGCTCCACCTATCACTTGCTATGTCCATTACATTCCTTATATTAAAAGGTTTAAACATATCATAAACATTAATATATAAACTAGCATACATAATGTCAATACATTAACCATAAAACATGAATGGTATAAAAATATCACATCCATAGAAAAACATATCAAAATACGTTCAATACAATGTGGATGATTAGTATCATAATAAATCAATTTCAAATAAACATAAAACTCATCCAAGGATGTTGACATAGATGAAATGAAAACCCTTTTAGAGAAATATCTATTTCTATTATGAAATCATTTAAGAGTACCATAATTATAAAGAAATTTTTTTTGAAAATATTATTATATTCTTGTAAGGGAATCTTTGATGATGTTATAATGTCATAAAATAGCCGCACCAGCCGTATATGTTAAAAAAACAATCTTACCTTAAATTTGTCGAAAACATCAAAAAGTACATTGTTTGGAAAACAACGGAAAGATTACCTTAAAAACACATAAGGTTATAAATGAATTTAACCCATTGTTTAGTAAATAGTAAAAATAAATTGAAATCCATTTTTAAGAAACATGGAAGTGGATGAAAAAGAGCTCCCAGTAGATAATTACGGGTAATCAACCACGGATAATAAAGAGATTGTAGAATTAACCCTCACCTTGAACATTTCCTTGGTAAGGGGTAGGTTAACCTCTTGTATAATGGTGAAATAATTTTTATTAAATTATACAATTATCATATTCATTAATACGATATCTTATATGATCTTTTATCATTGCTTTGTTAATAATATCTTAGTATTATCATTGTTTCGGGTGTTAATGGATTCGTTTTCATTTATATTCCTTGTTTTGTGAGTCATAATTTTTATGGATGGGATGTATCATATTCATATCCAGAATGATATTAAGTCTTTAGACATTATTTTTAATCATCAAATAAAAATTAGACTTGAATGTATACGATGGGGAATGAATCCCATCGCGTTTGTGGAGACGGTAATATGTACGTACAGACGATCGACACTATCAATATTTTGATATTTAAATAATATATAATTGGATGTTATATCATATATATTGAATTATTATCTTGTTATATTTATGTTTTACATGAATTTCACATCATTATTATACCCATATAAATAATAATGTATTGAATAATAATTACAACATGGCATGGAGGCAATAAGCCGTACGTACGCACGTATGGTGACATGTCATTAAAACGATGGAGAGAATAATGAATATGGATGTACCATATTCATAATTTCATCCCAGTATATAGAAGATACTGGATTTATTATTTTAGAATGTAAATAACAAAGAAAGAAGAAGTGGTAGAAGAAAAAAACTTGAAGGAGGGTGGTGAGATTATTACTTCTTCATCGGGTTCTTCGTTTTGATTTGATCAAAAGGGATCCTTATGTTGTCTTTTTGACTAAAGGAAGGACTCTATGATGAAATGAGGGAAGTAGAGAGGATATTTTGGAAGGTTTTTCCCTATCCAAAATTCTTTGATGGTATGAATTAGAGAGAAGGGGGAGTACCCTTTTATAAGATGGGTGATGGGCACCTTAGAAAAAACATAAAATATTATTTTATAATAAATTCCTATTCAGTTTATAATGGCTCCAAACTGATTTATTTCAAAGATAAGTTAGGAATGGGTCGAAATCCACTCAAAAAATAGGTTTTAGACAGGTTTGGTAAATATATTAACCAAATCTTTTAAATTTAACTCTTAGTTAATTTGTTTGACATTTACCGAGTCTCTTTGTATTTTTATATTATTTGGTTAATAAACTCTATATAAGCATCCAATAGAAACCCTAGTGGTTCATTAATGACATACTTATTATCATATAAGTCCTTTGGCCGAACATTATATTTTTAGGAAAATTCTATCAATTAATAATATAATATTTGTTTTAAATACTCCTTCAAGTAAATTTTGACACTATTTAAAAATTGATTTTTGTTAGTTATAACAACATTATTAATTCAAGATAAATTCATTTAATCAATCCTAACATGTCATATTATCCAATAAAATTAATGTATGGAATCAAAACATTAAAATTAAATTTATTTTGACATTTATAATACCAAATATTTTATTCTTTCATTAATAAGGAAAATATTGCATCATCATTGTGTCATAAATAAATTTAATTATTAAATGTATAAAATTTATAAATAAAATATCATTATATATGAAATATTTTTATATTTCTAATTAATATTTATAGTCGAAATGATATCATATATAACCATATGTAAAATTTTTTTTGTTAAAAGATATTTTCTTATGTCATTTTTATATTTACTTTAACTTAATTAATATAAAGTGTCATTATCACTTACAAGTGACTCCATGGGGTCTAAAAATCAACCCAAATATGCCCATGGTCGTACATGTATCAGAAAACTGGTTTAAGATATGTGTAAGTGAATTTAATATTATTATAATATAATTTTTACCCTTATAAACCAGATTTACCCTTTAACGATGGTAAATAAAATATTTACCGAAGTAATTATTAAAAATGTCTAAAATTAAAAGTTACATATTTTTTAAAAATTTACCTCCTAATTATAAATATGGAATTCATTTTTCTAAATTCAAAATACATAAGTTGAAGAAATTAACTTAAAAATTATTTTTGTTGTCAAAACAAAAAGCGTGTTTTCAAGAAATAATAACTATCAAAAGATTGACACTTGTGTATGTCTAGTATATTTTTACTATACATTAAAACCACTCAATATTTTAATTTATCTATATAAAATATTTGGGTTTAAATTTTTTAATTAATGTGTAGTATTTGTCACTATTCATCAAAAATCGGATGTCCTCAAAAAAATACCAAAAATTCACCCTTGGCTAATTTCGATATTCCAAATTCAAAAAGGAAGTCCATTATGAAAGGTAAAATTTATAAAATATAAAAAATTTGGTATTACTATTTATAATGGATAGTTTGATTGGGTGTGGTGTGTGTTAGAACTCGAAGATGCGTACAACACACGCTATTGTATTATTCAAAGAGAAGTGTGTCATGGAAGCAAGGGGTGTTACACATATGAAACATTCATAAAGGAGTTATAAATATGAAATTTATTTATAATATTATCATTCTATAAAAATATTAATGTGAAATCATGATAATTAGTTATAATATTTATTTTACAAAGACAATTGATAAATTAATTTTTTTAATGTAAACGTTATTAATTTTTAAAAAAATTTAAACAATTTTCTTTAAATTGATTTAAAATTTAAAAAAACACATTTATATACTGCTTAATCATATTAATTTAATTTAAATAATTTTTATTTAAGAATTTTGTGAAATAAGTTTTAATTTTATTTAACTAAATTATAGAAACCTATTTTTCATCAAAATTTTTGGGATAACATTAAAAATAAAATCATCAATATCTTGAAATTTAATCATGAATATTGGATTGGAACTTTTGAATTAAGAGATTTTTATTTAGAAAATATTTTCCTTTTTTCAATATGAGTAATTACCATAGAAATTTTTTGTGAAAATAATATTGATTAAATCAATTACTTATAAAAAAATTAATGTGATAAGGATTAAAATTACATCAGAAAATTCATATATCCAAATTCATTACAATATATTAAATATTTATATCCATTTTATTAATATATGGCCCCTCATATTAATTTGTATGGGATCATGAATTTTATATTTCTATAATAATAAATAATAAATGGAACTATTTTGAATTTAATATATAAAACATTAATGCATTTACTGAATTAAATATCTCTGTAGTAATAAATGATTACATTAAAGAAGAATTACTAATTCATAATGGTTATTTATTTATTCATATTTATATTTTTATTGATTAATAAATTTTTTTATTATACTAGAACAAATAAATATTTAATCAATTATATGTAAATGAAAATAAATCACTTTAAATTTAATAAAAGAAATAGAATGTTGATGAAATATTGTGTTAAATTAATTTTTTTAGAGAAATATAACATGTTAGATATGTTTAATTGGTTAATATTAAAATTCCATATCATTGATAAGATAATTAATTTCATATTAAATTAAGAGGTCTAGAAATTCAATTTATGATATTAAATGATAATGGATATTTAATAAATAAATAAAAAATTTAATTGAGTAAAGTTAGGGAAATTATTGGTATAAAATGTCACACTATTTTTATTTATAAGTTAATTATAAACATATATAGATAATTATAACCATTTTTTTAAATATTTTTACTCCAGTTAAGGTTTAAATCAGTTCATAAATGGACTAAATCAATATATGAGGAGTAAGATAATAATAAATCATGACGAACATTTCATTTTCTAACAATATTTCATCCATTGAAAAATATTATTTAATTATGTGTCCCATTTGATTCATTTTTAATTACAATGAAATAATGATATTTTAAAATCAATTATAATTTCAATTTTATGAATTTTTTCTATATAAAATGTAACCCCTGATTTCATTTATTTAACCTAATTTAATCCATCTGATAATAGAAAATACTATCTAAATCAATTCTTTTAACACTAAGACACAAATTATATGAACATATAATATTAAATGTTAATTAAGTTGGTACTTAAGATAACATATAAAAGTGGTATTCCAAAAGATATATAATCAACTTACATAAACCCTTTCAATTTATTTATAGTTATACCTCCACTAAATTTGTGGTATGGTACAAGTAATAAAAAATTAAGTATCATTAATATACAAAATCATTATTATGATCATGTTACCAATAATTACCATTTTGAGGATATAATCGTGGCCAACTAGACAGGACACACAAACTGACACATCATGTAATAAGGGTAAAACATGATAAAAAAGTCATGGATATAAACAAAAAAGCCATAAAACAAGAGGGAAATTATAAAGATACACTACAACATGCAAACTTAAAACACATGCCAATGTAGGAAAAATTATAAATTATTTAAAGTCCCAATGTTACAAACATTTACTTATAGATGTACCTATACTAAAAGAAACAATAATATTAGACTCCAACATACTTTAAGATTTCATTACAATTACATTCATTCAATAATAAAACATTTAAAAATTGATAATGGAACATATAGGGTTTGATCTAACACCCAGTAGGATTACAAAACCATATCTATATAGATTTTAATATCACTAATGTAATGATTCATTATTTTGAAACAATAAGTGAATTTCATATTGAATAAAACACTTTTTTTGAAAATGAGTAAATCAATAATTGTGTAGAAATATTATATCAGTCAATGCCATGATTTTTTTTTATTGAAATCAAGATTAATTAAATTAGAAACCAACCAACTTTATAGAAATCATTAACTTCCAATGGTCATCATGCTCAAATCATCTAGAATTAGGTCATAGAATCAGTAGGTCATATTTTCATAGGTTTATATAAAATATTTGACAATAATCATTCTTTAGTTGACGAAACATGTTAAAATGAAATTTTTGTTTTTGGTTCAGGTAATATTTTCATAATCAATGTCCAATAAAATAATTCTCACCACCATCTTGATAATGCCATACATAATAGAACGAAAATAAATTTCATCTAAACTTTCTTTATTGGATGAGATAGAGTTTTTATTGCTCCATTTCCCATTATCATTATTATCTTTTATGCAAACCTTATCAATATATGCATGATATTCACTAAAATGAATTGGATTGCCTTCCTAGTTAACAGGAATGAATTCAATTTCCATCTCATTATTATTTTTTTAGACCTTGTTTCTATCATCTTAGGTAGATGAAAATATTGTTAATGAAATTTTAACATCTCATTTATCATAATGAAATTCCGTTAATCTATTTAACCCTTCAAAACAACATTACTCATTGATTTATATACCTAAATCGTATTGTTCATCAATATTTTCACTCGAAACATAACTATATAATTCATCCTCTGAATCAACCACATAAACTATTTGATCATTATTTTAATTATTATTTTGTGTGATGGCTTAGATGCCCTTTTCAGCCAATGTATCATCCACTTTTTCATGAACTTATCATTCTATCTCCAAATGATATAAAACAGATGCTAAAATGAATTATTAGATTTTTCCTTCATGACCATTCCTTATTTTAATCATGGACCAAGTCCCTAAGGCCAATACTGTTCAGGTAGGCTGATTGATTTTCCTTACTTTTATACTATATCATAATATAACCTTTTTATCGGTCTCTTCTTTCCACTAAATTCAAATGAATCACCAAAAGACCTGAATTATAAACCCCCTCAATTTAGTAATGAAACCTTTCATAGATATCTACAAAATTCAAATCAGGAGGTGGAACATGTAACTCATTATAGATGTTGAAATCCTTAATTTCTCTACATAAATTCAAACTCTCAATAACATATCTAGGAAGATACTCTATGAAATATATATCCAATCCATATTTTATTTTATTCCTTACAAAATCTAGGAAATTTAATTGATCTATTGAAAATCCATCATGATCCTGTTATGTTTCCACACCAGAACAGAATTCCAATATATTTTCATTAATACAGAATCATGTAGCAATATTCAAATTTTTCTTAAAAAACACACTATATACAAATTTCGCATTTTTTATGATCAAATAATATTAATCAAACTAATATTTGAAAGCAAATGTTTGTCTTTACTAAATATCTTCTCCAACAAAAACTGAAATATATTAATTAGGTTAACATAAAACATCTAAATCATGGCATATTGTTGGAGAAATAGGGGTGGAAAATAGATCTAGTTCTACTATCAAAGAGATTATTATTCCATATCTGATTTCACAATATTCAAAAAATTGATGAATTTTGAAATTTAAGTGGTAGTTCTAGAAATATCATCTAAATCATTATGGCCAATAAATCACATTTTATGTGAAATGCATAGTTCCACCTGAAAATGATGAAATATGATCTATTGTGAGAGAGGGGTTCACTTGAGCAGGACAAGACCATATAATCCTCTAATGGTAAAATTTCCATGATGTTCCGGTAATCGATAAGACCCCCCATAACTCTATCAATTAAGTAAAAATATCGAAGATGAATTGGTTTTTAGGAATCCACTTATGGACTGTGGTTTATAAACCATAATATAAAATTAATATTCAATGGAGTGGAATCATTAGGAAATTTTTGATGATGAAATTATCAGTTGTGTTGAGATATATAACCACTCTAGTAATTTTAGTCTATGTGTAATTTAAGTTAATGATGTCAGAAAATCAATAATAGAAAAAGAAAAAATGTTCCAGACCAATATGCCTTTATGAATGGTAGTTTTCCTCCTCTTCTGAAGATGGAGGAACTTACTCGACATCCATCACAATCTAGGGAATGATAATATGTAAGAGGAAATTAGTTGGCTAACACCCACCGAAAAATATATTCTTTTAAAATAACATAATTTTAAAATGAATTTTCATCGAATAAATCATGTTGGTAATAATTTTCCATTTTTTATTTATTAGCATTCATACAAATTATTCAACTCTCTCTAACCAAATATATGACAAGAATATGTAATGAAAACATGAATGAATATAGAGGCATAAAGATTTAAATAGTTATACATATATCCATTAATGAACATATTTTGTGGAGCTATGGGAGATATCATCAAATAAATATTGGTTAGAACCAAAAAAACATAAAAAAATAAGTTTATAACTATACATAAATGATAAAGAACATCACATATTCGGCTATTGTCTCTGAAAAACTAAATACTGGGAATTATATATCCTATACAGATATATGTTAGATACAAAATATTTCTATGTCTACTATTTCAAATCAAAAAATGTTACCTCATAGTGGAGGAACCGATACTATATCTACAATTGTCTCAATTAGGAATCTTTGAAGGTAATAAATTTTATATTGTCCAATATTTTCTAAATGAATTCTCACAGTTTCATAAAATGATTTAAATACCAATTGAGTTATCTTTCTTTTTGGAAATCCCATTTACAAAATAATAAAATAAATATTCAATGAAAAAGCACATATTTAAATAAATATTCCTATCATTGAAATTATGTGTACCATTTATCACGTCCACTCAATGAATAACCCAATAAATTTTTCATGATCCACATGAAATTCCTCAAATTAGAAAATGTTATAGATACACCTACCATTACACATTAGATTACTCTAATTATTTGACAATGGTGATCGAACCCCAAGGGAATGGCCACTAAAAGGCAAGGAACACAGTGAAACTAAAATGATTTGATAAAAAAATATTTGACCAGAAATAAACATCCAAACATTAATTACAACCCAAAAAAATGATAAAATAAGAAGTATTACATACTTAGATAGAATTAATCAAATAAAAATGGCTTTAAAATGCTAAAATAAGTGATTCTGGCAGGAAGGAGTCACCCAAAATCACCATGGAAGAGCCTCAAGGTTGAGGGAAAGGAATAATGGATAGATGATATAATAAATTCTACTGAAATAATTTTTTAAATCCATACCATGATAATCGAAAAGCATAGGGAAGATCCCCTATGAATAATAGAAATGAAATAAAATCCCTTTTTAATGGAAGGGGTTAACCCATTACATGCCCGAAGGCCAAATACCAAACCTCAAAACAAAGTAGGAATCACCCTGGCATCCAATACGAAGCTGATAATAATAAAACCTCCAACTCCCTAAGAGTCCAAGCCATAAAGAAGACATAACTCACAAATTTTTTTTTTAAATCGTTAAGAGATGACCTCAAGCCTCCATGAAGGAAGCCAGAAGAAGACAGAAAGGATTGATCTGCAACACCGCACAAATCAAACTCCTCACCCCCACAAATTTCCAAACCCAAGCAGCACCACCACACCAAATTTCCAAATAAAACCCATTCCACCCACTGAAACCAATCCTACCAGAGCCATAAAACGACAATCCGTGCTCGAAGATGTTTCAAAGACACATCCAAATGTTATCTGATACATGATGCCATCACATGATAAAGGAATCCAAGATTGAGTCTGATTCATAATGACCCAAGCCGATCCAAGACCAAGACCGTAGACAGTGCGACTGCCTTCGCCACCGCGATAAATCGCAATCCAATCCATGATCCATTAGTTGAATATCCGAGCCAAGTCAAGGAATCCATCGCTCAGAAAAGAGATCAATGGTAGAAGATGAAGACACCGCTGATTTCTTCCATTGATTTGACCTGCCGAGGCCCTCCGTACTCCGACTGTGCCATCAGGAATCCATCAAGAAACCATAGGGCGCTCCCGAGAGTGTATCTCCTGAGATCTCCCAAAATATTTGTTACTAACACCGACTCCCAGTGGGGGGCCCCCACCAGCAAAAGTGCGCGATGCGTTCCCCAGCTAAGAACTAGCTTTCAATCACCCTGTTCGTAATACGAACAGTGTTCGATCCTGGATGGATTCGTTCCTGCTCCAGTTCCCGTGGAGAGCGATTACACAACATGAAATTATCGACACCCACATATTATAAAATACATGATAATTTAATAAAAATAATATTTTATCATTACAAAACATGTATATGTTATTTTTATTGTAATTATTTAATGTTTTTTGTGTATTTCACATATTTTTCCCAATTCCATAACACATTATGTATTCCATTTACAAATTGTGCGACTTCCTTTTGAAAGGAAGAAACATCCTCTTCTATCATGAATATTCTAAAAAATACCAAACAAAACCATAACTTGTATCCACCCAATTCTATATCCTCATTATCACAAAAAAAACCAAAACAAAGGTAAATACATACCTAAAAGAAAATTATTGGTGTATTGGAACCTCCAAATATTCTATGGAATATGAAGTGAACGTATCACTTGTGCTTATGGATGGACTAGATCCTCCATTATGTGATATAAAGAACTATAAATCACCATAACTTTTGGATTGAAATTAATATGGATATAATGTTAATAGATGATATTTATAAAATAAATATTCATTAATAATTACAATATCATATCTCCCTTTTAATATTCAAATCCATAGAAAAATGATATATTTGCCCATGTGAACATGATGAAAACCTCCTAAAAAATAGATGTGATGTGGTTTTAAATTATGGTACACATAGATGTTAATAAGGATGTAATTATTATATATATATATATGATATATTTGAGATAATAATTATTTTAAGGTATGTTATTATTTATTTTACTATAATTCCCTCTGACTAAAAGTGAAAACAATGTCCATTCAAACATGTGACCTACCATATACTTGAATAGAGAAATTCATTTCCATAATTATCTCTTTTATATATAACTATTAACATTCATAAAATGAATACATTTGATTTATATGAAGCCACGATCATTGTATCTTGACTGGAAATATTGAACTAAAATGCACATGAAAAACGAAACAATTAAAACCTTGAAATAATAATTAATCCGAGGAATAATTAATTTATGAGTGTTGGAATTACATTAGGGGGAAATATATGATATTATAATTATGAACCTGATTCATTTTTATAAATATAATTTTTTTTGATTATTATAAATGAGGTAGTATAACATCTGAATAATGTAATACATAAAGTAATGATTCCAGGTTAAAATATAATTTATAACCAGAATTGTTTATGATTATGATTATAATGAGGAAATTACCTAATATACATCTAAATAATATCATTTTTATTCTTACACCGGGGTTATTTATAAATATAAAATTTTATCAATTAAATTTAATCTACTTATACATTCAATATACGTAATAATTATTTTTACAACAAATTTACATTACATTTAACTATGTTCGAAAATACATTTGCTTCCTTATCGGATTTTTTTTTAAAAATTTAATAATTTTTTAATATTAATTTTTAATTATAACATGTAAATTTAAGACATTTTTTTACATTTAATCAATATTTTAATATAAATATTCTTTTCATTTTTAAGGTGAGGTAATTTTGGTATTTAAATAAATGTGAATGAAATCATTATATTAATATAAAACATAAGAATATAATTTCACCCTGTCCAAAAAAACCCACGATTTTGAATCATTATTTATATTTATCCATGATAATTATTATAAAACTTCACTTAAAAATATTTTATATATTTTTATATTTAAATATGTGATTTTAAAATCAATAAGGTATATTCATTAATAAATAATAAATTTTCTATTTTACATAAGGGGTTCTCCCCATCCCCATATAAGGTACATATATTCTTATCCAAATAACGAAAGAGTGTAAATGGGATGTTCTTCCATAAATGAAGTAAGGACATTATAATGAACCAATATATATATATATATGATAATTTTTCCCTGAATAATATTGTGTTACATTATAATGAATTATACACACACTACTAATAGTGAAATAAAATCATATTATTTAATTCATAATTATCTATAAATTATTTAGTTAATAAACCCATGAAAATGAATAAAATACAATAGTGAAAAAATAGTAAATTTGAAATATTGAATTAGAAAATTTTGATCCTTCCAATATTCTAGATTTGTCACATCAACAAAAAAACACTATATAGAAAAATAATATTAGTAAAATATTTATCATCGAAGATAAGGGAAATATTGAACCTTTGGTTTTATTGTATTTAATGTTGAATGATAGAATGTGTGGTTATCTATAGGATAGAATATTATTTATGAAATTTTAATTTAGGCATTTTAATAGTAATGGGATGGTTTGTATTTTAACATAACCTTTTTTATAAGAACCACACAATTATGAATAGTTACCCAACCTGTGGGAATAGTAGTTTTGAATAAAAATTAATATAAATAATATTTATAATGATTAATTTTATAAAATATAAAATATATATATTTATAAAATAAATAATTTTATGGTAAACATAATGAATATATAATCAAATTTTCATTATATTTTTTATATTATTTTATTTCATCGAAATCATTTTATTTTTATATTTAAAAAATAAATTATCAATAAAATATTCTTTTTAAAAAATATTTTTAATTTTTAATATATGGGGAATATTTTCTGAGTTGTTATATTTTGATAATTTTTTTTTATAAACATCAATTTATTACGTGACTAGATAAAATAAAATGTTTCTAATATTGTATTTCTTGATACATAATGATGTTGTAATAATGATTCAATAAATAATAAATTTATTATTTTGGCCGAAAATAATTCCTATATTATATTTAATAAATTTCTATATGAAAATCATACTTTACTCACTAAAAGAGTATTTTCAAATGTCAAGAGTAAAAATTAATCCCTTGAAATGTAATTGTTTTCAATTTTTGGACAACGATTTTCAATAAAGTATCATTTTCAGATTATTAATGGGATTAAATTAATAAATTAATAAAATAATATTATTATATTAATATATTATTTATAATTTCATTTTATCACTATTAAATGGTTAATCATGGATATATAATAATAATAATAAATATTTTATTATTAAAATACCCCTCAAAACATTTACAAATTAACGCTCACCCTCCCTTTGGAAAAATCTCATACATCAGTGAGAAAAAAATTGAATAAAAAAAAATACCAACATCCATTCCCTTTTGAATATTCAGGGACATTATATCGTAATAAACTATATTCATTAATGTATTCAATTGGTGATGAAATGAAACAACACTAAAAAGGGTAAGATTCATAAAATTTTATTTAATTTTTTTCATCATTTCATCATTATAACTATTTCGCAAATAATATAATATAATAAATATTATGCGAGTATTCTATTAAAATTATACAAATTTTTAAACTTAATAATATAATATATATATATATATATATTATAATCCTCCTTTAATTATGGAAGTATTTTTTGTACCTGTGTTAGATCACCCATAATGATATTTTGAACATATAATTATCAAAACAATTATAGATTATCATATTATCTAATTGATAAAAAATATATACATATATAATTGAACTTATAAAAATTAATAATAAATAATAAACATATATAACTATATATTAATCAATATCAATAAACCAGAGAAATAATAGGTTTATTAATTGAAAATTTCTATTAAAAATTTCATCTTTATGAACTATAAATATGTATTAATAACAAATAAATATAACTAAAAATTAGTGACAAAAATTAACTAATATCACATTTAGTTCTAATTTTTATTTATAAAAACAAGTTTTCTATACGTGAAAACTGAATGAATTATGATTCCTTTTTCAAAGGGAATTCTCAAAATCAACCTAGTATTCTGGGTTATCTCAAACATCACATTTTTTCATTACGGATATTACTCTAATATTTATAAAAATTCCAAAAAATATTACATTATCTTATATAGTCTAGGGAATTTCTTGTTTCATACCTGTAAAAATTATTTCCAAGGAAATATAAAATTATTTTCTAACTAAGATTTAGTATCAAGAACATCGTATTAAATTCTAAAATGTTATTTATTCTCCACCCATGAATGTTATTGTTTTAATAACACATTTATTTTATATTAATAATTTTTGAAACTAAATTTTTATTCATCAAAGTATTATTAATGAAAAATTTATAAAACACGTTAATTGCTATTGGTTTATTTCATAAATATAATAGTTATAACTTTTCACTCAATGTAGAATGATAGATTATGAAAAATTTTGGATGTGATGGGTGGGACTATAAATAAAATGACTTCAAATAAATTGAGTTATATTATATATCTCAGGGTGTTATGTTTATAATATGGGAACATGAAGATGTATTTGTTCATAACAATGATGTTATGTTACATAGAAAACTAGTGTGAAAGACCATAATGTAATATTTGTTCTCCACAATTTTCATTACATGAGTAATATGTTATTATGTTTCATTATTATGAATATTCTCCATCCCATATATGTTTTCTATCATGATTATAATTATTATCCAATGATAATCATATGATTATTGGCATTCTTATCAACCTTGATCTATTCAGTCAGGTCCCTTATTAACAGAGGTTGGGATTTAATCTCACCACTTTATTTAAGGTGTATCACTATGTGATTACATGTGCTAACAGGAACACGATATATTTTGTAAGGGTAAAGAAAAAATATTTAAATAATGGTAATGTTTTGTAATTTAAAATTATTTATGATCATATATTTCATGTTTTAGTAACCCTTTTGATCATAGATTGTCTAATTATTATATTTTAATATAAAAAATTATTTAATTGTTTATTAAAAGGCTAGATCAATATTTTTTGTATAGTATAATAGTTTATAAACTATATGAAATAGGATTTAAAAAATTTAGTGAAACAATAATGTTAATTATTTGTATTATTAATAATTATTTTTTAATATATTCTACGAGAACGTTTTTTAGATATAAAATTCATGTATATCGAATATTTAAATTTCATAATTAAAAAATTATTATATAGTATTATATTTTAATTTTGATATATAGTTTGAAAAATGAGAGATGTTTGGAACATTTATTTTAGTTCAAAATCATGTGTCCAGATATACTTCTAATATATTGTAAAGAATGTTCCTTAATGGTTCTCAATATTCAGTGTAATGAAAAATATGGTTTTTAGAACTCAGGTCATTTTGTACTAGAGATAACAATATTTATTTTATTTTACCAATATGTCATTGGTGATCCAGTCACCATGTTATCAAAACACTCACCTACTTCATATGTTTGATCATTCCTTTTATCATATATGTAACAACCATCATATATCGCCTGAACTGATATTTCAACAATACTTTACATTTTATATTACAATCAATAGTCTTTAGAAATTGTTAAATATCCTATAATAATTCATTCATCACCTTTTAGATCAAATTTATGAATGAAATCATTCATAAATTTGATCTAAAAGGTGATGAATGAATTATTATAGGATATTTAACAATTTCTAAAGTCTATTGATTGTAATATAAAATGTAAAGTATTGTTGAAATATCAGTTCAGGCGATATATGATGGTTGTTACATATATGATAAAAGGAATGATCAAACATATGAAGTAGGTGAGTTTTTTGATAACATGGTGACTGGATCACCAATGACATATTGGTAAAATAAAATAAATATTGTTATCTCTAGTACAAAATGACCTGAGTTCTAAAAACCATATTTTTCATTACACTGAATATTGAGAACCATTAAGGAACATTCTTTACAATATATTAGAAGTATATCTGGACACATGATTTTGAACTAAAATAAATGTTCCAAACATCTCTCATTATATTATGTTTTTATATAATCCCATTTTGATCTTTCAAATGGTGGAGAAGATTTTTTAAACACAACTTTATTTATTCAATTACCAGTTTATGTTTTCAATTAAAGGAAATAAATTATAAAGAAAAAAAATTTTCAACAAATAAAATCTATGCACCTTTTTTAGAACAATATATTTTTTACAACTATTATATTTTATATGAAATGGTATAGGGTATGTGACCATATGAAATGTGGATATTTTTGGGAGCGTATTGTCTCAATAATACTCTATAAATTTTATTTATTTTGATGCTAAGAAATATTATTATTCTTTTTACAAATTAATTTTATTTTTATAGTTTCAGGAAAATATAACATGAGAGGATCATTTTATTTATGGGTTATAGTACTTTTTAAAATATTATTAATGTGTGATGATAATATTGCGGAATCACAGATCATACCCAATGATTAGATAAGAACATATAGATCATGTTCACAACAATGTTGAAAAATTATAACTTATCAACAATATGTTTGGATGGAATCCTATGTTTCGGTAAAGTAGAATTGTGGATAAAACACCTATGTTTGTAAGAAATAATATATTTAAGAAAACAAATTTTTTTTAGATCAACCAATATTTTTATTTAACCAAACATTTTTAACCAATTTTCCATTTTTTCATCACATGAAAGAACACTGCATTTGACTATAAAATGACAGTGCTTTAATTAAATATTTTTTCCATAATTTTTGCAACTGTCTTGATAAAAGTAAATATGTTTTATAATTTTGATTATGACTCATTAAATGTAACATGATCAATGGACTAAATAATTAAATGCTATAATGAATTTAAGAATCCATTGAATGATTTAAATTTGGATGATTGTGATCTATCAGGAGACAATCCTGGATCATCTCAACAAAAAGAATGCTAATATTGGTTTATATTTATAAATAATATTCAATTTATTTATAACTATAAATGTTATCAATATGTTTTGAATACATAATTATATCATATTACAAAAAATCACCCATTTATGTTATTTATAAAGTTTTCACACATTGATGATATACATGTGTCATGCTGGTGTTTTTATTTAACTAATACAGTTTGATTTTTTCATATCAAATTGAACATCAAATGAAACCTGGATCACATAATATCTATTCGTTCATGAATAATTAAAAAATTTAAGAAAACCATTTGTATTTTGATAGATTATAATGTAAATGTGATAAATAACTTTTTAATTCAATCAAATAAAAAACTTTTTATTTATTCAACATTCAACTACTCAAACATATTCATGTAAGAAAATAAGCTTATCAGGCATTGTAATGGAGAAAATTGTTCTATATAAAAGAAAAAATGGTTGTATGAATTCCTATTTTAAATGGTGTCGACATCCATCAATTAGTTGTGAATTTTTATGATAAGTGGCTCTTGATTAACTAAAATCATTTTTCATGATGAAAAAGAATTAGAGGAGTTTACTTTAGAGTATTTGGAACCTAAAATACTATAAAAATTTATTTTTTCTTCGTAATTTTATTCTTGTATTAATATTACTTATAGAGGAGGAAAATAAATATTTGCAAAAATCTCAATTATAGAGAAAATAAAGAATCTTTCATGATAAGAAAAAAGAAACAAATCAACCCCTCAACGTAATAAAAGAATTAATACAGCATATCAATGTGATTATCTTTATGAAAAATGAAGTATAAATAATAATTTTTGGGTCTATGTGGTTATATGTATTCAAATAGGTCATTGTCTAATGAAATAGATGACAATGAGGGATTTTGAAATCTATTAAAATATAAAATCCTCTAGATACCATTATAATATATATGATGTAGAGTACAAAAATGAAATATATTTTAATGTTAGAGAGTGTGTTTTCCCTCATAAATCATCATGGAAGAGTGTCATGTGGATTGGAATGAACGGAAAGAAAATTCATAGGTATGTTGCCGACTATGGGATTTATGTGGATAATAGATAAATGTACTATTGGATAGAACAATCACTAAATAAGTCTTAATTTTTTTATTGGCTTCATATATATCTCGCGATGAAGCAAAATCATGTTTCCTCACATGTATTCAATCCAATGGTGGTTAAATTACTACATGAACTCTCTTATAAGTATAAAGTGTAAAGATTGTGGACCATAGTGTGATTGTTTTGCATAAAAAGGAAAGTGAACTCATAAAATAATTACAGATGAAAAAAAAATTTAAGTAGAGTTGTGGGAATTGAATGATGTGATGAATAATGTAAACACAATTAATCAAAACTGAGAATATGAGAAAAATTGTTGTTATAAATTTTATAAAGGGGGGATAATTAAATGATTGAGACTTTATACAAGATAATTTTTTCATTAATAATTTTTTGTTATATTATATAGAATTATAAAAATAAAAAGATAATAGTACCATCAAAACATTATTAATTAATTAATATTATAACATTTTTCAACAAAAAACACATAAACATTTAAATGAATAAAACAGGAAAAATTGCAAATATAAAAACTAGAATGTGAAAATTTAGATCCCTTTATTATGCTAGATTCATATTAACATAAAAAACTCTATATAAAAGAATCATAATATTATTAATCCCATAAAAATCATTGAAAATGAACATATTTATCTCACGGTGTAATTGTAGTGAAATATGAATGAATATATGGTGACATATTTATATGGGGTAATATTACCATTTAAATAGAACTCTTACTATAGAAACTAAATTGTGATGGCTGGAATAGCAACACGAAATATATAATATTACCCAGCCAGTTAAGAATATCAAGATTATTGTTCGGTGTATTCATGTGACATCAAAATAATAAAATGTAACATAAATAATATTTATAAATATTAATTTATGAAAATAGGAATATTTTAATTTCATCAAATAAATATTGTTTTAAAACACTCAATAAAAATATAATCATATTTATAATATACAATATTTTAATGACTGTCATAAAAATATTAATTTTTTTTAATAATTAAAATCAAACATAGTAGAAAATTACATTCATAAAATAAATTTTATTCATGTAATTATATCATTTAAATTTCAGAGGGGTTATTTTTCATATTTTTTAATAAAAATTAATTTTAGATTAATTAATAAATATTTTTTAATACAATGCATGTTTTATAACATAATGATGATGTTATAATTATCGAATAAATTTTATTTTATTTATTTAAGAAGATAAAAAATTAATAAGTTATATGGGTCTTTTAAAAATTTAAATCTTAATTTACAACACCAAAAAGTATTTTAGAAATAGTAATGTCAAAATAAGTCAATGAAAATATTATTTCATCACTTTGGCATATTTTATTTTAATGAAAAATATTAGTTCAGTTTATTAATGTGATAATAGTAAAATAATAATTAATTTTATATATATATGATATATAATTTCAATATTTTTCATTATTAAATAGTCTAATGAAGATACATGTCATTATTGAATATGTTATAATTAAAATTCCCCTCTCAAAATGTATAAATACACCATCACCTGTCCCTTGGAAAACCCATCCTTCATCACGTACCATTTACAATGATCGATATAAATCCACACTTTCAATACTCACAAAATCCACAAGGAAATTTTGGATGAGAAAATAAAAAAATACTATGATTATAATATGTTGGAAAGATGAAATAACTAGAACATTATATCTCCTCATCAAAAATTATTATCTTTTACTTTTTTCTTCTTTATTTTATTTATTCATTATTAATTCAATCATTTAATGAATTATTTTATTTTTATATTATATTTAGATTAAATATTATTACATATTGTAGTATATTTTTTTCTGATTTTTTATTAAATTGTGTTTCATATATGAGACAATGCCCCATATATACTTTCATAGCCACCCATTAAGATGATGTCAACATCCTTATTATCATTTTCATTATTTTTGATCCAAATAATTGATTATATTATATAATTTTATATAAATATTTTTTCCAATAATATAGGACTAATTCATGTCAATGTATAAATTGAAACTATAAAATATCATTAAATTTAAGAAAGAAATGATATATTAATAAAAATATGATATAAAAATATTTCTCCATAAAAAATTTGAATACTGAAATAAACTCTATAGATTATAATTTATATATAAAAAATATATGACTAATTCAACATTTCTTATATGTTGTACAAAACAAAATATTGTTATTCTAGAGGTAAAAAGACAATGGAATTATGATTGATTTATGGAAAAGAGATTATTGAACCCAAATAATTTATTTCGTCAACATACAATGTCATAATGTTATAAATATTAATATTCATATATTATTCCTTAATATTACATTCATCATTCGTTACCTTCTCTTTCTATTTATTTAGACATTTTTTAATGAAAAAATTATATCCTATCCGAAATAAAATATATTTTCATTGAATAAAATAGCTATATGTTCCCATTGTATGTATTATGTTTAATTATGTATATTTAATGATATTATAAGTGGTAACAAATTATATATCATACTATATAATTGCAAATTGTCTTATATCCCATGAATGTTTATTTATGATTTTGTAACATGTTCTTATATTTGATCATAATTATATTGTCTTGAATTATTAACATATGTAATTCATAAACATGATGTAATAATTGTTCCTATATATATATTTAATATGAAATTTTTTTTTACTATTTTTCAATATTATTTATATTGCATAATAGGTGTAATTTTTACATCATTGTTGTGATCATGATCCTCTTATTATAATATTATAATTTTTTAAATTCTCACCTTTGTAATATTAATTTAATTGAATTATTCCACCCTATATTGGTCATTTAGTTGACACCATTTGTGAGTAACATTCTCATGTGATTACATATAATATGGAAAAAATTAGAAATTTCCTTAATAAAAAGATGAAAATATTAAATAATTTTATTTCAATTATTATTTATCATTGATTTTTAATCATTCGTTTCACATGATACTAAACATTTAGATCTTAAATTACATCATTATTAAGTTTTTTTACTAAAAAATGATTTCATATTCATGTAATAAAAAGATGATCCCATATATACATGTGTGGCTATCACATGACTATCATTTATAAATGTCTTAGTGTATATCCTCAAAAAAACATATCGACAATTATGATCATTCCACACATTATGACCCAATTTTATGACATGATATTATAACAATGTTACATTCTCAATGTTCATATTATTTGATCCTATATTTGATTCACTAATACTGAAAAATCATGATTTATTCCATGTATCATTTATATGATCTTTGAATTTCAATGTTTTATATTTAAAGAATATTCTAAAAACCTCACACTACATATGTTCATGATATGTTAAAATTATCATTGATATGTAATATTTTTACACATACTTATCTTATATGATAAACTTTTCATATATATATTATATCTATAGATATGAATAAATATTTTATATTTGATAAGTCTATGATGGGTTATTGATAGTAATAACTATGTGGGAGATACATTAGATATTTTATAAACTAGTTGTTTATGTATCATTATTTATAGTGACACTAAACCAATAAGATTCTAGAACATGTCATTATGTAATATATTGAATAATCATATAATATAATTTATTTATATTTATGAAATGTATGTTTCGATAGAGTTTGTATTAGAGTATGATATATTTTGATTATAAACTATAATATGAAAACTATAGTCCTTACCATAAGGATAATACAATGCATTGGATAATGTATTTTTTTGTAATTAATGTTGTGTGATTTTAAATGAAAATATTCCCTATATTAATACTAATTTTTTTAGTTTTTATAACATATTCATCTAAGGTTAAATACTATGAAATAAACTTTTTGTGTATATGTGAAGCATCATTCTTGGGCATGGGTAGTGTTCTTTTACAACTCTTATTGATTCAAAATATGGGGGGATCATATTGTGTTACTTATCACTTACATTACTAACCATTATATGTTATTAGAATATATTATTATCATAGATGACCTAGTGGAAACATAACGATTCAAATATCAAAATCATGGTGTCAAAAATAACACATAAAATGAATGATTTTCATGGATGATTACATTAATTATTTTCTAATTATTTTTATAATAACTCTTTTAGTTTTACTATGTTATTGAAAATAAAATGATTATGTTTAAGTGGGCATAAATTAAATAAATTATTTTTTCCACCTATTTGATAATAATTATATGTATTCCTATATATACTGAATTGTTTTACATAATTTTTATACACTAAAATTAAATTTTGAATTATGAGTGAAATACCCAAATGGTGTAGTGATCACATTTCAATCCTAATATTGAATATATTGAAACATCACATCATTAAATTATTTCATGTTCTCCCTATAGTTGAATTTTATCTTATCATAAGAATCTATTGGACATTTAAAACTAAATTACAGACTAATTTTCATTGAAGGAATGCCATATTAGGTATCAAGAATCAACTTTTGACAATATATTAATGTGGGAAAAAATATATACAACTGATGGATTTTCAATACATTTTATGGATATAAATTCTCATTGAAAGGTGCGTATATCATTGATTGTTAAGGAAAAACAGAAAATAGAAGATATTCTTATTGTATAATATTTTTTAGTTTTCGCAATGAATTTGTTGTATTCATAAAAATTATGAAACTGTTATTAAAAAAAACAAATACATAGACTTACACATATTTCATTGTATCGATATAAAATATCCCTCATTTTGTTGTGGTCCTTGAAAATGTTACTCCATTAAAATATTAAATTTATTTCTCTGTGTGATTCACCATAGAGTGACAATATTTATTTTATTGGGAATGATCAATCAATGTTACTATGCATTGATTTTCAAGAACACACCATGTTCAAAATAAAAAATTAGTATCATATTACCTATAATGATGACTAGATTAATCATTATATTAGAGATAAATACATTTCTAAGAGATTCATACATTGTAGATATCATCAAATGAGGTTCTTAAATGACGATAATCCCAATTAATCGTATTATATGAGATATTGAAAATATAAATTTATGGTGTTGTAAATTAGTCTTAATAATGGTACCACAATAATTATAGATTTAACGAAATTTGTATTTAATGGGTTTTTCAACATTTTGATATTTTATAGAAGATAGTATGTCTATATTAAAAGATAAAGGATGATCATGAATATCACTTTATAATTCTATGAAATACCATTAGGAAGGATAGTATATTTTTAAAATATAAGATATCTAAATTTCTTATTTAAAAATATTTATTTTGGTTTATAAAATATCAATAGAGGATAAATAGGTGGATCAATCAATTAAATAATGTTTTTTAATGATTGACTCAACGAAAAACTATTAGAAAGATACTTAGTTTTCATAGTTTTTTAAATCATATAAATTATTTAATGATGTTATCTCATTGTTTTATAATACACTAATTATGTTAATTCGAATGTGATCTATATACCTTCAAGATGATTGTGAAAAAAATTTCATGAAACTAAATATATTTTTATTATCTAAACTGATGCTTAAATTTATTGAAAGTATACTAGTGTTTGTGACTTATAGTAATGAATCTATACAGTAACAAGGGTCTATCATCATGATGAATAATATGGTGAGAGATTCTTCTACCTGAAAATTAATTTTCCATCAGGAAAATTACATAGGCATGAATTATAGTAAATTGTTGTGATTTTCATATTAATGATATAGAAGAATTATCGTTACATATAATGTTGTGATATATATACGGATCAATATATTTTAATATATGTATTCACATATAAATATTGGAATATAGACCATAGAAAATGGTTGGGGTTGATTAATGATTATAAATAATCAATATATTGTGAACTTATGATAGAAACCAACATGGGTGAGTCTTTGATTAGAAGGTATCATGGTAGATTATCTAAGATGAAAATGAAAAATAATCTAATATTTTGATATATTAAGAGAACATATCTTTAAATAATTAAAGTATATAGGAAATCCAATCTTTGTCAAAAAGAGAGTTCAACCATATATCCATCTAAATACTGATGATGCCTTGACAGTAGATGCATTGTCTGAAAAGATGGTATCAATTCTTCATGACATCAACCATTATTGTGGTGGATTGATAGAATTTACTGACCATGTATGACATTAATCAATTCCATTTTTATTAAGGATTTTAGGGATGATTCATGTATTTTATATGTCCATAAAATTTATGTATGCATAATGAAATATATGGATATAAAATATTATTTCACGTTTCACAATAAGATGGGATATATTCTATAGTATGTGTCTTTTTTCATGGAATTTATGCATGTTTATTATGATATATATAATTATGTAGGGTTGATAAAATTAATATTATAAATATGATAGAAATGGGATTACATTACCAATGATTTATTCATTAAAATATGTAAAATTTATAAATGATATAATTATATATAGATTGATGTAAAATTTTTTTGAAGTCATTACTTATTAATATTTACAAAAAATATATGTCTCTATTAGATTTATTGATTTTATATTAATGAACTTTTATTTTTTCACTGTGTAATATATTATACTATATCAAATAGGGATCAGAGGATCACATCGATGTTTTTGTGATTACATTAAAAGACTATGGATACACAGTTGAGGATCACAAATTCATATCATATTCTATCTTATGTATAGTATATGAGAAACATTAATACTACAGTTTATATTTGATGAACATATTTTTTGAATATCAATTATTATTCACATCAATACCTACCTTATTTTAATATTAATAAAATAATTATTTTCTGTCAAGAATTCATATTTCCTATTGTGAATCCATTTATGCGAAGAAAAGTGTATCTTTAACATGATGGGATGATGTTGGTGAGAGAAATATATTTTGATTCATTCAATCTAATGAAATAGAAGAGAATTTCCTATCCATTTGGAAACATATCAAGTAAGTTCAATGTTGAATTAAAAGTAATAATGATAAAAAATAGTGAAATATATATAAGTATGTTGGTGAGATGATATTCATGTTGATTTATCTATGATAGAATATTATGATATTTTGAAATCGTTGAACCTATATCCCAAGGTATATTGTTCAATTCTTGATTCGCGATCCATTATGGCTGGTATCTTATCACTCGATGCTTACAACAACCCTCAGTCATGTTCTTAATGTGTTCCATGTATATCTCATGGGGATGTATATACTAAATAAAACACATGTATAATACATAGAGGACCTAATTCTATAGAATATTCTTTAAAATAATATATATATATATATATAATTTAGATAATTTATTATAGAGAACATTTTCAAAAAAGAAGACAAATCACCTAGTTAATGTTCTCTAGAGGATTACATTTTATTTAAAAACTATGTATAAACATGATGACATAATAAAAATGAGATAATGTCATTTTTTATCTGGGTCATGCAATTTCAAGGGAGATATTCATTTTAAATAGGGATATAGTAAACCAAATTGATATTTTTTGATATTATTCTCTTTAAATGTTATTTCCATGTTATTTTGTGATACGCACAACCTTGATTCTATATAAATTTTAATGTAATGTACGATCATTTCATAGATGTTATATTAGAAAAATTAATATGAATTATTAAATTTTTAAAATTAAGTATATTTTTTGGATAAATTAATTATTTTTATTAATATATACCTATTTGTTTATTTTAAGTCATTTTATGATATAAAAATTCATTTTTCCACATAGAATGGTTTTTATTTATTTTTAGTGTGGAAATTATATAAAAAATATTTTATATTTTAATAATTTAATTTTTAAAATGAACTTATTTTTTGAAATAATAATTATAAAAATTTTAAAGATTGATATTTAGTGATATTTATAGAATGTTTTATTTTTTTAGGAATAGTTATTTTATTTATTTGTAGAGAATATTATTTTACCATTTATAGAATTTTGGTGTGAATAATATTTTTTTAAATGGAAATTAATGTAATTTCAGTTCATTTATGTTTTTATTAAATAATTCAATGAATTATAATTATTTCTATATTTTTTGTGGGTATACTAAAAATATATAATTACGATTTTTTTTGAAAAATAATTTTTTTGATGTTTTTATGATATGATTTTATTTTTAATTCCTTTGATTCTAGATATTTAATAACAAAAATTATCATAAATATTTGGAATGAGGAGGTCAAAATATTAAAAAATAGTACCTCTTTATTTTTTATGAATTTGAATTGTAAACGTAGTTCTTTGTTATTTCCACAGTAATAGTAAATTTGCAAAATTATGGTTAAAACTTATGTGACAATCCTACAAAAATATTTCAAAAACATTATTTTACCTACAAGATGATTTCATGTTATCCTGGATGAACTTGGTCCCATATATATTGAAACGTGGTTTCATTTTTAAATAAATTTTTAAATTATATTTTTTTAAAAAAATTATTAAATCAAAATTATAGTCTCTTGAATACAATCAATAAAATTATTATATATTGATGACTAAGTTATAGTATATGTTATAATATTTAATTTAAAATATGAATTAATTTATCTAATCATGTTAATTTATTTATAAAATGACAATGGAGTAATCTAATAAAGCTCTTCAAATGTTTGTGTGCTTATAGGACACCTAGTCTTAGAAGTAGCAGCCTGGAGTCTGAGAGACGTTAGTTGTAGTTGTATCTTTGACTTGGTATTGCCCATTGTGTGGATGTGAGTTATATATATATTCTGTACATTTTGTGTTTCATTACGCTACTCCACCCTGTCGGTAAGGGAAACTGACACCCCGGGGATTCTGAGCCCTGGGGGGTGTTTTCCCCAACATTCTGATGGGAGGTTGAATGGCTGACTACCCCCATTGGCCCCGCTCTCTTCTCTTTTTAGATACATGTTCCAACAGGAACAATAGTTAGTTTCCGCATATTTGTGTATAGAGGGTTGTAATAGCTTGTGGTTATTTCACACACATATATTCTGGATATAGTATCCTATGGAATTCATTAGGTGTAACGTGTATAGGCTGTGATGGCTTGAGGATACCTTATCAGTGTATGGGCTATAATGGCTTGAGGTATAATAACCGATGTATGATACACATTATGCGGGCTGTGGTTGCTCCAAGAACTTACCTGGATACATTTGGTTGGGAGGATGGTGTGGTGCTTCGCCCAGGTGCTTGCGGGAAAGCCTATGTGGGGAACGAGGTGCAGATTTTGGAGCATAGTCCAGGTGTTTGTGGGAAAGACTTTGGAGATAGATGTACAGGACGTATGTTGTTGGGGAAAAGCGGCAAACCAGTGGAGAAGTAGTAGCGGGGTACCCTTGATATTATTTACAATATTCTATATTCTTATATGTGTTACTTGGTGAGAGTATCCATGGCGAGGTTGGGAACTTAGTATACCTGTTTAGGTGATGAGTTAGTTTCACTTGTTGTTCACTGGGCTTTAACATTCTTTCTTTACTTTTGCACAAGAGGCTTGGAGAGGATCCTACTTAGTATACTATTTTACTCACCCTATGTATATATAAACTGTATTTCATGTCACTTGGAGCAGGTTAGAGACCAAGCTGTTTACTACAAGCTTGTTGTTGGAGGAAGATCTCTTCAGGCTTGTAGTCACTGCTGTTTTACTTTCTATTTGGTACTTTTTGTTACCCCTTTCAGTTGTAGTAATTTTTCTTAAAATTTCATATATGTACTTGGGTTTATTTTATATTTCAGTTCTGAGTTGGAGTTGGTTGGAGTCTATTCCATCTCTCTCTTCTGCATGTTTTTTCTTAGAGGGTAGTGCATCCCATTTGTGTGTTTATTATACCCTTGGTGGTAGTCGCCAACCCAGGGCCTACTGGAGGTGGGACTCGGGGGTCATTATCTCTCTTCTCACATTGCAGGCCCAGGGGATGTAAACTATGTGGGAGGGGGTCATGACAAAGTGGTATCAGAGGTCTGGTTGAGGGATAGGATGGAGTTGGGAGTTAGGCATAGGTGAGGATGCATGGGATGGTAGGACAATGTTTTCATTCATGTTTAGCAAGTGGGGTAAACACTGGAGACCAGCAGAGACATAGGGGTTTAGGGCCCCATATGATCTGTTGCACGAACCTTTATGTTAATGATGGCTACTAAACAATGTAATACTTGTTGCAGGGTAGAGACCTAGGAAAGGATCATGTATCATTCTTTTTGTGACTATGCTTGAATGGGTAGACCATGGGATAGGTTAACCATAAATTAATAAAAGAAAACAATTGATTTATTTATGTTAAGTCTTCCATATTCCAGGCTTAGGAGCTCTAAGAGTATTTATTTCACAGGTATGGCTCGAGGTCGACGTCCTCATCAGGTTTGCGTAGAAGAAGTCCATCAGGCTGTTCCAGCATATCACCACTGGGTAGAGGTTGACGACGATGACACATGGAGGAAGACACTCTTAGAGTATTAGTGCCAGAGTCTACAAATGTAAGAGGGCTCTGTTTCAGATGTAGTCATAAAAGACTGGTTGGAGGAGGTCGAGATAGGCTTCAGGTTGATTCGTTCTCGGAAGGAACAATGGGTGTCCTTGGTTGTGATGATGCTGCATGGAGCAGCGAGGTAGTGGTGGTTCTTGTTCCTCAGGGATAGTGAGGAGTCATCGATCTCAGGGGAGGAGTTTTGAGACAGGTTTAGAGTTGAGTTTCTTACATCGACTGTGAAGGCGTCCGGTCGCTATGAGATTCTTACCCTTTGATAGGGGAGCTCCAGTGTTTGAGAGTTTGGAATCTATTTCAGGATCCTTCTAAGATATGATTCAAACTTATTACCTGATGAGGAGGCCAGGGTGGGGCTTTTCGAGGAGGCTTTGCGTCCAACGATCCAGCGCCAGGTCACCCCATTTATGCTAAAGACATATGTTGAGGTGCTGGCGAGGGCAGTGGTTGTTGAGAAGACTTTGTCTAGGACCGGATCGTCATGAGAGAGTAATCATCATGATTCCTCATGAAGCAATGTTGTGGTACGGGGATCCCTGTATTTAGGGCAGAAGAGTTTCCGTTCACATTGGGGTAGGTCCCAGCCCTTCCCATCTCGTTTCACCGAAGGCATAACTCTCAGCCCTATGCCAAGGGACCAGGCACTTGTTTTTCTTATGGTGGTCGTGGTCATCAATAGCGGGAGTGACCGAATTTTCAAAGCAATCATCATGCACCGGGTACTCCGCTCCAGGTTCCTCCATTGAGGCAGTTCCATCCGAGGCAGCAGCAGCATGTTGCACCAGCTTTAGATCATCATAGGGTAGATGGAGCAGGCAGAGGACAGCCCTGTAGCGCTCCCTGTCCTCAGAGAGCAGAGCGCGGCCATGGTGGTGGACTTCATCAGAGTCAGTTAGGACATGGAGGAGGTTATAGTCACCTACATTCTCTAGTGTTGCCTGCCCCAGGCGAGCCAGATGTCGTTCAAGGAACCCTTTGATTGTTTTCTACCTTGGTGTATGCCCTGTTTGATTTAGGAGCAACACAATCCTTCATATCACATACTCTTTTCCAAGCTTTGGGACTTGAGGTAAAGTGGATTTAAGTTCCCTTAGCGTTGACAACACCAGTTGGAGGTTGAGTTGAATTGTTTGAAGTATGTAGAGACTATGAGCTAGTGTTGGGGAAACACTTCTCTTGGGGAGATTTCCTATGTTTACGAATACAACCATATGATGTCCTCCTCAGTATGGATTGGTTGTATTCGGTGCAGGATATTGTGGATTGCTATAGGAAGAAGGTCATTTTCTTGGATGCAGATGGAGAGAAAGTGGTGTTTTTGGGTGAGCGAGATCCTCGGATGAGTCGTAGACGAGTTCAATCCTTATCATCCATGATGGCAGATATGATGCTGAGTTCTTTAGAGGTTCAGTAATTGGTGCTTCCTAGGGTCGTAGAGGAGTACCCTGATGTCTTTCTAGAAGAGGTTATAGAGTTACCCCCTCGACGAGATATCATGTTTGGGATCGAGCTACAACGAGGAGTGTCTCCTATCTCTATGTCTTTGTATAGGATGACCCCTTCTGATTTACGAGAGCTACGTATATAGCTTGATGGTCTGTTGCAGTGTAGTTTTTTTCAGCCAAGTGAGTCACCGTGGGGTGCAGTAGTTTTGTTTGTGATAAAGGCTGATGGCAGTTTGCAGTTGTGCATCGATTATCGTCGATTAAACAAAGTGACAATAAAGAACTGATATCCTCTCCTGCGGATTGATGACTTATTCGATCAACTGAAGGGTGCAAGTTGGTTTTCAAAGAACGACTTGTTGTCAGGATATCATCAGATGCATGTAAAGGATGAGGATATCCTGAAGACTGCTTTCTGTTGTCGTCATGGGCATTATGAGTTTGTTGCAAGGCCATTCGGTGTGACGAATGCTCCAGTTGTTTTCATGGGGTTGATGAATGGTGTGTTCCATGAATTCCTGGACATGTTTGTTGTGGTTTTCATCGACGAAATCCTTGTGTAGCCCACATCTGAAGAGGAGCATGTAAAGAATCGATGAGACATTTTGGGAGTTCTTCACCAACATAAGTTGTTTGGAAAGTTGTCGAAGTGTGATTTTTGGGCTCGAGAAGTTCGTTTCTTGGGGTATTTTGTTTCCCAACAGGGAGTAGTTGTGGATCCGTCAATGATAGAAGCAGTGGTGTCTTGGGAATCCCCCATGACCGTGTTAGAGGTGTGATGCTTCCTTGGTCTCGCAAGCTATTATAAAAGGTTTCTACCCAATTTCTCCCAGGATGCAACTCCTCTGACAGCTTTGACCAGGAAGGATCAAGCGTTGATATGGAATGATCAGTGTCAGACAGCTTTCGAGTATCTAAAAGAGATGTTGGTAAGTGCTCCAATCCTTTTTCCTCCAGCGAAGGGAGTCCAGTTTGATGTTTTCTAGGATGCTTTACATCTGGGGCATGGTTCTGTTCTCATGCAGCAGAGGTCAGTTGTTTCTTATGGGACTTGGCAGTTGCGGCCCCATGAATGCAACTATTCCACCCATGATCTTTAGTTGGAATCTGTGGTGTTTGCTCTGAAGTTGTGGAGACATTACCTCATTGGTGGGCACTTTCTCGTTTTAACCGGTCATAAGAGTTTGAGGTATGTTTTCTCCCAACGTGACTTGAACTTGAGGAAGCGTCAGTGGATGGAGTTCTTGCATGAATATGACTTTGAAATATCGTATACACCAGGAAAAGGGAATGATGTAGCTAATGCACTGAGCTGAAAGTCACGTAACGATGTTTTCTGTTAATCTGGGGATTCCTGGAGAGTTATAGAAGAGATATTAGCTTTGTATCTTGATATGGGAGAATTTGGGGGTAGAGGTTGTCTTTTCCAGACGACGGTGCAGTCATCCCTGATGTAGAATATGGAAGAGTCTCTGTTGGGTGATATGGAGGTGGATGTTTGGAGAGGCAGAGTTGTTTGTGGTGAGGCCCCTGATGGTTGGTCGGAGGATGAACAACACCGATTATTGTATCATGGAAGGATTTTTATTCCCATGGCGATGCGTGAGACAGTTCTCAGAGAGTTCTATAGTTCGGCCTTGGCAGTACATCCTGGTGTGAGAAAGATGTACCAATCCTTGAGGAGTCAATTTTGGTGGCTGGGGCTAAAGAGTGTTGTTGCCAAGTGTGTGTCTCGATGTTTAGTCTGGTAGAGGGTGAAGGCCGAACACCGTTTTCCTGGTGGTCTTCTCCAACAATTAGAGATTCCTTAGTGGAAGTGGGAGGAAATCTCAATGGACTTTGTTACAGGTTTACCTCGTGCTCTGGGAGGACATGATGCTATATGGGTGGTAGTGGATCGTTTAATAAAATCAACCAACTTCATAGCGATCAAGGAGTCGAGCTCAGTAATAGTTTTTTCGAGGCAGTATCTAGAGGAGGCGGTGAGACTTCATGGAGTACCTAGGATGATCATTTCTGACCAAGATCCTCGTTTTACCTCCATGGTGTGAAGAAGTCTCCAGCATGCTTTTGGCTCTCAACTGTACCTTAGCACTGCTTTTAATCCTCAAACAGATGGTCACACAGAGCGAACCATCTTGACTCTTGAAGACATGTTGTGCTCTGGTGTTCTTGATTTTGGAGGTTCATCGATGAAGCACTTAACCTTGTTAGAGTTTGCTTAGAATAATAGTTTTCACACTACCATCAGTATGGCAGCGATTGAAGCCTGGTATGGCCGGCCATGCCGTTATCCGTTGTGCTGGACTGGGGTCGGAGAGTCAGCAATTCTCAGACCAGAACTTGTGCAGAATACAATAGAGATGGATTAGGTGATTCTTGAGAGGATGAAGACAGTGCAAGATCATCATAAATCATATGTTGATCAAAGAAGGAGACCCTTAGAGATTAATGATGGGGATCATGTGTTTCTGAAGGTGACTCCCTGTCGTGGGCAAGGAATTTTTGGTCATGGAAGTAAGAATTATCCCCGGTTTGTTGGGCCTTCCGAGGTCTTAGCTTGTGTTGGAGTTGTGGCATATCGAGTAGCACTTCCCCCTCAGATGAGTCGGATACATGATGTTTTCCATGTATCAAAACTCCGTCGTTATCTTCATGATGAATCTCATGTTATCGATTGGGGATAGATCGATATTGATGATGATGCATCCTTAGAGGAGAGACCTGTGGAGATCCTAGACCGCAAGGAGAAGGTGTTTTGTGGGTGTTCTATCCCCATTAGTTCATGTCTTGTGGCGACACAGTGGCATGGAGTAGAGTACCTAGGAGCGTGAGTCACAGATACGTGCTGAGTACCCAGAGTTGTTTAATGATTAACTCTTTTCATGTAATGATGATTCTTTTATGGTTAGAAATTTCATGTTTTATTTATATACCTTTGATTTGATGTAATGATTGAATTTTTTGGATATAGATTGTTTGTTCCCATACTCTCAAATGTCGTAGTTTTGTTATAGCTTCCGAACAACTAATGGTGGTTTTCCCCTAAGAGGTATCTTATGGGGTGGTTATTCGGACCCCTCTTTTCTTCTGGGTTAGTTTTTAATTCTCGAGGATGAGAATGTTCCGAGAGGTATCTAATGTAATGACCCGGACCTCTCCGGTCCATTAATTTGTCAAAATGTGGTCTTGGAGGTGTTTCGGGAGGTCAAAGTGACTTATCCCCAACACTTTTCCAAATTTTCAGTTCTGTGAACAGTGTTTCCATTTTTATGAACAGTATCGATAGGTGAACAGTGTTTCTATCGGTGAGGTTCAGTGAACAGTGTTTTTATCGGTGATGTTCTAATGGCGACCCTATAATGGTAGACTTGAATACTGTTTCTAGAACGTTAACGTTCTAAGGGTGGACTTATAATAGTTGACTTGAACAGTGTTTACAGAACAGTATCCTTCTAATGGTGATCTTATAAAGGTAGAATTGAACAATGTTTCTAGAACAGTATCCTTCTAATGGTGACCTTATAACGGTAGACATGAACAGTATTTCCAGAAGGGTAACCTTCTAACAGTGACCTTATAACATTGGACTTGAAATATGTTTCCAAAACGGTAACCTTCTAATGGTGACCTTATAACAGTAGACTTGAACAATGTTTCAAGAATGATAACCTTCTAATGGTGACCTTATAACAGTAGACTTGAATAGTGTTTCCGGAACGGTAACCTTCTAATGGTGACCTTATAACGGTATAATTGAATAGTTCTTTCAGAACGATATCCTTCTAACAGTGACCTTATAACGGTGGACTTGAATAGTGTTTCTAGAATGGTAACCTTCTAACAGTGATCTTATAACGGTGGACTTGAAAAGTGTTTTCAGAACGGTAACCTTCTAACGGCGACCTTATAACGGTAGACTTGAACATTGTTTCAAGAATGGAAACCTTCTAACTGTGGCCATATAATGGTGGACTTGAACAATGTTTCCAGAAACATGAGGTCTAATGGGGACCTTATCTTTCCTTTTCCAAATTTTGAGTATGTGAACAATGTTTCCAAATTCCTACAATTTCTCCCCTTTAACGTGTCCATTGAGGTAAAATACATTTAAAGCCTTGTTTTAATGACTCTTAAGGCTGATTCAAATGCCATAAATCCTATATTAAATATTCCTAAGGTTGAGATGTATTTAGTTTTTCAAACCGCGTCGGTTAATGTGATCTGTTTTTGATGGAGAATTAACCGGATCATAAACTGTCGCCTCGTTAAATCTTCAAAAAGGAACCAGATATCATTTTCCCTTGTTCATCCTCCTTGTTCTCGGCTATGAGACACTAGAATCTTTCAATCATTCCCATAGGAGTTTCACAATCAAATCCTACTTCCATGATTGGTTCTGCTCTATTTTGGAGGCTACTGAGCTGTATCGATCAATCTTCGATATAAGGTATGTTTTATCAACGATCTTTTAGGGATCATCTTCTCTTATTTCTCTCTTCCATATTATTCCATGTAATTTCCAAGATTCTAATGGGTTTTTCTTGGGGTTGGTTGGTACTGTCATCCCGTGGCATCCTCTAGTGGATGTAGTTATCGTGAGAGGATGATTGTGACCCGTTGTGTGGATAAAGGACGTCAAGAACTCTTCGATGTAGGGGACTCATGGATTATCTAACTATATATGTAAAATCGTAGAATTATCTTGATTTATCCCTTTGGATCACAATGAAATTGACCTAATTAAATACTTAAACCAGATTAAAAGAATTGGCTGATCAAATGTTGTTTCATTGTACCATGATAACGGTTTGCCTCATGTTTTTCTAGATAGAGTGTTATCAATGTTTTCTTTGATTAGTTGTTCGTTCTTGATGGAAATTGATAATGAACGTAAAGCCAAAATTAATTGTTAATTAATTGGCTAATGATAAAGAGGCATGTAAATAAATCTGTTTGTTGACGTTGTTTTAGTTGTTCTAATTTGAGGTTAATCAAATTAGGGAAGTAAGCATGTTTATTTAATTGTGATAGCTTACTGATTAGATATACCATAATTGGAACCAATGAATAACAAATCTCCTAATTCAATATGGATTAATGAACAAATTGTGTGATAATTTCTTAAATGGGTTTTGAGTTACCCTCTCGATTATTAATGGGACAAGAGCCCATTGATGTGATTGTTGTTTTCCTATTGCTTGTGTTGTGATGTGACCCTAGAGGGGTGTTTTCATATGTGGAGTCATGGAGGCCTTGTGGATATGGCAGCAGATGATGACTAGGGTGGCGAGATGCATCAACTTATGCATATGGGTGTCAGAAAGGACACCAAAGATGATGGTATGGGATGAATGTGATGGATGGATGTTGGTGGTTTTGTTTGGTTGTTTATCTGCTTTACTTTTCCAAACTACTCAGGTAGTTGGTCTTTCTTACCCTCCATCTGAATGAGGCAATGACACGCGGGGTATGTCACGTGCCTTCCGTGTTTAGCCTCTCAAGGGAGAATGGGTCTATGGTCTTGCTATAGGCGGAAAAGACTCGACGTGTAGTATATCTACTCACCGTGTTGAGCCCCATTTGTGTTTTGTAGAATAATATGCATTTCTAGAATGCCTGGGAATGTGGGAAAGTAATTATTTGATGAAAGTTTTATTAAATGGTGATAATCCACGGGGAGGGAGATACTAGAATTTAAAGGTGGTGTGAATCTTAAAAGGACCAGTTGATTTTTTGGGTGTGATGCTAATGAAGTTTAATGTTGAATTATTCATTGTTAATTAATGTTTAATGAATTAATTAATGTACAGTGGAACTGATAAAATGAGAATAGAGTAATCTAATAAAGCTCTTCAAATGTTTGTGTGCATATAAGACACCTAGTCTTAGAAGTAGCAGCCTGTAGTCTGAGAGATGTTAGCTGCAGTTGTATCAATGAAATGGTATTTCCCATAGTGTGGATGTGAGGTATATATATATTCTATACTTTTTGTGTTTCCTTACGCTACTCCACCCTGTCGGTAAGGGCTACTGACACCCAGGGGATTCTGATCCCTGGGGGGTGTTTTCCCCAGCATTGTGATGGGAGGTCGATTGGCTGACTATGACCTTTAGCCCCACTCTCTTCTCTTGGTAGATACATGTGCCTATAGGCACAAGAGTCTGTTTTCCCATAAATTTGTGTATAGGGCTGTAATGGCTTGTGGTTATTTCAAACACATATGTTCTGGATATAATAACCTATGGACTACTATAGGTGTAATGTGTATAGTTTTTTATGGCTTGAGGATCCCTACTCAGTGTATGGGCTATAATGGCTTGAGGTATAATACCTGATGTATGATACACGTTATGCGGGCTGTGGTGGCTCCTGGAACTTACCTGTTTACTTTTGGTTTGTAGGATGGTGTGGTGCTTCGCCCAGGTGTCTACAGGCAATCCTTTGTGTTTCACGAGGTGCAGATTGTGGATCTTAGCCCAAGTGTCTGTGGGAAAGCCTTTGGAGAGAGATGCGCCAGACGTATGTCGTTGGGGAAAAGCAGCAAACCAGTGGGGAAGTAGTAGCGGGGTACCCTTGATATTCTTTACTATATTCTATATTCTTATATGTGTTACTTTGTGAGAGTAGCCATGGTGAGGTTGGGATCATAGTATACCTATTTAGGTGACGAGTTAGTTTCACTTGTTGTTTACTGGGCTTTAGCATGCTTTCTTTACTTTTCCATGAGTGTCTTGGGGAGGATATAGCAGATTATACTGTTATACACACCATATGTATATATAAACTATTTTTTAGGTCACTTGTAGAAGGTTGGAGATAAAGCTGGTTACTTCTAGCTTGTGGTTGGAGGAAGAGCTGTTCGGGCTTGTGGTCGCTGCTGTTTTACTTTTTTGGGGTACTTTTAGTATCCCCTTTCAGTTGTAGTACTATTTATTGACATTTCATATATGTACTTGAGTTTCTTTTATATTTTAGTTCTGAGTTAGAGTTGGTTGGAGTCTATTCTATCTCTCTCTTCTGCATGTGTTCTCTTTGAGGGTAATGCCTCCCATTTGTGTGTTTATTATACCCTCGGTGCTAGTCGCCAACCCGGGTCCTACTAGAGGAGGGACTCAGGGGTCATTATCTCTCTTCTCACATTGCCAGCCAGGGAGGGGTACACTTTGTTGGGAGGGGGTCGTGACAAATAACATCCACTGATTCTATTTATACATTTAATGAGATATGATCTAATGTTATAAAAATTATTAATCATCAAGAATGATTATAATTATTATGAGGTATTATCAAGGAAACACATTTTTTTTTCCTTTGGATATGATTTGCTGAATGTTTTTTATAATGTTTTCATATAGTTGTTAATTTATATGTGAATATATAATTTTTGGTACCATTAATATTTATTAATTTATTGTATTGGTTAATGATTTCTGTACATTGAAATAAAAGGGTAGTCAAATGGTTATACAAATCCAAAAAGAGGGTACTTTTGAGGTTATCTAATGATTAAAAGAGAGTACATAGAAGGTAATCACAAGACTAAAATGTAGTACACCATAGGTTATCTGAATATGAATCTTTGTACACATGTGGTTAACCTAATCCAAAAATTTAATAGATATCCTTGTCGGTAGTCTTCACATAATCATTCATTGATTAAGATTATTTTACACTTAATGAAATAATATTTTTACATGGTGTTTTTAAAATATTTTGTTCTTAATGTTGACGTTATATGAACACATTAAGATTCATTTCTATCGAATATCCATGATCTATTCTATTTCTCATATTAATGTATTTGAAATTTATCTTTTTTATTATAATAGGTAATTTAAATTATATAATACCTTTTAATCACACAGTATTTTTAAATGATCCTTGATATATTGCGTGTTTACCCTTAATGAGAAATTGATATCACCATTTCATTACATATTATTTTCGAAATGGTATGATGAATAGTCTTAATTGTTTTGTGTCAAATAAGGTTTCATGATGTAAGAAACTATACATGATTTGACATAGAACAATTATGAAATAGTGGTTTATGTATCAATGTTTCTAATTAATGAAAACATATATGATTTGAGGTAGGATCATAATGATATTAATTTGATATTCATATAATATTATTTAATATTTATATATTAAAATTATAGTTTTATTTAAATTCACAATTATGACACTAGTGATTTCTATATTCCAATCATCAAATATTCAAATCATCGTGAAATTTTAATTATTTTAAAATATTCTTTGAGGATAACATTAATCTATATGACATGGGAACCATGTTGATGAAGTATGAAATGTGATTACCAATATTTGTTGCAAATATTTATACCAAAAAGAATTACAGTGTATGATTTTGTTCACATAAAATATTGATGTTATTAATTTGTGAAATATTTAAAAAAATTAACTATAATAAAAAATATAGTTGATGAACAATTAATACCAATTTAAAAATGAAAAAAATGAGAAAATATGATGTTTATTTTGTTGCAATTTCAAAAAAAAGTTATTTTTTTATATAATAATTCATTCATTAAAAACTAAAATTTTTAATTATTTAATTTCAATTACATAAAAATAAAAAAAATCCATTAATATAGATTTCAAAGACTACATGTTATTAATTTTTATAAATTTTCGGAATAAATTATTTTTTTGAAAATTGAAAAATATATATTTAATTAAAAACATTGAGATTTTCAATTAAAAAAGATGTTTATATAACAGATATTTAAATTTAAATTTTATCATTATATTTGTTAAATATATTTAACTTGAATATATATTTTTAATTTATATTATGAATTTTAAATAATTAGTTTAATCGATTTATTTATATTAGTACTGCAACCTAATAAAAGATACTATTTTTTTCCATTTCTCATACATAATTATTAGTTTTTCAAAACTAATTTAATTTAAATCTAAATTTTTGTTATATCTGTTCAAATATATCAATTTTTTTATGAAAAAAATATTCCATAATAAGATAATTCAACACATTATTTTTATAATTTAAAAAATCATTATCAATAAATGGTATTAAAAATGACATGAACAATAAAATAAAAATTATGTTTCATTACACATAGAAATGTTACATATTAAAATAAATTTCAATTTTTGAATCAATATTTGTAAATTTTCTAATAAGTGACATATTATTTTTAGGAGTATAACATTATTTAGTTTTGTAAAATTTAGTTTCCCTAATAACAAACTCAATAATAAAAGCGATAAATTTATGATAAATAGAAATGAACAATTTTTTAAAACTGTATGTCTATAATTTTTTAAGGTACAATCAAAAAAAATTCCTATTATTCCATTCTATTATATTTTCTGATAAAAATGAAATTTTAAAAAAAGTTTTCCAATTATATTATTTGATTATAATTAGGAAAATGATATTATAGAATGTTTAAAATGTTCCTATCACCACCCATTCATTTCAACATAATGATTTTTTCCTTTTTAAACTATACCATTTTTAATCCCCCACATTTCAATTGATCATACATGAGTGTCTATAAATACATATTTATACTATGACCACTATTTCAATAGATTCCCCTAAAGAAAGAATATTTCATCAATTTGATAATTTTTCCCCAAATATAATTTTTTATTCACAACTTACATATGATAATTTTATAATTCCAATATAAATAAATATTTATATTATTTTAGTGAGTATTTTCAGAATAACTATTAACCATATATAGAAAATTTTATTATAAAAAAAAAATAAACTATCTGATGTGAAGATTGCATCCTCTAAAAAGAAACATAATTTTTTTATTAAGTGAAATAATTATTTTTAATGGTCACATACAATATGATACAATTAAATAATACAATTTTAAATATATAAATATATATATATTTATTTATTTATTCCAAAATAAAATTATTAAAAAAATATAAAACATTCAAAATCATAACATCCATTAATTGTGATTTGTTCAGGTTGGTATTGGTCTAACCACTTATTTGATGATTAATATAAAAAAATATTATCAGTGATTTGGTTAACTCAAAAAATGATAATATTTTTCATAAATAATTAAATAATTAATTGATTTATGTGGTGTTATTGTTCACAAAATATTAGATTGTTAACTAATATTTGAATATATGTTAATTTAAAATCAGAGAAAAATCCTCAATAGAGATTTCATTCCTAAGGATCATTACCAAAACCCCCCTAATATTAAATTATAACATCATAAAAAATTATATATTATAAATTATGTTATAATTAATGATAATATAATAATGAACACTATGTTAATGTTGAATAAGAACATTGTATTAAGGAAACTACTACTAAAGGATCATGATTAATTACCACTGATATTTTAAACAACAAACAAATTATTCATATTATTATTCAGAATTATAATAAATAATCATTATAAATATATAAATATATTAATATGGATATTAAATATTTGAATATGTTATTCATTTATGTTATTATAATCTTTATAGTGTCATCAACTAATCAGGAATGCAAAGTGAGTGTTGCAAGACTAAATTTATTATTCATTCATTCGTAGTATTTCAGACTTCAATATAATCAGCATGGATTAGTAGATCATACCACAACATTATATCATATTAATTTCCATATTTTTAAATAGAGAAATTAAATTTTAAAATTAATAACCTCTTCATACATATAATTATTTTTGAATAATGTTATTAAGGTTAGTAAGAATAAATTTCATTATTACCAATTCTTATTTTTCATCCATGATTATGTTTATTATATATAATATGTTTTAATTAATTAAATTATAATAAGATTTTTCCATTTGTTTCAATATATTTCCACTTAATTAACTTTTGAAATAAAAATATATTATCAATTTTTATGTGTTTTTTCTATCAAAATGGAAATAAGGTATAATATAGGAATTTATTTTCAATATCTAATATACTTGATTGTATATATATTTTTCTTTTATTGAAAGGAATTAAATATTTTTAACTTATTATTATAAGAAATTATATATTAATTTAATTCCCTTTGAGAAATTATTTTTCATAATAGATTTCTCTTCATCTTTAATAATAATTATAAATTTGTTTTTTGAAAACATTTTATTTACACATCAATTATTCATCTATGGATAAAATCTCAGGAGGTATTCATTTGGTAAACAGATATATTTAATAATCAAATGATTCTGTTTAGAAAATTTTATTATTTTTATTTGATTATTTCTTAGGATCTTGTTATTGAAGTTTTTGAAATAGTGAATAAATCAATTATATAGATCTTGGATCATTATAATATATTGTAGATTAATATTATGGGCTAGACATTTATATTGATGATTATATGTGGGGTCATATAACCCTATAAATATAATTCGATAAATTTTATCAGTCATTATAAATATAGGTGTAGACATAATATGTTTTTTAATATGATATTTGCA
Organism: Viscum album; assembly: GCA_963277665.1. Classification (NCBI taxonomy): domain Eukaryota; kingdom Viridiplantae; phylum Streptophyta; class Magnoliopsida; order Santalales; family Viscaceae; genus Viscum; species Viscum album. The sequence continues at coordinate 1,603,853,340 of OY728136.1, forward strand.
TAATTATAATCTTAATATATTAGGGAATTTACACAATGTGTTTATTAGAAATTTTTGTGCAATTATGAGTTTCCAACAATTTTTTTTCAAAACATATATTTTCTACATATTTCAATATTTTTAGCACTTTTTTATGAATTTCATTGTGGTATATCCTTGAAACATATATCTATTAAATTTATTATATTGTACCAAATTCTAATTCATTGTTCTTTTTTATACAACATTTTCATGACTATTATTATTTTCAAGATGTTCCATATTTTTAAAATAATTACAATATTTAGAATTTTATATTATATTATTCCATGGGATTATATGTTATGGTTACTTATATATATTTTATATCATTTCAACACATTTATGCACCATTCATGTTCTATTATCCCATTATGATACATATCAATTTTAAAATATTTTCATATATGGCCTTATGTTATACTAAAAAGATATTTATTCCATAATCATGTTCTTTTTAATATTTTTGACATTATCTATTATTATAATTTTCACCAAATATTTAGTTATAAATCCACCCATTATATCCTTAAATATTTTTGGTTATGAATATGATGATATTTTTTTAGATGAAAATAAAATTTTATAGAGTAGAATGATTTATTTGAAATTCATGGAAGTGTTATAACCTTCAATTAATATTTAATTAATCTCCATGAAACTAATACATTATGTCTAAAGGATGTGTAAAAATAACTCAGATTTATTTTTCAAATGATAATATTAATTTATAATATAACTTATTTTTTGATAGTATTACTTTAGTTTTAGTTATAGTAAAATTTAAAAAGTTAATATACTTTCATGGTATGTTTGGGGAATTATAATAAGATATATAATTTGAAATCAAATGGAATAAGTCAATGTATAGAACTACATCCTAAGGTTTTGGAAAATTAGAGATTTGGTGGATATACTAATAATTGCATCCATTTATGGATAATTACAAGTGTAATCATCTACTGAATTGATTACCTTATGGGTAATCAACATAAAAAATTTATGGTATATAATTTAATCAATATTTAATACAATGCCCGATATTAATTCATGTGTATTAATATTTTAATAGATTCTATGAATGTATATTCTTCAGTTAATTCACATTCAATTTATTAACCTTTATTTTTTTAGTATAATACAATTTTAGTAAGAAAAATATCCTTGAACATATGACATTATAATATTGTAATTCATGTGTTTCAATATTCACATTATTTATGATATCCTCCATTATAATTTTTGTTTTGTCATTTATGGAAGAAGAATTTACATTTACAATTTCCAAATTTTCTATTAATCATCAAGATGGTGGAAATTGAATTATTCAAGTAAAAAATTGTTGTGATGGAAAATATGGAGTTTTTATAACTGGAAATAAACTATATTTTTTGTGAGTAATAATAAACCTTGTGTCTATACCAGTCCAACTGTCAAAATCATAGAAAAATGACTTTATTTTTTATATAATTAACAAACCAAATAAGAAGATATTTTTATCGTGTTATTTATTACTAATATCCAAACAATATTAATGTGACTTATAATCATCATGTTGATAAAATTTGTTCAATGTGATAGAAAATATATTTTCCCTTCACCACTACTTGATATATGAGTATATCATTTTCTAACATTGGAGTATAATTGGATGCTCACTACTAGTGTATTGCCACTAATAATACTATTTAAATGGAAGAATTAGAATATATAAAACATGTAGTATATTAATAGGTAAATTTGACAAATAATTTTCCTTATACATATCACAAGAAACAAGAAAATGAATTTAGAAAAAATTAAAAAATTATGTGGAACTTATAGGATCTTATAAACAAATTTAATAGACGAATGTGACCTTCCAATGGCTCAATCTATGATGTTTACTGTAATATCATTAATTTAATTAGAATCATAAATTCTATATTAAAGAAATTGGTATCCATATGAAACATTTGAATCTATAAAGATATTTTCAAATGATAAATTTTTATAAAGATCAAAGTAGGAACCTATAATTAATTAATTAAATGAAATGGAATGTTTCATAACAAATATTGTATGAGTATAATATACTTAGATAGAAGAATGTCTAATTTCTGACTTTACATTACTATTAGAGGTATCACATGTGAAAATGACATTAGAAGACATGGAAATGTTTTAGGTTTTTTAAATTAAAACCCAAATCCCCAGACATTATATATATGTGTATGAGGTTTATTAATGAAAAAATCAATATGATATACTAACTACTGATCTAATAATACTCTAATGATTTAATATAAATATGTATGGACATTTTATAATTAAAAAAACCATTCATAGGGGACATTAAATAATATATTCCACCAAAAACATCCCATACTATTGAAATAAGGTGGGGAATTTTTCCTAATTACTACTATGTTCTATTATGATCAATAGCAATGTAGAGGTAATTATTTTCTATATTAATGATCAATAAATACATTATTTTATTATCATTAAACATATCTTTTTGTATAACTAGGTTTAATAATTGATGTTGGATGCCAACTTTATGATTTTTTTATGTATCTATGAATAGTATTCATTTCAAAAAAAATTATTATTATATATATATATATATATTTATATGATTACTATTTATGGGAATATTCATGATATACATCTAATTCATAAAACATTTATTAAATTTGATAGAATATTTGGATTGGATTTTATATCCATTCATAAATCACATATCAATTTTTGGTGTAATGATATATTATTTCATATTCATAATCGCCCTATTATCATGTATAACAGAAGAGATTTCATAAAATAAAAATGAATGAAAATTGTATTATATTTCTTATGATACCTAACATTGTTGAAATGGTGAAAAATGATTAGGGGATATCAAAATAGAGGATAATCTTATTTAATGTGATTGTATATATTTAATACCATATTAAAAGCTTATATTCCTTAAGAGAAAGTGTATTAAATATAAATTGATATTAATCATGTGGGTGTGTTTATCTCATAATGTCAGGATAGATTGGATCAAATTGAATTGTTAGAATGAAATATAAATATATATCAATAATATTAATGGATTTTATGATCCATTGTACTTATCCATGGCGTCCATCAATAAAATTTTCTGAAAATAATTATAAATCAATATATAATTTCATTACATATTGAGGGTTTTATAATATAATTAACAAGAAAAATTATCATCAATGTTTTATTGAGGTTCGGTTCAATTAACTAAAGGGGGATTAATACTTTTTGAATATTGAGAAAAAATTGATCACTTTACAATTATATATAAATATTAAAATTGAAATGATGTTCATAATGATCATTTCATGATTATGGTTTGGAAATTTATAATTGGTAAATTTTATGCCAATTTTATCAATGGTAGATATTAGTTCTATAAATTATTATTTTTAGGTTATAATATAACATTCATATTGATATATGTATATTCATCAATAGAGGACATTATCGAGTAATACCCCATACAGACCATAGTATCCAATATCCCATGATTAATTATGATATCTATATAATATGGTTTATTTTTGAGTCCCATATCATAGGTTATTAATATAGATACCTAGATAACATGAAATGGATTAATAATCCTTCGGTGAGAGGAATGTGAAGAGAGAATCACAAAAGAAAGTGTTTGGCCACTGATTCATAATTCACATTACCATATAATGGTTAATGTTTTTTATTATTGAGTGATACATTGAAAATGAAAAATATTTTTTTTATATTTTTAATAATAATTAAATTTCATATTAATAAAATCAATTTAATATTAACGATAAAAAATTTACCAACACCTGATTTATTCTTTATAAAATTATTCTTTTTTTTAATTGACAAATGAGATTATATATATAGAGAGGTGTTTGATTTAAATAATAAATAAATAATCAATGAATATATATTTTAGATTGATTTTAGTATATAAATAATGATATAGTTTGAATTTATAAAATAATATTACTTCGAAATACAGTACCCCGAGAGGGAAGAATATTTGTTCTTTGGTAGATTAATCAAAAATGATTATACCATAATATTCATTATATGGATTGCGAATGACCGAATACTAATGGGCTTTTGAATAATGAGTCCTAAATTTATAATGTTATGTGGAATCTAATTTCATATCAAAAATACGTCATATCCATCCATTCATATAATGATCAATGATTCATATAATGTTAATGATGAGTTATAGATATAGATAGAGATATTAGAGAGATTATCAATGATAAATATGATGTTATATATATTATAACATTGATATGTATCCCATAAAACTTGAACTGAACAAAGATATATTGGGGTATTATTATACATATTCTAAGTCAATTGAATCAGGAATAATGAAGTTGTATAATGATATAATAGAAAAAATCTACAGGGATAACATAAACAATGAATTTTATAAATGTATATATTTTTTATTTGAATAAATAAATGTTTTAGAATAAAATAAATAGACTGAGGTTATCTTAGAACCATTATCTATACCAATATGGTAATTGGAAAACATCACTATTGATTTCATCCTCAAGTTCCTGAAGACATCTCTAGAACATAATTCAATATTTTATGGGAGATCATTTTGCATTTTCAGATATTATATGTTTGATAAGTAAAATTTTTTATCTTGACCAACACATAATGATTTACATAAAGGAAGAGGTAATGCTACATTTTTTACTACAAATTGTTGTATCATTTTATGTAAAGAAGTTTAAATCATGGTTCTGGAGATTCAAACTAAATGAATTGTATATATTAGTAGTCTACATCACTGTTAATCATCCTCGACCATATGGATACTTTTATAATCCCATTAAATAAATAAATGCTATTTTTTATATTGGTTAATGGCTTACACATGATTATGTGATTTAAACCTCCCCATAGAAGATTTTTATTATTATAAAAATACCAATTTTAGAATTAACATGGATTCGTATGACTTTCATTAATTGAATAGAGGAAGGATTGTATGAATCTAGGATAATGATTGAGAGAGGAAGGTGATAGGTCTTGAAATTTTAGTAACAATAATAAAGAAGATTAAAAACATTCTATTGTATAATATACAATCACTATGTAGATATAAGTTTATTGTAACTAATAACCAATTATATTTAATGGTTGATACTTTTGATATAGTGTTAATATAAAAATAACTATGGATGTGTGTTATTATTTTTTATGAATTGGATGTTGAGACCTAAAAATTTTGGGCCCATTAAAATATTTAAATAGGTCAAGTTCGTCGGAAAAATCATAGAACACCCTCAAATAAATATACAATGTGCATAACATATTCCATTCTTCAATTTTGTGGTTGTAAATTCCAAATTGATAAAATTTATTTCTCTAGAAATAGTTATGATAGGATGTTGAAATTTCATTTTAGGAACAACATGTTGAAATCTTGGATCAAAAAGTTGGGATTATTAGAAACCAGACCACCCATCAATTAATTTTTAGTGATATAATAATTTTATAAAGCAACATGGGATCCAAATGATTCGATGGGATAAATTATAAGGAATTATTTTCCTCCATCCAATTAATTATATTTATGTTTTTTTGTAAGGCGGTATAATTAAAAAATGTATACATTTAGAAAAAAATTCTGTTTAATTAAATATTATCTCTAGAAACATAATTTTCCTGAATCACCAAACTTAAACAACTAATGAAATATTAAGTATGATATATTATATCATTAATACAAACAGTCATAATTAAAATTATAAGAAAAAATTTAATACTCATACAATTTAGTGTTAAGAAAAGTTAAATATTAAACAATTCATGTTTTTTATAAAAAAAATATTTCATCATATACTGTATTACCAACAATAATATAAGTGTATTAATTTCATGCATTGAATAATATAAATTTAAAATATTTATATGTTTTAGTATATAGAAATGGTCTTGATTTTTAATTTTTTTATTTTTTCTAATTTTTAGGTAATTATAAATAAATATTTTTTTATTCTATAAAGTTATTGAATCAATAATGAAGTATGTATAACATAAGAATATATTAAATATATTTCGTTATCAAATATACTAATATATGTTGACTGAAATTATACATATTTAAAAACCATTAGTAATTTAGAAATACAATGATTATCATTTCTCGAACAGAAATAATATTTTTCATTAAATAAAACTATTTTTGATATTTTATTTATTTAAAAACAAATTTTGAATTTTTTTTTATATCTGTAAAATCCTAATAACATTGATTTTATTAAGGATTAAAAATTATTTATCATCAAAATAAGAAGAAATTATAAATTTTTAACACATAATTTCAATGATATGATATTAACATTATCCTAGAACATGTTATTAATTATTAAATTTTATAATGTGTAATAAAAAATCTTCATACACAACAATATTCTATCTGATTAAAAACTATTTCATATATTTATATATTATTTCCATATAATTTAATAATTTCATATTTTTTGAAATAAGAAAAAAAACTCACATATGTCTAAAAAAATTACCATGATAATACCAAAAATGCTATAAGTAAATCATTTGTGTGTACGTATCATACATTTTTTCGAAAGTTAGTTTAAATGGATAGATGATAGATTATTAACCTTCACTCAAATATTAAAATTTTATTTTCAATTTTTTTATATTGTTTGATTCTTTAACATTATATCCATTTAAATTAATGGATTATAATTATAAAACTCCAATCCCCAACACTATTAAAAGATGATTCTAGAAACCCTTTCAGACCACTGAAATAATCTTCAACCCTTTTAAAATAACAACTAGTAACCTTACAAAATTTTATTATTTATTTTCAATTATCATATGATTACAATTAATATAAATAATACATATATGTACTAAGATTATCCCTATTAAATGGAAAGGATCTTATGTTGAATAGGTTTTCCCAATGAAGATGTCCATTATTTTTTAGTTTCCATTGTATATTATTATTTTTAATATATAATAAAAGTAGTGTTGTTTTTAAACATAATTTCTATATACTATTGTAATACATATTCAAAATTTTCCTCTATTATCATGACATAAATGAAAATGTAGTTTCCCTTTTTGTATACTATCATCTCTATAAGGTATCTTATCATTTGTTTGATATAAATTTTTTTAAATTTTTTAAAAAATAGTTAAAAACATATTTATAACAATATAAATTTCATTAATATATCATTATTCTAATGTAATCGACTCTTTTATAAAAAATTATCAACTTTTGGTATAATAATCTTTAGTAGTATATTATTTTTCATGACCTTGTCAATCAAAACACCCCCATGAAATTTTATATAATATAATATCAAGGATTTCTTAGAGAACAATTATTGTGATTATATTTGATTAAAATATGTTCCTAAATATTTTAATTTACTCTACAATGACCACAATATTATAGCACTCATTATTTAATAAAAATATGATAGTTCTCTAAAGATATCTAAAACATGCTCAACACTAATTGAATCTCAATTGATCATAAAAAACTCACATATAAAGAAATTATAAAATTACATTTAAATAAAAAAATAACTTATCATATCTCATATGTGTAGGATTGTATAATTATAAAACTGATACCATATGGTGGGGAAAATTGTAGTTCAAAAAATTAAAACTACACAAAACCAAATCCCTGTTTGTTATAATGATTGGAATTAGTAATCATATGATGACAAAATAATTTTAATTAGAATTTAAATTAATACACTAAATTACTATTAATAATTATTATTATTGTGAGTCTTAAAAACAAGATATTAGATAATAATATTAAAAATTATTTTTATAAATAAAAATTAATACATAAATACATCATGATAATAAATATGAAAATATAGTTTATAATTTAGTATGGATCAATTAATGAAATATTTATGAAATATTTTTACTCTTTTAAATTTTATGTTAAGGATGTCATAAATTCTATCTTTGGATATACACTTATTTCGACCAAACCATATGGTCTTCCTTTCCTCTCTATAAAAGTCATTCATTCAAACATTGAATTTATGTTTGTATTCAAATAATGTTGATTTCCTAGATATAATCATTGGTATTATCATAATCTAAAAAAACCATAGAATCCCTTGATCAGTCTGATTACAATTTCTATTCGTCCTATCCATAGAATACCTCGTTCAAATATTATATTGGAACCAACAAATACAAAATTAAAAATGTTCTATGGAATTTATAATACCTATAAGGTAATCCTTAGAATAGAAACGCACTGAATTATAGAATAGAAAAATTATGCAGTTTTTAGGTATATAAATCATCAATTTTGTAGAGTTTAAAATTATTTGACTCTTATCTCAATGAATTAAATCTTATTTATAGGCATCCCACCAGTGGTCATATTTTGCATGAATCTCTATGTTGGTCGCTACAACTTTTGATGATCTTCAATTGAAAATGTATAAAATAATAATCATTTGGATTTTTTTGATATAACCAATATAATGATTTAATAATTATTTTCTCTATAAACAATAGTACTAGTCTGATTATAAACGTTTCAATGTTGATTGAATAAATTTTTAGTTTGATAAATGAATGTCTTTATCATGAAAAGAATAATTATTTTCACTCTAATAGACTAAATATAATTACACTGATAGATGCATATTGATCACCCAAATTAATTACATGACCTCACTATGAAGGAATGAATATATTCATATCGATATTAATCTAACAGAATATAATATCACAGATCTGAGGAACAAAACTTTTATCAATCCAAAGGATCAGAATATCATTAATCTGATTAATGCTAATATTTTCAATTTTTGGAATATGAATATCTCAATTCCAATCGATTATAGTATCATCAATTTTATGGATCAGACCTATGTATTTTACCTTTACATTCACTTTTTAATAACTATTACGAAATACGATAGAAAATATTGTAATCTATAATAAATAAAAATGTCTTTGGAAATACATTTATTTTAAACTTTTGTTTAAAGAAGTGTTTTTTATTTTAACAATTGAGGAATGTAAATATAAAATGTATAATATTTTTATTTTAAAATATCTCATCTTTTTAACGATACAAATCCAAACACATATAATGAAAAACTACTATATTTGACAAATAGAAAAAAACATAGTTCATTTAATAATTTCAAAGAAATATTTTCAATATAAAATTCCACTATTTCATTCTTATCTCTTTATATCTAGATAAAATAATTTAGTTAACAATACTATCAAAAATACTATACCCTTAATATAACTCTCCCATTTCAATATATTATCCCCTAAAATATTTCCCTTCTTTCAAACTTTAACCCCCTTCATATATTCTCATACATTGTGATTCAAAAAATTAATAGAAGTGTTAATGATATAATTCTAAAATTTTAGCAATATATAAGTATGGAATAGTTTTTTAATAATAATTAATAAAAAGTATAAATAGACGACATTACATCATATAAAATAGGATATATATTTAATAACGATGCTTAATAAATTGAAAAATATATCATTTACAATCATTGGTTTTATGTAGAACAAGAGTTCAGACAGTAATATACATTTTATCTTGTTTTGATTTATGAATATATCATTCAATTTCAAAAAATATAATATTCTCTATTCATAAATTGTAGTTGTGGACCCATGTTTCCCTATCATTTCCTCTAGGACAACCACACTACAATTTAATTCATTTAAACTGAATATATCATTTCAAATACATCTAAACATTTTATTTTATTATTTTGATCACTGCAAAACATCTTCAAAATAATTGTTTATTATATTATCTATAGTTATCTTTTTTATTTTTACTTTTACTTAAAAGTGACATGATTCAGTAATATAGATAATTTTATAAATTTATATATGAAAATTAATCTGTATTAAAAATATGATTTTATCTTATCATTGGAGACTAAAATATAAAATAAGAAATTATTTAAATCATAAACAGTTCAGGATAAATTTTAAAAATATCAAAAAAAATAGCAATTTTTCAATATTTTAAAAAATTGTTTTTCCTTTAATTTTTCTTTGATTATTTTTATATCACATTTACATTATACCATGGTGTTTGTTAGAATCCATAATGAATTTAATTTTTCATTCAAAATGATATTTATTTTACTTCATAATGATTTTTTATTTAGAAGATATGTAATTTAATCAATAATATGTTTCCAATAAATAAAAATATAATATACTCATCTCTCAACCTCGGTGGCTATAAATTTTGTTGTCCCAAATGAGGGATTATAAAATGTTTCTTTGATGGATGAACAATTGCGATTTATTTTTATTATTCATTTTCATTTTTTGATATTTTCATCACAGCAACACCCCTATCAGTCTATACATTGTTAGATAATTATTATTGGTGTGTATCACTTAATCATTATCATGTGGTGTTGATTTTTCATTATTATAAACATCTATGATTGGTTTTTTTGTAATAGGATAATAAATAGGGTGATGATGATGATAAACCTGAGAAATGTTCTTCTTCTTTTTCTTCTTCCGCATCATCATAATATTCATCTTCAAAATATTTTTCTAACTAAATAGTATTTCATGAACACCCTTTTATTATATCATTAATCATTTTAACTAATTTTTTCAAATTTATCTAATTTATTTATAAACAGATTTATGAACAAGGTGGTTTTCCACAAATTATTCCAAATTTCCAACTAAAAATATATTCAAAAATAAATTTTTATATATTTATATTATATAAGATCTAGTTGATTTGGAATTAAATAATAAGTATCCCAATGTGTACCAGAATCCAGAACTAGTTTTATTATTGAATGAGGGATATCATTTAAATGAATTGATGTAGATATATTCTAAACTATTTTTATCATTTTGAATCATCCATTTATTGTGAATATACTTTGTAATGATTTTCATTTTTCTAGATTCATTAATTATATTATTGGTTTCAATTTTCAAATAAAATATTTTTAATATTTTGAATGCAAAAAATGGGATCTATCAGATCGTTAAATGACATATAAACCCTAATATTTTTAAACACACATCAGACATAGTTTTTATTTTCATCTATTTCCTATTTGAAGATCAATAACCTTTTCAATTTTCTTTATCTAATTATTTCTATTTTTTAGTGTGATTCTTTAATATAATACATTTCCGTTTAGACATTTTCTACTAAAAATTAATTAAGTCTATCATCATCTTGGATGTTATTTATTATCTAATCAAATAAAAATTATCAGGATCCTCTATGGTCTGATTCATAATATTCACATCATCTATGAAATATTTCATCATTATATTAATGAATCATGGGAAAAAATAACTTTTTCTTAAAAAAATATTTATTATATAATTAAAATTAATAGTTGATTAACATTACTAAAACAATCCTTCATAAAATTATAAGTATGTATAGTATGAAGATATCGATAACATTGAATGTGTGTTTGTATCCATTACAAGGAATTAAAAATCATTTCATCCATAAATTAACCACTATTCCATTGATTGAAACATGATATATATTTTATGCTTTTTAAAAGGATGAAAATAGAAATTGTTCAATATCTTCCTTTTTTTAAAATTTTATCTTTTCTAGAAGCTTATTAAAAGGATGATATGATTCCATATCCAAAGGAGTAGTGAATAAATAAACCACATCGAAATTAGTAAATTTAAAACAATAATTAAAACTATTAATGACATTAATGATTATATCATTTTTATATATGAATTAAATTTTTGAATAATATTATTTTAAAATCTATTTATACTAAAAATCAGAATAATATTTCTCCCCAAATCATTATCCCATTCTAGTATCATTATAAAAATTATCAATACTCAGTTTTTTATTTCTTATCGGGATTTCTTGATCAGTATCTCCTTCACCAAATAACATGTACATAAATTATTATACAAAAGTAATATTTCATAATATGACATGAAGAAGAACATTAGCTGTAACACCCCAAGATTTCATAGTGTGTTATTTCTTCAAAATAATTCAATAACTTGCACTACACGCAACACCGAGTTCAAGCGCACCATGACTTACCAAACAAGCCATTAAAAAAAGGTTATGAATAGTATTAACTAAATTTTAAACTTTATATAATCCTTATAATTTTAGAATCCATATTATGAGTTTCTTAGACATAATGTAAGAACAAATTCATCTTCAGTATTGTAGTTTTACCAACTTTTAATAGTGAACCCTTTTTAAATAAAATATTATAAACTTTTTGACTAAATGGGGACATCACAAAATTTAAAATAAAACATCCCAAGCTTCCACGGTACGCTTTCCTTTGAATAAAACAGTAGCGTGTGTTGTACGCAACTTTGAGTTTTAACACACACCACAACTGATCAAACTAGCCGTTATGAATAGTAATACTTAATTTTTTGAAATTATATATATTTTATATTTCAAAATGGACTTCATTTTTGTATTAGGAATATCAAATTTATCCTAAGGTGAAATTTTGGTAGTTTTCGGATAACTTTCATATTTTGATGAATAGTAAAAATTACTAAATTTTAATTAAAAACAACTTTTTTAATCAAAATAATTAATAGTGATAAATTATGAATTTGAGTGGTTTTAAAGTATATTTAGAATATATTTTTACCATTTAATATAATTTTGGTCGTTGGACATAATTTTACAATTAAACCGAACATAAACAAGTGTCAATCTTTTGATAGTTATTATCTCTTAAAAACACGCTTTTTGTTTTGACAGTGGGAATTAATTTTAAATTAATTTATGCCACTTCTGTGTTTTGAATTTAGAAAAATGGATTCCATATTTGGAATCAGGATGTTCAAATTGTGTAAATAGGTAACTTTTATTTTTAGACATTTTTAATAATTACTGCGGTAAATATTTTATTTACCATGGTTAAGGGTAAATCCGGTAAATAAGGATTAAAAAATAATATTATAATAATAATAAATTACCCTAAAACGTGTCTTAACCCTATTGGTTGATACATGGTCTACCATGGGCATATTTGGGTCAATTTTGGTACCCCATTGATCCACTTGTAAGTGATAATGACACTTTTTTTTAATTAAGTTAAAATGAATACAAAAATGGCATAAGCTTACATATTTTAAAAGAACAATTTTTACATAGGGTTATACATGTTGGATTTTCGATTATAAATATTCATTAGAAATATAAAAAGATTTCCTACATAATGATATTTTATTTATAATTTTTAGACATCAAATAATTTAAATTATTAATGACACAATAATGATGCAATGTTTACCTCATTAATAAATCATTTAAATAAATAAGATTATAATGATTAAAATATTATCTAAAACCTGTCCAATTCTTATTGTTTGATGTTATTTAGAATATGAGTCATCTTATATTCGACCTCAATGATTTTTGGACCATTATAAAAGGAATATAATTATATTATAAAGTAATACTTTCACTCTTTCCTAAAGAGCCCCTCCTCTCCCTTATAAAAGGAGACCACTTCTACTCATTCCTCACACCTCTCAAGCCACTTGGCTCGTCCAAACTCTGCCCAACTAAGCTCCCCACATCCCTCTACTCCTCCTTGAAGCTTCCCCTTAGGCATAAATCATTTCAAGAAGTCCTTTGGTTCCAACCAAAGTGAGTTACCTAAATTAAAGGTAACATTTTCTCTTAAATTATTTTCAATTATTTTGCTTCTCCAACCCCCACACTCTTTTTATTTCCTTTCTTTTGTAAAAACACCAGTATCCACAATATACTAGGATGTTGTTATAAGAAGGATTCAAACTACACATTCAGACAACTCCATCTAATGGATGATGAACATAATGTTTCTGTGGATGGAAAACTAACACCTCACGAAACGATGATTGTTCAAATACATCTTACCGCCTCTCATGGTGGCCATTAGGATGGAACTATAATTAAATATGATATAAATGATATATATTTTATATATAAGCTTCTGTAATTCCATTTTATTTCATACAATTATTCATTTCATGTTGTATATAATAATACGATAATTTCATTTGAGGAAGTGCGGACTACCGCCCCCTTAAAATGATATGACTCGTTCATACCACACATGGAACGTATAAAGGATGGTGTTAATGAACTTAAGTAACATATATAAAATATTATATTTTACTGGAATAGTAATATACCTATGTATAATTTGGATTCGATTCTTTTAAAATAAAAATTAAATGGAAGTAGCGTTCGTGCGTACGTACGGACTACCGTCTCCACGAACGCGATGAGATTCATTCTCCATCGTATCCATTCAAGTATAATTATCATTTGATGATTTAAAAATTATGTTTAAGGACTTGATACCATTCTGGATATGAATAATATACATCCCATTAATAACGAATATGGCTCACATAACAAAGAATATAAAGTAAAATGAACCCGTTAACACCTGAAATGACGATAATTCTAAGATATTATTAACAAATCAATGTTAAAAGATCATATATGATATCATATTAAAGTAACTGATTCTTGTATTATTCAATAACAATTATTTTACCATTATACAGGAGGTAAACCTACCATCGACCAAGGAAAAAGTAAAAAGTAAGGGATTCTCTTATCTCACTTTCAATTCCGTGAGATTTCCATTGTTCGCTACTAAATTATTGAAAGTGGTGTATTGTGTACTTACATTTGATATATATTATCATGATTCACTTTATATTCATTTTATTCTGTAAATCATTTGGTGGTTATTAACTTTTGGCCATGCGACTCAGTTGATTAACGTGGTAAGGGGTTTCTTGTCTCACTTTTAATTCCGTGAGAATTCCATTGATCACCACATAATTATTGCATGTGGTGTATGTGTACTACCCATGATTGTTTTAATTGTGTAATATACTTTATTTTATGGGTATTTACATCAACATGGTATGATATTTCTTTCATGGGTGTTTGTTTCTTAAGTTACCTAATCAATAAGGGAATTTGAGATTTCAATTTCCACTCATTTGGCTTTACGCATATTCCATTGATTATATTACCCCAAGATTATGTGTGGAATCACTATTCATTTGATTATGTCATAATTTCTACTCCCCTTCCTGTGGATATATGTTTGATACACATAATCACTCCATTGATAATTCTCAATTCATTGATATGAATTTGATAAGAGTAATTTTAACTCATTCTCCATTTGTTGAGTTAAACATCCAATTCGTTGGTATTGTTTTTACAAGAATATGTGTGAATATCCTTTGATTGATTTACACTGAATATCCAATCATATTTAGTGTATTTATATTTGTCACACATAATTATGTCATTGATTTATCCTTAACCTAAGGATACAACCTTTATGAGAGATTTCATCTCAATTTACATTCCATTGAGACTTCTTTGATGATATACACCAAATCACTTTTATGTGGTGTATATAATGTACTTTGACATATTATATCATGAATTCCTTTATTCTCATGATATTACAATGTTTTGATTACCTCAATTATTTGTATTCAAGTGTCTCTCTTTTGGTTAGAAACTCTAACCAAAATACCATTTTAAAATGATTTAAAGAATTATTCTTCTAAATCATGCTCATTAATGTCCATATTTTAAAAATGGTTTTAAGGATTTATTTTTATGGAAATTAAAGTTTTAAATTTAAAAATCCTTTTAAAAGTTTCAATGTGGTATGGGACACTTTGATTCAAAAATCTATTTTTGAATGTCTTCTTGACAAATAGTGTGACTTTTAAAAGTTTTCAAGAAAAAGGGGGATATTTCTCTCAAATAGTTATGATGATTATTTTCATCTATGTCAGCACCCTTCATTATTCATGATTGAGGTTAATGTGATACAATACAATCTTTCGTATTGTATCAAATGAGTTATGTTTGACTGTGGATGTTCTATTTTTATACCATTCATGGTTTGTGGTTAAAGTATTGACATTTCGTATGCTAGTTTTAATACGAATGTTTATTTTATGCTTAAACCTATTCATATGAGGAATGCATTGGACTTAATAAGTGACGGGTGGAGCCCGCTATAGCTCCTCGATGCATCGGTAGGTCTCATGAGACAAACTAGTGTCTTGGCACAAGGCCTTGGCAAAATCTTATTTGTAGTCTTGGAACGAGGCCTTGGCTATGTGGTTATGATAGCCTGGCATTATGCATTCCATCATTATGAAAGTGGTTATTGATATTGCATGTGATCATTCGACTAGTAGAATATCCATGTGAGTAAGTAAATGGCATTATTTCATTTTACCTTTGCCATTTTATGCTGAAGTTCAAGTTTCAAAGGCTTTTGTTTTAGTTATAAATTGCCTTAAGTGTTTATGCTTATTTATGAAAGCTTCTGCTATAATGTTATCCTTACTGAGCATCCGAGCTCACCCCTTTCAATGTTTTATTTTTTTTCCAGGATTATGAAGAAGTAATTTATGAATGACCTGCAGGGATAGTATGAGGGGATATGAAGACAAGATGTTTTTTTTATGATGTAATGTAAAAATTAATGGATGTATCTAGTTATTCCAAGGCTACTAAACTAATCGGTCTTTCGAGACTTGATCTTTCTCATGATCATGCCAATGTTATGTAATAATGCACCGAATCTGGGTAACTAGGGTCGGGGCGTTACAGTTGGTATCAGAGGAAGTTTAGTACAAACCTTGGTAGCTAGATTTAGATAAACTCTGATTAGAGCACGTAGACCTAAGATGAACTTTGAGGATTAGTATAAAAGAACTTCCTAGAATTTTGGTATTGTAGTGATTTTGTGAGTTTTCTGAGGAATAAATCCCTGTCTGGATACGAGCAGGTAGAGGCGGCTCTGGCACAGATGTACCTAGGGGTAAAACCCGAAAACACCGCTTTGAGCTAGACTCGAACGGGAACTGGTGCACGACAACAGGTCTTGCTGTACTCTTGGTTACGACACTCCCGGGGGATATGCTTAGGATAATTTACATTTTCTTTACAAACCGATTTAAGTAATATATACATAAGATGAGAGTAAATGACCTTGGTTAATCCTAATATGTTTCAAATTGAGAATATGGTGACATTTTAATCTCTAAATGATTTTACGACTACTATTACTCACACAATGCTTTCTGGTTTTAGTCAATGGATGGATTCCAAGGAAGTCATAGTGACTTTGAGAATGATGTACAAGGTGGGAACGGTGGTGGCAATGAGCAACAATATGGAATGTTGATAGGCGTAAAAGATATCGTCTTTATTCCAAATCAGTTTTCCAAAAATATGATCAACAACATATATATTAACCAACTCCCAGACTCAACAAGGAAGAGAAAGGTGATAAATGATAAGATCTCCAGCAATGGAGACCATGGAGAAAAGAAACCTCAATTTTCATCATGCAGGAATTGTGGAAAGAGACACCCAGGAAAGTGTCTCAATGGGACAACGAAATGTTTTACGTGCGGGAATTAAGGACATAAAGTGAAGAATTGCCAAAGAAAAATGAAGAGTACTATGGAAGAAGATAAAAATGGTCCCAAGAGTCCATTTACAGTCATTTGCCGTAAATGTCGGGGACCTGGCCATTACCCGAGTGAATGTCCTATTTTATAGGATATTTTCTTGCTCAAAGAAGAAGCTATGTGGAAATAAATGGTTGGAGAAAAATTTAAAAAGTATTAGCACTCCTTGTTGATGGGTTTACTTTGGAATAATTTTCTCTTGTATTTGTAACCCCTCAGTTTGCCATGTGAGAATGATATTTGAGGAATAATTGTCTCTTCCCTTGTGGATATAGGTATAAATAACCATTTGGTTTTATATGATCATTGGGGTTTGAGAAAATGATAAGTTATTATAATTTGGGATGAAAATGCAAAGTATGATATAACATTTGTGGTTAAATTATGTTATTTTGAAAAATTTATCTCATTTTGGTAATATTATAGAATATAGTTGTTGAAAAAGGACAACACGTAGACCGTGTGACAACCCGTCGCGTCGGACAAAGCTGTGGGAATCGAACCCACAACCAAAGTGCGATTGGGATTTATCGCCTACCACTGGACTACGTGAAGTCCCTGGTTAGTATGACTATTTTTTTTGTGAAATGATTTTATTGATCAATAATAAGATGATTTGGGTTCTTATGTCTTATCAAATGAATACCCTTGGTATAGGAAAATGATTTGGTGATTAAGTGATAAATGTTATTTTGGAACATGTTTGTTTTGTTAGGAACACTATATGCCCAAGGAAAATAGAATACAATGAGGTTTCATTTGTAGTGTAATGGCGGATTTTTATCTACATTTTTATTGTTTATTTATTGTGATCTGGGTTATTTATGGAAATGATTAACCTATAACAAAGAATATGTGATGATGTTAATTACTTTTAAGTATGTGACTTTAAGAGTATTTGATGTCATTTGGAGATACAATGTAACATGGGAGACTACATAATCAAATTCTTCTATGTTTTGGGTTTCAATATTAGTATGGATTATATTAAAGGATTTTAAGGACAATTGGTTATTGAATGGTATCTATTTATCTTTGGGGTATTGTTGGTTTAATTTTAGAAATTAAGATTAGTGCATATTTATCTCAATGAATATCCTTTTGGGGGATCATTAGATCATTCACTAACCATTTTGGTTTTGATTAATCTTCAAAGACAATGTAAATATATGGTTTATCCTGCATGGATCATGTGATTCTATAGAAGTTTATTCTATCTCTTCCAGTGTGACCAAGTCTTCTTGAATACTCATCATTTAAAAAAAATTGAGTTAGTGGTGGAAATTTATTAAAGAATGAAAATCTACTTAAAATTTAAGTATATCTCATAATGTTCTTAGTCAATATCATAAATGAATTCCTCTTCCTTATGTAATGTAACTTTAAAAAAAAATGTTGTCCTAGATGGTACCTTAAATCATCACTAATTTATGGCTTTGGGATTGTTGGCCTTTTCATAGCCATGTTCTCTACCACTCTCCATCAGATAATTGATGGTTAGATTTCTCCTCCATATCCATATTTTCCTACATGGAACCCTAGTATGTGTTATTTTCGGTAATCTTCATACTTTCCACTCTTTATTTTAAATAGAGGCCTCATTAAATCATTTTTCGATGTGGGATTTCAACTAAGATATTTTGAAATGTCAAAAATGTGTGATCCCAATACCCTATATTTTGTTGAACCGATGGTACTTCAAATCATCATAGATTAATGAGTTTAAGGACCTCAATTTTATACTTGTTTGTGATTGATGACCTCAACCACTACCTATAAATATTTACGTTTTTCCTCCAATTATATGTCTCTAATTGCCACCAATGTTCTCCTAATCGAGATCATAATTTGGTGGTGACCCTTTCATTTCTCTTTTCCTCATATTAAGACTAAATTTTAGTAAACCAATTTCCGATGTGGGTTTTCCCACAAATATATTTTCTATTTTCAACCTTTTATTTTCGAAGAACAATTTCAAATTGCGAGGACGCAATTTATTGAAGGAGGGGAGAATGTAACACCCCAAGATTTCATAGTGTGTTATTTCTTCAAAATAATTCAATAACTTGCACTACACGCAACACCGAGTTCAAGCACACCATGACTTACCAAACAAGCTGTTCAAAAAAGGTTATGAATAATATTAACTAAATTTTAAACTTTATATAATCCTTATAATTTTAGAATCCATATTATGAGTTTCTTAGACATAATGTAAGAACAAATTCATCTTCAGTATTGTAGTTTTACCAACTTTTAATAGTGAACCCTTTTTAAATAAAATATTTTAAACTTTTTGACTAAATGGGGACATCAAAAAATTTAAAATAAAACATCCCAAGCTTCCACAGTACACTTTCCTTTGAATAAAACAGTAGCGCGTGTTGTACGCAACTTCGAGTTTTAACACACACCACAACCGATCAAACTAGCCGTTATGAATAGTAATACTTAATTTTTTGAAATTATATATATTTTATATTTCAAAATGGACTTCATTTTTGGATTCGGAATATCAAATTTATCCTAAGTTGAAATTTTGGTACTTTTCAGATAACTTTCATATTTTGATGAATAGTAAAAATTACTAAATTTTAATTAAAAACAACTTTTTTAATCAAAATAATTAATAGTGATAAATTATGAATTTGAGTGGTTTTAAAGTATATTTAGAATATATTTTTACCATTTAATATAATTTTGGTCATTGGACATAATTTTACAATTAAACCGAACATAAACAAGTGTTAATCTTTTGATAGTTATTATCTCTTAAAAACACGCTTTTTGTTTTGACAGCGGGAATTAATTTTAAATTAATTTCTGCAACTTCTGTGTTTTGAATTTAGAAAAATGGATTCCATATTTGGAATCAGGATGTCCAAATTGTGTAAATAGGTAACTTTTATTTTTAGACATTTTGAATAATTACTGCGGTAAATATTTTATTTACCATGGTTAAGGGTAAATCCGATAAATAAGGGTTAACAAATAATATTATAATAATACTAAATTACCCTAAAACGTGTCTTAACCCTATTGGTTGATACATGGTCGACCATGGGCATCTTTGGGTCAATTTTGGGACCCCATTGATCCACTTGTAAGTGATAATGACACTTTATTTTAATTAAGTTAAAATGAATACAAAAATGGCATAAGCTTACATCTTTTAAAAGAACAATTTTTACATAAGGTTATACATGTTGGATTTTAGATTATAAATATTCATTAGAAAGCTAAAAATATTTCCTACATAATGATATTTTATTTATAATTTTTAGACATCAAATAATTTAAATTATTAATGACACAATAATGATGCAATGTTTACCTCATTAATAAATCATTTAAATAAATAAGATTATAATGATTAAAATATTATCTCAAACCTGTCCAATTATTATTGGTTGATGTTATTTAGAATATGAGTCATCTTATCTTCGACCTCAATGATTTTTGGTCCATTATAAACCGAATATATTTATATTATAAAGTAATACTTTCACTCTTTCCTAAATAGCCCCTCCTCTCCCTTATAAAAGGAGACCACTTCTACTCATTCCTCACACCTCTCAAGCCACTTGGCTCGTCCAAACTCTGCCCAACTAAGCTCCCCAAATCCCTCTCCTCCTCCTTGAAGCTTCCCCTTAGGAAGAAAGAATTTCAAGAAGTCCGTTGGTTCCAACCAAAGTGAGTTACCTAAATTAAAGGTAACATTTTCTCTTAAATTATTTTCAATTATTTTGCTTCTCCAACCCCCAAACTATTTTTATTTCCTTTCTTTTGTAACAACACCAGTATCCACAATATACTAAGATGTTGTTATAAGAAGGATTCAAACTACACATTCACAAAACTCCATCTAATGGATGATGAACATAATGTTTCTGTGGATGGCAAACTAACGCCTCACGAAACGATGATTGTTCAAATACATCTTACCGCCTCTCATGGTGGCCATTAGGATGGAAATGTAATTAAATATGATATTAATGATATATATTTTATATATAAGCTTCTGTAATTACATTTTATTTCATACAATTATTCGTTTCATGTTGTATATACATACGATAATTTCATTTGAGGAAGTGCGGACTACCGCCCCCTTAAAATGATATGACTCGTTCATACCACACATGGAACGTATAAAGGATGGTGTTAATGAACATAAGTAACATATATAAAATATTATATTTTACTGGAATAGTAATATACCTATGTATCATTTGGATTCGATTCTTTTAAAATAAAAATTAAATGGAAGTAGCGTTCGTGCGTACGTACGGACTACCGTCTCCACGAACGCGATGAGATTCATTCTCCATCGTATCCATTCAAGTATAATTATCATTTGATGATTTAAAAATGATGTTTAAGGACTTGATACCATTCTGGATATGAATAATATACATCTCATTAATAACGAATATGGCTCACATAACAAAGAATATAAAGTAAAATGAACCCGTTAACACCTGAAATGACGATAATTCTAAGATATTATTAACAAATCAATGTTAAAAGATCATATATGATATCATATTAAAGTAAATGATTCTTGTATTATTCAATAAAAATTATTTCACCATTATACAGGAGGTAAACCTACCATCGACCAAGGAAAAAGTAAAAAGTAAGGGATTCTCTTATCTCACTTTCAATTCCGTGAGATTTCCATTGTTCGCTACTAAATTATTGAAAGTGGTGTATTGTGTACTTCCATTTGATATATATTATCATGATTCACTTTATATTCATGTTATTCTGTAAATCATTTGGTGGTTATTAACTTTTGGCCATGCGACTCAGTTGATTAACGTGGTAAGGGGTTTCTTGTCTCACTTTTAATTCCGTGAGAATTCCATTGATCACCACTTAATTATTGCATGTGGTGTATGTGTAATACCCATGATTGTATTCATTGTGTAATATACTTTATTTTATGGGTATTTACATCATCATGGTATGATCTTTCTTTCATGGGTGTTTGTTTCTTAAGTTACCCAATCAATAAGGGAATTTGAGATTTCAATTTCCACTCATTTGGCTTTACGCATATTTCATTGATTATATTACCCCAAGATTATGTGTGGAATCACTATTCATTTGATTATGTCATAATTTCCACTCCCCTTCCTGTGGATATAATTTTGATACACATAATCACTCCATTGATAATTCTCAATTCATTGATATGAATTTGATAAGAGTAATTTTAACTCATTCTCCATTTGTAGAATTAAACATCCAATTCGTTGGTATTGTTTTTACAAGAATATGTGTGAATATCCATTGATTGATTTACACTGAATATACAATCATATTTAGTGTATTTATATTTGTCACACATAATTATGTCGTTGATTTATCCTTAACCTAAGTATACAACCTTTATGAGAGATTTCATCTCAATTTACATTCCATTGAGACTTCTTTGATGATATACACCAAATCACTTTTATGTGGTGTATATAATGTACTTTGACATAGTATATCATGAATTCCTTTATTCTCATGATATTACAATGTTTTGATTACCTCAATTATTTTTATTCAAGTGTCTCTCTTTTGGTTAGAAACTCTAACCAAAATACCATTTTAAAATGTTTTAAAGAATTATTCTTCTAAATCATGCTCATTAATGTCCATATTTTAAAAATGGTTTTAAGGATTTATTTTTATGGACATTAAAGTTTTAAATTTAAAAATCCTTTTAAAAGTTTCAAAGTGGTATGGGACACTTTGATTCAAAAATCTATTTTTGAATGTCTTCTTGACAAATAGTGTGACTTTTAAAAGTTTTCAAGAAAAGGGGGATATTTCTCTCAAATAGTTATGATGATTATTTTCATCTATGTCAGCATCCTTCATTATTCATGATTGAGGTTAATGTGATACAATACAATCTTTCATATTGTATCAAATGAGTTATGTTTGACTGTGGATGTTCTATTTTTATACCATTCATGGTTTGTGGTTAAAGTATTGACATTTCGTATGCTAGTTTTAATACGAATGTTTATTTTATGCTTAAACCTATTCATATGAGGAATGAATTGGACTTAATAAGTGACGGGTGGAGCCCGCTATAGCTCCTCGATGCATCGGTAGGTCTCATGAGACAAACTAGTGTCTTGGCACAAGGCCTTGGCAAAATCTTATTTGTAGTCTTGGCACGAGGCCTTGGCTATGTGGTTATGATAGTCTGGCATTATGCATTCCATCATTATGAAAGTGGTTATTGATATTGCATGTGATCATTCGACTAGTAGAATATCCATGTGAGTAAGTAAATGGCATTATTTCATTTTACCTTTGCCATTTTATGCTGAAGATCAAGTTTCAAAGGCTTTTGTTTTAGTTATAAATTGCCTTAAGTGTTTATGCTTGTTTTTGAAAGCTTCTGCTAAAATGTTATCCTTACTGAGCATCCGAGCTCACCCCTTTCAATGTTTTATTTTTTTTCCAGGATTATGAAGAAGTAATTTATGAATGACCTGCAGGGATAGTATGAGGGGATATGAAGACAAGATGTTTTTTTTATGATGTAATGTAAAAATTTATGGATGTATCTAGTTATTCCAAGGCTACTAAACTAATCGGTCGTTCAAGACTTGATCTTTCTCATGATCATGCCAATGTTATGTAATAATGCACCGACTCTGGGTAACTAGGGTCGGGGCGTTACATTAGCAATTGAATAAAACAACCATACTGATGCCAAATTATAGAACTAAAATTAAAATGGATGGTTGAGTGTTGACTAAGAAATATGAGAAAAAATGATGTAGAACGTGGTTACCCACTCACACAAATATGGGAATGGGGGGAACCATTTATATTTATTTCACTAGTGCCAACTCCAGCACCCCAGCATATGTGGGGACTCACAAGTGTACTATACTGGCCCAAGTCTCTCCGCAGACACCCTACTCAAACATTTATTTCCAAAAGTATCTATCGATGATCATATCTAGAGAGTACTGGCGTAGGTCTCCGAATCTTGTTGAGTTCTCAACCACCACCATCATTCAATGTGGAAGCTCCAAAAGATCCTAAATCTGAATATAACATTGTAAGATGTAGTAGTTCACCTCATCAAACAATATATGGAAGTCATCCCATGAGAGTGACAACTCATTGTGGATCTGGGACCAAGATCACCAACATCCATCCATTCCACATAAAATACCATATTCCAAAGGCACAATTTTATCATTATTACTTATTTAAATCCAAAAAAGGTGGACCAATACTCTAGATAGTCCTCTACTTCCTTAGGATTTAGCTCACTGTAGCTCCTAGTGTTCTCTATTGACAGAACTGACATAGTGTTTTAATCATACACATGTCTTCATCCAAATCTATTAGGACATTATGGCAATCCATAGGTGTAGATGTTGTTACCTTTATACCTGGAGAAAGGGGATCGCACGATGGACCTAGAACTGAGGCCTCATCATAAACAGGGTCATCATCATGATTGGAAGATGGTAGACTCGATGCTTGTCATCATAGAGGCATCCTAAAACTTATGATGGAGTATCACAAAATGATAAGAATATATATATATATATATATATATATATATATACTGATACAAAATAGATATTTTACTCAACAATGATCTCCAATGACACAATCCTATATGTTTCATGTACCATTGTTCCACGCAAAAAAAATGCCTTAGGGTACCGAGTTTGTAAGAATGTAATCTTGGTCATGGTAAATTGATACATCACCCACCTAAACAATAATTATACATTATGGCCTAAGAAAACCTCTCACGACACATTAATACTATTACCCTAAACCCATACAATCATTTTAATAGGAAACATATGAACAAAATCTAGTGAAATAAACATTCTCTGATTCCAATTTTTCACAAACCGACTCATGGTGGGGATTTATCTACAACTAACCAATGAACACCTCCATAGCCCAGTGGGTGGAGAAATATGTAAAAGGCACTATAAAAACAATGGGAGGAATTTTCCATTGTACCTGTACACATGAACATATCCAAATACATGAAAAATATAAGATGGAATGGAGTAAAAATGATACACTACTTTAAATAAACCACACATTCATATACCACTAGAAAGTACTCTAATTGTAATATAAACTAAAAAATTGGGGAAAAAATAATTCACAACCAAGAAAAGAGTACCATGATGATAAAAACTCGAAGAGTAAATTAGTTGAGAGACTACTCTCCGAGATCCTAATATACAACAACTGAATGTGGTCTAAGAACATGTATCCCTAAGCTCCTCTGATGTCATGATCAAACATATTTGTTTTCAGTATATAAATCAATTTGTATAGAAAAATCTGATGTAGGGGTGAGTATAATCATTCCTATGAGGATTTCCTGAATACAAAAGGTATGTAGTAAGTGATACAACATAAAAGGAATACAATAGATAGAACATGATACATTTGAATAGTGTATCTCAACACAACAACAGAGTGAAGTAATCTCATCTGAATTGATTGAGCTAGAGTATTTGAGAATATGAAATTATTTTCGAGTCATTTCTATCTATTTAATCTGAGTAAGATCATCCATCAATGAAAATCTAGAAAAAAAATCTTGTATCATATCCCACGAGTCTTCCCTTCACTAGGAAGAAGTTTTACACAATCCCAAAGAGTTGGTACTAAAAAAGGATATAAATATATAAATATAATTGTGTTTTTTATGCTTTTTTATACAAAAGATAACCAAATGAGAGTGTAAGGGGATCTATAGCTCACATCTCAACCCATGATGAAGATTCCATAATATTTCCAAGAGTATCCATCAAAGATGCACAACATCACACACATCTACCCAGAACAAGAAATCTACTAGGTAACAATCCCAACACCTTGATACTATAGTATTTGTGTACTAATGACACTCCCTAACCATTTTAGGTTGTGATACAGAGATGCGTCTCAATGGAGAAAGCTTCCCTCTCTCTCTTAAGACCAAGGGTATGTCAATCCCCATATATTCGAAGATATTCATAAAATGTTGGTGAAAACATTAAGTAGATAACCCATGACCTTGTCTTCTAGCAGGGTTCCACTATAGTAGCATTCATAGAGGTTATACACCCAACTATTCTGGGGTGGTTTCCCTATTGTAGTAGTCATATAGGACCTGCACCCTAGTGAGATAGAGGAGTTCTACTATTTTTGTAGTTATAGAGTACTGGCTCTGTTATCTCACAAGGGGGTTCCACACAAGGTTATCAGGGACCAGACCTTACCCAATAGGGGTTTCCACTCTAGGATATTAGGTACACACACCCTACCAAATAGGGTGTTCCAAATGGATGTAAATATAGTGGTCTTATACCCATTCTGAAGTAAGGGTGGAGTACACTCTGATATAGTTGAGGAATCATTATCAATTGCATTTGGGAGTTCAACTCAGAAATCTTTGATATCGTGCAAGCCCACTGATATCATCAAACACCAGCTGAATATGTTTCATGTTCATATCACCTTGAATTGGTTCATGAAATACTCATTGGTGTTATCCATCCTGATCTATGTGGGAAAAAGCACTAGATAGTCTGTTTACATTCAAGAATCGTGAAACCCATGAAAGGGGTGATTTTCACTACAACATGACTGAATGTGACCTCATTGAGCCAATGCTTCATTATTAAATTTTATTTTCCCACAAAATAAACCAAAGGGTCCATATCAAATGTTGGATGATTTTCCACAATGGTAACACCAATTGGACACTCCTTTTAGAAGTTATGGTGGTTTAAACAACTTCCTCGTGGAAAACCGTGGGCGAGCAATCTAATTGGTTGTGCACCGATAAATCGTTATCATTCTAACTACCACAATAATTGACCACCCCAGATTAATATTCATTGTTACTAAGCATTGATTTCATTATAATAATTTAACTTACCGAGCATCATAGTCGATCGCCCAGGAATGCATGTGGTCAACACATCTGTAGTTGAATGTAATGTTTGACAAACCAGGAATTTCTACAAACGATGACAACGACTCCATGAACTATTCTCCCTTTGTTCGATTTGGGTATGACTAGTCTCTGTCTTGGCCAGGACCACCTGTCTAGCTTTGTCCTGCCCCGCTTCGCCTTCCCGTCTGCAATTGTCACAGAAACGCTGCTGCCCGCCGCACTCTACGACCACCATCCATCACCTGCATCATTCCAATTGACACTAACACTACTATGTGGCTCTAATTAAGATCCCATGGAATTCCACCACTCATTAAATATACTTCTCCACCCACATCTCATCACATGGGGACATCTCTATATACCACTGCTGACCGTCGCCATCATAGTGGTTTATTCAGCATACCATCGTACACCTTCCAAATGCGCAATATTTGAGACAAAAGAGTATCTGGAATCTTCGAATAAGTTATAAATTTATATTTTCCCCAATCAATGATCCCTTTTGGTTACTTATTTTCCTAAAATTAATAATGAATATACAAGAATAATAGTGGAAAACACCAAAATAATAAAAGATCCAGACAATTATTGGAGGCCAAGATTGAAAATCCATTAGTGATGATGTTAAAAATTATGTAAAAACATACTACGAATTAATTTTTAATAAATAAAATAAATATGGAATATGGAATTGAAATAAAAGTATTGTACATGGATTTGGATTTGTTCATGGACGAAGAGCACATCTGCCAACGTCCATTATGATCGGTCGAAGCATTTTTGTTGAATTTCTAAAATTATCAGTAAGAATCATCATCGATAGTAGGAGGATTATGAGCACACCCTAACCCAAAAATCATAATAACCAATTTATAATAGTTAACTAGGTCAAGATCATCTGCTTAACTACACCTTCCAACCATCACGAGATCTGATCATCCCACAACCTCTCACATTATGTTGTACTTAGGTAAAACACCCAATTCATATCTCTAAGAATGACTCAAATTTTGAATATGAGTATTATTTAAATAGTAATTTAAATCTACATCCAAATTAATATAATATTATTTAATGTTTTTAGTTTTTTTATGTCCATGATGAACTTTTTAATAGAATACATTCACCGATAAATGTAATTTTGTGCCTTGGATAAAATCCACACTCCAGACAAAACCATGGACCCATATTTCATATTCGATCATCCATTGGAGAGTTATCCATATTCTACCATTTGAAAGTATATTATATAATTAATGTTTTAATAAAATTAAATCCGAGCACACTGGGCATCATAATAACACTCCGTCTCGGATCCAACCTCTAGAAATATATATATATATATATATATATATCAAATCTCAGAAGGAAAAAACCGGTTCTCAACATTAATATAGTTATTTTATCTATGACAACAATCCTTTTTGGAAATTATTACTAATTGAGGATGATCTCTAGTGATACCATCTACCATTTTTATTTATTGTATTATGATCAGTTTGACTAATGAAGTGGTATTTTGATATCATTCACCATAGTACATAGAATGGTTAATGATTATGTTTACTGATTTGCGATAGTTATTTACTTTTCATTGATATATTTTGTTTCACCTCATTTTTATGAGGAATGAATTCGACATAGTATGTGAAATTCTGGGCCATCTATTACCTCTTGATGCATGTGTAAGTCCCATGAAACAAATCGGATATTCTCTATTCTAAGGTCATACACATTTATTTTCAGATAAGAACTTGATCAAGGCCTTAGACATTAATTTAAGATATATTTTCTTTGTGCATGATGATATTTTTTCAAAAATCCACCATTTTGAATTCCATAATTATGAGGACATTTATTTATATTCCATGTGCTTGTTTAACCAGTCGAATATCAATGGATATGCTTTCTAAATCCTGTGAATATTTATATGGTATTATTTACTCTGGCCATATTATGTTCTAGATATGATTAAATGATATGTGTTTCCATTAATTATCATGCATTATGGTATTTGATTACATATTCATAATAGCTTCCATTGTATTCATACCATTACAAAGCATCTAATGTCACCCCTTTATTATCTATTATATTTTTTCCAGGATTTTAAGATTTTTATTAGGATTATTAAAAAATGTAATTATATAGATTATGGATAATCTCAAAGGATTGACTTTATTTTATTTGATGGTTTTAATTTTTATGTGAGACTAATTTATGTATTCTGGATTAAATGAACAAGTAAACTGATTGGTCCATTTTGATATAATTCCTTGTAATTGTTACAATGTTACAAAATAATTCTCCAGTTTCCAGTTTATTGGGACATGGTGTTAGTGTTTGTTTTAATAGATATTTTGTAGATAATTTGGAAACATGATTAAGAAATCAAAGATTATTGTACAAAACCTCATGACAAAATTTCAGGATTAGAATATAATAACATCCATATAATTTGGTATTATTGATATTATGTTGATCATTCTAGAAATAAATCATTATTTTGAAACTCCATGTGGATGTGGTTCTAGAATAGATTTAACTAGGTATAATAACTCTGAGATGGTGCATCAATCTTGAATTGACCTTACCTAGTATATGAAAATGGTCCATAATGGGAACCTATTTTAACATTTCCAATGGATATGTTTTGGATAATTAATATTTTCTTTACAAATCATTATGAAGGATATAATTGTTACTAGTCCCCCCAAAACAATGTTTATGATTTTGCGATGAGTTTCACATTAATTTTTCAATTAATGATAATTATTTTTATATTTTTAGGTTATAAATTATTATATTCTCAATCCTACCGTATTTAATCATTTATAAATGTTTCCTATTATAATGAATGTGGACATCATAATTACACATGATCCAAAGAGCAAAAAGTATAAAATCATTAATGGTATTTGGCCAATATTTTCAGTTAATAGTCTTCTATGAATATTCAAAATATGAGTTCATGATATCAAGTGATAATAGAAAATGTATGGAGAACTCTATGTATTATGGATTTGGATTGAAACACAAGAAGTAGAGGACAATAAGGAAAAATATTTATAAAGGGAATGAATTATTTTCCAACACGTAATAATGATGTATATAATCACCTTGCAACATACATAAATGGAATATGAGTTTTCTAAATGTATTGTGTGATATTCCATTATTATTGGAATTTCATTGTGTTGAAAAATTATTATAATTTACAATTCTACAAATACAAGTAGATGAGGCACTAAAAAATAATTGTCTCGTGTTTCAACGGATTATACTCCAAAAGAGGATAATGGATCAAGGTCAAGATTATTCTACTACGTTAGATGATGATAAATGAATAATTTGTTTTTTGGGATTCAATAATTATTCCATTTTAGTATTTTATAAATGATTCACTAGTTATAAGAATTACGGAAGTAAATAAGATTGTTCTACAGTACAATTTTGTTATGAATATTGGTGGAAGATAATTTTTAATAAGGTTATTTTGGTTTTAAAATATTTTTTAAGAAAAAGAATAAGTAAATTAATTTTTTTAGAAAATTTAATGTCTTTTTGATTTTGGAATTTTACTATCCTTCTTTATAAATATTTAGACTATGAATTTGAATATAAGTCTTTTGGAAGAGTCTTAAAGTTAAAATGGATAAATGTTTTACATTATATAGTATTGTTTGAGGGTATAAATTTCCATAATTATAATTATATTATGTTTATCCCGAGAATAATATAGTAATAAGGGTTTGAAAAAGGACAATCCATAAGTCAGGTGATAACCCGTCACATCTGGCATGTCCCTGAGACTTGATTCCCCAACCGAATGGTGTCATGGGTGATACACCTACAACTGGACTATCTGATTTTATGGTTATTATAACAAGGTTTTATTTATTTAAATGTGTGAACGATCAATTATAAACTCTTTTTAGGGACCCTATATGATTAAAATTAATAGAATAATATTTAAATTTTGTTATCATTGATATAGAATGAAGTTTCTAGGGATGAAATTGATTAAAAGATTAAATAATAAATTCCAAGTATGTATGTTTCATTATTTTATTAAACTATGAGTTAAATGAACTCTTCAATTATAAGGAATGGATATAGGAAGCAAAATTTTTATCAACATACCTTTTTTTATATTTAACAAATGGTCCCTAAGATTCTCATAAATTTATTACACTGTGATTGTTAACATTCTCATGATCAGGTTCTCTATCACTATATAGAAAAATGTTCTGTTTAGATTTCAATACCGTATCCATGTTTTCTGACATGATACCAAATTATGTGTTATATATTGTAACATTTTCACCTGCATCACTTTATTTTAATGTTGAATTTTTATAAATCATTATTACGATGAGGGATTTCAATAAATATATTTTTAATAATGAAAAAATTATTAACAAAATAAATTTAAACAATTAAAAGTACACTATTTATTAAAAGAGAGTATAATATAACATCCCATAATGTTTATGGTATTTTAATTTCATTAAAAATCAATTTTACTGAGATCATACATTGCATGTAACAATGAGATTAAAAAACATCTAAATTTTATTATTTAAATGTCACCACTATAAACAATATAGTAAATTAGTAGTTAAGAATATTATTAACTAATTTATGAGAATAAATTGTTTATAACAAAATGATGTTATTTAATTTGTAACCCTTTTATTATAATAAAATATATAAATCAATTTAATATATAGGAAATATGTTTATGTTTATTCTCCCAAAGGAGTTTCTTAATAATAAATTAAATTATTTACAATTCGAATGTGATAATAATGATATATATATATATATTATATTCAATAATTTTTTTATATTCTAACAAGGAAATATATATTAATAATACTATAATTAACTCAATATTTTGAATTAAACATATTTGTTTTCTAAAGGTAGTTCTACAACCTTTTAATAGAGAACCTATTTGGAATCCAAATTTACAAAATTATATATATATATATATATATATTTAAAAATATAATTATTTTGTTTATGAATAATATAAATATATACTTTTTATGAATATTAAGTATTTTTTTGAGAAGTTTCAAGTTGTCATGAATAATGAAAAATACCAAATTTTCATAGAAATAAACATTTTTCATTAAAATAATTTATAATGCCAAATTATATGGTTTGTTGGTATGAAGATATAAATATATTATTTTATCATTTAATGAAATATTTTTCATTGAAATAAATTTAATATAGAATTTTCATAGAAATTTTTTTGAATGTTTATTATTTTTTTCATTTAATACACATTTTCTCATTTTATCAACCAGATTAATTTTATTTTTATCACTAAAACATATGTGTTTTGAATTTTTTTAAAAGATATTTCATATTTGGAATTAGTATGACTAAATTATGTAAATAGTATTATTATATAGTTTTTATATGAATAATGAATTTTCTAATATTTTAATTACAATAATGAAGGGTAATTCAGGTTAATAAATGTAAAAATTAACATTCAAATTTACCCTAAAACATTTAATAATTATATTTTATGTTTATTTATTATACCTAAGATTTAATGGATCGATTATGAGACCATTTATCTCCTTTTTGTTGATAATTCAACCACATTAGTATTATATTCAATGGAAGGTAATTTTTTCATACATTTTTTAAGAAGACAAATATGTTTAATATGAAATTATATAAAGTATATGTTTAAATATAAGTAGTAATTGAAGTTATTAAATATTTATTAACATAATTTGAATTTATTTTAAATTATTAAAAATAATATATTGACCATAAAAGTTTACATAATTATAATGTAAAAAATCCATAATTAAATGAAAAATTAAATAAATGATATTATAACATATGAAAATAAATAAAATTTGAAATAAATATTGTCACACACAAATTTTCAAGATTAAATATACCTAATATTTATGACATAAATGAATTGTATTTATTATATCATTTTTATGATATCTTTAAAAATTATTGTAATGAATTGTGTCAAAACTGATAGTAATTTTATTTTAAAATAATTCATATTTTAATAAATAATACAAAAATTCCTAATAATATAAAATTCACCCAAATTATTTTTATGAGTTGAATTATTTTATAAATGACCCTTTAAGTGTTATTTTGTAATTTTTTCGTTAATATATTAACAGATAATGTGTAAAAATCCATGGTTATCACGGTAAGAGTTGAATTGATTTATTAAGTGTTAAACCATTAATATAATGTTAATAATGTGATCTATAATTGAATTAAAATAATTGGTCAAGAGGATGTACACTCATACACATATTATCTTATAATTAAATCACTTTGGAGTCATTTTTAATATAAAATAAATTTATATTAATTTAATAGTTTGAGACTATCCAATGGTGCCCGTCTCTTCAATTATAAACGATCATAACCTCCTTCAATTTCTCACACCCCATTGAGTCTTCTTAATAGTAAAAATAATACCAATTTTACTCATAATATCGATATATATATATATATATATTAGATCATTTTAATACTAAAATACCAACCATATATCCATTAAGAATAGATCTAAAGTAATTCTTTCAAAGAAGAGGAAATCATTTTCACTAACTCGACCAAGATCATTCTAACCTAAACTAAATATTTATTATTTTTAATTTTTAATGTATTAAATATAGTTAGAAAAATATTATTATATTTTTTTCTTGATTATGGGAATCCATTTTCTTCCTTTAATCCATCCTATGAAAAATGAAACCACTACGCTTGCGTACTTATGGCCTACCGTCTCCATGTCGTGTTGTATTCTATTATACATCAGCACTATATTTGGATGGATATAATGATGATTATAATGGATATATATATATTATATATGGCCATTATTGATACTTTATAATTTATATTCAATTAAATTATTTACTCTTTCCCCATTAAGGGATTGTTAATGACTCTCATGTATACGTATAACCTTCCATCTCCATGACATGATGAGATTAATTTTACACATTATCCATTTAGAAAGAATTAAAATAATGTATAAAATGAATATATATAATAGATATAGGATTTAAATTATTATATAAATATATATTGTATATATATCATATTCATAAGAAACAAAACATACATTAAAAATATGATTTTGAAAATAAAGATGATAACACATGAAGCAAGGGTAATAAAAACTATTCTTGAAAAATAAATCATATATGATGGTATAAATATGTAAATGGTTATGAATTATTTTAATAAGGTGATATAATCCATTATTCTTAAGGTAAAAGAACATTCAACTAAAAAATGTACAAGGCATTGATTAATTTCATAATCTAATAATTAAATTATATTTTATATATATATATCTATCCACTAAGAAATATTTATCATCCATTTTGAAATTTCATAAAAATATTTTTCAAAATATTTGAACCATTTCACAAAATAAAATTTAAAAAAATTACCCTTTATATAATATATATATATATATTGGATTTATATGAATCTATTTATCATTTTCCAAATGAGGTACTATATGAATATTCAAATAAAAATATAGAAATAATTATTTATAAAATATACTGAATGAGTGGATTTAACTTGGTCACTTCACTATAAATTTTATAATATTCCATTACATGTTTAAAAATTTATTTTCTAATAATTTTTTTTCGTTTATAAATAACCTGCTTTTGGATATATTATTTCAAACTAAAAAAGGTTATTTTCTCAAGAAATTTATAATTATTTTGTTAGATTATGTTTATCTAGATGAACATTATTTGATTTATCATATCATTGATAGAGTATAATCCCTTACGATTCCATTGTCATTTTTTTATTCAATGTTTTATGATCAGTGTAATTATGGATGTAATATTTTGATACCATTCACCATATTACATAGAATGAGTTTGGATTATTCTTTTTGACTGGGGGTCGTTATTTACATTTCATATGCATATATTTTTGACTCCAATCATATGATGAATAAATTGGACTATATAAGTAACGGTCATAGCCAGATATAGACCCTCGATGCATCCATAGGCTTCATGAGACAAATCATATATGGGCTTTGGTGAGGAATTTCCCATTTATTTAGATATATGGATTTGGCTGAGTCCTTAACCATTTATTTTCATATGCCTATAATGAGTCATTGATTATATGTTTTGATATTTCCATCAATATGAATTCCATCTTAAGGATATTTGTTTTTAATATTCTATGTTACTGTTAAACTGATTGAATGTACGTGGTTGTGATTTCTAGTATATGTGAATAACTAAATGATATTATTTATTCTATCTATATTATGTTAAATATATTTTTAAATTACATTTTTTGACCGACTCACTTTACTATATGGTTTATTCTTACTTAAAAAAAATAATATCTCTTATAAGATTAACATTACTGAGAATTCTAGATCACCCCATATGTTTTGTATTTCGTAGGATTCCCATATGTGTATTATTACTAATATATAGGGTTAATCAAGTATAATATTGATACTATCAATGAATTGACTACATTGAAACTTATAGTTTTAATCATAATGTTAGGTTCATGTATGAAATATAAATTTCCAAATAACATTAATTAATTAGTCATTTTGGATTTGATTCCATGTAATCATGCAAATGTAACAATATAATTCATTGACTCCAAGTTTCTGGGGGAAGGGAATTATAATAATCATATAAATCTCTGGGGTTTTCCTCAATTTTTGTGATAAATTATCTACATCATATGATAAAGGTATTATATATGATATTTTTTTACATTGGTTGATTTATCCAATGAATAAATAAATATTATATTAGCTAATGGTGGAAAATCATTCTCTTATCAGAATCCTAGATAAAATATGATTATTTCGTTAAGAATAATATTGGAATGAATTCAATATCTGGAATTCAGAACATGGGTTGAATTCCCATGTTATAGGAATTCACATATAAAAATTTCATTTTACTTTGACTTATTGATATACTATAATATTTAGTCTTACATGGATCATAATTTATGAATTAACTGAATTACCATTATATATATATATAGTTTGAAATTTAATCTCAAATTTACGGGATTCAAGGGGGGTCATTGATTGATTGTTATGTGATCAATCTATTCTTATATTTTTTATTCATTCTTCCTTAACACATCCATTCTGAAGTGGTTGTTTTTTGTCCTTATATAGGATTATTATAAACACATACTTATTATAATTGACAA
Organism: Viscum album; assembly: GCA_963277665.1. NCBI lineage: Eukaryota > Viridiplantae > Streptophyta > Magnoliopsida > Santalales > Viscaceae > Viscum > Viscum album. Next base: position 1,603,890,142 of record OY728136.1, read on the forward strand.
TCTATTATAGCATTCAACTCAACTAATGTTCAAGAAAGAAGTCCCCATCTCCAAATATTTTGAATCATTAAAAATCTTATGGAATTATAAGGTAAATAAGAATATTACATTAATATGCTTATTGATGGGTAAACTAGAATTGAATGATTAGTTCTCTTATAAGATAAATATTTCATTTAATAGTTTGTGAGTTATCACATTTTTTTCCCATGATAATTGATGTGGGATGAAGAAATTACATAGTCCTAAAATGCGACCTCTTCATTATTGATCATTCGAGTCCTAGAAAAATTTATAGGATAATATAACACCATTTCCTCTACTATGGTTTTACAATGATCTACATATATATTGTAAGGACCTAGAAATTAAATATACATTTCATTTAAATTGTATGTGATTATTACGAGTCTATGAAAATTGAAGGCACTTGATTCTACAGCTCGGTGTGCCCAGGACAGATTTTTGAACATTTTTTATGGTATGTTCAGTAATCATGTGAGCAGTGTTTTCTATCTTTTGAACCAGTGCTCAGATAAAAAATATGAGGTCACCTTTGAATCTGTAGCGATGTGATTTTTCAAATGGGGGATTATCTTTGAATTCATTAGGTTAGTAGAAATGGTTATTTTTACTCCTTTTTAATGAATAATAAAATAAAATAACATAAAATTGTTATTTTATTTTTCTACCATCGGTTGAGAAGTGTGGGTGGGACCGATGAGTTTTTAATACATTTAATGGCCTGACTCTTTGGTTTTTTAATGACACTGTTTATATTATGATGTTCATTAATTAATGAATCTCATTAATCTCTTGTGGAGTTAATCACCCATGCACTCTATTTAAATGAGCCTTAGGCTTTGGTTATTGACACAGATGTGAGGAACCTCTGACGATGTTCTATGATGTCTTCCATCGACTAAAAACAGAATCTTGGATGGAAACGTTGGAGGAATCAATACGTGATCGACAAACATTGACAGCTTCATCCCGCGTGGATTCTTCTTCCACAACTACAATATCACTTCCTATTCCAAGGTAGTGGTTTTGTTTAAATTATAGTGAATTTGTTTATATTACTCATTCTTAAAAGGAATGATTAATTACAGAAGTATTATAGATTGAATTTGTTGAATTAATTATTACCCTCTAGTTGTGATGAAAATGTGGAGGGCACGTGACAAAAGAAAAATTCTCAGACCATCGGTAGCTTCGGTTTTGTAGCGTTCATCTTGGGATATTTTTTATCTCAATAGAAACTTGAAATTAGGAGCCACGCAGTGACAGAAGAAATAATATAGTTCTTTATGCACATTTTTATGGAAATAAGGACCACTATATCTCACATGGTCGCCCATGTATGTTCTTCCAGCGTGGCACCCGTGCCGACGGTATACCGCGGCAGTGGCATCAGGCAGTGCACTATCACATGCCATAGAGGGAAGCCGCTGAATCGAGACATGGTGTCTATGGTGGCTGGCCATGTTCGTGGAAAGTGGAATTTCATTGTGCCCAACAAAGAAGGTAGTTGCGGAGGAGGGGACTTGGTCTCGTAGGTCCTGCTGACAGGGGGCAGCGACATGTGACACCACTAATTAATTCACCCAACAACATCACCGTAACGGAATGCGGTCCACCACATGGCTTGTGGATGCGCCATCTTGCCAATCGGGCTACCCACTGGGCCGCACCTAGGTGAGGAGTGTCAGGATGGTCTGCGATCAAGCAGGCTGAGCCAGCTGTGGACCAACCTTCTCAGGTCCGCCAAGTAGGATTGGGATGGGACATGTCAAACGATAGTCAGTCTCAGACTGGTTCCAATCGGTGCGACCCAAACCGGGTCGGTCCGGCCAAGGTCGGGGTGGTTTGGGTCTTTCTGACCTGATCGGAATTGTCCTAGACCCTCTTCGGTAGAGATACGCATGAAAGGACTTATCTCACAAACCAAACATCCTTTTGAAAAACCATCAATAGTGATGGAATCCTTAGAATGATATGGTACTTTTGAGATACTCCACATGTGTATTGAAGAATTATGTAGTGATGATGGGTTGGATCAAACTTGGATCGATCTGGGCCCTCGATAGTAAAATTCATATAACTCAGATTTTGTGCATCTAATGGACGTGAAATTTTTCACATTTTGACACACATAAGATTATTCTGTCCATTGTGTTACTCATTTAAGGAATGTCGGGTAATTTGAGGCCCAATTGATATCTATAGGAAGAGATACTATGGATCTCAAGCACACTGGGTGCAGAGAATCCTGTGGCTGGCTGTCAATTGAAGAGAGACCATGTGGGTATCAGCATCATATAGACCATGTGTGAATCCGAATCATACTGACCATATGTGGATAAATATTTTAGATACCCAGTGTGGATCAACATACTAGAGACCCTATGTGGATTAACAACATAGAAAACCTTTGTAGATCAACATTCATGAGACCCTATGAGGATCTGTAGTGCATGACCCAAAGAAGACCATCTTTAGAGTGACTCATCATGGATCAGTGACATACGACCATGTGTGGATCAAAAATTGAACAAATCATTCTTGGATTAGTTGTGGAATCATCCTAATAGAATAAAGTGATACAAATTATGACTAATCAACTTTAATCATGAACTCTAAGTTGTATAAGTAGTTTGAGTTGAGTCTTTTTCTTTCGACATTGTGATTGATATCATGATATTTGGTTCTTTTATTGGAATTATGTGAGACCTTCTAGTGTCTTAGGGTTCCTACTAGGTATTTTCATATATACCCCAACCCATGATTTGTCTGCACCTAGTAGTGTCTTGTGCAAACGACGATCAACATTGTCGTGAATTTAGAAATCCATGACTAGAAGGTACACGAAGGTGTCTGGTTGATGTGGAGAGTTGTGGAGACGAGTTGTACCTACCATTCAGGTTGGATCTTTAGTGGACGATATCTAAAGATGTTCTCGGTTATAGTTTTATATTTTTGTTTGATCTTGTATTCTGTCCCCTTTCATTCTCGTATACACTTTTACTATTTAATTTTACTGCATGGTTGCATCTTGTCATTTTCTTGGTCTATGTTTTTTCATGTTCAATAGATATTCCATCTCATTTATGTTAAATTGTATTTTGATGCTAGACACCAACCCCTGGCTTATGGAAGGCAGTCTTGGGGTAGTCACAGCACGAGCCCCATGGGATATGTTGTGAAAATGTGGTATCATATGAGTCGGTTCTACAAGAAAACTAGGACAACGATATTTCTTATGGATCAATATTGTTAGGTTTTTTGAGTATGGATTTTAGTATGGGGTGTCTAGTGTTGGTTCGACGGCTGAGAAATCCCTACACAGAAACCCTAAATTCCGATTTCCGACTCTATGCCCGAAAACACGGATTTCCTGTTTTTTGAAAAAATTTCACTTTTGATATTTTTTGATTCAGGTCTCTATGTATAACATCTTGACTATGGAACACCTATTTATTTTTAGGATGAAACCTCATAGAAATTCATCTAGGATTCCATAGAGAGTCCATGATAAAGGCCCACTGAGCGATGAGGCTTCTGTGCAGAGCCCTTTTACAGATATTTCACCGACGGGTGGTTCACTAGAAACACCACTACCCATTGGAATGTTGATGCCACCAACCCCACTTACAAGCGATACATGCCAAAAAATATTTTTGCACAAGTTTCAAGCTATATAGATGTTTGTGTTTTTGAGCTGAGGTAGGTCCCAAGGTAGGTGAGGACTTTCTAGAGTTTGTGGCACGAGTTTTTCTCCTATTTGGGAACTAGTATATCAGATGATGATCTTAGATAATAACCTCTCTTAAAACAAGGGAGATGGTGCATCCTAATGATACTGTAACATGACGAGGGGACCCCCACCAAGATGAACATTGAGATACTTTTTAGGGAGGAGTTCATTCCAGTGACTCTACACTTTGTGCATATTCTGGAGCTCCTACACTTATATCATGGAAGCTAGACAGTTACATGGTACTCAATGAGATTCACATACCACTCACACTACTCCATAAACATGGTACAACAACATTTATTCATTCCCTAGTCCTTTTATTAGGGTCTCTAGTGGGAGACCATGGCATTGATGATATCATTCAATATCACAACGAAGGATGGAGTACTCATGCAAGAGTTATAGGTGGATAGATTCTTAGCAGATCCAGAATTGACAATGAGATCCACCACCGAACGATAGGTATCCTAGTCATCTATAGAAGTTAGTACGAAGATTACATAGATTTATATGTGGGCCAGACCATCTGGAGGAAGACCTCAGGACATAGTTTCAGAGGTGAAGAGTTCATGAACTTTAGAAGGCCATATGAGGAGGAGACTATGATTCATTTGTGGCAGGCTGGGCCAGATGGCTTGCGACTACCCCACCCGAAATACCAAATATCAACATATGATCAAGGTATTGTAGAGGAAGCGACTGATATTTGAGTGAGGAGGACCGCAAGGCAGAAGGAATTGAAGAGAAGATGGTCATGTAGTAGACGATGGGTGGATATTTCAGGTTCTACCACCACCACCTCTATGTTGTCCACCCTAACCTTAGGTAGTAGGAAGATAAAAAGAAGAATAGTATCAGGAAGCTAAGGACTACGACCATGGTTCTCCATAGATGATTCAATGTATGATCTATGTCCACTCCATCCTTGCAGCAGTACTTATCGACATATGTTACATTAACTCTTTTATTACCACTTCTCTCGTTCGGATCTCAGGGATATTGGTAGATCAAATTTCTTGATAGATGACATTAGAGACTCCTATGGGAGAGGATTTAATGATTACACACTGGTGTCGACAATGTGAGCTTACATTATGAGGTGATAGATTTATATGGGGTCTCCATGTAGATGTGTCAAGCTCTTATGACATCACCTTGAGTATGTACTACTTATCTACAATCCATGACCAGATTGACTATATTAGGCAGAATGGGTGGTGTGTCAGTGGGGAAGGGATCATGTTTTCATTCATAGGTGAATATGGAACTTTTTCAGCTCATGATTCACAATCATGGAGGAGGGTGAAGTCGATTGCACATCAGTTGGCAAGCATTACCCTCAGATAAGTTGACATGAGGAGTCTAATTAATCCCTCAGTGGTGGACCAGTATGCTGATGTCATTCTTGATGTTGTCTTAGGACTACCTCCTCATAGATAGATAGACATATACATCAACCTATACCCTAAGACAACACTTATATCTGCAACATCATTTGAGATGGATGCTGCGGAGCTTCGTGATTTGTGGGTACAATTAGTGGACATGTAGAAGAAGGGGTTAATAAGGACCACATTTTCTCTATAGGAATATATGATTTTTTTCCCATGAATGCTGACGGGATTATGATTCTTTGTGGGGACTATCGGAATATAAAGTAGGTTACTGTGAAGATCATGTGTCCTCTTCCATGGATTATTGATATTTTCATCCAACTAAAGGGAGAAGGACGGTTTTCAAAGACAGATCTCAAATCAAGCTATCATCAATATAGGGTATGAGACAAGGACGTACAATAGACTGATTTCATATGTCAGTATGGCCATTATGATTTCATGGTTATTCCATTCAGTGTAATCAATTCTCTTTCAGTGTTAATTTTGTTCGTCAACAATAAAATCCAGCCTTATCTCTATCTCTTCAAGAAACTCTTAATTGACAACATCTTGATTTACTTAGTGTAAGAGGAGGAGCACGCCACGCACCTACATATTGTCTATGTACACTATAAAAGAACGAGATGTATTAGATGTTCTTGAAGTCCCTATTCTAGACACTAGAAGACCCATAACTAGGGCACATTATTGTGGAGGATAGTGTTCTAGTGGATCTAGTGAAGATAGAGATAGTTATTTCTTGGGAGCCACACATAACTGTGACTGAGGTGCATAGTTTCTTGGGATTGGCTGGGTACTGAAAGAGATTCAGGCTCGACTTTTCCTGAGTTATGATACCTATTTCAGCTTTGAAAAATAAGGGACAACACATTGTGTGGATGTAGGGATTCCATTTGGGGTTTTTTTATTGGAGGAAGAGAATGAAGAGTGACCCAACTTGAGGATATTAGATGAGAAAGTTGGGTAAATAGTCTACTGAGACACATCAAGGACTAGACTAGGTTGTGACCATATGGATAAGAGAACGGTGATCAACTACTGCTCATGATAGTTGAGATAGCATGAGAAAAACTATGCTACCTAGGACCTGGATTTAGCAGTAGTGGTCTTAGCCATGAAGATATGGAAACTCAACATTATGGAATAACATTTTACTATCTACTATGATCACAAGAGTCTCAAGTACATATTCTAATATAAGGACAAGAACCTGAGAGAATGAATATGGATAGAGTTCCTCCAAGAATATGACATTGATATAGTTTATAATACTATGAAGGGGATCATGGTGGAAGATGCATTGAGTAGGAGGTCAGATCTGCAAAATCTATGTTAGGTGGCTGAGAAGCTAGCCACGATGCATATATCATTTAATGATAGAGATGGAGAAAATAACTCAAGTCTATGATAGTTACTACCCCACTCCTTTAGTGATTTAGGTAGGAACATATTCAAGACGTGGATTGTAAGGCCCTATGTGCTTAGATATCCCCATGAATGGGTCATGATTAATTTTTTCAAGATGGGGAAATATCATCCTCTTTAGAGGACGCAACATTGAGCCAGTTACACTATGAGTGGTTATGCTGAGGGAGTTCCACACACACCCCTTAGTTGTACATCATTGAGTGATGAGAATGTACCGAGACCTCTGTAATGCCCCGACCCTAGAAGACTAGATTTGGTGCATTATTTTAATACATTGTCTTGATTACAAGGAACATGTCCTATAGGATACATCTGTTTAGTAATAATTGAAAATACATTACATAAATGAACATTACATTCCACATTAAAACATAAAACACAACATAAATTGTCCATTGAGAATTCCATTATTCCCTATATAAACCATGCATATCAAAAATAACACACTTCTTGGAATCCAATGAAATAATACCATAAGAAATGGGTGAACTCCGATGCTCAGTAAGGGTAAATATTTTTGCAGAAGCTGTAAACTTTTAATGAAAGATGTGTCATAAAAACAACAACCTTTTAAACCTAAAAATGAGGATAATGTGGAGAAAATAAATAAAACATTACCATAAAAACATGCACATGGATATTTTATTTTTTAATAATCAAATTTAATTATTTATTTAATAACGAGGGAATGAGTAACGTCGAACATCATTACCACATAGTCAAGGCCTCGTGCCATGACTAAAAATAATATTTTTGTCAATTCCTTGTTCCATGAGACTAACAGGTCTCATGAGACCTCTTGATGTATCATAGAGCTATAGAGGTCTCCACCAATCACATATTATGTCCACTAGATTCCTCATATGAAAATTTTGAATCAAAACAAAAACTATAATTTTAAAACTAGAATATGAAATGTCAATACTTCAACCATAAACCATGAATGGGATAAAAGTAGCACATCCATATTCAAACATATCATAAATGATTCAATAAAAAATGTAATATTGTCTTATAATTAATCAACCTTAATCAATAATAATATCTAGAAAAGGATGTTGACATAGTTGAAATTGATTCTATGTTTTTTTTGAGAGAAATATCCATGTTTGTGAAATCATTTTAAAGACACATATTTATAAAGGAAGAAATTTAAATGATAATTTTTAATGAATTTATCCCATACCTCTTTAAAAAAAATTCAATTTAATTAATATTTTTAAAAAATCATGTCCATATAAATAAATCCTTAAACCAATTTGAAAACATTGACATTAAAGAAAATGATTTAGAAGAATAGGTATTTAAAACATTTAAAATGATGTTTTATTTAAACGGTTCCTTAATAGAATCAATTTGAAATTTATTTTATGAATCATGGACATGGATAATAAATTTTTCCTAGAAAATACATACACATAAACAATCTTGTATAATATTGTGATTGAAGAATTAACCCTTATCTTACACATTTCTTTGGTTAAGGGTACGTCTAACCTAAAGTATAATAAAAATATTAGGTTATTAAATTATACCAGAACCATATTCATATTTATTATATCATACATGATTAATTTATTACTTTATACTACTAATTAAATAATGATTTCTATGTGAAATTCCCATTTCAGGTTATTATCACTTTCTGTATCATACATGTTTTAACTTGTTATTCATTATCATATCATTTAGATAATGATTTAAATACATCCAGAATATAAACCTGATTTATATATGTTATATATATAAAATATAAATATATGTAATAGATATATATATATTAAATGGTCATTCGTATGTATACATAAACGCTGTTTCCATTTTCATATCATTTTGAACAGATGTAAGTGAATAAGAAGTATGTACGTACATATATATATATATATATCTTGTAGTATTATTATGTCCCCTATTACATACTTATTATTAATATATATTTTTATAATAATCGTTGAATGGGTTTCCTTGAAATGAATTTCATAGCATTATGGAGACAGTAAGTCGTATGTACACATGGGCGATGATATCATTTCCATAATAATTAAAAGGTGTAAAATTGGATGGTATATTAATTTTACAGCGAAATTTTCATGTTATTTTAATTATTTATATACACATTACCCATCAGTATATCCCACATAATAACATAGTGTTTTAAAATAAATTACCCCATGACGTGGAGATTGTGAGCTCTATGTACGCACGAATGGTGACATTACCATTCATAGGATGGATAGAATAATGAGTATGGTAGGACCATATTTAGGATATCATCATATAATTTAGATGGTACATGATTTATTATTTTGGTTTGGAAATATCAACAAAATAAAAAAATTATAAGAAGAAAATAACTTTGAAAAGGTGGTAAAATAATTACATCTTCTTGGGTAATTAGTTTTGTTTTGAACAAAAGGGCTCTATATGATTTCTTTCTTCTCAAAGAAATTCCTCTACAATGAATTGAGGGATGTTGGGAGGCAATTTTTGTAGGGTTTGTCCAATACAAATGTCTTCAGATGTGTGATTTTGAGATAAGTGGAAGTGCTCTTTTATAAGAGGGTTGAGGTTCACGTTAGTAAATGTTTGAAATATTATTTTATTATTAAATAATATTTGGTTTATAAAGGTTCTAAATTTATTACATTCTAATATAAGGTTCGTATGGGTCAAATTAATTTCAAATAATACGTTTTAGACATATTTTGGTCACAATATTAAGCCTATATTTTATATTTAGTTGAATGATAAATAGATATAATTTTACCATGTCTTCTTTCATTATTATAATAAATAGTCAATAAAACATCATATAAAAATACAAGAAAATAAAAAAGGTTTAATTGTTGATATATCTATCCTTATGTATGTCCCTTGAACTATTATTATATTTTCTGAAATATTATTTCAATTAAAAATGTTGTATTTTTTTTAAAAACACATTTATGTCAATTTTGACAATATTTGATATTATATTTTTTTTATGGTTAGAACTACTTTATCACTTCTAAAAATTTATTTGAACAAACATAAAATGTCATATTGACCAAAAAAATTCGCGGATGGCATCAAAAGCATCTATTTACATTTATATTTATATTTGTAATATCAATTATTTTAATCATTCATTGATAAAGTAATTACTGCATAATAATTGAGTTATAAATAAATAAATTTATTTATTATATAAATATTATAAATAAAATACCATTATGTAGGAAATATTTTTATAGTTATAATAAATATTTATAGTCAAATTTATCTTATGTATATCCCTATATTAAAAAAGCTTTACTTAGTAAACATTGAATTCAACACTTGTAACTCTTATTTAATGAAATAATAATAAATATCTTAATCTAATAAAAGTGGACCAAAAAGATCATATCTTATTTATTATTTGGTTTTTGGTCGAAATACAAATATCATATAAAATTATGACATGTGTTAGGATAATTATAACATCATTTTTCCATTTAATTACCCTATTTACTTTTAATCATGGTAAATAAAAGAAAAATTTTACCATTCATCAATGATTATATACATCTTATTGAATAAAATGATAATTTGTGATGAAAATCGTGTCTCCAATATTTTTGAAATTCAATTCATAGAAGTGCTAAAATTATGTTTTATGCATATTTGAAAATGTTCCAAGAAGTTGGGTTAAAGATCTTAAAAACATCAATAAAATTTTATACATCTAATTTTATTATAAAATGACTCCAATGAATTAAATTTAATATTTATTGGTTTTATATATTTATTTTGACATGAAATAAATTTAAATAAAATAAATAATTATTTAAATAAAAAGTCGGTTTCATATAATAACATATTGTTTTCACTATTCATCCAAAATTGAATGATTTCAGAAATATAATAAAATTCAACCTAATATAATTTTGATATTTAGACTTCAAAAATTAATTCTATTTTAAAAAATTCATAACATAGATGTTTCATTAATTAATTTTATGTTAATTCTCATTGTCAATATCAAAAGGATTGTTTTTAAAAAGTAAAAACTAGCAAAAGATTAACATGTACTTATGTCAAATTTAAAAGTGAAATTAATTAAAATGATATAAATTATATAAAATGATAAAACTATAATATTATTATACTTCCAAAACATTAAAATTCATAATTTATCACTATAAATTATTTCTAATAAAAATTTTTCTTTCAATTAAAATTAAGTATTTTTCATTATTCATCCAAATATTAAAGTCATCAAAAAACATAAAAAATAATTTATCCAAACAATATTTTTATGTCTTTATTGTAAAGAATAATTTTATTTCATTAAATCTATTTTATAAAATTGTCATATATTGAATTTAAAAAGAGTTTTCCATTAAAATAATGTAATATTTCATTTTTTGGAAAAATACAACTTTTATCTGAAAAAAATGAATTTCTTCTTATATTATGTTTGAGAAACACATTTTATAGATTCTAAAATAATTTTTAGTATATAAAATTCTCATTTCAGTTAATACAATTCTTAACGGCTTTTTGATCATCTAGTTTGGTAAGTCGCAGTTTCTTCGATCTCGACATTGCATGTAGTGCATGTTATTGAATTACATTAAAGAGATAATGTACAATAAAATTTTGGTGTGTTACAGTCTCCCCTCCTTCAATAGATAGTGTCCTTGCAATTTGAAATTTTTCAACGAAAATAATTTTTTTAAAAAAGAAAAATACCTTTTTAGAAAACACACATTAGAAATTGGGTAATAAAATTTATTCTTAATAAGAGAAGAAAGGGAAATGAAAAAGTCACCACAAATTTATGATATCATTTTGTAGAAATTGGTTTCAATTGGAGACATAAAAACTGATGAAAATGTAAATATTTATAGTAATTGATTGATGGAAATGATCACAATCAAGTGTAAAATTGGGTCCTCAAAGCCATCAATCTATGATGATTTAAAATATCATCAGTTAAACAAAACATAAGGTATTAGGATAACACATTTTTGGTAAAAAAATTTCTTTCCTAAAGTATACAAATTAATTTATTCATAGAATAAGAGGAAAAAGTATATACCTAACAAGTAGAGGTTTATCATTCAACTAATTCCTACCACAAACTAATCATTCACACCAAAAAAGAGAAGAATTAAAAAATATTTTATTTATCATTATCATTTAGGGTTCTAAAAATAATGAATTTATAATTTATTTGTTACAATATTTGAAAAAACTATGTTATACAAACTAATTGATCACATAGTCCAATGGTAGGTTATTCACCCTTGTGACCATTCAGTTAAGGGTTCATGTTTTGTGGCATTTAAGGATGCAACGGGTTATCGCCCGACCTCTGGGTTGTCCTTTTTATAATAATTCAAAAATAATATTATGAAATGACTTAAACAAAACAATAGCATCCAATGTCAATTTTAATCCACTATAACCTTTATAATTATCAAAAATACTTCTATACACCCTCATAATTAAATATTTATATGAATGGAAAACACAATGAAGATATTTTTTTCCATGTAATAAAATGTGAATACCTTTATAATGTATTATATTAAAACATGATAACACATTGAATTACCATAAAACTATATTATTTACATTAATTCTTTCATATTCCTTATAGAATAATAGATAATCTTCTTATTTCAAAAAAAATGATGTAAACTCCAAAAATAATAGAATAAAAAAAAAATAAATTAGTTTCAAACTAGTCATAAATATAAAATGTAATTTATCCAAATCAATCAATTATTATTATTGAATCACAACCTCAGTATCAAATCTATATTATGGTTTATATTTTTGTGTTCTATGTATTTTACAAAAAAATTAACTATCTATTGAGTTAGTTTTCTTAGAACCATATAATCTCAAATCATCAATAAATTGGTACTGCAGTTCAATCCATATTTAGTGACATAATTCATATAACTAGTACATCATTGATACAACACTCCAATTAAATAATATTTTAATAACAACATAAGTACACCAGTCATTCCTCTTCATCTGTGGTTGTATCATAACTTGATTATTATCTAATAGCATCAATTAGGGACTAAATTGATGATTTGGACATTGATTCGCACAGTTTCCCAACTCTATTCAGATGATGCATTGTAAACTTAAATCCTTTTTCTTACACTTGGAATCACGTACTTGGTGTCATTTTTCTCTACACTTATAAAAAACTCACATTCACCTCTAGCATTTACCAATGTGATTCTTCCCATAGTTATCACATTTGGTGAAATCCATATTTCTCATCTTCCATTTATCCATGTTTCTCACTAACATCCATTTCTTTTCATGCTTCCCTTGAAGCAATAGAACTCAAGGAGTTTTTTACATATCTTAACAACACATGAAACTATTTTTTATATGATATGAATACGAGTGATACTATTTCCGTTTTAATGTTTTTCTTAATTAATTGAATGTTATGATCACTCTAACGCATGGGATCAATCATATTTTTGGAGTTCTCATTCCATCTAAGGGAAAGCAATTCCAAATAATTGCATATAGTATGTTAGTTTATTATTTTCAATGCGTTATTAAAAACTAGTAAAATACATTACATAAATTGAATAGTTTATGCATATAATCCATAATCATAAAAAATGTTTTCTTTTAAAATTTATTTACTCATAAATCCTTCATAATGTTTTGTAAATAAAATGTGAATTGTCCAAAGAAAGTCCACTGGGATTTTTGTAATGAAGAGTACAACAAGGCCCATTGTTAGGTCCCAGGATACCTTGGGGAAAGCCCAAAACACATTGTCATAGTTTTATCTCTTATGTACACTTATGCCACAACCACCTATATCTTCTCATACCCAGACTTGGATGTGATTAATAGGAATTTCACAAAATCTATACATTACAAAATTTCTATGAAGTTCTTCTATACTAATACTCATTGTATATCTCTTTGAAATTTTCCCTAATCCGAGTTTTTCTAAATCTGTCATCCCAAGTTTTGACTATACTTATTCTGACACCAAATGAAATGACCAAACCCTAGATACCCAAAATTGGTTCATTATTTTAATACATAGTAACTATTACAAAGAATCTAGTCCATAAGGATCGATAAGTTTAGTTCTATTGGGAAATATATTACATTCACGAACATTACATTACACATTCAAACATAAAACACAACATAAATACTCCCTTGAGAACACCAGTATTCTACTAGCATAACCCAATATATACAACATTATACAATTCTTGGTATCTTGGTGACCCAAAACATAAGAAATGGTTGAGATCAGTTTCATAGTAAGGGTATAATATTTAGCAGAAGATATAAACTATTACGGAAAGATGTCTAATAAAAACATCATCTATTAAATCTTATACATGAGCATAATATTGTGAAAATAAATAAAAAATTACCATATAAGAATGCAGATTGATATTCTACTTGTCAAATAATCACATATATTAATTATTTTCATAATGAGGGAGTTCTAAACATCGTGAATCATTAACACATATTCAAGTCCTCCTGCCAAAAATAAAAATAATATTTTTGTCAAGGCATTGTGCCAAGAAACTAGTTTGTCTAATTAGACTTACCGATACATAGAGGATATATAGCGGGATCCACCCATCAATTACTAATTCCACAGCTTTCCTCATATGAAAAACTTGAAACATAACATAAACGTTCTTATTAAAACTAGCATATGAAATGTAAATACTTCAACCACAAACCATGAATGGTATAAAAATAGAACATCAACAATCAAACATATCATAACTAATTCAACACAATATGGAATATTGTATCATAAAAAATAGAAGCATAATCAATTTATAATATCCAATAATATATTTTGAAATAATTCAAAATAATGAGTAAATTGTTTTGATATAAAAATCCATTTTTGTAAAATCATTTTGACGACACAGATTTATAAAATAATTCATTTAAAAAAGATTTTTGTATCAAAATTTACCATATCAATTTGTATCATTTGAAACAAATTAATATTTTATAAAAATAATTTCCATATAAATAAATCCTTAAAAACATTATGAAAACATGGATATGGATAATAAATATGTCATAGAAAATACTTACTCAATAACAATCATTGATAATAATGAGATTGTGGAATTAACCCTTACCTTGAATTTTCCTTCGGTCGAGGGTACGTTTAACCTATAATATAATGAATGTAGAATATTAATAAATTATACAAGAACAATATTCATATTTATTATATCATACAAGAATCATTTATGAATTTATACTACCTATTTAATATTGGTTTATATTTAAATTTACATTTTAGGTATTAATTTCTTTCATTACCATAAATGTTTTAACATGATATTCACGATCATATCATTTAGATCGTGATTTAAATAATTTAAAATATTAAACCTGATATATATAATATATATTTAGAATATTAATATTTATAATAGATATATATATGATGTTTTAGGTCATACATGCTCATAAAAAATCTTTTCCTCTACTAATCATATTGATATAAGTATGTGAATAAGAAATATGTTAGTAAATATATATATATATATATCCAATATAATTATTATGATATATATTAAATAATCATTTATAATATATATTTTTGAAATCAGGTTTGAATGGTGAATTCGAAAATGAATCTCATCTCTTCGTAGAAATAGTTATTTGTTCGTACACACGAGCGACAATATCCTTTCCATAATTATTAAAAGTTGTTGAATTGTATTGTATAAAAATTATACAAATGAATTATCATTTTATTTTCATTTTTTATATAAATATTACACATCATTCTATCCATCCAAATAACATTTTGTGGAATAACAAATTACACCATGGTGTGGAGACGGTAAGTTGTGCGTACACACATATGGTGACTTTATCATTCCTAGGATGGATAGAATCATGAGTATAGTGGAACTATATTTATAATAAAATCAAATTATTTATAAAATACTGGAGTTAGTATTTTGGTATATAAAGAAAAATTAAAGGGAATGTAGAACAATAAATGTACATTGAGAGAGGTTATAAAATAAATAACTTTTCCATGGAAATTTCCTTTAGATTTGAGAAAAAGGGCATTGTAGGTTGGATTTATGCTCAATGAAAAACCTCTACGATGAAGTGGTGGATGTTAGTAGAAGTAATGGGTAGTGGTTGTCTGAGAAAAATGACTTCAGAGGTGTCATTTATATAGAAGAGGGAGAACCTTTTTATAAGAGAGGTGGGGTCACTTAAGGAAATGATTGAAATATTATTTAATTATAAAATAATATTCATTTTAGAATGGTACGAAATTGATTTATATCGATGTTAATGAGAGGATGTGTCGACGTACCCCCAAAAAATGTTTTAGAAAATTTTAGGTCACAATATTAACCCTATAATTTTTATTAACTCTTAGTAAAATAGTTTAACTTTTTACATGTCCTCCTGTATTGTTGTAATAAATATAAATAAGCATACTAAGAAATCAAATCAAACCTAAGTGGGTAATTATTGATATTTATATCCTTTTATAAGTCATTTCGATGATCCTTATATTATTAAGAAATATTATATCCATTAATAATATAGTATTAGTTCTAAAAACCCATTTTTATAAATATTGACACTCTCTGGTATTCTATTTTTGTTAAAGTCATAAAAAAATTCCCACATAAATTTTTTTAATCAACCATAAAATTCCATATTAACCTGGAAATGACTTTTATGGATTCAAAATCCTCAATTTACATTTATTTTTATATTTATAATATAAATTATTTTAATCATTCATTGATAATGTCTTTACTGCATCATCACGGTCTTATAAATAAATATCATTGTTTAATCTATAAAAATTATAAATAAAATAAAATTATGTAGGAAATATTTTTAGATTTATAATGAATATTTACAGTTGTATTTGTCTTATGTATAACCCTATTTTAAAAAGGGGTTGGTTATCAAACATTTAATTTAACAATTTTAACTATTCTTTAAAAATAATTATAATAAATGTCCTAATCTAAGATAAGTGGGCTAAAATTATAATATATTATTTGAAAACCTGTTTTTGGTAAAAATAAAAACATCCAATAGAATTATGACATGTGTTATGTTAATTATAATATCATTTTCACCTTTAAAACCATTATTTTCTTTTAATCATGGTAAATAAAAGTCAAAAGATATTATACATAAAAAATTAATTTCATTATATTGAAACAAATTCCACGAAATTATTTCTAAAATATTTCTAGGATATTTTAAATTAAATTCACCGATGTAGTGATATTACGTATTATGAAAATTTGCAATTGTGCCTAGAAAGTGGGTAAAGGATGTTAAATAGTTCAATAATGTTTTATACATCTTATTTTTTTTATAAAATGACTCAAATGAATTAAATTAAACATATATAAGTCTTATATCTCCAGTTTTACATAAACTAAAATTATATAAAATAAATTTAAATTTATATGAAAAAGTTTATTTTAAACAATAATTTTTTGTTTTTCCCAATTCCTCAAAAAATGAATGTTTTCTAAAAAATAAAAAAAAATCACCCAATGCTAATTTTGTTATTTTGAATTCAAAATGATTTATATTTTAACAAATTCCAAACATAGAAGATTAATTATTTAATTTAATATTAATTTCTGTTGTAGAAACGATCAAGTAGGTTTTTAAAAAGTAGAAACTATCAAAATATTGACATCTGTTTATGTTAAATTTAGATATCAAATTACTTATATTGACATAAATATTATTGAATGATAAAAATATAATCTAATTATTCTTCCAAAACATTTTAATTCATAATTTAACACTAAATTATTTTTAGTAAAATATTTTTTTCATTAAAATGTTATATTTTTCACTATTAATTAAAATACGAAGGTTATCATAAAAGTACGAATAATTTATCCAAACTAAATTTTTATATCCCTATTCTATAAAATAAATCAATTTCAGAAAACTAAATATATAAAAGTGTTAAATATTTGTTTTAAAAGTGGATTTCCATTAAAAGGCGTTAAAGTTGCATTTTGTTAAAAATAATTATTTTTTCTGAAAAAAAAAATTTCTTATATTATATCAATGAAACACATAATATAAATTCTAAAAATACAGAGTATCCAAAATTAAAAATTTAATTAATAATATTCATCACCACTTCTCAAACTGCTAGTTTGGTTTGTCGTGGTGCGCTCGAACTCTATGTGACTTATAGCACAAGTTATTTAATTATTATTGAAGAGATAACATACTATGAAATCATGGGGTGTTAAAAACTCTGGCATCAGTACTGGTGGTCAGGTATGAATAATGTAGTGGATGATTTTGTATCATGATTCCTTACTTGCCAGTAAGTGAAGGTCAGACATTAGGTGCCAGGTAGCTTAGCTCATCCACATGAGGCCCCAGAGTGGAAGTGTGATGGTATCTCTATGGAATTCATGATAGGGATAACACATATTAACATGTGAAATGATTCTATGTGGGTGCTCGTTGATCGAATCACCGATTTGTTCTCCTTTATAACCATCTAAAATCATGTAATAGTAGAGGGATCAGGACCTCTCTACATATAAGTGATTGTACAACTTAATGGGGTGCCATCGACAATCATCTTAGATCTTGACACTCGTTTTACGTCCCTCTTGTGGAAGGGAATAAAGGAGGCATTTGGGACTCAACTAGGTTTGAGAACAAACTTCTATCCCTAGGAAGATGGTTAGGCAGAGAAATCTATACATACATAGAAGGAAATGTTTCGTGGTTTTGTCCTTGATTTTGTTCGTAGTTGGGAGGACCACCTACCACTGTTGGAGTTTTCTTACCACAACAGTTATCACTCCAAAATCATAATGGATCCATTTGAAACCCTATATGGATGACTATGCTGGCCACCATTAGGCTGGAGAGACCTAGTAGAGTCTGCACATATGGTTCCAGAGTTGGTACATGCTATGACGGAGAAGATGAAGATAATTATGGTGTGGATGAAGACTGCAAAGAGCCTGCAGATGTCTTATGCCGACAACAGATAGAGACCCTTGCAGTTTGAGGATGGATACAATGAATTCCTATAGGTCTCAACCCGAAAATAATTACAGAGGTTTTGATGGGGTGGAAAGCTTTCTTGTAGGATCATTAGACCATTTCATGTCTTCCGTAGTGTAAGAGAAGTGGTGTACCATCTATGTATTTCCCCAAAAATGTATCAGGTGAAAAATGTTTTCATTGGGTCATAGCTGAGAATGTACATGAACGATTCATTGTGTGATATTGACATGGTGAGCTAGACATCAATGATTGGATGGCGTTTGTAGAGTTACAGGTGGAGATAGAGGATCAACATGAGCGAGTCATTCATGGGAAGTTGATTCCTCTAATGTGAGTTTGTTGGTAGCATGTGACTCACCAGCAGATCACATTGGAGTGGGAGGCTTAGATACGTACTCAGTATACATAATTTCCCTATTTTTGATTTAGATTTTGGGGGAAAAAATCTCTTATGTGGTGATAATGTAATTACCACGAATATACATAAAAATTTCTTTAAATTATTTGTGATTATTACAAATCTGCGAAAATTTATGGAAATTGATTCTGAGGCCTGTTCTGCATGGAACGGATTTTGGAAATTTTTTATGCTACTATCAGTAAATGGGTAAGTGATGTTTTCTATATTTTGAACCACTACACGAAAAAAAATTTGAAATACCCTTTGAATATGATGCACTCGGATTCCCTTAAGGGGAGTTTAACATCGACAGTAGAAGGATGTGAGAAAAATTCAGTTTTATGGGGTTTTAAATAATAATAAAAGCACATAAATTTGTTATATTTTTTTTCTACAAACGGTTCAAGGTCTGTGGAAGGACAACTGAGTTTTCGATCAATTAAATGGATTGACTTGTCAGTTTTGTAAACACACTATTAAGATTAAATGGTTTATTCATTAATGAACCTCATTAATCTCCTCTTATAATAATTACCCATCCCCTTTATTTAAATGAGGATTGTTCCTAGGTTATTGAAAATCATGTGAGGAACCATTCACGTAGTGTTGAAGTGTCTTCCACTGATGAAGAATGAAAGAATGGAAAACTGCATTAGGGGAACCAATCTGGGATCCACAAACATCAGCGGCTTCATCAAGTGTGGTTTCATCATCCACAACTGAGATGTCACCACTGATCTTAGGGTAGGTTTTTTTTAAATTAAATTAATTTTTTTTCTATTCATAGTTCTTGAAAAGAATGATGCATCACGAAATTATTAGAGTTTAACTATGATGAATTAATCACGACATGCTTGATATGGTGAAAACACGTAGGGTGTGGGCCAAAAAAACAAGTACTGAAACCTCCGCTGCACCGGTTTTGTCATGTTCATTGTAGGAGAAGATTGATGTTGACAAAAACATGAATCTGGGAGCCACTATGTGATGACAAAAACCTTATAGGACTATAGGCATGTTCCAAATGAGGAAACGGACCTCCAAAGCTCACTCGGTGGCCCGCAGAAGTTCTGCTGGCAGGACACAGGCTATGATAGGTGATAGTGGTGGACATCTATAGTGGAAATAGGTAGCATTCCATAGAGGATTGTGGAGCATATCCACGAAATTCAATAGTGATGATATGGGCAGGTGGCCCTCAGCTGACTGCGTAGTCAAAATCGGCCCGCCATCATTTGCTACAGAGATGGGAGAATAATCATTTATCCATTGTGGAGGAGACCCACACTGGTGGGTCTGTCTTATAGGGGGTTGGGATAGGTTGTGCCACCGATTATATAACCAGAATGTCTTTTCCCTTCAAGAATACAGAACACCCACTGGTTGGCAGACCACTTCTGCTAGCAGTTCAGGCAACTTGGTGGGCTGAGCCCGCTGGAGCGTAGCTGACTCAGATTGGCTCAGCCTGTTCGGGTCAGGCTGGGTCAGACAAGGGTCAGACTTAAACCTGGTCGTTTCAGTTTAGGATGGAGCAGGTCGAGTTGGTATGACCCAGTCAACCCTAACCCAGACCCTCTATGGCCCAGATATGTTTAAAAGGTTGTATCCCACAAACCAGGCATCTATTTGACTAACTGTCCGCATCACTGCAATCCATTCAACGAGGTGTTGCTCTTGAGAATATCCACATGAGTTTTAGATAATGTTGGAGTATAGACAAGTTTGATCCAAACTGAATCTAATTGGGCCCTCCCACTAAAATTAATATAACTCACAGTCTGGGAATTCGATGGATGTGCCTTCTGTTGTATTGGGACACTTAAGACATTGAGTTCTGTTGGAATACTCCATTTAGGAACATCGTTGTAGTTAAGGCAGAACAGATATCTAGAGGAGCAGATACTATAGAACTCTAGCCCACATGATGTGGAGAAATATTTGGTTGGCTGTCAATTTAAGAGAGACCTTGTGATGATCAGCATAACAGTGACCCCATGTGGATCAACACCATAGAGACACTATTTGGATCGACATTATGGAGACCTTGTGTGGATCATCATGCATGCGGCCCATTGTGGATCAGCATCATAGTGAACCTTGGTGGATCGACATTCTTGCAACCCATTGTGGATCAGTAGTAAAATTCCTGACGAGGACCATCCATAGAGAGGCTCGTCATAGATCAATGACATTCGACCCAGTGTGGATCAACAATAGAACAAATCCTTTGTTAATTTGTTGTAGAAATCTCATAACAAAAAAAATGATATATCCTCGGACTAATCATATTTATTCCTAATCTCAGAGTTCTAAACATATTTTGAGTTGAGTCTTTTTTATTTATTCATTTTAATTGAGAACATGCTCTGTGGTTTTCCTTTGTGTAATTATGTGATTCCTTCAGGGGTCTATAGGTACCTATTGATTATTGTTATAGACACCCATGCACGGGCTTCGCCCACACCTAGTAGTGTCTTGTGCAGATGACGAGCAGCTTGGTCAATATTTAGGGAGCCCGGACCAGGAAATACACAGAGGTGACTTGTTGATATGGATAGTTATGGCGACGATAAGAACATACCCTTCTGGTAGGATATTTTGTGGAAAATCTATAGAGTCATTTTCTATTTGACCTGTATCTTTCCAGTTGGACTACTATTCCGACCCCTAAACATTTAGTACAGAATATTACTACTGCATTTTTACAACATTATTGTATCTTTTCACGTTCTTGGTCTTTGTGTTAGCAGGTTCTATGATAATACCTTCTCGTTTTAGGGAAATTCCATTCTGGTGCAAGTCGGCAACCCCTGGCCCATGGAATGATGTTTTGTGGTAGTCATAAAACTTGTCTTGTGGGACAGGTCACGACATATATTATTTTTACAACCATTGGGAACATATAGATGGTGGAAGGGTATAGAAATAGGGAATACAGTATAAAGAACAATATGTAATGTTCTCATAGTATTTTCGAGTGAAATCATTATTTATTACATCATTTATTGTATTGGTTGAAAAATAATATGCATTATAAACCATTATAGAGTTATAGATATACATAAATATTATAAAAAAAAATATTCTATGTTGTTTATTATGTTGGGAGAAAAAAGTTCTACATTCATGAATCAAAATAATGGATCTTCTAGTTGTTTATAAATATATATCTTAACTATGATTTTTAATCCACTAGTATGAGGAACCTTGTTTTTTGTATGATACTTTCTTTTTATTTAATGTAGGAATGAACATCAGTAATATTACTATTCAATAATATATCATGCATCTGAAAACCAAATTTCATATTATGTACTAATATTTTGGATTATGTAAATAGAAAATACATGATTTTTATGGAATAATAAACTACATGTTATTATCAAACCATTACCAATACAACAACAATGGTGACACCATTCCCTATATTGTAAGGGGAATATATAACTCTACACATGGATTAATAGCTTCCCAATATTTTAATCACCATCTATAGTCAACATTCGAAAGACGAGGCCACTAACCTTTTGTTGAATTTTCAGGATTTACTCATTTAGTGATTTTTTATTATAATGAAAAACTGTGATATTAGTCATAATTAGGCCTCATGAGCATTAAATAAGAAGTTCATATTATACACATTCTTCTAAAGGGGACTGTTATTATATGAGATAACTCTTCATATTCCAATTTTGATACCTATAAAACATGAGTATAAATGAGAGGTCCATTTGTCGTATATAAAATGTATTATATTGTTAAATTATCATTTATTAAAGTCAATTGAATGTTTATCACATATTATAAAAATTCATTGTTTCTAAATAAATAAGTTCAATATCTCTTCTATTTTTTGTATATATTTCATTCATCATTATAATTATATTATAGTTAGTGGTCCCTATATTTGAAATTAGATTTGTTTAATAGACACACAATTATCCATGTAATTAAAAAGGAATGATATAGTCATAGTTGAATCAAATTAAAAAATATTTGATATAATTCCTTTCAAAAATAAATTAATTTCCTTTGAATGGGACTTATATATCAACATAAACATTAATATAAGAATTAATAAACTCCATACCCTTAGAAATATTTTTATATTGTATATTTATAAATATTTTTAAAACTATTACCTAGCTCACAAATATTAAAAAAATCAATTATATATGATTCAAATCCACAAAATAGATATTAATGTGTTGGTTTGAAGATTCAAATTTGATTTTCTCCATCTAACCTACTATAGGTTAAACATGTATAATTTTACCTTGAAATGATACATATTTATGATGAGGCTAGATTCAGAAACTTTTCATGGAATAAATCAGGCCCACATAAAATAATTAAAGATACTGAAATATCTTATCATGATGTTATTTTTAAAATCACATTTTTATTATAAATTTATCTTCATTCAATATAAGTTTTCTTCAGTGGAAACAAAACAATATATAAATCAAATTTCACAGAATTAGTGAAAAATTTCATCACAATCACACTCCCATACCATTATATTTTTATTTTATCTAATTCATGTTATCTTTTCATCCAATGGTATTGTACTAGGTCTAAAACAATCCAACTACTACAATAGTAGTGAAATATTGGTGATGGGGTCTTTTTGATAAGTTCTTATCACATAATGTTTGATTATATTTTACATGGCCTACCCCATAAAAATATAAAAAAGCATGAATAGTTTATTTTTATATAATTCAAAGGATCATATTCTAAAATGATGACCTCTATATACAAGATTTATGATCATGTGACGGTGATGTTACATATGAGGAATGATTTTGTAAACTATAAATCTAACTAGAAAACATAATTAGAATTCATAAATCCATCTTGAAAATATCATATATGATATCTCTATAATTTTATTATTGTATAAAAATATACTATAAATTATTTCATTATTTTTATATATTATAATTTTTCAATGTTGTGGAGTTTGGTTCTAGCCTTCATCTAGGAAGGTGTTGATGTATATTTACACAATCTGATTTTGACAAGAATAACCATAGATGACTAGTCACTATGGTTTGGTATTATCCTTCTATTTCCCAAGATTATAGACACACTGTTTTTCCAACCCCTCTAAACCATCACTGGTGTTGAACATAGTTTTATGGGGATATCAATAGTATAATTCTATATATTCTAAAAATATATATAATGAAATTTCACAAGAGTTAAATACCCATTGATGTTTTGAAAAATGAAAAAACTCTAGAAATAATGTGGCATTGTTTTCAACATCTAAACACAATTGTATACTACACTAGGTGTGAAACAATAGGTATATACATCATTTTAAGGATATGTTACGGAACCTTAATTATATCCCAACATTTTTATTGAAGATGTAAGGGATGAATCCCACTATAAAATAAAATTGAATAAATATATGTATCAAATACAACATGATTATAATATTAATGTCAAATAGAATATCAAATTCCAATCATTAAACACTATGATGCACAAGTTGATGAATCACTAATTTATTTAGACTTATAGATCGTGTTAAATTATCCATTACCCTAATATTCTTCTCCACAATGAACACACTCAACATATCCCTGCAATATTATAGAGTTTCCTAGGAGAAATCATATATAAAACTGTTGATTCTCATGTTACATTACACATAATTAAATTATGGTTCATTAAGAGATCTCATACTGATGCAAAAAATATGTAAGTCATCCAAAGTATATCTATAATAAATTATTAGTTTCCAATCCATTTTTGTTATAAAAACATTTTTCATCATCACCATTCCTTGATAGATGACTCAGTTAAATTTAATCATTGAAAAAATATTCCTCCATGTATAATGTTTAAATAAAAATATAGATTTAGTATTCTAGAGTATAATTTCGATGGTCTTATGTATTTCTTATTAATTCATTACCAATGAGATATTACCTATTTTATCATTATTTTAGGACCTCTCAGTGGAATAATAGTAAACCAAAATCGATATATAGTCTTTCGAATCCCCAAAAAATCACCCTTATCATACTAGAAAAATAAATATTGTATGTTATCCAAATTGAATCCATTGTAGATATACTATCTAAGAACTATAAATAATAACATTTGATTTATCACATATAAATCCTCTATAAAGGATATCACTATATATTTAAAATAAAAATAATTCAAGGAAAAAACTTGTGAGTCACATCTTATTGTACTATATGTAACAGTATATATAATTTATTGTTATGTCCTCTACAATGTATTTATTCAGATTCATTATTCATTAACACATATTGAAAAAATATACATATCCTACCCTAAAACTCCACCATATAGGTACTATAATTGGAAACATAATAAACAACATTCGACGACCTCTCTAGATCATTTTTGTTATGATACACCGTATACCAGAATAATGAGGAACAATAAGTTTCATACCTAGATTATTATTTATATTGTTCCGACCCGTAAAAATATAATTGGAATATCTAATGGTACATACTATACCATCTATATGTTATTTTATTTTATTAAAATACATTTAATAATGCATGAGATACATGATTGAGAATCTATTATTAGTATAGGACATGTGTCATAATAGTATATAGTATATATAATTCCTCCCCATATTTTTTTCTTCAATGATTCTATCAATAGAATGAGAATAAAACTACTAGTTGTCATTTATTGTGATTCTACAAAGAAGGTGATACCTATTGAATAATTACTGATAACTTTGGAGGTACACCAAAGATAATCTACTTTGTGGTTCCTCTCCATATTAATATAATGTATAAATAAGGGTTTCTTACCACTTGTACTATTCATAGAGCCCCCCTTGAAACTAGACTTATATTTTCTAATGCTAAAAATTATTTTGACAATTGATGACCATAAATTATCGAGGACCTACCACTATTTGTTTATAAACATGATTTTTTCATTTGAGTGAGATAGATTAGAAAGAATGATATTTGTACAATAATGGATGTACCCATAAAGACTATGAGGATATCTCTACAAAACACCTTATATTGACCTATAAGGGTAACAATATGTTTCATCAAAGTCACAATATAGTGTAAAAAACCCATTTCATGAACCTCATGGAGTGTCGGGAATTTTATATAATAATAATGATATTATCACCACCCATGTAGATCAATCCCATTAATTGAGGTCTGATATTACATTTAAAAATCATTCTATCAATAGAAAATATATTTTTTCTTTCTCAGTTCTTTAATGCTATATTCATCAAGTGATTAATTCTAAACACATAAATGTGTATCATTATTTTGCTATGATTTTCATATGATATATTAAATATATAATATATTCTACATCTGAAGGATTCTCATAAAAACAATACAGCATTCCATAGTTATTATTGTTTTCAATTGATTACACAGATCAATGTGAAAATATATAAAAAATAATATCATGGTATTGTTTGATTTAATTATATAGTATGAGGACACTTAACATTGAAAATTGCAATTTAATTCCATTAATTGATGTAGTTGGTTTATATATAAAGATATGGACCATGATTGCCTCTTCCAATATGTCCCTTTCAATGGAACCAGAAACCAATTATTTATGTTAGAAATAATATGAAACCACAAAACATTATCATTAATGTAAACAGAACATTTATAGTTATATTTATGGATAAGGAATATATATTTTTATGAATATAAACATGTATTACATATATCCTGTTAGAGGGTATGCATATAAATCATTCTAATATATATGGGAATTTAATAATGATCATCCATCCTAAGTCCAAGCCCTATAATGGTAATACGTACAAGAAATATAATGGCCCCTTCATAGAGAATAATTATTAGGGTTCATTAAACATTATAATGGTATATATATTTGCATATAATAGTTGAATTATATATAAATATATATCCTAAATAAAAATAATCTTATTATTAAGGATAAAAAAATATTGAATTTATTTTATATAGGATGGATGTAATGTTAATTCGATTCATGTTTTTGGATGATCAATATATATGATAAATTGATATTTTCATCTATATAAATCAATAATGGCCTATTTTTCATTTTTAGATTAATAAATGGTTGAAAGGATCCATATTGGAGGGATGAAATATTTTTCTAAATTTATTATGGATTTAGGATTTTTTGTGTTATTATTATGAATATGATACTAGAAATTACATATCAATGTGAATGAATTCAAAACCGACGATGTTTTCAATGTGTAAAAAGGAAACATTGAAAAACATAAATATTTATGAAATTGACCCTAGTGGATTCATTTAATATCAAAATCTCTATATATAAATATTACATTTCTATTCGTGGAAGTAAGGAAAATTAATCACCCATTATGTATTTAGTTTCCCAAAACATGATCACTTGTTATTTTCATTCAAATAACACGGGGCTATTATTATCAGAAAAATTTCATATAGACTTTTCTACATTTTAAAATGGTAAATTTACAACCTTTTTTTAGGAACACAAGAGAATTTCGTTTTTTCATTGTATTTTAATCCATTTTTTTCAGTATAATATCATATATAGTGTTAGTGGGAATTACAAATTTTTCATGAGATGAAATATGGTGTCTACTAATATCATGGGAAACATATTTTTGGAATATCAAGGAAAATTGTAATTAGTTTTAAAAACAATGTTGATATCGTATATGAAATAAATAACAATTATCAATAGTTTCATGATTAAATAATAAATACTCTATTATGTATTTAAATGAAATATATATTATGATTCAATTTTTTGGCCTTTGTTAATAAAACTCAATTGTTTGTTGGTGGGATCTAAAAAAAATTGAATAATGGGTTTAGACCAATTCAATCATACCAATTATATTAAATAATAAAAAGGAACCCCACATGGAGTTTATGGTTAATTAATGGCTATATAATTTCCTTTAATCAATTGTTTATCTTATTTTTTTTATGGAAATTAAATTATTAAAGTTGTTTCCCATGGTATGATACATATGTGATATAGTGATTAATTGAGATCGATTTATTTCTCGGAATATTTTATTCCAAAATATGTACACAACCTATGTATTTTGGCAATCAATAATTTGATAACAAATTCCCATACATAGGGTCATAATATAGTAAGACATGATAAAAAAAATTTAATGATAAAATACAGATTAATAAAAGTAAAAAGTAACTCGATAAATTGATTTTGAGTTAATTGAATAAGTTTTTCCTCATTAATGAGAAAATTCTTAGATAGGGATGGTAATGATGATATAAAAGAATATTAACTCATACATTTTCATCTTGGGTTTTTTGAGTTTCTTTGTGAACTAATTCATTAAAGAGAACTTGTTTTAGATCATCATATACACAAAATAAAAGGAAATATTTTAGGAAAGATGAAATATTGAAAAAAAATATTATTTTATGGATTCATAAATGATTTTATAATCATATAAATTAATGTATATGGTTAGTTATGTATACACCTAAATTATATATTTTTTGATGGAATAATATGTTAGGAGTAAAATCTGTATATGGTACATACACGTAAGACAACGTGAAAGAACTAAAGAAATAAAAATTTATATATATGTAGGATATCCAAATAATATGTCACATTAAATAACAAATATTTATAAAATATTTTTTTTGTAAAACATAAATAAACTACAATTTAGGAAAATAGATGAATATGTCTACAAATGGAGATTTATTATTTCCATCCATTTTATAATATATTATAAATCTAGAGTATATTTTTTTGAAGAACATCTGAAGTTGAATTGGATCCATTGATATAACATATCCATTAGAGAAAACGCCTTGACAAAAACCATTTTCTATAACAATAATGATTGATAGAAATGTCATAGAGTAAAATAAGATGAATTATATAACACGAACTACCTACATATAAACTCATTTAAGTATCACCCATAATATAATTATATATCATAGATACAAACATACGTGTAAATTTAATTTTTATTAACTCACTGTATAAAATCATAATTTCATTTGAGGAAATTCACCATGAGTAATGTGACATATTAAAAATAAAATTCGCATTATATGTATGAATAATTTAAGTCATTAATTTATATTGACAGTCATTCATGCACAACAAAGAGTATAATTTCTGAAATTGATATATTAATAGAAAAAATGAATAACAAATTCACATATGAAGGAACGATTGACATAAATAAGCCACAGACAATTGAGAATAAAATGAATATTAGAAATTATGTCACAGAAAAAAACTAAATATAGAATTCTTATTGGATACCAATAGGCTCATAAAACTATATCATAGTAAAAAAAATTTCAACTAATTATAGAGGGGCTCTAATGCAAGACATGATTTAACATATATTTATGGATTCGAAATGATTCTTTTCCTTGAGTAATGTTATATCAATATATGTATATTTTTTTTTATTTTTTGTGTTGAAACTATAATTCTAATACCATTATGAACTATGATAAACGTATGTCTTTAGATTTATTTTATCAATTATCGATAATAAGAGATAAAATTTTATGAGTGAAAATGTAGATGAAAATAGAGAAAATAATGTAGACATGGATTTTTAGACCATGATAGAACAATAAAATATCTAAAAACTATAAACTTAATGCAATTTCAATAATTTCTATTAAAAAAGTGTTAATATAAATTTAAATAATCCTGTTTTAATTTTCCGAAATCCAATATCTCAATGATAATTTAAAAATTACAATAAAATAAATTGTTATGTAGTACGTAATGGGTACTTACTAGATATATGTGTCTCCACATAACCTAAATTGTATAGAACATATTATAGGAAACTGAAGAAGATGTAGATATGTTAAACACAATACCAATGTAAAGTGTATCAATTTTTCTATCAAAAATATTCCCCGATCCGACATTTTTTCGAACCTTCATAATTTTTTTATCAAAATTAGTAATAGTATGGTAGACATACTTTGTGGGAATGGGGGCATGCATAGATCACTTTTAATAGAGTCAATGGCAGAAGGCAATGAATATGTAGATGATGGTGTAGTAATATCTATATCAAATTCACCTTCCTCTTATGGATCATTTATTATAATTTCATAATTATATCTCCAACCCTATATAATACCAAATGATTTCTTATAAATATTAATTCAGTGTATACATATAAATGTATTTTTGACACAAATTATCGATTTCAAGGGAAAATAAATAACTGATAAAAATATAACAGGGGTATTTGTAAAATTATATCTAATATTTTATATGAGATTAATATTCATATTAGATTTTCATCACAACCCATATATTTTTATGCTTGTATGAAATATGTATTGATCATACCTATCAACCTTCAAAATAGATTCTAATCATTTTATGAAATGATGATAAGAAAAAAAAATATTATTAAAAACGCTAAAAATTCATTGAAAATTTATAGAAGGAAAAATGACTATAGATAACCACATTGTAATAAAATTTATAAGTTAGAAAAAAAAGCATTGAGGTAAAAAAATTTATTAGAAAAAAACATGTTCCATTAAATAATATATTATGGAAACCAGAACAAAAAATATTTAAGAGCACACTACATCAGACAAACCGTAAAACGATTATTATTATGAGAACCCAACATCCAACAATAAAATGATTTTATTAAGTTCATTGTTTTTTTAATAATTATTCATGTAAATATAACAATAATGAGAAGAGACAATATGTTACAAACCCTTGGGGAACACATTGATAAAAGAACAAATTATTTGGTAAATTTCATTACATTATATTTATGGAATATATTTTTCTCTATTGAATGGTTGTGAAAAATATCATAATAATAATAGAAAGAAATATTCACATATTAAATAAAAAAATAAACTCATTACAATTTATAAATTTAACCATAAAAAATCCATGTGGGTAAAAAATAAATTAAATATATAATATTTGAATTTAGACATATCTATTATATTTATGCATAATCGATGAAAGGATTCATTCCATTACAACATTAAAAAAAATAGAATAAGTGCATGTGAAATAAAATAAATTAAATGTCAGTATAATTATTTTAATCGTATTTATGTTAATAAATTCATCAAAACATCATACATAACATTCAATTTAGGAATACACTTAAATAGTACCACAAAACAAAAAATAAAATTTATTAAAACTCCTTATGAAACATACCATTAAATATTAACCATAAATATTACTCATTTACTGGCCTAGAATTACAATTATATTATTTTAAAAATACTTATGAGAAAATTATATTTTGAGTTCCCTTAAACCAATATTAAACTGTTTATCTTTGGCCATTTATTTTTTGACATATCCACTTCAATATATAAAAATAGTTAGAATTTAAAATAGATTATATCAATCTCCTAGGGGCTACAAATTGGTAAAGGAATTAAATATCAGGAAAAATTCATTTCATTCTTTTCATGGAAATGTGTCTCTACATTTAATGATTGAGTGAGCTATCATGATAAACATGAAATTAAATAATGACATCCAAAAAAATATGCACCATTTTTTTATAATTGAGACCCCAAGAATTAGAATTTAGTCAAAATAAAATGTAAAACATAAAATATGGGAATTCAAAATTAACTTTTATTTTTATGCCTCTTGGAGAAAGCCTACATTCCAACACAACATTAATTAAAATAGTATAAGTGCATATGAAATGATGATGAAAATATATGAGTATAAAAATATAAAATGTATTTGTGTCTGAAAATTTACAAAATGAAGGTGATAAAATGTTTGACTAAACTATGGATATTCAAATAGCATGAATGTGTATATTTTAATGATAAACAATATAAGAAGGTGAATATAAAAATTATATTAACCTAAAAGATGTTCAACTTAACGATGAACTCAAAAAAGTATATTATTCATTAATGAATATGACAAAAAATTCAGAAAATATATGTAATTTATTAATTTATGACACTTTTTATTCTATAATTGTTACATAAATTAAATAAATATTATTTTCGTAACATTCTCTAACAACAAATTACTCATATTTCTAAATAAAATATACATAGACAATGTATATCTCCCGGTTTGAAGATTCCAATCATGTTAATGTCAACCTATATGAACAAAATTGTATTTTTCATCATATTATAATATTTATTTTTATCTCACATATTCAAAACCATATGTTTATTTAAATTGTCAAACAACATCCTTGGAGGTATATTATGATATTACAATTATGATATTCATAATTATTATCATATAATATATTAGGATAAACTTAATCAATTAATGAAATAACAAAATAATTATAAATAAATATACATTTTGTCTGACAGTTCACATAAAATACATACATCAACCTGAAGATAGGTGCATTAATTTTTAATTAAGAGAACACATAAGTATTAAAAAGATCACATGAATTGTTTTATTTTATTAACATTAATAGGGTAAGGTATATAAAGATACCATTATATTGAATTTCATGGAAAACATTTTCAATGTTCAAATAATAGAATAGTAATAAAAATAAGAATTTCAAATGTAGTGTGGTATATTAATTTTTAATAATCCAAAAAAAATTATTTTAAACAATTATTTTATTCCTGGATATAGGAAAATAATAATACAAGGGTGGAAAATAAAAAAAGTTCTAGTAAACAAATAATTTCTATAAAATGCTGATGATTTAAAAGAGAAATCAATTCATGACAATACTCATCATCTCAATCCACCACAGATGATCATTTTTAAGAAAACCATATAGGATTAGTGATATTTAAATAAAAACTAGGGATTTGTAAATATGGAAACAAATGAAAGTGGATATTGGCTTAGAAATTTTGGGCTATATATAGTGAGGTCGAGGTGTGGTGATGTGGATTTGGGAGATTAATGTATGGAATTAGAGATAGAGGTGAAAAAATGTGGATGCTATGAATTGTGGAGTCAGATACATAGAGGAGAGAGGAGGGTGTAGTTTCTCATTTGAAGGAGGGAAGAATTGAACAAAAATAAATTATAAACAGATGATGGTCATTGGAAATCAAACATGTAAATAGATTGTATTTGAGAAGGTTGGACATGTCCATGGAGGAATGACCAATAGAATAAATAATTGATTTCATCAAAACATGTTCCTAC
Organism: Viscum album; assembly: GCA_963277665.1. Taxonomy (NCBI): domain Eukaryota; kingdom Viridiplantae; phylum Streptophyta; class Magnoliopsida; order Santalales; family Viscaceae; genus Viscum; species Viscum album. The sequence continues at coordinate 1,603,923,380 of OY728136.1, forward strand.
AAAAAATTTATGCCACATTACAATGTAGAAGATTAGGTTTAATATATGAAAATATATTTTTGGAATGTTACACAATTTTAGATGAAACCAATAGGATATTAGGAAATATTAAGATGAATATCGATTTTAGAAATTTATAATAACATTAATGTTTTTATTTTAGAAATATGGAATGTAATAGTATAGTTTTTTATGGGAGTTAGCATTCACATTGTTTGATTATTCTAATGAAGGACTATGGTGTGGTGACATCCACATTGGGTAACTAATTATTAGAGTATAATTAATAATATGTCATACATGAACCTATAATTTGGGTGGTAAACTTCATCAATTAATATTAATAACTAAATTACAAAATCTATGTTAGTACTCTATTATTTTTTTCATGGTAAATTATTGAAGAAGACATCAATGATAGTTCCTTTTCATTAATCGATACATAACATTCACCACATCATTGCCTCCTTCCATCCTATAATTTATTTGGAAGTGAGCTGGATATTGATGTATTATTTCATTGTATACATATAATTTTTTACATTTTCATTATTTAATGGGGAATGATTTCATATTGTTCTGCAACATCGAGCGTTATGTTTTTTGGATGTGCAAGATGATGAATTGTTCATCTCTGTTAGAGTGGTTGATGTAAAACTGAATCAAATAAAATTTAGATGTAAAATCAATGAGACCAAATGTGTAAGAAGTGATATGGTAATGTTACTATTGACAATGTTAGTGGAATCACATTTTTTCCAATATCATTGATATAAATCAATACGTTAATAAACGTATTAAAAAAATTAAATGATATTCATACCATCATAATCCATCAATTGATATCTGTGACCATTCGATATTATATGTCTATGTGATGTAATATATGAGGTTGAAAGATAGGCAGAAAATAGTGATGTAGAATAATTGAAAGCAGTGATATTCAATCCTATTGAAAAAATATTTTTATTAATAACTATATATTTTATAAAATGAATTAACGTACAAAAAAATGAAACAAAACAGAAAAAATCTTATAAAATTAAGGTAAACCTGGTGAGGTTATGTAATTAAATTTGTGATAATGATTTAGCACCATACTATTTCTATTTTATAACAATTAATTAGTGATTGTAATATATTAAGATAAATATATAATTTAGGGAAATACATATAAAAAACTAAATATGAAGAACATGTATGATGTTTTAATAATATATACGATCCATTGGTGTTAAAGGGGGTGGTGTCTCTATAATAATGAATTAATTGATATTGGGAGTAGTTTGTTTTGGTATAAAATCAAATGAATACCATGTTAATCTCCAAATAATGATGGAAATATCAATTTAATGAATCATATAAAATAAATTTATTATGTTTAATTGGGTGAATCATTCTATGATAACCCCATACTATATGTTTAGTGTATATGTATTAACATATAATATTTTAGTAGGCTGAAAGTGATATTTTTGATTTATAAAAAACACATGAAGAAAATAAAATATTTTAGATAATGGAAATACACTATGAATGATATATTAATTAAAAATAAATATTCACAATTTTGGATACATTATAGATTTGATAATGAAAATCTAATTGCATCATGTAATCCATTATCATTATAGATTACTAGATACATGCAAGATGTTTCTTTTCTATATAGTTGAATGTGATGAAATTAAAATAATATATATTATTATCACTTATATATTGAATTATTGAGATAAAGGAAGAATCATTTACTTCTATAATTAGAATGTAATAATTTCAACACATTGAATAAAATCAGTATCATAAACATGAATAAAACCCATCATTGAATGAATTTCATCATTAAATCAACCAAATATAATTACAGATTATAGAATATAATACAAATTGAAATTGAAAAAATGATAATGCACATTATTACATTATGAATCATTGATTATAATACATTGAATAAAAAATTTCCACATTATATAATATAAAAAATAATGCAGATTTATATTCTATATTGCAGATATTGGAACATATAATTCACCTATAGGTTAGTTGCTTAAGGAAATCATTGGACGAAAAATAAACTATTTTTTGGATTTCATAATCAGGTGTTACGATTTATACTATGAAGTACACAACAATTTATTCATGTCTATTTCTATATTTGGTATTTATAATTTATCAATAAATCATTAAAAATGATAGTTTGGTCTATTTTCTACAACACCTAGATAAATCATTGAGCAGGTCCATTAAACTTAATAACGATCATCAACAAATTGAATTTAAAAAAATTATAAGGGATACCACTAGAAAAAAAATTAAATATGTAGATTATAACATTAGTAAATATTAAATGATATTTTATAATAGTAGATACTATTTAATTATTGTTTATAAAAGTATACATTTATAAATTAGTGTAAAATATTGAGAAATATTAAATTATCATGTATGAAAGTAGAAATTAAAAACATTATGGTGTCTAATAGTATATTGTATTAGTAGACATTGCATAATGATTGAAATTAAAAATTTATAGTGTATAATAGTATACCTAATTCATCCAATGCTGACCATCGATAATAGAGATTTCATTAATGAAATTCATAGGTTGCAAGAGTATATGGTGTACGAATGAAATTTAATATATGTTGTGGTTAAAGATGTATTATGTATACATAACAATATGACATTGGTATTAATATATGAAACATTGTTGGAGAACCAATGTAGAGATTTTAAATATTTTGTGAGGGAAGAGGTGAAGTCTAATGTTGATGGAAGAACTGATGGATATTGGGGAATGAATGTGAACATTAGAGATTTTGGAAGGTGAAGGGGTTAGATATTAAATGTAGGTGAGTGGAAGAGATGATGATCATGACAATGAGGATGAATTAGAGATTCAGGAATAATTTTCATGTAGACACTGAGGTTGAGAAATCTATAAATGGAGGTTGATATGGAGAAGAAACAAGGAATCGACTGGGAGGTAGGGTAGTAGTGGCAGCGAGGAGGAGAGTATTCTCCACGGATTTTGGGTGGAGGTGAAGTGGATGAAAATTGGTACTATGGGAATAATAATCATGGGAGGGTGGGTGTGGGGTGAGGAGTGGGGGATATGGGGATGGGGAGATGTTGATGGGGAGAAGGAGAGGCAGACAGAGAGGGGTAGGTGGAGAGGAGGCATACACTGAGTGGAGATGGGGAGTTGAAACATGGATTGTTAGGCGAGGAGGCTAGAAGGCAGAGGACGAGGAAAGTGAAGTTAGAAAGATGAGGGGATTGAATTTGAAGATGGTATGATGTGAATCACAAGGAGGGGAGATCATGATTAAATCAAGACAAATATGCATGTATGCTATAAATGCTATGAAGATGACACATGTATTATGAGGAACAACCTATAGTATATATAATTGATATTTATATATCCAATTATGATGTACTATCCACCATGGTTATGATAATAAATATGTGAATGTATTGTCTATTTTTTGGACTAAATTAAATAGGATAATAGATTTTTACATTCACGAAATTATAAATTTCAATTTATGGAAAAACAAAGTTAGGGCCTTAAAAATTGATTGTTTTATTCTTCTTCAAGTGAATCCTCTTATAGTCTAGGTTAAAAATGGAACATGGGATACACTTTTGGATAGTTGAAGACATTCTATGAGATTTCTAAAAATATAGAAAACACATGTAGTGTCATTTATGGGTTAATATAGTCTAATTATTCCTATATATTATGTTTGATAGATGATTCATAGTGGAACCATAAATGGGTGGGGTAGTGATTGATTGTAATCTATAGAATATGGTGACCTTGGAGGAATTTTCTAACAATAATTATAACATAGCACTATTTATTTGTAGGGTTACATATAATTTTACAACAGGGTGGTTTATCCTTAAAATTAATGATGGTACATTACACCACCAATGAATTTTTTTCACCCCTCCTCATCTTCATATCATTCAGGTGGCCAAAGTGGGTGTATATTTTATGGGATCATGAATGACCAGATGTACACTAGTCATGATCTTGATTTATTTGCTCATTTTTTAGAGTACATCATCATTATTCATAGATAGAAAATTAAACAAGTGACATAGTAAAAAGTGGGGATGTGGAGGTTTTATGATTTCCCATTGTAGTATATCTATGATAAGATAGGATGTAGTAGGATCCTGTGGGATCGTATATGGATGACAATGTTGCAAATTAGTGTTTTTTAATATATCAATTTATGTATAACATTTCTTATGGTGAATCTTTATGTTATATAGTACAAAATAATATTTGATTATATATGTATATTGTTCATAATGGGGATTTTGTAATTAGAAAAAGGTCCTACACTATTTTAGTGATTGTGTACTGACTCACCAAGTAATCCCACATGATATCCCCAAAAAGGAATTACATAAAATAGTGTTTTTTGACACATATTCATGATTTATGTTTTTCCGAAACATACTATTCCATCAATGACTATTTTAGGTGGTGATTATTGATTAACAACATTTTTTAGAGGGGATGCTAGAGGCCTTAGAGACATAAAGGTAGCTGAGCATATAATTTCAACACCTAGATAGGTGGTTTGACTAATGATCCATTCATGTTTTGGATAACAAGCATCTAGTTTTCCTATTTTTTGTGGTCATTATTGGAAGAATAATATATCATTTGTATGATTTCAACGTATATTCACTTACTATTAAAAAATTGGTGTTATAAAAATATTAAAAATTTATTAGGGAAAAATATATAATTGAGGGACTAATTACTGAAGGGGGCATAATGCTTATGGGTCCAGAGTTACATGATGTGATGGTATTGATTGTTCAGTTTATCCATGGTTGAAAGTTGTTTTCCAAGTGATGTTAAGATTACTAAATGGAAGATAGATCATAGCCTTTGGATATTGAAATGGGAGATAAAATATTCCATAGTTTCTCATGTTATTAAAGGTTAATGGGGTTTTGATGAGGTGGAAATCATTATAGGAGGTGCAAAAGACCATTTTTTGAGGTTTTATAGAATGTTGAGATCCAATTGGAGACGAACCATTAGGGGAATTGATATTCCATTAGTGTGTTCTTCTTTGAATAAATAAAACCAATTGGAGATTATATGGAGGTGTAAAATTTAGATGTTTGATTAATATCATCTATTGATTGATTCAGATTTCATTTTTGAAGAAGTAAATCATATATGATGGAGATAATGTGAAATCTACGAATTTTTGTAAGAAATTTTTTTCAATATTTTGAATATTTTTTATTTTTTTAATGAAGTCTGCATGGTTTTGTGGGACTCCTTATGCCTCAGTACTGATATATTAAAATATTAAATAATATATACCATGATAATACATTGGGTTTTATATAATCATGTAACTCATTAATATCTTCCTTGTTATTAATATTAATCCCACTATTAAATAAAGGTTGTGGGTTATACACAATGGATGAAAAAATTCATTTCATTATTACACTCATTAGTAATGTTCCATAGTGAGAAAATTGGATTAACTAATTTAATTATCAAAATAATTTTCATTTAATCACAGAACCATAAAGGTTCCCACTTTATAATCCAATCATTGATACTTTACACCGAGAAAATTTCATAAATGTAATGGGAATTGGGTGACAGAGAGTGTTATGATGGAGAATTTATTTTTATGTGATCAATGTGTTGAGTATAAATAGTGAATGAACATGGTGTTATTTTGTATCCAATGTTGGCCGTGGTGAATTTTTCCATGTGCATAAATTTGGATTCATTCATCATAAACAATAGATCCAATCCTGAGGTATGATAGATTAAATTTATTATATGATCACATGTAATAGTTTTTTATGAAACCAAATTAATTCAATAAAAATAAATTCCATGATTATTCTTAATTGGTTTGTCTTATGGTTGGTTGTAAAATTCTATATATATAAATTTTAGATTTATTTTCCAATTGATTAATGCTGATTTAATATTACACAATTCATAAGAATTTGAAAATTATATAAAATTTAACATGACAAGGGGTCTAATTGAATATTTTAAGGGGACGTTTTCCATCTATTATTCAATATTAATCAATATTATGTTTACTGATTAGTGATTCAACTGTACAAACAACAACAAAAAAATTGTGTGTTGGGTCATTGTTCAAATGGAATGGAGGAAGGGGATTGATTTTGAGTATTGAAATTGTGATTATGGTGTAGAGGATATTATTGGATTTTATGGAGGTTTTGGGTTAATGTATATTTTTTTAGGTTGATGGAGTAGAACTATATGGCCATGTGATGATGATTTATCTGTGATCAATGTGTTTCAATTATTCCATCAGTGGTAATTTTGATTCTTTGTCATATGATATATAATGGAATCTGAAAACCACTTGTATATCATCATCATAGATGTGATTTTCATTGAATTTATATAAATAAAAGTTCATAATTAAAATTTTAGATGTCTTTTGATGTTGATCTTATTTTTTATATTTGTTATGAATGATTTTCTAATATATACGACTGATGAAATTGTCTGTGTGAGAATTTTCATGCACCTATTAGAATTTATATGAAATTTAAAACAACAAAATATATATTTTAGAGTATCACATGATGTTTAGTAACTTTTATTTGGTGGATAGTGTCAAGGAAATGATTTCAATATGATAAATTATATGGAACATCCAAACACATTATTCAACATTGTTTTCCAACACATTGTTTACCAAAACTACTCAAATAGGAGACCATGTAGTGTAATACGCTATGTGTAATGGGTAAAAATCCATGTACATAATTTATTATATAAGAACCTGTATATAACACATGATTATTTATGTTAAGGAACCTAATCACCGATAGATTTATAGTATACCCCATGTTCTTAAGAGAGTATAAAAGTTAGGGAATGGGGAATATTCCATGTTCTAGTACAAAATCTACAAACACTGTATCCTATTGGAAATTACATGTAATTGTAGAAAGACATTCCATGAGGGAAAGTAGGACATGTGTAGTTATAGACTCAATGATACAACAAATATACACTATGAAAAAATGTTGTGTACCTTTCAAAAGGTAGGTTGAATTAATTTTAATAGTTATACCCTCTCAGTTGTGATCATGGGAGTGTTTTCTAAAAAAATAGAATTGGAGTGTTCAACTAGTCCCTAACAAATTGTAAAAAGTAACATGTATCATCCTTTGCATAAGATGAGTTGTACAATCATTGTTTTTTATTGTAGAGTCAAGTATCCCTCTATGTGATCTATTATGTGATCCTCTTTCATTCACCTATATGTTGGGTTCGGATCCCTATTTATGATTTCTATGGACTGTGATCCCCATAATATTGTGTTATTTATTCCTTGATATGATTCTCCCATTTTCCATGGTTTTCCCCAATCTATGTACTGACATTCGTAATATCCTAAAATGTTGTAGACTAATAGAATGAGTATCTTAGATGGTAACTCCTGATTTCCTTGTTTCTTTATCATGGAATTACACAATTACTATGTGATCTTAGAAGACATTCATCACAATAGTGAGAAACAATGAGATATTTTACTCTTGATGATTGCAACTTTTTTATCCAATAAGAGTATCCATTACTGGTTGTGGGGGTATGAACACATGTTTATAGTTGGTTCTAAACTTTTAGCGTATATGGGTTTATATTGTATATTCCCTTTGTATTTTGGTTTATATATGAATCCCCCTTTGATGATTTGTGTTTTTTGGTTTAGAAATATCATACTAATATGTTTATTCCCACCTCTACATAGGAGAATCCTATACATGCATATCTAATGGATATGTAATTTATATTGACAGAGACCATGAAGGACAATAATTAGCTAGATCTTAGTATGCATATAAGGAAAAAAAAATTTCCATTAGTTTATTTTGTGTAGAATAACTCATTCCACTATGGGATGGTTTGTTCAATTTTTATGGGATTTTATTTTTAAATTTTTTCTTTTCTAATTTTACATGTTTTAATTTATTGTGGTATATATGATATTCATGAATTTAATATATCAATGGTTTAACATTTATAAAATATACATGTTTTTAGATATATGTATGTGTATGTGTGTAAAAGTTGTCAAAAATATGGACTCTAATGTGTGTGATATGTCTACTTTGGGCAACTGTCAATCCAATTTCCTATTGTAGGTAGACATGGATTTTTATTTTTATCAAACCACTTTCATGGAAGGACCTAGACGTTTGGGTCATGGAAATATCATAAGTAGAATTAAAAATATAAAAATGTATAAAAATTTGATATGATTCATCATTATTGAAAAAGAGGCATGTAATATCAGCATGCATTGAATCTATGACAACATACACATCAAGACTACTATAAATTGTAATAGTGAAAACAAAAAGATTCATTTGTTGATGACATTAATCATATCATTCAAATACATTCTATCATGTGTATTTCTACACAATATCAAAATAATAATCAACCCATTGAGGAAAAAATAACCCAACAATCATAATCTATATAAACATGGCATGATATATACCTCATTAACCAAAATACATTTATTTTATTTCTTCCATTGTTATCTACCTAGGATTCATTGATCAGAGAGTGTTCCTCCACTCTCTTACTGAAAAATGAAATCACTTGTTGTTCATATGAAATATCAAATAGTGGATTTTATAGGGTAGAATAGTATGACATAGGTACCATGAATATTATTCATATTATAAATTTTAATTATATGATAATATAGTATGAATTATATAAATAATTATCTAACATGAACAGGTATATTGGAGAGGCAATAATATCTCATATTTTAGGAGTTATAGTACAACATCATCAAACAAGTGTAGACTTCTTCTATATATATAAACAACATGAAAAATGTTTTCAACATATTATAATTTTTTTCATGTTAATGGATATATTAGTTCATTATCTAATAATAAATAATAATATTTTCTTTAAAATATACATGCATGTTGTGCGACAAAAAAGTGAAAACATTGTTTTGAGTCCAGTGACACTAGGGTTTTGTTGAATATTATCATAAAAGATTAAATAGTTAAAATGATAATGTATTTAAATACACAAAAGTATTTTAAATTCTTTAATTGTTACACAATATACATACCTTTTAATGATGAATAATTATAATTATAAATCACTCCTATAGTTCATCATTTTCCTCACTAGGTGTAATGGAATATTCATCCTTCGAATTATGATAAAACATATAATATCATAAGAATATTTTACGCTCCCTATTATATTGTACATATATAACTAGTTCAATAACATTTGAATTCACTTTTCAGGATACCATTTACATATGGGTTATATTCTATGGAATTCTTCTCTAGCTGTGACTCTATGGCAACCAAATTTTTTCCAACATAAAAAAAATAATATTTCCATTATAATTTATCTAATATTTACTAATTTTATCCTCCCTTAAATACTCTATATTTCACTAATTTTGTATAGAAGAATACATAAACAATTATAGATTTTAAATTCTATTACAATATTAGAAATAAATTTAATTATGTATATATTTCCATTAATGAATAAAAAATTAATATAAAATGTTTTCACGAAATATATTTATCATCCTGAAACTGTAAAATATATAGTTATTGAATAATTTATTATTTTTTTGTTTCCTAGAATGAGGTCCACGGAAGAAGGAACCAAATTGTTACACATTAAATATAACATGATTCATTTCAATATACATAGCTTGCCAACGTAATTGAATTTTTAAACTATTCAATAGACGTTGTAGCATAAATATAAGGGTATAACATCTTCATAAGGATATCGATTAGAAATAACACACCAAGGAAAAAATTAGATGATAAATCATGTTTTGAATAAATAAATACAAAATCCCATATTTGATCAAAATTCCATATTAGATTCACAACACAGTAATCTCTATATATATAGTTAGGGATTGTTTTTTATACATGTGTCATAATCCCTAAGCTATTCTTAATATCCCAACATTAATTTATTTAGAAAAAGCCCCAACCACACTATAATTAGAGTGAGTCTATTGTATTAAACAGTCAAATAGACTCATCCATACATGTATAAATAAACATATGCATCATGATAATGAAAATATTATGAAAAATGGGATATATTCTTATATTGGTCTTGTGTAATGAAAAAAAATCATTATTTTATCCAATAAAATCCATTATCATTAATAATTTTGAAAAAGTTATTCCAATATACCAGCATGACCACATTATCACTATTCATTTAAAGAAAATATTTATCTCTCTGGTTAATACATGAAGTTAACCATATATTTATTAAATGATAATTAGATTACATATCATGGGATATCAATGTTAATCAAAGATACTGATTTCATGATAGATGATACATACCTGATGAACTCTATAAATTGTGTATTTGATATTTAGGATGGAAAAAAGATTTTGATTGTTTTTAATATATGCTAATCAAACTAATTATCATATACTACTAACCAAATTTTATAATCAAACTAATGATCCATTTCACATATCATGAATTAAATATCAAAGCGGTAAAAAATTGAATACTATCACCATGAATAGAATCAATTACATGGAAGCACTAATTCTACGGACCCGACCTTAAACATTACAAAATATTTAATTAAATGAATAATTCACATTGGGGATCTTTTCAGGTTTAGAGTTTTAGAGAATTAGGACATAAAAAGTACATCACTAATGATTACAAGGTATACATGTCTACACAGTTTCGATTTTTTCATTAAAAAAACTCTTAACAAAAGAGTAATGTCAAGTTCCATGTTTTAGACAACATGAATTTTCCTTGATCCCATCCTTGACCCTAATAAACTTTATGTCATGTGAAAACATTTCAAAACCTAGGATGGACATAAAAAGCTCAGTAGGGGTTATAAAACAAAGAATGAAAACATTTGTTCATAAACACATAGAAAACGTGAAATCATTTACTTACCTCAATAAATCATAAGATTTATGAAAGATACATAGAAATCATTAATCATAAAGGTAACTTGTGGCATCAATAGCATACTTACATTGTAGCTGTCACAGTTACATAAGGAGTTATTTTGGAACACAGATCACAGTATATTCCCTATATCTCTTGGTAGAATCATTCATGTCGACCTCCGTCACATTAACCAATGCATTGGAGATCTATCTTGGTCTCACCCACCCTAGGTTTATCATGGAACCACCAATATATGTAAATAATTCCCCAAAACCATAACATGATCATAACACATAACTTATGCATAAAGGAAAGATAACATTCCCACATTGCAACAATAAAATATCATTTCAAGATATAGAATTAATAAATTCATTCCTAAAATCATTTTCAATACCATAATACTTAAAATGAGTATATACTATTTAGTTTTCCTTTTAAAAATATTTCGGCTTGTTAAGGATGCCAAAGATCAAATAATACTCGCAGTGACAGAATGGTCTTTGTCACCGCATACGTTAAAAAAACATTCCATTTTGTCATTTAGTAAAACACTTAGTATAAAAATATTACCTTTGAATAAAATTAAAATTAAAATGTGTTTATATACCATATAATATAAAGTTGTGTATAAAACTAAAAATGCCTCAATGAATGTAAATTGTGACGAAGTCCCTTAACTCGTGTCCGACTTGACTTGATCATTCTTTAATATCCTGAATAATAAACTAAAGTTAATTTTATACATTCTTAATGACCTTTTTCACATCTATTTATTCATTTTATATCACTTATTTCCATGTTATAAACATTATGAAATCATTTAAGTTAATAATTTTCATTTTGTCGATATTTGGTACTTGAGTAAATAATGAACACCTAATATTTACATGTTGTCCATGTGGTCAAAGGTTCAATGTATCCAGATTGATATTCATGATTTGGATATCATATATATCATATATATCCAGTATATACATGTTTTTATAATAGTACATAACATTTAGTGGTATGAAATGAACAACACCGTTCATGGAGACGGTAAGCCTTACAAACGCATAAATGCTACTTTCATTTATATTTCTTATTTTAAGGGAAATAAAACATAATAATATATAGGTATATTATAATTATTGTATAATATAATATATAATATCATTAAATCCATACTCTATAAATACCACATATGGCATTAACGAATCAAATCATTTTGAGGGGGCGATAGTCCACACATCCTCAAATTAGATTATCATATTTACCCACTATGAAAACCATAAAGGCATGACATAAATGGGAAGTACAGAAGCATAAGGAAATTATAAACATATTATATATCATATATTAATATAGTTCCATCATAATGGCCATAATGAGAGGCGGTAAGATGTAATTGAACAATCATCATTTCGTGAGGCCTTAGTTTTCCATCCACAGAGACATTATGTTCATCATCCATTAGATGAAGGTGTGTGTAAGTGTAGTTTGAATCATTATCATAACAAAATCCTAGTATATTGAAGATACTGGTGTTTTTACAAAACAAAGGAATAAAAAGAGTTTAGGGGTAAGAGAAATAAAATAAAAGAAACAATTTAAGAGAAACTGCTACCTTTAATTTGGGTAACTCCCTTGGGTTTGAAACAAATGACTTCTTGAAGTGCCTTCTGCCTAAGGCAAGGCTTCTCGGAGGATGAGAGGGATTTTGGGATCTTAATTGGTTATAGTTTGGTTGAGACAAACGACTTGAGTGTTTTGTGGAATTGGTTATAATTAGTCACCTTTTATAAGGGAAAGGAGGGGAACTTTAGGAAAGTGTGAAAACATTATTATATTATATAATGATATTACATTTATAAAGGTCAAAAAATCAATACGTTCGAAGATAATATGGATCATATTGGAAATTAAATCATCCTATCAGAATTGGACATGTTTTGGATAATATTTTAATCAATATAATCTTATTTATTTAAATAATTTATTAATGAGGTAAATACTACATCATTATTGAGTCATGAATAATTTAATTTAATCGATGACTAAAAATTACAAAAATACACTATAATGTCGAAATTTTTTTAGCTATCCAATTAATATTTATAGGAAAATAAATAATTTATATAACCCCTTCTAAAAATAAATTTACTAAAAGATATTTTCTTTGTCATATTTTCCTTTACTTTAAGTTAATTAATTTAAATTGACATTATCAATCCCAAGTTGCTCAATGAAGTCCCAAAATCAAATAATTGATTTACAAGGTTGTTTGTGACTCAACCAATAAGGTTTGGACAAGTGTTAAATAAACTTTTAATTTTTAAAATTTTTTTTACCCTTGAATTACCCTATTTACCTTTAACCTCTGTAAATAAAAGTCAAAACATACTATTCACCAAAAATTAGTTTCATCTTATTGAACATCATTTTACTTCTTGATAACAACCATGTATGTTGGATTTTTGAAATTCAGTTCACAGAAGTGGAAAATTTTCATTTAAATGAAAGAGTCAGTTTTTTAACTACCACTAAGTGGTTTTACTATTCATCAAATATTAATGTTTTTCAGAAAAAATCACAAAAAATCAGACTAAGTTATATTTTATATTATTAAATGATAAATGACTTTTATTTTCCCAATTCAAAACAAAGAATTTTAATTAAATAATTTATAAATTAATTCCCATTGTTAAAACAAATATTGTGTTTTAAAGAAACAATAACTATCAAAATATTGATACTTGTTTATGTCCAATATCAAAGTGAAATTAATTTCATTTACCAACATTGGATTAAATGGTAAAAATATATTTTATTTACACTTTAAAAACTAACTAAAATTATAATATAACCATATAAATAAATTATATTAAAAGTCACTTCTGAATTAGAATGTAATATTTTTCACTATTCATTAAAAAATAAACATTATCATAAAAGTACCAAAAAATTACCCAAAGTAAAATATGATGTCCCCATTCTAAATAAGTATTTTATTTAGTCAATTTGAGTTTATTAAAGTGACCAAATTTATATTTAAATAGGTTTCACCATTAAATGGCTATAAATTGACCATTTAATGTAAATTATGCTTAAAATTAGATTCATTCACATTTTAAGCCTCAATATTTTTATGGGATAATGTAAATACATTTAACAAACATGTATATTCATATTTCTGTTAGTTTCATTAATTCCTTCCAATACAACGGCTATGAGAAAGCTACTATTTAAAATAATAATATTATATTATTAGTGTGCAACGTAAGATTTCAAATAAACATGTTGTTGCATATCAGGTACACTATCGAAGATAGAAACAGATTTAAATAAAAATTAATATTTAATTCTCAAATATTAATAAATATGAAATATGTCTTATTATTCATCTACCTAGGATGTTACATCATTCCCCCCATTTAGGAATTGCATCCTAGAAATTTTTAATTACTTATCAAAATAAGTGGAGGTATTTGTCCCTCATAGTATTTTTAGATTCCCACATTTCCCCTACAACCATATGGTTTTTCCTCAAAATATTTACCTAGTGAATTACTTTATTTCGCAACACTTGCTCTCTACGTTCAATAATATGAAGTGTTTGTTCTTTATAAGAGAGATTCTCTTCCAACTGAACTACATCTGGGATCAAAACATGATATGGATGTGTCATATACTTTCTCAACATCTAAACATGAAAAAAAATTTTTACCTGGGATAAACATAGAGGTAAAGCCACTATATACGCAATAGATCCAACTTTATCCGAAATTTAATAAGGTCCAATTCACATAGAACTAAACTTTCCTTTCATACCAATACACATCACAATTTTCCATGGAGAATCTCTGAGAAAGGCATGATCACCTACCTCAAAGCAGAGATCCTTCCTCGGGTTATCTGCATAACTTTTATGTCTGCTCTGAACTATTCTCATGTGCTTCTGAATCAACTGAATGTTCTATACCATCACATCTATCAATTATGGTCCCCTTTGATTCATTTAAACTACTTCATCATAGAATTATAGTGTTTGACAATGCTTTCATTATAATGCCTCAAATGGAGCTATCTGAATACTAGAATGAAAGATGTTATTATAAGGATATTCAACCAATGAAAGATAATGGTCCCAACTACCCTAGTAATCCATCGAGAAAGCACATAACATATCCTTCAAAGTCTGAATTTTTCTTTCTGACTTCCCATATGATTGAGGATGAAAAGTTGTAATAAAATTTAATTCAGTACCCAATGACTTCTGAAGGCCATTCCAAAAGATTGAAGTGAACCTGGTATCATGATCAGACACAATGGAGAGGGTAACTACATGCAACCTGTCTATCTCATTAACATTCAACCGAGGAAGTTGATCTAGAGACAAAGTATCTCTAATAGGAATGAAATGTGTAGAATTATTCAATTAGTCAACTATAACCAAGATTGCATTATTATCTAGAGATGTCTTTGGTAATTCCACAATAATGTCTGTGGATATATTTTCCCATTTCTACTCTGGCACCGTTAAATGCTGAAGAATTCCATTCAGTAACAGTCACTCTACTTTAACCTACTGACAAGTCAAACACATCATAGTAAAATCATTAATATCTCTTTTCATTCCATCTCACCAGTAATACTCCCTAATATCTTTGTACATCATAGTACTGACAGGATGAACTAAAAACGGAGAACTATGAGTTTAACATAACAACTCAATCTTCAACTGTGAATCACAAGGAAAACATAATTTCTTTACAAATCTCAAAACATAATCTTTATCAATGTTAAAATCAGAAAACTTACCCTTTTGAACCAACAGAACCATTTTTTGCAAATCATTTTCTTTATTATGTGCTTTCATAATTCTGTTTTATAGAGATGATTTCATTGACACCTGAAACCAAAAAGAATATTTTCGTACAATAAAAACTTCTGTGTCAACGTTTTTCAACTGAAAAACCAAAGGATCTCATTCAACACGTAACATGGTTAATGAAGTGTTACATTTTTGACTCAAATCATCAGCCACTTTATTTTCATTCCATGGATGATAAAGGATCGTTTAATCATAATCCTTCCTTAATTCCAACCATCTCATATATCTCATGTTCTATTCTATCTTAGTGAATATATACTTCAAAATTTGGTGATCAGTATATATTTCACAGTTCACTCCATAAAAATGATGCCTCCAAATTTTTAAAGAAATAACAACAGCAACTAATTCCAAATCAAGTGTATTGTAATTTAACTCATGAGGTTTCAACTAACGTGAAGCATAAGCAATTACCTGATCGTTCTTCATAAGGAGAAATCCATGTTCTTTCAACTAAGAATCAATGTAGATAACAAACTCCCCATTTCTGGAAGGTAGTCCTAAAACTGGAACATTCACCAATATTCATTTCAATTCCTGAAAACAATCATAACATTGTTTTTTCCATATGAACTTACCACCTTTTCAAGTTTGCAGAGTCGTTGGACTTGATAAACATGAAAAATTTTCAAGAGCCCTCCGGTAATAACCTTCCAATCCATGAAAAATATGAATCTCGGTTATATTTGTGGGTCTTGGCCATTCTTCAACATCTTTCGTTGTATCAGGGTCAACAGTTATGCCATTTTTTGAAACGATGTGACCAATGAATGAAATTTGTTGTAACCAAAACTCAAACTTGCGGAATTTACCAAATATTTTTTTTTCTTTTAAGATTTAAAAGACAAATCTTAAATAAGATTCATGTTCCTCTTTAATTTTGTAATAAACAAAAATATCATCAATGAACACAACCACAAACTTATCCAAGTAATTACGGAAAATTCTATTCATAAGATCCATGAATACTGCAGGTGCATTTGTTAACCCAAAAGGCATAACAACAAATTCATAATGGACCTATCTAGTACGAAACACGGTATTTGGAACGTCTATTTCCTTTATTTTCAATAGATGGTACCACAAACTCAAGTCAATCTTTGAAAATTACTGAGCTCCCTGGAGATGATCAAAAAAATCCTTGATATGAGGAAAAGGATACTTATTCTTAATAGTGATGTTATTAAACAGTCTATAATCAATGAAAAGTCTCATTGAACCATCTTTATTTATAACAAACAAGACAGGATCACCCCATGGTGATGTGCTTGGTCGAATGAATCCTTTATCTAATAACACCTAAAATTGATTCTTGAACTCTAAAAGTTTAATTTGAGCCATTCAATAAGGGGGTTTTGAATTTGGATTAGCATAAGGAACTAAGTCAATATTAAATTCAGCATCCCGGTCTGGTATAATATCGGGAAACACATCAGGAAAAACATCAAGGTACACATTTATCACTGGCACATAATTAATTTGAATATTTCCATTATTTTCAAGAATATGTGCAAGGTGACATTCATTTCCATATTTTACTAGTTTCTCAGCTTTTTGATATGTTATTAACAGTAGGAGTTCATTTTTGTATACAAACTGAAAATCATTTTGAAAATAAACCTCTTTATCTCTACAGTCAATCATAACATGATAAATTGAAATCCAATACATTCCCAATATAACATCAAACTATAATAGAAGAAAAAAAATAAGGTTTTCATATAGATTCTTTCTGCACACAAGGATCTGAATGTTCTTATGTTTTCTTTTTTAACTCATCATTTCCACCAGGTGTTTTTATCGTATGGTTAGTATTCATATCATGATATTGAATTCCCAATTTACTAGAAAAATTCTTAGAAATGAAAGAGTGCGTAGACCCTAAATCAAACAACACATTGGCATAATCTGAACAAAAAAACAGTGTACCTGACACAACTTCATTTGATAGCCCAACATCTGCTGATGTAGTTGTAAAGGATTTCACCACCCATTTCTACTTATAGTATGACATCATTACGTCAGTTGAGTTCTTTTTTGGACACTCATTTTCATAATGATCAATTTAATTGCACTTAAAACATTTTACCGACTATAAATCAGATCTTGTATTACCATTACCTTGATCATTTTTAGTGCAATTACAAGCCTTATGTCCCATTTTACAACATCGGTAACACTTACCAAAATTCAAAAGACAATCCCCAGATTTATTTTTATAGCAACTTTCAAAAAAAATGAAATCATAAGTTTCTTACCATAGTTCTTTTTCAATGATTTCTTCCCTTTCGCCTGCCACATCGACCTCTTATTCTATTGTTTTTCAAAGAATACATGAACATCAGAAAACCCCATTTCCACATTCTCCACAAAACGATCAAGTTTTTCAAAACTTTTTTAACTCACAATAAGCTAAATCACTTTGACACATTGGATTTAATCCTGAGTAAAACGGTTGATTTTACTATCAAGATCTCATTTGAAATTTGGAGCATACCATGCCAGTAGAGTGAATTTGTCATCATAAGAAGCCATTGAGTCATCCTCCAGCCTCAATTCCAGGAATTGTTTTTCAATACAAAGTCGAACCTCCTTAGGAATATATATCTCAAGAATCGTACCTTTGAATTCATTCCAATCGGGAGAATCAATCTCCTCACTATCCCGGATATTTTTCACCATCAACCACCACTGATCAAATTCACCTTCAAAACAGCAAACAACAAGAGTAACCTTTTGATGTTCTAAACAACACATGACATCAAAAATCTGCTTCAGTGCTTCAATCCACCCTTCATCTAGCACAGGGTCAGATGATTATCTGAATGATGGGGGTGTTCACTAATTAAATGGTCCACTACGGACATGTTCCTCTGTGGTTGATCTGATTGATCTCGTACATAGATACTACCACCATTTATAGCCAGAGTCAACTATGTCATCACAGTAACAAACTATTCAACACCAATTCCAACCATCTGAGGTTTCTAATTTTGATGGATGTATTCCTCCTGATGTCATCCCAACAGAGCTACCATGTTTCCTCTGCTGAAAACCATACTGAACAATGAAATTTCTTATTCAAAGAAACATGGTAATCTATAAATTCTATATGATATCAATATTAACATAAATTACTTTATCGATATAACTTTAACAAAACCCTAACACCTAAAGTTATCTAAACCTCCCTCTAATACCAAATATAAGGACCCAAACATAAACATTACATAATATTGAATTAAATGAATAATTTATATAGAAGATATTTTCAGGTTTATAGTCTTAGAGAATTAGAAATAACTATTACATCTCAAATGATTACATGGTAGACATCTCTACACAATTTCTATTTTTTCATAAAATATAATCTCTTAAAAAATAGACATGTCTAGTACGATGTTTTATATAGCATGACTTTTCCTTGATCCCGTCCTTGACCCTATTCATCTTTATGTCCTGTGAAAACATTTCAAAACATGGGATGGGCATAAAAATCTCCGTAAGGGTTATAAAACAAAGTATGAAAACATTTGTTCATAAATACATAAAAAAATGAAATAATTTACATACCTCATGAAATAATAAGATTTATGAAAGAAACATAGAAATAATTAATCATAAATATAACTTGTGCCATTCATATCATACTTACATTACAGCTATCACAGCTACATAGGGAGTTACTTTGGAATACCCATAACAATATATTACCTAAATTTCATAGGAGAAACATTCACGTTTACCTCCTTCATGTTACCCAATGCATTGGAATGATATCTTGGGATATCCCTCTCTAGGATTATCACCGAACCACCCATATATGTAAATAATTACCAATAACAATATCATGATAATAACAGATAACATAAGAATAAAGGAACGATAACATTCTCATATGTGATTCCTTAGAAATCACCTCAAGCATAACCCCTTCCCTAGGAAACCAAAGCATTAGATCACTAACCAAATTCACCATTAGGTAATTAAATGAATTTTGGAATTAATTATCCCAAAAAAATAATGTCCCTTCATATTAATATCTATCAAGAGGGAAGACATGAGAGAAATTGGACAGTAATCCTTGATAATAGCTTATGAGACCAATGATATTGTGAACCTATGCAATGTTCATGGGTTCTTCCCATAAAACCATTTCTTCAACCATACATTATTCTATTTACACACCCCAAAGAGGCACTACATTCTAGATGAAATGATCATATCATGTATAACACTTACACATGGACAACATTCCATATAGATGATGGCATCAAAGAATACACTTGATAGTTTTGAGATTCTTGACAAAAACCTCAATTGAATTTGAGTAGATGATTATTTTATCACTTAATATTATGATTCACATGCCTTAGAAATCAATGAATAAAGAGTTAATAAGACCCATGAACCAACCATATATGTTTATAATACTGTCTGACATGACTACCAAAATGATGTTCTCATATCTGCATCTGCAGTAAGTCTCCAGGTTATCACCTTCCTTCACTGTCAAATTATGATATTTAGACCACATATCATTCATAGAAAACCATATCGTACCTCTCCTTTGATTGAATAGTTCATCTATTCTAGGATTTTGTCAACATTTTTGGGACTTCACTTGATTCAACCCCTGGTAGTCTATCTACAGCTATATAATATTCTTCGTCTTCTTGGTGAAAAACACTAGAGAACCCAATAGTAACACACTTGGCAGGTTAAAAACATCTTGGTTCAATTCACTTATTTGAATCCTCTACTCAGGAAACAGTAATGGTTCCATCAGATAAGGGTCCTACAAAATCGGAGAAGCACTAGGCTACAAGTCATTCCCAAACTCAGTATAATGTTGAGCTGGTAGCATCAAATAATCCTCAAGGAAGACATATATGAAATCACCAATGAACTTGGGAACCCCTAAAATCTTAGCATCCACATATTTCTTAGAAAACATAGCCAATAATGGAATAAGGGTCTCTACACATTGACAAACCACCTAAAAACCCTTCTTTCCAATGAAAACCACATGTTTGATATTGACATCTAAAAACATGAATCACCTGTTGAAGATGAAGATAATAACACATATGGAATACAATAATTTAATGTTGAAGATAATATAATATATCTCTCTATATAACATGAAAAGATCCGCATTGGAGTGATGTGTAAAACCAGCATTCTTCACTACCAATAGACCTCACACAAGCTGGTAAGGCATCCAACTAGAGTAATCAGCACCAAGGATATGTGAATCTTCTATATGAATATTACTATAGAATATAAGAGAGTTTTTGTAACAATGGATATGATGTTACAGAATCATATAAGGAAAAAAAGAGTATAAAGACATTAATCATGCCCCTAAATATCTTTGGCCCCTCTGTAACTAATTCCTCTAATATGTGTAATTGACCACACATAGCTCTAATGCCTCTGTTATGACAACCAACTCCATGGACGCAATGGGGTTAGAGCCCCTTGTCATGTGGAACATCATAAATACGGACTCTACCAAATCCATCTCCCTTATGTGGATAAAAAACATGCTACCCCTATAAGTGAAATTGTCCCACAGACAACTTCTGATAAGGCTTCTAGAAACATAGTCCATATCTACCAAAACGAGCTTTGGGGACCACTAGAAACTTGTTTTTCAATTTCCAAGAACCCTATTAATAAAAAACCTCAATTAAGCCCCCATAAAATGCATGAAAACCAGTGGTCCCATAAGACTGGAAAGGAATTTGTTGATGTCAACTCCCCATTGGTTTAATCCTTAAAGATCATACCCCAAGAGACCTTCCACTGAAAACTATTCCCATATAAGAAACATTCTGGTTCTTCTATCTTAGAGAACCACCACATGAGTGTATTCTCTGATTAATCTTTTTCATTCTACAGACCCTCTATATATTTAAATAGAGTACAAGGATAAATTCCATATTTGATATAAGGAAGGTGTGCCTCCTCAAGATGTCTCACATGAGAATCCTTTTCTAGAAAATGATATGTGGAAAATTAAATATGATACATGAACATAATTAAAAGATCCTATACAATAATGGTCCCCTTATGAAGGCAATGAAACTCCTACCTCTTTATCACCATCCTGGTCGATGAACAGAACTCTACACAGAAATCCTTTTTGATGTCAACCCATAAATAAGCTATTTTCATCAGACGGTCCATATATAGCTTCCACCACTAATGCACATCTACTCACATCAAAATGAATTCAAAATAAACCCAGTACCCTGTCGATGACAGGATAAAATTTGCAGTGATCTTAAAATCCTCCCAAATTCTATATGTCTCCTTATATGAGACACTACGTTCATAATTCCCAAAATCCTAATGCTCTAAATCAGGTAATTTACTCAATCATAGATCATAGTCCTCAACTGGATCAACTCTATAGGGATCTATAAGATCAGCCTAATGAACCTGAACATCTCAATCCACACATTTATGCTAACCAAGAGCCATAGCTAAATGGTCATAAACAATTTCTTAAGATAGTGTAGTGTGAAATTCCATTAAGATTTATTTAAACTCGACTAATTTATTTGAACCATATGAACACTCACAAAACAATCTATTTCAATCATGAATTGAAGACATTATTATTCATATACCTTTTTAGTTTTCTATCAAGAATGTAGATCCTTATAAATTAGACAATAAAAAAGACCAATGTCTATGTACTGGATCATGATGGGCCCCAAAATCCCATGTCCTAGACAGTCTCCATGGAATATTTCATTCACTGTGGTAAAATGGAACTATTTCTATACCATCCCATGATATCATCATTGTGATTATCTACATGCTCCATATATCTACAAACAATAAATTCTCATGCCAAAATTTCACGACCCCTCCCTCCAAAGATACCCCTCTTAGAATGGAAATGATGAAAGGTAGATAATTACACACGAGTCCTACCTCTAGTAGGCCCCTAGTTGGCCATTACAACCATGGGTGTGCATATCTATCTATATTGTAGGAATTACTATTTATAATAAAGAAGATCGAGATATAGAATTAATCATTCAAAATTAAAAATCTAATATTTTATATAAAAATTTAATCACAAACCATCACACAAGATTGTTTATAATAAAATTGATAGAAATAAAAATATATATGGAAAATTAAGAAAATAAAATATAAGGTAGAAAAAAACATCAATCCAAATTTCATAACTAGTATGGCCAATCATGGTCCATGTCATCATTTTGGAAACATGAAAATGGTTTTATATACGTAGGGTGATCATAGAGGTGTACACAGATGAAAAACCAAAGTCTATCAAACACATTTAAAAGAAGCATACAATTGCTCCTATGAGAAAACTAGAGAACCCAACATCACATAAATAGGAATATTAACCATTCTAACCTCACCATGGAATTATCAAAAAATAAAAGATTCAATTTATTCTAATATAATTTAAATTTCATTGATGATATGGTACCCTTTACCAATTTCCCACTGATTAGGCACTATCGCCCCAAAGAAAAATAACATGGTGCTCCGACCACTTTGGAATATAGGACACAACATCCACCCAAAACACACCTAGGACTCACTAAAAATCCTACCCGTACACACCAGTTTTGCAAAAACCAATGATGAGGAGTCCCTTGGAGATTAATTACATATTCCCTCATTTTTCAAATAAATACCAAGACATTCACTAATTAATTTACTTCCAAAATTCTCCTCAATGAAGTTATAGACTTTTTACCTCCTAAGGAGTGCTCCAAAGGCTCCAACAAGCCCCCCAAGGTCTCAACATTCATGCATTCAATGTTACACTTCAAGGTAAGATAACCTTTCACCCTCCTTTATTTAAGTATGATTTTTTTTATGTTATGTTTTCTAATATCCATTTCATTATGTGGGGCTATGTTCATCAATATGTTTATTATAGTCCATTTCATTTCCAATTTATGAGATACCCTTTCTGCAATCATCAACTTATTTTTCCGAATTATAAGTGACGTCATTAGGCTATCGAATTTTTGTAAATGAAATTGCATTTTAGATTTTCATTCAAGTTTCCTTTTTTATGTGGTGTGTCATTAAACATAATGATATTTTATTATTACGTACCTAAACTATAAATGATTCATATATTGACGGGAGATCCTTTTCTCATCACTATTTTTTTTAAAACCATGTTATATAGCCGTAATGCTTCAAGAATCTTGTCCTTAAATATCTCTCATTTTCCTCAATAAATTCTATTTTTTATTTATCTGAATAAAAAAAATATATTTTCACTTAAATATATATTAATCAATAAATAAAAATGATCTATTTTATTCTGGAATCGATATACATGAAACAATGTTTCCTTTTCAAAGGGTTATAAAAGACATAATGATCATGTTTCTATGAACATTTAAAACGTCACAATTTTGAAGTTAAACCCATTAATTTTACTATCAATGGGATATTTATGAAATTTTTGATTATGATTTATGTACCTCATATAAATATAAATACATATTAGGGTAGTTCTTTGATATCCCTCCAATGAATTGTGTAAATAATTTAATCTGTTGAGTTGACTAGTTTCATGATACGTTGGGGAATAAAAATCGTAATTTTTATGACAACATAGGGATGAAACATGGTGATATGATCATGAATGAATAAATTAAGTGTTTTAGCCACATATTCATGTTTTGGTTTATGTTATTTTTAATATGAAATTACTCTACTTCTCTTTCTCATGTCTTTATGCTTTTCATCATGTTCTTTATGATATCACAAGTAAATTGATTCCCTTTCTTTCCTTACAAGGAATTATGCTCCCCTTTCCTTTGAGGTATGTATCCAGGTTAGGAGATACATTAGTTATACACATGATGACATTTTCAAGGGCCATTTCAAGGGGATTTAAGAGAGTGTTTTATATTTTCATTTATTTTTTCCCATATTTCCATGACACTAGACATTAAAGGTCCTCTTTTTTTAAAATGTAATTAAAAGATATGGTAAAAAAGCGAGATGCTCTAATATGACCCAAGTATTATTTTTTCATGCTTTAGGTGATCCATATTTCATTCAAGGTACCAATTGATTTAATTTTACATGTGTGCATGATTTTTTTGATTCAACAGGGATGAAATAGTTTATATAAATTAAAATTTTCATTCCATGTGACATGATGTAGAGAGGCTTCTATATCCCTTTGCATTGAATATAATATTTTGAGGATATGATCACACGTACTATGTATGATAAAAATTTGATCCAGTGGTCTTGGTAGAACCACTATTGGGGAGACAAATGATTCATAATTTTAATTCCATAAGATATATTTATTTTAATTTAATTTTTTTTTGTTTATGATTTCATGGACTTATCTATGAGGATGATTGTGTTTTATAACACAGATGTGGATCCAGTTGTGTTTTTTCGTGAGTGAGACCATTGGATTAGTATGAGGCTTTTTCAAGACCTATCCCCCAGGGCATGTGCTGTGACTACCCCAAGCCCACCTTCCATAGGCCAAGGGCTGGCGATTGGCTCCAAAGGTGTACTTCTCTAAAACTGGGAAGGTATTGCCTTTATATAGTGTAACCTTATAGAACAGAGTATGAGTTTAATTAAAAACTCTAAGTAAATATGTATAAAAAAGTGTTCTGAAAAAGTAAAGGAGGATGGAAATACAAGCCCAACATGAATGTACAAGTACAATTGAAAAGTATGTACAACTGACGAAAAGTAAATCAGCCATAGGGTCATCCTTCTGGGTTCCTACCTTAAGGGTAGGTATAGATGGCCTTCTCAGTACTCCATGTCAATAAGTTTCCTCCCTACAACGACGCATCATATGTCCCACCTCCGGGAACCATCCAGTCCTTCTACATAGCCTCAGTCAGCGTTGTACATCGTTTGCGTCCAACACAACATGGTGTGGGCATAGACCGTGCAGGGGTGAGTAACACAATACTCATTAGGGACCACGATACTCTCAAGGTCTTACAAAATACAACAAGGATATACCACAAGGTATGAAATCAACAAATAACCCCACTTAGGTATATTCCCATAAATATACCTAAGTTATCATGTAATCCATACAAATATCGTGAAAATGCAAGAGTTTTTAACTCTTTTCACATAGGTATATAACTTATGTAGAGAGATAGAGATGATAAGATATAGCCACTAAATCATCAGTGATATTGGACCAACACATGATCCAGGAATAGAAGTCAGAACAGTCGGATCAACACATGATCTAGGAATAGTCGTTAGAGCTGTCAGACCAATACATGATCCCAGACCAACTATTCTATCAGACCAACAAATGATCACGGGACATAATTCAGAACATTAGGACCCACACATGATCTCGGAACAGTAGTTAGAGATGTCGTACCAGCACACGATCTATGACCAACTATTCTATCGGACCAACACAAAATCCAGGAATAGAATTCCGAACTGTCAGACCAACACATGATCCAAGAACAATCGTTAGAGTTGTCGAACCAACACATGATCTAAAACCAGTTGTTCTATCAGACCAACACATGGTCCAGGAACAGAATTCAGAACTGTTGGACCAACACATGATCCATGAACAGTCATTAGTGCATAATCAGCCACAAGGTTTCCACAAAGAATGCTTGATTCCGGGAGGCTCCTCTCCTCATGCCATCTTTCAACATGTCAAATTCCACCATGTCCCATGAGGATGTATCTCAACGTTCTGTCTCATAATAGGTGTTTAAACGTAACAGAAGACGTGTCAATCAGATGCCCGGTCTGTGAGTTTATTTCTTTTTTATTTCCAGGGGCCCTGTTGGATTTGTGTATGATCCAAACATACCGTTTCTAAAAATTACCCCAAACACCAGTGTGGTATATTCAAACGGACTGTCGTGCTCCTAGAAAACCACTGCTACTAACAGCTCACCAAACGATCATACGGTGCCAAACATACGACAAAAAGAAGTAACAGGGTCGGTAATGGGCCTGCCCTGGTCTGACCTGGTGAGACCGACTCGGCCAAACCCAGTCTAGGCCGACCTAGTCTGGGCCGACCCGATTAGTCCTACTTGGTTTGACCTGGCTCACTAGGTGGATCAACCTGCTAGGTTCGGCCCGGTCCGCCGGCCCCAGCCTAGCGTACTGCATGGGTTGTTCGCCCCAATGGTCACCACGTAGGTGTCCTGGCCTGGAGGCTGGGGTCGATTCATCCTGTGACACAGTGAAGGATTCCATTAGCTGGCTCGGGTGAGCGGCACAGCTCGGCCGGTTCAACCAGGATCCGGGGCGTAGGCAGGCCGCGTTGGGTGCGGGGTAGGGCTCGGGGAGGCCGTGTGGGTCGCGGGTAGTGCATAGGCAGACTAGTTGGTCACTCGAGCATCACGCTGGTAGTCCGCGGGGCACCGAGAAAGCCGTAGTTAGGCCGGCGGGTAGGGAGCAGCGCCTAGGTAGGCCGATGGTGCATGGGCAGCATGAGGGCAGTGCCTGGGTAGTGTGGCGGTGTGCAGGCAGCGCGCGGGCACGACAGTGGAGAGCCCGAGCAGCGTGGGTAGGACGGTGGGTCCCGCAGGTAGTGTGGGGGTAGGCCGCGGGGCACGGGGATAGGCCATGGGGTGAGGGGAAAGGCCAGTGGGGCTCCTGGGCCGTACATGGACAGGCCGCAATCAAGTTGCGGGCTGGCAGACCAACAGGCGGTGGCGGCTGGGCAATCCGTTTCGGCGCCGCTCGGGCCGGCATTGTTCGGTTGGGAACACTGGATTGATGCGGGGGTGACACAGTTTCAGAAGGCCCCAGGTACTGGGCCTTGTTCATTGGCGCCTTCATTGCTTCATTGCATCTTCATCACCATGCCGAAAGAAACTTTATAAAGAGATTGATGGAGAGAGTCAGACCAATTTACATTGGCACGACACTCCGCATTTAGGGATGATAACAGTTTCTTAAAAAAAGAGGAGGAATGTTGTACAACAATTGATTATAATACATTGCATCGATTCCTTTTAAATTTAGATGATAATAAATAATGGAATAATACTCAAGGTAAACCCCCTACCTTTGATCGTTGATCAACAATTACATTTCGGGAAGAAGATGATGTTGTCTTTGTTTGTCACATCTTCCACACACTTCAATCCAAGCTCTTTCATTGTTATGTTGATGACTATTATGAGGGAAGATTGGTCAAAGATGGCCCTCATCAAATGGGGTTCTGAGAAAGAATATTGAGGATGATTGTTCATTATTTTCAAAAGTGTTTTTCATTGGAAGCATTATTCGTTGGGACCCTTCTCCCAATATTTCTCCAAACGTACTCCTTTCTCTCCCCTCCACCCAAAATAAAAATAGTATACAAATAATAGAGTAGGATCTATTATGTTCGTTGTCATAAATTCCAAATGAGTGATGTAATTTAATGAGTTTACTCATTTAATTTATGGGTTGGAGTTGGCATAACAATTCAAATAGGAAATTTAAATTAAGTGGATCCACTATATTAATTCCTAATATGTGGCACAAATTAAATTAAAGGGGAGTTGTCTTCATTAATGTAGAGAAGGTCAAGGGGTTTTCCCCATTTAATATGGAGTTTAGGAGGTTTTACACTCCTCGATTAGTAGGGGTAAAGCCTCATTTGTTCCCCAATTCATAACCTCTCACGGGAGGTTATTCTCATGTTGACCCCACCACCATAGCCTCCTAATGGAGGTTAAGGTGTGGTGGTCCCACCTCCAACTCCCATGAGGAGGTTTTAACTACCCAACCTCCACATTTCAGTTAAAAATAAAATAAATTGATCTTACTTTATTTTATTACTTCACACAAAACCCAAAAACTAATTTTTATCCACAACTCACATTCGTCAAAGTAAAGTATTCTAAATCGAATATCGGTGCTTCAAGTTCAATGGTTCTCATAGATTTTAATTCCGAGAACCAGTTTAAAAGTTATAAAAACATTCTCATACGTTTAATGAACGTACCCGATAAAAAATCAGAAATTGATTCTGGGGACACTGGGCCTCAGAATCATGCGACGTCAGTTTTTGCGGACTCGTAAAAATCCAATGTAAAAAAATTATTTTCCACATGATTTCTAGGTCATTACATTCTTCACACCTCAGGGAATTATGTCCCTATAAGCTACAACTTAAATTAATGGAACAAAAGAGGGTACTGACCATGTATCTGAGCCTCCCGCTCCCATATTCTCTATTGGAGGTTCTCGTGATGCCAACTAACATTAACCTGAGGTATCGACAGTCCATGATGGACATGAATATTTTGATCCTCACTCTCTATTGGAACCTCCGTAAATGTCACCCCATTATCAACGTCCATCTCTTCATGGTCGATGATGTGAGATGGGTTGTGATCGTATCTCCTCAGCTGTGATACATGGAATATGTCATGCACCCTTTACAACAATGGTTGATGAGTCGTGTGATAATACACCTCACCTATTCTACTGAGTACCTGGAAAGGTCTGATGAATCACAGAGATAATTTTCCGCCTCAGCCAAATATATGGATACCTTATCGTTGTGAGACCCGTAGTAAGATATGCTCACCATCCTTGAACTCCAGAGGTCTCTTTATCCTGTCGACATATGACTTATACCAGCTCTGTGTAGTCTTCATCTGAAACTGGATGATCTGAACCTTTTTCGTGGTAGCTCGTACCATCTCTGATCCCACTAGTGACGACTCCCTTGGGTCTATCCACTACAGTGGCAATCTTCAAGGTCGACCATACAAGGCCTCAAAAGGTGTCATCCCTATGGTGGAGGGATATCTGTTGTCATATTAAAACTCCACCCATGGTAAGTGATCCTCATAGCTGCAACCAAAGTCTAGTACACAAGAACGTAACATGTCCTCGAGGGTATTAATGGACCAATCAGTTTGACCATATGTCTGAGGATGGAATGTGATGCTCAGACGAACTTTTGTTCTGAAAGTCGCATACAACCCCTTTAGCTCATACTCTGTTTTGTGAGTTTACTGTATATAAAGGTAATTACTTCTCAATTATAGGTAATTACACATTTGGTGCTAGATATCAGTATCTTGCTTATGGGAGGAAGGATTGGGGTGGTCACGGCACGAGCCCCGGGTGACGGGTCCTGAAAAATTAGTATCATAGGGTTCGGTTCTAATGTAGAACATAGGACTCTAATATTTATTTTTATTGAATTAATAGTGTTAAGGGTACCGAGTGTGGTTTTTAGTTAAGGTATTATAGTGTTTGTGCGGCCACCAACGTATCCATATATCAGGACCTTGACTACTAATTTCTTACTCAGTGCATGAAAACACTAATTGCATGTGTGTTTTCAAAAGTCTTCTTTATGTCAGCTCAAGTAGGACATCTCACCAGGTATAACTATTGACCGTGTCGTAGATGATCAGGATTCCTCCATGCAGACAACCAGTTAGATTCTTGAGAGAGTACACGATAATGACCCACTGAGCAACGAGGCTTCGGTGCAGGGCCCTCTTATAATGTTGGAACCTTTGGGTGGGGTACCAGCAGCACCACCACCTGTTGGGCAGCAGATTCCACCAGTCGAACTAGCGGATGGTGCACGTAGACTGAGTGTGTTGAACGAGTTCTAATAGCAAAGGCCTCCGAGTTTATGAGGTGAGATAGATTCCCAGGAAGTAGATTACAGGATGGATGGGATTTCTAGTGGTTGCTGCCTATTTGAGACAATAGTAGAGCATATAGGTATTTTAACTACTAGTAGTTTCCCGTGAGTGACCCTGAGATTGGCATGAATAGTGATGAGGCATTGATTGGTAGACTAATTCCCAACATTGTACATTCAGTAAGTGTGTCAGCTATATAACTGTCTGCTGGTCAGTAGTTACAACCATCAGTATGGTTAGATGACGCATTTCGACTAAGTTACTCACACATGTTTCAGCATCAGTTACCCCTCAGGTTATGAGGTGAGCCTGACTCACAGGCGGCTAAGGACAGGCCTGAGGAGGTTGATGAGAGTTTTCTAGAGGTTGTGCAGCTTCGTTAGGATGACCAGTTTGTAGCTGAGAATTTATCAAGGTGTACTGATCATTCCCGGTACTCGATGAATATCTTATGATCAGTTCTTTGGGGATCTAACAACAAATAGATGTATGTTTTAGGTTATCAGAGCCCGCACCATTTCTCTATATGATAGATAGAACCTTTTTGTATTGAATGATCTCAGTCTTAGAAGATACAACCATTGAAGGTTAGCAGTTGGAATGCCTGAAACTGGCGCCAGTCTCAGGGACTTGAGTGTGAAATTTTTTTTGAGAAGAGGAAGTGTTAAGGACAAACTAATATGTCGGGAAGCAGAAGTGGAATATGATCTAGGAGATAAGCATGAGGTGGTGTACATTTTGACATGTTACAACCACCCGTCATTACAGTCTTCATCGGGCATTGGGAGCAGGAGGGAAGGGGAAGAAATTAGCTTCATGCTGTCGAGGAGTGTGACCCAAGGGCTCAAGGAATGATTTGAGGTATGGAATGTGTCTAATAATAGCTACCACATCAATTGAATTAGGTACCAATCACTCCTTCCTTCCATGAATCTTGTCCTAGACCATGAGTTTCCGATTAAACTGTTTACTTGTCCAGCACGTTTCTAGATTTATTTGGGCAGAGACTCAATAATCACACTTCGGTCGACGGTGTGATCTGGAACGTGAGGCGAGTGCTTCAGTTGGAACCTCATGGTGGTAGAATCGAGGCCTTACAACATTAGTTTAGGTATATATTGGGCTACCACAGTTCATACACTGAGAGACTGTATTGCGAAAAATGTTTATGATTAATCTACAACATTGGGATGAGGTTTTCCTTTGTAGGAAAAAAGGAATCATAGTAAGCAAAGGTTACACTTATGCATATGAGTGTGCACCCGATCACTCTTGAGTCATCCAGCCTTACACTCATGGTAGACAGGGTTTTGAATTTTTAGTTCCAAGCTGGAGTGACAGAACATGGGGATATCTTTTCAAAAATTGATTATAGGATTCCCCCCCAAAGGAGAGGGACATCTGTTTTGGATTGATACTACCAGAGGTTCATTCCAAACCTCTCCAGAGTTCCATCACCACTATTAGACTTGAAAAATAAGGATAAAAACTTCATGTGGTAGGAGAAATATATGTAGAGCTTTCAAGAGTAGAGGTAGAGGCTGACTAGTGCCCCCAACATGGGGCTTCTAGAGGAAGGCATAGGGTACGTAATCTACTATGTCACATTAGAGTCCAGACATGGGTGTGTCTTAATGTAGGATTTCACAGTGATCGCATATTGTTCTCTACATTTGAGACAACATGAGTAGAACTACACTACCCACAACCTATAAATAGCAGCAGTGGTCCTTACATTGAAGATGTGGAAACACTATTTTAATGGAGAGAATTTCACAGTATACTATGAACATCAGAGTATCATGAATATCTTCTATCAGAAGCAGATGAACCTGAGATAATGGAGATGGCTTATGTTCCTCCAGGACTATGACTTCGAGATAGTCTATACTCCTAGAA
This sequence comes from Viscum album, assembly GCA_963277665.1. Lineage (NCBI taxonomy): Eukaryota > Viridiplantae > Streptophyta > Magnoliopsida > Santalales > Viscaceae > Viscum > Viscum album. The sequence goes on from OY728136.1 coordinate 1,603,955,841, forward strand.
TTGGGGACCTTGTTAAATATGCACACACCAGGTGTTCTGGTATACAGTTACTAGGCGAGGAGATAGAGAAACTAGCTGATTTACATATATAATTTGTGGATAGAGATGGTGTTGTCTTCCCTTAGACACATATAGTCACTCCCCCAATTCATGAGCAATTCAGGTAGGCACAACGTGGAGATGATAATTGCGAGACACGATGTGCTCATATATCCATAGGGCTAGCACCAGATGGATTTTTTGATTGTGGGGAGAAAATCATCCTCTTCAAAGTATGTAATATGGTTTTAGTCTCACATCATGATGAGGTGTTTGGGAGTTCCACAAAACCCCTCTAGCAGTTCATCAAAGAGTGGCGGTGATGTACCAGGACCTTCGACGAAATCACTGGTGGCCAGGTTTAAAGAAGGCAGTAGCAGAGTTTTTCTATCGATGACTCACCTGTCAACATGTGAAGTCAGAGCATCATGTACTAGGAGGCTTGGTTCAGACTTTATAGGTTGTATAATGGATGTGGGATGAGATATCCATGGACTTCATGACGGTTCTTCCACATACGTCCAAGGGACAAGACTCTATCTAGGTGATCCTCGACAAGCTCACCATGTCAGCCCACTTCTAACTATTTAGAGTGCAGTGTTTATTATTGAGCATGGGACCCCTCTACGTGTAGTATATTGTGAGGATACATGTAGTACCTTATTATTTTGTCTCCAATCATGACAAACGATTTACTTCCAAACTATGTAAGGGGTTGTAGGAGGCTTTCAGAACGCATCTTTGTTTGAGCACTACCTTCCATCCTCTGACAGATGGTCAGACTATGAAATCCATTCAAACCCTTGAGAACATGCTACATTCTTGTGTCCTCGACTTTGGTCGCAGCTGGGAGGATAACTAACCATTGGTGGAGTTTCCATACAACAACATATATCACTCCACCATCGAGATGGCACCTTTTGAGGGCTTGTATAGTCGACCTTTCAAATTTCCACTGTGCCAGACAGAACAATGGGAGTCACCACTAGTGGGACCACAGATGGTATGGGCTTCCACAGAGAAGTTGAAAATCATCCAGGAGTGGATGAAGACTGCACAGAGCAGGATGAAGTCATTTTCTGATATGAGATGGAGACCTGTATAGTTCGAGGATGGCAACAACATAGTTTTATGGGTCTCACCTCGACGGGGACTATAATGGTGTGGATTAGGTGGCAAGCTATCTGTGAGATTTATTGGACATTTCTAGTTTATTAGTAGAGTTGGGGAGGTGTCTTACTGCTTCGGTCTTTCACCTCCTTTGCACCGAGTGCACGATGACTTCCATGTATCCCAGCAAAGGAGATATGTGGACGGCCCTTCTCACATCATTGACCATGGAGAGATGTATGTCGATGATGGGGAGACATTTACAAAGGTTCTAGTAGTGATTGAGGATTGACAGGAGGGGGTCCTTTGAGGATGGTTGATAACTCTACTACACGTTCGTTGGAAGAACATGATCCTCTAGGAGAGCACATGGGAGCGGGATACTCAGATGTGTGCTCAGTACCGACTTTTGTTCTCTTAGTTCGAGTTGTAGCCTACAGAAACGTAATGATCTAAGGTGGGGAGAATGTAAAAACCCATAAATACCGTGGAAATTATTTTTTAATACATGGGATTTTTACGAGTCCGTGAAAACTGAAGACGCTTGATTCCGAGGGCCGGTGTGCTAGGAATCAATTTTTTATGTTTTGCTAGAGTACGTTCAATAAACGTATGAGTGGGTTTTTATAAAATTTGAACTGGTGCTTGTAAATGAAATCATAGATCACCCTTGAACACACATCACCGATATTCCCTTAAGAATACATTATTTGTCATGACCCACCTCCTGAGCCCGAAACCTCGTCATATGCCCCTTGGGTCTCCTGTAATATCTTGGTTGCCTTCCCAACAGACCAAAGACTATTACTCAAAAGGGTCACTTATCAGACTAATGACTATCACCATGGTCCAAGAAATTTTCTTTTGGTTTGTTTTTTCTTCACTCACACACACCCTGGGAAACATCCGAGAAGGTCATCCATCCAGATTACTACTCCAGGTAAAGCATAATTAACTGTGGAGTTCTAATCTGGAATGCTCCGGAAAAGAAAGGTGAACCTTGTTGAAATGGGTAGTAACACTTAGAATTTTAAGTCTCACTTTTCCAGGGGTGTTACATTATCCACCACTTTAAAATACAAATCCCCCATTTTGGAGGTGAAGCCTCTAACCCAGGAAGTACCTAAACACATCTTCCTGGGTATTGGCTATGATACTAATTTGTCATGACCCATCCCCCGGGGCCAGGGCCTTGACTACGCCAAGCCTGCCTTCCATAGGCCATGGGCTATTGACTAGCACCAACGGCAGGATTCAATAAAACATGGAAGGCATTGCCTTTAAATAGAGTAACCTCACACAATAGAGTACGATTGAAAGAAAAACACTATGTAAAGTTATATACAAAAGAGTGATGAAAATGTAAAGGGTGTAGGAAAAACAATACCAATAGAAAAGTACACATACAACATATAAGAAAGTAAAATTGAAGAAAATTAATGAATCCATAGGGTCATCCTCTAGGGTTCCTACATGAAGGGTATGTATATACGGCCTTCTCAGCACTCCTCGTCAGTCAGTTTCCTCTGTGAACAGACTCATAATAAGGTCCACCTCCAGGTACCGTCCAGTCCTACTACTTAGCCTTATTCATCATTTTATGTTGTCTAAATCCAACACAATGTGGTGTGATCATAACCCATGTTGTGGCGTGTATATAAATACTCAGTAGGCTCCCCAGGGCCCTCAAGGTCTCATAAAATCCAACATGGATACACCATAAGGTATGAAATCAACATATAACGCCACATAGGTATACGACCATACATATACCCAAGTTATCATGTAATCCATCACAATAATGAGGAAGCAAAAGAGTTATTTATTTTTCTCAAAGTGGTATAAAACTTATGTAGAGAGATAGAGATGATAAAATATAGCCACTGAATCATCTGACCTATTTGGAAGACACATGATCTAGGACCAGCTATTTTGTCGGACCAACACATGATCGAGGAACAGAAGTCAGAACTGTCGAACAAACACATGATCCAGGAATAGAAGTCAGAACTGTCATACCATCACATGATCCATCAATAATCGTTAGAGCTGTCAGAAAAACACATGATCTGGGACTAGCTATTTTGTTAGACCAATGTAGGATCCAAGAACTGAAGTCAGAACTGCCAGACCAACACATGATCCAGGAATAGTCATTAGAGCGTTCGGACCAACACATGATCCAAGAAAAACTACTCTTTTTGATCAAAACATTCTCTAGGAATAGAAATCAGAACAATCAGACCAACACATGATACATGATCATTCGTTAAATCACATCCAGCCACAGGGTTTCCACAAAGCACACTTGATTCCGGGAAGGTCTTCTCCTCAAACAATGTTTCAACATATCATCTTCCACCATGTACCACAATGGAGTATATCAAAGGTCTGTCTCATCATAAGGGTCTCAATGCATCAAACATCGCGTCAATCGGACGCCCGATCAGTGAGTTATAATATTTTGTAGTCCTGGGGGGCAGTTGGATATGTGTACGATCCAACCTTACCTTATCTCAACATTACCCCAAACTCTAGTATGGTAAATTCAAAGGGACTATCGGGCTCCAATAACACCAATGCTACTGATGGCTCGTCAAATAGTCTTCTACTGACAAAGATATGGCCAAAGAGAGTAATAGGGTCGGTAATAGGAATCAGATCGGTCCATCCTGATCAGACCGACTAGTCCCAACCCAGACTGGGCCGACCCGGTCAGTCCTGTTGGGTCTGTCCCAGCCTTCTTGTCGGGTCATCCCTCTAGGTTCATCCTGGTCAGCTAGGCCTGATCCAACATACTAAAGGGGTGGTTCAGCCCGAAGGTCGCCGCATAGGTGGCTCGTCCCGGAGGCCAGGTCCAATTCTAGAATCACCATGTGGGGCACGACTCAGGCGGCTCGACACAAAAAGTCAAGCCGGTTCAGCCAGCGGCCCCACGAAGGATGCCGCAAGCTAGTTTGGGTGGCTGGTGCAGCACGTTTGGTTTGGTCGGGAGCCCGGGAAAAGGTAGTAAACAAGAGGAATGCGGTAGGGCACATGCAGGCCGTGCAGGGAACGTGGCAGGCCACAGGCAGGTAGTGCGGGGTGCGGGCAACGTGTGAGTAGGTGGCGTGCGCACCATGTAGGGCGTGGGCAGGTTGGAGGTACGCACGAGTAGGTCGCGTGGTACACGGGGAGGCCCACAAGGTGTCATGCTGCCAGTGGGCATGCCAGCAGGGTGGACTGGGAGCACACAACCAGGCCTACATGCTCGCGGGCAGCGTGCGGGAAGGCTGTGAGAAGGCCATGGGCAGGCGGCCTGACGACGGGGGGTGGCCGAGCAATCTGGTTTGGTGTGTCTCGTGCGGGCGTGGGCTGACGGTGTTCGGCCAGAAACACTGGTGCACTGTAAGGGCGGCACATTGCACAAAGTCCGCGGGCAGCACAGCCTTTTTCATTGGTTCCTTATTCACCTGTTTGACGCTTTGTCTCCATGCCAAATGAAATATCCTGAAGATATCAGTAGAGTGGGTGGTGCCATGTTAGTTTGGACCACACCCTCTGTGTTTAGGGTTGATATAAACTGGTTCAACCAAGAAGAACAATGTGAAACAGAAATATTATATAATAAATCACAACAATTCTTTTTAAACAAATATGAGAATAAGGAATTGAATAATAGTCAAGGTAAAACCCCTTCCTTTTATCATTGCTCGATGATGAATTCATGTGAAGAAGATGATGTTGTCATCGTTTATCGTGTATTCCTTATAATTCTAATCCAAGATCATGCGTCGATTCGTTGACGACGATAAGGAGGGAAGATCGGTCGAAGAAGTCCTGCATCAAACGGGGTTCCTATGAAGAATGTTGAGGAAGGTTGTTCTTCATTTTCGATGGTGTTTATCATTCGAAGCGTTCTTCGTTGGGAACCATCTCCCAATATTTATCACCAGTTCCTCCTTTCTCTCCCATCCAAGCAAAATGAAATCATATCTAAATAACATATTAGGATCTATTAGGTTCATTGGCATAAATTCGAATTGAGTGATATAATTAAATGAGTTCACTCATTTAATTAAATGGGTGCAGTTGGCATAAAAATTCAAATTGGTTATTTAAATTAAGTTGCTCCCCCTAATTAATTCCTGAGAGTTGGAAAAAGTCAAATTAAAGTGGAGTTGGATCCATTATGGTGGATAAGGTCACGAGGTTTCTCCCCTTTTAACGGGGATTTGAGGAGGTTTCACCCTCCTCCATTAATAGGGGTTAAGCATCGTGTTGTCCCCACATCATAACATCTAACGAGAGGTTATGATCAGGTGGGCCCCACCACTATAACCACCCAAGGGATGTTAAGGTGAGGTGGTCCCACCGCCAACTCCCATGAGAAGGTTTTAACCACCCAACCTCCACATGGTGGATAAAAATAAAAAAAATGATCTTAAATTATTTTATTACATCACACAAAAATCAAAATAATGACTTTTATCCTCATCTCACTTTCATCTATGTGAAAGTCTTCTTTAGAGAATATCGGCGTTGCGAGTTCAACGATGCTCTCAGATTTCAATTCTGAGCACTGGTTCAAATGTTTTAAAAACCCGCTCGTTTGTTTACTAAACGTACCCGAACAAAACATCAAAAATTGATTCTAGGCACACCGGGCCTCAGAATCAAGTGCAATCAGTTTTCGTGGACTCGTAAAAATACCATTTATTAAAAAACCCACGGAATTTTTTGGTCTTTACATAGGCCAAACATTCTAAACTGTGGATTTCTAATTAGGTAGACTCTTGAAAATAAAGGTGCACTGTGTTGACATGGGTAGTATCATTTAGCCTTTTATGTGTCACTTTTCCATTGGTGTTACATTATCCAACCCTTTAAGGCACAATTCCCCCATTGTGGACCCTAGCCTCAAACCTTGGTAGTGCCTAAGCACTTCCGGTAGGGAATTGGCTCTGATACCATTTTTCACAACCCGACTCCCTGAGCCATGAACCTTCTTATCTGACCCCATGGGTCTCCTATAATTGTTTCGATTCCTTCCAAACACACCATATGCTATTACTAACTAGGGTCTCTTATCTTACTAATGATTATCCCCACAGGACAACACATGTTCTTTCAGTGTGTTTTGTCCTCACTCACACACACCCTGTGAAACTTCAAATAATGTCACCCATCCTGATTACTACTCCAGTCCAAGCATGCTTAACAATGGAGTTCTAATCAGGTAGGCTCCTAAAAATAATGGTGAACCATGTTGACATGGGTAGTAAGATTTATAATTTTATGTCTCAGTTTTCCAGGGGTGTTAAATTATACAACCTATTAAAGAACAACTCCCTCGTTTGTTTACTGAACGTACTCGAAAAAACATCAGAAATTGATTCTGGGCACACCTGGCCTCATAATCAAGCACCATCAGCTTTCTTGGACTCGTAAATATACCATTTATTAAAAAAAACATGGGATTATTGGGTCTTTACATAGACCAAAAATGCTTAACTGTGGAGTTCTAATTTGGTAGCCTCTTGAAAATAAAGGTGCACCGTGTTGACATGGGTAGTAACATTTATCCTTTTACGTGTCTCATTTCTAGGGGTGTTACATTATCCAACCCTTTAAGGCACAATTCCCTCATTGTGGACCCCTAGCCTCAAACCCTGGTAGTGCCTAAGTACATCCCGCAAGGAATTTCCTCTGATACCATTTTTCATAACCCGACTCCCTAAGCCATGAACCTTGTCATTTCACCCCATGGGTCTCCTATAATACCTTTGTTTCCTTCCCAACACCCCATAGGTTATTACTCACAAGGAATTCTTATCATACTAATGAATGTCCCCACATGACAACACATATACTATTAATGTGTTTTTTTCTCACTCACACACACCATGGGAAGCATCTCAAAAGGTCACCCATCCTGATTACTACACCAGGCCATGCATGAATAATAGTGAATTTCTAATCTGGTATTCTCTTGAATAGAAATGTGAACATTGTTGATAAGGGTATTAACATTTATCCTTTTATGTATTACTTTTCTGGGGTGTTACAGGCTTCCTCCATCCCTATAATAATGGTTGGTTGTGTTGATAATGAGTTCATCATTGGCTTATAAATAATTTTTTCCCAGTGTTGTAGAAATTTACCATGATGGAGTTCATTATGTAGATATAGAACTACCCTCTCGATGAGTGATTTTTTTGTTATATATATAATGATGAATTTATACTATATAAATATCTCATATATAAGTTATCCTTAAAAATAGTGATAGTTGTGAGTGTATCTGATAGTTCTATTGCAACCTGTTCATTTTTCAATAGATTGTTTCACCTTGGGGTGTATAATTCTTTTATGTAAAGAATGTTGATATCATTTTATAGCTTTGTATCGATTATCATTAATTTATTAAAGTTAATATGAAAAAATCTTACCACTTATGCCTATTGATGATTATTTGATCAGTTGATGGTAGGTAGTTGCTTCATAAATATTGATATGTGGTGAGGATATCATCAAGAGCAGGTGAATGAAGTAGATATTCATAAGTCTTCTTTTTTTTTTTATTATCATATTGGAATTTCCAAGTTCATTTTCATGTAGTTATTTATGAATTATTTTCCTTCTATGTCTAATGGTCTGGTGAAATAATGGTTTATTGAGTTCCCAAAAAGTTCATAGTGGTGTTCATGTATAAATTAATCTGTACTCATTGTTTGAGGGGGAGCATGAAAAATGTCTGCATAATATTTTGCGAGTAATTTATCGAACATATCTATACTTGATATTGTAGAAGTGTTATTTCTAGTATCATTATTTATTTTTCTTCATGATTTCTGTCTCCCAACTATGAATAGTAATGTATCCATTTCTGCTATAGCCAGTTTGATCTTAGGAATCCCCCAAAGAATGTCGCATATTAGAGTATTTTCTTGGTCTTTTAGGCTATTATAATAATGTTGTATTTTTTCTCCAAACATTTTCCTCCATCGACATCCATGACCTATAATGAGTTGGTTTTTTATCAAATAACAAGTTTTATATTATTTTTGATAACTTTATAGAGATTCTAGATTGTATTACATTCCATTTCTTGCTAAAAGAATGAGTTTAGATTAAAGATTTTTATGATCTGTCATGTTATTCATTGAGATTAAATAGAATGAAATAGTGGTAAATGGATTATTTTTTGGATATTCAGTTGTTTACCAATGATTGTAACTATATTACCCATGTTATTGATATATTGAGAGTTTTAATCTCATTGATGTTCTGGAGACACTACCTCATATTTCGGAATTTTTTAATTTTTACCAATCATAAGTACCTGATGTATGTATTATCTGATAATGCAATGATCCTGATTCAATGTAAATGGATAAAATTATATCAATATTACAATATAAAATTTACATAAATACCGCGAATGTGAAATTGTGTAGTAGTTGTGCGGATTAGGAAGTCACAGAGTGAGGTCAATCATGAATCTAGATATTCATGGAATCTGATTAAAGAACTCTTGGTGATTAACAAATATATGTGAGTGGTTGGAGGGATATTTTTTTTTCTTTTTGAATGTGTACTCCACATCAGTCTATAATGTTGAGGATTCCTATCTACTAGATTTATATGTTTAAATATGGTGATTACAAGTTGTTTTTGGAGATTTCAATGAAGGTTAGAATAATGATGGACATCGTCGGTTGTTCTTATATTGAAGGCCATAAATTCCATTGTTTATATTTTAGATGGTTATCCATGATTTTAATAGACCTTATTTAGTTGTTCATCCTAAATTGATAATGATATGTCTTGATTTGAGTGGTTTTTTTTGGTGACCATTGATGAATACTATTATTCTAAAGTACATTTCTAAGAGTTTGATCTTCCATATGGTGAATGTCATGCATCATGTTCTAGGTAGTTTAGTTCATCCATTATATTCTCGTTTGTATATGTGGGAGGAAATATTGACAGGATGTGCAAATTTTATATCTCGAGAAGAGGGGGTCTATGATTATATATTTCTGATATCTTATCATTTGATTAAATAATCTTACTTTATATAGATCAGGTAATTTATTCAAGTGGAGGTTTTGTAAGTATTTTTCTGGAAGAGTATTCCAAAGATTCATGTGGATAATTATCTCATATCAGAATCATTGTTTTACCTCCATGGTGTGGGGAGGTATCATGTGATCATTTGGTTCTCAGTAATTCATTATTACTACATTTTATCATCAAAAATACAGTATGAAAAATCCAACTATCATTGATCTTGAAGTCATGTTTCACACATGGGTCTTGAATTTTTTAATGTTTATGGATGAGGTACCTTTAGTTGTTCTTGTTTTCTTACAATGATAGTTTCTACACCCCCCATTTTTAAAGTGATGTTGGAATCTTTGTATGTCAATCCTTTCCATTTATCATTGTGATAGACTAGTGTTAGAGATGCATCGATTCATAGGCAATATCAAATACATAATACAATAGAGAAGATTCATGTAAATCATGAAAGGATTAATGTACTCTAGGATAATAAAGTATAAAATTTCCCTATTAGGTGGAGGCCACATATATTTGATGATGATGATTAAATGTTATTAATGGTGAATTCTCATCATGGGTAGTGATGGTTGGGTCGTAGGATTAACTGTTGACCGTATTTTGTTGGGTCCTTCTAGGTTATTCATCTTGTTGGATCTATAGTGTATCAATTATTAATTAAATTATGGTTCAGATGGATATGAAATTTTTTTCACATTTACAAAATCCATTTTTATCATAATGATGACTATCATGTCATATATTGGGGTGAGATAATTGTATAAAATGATATGACCTTCGAGGTGTGTTTAGTAAAGATCCATGACCTCTAAGATAAGGTCTTCAACATGTATGATATTGAATTTTCATTTTTTAAGGCACAATGGTATGATGAATAATACATAAAAATGTGATTTGTAGATTTATACTTCATACTCCAATTGGATTGGTATTTATCTATTCTCTTACATCATTGTTCCCCATTTTATATTTACATTTTCGGTTATGAGATGGATTCCTCTTATTTCATATTACATAAATACTAATTCATGAGATATTTGAATCTATGAAGAATATTTTGGTGTTTTTTTATCATTTCATGGGTTATCACATGATTTATTTTATGTGATTTGGTTGTGCTCTAATGATTATTATTTCCATGTGACATATCTTGTAGGATTGATGTTCAGATAAACCCTTCTCTTTTATCTATATATGATTGGTTTTGGATTCTTGAGGAATGGAATTGTTGATGGATATCTAATGTGGGGGAATGATAATGTGTGGCCATACCCTTTGGTATTTCTGATTATCATGGTTCTTGGAGGAGTTAAAGAGTGTTTCTTGAGGTGTTCAACTTCTAAATGATGGAATCATAATGAATACATTACATGTATGTTTTTCAGTTCATGTATTCATAGTTCAAGACTAAAATAAGTTCATTTCATATCATAAAAGGAGTAAATATCATATTCAATGATAGTTCATGAGGAGTTACATTATTTATAAATAGTAATGATTAAATTATTTGAGATGATCCCTTATTTTTAATTTTATAAGAATTCTTACATTTACAGGATGTCAATGTGTATCACGATAGGTCGATCCTTTACACTACACTCCTTTAAAGGAAACAGTGCCTCATGGTTTTTTCTAAAACCCTACTAATCTATTGACATGTACATGACCCAATAACCCTCTTATCCCCCTCTTTTTTATTTCATCATTAGTGATTTATTCATGGCCTTTAATCATTGATATATAGTAATCTATGTTATTTTCATCATCATCCCTTGATATTATTCCATCTGGTTCCTCATGTTATTCTTACACTTTAATTAATGAAAATATCAATGTTTTTAATAGATTTTTTTTTTATTTTTCAGTGCATTTGTGTTTCATAGTCCATAGAAGTAGGAAGCTTATTTATAAACATGTTATTAGGATCTATCTTTTTTCCATTATCATCCGATGAGATGTAAAGCCATTGAGGCAGCACATTCAGGGCTTGTTCTCATTATTTTACATAAAATTGTAATTCTAGATTTAGTAATCCATTTGGAAGAAAATTAAGATGCATAAATAATTATTGAACCATATTATAAATGAATTAGATAGTTATGAAATGTTGATTCTCTAAAAATTGATATTTTTTCATCCATTTTTGAATATAGTATTCTATCTACATTATTTATGTTATCCTGTCATTTTATGATGCAGATTAGCAAGTTTTTATTGTATTAAATTGATAAGAAATATAATGCGTATTATATGTTATAATTAATTGGAATAAAAAATTAAAAAAAGATGAATGTTTGATTCTATAATTTCTTGTAATATGATAATAATTCTATAGATTTAATTTTCATGAATAATTAAATGTGAAATGAAATGTGTTAATGGAATTGATATATAACGTGGCTCATGTTAATGATTGTTTTGAATACATAAAAAGAATATTAAATCACAATTAATCATATCACGTTTTGATTATTCTAATATAAATACTGTAAACAATGATTATATTATGATATATTATTTTATATTTATGCCCTAGGGTTCAATTAGTTAGAACCATTGAATAATGAATCAGTTATATCAAGATGAGATAAAGTAGTTACTTTGATAATGATAATATTTTGGTCATGTGTTTCTAATATTCATGTGAAGGTTGAGTCCCTTAGCATTCATTTTATGATATATCATTTAAATTAGATTTAAGGGTTATTTTTTTGATGGAATATACTTCCAATTTTGTTTTTCTGGTTTTTTTCTTGTTTTTTTCTTGTTACACCTTTTTCTCAAGATGTGAGCTTCATGAGGTAATTTGATATACTCCTGTGATGGATGACCCTAGGATGGAGTATGTGATGATTGTGTAGAGAAGCAATTGATGTGAATTAATTGACACATGCAATAGTGAGAGGAACTAATATATTCATGTAGTTTTAGATGATAAACATAGATATGATTGATTGGATTGATGCAAGGATTACCCATGGATGTTATTCTGATAGATATGATTCTCACTTATTATTATTTTTAACTATTGGTGGCATATTTTATAATTTTATATCTATTCCTATATCCATTTAATTAGGCTACTGGATGATCTTATTTACATATTTCATCTTGGTGGTAGCATAGGATACTTTTCCTAGAGTACAAACATAATAGAATGATTATAAAAATGAATAAAAAATTCTTAAACCATGAGGCATGTTTTTATGGAATAAAATTTATGAAAATATTTCAATCATATGAAACCAATGAATGAGTTTTCACTATTATATGAGGTTATAAAATTTACTCTTATATTTAATTTAATGTAATGTGGAATTATTTTAATTGTTAATTATTATCCAATAATCAATTTATTTTATATAAAAATATTAAAATTTAATATTTAATAAATTTTTTTTTAAATTAATGTGTACATCTAAGATATCTTGTCTTTTCATTGGTAGTAGGGAGTTTGAACAACATTATCTTCATTTGAATGTGAAACTAGTTTATACCCATGGTGGGGATGTGAGATATATAGAATCCTGTATATTATTATATTTCATATGCTACCATATAAATAATGTTTAGATCGAGTAAAATGAAGTGGAATCTAAGAGTTTTTTTTCCCAACATCCCAGTTAGAGGATAAAAGGATAAATACCCCTATATACTTAATCTATAATCATGGTAGTGACATGTACTGATATGCTTGGTGGTTACATGTCCAATATATGTGTGTAGAGGGATGTGATATCTTATGGGATTATGATTCTAATTTATCTTTATATTTACTAACAAAATGATTTATATAAATAGGATTTGTATTGGGATATGATGGATTCATATATATACCCTATGTTTGGCCTATCAAGGGTTGATTTATAATTATTAATGTATGATATAAATCTTATTGTTAGCAGTGGATCAAAGAAACTATCTTGTTAAAAAATATTGAGATCAGATATGGGATAATTTGAGGATGTGATGTATGAGGTACATGTTGTGTTTCCTTACAACTGGGTCATTTAGATTGATTATTTTGGAGTGAGATGGTTGAGGACAAGTGATGTTGGAGAAGAGCCAAAAACCAGTTGGTAAGAAAGAGTGGGGTAACCTTGAAATTTCATTATTATATTATATTCTACTTAGATAATATACATCGTGAGATCTATCATTATGTTGGGTGTGAACATAGTATAATTCATTAGATGTAGAGTTAGTTTCACTATAGTTATCTATGATTTAGCATTCTTTTTATCACTTTCACATGATTCCTCAATTATATTCCAATTGATTATACTATTATTCAATCCCTAATTATGTAATTTTTATTCAAGTCATACATTTAAAGTTTCGTATTATGTTATATATTACCAGATTTTGGTCTGTAATGAGCTATTTGGGCTTTGTGGTCACTGTCATCCTTACAATTTGGTTTTTTAGATTCCTTTCTGTCGATATAGTGTTTTATGTAATTGCATTTTTTCACATTGGTTCTACTTATATATATGTATATTGATGTGTTTTGTGGTCTTACCTATCCAATATTTATATTATACATTTTATTTTAAGGGTAATGTCTAAAATATTTATTCTTATTGTACTAGTAGTATTGGTCGCTACCTCGGGACCCATTTGAGGTATTACATGGGAAGTCATCAACTCTATTCCCTCATTATTGTCCTTGAGGGTTACTTATTAAGTATAGGGTGTTATGAAAATAAAAATAATGATAATTATAATAATTCAATCGAACATATCATACATTTTCATTTGGGCTGATGTCTTTGACTTCCAACCAGGATATGGGTTCAAAAGGACATCACAGTTTTGATTTATGAATTTAATTTATGGAATGTTATGTAACAATATTTATCGATCTAAATAGTTCTAGTGTAATTATGAAAAAATATTATACTCGAATATTTTTCTAGGGTGAAGAAACTATATAAACTATCTCAAGTTTAACCATTAGTGATTTTGAGATTCTTCGCCTACTTCGGATTGATGGGATCTACTAACAACTGCGACATATTTTTGAGGACTTCAGGAATGTTTCGCTACTAGGATGGATCAAAGAGTTTGTTGATGTTTCTTATAAAGGAATCCTAGGTCCCATAGGATTTTGATGTTTTTTAAAGACCACCTTGGTCGGTGTCAAGGTGTTTCTTTAGAAGTTGTGGTATTGCCTCCTCTTGAGAGGATGAGAGGATGGGTGTTATTACTGCTATTAATTTTTCCAAGAAAAATGGATGGAGAAATATTTGGATTAAATGTGATTCCACAACTATCATCTATGATATTTTGGAGGGGTAGTTTATCTTTACTACCCTTGACTACCCATTGGATGAGTTTCCTTTCTTTTCATCTAGAGACCATCTCCATTGTCACACAAGTTTTTTTTGTCAAGCGAACATGGTTGCAGATGGTCTTTCCATCAACGAAATGAACCATGACATAACATGGATTGATAAATTTCCTTATTTCCTTCACCATTTTTATGATAATGATTGTAATAATGTTCCTTACATCAGAATCATGTAGTTTTTTCATCCATTTTTTTAATAAATTATATTTCAAACTAGTTCAGAGGCACTGCCATCATAAAATACATCCTCAGGTTTAAGATGCATTACATATCTATTTTTTGACATTTGAATTTGGAAGGAATTAAAGAAATCATAGAAACCATAAAATTACCTCCCAATATTTAATATGATATTTCATGTAAATAACATATAGTACTACATGTAAAATTGAGAAAATATTGAAGATGATACATAGAGTAACTGAAGGTGATCCAATAAAAAAATTAATGATAATTTCCAAGCATGTTCTTGGGAGATACATTAATGCATATATGTAGAGGAGAATATGATCTTATTCGAGAGAAAAAATAATAATTTGGGGTAATAATATGATGAGATTTAGTGATAGAATAATTAATGGAAAATAAAATATTCAGTCTTTTCCAAGGGTAAACACTTTTGTTGCGCAATTAGAATAACATTAAGATAATCCTATGTTAATAATATAAAAAGGATCATTGACATGAACTACAAAACACACTGATTTACATACGATGTGAATCCAATGTAGTGGTTCATACATGGAATCTCATCACCTAACATACTTATGTGAACAGTTAGAAAATTTATTTGCAACTTGTGCAATAATCTATTATAGTACTCTGTAATATTTCACACGATCATGTAACCTCAGGTACATAGTTCGAAAAACTATTTGAAATACCTGTAGATATAAATGGTTTAGTTAAACGCTTTGAACTATAATTTTTTTAAAAATTGACCTCTAATTTTAATCCCAATTTTTTCATCAATATGAAGTTACCTCACATATAAGTAATTTTAAGGGATGGAGACCCTCCCATTTCCAATCTAGATGTCCTTTAATGTTCCCAAATAATTCCATAAATAACATATAATATTTACCACACATGATATTTCTTATCATATTCCCATAGGAATCAAACATGATTCTCGAACAACACAAATCCTCAGGGTCACTAGGTGAAATATCCCATTTACTCATAATGAATTTTTCTAATTTTAATAGTGTTCATTATGTAGGGTATTATTACATATCCTTCATTTTATTGGAGCTTTAAAACTATCTCAAAACATTATTTATTATATGTTGTAGTGGTTTATAGATGGATGGAGAAGTGGATAATATGTTGATGTTATCTATTTTTTTAGTAATGCCAATATCTCTCTAATACCACTTATATTTTTTAGCCAGCACAACCCATTGTTCCATAATGAGGATGTTATGAGTAATAAAAAAATTATCAATTAATAAGGATTCTATTGTGGTATTTTTCTTACATTACTATAATCACATCAAATCAAACAAAATGAACCAATTTATTTTTTTACTCACATTAATATAAATTTTTATATGCAACAATTTCATAATAATATGTTTTATTTTATAAATAAATACTCATGGTAGAAAACTAGGTGAAATATCTGGGAAGTATTGAATAGATATAATAGTTATCTCATATTCATAATTCATATGTTAATGATTCTGTTATGTAATATAACACCTAAATAGTAATTGAAAATGATTCATACTATTTCCTTGGTTGTGGTAGATCATCATGTGTATTTTTATTATTATCCTAGGTTTTATAAATCATTATAATGAAATGTAGATTGATTCTACATTCAAGGATTTAGATCAATTATTATTATTTTGGAAGATTGGTTTTCACATCCATCAATCTATCGTTCATCTTTATATTATAGGGTTACTTTGATTATTAATTACCCCTCCTCTACATTTAAATAACATTCTATTCTTCTTGAGGTCATTTACATAATAAATCATCCATCATTTTAGAAATATTTATTAAAAAATATCAATTCATTATTCATATTTTTTTCCTATATTTTTATGTTTTTAAATGCTTCTATATATTGTTTCATTCCTAATTTCAAATATTATCACATTATTAGTCATTATTCATTATCGTTATCTTGGGTTAATCACAATATTTTTTGGTTCCTCTTTAATTAAAATGGGTTGATCATTGTGGCCGTCATCAGATTAAACATTGCTCAAAATTTTAACTTGTTTCATTTATGTTCAATGATTAAGTAAATAAAAATAATTAACATGATAGATGTATATTTAACATCATAGGGTATTAAAAAATTAAGTAACATAAATTTGATTTAGTAATATAATATTTCAAGAGTTTTTATCATCAAATTGTACAATAATTCATAAACATCAAACATTATATATTTTATTTTTTCATATGATAAATTATGTTTTTAATCTAATAAATCAAAAAACATCTCTCCATCTTAATAGAAAAATAGTCAATCTTATCGGGTTGGAAATACATTATGATTAAATGATAAATACCCATATTGAGTATGTAAACCAATGTTTTATACGTATTGTATGAAATTAAAAGGGGGTGGTTCTATTATTTCTAGAGACAACCTAGTTGTGGTGACAATTCTTAAAATTATAAACTATCATGTATCCACATTCTAGAATGATGAAATGTATTTCATTGATAGAAAAACCACATACTCAATTCATTTTCAAAAAAATTTGTTGATTTCATAAATAGGAAATTTTAAGTAATACTTCTCTATAGGATTATAACTTATTTTATTTCATATAAATATCAATAAAATAAATAACCCATGACTTTTATAAAATTTTTAGATACATAATATTTAATGAAAATTTATTTCAAAAATTCTGACCAGTTTTACCAACAATTCATTAAAATAATCTTGACTACTTGTGTCATTGTATTAATATGTAAATAATTTCATTGTAATTGTAACATGCTCAACTTCATAATCCCTGATCTTATTCCATAAATTTATATAATAGAATAAGTTACAAATAATTGCATCTAAATTGATTTAATAGTTTAGTGGTAGTAGTAAAGTACATATATACTTATATTCTATATAACATTTTAAAATACAAAAATACACAATCATTTTCATCGAGTCTGTCATCAACCACCCTATGGGTAGCCCTAGATCACATTCATGACATACATCTACAAATCATGTGGAGAAACGAAACATATAAAAGTGCTTACTCAAATTCACACTAAGGGTATTTGTACATTTGAAACAATGAGTAATAATCACATAATGTATATGGAAAGGTAAATAATTGAGATACATGAAATTTAATTAATCAAATGAACTGGAAAAAATATCCATGGATATTATATTATTCGAATAATAAAAAGGAATGTCAAAAAATAATATCATAATTATGTAATAAATAATGATGTACATTTGTAACATATCATCGCGGCCTTAGACATGATACGTGAAAATAAATGGTTATGGACTCATCTATATAGATATATGAAAATAAATGGGAATGGACTCAGCCATGGACATGACTAGTTGGTCCCATGACACCTACAAATGCATTGGGGAATCACATTGGGCTCCACCATTCACAAACTCAGTACAATGATATATTCCTATGAAAAAGTTGATACATAAACAATATAAATATTATTTTTGACAAACTATAATACGAAATGTGAATTTGTTTTACAGTAATCAATGAATAGAATCAAAATATCATATCTAGAGTCAAAATGATGATAATAAATTCAATAACATATGGTAGATGGTATCATAATATATAATCATCAATGATGTTAAATATTTAACAATTATTTTGATATATATAATGATGGACATGATACTAAGCTCAGTTGGTGAGGAATCTTTTGGTGCATACAAGAGACCCACGATATAATTTGAGAGGAGGAAAATTTTTGGGTTACTATATAATTATAGGAGAATATATTGTATTTGTTTATATTTTTTTTCTATTTCAGCTAAAACTATTCATCTGATTCGGCCTTCGGGCCACTTGTTCTATCCTTGAGTTATTTAGGCCATCATGCAACCAAATGACTTTAAGACACTATGACCTTTTGGCCACCGTGATCCCAAAGGGCCACAAGAAAAATTTGTGTAACCAAACAAACTCAATAATGAATAGGAACACTATAGGGATTTAGAGAATGTTCATTCAGCAGGAATGTGCTATTTAGATTTGGAAGAATAAGTGGGTATAAAATTTACAATAGTTTGAGTAATGTACTTCTATGCAAAAGTAAAATAGCTGACTAGAAATGTGAAGGTAGAGAGATGACATCACAATATAGATTTTGGGGAGGGGATGTAACATGTAGTTTTAGTTTTGGATGAATTCCTATAAGACATGCATTTCTTGTAATGTGTCACTAAGCGTTTAAGATATGTAAGTTTTCTTCTTTACCCTTGAAAGGGGGGTTATTAAAAATAAATAATATTCTATGGAAATTGGTCTATTTAGTATTTAGATAACGATTTTTTAAGTGATAAAATATTAAAAATATTGAGTAAAATAGTCTTTAAACATTCCATAGTGTCCCTTACCACATTAAAATTTCATATTAACTATGAAAGAATAATATTACATGACACATAAGATATCATGAGAATAAATGGATTCATGATATGATATATCAAATGGTAGATCCTACAATAAACAAAAAGAATAAGTGGAGAACAAGGTAAATATCACAGGATTAAAAGTTATTTGAGAATCCTATAATACCTTATGATTTTGTGAATAATTGTTTTTGATTTAAATTAGACATTTTGATATTTTACTTTTCCTGAAACACTTTAAATGGTGTATTTTATTTTAATGAACTATGTTCTATTGTTATTATATATATCAAAATGTTAATAGTGATCTAAATTGAAAAAATATAATTCTATACAGGTAACAGTATAGAAAAAATGTGTTACATGAAACTATGACATTTCTTAATGGGATGCATAACACTTAAGACCGATTTTTATGAACAATAGTATATAATTAACATAAAATTATTTAAAATCATGTGATACAAAATAGTGGATAAATAAGTGTATGATAATTTTATTAACTAATTTATGATTATATATGTTTTATGAAATATATGATAAGTTTTTAGTTTAACAATTAATTAGAAATGAATGTGAAAAATGAATAAATATAACATGAAATATTATTATATCTATTGAAAAAAATCTATATCAACATATTAAATATAGTTAGTGGTAAAAATTTAATATATACGTTATATATTCAATCAAATATTTTTGATTTCCATTCGAATAATTTGATTGACATAAGATAAAAACAATCCCAATATTGTGCTTAAACCCTATATTTTTATTAAGTCATTTTATACTCCTTTTAGTGGATAACACATTTGAAATTTACATTGTAGATAATTTTTTGATTTAATAAATCCTAAAAACCATATATTTATAATAGAGACATAAAAATTGTTTTAGGAAATTTTTCCCTATTTTTAAATAATGTTTCATTTATTAACAAATAATATAAAATACAAGATTTTATTTCAAATTCATTTTTTGATAAAATTTATTCATAAGGTTGAAATATATTTTAAATTAGTTTCAAATTAATATAACATTATAATATTTTATTTTCATTAAATTTATGTCATTGGAACCAATTTCACCTTGAAATTGAACAAATAAAACGTAGCAATATTTTTATCATATTTATATTAAAAACCCGCAGTGTCGCCCCATCAGCAAAATTAATTTTAAATCAATTTATACCATTGAAGATATTTTAATTTGAAAATATGTACACCATATTTTCAATAAATATTATTTATAAAGATTCATAAGTTATTCCTATACTTTGAAAAAATAATAGTGAAAGTATTTAAAATTAATTACATCACTTAATGTAAAATTTTCCTTAACTAACAACAGAACCATAAATTTTTGACTAAAAACCCTATAAAAATTTCATAGATATATTGGATGGAAATATTTATACCACATAATTAATTTAATTTTCATATTGATATTATATAATCCAGATAAATAATGAAAAATATGGGAGGAATTCTATATTCAAATAGTTACCTGATTGCCCCTCCTCCTCCAATATAAATATCCTCCCCTCCTCTCACTTCTTCACACATATCAAGCCCCATGGATCCTCCAAAACTATTATTAAATAATTATCTATACTGCCACCATTACTCTTATAATCCTCTCTTTGGTCAGAAGGATATCCATGGAATAATTTTTTCCCAAACCAAAAAGAGCTACCTTATTAAAATGTAACGACTAATCTCAAGTTACATTCTTTTATTTTATTTTTACACCACTAAACTCTATTTATTCACCTATTTTATAGAAATATAGTTTCTAAAATATAATATGATTTATATAGAATATGGTTTAATCTTATAATTACACAGACTTCTATATAATTGGTAATGAACATGTCGATTACGAGTCCAGAGAACTACCACCTAACTAAACAATGATTGTTAATTTCTCTATTACCGCCTCTCATGGTTGACATTATGATGGAAAATATGTTTATATATGACAAATATTATATTTATTAGTAATTTAATCATATTTATTCCATTTATAACAGAAATAATTTTCACATTCCATTTTCTGTTAATATGATAATTTCGTTTCACCATGTGTGGACTAGCTCCCCATAAAGAGATGTGATTTTTTTAAACACCATATTGATTGTATTAAAGATGTGATTAATGAAAATTTATGGTATATATAAAATAATAAATAAACATTAATTTTATTATATATATATACATATATTTTATTTTCATTCAATATTCAATATGATAATAAATGTGTATCAATGTTCACACGTACATCGTGTTAATGTTTCTATGAAAAATGAATTCTATTTAGTACTTCTATATTTTATAGATTGTTATAATAAACATATAATATATATAAATAATATTGTCAAAAATTTTTCCATTGTGGAATAATTATATAAATAGAAGGACCAATGATATAAGAAATTAAGACACATGTGAAAAACAAAGTGGATATTAACCGATATAAAACCATAAAATTTTAATTTTAAGAAAAATTGTAATATAAATATGTAATAAACCAATATAAGGTAATATATATATTAATATGGTTATATAAAATATAATTAATAATTTTATATGTATTATACATGGGTTTTTAATGAGTATAATGATATTCATGACACATTGTATGGGAAATTTCATCTCACATTTATTTTCTTGAGAAACATGCATAATTCCCTACTAATTTTTCATGTGGTGTATATGATAACCATTAATGTATTATATGTATCTTACAATTTATTTTATTTTAATTTACATATCAATTTTTTGTATTTCTTTTAGGTATTTTAATTTTCGAAAGTTACAATATCCTTTTGACAGGTCTGTCTAAATTTTTCTTCTTGGAGACTCATGTTTTGTTATGCTCTTAATTTATTTTTAAAGGTGTATATACTTCTATTTTACATGTTATATCATGAATATTTTTATTTTCATAATATATTTTTCTTAATAAAATGTATTTTTCATATATGGATAGGGTGATCCCAAGTTTCCTAGTTATAATATTTTATTGAAAGAAGCACATCATTTATCAAGGCTATTAATGATTATTATTCCTTTGTTGAAATAATGCAATCATTCTCTCAATAATATTCATGATTTCCCTACATCACTATAATTTCAATAAAATTCTTGATTTGGTTCCATTATTGCACTATTTAATAAATATTATATTTATGGTTGTGTTTTTATGAAATCCAGAATTTTTCGTTTATTTAGTTAGAAAACGGGGTTTTATAAAAACCATGTTTAATAAATAGGGTTTTAATGAATATTAGATTATTTTTAAATAATTATTAAAATATATTTTTTCATATTTTTTCATTTACTAATTTTTAAAAAGGAATATTTTTTTTATTTATGAATAAGCAATTTTTATACCATTTTTACGATGGTAAAATGATGTATTTACCTTGTATGCAATGGAAAAAATTAACCACATCCATTTATATATATATATATACACATTTTCATTTTAAAAGTAAAAATTTTTATGTAGTTTTTTTAAATAAAATCCAATAAAATTTATGTCAATATAGTGTTACGTTTTTTTCTTTTTATTTTATTTTAATACGTTTTCCAATAAATTCTTAGGATTTTATAATATGTTATTATTAATATTATTAAATAAATGGGCTTCAAAATAGAGTACAATGTTTCATTATATGTTTTATAAAATTTCAATGAAAATGGTTTTAAAAATATCTCAATCTTATTATATATGTATTCATGTGAAATGTTTTTTCATATTTTTTTATGCTCCATTTAAAAATTTTAAATAATATATGATATCAAAATGATTAATAGTATAGGTAATAAGTTTTAATTTATTTTATAAGAAAAATATTTTCAAATGGTTTTATTTATTAATTTTATTAAAATTAAAATATTATATATTAATTGAGAAACATTTTTTTAATGTTATTTCGATATTATTTTCCATCTATGATGATTTTTTTCTTAATAATGCCATTATAAAAATTCATCTAAAGGTTCCATTTATATTCATTCTATGAATGTGTTTTAACTATTACTATGGTTTTTATGAAACCTATTTCACTATAAAAGATTATATTTTTATGAAATATGTATATATTTCTTAGGATATTAACATGATGGAATTATTTAAATACATTAATATAATCCTCATGTGATTATATGTTCACGTGTTTATGATACCCATTTCATTTCATGGGTTATCATATGACTCTTTATAATTTTAAATCTCATGTATGTATGATTTCATTATTATATGGGTGGGACCTATATTTCCATTTAACGCATTGGGTAAATATGTATATATCATGACATAGAATAATATTTTATTGGGATTTCTCATTGACTACTAAGATATCAATGGGATATAACCATGACTACTAATATTGTATGTGGATTGGAATCATTCTAGTATTATTTCCATGGGAGTAAACATTCACAACCAAGATGGTATTTGGAGTGAACCCATAAAAAAGTTATGTTTTTGATGAAATGGATTGGAAACTATAGATATCATTTAATATTCTTATGTGTTATACATATTTATATGTTTTATTCCTAATTATGTTTTAATGGCTTATATTCTTTATTTTATTTTGATTCATGTCTTATGAACTGCCAATCATTTTTTTGATACTTGTATATGATCTTTGAAATCGAGGTTATAATTTTCTATTTTTCATGATCACGTTATCATATATATATATATATATATATATATATACGTTCATGTTTATCCTTACATGTCACCCTTGTTTGAACATAATGTTAATTTATGCTCGCCGCTTTCTGTGTTTCATTCACCCATTGATTAAGATATTTACTAGGTTTGATGTGTCAATGAAGGGACAATTACGTAAGAAAATAGTGGGAGATAATTTATCTAAATTAAATATCAATGTTTATGTTTCCATGTTTCAAATATCACTTGACTAGTATGGCCATTGGGGATATGTTTGTATAACATTTTATGAATTTTGAAAATGTTATGTAATGTAAATTTATATCAAGGCTGGTTCGTTATAGTTGGTATTATAGGAAAGGTTTAGTATAATTTGGGGACTGGGATTCGAATAAATTAGTTATATACGTCAATATATTTCTAAGGATACATCTGGGAATTTATCTAAGGATAATTATATGGGGGGGTCTGCATAATGGATTATGTCATGAAATTTTGGTATAAGATATAGTTAGTGATTTCCATGAAATAAGAAATACATCCATGAATGGATTGTAAAATTGTATATGGATTTGGAATAGATGTAACTAGGGATTATAACACTAAAAATACATTATGGTCTTGACCTGAGGTAATATTTTAACAAACAACAGGCCATACTGCAAACCTTGATTGACTATAACTTGGGATATGCTTTGGAAATTCCAAAAATCTATATGAACCATCATGATGGATATAAATATAACAAAGCTATGAATAACCTTATATTAACCTATGGTATCGTACATTACTGGGTTTGTCATGATTTAAGATCATTTAAGTAATTATTTTCATGAATATTTAGTTTTATTCTGTGTTATGTAATGCACAAACTATGTTTCTTGTTTTAGTTAATGAAAGGAACAAGAAGGAACTGGGTTAATGTAGAATGTGATGGACGATTTAATGATGTGGAGTCTAGTAGGATGATAACTAGAGTTAAATAAGGTGTGATAATTCCTAAATAGTTTTCATAGAAAACGATTAACATGTACCTTAACAAATCCTAGAATCGAGAAGGAAGAGAAAGAAGGAATCCACTAGGCGTTCGGGTAATAGAGAGCAAAGAGGAAATATTATTTAGATTCAATTGTTATATGAATGTTTATTGAATCACCTATCTTAATGTATTTTAGGAATAATAAGATGCTTTTGCAGTTGATGAGATGGATTAAAAGGAAGTGACTTAATGAGAAAATTGAAGTGTTTTATTAACAAAATGGATGATAATATTGGCCTATATATTTCTTCATAAATGGTGGAGTGTTTTATGTGTGGAATAAATGTTATTTATTCATCACAATGTCCTATGGTTAATGATACTAGAGGGAACATGTAATTTTGTGAAATTAATGGTCACATTAACGAGGACAGAGAGACTATAGATTAAATGTGAATGTAAAGAGTTATTGTGAAATAGCATGTGGAGGCCTCGTAAAAAGAGAATCAACAATGTAGAATAATATATTTTTTTTTATGTATTATAGTTTAAATAGTTGTGTTATATGGATGATTAAATATTGAAAGATTGTTCAAATATTGTTTTTTTTGTAATATTAGAATTTTATGTTGAATGTTCCCAATGGAAAGGTGGTGTGATTTAATGAGATGGTGTTATTTGGAATAAGAAAAGGTAATGGTTAATGTTATCATTATGTTTGGATAATTATATTATGAATATGTATATTAGAGGATATTTATTACCATGGAACTATGTAATAACTTGTTGATAGGTGGGTTATGCTATCATTGATGAAGATTAAAGCATTTTCATATTTAATAAATATATCACGTATACATTGGAATAAGGAATCCTTCAGGTTTTTCAAAAGTATTTATTGTTATTATGTTTATTAACATATATTAATGGGAATATATGATATGGAAATTTTCATTTTTGAATGTGATAAACAAGTTGTACATTGTGATATATTGGTGAAAAATATTCACCAAATTTTATGTTTTTATTTATAAAGCATTGGATTTTAAACATTTTTAACTATTATAAGGATAATCATTCGTGATACTTTTATGATAAACATTGGATGATGTTTTTATATAATGAGATTTAATTGAAAACCATTGTCAAAATTTTATTTAGTGATTAACATTATTTCAAGGATGACCATTATATTTATTTTCAAAATTATCATAGTGAGGTTTTAGGAATGGATATCATATACGTCGATTGATAACCAATCAAGTACCAAAAGGACATGATCCATGAACCAATGAATGACGGATTATAAGGGTTTCATTCCCACTACTGACTGACACAATTTCCATGTTAACTTTTAATTATTAATTTATTAATATTATTAATGATGAACTAGGAAAGTTACTTTTTCTATTTACTAATTAATGTATTGAATATATTTTTTACATTTGGTTACCATTATGGTTCCATGTTTTCCTTTTTACAGGATGTTTTAGTATTAATTTTTATGATTTGGGTTAATATGAATGAAAAATTAATGTATTAAACCATTGATAACACATATGAATTTTTCGGTTGAAATTAATTTTATGTTTGAACTGTATAACTACATTGGATTTAGTTAATTATATTTTGTCATTAATTTAACCATTTTTTTATTTTCATTTCACAGTACACTGAATAGAGTATACTTTATGTTAAATAACTATGTTCATATTACGTTATTTGCATCACCAAGTTTGTTTTTCACTAATTTAAACATTAATTTTATCTTTCTCTATAAGGTTCAATGGTGTAGCATGTGTTACACACTAAAATGTCTTCCCTCAATGGCTTGTGTGACATGCATGACCGATCATTACAGAATAATAGTATAATATTAAAATTTTATTATTTAAAATGATAAGATATAACCTACATGATAAATTAATCATTATGAATAAAATTAACTAATTTTTAAAAATATAGGGGTTAAGAAAATATATGAGTAATTCATAGGTTACCTATTAATTTAAAATGGATATGAAAAAAATGTATATAAAAGGAAATATTAATATTTTTATGGTTACCAAGATGTTTTACCACTAAAAATTAATATGTAGATATTAATTTAAAATATTTTCTATATATTCAATCAAATATTTTTTATTTACTATCAATATATTTTATTTTTTATTATAATAACAAAAACTTTTGATGAAAACAAATATTTTTATAAAGGAATTTTCACAATCATATAATGGATAACATATTTAAAATTATTATTTTTAGATTAATGAATTTAATATGTAAAAATAACCATATCCTAAAAGTAGAAGAATAAAAATTTGTTTCTGATAAATTTTTTATTACTATTTATGGATTCATTTTTTCTGAATAGTTTAAAATACTCGATTTTAATTCAAAACTGATTTTTCATATAGTTTATTTATAAGGATATGTTTTATATTAATTTTTTTTAGAAATTTAATTGAATAATATTTTTATAAATTAATCCAATGTAGGTAATTTGAATCATTTTAACATTAAATTTGGATATAAAAACATATCCATGTTTTTAACATTTTAATATTAGAACCCCTAACTATCATCTTATTAGAAGGATTAATTTTCTATTAATGTAGAAAAAATCTATGATTATAATTTTGAAAAATGATTTCAATATTTGGAATCTGAAATAATTATAATTTTTAATAATATCAAAAATGGTTTGTACCAAAAATATTAGTGATGGATATTTAAATTAATTACATCACTTATGGAAATAATTAAGCTTAGCTAAAGAAAAAACCTAAAATTTAAGACTCACAATGACATAAAAATATGTACAAGATCCAATTTTATTTCTATATATTGATCCTAAAAATAATTTTATATAATGTTTCATGTTAATGTATCGACATACAACATGAAAATCATAGGAAGAAGTCCCTCTCAAAATATTTACAAGAGTGAAACTCCTCCACTATAAAAACCCTCCTCTCCTCCTACTTTCTCAAACCACTCAAGAAACATGGATCACAAAATCAATACTCACATAAGATACAAACATCCATCAATTATTATTATAATCCTATACTTGGACATAATTAAATCCATTGATGCCTCTTGGCACAAACCGCAACAACTATCTTGATTAATAGGTAATGACTTCTATGAATCTCCATTAACTTATTTTTATTTTCCACCACTCCATCCTCTTTATAAAATTTCTGAACAAAATTCCCATTATATTCTGTAGACTACTAGGTTTTTATAATATTTTCTAGAACTATACAAACACACACACTTACATTAAATGCTTAAAGATCATACCACTTCCGTGTTTGGTAAACAACTGCCTCACTAAATGATAATAATTCATTTTCCTTTTACTGAATCTGTTCTCACACATTATTATAGAAACAGTCATTATATATGTAGTATATTATATGAATTATTTATTTATTCTTCTTTAATAACATTATAATACATATCAGATTAATTACAATTTATAGTAAATATGATATGTTTATTTGAGAAATTGTAGAACACTTCCCCTCAAAGGGCTATGATTTAATAACACAATACATGGATTGGATTAAGGTTGATTTATGTGAAAATATATAATATCTATACAAATGTATTTATTATTTAATAATAATTTATAAATATATACCTATATTCAATTTTCTTCATTCCTTTCAATATGATAAAAAAATAGAAACAAGGTTCATACGTACGTACGACTTACCATGTACAAGAACGGTGTATTCCAATTCAATATATATATTAGTATAATTTAAATTTAATGGATATAAATAATATTTATAATATTTTTTACATTATAGAGTCATTATATATGTATAACGACCGTATATATAAAAACTAAGACACATTCGATGAACAAAGAAAATATTACCCGATGGGAAACCATAACAAATGATTGTTATCCAGAAGGTAAAATAAGGTCATACGAAAAATATATATGATATTATAAATGATTATATATTTCTTCAAAAGTTTCATTATAATTTTAGATTTATTATACATGTGATTTGAATGAGTACAATGAGATTCCTGACATAGGGTAAGGTGAATTACATCTCACTTATATTTTTGTGAGAACCATTCCTTATTCACCCATAAAATATATTAAGAGGTGAATATACATACCATTAATGTGTTATATGTTGCTTATATTTATATGTATTTGTATTTTAATATCCATTTTTATCTTGTATTCATGGTATTTTGTTTCAAAAGTAACCAGTTTGGTAAGATTGTATTGTCTCAATTTTTTATATTGGAGACTAATATTTTGTTATGTAGTGAAATTATTTTTCAAGGCATATATAATTTCATTATACATTATATATCAATTATATACATATTTTAATGATATTTTATGCTTCACGTAATTTCATTTTCATAAATTGAGAATGTGATCCTAATTTTTCTTGTGAGAAGATTTTATTGAATCTATATCATCATTTTTTGAGATTGATGATGATTATAATTCCATTGAAGAAATATTGTGATCCATCTCTCAAAAACTATCATGAGTTTACTTATAATGTGTTATTTCATCATATATTCATCTCTTGGTGCCATTATTTCACTCCTTTTTACATTATATAGTTATTATTTTCATTTTAATAATTTTCGTATTTACCCATTCATTAATCGAAAATATATCTTCCATCAAAATCATGTTTTTTAAAAAGGGTTTCCACAAATATTTTATTATTATACTTTAATAATTAATTGAAATTATTTTATTTTATTTACATTTAATAATGTTTTCAAATTAAACATCTTATTTATTTCTGAATAAGGAAGTTTTCAACCCCTTTTCTGCAAAACGGAATGTTCCTTTTACCTCATATGAGATATACGTATTTACCTGCAGTCATTTATGTGATGGATCCTTTGAAAGTTAAAAGGTTTGATTTTTAAGAATGTTTTTTAAAATATATTCAAATAAATGGTTTTGAAAACATTTTTAATCATTTATTAAAATTTTAAATATAATAATATGTTCAAAACATTTCCGAAAATTCACAATATGTTATATATGTTAGTTTAAAAGAAATGGTTTCCCAAACCCTATCATGATTTCTGTAAAATTCTTCAAAAATTTTCAAAACAAAATAGTTTTTTAAAAGTTTTTAATCTTATTTTATACATATTTAATGATAACATATTTTAAAAAAAATCTCAAGATTCTATTATATGTTTTAAATGAAAAGGTTTTTCAAAATTATTTCAAATAATAATTTTCTGTTTTCAATGTATTTTTCTACAAATATTACGTAAAAATGTGTGTATGTATTAACAATATTGTTTAAAGACAAATTGATATTGTACTCATCATTTTTTGATAGATATTTATAAATTATTTTCCATCTATGACCCCATCCATTGATGTTTCTCATGAAATTTTGGAAATGATCTAATATTTCTATTTATAGTATTTATCTGAATTTAATATGTAGGATATCATCATATTGATGAAACATTGTCCTCTTGAATGGGTTATATATTTATGAAATTTATTTTTCATTCATATGTTATTTTTCTGATGAAATGATAAGGAAACCAATATCTTTTTCCACTTGGTATTACTTGTCTACATGTTTATGATACCCATTTCATTTCTTGGTTTAAGATAAGATATTTTATGATTTTTTGGCACATGTATGTATGATTTTAATATGAGATGGTTGAGAACTATATATACCTCCAATTCATTGGATAAAGATTTATGTCTCATGAAATATATTATGACAGTCTTGGGAGTGAATTTTGACTACTAATATGGCCATGGGTGTGAACCATGAAAACCATAATGGTATGATGTGTAAAATCAAGAAACTTATATGTCAATGGGTGATAAACATGGCTGTTATGATTATATAAGGTGTTAACCCATTCTAATAAGATGGTGTTTGTATTGATTCCAAGAATACTATAGATATCACACTATATGAGTATGTGTATAATAAAATTTCATATTTTATTATTAAGTTATGCCTTTACAGAAAATATTATTTATTTCATTATGATTAATTTATTATATAAATCCATGAATTATTCTATGATTAATGTATTTGATCTTTGATATGCAGGGTAAGATCATCTATTTTTCATGTTCATGTTTTCATACATTTAAACTCATTATTATTCTTACTTGTCTCTCTAGTTTACCATTTCGAATATTTGAGTTCACCTATTTTTATTTTTTCTTCCATAGGTTTTGAATATATATATTATGTTTTATTGTCTAAGAAGGGTGATAATCAAGAAGATCCATTGGGAAATTCGATTGATCATTTATGTATCAGTTTCCATATTCATATTATTCCAAATTCTTTATACTTGTATAGTCCTTTGGAGTCTATTTCATTAATTATTTAGGTATTTTTCAAATGTTATGTAATGTTAATGTATGTAATGCTTGCATCATTATAAAATCCATTATCCCATATATAGTATTTGGTGAACATTCATAATCATAATATAAAAGGGTTTATGAGTGTTAAAAACATATTATAAAACCTTATTAATATTTATGATTTCGTTTATGACCATCTTATAATATATTATTACTAATTTATAATAACCTGACATTATTTAACTATTTTTGTTGTTAATTGCATCATTTCTCGAGTATATTCTGACATGTTAATTATGGAATCTATTAATTATATCATGGTTTCATCATTTATAGAATGTAAAACAATATTATTATATTATATATATTAATTATATATGTATTTATTAAAATCCATAAAATTTGGAGATAAAAATGAAATTTTCTATTAATGGAAATTGTTAGTCATTCGTACGCAAGAACATGACATTCAATTCAACATCGTATTAAAAAAATAAAACTGAATTATATATATATATATATTATAATTATAGTATTATATTTACATTTTATATTTCATACAATATTAATAAAAACATCTTTTATACATTCCATGTATTGCCTAAACGAATCACGTCACTTTTGGGAGGCGGTAATCCACACTTAAAAAAATGATAATAAATTTATAAAAAATTTAATGAATATAGGTTTGTGATATAACACCATTAAATAAAAATAAATACTTTATTGATATCATATAAGACATATTTAAATATAATTTCCATAATAACTACATACCATGAAATGATTTCAAGTAAAAAAATTAATCAATCACCATTAAGGGATGTTGTACTTCACCATATACATAAATTATAGATTTGTTACCCATTAGATGGAATTGTGTTTATAATTAAGTCATAAAATAAGAATAAAAACCTCTCAGTATATTTTAATTGATGTTGTATTAATATATGAATATGTTAATGATAGTTGGTGGTCATATAGTGGAAGTAAAACTAAATATGACGATGAATGATGGTACCTCTTATTTGGGTATCTCGTTTTGGATTTCACCTAATATATTCATTGGACAGATTTCATCCTAAATGTTATAATCCAAGATGCGAGGAGTGATGTTGAGAAGTTATTAGGGTGGTTATGTTTGGATCTAATGTGTCTTTAGAGGTGTTAGGAAGTGAGGGAGGGGGTTCCCCTTTATAATTTATGTGGTGGTCTCTTTTAAAAACTCTCAAAATATAAAACTAATATAAATTAAAATTAAAATTCATATTTTTTCAAAGGGATTTATTTCAAAATAAAATGTTGATTGGTGAAAATAACCTAAAATAATAATATTTAGACATGTATATTTTATGTTATTATCCTTCCATTTTGTCATTAACCCTTCGTTAAACCCTTAACTCTAAATGTGAAAACATTGATATTTACTCATTATGGGTAAATATTGATACTATAAACTCATAAAACAACCAAAAATGGTTTTATATAAAATAATTAATAGTAACCTAATTTGAGTGATGAATTTTATATTTTTTTAATTTTTTTATCATTTAATAAAATATTATTTATTTTAAAATACCATTAATGTCAAATTTGACACTATTATGTACATGAATTTTAAAAACTATAACAATTACATCATATCATGGAAAAAAATAAATTACATAAACTATAACATAATAATTAATTCATAAATTTCATGTATATCCCCAATTATATCAAACTATATTTATTTTAATAATTTTAATATCATTTATTGGATTCATTAAATAATTATGAAATCATTGCGTATCAATTTAATTTAATTACTTCATTACAAATATTTAAAAATTAATATTCATGATGTATATAAAAATTTTATATGTTAGGTTAATATTTATAGTTGAATATATCTTCAGTGTGACCACATATTTGAAATGTAATACATATTCAAATCACGAATGTGGTATATTGGACATCCCTTATAATAAAATACAAAAAATTGATTACTGTCATCTAGATGGCACCATTTTGCTAAAAACTAGGTCTAATGAGTATTTTAGTATATTAAAGCTCCTAAAAACTAATCATGAAATGTTTTATGGAAAATATATACATTCATAATATTATTTTTATCCATAATTACCATATTTTCCCAAAACAATGCTAATTAAAAAATTAAAAAATTTACCATTAATAAGCCAAAAAATGTATACTATATTAAAATTTTAGACTAAAAAAATATAAACAAGGAATCAATTTTTTGAAATAAGAAACCAAAAATTCTTAGTATTTAATTTAAAATTATTCCCATTGACGGAATGAGAAAATGTGTATTTAAAGTTAAACATTCAAAATATTTTAATTTTATTATATCAAATTTTAATTTAAAATATATTAAAATGTTTTAAATTGTATAAAATAAAAAAAAATATAATCTAATTACCCTATAAAAACAAATAAAAATATAATTTATCACTATAAAAGTTTTATAATAAAAATAAATTTTAAATTAAAATGAAATATTTTATAACTATTCATCAAATCATTAATTATATAAGAAAAATAGTAATAATTAGAATAATGTAATTTCATTACAATATAATATGATGTTTATTATTAATATATAATATATAATAGGGTCAAACCTTTGATTTATAATTGGTTTCACATTAAAAGGTTGTAAATTTGTCATTTTAAAATTATAAATTTTTTTGTTTAATATTTTATTTGTTATAATAGTAGGACAATTATATCTAGTAGATGAATTTGAAAAATATTTTTTTAATATATAATATATAGATTACATTAATATCAATCAAAAAAATTAATATGAAAAAACAACCTTTTGTGCATATAAATATTTCTATATTACAACATTTTTATACATTATGTTGGATAGTTTATTAATTTCTAATAAATTTATTACTAATGAATTAAAACTATAATTTCAAATGCTAGATTATACATCTAAATATCTGGCTATATTATATCTAATTATATAGAATAACAAAATTTAAATATTTTTTAATCTTGTGGTTGTGTGCAACATAATCCATTGAGTAAATTGAGTTAAAAAAATATATACCTTAAAAATATTGGGGTGTTACATTCTATCCTCCTTCAATAAATTGTGTCCTAAAAATTTTTTAATTTGGGATTTGTAATAATGGTTTCACTATTTAGATTTCTTTAATTTTAATCTGACATCAGGGCAATGGTTAATAAAACATACACAATAAAATAATGAATGGGATGTAAAAAGGTCAGCATAGATAACACATACCTTGGTACCATGTAAGGAAACATGGTAATGTAAGAGAAATCTATACATTATGTTCTCATAGAGAGTGTTAGAGAACATGATCAGAACAAAGAAAACAATCACAAGGCAATAAATCTATGGTGATCTAAGGGACTATTGGATTAATCAGAAATGAAGGTAATAGGATAACAGTTTTGGTTTCAAGATCCTTTCTATATAATTGAATAATAAATTTAATTCATATGATTAGAACATTTGGAATCAAACTATCTTGATTACTATAGATTTATCAATTAATCATTATCTACAAAAAACATCATTCTCAGCAAAATAAAACAAAATTTAAAAAATATTATATTTATCATAATCAGTATTATATTTTTTGTTCATTTCTTTCAACATTGACAGATGCAATGCTTTGCCACCAAACCTGTGGGTTTTCCTTTTTTTAAAACTATATTATTATAAAATTAATAAAATAAACATAATATACTAAAAATTACATTAATTTTTTATACTCATAACATTATATACAATGTTCATCATAATTCATTCCATAATTAAGAATAATCTAAAACACATCAGTCAAAATTAATGTCTCAAATATGTCTTTAAATTAACAAAATTAATCTTAAGATAAAATAATCCCTGAAATTTAATGTAGCTCTTATAGTCAGATAAAAAATATATGATCCCACTAAAAACAATAATAAAATTGGTCATGGTTTGAATTCCTCATTGAAAATGTATTATATTATAATCCTTATTTATTTCCATAACTAAAATAATTGGTACATCATTGAAAAAATATTCATATGAAATATTTATTTGATACATGTGTCATATTTATTCACCAATGGTATGAACATATGTTTTATCACGGTCCATTAGCTTATTTTGATCCATATTACATTGAGGAAATGGGAATTCTATTATATAGTTCCCTATATAAATATATTTCATGAATTTATAACTGAATAATCCCTTCCTTCCAATAAAATAATGAGCATGGTGGCCTTTTCCTCTAAACATTAAGCAACATCATTTCCACTTATGTATATTACATGATTTATCCTTAAAAGATTATCAAATGTGAAATAATACTTCATTCTCTTCTTCCCAGTAAACATATTTTTTTCATATCCACCCTCTTTATATCTTACATCCTTCTAAAATCATAATTCATTTAATTTATTTATCTATCTTGTTAGCTTGTGATATTATTTCCTCATATGACAAGAATGTTTTGGATACCAGTCATCTTCAAATTATTTACATAGGATGAGAAAATAATGTATCCTCATTATTTTCTAGATCCTGAGCTTTGGTGAGGGTTCAATTCCATTCAATCAGAACCATTAAAAATAATGGTATGCATTTGTTTAAGTTATGAATCATATACCATAATTCCGAACTAATAAAACACATAACAAAAAATTTAAAATTTATGAATATTTAATCTCATAATCATATTTATTGTATCATTGTGGAAAGATATACCTCTAAATAATTCATTGTTTTTTTTGTATTGAAAATATTAATATCTGGAGAATACCCCCCATGAATGTAAAACTAGTTTTTTATAAGACCCATTTTCATGTACAAGGTGATCGTGAGTTAGGCTTGAAATTCAATGTTATCATTTTTACCCATTGGTATGTCCGTGTCAGATCCATATCCTCTTTTATTATTCTAGATAGAGATATTTTTCTAGGAATTAACACAAAATATATACCTTTCTAAAAAAATATGTTGTAATTCTATATATATCCTCTATTTCAACTTTATATTTATGTTCCCTAATCTATATTTTTTAAATATAGTTCATAAATTTTCTACAAAATATTTATTATTACCAACTAGAATGATCTTAACCCTAGTAGAGCAGAATTAGTTTCATACATTAAAACATTAGAAAAATATACATGGAATCACATCCTAGGAAACTAAATATTTTTTTAGTCTTTTTATAGTAGATAAATAATTCTTATCAACATTACATTTGGAAACATAAAAATTAATAATGAATTTAATTATATCATCCATTATTCTATTATTGTGTATCCCAAAATATACATCAAAACATACTTCTATGAATAATTGAAATAAAAAAAAATATGAATTTGGTGAGATCAAATTATCTATAAGGGAAAGCGTTCTATGAATTCATGTGAAAATACGACATAAACAATATGGAATTGTAAATAACTGATTCAAAAACAATTTTAATAACGAATTGTCAAATGGAACATAACTATCGATATTAAACTATTAGAATAATCCAATGGAATATTAATAACTAATCACATAATTATATAATGATTAATTTGGGACATCTGAACCATATAGTCTAGGCCTCAGATAAGGAAATTAAAAATATATGGTTAATCCCTCATCAAAATACATATATGAATGGAAATGGGAAGGGGTATGGCCAAGTCCATTACTAATTTCTCTCATTAGTTATACAGATTCATCACGTGGCTATAGTGTGACTTCCCGTCATATACCAAGGACAATAAATTCATTTTTATAAAACATTGAAACATTGTCCTAATAAAAATTCATATTGAATAAATAGAATATTAAATGTGAATAATTATATAGAAACTACAAATGAAATGAAAATAGAACATCCAAAGTAAGACATATCATAAAAAAATAATATAATTTGTTAGATGGTATGATAATAGATATGCATCAATTATGTAAAATATTCAACAATGTATGTTGATATATAAGAAGATATTTCAAAATTATACCATTGAATATTTCATGAAGAAAATAATCTTGAAACATTCAAATGCATCACATAAAACTTTGATACCTTTAAATCACAATTCATGTGAGGATGTAACATTAAATGATACACATATTATAATTGTAGGAATTTAATTCATTATATGATACATAAAATATCAATACATGTACCTAATAGATGGAATAAGTGTTGAACACGGCATATATCTCAAAGAAGTAAATGTGGGATGAGAAACCCCTTACCCCATACATTACTTTTGGGTAAACAAAATTTCACCTCTGGTATAACGGTATTATTAGTGTTACTAGCTTTTTATTGAACCATATTAATATTTATGATATCATATATTATCATCATATAATATATTATCAAACATATATTAATAATTATTTTAAATTTTTTCTATTTCAGGTGTGTATCGACTTGTATTTTCTAGTTTGTTTGACTACATATTTGTTGTACCTATTTATTATATAATGATTTTATAACCAAGATATGATAAAAATGAATTATAAATTTAATATATATTTAATATATTTATTTGCAATAACCCATGAAATTTGGTGATACGAAATGTAATGCGCTGTCAATGGAGTTGGTAGGAAATACATACACATGAATGCTACTTTCATTTCATAGTTATATTAAAAGAATTAAAATAAAAATATTTATATGAATATAATAATTTTTGGGTCATATTAATATCATATATTTTATATATTATTAATAAAACCATTTTTTATAAATTCGATGCATAGAGTGAACGAATCATGTCGATTGGAGGAGGAAGAGGTCTACACATCCTAAAATTATGTAATCATATTTATATAAAATGGAAGCCTAATGGTATGTGTTAAAAAATTATTATAGATTTATAAATACATAAAAAATGTCATGTATAACATATATAAATTTCATTTATATCATAATGGCCAACAGTGAAAGGTGGTAATGAAAAAAAAATCATCCATTAATGTGGCGGTAGTTCGCCGTACATATAATCAGTATGATGAATACACATTAGATCGATTTGTTTGTATATTTATGTATATCCCATTGAATGACAACATTTAATTATATTTAGGATAAATTTTTGTTATATAATCATTGAATAATGAAATTTTTGTGGTGGGGAAAGGAAATAAAATGAAATATTCTGAGAATAGATGTTACCACTTTCTGGGTAACTCCTCTTTGATTGCAAAAAACAGAATCTTGTATCGATATATAACCAAAAGGGAGGATTTTATAATGAGGTGATATATTTTTATAATATATTTTTTCATATATTGGTCATGCTATTGTGTCATGAGAGGTTTCATAGAGTGAGTGAGGATGTGACTTTTTATAATTGAGGTGATGGTCAAATTTGGAAACTCTCAAAATATTTAATTAATATAAATACAATTTTAATTACAGATTTTACTAAATGGTTTTTTATCAAATATAATATTAAAATGGGTTTAAATAATATATACCAATAATTATTAGTCAAGTTTATGTCATAATTTTAACCATATATTTTGGATTTAACACATAGTTAAACTGTTTTACAATTACATTCAAATATTAATATTTACTCTTTAAGGGTTAATATAGAAAAATAATATAGAAAAAGATACAGAAATGGATAATTTATGAAAAATATAATCATATTACAATAATCTGGAAAAATGTTGTATTTTTATAAATTTTATATCATTTAATAATATATTAATATTTTCAAAATATCAATAATGTAAATTTTGACACTATATAATACATGAAATTTTAAAAAAATATAATATATATGAAAAAAGTGATATAATTCCAAAATAACAAGATATGTTTTTATAAAAAATTTATGTATTGCATAAATTATATCAAATTATAATTATTTCAATATAGTTAATATCATTTTTGTTATTGATGGATTAATTATGCAATCATTGTGTTTCCATTTAATGGAATTATTTCATTCATAAAAATTAAAAGTAAATTACAAGTATAGAGATAAATATTTTAAATTTTAAATTGATTTTTATATTTGGATATACCACTTAATATTCAGATATAAAAATGAAATACTTATTTAAATGATGAGTGTGCTTTATCGGGAATAACATATAATAAAATACTTAAAAATTATTACGGTCATCCAAGTGACTCCATGTGGCCATATAATAAGAAATTGTTGATCCTATTAAAAAATAACTCATCCAATGAAATTTGAAAATCTTTTATAGTAATTTTATAATCAATATAATTCTGTATTAACCTATAATTACGGCATATACCATTAATCATGGTAATTATAATATTTCTTATTTTACTATTCATATTACCAAAAATAAAATATATCTATTTACATAATTTTAATAAACTTATTCACAATTTAGAATCAATTTTTCAAAATTGAAAACATAGAAGTTTCTATAATAAATTTGACATTAATCCAGTTGATGAGAAAATAAAAGGATTTTTTAAAATGAGAAACATTTAAATGGTTGAAAAGTTTTACATTTAATTTTAAAGAAAAATTGATTCCAATGACCACAATTTGAAAAATTATTTTAAAAATAATATAATTACACATTAACAGCATTTAAAAATATAAAATAACAATATAAATTATTTAGATAAAAATTTTGTTTTCAATTGAATTAAAACATGTCATTATTATTTATCAAAACATGAATCAAATCAGAAAAATAATAATATATATTCCAAGTATTTTATTATAGTAAAAAAAATATGAATTTATTTTTTTAAATAGAATATATAAATGAGTCTAAAATTGGATCTAATATATGTTGTTCATTAAAATTCTATAAATGTGCCTATATAAAAATATTGATTTTAATGAGTAATATATGGTTTTTTAATCATATGCAATATAAATATTTTGGATGTATTTAAAAAATATTTAATTGAGTATAGTATATATATATATAATATCAATCAGTAATTTTTATTAGGATGAATTGACTATTTGAACCAAAAAAATAGTTGTTTATAAAAACCATTCTTATATATGATGTTGTTTCTTATATTAACTTCCAATTAATATTAACTATTGATGTCGATCATATATTTTAAAAATTTAGTTAATATTATTCCTACCTTCCACCTTTATGGATTGGTTAAATAATATTATATGAAACAATAAAATTTATTTGTTGGTTTATTATTATAGTTATGTGTAATGAAAGCTATTAAAAATAAAATTGATTGGGAAAAAGATACATACCATAAAAATATTATAGTGTTAGAATAATCAATATAAAAACAATACCTCTATTAAAAACCCCATATTTTTAATCTAAAGAACACATGTCATCCAAAACTAAACTATATATCATAAAAAAAATAAGGAAAATGGTGATTTATAAATCCAAGGAAGATATCAGATTTTGAAAAAATCATTACATTATAGTTAAAATTCATACTAATATATCTTAAATGAAATGATTATAATACAATATACATTGAATAAGGAATTTAATTAAAAATATCATTGGATAATAAACATGTGGGAATATCATATAACATGAAATTATAGGAATATGTGTTATCTCACTACTAATTCAATATAATATTTGTTAATACCTGTTATATTTTCTAATTATATGGAAAATTTCCATCATTATATAATGTGCATTAGAAAAATTCCCCAATTCCATAACTAGTATCTCATTATTATTTAACACCTCCTAAATAATTTATGAAATGAAATGGTTTCATCCATCACATAATAATAAGTACACAAATATCCCTGAAAGAGGATAAAAGAAACTATAAAAAAATTAAAAACATGATAAAAACCATAACAAGGAAGCAGGTTTATTAAGTATAACTTAATGAATAGTGGAACGATAAATATTAATGACCCTCATGATATAAATAAATGAAATGAATTTTTATGTTTAAAATTTCAAAAAAATACTATTCTGCAATATAGACTTCAAAATAGAAAAATACATAGAATTATAAATGATATGATTGAATGAAAGCTGACCACGAGGCTAATGCTTTGTGAAATTATTAAAGTAACATTATAAATAAAGGGTTATATTATGGGTTTCACTAAAATGATTATTGATACAAGATGGTTCCACAACATGTAATTAATTATTTTTAAATATATAAATTATTTATGTTTTTATGGTGGATGTTATTGACATGAGAAAAGAAATACGAGTGTTCTGAAAAAATAATTTTCATAGATGTGGGAATTTGAAAGGGATATGATAACCTTCATATACCTTGAAATTAATATTTAATTTAACTATGTCTCTATAAAAGGGATAAATATATAAATATTTACATGGAACATAAAAATTATTTTTCATTAAATGTATAAAATGTGGTTTTATTTATAGTAAAAAAATCAGGAAAATTTTATGAACGATACATTTTTTTCTAGAAAAACATTTTTGAAATACCTAATTATTAATTAAAATAATGTAACTTTATTTTTGAAAAATTGGTAGGTAAATAAAATTTTTTCATGTAATTACACTTATTCATTTTTTAATTTTAAAATTATAAAATTCATATAATGGAAAATATATAAAATGATGGGAAAACGTAATTTAAATTAATGGAAATTTTACATAGTAGGGTTTCATTTTAAAAATTTATTGTAACTAATTTTTTTGGAATAATTTAATTTTATTTTATTTCTTATTATGGAGATTGTGATTACTATATAAAATGATAACTAATCTGAAGGAAAAATATTATAACATAAAAACAATTGATTATAGTGTTAATGATTCTTATATTATAGAGAAGAGATCAATCGTCTCCAAAAAAAT
Source organism: Viscum album (assembly GCA_963277665.1). Lineage (NCBI taxonomy): Eukaryota > Viridiplantae > Streptophyta > Magnoliopsida > Santalales > Viscaceae > Viscum > Viscum album. Next base: position 1,603,997,858 of record OY728136.1, read on the forward strand.
AGATATAATGAATGGATTTGAATTGTCATAATTTTAACTATAATATATGATTTTATAATTTATGGAGTAGTAGTAACAATAATAAAATTTTTTTTTTCATATTACCATTGTTTTCTTCAGTGATTTGGGATTGAGATGGTAGTGATTATGGACTATGAAAATGCTAATAAAAAGATATGAAATATTGTAATAAACATGTTGAACATTAATTTGAAATAATGTATAAAAAATTATTTCTATTATATATATGATTAATATTATATGAAGAATTTATATACAAAAATTTTGTAAATAATATTTGTCGGAATGACGGAAATTTCTTGTAAAATACCATTTCTATTTTCTCAATGTGCTCAGTAATTAGATTCATCTTAATGAATAAATTTATTAGGTTAATTTAATATATTTTCACTAAATAATTTTTTCAAAATTTAATTTATCTAATTACTATAATTTATATTAAATTATTTATGTTAATATTTTTTAGGATTACAATAGTTGGATCTTTTTGGTAAATTATATTCATCATTAATCATTAAATTAATTAACCATTGAAATGTATTTGAAAAATAATATCATGATATTTAAAAAAAATTAGTTTTATGTTCTCTATTATTCAATTAAGGAATTTAATTTATAGTTTCAAAGGTAATCCCATAATGTAAAAAATTACAAAAGGTTCTATGATATGTTCATATATATTTTCTGATGTTACTATAACAAAAAAATTTTTTAATTGATATATAGTGACTTATACTATCATACATAAATAATTATAGATTAATGTAAATCATTTTGACATCATAATTTTATATATATTCATCAATGTTAGTTTTTCAAAGAATGAAATCATGTTTCTTATTGAGGTGGTGGTCCACAAATACACATCATGATGTATGTGTTTTTATCAATTATTCAAAATTATAATTTTGTCATTTAAATGGTATTCCACATTTAGTAAAATTTAATTATTATACAAAAACCAAATTAATACATGATCTGAATCATTTTCTACATTACAATACAATCTTATGTTGCAAGTGTAAAGTACCTAATGCAGGATCCAGACAATAAGAAAATTATTCCACCAATGATTTTTATCAATCACCACCTTGAATAAATAGGTCGTCATGTCCCAACAGATAAATAATTCATCCATACTAATATTAATATGATTATTTTCCTAAAGAATAATAAGAATCTCAGAATTTTTCAATTTCGGTTGTTCCATGGTTGAAACCTCCAATTTTATAGGAAATATTTGGATTTAGTATTCATTTGAAAAATTTGTTCTGAGATTCTCCTCCATCATATTATTCATATAATTCATAAAAAAAATATTTCTCTTCTTAGACATCGAATTGAATTGTTTCTATAATAATAAAATTTCAAATCCTCATTATTGATTGTTAAATTTTTTTCCTTCTCTTGGAAATCTCATTTATGATCTTTTCCACTTCTTTCCTCGTGAAGTCCTTACTCTTAAATGAGTGATTTTGTAAAAAAATTTGAAAAAGATCATACACTAATAGATTTATGTCTTGTTTGGTTTATACCTCATTAAGGAAAATAACAATCAAAATCAATTAGAAGAAGGGCTATAAAAACATGCAATTTATTGTAACATTTCTTTTTGGCTATGTAGTCATCAGTTTTAGAAGATACAATTAAAATTTTTGAGATGAAGTATTTTTCCTATTATTATCTAGATAATGATCATTTTCAATGTTCATATTATTCCGCTTATTCATGAAATATATGGAAAAATATATATGTTTCTCACTCTATTCATAATTTTCTAATGAATTATGAGTCATAGGTGTTGTTATTATATTTTTTAATATTTTCCACAATTGGGTTTAATACGAATTTATAGCATTTCTGAATCTAACAATTGTAAATACATATATGTCATATATATAAGACAATTAATTCTAGAAATTTAATTTTTTTCCATGATCACATTGTGAAACCCTGATGTTTTATGAGAAATATTTTTTAATGTCTTATGTTATACACAACACCAATGGAATCATTCAATACACTGGCTTGGCTTGCGTTACACGCAAGAGCAATCTTCCTCGATAGCTTATGTTGTACGCAATACCGAGTTTCACTATACAATGATATATTATTATAATATTATGAACTAGCCATTATAAATAGTATTAACTGAATTTTGAATTTAATAATAATATAATTCATTTCACAAATTTTCTAGAATTAGATATTAAAACAAAATTAATTTTTTTGGATAAAATATGTATTTTTCAAAAAATGCAGTTTTACCGCCTTTTGTTGGCACAACAATTTTAAATAATATTTTTGACAAGTGTATAAGAAAAATTTTCCAAAATAAACTTCTTCATTTGAATCAGGATATAAAAATTTACATTGGATAACTTTTTGATACTTTTCTGATAACTTTCATATTTTGATGAATAATAAAAATACGGTAACTATTTCTTAAAAACCACTTTTTTCATCAAGATAATTTATTTGGTTAAATCATAAAATATATTAATTTTAAAGTATAAATAGAATATATTTTTACCATTTAATATAATTTATGTCATTACCATTAATTTTACATTGAATTCATATATAACAACATTTCAATATTTGACAATGTTTTAACTTTTAAAACGTGCTTTCTTAACAACGAGACTAATTTTAAATTAATTACTACAACTTATGTGACTTGAATTTGGAAAAATTGATTCCATATTTGTATTTAGTGTTTCCAAATTATGTTAATAGGTTACTTTTATTTTTTTGACATTATGAATAGTAACTACGATAATTTTTATTTACCACAGTTAAAGGTAAATTAAATAATTAAGGGTAAAAATAATATTATAAAAAACCTAACACCTACCAAAATTCTATTGGATTAATAAACGTTTTCCCATATCACCTAAGGGTTGGAGTAGATTCTTTTCATGGATTATTGTCTTTGAAAATGACATAATTATAATTAAAACCAAATAAAGTGACAACTTGTCACTCTCATATATCTTATATGATTAATAATTTTAATTTGGTGATAAAATACATAAAACATCACAAATTAATAGTTTCCATGAAAATAATAAATGTATCTACATCATGTAAATTTATTTATAATTTTAGGGATTATATAAGTATCCTTAATGATGACACAATAGTGATGTTAAAATTATTTTATTGATTGAAATATCAAATAAATGGTTTAAAAAATATGAAAATAAATATAATATGAACTATTTAATGTGATATAAGAATTTTATTAATGAATATGAAATTTTAAGAATCTATTAATTATTTTGGTTTGAATATATCCTCAGTGTGTATTTCATTTAAATTCATATAAATGAATTGTGCCAAAATTAACAATATTATTATTTTATAAAAATAACATATTATAAAATTGTTTAAAAATCAGAAAAATATTTAAAAATTATTAGTTGAACATTATATGGTATAAAATGTCATAAAGTATAAAATTATCCACAATTACCATCACATAAGAAATTATTTATAACAATATAAAATTTAGAATATTATTACCACAAATAAAATTAAATAGATTAAATATGGATAAATCAATTTGATAAGGTTTAAAACAAATTCAAAACATGTCTAAATTTTTTTGGTTGATAATATTACAACCCTATCTTATCTCATATCCAAATTTAGTCATTTTTGGTAGTTTTTATGTGGTGTTTGAATTTATTATAAATTAATAATTATAATGTTTCCAATGGTTCCCCTCTCCTACCTTATAAAAGGGAACTTCCTCACTCTCTTCTTCACAACATTTTGTTCCTCCAAGATCGGCCAAACGCTGTCCTTTTCTCTCCTACACTTCCCTAGAAACCTAATATTGGTCCTAATATTCTTCAACGACCAACTTTAGTGCCCTATGAGGAGGTTTAGAAGAGGAGTGTCGAAAAAGAGGTAATATCCTTTACTAATACTTTCAAATTTATTTCTTCTTCAACTTCTTCTTCTTTATTTGTTTCATCATAAATTAATAACATCAATATCACTGATATATTGATATGTTACAATAAATATGAAACAACCCCATCTCACCTTTAATCCATCCTATCGAAAACAAAATCAATCTGCGTGCATACGTACAGAATATCATCTCCACGTTGTGGTGTAATCTACATTTCCCCATGTACCATATATGGATCTATATAATTTCCTATATAATAACTATATATGATCATTATAACATGTTACTAGTTCTGTGATATTCTATCATCGACTCTAACACCATTTAATGATTATGGGAATGATATTTTCTCTAGTGCATACGTACGACTTACCGTCTCCACGGTGCGATGTGATTTGTTTTACATGATATTTATTAATCCATGATTATATAGAAGAATTGATGGAAGAAATATGATATATATTTTACTACTGCCATTCTGTATATAATGTAACTATAACCTAAAAAAGAGGAATACAAATTTATTCAAAAAAACACGCATAAGAACATAAAGTAAAAAACACCTGAAAGACAAATAGCAATGAAATATTACTAAAAAGAATATAAGACTATAACCATATATTACTTCATAACAAGGAGTATGATTCTGGAATAAGTCAATGACATTATTTAAATTACTATATAAGAGGTTCAGATACATAAAATGCATTTCATAACTAAGGTAAGGGAAAATATCACTATCTCATTTTTATCTGATATTGTTTATACATCAGAATTTACTAGGGAATATTTATCATCCACATCCATGTTTCCTCAATATTTAATATTATTTCTATCCTCCTAATATTTTTTAAATCCAATTTTACCTATTGGTGAATTTTTAGTAAATGATATAAAAGGAATCGTTTTTCATTTTTAGTTCGAGATACATTTTGACTTTTTTGGCCAATGTATGAGAAGAATGTTTTTCATAACTTATACAACATGAAAGGGTTTTTATGATTTAATAGAACATTATATCCTTGAAGCTTAATTTACATGTTTTCATGTTTATTTTCAATTAACTTCTTTTAGTTTAACATGTTGAGAATGGAAATTTTTTTATGAAGTGAAAAAGAATATTTTCCTCAAGAATGAAGTTCAAGTGATTTATCAAAAATAATTTTCCATATAATATAATATAACTTTATCTTTCTATTCCTATGATTACATTGATATGGTTATGTTATGGTGGAAATTTTTTTATGAATTCTTATAACATATATGGATTATGTTATGATGGTATGATGTTTAAGAATCCCATTTCTATTATTTGGGTTATGCTATAATGTAAGATTTATGATTTTGTTCCACACACAATAATGGTTTCCTTATGAGATGGTTTGGACCAAAATATCCATCCAATGAATTTTGTAAAGATTTATATCTCATCAGATAGACATGGCTGGAATGAAAAGTTAATCTGGTTCAGTGATACAGGACTGGAACGAGGAGTGTACTCGGTTCAGTAATGGTATTTGTCCTCTATGATGGTCTCGAAAATTATTCTTGACTAATATGAAATAATTCTATATGATTATATGTGTATTACACAATGTTTAAAGTTTTATGTTATGATTATTGGGATTACATTTCAATACTATGATTTATCCCATGTCATGATATTATGATCTATTTTGCAGGTTATGATTTTCAAAATGTTTTGTTCTGACGAATATGATGTGATTGATATTTCCATTGTTTACCCTTACTGAGAAACTGATCTCACCCTTTTGTATATTTTCATTTCCCCATGTTAGGAAGAAGAGTTTTAAGTAGGATATGCCATAAGTGACTGTAGATAAGATGAAATAAACAGGATACAATGTAGATGATTTATGAACCAGATGTTTATGTTTCCACATTTCTAAAGACAATATACCCATATGGTCCTATCATGGTGTTATTATATGTTGTAAAAATTATGCTTCAATTCTGATGTAAAATCAATGTATGTAAATTATGGGATGTTATAGTTGGTATCAAAGTAACGTTTTAGCCATCCATTAGAAACTAAGATGTGAATGTCTTAGTAAAACCTTAAGGATATGTCTAAGCCTAGAACACAATAATAGTTTTTTATAAATGTCGATTAATAGCCTACGATAGGACCAAAATTTTGAATTTTTATTATTGATTATGTGGTTTTCTTGTTATGATCAGTGTTTCACAGAATATTTTTCTTAGTACTAGTCAATGGCTAGAACCCGAAGGAACCATGTTAATGATGAATGCGATGGGAAATGCAATGTTTGTCCCCTTGTGCAACCAAACATTATGGGATATTAAATGAAAACTCTTGTACCCATGGTCACACATATTTCTCAAGCTATGAATCATACAGGACATCCAAACGATCAAAGGAAAAGCATTATTCTGTTGAATCATTCATGAGGAAGCATCCACCTTCATCCAGCTGGTCTTCTGATCCATTAATGGCTGAACAGTGGATTACTACCACTGAAAAGTTATTTTCAGTTCTACAATGTTCTAAACATGATAAATTCATCTTATTATTATATTGTTTGGAAGGTGAATCTGATCAATGGTGGAATCTTATCAAGAATACGAGGAAAAGAGATGAAATTTAATCCTTGGATTTGGAGGAGTTCAAGAACATTTTTTTCAATATGTACATCCCTTATATTCATCAAACAATGATATAGAACGAGTTTCTTGAACTAAATCCCAAGGAAGATGAATCTGTTGGTACCTACGAAGCTAATTTTACAATACATGCAAGGTACGCTTCTAGGATTATTATCCAACAAGAGAGTAAGATTTATCAATTCTTCATTGGCTTAAAACAATGTCTTAGAAGGGAGTTAGCCATAAAGGACTTCAATAGCTATGAGAAAATTGTTTTATGTGCTCTCATGGTTGAGATGGAGATTTTAGTAACCCATCTATCATATGGGTTTGATAAGAAGAGGAAAATGGAATTAAAAGGAAAATAAAAAGACCACACTGAAAATAAGATGAGTTATCCCTCATGCTCAATGTGTGGATAGAATCATGGAAGGAATTATCTTAATGTGACAAGTAAATGTCTTAAGTGTGTAAAATAAGGTCATCGGGCATTTGAATGCCACAATGATGGGAAAAATATGTCTAGTGATGCGAACAACGAAAAGGCTACACATAATTCACCTCCTACACTAAAATCTTACAAGTTTAAAGAAATGGGGAATTATTCCAACCATTTCCATAATAAAATATTTTTTGATGATGATTGATGTCAATGAACTCTTAATTCAAAAGAAAAAGGAATTTCACATTCAATTTCTATCAGTGATGTATAGTATGATACTGAATTGGTTAAAGGTACCCTTACCATCCACTCTAAAGTACCAAATGTTTTATACGATTTTGGATCCACCCACTACTTTATTTCTGATGAATTTTACATAGGTATTGTCATATTACGTCAGCAATTAGATATTGAGTTAGTTGTGACAACCCCTAATGGCAGAACAGTCACATCAAAAGTTTACAATTCTTATCAGTTTGATGTATGTGGGAAAGTGTTTCTTACAGATCTTGTGATTCTTCCTATAGTGGAATTTGATGTGATTCTTGGCATTGATTGGATTTCCATATATGGAGCTCATATCAATTTCCAAATAAGGGAAGTCACATTTCATATTCCTGATCAATATATTATAATTTATTGATGCATGGATGAACATAACCTTCCAATGGATAATTATTCCATCGTATGGGTCTTGATTCCAATAAATGAAGTTTATTTATCTCAAATTGTTGGAGAGAAACTCAGAATTAAGAATATACCAATTGTATGAGAGTTTGATGATGTCTTTTTAGAGAAATTTCTAGGTCTTCCACTAAGTTGTGAAGTTGAGTTTTCAATAGAACTCATACCGGTTTCTATGCCCATTTAATGACATCTTATAGAATGGCCCCAATTGAGTATCAAGAATTGAAGAAGCAACTCCAAGAGATTCTTGATAAGGTATTCATACGCCCTAGTGCATCACCTTAGGGATAACCTGTTCAGTATGTTAAGAAGAAAGATGGTTCAATGAGACTCTACATTGATTATCGAGAACATTACAAGATCACTATCAATAAAAAATATCCTCTCCCATACATTGATGACTTATTTGAACAACTACCTAGATCACAATACATTTCCAAGATTGGCCTTGATTCAGGGATTCATCAATTAAGGGTAAAAATGATGGATATACCAAATATGGATTTCCATAAAAGATATGGACTCAATGAATTTATAATGATTCTATTTGGTCTTATTAATTCCACTCCTATCATCATGAATCTAATGGATAGAGTCTGCAGAGACAATATTGATCAGTTTGTGGATGTCTTTATAGAAAATATTCTTTTCTATTAAAAACAAAAGTAAGAACATGAATATCACTTGAGAATGGTATTAAAGTCCCCAAGAAAGGAGAATAATTATTACAAATTTACCAAGTGTTAATTTTGGAAAAAAAATGAATCATTTTTGGGTCACATAATCTCAAATAAGGGGATATATGTGCATCCAGCAGAAACAGAGGTTATCGAATGATGGTTGTGACAAACAATAGTTACCGAGATCTTACGTTTTCTTGATTTGGATACTTATTATCAATGTTTTGTGAATGATTTTTCACTATTATCTAATACACTCACAAGGTTCACTCAAAAAAGAAGTTAAGTTTGTTTGGATGGAGGAGTGTGAAGAGAATTTCAAGGGCTTAAAAATAATGTTATCTAGTGCACCTGTTCTCACACTGACTTGTAGGGATGAATGGTTTGTGATCTACAGTGATGAATCCAAGAAGGGAATGTTGTGTGTTCTCATGAAAAATTATATGGTGATAGCTTATGCCTCATAATATTTGAATATCCATGAGAAAATTTACCCAACTCATGATTTGGATTTAGTTCCGGTAATCTTTCCATTAATGATCTGGAGGTATTATCTTTATGATGAATGGTGGGATATTTATACTGATAATAAATGTTAAATGTATATTTTCACACAAAAGGAGAAGAATATGCACTGATGAAGATGGTTGGAGATGATTAAGGATTACGACTGCTCAATTCATTATCACTATAGGAATGAAAAAAAGGTGGCAGACACATTAAGTCGACAAAAACATGTTAGCTTATCCATTATGAGGATAAAAAAAGATCAAATATTTATGGATTTACTAAGGATGGATCTTGGAATTATATTGGAAGGGAAAAAATCTTATCTTTCTCAAATGAATGTTCAAGTATTCATACATGTGATAATTAAAGAGGGACGGAAAAAAGATCTGTCGTTATATAAGAAGGTGAGAAATGTTCCTGAATTCCACATTGATTGTGATGAAATAATAAGGTTCAAGAATCAATTTTTTTTCCTCCCTTTTTAGAATTAAGGAAGTAAATATTGTATGAGGATCATATTTATTCATTCATTATTCACCCTAGATGCATGAAGATATATAGGGACCTGAAAGAGTACATCTGGTGGGATGGCTTGAAAAGAGATGTTGCTGAATATGTCTCTCGATGCTTGTTTTGTCAGAAATTTAATCATGAGAGACATAGGTCTAAGGGGATGTTACAACCATTACCCATACCTTGAGTCCAACATTCCATTATATCTGATCGGTATCCGGGGTTTACCATGATGTTTTTTTGCAAAGTCTTTAGCATACTCTAGACATGCATTTGAGTTTCAGCACTATATATCATCCTCAGACAGACTGTCAGTCTGAGAGGACAATTCAAACTCTAGAAGATATGTTGAGAGATTTCTCTATGGATTTCACCAGTGGTTGGGATCAACACCTAAATTTGGTTGATTTTTCTTATAATATTATCTTTCACTTAAGTATTCAGATGGCTCCTTATGAAGGTCTCTTTGGAAAGATATGCAGAACTCCAACTTGATGGGATGAAGTTGGGGAAAGAATTCTATTAGGACAATATCTTATTTATGTGATGGTAGAAATGGTAAGATCTATTAAACAACACATAAGAGAAGCTTAGAGTTGACAAAAAAGTTATGGCAATAACCGATGAAAAGACCTAGAGTTCGAACAGGCTGATAAAGTGTTCTTATGAATATCTTCTTGGAAGAGAGTAATGAGATTTGGAAAGAAGGGAAAGTTGATCTCTAGGTATATTGGTCATTTCAAAATACTTGATCATGTTTGGAATATAGCTTTCCAATTGACACTTCAACCAAATATATCACAAGATAATGATATGTTCCATGTATCTCTCCTGAGAAAGTACATACCTAATCCTTCACATATACTAAGCTCAGAATTTGTACAGCTGGAGAAAGATCGTTCTTATGAAGAACTAATGATATAGATTTTGGGTCATAAGGAAAATATTTTACAAAAAAGGACCACACACATGGTTAATGTTTTATATAGGAACCACTAATTAAAAGGAGCTACATGGGAACATGAGGATATGATAATGGAGATACATCCTCATCTATTGGTTACAAAGTAACAAAATTTGAGGGAGAAATTCGTTTTAAGGGGGGTAGAATGTAACACCCTGATATTTTATGAAAAATATTTTTTGAAGTCTGATTTTTATAAGAAATAGAAAAATAATCTTTCACTACACTGGCTTGGCTTGCGTTACACGCAAGAGAAACCTTCCTCGATAGGTTGCATTGTATGCAATAACGAGTTTCACTAAACAATTATATATTATGATAATATTATGAACAAGCAGTTAAAAATAATATTAATTTAATTTTATATTTTACAACATTATAATTAATCTTAATCTTTTTCTATAATGAGATATGAAAACAAAATCAATTTTTTGGATGAAAGATGTATTTTTAAAAAAATGCAGTTTTATTACCTTTTGATGGCCCACCAATTTTAAATATAATATTTGACGAGATTATAAGTTCAATTTTTCAAAATAAACTTTTTCTTCTGAATCAGGATATAAAAATTTATATTTGATAAATTTTTGATATGTTTCTGACAAATTTAATATTTTAATGAATAGTAAAAAGATGATAAATTTTTCTTTATAAAAACTTTTTTCATGAAGATAATTTAAAAGGATGAGTGATAAAATATAATGGATTTAATGTTAAAATAAAATATATTTTTACAATTTAATATAATTTATCTCATTAACATTAATTTTACATTGAATTTATGGGTAAAAAAATTTCAATCTTTGGCAATGTTTTAACTTTTAAAACTTGTATTATTAACAACGTTGTTAATTTTAATTTAATTACTACAACATTTGTGATTTGAATATTGAAAAATAGATTCCATATTTGGAATTATTGTTTCCAAATTATGATAATAGGTTAAAATTATTTTTTTGACATTATGAATATTAACTACGGTAATTTTTATTTACCACAATGAAAGGTAAATTTGGTAATTAAGGTTAAAAATAATATTATAAAATTACCCTAACAGCTAGAAAAATTCTATTTTATGAAAAAATTATTCCTATATAACCTTAGGGTCAAAATATATTCATTTCATATATTGATGACCATGAAAATTCCATAATTATGTTTAAAACCAAAGAAAGTTACAACATGTCACTCTTTTATATCTTATATGTGTAATAATTTTATTTTAGTGATAAACTTCAATAAAACTTCGAACATTAATAGTCACTAGAAAAAAAAATTATCTATATCACTTGAATTTATTTATAAATTTTATGGATTAAATTATTTTCATTAATGATGAAACTATATTGATGTGAAAATTATTTTATTGTTTGAAATATCAAATAAATGGTTTTAAATATATTAAAATAAATATTATATGAACAATTTAATTTTATCTACACATTTTCTAGATGAAAATGACATATTAAAAATCTATTAATTTTATTTCTTCAAATATATCATCAGTGTGGTTTTTTTTAATTCAAATAAATTAATAGTGTCAAAATTATCACTATTATTATTTTATAAATATAACATATTATAAAATTGATCAAAAATAAAAATGAAATATAAATTATAAATTGACATTTATATTGTATACAATGTCATAAAATATCCAATTATTTAAAATTTACAACACATAAGCAATTATTTACAACAATTTAAAATTTACAATATTATTACCACAAATAAATTTAAATATATTTAATAAGGATAAATCAACTTGATATGGTTTAAAATAAATTCAAAACATGTATAAATTTTATTTGTTGATGTGATTACAACACTATCTCATATCATCTTCTTATTGAGTCATTTTTTGGAGGTTTTTAATTCAGGATTAAATTTATTATAAATAAATATTTCTTATGTTTCCAAAGGTGCCCCTTTCTTCTTATATTAAAGGGCACCTCCTCACTCTCCACTTCACAACATTTTGAGCCTCCAACCTCGATGATAAACTGTCCATTTCTATACTACCCTAGTATAAAAACCTATTAGATCTCCTGGTATTCTTCAAATACTAACTATATTGCCCTAAGAGATGGTATAAAAGAGGCGCGTCGAAGAACATGTAATATACATGACCAATCCTTTAAAATTTATTTCCTCTTCTACTTATTCAACATTATTTGTTTCATCATAAATTAAAAAAATCAATATCACTCATATACTGATATGTTATTATAAATATGAAACAACCTCATTTCACCTTCAATCCATCTTACGTAAAACAAAATCCTTGTGTGTGCGTACGTACATAATATTGTCTCCACACCATGGTGTAATCTGTTTTTCCACCACCACCTTACTTGGATGGGTATAATGGTGTAAATATTAACTATATATGATTATTATAACATGATATTAATTCTGAGATATTCTATCATTCACTCTAATACCTTTCTATGATTATGTGAACGATATCATCACTCATGCGTACGAACGGCTTATTGTCTCCACAATGCGATGTGATTCATTCTACATGATCATCATTAAACAATGATTATATAAAATAATTTAAAGAGTAAATCTGATATATATTATACTACTCACATTTTGTAAATGATGTATCCATATCCTAAAAATAGGAATAGTAATTTATTCAACAAAACCCATATAAGAACATAAATCTATGGACACCCGAATAACAAGTAGCAATGAAATATTACTTATAAGAAGATAAGACAAAGACCATATATGATATCATAATAATTAGTATGATTTTGGAAAAAGTCATTTAAATTACTTAAATCATTATACATGAGGTTTAGATACATACAATGCATATCAGACTTAAGGTAAAGGAAAATCTCACAATCTCATTTTTATCCAAGATTGTTTATACTTCAGAATTTTCTGGGGAATATTTATCATCCAAATTCATGTTTCCTCAATATGTAATACTATTTCTATCCTCCTGAAAATTTTTAAATCCAAATTTACCTATTGGTGAATTTTTAGTTATAGATAGGAAATGAATCTTTTATTGTTTTCAGTGCGTGATACTTTTTGACATTTTCTACCAATGTACGAGAATAATGTTTTTCATAACTTATACGGGATGAACGGGATTTTATGATTTCATAGAACATTATACCAATGAAGCTTCATTTAAATGTTTTTGAGTTTATTTTCAATTATAATCTTTTAGTATGACATTTTGAGAATGAAAAAATATTTACGAAGTAGGAAGGATATTTTCCTCAATAATGGAGTTCAAGTGATTTATCAAAAATTATTTTCCATCTAAGATAATATAGGGTTATGTTTCTATTGTTATTATTACATTGATTTGATTATGTTGTGATGGAATTATTTTTATGAAGTCTTATATACTATATGGATTATGTAATGATGGTATGATGTTTAAGAATCCCATTTCTATTTCATGGGTTATACTATGATGTATTATTTATGATTATGTGCACACATAATAATTTTATCATTACGAGATGGGTGGGACCTAAATTTCAGTTAAATGCATTGGGTAATGATTAATTACTCATGAGATAGACATGTTATGAATGGAAAGTTAATCTGGTTTAGTGATACAGTACTGGATCGGGGAGTGAACTCGGTTTTGTGATGGACTTTGTCTGCTATGTTGGTCTTGGCAATGAGTCTTGACTAATAGAAATGATTTTCTATGATTATTTGTTTATGTCACAAAGTTTCATGTTTTATGTTATGATTATTGGGATTATATTTCACTATTATTATTTATCCCATGTCATGATATTATGATCTCTTTTGTAGGTTATGATTTTCAAAATGTTACATTTTTATGAATATGATGTGACTGATATTTCTTTTGATTACCCTTACTGAGCATTTGAAATCACCCTTTAGTATGTTTTCTTTTTCCCAAGGTTTTGAAGAAGGGTATTATGTAGGATATTTCAAAAGGGACTCTAGATATGATGAAATAAACAAGAAACAATTTAGATGATTTATGAACCATTTATATGTGTTTCCCAGTTTCTAAGGACACTATACCTATATGGTCCTACCATGGTGTCATTATATGTCGTAATAAGTATTCTTGAATTATGAAGTAATAATATTGAATTTATATAATGGGTCATTATAGTCATGGTATCTATCTATTTGTGAAGAGGAACTGTAGAAATCCGTAGACTATATACCCGCCTCATAGATTTCAGGGTTCTCTTGTAACAATCAAACAAAATGATCACTTGATGAACCCAAAAAATAACTCATCACCAATAGTGATAGAAATTAATGACTCATAGTGTTACAATTTGATTCCTCTGAAGTACAAAAAAATTACTCTCAAAGTTAAAAAACCAACATCCCCATACAATCTCACAGTATCAAAACCGAGGTTGTCCTAATCAAGGAAATAATTAGAGTATTTTATTGTTGTTTGACCAAATAATTCCAACCTCCAAATTATAGGCGACCAATGAAATGGAGCATAAATCCATCCATTATTCAAAATACACCATATTTTTTATTCAATATTCTTGTTTTCCTCAATTAAAACAATATCAAAAAGATGATTGGAATAATTAACATCAAATTTTTTTATGAGACTCTAGATGAAATATGGAGAAATATCTACTATCAATTATCAAGAAACAAATGAATATGTTTCATATAATTATTATAATTGGAGTATTTCTAATGAAGAGTGGGAGACTGGGAAATGTACCATGATTTTAACCGATATAGGGTTTCATCTCAGTTTAAATTCAAAAAACCATTATAAAATAGTGAAATTAATAACATTGAATTAGTTCCTAATATCAATTGAGAAATACAATATTTTAGCCATTATATCAAAAAATAATTGATGGATTGGGGGATCCATGTTCCCAATGATAGTGAAATGTTGAAGATCCCTTGAATAAGAGGCAAATTGGTTATGGTTTCACATGATAGTTGAATCTGAGAAAAGATATCATTAAGGGAGAATTTTGGAATATTTTAAGTATTCATTTTATCCCAAATAGATATTTGATGTTCTAGGAAACACTATATGTAATTCAGAAAGATGGTGTAAAGATTAATTTTATAGAGGGGTGGAAAAGAATAGTCGGTAGAAAACATTTTATCTCAAAAATATATCACCATTAATCCAGTATAAATGATCCAAAAATTTGAATTCATGACGTGGTGGACTAAATAATATATATCCTACCTCCAATTTTAAATATAATGAATATTTTAAACATTTTTATTATATTTCAACATTTTTATAATCACTTACTATAATTTAACATATCTATGTGAACAAAAATATAGATTAACGGAATTTAAATATAATGGAAAAAATTTCAATTTAAATTATTTATGAATTTAAAAATAATTATTCCAAATATAGATATAATTTCATAAATTAATTTTCCTTGAGGTATACAAATGTTCTTTATTATTAGAGCATATAACCCGTAAAAAAAATTTATTAAAAGAAATTACGTTAATAAAATGATTTATATTTATAATTTATTTGTAAATATAATATAATTATTCATATTAAACACTGTTATTATTTTTCAAAATGATTTAATTAAAAACTAAATAATTCGAATGCCTAATTACACCATATGATAATGTTTTGAAAAGAAAAATTTCAAAAAAAATAATTCAAGAACTATAAACAATTTGTTTGATGTAAATAATAGGTTGTATATATAAATATAAATTTATTAAAAACTATCAATAATTTATAAAATATAATTTATATTGTTATGGTTTTTATAAAATCATTCAAAAGATTATTGTATTGTAGTGTTATAAAAGTGAAAATATTTTAAAATATGTACTTATTTACAGTTAACTTTCAAATAATTTATTCTAAAATGTTATATGAAATTTTATTAAAATTTAAATTTAAATGATAAATGAGAATCAAGTGCTATTTTTCTAAAATTTAAATCCTATAATTTAAAAATAATATTTATAATTACATTAAAATTTATGTGTAATCAATTTAGATAGGAAAACATATTTTGGAATATTAAAAATTATTCAATTGATAAATATTTTTAATTCAAATAAATATATAGAATTAATATGTAATTGCAATAATATATATTTCATAATGTATGAAGCAATTTACGTAATATATATTTTTTACAAATAATGTGAATTAGTTTAAAATAGATATTTCATTAAGAAGAAATATTTATTATTAAATTTTAAATATAAATATTTTACCTTATATAATTTTACATTTTTGTTTCTTATCCATAAGTATTCTTTATATAATAATTTAAAATTGCATAAATTCTTATTATTAATTAATTTAAAAAATATGATGGAATCATTAGTTAATTACAATAAATAGAAAATAGAAGGTGAATTTTTAATTACTATTGTTCTCTATTATTTTGCTGAACATGAAATTTTTTATTCCAATGGGGTTATTCAATGTTATTACAAGATATTAAATTTTAATGAGTTTCAATAGTATTGAATTTTTATATTTATGCGTTATTATGTTAATTTTATCCGGAATATCACTAACAAAACAGTTGTTTTATTGGCAAACATTTATGGTTAGTGTAGAATTTTTTTATCAATAATTATTTTTTAGAATTTTTTATAAATATAATTAAATTCATAGAATCCTAATGGAAAATAATTGGGTTGATATTGGAGATTTTGTATCAAATTTAGTTTCATTTTTCCTAATAACATGAATCCTTGTAACTGGGAACCCAGAGCCTAGCTACTACCACCATAGTTCTATTTGGAACCATCAATGTTATATTAGGATCGAAATGTCTATATATACATATATATATATTAATTAAAATTATTATAAAAATTAAAAATAAGGAAGTGGGGATGACCATTTTATTGTGACCAAGATAAACTATGCTTCCCAGTATATTTCTAATTTTTAAAGGCGATATCGAGATTTTTGATCTGTTATTCATTGACACTATTTACACTCTTATAATGGGAAATTTAATTCCTCCCACTATTTTTCTTTATGATTACCCTATTTTTCTCTAGTACTCTACCTGTTAAACAAATACTTAGGGAAATTTTACCATTTTTTTGTATTTATTATTTCAGATTAGAGAATTGAATTTCAAGAGATGGATCCCACAAAAACCAGGTGGGCCATCCAATTTTTTTTAAAACAAATAAGAAATATTAACCCTATAACATCCCAGATCTGATAAAAAAGGTTGCATTGAGATGGTATGTGATATTCATGAGTTTATGTGGGATTATTAATGATGGGGAACACATTAAAATTATATTTATGTTTCCGAAGTGAGTTATCTAGGGTTAAACTCAAGAAGGTATTGGCATTTATTATATAATGAATCTAAAAGATTATGTATCAATTTTTTAATGCTAATTAATAAAACTGTTGAAAATAATAAAAAAATATGGTGTATTTTATTTTGATCATCCTTTGTAACATAATTAGTATTGAAAAAAATATCTAGGAATTTAATGAAAATACAAAAAAAAAATTATATAAATAATTTGATATTGATTACCCTTATGGATGGGGCTATGAGGTTTGGTCATAGATGAGTTTTACTACATTTCAAATTCTCTATGTTTTATTAGGATACACTATATACATGTTAGTTTATATTATATGTGATCATCATAAGATGATTGGAGATATTTTTTTTTAAATTAACCTTTTTATGGGGGTTCTTGGGGTAACTGTTTTGTTGTACTCTACAGAGTTATGTGATCCCTATATACATCATTAAAATGATTTTATTTGTAGATAATAACATGATATATCTAAAAAAATTAGTCTATCAATCGAGAGTCATAATTATTATTTTGGGACTATAATAGAATAATTTTTTTCTTATTTTTTTTATTTATTATATATAATTAACACTATTCAAAGAATATAGGTAACTCGTCCAAATCATCTTGTATATCCATAGGACTAGAGAATAGTTATCATTTTAGTTTCAAACATTTCACATTTATGGTTCCAATATACTTGTTCATATTATACATGGAAACATGTGGTGGGGCCTATTAAGATTATGACCAAATGGATCACAGGGATAAAAAATTTGGAACATATTTTTTTCCTTTAAACCATAAATTTTATAAGGTCCTATATTTTGATTATATTTGGTAGGATATGCGAATAAGGTAATAGTTGGATGGTGATGAATTCATATATAAATTTTTCAGATCATCAATTCCCAATTGATGATGTCTCCACAATTTTTTATTATCGGTTAATTTTTATTATTGTCCCATTGATGATTTTTGGTGACAATGAATGTATTAAATCAATTATATATATATATATTCCAGTAAATTATATATACTACATTTTATTACAATAACTTCCTATTATGGTGTATTCATGAAGTAATTTTCTTGAATTTAAAATATATATTTAAATCCAATGATATTACACCATGATATCACCCCAATATGTTTTTTTATTTATAATTTTATAACATATTCATAAGGGTGCCATTTTAAAATTAAAATCCATAACATTTATGGGTTAGGGGAACTAGTCCATTCGACTTACACTAAATTATTTTCTAAATTATGTTTTCCCTGATTCTATTTCCCCTTTACTTTTCAATAAGTATTACTCCAAAATATATTTAAAATTCAATTGTACTTATTAATTATTTAATCACTCATAATATATCCCAGGAGTATGGGTTCATTGATAAATAAATTATCATAAATATCAAAATATAAAAAAAAATCAATTTCTTTATATAAATAAATATACTAATGTGAAACCTGTATTTTATGACATTCTCATTTTCATTAACATATGTAGATGTTATAAAATATTATATAATTTAATATCATTTTTATAAGATAAAATACATTTATAATTATGTATAATATATTATAGTTCAATCTATTTCATGAAATATTGGAAATAAACCTTCAAAATTTCTTAATAATGTTTATAACAAGGTCGTATAATAAAATAATGAAATATAAAATATAAATTTTAAAAATAAAAAAATTATAAAACATTTATAGAAAACATTAATAAAAATAATTTTTATTTTCCCTCAATAAATAATCACTAATAACTAATTAGGAACTATAAGTGTTAAATTATCTATAATATATAATGTGTGAGCCATGTAAACATATCAAAAAACATATTATACACAATTAAATCATTTATTTTAATATATTACATAATTAATATTTATTTTAATAAAAATATCATTAATTTTTTCTTGATAAAATCTAATATATATTGTTATAATCATTTTCAGAGTATGTTAATTTTTTATGGATTTTTATTTTCCATTTTATATATATACATAAAATACATGATTTTGGAGAAACTTATTACAATTGTTTTCTAAAATATCATATTATATATATTTATATATCTATTTATGAAATCATGTTATAATATTATAAATGTAAATGACATTATTTATATGATGTAAATTTTCTCATATTTTAATTATAGTGATCGATAATAGTAAATTATGACATTAATCATGTAAAACCCTAACATTGAGGTCTTAAAAGGTTATAAAAATATTCTTTTTTTCTTTGTTTTCCAGTTGTCCATCCTTTTCTAAAAATATAGATATTTCAAGTTGTATGAGAATAATAATCATATAAATGAACATATGGTAAATGAATGGAAATAATGTAATGATTATAATTATATGTTTATTGAAAAAAATATCATCATTTCTACATTGATTCATATTTCAATGATTCAACACATATACTGAAACATGATAATATTAATTTAATTTTGGTTATTGATGTAATGGAACTTCTTTAGTTATAATATTAAAGACATATGATGTAGTTTATCAACATTACTCTTTCATTAAATGATAAAAGAGGTCACATTTTCATCATATCATATAATACATATGAATAGTTTTAATAATTATATGTAGATGTTGGTGTCATTATTATATATATTACTATTTAGGGAAATCTATTTATAATAAAATATTTGATGTAAATATTATTTAATTATATCTTATATTATATATCATTTCAATGAAACTTTTTCCAAAAACATCAATATGATTTTGACATCAGAGATGGAATATGGGTTATTCCATTTCTATTTATATAATGAAATTAATAATTGGTATTGAGATTAGCTATCAATTTATTAGAGGTGATATTATTGGTCAAGCATATTCATTAATTGCTAAAAAGATTTATTTGAAGGATTATGATTGATTATATTTTGGAATGTTGTTGTGTTTGAGAGAAAGCTCTTAGAATACATTATTTTGAGTATGAAATTATATATATTTTGTATGGAATATAATAATGATATACAAATCAATTAATCTATTTTTATAGTTATATGAATAAATATGTAATAAAAAAATTCCAAATAATACATGTTACCACTCTTTTTTGAAATGAATAATTATGTAAAATTATATAATAAATTTATTCAGTTTAAGAAAAAATTAATATTTCTCTTCATTTTTAATTTATATGCTTTAATTATATCATTAAATAATAATAAAATAATAAGTAATAATGTTAAACCAAATATTAGTATCTTAATTAATTTTATTATTAAATTATGATTTTATAACCTTAATTTATTTATATATTTTGATTAAAAAAAATCAATTTTTTTTCAGTTTTTTTATTTAATTGAATAAATAATAATGTTGTTTACATACATAATGTATAATAAATTATTTATTAATAAAAATGAAATTACATATTTTATTTATTATCATAGTTTTAATTTAGTATTTATAGTTTTTACATGTAGTGTAATTAAATAAAATATTAGGATTTTTTATGATTCTATTAAATTATTGTAAAGTTAGTTTTTATTTTTTAATTTTATATTATTTTTTATCAATTTTTTTGGTGACTTAATATTAAAATATATTTTATGAGAATAATATAATAATTTTTCTTCTAGTTTTGTTAATATAACATAATAAATCATCTAAAAAATATTTTTTAAAGTAAAATTAACTATTATTAAAATTTAAAATTGTTATAATATTTGATTGAATGAATACACTAATTTTATTACATCATTAAAAAATATACCACACTATATTATTATTCCATAAACAAGAACATAATTTTTTTAATATAATAACTAATTTTTTGAATAATTAAATTCTAACATTACATTTCTCCAATAAATTGTGTGTTTTTATGAGATAATCTGTATTAATATTTTTTAATTGTGGTGACTTCATTTCCAATATGGTCTTTGAAATATTAACGTATCTTTAATTTCTAAATCCCTTAACAGAAAATCGATGTAATATTTAATATAAATTTAAATTATAGTGAAATATATTATTGTTGAGGTACCAATTTATAGTGCTAATTTCACATGGGAATGATATACAATTAATGGTATTCCCAATGTAAAATTAGAATCATTTCTTTATGATTTTGTACAAATGGAAATTCTAGTTGAGTTGTAATTATTCACTATACCGATGAGGTGCATCATACATATATCAACTTTATATTTTTCATGTCTAGATGAATATGATTATTTCTTTCTATCTAAAAATCAAATTTTAGATTCCATATCTCATCATTACCAAGTGTAGTTAGGTATTATAATATCTATTTAAATCACACATATATGATAGTCTCATTAAACTATTACCCAGAAATATCTTGATTATGAAGGCTCAATTAAGGCAATGTACTAAGGGTTATTAGATTAAATTGTGTGATAAGATAAACATAGTATAATATATCATATCCTTCATCTATACAGACAATAAATAAATTATATACTATCACAAAATAAAATCTTGCAATACTCTAATTTGAACAACCTTTTAACCTACAATAATAGGATGGTAGTAAACCAAAATAGTATTAAATTTTTTAATAGACATCATGGGAAAATCTAGTTTTTTTGAATTTTAACAACAGGAGAAGATAAATTGGAATTAAATACATGATTTATATAAATTTATATATAATATTTTTGATCAATTGAACCTAGTATTTTAATTTAATTTATTAACTGGTTCAAATTAATTTGTAAGGAAATGCGGTTGAAGACGAGAATGAGAAGATTGAAAAGCTCTCCCATTTCTTTAAAGAAGATAATATAAATAATTTTTGGAAATATTATTTCAAATCTATAAACCATAATTAGGATTCATATATCTTTGGATGTAATATAAAATGATTTATGTTTTCTACATCATAGTGTATATATTCATATATAAAAGGTTGCATGAATGATAATATTTCCCTAAATGTTTTAATATATAATTCCATTGAAATTATTAAATTAATCTTCAACACAATTGTCCTCAGAATGTATGTCCATTAAAATACCCATACCAAAATGGTATATATGATTTTTATGATTTATAGAATATCTATAATAAAAATGTTCCCATACCAGGGCTTAATAGAGGTTTCATAGGTGTTAGTAAAGAGGATAATCTCTCAAGACAATCTTTTAATATTTTTTTGTTTTATCAAAGAAAATGTATCATTGATCTCACACGTGACAGACTATATAAAAAGATACATATTTTAATGATCGTATTTACTCTACTGCACACACATTGACTTGGACTGTATCATTGTTATATTTGGATATTCCACTAAAATGATTGTGTAACCATAAAATAACTTTTTCCAGAGTTAAAAAATTCCTTCAGTAGTATAAATAAAATAATGAAATAGGTATTTTTGATTGGGTCTTATGATCTTTGAAAATAGGGTCTTTATATCACAGGAATTCATGAAAGTGTTAATTAATTTTCATTATTTGGGAATTCCTCCATTTGACGAATATTGAAATTATTTTACTTTGAAGAAATATACTATAATATAAGTATGAAATTTTATTTTTGTATATTTGTAATGGAATGATAATAGATTCATTAGGAATGGTAACTTAGTTCGATATAGTGAATATTTCTATGTTTTATTAATATCAAGATGGTGCATGGTTCTTCTCAATAGGTGGAGGTCATTGTGATTCAAATGGGGCTCATATTTTGTAGTTTATAGACTGGGATATCATTGAGGCATAAACAGATTCATTAGTAGTGCCCGATACCCTGAATGGATATGTTAATTCTCTATAGCCAATTAACTATGTTATTAGATAGTGTCCATGTATCCTTGGTAACAAAATTGAAGTGGTACACACATGATAGTAGGGGAATAAAGTTGAAGGCCACCAGTCCTCACTTTATATCTCTGGAAATAAGGATTTATATTACCAACATTTGGTCACCATGAAGCTAGTGGGGGTGCACATGATTTTAGTGGATTCCCCCAGACTGCATTATTTCATTCCTCTATAACATCCATTGGTATATGATGGTGGGGGTCGACCTATGTGTTTTTATGGATCATCTAATTCCTTGAATAAAAAAATTATGTATTGAAATAATACAATGGATGATAATGCTCTTAATATTTTATAGAAAAATTATTCTTAATGTTAAACAATGGATTTTGTTAAAATTACTTATAATCAATATGGAATGAATGTAATGAAACATTACATGACTTTATGGAATGTTTAAAATGAATTGTCTATAGAAATTATGAAATAAACTACTGGATTACTACATGGGTAGATATATGAACAAATAAATTTTTTAAGATTGATTCCATACAAAATGCACTTTTCAAATACGGATATAAGAAATTTACATGAAGATTTCCATGAATTTATATGTTCTAATATTTTTGAGATTCAATTGAGATTTAATTTAATAAATATAAATATAATAGTTTGGACACCATGAACTAATATATCCTTTAGTACAAGGGTGTATTATTTGACAAAATGTGATAAGCGCATCAGAATGCCAAAATTGACTGTTAGATTTCTATGTCCTGTTTTTAGGCCATCAAAATCACTTATTATTTTGAGTATATAATGAAGTTAGTTTACTCTATAAGAAGATCCTCAATATCATGGATTGAATATATCCACAATATGTTATATATTCCTATAGAATTGTGAAAATATCTATAACCTATTAATTTACAATAATTTTACACAAAAGAAATTATGAATATATATCCGATAAATTGTTTTTTATGACTAATTTTATTTTTTTATTTTCATATTATTTATATAACATATTTGTATTTTATTGTGAATATATACATACATTTACTTATTGAATAGAATAAATAATATGATACATATGGAATGAAATAAATGATATGGTTTCCAACACTCTTCTTACTTCTCCAAGGAAAAAATTACTATAATATATAGGGTTTTGAAAACAACAAACAATGTTCAAGTAGGATCTATAAATATTGATATTTATGATCCAAATAATTATCACTAACTTGGTGTGCATGTTTGGACCAGAATACCCATAATCGAGAAGTACATTAGATAAATACCACCTTATTATAACATTATTAAAATCAATGATTATAGTTTGGTGTCAAGTACACATTTACCTTTGGGTTTTGGAAGACTCTTCCAACCCCATACTATATTTTTCAAGGGATTAATATATCACTATATTGGACACCACAACATGTTTTATGAGAAAAAATGATTTATGTTCTATGTTATTTGTTAATAAGTACAAATTTTATGAATTCACCTATTAGTAGATTCTAATTTAACCCTTTCATTTGAATCTTTGATGCCTGTAGAAAGTAGTGTGACATGTCGTATTTGTTGTTAAGTGATATGATGTCTACAAGTTAGTTATAAAATACAATTGATGTCACTCATGTGTATATCTATAAAATAATTATAATATTCATGATATAATAATGAAATAGTATACAATAGATTTCTGTGTTCTTTTGTGATGCAATTCTCTTAATAACCCTATGTTGTCATGGATTAGTTGGGTGAAATCCACACCTGGATCTGTAATCAGGTATTTTAATTAATTTTTTTTATCAATTTTATTATATTTTTACTAAGATAAGAAATTCACAGTTTTAGGGATTGTTGATTAAAATATTGTTATTTAGATAATCAATATAAGAAAAATGTTTACAATTTTTAAATCATCAATTCAATTTTATATTTTGGTGATGTTTTTTAAAAATAATTTGAAATTAATTTTAGTAGTAATAATATATATTATTAATTTACAATATTTTTTATATAAATATTATGATCATCTTTTTGATTCATTAATTCACAGAATAAATTTCATGTAATAAAAAAAATTATAGTAAAATAATACATTTATACATCACAAAATATTTTTTTAATTCAATAATTAATATAAAATTATATAAAATTATTTATCAAAATTAAGATATCATTTCCTAATAAATGATTAAAAATACAATTCAGTATTGTGTGTTTCCAAATTTGAAAATATTTCACTATTTTCCAAAATATAATTTATTAAAATTCAAAACAATCAAATAAAAAACAATTTCTTAAAAAAATTAGACAAATTAATAAATATTTTAATAGAAGTTAACACTCCAATTATTCAATATAAACACCACAACTAATAATACTAATAATAACATACAAAACATAAAACATTGAAATATATTGTAATACACACCTTTGTTGACACATTACTACATTTTATAATGGTCAGGGTATAATGTAGTACCCCTAAACCGATGGATTGAGACAAATTAAAAAATTGATTCCTCAATGAGATATGTAAGGGTTTTAAGACCCTTGATATCATTTCTACAATAACATATTACCATTATATAATATATTACACCTTACATAACATATTAAATTTAAAAATAAATTATTTGTGATTATATTAATTATATTTTAATCATATTACTGGAATTAAATACTGAAATGTTTTTATCCTCTATTAAAAAATATTAATAATAACATCTACCCCTAATAATATTATAGTTTTTATGTCCATGATAATGATTTATTTATATAAATAATTTATTGTATAGTTATGAAAATAAATTTAATGTATAAATAAAATATAAATAATAATTTAATAACAATTATAAAATTAATACATTTATAAAATTTTACCCAGACTATAGATTTGTGTTATCAATTTTATTACTTCTAACTAAATTTGAAATATTTAAAAATAAATAAATGTTGATAATGTTCGTGACTATGGAATACAATAAAATTTTCATGTGTTTTACTAATAGATAAACATGAACATTATTCAATGACACTTAGAAATATTATTAATTCATTGTATGAATATCTCATATAGTTACCCTCATACAATTTTATTTTCTTAACCATTGGAATAAAATCACAAGAATGATGATATAAACAACATTAATGTAATATGAATGGAATTACATTATTATTATATAAAATAATATTCAAATAAAAATCAATATATATGTATATTTGGTAATAAATAAATATAGTAAGTTTATATCATATGTTCTTCAATATAAATATCATCTGAAAACTCTTGGATATGGGTTTTATCCCAAAAATATATAATATTTTTTTGAATTTTTTTATCTATTTATAATCATGAAATATATATATTATATCAATTTTACTAATTATAACCCATAATTTTTTTTATTTTCATTTCAATTAATATCATTTATCAATACATTTCAAAATTGTTTTGTAACAATCCGAAAAGGTAATTCTAGATTTTTTATTAAAATATTTTTTATTTGTATAATATTATTTGCAAATACACATACCAATATAAAACTATGGATATTTTTTGATCTATGTATTTAGTGATTAGGATAATTCATTACACTATAAATGATATTACAAAAATTATTATAAATAAAAATTATTATCCTGTAATAAAAAATTAAACACATCTATGAAAATTGGAATTTAAAATAAGTCAATGAAAATAATTTTATAAACATATTATGAGAATAATAATTTCCCACCATGGGGTTTAAAGACTATGATAAAAATATTTTTAAGCATTTATTGAAAATCATTTGGTAAAAAACTTATATCATGTATAAATAATTTGATATAATTTATAACCATCATAAAATAATAGAACTAGGGTTTTTAGAAAAAAAAACATAAGGAAATTATTTTAAAAAAAAATTAAAATATATAACAAATTAAAAATCCATATTATAATAAATATATTGAAAAAAATTGCACATACCACAAATTTTTTTAATATTATAATTCATTAATGGATTTCGATGATACGTCACAAAATCCTCTTGAATACCATGGTTAAACAATATGTATCACACATAGAGAAATGTCATAATAAATATGAAATTATATAATAATAAAATAAAATATTTTCTAAATTAAAAATTAATATGCATATATAACATGTAATAAGTAACTATAATATGTTTTTTCCTTGTTTCATGGGATTTATGTTGCATTCTAAAACTCTAGGATATTGGTTAACAAAAAAAATTATAGTTTTGTTCATTTTTTTTAATTTACAATAATAAAATATATATATTATATCAACTTTACCAATTATGATCCCTACACATTATGTATTTTTATTCAAAATGAATATCATATCTCCATATATTTTACAGTGTTATTGTAATTTCATAAAGATGCACATAGATATTCATTATGAAAACATGTGTGTGTATTATTATAACAGGACATGAAAATAACACTTCCATTCTACAATTGAGGATATTATGTAGATTATAATTTAGAATATTAGGGGAACTCCATACATTATATTAGAGCTTTAAAAAATAATTGTAAAATTAATATTGTATTCTCCATTGCAAACTCCTTAAACAAATCCATGAACCATTGGAATTTATACTAAGCTTGTGAAAAACACATAAAAACATGGGATGAGGATAAAAATTATAAATTAGGGGTTTCTATAGTATGTTTACATATCAATTGAAAAATAATTTGAAAATCCAACAGGAAAACATTTTATATAATATATAAATAATTTAATATAATTTATAGCATTCTACAAATTATATGACAAGGGTTTTTAAAAAATTCATAAATAAATAATATTAAATAACTATAAAAATATTTATATTCTTGTAGCCCAATTTTAAAAATAACAAACATTGAAATAAATATTGTATTTCTCAATAGAAATCATTTGAAAATAATAAATATTTTAATTATTATAATTTACATGGAATACGCTAAGAAAAAAAACTTCCCACTAGTAGTATCATATGAAGGACAATGTCCCACTGAGGTTGTAAGTTCACTCTCAATTCCTCGTCATTTCATTCCATAACGCTTTGAAAAAATTTATTTTGGGAAAAAATATTAATTAGAGCTGCCATTCTCATTAATCCTCAATTAAAAACCACACAAAATATAGATTAATTATTTAAAATGAATATATCTATTTTTTAACATTTCATGAATCTTAAACAATTTTATAGAAAATCTATTGGAGAAATCAACACATTCAAAATAATTACTTACACTTAAATAGAATAATAGTAAATTCCTTCAAATTAAAACAAATTTTTTTAATTAAATTTAATATATTTGAATAAAATTCATAGATTATGTCAAAATATACTATTTTGAATTAATCTTATAGAAACTATATAACACTTTATATAAAATGAATTATATTATAGAGATAAAAAATTCATTTTGATAAAATTATATTAAAATCAAACAGCAATAAAACCCATTTTTTTACATTATAACATCTATATTAATTTATTTATTCAAATGATAATAGAATCAATTTTTTAATAATTTTTTAAAATGTGTTTGATTTAAATATCCATTTGATATAATTGTTTGTATGAAAATAATAAAATCCCTTACCACATGCTATTATTTACATAAAAATGATGTAACCTAATAAAAAATAAATATATATTTTTAAAACATATATTTTTAAACCTCACCCATACATATCATACACCAAATTGTTTATTTAAGTATATTATCACTCATTTACTATCATTTAAAAGCTATAATCATAGTTTCAATTGATGACTATATCATTTTTCATGTAAATATTTATTGGGTTTCTCTGATAACAATACATTTATGATAATTCCTTAATTTCATGAACATTAATAATCATTATATATAATATATATTGTATATGTATTTAAATATTCCAAATTTACAATGATATAGAAATGAATTAAAATATTCTTGGAGACACAAGGTCATACATATGCATGATCACTGTTTTCATTTTATAGTGGATCAAACAAAATAATGGCCAAGAATAATTAACTTTTAAACAATCATTTACATAGAAAATATATAGATATATATATTATTATTTATATCCAAATTTATATTTATCCAATTATATTGGTGGTAAAATAAAATTATACTTCTACATATAGGCAATTTTCCATATGTACACAGGTGTAAGGCATTCATTTTCTTTTGATGGATAAACTAAAGAAAATTATGTGTAATAATTACAAAAATATCTCATTACTAATAGTGTACTATATTTATTAATCTAGTAAATAATGAACACGTGATAAAGAAGTATAAGATGAATTAACTTGAAAATGTTGGTAAATATGATTAAATTTCCTTAGATAGACTTCCTTTAAGACTATTCTTAACGGATCTATTTTTTGACTTTTAGAAGGGACATAAACTGATGAAATTTTATAATTTTGTTTATAAGAGATATTGGAGGAGGTTTTTTATATATATGTCTCATTGTTGTGTAAATAAGGGATGGATGGGGTGTCCTTTTATAATTATGTTGAGGGGGAAGATTTGAGATATCTCAATACATTTAAATGTAATAAGGTTATTATAGATCTTAATGGTTCCAAATTGAATATAAATTTCTAAGAGATTTAACTTTAAAATTTATGGTTTCCATAATTTTATTTTTTATTGTTTTTATTAAATTTTAGTAATGTATTTAATTATAAAATTCATGAAATATTATTATTTTGAAATTTGATAACTTTAATTTCACTGAAATTAAAAACATCAATAAAATAATTTAAATATTAAATAATAATTTATTTCATACAATAAATATAAATTTAAAATAAAATATTGGAGGATCTAATTAATTATTTCTAATATGATATATTATGGTATTTATCATATAATTTTAATGAATTTCCATTATTTAAATAGTTACTACATAAGTGTTGTGCAAGAAAAATATAAGGTAATAATTTCATCCGTAAAAATGAAAATAAATTAAAATTGTTATTTTAAATAAACTATAATTTAATAACAAATTATTGTAAAAAAATAACTACTATATAACACAATATTAAAAATATAAAATTTATTAATAAAAATATCAGGACACCATTGACAATATTTATATAAAATGTTATAAGGGTTATAATAATACCCAAATGGAATCACAAGGGTAGGATCGATATGATATTAGTTTTAATATCTAGATCATGATGTTGATGCTAAATATTCAAGAAGGCGGTGACTTGCATTCTTTAAAAAAATTCCTTTTTGGAATTTTGTATGAAAAAATTAAAAATACCTCTTAGTTCTACTAACATTCTTGATTCTAGAAATGTAGTTCCGAAAATGAGTTTCTAGGAATGTGATTCCAGAAATGAAACTAGGTCAACAAACTAACTAGATTCCAGAAATGTAGTTCTATAAAAGAAACATAAGAAAAGATTACAACAACAAATATTCTTCCTTAACGCCTATAGATTCCTATTTAATCAGAGTACAAATATAAGGAAGTATAATATATCTCTACTTTCCTCAACATCCAAAATTCAGCATAAGAAAAAATGAAACAATACAAGTAACAAGTATAGAAATCTTTAAACACAAAGAGAAGGGTATCCAACTACCTTGGATAACGGTCCCTTGACATATACATTCATGAAAGTATGACTTACCCAAACCCAGGTAACCCCAAAAACTAAAGTTCTGTATTTTTCTTGTTATCCCCTCATGCCTTAGATTTGTAAGGAAATTGGAAACTCAGACTTCACAACTCAAAGACTTTGATTTTATGAAAATCACACCTTTTCATGATGAAATTCTTCATGAAACAAGTTTGAACAAGTTTTCACACTTGAACAAGTTGTTCACAACATCCGCACAATGTAATGAGAGTTGAAAGAGACTCTATCTCTAAAAACACATCAAAAACATATAATCTCTATAATCATATAATAGCATGGATCTTTTACGAATGTTCTCTAATTTATAGGTAGATTTTTGACGGTTAGCTCTCTACTCCAACAGTTATATTTTTCCTTCAATTTCAATAGGACATGTACATGTGTCCCTCAAGGAACGATTAGTTTTTACCCGAATGCAGGATATCGTTTTATAATAATAACAACTGTATGAAAAAATATGGTTTGTCACCTAAAATCATTTATCAGGATGTAATGAAAATAATTGTTTAGAGAATAACCAAAAAACCATTCAATGTCTATAACACATAGATATACGGATTCTGTCTTTAGAATAATTCAGAAACTGAATTCTATAGAATTCTGGTGTCTGGATATTTAAGAAAAATCGGAGTCCAAAATAAATTAGAATTAAAAGTATGAACTTATAATGTTTGGTGTCTAAATTCATAAGAATTCAGATACTAAACCTATAATGTTTGAATGTAAAAATTCAGAGAACTCGGAGTCTGAACTGGGAATGTTAGGAGTACAAATTCAGATAACTCAGAATCTAAACATAGAAAGATCTGTTTTTATGTTCATAAGAATTTGGATTCTAAACATACAATGTTCAGAGACTGAATTCAGACAACTGAGAGTCTAAAATTAGAAATTTCGGTGTCTGAATTCAATGAACTCAGAGAGTGGATGTACATGAATTATGAGTCTGATCTCATAAGAATTCGGGTTCTAAATATCATAATAAAGGACATAGTCCCCACATCACTTATATATAATGTTAATATGATTAATAAGAATGATATATAAAAGAATCTTAAGGATAGAGGAGATGGAAAATTGATCACCCATTGGGTGGTGTCACCATATCATTAGTTAGATTATTACCACTCATAACTCAAGGACCTTAGTAAGATAATACTGCTCTTGTGGTATCAATTAGAATGAACCATATGAAATAACCTCCTATATATATAATAGAACACAACCATGATTGATCCCTGATGCATCCCTTAACACTATGTACTCAACAGCGTCTTCTATAATT
Organism: Viscum album; assembly: GCA_963277665.1. Classification (NCBI taxonomy): domain Eukaryota; kingdom Viridiplantae; phylum Streptophyta; class Magnoliopsida; order Santalales; family Viscaceae; genus Viscum; species Viscum album. Next base: position 1,604,030,288 of record OY728136.1, read on the forward strand.
CTCATGATGGGGGAACACATCATTATCTGCCTAAAATATTGATGATTCTATAGGAACAACACTGTCCAAAAAAAGGATTCCACCTTTTGGGTCATATAATGAAATAGAGGTGATATCCATGAGAATTCAGGTAAGAATCATCAATATTATACTCAAAAAACAAGGAATATTTGTGTGTTTGTCACCCTCTTCGATGGATCACAAGTTAGCACTACATCAAAAACCCATTTTCCAGTTTACTTCCATACAATCTACTATGATAACATGTCCCATAATGCGTACCTCATAAATCTAAAATAGTAACATCATGAGAATCCCATTATACATTTTCTCTTGTAGTACATACAAACCCATCCCCATGTGTCTCAAGTAGTTCTCCTTAGACATTGACTACACTAAGATATAGTTATCATTAGTCACATGATAACTACATGAGATTTTTTCATTTTCAAGGCAATTTCCAAGTACTCAATGTGACTGTAGAAACATCTAAATTTAATATTTTTCATATCCACATTTTGTACTAAAAAACAATTATAACGTGACTTGTACTAAATCATAGAGAACAATGGTCCAAGTTTCAATTGATTAATGATATCATCATTCCTTGGTTGTGTAGACATATTCTATATGGTAACCTGGTTTAGGTATAATAATTCCTCCATTAACCTCAATTTCACATATTCATTCATTGTGATCAACAATGCAGATTTTCAAGACAAAACATTAGGTGTAATTTATCCATTTTCCATCAAGTCCACCAAATACACCTTCATATTTAAAAAATATATGGGAGTCATCAAATATGATTGAATAGTTTGTTGGGTTATACTAGTGTGTAGATCAATGCATTTTTATATCCCCCTTTAGGGTGGTATGTATGGAACATCCTCTGTATAATCATCTTCATAATCTAACACCACATAAAGTAACTAAAACCCATAGAATCCACTACACAAATGGTATTTCTATCCAAATAAGGCATAATTGGAATCACCATCATATCCATAATTCTATTCTAGACTACCAATATTTCCTTTTCACAAACAAATGAATCCCACTTCGGATATATTTGGTCACTCTACATCCTTTACTTGAAATATTCTATATTAGTGTGAAGTTTAGGTAACTATTCCATAAAAATATGAAAAGGTAAGTCCTCACTGATTATATAAATTGATCCCTAAATAAGTTCTAACCAATATGAGTTAGGTGGCACTATTGGAAGAAGGGTTTGATAGCTCAGTCATCTCCTATATGAGTAACCTAGAGAAAGGGTCAATCCACTTTCTCAATAATAATCACTATGTGTAAAACCTGATAAAATTAAATTAATGTATGAATAACACATGTGTCTATTAGTACTATAGAAAAGTAATAAAAGACATAGATCCATTGTTGTATCATCCTTGGAGAATGTGGGTTCCAATCTTTAACTGTATATAATAGCTCATTCCACTGTCCAACAACCCCCTAATACTAGGATAGACCACATGAGAGATGTGGTGTTAACATCTCAAAAAATCGACCCCTTCTAGCTTCTATCCAAGATCTTATTAAATATTCCCTGCCATTCAGAAATGTATTCTATTGTCGGTGCCTCATTCTAGGCTTCCCTTCTACAATCGGTCTGTCATATGTAATGGGTTGGAAAATCATTGTGAGATGTCCTCTAACATAACAAGTGTAACACTATTTTTCCCTTGTATTTGTTGTTATATATTGTGAGAACAAAACCATAGACTATATGTCATGGTATTTTTTTCTAAAAAATGTCTCTTTTCTATGTTTCTGAGTGAGACATCAGATCCCAACTATCGATTTCTCTTCCTATAAGTGCCAACTAACTGCATAAAATAACAATGTATTCTCTTCAAAGAAACCCTCAACCACAATATAATGGTATGAATCCCAATAAAATGTTTAAATACATATAGTTATTTTACTACCTTAAATGTATCTACAAAATCATCTCTTGAATTTCCCTACCGGAGATAACTTATCCCAATCCATATTCATATATTACTGAGAGATCTTGTTGTAAAACTAAGAATTCAGAGTTACTATCATATATCGATTTTAGTGTTGTAGAATCCCCTATATGTGAAAAAAAATCACATAACTATATATAAATACTCATAGAATATACAATCATAAATAACACGATTATATTGTTTCTTAATTTTACTATTACGTTACTAAACCCTACCCACATCTAACAAAGACTTGGAGAAGGTTTGTTTCCAGGACCACCATCTGATCTACCAGTTTCATGAAAATATTGATAAATCATTTTACCACCTCATTCTAGTTATTATACAAAATTAGGATGAGATCTCATAAGAAACTATGTTTTCTATTGAACTGAAATACTTGATGTGTGCTCGGTTATTGCATCTCATCTAGTAGTACTATGGGTACCATCACATAATAAAAATGTATGGTATAACTGGATCCCACATGGAGTTAACCATGTAACTATTTCCATGTTTTAACTCTACGACATTAAGGGAACATACCCATGATCCTGATATTGAATTCTAGTTGGAATACATCATAAAGGCATGCTAAAATAGATATGATGTACCACATGAAATTATATATATGGAGAGATGACTCAATAAGTACATGGTAATCGAAAACCATTCCAATATAATATATGTACAACATTTTTCCCTACAACTACAGTCTAAACATTCAGATTTTAAAGAAAGGTGATCGAAGTCCTAGTCTATGGATACATGAGCAACTAAATAACTATTTAAGAGTCTAGAATAAAAAATAAATATGTAATAATTAACATTACTTCTCCATGTCAAATCTCAATGACTTTATTCATATGGTAAAACTGACTAACACTGATAGAACTCTATCATGACCTATCAAAATGAGTTATTATTTCAACTACCGCAAGCCCATATTAAATATACCATGGTATAGTGACTACCACATTGTAAGAATAACACTAACATGGAAGTCCAGAGCCTAATGTACATGCACAGAGAAACATATTCTTTATCATAAAATGATTTAATGTAGAAAAACTGAAGACCCATGCATGAATACATCTAAATAACCAAATATGATAATGAATAATATAACTAGAATAAAAAATCTACTAATAAAATTCCACCGCAATGGATCGTAATAAAATTAGAAAATTATTGTATTTGAAGGAGAATAATGTCTTGGTAAACACATGAACACAACATAGTCTAACTATATCTCTAATATCTTGCCAGTCATCATCCCTTTAGGATATTGTTAAAGGGACAATATTCATCATTTGTCACAACATGTGGAGTGAAATCCAATCCAGGATGAGTATACTGATTCCTAGTAGGAAACCGTAAAATCAATTAGAATATTACATTTAGAATAACAGTCATTTAATCACAACTATATCCCTATAATTCATAAATCAATAATATCCAGATTTTTCCTACAAAGAACAAAAATCTCAAGATAAGGTCCCAAACATAGTAATAGCCTACGAATAATTCTTGATAGTTTCCTAAGGAAATATTTAATGATATAACACTCCATGAGTCAGATAGAACTAATGGAGTCTTATTGATGTGTACAACACAATTGATATAATTATGAGAATTTTAGGATGAATGTATGATGTGAATGATGCATAAATGAGGATCACACCCATGTCTATCAAAATTACCTGCAGCAAAATCTATAATAACCCTATAAAAGTGGATCTACACCAATATAGTAGTGGTCACAACGACTACATGAACTCCTCTTTAGGAATTATAATGAAACAAGATATCAAAGTAGTCCTCATGAAAGGATTCCAACAACCATATCCAAAAATACCACATTGAAGGGACCACCATCCTATGTGTAAGATGATATTTACAATGAAATCTCAGTGAATGAATTGAAGTATTGGAACACAATGAATTATTTATCGGAGGAAACAAGAAAATTTATCTAAAGAATCATGATGGGGGTATTATTTTGGTACTTGTTTTACACAGCATGTCCCATCTGAATCAAGTCCAATCTAGGTATCACAGTATGAGTTAGTGCTTGAGTTCATGGAATGTATGAGATAATGTTATCATGGTTTTTTAGAGTCATCCATTCCATTATCATATATGGATAGTCATCCATGTATGCCATCAATGCTACTTGCTGATCCTCCAAGCATGGGTCACATGTTGTGTGAAAATGGTCACCTTCCTCATGATATTTATCTTCTCAAGGATACCATAGAAGAAAAAATGGGGTTCTCAAACCACATGTCTTGTAGAAATAAATTCCTTAATCTTTGGGATTTCACATAACATGTGGTTCTTCCTCCGCATGTACTGACATCACTATAGATCTCAATTTTCACCATCAATATTTACTGTAAATAAGTATTTTTACCAACTATACTACATTAGAGCTTCTTTCTAGAGTCTATCTAGAAATATTCATTGAATAAATGATCTGTGGTGGTTATATTTGATGTCATATGCCCTGTTCAAAATGGGGGTGTTAAATCAATCCTAACAATATAATTTTCAACATCAAAACTCATTAAAATTGTTGATCGTAACTTATATATATGAAACTTATCTATTTCTCCACAAGAAATATATAGAACGGTTTATTATTAAGTATTATTTTTCCAAACACTAGTAAACTTTATAACAGTGATTAATGCACAAGTAAAAGGAGGAGAAATCAGGAAATATGAAAGATGAATGAAATTTTTTTGTTATCTATTGGACTTAGTATCATTACATTATAATAACAAATGAAGATCCAAAAAACAACTCACTCAATATTCCCATCATATAATCCCATACCCCCAATAAAACTAATCGATGAATCATTTATTTATTTTATTTTTTTTAATTCCTCTTAAAATAATTTAATGGGAAATAAATATTAAAATAAACTCACATCCTACCACTATACAGATCAATTTTTATAATAGATTCCTTCTGTCTCATTATTGATGGTATGATTTTTGAGTTTCATCAAATGTTGATAGATGATCCATGATCCAGGAATCGTTCACCAATGGGAGATCCTTTAATTAACTTCATTAGATCTTCTAGATGTGAAGGTGTATATATCTTAATAAAAGAAAATTTCATAAGGGAGTTTGTATTTAATAGTTATAAGGAGAAGGTATCTTAATTAAATGATTTTATTAATTAATTAATTTTTTTTATTGTATTACCACAATAATGACCAACTAGTATGTTAGACATTCTTCAATGATTTTTTATTCATAGTATAATACTCATCCTCTTAACAAAACATCCCCCACATATATTTGATCGGAGCCTCAAATGAGATGTTATTCTATTTTTTTTTGAATACTACACACTCTTAATTAATGTATTAAATATTTTTTAAAAAATAAATCTAGGAATTGAATTTATCTTTTTTTATAATAATGTTCTTTGGAATATTTCTACGAATATTTTCACATCCAAGGGATCAAATGTTTGATGATTTTAAGGCACATTATTCTGTGAATGAATATTAAAAAAATATAAATATATTAATATCACACTAACTTTGAATTCCTAAAAATATGTAATAAAACCCAAACAGATTCTTTAGAGCAGAAATATGAGACCAATATAGAGTTATGAAAGCAATGATGACCTTAGGTATGTCAAAATAATTATTGGAATTAAAGGATTGTGAATAAACCATCACAGATGTAAAAATTAAATTAATTAATTATTTTACATAGTCATAGAATTAAATTATATATAAACATTGATATAATATAAATTAGGAGTTTCCTCATATAAATTGTGTTTGAGTGGAGTGAATAGAGTAAATATTGGTGGAAATCATGTTCATGCAAGGAAAATTGAGATACCACAAGAAATTCAAAAGACAAAGAATATTGGGGATATAAATAATGAAAATGACGTGTGATCATTCTTCATCAGTAATTGATACAAAATTGAGGTCTTTCATTTTATGTGTGATCCGTTTTCATTAAATTTTTATGAATAATTTGAACTAATACTTTTTCAAAAAAAAATATTTCTACATTGGGTTATTCAATATTTTATTTATTTTCCTATATCCATGATTTTAAGATTTATTTATCCTCTATAATTATTCTTGTCTTAATAACCCCATTCGTTGAATTTTGATGATGATGGAAAAATGTATAGAACCATCGATCAAGACTATTTTTCGTTATATGGCTTTCTACCTTCATTATTTTCATTCAACATCAAAAATCGGTTGAAAAATGATTTTATTATATATTTCAATACTCATAATTATTTATTCATTCTAGTAAAACAAATCTTTTAAATGATATCATAGTTTGATATTGGAGAAATGATGGACAACTAATTACTATGATTGAAAAATTTCATTGGATAATGTATTGGTGGTTTCTGATCATGATTGAGTGGATGCCTTTGGATGATCAGTATTGATATTTCTGATGAATTAATGGAAAAAATATATCCACCAATGATGATCATATATGGTGTTAGTTCATAAAATAGTGTTCAAATGACATAGGACATGCAGGTGTATTATTATGTATTTTAGTTATAATAAAAATAATATATTTTCCAAATAAAAAAATGGTATCCAAATTATTGATTATGGGTATGCGAATGAGTTTAATTTTTACACCTATCATTTTTATTTTAGATATTTTAATGATGATTATAATAATAATACTATTAATATTATAGATAAAGGGATCACCTTGGACGACTTGACATAGCTGGGTGGGTGGGTGGTGTGGAGATTCATCACCCTCACTCCCTTACTCATCCATTTATGATATAATATTAATTATAATAATAAAAATATAATTTAATGTATTATTTATGATGGGTGGAACACAAATTGTGCCAATGAATGGGTGTGGAGAAGCTTGAGTGTGTCTCCATTTCACATTGGATACAGTTTTTAAAAATAATTATAATTAATAATAATATAAAATAACATTATTATTAGATTCATTAGGGAAACCATAGTTCTATTGTAACATTTTCGTGTGTCTTCAAAATAATGATCCATATCCAACATCGAAATTGTGTTACTAAGATGGAAAATTCAACACCAGTGACTGATAATTTATTTGGAATCATGGACCAGGTCCATGTTGCACCAAATAATAATAATTAATATTATTATTATTATTATTATTATGGATCAAAAATCTAATATATCTTATTCATACAGTGGAAAATTGTTGAACTGTAAAAATAATTATTACTCATATATTGAAGAGGACATTCAAAGACTAATATCAATTAATTAATTTAGCTTTGTATCATGCGCCCATGAAGTGTCATTCAAGCCCAATTTTGTGAAATTAATCATTTCAACTATGATTCCATGTGGGGTAGGTAAATAGTCAATCATGAGTAAATTTCTATAAGTATTATCGTATTGTGTTCCTTTTAGAAATTCATGGATGATTACGATGACATATATTTTGATTGATGTTTTATTTCAAAATACTAATGATGAATCCAAAGCACATTTCATGCTTTTTCAGGACTTATATATGGGAACATGATCAGTTCACCTCAAGAAGTTCGCAATGTATAACATTATGATGAATTTAATTTTCATATTAGATATTGGATGTGAGGTTACATAAGAGATATTATTCTATAAGTGATGCTTAATCAGTATCTATTTTCTGTGTCCCCTTAGTTATTTAATATTAGGTATCATTTCTGAATCTCATTCTATACATCTTTGGTGACCCCTTTATAGCTTATTAATAATTAGTGTAGCGTGGGTGTTGTCCCATATATCTGAATTATTTTTATAGGTTCAATTTTAGATATACCTTGGGGACATGAAACAAGTATTCCTCCATGAGTCCTTGAGAAACCCTAAATGAATGTGTGTTTCCTTATAATGAATTTACTGGAATTGGTGTGACCAATATTTACCCATGTGTTAATCCCCTATCAAAGAGAATGTTTTCAGTAGGGTCATGTGTCCCCTAGTAATCCATGGACTTTGACCCCTATCATTATATCCATATGTTTTTATTTCTAAGAGGTGTAGTCAAATTGAGTATGTTTTTTTGGATTATCACACTATTTATCCTATTCTCTTCATCTAGGATAAACCCAATGAGTGTGAACTTATTTATGAGGGTCGATAGTGGATGTATAGATCTTTCAATTGTTCTCTTGGATGAGTGTTATATGAATCATTCAAGTAGAAATCATAGGATATCTATGTGATTGTGGCCTTACCATGAGATATTTGACTCATAATTTTTAAATCATAATTTTAATTTCATTTAGCTTTTAAAAACACAAATACAATTTTAAAACGTGCTTAATAAATTTTTATGTCCCATGTTTTTTATGGTTCATTAAGGAAACATTATTATTTATCTTACATATAATTTTTTCATAGGTATTATCAATATAAATATTACCTTGTTCATTCCAACAATCATATTGTGTATGATTAATATTATCATATTCATAATTACTAGACCAAATGTCTGATTTTAGTCATGTCTATATTTCTAAAAATAGTAAAAATTATGAGACTTATTATAGTACTGATTTATCAGACTGACCCTCATTAATATTGTTGTCGTGGCATTGGATATGGAAGTCCATAAAACTGGCATATGATTACATGCATAATAAAAAAATGTGTTTCTATCTTAAATAATATCATTACCTATGTATATTTGTTAGTTAATATGATGATTGATATTTATTTATAATGAGAACTAATGATCCATCTATCCAAGGCATTTGGATGAAACATGGAAATATGGCCATTCACATATCTTCAATAATTACCGAATAAAATACTGATTTTTAGAAGCCCAATTACTATATAATCAATTACTATCCACTGATTATTGATCTATGTCATCTTCTACTTCTTTGAAAGTGTAATTATTTACTGTGTTTCTGTTTTTTGGAAACCATATCTGGTTGTATCAACAAGAATATATGTAATTTTATATTTGTATTATCATTGTTACTATTAAGGTAATCTCTGGACAAAAATATGTTGAATTCAGTACATCATATTGAGGGATTCATTGGATAGGAATATAGAGACCACATGTTCATCATATCTTAGACATTACGAGAAAAATAGACATTTCTAATCAGATCATTGTATCCTGGAATTTCTTTGAAATGAAATAAATACATTATTTTAGGTATAAAATATAAGATAACATTAGTCAAGGTTTTTGACTACCATAGTCTTATGTATACAAGATGAAACATTCTTATACCATCTTATTCCATTATTAATAATTACATTGTGGTTGTATTACTTGTTTTTACTTGATTTAATAACAAATGCACACTTTTTTCATGTAGTCCTTTAATAACATATAAAAAGGTATATGGTTCATAAATATAAGGAAACATTGTGTTCATTCATGGGATTTACCCTAGGTGCAAATTAACATTATTTAATATGGATCGTTTGGTAGAAAATTCAACCAAACCACGACAATGAATAAAATAATTAAATAAATTAAATAAATTGTTTTTTATAAGTAAAGATTGGATATTCATTAAATATACTATTATTTTTGGAATTGTAGGTTATACAGCATAACCATAGAAATGTTGGAGATCCATAGAGAAAACATCGGATGACTTTTCTCAAATTAACGGTGATCAGATCATTTATCAATGATCACCACTAAATGGAATTAATGTTTTCCAATGATTATAGAGCTGGTCCATTCATAATTGGAGATTTATCAGAAATTGGTTAGGTCATTTTTAAATTTTGATTTCATCCCTATTTTATATTTAGGAGATGACTGTGAATCAATTGAATTTTTTTTGATTCATGGATCATGTATACACATGATTTGATTTATTATGGGGATTTTATCCAGAAAAATATCTCTAATTTTTGATCCATCATTACTCATTATAATATATACTGAACTGATATCCTCATGAATATTGATCAATGTCCATTAACATAGATTTTTCATTTTTTTTCTCCCACAATTATCCATTTTGCATGGTATTTCATTGTTTGGCTTATGGATTGAGGATAACTGACATATGTACTTGATGCTCACCCATTTTTTGGAAAAGATATTTGAAACCATAGATATGTGATTCACACTACATGTTGGAGGAGAGATAGTGGTAGTAGTATAAGATCAGACAATGTGAAAACCTAATTTCTTTTTATTATAAGTGCAATGAAGAAGGATTCATGAATTCATTTTTTGTGATGATCGAAAGGAACCATCATGTTTTATAGTGTGTATGTCAGATCATCATGTTGTGTAGGACCCCCTTCATGGTGGATAAGGTTCCAGAGGAACATATGTATCAATTTGCTTGAAATCCTCACAAAACTCCTGTGGTCCACCCCATAGACACTTCATGTACCTCAAAGGGTACATCAATACGTGTAAGCTTACACTGTATTGAGAATTTCATTTAATACTATACACGTGCATGACCAAGCCTAGATTACAAAGGTTGGGTTGTGTACTGGTACATGTGCACATCTATATTGGCTAAATCTATGTTTTATATATTCTTAGAGTATATGGGAAAACCAAAAATATGACAACCCTTAACATTATGTGACATTAATAACTCGTTATCATGTTCATACATAACAAATTTATTGGATAACCTGATGACAAAAATAAGAAAGGGGTGAGATATAATGCATTGTAAGGAAATAAGAATTGAATAATTTAAAACATGTATGAAAATTGGTATATAAATTTGTAATAAAAATAGTATAAACCAAAATGCTGATATGTCATGATAACCATTAATGGGATATTAGAAAACAACTTAAAACACTTCTACATTGACACATTATAGTTAAAATACCAAAACAATCATGGGGAAAAAACTACCATAATGAAATTAGATTCACCCCCTATACCTAGATAACCTATCATGATAGAAACCATTATTAAATTAATTGGAGCACTATATAATTCCTAGAACACTCTCCACATTAATTACATTCTCATGATTAAGTGTTCCACTTAGATCATAAAAAATCTATTCATTTATCTTCATAGTTTTTTCATGAATAGTATATGTGGGATAAATATGTTTATTTCCAAAATAAAAAAATACATTTTAATAAATTTTTAAACTCCTTATATTAAATATGTATGTTTTTTTGTACATTATAGTTTTGGTATGTAAAATCATGGTGAAATGTCGGTAGCAAAACATCATCACAAAATAATATATAATAAATGGGTTGAGGAAATAGAATGGGGAATCTCATCACATTGAATTAAATTTGGGACTATTAGGTAGATGTAAGAATAATTCCCAATATTTAAAACTGGAAATATAAGGCACATGTTAATGAAGACACAAGAATATAGAAATGAATCCGATGAATTTTGTGGCATGTTAAATATTGTACATAAGAAACCATGGGAGGCTTAATGATAGTTTAAGGGTAATATAATCATTTTAATATTATGGTTACATTATGATAAATAGGAAAGATAATATCCAAATAAATGAAAATGGAATTTAACAGAAAAAACAAAAAATCAAGTGATTCAAGGGAAATTAGAAGAGATAAATCTTCTACTTGGGTGTGTAAATAAAAACTCTTGGATGGTGTTTCTTGAGATATTCAGAGACGTATCAAAAGAATATTTGGATATATTTTAATAGTATGTACATTCTAAAATTAGTACTAGTGGAGATTAATTGGTGTTTGAATGGGTTCAAATAAAAGACCAGGGGGGTTTCATTACAATTTAGGTTTTGGACTCTACATAATAAGATAACCAGACCAACAAACCATCCCATGGTTTCTACCAAATTAGAGTTCTTCTTATTGAAAAAAAAATCCAATGGAATATCATAATAAAATAAATCTTTTACTTGTATGGTGGTGAGTCACAATCATAAAATAAATAATTTATAAGATTAAAATAGATTAATGTTATTTGAGTATTTATAATGAATATATAAATTTAATAAATATAACATAAAAGGGAATTTATTTTAAGGGGAAAAATATTTTTTATCATGGGTACCCTTTATATTATTTATTATATCACTTTTGGGTAATTAAGAAGTCATAATACAAAAGGTATTGTTCTATATAATTCATTTTTATCTCAAAACATCAACTATATGAAGAAATTATGAAAAAATTACCAATTGGTCAAAATATATTCACTGATTCCAAAAATAGAATTTATTTTTTCTAAATATTTTAATATGTTTGTTTTCACATTTATAAAAATATTCCAAATTTATTGATAAAATATAGGTTTTTTAATAATTATAATTTTCCATCCCTTATAAAAATTACATGTGTCTTCATAAAATTTATATGTCCATTTATATTTGATAATGACTATTTAATATTAAAAGTTTATAAAAATATTATTTATATTAAAAATTAATTACAAATTCAATGTAAATTATTTAATTGAATTTCAATATTACCAAAAAATTATACTTTTGTTTGATAAAATCAAAATCAAAATTATTTATCATTTAAAAATAATTGGGGAAAATATTTTCTTGATTATATAAAAAATATTGTACATAATCATATTGTAGTGTTATTGATTTATATCCCTTAATTACACCGACAGAATCTCTAAGAGTACAATGCATTATGTTGTGGATTTTGTGGCGTAGTTTTTCATACATTGTTTGGGCCCTGATCTCCATGAGCATGAAATTACCCTACAAATGGTTTCATTGATTCATAATTTTTATTCTCTACGAATGATCATAGTCATGGAGATATCCTATAAAATGATATCTCCCTCAGAAGCATCAATAAATGATATTCATAGAGTATGACCCTACTAGTTGAGTCCATAAAAACATTTTTTTATATCAATCGGAATATTCAAAACCCTATACTTATACTAATCATCTGATCTATATTAAAGTGATATATTACCAATGTTAAGGATTCTTAATAGTTTTTTATTACTGATAATATGTAATAATACAAAATAAGATCATGTTTTTTCAATAAACATAATACATAATAATTCATTTATTTAAAGAACAAGGAATATTACATTTTTAATAGTTTGGGTCATTACAATATCCTCAATTAGATATTTATACCTTAATTTTTTTTCTCCAAAATTTAAATATATTATGGTAACCTCATTTACTAACATCCACTGGATCCCATTTTTCTTCTTCAAATTTTTATTTTCTCCAAAATCATTAATCTGATGCATTGTATTATTTAGTTGAACATTAAAAGTATGACTTATGATCTTCACCAGTTTTTCTTCATAAGAAATTTAATTCTCCAATGGTTCCAGCAATGGATTGAGTACATGAGCGTGGTAAGTTATGTACTATATAATGATGGATACATGGATTAAATCATTTACATGAAATATGTTATGAGGTAGTGAATGTTGACAGGCCACTACTCTGATGAGATCATGTATATCAAAATGGTCTATTTACATTGGACTACGATTTCACTTATTCCAAAATCATATCACTTTATTTCATGGAGATATGATGAAAAATACCATTTCCATCATAAAAATCTCTAGCTCTCGTCTGCAATTGTCATCATAACAATTTTTCAAATCTATACACATCCAGGATGTTTTACTTAATGGTCTAAAACATTAAACCATTTAATCTACTATTTCATGTCAAGGTATTTTCCCCCAAATACCACTCAACATGATGGTTCTCTTAAACTCATCTCATAATGTTCTTTTTAGGAATTTATTTGGGTGCTTGTGTGAAATCTGTGTTTGTAAGTGAACACGACCATAGGAAGATGTTCATCACAACCACTTTTTAAGTCAATCGGGAATGAAGTCAACATAAACTCAATTGTTATGATATTTTAATTATATTAGATATTAGTATTATGGTGATACATCATACTAATGTTCGAATCAACATTCGGTAAATATTAGAGATTCTTAAAGAACATAGAGGTTACTCTTGGATCTTGATCATATAAAATCAATAATGGTACTCCATTAATCCGTTCCAAATATATAATCTATATACATACATTTCTAACCCTTGATAAATCTTCGTTAATCCTAATGATTTGAATTGTCTTTTTATGAAAATCCACCGCAACCAAGATAACATTTTTTCATCTATATGTCAGTGGATTCCATGTGAAAATGTCTATAGTTATGATTTAACTTTTCAATATAGGTATAGGTAATTGAATATTAATACCATTTTAATTATTACTTTATGAAATCACTTACTGAAATACAAGACATTTTTATGTATAATATTTGATATTATTCTTCATATAGTCCAACAAATAGTGTTCTCGGGGATCATGATACAACATTGTGGATCCAAGATGGATAGAGAAGGTTGAGCAATGAGCATCATTAAAAACAACATCTTTATCTTATGATTATATAGTATACATATTTATGACCCAAATCCTACACCACCTTATTCATTAATATGGAACTCCTAGGATATCGATGTTAATATAGATTCCAAATTATTCAGAAATCATGCATCATATTTTTTAGTATCCTATACCGTCTTTAAAAGGAATGGCTCAAAAATAATTTTTGAGAGTAATTTAATTATCTGGACAAGAAATTTTTAAAAGAAAATAGTGGATGAAAAAAATTATTATTTTTATATTAGAATAAAATTATTATGTAAACTTATATTCATAATTAAAAAATTATACCCCACATAATTAAGAATAAAAATTAGTAATAGTAAAAATAAAATTAATTATATCAAAATAAACACATAATTACATGATTTATCATAATTTCTAGAGACAATAACTTCTCCACGAACTTTTTGGATATTATTATTATATAAATAGATAAAAAAACATTAAATGACAAAAATTTCATATATTATACAAATATTAGACAATATCAACGTTTTATGTTGACAATCATGTTTTATTCATCATAATTTTTCATTATCTAACATGAGTCTTTATATATTAAAAAAATATATACAAAAAATATATACATATCCATAGAAAATTTTAATATGTATTAAATTATACATGGGAAAAAAATATCATTGAGGGAAAAATATTTTAATCAAATTATTGATGTGAAAAAATGAAAACCTTGTATAACATTAAAATTTAATCAATTTTTCCATGGGCTCGTAAATATAATATATCATCATGATATAAAAAATACTCCATAAAAAAATATAAAAATATTATATATCATAGAAAAAAATTAATAATAGTTGGGGAATGGGGGATGTCATGAAATGATAAAAAAAATAAAATCATTCACCTTATAAATTTTATAACAATTCATTACATCACAAGATCCAAATATATCAATATATAAAACTAGTTCATATTCGTAATATTCATATTTTTACATGCATTGAAAATAACTAGTAGACAATGAATTCCATTGGAGAAACTAATATATTTATCACCATAAATAATCACCTTCAAATATAATATAATTACCTAAAACATTTGAGAGCAATATTAGGGTCCCCATTAATCCTCAATAAAATTAGGAAATTTCATCATCATATATAGAGTCAAAATACTACCTAATGATATAATATCTATGATTTTTTTCATTATATTATAATAAAACCATTTTAAAAAATCATTTTTAACATAAATAAAAAAATTATATTATCATATATTCATATGGAGAATTTTTTTTTACAAAACCATAATAATATAAAACATTTTAAAGAATGGATGGATTAGAATATAATTAATAATACATTTTTTAGCATATAAATAGGGATAATTAATGATGGGTGTGGTGGAGGAAAATGATGTCAAGCCATGTATGTTAAATTATACTATTTTAAATCTTTGAAAATATTTATCTAAAATCTATATGGAAAACATTAATGGTATCATTTATAAAACATTATAAAGAGTGTCATATATATTTTAAAATGAAAATTATTCACTTTAATGAATTTATATGAACACTATTTTAAAATTTAAAGTAAATTATATATTGTGAAACATAATTTTAAGACCTTTTAAAAGAAATTCGAAATGATAATGTTGAACCATTAGTCCTCTCAAGATTCATTTCATCTATGAATATTAAATACCAAAATTCTTCTATATTGATATTTTCCTAATAAAATGATTCATCTTAAATTAAATTTATAACAAATTTTTTAATCCATTTATTACCATTCATTTATTATCATAATAATATTGAAATGTTCATGTGGAATTTTTTGGTTTTCTTCTTTATAATGTTCAGAAATAAACAACTCTAATAACCACTATAAAATGAAAATTTTTACAATAACCAATAGATTTTTAATTTTTTTAAATTTGGTCATTTTATATATTAACAAAACATTTCATAGAAATCATCTATGGCTGTCATAAACAATGAATAAGGTGGTTTCAATTAAATGGTAGTCTGTTTGTATATTTGAATGAAATTTTCATTATTTTATGTAGTAGAAATTAAAAAACCAATTGAAAATTAATATCAAAATATTAATAAATATGTTATAATAGTCATATTTTTCTATTATTTTTATACTTATTAATTTATAATTATGGTGGATATGAGTAATCAATCTCATTTCTTAATTGATTTGATAATCTATATGTATGCAGGAGAGACATTATCAGTTTCATATATAAAGGGTAAAAAGGGATGATAAAACATACAATTAATGAATTGAATATATTTAATAATTATAATATATATTGTTTGACCAATGATTGTAATCTTTTATATTATTAATTTATTTAATATTAATCTCATTTCATCATTGAGAAGTAACCCACATTTATACATGATTTTTGTTTTCATTTCTATTTTGATGGGAAAGGATATGGGGAATTGATTAAATATTATCTCAATATCATTTACGTATTGAATATATTATTGTTGTCATTTGAATAGGGTTTTTTAAAAATTGAATCGGGTTTTTGAATAAATAAACAATATATATATTTCCACAATGGTTACCTTTTCATTACGAAGCCACATTTGTCTTAAACCATATTACTTCGAGGATTGCTATTTTGGTGATACCATGTACTCTAGAACATGGAGACCTGTTTTGTTGAAGATTAATGAATTAATTTCCCTTGATATTTTTTTTGAAATTTGTGGGAATGAGAGTTAATGGGGAAAGGTTCTAAAATTGAGGTGAGTGTCACACTTTTAATTTTCTAAAAGAATTAAATATTTAGAAATGATTAATAATTATCATGATTCCTAAAAACTACACAATTTTTGGGATTTGGTTATAAGGGTCAAAATACCTTCAGTTGATAATATATAAATCAAAATTTTAGGGCGTTATCAAATATAGTTTACTTAAATTGAATCAATTTTCCCATTACAATGCAACAAATTTCTTTCATGGCCACAATTTTGTTATATGAAAAATGAAATTTTACCCAATAATATATTTTAAAAAAATAATTAAAATAATTAAATTAGTTTTTCATTATTAATATTTTAAAATATAAATTAGTTATTTTTATTATTTGTGTGGAATGTGCAATGAAAAATTTATTTTTGAAAATATTAATATTATGAATAAAAATGAACAAGTATCAAAAAAAATATAATTATTATTCTTATGGAAATATAGAAATTTTTAATAATAAAATATATATTTTTATAATTAAAATAAAAACATATTATTAACATTAAATTAATTAATTTTAATTTCTAAATTATAGTTTTGGAAGAATACATTTTTTATCATTCACTAAATAGCATTACATTTAAGGAAATAGTAAATTTATCTCAAATGAAAATTTTTAATATTTGATATCAAACTGAAATAATTTTTTGGAATTTATTTCTAAAAATATCATAATGTAACATTTACATTAAACTATGTAATATGTGGAAATAAAATTTAATTAAATAAAAATATTAAATTATTTGAATGATTTAATTTACAAATTTCATTATAAAATAATGATTAATAAATAAAATTAAACCATATAACTAAAAAGATGAAATTATTTCTATAATTATTATTTTTATCATATTATTTTCCCCACAAATAAATTTTGTTCATGCTATTTTAGTAAAAACATAATTATGTGTGGATATTTTTTTCTCTCATTACATTTGTTAACTATAATGTCACCTCTTCAATAATATATTTCATATATACTTTATTTATTTATATAATTTCATTATTTCATTTCTATAGTTCATAATGATCAAATATATGATTCGTACTATCATTAATGCAATTATTCAATTCTATCAATAATTCCCATTTCCATAAAATCTAATTTTCATTAGATACATTATTATTTATAAAAAAAATATAAATATTGTACCATTGATTAACCCCAAGATAAGTCTACCTTATATGAAACACACACCACATCCTCCATAAATTGAAATGGTGTTATGATATATTGACTTTTCATTCCCTTAATACTAAACAACAAGACACTTTTCTGAGGATAAATATTAGGAAAACCATGATGAATTATTTAAAGAACTGGATGTTCCCTATAATTTTATTTAATTTTTTGGAATTATAACGAGACTGTTAAAATTTGCAACATGTGATTCCGAGGCCTGGATATCCTAGAAGGGAATTTTGAAATTTTTTTATAGTATTCCAGTTAACATGTTAGTGGGATTTTCTATATGTTAAACTTGTGCTTGGATTGAAAATCTGAGGGCATCGTTGAATTCAAGAGATCATGATTAAAATTGGTGAAGATTATCTTCAGGCAGATAGTTTCTGAAGGTAAAGGACAAATTTTGGACTTTTTGGAACAAATAATAATAAAATAACTAAATAATTTATTTTATTTTTGCTTTAACCATTATGCGATAGTTGGTGGAATTACAATATAACTATGGTTAATAAATGAGTGTCGTTTAATGACATTTTACATTGGTTGTGTAACAACAACACTCATGTGTTTAATGGATCATTAATTATGGTTCAGGAATGAGCCACATTAATGATCAATGTTGAATCCATTTATATATATGTTTAAATCAATCCATTGCTGACTGTATTTAAAACCATAAAGAAACCTCTATCGAAGTGCTAATGAAATCACCCTCCAATGGAGAATGGTGATCAATCGAAGACTGTTGGAGGATTCGATACGAAGATCGACCAATGGCAGTGAACATCATCGAACACATATTCATTTCATTTTACACATTGGATTACACTGAATTCAAATTCGGGATTTAATTTTTTTATGTGTTTACTGATTCTTTTTTTTCACGTTCGTGGTAAATACAATTAATATGGGTTCAAAGTCAAACAGTTTGATCCGAAACTCATTCATTTTTGAGAGAGGTTGTTTTAGGATTATAAAATGGTGTTTTCTTATTATATATGATGATAGTTAGAACCCATTGATAAAAAACTAATGAAGAAGGTGCGGGCCAATCCTAATAAGACCTGGACCCTTCGCCAAACATGGATGTTAAGCATTCTTCAAGGGTGACCGAGCAATGTGTATGAAAGGTGATTTTTTCATCTTCGCAGTGGTGGTGGATGCCTGAGAGCCCCGTATTCATAGACCATAATGGAAACAGGCCCTCTGATCATCTCTGGTGGCCCAAAGAAGGAGTTTTTGATGTGTCACCCACTGCGTGACAATTGTGAAGACCATCTCGTGATTGCCACGTGGAGTGGGTGGCATCGTGATGGAAAAGTGCTGCAGCTAGATGGATAATGTAGGTGGAGGATTCGGAACCGATACTCTACATTGAAGAGAGCATCCCACTTGAGCCACGTAGCTGGCTGCGCACAACAGTCATCTAGTGCCAGTTGTTTGGGGTGATGGGGCAGTGCCCCACTGGCGTCTCCAGTTGTGTGAACTGGATTCCCCGTGTCTAGTCTTTCTCAACTGGCCCACACGGCATGGGACTGGTTCTCCAGGAGGGCTGGGCATGCAACACTGGCCAGACCCCAATGTGTATGTTAGACCCTCTCGGTCGTGCCAGACCGGCCTGTTAGGTTGGACCCACAAGTCAGGATGGACCCACACAAGCAGGTTTGGACACATTTTTGACAGGCCGAACCCATGTTCCCAATGGGCTTACCAAGCTGTACCCCAACTAGGCACATACACAACTGATCCATTTTCACTAAAAATTATGTAACACACGAACCAGATGTCCTATTGAGGTTTTTTCGACACTGTGATGACCCATACGATGAGGTTTTCCATTCGAGATATTCCACTTGAGTTTTGGCTAACGTTTTTCTCCATCCGGGTTGGATCGGACTCGAATCCAGCTAGACATATTTTACATTTTTTCTTATATATTAAAAACTGGTTGTCTAATTGATGCACCTTCTGTCGCGTTAGAATCCTTATAACTAGACAGTCTATTCGGATAATTATTATTGGGACATCTTATATATTGATGTATGACTAATGGTATGAGTTAAAAAAATCTGGAACTCAAGTGCACAAAGTGTATTAATCCTTTGGCTGACTGTCATGTGGTGACTAACCCTTCATTGATCAGAATGGGAGTGACCCTTCTTGTGTCGTCAGTAGTATGACCCGTCGTGGTTCTACTATGGAAAGAACTTCTAGGGATTATCTTGATAAAGACCCTATATCAATCACAAGTAGTTAAAACCACTGTGGATCATCATTAGTGTGACTTTATGTGTATTAGTAGTAGAACGGCCCGACGTGGGCTGACCATAGAGTGACCAATCAAGGACAAGTGGTAGAGTGACCCTTTTTGCATCGGTAATAGAGAAACCCATCATGGATCAGTAGATGAGTTACTTAATTGAATAAAATGATATATCTTATGAATAATCACTATCATTAATCTTTTTCTAAGTTGTATACCTTGTGTGATCTGTATTTTACATTGTTTCGCGTGATTGAGATATCGAATTGTCGGTTTTCCCGTGTGTAATTCTTAGAGACATTTGGGTTCTCGGGGCCCCAACTATTTATTTTTATACTCACTCATGCATGGGATACACCCAGACCTTGTTCTTTCTTTTTTAGAAGACAAACATCACGACTGATACTTTGGAGAGAAAGGGCCAGTCTGTACATGGGGGTGACCGATTGACGTGGTGAGCCGTAGTGGCGATCTATACCTACCCTTCAGGTAGGATTTTTGGTGGATGATATATGGAATTTGTTTTCCAATTTTTATGTACATATCATTCATTGGTGATTCAATACTCCCCAATTTTATTTTAGTAATTACTTTTACTCTTAGATGTGTTTTTTGTGGTGTTTGTACCACTCCTCTTCCAAAGGGTTTTTCTTGTTTACATTGTGCCCTATCTATGAGTTGATAGGTATAAAAGGAATTCCTTTACTTTTTAGGTTTCACCATTATGGTGTTAGTCACCATCCCCTGGCCTATGGGAGGCAGGAATGGGGTAGTCAAGGGACGGGCCCCAGAGGATGGTTTGAGAAAAATTTGGTATCAATAGATGATCAGTTCTATTAGAAGATCTTAGAGATTATAATTTTCATTTGATCAATAGTGTTAAGTGTGATGATTTTTTCTTTCAGTGTGAGGGTTCTAGGGTTGCTGGAATGTCCGATATATCCATACACATGTATAATAACATTGATTTCTAAATCGTTAAATGAATTCACTAGTTTCATGTGTCACCAAAATGTTTTTCTTTTAATCTAATTTTAATCAACTCACCAGGTATATCTTATTGAATGTGGAACATCATTTTCATTATATGATTCCTCCATGTAAAAATTCAACCAGTATTCTAGTGACATATCACGATGATGTCCCACCGAGCGCTGAGGCATTGGTGTGTGGCTGTCTTATATTGATGGAACCTTCGGGTGGTGTACCAGTAACACCACTACATAGAGGGAAGCAGATTCTACTAGACCACCAGCAGATAGTGAACACTGACTCACCACGTATCAAGAGTTCAATAGACAAATGCCTTCAAGGTTTCACGGAGTGACTGATCCATAGGAATTTGAGGATAGTTTGGAGTTTGGGTCATAATTTTTCTATATGGTCGATACACCAACAAACCAGACGGTGATCCAAGACGATAAACTCTTTTAAGGAATTACAGTGAGATAGTGGAGCCTAATGATCCATACACACAAGAAGACAAATCATTCCTAGATAGTCATTTATAAAATATTATAGGAAGTGTTCATGTTAGAAACATTATACTCAGTGCGTATTTAAGAGCTACAACACTTATAACAGGGAAACATAAAAGTGTCCCAAAGCATGACCAGATTCACTATCCTCTCCCAATACTCCAATGACATGGTGCATGAAGAAATTGGCAGGGCCCAGAATATTTTGCATGAAATCTGATAGGATATCATAGTGTCGGTGGTATCACTCA
Source organism: Viscum album (assembly GCA_963277665.1). Classification (NCBI taxonomy): domain Eukaryota; kingdom Viridiplantae; phylum Streptophyta; class Magnoliopsida; order Santalales; family Viscaceae; genus Viscum; species Viscum album. The sequence goes on from OY728136.1 coordinate 1,604,052,586, forward strand.
ACATCCCGACATAGGATGGAGTTCTAGATATTACACTATTAGTGTAGATCACCCTAGTTGAGCAGGCGTCAATGATGGGATCCAACACAAGGAAATAAGAAGCTGAGTCATCTCCATGAGGTAGTAGGCATAATATGTTGATGAACAAGAGGGAAAAAACTCATGAGGGACTCCCCCACGATGTGGGTTTAGAGGTGTAGAGCTCATGAGAACGAAGAGGTTTATAGAGGAGAAGACTATGTTATTAGTGTGGCAGGAAGGGTAACATGGCTCGTGACTGCCCGAAACGCCGTATAGATGATCAATAGGAATTTCATGGACCTCCGAGATATAAATATTATTTTGAATGATTATTTTTGTAGTGCATTGTATTTGGTAGAGGAGAAGGTCATAGAGTAGGCCATGGGTAATGATTTTAGGTACTAATGTCGCCACCTCTAAGTGGTCCACCCCTACCTCATGGAGTAGGTGGGAAGGGACGATCTCATCTTCCAGTAGTAGATGCCTATGACCACAGTTCTCCAGAGATGATTCTATGTATGATCTATGTCTACTCCACCCTTGGAACAGTTCTTATTAACCTAGGTTCCAGCCACTCATTCATTTCCATGATTCTTATTCAGATCTTGGAGATTCTACTGGAGTTCATGGCTCTATCCTTATGATTAGGGACTCCTATAAGAGATTATTCGATGATTATGCACTGGTGCCAACATTGTGAGCATACCAATTATGTGTGAGATTTGTATGGTATAACCAAGTAGCAGTGTCGAGGACATAAGATTCCATCTAGTGTATGGATTGGTAATCAGCAGTCAGTTTTTAGATCAACTGTTTTAGGCACAATGTGAGGTGTTTCCATGTGGATGTGGCCAGATTTTCCATCACCGGTGAGAGGGAAACCTATATAGTATATGATGGACATTCTCAAAGAAATGTGTTTCCAATCATTCATCAATTGGTTAGAATCACCCTTGGTGTTGTGTAATAGATGAGTATGATATATCCATTTTTGTGAACTAGTATGAATATGTCATTATTGAGGAGGTTTTAAGAATACCTATTAATAAAGAGGTCAAATTCAACATCGACATGTACCCCTAGATGACATCAAAATCTATAACAGTATATCGGATGGATTCCGAGAAGCTTTGTGAGTTTAGTGTACAGTAGGATGACATGCGGAAAAAGGGGTTTGTAAGGCCTAGTGTTTCCCCATGGGCCACCACAAAGTTTTTCACCGTGAAGTTAGATGGGACATTGAGGTATTTCTTAGAATATAGATTCTTGACCTAGGTTACTGTGATGAACATGTATCCTCTTTCGAGGATTCATAATATCTTTAACGAGATGATGGGATTACATTGGTTTTATAATATAGACCCTAGATCAGGATATCATCATCCAAGGCTATGAGATCAGAACGTACTGAAAAAAAGGCATTCAGATGTCCGTATGGCTACAATGATTTCTTAGTGATGCCTTTCTGAATGACCAACTCTCTAGAGTTGTTCATGGGACTTATGAACATGATCTTCCAGCCTTACCGTGAATGTTTTGTGGTGGTCATCATTGGAGACATCTGGGTGTACATAACATCGATGGAAGATCATGCCACACATCTACAGATAGTTCTCGATACACTCAGAGATAACGATCATTATGGAAATATTTCAAAGTGCATGTTCCAAATACAAGAATTCATCTTTTTGGGAAACACTCTCTCATATGATGATGTTTTGTGGATCTTGAAATAATAGAGGTACTTCCTTCAAGTGTTCCACCCTAGATTTTGACCAAGGTGAGATGTTTATTGGGGTTTTCTGGGTAAAAAAAGATATTTTTAACTTACATATCAAGAGTAGTAGCACCATTATTATCAATGAAAATAAAAGGATAAACAATTGTATTGAGGAGGATATGACATCAATGATTCTGGGAGATGATTTAGATACAGATGGGGGCCCCCATCCTGAAGCACCAGATGAGGACGACTGTTAGACTGTCTACTACGACGTATTAGGGGATAGAATAGGATGTGTTATTATTTTGGAGAAAGATATGATTTTAGATGGTTAATGATAATAGTGGAACCATGGGAAGAACTATGAGACACTTGAACTTGAGATTCATGTAGTGGGATTTATGTTGAAGATATGGTGTCACTACTTTATTGGTGAATAGTTTAATATCTACACTGTTCACAAGAGTCCCATGTATATCTTCTCATTGAAGGAAATTAACCTGAGACATTGGAAATCACTGGAGTTTCATCAGGACTATTTATCTTATATGTTATACACATCTTGGGAAGGGTAACATAGTATCATAAACACTCATCATGAGTTCGGGTCTACAGCTACTGAGTGAGTTCAAAGAGTATCTTGTTGTTTTGATAATATTATTTGTGGAATGTGATGGATCAGCTTACCTCAAGTCTATGACTATCCCTTATCCACTCCATCTGTGACTTCGAGAGGCACAACATGGTGATGTTGACTGCAAGGCCTTATTTTCTCAGATATCCTTAGGATATGCTCTTGATAGATTTTTTATTGTTGGGGATCACATGATTTGTTTAGAGGAATGATCATGGTACCAGTGACGTTTCTAGTGAAGGTGATGAGGGAGTTCCCCACATACCTTTTCTTGGTACATCATGGTGTGGAAATATTGTACTAGGAACGTCGATGATAGTGCCAAGGGATAGGGATGAAGAAAGCAGTGGAAGAGTTATTTTGAAAATTCCTCAATTGTCAGTATGTGAATCCTAAGAATCATGATCTATCATGAATGGAACAACCACTAGAGGTACTGAAATTGAATTAGGATGATATCACTATGGATTTTTTGACAGGGTTACCACAAATGTCCAGGGGCCATGAATAGAAATTGTTCATTATTGACTGACTCACCATGTCAGCCCATTTTCTATCCATCTAAGAGTAGGGTTCATCAGGGGGATTGGGACCCCATTATGTTTAGGATATAATATTACTTCATGTGATTCCTTCAATGACCATTTTAGATCATAATGCTATTTTTACATATCTGTTGTGGGAGGGATTATAAGATGTGATTGGGAATCACCTACGCTTGACCAACGCATTTAAAAACCATACAGATGGTTAGACAGGGAGGACCATACAATCACATGAGGACCTACTTCATGCCTACATCCTTTATTTTGGACGCAGTTGGGAGGTCCACCTACAACTGGTGGAGTTCTCATAGAATAAAAACTATCACACCGTTGCGGACATGGCACCATTTGAGGCAGTGTATTGGCGACCATGCAAATCACCTCTATGATGGACATACCTTGGGGATTCATCACTTGTGAGTCCATAGTTGGTAAAATCAACCACTGAGAAGGTGGATAACATCAAGGAGTAGATGAAGACTGCACAGAGAATACATAATTCTTATAAAAAATAGATATAGAGACCCTTCGTGTTCATGTAGGGAGGTCATGACTTCCTACGGGTCACCCCCCAATAAGGACTGTAGAGATTTGGCTGAGGCAAAAATCTATCTCCATGGTTAATCATAAAATTCCAGATTCATAGTAGATATGGTGAGGTGGTGTACCACCTAGATCTTCCCCCAAAGATACACTAGTTTCATAATGTTTTCCACATGTCTCAGCTATGGAGATAAGGTCATAAACAATCATACTTCATCGACTCGGTAGAGATAGACATCAACTCGGTAGAGATACACATAGACAACCGAGTGACTTTTATGGTGTTCCTAGTGGTGATAGAGGATATGCTGGATCATGTCCTTCATGGATGGTTGATCACTCGGGTGTTAGTTTAGAGGCAACACATGAACCTCCAGGAAAGAATATGGGAGCTGGAGGCTATGATTTGTGCTCAGTGACTTCATTTTTCTTTTAAAATTTATGGTGTATTTTGGGGAACAAAAAACCTAACTTGGGGATAATGTAAGGACCCAGAAATTCTATATAATTGTTTTTTAGTTATATGGAATTATTGTGTGACTGTAAAAATTTACAGCACATGATTTCGAGGCCTAGAGAACTCGGAATAGAATTCGATGTTTTTTATGGTACATGTAGTAATTATTCAAGCATGATTTTCTAACATTTGAATCACTTCACTAATTGAAAATATAAGGGTTCCGTTAAATTTAGATGATTGGGATTCACATAGGAAATGCATAACTTTAACCGACAAGGGTTCGGTGGATTAATTATATTTTAGACATTTCGCGAAATCAATAATAAAATAACCAAATGAGTTGTTTTATTCTTCCTTCAACCATTGAGCGATAGTTGGAATAACTCTAATGTAATGACAATCATTAAATGACAGTCATTTATTGAGCTATGACTTTTTTTGTGTAACCACAACACTCATTTTTTGAATGGATAAGTAATTATGGTTCATAAATGAACTACAATATTAATCAACATAGAAGCCCTTATTTATTGGTCTAAATAAATATGTTGGATAATGTATTAGAAACCATGGGGAAGCCACTGAGGAAGTGCCGATGACCTCACCCTCCAATGAAGAATGGAGATCAATCGATAACCATAAGAGGATTTGAAACAGAGATCAATGAATGTAATAAATCATCTTAGAACATAGATTATAACCATTTTCTTCAATAGATTCCACCTTGTTCAGGTATAGGAATAAATTTTTGAATGTGTTTAATGATTCCTAATTTTTCCATTCTTCCAAAATACAACTAATGCACATCAACTCTCAAACATGTTATTTCATAACAAATTCATTCCTTCTAAAGGTTGTTTTGCAATCTTAAAAATGTGGTTTTTCGTATTCTATATGGTTATTGTTAATAGTACCTTGATAAAACACTAACTTAAATAGTGTGGGGAAATCCTAATAAGGCCCAGAACTGCAGCCGAACATGGATGTTGGGCATTCTTCTTCGACGACTGAGCAACATGGAAGAAAGCTTATTCTATGGGATTCATATTGAAAGCCGATAGCCGAGAGTCTCATATGGGTGTACGTGAAAAAAAAAGAACAACAAAGAATCTCTAGTTGACTAAGGAATGAGCCACTGGTGGGGAACCACCTTCGCGGGGGGTGGCCAACCTATGTCGGCCACATGGAGTGAGTGGCACCCGCAGGTGCTACATTGGGAATTTTCCTTGGCCGGATGACCACAACAGGTTGAGGAAGCAGTGTCGATGAGCCACAATTTAGAGGGGAGACATTATCTATATACTAAGCCAGAAGCACACACTGGTAATATCATACCATCATTTCAAGAGATATTATGGCACCACACTAGAACCACTAGCTGGGTGACCTGAACGCCCAGCATTAGAACCATATCAATCATCCCACCCCATGTAGGTCAGGTTCTCGAGGTGGTTCGGACCCCCCAGCCGGGCTGGACTCATTGACCCAACTGGATGGCCTGGCCGCACCACACTAGACTCGTACCTGACTGGCTCCGTTTCACGTTAACTCATGTAACACACAAACGAGGCATCTGAATGATGTTACATCTTAGGAGTGAGGATCCTTATGATGAAGTGATACTTTTATCATTCTCTAATTTTTTTTGTTTTATGATAGAGTATGAATGAGTTGGATTGGACTCGAATACAACCATGATCTATTTTGACGTTATGCTTATATCTTACAAACAAGGCTTCTGATTTACATGTTGTATCTCACGTTAGAAACCTTGTGACAAGACGTTCTGTTGGATTACATTTTCATGGGACATCATGGTGTTTGGTCTACGACCAATAGAATAAGGATCTTAATATTTTTAACTGATGTGCCCCTTGTACGAGAATCTTGTGGCTGGATATCAAGTGATGATAGACCCACTGTGAATCGGCATGAGAGCGACCCTTCGTGTATCAATAGTAGCGAAACCCTCCATTACGTGACCATTTCATGGTCTCAATGATCATATAAATATGAAATGAATATAAGTTTATAATAACAAGAGAAGAGCATTTGAAAACCATAAAATATAAAAAATAAATTACAATTTTCAGTCTCTGAATAAATCAAGATAAATATTAAAACAAAATCCATAAAAGAATCATTTAAAATGACAGTGAGAGAATAAAATTGGCATAAGATGATAGTTTATGTCATATAAAAACGAATATAAAATAATTTCCTTATTAGTTAATGTTTACTACAGATACTGTTAATGTGGATTGTGTTCACGTAACTAACAATCATAATGTTAAAGAATAAATCCAAATAATAACATAATAGGGAAATTCCCTTAGTCAATTGGGTACATTCCCCATTCAAGTTTTATTTATCACATGAGATCTCAATATATACATAATTAATTGGAATAGTTAATAATTATCGGACCAATAATCAGATTATAAATATTATAAATATTTATTCTAAAAGTTTATAAAAAAAGAATAATATCATATACCGTAAAATTAAAATGTTTTTCATAATCCTTTTATGAAAATATAATCCATGGTAGAAAAATTAGATTCATAAGAATATTTTCATAAAAATATAAAACCCTAAAAAATGAATAAAGATGGAATCATTGTATTAAATCTCTTATAATGTTTTGGGCATGAAAATGATTCAATATTAAGTGGAAAATTTATTACAATATATCTTTGTACCATTATTGTGGATTTTTTTTAATAAAGAGTCACATATTTTAAAAAAAATTCAGAAACAATATTATATAATTTTATTTTGTAATATCCATATATAATTATAATTTAAACATAAATGAAATGAGTTGTCACAAAATTTGGAAATTCCCTTCATTCCAAAAACATTAACATCACGATTGCATTCCCATTTTTTATTTAAAGTAAAAGGCTCCATAATTGGAAAACATCAGATGATTGATCTTATATATATTTTAATAAAATGTGTAAAAGTTATTTTATTATTAATTGTAAAATAATATAAACATTGATGAATTGTTTTTAGAATAAATTAATTTTGATGACAATTGATTTGTAATTGAAGTGGAAAAACATGTATGTTCTTCATAAATCCATTATTTTAGATGAAAAATTAAATAAACTGTCGAAAATTTTAAGATAGATTTTATTCTTTTTATATAACTAGTGGTTGTAATGATTAATGGGCTTCATAAGTGATATATTATAAAATTTCATCTTCAATTTTATTATAATATATATTCATGATTACCAATGAGATAGTAATATAAAACACTTACAACAAGTTTGACTTGTTTAATAAGTTATTAATCGTAATATATAATAAAAATAAATTTATTATACATATATTAATGAAAAATTATAATATATATCAAACAATAGATTATTACATATAACCTTTTAGCATCCTTCTATTAATAATTCTTTTCTAAATGATCTATACTAGGTGATAAGGTTTCATTTTCGAAGATAGTTTTGTTTTGGATGTCCTGATCCTTGTACATTATCATTGACCTATCATACAACAAATTTTAATCCCTATAAAATTATCATATATATGAATTAAAAAAATATGTTTTCCATACAAATATGATATAGACTGAAAAATTGATTACACCATTCATATAGAAGAAATTTATTTCTAATGAATGAACACAGTTTTCATTTTTTGACGAATGGAATGAATGAAATCTAAATAATAATTCCCCATTCATTAATTTTTATATCATTGAATTATTATATATTAAACTAATACATTCTTATCATTATCCCTAAAATATAGATATGTAAAATGAATTACATGGATTTCGTAGAGGGGGTAGTCGACAATTACCCATTATCATCACAATCATTTTCTAAATGATTGAAATTTATGCTGCAAGAAAAGATTTTAAGTTTATATAATTTTTACTATATAATATATAAAATATGAAAACTAAATACTTCATAATATATATCAGTGATTCGTAGTGATTTAAAAAAAAGTCACATAATTTTGCGAGATGATTTTCTTCCATAGACACTATCATGAGTTTTTTTCCCATTTGATGGAAGATGAGACAGATAAAATTTATTAAATTAATATTATAATATAATAATATTTTTATTCTTCAGGTGTTATAATTTATTACTCACTAATATAAATTTTATGAATGACAAATAAGAATTAAAATTAAAATATATACTTATGATATATACCTCTTCATCGGACAATGTCACTAGGTTTATAACCAATGACCTGAAATGATTAATTTATGATCATGTATGAGACAACAGATCCTAATGATGAATTAAAACAAAGAAATTTTTTTCACAGAATGGATGATTGAAAATTCTCATTATGTATTCACATTAGAGGAGAGGGGGTTCCCTTTTGTATGTGAGGGAGGGGACAGACATAGAATTTTTTAAAATTATAAAATGTATTATTGTATTATTCACACTATATGAAAACAAATTGCATCATTTTAGATACATATGTCAATATATTGTATTTATGAATGTCTATAAAATATGTATATCACATTTTATATGAATTATGCCACTTATATCATTTTAACACTATTTAAACATGTTTTACACTTAAATGTGGTTACTTCAATTTTAAAATGTTTTCTATTATTTATATCCTAGAAGATAGTAGAATTTTATTTATAATATATATTATTCATAAAAAATATGTAATTATTTTTATAAAATTTAATTTATATTAGATTCAATATTTAATTTTAAAATCATTCTTTTAAGCTCAATGAGATGCTGTTTTCCAATAAAAATATTATTTTTATAGAAATTTTTTTTCAATTAAAAAACCTCATAAAATTGAATCTAATGAATTAATTTATTTTAATAATAATATAATTGGACTAATTTAATATTGATATACATTTTGTAAAAAAATATTATATTTTTATATTATGTAATCTGAAATGCATTTTCAATAAAAATGAGTATTATTCAATATGTATTGAAAATATAAACATTTCAATGAATTATCATAAAATCACTCTATTATATTTTGGTCAAGTTGATTTTAAAAATGATATTATTTTTTAATAATTTTATAAAAAATGGATTATGTTATTTATATTAATTCCACAATAAAAGCATTAAAATGTATTTTAAGGAAAAATAATTTTTTTGCATAAAAATACTGTAATAAATAAATTTCTAGTTGCTAAAACATTTATAAAAACATTTAAAATAAATTTAAGTGCATTAATAAAAATAATTTAACAAAAATAAAATAATTATATACAATATTATGGTTCATTTAGATATGGAGTAGTGTTCATTTCAAAATTTTAATAAAAAATAAATTTATTTGAAAGGAAATATATAACAAAAAATATATTATTTTTATTCTACAACCCATAAAATTAATTCCCAATCAAAATTAAATTATATCAATATAGAAAACATTTGGCATCCAAATATCACTATATCATAGGTTTACCATATAGCTTCTTTTAAATTAAAAATTCATTAATGGAACACTAACAAGTAGAGTATTATTGTTATATACCACATTATATATATGGTCAAATGATTATTCATGATGTTATTAATAGAATAGATAACTTTTCAAGGTAATGATCACTATGTCTAGTACATGTGCATGATTTGTAATATACTTCCTCATGATATATAAGAGGATCATTTTGTGATCTTCATAGTGGACAAGTGGATGCTCTAATCCTTAGACTAACACCCATATTAAATAATGAATCCTAAAGGGGCTAATATACGTATTTTTTTAATGTACCTTTATTAAAATTATTATACCCTTTTTCCATGGTTATTGTTAATATAAAAAGAGTCTAACCATCTCCGAATATAAATATCTTATATTATTAACAATATAAATTTTATTTGGAATATGATATACCTTGATGTTTCTTTGAATGAATCTAATATTATAATTTATTTCATAACAATTCTTAGGTCCCACTATATTTTATTCTAGAAAATCATTCAAATAAATTGGATTTTATTACTTTATCCCATAGTGATATTGAAAATGATATATGAATAAAAATGTGAAAGAAACTATTAAAAAACAAATCTAATGGAATGAGATTTCTCTAACATCCATTGTATTCCAGAGAAATGGAATTCAAAATAGCCTTCAGGTTTTGAAATTTTCACTTAGAATTACAATCTATCAATGGAAGATAATATGAACTGATACTATACTCTATATATTGACTCAACTGATTATCATTCCCAAATATAGTTATAATACATGTATCACAATAAGATAAAATAAATTGATGTATTACACCAATTCTTATGAATTCCCTAATATATATATATTTAATATGATGCTAATGGATATCACTTATAATAGAAATAAAGTGAACTAACATAGACCCTTAATAATTTTTTAATAAATAATTAACTCTATGGTGAAATTACTTAGAAAATAAATCCCAAGTTATGACACTATGAGGGTTTCATCATCAATTCCTACAACTGAATCAGGGATAGGATATATGAATACTTTTAATAGAGTTTTGACCCATGTATTGTTTCTTTTAAATTTACAACATCATTATTATGGGTAATACAATGATACTCTTTCAAAAATAAATCAATGAACACCCACACAACTACAATACCATTGGTATTGAGATTGTCCCCAACTGTATGATATAAAAAACCATTTTTAAAAACATAAATATATTTGATTTCTATTAGAAGGTCATATTTATCATAATAGGGATTGACTATCCAAGGTTTGTTTGGAATATCAAAATTTTAATGCCTTCATTGGAAATTGATTTGGGTATTTTTTTTAAATAAATACAATCCATACCAATGAGCTCATAAGATAAATAAATATAGCGAATAAATATATTTTCATGAAGTAGATTCCAAAAAATATCAACCACAGTTGAAACATTGAAATGAGATGTGATCAACATACAATTTAGGGGGTTTACTACTAATTCAAGTACTTATTGTCAGGTTATCATTTTGATAAACATTATTAAAAAACAAGAAAAATTATTTTAGTAGATGTAGGTTTAAATAAGGTATTTTAATTTATAAATTTTATGGAATGTTTACATTTCATCCTTTCATTATTGTATCCCTTATCATAAAATGCGATATATGATTTTATAAATTCAATATCATATTAATATATTGAAAAATTCAATCATCTATATTAACCTTTATATTTCATAACTCATAAGAATAATCATCCTTCTCATTTTATTTGATGAATTAGATTGTGGATCGTGCATTCTATAGAGTATTCTATCTATTTTTATGCTAATCATAATTCATCCCATCACATTAGGATTCTATTAAATGTTGACCATCCAGTACATATTTAATGTTTTGAATTTTCTATTATATAAAATTTCCCAATGTTTCTATCCACCCATTGATCATAATAATATTATAATATTCTACTATATACAACATTATATAAATTCCACTAAATTCTAATTTTCATTTCTATTAAAAATAATGAAATTTTATGGCTTAATACAATATCCATTTTTAGAAAGTTATCATATAACATGATTTATTAATATAATCTAATACCCCTTATGTATGATACCATTCATAGGATATAGTTTATGAAATTAATGATATAATCAACATTACACTCATGTAGGATGATAATATAAAATGTGCAGTAAAAATTTCCAGTTAATTTTTACATATATGAATGAACATATTTTTTCCCTTCTTCTTTTGTTAAACGAATGACTTATAATTTAGTTTATAATAGATATATGGAAAAACAGATTAAAAATTATTTTAAAAAACTCATCCAACCCCATAGGATCAACTTATTCAAGTTTCAATTTATTTTATCAATATTTTATTTCATTGGTCTACATATAATTATAAATAGATGGAAGGTAAAATTAAATTTTCATTATTCAATCATTGGTGAATGGATCATTTAATTTCAAGGGTAAATAATCCATAGTTACAAATAAGTGTAAAAGTGGTTCTATTGAAGTAAGGTGGGTGTTTCCAGATAAGGAAATTCACTTTATATTGTCCCTATTTTTCTTGGATGGATGATCAAAAAGATTCATAATATGGGAAAATTGTAAAATAAAATTATATAATTTATTTATTCCATATCAAACAACATTTATTTTATCATGGTGATGGACATTTCATTATATTTATTATTTAGTATTAACATTTCTCATTTGGGTTCCATCAATTGAAAAATACATATATCCATTGTGTTTGAAATAATATAAATAGTTGAATACCATATAATAATTAAATATCAATTATAATTTATTTATATCATGACACATTATTTTAATCAATGACACCGTAGGATTATCAAATTTCATTCTAGATCATAATCTATTCAACTCATTCATGGTTGTTCATAAATAAAATATTATTGGATATATGTATATATGAATGGACTATGAAACTAGGTTTATTGTTTAGGTACACTAACCATGGACATGAATATGGGATGAACAATACTCAATCAATTCATTTTAGCATTATAACTACATGATTCATTTAAAAAAACCATACCCATTTATATTTTCCAGATAATTATGATTTTATAGGAAAGTCACTATTCATTATTTACAATAACATAATATCTCTTAGTATACATAATATCATCATAATGGTTCATACTAAAGTTAGTTTAATATGTATCTCATAAACTAATGATAAATTCCACAATTATATAGTTCCATTATCATTTGAAACATATATACATATATATAAAAAGAGTCCGGGAGGGAACTACCCTATCTACGACAATGTTCTATATACCTAAAACCCATCGTGAAAAATCATACTTAAAACCATTTTTTGTAACATGGAGAAAAATTATCAGATTGGGTGATCCTTGCATCTGAATAATTGTAAACAAGGGATATATCAATCAAAACATGAACATATCGTGAGAATAAGTGTTATTTTAAAAAAAGAATAAAATATAAACTACACCCTATATAACATTGATCATCATCCCTTGTCATGTTAGAAATATTTTTCGTTTTTAATACATGAATCATAAGGGGATTAAAGAATATGATCAAAGAGATTACAGTACTGGAATTATATAAAAGAACATCTTATATGCATAATCCTAGGAAATAAGTTTCATAGTTATAATGGATTACATCTTAGACTATAATATTGAATTGTAATAACTCCTAAATACATTGCATTCGTCAATTTTATATACCCATACTATTATAGTAGAATTACTACCTTACAGAACTGGGTTCACTTCCCATTTCATTCCTATTTATATCATGAGATATCTGTATTCACCAAATATGATATAGGGAAACCAATTTTTTTTAATAATAATATCATATCTAAAATAGTACATATGTGTTCTATAATATCATACACCAGTCAACATATCTAAATAAGTAGAAATGAAAAGGGTTTTGTAAACAATTAATCATAGAATAACACATTAAAATGGATCATGTTTAATTAACATCTTTTAATAAAATCATAAAACAAAAAATGGAATAATAAATAATGTAACATTAAATAATATATCAATTAATTATTAATAAATGTCAAAAGAATCCATCATATATTTAAGATAAATTTAAATGATTACGTGGATTTTTTTGGAAAATAGATTATTTTATAATTAATTAAACAAATTAAAATAAAAAATTCTCAAATATGAAATAAAATATATTCCATTGAAATAATATTGGTGACATGAAAATTACCCCTCAATGAATTTATCGGTCATGAATGCTTGAAATTAAGACTATACATATATATCAGATAAATGATTCTTCTGAAATTCACTTGAAATAGACAACGGTACCACATTAAGGAAATGGAAGATATATTCAAGTAATTTTTTTAAGAAATATTAATATAAGGTTACATATAACTATTAAAATCAATAATATAATTTTATAAACATTCAATAATATAATTTAAAAAAACAATGACATGGAAGAGAAATAATTTTCAACCAAAGAATGAAATTATATCAAATTTCCATTACAATTTATTTTGTTCACCTAACTAATTATATATGGGGAATTGATAAAAAATATGAATTATATAAGGATAAAGCTATTATAGGATATTTAATGTGAATATTTAATGAAAAATAATGAAATTTCATAATTAGAAACATAATCATAGACAAGCCTGATTAAAAATGAGATAGTAACTTTAATCCCTTACCTTATGTCTGACTTCCACTATACATGATTTAACCTCCAACATAAATTTTTTTATTCAATATATATTCCAAATCCACACACACATATATATATATAAATTACCATATATGAATTCTATAAAAAAAATAATTATTTTTTTATAATACTTTATTAAATTCATTAATTTTTATGATAATTAGTTCATTATTAATGTTTATTCTAGTATATTGATTTTTTATATTTTGAAATAATATGAGATTCTACATTATATTAATTTTACTAGTTTTATAAATATCATATCTATAATTATAAACAATTTTAGTTTTCTATAAAATTTTGATAATAAAAATTATTATTTCCATCTCTGTAGATGATAGGTCATACATATGCATGAACAATTTTTTCATTTTTATGGACATAATGGATGAATATTATATAATATATTATCTTAAAATGATTATTATAATATCGTTTATATCATATATATTCAGCAAATACATCCATATTTCTGCCCATGTGAATCATAAATGAAAAATTAATCACATCACTAGTAGGAGTTGGTAGCCAACAATTATGCATGATAGACATTATTTTTTCATACTGATTAGTGTGAAACAAGTTATATGTTATAATATAATTATGAAATTGTTTTAATTTCCTAAATATAATTTAAAGACATTAAATTTATAATCACATCAATATATGAGAGGAAGTGATTGTAAACGAAATCCATTTGTTCCCAAGTCAAGAGTTCACCATACACACGATCTGTAGGTTAGTTTAATATTTATTGGAATAATATTTTGATATATGTTATTCCATTTAAAAAAAATTAGAGTAATTAATTTTTTTTTCATTTCATAATTTTTTATGATATCCTGGATGTTTAAGATGAAATGAAATGAAGACATAATATTTTGAACTATACAAATTCATCGAAAAAATCTTCTTATAGTTATACTTAAAGAATACATAGGATGTAAATATTATCTTCCCGGGGACTCCATATTGCGGTAAGTGATATAAGAATGAGATTTTAGTAATTACAGTCTTATCTAAAAGGTTCATGATATGTGTTTATTATAGGAGAGGGGGTTCCCAATTAAATTTTGGGGAGGGGACAAAATTTTAAATTACAAAATAAATAAAATATATTATTTTTTACTCAAACCATATAAATGTAAAATTTAAAACTTTGAAATAATATATTATATAGGTTCTATATTTTAAACTAAATTACATTTGTCTTTATGTCATCTTAACATATATATATTTAGTTTTAACACTAATAATGATGTTTCCACCTTAACCGCGTCAAAAAATTATTTATTATTACTAAAACAATTTTGAAAAAAATTCAGTTAAATATATTACATAGTATTAATTATTATTTTTAAAATGTTTAATTTATTTTTATAAAATTCAATTCACATATGTCATAGAATTTAATTTATTAATTGGGAAAAAATATGAAAAATTTTGAGTTTTCAATGAAAAATTATTCTTTTGTATAAAAGTATTATATATCAATATTATACATAAAATAGATTCTAATAAACAGAATTTGATTAATAATTATAATATTTAAATAATTTTAATATTAAAATTATTTCAAAAAGTTTAACATTTTAAATTCTCTAATGGAATCACTTATTTGTTTGATAAAAAAATATTTTTCACTTCTCTTTAAAAAATAATATTTTTCAAAAAAATATAAAATAATTACATATATTATAATAAATAAATATTTTTTCCATCATTAAGATTATTTTTAAGGTAATTTATTATAATAAGAGAAATTATTTTTAATATTTGTGCACAAAATATAATAAAAATGCTCAGAAAACATATTATTATCATTAAATGACGAATAAAAAGTAATTTTTTAATGTAAAACCCATATTTATTTTTTAAATATGGTTATTATCATTAATTTTATAAATTAAATTTATTTTATATAGTAATATACTATATTGTATGTCATTTTGTTTCCAATTTGTGTTTATCACAAGCTATTGAAAATTTTAATTTATTTGTAAATAAATATATCAAGAAAATATAGCTTTTACATATAACAATAGATAATTTTTTTAAAAAAAATTGATTATTTAATTTCATTAATGTAAAGGATAAATTTTTTTCTGATATTATAATAATTAAGACTCCATGTAAATTGACCAAACCAATATTCATTATATAAATATAGCACATTACAATTGTATACAAAACTAATTAAATAATGAAAAGTATTCTCTATCTAATAAAACTTATTTCAAATATATTACCCTTAAAAATGTAATTTGTATTAATTTGAATATAATATAGTGAATCAAAAATAATGAAAAGGAATTAAATTTTTCTCATATTAACAGAGATATATAATTGATCTAATAATGAAATAAAAATAGAAATTTTTTAAGGAATAAATAATGATCGTGAATACATATTAAGATTTCTTTAATATAAAGAAATATATGTTATAGTAAACAAAAAATAATTAAAAATAATGATCCCATGAAGATATTACTCACAATGTAGGAAATGATGAACAAACTTGAAAGGGTTTATAGAAATACACAATGCTATAATTGGAAGATGAATAAAAAAATAACAAAATGAGGATTGTATCATGATTTCAAGTAATTTATTTATGGGATTTTATAATTTTGGTGCCCAACCACAATTTTTTTTTACTAAGAATTCACCAAACATGTCCATAATATTTTTAATACCATTATCTAAAAAAATTTATATCGATGAAAAGTTTTGTTATCTATTTAATGCAGGATTCATATTGAAAAAACATGATTAGACATTAATAATGATGAATAATAATAATGATAATAAAAATTATTCAATACATCAATAAAAAGGATAACACCGTCATATCCCCTCTAGATATAGTAATTTTATAGTAAAATAATACAAATTTAAATTTCAAATAATAATTTTTTGGGAATAAAAAAATATATAATTCCAATATAATTCCCCATGTTAATTGATTGACAATCAATTTAGGTGAACATCGTCTGATTCATGTTATGAAAAAATGTGATATTCACATTGAATAGAAAAATCACTACACAAATAATTAACTATAATAACTAATTATAAGAATCAATGAGAATAAATATAGTGGATGGTTTCCAATGAACATTACACTAGTGTATCAATGGAAACATAAATTTTGAGTGATATATAGTCAACTATTAATGATGGTTGATTTGAATATAATAAAAAATGGATCATAATTTTAATATTATAATAAAATGAATTTAATCATGAAAAATATTTAATATGTATATATATATATATTATAGAATGAACTATAAAATTGAAACCCCATTTAGGTCAACACATATTGAAATGAAAAGCTATGTGGAAATAAAAATAGAAAAGATATTTTAGAAAAAAATTATAGTAAAATAGATTTTTATAAATATTATTAAATGTTATTTTTTTATAAGGGGACATAAAATATTTTTAAAATACTTCAACTTGAAAAATACCCACCATTATATGAACATTTAAAAGGAATAATGTTTCGCATGAAGATATTTGTTGAAGAAGATAAAACTTATGAATTTGAAATGATAAGAAATTTTTATCTTTTCAATAATATAATTTCTTCCAAACTCAAATTATAATAATAGTAAAAAAACATTCATATATATTAAAGAAAAAAAATTCAAATATGATATTATAAAATATCATTTAATAAAATATTTACATGGGAAGAACCATGAATACCACAACGATGATCATAGTGAAATAATATAACTCAATCAAAGATAACTTGCATAATCCATATGAAATATGAGAAATATACTCAATGAGGAATGAATCAATTGAAAATGGGTTTTTGTTGTAAAAAATAATACATAGAACGAATACAAAAAAATCAGGGGTAAAAATTTCATTTAACCAATAAGAAATAAGTCATGTAAAAAATAATAACTCATTGAATGAAAATTTATTTTCTAATGATTTTATGACTATTATAAAACACGATTCAAATGAATAATGATGAAATGAGTTTATATGAATGATTTTACCCCACTAATTATATGTGAAAATGTATTAAAATTATGTGATATAATAATTTAGTTGAACATTAAACAAAGGAATAATTTTGAATAACATGTAACATGTCTCGAAGAGTATGAATATAGGCTAAAACCCCTAGTATCATGAGTAAATGCAAAACAAACCCTCCAATGAGTGGGAATCAATTTGAACATCAATATTTCAATTTAAAATAATTATTTTTATATGAAATTTATAATTCCTAATATATACAATACATAAATGATATTACATTCCGAATACCCAACATGACATAATTTTGCATATTGGTGACAAAATAACCAAAAAAATAATTTCAAAATTAAAATTAGAAACACATGAGAAAGAAAATTGGAAATTGGAAATTTAATATCATGAAATAAAATATTATAATATTAATAATATTACAATTTGTTAATGAGTAGAGTGAAAAATTGAAAATGGCTTATAACATAATCATTTCTCTATGAATAAAAATTGAGATTGAAATGATTTCTGTGTTTTAACAAGTTTATGAGTCTCAATCCTGACATAAAACAAATAGAGATATTGCAATAAACTTATTAATAACATTGTTCATATATTTTAACATTAAAATCTTCATTTTATAATTTATAATTTTTTTATTCATTTTTTAGGAGTAATTCTAATCATCATGTGTCGATAAATATTACAATTTCTGTATGTTTCATAATGTTGATACCATTACCCACTCATAGTAGCAATTCTCATGGTTAAAATATAAATTACCTTGCGGTTTTATATTAAATATTTTAATCATAAATTTCCTATAACTCTCCAAAACTATTTCAGTTTTTTTTTGTGACAATTCAATTAATGTTATATTATTTATATGAGTTTAGAGAGAAAAAATGATATGATACAAATACGTAAAATGAATAATATAATATTTCAAAATCCTCATTTCAATTAGGATGATATTATTATATTATATTTTCATTCATATTGATATTCCATATTCTTCCATTATAGGTTTATATAGAAATGATTATCTCCATGGTTAATCCAACCTAATATTTATGATGCTCTAAAATTTTTGTTCAGTATTGGTTAATGAGGTGTTCAATTGTCATAATATTATTATATTAGTAATATAATTAAATTTATTTGATTATTTAATGATTTTTCACTAAATGTTATAATTTATTATTAAAATAATATATGCTCTAAAAAACAATTATTCATTGAAGCAACTGTCAACACATAAAGACGAGTGGAATATCATTTTTTTATGTTGATGGAAATGAATAATGATATTTTTCTCACTAATATAATACATATTAGTATAATATGAATACTTATTATATTTTATCATTAGTGGGATACAATATTCCCAATAATATTTGTAATAATAATAATTTAAGTGTACGATAATTAATACATAGGATAAATGATCTTTTAATATGTATCCTTTAAATTAATTGGAATACACAAAAAAATGTTTGAAATAAGACATATGTTCATTGGATAGTGATCTAGAAGATTAAAATCCGTTTTTTCAAAAATAATATGATGTTTTAGTGTATTATTGAATGTTGAATGTAGTATGTTTTAAAAATAAATGCAATGAATCATTATGAGACACCATTTCATTTTTCTGTAATGTAATGACATTATTATGGTTACAAGGAGACAAAGTGGAGAAATGATAACTGAAAACATGTATTGGTAAAAAAAATATTAAATAATTATATTCAATGATTGATTTAAAAAAAGTAGGGCCATTACACTAGGTTAATCTCAATGTACCTCTTTCAATTTTAATATGATCATTTTTTTAGCCATAATAATTAATTTTAAAGTCAAAAAATAAAATTGGGAATATTTCTAGATATATATATTCTGATATTAATTTAAAAACTGACATTATAAAAAAAATTCCTCATTGTCTGAGGAAATATTTATAATATAAAAAAACATAAAAAAAGGTTTTTTCATAAACATAACCTTATTATTGTATTAAATTTACAAAGTTGGAAAATTATCATTGTTACTGATTGTTAAGAAAATATGTTTAATAATTATTTGAATACGTTAATAATTTATTCCATTTCAATTAAAACTGATCCTATCAATGAAAAATATATATTTAATATTAAAGTGAAAATATCTTTAAATTAATTTGACATTTTACCTAAATTAAAAAAATGGTGGTCATAGGTTTTAAATATGAAAATAAAATTTATGACTAGATAATTTGTCTCCTCAAAAACATTTATTTTAGATTAATATTTTAAAATTTTCTAGTTTATGATTATATATCGGTAATATTTAGGTTTTCTTTTAAATTACTAATTTTTTACAACAAATCTATATTTTCCTAAAAAAAGAGTGAAAATTAATAAATAAAAATTTTCATTTGAATAATTCATATATTTTTTAATTTTAAAATTTTCAAATTTCTAAAATATATATATATAGTTTTTAGAATAAGATCATATAATATATTATAAAATATGTTTTTTTAATATCATTTTCAAATATTTGCCATTTTTAAATATTTATTATCATTAATAATTCATTTATTAAAAATGTATTTTCGAAAATATAATTATAAATTGTTTAAATATAATCAAAATTGATATATTAAATTTAAATAAAATACATATTCTTTAAAAATATAAATTTTTGGACAAAATTATTTTCTTCGTTAGAGTAATAATACTAATTGATGTTTATACAAATAAATAGTTTCAATTAGAGTATTTATATAATTATTTCATCTTTGGTTACTCATATGCATTTAAAAAAAATTCAACTCTGAGGAATATATTTTATATATAATATTTATAACTTATTATAAAAATATAAAAGTTTAATTTTAGTTCCCTTTTACATGAAAAAAAATTATATCCCAAACATTGGCCAATTACATGTAAATCATATATTATTATCCCTTGGTAAAAAAAGTTGAAATTGGTTCCCATAAAATATCTGAAATGTGTCAATCTATGTAATATATTGAATACTAGTATTATAAAAAACACAATAAAATGGTCGTTAAGACAACGACATCGAAAAATTAATGAGAAATTTGATAACATTTAATCTAATTTTTTTATTTTTAATATTTATAGTCCATCAGATTGAGTATAAGATGTATTACTATAACATAGTAAAGAATTCATCCAATATTAAATTTCATTTAACAAATATGAGTAAAATCAGGGATAATGATATGTTACAAAAGAGAGAAGGGCCCCATGGAATCTTACTATGTTACTCAGATGATGTATTAAATATTGATTGAATGAAATATTATCTCTTATAGAAATAAATTGTGATATTTTAGTAAAATATACAAATATTATGAAAAAACGATAACCTCAAGAAATAAATGGTAATAATAACCTGAAATAAATTTTTAGTTTATCTTATTTCTAATTTGGAAATGGTTACAGATAAAAATCCCCCATTGATAGTTGCTTATAAGATATAAACCATTGACCTGTCAAAAATTTCATTGTAGAAAAACAAATATCAATATTCATATATTCACACTAATAATATTTATGAAAACATCAAAATACATTAGTACTAAAAAAATTAATTTTAAATAGGAATATATGATTATAACTCAACAATTATACCTCAAAATATAAATCTATTGGTTGATATATATACTTTTAAAAATGAAAGAAACATTCAATGACTACATTAATGTTTGGAAAATATCTTTAACTATCCAATTAAACATTTTCTTGACTGAAACATATCTTTAATCAGATAATCAAAATATCATCCTAAATAATAGGACCAAACATATATCTCAAAATATATTGGATAAGCACTTTCATACAAAATTTATATGTTATCATTAATGAAATTAATAAGCTAAGGATCTAGTTGACAACATAACATGGTTAATAATACAATATCATATCAAATAAAGAAATCAGTTATCTTTATTCATTTACCATGATGACATTGAATTATTAAGATATAATAATTTATTATTTCCTACATATTTATCACCCAATTTTGGAATATTTATAAATGAGTATATAAATTATAATTTTGAGTGTAATATATATTTCTCATTATAACCTACAGTAATGATCCCTCTAAACATTAAATTCAAAATCCATTTATATATTTATATGATCACCTATAAAATAAGACAAATCATGGAGTGTTAATTGGTACATATGATATAAAATTGTCAAATTATCATTCATCAATATACAAAAGAGTCCCTACAATAAAGAAATAAAATAAATAACAAATTCATGAATTTTAGTTGGAATAGATACCCATGGACCATTGACTAATATTATTTTAATTTTCTAAAAAAAATGTCAAATTACATTATCCAGATATCATTAATTCCATATCAATAATTATAATTATTTGTCAGGTATCTAAGAAATTATTTCGAAAAATTATTCAAGTTAATGTGATAATAATTAAAATAATTTAATCAAAGTGTCATTTTTTGGAATTTTTCCCAAAATATAGCACTAATTTTCTTAATAACTCATTAATTATTTATTTTGATATCATTATGAGTTTTTTGAGGTTTGTGTATAATTCTTTAAATAATTATTGTTTTTAGAAAATAGCTATGTAGTATTTGAGACCTCTAACCACACATCATTAGCATGCGAATGTGGTGTAACATTACCTAAACTTCATCAAGTTCTTAGTGATTCTAAAGGAGAGAAATTAATAATGAGGGATTTATTTAATATGGGGGTGATTTTATCTGTGAAAATAAAACAAAAAACCTACTTTAAATAGCCAAATAAACCACTAAATTATGCATAATATCCTTGAAATACAACTCAAATATTAGTCATTGACATTAAAAATCAATCAAACCCATGTACTATAGTATAAGACTATAATATCAAACTACACAAGAAATGATAAATATCACATAGTCCAATGATAACCTCAATGATTAAACATTCCCCATCATCAAACATCAAAAACATCAAAAAGTATCACAATGTATTTATATTGATATGTGATACATTAAACTTTTCTATGTCTCAATAAACAAAAATATAAAAAAGAAAATAAAATCCAAAGCATGGCTGATTAATGAAACATAGCATGTTTTTCTCAAATGACTTCCCTACTCACACCACTAGCATATATCACATTACATATTTATATAATATATTTTATATAAAATAATTCAAATCATTTTAAATAATAATATTCAAAATTTTCATAACAAAATAGTTTTTCTCAAATGAAAAATAATTTCTAAGGAAATGAACAAATCCTTATTCTAAAATATTTTCCTGTATTTCATTTTGTAATAATTCTTTTAATTAAACATAACCACACATCAAACAATGAATAAATCTATTTAAATACACATAATCAGGAGTGCTGACTCTTCTATAAACAATTCCACCACAAGCTATACCACATTGATTAGGGTAGTTCGTGCCCATATCTGTCAATACATTTTCATGGGGGTACTTTATAGCCTTATAAATCTTAATCCATATGAACACACACTGCACAACAAAGCCAAACACTTGACAAAACCATGTTTTCTGAACAAATTTCAATAAAAATATACCTTATTGAAAATGATTTTTTTGCATACGAAATATCAAATAATAAATTTAAAATCATCAATTTTGAATCATTTTACCAAATTATATTCCCAAAAAACACCCAATTTTAGGATTTCTACAAAATGTGACTCAAGATGGGTTTTATCCAAAATTGAAAAGAGGAATCAAAATTAATTTCATGAAGAACATTTAATTTTATATTTTCCCTATTATTCGAAATATGTGAGTATATTTTGAAGTAACCTACCTCAGAAAACATTGTGATAGTAGAAAACAATGCAATTAAGTCAATAAGATCGGTTCGAAACTCAACAACCCATATTAATTCTCTTACCCTATCATCAGAAAGGTAAAATGTTATAATATTTAAAATAAAATTTCATACATTTATCCACACCATACATAGATATAATAATTCGAGATAGTGGGGTTTGTTGATCAAAGTAAACTGACTAGAAACCACTAAGAAAGATGACTTGATAATGATAATTCATCTTCAAAACACCAAGAGAATCCTTAATATCACATCCATAATGATATGAGAATCCAATTTATCCATTTAGAGTAATAAAACCCAAGTTATGGTTTTTTTAGGGAACTAAGAAATGGTAAAACAAAAAATTGACCAAGAACCACATATTGATGATCAACTTTATAAATCGTGAATGGTTTGTCACATGAGTATAAAAACTATGTGCTAATAGTTCACCAACATCTTTGTATATAATGAACCTTGTATAGTTGGCTCACATAGTTCTTAATATCCATTCTAAATATTTCAAATCCTATTATTGAATATCACACAATTTCTTCAATGCATCTGCATGGTTTTGACTAATCATGCACTGCCCATGTTCCTTCCCTTTAACACATATCTTATTATGCACAGTTTCATGATGATGTTTCACAATTTCATCTTACCATGTACTAACAATGAATATTTATAATATTACATAAATCTCATTAAACATCAAATAAATCTTCCCAAACATCGCCATAACACTTTATATTATTAAAAAAATTAAATAAGGTTTCTTATATGAAAATGAGGGGTGATACATTCACCCCACCATTAGTCTTTTCATCATATGAAATAAAAAAATAGTATCTTCTCTAAAAGGGTTGTTGAAATATATAATTAATTTTCTTATCCAATATCATTGTGTCTTATTAAATATGATAATGATTTAAAAAATCCACACTTGACCAATACCTTTTCAATGCAAGATTTTCACAATCCTATATGAAATTTGTACTAGGATTTATACCAAAAAATGTCATCTCTAGTTCAACTTGATTTCTTCTAATCACTTGCTCTGTATAAAACTGATAAGCTTCCAACTGAGAATCATGGAACACATTGAGCACATTATTGAACCATGGTAGAAATAACAAATGATATTCCACCTCACCTATATGTTCGTGTTTCAAAAAGATAAATATGTATCTAGGAGATACATCCACTTATTCAGAAAATTATGATGTTTAAGCCCATGAGTGATCCAAAAAAGACACATGAACCCTTACCAAAACAGAAATTGGGTATCAAATATGTTCCTTATAAAGTTTATGACAATTTTGTTCTATCTCCACATATTTCATGATCAATTGAATCTTCATAGTTGTTTCTTGGAAAAGGATCCTCCCAACAAGTGTAGTCTAACAAACCTCCATTCAACAAAGTAGTGATAAAAGATGACCCTAATTCTATTATTCATATGGATCCATAAGTATCGAGTATTGATAACAATTTTTAAAGGATAAATCCAATAATAGTATATGATCTTCCCATAATAAACACAAATATATTACACAATTCCACATTGTTTCATCTAACTTATGTATCATCCTTTCAGATTAAAAATAATTATGATGATGGAACACAATGCTCATTGTTAATTTAGTATCAATGGATTACAATATGGATTTCCAAAAAAGAGATATAAAAGTCAAATATATATCTAAATCTATTAAAACTAGGACTCCTTGAATAATTTAAACTTATCATATATTTATTTTATAATGTCCTCCACCGTATGAGATTCATTAATATAAATGTTATAAGAATTATTTTTTAGTAGATACACTATCACCCATATATAATAATGTCTGTGAAATATTCTATGGTAGCCTCTTATAAAAAATATAACTATATTCTATTATTTCCAAAATACATTAGATAAATAATTCAATATACCTTCCGGTTGTTCATTCGCTCCCATAACCCTTGAATAACATGAGTATATCAAAAAACATGGTAAGTTCATTTACATACTGAACCACCAATACTATATGTTCCATTCCATATGAATTTTCATTATTATAGTATTAATATCCAATTTTGGATAGTGGTATGTCTGAAGAACCTATTTCTGCCAGACATAGGCATGACTATCCAATATATAAACCACAACACTAAATTCTCATCCAGATTTCGACCTCAAATGGTCATCACACTATTGATATTTGACCCCATCACCACACATTCATTATTGGATGTGTGTTCCTCTATATTTATCTTCACTAGATCTAGAATAAATTAAACAATAAATTTGGTCACAAAATGACCTGAGTATTAAGATTTCAAGTGATTTTTGGAAATGACTGAAATAAACTACAACTTGTCTGATGATTTTTATTCCACTTGAGCATATGAAATTATCCTTAATCCATATATCGCAAAATTTCCATTTCGTGGTGTATAAATGAAGTCAAAGCCATTATTTTTTAGATAATACATTCCTTTTCATTATCATAGTTTCATATTCCTTTTTATTAAATATGATTCATGACATTATAATCTATAAAAAATAAATCTCTAACCAATGGAGAAATGTAGTTATATATTCAGATCATGGTCTTTGAAAATTAACTACAAATCATGTGATGGGTTGTAATACTCAAGAAACCACAACTAACATTATCCATATGATATGACATGGTCTCTATGCATAGAGAAATATCCAAATCTAGATTTTGAATCCTCAAAATACACCATGTACCCTTATCATGAATCCATATGTATCAAGATTGTGATGATATGTAGCAAGCTTTGAGAACATGAATGTTCTTTTAGAATTACTCATCAAAATAGAAGGGAACATTGTTCTTTATCAAGATGGAATAGTATAATATAATAGTTATAATTCATGATCAAAACCTCTGTAACAACTAGCTCGATGATAACAACTACATATCTCGAAGACATTATTTAATGGATGCCAAGTGGAAACTACATCTATCTTTTTTGGATAAATAGGGACTATTTTTTAAGAGAATACATGCCCAAGGAAATGAACCTATAGTATCTAATAACCAATATTTTATAGATTGTAATATATACTCTAATCCTACAATATTACCAACTCATGTGTCATGTGTTGAAAATTCTTAGTCCTTATAATTGAATACACTAATATGTCACCAAAAAAACACCACAAAAAAATCTAGATACCCTAGTAATATCAGTTTCATCAATTCCATAATGACGACTCTTGTATTATTAATACCGGAAGGAATTACCATATACTCATAATGACCATATATACTAATAAAAATATCATTGGGATATTTCTTATCCAAATGCATAATTGGTGATTTTCTGATCGCAAGCCAACCGTGGAGAACCAATGAGACTCCAAAATTGATCAATCATATAACCAATGATTGTATGTGGATACATGTCCTTTTTCATACATTTTTTATGATTATGATAATCCAAATACTATTAAATAGTTTTATCTTCTTTTTATCATTCAAAACTAGTTTTTCCCAGAAATACATTATTGGTAAAATGAATCGTTTCTTAATGATCTCTTCCAACTGCACATTTCATTCAATAAATTTTATGGTTCCATACTATAGAATGGAATAAAAATATTAGAACTCCATAGAAGGACAACATTCATAAACATCACATAACACATACGTTTAATCATTGAGGATTTTCATAAAACACCTCTGCTAACTAATCCATTATTGTTAGAAAACAGGTCTTCTTGTTATCATTCTTTTCTAAAATGAGAATTCTACTAACTGGTAAAAAATACTTCCAAATTGTGGTTCCAAAAATATGTTATATCTGCTATTACATTCATTTATACATGAAAGATATAATAGATATCACTATCAATTGTAAAACTAATCTTTCTAGTATAACATTCAATGTCATACTTCAATGTTTTCAACCATTCAATACCCAAAATTATATTAGGAACATCAATCGAACACATAGAGAATTAAAATTTTAGTTGTTCTCTAGAAACATTTATAGAACATCCTCTAAACACAAAGGCTTAACTCATTCATTTACCAGGAGGTGTTTTATTTTTTATCGAAAAATGCATCCCATCTAATTCTATAAATTGAAAATAAATATTGAGGGATTAATTAATGATATATGATGAACCTATTAAAAAAATAATAATCTATAAGTGTGGATTTAAAAATAATTATACCTCACACAATATATGATCAGGGCTTATCATCAATAGTCACTTTCCCATCACAACATAATTTCATTCTCACCACACATAGTTCCATGATTCTCGGTTGTAATTGTTATTAATAGGGAGCCACTATATTCATAGAATCATCATAAAAAAATATTTTTCATGGATGATATTGACTCTGTTTCCCTTATCCCATTGAATCATACAACAACTACGAAAACATAGAAGTGTCCCAAATACCCAACATCTGAAAAATGTGAAAAAAATACTAAAGATTCACTATATTATTGTAGTTGTGGAATTTTTCAGGTGGTTTCATTAATTTTCACTTCATGTGTTCGAACTAAACACATTAGAAAAACATTAAAGATGGATTTTTTGGTATTGGATAACGGATTACTGATCTGACTGTCTAATATTGATTCACTCTCTCATATTGTAGAAAAAAATTTCTATTCCTTTTACTCCATTTATTAGTGTTCTATATATTTCTCATAGATATCATAATACATTCAACACCCATATCTCATGTGATATAATTCTTTACTACCATCACTCTATTGGCTATTTAGGAATAATCTATAATACAGAACATAATAACTTTTGAAGATATACCTTGATGGATCCCTGATATAGAGATGCATTATCATCATCCTTTGGTAAAAAGGGTACAAAACTAATTAATTTATCCACATTACCAATAGAAAAAAAATTCATATTTCACAATGAATATGTTATTCATTCATTGAATTATTAACATATGTGGAGAGAATTATTATTGAAGTATTCTAAAAAAACCTAAAAACCAATTCTATGATGTAAAATTTTATGCACACCTAAATATCGTCAATAACATGTATGATATTCTAACATATAAATCCCGAATTTGAATTTTATATTCACTGGTGTGCCTTTAAAATAAGGGATATGATTCATCCTTTTTAGTTAAACATCTAGAATTTAAGATTCAAAATCACTATAATGGCATGTTGGAGTCTGTTTATGGAATTAGAAGTAATACTCCACATTCCATGGATAATACCTTTTGTTCCTTTTATCCATAGCCTAAAATCTGTTGATAATACATCGAACCTTCTTCTGGTTCATCACTATCTTAGGTGAAATCACAGTCTCCATAGCTTCCTCCAGTTATTTTCTGTGAAACCTCTAAGGTGAAATTTTCTATTAAAACACCATAAGAATCTCTCTCTAATTAGTAATTGATTTGAATTTGATATTCTACAACATCATTTTATCAAAACAAATCATTCGAAATTCTACATTTACAATGTTTAGGAAATTTTATTAAAAAATTTAAACATTATTTTGAAAATAAAACCATTTTTAAAATACTAGAACCATGATCATTTTAAAATCATTTATTAGAAAAAATTTAACATTCTTTAAAATTAATACAAAGAATCAAATCCTTATTCAAAAAAATATATGGACTCATTGTGGGATTTAATTTCTATAATTCATGGCATTCTTGTCTCATTAATAAAAATCCATGATAATGAGCTTCCAAATCATATATCCATTTCCAAATAACTCATGTACCCAACTCCATTGTAACAAGAAGTTCATCATAAAATGGGTTTGTATATTTTATTATTCTTTTAATATCATTTCCTCAAAATCATAATATTTTTTACCAACATGAGACAAATAACTGACCTAAATGAATTCAACTCTAGGACCGAAAACCTATTCCACGACTAATACTAAAAAGAACCAATACTAATTGTTTCACAACAAACACAGGAAGAACCAATATAGTACCATATAAACCATTCATCCAATACTTTTTGTCTTTTTAAGGTGTTGGAACATTACAAGGTATTAAATTTCATCCCTAATATCCTAGTGTCATGAAATTAATAGTGAGGGCTAAAATTATCTATTGTGTGATGAATTTTCCCTTTGAAAATAAAACAACATAACAATACTTATATAAACAAATAAACCCTTATATGATAAAGATATAAATGAATGACAAATCAAAACAAACCATTGAGATTACAATCAACCAAAAAAATAGGAACCACATTGGAACAGTACAATATCAATGTACCCAATGGAAAAAAAACTCAAACACTCCAAAGAAAAACAAGAATACCTTCATGCACCATGATCCAACACCATATATCATTCCATGAATCATGATGTACTAGTAATGACATGTGATACATAACCTTTTATCATGTGTCAATAAACAACATCTGTAATAGCACCACAATTTTATAAAAGGGTTGAGTAATTAAACTATGTATGACTTCCCAAAAAACTCATCTATAATCAAACATATAGGATAAAACACCTCCAAATATTTATATAAACACTTTTATATAAATCAATGATGAAAAATATATAATAGAATATAAGATATATCATTAACAAATAATTAAATCTCAAAACATCCACATGTTAAATTGAATAAAAACAAACATAATTCTAAAACCATTTCATGTACATCATTTTGGTGTAATAAATTCCATTCCACACAACCACACCTCCATCCATGCATGAAACCCCAGAGAAATATATAATCATGATTGGTGTGTCATCCTTTCATTATACATTCATTTACTGAACCATGTTGATTATGGTACATCACATTCGTATACATCCCGAAATTTTTTTGAGTACTTCATGCCCTTATCCATCCCAATGAATATGAAAACATGCCACACAACCATGCTGAACACATTCCAAAACCATGTCATCCAAAACCATTTAAATAAAAATAATTATTTATTTAAAACCAATTAACCATATTTCAAAACCAAAAAATAATTTAAAAATTATTATTTTAATATCTATTTACCATATTATATATCCAAAAAACACCAAATTTCCCAATTTCCACAACCCGTCATTAAAGATGTGTTTTATTAGAAATTTCACAAAGTATTAAAAAAAATAATACAATGAATGTGAAATAAATAATTCATATTAATGAATGATGAGTCAAGTGTGAATCCACTTACCTCATAAAATATGAAGAAATTGAAAATGTCATGAAAACCTTTATATAATTGAGTCGAAACTCAAAAAACTGGACATAGATATCAATAAAAATCATATAAAATACCAAATATAATAGAATTTCATATCATATATTATATATAAATCTATAATTAACATAGATCTATAAAACCAAGAGTGACAGATAAGTAGATCAATGGAAAACCTCCAAAAACAAAAATGGAAGATGACTTACCATGATAATATAGCTTCAAAACACAAAAGGTTTCCAAAATAACAACTGAAAATAGATTTTATAATCATGCATAGCCTTATAGTGAATGAAATATGTAGTTATGGTCATTTTGGTGACCAAATTGGTTGTTAAAATAAAAAAGTTACCTAGAACCACTTTTATGGATCTAGTTTTTGAACTATGTACGATTACTCACCCGATTAGACAAATCATGTGCAAACCATTTGAAAACATCAATATCAAGATGCAAACACTCATAGTTGGAAATCATTTATACCAAAATATTTGTTAATAATTTCATATACCACTATCAAGCATAGTATGTATTCTATTAGGCTTCCACATAGTTTAAACAAATCATTCCCTAACTGTGTGCCTTCCCTTTTGACCATGTCTCCTTGTGCATGGTTTCCTGGAGAATAGAAATGACCTCCACTAACTTTGAATATTTAAAATAACCCTATAAAATGATTAAACTTCTTCAACAACTTCACTAGATTCATCCAATCACTTTATATACCTATACATTATAAAATAAGTGTTATGTGAATCCGTGGGAAGATATACTAGATATGGATCTACAATATTGTTTTATAGGGGATTTATTGGGGAAAATATAAAAATATCATAATGGTGTTGGTTTCAAAAATGGTTTATGTGTTAGAGGATGGTTATTTCCCATATTCATGTATATCATTCATAGATCTATTAAAAATTGCACCATTATTTCACCGTCGAAAATATATTGATCCAAAGCCTTCTTCTTGATGTTTCTCCATATAAAATATTGGTCTAGATACAATGTGGATGATCTAATGAGTATTTATGGGTTCTAAATCCCAATCCATAATGGGTGATTAATTGTTCTTACAATATTTTATTTACTCAACCAAATAAAATATGATCTTGTAGAGTTTTGCATCATGTTTTTAGGCTGTCGGTTTGCCATGAGGGGTTGTAAATGGCCTACAATGACTATTTATAATGCCTAGAAATATTCATCACAACTATTGTTTTATCATGGTGTTATGAAATAGTGTAATTTTTTGTGGAGTTATAATCTAGAAAACTATTTAAAAAAAATATTTTTATCATATCATTCATTCAACTTTTAGTAATTTTAAGGAACTTATGAGAATTTTTTACACCTAAAAAATATTATTTTAATTGATCATATAATTAATGGATGCATCCATCTCCATGTGTACTAATTGAACATCAATTCCATTTCATCTCCCTTGGTCTTTTAGTTTTAGGTTTCTGGTTAATTGATCTTATCATTTCTGATAGGTGCCTCTATTATTATTGAATGTTCATATAAATCGTTGATTTATTTATTTGTTAAACTAAAATTTTATTTTCTTCTTGAACCCTAAATTGGATGGATTTGTTATTAAATTATTTTTAAAGAAAAATACTTTAAAATGGTTTAGATTAATCTTTCTGAATTTGATGAAAATTTTATTATGTTGAGAAATCAATTTTATGAAATTATTTTCCATCGATTTTTATTTAATGAAGGATTATTTTTAATTGAATGAATTTCTGGAAGAAAATTATATGGAATTGAAATTGGGAACTGAATAATTAATAATCAAAATTGTAAATCTATCTTTAAATGTTGAATTTATGTAGAAATTTTTTTCCCCCATGATTGATATATATATATAAACTATATGTGATCCTGATTAAATGGTGGGTGATTTTGATAAGAACTTCGGAGCATTGAATACATTGAAATTGTATGAGTATGAAGGTAGTAACTAGACCAAGATCCTCATGATTACATTTGATGGGTCCCAAAATGGGTTTTCAATCGATTTTTTTGTTGGCATGATGATTGCAGAATGTTCCAACATACATGATGTGGGATGATCATTGATATGTTCGAGGATCATATAGCTATAAACTTAAATGAATAAGTTGTTATGACCACATTTATTTTTTATTTACAATATTTTATGTACCACAAACAAAAGAAATATATCACGCCTCCTCACTATTACACATTAATTATTAATTTATGTCATCAGATAACACATAATACAACGTATTGGATGGATAAGTCCAGTTTCATTTGGAATTAGCTACATAACATAAGATCATTAAACCAGGAATACATTATATTTAGTGAAAACAACCTTACCATGTAAATAATATTCATTCATATATAAAAATAAATGGGATAACATTGGGACATATATTAAAAAGGGGTTATCTATAAAACCCATAAATTGAATAGTAATATAATAATGTAATTCATGTTATAAAATAAAACTATAAAAGGGGAATAAAATTATTTATAATATTAAATATGAATAATAATACATTATATACAATAATAACTTCAATTAATCATGGGAAATATAGAAAAAATATAAAACGCTACATCATAAACATAGGTCACAACTAACTGAAAAGACATGATTATAGTCAATGTCCAATAATGGAATCTGGTTCACTCAATTTCCTTAAATTACATCTTATTAGACTAAACATTACCAAATGAATTTTAGCACTCTCTAATTATAGGCTTCTCATCACATACATTTCCTTCTCATCCATATGTCTGGGACATAGATCATACAACATTGATTCATTAATCATCATATTTTAATCTAAGATCAAGAGGTTAGAAATAAATACACGTATTTATCATGTACTCAATTTATATGTGTATTATAGTGAACATACTTGATAGGAATTGGGTATGGTATTCAATACCAAATTATTATGGCATTGAAAATAACGGTGAAATTTCTACAGTTTAATAGCATCACCTAATAATTCATAAAATGGGTTGATGAGATCTAAATTGGAGTCTCATTATTTGAAAAAAATTGACATTATGATGGAAATTAAATAACATATCCAATAATAATTAAATAAGATATAAAATACATAAGGTAATGAAGATACTTAAATAAAGTCGTGAAAAGGAAAATATCCTTTACAAGAGTGTGTGAATCCAAATACATTGGATGACCTTGTTGTGACATTTGGGGAACATTGGGAGGTCTCAAAAAAGTGGATGGAGAAGAAATAAAATTATCTATGTATTTATAGTGTTGTTAAATGGAATATTGGGTGGGTTCATACTGGAAAAATGTGAGGATTTCTGTAATATTTATCAAACATTGGTTTTGGAATCTATATAAAAATAACAAAAAACATTCCCATGGATATTTACATAGGATTTTTAAAAATGTTAATGTGTTTAATTATATTAATGGGAAAATTTACATTCTTATTAATATTATACACTTTATTATCTGGTGGGGATACATACTCATAATGAAATGTTTTTAAAATCATATAAATTTATAATTATTTCAGATGATTAATAATAGTGTTTTTGAAGTATACAAACTAAAAGTATAATCTCATTGTAGTAAAGGTAAAACATAGATTTGGTTAGGGATAGCTTTTACAGTTTTTATTACATCACATTTTATTAATTATGATTTCTTAATACACTATGTATTTTTTTGGTATTTAATGTTTTATTTTATAATTTGATTATCTCCGAAAAAAATGAAAAAATTGCCATTAGATAATTTTGGGTTTATGATTACAAATATAGTAATAATTTTATCTAAATAATTTTCTAAATATTTAAATTTATCATATCTAATATAAAATTGTCATTTATTTAGAGTTTAAGTGTTTTATTGTAATTAATTTTTTCAAACCTTTATAAAATTAAATTGGTCATAATTAAAATTGTAAGATAATTTATAATAAATATATATTATTTATTAGTTAAATTTTATTAAAATATTATTAATTAAAATAATGAATTAATTTATAAAAAAATTAAATGAATTTGAATATTGACTGAAAATACTATTGCTGTATTACTATATGAAAATATAATCATTTATAATGTAAAAATTAATTAAATGAAAATATATTCATTATTCTATACATACTAATGTATATAATCATATTTCTAAAGGTAGGATACATATCCCCATAATACACCTTAAAAGAATCTACCTTTGAGGTTAATGACCTTTAGACAATCAATGGTTGGTTTGGAGTACATAGTTTGGGCCATGATCTCGATGAGCATGAACATCTCCAATAAAATTTTTTATATCGTTCTTATTTTTTTAGATCTCATATTTAAAATTATTGAGGTAAATCCCTTCGGATTATTTCTCCCATTATATTTTAATTTCCCACACTAAAAAATATGAGGGTAACATTTTTTAATTTCATCCTCAAGTTCCCCAACAGATTCTTCAAACATATGATTTCTGCACAGCACTATGATCATTTTCTGTGGCATAATTTATAAGACATTTAGTTTACAATATTTGGTCTTCAATGTATTATTTTCATATGATGGATCTTTCTCAAATGGTACCACATCTCTTTTGAGTACATTTGAGGATTTATATATGTACATTCTCGATGGGGATGTAAGAAATAGATATTTTATTTGATATATGTTAGGTGGTGGTGTTAATTGACGGGAAACCTGTCTGTTTCAATCAAGGATTTAAAATGGAATGACTTATCTTAGAAAATGAATTAATTCTTCCCAAATCACACACTTTCATTTATGGATATATTTTGATGATTACTATATCTCCAACATCAAACTCTAGGTCTCATCAATGATTATCAACATAGATCATCTATCGATGTTGAGTTTTCTGGATGTTTTGTTTAATGGTATTTTGATTTTTTACCATTTAACTAATCAATTTAAGACCTAGAATAGTTTCTTCCCAACCATAATTTCAGCATAAAAGTTTTATGCACCTCTTCACATAAATGGAATTAAAGGGATCAATTTCAATGCCAGAGATGAAATTATTATTGTAAGATAACTCGACCAGAGTATTATGTTGATCCCATCATCATTTAAAGTCAATTGAGAATAATCTAAACTTTTCATCATTAGTATAGATATTACCCTCATATATCTCATTTGTTTTGGGGTGATAGGTTGTACTCACATTCATCCATGTCTTTAGAGCATGTTTGATAATTTTCTAGAATGTATAGTTGAATCTCATATCTTGATAAAAAATTAATCGATAGAGGAACCCCCTATAACATCACCACTTATATGATTTATATCCATTAATGTTTATTAAATTATATGCCCTCTCAAATTTGAATTAAGTTTTAACTATTTGTAAGACTACCCCCACAACAAGACTAACATTATTCTTCTTGATGTATTTAGAAGACCATTGAAAAAGTATGTTCTGTTGATTTCCAATTTCTATTTAGGCATGGGAAATGGTTGAATCATACCCTTCTATATTTTACATTCCATATTAAATTCCGAATATAAATGACATTCTGAAGAAATTTCCATGATCTACTTCTTCATTTTATCCCACTAATTGTGTTCTCATAGATCTTGATACATCTTTTTGCATCCTAGGTTTATAGAGAATAATGTGATGTGAGGACCAACCAATAAATACTTATTTAAATTTTTATTTTATACTACACATAGACTTAAATAATATCTCAATACTCTTTATTAATTAACATTGAACTCAGATGATACCTTTCACTATTGTTTTCATGTTCTTTTAAATTACCACATCATTACTTTTCATTTCCATAATATTCTCCAAATGAGAAATTGGAGAATTCTATTGTGAGTGGACTGATTATGTTCCAACAAAGATTATTACCTTATACATATTTTACAAATATATGAATATACGATCCTTATTTATTCCATTCAATGATGGAATTTACGAATCATTCCAACATAGAAAATCTTCTAATTTATTCACTTTCAAAAGATAATAGTGTATTGAGATGTTATAGTCCATTATCAGCTCTAACAATCATTTTTTGTGCTTATTTATCTCTATTTGTGTGAATATAAACATGGAGAATTTGTTATTGGTATATATTTTACACATTTCTCCAAATTGTTAATGCATTAATATTTTCAAGGAGAATACCACTATAGCCTACTCAAGATCATTGGTTCGTTAGTTTGGTTCATGAACATACAACAACCGTATAGTATAGAATTGAATTTTTCATTATTCATTAAAACGCAACCTAATACCTTCTTTTAAGTATCACATTAGATAGTGAAATGATTATGTGTTGTGTGAGAACATGTATAGTGAGTATCTACTTTTTTATGTTCATAAATTTTTCTTCGTATTCAATATTCTATGAAAATAGGACTTCCTTTCAAGGTATCATGTTTAGAGGGTTAAAAGATAAATTGAAATTTTTTCACAAATCAATGGAATTATAACTCTTAAAAATGGAATCTACATATACCGATCATATATGATGTATTCAAAAACATTTTGATTTATTCTCTTTTTTATTTTTCCACCAATATGTTATTTCACAGAAGATATTCCCCCTTAATGGGTCTTATATTAAAACTAACAAAAAAATTATATACATGGAATAATAAAAATTATTTTAAATGGCCATTAAAATAGTTCTCAAATTCTCTTCATGATCCTCCATGGTTTTGTAAAATAATATAATATAATATATAAATTCTACAACAAATATTTCTAGGTAGTATCTAATGAATATATTCTTCATGTCCATGAATATTTTTAGATAATTAGTGAGTTAAAATTGGTTTAAGAGGTACTAAAAATTCTCATACCTTGTACAAAAATAACTCACAAAGATATCATTATTTTTCATTAAAACATGGTAATATTCTGACCACTATTCCCCCATGGAGAAGAATTATGATTCACATAGTTCTATGAAAATGTCATAATTTGGTAGTTAATGGTTCTTGTTATATATTTTGATCATTTTTAGATCACAAAAAAAATGAAATGGTGCATTTAACAATACTTATTCATGGTAAAGAGGATTTGGGCAACCCATGGTGATGTAATTGTGTATATGAACAATTTATAAGGATTCTTTAGTAGTTGATTATTCAAATCCTTCAGTTTCAAAACAACCATTCAACATAATTTCATGGATAATGGTAAGTCTCCATGAATATTCCTTATTGAAAACTAAATATCTCAGCTAGAAGGAAGATCATGAAATTCCATGTTAAAAACAACTTTTTATTCCATCTCAATGAGAATGTCTTCATGGATAGTTCTCTATTTGATATTGATCATTTGAGCTTAATAAATAGGCTCATAGTGAATTAATTTCCATTTCTGAGATGATGGTGCTAAAGAATATTCATCATCCTCCATGAAATTGTAGATGATTGGTGATCAATTCTCTATACAGTGATTGACTTCCTTCTCATGATTATTTATATTGGCTCTATATAGGTAAAGTCAATCAATGCCCATAATTGCACCAAATTATACCATTGGATGTGAGACAAAGTTCTCTTGTATGTATATCCCAAAAAAATGTGATAGTGGGGGTTATATACATTGGATGAAATATATTTTCCATTTTTTGTTTTCAGCGAAAACAATACTTCCATGCATTGTGGTTGTGTTATAATTCATATACTAAAAAATATAGATATGATGAAATGCATAGATCCAAAATCAAAATGTAAATTATCTATTTTTTAATGAATAACTACTGTAGATATCCCAGATTATTTATTGGGATCTACCTCAATGTTTATGATGTAAACCAATAATTATTTCCTTTAGGGAGGTTATTAGTTGTCTTTGAAGAACCTAGCCTTAGAGCATTATTTTTCAAACTGCCATGGTTCCTTGAATTTTTAGAAATGAACTGTTTGATGACAGTTGAATTGAGGATCTTTATCCTCTCTCTCATTAATGGGTTTCCAATGAAATAAATAATTACCTAGGTGTCCCTTCTTCCGAAACAAAATGAATTTACTCACCCCATTAAAAATATTTGGGGGTGCTTCAATAGGATCCTATGATTGTTGGGATGGTGGAATTTCAAGGAACTTTTAGATTTATCCATGAGAATACTAGAAATAAACTCCAAATTTCACATATTATCCATGTGATATGAATGAGAATACATGATATATATTTCACCTTTTAGGGGGCATCAGACAATTTCCATATAGCTTTCAGAGTACTGGATCATTATGGAATTTCATAGACATGGTTTTTTGCATAGGTGAAGATGTAAACATTGTATTCATGTGTATTGAAAAGGAAATAGTTTATCATACATGACTTGTGATGTTTTTATCATACACCCGAATAAAATATTTATATATTATTCTTCATGGAAATGAAATCCCTTTTCATTTTAATATAGAGAGTGCAATTAAAATAATTATCAAATAACATTTTCTATAATTCCATTGAACCCATTTCTCGATTTCTTCCTTGAGATTCATATTTTTGATCAATTCGAACCATTTATTAGTATCACCCTCTATATGATAATCATAAAGTAGAACATTCTCTTATTCATAGAATTGATTTTTGGAAATTATATTCTTAGTGGGGATGATCCATTTTTTCATGAATAAGAAATTAGATGATCTATCAAATGTGAGAGGAATTTTTACAAAATTGAACCATTCATCGGTTTTTGTGCCATAAGGGGATTGGAATGGTCCTCTTGATACATTTTTGTATTATGATACTGAGTCAACAGATAGAGTATTATCATGATTTTTTGTATTCACTCTCCCTTACTGTTGGGTATCTTGTTTGGGAAGTCATCACAATGGTTATTTACCTGATTTATCATATTTAAGGAAATTTATACGAAGAAAATGAAATTTATAGATAATTATTCATAAACTACTATAAAAATAATAGGAATCCAATTAAATTAAATAGTTACTTTACAAGTAATATTTTTTTATCATTTGAATTTTTGGACTCAATCTTTTTTATTCATGATTTATTTCATAATATACATTCTTATGAGAAATTTCATTTTTCACATAATTGATAAATATAAATAGAATAAGAATTTACTAAACTGTATCATCTTTGTGTGTTAAATTATGTGTGTAGTATAGATCATTTTTATATACCACGTTAAACCGAGTCGTAACTAACACACCTTATCAGTTTTATTTCCCATAGGTACATCGATTCCAGAACCACGTATTCTTGTTAAATCCTTAAAAGGATTTATTTTTGGGATAATACATATGCTCTATACTAACAAACATTTATGAAAGTTTTCTTATAATTTGTTATATGATTAAATATTTTAATATCGTTTTCTATCATATTCACCAAAAAATATATATATCCCTATTTACAATTAATATTAAGCCTGAGATTTTTGAAAAAGTAATTCATTACTAATTCTCTACTATTATACTTTATTAAACCCACATGATCAAGAATTATTGTTTATATTAGAGGTAGGTATGTAGCATAACTAATTAATAAAATGAATACATCATCTTTATTGAATTCCTCTATAACATCATCATAATATTAATCCGTATATAAAACTACAAGGGATAACATTGTGACACACAAAAGAAATGGGATAACTATAAATCCCAATAAGTGAATATGAAGGGAATTAGGTAATAAGTGTTAAAAAAGGCATAGATATGGGGAATAAAATGAGTGAGATTCATTACCATTTATAATAAGACATGATATTTCTTGATAACATGTAGAAAACATGGCAATTTTAGAAAAAACATAAAATATTTCATCATAATCATAAGTTAAGGATATAAAAAATTCATAATGTTCGATATGTTCCCATAAAATAATTTGGTTCACTCATATTTCTGACATAATTTCTCATGATACTAAGAATTTCCCATTGAAATTGAGCACTATATAATTCTGAACTCACAAATAACATTAATTTAATTCTCATTCTTATGTGTACAACATAAAACATAAAACATGGATTCATTCATCTTTATATTTTACTCTATGATCATGGTATGATAAATAAAAATTTAATTTCCAATGTCCAATAGGTATGAATGTATATATGTGAATTCCCTTGATTGGAAATATTAATTGTATTCCCTAGGAAATTGTTTTGTTATGGAAAATATTGGTGAACTTTTTGAAGCATAACAATGTCACAAAAACATTTATAACATTGGATATTGAGATCCCAATATTTAATTCATCATTAGAAAATACATTTCTATGTTATGAGATAATGAATACAATATCCTATCATTTTTTAATGATGATAAAATTCGTTAATTAATGAATATACTTGAATAATGAGTAGAAATGATAAGAACCCTTAATTGAGGATGTGACTCTGATTTCATGGGTGGTTCTTTTTGGGACATTTGGGTTGCATTAGCATAAAAATTGATAGGTGAGGACAATGTTTGGACGTACTATATAGATTTTTAGAGATGTAAAACGACAGCTTGGGTGGGTTTATATCAGAAAAGGGTAATGATTTATTAAATATTTTTCGAACATAGGCTTTGGACTCTATATAATAAAACCACAAAGAACAAAAAAAGGATATTGTTTTTTCCCATTTTTGCAAACAAATGGTATGTTTTTCCTTATTTTTTATGTCCATAGGACGAGCCTAACAAAATAAAACACATTATTTTGTATATATGAGTCATAATCCTAAATATTTGATTTTATAAAGATAAAAAAATATTAAAATTTATAGAGGATTCGAAATGGATTAATAAAATTAATAAAATAAACATAAAATTAAATTATTTTAAATTAAAAACATAAATATGGTCTTTTATACTATTTATATTGTTTATTACATCATATTGGAGTCATTATGATTTCGTAATACTCAAATTAAATTAATGTGACATAAATGTTTTATCATAATATTATACTGTCACCCGAAATTATAAAAAATTCATAATTGGATTACATTGGTATTATAATTACAAATATAATATTCAATTTATATATATATATTTCTAGGTATCTGAATTTTCACATTTAAAAAAGAATATAAATTTGTTTTGAAATGATAGATTTTTTTATATTAAATGTTTTCAATCAATTATTAATAATATATTTTCCTTCATTAAAATTATATTATCATTTATATTAAAAAAATATTTTATAGTAATATTTTATTAATATATGATTTAATTTAAAATTAAAATAAATTAATAAATAGTGTTTTTAACTAAATTTGAATATTACCCAAAATTATTATTTTTGTTTTATTATAAAATGATAAAATCACTTATATTGTAATAAAATTCTGATGAAAATATATTATTTATTCTACAAAAAAAATTACATTTTCAATTTTGTAGGACCATAGTAAAGATACCTTTAATACACCCACCATCATCTGATGTTTAATGTGTATGATAGGGAAACTTTCTTGGGGTGGTTTGGTGAACATGTTTTGGGTTGTAATCTCAATGAACAAGATCTTCTCCTGTAAATAGTTTTTCAAATGGTTATGGTACTAAATGTCAGCTTGTTCATAGAGTACAAAAATTCAAATTGACACATCTCCCTTGTGAGCATCAATAATTGGGAATTATAGGGTACGATCTTACTTGTTGAGTGCATCAAACCCTTTTTTGTTGTCAATTGGATTTTTTTAAAAACTATATTAATACTAACCATGTGATCACTATTTAATTTATATATTGGGAATGAAAATTATGATTAATGGTCATTCAAATGTAATATAACATAATAAAACCAAAATAAATGGATATTTTTCTTTAATAATACTCATTAATAATAAATTTAATTTCTTTTTAGGTTCAATTTTATTAATTAAAATTCTGGTTATTACGAGAACTTTTTTATTCACTCTGAAATTTTTATTTTAAAATTTTATATAAATATCTCATTTACGTGCACTACGGATATATATTATATCTAGATATTTTAAATACATAATTCCTAGATATAAAAAATAATTCTTCAGGATTTGTTTAAAAAATTGTTCTTATACAGTTTATTAATTTTTCAATTTCCTATGGAACAGTAGTTGAGTCTCTAGTATGTTGTTTATCTCACACCATAACACTACCTTTTAACATTTTCAAATATTTTAATGATATATCAAAGGAAATGGAAATCAGTAAATGGATGTGGGGTTGTGCTTGATATATGGGACTCTTGGGTAATGGATGTGACTAGTGGTACCTTCTTCCAAAAGATAAAAATGTATTTTAGACCTTGTATTTGTGTATTTTTCATAGTACATTGGAATATGTTCAACCTTAGGATGATTAATTATCATCAATTTTACTATTATCGTCATAGAATATTCAACATTCTGATAATGAATTCATTAATCTTTTTCTATTTTTTATGTGGAATAAATAACTCTCATTTATTACTTATATTATAGAAGCCGGTAGACGCGTACCAATGAAGATCGAGAATTCAATTTTGGCTATGTCAGGTCCTGTAACAGTTTCAGCACATAATGTTATTCAATATGGTTCAAGGACCCATGGTGTCTAAAAATAGTTGAACTTCTCTTATTTGTATTTGTTTTATGTATGTGATGTCTTAGAAGATTTAGGGTAGGATTATGAAGACATAAAATGTAATTGCTAACGAGTTTATGGC
This sequence comes from Viscum album, assembly GCA_963277665.1. NCBI lineage: Eukaryota > Viridiplantae > Streptophyta > Magnoliopsida > Santalales > Viscaceae > Viscum > Viscum album. The sequence continues at coordinate 1,604,096,396 of OY728136.1, forward strand.
CAAATATCATTGCAAAAAACAATAAATTTTCCATGTGATTTATGGTGATGTATATTTGATGAATGTTTTCATATGATTATCTTGGAACTATATAAATTTAAACACTCTGTAATTGATTTTATTTTAAATAATCATTTTCTTACTTAATTATATATGTATCTTTACCAAATAATTTTTGATAAATGATTATGTTTTTTATTATCATGCCTTGATGGATAAATTTTAATAGACTACATGAGGAAATCAATGGTGATGTACCGAGAGAGAATACACCAGTTGATTAGAATATGTTTAATATATTGTTTCTACTTATACACTCTCTATGGATGGTTCTAATAGCTATCACATTTAACTATCTAATAAAGGAACATTAGATTGATGAATCTATAAATTTTGGTAATCAGTTTCTTCAATAGAATCCATTAACTTTTCAATAATCCAATTATCCTTTTTTGAACAAGGATCCCATTAAAATGGATTAGTAACATTTTTGGTTCATTTCAACAATAGATTCTATTAATGTGAAAATTGATACCCTAAAAAAGAATGGAAAAGTAAAAGATGGTGTGATTAGCTTGCTATAATAATGAAATATGAGGGATTGATTAGAATAATATTATATATCATTTTTGAGTCAATGTGTATCTCGAGTCTATGATATTAGAAATTTCCACAGAATTTATTAACCTAGAAGAAGTTGAACAAATTGTGATTCTATATGAAACCTATATTTTAGTACAAGTTCAGTAATCACTAGGGAAAGTAAATATTGTGAAATATAATGTTTAAATTTTTGAAAGTGGTCATAAAACTAATATTAATTTCTAGGCGTTCCTGCCAAAACACACCACTTATGTGGTTATATTGGATAAATAATTTATGGATGGTCTCTACAAGGTTGAAAAATAGTGTTCATAGGAGTTCAACTTACTATACGTATAATTTATCTAAGATAAATTCAGGGAAATAAATTTTTTGATTAGTTTCATGAATGATTTCAATATTAATATTCAATAAATACTTATATAGGTTCTAGTATGGGATCTTTGACATACAAAAGGTGTCGTATGGGTGGCAATTCTAATAATTTTTCTATATAAGAACCCATGATTTTTCTTTGTGTAGTCATTCAGGCCTTTTGTTGATGTTTAGTAATTTCTAATCATCCCCATGTAGTGGAACATTATAATCATATCCAGAATTTTTTTTCATATAATTATATTCTTAAAAATTGTATTCAATAATATACATTTCGAATAATTTTTATTCATGCATTAGAGGTTTATCTAGATGATGAAGATGCGGGTCAAGTGATATTATGTTTTACCACCTACATTTCCTATTCATTTGTAAAATATTTATTTAATAGTGTTGTATCTCAATTACATATATTCACTCTTGCGGGTTTCTATTTTAATCATCCCTTTATGTTTTTTTTATTTAATGGATATTAATATTATCATTTGAATGAATATTTAAAAAGATATCTAATTACCTTATTTTTATGTCTAAGTAGCCGAATACACTGAGAGGGGGGAGGGAATCGCGATACGGTAGATTAAAACATTCTCCCTTTTGGATCATTTTTCATTGTTAGAAAACACACAATTCTCTCTTACGTCTGTAGGAATTTAATACTAGGTATGAAATTATGCACATGACACAATGATTTTTACATGGTTCATCAACACTAGGCTATGTCAAAGTAGCATACAATGTCAATATTCTGATGTACCAATTCACTAAGCCTCACATTCAATAATGTTTAAAATGTTCATGTGAGATATTATATACACAGACTCACTGAATTACCTAGGGTCACTCCCTATGCCTCTTTCATTGGATCACTGCCAGTGGAAAGGGTCACCATCTTCCTCTTCCATCACTTACTACGCTTAAGAATGGAATCCACTCAGAGTTTATAGACTTATTGGTCAATCACAGTTTGTGGACATGGAGGTCCCTTTATACTCATGAGTTCTTGGATCCTCAATAATAGTTAGAAGCTCTTTTTGAATTTCATACCCACTAGGAGATGAAATCCACCTTCCCGGATATTATAAGATACTAGATAAATAGATTCGTAAACTTATTATACTATTTTCCACGCATCTTAGTCTGATTCACGCAGCACCTACATCATCAGTGTACATTGTGCCATGAAATGAATAAAGACCACCTGCTCCATTTAACAATGCCTCTTCCACGAACCACTATCATCTACATGTACCAAAACCTTAATTATTCCTATACAAACTACGCTCTATCCACCAACTGTCCTTTGTTCATGAACTGTGTTCAATTCAACATATTGGAGCTCTCCAACTATGTACCAGTTACATAATTCACTATCTTGCAAACCGTAGATTCCTCCTCTACATACTGAGCCATTAGAAGAAACATATTTTTTCATAAATCCTTCAATTTAATTTCTTCCACTAGAACCACTTTAGCCTTCATGGGTTTATCCCTCGCAAACAACCTTTGGACATTGCCAAAATCCTGGATAAAAAAGTTGTTCTAATGATATTTGATCTCTCCAGTAATAATTTGTATTAGTAAATATGATAAATGAAATGATATCTGAAAAAATAGCTAATCCAAGATTTATCAAATATTCGATTCATCCTCAATTTCGTACCGATTATTCTTCCATGACAAACCACAAGCCACCATCGCACCATTTTTAGATGTTGTCTGTATACTAACATAGCTATTAAGTGGTTGATTTCCTCTATATATGTCAATACATCCGTGTAAAACACCCGCTCTTCACCAAGAACCGTTTTTGGTTTTTCGAACTGCATCCATGTATCATTCCAGCCATTCTATGTTCCATTGTTGGTATATGGTACATGGTCCATGAATTATGGTACATGGTTCTCACCCTTTTTTGATTTTTTACAAAATTCATCATATCATTCAACAAAATGATAAAATACTTCATTTTACAACATCAATATATTCATTTTGAGGCCTAAAAACCTGGAAAAAACTTGGAAACTACACCACCCTAATAACCTATATTTCAAAAGCAACATCCATTCTCATTCTAAACCATTTGGATTTTTCCACAAACATAATTACACCTAAACTATTCTGATGGGAAAACATGAGATATTTTTCCCAACAATATCCCCCTTTTGGTTTATTGACAACTCATCTCCAAAAAATTCTTTTCATTTTGATATTTTGTTAAATCTCCTTCCAATACTCCAATACCAATGAACTGCGTTCATTATGAGCCTCTCTCGTTGTGATATATAATCAATTATTGATCACCTCTAGCATCATCAGATTTAATGTTCCATCTATGTTATTTCTCCTCTATACAATTTGATCTCAAATTCAACAACCCTTATCTTGTAACTCTACTTAACAGCTTCTCCCCATGTCTTTACTCCTCTAGAATTGTCAAATTTCCCCCCCTTTGTCAACGAACCTGAAGGGAATTTTAACGTTGTCTCCAATAGGGTACAGAACACATATCATCACATTAATGAAATACACAACATACCAAGGAGAGATGGGGACCCACATCCACACTTTTTCAAGTGTGAGAAGATGATTGGACTCCAAGAGCCAGTTGATGCCTTTCAAATGCTTCTTTTGGTAAAGCCTTTTTAAGAATGTCTAAAACATGTTGTCCTGTACGCACGTACTCCAACTTTTGATGCACTCTCTCTACCATCTCCTTGGTAAAATGATATTTTATTTCAAATTTCTTTTTCCATGAGTGATGTATTGGATTTTTTGTATTATTTGTAGAATTGGAATTATCAAAATGGATTTTGATCAGAGATATCACTTCAATTCCAATATAATCAATTTTTTGCTTCATATATAATATATGTGTACAAGATTGAGTTGTAGTAATGTATTTAGCTTCCATGTTTCATAATGAAATGTAATCCTGTTTCATTCTTAACAAAGAAATAAACAAACCTCCACGATAAAAGTATCTTCCTGATGCGGACTTCCTATCAAATGATGAACCATACCAATATTCATCGGTCTATCCCAATAACTTTGGCTGATAAATATCATTATTCATTAGTCCTAAATCCACTAATCACATGTTATACCAAAGAATTCATTTTATTGTAATCATGTGTCTCTCTATGGGGTTTTTTTGATACCTCACAACATGTCATGTGGAAAATACAGTATATGGCCATTTTGATGTATCGTACAACATACTCCCAATGATTTTCTTATATTTAGTGATATTAATTGTCTTTCCTTCATCATCCCATTATAGATTCAACCAGGTAGAAATCCGAGTCATCATCACATTAGAATTACCCATTCCAAATATTCTCAAAACCTACCTGGAATATTTATATTGATAAATAATTGTGTCATTTCCTAAATGCATTTCCTGTAACCCACATAATAATGTCTTCTCGCCGATAATTGACCTTTCAAACTATATTTTCATGAATTTAGAAAACTTTCGTCATTTTTCTTTATCCAATCCATCAATGTCAATGTCATTGAAATAAACCTGCACCATCAACCATTGACTGTTTCTATTATTGAAATATATATTTTAATCAACTCCACCCCATGGAAACTAAGCATCTATAGAAACTGATAAAGCAATGAATACCATGCTCTTGGTACTTGCTTTTAACCATAAAATTCCTTCTTTAACTGATAGACTCTGTTTTCATCTTTATGAATGAGAAAACCACTTGGTTTCTCAATGTACACTTCTTCTTCCACAACACCATTCAGATTTGATGACTTGTCAACCAAATGGAAAACATTAATCATATGTTGAATTGATATATCCAAGATTAATCTAATTATCTCCAGCCTTGTAATGGATGAAAATGTCTCATCAACATCAATACACTATATCTGAGAGTACCCTTTGGTCACAATTCATTATTTTTTCGAATAACAACACCATCTTCATTCAATTTTTTAGCCAAAGACTTTGTTTTTCCATTGAAATTCTTATCTTCTGGTATCAAAACAATTTCCCATGATGGATTCTTCTCAATTTGGTCATGCTCTTCATTCAATGTCAGATCCCATTTCATATATTTAGATGCTTATTTAAATCATTTAGGCTCTTATAGTGATATGTATGATTCTTTCAGTAGATACTTCATCTTTCATGTCTACACTAGAGATTTCTGATCAACAATTATATTCTGCCATTCAATTTCAGCTCTTCTTACTGGCCTCTGGAATGAAATTGATTTATTCACATCATTTGAGTCTTTATCTGAATGAATAACTACTGATAGAGAATCTCTTGATATGGAGATCTCTTCAACGTTATCACCCTGAGTTTGGCCATGTATTTGTTGAAGATTATATTCATTTTCTACAATATCTTCATCATCACGTTCAACAATATTTCACAGCCTCTTATTAAAGCATTTATATTCTTATATTTTCATTGAGTAACCATGATAAATCCCTTAATCACCAATAGATTCAAAATTCTTACGTTTCTCCTTATTGATAATGAAACATTTACTTCTTGAATATTTGAATTTACTTTAATTAAGGTTTCATCCAATGACATAACTCAGATGAAATCTTCTCCTATTTTGGAGAATTTAATTCCCGATTTGACGTGTATACTATCATCATCACTACTTATTTCCATAATTTTTCTAGAAGTTATTTCTCAATGAGTACTGTTCTAGCCATATTGATGATAATATAATTACTTTTCTCATATTATATATTCTTTTGTGGAGTTCTTACTACTGAAACCTGATGTTCTATACCGTGTTCCTTGAGATAATCCTCCACATGATTATTTTTTAACACATTTCTGTTATATTTTTTTATCATCCGAATTTTCTAAAAAATTATCTTTTCACACTCCCATCAATATTTTGTAATAAAAATGAACACATTAGATTTTAGGGTGACTATTGACAGCCATATTATTCTATTATAGACATCAATGAAGAGAAAATAATATATCCTTCTATAATATCCCTTTGTGAAATTGGCCAACCCACATCAATATTCACTAACTCATGAAATCTCTTTGACTATTGATCCATCAGCTTATACATCATTTGAATGGTCATCCACAATTGGAATGCATTTCATGTATGAGTACAATCATGTGATAATTTAGGTAGATTTTGAGCTACATCATATTTCACTAGATCTTCTAAGGAACACTGGATTATGTGGCCATGACCCTTTTTCCATAACATGTTTTCTTCGTCCTTAGACAGATATCACATATCTTCTTCTCCACTGATGAGGTAGAGATTCCCTTTATTATGTTTTACTTGTAACACAACATCACCATATTTTTCTGTGATGAAACATTATTTCAGTGAAACTTATATGGCATGTCCTGAGTCACAAAATTGACTAACACTAAGAATGTTGTCACTATCGCGCTCAACTACAAAGACATCGTCTCATCTCATGTATTTTACTCCAAACATGGATTTTCCTTAACCAATGATTTTTAGGCCCTCATCATTACTGAATCTTACAATACATTATTTATCATAACTTCTTCCAGACAATAGATTCTTATTTATCATCATATGGAAATTGAATCTACTATAATTTATTCATATCCTCATGTGATATGATGCCTTAAATGCATTTTATGCAACCATTTCCTTCTTGACCCATTTATTTTTTATTAAATCCTTTCAAATCATACCCAACATGGTGTGTTAATCTGGATCTTCCTTAGCATCTGATGGGTCCGCTTCAAAATGTAGATATGTAAATTGATTTTGAATTCTCATCTCACATGGAGATACTTTTTCCTGATTCATAGGAACAAATTCATTCTTCCTCGACACATTACTCTACATTGTTGATGTGCAATATCATTCTATATATATAAATCCATTACACCTAAAACAATGACAATAAAATGATTACCTGTAATTTTGATCATTGTACGATGACCTATGTTGGTCCTATTCCATTTGATACCATTTTTCTATGGAACATACAGTTTTAAAGAATCCGATATTACCACAACAATATCATCTTAAGTGAGGTACATTCGTATGTGGAAATGATTCACCACATGTTTTCATTGGGTTTATATAAATCCTGATATTCTCTTTTTTACCCAAATCAATCATCAAACTTGGACTCAGTTCATGTTGTCTGACCTGAACCATGACATATTTCTATTTTAGATCAAGCCTCATACCAACTTTATCATTCGAATTGGGAATGCGCTTCTGTTCTGATGGACCTCCCTACTCAAATATCATCTTCTAAGTTGCATGTATGATCTTCTTTCCTAGCAATTTCTCCTAATATTCAATTGTTTATCACAGATTATGACTTATTATTATATTAGTTTGGTACACTTGATTTGATCTTTTACAGTTTTAGACAAACTATAAATTTCAATTTCCTTTTTATCAATATTTATTTTGTACTCATACATCTTTTAAAAGTGTTATGTCATTGAATACCTAGGATTTTAAATTTCTTTATTCATCTCAAAATTTTATTATTGTTGCTGCTACATAATGAGTTTTTCATTAAGAGCTAAATTGCTATAATTCTTTGTTTTGACTCCAAAAATATCTATCTCTCAAAGGGAAGCTTTTAATTCAGCCTGAAGATTAACTCTTCTTTTAATTTATTCCTCTTCATTGTCACTTTCTTCTTCTGTTAGAAAATTTTAATAAAAATACAAAAAAGTGTCTACATTTTGATCCTTGTAGTACTCCAACACTTCAGCCTCAGATTCTTCTAAACTTTCATCCAATCTTGAATGAAGATACACAGATTTGAAAGCATTCTCCTAGTACTTATCCTCCCTTTATCATTTGATGAATCCTTGTTTTAGGGAATTTTATCATTTCCATCATTTTCATTAATAATTTTCATTGAACAATTTGCAGTGAAATTCCCAATCATTCCGCATCAAAATCATGAAAATGGATTTTTACGTTTGGACCTCCCATTTCCCTATCGCATTTGCTGGAGAGAAATGACATGACATCATCCATATTTCCCTCGTCATGACTATCTTCAATAGAAATATTCTTCATTTCATGGAATGCCACTACAGTATCCTTCCCTTTTTCTACAACATCATTATCATTGTTTCTAATTTTATATTCTATAAGAGTACTATGTAGGTTATCTAGTGTCAGTCTTGTTGGGTATTTGTCTTACAACACTGAATATTTTGGGTAGATCCACGATGGATGTTTTATAAAGAATCATTTCATAATCTTTATATCCTCAATGAATTCTCCAAGGCCCCACTTTTCATCCACAAAGTTATTTATATTGTCAATTAATGCATCAACTGTCTCACCGGGATTCTATCTGAGATCCTTTTACATGTTCCATGGAACCAAAAACATTGCCACTCAGAATTTCGTGTCACCACCATAAATGTTTACCACTTTTTCCGACATTTCATGTGATGTTTTAAAGTACATCACCTTCAAATAAATTGAATTTTATGGGGATCCCCCTAACGAATTGATCCCTTTAGAATCATAATAAAATTATCTTAGATCATCTTCTGATAGAGCTACCCAATTAATGTCAAGTGATATTCCATGCATGGATGTTGTGAATACATCTATCCCTACTGATCGAAAGTAATGATGCATCTGATTTTTCTATAGTTGAAAATTATTTCCACCAATGATTGGAATTTCATTATAAATGACAACCTCCATTTCATTTTCATGAGATAGAACCACCAAAATTCATCATTTCCCTATGATAACACTTCTAGGTCTACTGGGGAAAATATCCTTAGTGGGGGTGAATAAGGGTATGGTGGATTAAAATTGTTTCCCTTTTGGATCTTGTTTTGTTGTTAGACAAAACTCAATTCCAATTACTTCTGTATAAATATAAGAATAGATATGAAATCATGTGCATGAATCAAGAGTATTTACATGGTTCACCCTCCTTGGGCTATGTCCAAGGAGCATATAATGATAATGTGTCGATGTACAAAATACTCAATGGATAAATGCCAATAATGAGTATAATGATCATGATAGATCTTGAATACCCATGATCCCTATCTAAAAGAATATTATGGTTTACTAACTAAATTACCAAGGGTCACTCATAATGCCTCTTTCACTGGAACACTGAAGGTGGAAAGGGTCACCATCTTCATCTTCCTTCACATATTGCTCTTGGAATTGAATCCAGTCATAGGTTATAGACCTGTAGTTCAAAATTAGTATATGGATCTATAGGTATTTTCATTAGCATAAATTATTGAATCCGAAACTATAAGTATATGCTCTATTAACGTTCCTTTCTAACTAGCAGATGAAATCCACCTTCTAATATACTGTTAGACACCAGAAAAAGAATTTCAAAAACTGATTGTTGGTCATTCCAAGCTCCCTAGTGAGATTCATAATCCACCTTCCTGATCTATGTACTATGTACCATGAATAATACACGGAACCCCTTCTCTATATAATGTTGTTTCTTCCACAAACTGATATCACCACTGCATACCATGACCTTCCTTCCTCCTCTATGTACTTCACTCTATTCGCGAACTACTCTCTTTTCACAAAATGTGTTCACTTCCGCGTATCAGATCACTCCATCTATGTACCCCTTGTAGATTTCACTCTATCACGCATAGGAAATTCCTCCCCCTCATTCTGAGCCTTATGTGGATAAAAAATTCTTTTTAAACCCTTCATAATAGTTTCATTCAAGCAATCCACTTTAGAATTCCCAAGTTCATCCCTCAAGAACCCCATTCATAATTAACTAAAATCCCATATCACTAAGATGTTCTAATGATATTTGATCTCTCCTGTAATCAGTAAAATTATTGAATAATGCATAGGAAAAGATATCTATAAAAACCAATAATCTAGGATTTACCAAATATTCTATTTATCGTCCACCGCTTACCAATCCTTTTGCAGGAGTGAACCAAAAACCCCTCACTAATTATTTTTCCATGTTGTCCGCATTCTGCCTTTTCTCTTCTGTGATCGATTTTCTCCACGGAAATCAATCCAAACACGTACCACACCGCCACTCCCCCATGAATTTTTTTTGGTTTCATGAGCCACATATGCATTCCATTCCTTCCACTTTGTATATCATTCCCAGAATATTTTACTCAACCAATAAATTTTGTAACATGGTTCCCACCCTTTTCCTATTTATTAAAATATTCTTCATACATTTCAATCATATGAGAAAATAATTCCTTTACCAACATCAAAATTCAAATTATGGGGCCCAAACATTTGGAAAAAGATGGGATGCTGTGCCACCTTAAAAAAATGTCTTCGGTAAACACCAACCATTCTCATTCTTGACCATATGGACTTGTCAACAAACATATTTACACCAAAATTATTACTAGGGGACACCATGAGTGATTTTTTTCAAACAGCTCTTATGTGTTACTTCTATAAAAAAATTATATATTTTTTTTAATTTTTCAAAAAAAATTCCATTGGATGTCATTTTCCTTATGGATTTAATGATTTTTTGTATACTGATGATTGTCTTTTATCATCAAGAGGTCTCTATTGATATGCCTCATAGGGTAATATATGTTTTTAATGGGGTATGAGATTGAATATCTAGTATTAATGAACCACTTTTTTCAAATCATTTAATAGAAATATTAAAATTTTGATAATTTTTTAATAGGATCCTTTGAGTAGTGATCTCCCTCTATAATTCATTGAGTATCCTTATGTGTTTCTTTTGACATTTATTGAATTTCACTTGTATGAGATTTATATTTATTTAATGATTTAACACCATGTACCCAACAAAAATATATTAATTATTAATATATGGCACCATATAAAATTAACGGTAAATAATTCATATACATGATATGTTGTATTAAAGAATTATTATTTGGAGTGAGTCACCTTGGGTGGATCCTATGATAAGTGAAGGATAATTCAAATGGAAAACATATCCTTTGGGTTGGTAAAAAAATTTAAATGATGATAGAATAAATAAAAAATATCTATATCCATCGATTGATAATATGTTTGATTATAAGAAGTGGGAAGAGTATTTGTTTTTAGAAAATGACAATTATTCATTTTATCAGCTATTGACATTAAATGAATTTAAAATCCCAAAGAACATCTTTATGAATAAGTTAAACTATTTCATGTACCTTATTAGGACTTCTTGTCGAATAAATTTTCATGTAGATCTTATGTCATTGATAGATAGATTATTATATGAAAATCTTCATTCATGTGGTTTTGTGATATTGTATGAAATATCAATTTACTCTAAAATTTAACAAGATTATGTATGACTGCTGAGAGTGGTTGTAGAAATCATGAGATAACACTAAAATTTTTATATTCTATCAACATATCATATCTGGTTTTAGGAATTGTTTTATTAGGGACACCCTATATCATAAAATTGTATTTTAGTCAGTCATATGAAGGTGAATGTATTTACACCATATGAGAATAGAAAACATGTTTTCATGATTCATATAATGATAGTTTGCAGGAGGAGTATAGAATGTTCCATAATTATTTCTCCAATATGGATTCTCCAATTAATACACTGACATTAAATATATTTTTTTTATAAATTTTAAATTCCATAATTCTTTTTTTGAGTTTTGATATTTTTAAATTCTATTATAGTGTTCAATATCTCATTGGAAGATCAAGAATATGTGTTCATTTTTGAAAAAAATCATTCAGGTTTGCTATGATATCTTCATAGATAGATAATTTGGAAGCCAATTGATATAGAAATAATAGGATAAAAAAGGTTAAAAATAGTTCTCTTGATTTAAAACCCATAGTGTATATAAATTCTTAAAATAGATAACAACGTTGAATATACATATCTAGGTTTAGCATTTATTCCTAAAAAATTATGTTATATATTCTATAAATAGTTCAAATCCAATGGAATAGAATTTTGGTGGGTACCTGAATTATTATCATTTTTAAATTTCTCACCCCACATAGAATAGTTAATTATTTGGAATTAATGAATAAAAATCTCTAAAATGAAATAAAATAATCAATATAACTGTTGAATATAATGTTAATTTTTTTCCATTTTCATATATGGATATGGGATGTTGTGACATCTAATAGAGGATAAAAATGGTTCTCTTGATTTAAAACTCATAGTGTATATTAATTCTTTAAATAGCTTAAAACATGATTTTTCATACATAGGATTACCATTTATCTAATAAAAATTATGTTATATATTCTTTCAAATATTTCTAATCCAATTGAATAGGATTTTCATGGCTACCTGAATTATTATGATTTCTAAATCTCTCACAACCCATAGATTGGTTATTTTTATGAATTTATGAATAATAATCCTCAAAATGAAATAAAATAATCAACATATTAGTAGAATTTAATGTTACTTTTTCCCAATTTTATATTGGTATATGGGAGGTTGTAACTTTAGATATTTTGATGAACATCTAGTTAACCTCATCTCATGATGAGATTATTCTCAAGGAGTATTAGGTTGATGGGGAATTCGTTTGAATTATAGACTATATATATATTAGTGATACCATTGGTGAGTGGATGTTCCCCTAAATGGGTACTCTTTTTATCCATAACATCTATGATGTCACTTTTCTAATGAACAATGATATGATGGGTGATTCCAATATTTGATATATAGAAATAATCCCTAGATTCACAAAGATATTCGATGATATGTAGAATCAATTCATATTCCATGTTTAATGAATTACATCTCTAAATATCCATCTTACTATGATACCTATCTGACGATTAAGGATGAATAGTAAAAAACATAAGATTATCTTTAAACCCTTCTCATGTTGACATGGATGTGGGATGGGATTTATATTTATTTTGTTATTCAGTTTAGAAGAACCTATCAAGTGAGGAATTAAATATGTGTAGTGTTCAATCATCTTACCAAATAAGATCACATTATACACATTCTTGGTAGAAGGAATTTTGTGGAATTGGAATGCCCTATGTGAATGAGATTGTTAAATTGTTTAGAGATTCAAAATTTAATAATTCTCATATAACGTGGATATTCACAACTCAATTATTGGGATTCCACTTAGTGGTATTTAGATCCCATGTTATTTTGTACTTGTTGTGCCATCCACAAATGGATTGACTGAAGTAATGAGTTATGAAAATCATGGAAGATAAGTTATGTGCCTTCGTTCATGAAATATTAGGATCTTGGGATACCCATTATTTATTGTTTGAGTTATCATCCAAATAGTAATTACAAAACATCCATCCTTTTGACACTCTTTATTGCCTTTTCTAGATAGTTTTATAGACTCCTCTCATTAGTATTGTGAGTGGGGAGACACCATTGGTTGGAACAAACATGGTCTAGGAGACAACATAGATTATTCAATTGATTCAATAGATAAGATTGATAGGAATGAATATTATATAAATCGTATGGGGTCATCAAAAATATATTCTTATATTTTTTCATTAGAGACCATGTGTTTACAAAAGTTTTCCCTCATATGGGCCACTATGGGAATAGAGTTAATTCAAATATTACAATGATAATTGTGGTTCCTTTTGAAATTTTATAGAATCTTTGTATTATGGTATAACATTCTACTTACCCCCACTGTTGACATAGAGTTTCAATGTGTTTCTTGTAACTAAAATTGAGAATTATGTATAAAACATTATTACATCCCAAACATGGAATTTATTGATGTACAACATAATTTATCCATGGCTAGGAATTAAATTTGGGCATTATATGTTAAATAAAATTCAGGGGAATACATTTTGTGTCCATGTTCTATGGTATAATGGATCTAATTCACATTATACATTGGAGTGTGATAATGAAATTAGACAATAGTGGCCCCATATCATCAACATAGAGTATTCTTGAATTTATTTTTAGGGACATAAACTATTAATATTTCGAAGGATGTAAAATTATATGAAAATACCATGAACCTCTTTATGATATTGATCAACTATTGTTTGTGTTTTCTCTACGATTTTTTTCATTTTTTCAAAACAAATCATGATATTTAATGTTGGATTCACCACAATTATTGGATTGTGTCCTAATATTTTAAGGGATTCAATATGATCTATTAGGATATGGAATTAGGTATTTGGGGTTGAGATGGGATATTTAGTATGTGGATAGATGCACCTTACAGCCCACCATGTCCTTTTAGGATGCTGCTAACATTTTTTGTATAACAACATCATGGAGATTGGACTAACGTTTGACCTTATCCTAGAGGTGTGGCCTTATGTTTTAGAGGTAGATCTATTTTCTTTTTGATAGGGAGAGAAATATTTTGTGTTGTCACCCATTTTTGGATGGCATAAGCATGGAGGATGGGATGTTTCATGAACTTACACCCGGTGAAGAACATATAGAGAAGTTGATTTGTATTTTTTAGTCAGTTGGTTAACAGTGGGTGTATTTGGCATGTTCTAGGGACTTTATGTAATTTTCAAGCTATTTACAGTATAACTATGGTGTTTCCATGGGGGATTTGGCGTGTTATGGTGGTTTCTATACACAAAATCCCACACTATGATTTAAATCACATAATCTTATGCTCACACCTCATTTTATTTTCTTCATTTTTAAGGCACTGGAAAATATTTTTGACTAATATTTCATATTCTATTCATGGATCATATAATATGTGGTTGTATTCTATCCCTATTTGGGATCACACCTTGATATTATATGAATTCATATAACTGTTTTAATTTCTGTATATTGTTTTTCGATAAATCTTGTTATTAAAGGTAGGTTTTTATTTAATGACTTCCAATTATATAAATTTTTTATTTCATTTATTCTTTAAAGAGTTTTCAAATTAATAATGATCCATGATTTTCCATTTTTATAATATATTGAATTTTAAAAAGAAAAACATTTTTCATCAATTTTGATGAATCTAATTGAATTTAATGAATGATATAATTAATTGGGAAATGATTTAAATGATTTTTGTAAACATGACATTACATTTGACAAATATTGTATAGGATTATATTTGATATAAATCATTATTTGGATTTGAAATTGAAATGGAATATTGAAATAAAAAAATGGAAATTGAAG
This sequence comes from Viscum album, assembly GCA_963277665.1. NCBI lineage: Eukaryota > Viridiplantae > Streptophyta > Magnoliopsida > Santalales > Viscaceae > Viscum > Viscum album. The sequence continues at coordinate 1,604,111,483 of OY728136.1, forward strand.
TATGATAAATGAATTGATTTGTAATGATTGATTATTTACATAGTGAAAAATCAACTTAATTATATGTGATCATGAGTAGTTAGTGAGTGATTAGTAATATATAACAAGGAGTATTACCCCCTAGTAAATGAATTTTTATGAAAAAAGTAATACATGTTGAAAATTATTTAATGTGTTGGTTCCAATATTATGTTCTTCATTGATAATCATGATAGCCTAATACTAAATGATAATAAACACATACTAGAGTCATGATTATGATCTCAATTTTTGAGGATCCTACACACATAACTAAAATACCCTAGGAACTATGACCATCTCATTTGACTTTATAGTATATTCCATTTATTATTGATATATTTTTTTGATTAAATATTATTTAAAAAAATATAATATTTTAAAATATAATTTAATATTATTTTTTATATAAATATATTATCTTTGATAGAAAAAATGTTTTTCCTATAATTATAAATAAATTTCTCTACCATTTATTAATATAAAACTGATCATTAGATGATAATTTTTTATAGAGTGTTTTATGGAAAGCATGTTAAGACAATAAAATGTTGTTGTGATCCCACAAAACATTTTCCATTGAGTGTTTGTAGATATTTTTTTTCAAAATTCTAAGGAATGTTAAAGTTACTCATGGAGGATGTTTTTTTCTTGACTTATTTGAATTTGGACTGATAGAAATGACCAATAGGGCTATTGGACAGTTTTTTATATGGATTCATATCCCTTATATTTATTTTTTATTATATTTTACATTGGTTTATGTTTAACCTTAGTTTTTTATGTATCCATTTGGATACATTTCTCCATGATTTGTATTTTGTATACTGAAAATGTATCATTTTATCTTGCATAATATTATAATTCATGATGTTAAAAAAAATCATTAATGATCATTATGATGTTATTTATTGTTTTAGGACCTCTAGGGATGAAATAATCCTCTCATGCTATTTAAAAATCATTTAGTGTATCAACATACAGTGATGGTAAGGCCAATTTTTGGTAGGCAACTCCTTCTATAATTTAGTTTAATACAAAAAATATTTTCAATATTTAAAAAATGATTAATATGGAATGATAATTGTTTATTAAAAAAATTATATTTATGAATCTTTTTATATTATATTTTTTCATTAAAATTCGTCAAAATAGTTTTTAGCTTTTTCTCAAGTTCCTTATACAATTTAGAAGAATCCAGAATATAATCATAGAGAGACAAACAATTTATCCAAATATAAATAGAATTATATAATAATATCATTTATAAATAAATAACATTAATTTATTAACATAATTTAATTAACAAAAAACTCAAAAAGAAAATAAATGGAATGGAACACAATCCTAAAAATTACTTACGCAATTACAATATGTTGTTTATTAATATTCCTTAGATCAATCATGGAATAATATTATACTCTGTAAAATTAATTATACTTATCATTGATATGGGTGAATGTAAAAATACTCATACAAATATTGTTATTTACTACTTTATAACCACTGTAGATTCTCATTTAACCATCCATCATTTTAAAGTACATAATTGGATCACCTAAAGGTGAAGTGCTAGTGTTGATGAACCAAAAATCATTTAACTCCTCTAATTGATTATTCTATTTAGAAAACTCAATGGAATTCATTCAATATATTGGTTTTGAAATTTTATAATATATTATGTACTAATTTTATAAGAATCGGATATCATTATTAAAATTGAATATTATTATCAATGTTCTATAGTATGTCCTATCATCATTAAATTAATGATAGACCAATACAAAAATTAAAATAATAATTATTGATATATAGAACATGGTTTGAAGGATATTCCATTCAACATATTTAAAAAGAAGATTAATATAAAAATTTTCACCATTATACTACTAAAGTTTATTTTTAACAATTATTGAAAATTAAATATAGGGAATATAATATCATTTTTCATTATAATTTCTATCAAATATATAAATTCATGGATCATTAATCAACAACCAAATTTCCATAATATAAATAAACAAGTATTTTACATTAAAACAATTAGTTTCACGGTCTAAATACTACTATAGTGTTCATAAATACATTTCCACACATTTTTAGGTCATTTTTAATGATTCCCACCGTAAAGAGATACCATTTGACATTAATTTTCTTATTGAACAAACTCATTCCAACTATAACATCACATCGCATACTAATAATATTTTATTCATTATTGGTCTGATTAGAAATGTTTTCCTTATATCTACTATACCAATTACCAAGAATACCACATTTGAGGAAATTTATCGTTCCATAAAATAATTCATTACGATATATTTTACCACATTTGGGTCATTTTTGGGTTCTTAAATTAAGATTTCATTGTTTAATTACTATCCATTTCATTCAAAATTGACTGCTACATATATTTCATTTCAAAAAAAAATATAAACATCCCTAAACACTATATATATTTTATCATAACAAAGAATAACAACATCAATTATTTTCAATAACTAAGAATATTATTCTCTTTGTAAAATTTTTTATATAACTTATTATTATCATACAACATTACTCTCATTATCCTGATTGAAAATATCTATGTAATTCCTAAAATTATAGAATATGAAATTTGTATTCAACATCGTGTATGACTCACATCTCCAAGAATGCAAGGGGATATAATAAACCAATAATTTATAATATATTTACTATAATAAATACATTAAATATATTTTATATCATTCAATGCATGTGACACTGAGTTGGCATATGTTTCAAGTAACAAAGTGTTTCATCCGTGGATACGATTAAACACAAGACCTTTTTTTACCTAACAATAGTATATTATTATAATATTAATATTTAATATAGTAATATATAACATAGTTATTAAATTAGCAGTTATTGATTTTATGTACTAACAAATGAAATTATAAGGTTTAAAAATATAAAAAGAATTAATAGGTGAGTAATAAATTTGAAAAGATTATATAAACCAAAAAAATATAATGGAAATATTATTATGATCAAAGAGGATTTTTTTCATAATAAATTAAACAAATTATAATTGTTATGTGATATTAATTAAAAATATATATCATTCTTGTGTACGATGAATTTCCACCTTATGAAACAATGTTGTTAATTTTTTTCCCACCATTCATGGTTAGATATTATTAAGGACACACTATTTTGAGTGACATATATATTATATATTTAATGTATTTGTGTTTATTTCATAATTTTAAAACACATTTTTTCATTATTTTCATTTAGCATAAATATGATAACATTATATATGGATGTGTTGACTAAAACCACCTAGTAGTGATTTGATTCAATCACTAGATACAAAATATGTATACACCTATAAAGTGATTAAACATATGTGACAAAATAATAATCTATATGATATTGATTAAATAATTAAATTTTTAAATTTATAATAAATATCATTTTCTTAATTAAAGATTTCATACACTAAAATATGACAAGATTGGTTGTGGATGTGTAGACTACTACCTCCTCGATACAATGTGATAACATTTACATTATATAAATTTAAAATATACGTATATTGGATTTAATAATATGTATTTATAATGTAATTATAATTATTTAATGAAAGAATGTTACATACTTTCTATTGAATATGATCATGAAAAAATTGGAACGTTACGCTTGTGCATATACGTCCGACCACCTCTATGATTGTAGCAATTGTTAATTTTACATAACCATTATACATGATTGGTTTAAAAATTATAATTCATGTAAAAATATGATAACATTTTCTTGATTATTATTCTATATATTTTTATATAATAACCCTTTGACCATTGATGATATTCCAAAAAAAATAGCACATGAACTGGATTAGATAAAAACACCCTATGTAAAAATAACTGTTTATGTAGTTGTTTGAAAAAATTATAAGTGAAATAATAATAATAATAAATTATAATATCATTCTAAATCCTATAAAAAATTAAAATATGTGAATTATTCATGAATATAAGTACACATGTGACATATCAAACTCGAGGTAATTTGATTTTTTTCTCAATTTACATTTCATTGAGTATAGTTTTTTATTACATACATACTCACAAATATTATAAGTATATAACAAAATTTAACATGATGTATCCTGAATATCATTACACTCATGATTTTCATTGTTTTTTTCATAGAAGGTCACTCAAAGGTGGTGAATTTAGTTACTATGTAAATTTCTGCCAATTTTTTATTTAATTACACAAATATTTAATTACACAAATATTTAATAAATAAAAAACAAGTTAACCAAATGAGTAGTTTACAAAAGATACGACTATTTGATGGATTTCTCAAAGACTGATTAATTATTGTTTAATACAATATGAAATATTATTTCCTGTTATGAAAACAGTATACTAAAAAAAAATCTAGTACACACACAACCTAAGAATAACAATCAAAGAAAAGTGACATTTCTTATTTAAATAATCCAAAATTGAGATAACTAAACCTGAAATAAAATAGTGTAAAAAAATAATAGATTTATACTCAGTATGAGACTTTCCCATATCCACTTGGTGATCACTGACCACCAATTATATTATATAAGTAAATACTGATCCAGAACATATATTGGGTTAAAAAATAAGTATACCCAACTATCGAGCTCAAATAATCCTCTTACAATGATTTTTTGGGAGTGTTATAATATATAGGCCAAATCGGTACCTCTTCCACTCTTATCCATGGGTGTGTAATGTGTAAATATATTGTTTGTTAAGATATATTTTAATCTTCTATTTTTTCATAGATGTCATTTTCTATACATAAAATATAGAGACACATATAATGATCATAATGTGAAAACAATACACTAAAAGATAAAAAATGAAAAAACAGTTAGAAGGCTCTATGTGATTGGAAATAAAGATTATAGATTCTAAATTTTCCCATAAAGTGAAACATGATTCGACTTCTAGAAATATATAGTGAAACATAGGGTCCTGAGAGATTCTGTATTATATTTCCAGTGTGGTAAATTATTTGATTGATGAGTGCTCCTCCTCTAATTTTTTATCAGAAGTGTTCTTCAATTTATGTACTCATCAGTTCATCCACATCTATTAGTTCATTTGTTTTTCTTCAACACACATCTTTTCAAATAAGAAAATACTTGATCTCTCCACTTCCCGTTGATCAATAATTCACTTTATTCCATGTAAAAAATAATAAGCATGTTCTCTTTTCATGTGTTGGTACTTCATGCATCGTTCTGCAGTTATAAATTTATATAAATTATGTCTAAAAATAATGGAAATTCAATAAAATAATTAGTAGTAATAATATTAAAAAAAATATTACCATTAGAATTAAATTTCAATTTAAATGAAAAATAAATTATTTATAGTGTCTATGAATGATGACATGGTATTACCATGTATATGATTGGTATCATGGGATTATGTCTTAGGACTACTGTCTCATTATTAATTAATTTTTTATTTAGGATGGGTGAGTTATGTATTAGTGACTCAGGATAGGTAGGCCACTCTAATAAAAGGTTGATGCGATGGTGAATCATCATTTATTGAAATTCTGATCTGAGTTGTTGGTAGGTCGATACGTAAATGAATCACACTTAGAAAAAAAATTGGGAGACTATTGACTCTAAGGTTTCTAATAGTGTCTTTTCCTTGGTCATATTTAAGAAACTTTTTTGAAAGTGAGATAGTTGATAGTGAAACATATTATTATTACTTACATATCAATGGTATCTCGTACATATCCAATTCTTTTCTATCAATATTATGTCGAATAGTGAGTCCACCTTAATGATGATTTAGCATATTTAGTGACAGTGAGTCTATAGTAATGTTGACTCATACTTATCTGTATTTTTCCATTTCATCTTAGGAAATAATATTCAAATATAACAAATTATGTTTATATGTAAACAAAATTAAACATGAATAAATATAATTTAAACTGATGAATAATTATTTAACATTATTTTTTAGCATTAAAACTGGAGGAGGACAAAAATGTTCCCATTTTGATGATCACAAATCATTGAATTAATAATACATTAATAATGATCAATGAAAAAAAGATATTTCATCTATATAACATGTAATACATATTATTAGATAATAGATTATAAAATAAACATTATAAAATAATATTAAATTACATACTTAGTATCATTTCCAAATTAAATTCCATACTTATTCTCTCAATTTTTTGATTTTCAAAAAGTATAAAAAAAGATGTAGTCCACATAAAATGGAGGAAAAGAGATTATTCATTTCATGAGTAAAAGGATAATAAATGGGATGAAAAAAATCAATGATAGATCCTTATAAAGTTATAACCCAAAATCAATTTTTCATCATGGGTGGATCCATGACATCATTGCCCTTATAAGTTAAAGAAGAAGGTGGAATATGAGGTGCAGATGAAAGTAATTTATTAATATGATGAATGGGAACTCCTAAAGTCACAATAGATGTAAGACAATGTATACCATAGGTTGTATGTTCTTGATAAATAACAGGACTCAGATGAATAATATCATGTTCTGGAAACATGAGAAATGGATGAAGGGTTGTAAAAAGAGTAGAAAAAATGTTTTGAGTAACATAATATCTTAATTGATTAATAATTGATTGATAGAGTGAACATAATGTATTATATTCACCCACATGTCTAATAGGGAAGGAATCTATTGCTATAGTAGATGTACATGGTACATGAATGTTGGGATTCAAATGGATGATACAATCCAGCATTATCTACCCACCATTCTACATATCCTTAAAATAATCTGCATTATTTTCCCTAAACATCTAATGTAATTGAGATAACACATTTAGTTTTGTCACTTATTCCATGAATGATTGTGTAATACGAGGTATCCTCAAATTCTCAACCAAATAGTTGGTATTACTATAAAATTGATGTTAAGTATAAATCCTTTTAAAGTTAAAATATACTATCTTGGTGATCTCTTCTTGAGCAGAAATGGCCCCATTCATGTTAAGCCATACCATGTCATTCACATGATTACTATTCAATTTAATTATTATTTATCTCTCTAGATATGTTCCACCAATCATATTCTATAGTTATACTCTGATCACTGATATGATTATATTGATATTTATGGATACAGAAAGAGTAGTTCCATAGGTAGATAAACCATTTAGTTCCTCTCAAATGAATGTTTCAACATTTACAGGTCAAGGGATGGAGTATCAAGTGTATCTTCCTCAAAATATATATCATCGAGAAAGATTTCAAAATTTTCAAAATATGTTGTAAAATCAAATTAAATTCCATTAACATTTAGAATTAGAGTAATCGGTTCATCACCTAAAATCTTATTATACATTTTTACCTCTTCAATCTCATTATCCATTTGAGGTTGAATCTGAGAAAGAAATATCTCTGAAATAATAAATATCATTTTTATCACTAATACATTCCATATGTTTATGTGGATGTTTTGAGGATTTATCTTAAAATAGAGAAATCCAATTTAAAAAACCTTGAGATCATTATCACTCAAATAGTCAGCATGCATAGGTGAAACCTATGGAGGGGTTGAAGGAGAAAGAGTCAAAACTGAGTATTTTTCAACTTGAATTGTCATTGAATGTTCACTTATTAAACATGGGATTCCATAGGATAAGTTTATTATCATTTGAATCTGGATAATCAAATTCGAGGGTGACATATCTAGGGTATTTCGCACAATCAACAACTATTGTCACATCAAAATGGGTAAGAATCGCAGGGCTAACTCTTCGATATAGTTTATCCACCTCAACACGTGTTTTATTCTATGACAACAAAATTACATTAATATTCTCTACTTGAATCATTAACTTCATTTTATTCTATGAAAACCTTATTCTCATTTTCATCCTCATATTTTTTATCTTTTTCATTCACATGATGTCCACTTCCACGTGAGTATTCAATATCCTAAAACTCCTATATTCCCAAATCATAATATTTTTGGAGTGAATCACTAGAATTAATTTATTTTGGAGTCCAAAGAGATCCATAGGTAATTATATTACGTATTACTTCAATATTTTAGCCACTTATATCATCAACAAGATATTCCTTTAATTTGACTGTCTCGCGTACTTCTTCCTCTTCAAGTGATTACTCCATAACATCATCTTGTACAAGACCAGTGTCAACCATATATATTTGTCTCGTTGGGTGTTTCATTGGAATAAATTATTTATAATTTTTACCATTATCTTTCAGCCACTCTATTTTTTGGGGATTCATTATAATCCTCATCAATTTTCAATAAATATTTTCTGATGATAAATTGACCACATTTTATCATATTTTCATAATATTGAGTAACCACTCCATTTGCATTCAGAATTTCAGAAATCAGCTTTGAAAAATAGTTGGAGTTTAGAATAGAGTAAAGCTTTACAATTTCACTCATATTCCCAATAATATTTCTGAAATGATTGATATTGTTCCATTTCATCATCCAATATTGAAAATGAACATCCTAATACATGATGGTGGAAAGTTATCATTTACTTTGAAAAAATTGGTGATGAATAATCATAAACAACACGAGACATTCGTCATAAAGTTGATTTGTTATATGTCTTCTTGTGATTCATTCAAATATTAGCCTTGTTAATTAATTTTTTATCTGAATATATCACATAAAGGAAGAAAACATTCATGATGATCAGTAAAAATATATTCATGTGGTATATTCAGGAATTCATCCCACTACATAGTAGAAAAAGAACCCCTTTTTCAATATATTATGAAAATTATCTTAAAATATTATGTAACCTAAAGAATAAAGTATATATAAATGTTCCAATCATGTCCTATATTTGGATTATGAGGTTGTGTTTTGTTGGAGGACAACTCCATCCATCCTTTTTCTCACAACATATTCAATATGGGAGACATAATTGTCAAGACCCAATATACATGCAGTTACTTTTTTGGGATGAACATTATGATATAAATATATGGGTTAACAGTATTGTATTTGGGATCTCAATATTCTCCATTTTTCTCCATTAAAGGATGAGACTCAACTAGTGATGTATCAGGAATGAACATAACTTGATCCATTGTGGAGGGTTTCGTTAAACGGAAGATGAATGTAGATGTACAATATAGAAAGGTTAGGTTGGAGGAGAATGAGTAAGTGACAATTGAATTGGATCATTTTTTTTATCATTTAGGTATTTCAAAAACATAAATCTGAAATTTGGTATAAAATAAAATGAAATAAATAAAACAACAATTTTATGTTAGAACCATAAAAATCACTATGTAAACATCATTATGACACAATGGTGACTCCTAATTATTTGAGTTAATCAATGAGTCCCAATGGTAATTAGTCATTGGTAATTTCCAATACTGAGTTTCCATTGGTTAGTCAAAAATAGTTAGACAATCAAAATTGATCATCCTAACTCATGTCACATATAACTCATTGTATTAGAATTTAATTTCTTAGTAAAAATATCAGCAATATGATGATCAATCCTAATGAATTCTATAGTTATATATTTTTTTAAAAAAATAATCTCTTAAAAAGTGTTTTATTAAATCAATACTAATTGTTCTTGAATGATATACAATGTTTATAAAAAATTTTAACAGCACTAATGTGGTCATGGTTTATAGTGACATTAAAAATTTGAAATCATTACTCGAGTAATGTATGTGTCATCCACAATATTTAATCAAAAAACTACCTACAACTATGTATTTAGCTTCGGTTGTATAATGCCACAAAATTTTGTTTCTTACAATGTTATGAAACTTGATACTTTCCCAAAAAGTGACATGTTCCAAAGGTTCTTTTTCTATATATCTTTCAACCACTAAATTCAGCATTAGAATAACTAAATAAGTCAAATGGTTTTCCTCTCTGATATAAGAGTCATAATTTATTAGTATATTTGATGTATTTGAAAATTATATTAATAGAACACAAGACTTCACTCCATTAAATATTCTGGAAATTTAGAACTAATAAAAAAACTTAACATAATATTAGGTTTTCTCGAACTCAAGTAAATAAAACATCCAATCATACCACTATAATTGGTTTGATCCACTAATTTTCCATTAACATGAAGATGTATTTTAAATTTGGTACTCATATTAGTATCACTAATTTTCATGACAACCAAATTAAATGGTATTAAAATATCATTATTATAATTTCAATGATATAAAATAATACCTTCTTTATTTTGAAATATTTTAAATCTATGATGAATATGAATTCACACATTAAACTCTTTTCAAAATAATTTGCTATCATTTTATAAAATTCCACACATAAATATTTCTTTGTAGACCCCAAAATAATTTCATTGTCATATATTTAAAAAAATAAAAAATATTTATATATTCTATTTATGGAAAAAGATGGATAATTGATACCTTTAGAAAAAATCATTAGAAATAATAAAATTGAAGACCCTTTAATACCAGGATCATAGAGCTTATTTTAAGCCATACTATGACTTTTTTTAATTTAAAAACATGATTTTGAAAATGGTTATTTGTAAATCCCTGTGTTTTTCAAAAAAAATCCTCAACTCTATAATAATTTAGAAAGCACTTTAGATATCCATTTGATAATGTTTGAAATTAATATTTCATGCATAAGCTATTAGTATTCTAACTTCTCATATCAGGCCATAGATGAAAGGGTTTTATCATAGTCAATTCATTTTCATTAAGATAACCTTTTGAGACCAGTCTGGTACTATTTCTTACCATAGTGACTACTTCATCCTCATTTTTTATAAAAATTAACATTGTGTATATGGTCATCGGGTCTTTGTGTCTCTAAACAAGATTCCATACTTATTTAATTCAAAATGTTTTATTTATTCTCCAATAACCATCACAAAAAATCATTCATTGATTGAATCATTGATTTTTTTTAGTTTCAAGTTGTGGAAAAAATATATGAGGTTCAACCTGTTTTCTTAGAGAAACTCTAGTTTGTGTTCCTTTTTCATATTTACTAACAACATCATATAAAAGATGATTTTTATGAGTTCTAACATATCTATAAATGGAATTTATTTTCATTTATGATCATCTGGTAGGTTCAGGTAAATTTTGGGAAAAATAATAATGTTCTCAAAAATTGGATTTTTTTTGCTTGTTTGATAACAGAATCTGTATTCAAAAGATTTTCCACAGTGTTTCTTATAGAGGTATTGGTCTCATGTGGATCTATTTTTCAAATTTTTTAATGAATTTTCTCTTCCACACATTTAGTTCTCTTATTAAAGACTCCATTGGAATTATTATATAATGAATATCTTTGGAAAATCCATTCATCAATCATGGAAGAAATTTTAGTGAAATTCTATTTTGTATTAAGAATAATTAATTTGCAACAAAAATCAGTGAATTAACTAACATTGGGATTTCAATTATTCTATATATGAATGGGTGTTTTCTTTATGAAAGTTATAATTAAAACTCTATTGATTATATATCGAGTTTTATCCACATATTCTGTAGAAAATTAAATCATTAGGTCACATTCATGAAACATTGTCTAGGATATCCCGGGTAAGGTTATATTTTTACTTTTTACACATGCATTCTGATAGGGTGTCTTGTGAGTAGATAAGTTATGAATATAGACATTTAGTGAGAACACATATTCAAAATCAGGATTTTGAAACTCATAGACATGGTCTCTTCTTTAAGTTTTGATTCTTCATCTACTTATGTTTTTGTATGATCTAGTTTACATGATGAAAAAGAACAATGCTAAAAAAATTTGGTAAAAAGAATGAAAATTTATACATTGAAATTTACTATAGTATTACATAAATATATTTCTTCCCATTTAAACATGAATCTCTAGAAGGTCTAAGAAATCCATTTGTAATATCTCAATAGGTTGAGAAGAAGAAATCTCACTCATTTTTTTTGAAAGATAATTTATGTTGACTTCTTTTTTGGCATGGATTATAGACATTAGCATGAGGAAACAATATTTTTGTTATATCTTTGAAAACTCTATTTATAGTTACATTTCTACGAGTGTGAATTTTAAAGAAGAATAGTCTAATACTAAATTTTTATTCCTCTTTATGAAAGGAACATATTCAAGAACCATTATTTGGAGACTATGGAATCCAGATTAACATCATATACATTTTCAATTAAAAATCATTAAATACATAATTATTTTTTGAATTTAAAACATAAAATGTATTATTTTCAAATTTAACAATAAATCCAACATCACATAACTGGAAATGATAACCATATAGTTCTTTAGAAAACAAACATAATTGAATTTATAAATTAAAACTAAATTATTTTTACAGATTTTTACAAGGCCTATAACTATAAAATTTTCCTTTTTACTGAAAGTGTTATGTCCACCATCATAATATATGATATTCATGAATCTATATTATTCTTCAATCATGTTTCATGAGGACCAGTTATCCCAGAACCATTAGCTTCTACATGAACACTTCAAAGAGCATTCCTATTAAAATAGTTTGTCAAAATAAATACATTGGTACCTAGATTTCCATAGGTCCAGTAATATCAGTAATTTATGCATTAGTAACCCACATTTTTTGTAGGGGTTTTATTTAAAAAAAATTAATGTTTTATAAAAAATTTCATTGTTAGGTCCCAAAGTGTTAAGAGTAGTAAATATTTTCCCAGTGTTGTAACTTCCATAAAATTTCGATGATCTGGGAAAAAACGAAATATTCTATATTTGGATACAAAATTGGTTTTATGAATCTGTTATTTTCTAGGGTGACATCTAAATATAGTATTATTTTCAGAAGAAACTATTTATCCATGATTTAGAGTAATGGTATTATACTATTTTTAAATATTACTATGTAGTTCATTAGTTTCTCATTAGAATTTTTTTTTTCTATTATTCTAACTGAACAATTAATAATTCTTCTCATTTACTATAGTGACATCAAAATTTAGAGCAGTATAAATACCATTCTATTTCATGGGAGGTTTAAATTTATCATGAATTTTTTTGTATGTATCTTGAGGGATTTTTTATTGTTCAAAAATTTCTTCATTAGTTATATTTTTAGATGTGTCAAATTCAAATTCATATCTAGAATAATAATAGGTATTTATAAGAAAAACTAAGGTTACATCGAATGTTTTTTCCAAGAAATAAATTATAGATTTCTCTCCGATTTCATCATGCTGTTTAGAAAATTCATTGGAGATGTCCAAAAAATAATTATATGAAGCCTTCATTTCATTCTTATGCATTCTATCATTATCCTCACATTTCTACTCTTATCTAATTTTTTGATAGTCAGCCATAACATGTCCTTTTCATTTTCATTCATAATTGACTACCTTATTTGTATTCTCACATTTTATCCAGTACCATTTACAATTACCATTATATTCTTATTTTTCTATATTGTATGGATTTCAAAATAAATAATTATTTTTATATAATTTCGTAAATCTCTTGGATAACTGAGACATTTATATATCACTATCATTTCATAACTCATCATTTCATGAACATTCAGTAGCGACATGAATTTTCTGTTTGTCTATGGATATAGTGGTTTTGATGGATACAAAATTCCTTCTATGTTCATCATCTTTTTATTTATTAACCATTAGATCTTCCATATACATCATCATTTTTTCAATCATCTAATTTAAAAGTAGTGAATCAATATCAGAAGAGTTTCTTATTGAAACTTATGTCCCACTCAACCCTTCTAGAAAACATCTTAGGATAAGCGTGCTTAATTTTTTTTTACAATTACGACTGTTCCAAGTGAGATCACTGTATTTACCATCTCATTAAACCTGAGGTATGTGTCAAAAATATGGTTTCATGATTCATTTTGAGGTAATAATAATTAATAGAATATGTATTAAGTATCATTTTCTTAACATTAGTGGTTCAATCATGTGCAACAACTAAAGTATCCAAAATTTCAAAGGTAGTTTTACCTTTGAGAATCCTTTTGAATTAATCATCACCTAGAGCAATGTATTATGTATTCATCTGATTATAAGTTTTATGATATGAAATATATGCTATATGATTTATAGTGATTCTGGTAGTATCAATAATCTTATAATCATCTAAATTTTCAGACCTGGTGATAAAATCTATTCATTTTAAATTCATTTTCATTTTTATTTTCTCCTAATCCTAAAAATTTCCATTAAATTAGCGAGGCATGTTTGTAGTAACAAATTCCTGTATATTTTACATATTAAAGAGTAAAAGAAATATTAAATGGGATATAAATATTGAACTGACAAAAATTTATGTATAGTCATAACAAAACATAAATCATAATGTAAATGTTTTGAATACATTAAAAACATTTATTATCCAAAAGTAAGAAGTCGTTGATACCATATTTTTTTGAAGTAAGACACTCAAGAGAGTTTGAATTGAGTTCCTATAATAATTTATTTCAAAAATGATTATTTAATATCTATATAATTTCATAAACAAAATAACACAGATATCCAAAGGTTTTCTTAAAGAAATATTTGATTGTTTGAAGGATTTCTGAAAGATTGATAAGTTCACAATTAAAACAATATGAAATGTTATTCTATCCATTGATATAGTCTAACAAATAAATAATAATAAAACAATATATAAAGTTACCTATATATGAAAAGTGATGTTTTATGATTAAAATAAATAACAACACATAACAAAACCCTATAAGAACATAGAAGAATAAAACAGTATTTTTAGTCTGATGATGAGACATAGTCCTCTCTACAAGGTAATCACCCTCCACCATGGAGTTTATATTGATAAATAAGTATAAACGCCCTAGATTGGGGTAATAAATAGTAAATTTACAATCCAATACAGGTAGACCACTTCCATCACTATCATCAGTGTGAAAAAACATATAGGCCATATAGGGAACTTATCTACCATTATCGGTGGGTGGATAAGGATTAAAAATATGGTTTGTGACGATATCAATGAATATTATAATTTTTCATAGAATAATGTTTTTTTTATAAAATATAGAGACAACCACATTGCTCATAATGTAAAAATAGAAGAGACATAGAAAAATAATGAGAAATGAGTTAGAAGGCTCTATGTGGTTGGGAAAGTAGCTTATGACTCTGTAATTTTTTCTTTATGTGATGATTGTGTAGGATTAAAAAAATGGAGTATAATATATGGGGCCTTAACATCATCTTCCTTCTATTTTCATTGAAGAAAATGAAATATATCAATTATTACTTCACCCAAATTTTTTTATGCTACAATGTGTCATTCCGTTTATGTTCACATTAGTTAATCCATATCTTAACATTCATTTATTTTTATTAGGTTCATGATTTCTCAAATTTGGATCTACTAGGTCTTACTACATTTATTTGATAAAAAATTCTATATATATAGTAAAACAAAAAAGAATCTTGTTCATAATCCTATGTTTGTACCTCGTACCTTGTTTTTTAATCTGACATTGATTTAAATATATCTATATAATACATAAAACATAATTAATATAATTATTTTTACCATGTTTCACAAATTTTAATTTTATAATTATATTTTAATTTCAATGATAATGTATCAATAGACTGTGTCTCTGAATAATGACTTGTTTTGACAATGCCACTGATTGGTGTCTTCTAATGGGGTCTCAAGAATGATGTCTCAAATATATTGAATTTTTTACGATTGGACATCAGAGTCAAGAATCAAGGAGTCATGATTTTTAGGTCACTATAATTGATGTGTGATGCCATGGGGACTCATCCTTTGAAAAATTTATGAGATGGGCTGTCAGTAGATTGATGCGACGGTGAATCCAACTTAAGAAATATTCCAAGATACTGTTAATTGCTAGTTGAGTAATGGTGTCTTATAATTTTTCAGATTTCTACATCTATTCTTACCATGATTTATTTGTAAGTGAGGCATCTTAAAATAATCGCCATATTAATAGTATCTCATATATATATTGGATTTTTTTCCATTAGTGAGATGTAAAATTGTGAATAAACCTTAATGGTGAAACATCCTTAACAGTAAAACTGACTTCACCGGAAAAGTGACTCATACTACGCCATATTTTTTCAACCTATCATATGATTTAAAATACCAACATAAAAGATTTACATTATTTATAAACATATTTAAATATGAGTAAAAATTATTTAACATGATAAAGAATGATTTATCATGATTTGTGTGCATTGAAAATATTGGATGAAACTACATTTTATGAAACTAAATTATAGAAGTTATGATTCTAATGTTTCAAAGTTTCATAAGATTCTTTGTAATTTATAATGATTAACTTCTTAAAGAATGATTTAATGATCTTTAAGTGGTATATAAATTCATCAACATCAAAAAAACTTGATTTTAGTAATCCTCCAATGATTAGTAATTGATAAACATGTATTCTATATTCAATATGGATATTTGATAAGGAATGTTATTAATTTGATTGTTCAAAATAAGGAGTGATTTGTTCATACAATAATGAGTTGTGCCCAAACATTACAGAGCCCCTCTATGCATTGATATGTTTTCATGAGAAAAATAAATTTTCCAAATTAAATAGTTTTTATCTAATGTTTTAACCATCTTGTTATAATTATTTAAGTTATATGTTTTCATGTTTCATAGACATGATGTCCAATAATTAAGCATTTCCATCATAGTCATTTTAGTTTCTTTTTATCAAAAATATTTTTAATTGACATATATTGGGATCTATATTATTTTCATTGTGTTGATTAAATGACTTGTGTTTTCTAATTTTTACCTATCCATATTAATTTTTTCTTATATAGTTATTTGAATAGTATTTTTCATCAGATTTTTACAATTCTAGGATAATTTATTATCATGGAGTCTTTATTTCTTCTAATTTACAAACCCTTTCTATGAATTTAATCTCATTGTTATTAAGATTATTTTCTAAAGGTTTTCATGATTATATTATTGAATAAGATTGTAATTAGTCATTTTGATTAATTTAATTATGCATCAGGTTCATTTTATTATACCAATGTATTTTATCTACCATGATATTAATCTGGATTTCCAAAACTACTAAACTCTTAGTTCATTTAAGATATGGTTCCTTGTAATCATTCATATGTAGTGGTTGTGGTCATATGCTCTAGTCATTTCGGTTAGGGGCTCTATGGTTGATAACAAATGATGTTTAGATGAAACCATGGAAACAATATATAGAACACCCAAAATAGGTAGAAAAACCTTAGGATTTACATTTATATTAATAATACATCAACATACTATAATTTTGGTCTCTGATAGATTATGTCTGTATTCTTATCAATGAATCCCAATTTGGATACTAAAAATTAATGTTGATCAAGCTCACATTTCCCTACGAGAAACAAAACTAAACCAGATTCTTAGTCCTGGCATAGTGTAACATGATACATGATAGTGGTCCTTACTACTAACTAAATTTGATACTCATAATGGATATTATTAGGGCATCTAATATTAAATTTGTTTTTTTTTTGATACCAATTTCTTGAAGTAAGTAATGGATTAGAATTTGATTGATGACAAACAAAAATAATATAATTTTCATATAAAAATGGAATTTGATAAGAATTATTTTTTTTATTGTATTTATATGTATTATAATAATCAATAAATTTTATAAAAATGAAAAATAATGTGTTTTCAGAATAAATTAATATTTATAAAACTTATAATCTAATAAATAATGTCAAATTTTTGGATTAGATGACCTCATCTTTCAATTGATCATCCCATTATTTTTTATTTATGACCTTATTCACTCAATATAAATAATTACACAACTCCTTCATTTACATATATCAACATTCCACTAATGTCCCCCTACATAGATGCCTTTTTATTATTAAGTCCATGAGGGATTTTTTACATCCCATTCTCTTTTATCTAGAGTATTTAATATGAACCCTTTTCATGTTGTGGGATGTAGAACATAGAAAATAAAAAACAATATAATACTTTGACAACTTTTAAATATCATGGATTCAATTTAATTTAGGTGGGGATAATGCGATTCCCTGACATTCTAAAGAACGAACATTGAATTCAATAACGTGTACAACACACAACACCAAGCATGTTAGGGTATATAATATCATTGGAATGTATAACAAATATAATTTATATTAAATGAAAAATAGTTTATATATTAAATTTAATGTGACACTATGTTAGAGTATTTCACACATGATAATGATTTTTGTCAAAATCTTACATTACATGCAACACCAAGTTTTACCGAACAAAAATATATTACCATAATATTTTCATTAATATATAATACTACATTACATAACTATTAAATTATAGGTTATTAATAGTATTAAATTACATATTAAATTATATGATTTATAATAATATAAAAGTAATCAATATGTTTTCAATTAATTGTAAATGAAAATGTAAACCAATTTAATATAAAAGTAATTTTATTATATATAGAAAATAATTGTGTCTTAATTAATTAAAATAATTACAATTAATGAATAATATTAAATATATATAAATTTATATATACTATATGGAATAAAAAATTAGGAATATTTTTTTAATAATGTTGATCAGAATTCGATATGAAAAAAAACCTAATATTTCCCAAATTCTTTATTATTATTAAGGATCATTTACCACCTTTTAATGGAGAGCATATATTAAATCCTATTTTTGAATATTTATAAATATTATGATTCAATGTAATCTTAAAATTATAAATAGAAACATAAAAATTAACTTAGGGCCACTTTTTTTATTTTTCGGTGATTATTAATTTTTATCAAAAACATAAAATTAATGAATTTTAACTCAAAAATGTTTTTTCATATAATTTTTGTATAATGATAAATTATATAGTTTTTTGGTTTTTATTTTCATAAATATCATTTTTTTATTATTTAATCCAATTTAGTTTATTGAAATATGTTTACCTTTGAGATTATTTAGATAAATAGTCCATACTTTTTTGTGTTTTTACATTAAAAACCAACATTATCTTCACATCTGTTGGATGAATTTTCATTATATTAATGGGAATACTTTGATATGATTTTGGAAGAATTGATTCCATATTTTCAATCATCATAATTTATAATGTATTTTAAATTCTATTTAGTGTTTTAACAAATATATTAGTGAATTTAATTAAAATTAATTATAATGATTATGGTGAAATTAAGCATAACAAGTCACAAAACCATATAATTAATTTCTAATATGACCTTGATACTTTTCCAAAATACATGCCGGAAATATTTCGACCATATAATAAATTTTATACACATATTACCCTTATTGGACAACATTCCATAAAAATGTTGTTGGGGTTCCTTTTATCCCAAATATAATAAGAGTGCTACTCCTTCACAACTATAAAATGAATCCTTTACTCCGACATCATTTTATCCCAAATATTTATAATACATTCCTTTATTTATTCGATTTTGTGTAAATATGATAACATCATGTGTGGACATGTCAACTACCTTCTCCTAAAAGCAATGTTATTAACTAAAACAACATATGTAATGTGTAAAAATTGATTATAATTAAACAAATGTAAAAAACATCAATTTCATATTCAGGGGAAAAAATTGAGAAATAAAATATATATCTTTTTTACCCTTTTCCCACACAAAAAACAGATAACGTCTGTCATGGACATATAGACGACCACCATTTCAAAACTGTGTGATTCATATTACATAAATAGAATTAAATATATATGTATATATATGATTATATAAGATGGTATTTAATATATAATGATCATTTCATCAGGATAAGATGATACACACATTCTTTGGAAAATTATTATTGATAAAGGGGAATGTTACACTCGTGTATGTATATCCTACGATCCCCATGATTGTAACATTGGATCATTTATAAAAAATATTTAATTAGTGGCTTAAAATTTAAAATATATTTTAAAAAATATGATAATTATGTAGTGAATAGTGTTATTGATGTGGTTACTTATTGGACCATTACACTATATTGAATGAAGTGATGTCATTTTTGCACATGAACTGATTTTTGGTTATGTAGTTTTCATAAATACAATTTTTTAATTAATTGAATGAAAAATAATAATATGTAATGTAAAAGTAATAGTAAACTTGAAAGAAGTCCTAAATAAAGTAACTAATTAAAATAATTTTATTATTTAGGGAGATAAATACACATGTGAAAAGTCGTAATCAAGGTAAGAGATTTAAATCTCAATTAAAATTACATTGAGATTTATTATAATCCTCATCATTTTTAAAAATATTTTGAGATGAAAAATTGAAAACATTATATAAAAGTTTCTTAATACTGAGTAACCACTCCATTTTCTTTCAGAATTGCAGAAATCATCTTTGAATAATAGATGGAGTTTAGCATAGAGTGAGGCTTCATAATATCACTCATATGCCAAATAATATTTCTGAAATGATTGTTATTGTTCCATTACATCATCTTATATTGAAAATGAACATCCAAATACATCAAGGAGGAAAATTATCATTTCCTTTGTAATAGTTGGTGATGAATAATCACAAACAACTAGCGACATTGATCATCAATTTCAGTTGTTTTATGTATTCTTCTGATTTATTCAAATATTATCCTAGTCAATGAATTTTTTATCTGAATACATCACTTAAAGGATGAAAACATTCTTTGATTAGAAAAAATATATTCATGAGGTATATTCAAGAATTCATCCCTCTACAAATTAGGAAGTGCAACCTTTTCCAATCTATTATCATAATTATCATGATATATTATGTTACCTAAAGAATAAACTCTACATAAATATAGAAATCAGGCATTATATTTGGATTATGAGGTTGTGTTTTGTTATAGGGCCACTCCAACCATCCTTTTTCTCACAACATATTCGAATTGGGAGACATAATATTCAAGAGCCAATATACATTGAGTTACTTTTTTGGGATGAACATTACGATATAAATATATGGGTTAAAAAGATTGTATTTAGGATCTCAATATTCTCCCTTTTTTACCATTAAAGGATTATACTCAACTAGATATGTACCAGACAAGAACATCAATTGAGCCATTGAGGAGGGTTTGGTTCAAAGTAAGAAGAACGTAGATGTTCAATAGAGAAATGTTTAGTTGGGGGAGAATGATTAAGTGAGAATTGAGTTGGATAATTTTTTTATCTTTTAGGTATTTTAAAAAAATAATTAAATAATTTGGTATAATATAAAATGAAATAAATAATACATTAATTTTATGTTTGAACCATAAAAATTACTATGTAAATATCAGTAAGACACAATGGTGAGTCCTAAATATTTGATTTCATCCATGAGTCCCAATGTTGAGTTGTCATTGGTAATTTCAAATGTTGATCTGTCAATGGTTAGTCATCAACATTAAGTCAATCAAAATTGAGCATCCCTAACTCATGTAACATGTAACTCATTCTATTTGAATTTAATGTCTTTGTATCAATATCAGTAATATGATGTTCAATCCTAATTAATTCTATAGTTATATATTTTTGTAATAATGATCTATCAAAAAGTGTTTTATTAAATCAATAATAATTGTTCTTCAATGATATAAAATCATTATAAAAAAATTTAATATCAGTAATGTGGTCATGGATTATAGTGACATGAAAAAATAGATATCATTACTTGAGTAATGTATTTATCATCCACAGAATTTAATCAAAATACTACCTATAACTATGTATTCAGTTTCGGTAGTAGACAATGCCAAAAAAATTGGTTTCTTACTATGTTATGAAACTAGATAATTTCCCAAAAAGTGACTTGTTCCAAAAGTTCTTTTTCTATATATCTTGCAACCACTAAATTCAGCATTAGAATAAATAAATAAGTCAAATGGTTTTCCTCTCAGATATAACAGTCCAAATTTAGTAGTATATTTGAGGTATTTTAAAATTATATTAATGAAAAGTAAGACTTCACTCCCTTGGATATTCATGAAATTGAGAACTAATGCACAAACTAAACATAATATTATGTTGTCTAGTACTCAATTAAATAAGATATCTAATAATACCTCTCTAATTGGATTGATCCACTAATTTTCATTTGATATGAATATTTTTTTTATAGTTGGTACTTATATTAGTATCACTAATTTTCATGACAGCTAAATTAAATGGTATTAAAATATCTTTGTTATAATTACAATGATTTAAAATAATACCTTCCATATTTTGAAATATTTTAAATATATGATGAATATGAATTCTCCCATTAAACTCTTTTCAAACTCATTGTGTATCATATTATAAAATTCTACGCATAAATAATTCTTTGATGATCCCCAAATAATTTCATTTTCATATAATAGAAAAATAAGACATCTTTGTAGATTCTATTTTTGGAAAAAGTTGGATCAGTGTTACCTTTAGAAAAATAATTTGAAATAATAAAATTGAAGTCCCATTCATACCTGGCTCATGGAGTTTATTTTAATCCATACTATGATTTTCCTAATTTAAAACCTGATTTGGAAAATGGTTATTTTTAAATCCATGTATTTTTTAAAAAAAATCATCAACTATATCGCCATTTATAAAGAACTTTAGATATCCATTTGATAATGTGTGAAATTAATAATTACCCTAATGTGAGGGGAATTAGTCGATGCACATTATTACATCGAGATGGGAGAATTTATAACGATGGTGGGTGGAGTCATTTCCTATGGGTCTCATCCGCTAAGGCCATGTGAGGGGAATTAGCTCATACAATATATTCAGTTGGCTATAGTTTTTCATGCTTTATAATGTTGGAGGCATTTTGTTTTAGGAGAACATTTCATGTTTTTCACCAACCACAAAAGTATCAAATATATCTTCACTCATCAAGATATAAATTTGACATAGTGAAGGTTGGTTGAGTACCATAAGTTCATTCACTATGAGCTTACCTATATGTATACTAAATTCAATGCAGTGGCTGATATGTTGAGTAGTGGGACTCATATATAAACAATTCAACAAGCCAATAGTTAGTAGAAACACAATGAACTATTTTTCAAGATGCATTTGGAGGTACATGAAAGATATAGTAATATGTTCATTTCTTCTGTAGATGTTACTTATACCCTAATTTATCGATTCCATTTGATGTAGCTATTGTATTCGGAAGTAATAGCTCAATTAAAAAGTGTGTCGTAAAAGAACTATGTTCATGGATATACCGTAGTTGAGGATGAGATCATTCATTTTCATGGGTGTGTGTGGGTGTCAGTAGATATACTCGAGGATCTAATGTGTTATTTTCATTGATTAGTATGGGATGTTAATCTTGGTGCCACTATGATTTATAGAGGACTACATTGTATGTATTGCTGGATATGTATGAAGAGAGAAGTTTCTGGTTTTGTGATGTGGTGTTCCACTTGTCACAGGTGAAGGGAGAGCATCAGCAACCATCAACAATTTTACAGTAGTTACCCATTCATAAGTGGAAGATGAATTATTTTTCGATGGACTTCCTGATAGGTTAATCGAGGAAACCTCGAGAGAAAGATGCAGTATGGGTTGTCATTGACAGACTCACAAAGGTTGGACACATTTTACTGATCAAAGATACCTACAATTTTGATGATATGGGAAGGTGGTACCTCAAGGAGATTATATGTTTACATGGGGATATACACTCCATAGTTTCATATAGAGATTATTGTTTTACATCTCGGGTCATGTAACGACTATAGACAGAATTGGGTACAATGTTACTTCAGATTAAATGATACTTTCATAGGACAGATGGGTAGTCCGAGCATATGATTAATGTATTAGAGGACATGTTCCGAGCAAGACTCCATGATTTTAGAGGATTACGGGAAAAACACATACCTATGGTGGATTTTTCCAACAATAATAGTTTTTTGGAGACAATTCAGATGGAACCTTATGAGGCCCTGTCCATTATGTTAGGCCAATAACCCCTTTGTTTTCTAGACGTAAGAGATGAATCTATGTCAGGACTATACCTTGTCCAGGAGATCACGAAGATGATAGATTTTATTTGAAATGGGATTTCTGCTGATTAGTCATGACATAAGTCTTATGCTAATTAACAGAGATGAACCCTTGTGTTCATTAATGGAGATCAGTTTTTTATACGTGTCACACCGAGGTTGGGAGACAAGAGGATTTGGAGACAGGGAACAATTTTTCTAATGTATGGAAGGCTATTTAAGGATTTGGAGAGAGTATGGTCAGTTGCCCATATGTTTATGTTTCTTCATAGGTACTGAGCAATTTGTGACTTCTTCCATGTTTCATAGATATGATGTTCCTTCTCAAACTCATCAGATGTTTTTCAACATGAGGAAGATGATTTGGAGGTGGATGCATCATTTGAGAAGCATCCTATCAGGATTATAGATCGTAGCATGAATGATATATATGGACAGTCTGTTCCTATGGTATGGGGGAAATGGGATCACAGTAGATTAAAAGATGATACATGGAAGTTGGACATCAATGTACCATCGTAGTGGCTGGAACTATTTGATGATTTTTTTCATCACCACCTAGTTATTAAAATTTGGGGAAAATTTTCATTAAGGGATAGAGTTTGTATGAACCCAGATTATCTTTTTCATGTATCGATATTTTTTCTATTGTTTCTTAGAAAAAATTTGATTTTATGGAAATTAAATGAGTACACTATATGTACCCTGGAGTACACATCGTGTACCTCGTTGTTGTGGGTAGTTGTATACTAGATGTGTGATATTCGAGTACATGGCTTTGTGAGGTGACCTAGAGGCTTCTTATAGTGGGACCTGTTAAAGTCAAATACAAGCCTTGTATCCTTAGGTAACACACCATTTATTTTGTTTTAATAGTTATATCATACTGAGGACATGTCTCATTTACAAAAACATTTCATTTGGCTGTGTCGTATCTTATAGTGACAGATATCACTGATTCTTCTCAGAGCCCCTATTTTGTTGTCCTTTCTCCGAATCAAACATTGTCAATGGCATTGGAATCAAATTAGTGATTTCTTCCTATATCTAAATTCTCACCTTTTTATTTCTACTAATTCATGAGATATCATTAGTTGAACATTTTAATGTTTTTGTATATCAATATCTTTCTAGGTCGATTTGATGGCTGAGGAGAAACTATGATGACTTTAAAACATCAAAGTATGTTATTTATGTCATTCCATAGACTTTCATTAAATTATATTGTTAAAAAACTTCCTAATACCCTATTTTTGGATATTTCCTATTTATATAATTTAATATGGTTAATGCCTAATATGACATGTTTTCTTGAGAATGGGTTTTTAATTGTAAAATTCATAATATACCTTTCTATGGATGTGCTTACACGTAATTTATCTGATATTGGTCATTTGGTCTAGAATTACCTATTGTGATGCTTTGTTTTTCATGACTAGTTCTCTTAGGATGGAGTAGATATTATCTAACTTGATTGTAGTATGCTTTGTAGCTGTTTATCAAATTATTTTTTTTGAGATTTACATTGGATTCAAGATATCGTTGGTACAAAATTTCTTTACATGGGGTTGTGGGAACCTGGTGTAGTTAGACCATGTGGGGAATGGATACTGAGGGCATCACCGAATTTTCTACTATACATTTCACAATGAGAGACCATATGGCGGATAAACATGAGTGGTCCATCAGTGTGTGTGTTGTCCCATATTGCGAGACCACAAGGTATTTGGACATTGAGTGCTTCCCTATAGTGTATGTAATTTACCTATTCAAGACTACATGGGGAATTGAAAGTGAGTGCTTCCTTAGAGAATCACGGTTAAGCTAAACCAGAGGGTTTATACTGTGAGAACATCCAAGATGGTTTATTTAGATTGTTTGGAAGTTTATTTAACTAATTTAATTTAATGTAGTGGAAATTGTAGGATGTTTTAAATTTGATTACTCCTTTGATTATTAATCAATTTTTTCAATTTCTTTCCATTTATATTTACAGAGATTTAGACACAAATCAATGTGTGGTTTCCTATTGGGATTCGTCCCACAACCTGTTTTCATCATACTTTTGGGCACAAAAATATTATATTGTTGTAGGTATATATAATGGAAACCACCCTTCAACTTCAGGTACTCGATTAAGGTAGAGTAGAAGAGAATGAGACCAAGTTGAGTCTTGCGATGCAATTATAGTTTATTACTTGTTTTTCTATTGTACTTTGGTTTTGAACTATATTTCAGCATTGTGACTTATTGGGATTCTTTCCTAGATACTTGTAAAATGAATCATTATTAACATATTTATATATATATATATATGATGCAGTTTATTATTTACATTCAGTCATCCACTATTTACCTATTATATGTAATTATAGTTTTTCTTCTGTTATATGTTTGTTTCCATGGTGTCACTCTTCTAATGAGGGCACAGTTTCCCACCAATCAAACACAAGGCCATCACTTCTAGTCGGCAGCCTCAGGCATTTAGGGAAATTTGCATGAGGCCATGTGACCAACTCTGTATAGGGAACCTTTTGGTGGAAGCCATAACAAGGACATTATAGGATATATAAGGCCTAAAATTGATCCTTTCTAATTCTATAATGTTAAAAATTATCATATAAAAAATCAAGTAATACCAAAAGTTCATATGCTTCTCCTACAAAGTATACAACACATGAAGAAATCATATCATTATGAGTATGTGTATCTATCCCTCTTTTATAATCTGTCAGCGTGTGGAATGCCAAACTCAAATGAACTGATGATACCTATGGCTCCCAAAGGCCTCTCAAAAAATGAAAAATAAAATTAGTATCTCCATATGAGACTTTAAAAGGTTGAACAAAATGAAATAAATAAATATAATTAATACATTTCGTAGGTCCTAAAATTTTGTTTCATTAAGAAAGGGTAACGAGTGAGCATATTGGGTCATCCCATTGATCAAATCCCATATCACATTATTATTTTCCAGATATAATTAAACCAAAAAAGTACATTGAAATTAAATCCAAATTCTCGGTTGGATGTGGTTTTTTCTTATGACACCCAAAAGGTATCGGGTCCTTAGATGTGTCCTCGTTTTATCTATAGAAATACAATTTTGTTTTTGAAAAGGTCTTATATCTTACTCATCCACAAGAATCATTAATTCATGTCATATAATATCATCATGGTTCATAGTTGAAAAGACCATTGTGAATTATTTGAATACACTGTCACCACATTAGTCAATGAAAAAGGTACAATATACCAGATTTAAAAGCGTAGGATAATATCCATGGAGTATGAACACTAAGTAATGGCCTCCCCACCATAAATAGAGTTCTTGATTTCATGAAATATATCATCAATATAATGTAATTAAAGAATCATATTAGGATGTGTAGATGACAAATGAACCAAACCTAGAAAACCACATATGAGGTTTCTTGAACAAATATATTGAAGTTTGAAAAAAAGAGTAATAATGTTTCACTCATTCGATGACTCTTTCACAGAATGCGTCTGAATAATCTGGTAAAATTATTCAAAAGTGAAATTACCTTTTCCCCATGGTATTGGATATATTGAGATAATAATATTGTTTGTAATACTCCTAATTTATATGCTATAGACTCCAATATTTTTAAATAATATATAACTCAGGATCTTCTAATCCATATATAAAGTAATATTCTCCCTGAAAAGGTAATGCTTAGAAATATTATATTGATGAATAATAGTGGTGAGTTCAATGTCATGGGTCTTCAATTAATCAAATGTGTCATAGAATTCCCATATCCATAAGTGATGACAAGATCAAACTACATAGGAACTCAAACCATAATCCCACGAGATGCATCGCTAGATACTATATGCCCTACCCAGCCAATGGATTATTAAAATCTAGTAAAAAAGAAAAAAGGAAATTTATATCAATAATATGACTCTATCATTTATCATCCCATGAAAGCCTCAATCCCTTTTATACTAGGATAGTCATAAAATTATCCATCTTCGGGAAATTACTTACCAACATAGAGGTAATACCCATCCTAACACAATACTCTCCGAATCTAAAAAAATTATTATTTCTCCCCAGGAATAAAATCATTATCATTGTTATGGTCAAAAAATATATTAGGTTCTAACAAAACATGTTATATAAATATCACTTCCTGAACAATGAAATCAAATTTCAGGAGAATAGACTGTCCTCTTTGTCTTATTTACAATTCTATAACTACTCTCACATAAGGACCATGATCTTTCATGGAAATTGAGTAATCAAGGATTTCATCCTGAAACCAAACCATGAATGTATGTATATACATGAGGAAGATCCAGTACATAAATTTTGTAATGACATTAGGATAAATTGTTAGCCCAAAGGGCATAAAAAGATAATTATTATATCCATACCTACATTGAATGATGGGTTTTTCAATATTAGTTTATCTAAATCCCAACAAGTTAAAACAATATCTATCATCAATATTAGAGAACCACTTCACCCATCTAACCCATCAAATAGATCATCAATAAATGGGATCAAATTATTTCTCATTATTGTAACTAGATCGAGTATCTCATAATAAAGACATAGGTGATGTGTTCTGAAATATTTTATTATCCACAGAATAGAAACAAACTATTATGACACAATAATTTGAAAAAATAAATTCTCTAATTGATGACACACCACAGTATTTATCTCATTGATTTCATCTGGTTTCATGTGTTATGAGGAAATAAATATTTTTTGATTACCACACACTAAATGAATTTAAAAATATTTTGTTACTGGTAAAAAACTATATATGTAAGAAGGTAAAATGTCAATAAACATGATGATAACCTTAGGGATATCATTAATCATGTATTTTCTCTGTATATAAAAACAAATTAGTAATTTCACATTACACAACATTGGATAATAAAATCCATCTCATGTCGAATACATGTCCAATTCAAATGAAAAGATATTGCACACCACATCAGGAGTTGAAAAAGAGATCCATGAAAGATAACCATCAATTTAGTATTTATTAGCAATGATCTAATCTATTGGAAAAGTTATATCAAGAGGTTTCATCTTGAGAACTTGAAACTCCCATGTAAGTTCAATCAATGATAATGATAAAACATAATAAGGACAAATGAGGTCATGCTGTATCTTCTTAATGATGGGTGTATCCATATCCATCACATATGAAAAAATCGACATATAAATATTTAGAAGATTCACAATATTATTAGAAATTAATGAATGAGATGAAAAAATATCACATAAATTATTCACGAATGTTGTAGCTGTAATGATTGGACCTCTTATGGTCACTGGACCTGTATCTGCTTCCTCTGGGGATGCTTCCACTATTTGAAGAAGCATACTTCCCCATAACTAGGGACAAAACCCCTTTAGCATGATGATTATGATTTAACCATAGTATATTTAGGAATTGATTATCTCATGCCACAATTTTGAACATAATAGATATAAAATATAATTTCAATTGACAAGAGAATTATTATGAACCACGTATTTTGGGGGATTCAGTGAAAACCTGTTTCGATTGTCCATGATTAAAACCTTGGTGGTAAATCAAATGGCCACTTCCTAGCACTACTGTAAACCTAGAATATCAATTTTCTGAACTATCATGATAAATATAATCCATTATATATACATTAAATGAACTCACAATGTTTCCACCAAGATAAAAAGGAACTATCCTCAACCATGACTTACCGGTAAGTTATAGCTCAACCATCACCATTCCATATAGTAAATCAACATAATAAAAGTTATACAACATGAAATAATGATAAATAATTTCAAATAAATGTTTCTTATCAAATATTTATGTCATAATCATCCCATTTTAATCAATCATAAGTGATAACTACACATTATCAGAAAATTCATTCGAAAATCATGTCAATGCCCTATCAACCTGCTCAATTTTGAAAAACACCAATGTATTAGCCATCACCATAGACTATGGATATGACATATCTTTGGAACGATTTCCAAAATCATTCCACTATAATCATACATTCTTATTCATAATCATCATTGAGACCCACCATCTTCTCATAGGTCCTTCCAGCATTAAGGTATGAAACATTCCTTTAATAGCATCACCAGTTCCCAAAAGAATATTGAGAATGTATATCATTATAAATTAGTATTCATATCCTTGAATGTATTTAAATATTTTGAATGTTGGTGGGTTTTTGAATAAGGAACTCCTAATAATGTTTCTAGAATTCATCCCTTCATTATTAAAAATGGAAATAAATAACATCAGAAAAATTGATTTTGATCTAAACTACCCAAATAAAAAAGGATGTAAAATACTTGAACCATTCCATAAGACACTTTTTCTACACCACCCAAGGTTACTTCAGAGTGATTGTGATTAAGGTATGTCAAGAACTCAGACACAACTACCTTCAATGGACCATCATGATCTATCAAATGCAAATTAAAATCAGTTATTTATTAAAAACATCAAATTGATACTACTTTGTCACATACTGGACCATTTTCCCTGGTACAATGATACATGAGCCGATTGTGACATATCCCTATCGGGAATTCTCAATCCCCCAGGTATGGAAACTATCCAATGGAACCATAAAATAATAATGTGGGAACAAATTTAAAAAAAATAGTAGAAGAAACATATACAAGACAATATGCACAACTGAAAAACCCAAATCACTCTATAATATATAAAATGTAGGGTTTCAAAACACCAAAAGTACCACAAAAAGGTACCTGAAAATAGAAATAGAATCCCAATAAAAAAATCTTATTCTCATTGCTTAAAAAATATTTAACACAAAAAAGTGCAGCATTCCTATTACATGAACCATTCTATAGTAAATCTACTAAATAATAAAGGTAAATGTATGGTGTGATCTAAAATATGAGTAGGTTCTCTCCAAGTGTTTCAAATTTATATTCCATAATACATAAATCCATTCATGATATAAATTTAAATAAAAATTAATGAAATTATAATTACATATTAAAAAATTTTATATTACATATGAATGATTTATACTATTCAAGAAATGGATTATTTAAAATTTTTAAATAAAACAGTATTTATAAATCATTAGGCATGAGTAAAACAATTTCACAATTATCTGAATATATAATAAAATAGTCACCACAAAAATAATTACCATCCTAATTATGGTACAATTTTTCCTAATTATGATATCCCTACACACTCAAATATTTGACCACAACAGTGTTCACAGATGTCCCTCAGTCTCAAGATGAATACAAATTATCATCACCTCATAGGGGATAAGGCCCACTAAACTAGGTTATTTATAGGGTTTTGGAGAATAAAACAAATAATAGGTTGTAACAATCCCATATTTATTTTCCAAAAAAAAACTTGTAAATAACCATCATATTTTATTCACAATAAATCATCCATTAATTAAATTTTTTAAATAGTTTGAAATACTACTTCCCCAGTACGAGATTTGAAATAAAAATTTCACATTAATAAATGAAATGGTTTTTAAATTTATTAATCCCTTATTCAATATAAATGTAACAACCCATGTAAATAAATAATATGAAATTTTAATATTTATCCATATTTGTGAATAAAATATTAATATGACTTTAAAGGGGACACCATGATCGATGGTGTACCCAACACGTAATAATGAGTTTCTTGGGAATCTTACGTTGCACTCTAATAATAAAATAATATTATATTAAATGGTAGATAACATGTAGCTGTTGTATTGGTGGGAATGGATAGAAACAACTAAAATATGATTATATATGATTTTAAATGTTTCTACATTTATCCAATAAAAGATAAAGTCTTAAAATACGGAAAGAAATCAATTTTAGGCGTATATGGCCTAGTTTTCACTAAAGGTTCACTTATCGCCTTTTGATGGAGAACTATCATTAAATATAGTTTTGTTAACGATTATAAATTCTATTAGACCAAATAAAACTCTTCTTAAGAATTGGGAAATCAAAATTTACTTTGTGTAATTTTTTGGTATCTTTCCGATAAAGTTCATTTTTTAATGAATAGTGTAAAATGTTGTATTTTAATTCAAAACATCGTTTTAATATAATTTATTTATATGATTATATTATATTTTGAATTTGTTTTAAAGTGTAATTATAATATATCATTACTATTAAATCCAATAGTGTTCTTTGGAATTAATTTTACATTGAAATCAGACTTAAACTAGTGTCAATCTTTTGATACTTATTATTTCATAAAAACACGTTATTTGCTCTGACAGCGGGAATTAATTATTAAATTAATTAATGTGACTTATATGTGTTTAATTTTTTAAAATATACATCATTTTTTAATTTTCAATAAAAAAATATAGCTTATGGTGAATTTTTGGGATTTTTCTGAAAAACATCAATTTTTGATGAATAGTGAAACCACCAAGTGGTACTTATAAAAACTGATTTTTCTGTTTAAATGAAATTTTGCCATATTTGTGTTTTGAATTTCAAAAATCTGATATAAATGGTTGTAATTAAGAAGTAATATGTGGTTCAATGGGATAAAAATAATTTTTTTGTGAATAATAACTTATTAAGTTTTTAATCGCGATTAGAGGTAATTAGTGTAGTTTATGGTAAAAATAATATTTTAATAAAATGAAATGACCTAGACAAAAGTCCTACCATAATTTTATGTGTCATGTCCGACCAATACAATCCATGGGTCAACTTGGGGACCCCATGGAGACACTTTGGTTGGAAAATGACATAAATATCATTTTATTTAATGCTAAAGTAAAAATGACACATACATGAAATGTTTTAATAAAACAATTTTTAAATGGGGTTATACAAGTAATATTTTTTACTATAAATAGACATTGGAAAGGTAAAAAGATTTCCAACATCATAGTATTTTAGTTTATAATTTTCAGACATTAAATAAATTAAATTATTTATGACATCATGATGATGCAGTGATGACCTCATTATTTAACGATTTAAATAAAATGGAAAGATAATGTAATATCTAAGACCTACACATGTCCAAACCCTATTGTATGAGTGGATTTAGAACCCTTATCACCTTATACTAGAAATACATCAATTTGGGACCTTTATAATCCGAAACGCTTTTGAAAATAATGTAACATTTTGTAACATTATAAGAGTGCCCCTCCTCTCTTCTTATAAAATGCCCCCACCTCTACCTCCTTACCCACACTCCCAAAGCCTTTGGCTCGGCAAAACCCTGCCCATTTTGTCTCTCCAGTTCCCTATCTTACTCCTTGGAGCCTCACATTGGGCAGAAGTCTTCCCAAGGAAGCCTTTGAGCTCAAACCAAAGGGAGTTACCCGATTTTAAGGTAATGTCTTCACTTGTGTCCTTTTGTTTTATATATCTTCTCCAACCCCATAAAATCATTTTATTCATTTATTTTGTAACAAATCCAGTATCTGGAATATACAAGGATGTTTTTATAAGAAGTATTCTAGCTACACTTACACACAACTACATCTAATGGTAAAAGAACATACTGTTTCCATGGATGGCGAATTTCTGCCTCCCGAGACGATGACTGTTCAACAATCTTCAAACACCTTAAAAGTGGCCATTAATATGACACTATATTTATATATGATATCTAATATGTTTATGTTTTAGTTATGATTCTGTATTTTTCATTTATTGCGTACCTTTATGGTTTCCATTATGGGTAAACGCGATATCTTCATTTAAAGAACTGCGGACTACCCCCCCCTCAAAGTGATTTGATACGTTAATACCATATGTGGTACGTATAAAGGATATATTTAATGATATTATATATTATAACACACTGTAATTAAAATTATATTATATATCATTATGTTTTAATTCAATTAAATATGAAATAGAAATGGAAGTAGCGTTCATGCGTAAGTACGGTTTACCGTCTCCATGAACGGTACATTTCATTTCTTATCTCAAAATGTTTTGTAATATTATATGTACATATATATAATGGATATATATGTAATATATTACATCTAAATTATTTATATCATTATGTAATTATAACATATATATATATCTCATTTTGTTTTAATTCCGTTAATATGACAAAAAATGAAAGTAGCGTTCATGCGTACGTAAGGCCTACCGTCTCCATGAACGGTGCTTTTCATTTTTTATCTCCAAATGATATGGAATATTATAAAATGAATATTTACTGGATATATATTATATTTTAATCATTAATACTATTCTGGAAATTGTTTACTTATAACTACATGGGCAATCTTTTTTCAAACAAGTTCATTTTTGACTCATGTACCAAACATCGGCAAAAACGTCTGATATGAACTAACATTTTTAAACAATTATTATAACATTATAATACTTGATATGAACTGAATAATATTCTCTAAAGAAGGTTATTAGTAAATTAATAATTGAACAAAGTTTATTATTCAGGAATATAAAGAAACGAACAAGACAAGTTGGACTTTAGGTAAGGGATCCTACTCCACTCTTTCTTTTTAAGTACACTCTTTTGTGTAATTCCTTATAAGCTCATATTTCTTGTTATTGGGATGTTATTTTATATTAATATTACTGTAATTTTTATTTTCATATGATGATAGACCCTATTCTCTCTCATCAATCCATTTTGGAAGTTTTGAGTGGCGCCGTTAGGCTGCCGAATTTTCATAAGAGATCTAACCTCTCTCTTTCTCTTTAAGTACTCTCCTTTATGTCACTTCTTTTAACCTCCTCTTTGTTATTATGGGGGAGTTTATTTTATATTCATATTGCTGTACATTTTATTGTAATGTGATGAGATACCCTATTTGATCTCATCAATCCATTTTTGGAAGTTTTAAGTGTTGTCGTTAGGCTGCCGAGTTTTCGTAAGGGATTTTTCATATCACTTTTATTCCCATGATATTTATGCTACATTTGCCACAATTTCCATTGAGTTCTGCATGTACTGACCATTATTTTACTCATTGTTTAATATTCTTTCATTTATGAGTATTTACATCAATGTTGTATTTTCCTTCTTTCACAGGGCGTATTTTTTGAAAGAAAGCCATGTCGTTAAGGAAACCTTTCACCCTCATGTTTTTAAAAGAATTATTTTGTTAT
Source organism: Viscum album (assembly GCA_963277665.1). NCBI lineage: Eukaryota > Viridiplantae > Streptophyta > Magnoliopsida > Santalales > Viscaceae > Viscum > Viscum album. The sequence goes on from OY728136.1 coordinate 1,604,146,723, forward strand.
GTCTTTTAATTTACATAATATTATTTTGTGATATGTTTTCTATATCCATATTAATGTAAATTTTATGTCCAAGGGATGAGACACACTTTTTATCTCTCATCAACTCTTTTTCTGAATTTTGAAGTTATGCCGTTAGGCTGTCTAATTTTTGCAAGGGAACTTCTTAACCCAATTTCGATTCATTGGGATAAACTTGTACACCATGAATATGTTGTTCTATGATTATGTGTGAATGTGCTCTGATTGTTTTACACTTAATACCCACTTATATTTCATGTATTCATTTTTCAAACATAGTTATGTAACTGATTTATCCTTAATCCAAGGATACCGTCTTTATATGGAACTTCGTCTCGATCTCCTTTCATTGAGGCATATTTTGTTTTATACACAACTTTCTTTTATACGGTGTATAAACCCCTTTTACATTTACATTTATCCAAAAGGAATCTTTTTATACGAAGTGTTTTATTAAATGTCAAAAGGGAATGTTTTTGTCATACGTATGCATCGACAATGACTTATCCGCCGTCGTGACCATTATTTGAGTTTCGGCTTCCTCTACAAGCCATACCTTCTTTTTAAAAGAAAAATAAATACCATGTTTTACTTTTCTTTTATTTAGGTATTGGAAAATGTTTTCATAATGTATTTATATCAATGTATTGTATTGATATCTTGTTATTGAAAGGTGGAAATGTTATGTTTCCATTATGCATGTTTTATGTGATAAGATTATGTTATGGTTCTTGGGAATTGTTATGAAGAAGGGTGGTTCCGTGATAAACTAAGGGCGGGTGAGCCCGATATAGCTCTCCAATGCATTGGGTAACGCGAAGGAGTGAAACGTTAAGGATTCTCTAAAGAGATTTAGGGAATATACTGTGGTGGGTATTCCAAACGTAACCAAGAGGGTTACTCCCTACGTAATAATGTTATGAATGCCTCAAGTTACCTTTTATGTCTTATTATTTCTATGATTTATTCATGATTTGATGAGATATGTTAAAGTGCCTATGTTTTATGGGTAATGTATGATTTCATTCTTATGTATATATGAACTCATGTTTCCTTTCCATATTATTATATCCCTTACTGTGATTTTTATGCTCATCCCATGTTTTTGAAATGTTTTTCATATGTCAAGGGAATGGTACATGATGTGATGATAGTGTCAAGGATGTGTAATGAAATAATCCATGTTTTATTTTAAATATGTTTCCATTGATGGGAAGAATGAATATTATCTTTTATGTAACCACTTTGTTTAAATATGGAATGTAATGAAAGATTCATGGTATAATTATCTAAGACTATAAACCTGAAAAGATCATCAATGTGTAATCTTGTAATAACTCAAGATTAAGTAAGGTTTAAGGCTGGGGCCTTATAGTTGGTATCAAAGGTTGGTTTAGTTAACTTTAGAGGTTAGGGTTTTTTTAAGCATAAGTGGCATACCCATATGGTTAGGATTTCAGAAAGAGTCATAGTTTTAGATAAAGTGAATGAGTAAGTATATCTTAGTGTTTATCTTCCTCATTAGTATATGACGGTTTTTTTGATATACTCACACTGACCTTTTTGGTTCTAGTAAATGGCTGGATCTAGAAGGCACCAAAGTAACTGTGAATGTGAAGGAAACTGTGACAATTTTTTGAGCAAGCAACTAAATGATATGGGAGCTGTAATGGGAACTCTTGTGATTATCCTCAACCAACTATCTGGAGTCATGATTGACCACCTATACCTTTTTTATATCTCTAAAGCATCATATATGCGAGAACCAAATCCCTACAGAAGTACAGGTAATAATCATACTGTTAATTGTGTTCAAAAACCAACGTGTCAAATATGTGGAAAGAAACACATAGGAAAATGTTTCAAAGGGATAGAAATATGCTATAGATGTAGAAATGAAGGTCATAAAGCAAGAACCCTTCACGGAAAAACGAATCATCCAGTTGACTCGAGGATAGGGAAATAAGTTCTTTCTGAGGGATCAATTGAATGTTTTAAATGTGGTGTGCATGGTCATTATGCAAACACATGTCCTATGAAGATGTTTCATGAATGGGATCACCAAGAGCATACAAATGATCTTTTACCAATACCTAATGCCATTCCGAATGAGGAAGAAGAAACTGACAATTACCAATCAAAGTTATGTATTATTTCATGACTATTGTTTTCCTATTTTGGAATCTTAGGATATGATTCATGATTTTATTTGTAGGAAAGTGGTATTTAGGAATAAGTTGGAAAGGAATGGTTAATGGATCATGAAGACTGTTGAATGAGTAAGATGTCAACATATAAGGGTTTCACGAGTTATGGTGAAATTCTTAAGAGTATTAAGTCTCTTTTGATGATGGTGTTACATTAGAAGACTTTTCATATTATGTGTAACCCTGGTGTTTAATATATTCAAATTTTATTAAAGGAATAGTTATCTTTTCTTTTTTGGACATAGTTATAAAGATTCATTTGGGTTTATATGATCCTTACTTTTAAGGTAATTATGGCTTACAATAAGTTATGATTGAAGTGAAAGGCATGAGATAAAATTTAGGTAAAATTATGTTATGGTTATTTTCGATGATTTTATCCCTTTTTTGGGGAATGATTTGAGAATTATATAGTTTTGGAAAAAGGACAACACACAGACCGTGTGACTACCCGTCGCGTCGGACAAAGCTATGGGAATCGAACCCACAACCAAAGTGCGACTGGTATTTATCGCCTACCACTGTACTACGTGAAGTCCCTGGTTAGTTTGACTAATTATTTTTAGTTATATGATTTTATGAATTAATAGTATGTTGATTTTGTTTTATTTATTAAAATGATTAACCTATCATGGAGGATATGTGATTAGGTTAATTACTTTTCAATACGAGACTTTAGGAGCAAGTGATGATGTTTGGAGATAAATGTTACGATTTAACATGGAAGACTATGTGACTAAATCCTTCAAATATTTGGGTTCCAATCTTATATTGGTTTACTTTGAATAATTTTATGGACAAATTTTCTATCGGATGGTCCTTGTTGAACTTTGGGTTTCGTTGGACAAATTTTGGAGATTAAGCATAGATTTTCTTTTTAAATAGTGATCCTTTTCTGGATTATCTGATCTTGTACAATCCTTTTTGGTTTTGGTTTTGTTTAAGGCCTAATGACATGGGATTTATATAGTTATCTTTGGTGGATTAGGTGATTCTCTATAAGTTGATTATAGTACTCTTAATGCGAACAAGTCTCCCTAAATACTCGTCTTTTGGAAAAAATTATGAGTTTGATTATGGAATCTAGTAAAAGTTGAATGTCAACATGAAAAGTGATTATGTTTCCTTACGAATAAATTCCTCAATAAAAAGTAACATAAAACAAAAATGTTGTCTATTATCTTTTCCTACTGGGGAATCGAATACCGTTTAACCCATCACATGTTAGTGATTTTCTTATGGTCAACTTTCTCCTAGACATGTTTACTATCACTCTCCCTCAAGAACATGACCCTTTTCTTTTTATTCCATGTCCATGTTTTTCTACATGGAATCCTAGTATGGGTTAACTCGGGTGACCTCTGTACTTAACTTCCTTTATTTTAAAGTGATTGTTTTACCGACTCTTGTTCCGATGTGGGACTTTCAAGGATGTTTCCGAGAACAATTTTAAAAATTGCGAGGACGCAATTCCCAAAATGGGGAAAGTATGTAACACCCCAGGTAAATAAAGAATATGACATTTTTATATTTATCCATATTTGTGAATAAAATATTAATATTACTTTAAAGGGGACGCCATGATCGATGGCGTACCCAACACGTAACAACGAGTTTCTTGGGAATCTTACGTTGCACTCTAATAATAAAATAATATTATTTTAAATGGTAGTTAACATGTAGCCATTGTATTGGCGGGAATGGATAGAAATAACTACAATATGATTATATATGTTTTTAAATGTTTTTACATTTATCCAATAAAAGATAAAGGCTTAAAATACGGAAAGAATTCAATTTTAGGCGTATATGCCCTAGTTTTCACAAAATGTTCACTTATCGCCTATTAATGGCGAACCGTCATTAAATATAGTTTTTTTTTTCACTCTTATACATTCTATTGGACCAAATAAAACTCTTCTTACGAATTGGGACATCAAAATTTACTTTGTGTAAATTTTTTGTATCTTTACGATAAAGTTCATTTTTTAATCAATACTTTAAAATGTTGTATTTTAATTAAAAACCTCTTTTTAATCTAATTTATTTATATGATTAGATTATATTATTAATTGGTTTTAAAGTGAAATTAGAATATGTTTTTACCATTAAATCCAATAGTGGTTGTCGGAATTAATTTCACTTTGAAATCAGACTTAAACTAGTGTCAATCTTTTGATACTTATTGTTTCATAAAAACATGCTATTTGCCCTGACAACGAGAATTAATTATTAAATTAATTAATGTGACTTATATGTTTTGAATTTTGTAAAATAGACTTTATTTTTGAATTTGGAATATCAAATATATATTATGGTGAATTTTTGGTATTTTTCTGAAAAACTTCAATTTTTGATGAATAGTGAAACCACTAAGTGGTAATTATAAAAACTGATTTTTCCATTTAAATGAAAATTTTCCATATTTGTGTTTTCAATTTCAAAAATCCGACAAACATGGTTGTCATTAAAAATTAAAATGTGGTTCAATGGGATAAAAATAATTTTTTGGTGAATAGTAACTTATTAAGTTTTTAATCGCGATTAGAGGTAATTATTATTGTTTATGGTAAGAATAATGTTTTAATAAAATTAAATGACCTAGACACATGTCCTAGCCTCATTGGATGTGTCATCGCCGACCAAAACATTCCATGGGTCAACTTGGGGACCCCATGGAGCCACTTTGGTTGGAAAATGACATAAATATCTTTTTATTTAATGTTAAAGTAAAAATGACACAAACATGAGATGTTTTACTAGAACAATTTTTACAAGCGGTTATACAAGTCATATTTTTTACTATAAATAGTCATTGGAAATATAAAAAGATTTCCTACATCATAGTATTTTTTTTCTATAATTTTTAGACATTAAATAAATTAAATTATTTATGACATCATGATGATGCAGCGATGACCTCAATATTTAACGATTTAAATAAAATGGAAAGATAATGTAATATCTAAGACCTACACATGAACAAAAACAATTTAATGAGTGGATTTATAACCCTTATCTCCTTATCCTTGAAATACATTAATTTGGGACTTTTAAAATCCGAAACTCTTTTGAAAATAAAGTAACTTTTTTAACTTTACAAGAGTTCCCCTCCTCTCCTCTTATAAAAGGCCCCCACCTCTACCTCCTTACCCACACTCCCAAAGCCTTTTGCTCAGCCAACCCCTGCCAATTATGTCTCTCCACTTCCCTCTATTACTACTTGAAGCCTCACATTGGGCAGAAGTCTTCCCAAGGAAGCCTTTGAGCTCAAACCAAAGGGAGTTACCCGATTTTAAGGTAATGTCTTCACTTGTGTCCTTTTGTTTTATTTTGCTTCTCCAACCCCCTAAACAATTTTTATTCATTAATTTTGTAAAAAATATAGTATCTTAAATATACTAGGATGTTTTTATAAGAATGATTCTAGCTACACTTACACACACCTACATCTAATGGTTAAAGAACATACTGTTTTCGTGGATGGCGAATTTCTGCCTCCCGAAACGATGATTGTTCATCATTCTTCTGACACCTTCAAAGGTGGCCATTTAGATGACACTATATTTATATATGATATCTTATATGTTTATTTTTTTCTTAGGCTTGTTTATTTTTCATTTATGGCATACCATTATGATTTCCATTATGGGTAAACGCGATATCTTCATTTAAGGAAGTGCAGACTACCGCCCCCTCAAAGTGATTTGATTCGTTAATACCATATGTGGTACGTATAAAGGATATATTTAATGATATTATATATGATAACATACTGTAATTAAAATACTATTATGTATCATTATGTTTTAATTCAATTAAATATGAAATAGAAATGGAAGTAGCGTTCATGCGTACGTACGGCTTACCGTCTCCATGAACGGTACATTTCATTTCTTATCTCCAAATGATATGTAATATTATAAGTGCATATATATAATGGATATATATGTAATATATTACATCTAAATTATTTATATCATTATGGAATTATAACATATATATATATCTCTCATTTTTTTAATTCCATTAATATTACAAAAAATGAATGTAGCGTTCATGCGTACGTACGGCCTACCGTCTCAATGAACGATGCTTTTCGATTTTTATCTCCAAATGATATGGAATAGTATAAAATGAATATTTAATGGATATATATGATATTTTAATCATTAATACTATTCTGGAAATTATTTACTTATAACTACATGGGCAATCTTTTTTTAAACAAGTTCATTTTTGACTCATGTACCAAACATCGGCAAAAACGTCTAATATGATCTAACATTATTAAAGAATTATTATAAAATTATAATATGTGATATCAAATGAATAATAATCTCTAAAGGAGGTACTTATGAAATTATTAATTGTCCAATGTTTATTATTCAGGAATATAAGGAATCGAACAAGACAAGTTGGACTTGAGGTAAGGGATCCTACTCCACTCTTTCTTTTTAAGTACCCTCTTTTATGTCATTCCTTCTAAGATCATATTTCTTGTTATTGGGATGTTCTTTTATATTAATATTTCTGTAATTTTTATGTTAATATGATGAGAGACCCTATTCTCTCTCATCAATCCATTTTTGATGTTTTGAGTGGCGCCGTTAGGCTGCCGATTTTTCATAAGAGATCTAACCTCTCTCTTTCTCATTAAGTACTCTCCTTTATGTCACTTATTTTAAGATCCTATTTGTTATGATGGGGGATGTTATTTTATATTCATCTTTCTGTACATTTTATTGTAATGTGTTGAGATACCCTATTTGATCTCATCAATCCATTTTTGGAAGTTTTAAGTGGCGTCGTTAGGCTGCCGAGTTTTCGTAGGGGATTTTTCATCTCACATTTATTCCTGTGAGATTTATGCAACATTTGCCACATTTTCCTTTGAGTGGTGTATGTACTGACCATTATTTTACTCATTGTGTAATACTATTTCATTTATGAGTATTTACATCAATGTTGTATTGTCCTTCTTTCAAGGGGCGTATGTTTCAAAAGATACCCATGTCGGTAAAAGAATATTTCAACCTCCTCTTTTTTAAAAGACATATTTTGTTATGTCTTTTAATTCACATAATATTATTTTGGGATATGTTTTATATATCCTTATTGATGTAAATTTTATGTCCAAGTGATGAGATACCCTTTTTATCTCTCATCAACTCTTTTTCTGAATTTTGAAGTGACGCTGTTAGGCTGTCTAATTTTTTGCAAGGGAACTTATTAACCCAATTTTGATTCATTGGTATAAGCATGTACACCTTGAATATGTCGTTCTATGATTATGTGTAAATGTCCTCAGATTGTTTTACACTTAATACCCACTTATATTTTGTGTATTCGTTTGTCACACATAGTTATGTAACTGATTTATCCTTAATCCAAGGATATCATCTTTGTATGAGACTTCATCTCAATCTCACTTCATTGAGGAATATTTTGTTTTATAGACAACTTTATTTTATACGATGTATAAACCCCTTTGACTTTTACGTTTATCCAAAAGGAATATTTTTATACGAAGCGTTTTACTAAATTAAAAAAGGGAATGTTTTTGTCGTATGTATGCGGCGACAATGACTTCTCCACAGCTATGACCATTATTTGAGTTTCGGCTTCCTCTACAAGACATACCTTCTTTTTAAAAGAAAAATAAATACCATGTTTTACTTTTCATTTATTTTGGTATTGGAAAAGGTTTTTATAATGTATTTATATCAATGTGTTTTATTGATATCTTGTTATTGAAAGGTGGAAATGTTATGTTTCCTTTATGCATGTTTTATGTGATAATATTATGTTATGGTTCTGGGGCATTTTTTTGAAGACGGGTGGTTCCTTGATAAACTAAGGGTGGGTGAGCCCGATATAGCTCTTTTATGCATTGGGTAACGCGAAGGAGTTAAACGTTAAGGTTTATCCGAAGAGATTTAGGGAATATACTGTGGTGGGTATACCAAACGTAACCAAGAGGGTTACTCCCTACGTAAGAATGTTATGAATGCCTCAAGTTACCTTTTATGTCTTATGATTTCTATGATTTATTCATGATTTGATGAGTTATGTTAAAGTGCCTATGTTTTATGGGTAAAGTATGATTTCATTCTTATGTATATATGAACTCATGTTTCCTTTCCATATTTTTATAACCCTTACTGATCTTTTTATACTCATCCCAATTTTTTGAAATGTTTTTCATAGGTCAAGGGAAAGGTACATGATGTGATGATAGTGTCAAGGATGTGTCAAGAAAGAATCCATGTTTTATTTTAAATATTTTTCCATTGATGGGAAGAATGAATACTATATTTTATGTAACCACTTTGTTTAAATGTGGAATGTAATGCAAGTTTCATGATCTTATTATCTAAAACTCTAAACCTGAAAAGATATTCAATGTGTAATATTATAATAACTCATGATTATGTAAGGTTTAAGGCTGGGGCCTTATAATAAAAATAACCTAAGTTTATTATTTAAGATATTTAATCCATTTTTTCTCAACATTCTACTTCAGAATTTGATTTCAAAATTTACATTAAATTCAAATCACATCCCAATTTCCAATTTCATTAGAATGTGGCATTTTCCCCAAAAAATAATGTGAATATAATTTCAATTCTAATACACACCAGATTAAGATTTCATTATATAAATTAATGTAATAAAAATATATTATTAAAATCATGGTATTGTTAATTATAAAATCACAACTGAACAAACATCCATTAATCACAATATCACTTATAAAAACACCAATAATGGGAAATTGAAACAAAAAATATATAATGTGATCATTGAATCAATCATAGATACATGGTACAAAATATGAGTTTGGATCCATCAAAATAAAATGTATCTGTCAAACCAGATGGATGAATGGTAAAGATAGTTGGAGATAAGGAAAAAAAGAAGATGTCTTACTATAGTGGGATCAAATATAGTTATCAACACTCAATACACCTATAAATGGGTTTATAAGAGAAGTTGTTTTTAGAGGCTCAATAACAAAAAAATTTATAATTCTCTGAGTTATGGTTGAGAATGTGATGAAATAGGGGTTTGTGATGTTTAAAAATAATTTTAGAGATTACAAATCAATTCTCACATGGTTAGCTTGGTATGGACTCATATATTCTCAAACCATGTTCCATAAATATGAACTACTATAATTGGGTGTATGGTTTATAATTAGTGGTCACATGGGGTTTTAAACCTTGAGCTAGCTGTGAAAATTCCCACTATTTTGGATTGAATGGTTTTTATAAGGAGGGTGTATAGTTTGGGAAAACCATACAATATTCATGCACAATCCAGAAATTTTCAATAAAAATTATATTTCATCTTGAAGATTCAAATGATGGTCCCTAACAATATCATGATAAAAAATAAGGATCATTGTGTACCATAAAATTTTGACATTATGTTGCATTACTCAATTTCATCTAAGTGGGTAAAATTTATAATTTTTTCATTATATCATTTCATGATTATGAATGTAATGTGTTTCACTATATTTTGTATTATTACAACTTTCTTATGTACATGAATTGTTAATACACATATTAAAATAATTAAAATATTCTCATGTAAATTTTTTTTCATTTAAAGGGTTTATTTCAGAAATTAATTTTATTGGATATATTTTATTCATGAATATTTGTTTAAGAAAGTTACATCACCTGTTCTTTATAAAACCATTTAATTTTATTCTCTTATATTTACATTTTATACTTTCAATTAATTACACAATTTTTCTATACATTGGTACTTAAAATTTTTGTTAATGAATTTTTTAAGAAATCTTACTTCAATTATCTGTTCAGTTATAAATATTCTTTACTTGTATTCCATGTTTTCTAGATATTCTATAAAACATGTTTTACAGTGTGTTTTTTACTCTAGAACTAAATTTTCCTAAAAAATGTTCAAATTTATTTTTAACTTACTATAATGTATGAATTCTTGTTATTTTTAAAATAAATATATTTCTTAAAATATGTTTTATTTTAGTGTGTGATTTTTAAAATGAAAATTTTATTTTCCTCTAAAACTGTTATGATCATTTAGTGGTATTTATAATCATCAACATCAACAATTCTTGTGTTCACTTATTACTTATTATGGATGTTTTTAAAGATATAATCTAAATTTATTATTTGGATAGAATATGATTTTTAATAAGCTAATTTTATGAAACATGTATATTTTCCTAGGTTAATCATGATTTAATGATATTAACATGAAATCAATTTCTATTCCATGAGTAAATCTGGTTACAATAGAATATTGATAATTTTGATAATTTTTAAAATGAATTGAATGTTCATCATCATTTTTCATGATATAGTTCTTAAAAATTATTGAAACAATGTGAAAACCTAGATAGAGTTAGTTAAAAAAAATTTATACTTATAAGATGTGGCTTCCCAGATATCATTGGGTAATCCCATAAAATATTATTCAATGGGTAAGCCTAGATAGGACTGGGTGATCATGTTATAGATTATACCATGGGTGTCCCCAAATAACACTCTAATGAATTTAGTAGTGCACGATTTCATGAGTGGAAATAAGGACTGGGTTTCAGGATGATCCATTATAATTACCTAACTACGAACCATAAATTTTGGAAATCATTTTAACATTGTTTTTGAAGAAATTATTCTGTGTTACTTACTCATTTTAGTAATGATTTTTATGGGTTTATATTGATTTTTATAACCCACATAGATATCACATGGATCATGATAATTGAGTTTGATGACTCATTCCTTTTCGAGGAATTCATATCAGATTAACCATGTATTCATAAGAATGATTCCTCTGATGATTTTCTCATAAACTCTGATCAAGTCATCAAAACGTTATTCAATTATTATGTACATTGATGCCATTTATTAATAATTCTTTTAATAAAACATGAAGATAATTTTCAGTCACACTTTTTATAATTTCTTTTAAAAAATAAAAAGTGAATGAGTTTGATTAAATTGTTTCTATAAATTATTTCATATTAATGATGATGATGACGTCATAAGAAATACGAAAGGATGGGTCAAATTGGTGAAATACTCATTTGATGACATTTTTTAGGTAATATTTTCTCCTAAATAAGTAAATCAGTAAACCAAAATTTTTCTACAAAAAGTATGTTATAAAATTTTATCATTTTATTTATTTATAATTTTCTAGTAAAATTGGGAAAAATTTATCAACATCAAATTTAGGAATGTATGATTTGTGATTTCTGCATCAGATCTCAATGATTGGGTTATGTGATTTTATATTTAGTTATAATTTAATTATAAAATTCATAAACCATATTTATAAAATATATTTATGGTATTATATAATCATATATTTAGTGAATCATTATTAATATCAATATATGTTGATATGATAAAAAATATTCCTAACTCAAACAATGTTTTTTTCAAAATATTCGTTTAATTGTTGAAATAAGTTCCTTCATATTTAATGCATTTAATATAATAATGTTCAACATTATATATTATAATTACACAGAATAATAAAAAAACATTTATTTAAATGAGTTTTCATGATGGAGGCAAACGATTTTTGTTGTGCGTATTTAAAAAATTATTTCATTGCATCAGTGGTAAAAAGTATATTATTGACCAAATGATAAACAAGATTCATTTAAAAACATCACTAAATTGTTATAAATGGTTAAAATTTTAGTAAAAAATTTAAAGATCATTATTAATATTCTATAAACCAATTTAATGAAAATAGCTCAAGGATTAAAAATAATCATGATTGAGTAAAAGAAAAAATATTTCGTGAATTGAAAATTTATTTTAGACTGTAGAGTTCATATGGTAAGAAATATTTATGAATATAAATTAATTTAAAATTATAAAAAACATGGATAAAATATATTAATTTTTAGGGAATTTTCTCATAATTTCATTATCATAAATTTATGAATACAAAATCTTATATAAATGAGATTTTTTCATAAAATACATTGGAAGAATATATTGTTATCCATGATATATAACCTACTATACAAAAAAATTTAATAAATTTTAATTAACTAGATAAAACGTATAATTCATATTTATACAATACATGTTTTATATAAATCCTCCTAAAAATTTCCATTTAAAAAATCATTTATATAATTAAACATTAAATAAATAACTGTTTTTGTGAATAATATGGCAATTCACCTTTGTTTTTCATTTCTTCTTGATAATGGATTCATCATATAAATATTAAATAAATTATTTATATATGACATATATATTATATTAAACAATCATTAACTAAGTATATTAATGAGAAATGTATTCCATCGTTGATGGAGACTGTAGTTTGTTTGTACAAATAATAAATTTAAATAAAAATGATGAATGAATTGATTAAAATATCTAATCTATATGGTTGAAAAATAATATCATAAATATCATATTTATTTATTAAATAATTCATTATATTGATAAATTTTTTGGTTTTGATGGATGAAATTATATAATTTTTGAGAGGTTTTAGTTATTCAGTATATATGTCATGTCAATTATTACCTTTTTTATTGAAAAGAGTTTGAAAATGGTTGTAAAAATATAATAATAATATGTAAATGTATTTATGATACTAGATATATCATTATTTGATAGATAGGAATGGTTCTCAGATTTTGGTACATGAAATAAATTTTGATGAGTTCAATTATTTTTATATATATTTTAATTTCAAAATCTACTTATAAAAAGTCTTTATGCCTTTATATATTTGAAATATGAGAAGAAAAAGACTCCAGGATTTTGGGAATGAATCAGGGAATGTTTTTGGGTAGGTATTGGTTAAGAAATAATGACATAATTTCATGAATACATGTGTATAAGATGTTTACTTCTATAACCCATAAAGAAAATAAAGTTTGAATTTGAAAAACATTTTCATAATAGATTGACACATTCAAGAGAATGTGGGTTTAAAAGTAAATGGATTTTATATTATGAATTTTTTTTAGAAATCCCACTAAACAATTTGAATTTTTCTTTTTTTTTGTTGCAATCATCACGTTATCTCTTGGTTTAACACTCAATAAACCCATTTTATCATTAAACATTGTATCATATTATATGAATTTTTACCATTCAACATTTCATTCATTTCATAGATGTGATTTAATTTTAAAAACACTATTTATTTATTAAATAAAAATATGGTATCATTAACTTTTATAAATCATGCACAAAATATATAATCCACAAAACCATAAGAAGAATCTTATACACATTTTCATTGAACTATATTTCAAATTTTTATATTTTTATAATAAGTAAGAAAATATATTGATATCGACATATGTAATATTACATCAATAATAAGATGAACATACATATTGCTCATATTTTTTACATATTATTTTTCTACACGGATAACTTAAAATTCATATATCCATCCATGATTATTTAAAAATTATATACATACTATGAATTGATGTGAATTTATATATTTTTAATTATTGATTATTTTAATCCAAAATCATAAGTAATCAATATATATATTGTTATATATTAATCATATTATCTATTTAGTTTTGTAAATGAATTAAAAAAATACAGAAAATTTATAGAATGAATATTACTATGAATTATTTTGTCCTCAATATTCATAAATTTCCACATAAAAAGTAAAAAATAATATAATATAAATCATATATAATGAATCATAAACAAAATGATACCTTCAAATAATTTCTACATGAATTATAAATTAAAATGAAGCCATATAGATTTCATATGCCTACAATTTCAAAAATATAATCACCAAATCTATGTGACATAATTATATAAATAAATAAGTATTAATATGATAATAAAATTATTAAAATATATATTTGATTTAATTAAAACAAAATTAAAATATCATTAAATATACATTAAATCATACATTGAAATTTCATATATATAAATGAATGAAATGGAAAATGTTTTACATATGTAGGTTTAAAATGAATATTCTTGTAAAAATATTTCATTTATAACATTCAATAATTTCTTTAAAAAATCAATTTTCGTTTAATATAGTTTGTATAAGTATATTCACGATAACGTGTATTTAAATAGTACTATAAACATTATTAAACCTAAAAATTCATAAATAAATCATAGAAATTTTAATTGTAAACTAAATATATAGATACATGTTTGCTTCTTCTATTCCAACCATTTATCTATAATTTTTTTAATATTATTCTTAGTACACAATCAAGATTACTATATAGTATTAAATGAAACCACTACGTCCCAGCTGATCTATATTTTGTATATCACTATTTTTTCTTAAATAAAATCATATCTAAAATCACTATATTTAATTTTTTCAATATGTTAATTTCAAACCATATCTAAAGAAGAAATATTTTATCGAATTCATCATCATCAGTACTCAATCTTAGTGAAACATTAAATTTTTTTAAAACTAATTTAATGACTCATAGTTCTTATATCATATCTTCTAGTAGTTGGACATGAGAACAATCATTCTGAACTCAACATATGTGAATTAGTACAATTACTGAAATAAAAAATGAGATTAATTTAATAAATAATGACATTATATTTCAGTAAATAATATATAATTACAAAAATAATTTCACCATATAAAAAATTAATATCCAAATTAAATATTATATTCATGTTAAAAATCATGTATTTAATCATAATATGTAAAATAGTCACACCTAATATTTGTAGACTAATTTTTAAATCCTACTTAAATTATAATTACAATGTTTAAAAACCTGGGTTACATAGTTGGCTGGTAATATAAATAAATAATAATACATTTTTTATAAAAATATATAAACTCACGTAGAAAATTTATTCATTAAAAAAATTATCATTATTCCATATCATATGTGTATAAACACTTTTAATATAGTTTTTACTCTACCAATATAATTCTAATAAAAATTAATATTATAAACCACCGAAAACACCCATTTTATAGTACATTTAAAAAATAAAATAACGTGATATACAAATAAAAGAGTGTGAATAATCCATGGATCAATCAAAAGATATGAAATCATCAAAAAAATTATTAAATCATGATTTAACCAAATTTCATAAACATATTTTCTATATTAGAGGCAATAAGAAATATCCTAACCAATGTCCAACCACCACATGATAAAAGGGTCTATCGAATAAAAAACACGTCTAATTTTTAGTTATAGTTTTTATCAATTAATAATTCAATACTAAGTTATTGAATGACTAACCCTGACCAACTTATTTGGGTTGTCAAAATATTATGATATTAATCCAGTCACAACCCTACTTGAACCATATACCCATTTACAATATAAAATATTACACCATAGAAAAACATTAACACATCACAAAATATCTCTTGATCATCAAAAAAATTATATAAAGACATCTACGAAACTAAATCAAAACAAAATTATCACTACATAATCACATAACAATTTCACATCCATTTTATTTTAGAATTATACATCCACAGTCATAATAAATATAAATTTTAAATAATTATCATGATTTTTATGTAATTATAAATTTTTATTATGTATCCAAAAATATAATTCCAATATTAAACACACAACTGTATAATAAAATATATTATTTATTTGAAATATATACATTTTTATGAAATTTTAATAATAACCATCCATTTGATTAATGATATATTAAAAATGAGGAGAAACACCCACCACAATCTCAGGAACCATTCATCGATTTATTCAAATGAATATCTAAAACTCAATTAATGTAAATAACCATGTATAAAAAATAATTTTTTTTATTAAATCAAAAAAATAACCATGAAAATGATAAATTGTGTTATGAAATAAAGGACATGAACATTTAATATTATCCTTCCCATGAAATCCAACTATTAAAATAGTCATTATACTGGAAAAAATTATTTACAAATGAAATCCTATATAACATGGAATTTTGTAGGAAAATATTCAATCATCGTAGCTAAAATAAATTAAAGATGATGTTGGTTGATAAAAATCAACTGACACCATGAAACATGAACAATAACCTTAATAAATTTATCAAGTTGATTTACTAACAAATATTGCACATTTTTAATTTTCTTTCACACTAACATACTATCACATCAAGAACCTATCCCAAATAATTGATTCAAAATATAAGAAAATATATTATCTACAATGTCATTCCCTAGTATAATGAACAAAATATTATTAATCAATTCCAAATATATTCTTATCATAAAATATAAAATTACTATCTAAAAACATAATCATTAAAAAATGAACCAACAATATAATTAATAATTAATCTAAAAAATTGATTTCTAAAATAATAGTTACTTATATAAAAAAGCATATAATAGAAGGGAAATATAATATGAAATAATTATAAGTCAAAAAATTACATAATATGTGGTGATAAATTAACTATATTTAAACCACCAATGTCAAAACATTAACACCCCTATTTATAGTAACTTTAACAATTTTTTATGTTTTTGTATATTTTTGTCATTCATGTACAGTTTTCTAAGAGTTTTTCATATTATATTGTTTTTTAATGTGACTTAATGAGACATTGTCTGATGAAAATTATGTGGAAAAATTAAATATATATAATTAATAATGCAATTATATGATTGGATTTTGATGGAAGGTGAACAATTATTTTATTATTCGAACAAAACATAGGGATTCCTTTGAGAAATGATGAGGATCATTGTTTTTCCATAATGACATCTGTACTTTTGGGGTATTATTCAATCATAATTCAACACATCCCTGAGAGTCTTTAGTTCATAAATTGTATTACCACACTATTGGACAACTTTGTTTCTAATTTTATTGAACAATCCTGTAGATATATACATTTAATGATAGTATCAAAAACATGGTTCAAAAATGGATTCAAAAGTCATGCTTCCCATCATTTTGATATTAATTAAATAATAAAAATATTAGTGTTTAATATATATTTCAACCATATATGTGTCATTTTCCTCCTAATCATTGTGGATTTCAAGCTCCGCTTCATCGAATGGAATCATTTGAGATTAATTGTCTTATATAAGGCTATTTTGATGAAACCACATGTTTTTAATATAATGAATTTCATGTTAGTTATTGATATTTTGTTTATCTTCATACCATCTCATATCCTCTCACCAAAAATGATTGATATAATCTTTTAGTGATAGGTTTACTATCCCTGACATGTCTCAATAAGATCTTGAATTTATACGAGGAAGTATTATCTATGGGTTCATATATCTAATGGTTTACATGATCAATTTTTTGTATATTACACCAATTACCTGGTAATATGATTCTATTTTTCCTCTACTTATTATAAATCATAAATTATTTTTTATTGAATATGTATCATGTATTACCGAAGGAAATAATTAATGATTTCATGACATAATATATTTTATGATTTATTAATTAGAAATAAAAATTTGAATTAATTTTGTGAATCCTAATTGATTGTTATTTAAAATTTATGGATTAAATACATTTGGTTTTATTCAATTTAAGAATTATTCTCTTTGAAAATTTTTAATGCTGAAAAATTTTAAATATGAAATTATTTGTTTTGGAATATGATCCAGGAATACATGTTTATAGTGAGTCAATTTTCATTATACATGACCCTGTATAAGTGGAATTATATTTTTATGTTCCCAAATAAAAAATAACTTTTGACAAATCAATGATTGACAATAAACCACTATTGAGTATGAGACTATCACGTCAAAATATAGTGTGTGTAAAAATGTGTGTAAGAAATAGCGAATAGTTATTACATGAGTAGTTAATGAATGGAAAAGGAATTAGGGAATCATTCCACTTTAATTTAATAATTATTGATATTCAATTTATACTAATTAAAATTTAATAATTATAGATATCTTAATTTTTATATTAATTTGAGTTTTAAATTGTGATTTTACATGTTCATGTCAGAGTATTGTGTGGTGGGATATGTTTTGGTGGAACCTTAAATATATTTATATTGAACACCTTCTTTGGGACTGTGGGGTGTTCATATATGTTTTTTAGGGTAAACAAGTTTGGCGAAGTTATCATTCATATATCATGGTGCATTATTATATTAATAATATTTGTGGATGTTTGGATGTTCGAGTCTCTCTCAGAATCCTTATATTGATTCCATATAAGTGTTACAATGTTTGTATGTATGTGGTTAACTAGTTTATCCATTTATTACCCAATCACTGGTACTCAAATTATAATTTTTGTTATTTAGTTTGGGTTGTATTTTATTACTTATTATTTCGTATATTTGGTTTACTTAGTTGGTATTTTATTTTGATTCCTTTTGTATGTTATCAAGGAACGATCATCCTCCAATGTATAAATTATATCTTAGATTTTGGATGTCACAAATAGTCTATAGAATCATATTATTTTCCATTGAAAATGGTTGAGGGGTGGAATGTCACTACTATTATCATACTTTTTTGGTCAATCTCTCAACATGGTGTAATAACAAAGTGATTATAATATCATAACAGAAAAAATATCACTTAAATATTTTTAGATATCCTAATTATATCAAATATAATTTTTGTTGGGTTCTTATGGTACATAATGGGTTTCAAGACACATTTATGTGTTTTTATATCTTATCATCATTATTTTAGAAAAAATAATACTTGATGTATATTATGAAATTGTTGAGAGATAACCTATTAGTAATAATGTGTTCATAATATTGTTGATTATCATAAAAAATTGGTTGAAATGGTGTATTTTGAGTATGATATGTTTAATGCACGTTATATATGGTGATTTGGAGTATTCAATGACATCAATTTCTTGTGATTCTTAAATAGGTGATGTTTTTTAGTAGTTTCTGTGAAACAGAAACGCTATTATGAAATAGAAACCCCAAATAATGGGCTATAAAAAATATTGATTAATTAGATCCATAGTTGTAAATATTTCTTATTTAGAGCATTGATAATGATTACAAAAATATTGAGAATGGAAATGGAAATTGATATCAAAGAAATCTATATTTTTCCATTTAGTTTCAAATGAAAAATACATAATGTATTTTGGGTGATTTTGGATACAAAAAGTAAGGACTTGTTAAACAATAGAATGAATCGGATTTATGATTTACATGGTACTATGACAATAATAAATATCGAGATAATGATATATATATTAGATGATCATATAATCAAATAGTGTGATTGGGTTATTCAATGAAGAGACAACCAATGCCTCATATTGGAAGACATATATGGATGTCTCAAAAAATATTATATCCTCACACATTCTAGATATCCCAAAATATTTAATTCTTCAATGATATTTTTTATAAATTATCAGTGACGATGTAAAAATCTAGTATTATATGTAATAATTATTTTTATATACAACAATATGGTGATGTATTCATAATGGAATTAGTTCTCTAATCAAGAATGGGACTAGGTATTTTTCTATGGTATTTGTTACTTGTATTTTGTATTATATAGGGTTAGTCAACAAAGTGATGATTGAAAAATGAAAAATCATTAGAAATAACACCTCTGTAATTATGTTATCTATACATTAATAGGTTGGAACTCAAATTCTTGAAAGAAGTGAATGATTAAAACCATTTCCCAATAAGGATCACTACCCAGCACTCAATCTATGTTATTGGATATTTTATAACAATACCTTGATTTGTGTTTAGATTATAGTAGTGTAGATCATAGTGTAAATCAGGTTGTAATGTATGGATCATCCAATGAGTTTCTCCATTGGATATTTTTTAAAATTTAATTCTTTATTACATGATTATACAAAGTATAACTGATGGAAATGGAACTAATATTTCATAAATATTTTATTAATAAATGTATCAATTGAGAGGAAATTGAATTTCCTCCCACAACATATAATAATTGGGGTAATATTATTACTCAATAAAAACAATATAGTCATCAAAAACATATTAGGGACTTATGAAATTACTGAGATTATAGAGAATAATGTGGTGTAGTGATGAGAAAATCCTCACGGAATATAAATTGGGTCCTTGGATATTGGGATATATTATTCCCTATAATATTATTAATATGTGATTTATATTTGACACAAGCGCATCCCATTACCTTTTTTCTTGATGGGTTCTTGATCATACGAGGATTTATATAGAGGTAATTCCCCACTCGATTCCTATTCAAAAACCACTAGTGTAGTCATAATGCACATGATTTCAATTCTTTCCATTTCTAAAACTATAAATGCATATTATTTTTTTTATTTTTTATATTCATGAGGTGTATATAATTTATGATATTTTTTTGATAGACTGGTTAAAACTAGTTATGGGAAAAATGATATTTATACCTTATTTTTTAGTTTTATATATTCATATGGTGTTCAATATTTCATAAATGTAGATTTAGATGTGAATATAAGTACATCATGAAAATTAGTAACCATGGTATTGAATATCTGACAATAGTGTTCATCGTTTATGTTTGAAACTAATGATAAAATAAGAAATAGATATTTTAAAATATTTATTGATCAATTTACATATAACCTTCCAAATACAATGTATACCTTTCTACAGAAAAAATAAGTGGTTCATACTATTATTCTCCTATGAAGGATTATTAATATTTTAGCACCATAAAATATATTGAAATCAAGTTAAATATTCAAACTGATTGATTAACCAGATTTTTTTAATAGATAAGGGTTCGTTTGACTCAATATTTATCTATTGGAAAAACCAAATAAATTTTTATAGAATTTGGATGGAAAAACACACCTTTGTGTGAATAATCATATAATAAACCATGTTGTGATAAATAATAAAAATAATCTCCAATAAATTGATTATATATATATGATCAATTTTTTTGTATCCAAATAGATTATTATATTAGATTTGTAATATGAGAATCACCCAAATATCATTCAAAATGATGAATTAAAAAAACAGGTATATTTAGTGTTAAATTCAATATTAATATATAGATATTCATGGTGGTATTATGAATGCAAAAAATTTTATTATGGAATTTATGAATCATATTATTCAGGTGAATCATGATAACATTGTTTTGGTAATTGTTGATGATACCATTGTGTATTCGAATAGAATAGTTGATCATGTACATAATATTTAAGGATTGTTGTGTATGTTGTGAGAGAATCAACATTTTTAAAATCATTCAATGTATAAATTATGTATACTAGAAGTACCATTAATTAACCATTCCATTTTTGGTAGAGGAGTTCTATATGACCTGAATATATAGTTGTTGTTTCTTATTGGAAACTAATGAAGAATTTATTTGTGAAATATACTTTAAAAGTATTTATAAGGTATTTTAATAAAATATTAGTGAATTTTATTTAATTAAATATCTATTTACAACAATGAGATGAAATTTTATTCCCACCTTATCAAGTGTGAATTTCTAAAAATATTTTAAATAAAATAATGTTCAATTAAATTTATCAAATATCCTTATATTTTCATAACCAATATGAGGTTATGTGGTATATTTTAATATATCACGTTTTATGTTTGGATGTATTCTAATAAGTGGATATCATGTTGAATTTTGTGATTTATTATAGTTGTGGGTGAATGAGAATAATTACCCTAACATGATTTGGAATTAGCTACTATAGTACATGTTTTTAATTTTAATATTGTTATTATTTTAGGAAATGATCCGAATATTTCATAAATTATTTAAACACATCTTCTAACATTAAAAATTAATTATATGGTTACATAGAATGATTACATAAAATATGATGTATTTGTTCGACTTGATTTGTACATTATGTATAGGGAATGCCATTGCCAATTAACAATATTGTATGTTATATATTTATTCTCTAATGTGGATTCAGATAAGTGGAATCAAATGATGTTCCTATCTAATAAGTTATTATGTTGTGATACATATGGTTTTGTTATGGGATAATTATGTTTTAATTTCATATTTGACTAGGAAAGTTAATATCTTCATTATTCTATAACAGAATGGTTTATAATGAAGAATAAAATAATTAGTTTGGAGAATTTAAGGGATTGAATCTGTATAAGAAATCAATGAGGTATTTTATCGAATTGATCGTTGTCTGAAAAAATAATAGGAATATATTATTTTGGTTTATTATCACATGATGGGAAGAATATTTGATCATTGTTATATTCTATATGGTGAAGGGAGAAATAATTTTTGTGGGAGGTAATACAGAGGAATGTACCATATCATGTCTCAAGATACATCACATGGTATCATGTCAAAACAGAAAAGTAACAAAAATATGTATCTTGAAATCATTTCCTATTATTTATTGGAAAATAGAGCAGATATATGTTTATTTTTTAAAATTTATATGATTAAATTTTCATAAAGAGGATTATATATGTTAATTTTTGAATAGTCTCATAATTTAATCTTACATAATACATAATCATGAATTTAATATATATTAATACTGTTAAAAACTCCACATTAAAATGGTGTATTATTTTATTGTTTAATAGTTTAAAATATATCTGACTAGAAACCCCTGATTAAATTATGATTTTTGATATTCCTATATAAATCAGATTGAATATACTTGAACATGAACAAATATTATCAACCACAATCATTTAGAAATTCTCAATGATTGATCCAAAATTAGAAAACATGATTATTTCTAGTATTGTGGATATTACAGTCTCATGAATGTTTCATATACTATTAGTGTATTTATTTTATAATATCACTTATTGGGCATTAATATATCTATCTTTTTTCAAAGAATATTATCTTATTCCATTTGTTATCAAATTTTTTCTAGGATTCAAGTGATACCTCAGTTATATGTGTTATCCATTTACATGAAATTATCGTGTAGATATAAAAATCCAGGAATATCATTGTGAAATCTTTTGTTGTTAGAAATGATATTTGGATCATTTTCCATATCATTTTTTAAATTGGTTATATTTTTTTAATCATAGTCTCCAAAACACTAGAGAATCTTAGTTTGGGTAGACAATAGAAATTATCTCATTTATATGTTGTTCCTCTTTAGATACTAGATTTTAATGGTGATGTGGATAATTTATTGTCCTTACCAGAAATGATCATCTTTGAGAAAAATTTGTTTTTAGTGTATCAGATAAAGACATAATGGCATAATCATGAATATGAGAGTCTGAAAGACCACTTAGATCTTTAGCATGATTATAAATTTATACATGTGATTATACTATATTTGAATTATTTGAGAATCTATATCTTGTTATATATATAAATATTATATTATTTCTTGGATTCATTGACTGATTTAGGAAGAGACACTGGAATTATAAATTTATATGTATGAAAAGTTTTACAAAATCTTCAAAACCAATTCCATTATCCAATATTACGATGATCGGAAGGCCACTTTTCAAATAAATTAAAACCCCTAGATTATGTAATATTTCTATTTTTATATTTTATAATGTTACATAAAACATGAGTTGTGTTGGAGGACATTTTAAATGGTAATATTGTATTTTAAAATATGTTTGTAGAGAGGACGGTTGGAGAATAGTTTGGAGAAAATATACACAATAATAAAGAATTAGGGAATGAAAATTTCTTCATTACAGGTAATAAACATGATTGGTACATGTTTGTGTAATAAATTATATAAGTGAAGAATAAATATAGTGGATTATTGTTTTTAGATAGGGGGAATTTAATTGTTGTAAAATAATCATCCAATCCATATAACACATGAATACAGACACATAGTTGGTGAAAAATCTTATCACACAGTTAGAAAAACATTTTCAAAAATATGTGGGACTACCTTATAATTATAATTGTTTGGAGATAGTATCATTCATGTTTCATAGCCATGGTTTAAAAAACAATACAACATGAACATGAAATTTGTTTAAATTATCTAAAAATTTCTCATTAATTCATATTACACACAATAAAAGTCACAATTTTATACTCATATCGTAGGATTTTATACTATGGTACATTATAATGGACCCTTAATGATTCACATTAAGAAGGATACATGTTTTATAATCACTATTCATATTATATCCAAAGTAAATGATAATTCCTTTTTATAGATGGTTACGTTAAGTTCCCCACATCTCTAATATCAATACTAGTTATATCAAATAAATTTTGGATATATCTATAATATATTATGTGATTTAATTAGATATAGTTATATTATAGTTATGGAAATTTATTTCTAGATAGGTTATATTGTTTCTTTCTTTTCATTATATTTAAAACCTCTTGAGTGGTTGTTGTATTTTCTCTCAAACACATATTCAGGAACAAGAATGATGGGGGTTTTTTGATTTTTTATAGTATTTTAAAAGGAAATAATTAATTATTTTTATAAAATAATCATCTATTTGGATTATGAATTGTTATCATGTAATTTGAATAAAATTTGGAAAATCCAATTTAATTTTAATTTGAAATAATGGTATTAAAAATATTTATTAGGTATAAAGAATTGACTTTATTCTATTCTATTCTTTAATACAAATAAATGATTTATATACTGTTATATAATTTAAAATACCATAATTCAATATATAGTTATAATTGCCTATTTTCATTATATATCTAATGAATAACGAGTTTCTGCTATTATAATAACAAGAGAAATATCACATTGGGTTGACTTGGTGGATCAATGAGAAACTACTCATGACTACAGAACATTCACATGGAATGTATTTTTATGTGTATTTTAATTTTTATGAAACATTAAATGGGTTTTTTAAGTGATATCAAGAATCAAAAATAAATTTTAGATGAATTTTTTTAAAGTATTTAATTAATGATTTTTTTATATTATTTAAAAAAATTAAAATTGAAAAACTATTGACATGCCACATTGTACATAGATCATGCTATAAACTATTAGTTATTGTTCTAGAATCCCATTTTTATGGTTTTATAATTATATTGGTGAAAAACTACATAGTGTTATAGTTCCCCACTTTATAGTGACATTGGGATGAATGAATATATTGTTAACATGAAAACATGAATGGAAATGGTAAAATAATTATCTAGTGGTGCGTCATTATTCAACTACCAGAAGTTACTATTTATGTATCGGTGTTTTCCATTAGTGTCGTTTGAGTGATGCCACAGTGATTTTAATCCATTTAAAAATCTTTTTTTTCTATTTTTAGTAATTACACACATTATAATTTCTTCGATAGTTTTATTATTTATTAATTTGTCAATATGATTATAATTTTTCTTACTTTAAATATTCGAAATGTCTAGTTTTTATTTTATCTTTTCCTATTTTCTTTTTTTCCCTAGGGTAATAAATCATTAAATTTTTTAAAGAACTACTGGCTTTTTTATAAGCATTGGTGTCTTTGGAATCTCATCTAATGTTCATAGAAACTACACCTCTTACCAACACAAGGGGTACTGGGTGGGTTGTTCCAATTTTAATCCCATATAATTTAACAACTATAAAATAGAATAAATCTATGGATGAATATCAATAATAATTCCTAGGAAAAAAGTTTTGCGATATAATGTATCATTAATACTGTTAAAAAATTAAATGACTCTAAATAAGTTCTTATATATTTTATTATTAGATCACTAAGGATCAATATTAATAATCTATTCTATAATTTAGTAAATAGAGCCCCAAAAAATCCTTGGGAATGAAAAATTCAATTAATCTATATCTATAGGGTTCATAAATCAATGGATCTTGGGAGGGAAATAAATATTTCATAAAATAATAAATAAAAATTCATTTTTAGTGATATAATTTACATGTATTAATTTAAATTTTTCATATAGTGTTTGAAAAAAGGGAAACAATGTCACCTTATTATTTTGATACCAATATTCTAATTCTATCATCAAATATTACTCAAAACCTAATATTTTCCATTTATTTTATATAACATTATATGGTTCTTCAATTCCACCCTTATGTTAATGAACCTAAATCCTATAACTTTAGGTAGGTGTTTCCAATATCTCATTATCATGCTATATAAGGAATCACATCCCAAATGACCAAATAGTATAGTATTCCTCGTAAACTAGATATATATAATGATTCTGATTTTAAAATTAAATACAAAAATCAAATCCCTTTTTTGAGAATGTCATTTTTACCTGTAGATTGTCATTAAATGCCAGTCATAGTAAAAATCTTTTATTCATTGGTATGGAAGAAAATAATGGTGAGCTAAAATAATGAGTGAGAGTTAAGTAATGTAGAGTCCATCACAAATAATTTAGAATCAATCAAAATAGAATAACCATTATATATGTTGTATAACCATACTCACCCTTTATTTAAATAATTTTAGGGAACTCATTATTAGATAATTAAAAATAATTTTGGGAATGTAATTACAGTAATAGATATTATATTAAAATAACATCACTTTCATGAATTGATAAGGCACTATCAATACGGAATAGAAATTAATTGATAACACAAGACATGTTATCTATAATATGATAATGATAATGTATCCTGAGAGAATATCATTTTAAAACTATAATGTATAATAAAAAAATTATTTCATATAGAAAAATATTTATAATTATTGGATGTAATGATCTCAAAAAACAATATTCCTCTATTATGTTAAACATTCATAAAAAAAATTAATATAGATGGATTGGTATAAAAAGTAAATCCATTTAACAAAGGAATTCAAACTAGTCCCCCCCCCATTTAATTACATATTCATCGAGGGGATTTATAATCCCTAGATCAACCGATCACTACATATTCAAAAAATGAAATTAAAAATTGTTTTAAATTAAGAACAATGTGTCTTATAATAAAAAAATCCTTATGGACTAATGTATATGTATTTAACAATATTATCAAAGATAAAGATAATCATCATATCACAATGAATCATGAAATTATATATGATTTATAAAATAAAAATTTTAATGATATATAATATGGATATTTAATCAAAAATTAATTTCATATGATCACAACCAAGGGAATATTCAATTTAATGTTAATCACTATAAGAATAAATCATTAAAGTAAATATTAATTTGTTCCAGGGTCAAAATTTTCGTAAAGTATAAATAAAAATAATAATGATTTTATCAATACATTATATACTCATTGTATTATGATTAAAATAAATGGGTTTTTTATTGATGAATATAAATACCATGAAATGATCATTGAAAATTTTTTAGGGAATAAAATCTTATCTTGGAAAATTTTATATTTTCCAAATAAATGTTCAAAAAAATATTTTCAAAATAATATATATTAATATAAATTTTTTATCATATTTTGTAACATATAATACATTTAATTTTCATGATGGTCAAAACAACCAAACATGTCATTCACATTTAATAAAATATTCATTTGATATTCATAGAAAAATTCACATGGGCGTTGATTGAAAAAAATTAACATTCCATTTAAAATATTTTATAGAAATTTAAAAACATATAATTTTCCTTAATAAAACATTTTTATAATAGTAAATTTATTTTTGAAATTATTTTTTTACGGGACATGGTATTATTAGGAAAATGATTTTCAACATAAGAGTGAAATGTAGTCATCTTTTAACAGGAAAGTGTTATCTATAATTAAATTTATCATTGTTTTGTGAAAAATTGTAATATTTATGAAAAAATATTTAATGACCATGGAATATGAAAACCAAAATGTTTTGTTAGTTAATGATCATATGACAACCTTCAAATGAAATTCAATTATAAATAATCATAATTAATATAAAATTGTTGAATGAACTGTCATTAATATCCTAACATTAAAGTAAAATTAAATAATGAATACATTGTTTTTATCAAATTTAAACCCACATAAAATAATCTATAATAAAACATAAGATAATCAGATTTCATTGCACTGATTATCTTATGTTAATAAGGACAACGTGGATGTAATATAACCTAGTGAATATAAATTGAGTTAATAAATAATTTTCCACATTGTAACATTTAGTTCAAATCCCCTTGGATGAATTATTAAATTACAAAAGTAATATACCATGATATATATATGAATCACGATATTACATGTAAATTATTTTATATAAAATCCATATAAATGAAATTAGTCATATAACAATACCATATGCCTCAATGAAGTAAAATTGAGACAAATCCCCTTATCTTACACTAATTTTTTGTATATTGTTCATTAAAATATATTATAATGGTTTTACAAATATAATTAATATTTATCCAGAACCATATCCTTATTTATAATAACAGATATGATTCCCTTATATCATTTACCACCATATTGTTAAAAATATTTTTATTATTTTCACTATTTCAGGTCTTAATTGCCTTGTTTTTTTACAAATAATTTCTGGTCTGGAATGTATTAATTTGTTATATAAGTTATATATACATCATAACCATAATTATATTTTTTTCTAAATATATTTTTAGTCATTAAAATTAATTTTACGAGAATTATTGAAATTTTATCATTAAGAATGGATCACATTGTTTTTTAGATATGGTTGGTCATACATATTCATGAGCGTCATTATTTTTTCCTCAATAGGTATAATGGTAATAATGTTTGTCATTTTCTAAAAAATTTCATCAAATATTATTTCATATATATCACATATATTCATTAAATTAATCCTTATCCTTTTACATGATATGTATATATGGTAATAGGGTCACATCACTTTGGGAGGTGTTATTCCCCCATAAACATAATCTATCTTACTATATTTTAAACATATTGGTATATAAAAACATATACGTAACACTAAAATTATATTTGTATAATAATAAACCTAATATTATATAAATTTCAAAAATCCTTCATTTTATACAAACTTCAATTGTGGTGATAAAAAATGAGCAACAACGATTTGGAAGGTAGTAGTCCTTTATACACATGATCAATAGTTTTTTCACATTACATATAGGAGTAGAGGCATATATGTAATGAAAAAAACATAACAAGAACTCATTATATGGTTGATTCTATAGTTATTGTAAAAAAATTTCATTAATATGAATTTTAGGAGGATGAAGAAGGAATAGAATAAAAATCCTTGTTTAAGAAGGATGCCTCTTCCTCTAACAAAATCATTAGTTTTCATCAAAATATTTTTGAAATCTTGATTTATAATCGAATAATGTACTCATGGATATTGGTATGAAAGGATATGGGGTGACCTTTTCTAACTACAGTATATTATATTCATTGAATATTTTAAAAAATCAATTACAACAATGTTTTTATCATTGCAATATCCATTGAAGATGGCCATTCCTAACTCCTAGAGGTGATAAGGATGAAATATTGTAAGAAAATATTTTGTTTGACCAATGTTTGTAATTTTAACAGTTATATTTTGTGTTCCTCATCTAGGAAATTTAGTTTTTACCATTAATAATTTTTATTAATATTTACATATTTTTAAATTCATACTATAGACAAAATATGTTAACATTATTTAGTAAAACAATTTACTAACTAAATATTTTTAATCTATTTTGAAAAATTAAAACCACGAAATATTCATAATCCAACATAAAATTAGTCCCACATATGTGATAGGTAGTGGGTTTTGAAATATAATATTCTCATATGTAACGAATGTTTTTATATCATAATTAAATATGATATTTATCCAACAAAAAATATTAGTTATAAATTAATAATATTTGAAAGAGTGCTACAATACTTATAATTTAAAATATAAATCACCCACGTATGTTTTATTTAAAATAAATTAAGTTTTTAATAAAAAATATATTTCATTATTCATTGAAAAAATAAAATTTTATGAAAAATCTACAAAAAAACTCACCAAATGATAATGAATATTTACTGATTTAAAAATTCATGTTGATTTTGTTATTTTTATTTTATTAACATGATCAAAAATTAATTTTAAATAATATACTCAAAGAACAACAAAAACAATTTTTGGAATTTTTTTCAGAAATTATATATTTTCCACTGAAATGATTCTTATAATATTGGTATTTAATTGATAAAAATGATATTTTTTGCATTTTTAAACGATGTACATTTCATAAATAATTATTATTATTCAGAACCACAAATTTAATGACCATGTTATAATAATATACTGTATTGTTGTTAATTAAGACTATTTGTTACCTGTTCTGATTGATATCAAAAATATTGAATTTAATTTAATTAAAAAATGTGATAATATCTCAGGGTGTTACAGTATTATCAATTCATGGTGTTTTATTTCATATATTACATTAACCCAAATATAATTATTTAAATATTTTATGTTGTTACATTATCCCAACCATGAATAAATATCATTATTTAAATATTATATTGTACTAAAAAATAATATGTGTGATATTTAAAAACATAATTTTTTAAAAACAATTACATATAGTGGTTAGTAAACATCTTCTTAATATGTGAGAAAGGGAGGTATAAAGGTCATGTGGAATAACAACAGAATCAGTATATATGTAAAAGATCATTTCTTATACGTGATGATATTAACATGTCATAAAATCATAAATAAATAAAAAAGAGTTATATAGGTAATTAATCACATGTGTGTTAATGAATAATGGAATTCTAGGGACCTCATAACCCAAATACATGATAATTTATAAGCCCCTATGATTTTGATGGATGGAAAAACCTCATTAATTCATAAGAGATGAAGGTAATAAAATTTTTTCATATTTTTCATATCCAATTATTGATGATGAGTTATTACGTCTCTATCTATGAATACAAGGAAATATAATTACTTTATATATTTTTATATTATTGGAATAGTTTTATCCTATGGATGTTCTACTATCAATTTAAAATCAAACTTATAATCATTGAAATGAATATACAAAAATATTTTTTTTCCTAAATAAAAAAATCATTTAATGGATCATAAATTCCTTAATATAATTAAAATTTCATCAATCAATCTCTAAATATTTTGTAACATAAAGAGTTTTAAAAATGAAACACTAAGTTCTAAAACATACAAGATACACCACATTTAGGTTAAATGAAAAAATTAATTATATTATTAAATATGATAGTGAATATATATCCATTTTAATTGTTGGAAAAAAAATTATTAGCTAAATTAGGAAAATATGGTTTAACCATGTTTATATAATGATTCATTAGTCACCAAACTCGAGAGAAAATTAAAAAAACTTCATGATATAAATTAAGTGTTTTTATGAAAAACTATTTAATGTGAGAAATTTTGAATATAAAATAATATAATTACACTTTTTTTATATTAATGAAATATAAATTAAATATATTGTTTCATTTTCACCATATAGGATATATAGACTTTGAATAAGAACAAATAAAATTTAACGGATAAAATGAGTGATTTTTCATAAATTCAGTTGATGGCCATTTGAAGGAGAATAGTTTTAAATATTTTTCTCATATTTATATGTTCAAATTTTCAAAATAAATTTCTTATTTAGAATCAAAACAACAAACATTACTATGGATAATGTTTTTTTCTTTTTCGGATATAATTCATATTCTAATTGATTTTTGAAAAATATAGAGTTTTAATTTGAAATGTCATTATCGACGTTTTTATTTATATTATTAGAAAATAATTTAATAATGGTTAAAATAATATTAATATTATATTTTATCAATTAATATAAATTATTTCATTTGAATAAATTTAAAATAGTTATTATATATAAAAAAATTTTAAACATAGTAATGTTTCTCTTTATAAACCATTTTTTAATTCTGTCTGTGGAAATAATTTTAACTCTAGTTTTAACAATTCAGTGAACTAGATTAGGTTAAATGGATTCCATATTTTGAATAAAATGTTCTAAATATGGATGTATTTTCAATTACATTTTTAGTTATAAATATCTATCCATGGTAAAAAAATTATTTACCTTATTTAAAGTAAAATATTGGCATGGGATAAAGTAAAAATGTGAAATGTTTAGCATAACTAAGAAATAACACATTCAAAGTGTGTTTTGGGTGTCCAAATCCTAGCATACATATAAAAAATTAATTAAAATACAAATAAGTAGAATATAATTACACCTTTATGTGGATATCTTTAAATATCGATTAGTAATTAATTTAATCACATGATACAACCAATCAATAAGTAATAATAACAACCCTCACCTCCTAATTCTGACAAAAAAATCTATTAGCTCATCAAATATCTGACCAAACCTCTCGTACCCAATCTTCCCACGTCCATGTGATTCTTCTTTCATGAAAATCCTAATTCAAGGGTTATCATGTATTTTTAAAATAGGTGATTTTCAAGAGAAAATTTTCTCAATGTACCCCTATTAATTTATATTTTTTCATACATTCTCCCCACATCCTTCACCAAAAAATGAATGACTATTATATAAAAATTTAAATACTAGTGATATATGTATTTAATTTATTATCTCATGTCCATTCCTTTTTCCACCACACTTTATTCAATGAAATGAAATTGTTTTGCATTATACGCCTGTTAATTACCTTAGTGAATAATGTCTTTGTTATTTTTATTTTACTGCCTTCATGGCTGGTATTAAAACCATTATTATGGTAAAATAATATTCTATCATTTGTTTAATATCATATTTTTTATTGTTTTATTATATATTTTATATACCATTATTCTTTCTATATTTTGGCTATATGATTAAATCGTTTGTGGACATGTGGAATACAACCCCCTCAAAATAATGTGATTAATTCCACATAAAATGGAATGTATTAAGGATTATTTAAGAAAAATTATTTTATATAAATGATATAATAATGATGATTAAAATTTATTATATATAATTATATTCATATAATTTAACTTTGTTCTTTCAAAATGATATGAAAAACAAAAATAGTTCTCATGAGTAGGTATGACCTAGTGTCTCCATGACTGGTGTTATTTTTTTGTATTCAAATATAATTATAAATAATTATATAATAAATAGATAATTTATATATTCCATGTTTTATAATCTGGATATTATGGAAATGAGATGACTTGAACTATTGATATCATTCCGAAGTCAGTTTCCTCTAATATACCGAATATCGACAAAATATCCAACAGAAACGAAAATAATTATCTAATTTTTTTAACATGGTATGATGTAATATAAAATTAATAATAAAAATGAAAAATTTACACATGAATTTTGAAGTTAAACTATGTTTATTATTCTGTAAGATAAATTACAAACAAAATATATCAAACTCATGTAATATAATTTATAAAAAAAATTACATTAATTATGTTAAACATTTCCTTCTTGATTATTTCGTTAAAATATTATGTGTTAAATGAATTTTGAATATATTATATTTTATTAATAATTATTTATTTCATTTTATAGTTAAAACACATATTTGAAATATTCTGTTGACAAAATTATTTGTGTGAGGGACTTCATATTAATCTTATTTTATTGGAATATTTATTTATAATATTCAGTGTTATTATTTTCTAAGGTGTATATAAAACCACAATTAAATTAATTTTATATAATTTATATATAATAATGTTATTTAATGTTTTAGTGAATTTATTAATCCATGCTAATTAATATTTAAATTTCTAAATTGGTATTGGGGACCATTAATGTTTAAAGACTAAATTACCAAATATTTACCTTTTTGCTATATGTTTACATATTTACATAAATGGATGTAAAAGGATTATACAAATTTTTATGTTTATAATTTAAATATTTTTTGACTAAATATGTTTCTATAAAGTGAATTACTGAACATAAAAATAAATTTGTTTATCATATAATGTGAGAAAAACGTTTCTGCCTTGGTGACCGTTATTTGATGTTTGGCTTCCTATACAATCTTAAATGATTTTAAATGAAAAATACATAAAATATTATATTTTTAATTATTTTTTTAATTGAATATGGGCTTGATAATAGATTGAATATACATATATATTGAATGATATCTAGTGATATCTAGTAAAATTTTATTTATCTTTTATGGTTTCTATATGTGTTATGATTATGTTATTGTTCATGGACATTGCTTATGTATATGTGTAATGATGTGATATATAGAGAGAGGATGAGGCAATTATATTTCTCCAATGCAATGGGTAATGAGATAGAAAAATATGATGAGGTTTCTCTTAAGAGACTTTGGGAATATGCTACGATCGGTATTCCAAACATAACCATAATGTTTACTCTTATGTTTTTGTGAAAGCTAGAATGTAAATATGTTATTGATGACATAAGATACATTTATCATTTTTTATTTATAAGATGTTTTTTATAATAATGATTTCATAAGGTATGATATTTTGTTTTATGGGTGGAAATTATGATTTTTTGGAAAAATAATTCATGAGTTTATATTTTTCATAGACAAATAGTTTCATTCCTTATTTTGTATCACATACTGAGCTTTCTTGTGCTCATCCCATGTTTCAGAAATGTATTCCGCACATTATATGTAAATGTATGAGAGATGTAGAAGTTATGAAGTATGTTATGAAAATTTTTTTCAAAAAAAAGTATTCATGTTTTATTCTAAATTGTTTGATGTTGTTGAAACAATTGACAACATGAAGACATGTATACATTGTAAATTTTGAGATATTATGTAATAGTTCAAGACATATTTTCTAAAACTATAATACTATAAATTATTTTTGATGTGAAATTTTGACCTAACATAATTTTATTTAATGATTAAGGCTAGGGAATTATATTTAATCCAAATACAATGTGGTTGGAAAAATGTATTTAATATAGTAAATTAATATTCAAATAATATCAATGAAACCATCTGTAAAATTTAATTTTCTTAAAATAAATATTTTATGTAATATAACTGAAGTATTTACAAGAACATAATTTAGGATTTTTATTAAAGAAACACAATTTTTCCATTTGATTTTGAGTTTAATCCCCCCAACCATGCAAGATGTAATCTGTTGTAACCTAAAATGTAGTTTATACATGTATTAAGACAATATTTATATAATTAATAAAAGTGATGTCGTTATTCCTTAAATAACTTTTTCACAAAAAATATAATAAAATAATGGTGTATATTTTCATAAATGTAAAATAAATATAGTTATTATTTATATACTACAACCACATTAACCCTGCAATGGGGTGTCATGTTTTTTTGAAAATATGATAAATCTTATACTCATAAACCAATTATGGTATCCATATGTTTTATGTTAATGGTGATATATATTATTTTAAAATTTATCTCAATACATTGATTATTTAGGATTCTTTTAACAAAAATAATATTGGTGAAAATAGTTCTACAAAATAATTCATGATTCTAAATAATTAAATACTTTAAATTTTTTATTTTATACTAGTTTATTCTTTTTTCAAGGTTATAAAATGTATAAATGTTCATTACCATGGACAATTCCCAGGTTTCACACATTTTAGATAATGAACTATAATTGGGTCCATAAAAATGTTTTAAAAAATATTATTCCCTATGGTTGCAATCAAATTATTTTAATATCAACGGTAAAAAAACTTGCTCTAGTAATATATAATTGGCATCTTATTTTTTAAATTTTGAGTAGATGTAATTAATCACACCATGATGGACCTACTAATTAAATATACATGTTAAACAAGATACATATATGATTCCAATATTATTATTGAATAAAAAATTACTTCATTGTATTTTTGATAATATTATTATTTTCTATATATTTTTATTATATATTTTTTATAGCACATGTCCTGGTTTATTGTTACAGGAAACAAAATAAGGGTGAGTTAAAATTCCTAGTAAGGGGTAATTAAAGTGGATGTTATCATGTGTAAATTGGGAATGGTCAATATGGAATAATCAATACAAAATTGTAATAATCATAATAGAAATACTATTTCATCAATAACCTGACTACCATGATATGATTAATAATAATAATTATTGAAAGGTAAATAATTAAATAGTCATGAGATTTAAATAACTTTATAATCATTAATATATAATGAATAATCAATGTAAAAAGGTAAATAACTAAAATTCAAGAAATTTATTTGATAAAATGACTCTGAAAATTCATCCAGATATAATATTATAGTGAAAATATCATGGAAAATAAAAACTAAAATCATATTAAAGGATATTCTTAATAATTCAATCTTAGTGTATCAAAAATCATGATACCTCTCTTGTATAGACCATTCATAAGACCATTAAAAATGATGTGTTGGTATAAATGATAACATCTCTTTAACTATGGTTTGATATCGATTTCATCTCATCATATAAGAGATGGATTGAGTGGGTATATGATTCTGAGAACCACTAATAAATACATTTCAAAAGAGTTCTTAATATAACGAGTAATCAATTTAATTTATGAACAATTTTCATTATCATCATAAACACTTATTTTATAATTTATTTTAATAGATAAATATTTTCCAAGATAAAAATTATCATTTAAAATTGAATACCAAATATAGACACTAAATTACCATTTCTAAAAAAATATTCATGCTAGTTAATATATATATTTTGCTGAAATTTATTTCCCAATGTTCATAAGAAAGTGAATGTTTCATTATACCATAAATGACTACCAAATTAATCATAAATATGAGTGTAAATAAAATCAATGGTTAAAATTAAAATGTAAAATATATATAATAAATATGGATGATATCAATACATCTAATATCTGGTGGAGTATAAGTAAAATAAATATTTATTTTTTTTTTCAATATAAATACAAAAAAATAACTTTTCAATATAATAGAGAAAATATCATTTTAACATAAAAGACACATTATATTAATCTAAAATATCACATTATATTTTTAATATAAATTTCATTGAATATATCATTCTTAAATTGTAATTTACTATTAAAAATCATTTAAATTCCATAAATATATGAAATTAATTACATGTGGTACATTTTATGATAGTGATTCCATTTACATTTTCTTAAAAACAAAAAAATATCCCTATTAAAAATATTTCAAGATGGTTCCATATTTTTTTACAAAAAATTACAAATTGGGAAAAATATATTTAAAAAAATATTTATACATTTTTTTAAAAAAGATAACATTTCAAGAAAAAACTATTTTGTTAAATAAATAATTTTTGACCAAAGAAATAAATATTGATATAATTACATAAAAGAAAATTATCCATATTTTGTAGCACAATCTAATTGAATAAATAGAACTAGAAAAAATCATGAATTACTATAAAAAAATAATATGAATGAATTTTGTTATTCAATGATCATATAATTTCCTATAATGTAAATTCAATTATAAACTATGTTTATTTAGTTGATATTTTGCAATTTAATGTCGCCCAAAGAATATAACGTTAATGTGAAAATTATTCAAGGAGTCAATTATGTATATCAACTATAAATTATGATAATAATTTATACATTCATCATAATATAATAAAAATTCATTACAACAACAATCGTAGTGTATCAATGACAATGATGAAGTATTATAAGAAAATGAATTGAAATTGACTAAGAAATTTTTTACCACATTGTACAGATTAACTAAAATACAATTTGATAAAAATATTAAATGTGAGACCTAAAATATAACAAATTATAAATTACTTTTGAAATTTTGTGTAAATTGGGAATTATGGAAAGTTTATTAAAACATTTATGATAAAAACAATATATTGTGGTTCAATGATGGAAAGTTGAGTCAAATTTCAATACATGACATTTACATTTTTTAAAAATCTGGATTTTACATGTAATTTTTCAAATTATAAGTAATAATTCAGAGTCCATGAAAATTGAAGGCTCGGGATTCTGAGGCCTAGTGTATAATGAATGAATTTATGGTCATTGTTTGGGTACCTTCAATTAATGCGTGTGCAGAGTCATGTAACTTTTGAACCATTGCTCATAATTGAAATCAGTGGAACTCGTTGTTCTCCCATCACCGATATTCTCTTATAGAGACATTCACCTAGACTATAGTAGGTTGAGGGTGGAAGTTATTTTTTCTATATTTTCGAGGGTGAATTGAAAAAATAAAATAAAAAAAATTAATTTATTTCACATTTTTGAATCCTCCATTTTGAATATATGTGGTGGGGACCACATGAACTCCCATTTTTTGTGGGGAAACCCTTGGAATTCCTCAAACTAATGTTTTGAAGTAATTAACTAAACATAATTAATATTATATCCTAACATCTTGGTGGAGATTTTTTGGAAAAGGTAGAACATTGGCAGAGCCTTGGAAGATCATCCTCCAATGAAGATCATCAGCTGGGGCAAGAACGAGGAACCATCTTTTAAGCATATTGTGGGAGTGATGAATGTAGGCGTCTTCATCATCTTCATCCTCTTTCTCACATAGCCTTCAACAAGAAAATGAGTTAGGGGTTTCATTTGGAGATATTATAACTATCTTTTTGTTGATTCTTTATGTTCTCAATTCCCAATGTTGATGGAAAAAAAACACCACCATCATTCCACCAAAATACTATGATTTTTTATATTTTTTATCACACATTCTTTGTGCATTCTTCAATGCGAAATAGTTAAGCGCGCTAAAAAATGTTTTGTTTACCGTGACATATGGACGTGGAGATCTCAACTCGTGCATCACAAATATGCGGTCATTGTATTTGTTGGGTATTAGAACGAAGCTATGGTGACCAGCAGAAGAGGAGGGAGGCCGAAAATATTCCGGAGGCAATTCGAGCAGGTGGTAGTGGAGGACGGAATCCGACACACTGGCCTGCCATATGAGACTGGGGTGGTGCATGTAGGCGCTGCTGGTAGTGGAGGCGGCCATGACCTATTGCCCACGATAGAGAAAAGAACTATGGATGGCACCCAAGTTGGTCGTGTAGTGATGCGGTGGAGCGTGTCAGCACCAACAGAGCTGGAGACTACGGTTTCATGGCCGCGACATATATCGAAGGGCGGACGACACTCGACCTTCCGTAGTGGTGGAGCGGCGCACATCGGCACTGCTAGAAGAAGGGCTTGCGATTACGAATGGTTATGTCATTCCGAGTGGTACCACTTCGATGGGACCTGTGTGCCTGTCGGTGGCAACATGTGGTGCTAACTGGTTGGAAAAAACTAAATAGCCTATAGGCAATACGGGTGACATAGGGTAACCTCCCCTCTTGGTTAACGGCTAGGAAAAACCCCACCAAAAGGGGACACCCCAGCCACGAGCCTCCCAGCGGGCCACATCTACCACGGTCCAGGCTATCTGGGTCGGACCTAGGCTAGGATGGGTTGGGATAGGCTGGGTCAGGCTGGGTCAGTTCAACAAAGTCGGATCAGACCCTGGCCCATCTAGACCTTGATATGGCTTTTTGGAAAAATCATGACAACCAAGTGTCCATTTGACAAACCATCTTCGATGCTGGTAATCTGGTATCAATACAGTATTTTTGGTATACAACACGTGAGTTTTGGATAATGTTGGATTATATATAAGTTGGATCAAACCTAAATCCCACCAGGTCATTCAAACCGAAACGCTAATAACTTTTATACTGAGAGTATGATTGACACGTCGTCAGTCTCGTTGGGACCTTATTGACGTGACAGACCTTCATGATGATTCATCTTGGGATATCATCGAAATTGAAGTATTGTATTAATTATTGAGAAGCATAACATTGGGAATCAAGCATGCTTAGTTTGGGAAACTAGTGGCTAGCTATACTTAATGAATCTACAGATCCTTTGGGGTCATCTTCGGTTCATGTGTGGGTCATCATCAGATCCGGTGTGAGTCATCTATGATCCTATGTGGGCCCACAATAGATATTCCTGATAAAATAAGATTTTCTAATGACACAACTAATCATCTATTCATATTTACTTATGTTATACCTACTGTTAGATAAGTCTTTACCTTTCTGTTACACTTCTGTTTGGTGATACCTTCGTGGTATTATTTTATGTGGTGTTACCTTTGTGTTACTTTCCTTCGTGGTGTTAC
The DNA here is from genome assembly GCA_963277665.1 of Viscum album. NCBI lineage: Eukaryota > Viridiplantae > Streptophyta > Magnoliopsida > Santalales > Viscaceae > Viscum > Viscum album. The sequence continues at coordinate 1,604,187,012 of OY728136.1, forward strand.
CTGTGTTGTACTTCAACCATAGTGGTGTTAAATGTCTGGTACTTCTACCATCATGGTCTTACCTTTTTGGTATTCATCCCCCATGTTTGAGATGAGAATATTTTGAAAACTTATGTATATGTATGGGAATATGTCTAAGTAGTGTTGATGACTATTTTATCGGGCTTCGAGATTGAGGTCCTTCTTTCCTGTCAATCCTTTATTGTTTCTAGGAGACCTGTGTGGGTATCGTGGTCCCTAATTTGTATTATTATACTCACCACTGCATGGTATACGCCCACACCTTGATGTGTCTTGTGCAGATGATGGACAACATTGATCTAGGCTAAGGGTGCTAGGACTAGAGGCAGCTCGAAGGTGGACAATTATAAAAGACATACCGTAGATATGACTATTCTGGAGCTCTACCTTCCCTTCACGTAGTATACTTGGAGGGTTTTCATAGAAGATATTTTTTGTTTTTCATGTACGTTCAAGTAGGGCTTGTATTCAGGCCCCTATTCATTCTGAACCCATACTATTTACTATATGGATTACTTTGTTTTTGTACCCTTCTATGTACCTGGATTGTGTGAATCTTCAGGTTAAAAAGGAAATGTATTCCCAGTTTTAGGAATATGCCTTTCTGATGCTAGTCACCAGCCACTGACCTATGGAAGGCGGGCTTGGGGAAGTCACAACACATGCCTGTGGGACGGGTCGTGACCCATTTGGTTGAGCATCAATTGACCTCAATTTCAAGGATTTAAATTATGTTATTAATTTATTCTAGAATCACATCCATATTTATGACGTCATATATGATACCCTTAAAATATTTTACCATTGATGTATTATTAATATTTCTTTATATTAGTAGTTTTTGTTGTTAATTTCCTTGTTTTCTCATGTTTTTTTAACATTAATGACCATTTTATTATCAATCCGATATACATCCATCAAATACCAAATGATATAAAGGTGAAAATATCTTTTTCATTATATATTTTATAGTTTCATTATTTATATTTAAACATGTAGATTGTATCACATCACCTAGTGGCTATTATAGGACATATGTATGGATAAGTGAGGAATTATTTTCCATAATAGGTGATAGGTTATGTAATTATGAGGTATAAAAAAATTTATTAATAAATATAATGTCTTATATATGACATGCATTTATTATATGTATCCTTATAAAATTACATCTATTTGGTAAGTGAAAAAAAATCCCATCTTTTCAAGGTGCAGTATTTAGTTTCCCACACACGTGACATTGTCATATTTTAATTAGAATGTAAGATAATAAAATATATGCGTTGTTAATATTTAAATGTAATTATATTATCAAAAATATCATCTCATTATGTTATAATTATATCTATCCTTGTGTTTTGGTGATGAAAACTGAGATACGTTGGTTCACAATGTGGTAGTCTACATTATACATGATCAAAATAAAATTCCCCATTTTATTAAAGGGGTGATGGATATTAGTCATTACATTAATTTAATATCATCTCATACCATGGTTTATTCTGTCGTTGTAATATAAAGAATATTTAACCTAATTTTTAATAGTTTAAAAATTGATCTTTCAATATCATTACCTATTTTTTGATTAAATTATTTCTATTTTTACCAAATGATGCCCTAAGGTGTTCTTCTAATGAATCATAGGACAATAAGATATTTTTATGGGGGGATAGGGGTTACCATTTATAACTGGGAGAGGATACACATGTAATTTTTTAACATAATCAATTATACCCATTTTTTTTATAATTCCATTTACTTCCAAAAAATGGTTATTCATGAGCTATAAATGTGATCAACTTGACATATAGAAAGAAAATGGGTGTCAGATAAGTTTTTATCCAATGTTTACACTTATCATTTTATTTTGGCACCCATTAATTTAGTTTTTACCTAAATAAAAAAATTAATTTCTACTGCCATTTTATGTTAAAATGGTATAAATTTATGTTGAAATTATTAGATAATATAAATTTATTTTATTATAAATATTTTTTAATTAACATTATAGAAGTGTCAGAATCATATTTAAAATAGTAACCATATATGTGATGAAAAGGTCTGTTTCCACTGTTAATATTATTGTAGGAGTATAATGTTTTAATGTAAATAGTTAATATTTAATTTATTCCAATGACCTAAATTAGTAAAATTGTAAAATATTTTAAATATTTTAAATTTAAAATAATATCAAATATAATTTAACAATTAAATTTATTTAAAATAATAGGAATATTCAATAAGAATCAGTATATTCACTATTCATCAAAATAGGAAACTGTTCATAAAATTGCCAAATATTAAACCTAAGATTATTTTGATTCTAAGATTAAAAAAAATAATCATTATTTTCACATATTCATTTTAGAAAATTTCTAAAATAAATTAAAATTTTCATGCAATGAATGATTAAAAAATTTTGTAGAAAAATATAGTTGTTTCAGAAAAAAAAATTATTTTTTCATTAAAATGATTCTTTATTTTATTCATAATAAATTTTTGTATGATAAATTTTTTCAATAATTTTAAAACATGAAAATTTAAAAATATAGAAACTATGATACACAAATAATAATTTTTGGATAGGTTTTAATAGTGCATTATATTATAACACATTAAGAGAGAGGTTTGTGTGTTCTGAATCCAATCAAATGTATCAAAATTATTTAAAAATAAATACTTCATAATGTTTCATTGTTTTATATTCTCATTTAAGATCTATTTTTCATTCTATAAATTCTAGAAATACAAATATTCATGTTTTTAATATTTTTGATTATTACACTTTTAACCCAAAAATACAAAAAATCATCACAATTTGTAACCAATTTCTCTTAATGTACATTTATATCTATGGAAAAACCATAAAAACAAAAATAAATTAATATATAGAAAAATTATGAATTGAAATTTAATCATAATTTTTTATAGATCTTTAGGATTTTCATAAAATTCATCTAACATGTTGAATAATGAAATGGGTTCTCCTAATTAATAATTCACAAACCAAGACCTAAGACACCATAAAAATTATTAAAATAACCACGAAACTAAACTCTGAAAAAAAATCTATCCACTTACACCCCAATATTACAACGAAATAAAATTTGAAACCATGTTACAATGGGTTCACCTCCATGGTTATAGGCATAGTTTGACTATAAAAAACACATATCTTTATCTCTAAACTACAACTATCTTACATTTTTTACATCCAACATCTAACAATATTATTAAATATTGAAAAAAGGATGTGATCTTTAAATAATAATGATGTAATTATGTTTGTAACTTTTTCTCATTTATATAAAATATTTTATTATGAAGAAATATGCTTCATATAGTTGATCATTTCAAATAGTAATAATTAAAATATATAATATAACAGGGTAATTCATATATAAATTTATTAAATGAAAAGTTTGTTTTTAATTATATATCCTAGAATAAAAATATTAATAAATATTATATAATCTACAATTAAGATAATTCTTGTAATTAAAATTAAAAATATATATTTTTATAAATAAATTTCATATAATTATGATTTATGTGGTTTAATTATGGTAATAAAGTTTAATTCATTAAATTTTTATATAAATCAAATAATAAAAATAATTCTGAAATAAATTCAACTAATAATATAATAATATAGCATTCATATGATTTATACATCGTGATAGTGGAGAAAATAAATTTCTAATTTTATTATATTTATTATAAAAAAATTATGGTAATAATGAACTCCATTATTGTTATGAATTTTTTCCTATTGAAATATTGATATGGAAATACATGAAAAACCCATATATTCTTAAAAAATATTTTTTATTAATTATGTATTAAATTAAATATGAAAAAATATAATAGAAAAAAGATGACATATTAATTGTGAAATTAATGAAGTAAAATATAACAAACTATTTTTTAGTTTTTTAAACTGATTTTTAATGATTTCAATCATCCTTCAAGTATGTATATCAATATTTCTATTCGAATTTCATAGTTTAGGATTCTACAATTTTCCAGAACACATTGTAACTACATTATTATCCTTTTTATAAACATCTGACTATATAATTCATGGAATTATGATATATTGTAATTTTTATAATATTTCTGTTTTAATATTCTATTTTGTTGATAAATATTTTTGTATACATCCATCACCAATTATTTAACATTTTTTCGGAATAAATCCCAAATTGGTTGGAATTAAATATAGGTATGATAAATTAGAAATAGAATATTTTTATATCACTCTACATTCATTATGCCATCTCATTTATCTAAATATATTTATAATATGTAATATAACTCAATTTAATAATGGGATGTTTATATTTTATATAAATTATTATGTAAAAAATAATTATATAATCATAAAATGTAATATTTTCATAAATATATTAATCTCAAAATAATAAAAAATAATATTTTTCTACAATACACTTTTCATTTCTGGAATGGGAAGACAATATTTATATACAATTTATTTCCCTATATCTAACTCATAAATATATGAATTCCATTTGAAATAAAATTTTCATTGTTATTTCAAAATAGGGATTTGATTATGATTATTGAATAAGTAATTAATTGTATATATAACATCATAAAAAAATTATTTTTATCTGTTTTATTTTATTATGATTTTATTGATTTATTAAATTTATCGATGAATCCACCATTAAATTTTTGGAGTATATATTCTTTTAAACAACCATTGAATGTTTCATCCATGATATATTTATGTTCATATATCATTTCAATTATCATTTAAATGAATTTTGAAAATTAATTAGTCGAAAATAAATATTTTTACTATCTTTATTAATTAATTGATATCAAATTTCTTCAACTATATAAGGATGTGTTTTTATATAATCAATAATATGTTTTCATTTATTCAACAATTTAATGTCATTTTAAAAATAAAAATATTATTCAATAAAAACGTATTACATTTATATATTAGTATATAAATTACAAATCAAATAAGAATCTTCCATGTCATCAATATGGGATTATTAAATTAATGATTCAAAATAATAATGAATTCCAATAAAATGTCAATATTTTAAATTTAAATTTTTTTAATTATTTTTTTTTCTTATGTTCTGTCAAATTGTTTTATATTTTAATGTCAAAAAAATAATTTTTCAACATCCCCTTACCCAATATGTATCCCTCCTTAGATAAAAACTGTATAATATTGATAATTACACATAGAGTCTACATTCAATAAGCAATTGTATGGTGAAAATTAATGAAGGAATGAAAACAATTAAATGGTATACTTTCGCCCATTTTACATGAAAAATTAAATATTACATAATACCATGGTTAAACCATGACTAATCATATATTGAAAAATCCTAAATACTAAATTATTTTTGAAGAACACCAAAAAACATTGGAATAATTCTATATGTATCATAAGATAAATCATCTATAACAACCATGGAACTCAAATATATCAATAATAACCCATGACATTTATATTTAATTTTTATAAAAAACAATTATCATCCAAGAGAATTTTTTATATATTTATTGTGAGAATAATAGGTATACTCTATAGAATCTCCCAAGTGTCACTCATGAAAATGATTAAAAATGAATATTATATCCCACTATACAACAAGCGACCAAAACTCATCACCTCTTGGGAATATAATGTTCTTGTTATCAGCATGGATCTCTACCCATATATAATTTATATTTTTCATATAATACATTATCATATGAAGTTACACAAAAAATACATTTCCATTGCTTTACTCCATATCAGAAATGCATCATCTCCTAATCCATCTCACCAAAAAAATTGTCTTATTGATGAATCCTTGGAAAAATATCTTTTGTTACATCTTGTGCATATTTTTTTCTAACCACTTCCCTATAATCCAATGCACCACATACACTCATTATTCCATGACACACAACTAGAAACTAATAGAGTATGTTTCATGATTATCTATAAAATGTGTTTTTAGTATTATACCTAAATGAAAGAGAAGACATTCACATAATAAAAATAATAATTATTTTTAATCTATATCTAGATATATATGTGTACGAATTAACCCAAATACATTTCACCAATGAATATACATATTTGGGAAATGTTGCAACCATAAATAAAAACATAAAATACTACAAGGAGAAGAGTATCAGATTAGTGAGGTAACCATGCCATCATTTCCTTGCCAACTAGAATGTTGAGGGAAATAGCCTCCCAATGTAAATTGGGTTTCAAACACACTAGAAAAAATTTTGGGTAACCATATCATGTCACATAACATATTTGATATATATATTGATCAATACCATATGATTAGAATCATCCTAATGTTAGGGTTATCTTCCATTATCATCTCTTAGACACCCATTAACTGATGATAAGGTATTGGTATTTTATAAACACACTAATATTATTATTTAAATTTAATTAATTTATTATAAAAATAATTTTTTATTAATATAATTAAATAAACACACAATTACTAATTCTTTAAGATTACTTGTATATTATCAATAATAGATTATCAATCCCTTTAATCACTAAAATATAAGTCCCTCATATTCCCATGATTATCATTAACATTCAATAATACAAAAAACATAGTCATATAAAATATTTCCCCACAATCATATCGTAATTATATTGTCTTTTTGAATCATAACAACAATACAAAAAAAGGATTCCTAAACCATAAAAAACTAAATTGTTCGAGTTGTGAAAAAATTATTAAATATAAAACCCAAAAATATAAGTGTTAATGTAGACACATTAATTGGAAATAATCACATTATTCAATCCCAAAAGAAATGGTATTTTTGGGATTCAAATCATCCAATTAGTCTGGGTTCTCGCTTTTACACAATCATGTATATTAAAATTCTACTATCTAATCATCAAAGGAGATTATTATTTCTATTATACATGAATAACACCATTTCTCATCCACCATATTACATATAAATATCAAATAATACCACCAATAAAGTCTCCAAATTTAGATCAGCAACACAAGGTACCACAAAAATAAATAACAAAGTTAACCATATATCAGGGTCCTAAAAACTCTTACATTCATCATTTAAAATAAAATAGGCTTATCTGGCCACTAATATTGATCTTTATAAAAAATCAATATATAATAATATTATATTTATTATTTCAATTATCACCTCTTAACCTAATATCTATCATTAACAATCAATTATTTAATTATATGAATCATTAAAACATTCATTATGAATAACATCTACATTCCTCTATCTATAATGACGAAAATTATTTATCATACTTCCAAATATGTTCTAATTGACATAAATTTATATCAAAACATTAATTATCCATTTCAAATAACATATTTGGAACTGATTCCAATTATATATCCCAATAGAATCAATTTTATTTCCAATAAAATATAAGTAAAATTAAATTCATGTTACCTAAGGCAATTTGTTATATATCAATAAAGAATTAAAATCCATATACTATCTATCGATTTTATTATTATAATTTATAGTCAGAAATATTAATAAATCAGTCCTAAATTTTGATTATTATATATTTTAAACTATTTAGTAAAACTGGGGGCATTAAATTATCACATTGGAAACTGATGTCATCATATTAACAAGAAACCAAGGTAAATTTAATAAACCCATTTAATATTAATTAATGAAAATTCATGAAAAACACAAAGAGAAATTCAACATAACATTATGATTGACCATTATATATTATTTAATGAAAAAATTTAAATATGAAACATTTCAGTATTCCTTAAATTAAAATGAAACAATTATTCGGATATAAGTTCACCATTCTCACCAAAAAATAAACAATTAATGGAAACATTATGTCAAACATGTAAGAAAAAAATTAATGTAATGTAAAGGAAATTTTCTGATAAACTTATATATAATGGAATCTTTACAAAGTAAGAAACAAAGATAAAAATTGGTGACCTACATTAGATTAACAAAAGATTAAAATGGGATCACTACAGATTCAACACAAGAAGACAAGGATCAGTTCATTTAGAAAGGAATTCAAATGACCCGGACGAAGAACTCTTAGATTAGGGAGATAAATGCCGTATTTTTTATAAAAAATATGTTTGGATTAAATTTATATGAAAACTATTAGAATCATATTCATATCCCGAATGGATAAAACATTTCATTAGTTGACATAGTATTAATTGTTTCCAAAAATCACATATCCTTAATCTAAAAATCATAGATCAATTTTTATCATGAACATCACATTCTCATAATGTGGTTTTTTGGTAACAAATCATTTAATCATAATGTCATCCATCAACAACATGAAACCCAGGATAACATCCTAAATAATTAGTTATAAACATCACATCTGTTGATGCATAATACATATTCATGTTAGAATCTACATTCTAACATTATAACCCATGATTCAATTTATTATCTCCTCCATCACTAATATCTCATATCCCAAAAAAAATAACTTAATTCATGAATTCCTCTATGTTATAAAATCTTATAAATTGAAATTATATAGAATTTTAAGTTAATAAAACTATTGATAGATACCTCTAAGTCAATTCTAATCCTCTGTAATATAAAATATAACATGAATGGAAGGATTGTAAATGTTGGCATAGGATTATCTAATCTATTATATTAATTTAATGAATCCTTCCATCACATGTCTTCAACTACCCAACATAATGGGAAAATATATTTTCAATAAACCAATAAAATCACATCAATGATACTATCCATTTGGGGTTACCTCTCAAACTATAGAAAGGACAATTGTTATAATTGAATAATATATATTTATAACATAATAAATGTAATGAAAAAAATCTACACAACATTTATATAGATTTATAGATAAGAAAGAAACATCTGTTGATAATGAGAACATATTTGTGACTCAAGTTCCAGAGTGTTTTCCTCCACTCCACCATTATTCTCAGGGACAACAAATAATTGATTACTATACACATGAAAGACATTGCCCTAAATGTCTAAAATATCGAAGGATTTCTCCCTAATTATCAACATTAGCATCATCATTGATATAGAACCAATTGATGATGTATGGATCAATATGATGAATGTGTTGAGGATATGATATAAGGATTAAATCATTTATCTTTCATTTCATTTATTTGAGAATATAATATAATATTAAATTACTCAAATGTGATCCTAAAAACACTAATAGAATTTCATGTATTTGCGACAGGATATTTGCGACATATAAATTTCTCATCGCAAAGAGTCTTCTAACATCAAATATTTGCAATGGGGGAGAAATTTCATTGAAAATATTCACTAAATTCATTGGATGTATATATTCATGGAGAGAAATTTTTTCAGGATTTCCCGCCGCCTTGTGAGAAAATCATTCAAAATGGGCAATTGAAATGGATTATTTAGTCTATCGCAAATTCTCGTTTATCCAATATAGTAGTTACATAATACATTTAACATCACAAATAATTTTCAATAAGACATTATTTGTGTTATAATTAAATCTTTTTAAAATATACTTTTTGAAAAACTATAGGGATTTAGAAAGTAAGGCCACTAAGTTCTTCTTCCACCAATTTTCCTATCCATTTTTTCTCCCTCTAATGTTGTCAAGGGAACCCAACTCAGCATCCTGCTACGTGAAGCCCCATAAAATCATGTTTTTTTTTTAATTTTTTGTTGATTTCACAGAAAACAACCATGTAATGGACTCTTCTTCGATCCTTCATTATGTTTTTCATATTTTCTTTATATTGATAAATTGACAAAATCTAGGTTTGTTACCTTATTTTGATGATTTCATTGACATGTAGGGTTTGTCTAAAATTATTAATTCATATTGGAGTACTTTTCAGGGTGTATACAATAGTTGAAACAATATAATTTTATACTATCTGAAAAATGATTATTATTATAATATGCTAAAATATTGTATTTGTTTGAAATTATAATAATTTATTTTACACATAGGATTAATTTTTTTTTGGGTTTTGGGATTAAATGAAATTAATTATAATTTTATCAATTCTTTGATGGTATTATTTTTTTTGTTTTATTATTCCTTACATTATTTTCCTAGTTCCAAATTTTTTACTACTCACTTATGTATGTATGTATAAATATTTTTATGTTAATTTTATTCAACATGCATAATAATAATATTCTTAAAAGCATAATATTTTCTTATAATTATATTTTGGTGTGCAAAAGATTTATTTAAAATAGTATTTTCCAATAAATATGTTTTTTATAACAATTATTTTGGTTCATGTGCATGTATGTTGGTATGCCTAAATTTGTTTCAGTCTAAATATAATTTATTGATGTTAAATAATGATGATAATGTTAATTTAATGAAATAATTTCAATAAAATTTAATTTATATGAATTTTTTAATATAGAAAACATTAAAAAAATTCAAATTGAAAAAAAAGGAAATTTATAGTTTTTAATATTTAGTAAAAACTTATTTAAAAGTAATTCAGAATTTCTTTTCTATATTTCAAAAAATATAACAAATATACAATATTATTATAAATTCATAAAAAATATTATTAATTAAAAATTTATTATAAGTTTAATTAATTAGTAAAGCTAATGAAATAATTTATAATATGTTATAAGTAATGAGTCATTATTACTAATAATATGTAAATTTTATTAATAATTATAAAATTATAATATTTTTTAAACAAATCATAATAGAATATAACAACATTTAGACATTCATAATAATTCTTTTGAATTTTTATATGAATTAAAATAATTAGTATTGATTAACGTATAATTTTTTTAAAAACACCCAACTCGTACAACTATTATAATACATTAAGGCTAAAAAATATTAACTCAAAAATTATTAATTCAAAATATTTGGGAATTAAAAATATTTATTAATTCAAAAAAATGACCTCAATTTTATTTATAAATTATTTAGATAAATTATAAATTTAGTTTAATCAAAATATATATATATATATATTGATTTTATATTTCTATATTAAATTGAAAATGAGTTTGAATATATTTGATGTATTCATACTAATTATGAAATTATGATCTATATATATAGTAATTATTCATGTTTTAATAATAATATAAATAAATTAATAATAATAATTACATAATTTATAATAGTTCAGATAATTTATCAAATTTTAATAATGATAATCATAAAATTATAAAATTTTAATAATAAAATTGCAATAATATATTTTGCAATTTTGATATATATATATAATTATATAATATATAATACTTTAATTAATGACTAACAATCAATAAATAATAATAATATCATAAATGATAATAATTATTAATTATTATTAATAATCAACAAATAATGTATAAAGATAATCCTTATATAATTCATAATTAATTATGATATAAAATTAGTAATTATTACTTATATAATAGTAATTTCATATAAATTGTTAATTAAATAAAATAATATAAAATAATATTTTTTATTAATATTGTAATATATATTTATATATAGAATAAATATTTAGGTAATAAATATTAATAAAGGATTAAAAATGATACACTTGTGTGCGATTTAATGAAATAGACAATGTTAACAAATGTTATGTCATGCCAAAGTCGAACCCCAAATCTTAGACACAATGATCTTTGATTTTTTTATGATACTTTTTTGGAATGATATATTGAATTTCTATAATAATTTATTATTCAAATATTAAATGAATTACTGTTTCCAATAATATAATTACCCGATGTTCATAAATCTAATCTTGTTTCTAGGATAAACCAAACATCCCAAACCCGGTGCTGATCTCCAATTTATCGAATGTAACACTATTCAATATTTATTATATTAATTTCAAAAAAATATCATGTGGCTTATATAATATATTGATTGTTATATTTATCTTCACTGAGGCTATACGGGCCCTGTACACAAGTGCTAATCTAGTTCCTCATTTAGGTAATATTTCAATGAATACTTCCAAATGGTAAAATATAATAATTTGAAAAAAATATAAATGAAAACAAATATTTATTCATTTTATTTTTTTAGAAAAATATTGACTTAGAAAGAAGACATATATATTTATTACATTATCATGATTGGGGAAATAATCACCAAAATCCAAATTGTTCTACTTTAAATCCAATCTATATTGTTTGTTTTGAAGCATTTATATCAATTTCTTCATCAAATTGATATTTTGTATTTTAATGAGAAATTAAAAATACATGTCAGAAATGTGGTCTTCGCACCATTGAAACATTTTACAATGTGGTACTTCATCTACAATATAATGGTTTTAGAACATATTATATTTTTTAGTATCAACATGGTGAAAATAGTTTAGAAAAAAATCATTCATTTTTTTGGATCCATCATTTCATATTTTAATACATGAGGTAGTTGGTTGATCTATTATGTAAATAAAAACTTAGAATAACATTCTATATCCAGAATCTAAACCCTACGAGCTTTAAATTTTGTTGTAATCCTCTTAGGAGGCCTTATATCTAGGAAGATACATGTTGAAGAATGAATATGTTACAAAATATATGGATATTAAATCAGATTTTGGAATGCATATTATATTATTTTATTGGATTTTATCATGGATTAAGTATTTTGTTCGGAACAAAATACAATACCTGCATTTTTTAATTAATGTAAATAGTTGGTTCAAAATAGCGGTTTTTTTTATCAAAATATCCATGCATGTTCAAAGGAATGATTCCTATATTATGGTTAATATAAATCATTAGTTAATTTCCCAACATATTGAGAATCGATGTATAAAGTGGAATAATAAAGAATTTCCACAGTTTTCGTGAAACAGTTTAGATATCATTCATTTACACCTCATTTACGGAGTTTATTTATTTCTTATAGCACAACTAGATTTATTACATGGTATAAATTAAATATATTTATCATAGAAAATATCAAATAATCCATTTCATGGGGATTCATGGAAACATTTTGATCAAAAATATCAGTCTTTTGTTGCAAAATCTCATAACATAAGGTTGGGTATTTCTACTAATCGTTTCTCTAAATTTGGTGTTATCTATGACAAATATTATTATGGGCCTGTTTACAATACTCTTTATTACATTCCCCCATGGATGATTCTAAAGGAAAGATATATATTGGAAACTATTAATTCCAATACATCCTAAGTATAATATTGATTTCTATTTGAAACCACTAGTTGTTGAGTTAATTTTATTGTTGAACAATGGTGTGACTATATTTAATATTACTATAGATCAGAATTTTATATTGAAGTTTCCATTAATATGGTTGATTAGTGACATTTTTACGTATGTTATATTATCTAGATAGGTAACACAAGATCTACTATCATATTAGTAATTCATGGTGGAGAACAAATAATTTATTCTTTGTAATGGGATAAAAGTTATTTATTATTATTTTTATCAATGATTTCATCATATGGATCACCATTTTAGATGAAATAGAAATAATTTTGAAAATGGTTTAATGGAAATAACGCATCACTATTAGTTCTCTCAATTAATCAAGTTAAATATATTATCTCTACATAACCCCATGTAATTATTGGGAAAACCATAAATGAGAAAAAAATAAATGGTTTTGCGGGAGACCATAATATGATAATGTGGAGTATTTATTAGGACCATCTATATTATTATAATTTTTTTCTTTTTAACATGTTTGATGTGATGCATATTTAGAAGAATGTTTTTTATAACATATTTTATTCTATGTGGTTAACACCTTGTATGACCAAAGATTATTTAAAGGCAGGGTTGGATCTTGCAAATAATTGCAGACATCCTAAAATTGCATTATTTAAAGATGAACGATCACACAAATTTTTGAAGATAAATTCCACATACTCACTTATTAAATAATACCCATTATTATTATGTCAATGGATTAATGATTTGATGTTACTAGATCGTTATGCTTCTAATTTGTCTTGTTGTGTCAGAAATTGGCATATTACATAGTTGAAAAGTCATGATTGTCATATCTGAATTGAAATATAATTTCATATTGTTGTTATAGGGTTATTTAATTATTAAATCTATGATTTATTGACTGAAATATCATTTTTTAGAGATACATGTGTGGAAATATGGGATTAAAATTCATTTAATTTTCTGGAAATAGATACTATTTTAATTTAATACAAATTGGAAAAAATATTCCCACCTAGCTTCTTTGATTCTATAGAAAATTTGATATTGAATTTTCAATATGAAGTTAAATTTGGATGGACTATAAAATTCCAGTGTATTTTTCCATTTGATAAATGTATAATAAAATTAAAGAATAATGTGTATAACAAAGCATCAGTTTAAAGAGAGATTGTAGAACCGTACTTGTATGAGTAAATTTCAAATATATACCCTTATTATATCCAGTCAGAATATCCTTAAAAACATAATCAGATGGGTCACAATGAGAAAAATTTGATGATTTCATAGACCGTCTGTTGTTATTTTTTAACCATTGAGATTTTGGTTTTTTTTTTCTTGAGCAAGGGATTATAGATGAATAACTACACATAGTTCATACTTATGTTCTGTATAATTGTAAATAAATAAATTATTTGTGCATTAAGTATGACTTGTTTTTTATTTTTTTAATCAATATTTATAAAATATACATTTATTTAAATTAATGATTATTTATACTATATGATTACCATATAAAATATCAATTTCTAAAAACTACATTTGACTCTTTTGAGGAATGACAACAACAAAAATTTCATATTGGATTCAAAGACCGGTAAGTAATATTTTATGGAATATTAAATCAATTATTCAATGATATCTATTATTTATAGTATTTATTTTTTACTGGAACACAACATGGAAATAATATTTATTGTCAATTATGTGTTCCCAAAAACACACCATCGAAAATGATAAATTCTTATAATGGGTATGTGGTTAATCGATTTTGATTCCATACAAGTATATATGGTGAATCAATGAAATCAAAGAATAGTGGTATTCATTTTAAAGGATACTATGATAAATAATGTGATGTTTTATTTTATGGTACTCTTGATGAAATAGTTGATTAATTTTATTAGGGAAAAAATTATGTTACCATGATTAAATGTCATTAGTTTGATACTGATCATGGGTTACAATTTTATCCACTACATGGAGTCATTTTCAATAAATATAATAGTGTTACTTAATAAAATAAGACCTTTGATGTTATCACATAGGGTCCATATAGTTTACAATGGTAATTTCTTAGATGTATTGACATATTTGAATACATGGTGGAGTGTGATAAAAATTAAGCCATGTGACAGACAGTTTAGTGAAAATGAAAATTGTTCTCTATAAAAATATAAATTTTTTCAATAAACATCAAAAAATATAACTCTTACCTAATGGGATATAATATCGAGAATGAAACCCATCAATTAAAGGCTGATGATATAAATAATTTTGATGAATTAATAAGGTATGAAGAAACTGAATGTCATATAGAACTTGAAAATGATAAATATGAAGATGAAGACATTTCTGTCAATGAAAATGTTGACAAATATTATGATTGATGTATTATATTCTGGATTAAAGTAGCATGTAATTATCCCATTTTGATATTTATAGGTTTTTATATTCCATATTTTTTATAACAATCTATTATAGGTAACATTAGTTTATTCTAACATTCATTAGATTTATATATTTTATATTAGTTTGACCATTTATTACATGTAATTATCACATTTTTATTTTTATTATTTTTCTAAATTTAATATTTTAGTTAACAATCTATTATACATATCATTATTTTACTCTTATATTCGTTAGTATATTATATTTCATATCAGTTTAAAAAATATCTTTTTGGTGAGAATATTTTTTCACATGACTGGAGGTAATCCTCATGAAGATTTATTATACTATCTCACTAATACCAGACATCCTGATGATGAGACCGATTCAGTTTCCCCTACCCAGGCTAGTGTAACTAATAGGAGGGGCACAATATTACTCGATTATTGATTTTGGATCTTATTATAGAGAGATTACCGTCTATTTTTTTATAGTTTACAGAGGTATGTTAAATTGTTTAATAATAGATTTATTATATATTAACAATGTGAATTGATTTTGATAATAATTTTATGTTTATATATTTGTTTCAATTTGAATTTTTTTTCCCATTTATCCATTTTCCAAACTGGTGTATTGGTTATCATATTACACCAATGAGTTATTATGGTACTTATGATATAGAAATATTGAGTATTAAGGGAGATCATGGGGATTTATCATTGTTGTCATCTACATATTATAATGTGTGGTTGAGATATCAGGATTAGTTAATTCAATTGTTTCAGAAGAAGAGGGAGAAGGATCTTGAGCAGCATCATATGAGAGATTTGAAGATAATGGAGTATATGCAGTGACATGTGTGTGGCGATGGTACAGTGTTTTCCCCCCTGTTCCATCGAGTGATCCTCCTCCACCTCATTCTAGTTGATAATTTCTGATTATTATCATCATTTTTTTAATTTGTTATGATAGAAATTTTATATTTCAAATCATATAATAATTTAATGTGTGTTTTAATTTTTTTAAATAATTTTTATTGTTTTATACATTTCTTTAATTTTATTGTATTTACAAATAATTTTATTATTTTATTTAAAAGGTTATTTGAGATGAATTACTAATCTCTAAAAAAATTTATTTCTGATTGACTGTAGAAAAAGGGTTATAAATAATATATTGGGGTTTTATTAAGAAAGAATTTATATCCACTAATAAAATGGTTTCCTGTAATGGACTGTCGCAAATAATTAGATTTGAGACAGACTCTTTTACAATGGGCTATTTTTGACAGGAACCCTTTTCAAAAGATAATTTGCGATGAGACACCATCTCAAATGCAATGTAACCTTTATAATAAATTCATGTTGTTGAACTTGAAATTAAAAACCAACATGGTAGAAATATTACCCCAACATTAAAAACATCACATATAATTACAATGATTCACCTAAAATAAAAAATGAAATTCCATTAATTACTCTAAATAAATTCTATTATGATTTAAATAGGATATTATATGATCTCTTTATTCCTTCGTTCTCTCACAAATCACTTGAACCATCTCTATTATTCTCCACTTTTATTCATGTATGAGGATAGTTTACAATATTAACCTATTATAACATAATATCGAATTGATTTTTCATCAATATATAGCATAAAATGCTTCCATAACAATTGTATAGTGAGAAACTTATAATTATTAAAAATTAACCCAAATTAGGTGCCTTATATAAAAACCTAAATAATTTATAATACTTACAAAAAACAAGTTTTAATGTGTATGGATGGAATTATTATCATATAATCTGACTATAGAAGAAAAATTTTACTAATGAAAAACATGTAACCATTATTATATTAGAGTCCTATCCATTCCCTAGTGGTAAAGGGTTGATTTATATTCCAGATAATCATTCATGGGATTACATGTAGTCTCACCACATTATCCATGTGATTCCATGACTAAACTATGAATGATCTCAACTCATTGATTGTAATTTAGAGAACTGGAATTTCCAAACAATCTATTATTATCCTATTATTGTCATACAATACATGATCCTAATATCGACCAATGACTATGTCCACAAAAATTTACACCCACAACTATTCAAGGGAATCTAATGTAAGGATCAATCTACATGGAAGAGATTATCAAAATTCACCTTTTTTCAATCAAAGCAATATGACACAAACCCTATATGTGAATGGTTTAACCATAGATAGAGAGACCGACCACCAAGATAAACCTAGATAATTTCCACACCCATAACCACTACTAATTGTGTGATGTTGAAAAAACATATAAACAATTTATAAATCGATAATTGAATGAAATACTACCCTGAAAACAAAACATGTGGTTTCTCATTGTTATGAAAATTTTCATGCAAATAACTATTAACTTTATGGTCTATCCATACATAGACCATTGAATCCCCCATTCATAACTCATCTACATAAATCAGTAATGGTGATTTCACATCCATATACGATGAAACCCTCAAAAAAATATGATCCCATATAATGATTCTTCACCGAGAGTGTAATTCAAAAGCCTGGATTCAACGATAACTAGTACCCTGAGCTGGTTCATCGTGTTCCCCCTAGTGTGCCACCCCATATGCCATAGGCTGTCGAAAAACAATTAGGGTACAAAAACATGCATTGAAATTATACAACATAATTAGAGTAATCTATAGAAGATACAAAAATGAAATAAATCGAATGAAAAATGATAACCATTCATCATCAAAACAATTCCAAAAAATTGTGTACATTCAGACATCCAAAAAGAAAAATCCCATGAATGGTCACATTTTTAAAAGTGTAATGTAAATGCAAAAATAAATAAATTTATTAAAATTCCCTAAAATATTTCATAACATTTGTTCTGTTCCAATTATTAATACTCATCTATATTCCCTAAATCATCCCTCCTGTCAAGGGTCTTTTCAATTATGCTATCATACTATGATAAATTCTGCTTGTGTACCAAATGGAGACCAGAGAAGGGAGGGATTACAACACATACAGCCTCCATATATCATGTATGAAAATATCCTTTCTTAATATAGAGCATCAAATAGTACAATAAAAATTAAATTAATAAAATTGTTCATTACCTTCCATTTTTAACTTGTTTTTATTCTTATCATTAACAACTGGTTCAATATTTTACATATATTGATCGACTCAATTTGGGTAATGAAAATATTCTTAACTATTCATTTGGGGTTCCAAGTTCCCTATATCTCCAGAACATTATTTTCAAAAACAACATAACAATACACCTCAGAACAACCTTCTAGGATCCCACATCATTTGAATCAGTTGGGGATAGAGAGCTTCAACCCAACACCATAAAATATGATATACTTTGGTGATTCGTAGGGAATATGTCTACCTCAAACAATACGAGTAGAGCCTTTTTTTAACGCCTTATTTGTAATATTTTATTCATGAACTTAAATATTTATTAATTATTCTTAACTAACCAATATTTTACGTATCCAAGATAACTTTTCAATAATAGAATGAGACAACCTTATTATATATTGGCAAACTAACCCAAATATCTATTGATGTATCTTAGTAAATATTTATATTCATATTATATAAGGAAATACCTTGATAATGTCTGTAGAACGACCCTTGGTTGGGCCTTTAAGACGGGTCTATTTAACCTCAGTAGATTCCATGGGGATCACAATGTTTTAAATAGATTTTTTACACTCCCAATTTATCATTTCTTACACAGATTTCAAATACACATCAAAATAGAACAAACTAAAAACTATATAAAAATAATTTAATCATAAATATTAAGGAACATAGATGATTGATAACCTATCTCATGAATGTATGTAAGGTCTCTCTTGTCCTTATTCTTTTTTTAAACATAAAAACCATCAATGTTGTTCCTTAGAATGATATGTAAAAGAGAGTTTTTTGTATTACGTATAAGTAAAACCATTATACAAGGAATTTAATAGAATCTATTAGGACGATGACTCTTATAATATCCTTAATATTCAATTCACAAAAAAAACTTAATATTGAATCCATATAAAACAAAAAATTGGTATATATATATATATATGGGTGAAAACATTGGTTATTTAGGTGCATAAAATTAGAATTTGGTGTTACACCTCCGAGGTGGAGCATCTCTGGGTGGTGTAGAAGTGGTCTGACGAGGATCATTGCCCATCCCTTTGTCAATAGAGACATTTTATCATTGATTTCATAATTACTTTTGTTTCTACACATTCATAATCATTATCCATTAATGAATGTTGAATTAACCCTTCAAGAACTATTTGTTCTAGTGGGAGATTGTGTATGGGTCAAGAACTCATGAAATCAGTTCTTCTTGGATATAACATCCTCAAATGATCTCTAATGGGTTTATTAGTGGAGAGAAGAATTCTCAATGGCCCGGGGATCCATGATTCAGGGTCCTACATTCAAACAACATGTGCTTGTTGGCAGATGATTTGGCCAGCGTCACATATGAACTGCATTGGTCAAGAAGATGGGGGGTAAGGATCACTACACCCTTTTCTGGGGGGGATTGTTGAATGTTCTATGACCCCCTTATAAATTTAATTCATGTTAATATGTTGTGAATCCTTTTTTCATTCTTGAATATTGATTCCATAGGATACCCTTAGTTTTAAAGATTGTGGTAGGCTTGCATAAATCTTATTCAAATGAGGTAACACTGATTTGATTTTTTCATAAGGATCTCTGGAGTTTAACGTTAGCCAATGGGAATGAATGTGACATGATTTTAGGATCTATACCCTAATAAAGGCTTCCAACATATCCGCAATAGGGTAATCAGAACCCACGTAGTTCAGATCGTGTGGGGCTAATGCGTGGAAGATTAACATTTAAGGTGTTCTGATTGGGTGGGCCCTTTTATATGGGCACCCTTTTGAGACTAGGGCTTCTAGTTGGGGTCCTACATTTAATTATTAGGTTATGATTCTGATATCTCATAGTTTGGATTCATGTGGAGGTTGTAATCATTGCAAACCTCTATGCTCACTTGAGTCATGCTCAGTTTTAGAATCAAGAGGATTAAAATGATTCTACAATTCTCATGCCTCCTCCCCCATTGCTGGGGGAAGGAGATCAGGTTGTGGAAGAGGCAGTGACATCCATGGGGGAGGCCACGGTTCAATGAACCCTTCAATGTGAAGGTCAAGTGGTCCTTCCATGAATTATTGGGGTTTTACCTCAGTGGAAGGGTACTAGAGAACTTTCGGGAAAGGGGAGGAGTTTCGTCCTTGTCAAAGGGGGAGAAAGCATAACCCCTTCAACTGATCATTATTCTTCATTGAATGTAAAAGATTATGATCACCCTTAATCCATAGAATATGGAGGTTCACATTGGTGTCACAATGTTGGTCTTTGGGTTACTGTTGCAAGGTAGGCTCACAGGATTTTTCAAATCCTATACCGTTGTGGTGAGAGCCTTCATGACTCTAGATACTATGTGTACATAGACTTAATGGGGTGAACTGATGAACTTGATAGTCTAATAATACATGTCTAGTGGATTTAGAGGAGGCATTGGCCTGATATCAGAGGACTAGGTAGTAGAGGCATCATGGAGGACTGTACAATAATGGATGGGTGAGGTTGAACTTGAATAAACAACACCAAAAAATACCCCATTCTGTGCACTGGTTTTTTTGTGAGATCGGGGTGGCACCACATAACATTTTGGTATATGGGATGAGGGACCTCCATGTACCAATATGGTATAATAGAATGGATATAGAAAACTATGTATCATAGTAGTACACTATCCATCATGCCACTTTAGATCCAATCTACATAATGATGAAGTATATAGCGACAGGTTCAGTCATCGTAGCGGTATGCTATGTGGAGCACCATTTTGATGTTGGGTCTAGGGGATCATCATTCATGGGGTGTTAATCAATGAGAAACCTTTGTATTTCAATTCAACTGTTAGGTTATTTGTTCTATAATTATAATTAATAAATTCTACCTTTTTATGTTTTGTGACTTTCTGTACCTATATAGAGAGTGGATCATGGATCAGGCTTCCCCAATGAAACATGACGAAAGTCAAAATAAAAACTATGAGTCTCCCTCATTATTTTATCATCTATTTTATCCTTATATGTCTTCCACTATGCTTGTGTCTTTGAAATTCTATTGTTCTCTTTTTATAGAGAATCAGAGAAATCCTGTCTATTTTGAACATAACACCATTTGAGGAGGCCCAATGAAGCAATATCATGACCTACATAAGATACGGTCTACTTGGTATTGTGAACGGTTTGACTCACGATAATGTTCTGCAAACTCTGCTGATTTTCTTCCTGGGTGAATTGAAGATTTTGTTACAAGGTACACAGATGGTCCTCATGTGTATTTATCCATTGGCCACTCGGTTTGTAGTTTATCATGCTCGTTGGCCATCTCCTCACAGTCTAGAAATTCATAGATCATTCCATACACATGGTGGTTCGTGATCCATCTATTCTACGTACCATTCCTAGTGTTGGTATACGGGCTACATAAAATCTTTTAAAAACTATAATTCCTTCAACTTCCATCAAAAATTTATAACTCAATTTGTGTCTATTCCCAATGATATACTAGTATGAGTACTTTATTATTTCAGAAAAGAATTTGTGGGTGTATTTTCTTCCATTGTAGAATATTTCAATACCCTAGAGACACCCCTTAGAATGGTGTCTATTCGAAACAAAATTGGGACTATTCCAATGTAGAAGTAGTCCTAAACAGAAATAGTTCATGGTAGAATGGATGGACCTTGTAGAGGGAACACCTATATATATGGTACCAAGCCATTTTTCTTTTACTGTTTCTCATATAGAGAAGTGATCTTTATTACTTCACTTTCTTCTTCTCTTATGTACTGTGCACTTTGATAAAATCTCATTCGTGAACAACTTTGTACATTCTTCGATCCTATCTCCTCAAAAAATTTCCATCCTTGTACCATATTTTGGACTCCATGAATGGTTATGTTGAATTTTATGACTTAATTTCTGGATTCGGTGTACGAGGATTCTATGAAGCAGGCTTCTATGCATTCCACACTTAGATTGACAAAGAAAACATTAAGAATATTATAAATATAATCCTAAATGTTTACCCCCAATTTATGACCAAGAACATAACCAAACCCTGGGTTTGCAAGCCATTATTCGCAAACCTTTTTGGTCACTAACCAATGATCCATATGCGAATGCATTGAATATGGTTCGTATACCATGGTTGTACCCAGTAGAATGTGACTGCGTACCATAGGTGTAGGTGGGTTTACTTTAGTAGATCACACAGTATGTGGGATGTGGATACCACATACATTTTTTGAAGTCCATTACATAGGGCTTTATAGAGAATTTTTTTGAATCCTTTAGCTATTATTCCATAGCCTCTGTCAAATTTATTTTATTGGATTGACTTTTTCATAGGCTTCTGGATTTTCCTGTGCAGGTTAAAAATGGATGATTCAAATGTTATTTTTGGATGTTTCTGTTACTTTTGTGGCCTATATTACATCCCATCATTATGCTACTGATTAATGATCGAAGTACATGGTGACTTTGGTTGATCACAAAACTCTGGTTTCTCCATATTGACAATATCTTGTGAATCCTCTCACATTTGGCCACCATTATTACTATGTCATATAAAGGATTGTTTATTATGGGTTTCTCATTTTATCTGACACATCGATCTCAATGAAAATCCTGATTGATCATCCTACATCATGGATAATCAATAAATCTATTTTGAAGGCTTTGGACTCTATCAATGGGAGGTACCTTCATAGAAATATTACCTCCAGGTTCATTCAAAACTACTCACCTATAATATTCAAGGGTTCACAGTAGAGTCTAGATAATATGGCCCACTTTTATTAATTCATTGCGAGGAAGGATATAGAGAATGAGCGGAACAATTGGTCATTTCGATGGGGCCTTTGTCTTGGAGGCTCACTTGGCATGGAATGGTTGTGCCCCTTTTGGGGCTACGTAAGTTGTGAAGAATTAAAATCCGATCTAATGACTGTGGGACTATACAAGGCCATTTTGGTTTCTCAAAAATAAACCCATCTTCATGCTTCCCTTATATCACAGATCTTAAGCAAGTGGATTCCAGATACCAACACATTTCATTTGACCCACATGGAGGTTGGCATCACCCTTTGGTACATCTGACTACATTAAAGAGTCCATATAATTTGGTACATGTGTGATGAAATTCATCCTCACTCAACTATTAAGTATAAAGAGGAAAGACCCCCTGTCCTGGGAAGTCATCATTCATGTGATGGTTCTTCTAATATAAATTGATCCCTGTCTGAAGCAGGACGTTCCATGGGATGACTACCTTGGTGATTTTTCTTATTCATATTGGTCTCGAGTCTGATCCACGGATACCCTATTCTTGTCCCACCAAAGCCACATGAAGGTGAATAGGTACTCACTTAACACCATAGAAAGGTATATTATGGGAATTGGATACGAGGTACCATTCCTGAAAACAATCAGTTATTTCTACATGTTGCATTCTATGACATGTTCTTGAGTAAGTGGATCCTACTAGTGCGATAATCTGGTGGTGTAGGAACCTCAACCATAATCATGACCGCTCAATTGGCAACCATAAAATGCATCAATTTTGATATCCAAGTGTTTCCCATGATATAAAGCCTACTTGGCCCAACCAGAGAAGGGGGGTCACCATACCAGATGGTTTCTCTATTCAAATTCATTGGTACTAGACAGGATCCCACATAGGGTTTTATTCTTCATTAATTACATTTAAATTCGGCATTCTACACTCCGATCATAGCATCAGAGAACCAGTGGGGTCATGCCAGCAGCATGTGATTCACCAGATAAGAAATAGGGCCAAACTGAAAAGAATGAGCATGACTTAGTTAAATGTCACAATATTAACAAATTTTTCCATTAATAAACTTATGATTCACCCACTAGTACTGTTGAAAATAATACATATGAAGACTTAATCAATCGATGTTACATATTTTCCCAGTGAGAAGGCATCCTCGTTTCCCATAATGGATTTGAACTTATTTGTGAGGGCTATGCACCCATCATATTTATTCGACAATTAAATTACATTCAGAAGTTGTACCCTCCTGCTCGTAACATTACTCTTCAGGTGAAGCATCAGATGATATCTTGATAATTATGGTTAATTTTGAACACTCTCATCATGGAAAGGACCTCTAATAATATGTTCGTTCAACCTAGGAAATTTGTGAATGATGGGATTATGACCGCACATGCAGCCGAAAATGATCCAAGAGTTCTTTCCAGGAATCCATCATTAATTCCTTATGAGGCTGATTTTATAGTGACTTAGAGGGAATATGAAATTTTGAATGGTAATTAATCTACCTGTGACTGGTCCCCATGTGATTTATGGAAACTCCTCCATTCATGGGAAGTATCCCTTAAGGGAATTGGCAACGTGTTAGAACCAAATTACCATTCCTTTCATGAGAATCCAAATAGGGTGAGTTGATATAATAAGGACCTAGAGAGACTCATTTACTCACAATGTGGCCACTTTAAGTACTCACATTGGGTAATTTATGTTTTATGACTATAAGCTACTAACAGGGATGATGATGTTGTTGCAATGCCTACTTCAGTTTCCATATTAAATGTTTGTTACCAACTCCAATAATCTTTTAAAAGTTTCTATTCTTGAGATTTTGATTTTTCAAGGACACATGAGATATGTTTGTAGTTGTCAAAACAATATACACTCTCTTGTATTGACTATCCAGTTCTTTCCATCCCAATTATGGCTACATTACCAAAGTGTTGGAGATTTTAGGATGAATTGAGGGGGAATGCTTCAGATGAAGATATATAGAGGCTTTTTCAAAAGTAATTCATTGATTTTATGGGTTTTGGGGGAGCTATTTTTCAAACCTATATTTTCATATGATGAAGATCATGATGTGGTGGTATATTACTTGACTGAAATGGATATTTGTCTTCACTCTCCAGAAGACAGGAATTATAGGTCTGCCAACGTTCCCTTGATGTCAATATTTCTACGGCCGACAGGATAAGTCATATCTACAACCATTGGCCTTAAATTATTTTTATTGAAAATATGATGAATGTTTTCCCCTTTCCTTATTATTCATTAGTGACCATATGGATCTTTGGAATTGAAATTTACCCCATCTTATTCTCCTGGAGGTACTCTGGCGGGGGAGTACACCCCCTCAATGGTAGGGGTACTATGGAAGGATCCTGTAGATCCCAAATAAATATAGAAGCAGTTTTTGTAGACCCTTTATAGGTGTTTCATCCTCCATCTCATAATGGTGTTCTTATTCCATAACCATCCCCCTAGATTTCAATGAAACACAAGCAAGCCACTGAATTGTCCAAGAGTATTCTAAGGGGATCACATGTAATGGTCTGTTTTCTTGTTGATTGAACCAAGTACCTTTATTTGGTGATCTCACTGGTACATATATGTACTTTGATATATGGACTATTTTTTGACTATATGATGACCTCTTATGTATCTATACCTCATGTCCCTTTATGGTTGTGTAAGGGCCACAATCTATCACCGAAGGTCGAAACAAGGATGCAGGGCCATTTGAAGAAAATGGGGTTGCTACTGACCCCCCATGTAACATAACAAGTAAGTAATGAATAATTTATATTCTTATATATGTCTATTAAGTAATTATATAGTGTTTTAGAGCTTAAAATGAGAGTAAATCCAATCTTAAGAATTGAATACACTAATATTTTTAAAAAATTGTTTTACTGCCATTTGATGGAAGCCATTTTTAAATAAAACTTATGACAATTTTATAAGCTATATTTGTCAAAATAAACATATTATTAATTATTGGGACATTAAAATTTACATTGGATAATTTTTTGGTATTTTTCTGAAAATGTTCATTTTTTTAATGAATAGTGAAAAATACTGCACTTTCCATCAAAACTGCTTTTTCATTTAATTTAATTATATAGTTAGATTATCTTTTTAAATGGATTTAAAGTGTAAATAGAATATATTTTTACCATATAATCCAATTGTGGTCATTGGGATTAATTTCACTTTGAAATTGGTCATAAACATGTGCCAAACTTTTCATAGATATTGTTTCAAAAAAACCCGCTATTTGTTTTGACAACGAAAATTATTTTTAAATTAACTATTTCAATTTATATGTTTTTAATTTGGTAAAATGGATTCCATATTTGGAATCAGAAGGTCCAAATTATGTAATTAAGACTCTTTTGTTTTTGGACAATATGAATAGTAACGACGAAAATTATCTTTAATTATCTTGATTAATAAGTAATCGGGTAGTTAAGGATAATAAAATAATATCATAATAACAACAAATGACCAAACCATGTGTCCTAATTCTACTTGTTGTCTCATTTCAGACCATGAGATGCCTTTTTCCAAACATGGGGACCCCATGAAATCACTTTTGTGTGAAATTGACTTTTTATCTTTTTATTTTTAAAGAAAGTTAAATATAACAAATAATGTATCACCTAAGTAAAAAAATTTTAATTTTGTATACATAAATGATATATTGGACTATAAATAGTCATTGGAATGATAAAAATATTTCCTACATCATAGTATTTTTTTATAATTTTTAGACATTAAATAAATTAAATTATTTACGACATCATGATGATGTAGCGATTACCTCATTATATAAGTATTTAAATAAAATGAAAAGATAATGTAAAATCTAAGACCTAAAAATGTAAAAAACATATTGTATGAGTATATTTCTAACTCTTATCACCTTATACTCAAAATAAATCAACGTGGGACCTTTAAAATCTGATATTCATTTGAAAATAAAGTATCATTTTATACCATTCCAAGAGTGACCCTACTCTCCTCTTATAAAAGGACCCCACCTCTACCTTCTTACCCACACCTCTCAAGCCTTTGGATCAGCCAAACACTGCCCATTTAGTCTCTCCACATACCTCTCTTACTCCTAGAAGTCTCACTTTGGGAAGAAGTCCTCCCAAGTAAGCCTTTGAGATCAAATCAAAAAGAGTTACCCGTTTTAAAGGTAGTGTCTTCACTTATGTTCTTTTGTTTTATTTTTCTTCTCCAACCCCCTAAACACTTTTTATTCATTTATTTTGTTAAAAATATATAATATTAAATATATAAGATTCTGTTATAAGAATATTTCTAGCTGCACTTACACACACCTACTTATAATGGTTAAAGAACATACTGTTTCTGTGGATGATGAATTTCTGCCTCACGAAACGATGATTGTTCAATATTATTCTAACACCTTCAAAGGAGGAAATTAAGATGTCACTATATATATATATGATATATAATATGTTTATGTTTTCTTTATTCTTTTGTATTTTTTATTTATGTCATACCTTTATGTTTTCCATTATGGGTAAACACGATATCTTCATTTTAGGAAGTGCGGACTACCACCCCCACAAAGTGATTTGATTCGTTAATACCATATGTGGGATGTATAAAGGATGGATTTAATGATATTATATATTATATTATACTGGATTTATAATATACCTTTATTTAATTATGATTCTATTCCTTAAAATATGAAATATAAATGAAAGTAGCATTCATGCATACCTACGGCTTACAGTCTCCATGAACGGTGCATTTCATTTCTTACCTCTAAATGTAATGTAATATTATTAATTCATGTATATACTTGATATATATTATATATAAATATGAATATAACTTTGGATATAATGGATATATGAACAACATTTAATTATAAAGAGTTTATTTTTGACTCAAGTACCAATGATCGTTAAAAAGACTGTTATTAACATAAATAATTACATAGTGTTCATGACATGGTAATAAGTGATATAAAAGGAATAATGAACTTGAAAAGGGTTCTTAAACAAGTATAAATTAACTCAATTTTATTATTCAGGAGATTAAAGAACGATCGAGTCAAGTCGGATACGAGGTATGGGAACTTCTTAACCCAATTTCCGTTCTTTGGGTTAATCACCTACTTTCAAATTATGTCATGATATTATTATGTCCTATCTTGTATTTTTACTTTCATTATGTGTACTTATAGTGAATACACATAATAGATCTATTTTTATCTTTGTGAGGGAATTCGTCTCAATCTCCATTCATTGAGGCATATTTTGTTTTATACATAACATTCTTTTATACGATGTATAAACCACTTTGAATTTTATGTTTATTCAAAAGAAATATTTTCTATATGAACCATTTAATAAATGACAAAAGGGAATGTTTTTATTTGTCTTTCGTATGCAGCGACAATGACTTCTCTGCCTTCGTGACCATTATTAGAGTTTTGGCTTCCTCT
The DNA here is from genome assembly GCA_963277665.1 of Viscum album. NCBI lineage: Eukaryota > Viridiplantae > Streptophyta > Magnoliopsida > Santalales > Viscaceae > Viscum > Viscum album. The sequence goes on from OY728136.1 coordinate 1,604,216,086, forward strand.
ATAATCCATAACCTAAATTTTTTTAAAATGAAAAATAAATACCATGTTTTAATATTATTTTAATTTGGTATTGGAAATGGTTTTCATAATGTTTTTATTATATAAATGTGTTGTATTGATATCATGTGATTGAAAAGTGGAAATATTATGTTTCCTTTATGTAGTTTTATGTGATAAAATTATGTTATTGTTCTTGGGAATTATTATGAAGACGGGTGGTTCCATGATAAACTAAGGGCGGGTGAACCCGATATAGCTCTCCAATGCATTGGGTAACGCGAAGGAGTGAAAAGATAAGGTTTCTCCAAAGTGATTTAGGGAATATACTGTGATGGGTATTCCAAACATAACCAAGAGGGTTACTCCCTATGTAAGAATGTTATTAATGCCTCATGTTACCTTTATGTCTTATGATTTCTATGATTTATTCATGACTTGATGAGGTACGTGATTGTGTTTTATGAGTAAAGTATGATTTCATGCATGGACTAATGTTTTCATTTCTTATTTTTATATATCCTTTACTGAGCTTATTATGCTCATCCAATGTTTTTGAAATGTTTTTCACAGGTCAATGGAATGGTACATGATATGATGATAGTGTCAAGGAAGTGTCAAGACAGAATCCATGTTTTATTTTAAATATGTTTCCGTTGATGGGAAAAATGAATACTATCATTTATGTCACCAATTTGTTTAAATGTGGAATGTAATACAAGTTTTATGATCTAATCACTGAAACTATAAACCTGATAAGATTCTCATTGTGTGATCCTGTAATAACTCAATATTAAGTAAGGTTTAAGGCTGGGGCCTTATAGTTGGTATCAGAGGTTAGTTTAGATAACTTTAGGAGTTAGAATTCTATTAAATGATTATCCAAAAATATTTTTTATGGTCTAATTTAAATGATATATCATTGGAAGATTACCATGTTGCTTCATCTAAGACATGTTTGTTCACAATGGTTTTCTGTAGAGGAAATAGGGAGGTAGTGCTAGGAAGGCATACAAAAGGAAATGACCTTCCGAATCAGCATCTTGAGATGGTCAGAAATGGAACTGAATAGTTTGTTGTAGTAATGGAACAGTTGACTCAAGCGATAAATGGTGGAGGTATCCATGCACGAGATCAGCTAGATCAATTGCAGAAGAACATGTCAGTGGTGGAACATTTAATGAGGAAACATCCCCAATAATTCAGAGGATCATATGACCTTGTGCTATCTAAATGGTGGATTAAGGCACTAGATAAGATTTTCGATGTCATGGGGTGTTCTGAAAATCAAAAGGTTAGTCTTGGTATTTTCCGTTTGGAGGGTGAAGCAGATCAGTGGTGGTCGATGGTTAAAAATATCAGGGACGCTGATGACATTGATGCTCTTGAAAGGGATGAATTCAAAGTTATGTTTCTTGAGAAGTATTTTTCTAAGGTTGTTCTACTTAGGATGGAAAAAAATTCCAAGAATTGAGGATAGAGGAGGACTCAGTGGCTGCCTATGAAGAAAGGTTCACTCGATTGGCAGGGTATGCTCCAACTTTTATCTGAGACCTTGATAGTGAAATCAATAAATTTAACTCAGGATTAAATCCAAAATATCAAAGGGAATTGGCTTCTTGTGAGTTTAAAAGTTTTGAAAAGTTTGTTTGATGTGCTTAGGAGGCAGAAATGGAGTTGGTCGATGATCAAGTGTTCTATAACAACCAGCAGAAGAAGAGACCGAGGTGGCAGGAGAAAGGAAAGAATTCCTCAAAAAGGTCTGATGGTAAGAAAACTAATTTTCTAGTTTGTGATAAATGTGGTAAAAGGCATGCTGGGAAACATCTTTTGAATTCTAGAAAGTGCTACTGATGCGGTAAGATGGGACATAAGGCTCATGATTGCACTGAAAAAGATCAAGGTGATGGTAATACCAAATTTGATTTACAGATAGTGAAATGTTTTAAGTGAAATGAGATGGGTCAATATACAAATGAGTGTCTGAAAAAGAGCTTGAGTGATGGGAAGCAGTTAAACTACAAGAAGAAAGTGGTGGTGAAATCCTTTTCAACTACTTCAGCATATTTCGGGCCATCAAATGAAGTTGTATCAGGTACTTTGTTTATTTTTTCAGATTATGCCAGTGTGTTGTTTGATTCAGGGTCTACACATTATTTCATCTCTGAAAAATATTCTAGTAAATTGGGAACACCATCTCAAGAAATGACTCTTAAACTTGTGGTAAAAACACCTGGGGGGAAATGTTGAGGAAAAAAGAATTTATAAAAATCTTCTTATCCTTATCTGTGGAAAGAACCTACTTGCGAACCTTATTGTTTTACCTCTAGTAGAGTTTGATGTTATCCTGGCTATGAATTGGCTCTCTATTTACCATTATAAGATTGATTGTAGAGTTAAATAAGTTTCTTTTTAGAAATACTTTCAGTTTGTGTACAAGAATGAACCCTTACTATTGATAACATATAAAGAGGCCGAGAAACTTATAAAAGATGGAAATGAATGTTACCTTGCACATATCGTTGAAAATTGGGGAACTTTTCAGATTAATGATGTGCCGGTGGTAAATGAGTATCATGATGTTTATCTTGATGAGTTTCCTAGAATAATACCAGATTGGAAAGTTGAATTCAATATTGACTTAGTTCCCGATGCTAAGACAATTTCAAAACCCCCTTATCGAATGGCTGAAACTGAGATTTTAGAGTTGAAGGAGAAATTGAAAGATTTATTAGAGAAGGGTTTCATTCAGCCTAGCACATCACCATGGGGTGCTCTTATTTTATTTGTTAAAAAGAAAGATGGTTCTGTGAGACTTTTCATTGAATATAGACCCTTGAATAACATCACAGTTAAGAACAAATATCCATTGCCTCATATCGATGATTTGTTTGATCAGCTCTAGGGAGCTCAGTAATTTTTAAAGATTGACCTGAGATCGGGGTACCATCAGCTGAAGTTACGGTAAGTAGATGTTCTAAAGACCTTTTTTGTATAAGATATGGCCATTATGAATTTTTATTAATGCCTTTTGGTCTAACCAATGCACCTGCTATATTCATGGACTTGATGAATAGAATTTTCCATGAGTTCTTGGATAAGTTTGTGGCTGTTTTCATTGATGATATTTTGGTGTTTTCAAAATGTAAAGAGGAGCATGAAAGACATTTATGGGTTATTTTGCAAACCATAAAAGAAAAGATATTTTATGGGAAATTTCGGAAGTGTGAGTTTTGGTTGCAACAAATTTTTTCCTTGGTCACATTGTTTCTAAATATGGGATAACTGTTGATCCTGTAAAATCAATAGTTGTTGAAGAATGTAAAAGACCCATAAATGTATCTAAGATATGTAGTTTTCTTGGTTTGGCAGGTTACTAACGAAGGTTTATTGAAATTTTTTCATGGTTATCAAGTCCAATGACTAAGCTAACTCGGAAGGGTGTTATGTTTATCTGGACAAAAGAATGTGATGATTGTTTTTAGGAGTTGAAAATAAGATTGGTGAATGATCTAGTTTTGGAACTACCTTATCGGAATGGTGAGTTTGTTATCTAAAACGATGCTTCATTGAAAGGACTTGGTTGTGTCCTATTGCATAATGATCAGGTAATTGCTTATGCTTCATGTCAGTTGAAAACTCATGAGGTAAATTACCCTACACATGGTTTGGAATTAGTTGCTGTTGTTTTCTCTTTAAAAATTTGGAGGCATCATTTGTATGGAGTAAAGTGTGAAATATATACCGATCACAGAATTTTAAAGTATATATTCCCTAAAAAAATTGAACATGAGACAGATGAGATGACTATAATTAATAAAGGATTATGATTGTACAATTCATTACCATCTGGGATAAGCAAATAAAGTGGATGTTTCTTTGAGTCGAAAAAGTACTGCTTCATTAACAATGTTGTGTTTGGAACGTGATCCTTTTGTTAAGGATTTGATGAACTTTGGCATAAATGTTTTTGGTGCATGATGTCTGTCTATTTTGTTTTAGGTATCAGTGAAATCTTCTCTATCAGACAGAATTAAGAAAGAACAGAAGCAAGACAACGAGTTGCAGAAAAATGTAGAGCTGGTTCAAAAGGGTAAGTTTCCTAAATTCAACAATGATAATGATTGTGTTTTGAGATTTTTGATGATATTGTCGTTGCCTTGTGATTACCAGTTTAACAGATAGTTGTTATATGAAGCTCCTAATTCTCCGTTTTTAGTTCATCCAGGAAGTACTAAGATGTATAGAGATCATCGAGAGTATTACTGGTGGGACAGAATGAAAAGGGATATTGCTGATTTTAATGTGAAGTTTTGACTTTTCCACAGGTAAAAGCAGAGCTATAGTTACTGAAAGTGATACTTCAACCTTTACCCGTTCCAGAGTGGAAATGGGAAAATATATCCATGGACTTTTTTGTGGGATTGCTGAAGACACCTCGAGGTAATAATGCAATCAAGGTTATTGTTGATCACTTGACTAAATCTTCTAATTTCATTGCTATACGAGATACTTTTTCTGTAGATCAACTTTCTCGTTTGTATCATAAAGAGATAGTCAGGTTACATGGAGTTCCCTCTCCATTGTATCTGATCGTGATCCCAGGTTTACTTCTAAATTTGGGAAAGGCCTTCAGAAGTTGTTGGGTTCTGAATTAAATTTTAGTACAACATTTCATCCTCAATTAGATGGACAGTCAGAATGAAAAATTAAGACTTTGGGGGATATGCTACATGCTTGTTCGATGGATTATCAGGGAAGTTGGGACCAACATCTTTCTTTGGTAGAATTTTCATATAATAATAGTTTTCATTCCAGTATACAGATGGCACCATTTGAGGTGTTATATGGGAAGCAGTGTCGAACTAAAGCTTTCTAGGATGAAGTGGGTGAAAGGTAGCTGATGGGACCAGAATTGGTAGAAGAGATGACAGAAAAATTTCAGTTGATTCAGAAACACATGAGAACAGCTCAGAGTAGGCAGAAGAATTATGCGGATAACCAGAGGAATGATCTATCTTTTGAGGTAGGTGATCATGTTTTTCTCAATGATTCAACATGGAAAAGTGTGATGCGATTTGGTATGAAAGGAAATATGAGTCCAAGGTTCATTAGACCATATGAAATTTTGGAGAGAGTTGGATCAGTTGCTTACTGAGTGGCTTTAACTCTGAGTTTATCTCAGGTACACAATGTTTCTCATGTTTCGATTTTGAGAAAGTATATACCAGATCCATCTCTTGTTTTGAGTCCAGAGGTAGTTCAGATAGAAGAGGACCTATCTTTTGAGGAACAACCGGGCCAGATTCTTGACCATAGGGAGAAAGTGTTACGGAATAAGGTGATTCATCAGGTAAAGTTTTTGTGAAAAAACCACATGATTGAAGAGGAAACATGGGAATCTTATAATGCAATGAGGGCTAAATACCCCCACTTATTCGATGAGAAAATAAATTGTGGGGACGTAAATATCTAAAGGGGGATGGATGTAACATCCCAAGTAAGTAATGAATAATTTATATTCTTATATATGTCAATTTATGAATTAGATAGTGTTTTAGAGGAATAAAATGATAATAAATCCAATCTTAAGCATAGAATTCACTAATATTTTTAAAAGATTGTTTTACTGCCTTTTAATGGTAAACCATTTTTAAATCAAACATTTGACAATTTTATAAGATATATTTGTCAAAATAAACTTTTTATTTATTATTGGGACATTTAAATTTAAATTGGATTATTTTTTGGTATTTTTCGGACAATGTTCATTTTTTAATGAATAATGAAAAATACTGCATTTTACATCAAAACAGTTTTTCATCTAATTTAATTATATGGCTAGATTATCTTTTTAATTGATTTTAAAGTGTAAATATAATATATTTTTACCTTGTAATCCAATGGTGGTCATTGTGATTAATTTCACATTGTAATTGGGCATAAACAAGTGCCAAAATTTTCATAGATATGGTTTCAGAAAAACCCGCTATTTGTTTTGACAACGGAATTTTTTTTAAATTATTTATTGCAATTTATATTTTAGGAATTTGGTAAAATGGATTCCATGTTTGGAATCATTAGGGCCAAATTATGTAATTAAGACTATTGTTTTTTGACATTATGAATAGTAACAATGGTAATTATCTTTAATTATCTTGATTAATGTGTAATCGGGTAGTTAAGGATAATAAAATAATATCATAATAATAACAAATAACCACAACATGTGTCCTAATTCTATGGTTGTCTCATGGCCGACCATGGTATTCCTTGTGCCATAGTTGGGGACCCCATGGAATCACTTTTGTGTGAAAGTGACTTTTTATCTTTTTATTTTTAAAGAAAGTTAAATATAACAAAGAATGTATCACCTGAGTAAAACATTAATAATTTTGTCTACATAAATGATATATTGGACTATAAATTGTCATTGGAAATATAAAAACATTTCCTACATCATAGTATTTTTTTTATAATTTTTATAGATTAAATAAATAAAATTATTTATGACATCTTGATGATGCTGCGATTACCTCATTATTTTATGATTTAAATAAAATGAAAAGATAATGTAAAATCTAATACCTACACATGTCAAAAACCAACTGGATGAGTATATTTAGGACTCTTATCACCTTATACTCAAAATACATCAATTTGGGACCTTTAAAATCCGAAACTCATTTGAAAATAAAGTAACATTTTATACATTTCCAAGAGTACCCCTCATCTCCTCTTATAAAAGTCCCCCAACTCTACCTCCTTACTCACTCCTCTAAAGCCATTATATCAGCCAACCCCAGCCCATTTAGTCTTTCCTCATCCCTCTATTACTCCTATAATCCTCACTTTGGTCATAAGTATTCCCTAGAAAGCCTTTGATCTCAAATCAAAAAGAGATACCCATTTTAAAGGTAGTGTCTTCACTTGTGTTCTTTTGTATTATTTTGCTTCTCCGACCCCCTAAACTCTTTTAATTAAGTTCATTTGTAACAACTCCTATATCATCAATATACTAGGATATTGTTATAATAATCTTTAGAGCTACACTTACACACACCTACATCTAATGGTCAAAGAACATACTGTTTCTTTTTATGGCGAATTTCTGCCTCATGAGACGATGATTGTTCAATATTCTTCTAACACCTTCAAAGGTATTAATTAAGACGTAACAATATTTTTATATGATATATAATATTTTTATTATTTCCTTATGCTTCTGTATTTTACATTTATGTCATTGATTTATGTTTTCCATTATGGGTAAATGCGATATCTTTATTTTAGGATGTGCGGACTACCGCCCCCTCAAAGTGATTTGATTCGTTAATTCCATATGTGGGATTTATAAAGGATAGAGTTAATGATATTATATATGATATTAAACTGGAGTTAAAATATACCTTTATTTCATTATGATTCCATTCCATAAAATATGAAATAGAAATGAAAGTAGTGTTCATGCATACGTATGGCTTACCATCTCCATAAACGGTGCATTTCAATTCTTACCTCTAAATGTAATGTGATATTATAAATGCATGTATATACTGTATATATATAATATATATGATATCTAAATCATGAATATAACTCTGGATATAAAGGATACATGAACAACTAGTAATTATAAAGAGTTTATTTTTTACTCAAGTACAAATGATCGTTAAAACGACAGTTACTAACTTAAATAATTACATAGTGTTCATGACATGGTAATAAGTGATATAAAAAGAATAATGAACTTGAAAAAGGTTCTTAAGAAAGTAGAAATTAACTCAATTTTATTATTTAGGTGATTAAAGAATGATCGAGTCAAGTCAAATATGAGGTAAGGTAACTTCATAACCCAATTTCCGTTCATTGGGATAATCTCCTACATTCAAATTATTTCATGATATTATTATGTCCTATCTTTTATTTGTACTTTATTTATGTGTAATTATATTGAATACACATAATAAATCTTTTTTGATCTTTATATGGGACTTCGTCTCAATCTCCATTCATTGAGGCATATGTTTTTTTATACACAACTTTCTTTAATACGATGTATAAACCCATTTGACTTTTACATGTATTCAAATGGAATCTATTTTATATGAAGCATTTACTAAATGAAAAAATGGAATGTTTTTATTTGTTGTACGTATGTGGTGACAACGACTTCTCCGCCGTCGTGACCATTATTAGAGTTTCTTCTTCCTCTATAAGCCATAACCTAACATTTTTTTAAAATGCAAAATAAATAACATCTATTAATTTTCTTTTATTTTGGAATTGGAAATGGTACTCATAATGTTTTTATTATATCAATGTGTTGTATTGATATCTTTTGACTGAAAATTGGAAATGTTATGTTTCCATTATGCATGTTTTATGTGATATGATTATGTTATGGTTCTTGGGCATTGTTATGAAGACAGGTGGTTCTGTGATAAACTAAGGGCAGGTGAGCCCGATATAGCTCTCCAATGCATTGGGTAACATGAAGGACTTAAACATTATGGTTTCTCTGAAAAGATTTGGGGAATATACTGTGATGGGTGTTCCAAACATAACTGAGAGGGTTACTCCCTACGTAAGAATGTTATGAATGCCTCAAGTTACCTTTATGTCTTATGATTTCTATGATTTATTCATGACTTGATGAGGTATGTGATTATGTTCTATGAGTAATGTATGATTTCATTCATGGACTAATGTTTCCATTTCATAATTTTTTATAACCCTTACTGAGCTTATTATGCTCATCCCATGTTTTTGAAATGTTTTTCACAGGTCAAGGGAATGGTACATGATATAATGATAGTGTCAAGGAAGTGACAAGAAAGAATCTATGTTTTATTATAAATATTTTTCCATTGATGGGAAAAATGAATACTATCTTCTATGTAATAACATTGTTTAATTGTGGAATGTAATGCAAGTTTTATGATATAATTCTCTAAAACTACAATCCTAAAAAGATCCTCAATGTGTAATCTTGTAATAACTCAAGATTAAGTAATGTTTAAGGCTGGGACCTTATATCTCAGGTGTGCATGATCCCACTTGAACAATCTCTGCAAAAAAAATTTAAATACATCTTATAGTTACAGGCTCACATGACTATGTTGATCTGAATCTCCTAGAGTGGGACAAGGTAGCCTTTATGGTTGGGGAAAAGTCTAGTGATGAGCCCTAGGCTTTGCTGGATCTTGTAGGGGCTCTAAATTTAGACTATCCAATTATTATTGATTGTGTAGATTTATCCCCCATAGATAGATTCACATCAGTGACTATTTTTTTGTATATACATATTGTCTCAGGTAAATCCATAATCTGGGTGGCTGATGTGTCATCAATTGAAAATTTGGAGCTGGCAATCATTCCCTTCTTCCAGTTCTGAGTGGAAATATGTCTTCTGCCACAAGTATACAAAGACCAGAATCCTTATCTTAACTGACCATCCCTACATTCCTTATATTATCTAAAAAACCTATTAGTTCTTCCTTGAGGGCTAATTTTGTGTCGAGTCATTTTCATGGGTCTTTAGTCTTATCAAATATCTATAGAGCTCTATTGATGATTGAAGACTTATCATCATCTTTTTTATATATAGGTACCATTGCGGGGTTGGGGGTATTTAATATGTGTCCCATCTATATCCATAATCACAACCACAAGACTTGAAAATGGCATCAGATTCCCCTAACTCAACATATTTTACCAATAACAGAGACTAGGCTGTTATTTTGTCAAGCTGTGATGTATCTGCCAAGTCAAGCCCCTCTCTTGTGACGTGAATTTATGGAATTATTTCATCATCAGGGAGGAATTTTGTGACCAATAGATAAATCCAAGTCTATTTTTGTACCAATCAGAAAAGGCATGGAGGAACATTTGGAGATTAATATCCTAGACTACATTAGATTAGATTCCCATGAAGTTTCCCAAGGTACATCACCAGTTTTTGGAATTGGGCTCTGGTGGATTCAAATATCATGGCATATACAATATAGTAATATGGGTAGTTACATCTTGGGATGCAATTAGGGCACATGAATCTTGAAAATATGTGGTAGAGTCAACAGGTTTTCTGGCTATTACATGATAAATTATCATTAGAGAAGATTCCACTCATAATTGAACGGTTGGGATGTTGCAAAAAAACTCATTAAAAAGGGTCATTGATGGAACATCTTGACCAAGAAGTTGAGAAACATATCCAAAAGCTAGAGTATCTCAAACAGTATTGGGTTCGGGCTGTTTCCATTGTTGAGGAGGAATGATGGAATATTTTGGAGGGAGATAGAACCTTTCTTCAAGCCATGAGGGAAGCAGAAGAACTTCTGATGGAGGCAGAGGACGAGACTGTGAATTTATTGATGCTTCTCCAAGCTTTTGAGGAGTATCACTAATCATTAATGAATCATTGTGACTCTATCAAATTTCTCATATAACGGTTTTGTCTTTCTCACAAGGAGAGGCACCGGGCTGTTGATGCTGACCATTTATTTTTATGAATATGATTGAATTTATTTTCCTATAAAATCCCATTCTTTCCTTTTCCCTGTTAGGTCAAATGATTATAATCAATTACATAAACATCATCCCAATAATATATTAATTTTATACCACAACATGAATTCTATAAAATGAAATAATCAAATTAGACTGTAATTTTTTCCCGTTTCATGGGATTCAGGGAGCATAGTTAAACTATTTGTAGTGTGTTGTGGAATCCCCCATGAACTTTTTTGTCCCTTTTTATATTACCCTACTTTTTCCCAAATCATTCATGGAACTTTCCTAGAAGAAAACAATTGGATTCTTCATAGAGAACCCTTAATGGTTTTTCAACCAAACAAGATTTATACATTTTTTGATGGTTCAATGTTATTTAACAAATCAAAAATGAATTTTACACATTGGTTACCTTTGCAGGTTTTTCCTATAAAATGTATGGCATCTCATTTACTGTATGTTTATAGTTCATCCAATAATAATTATTACTAATGTTCATTGTCGAACTACATTGAAAAAACATAATGGGGTAGGTCCCTAACTTGGGATTGTTATCCAGGAATGTTCTAGTATCCTCCAAAAATGGATTGGGGATTTTTCATGACCCTTTATTTTTTTATTCTATGCATGCATGAGGCTCGGTATCCGCTATAGTAATTTTAACCAGGAAAGGACTCTTCGAGTGATGAATTTTCCATTGATTGAATGCTATTTTTTGGGTGACATATGTAGAGCCATAGAGGGATGATGTGCATCACCAATCAATGTTGTCTGTGGGACACTTGCATCCCATTTTAAATGGCCTGGTGGGATTTGGCGCATTATGAATTTAATATCATGTTGGGATACATAGTGGGTGTTGGCCATAGTAGTGTTTTCTAAAAACATTATGAACATTCATATCGGATTTGAGTGGGAAACTATTCCCTCACATTTATTACTTGTGTGAGTAAGAGATGCTGAATAGTATGTTTGGTTATGCTTTTTTTATCTCCGAGGAACATGGAAAGAAAGAGGTACATAAGTTTTCATACATATTTTTTAAAAATATGAGTTGTGTGATAATAAATGAATGTAATTTTAGTGTACAAATGTTGTAAATAATTCTCATGGGGATGAATTTTCCTTTGATTGGTAGCAATTTTTTGGGAAATATATGTATATCCATCGAGGAATGATAAGCATAGTCAAGAAAATGTGTCCACAGGACACCGGCCTTACATCTCCAATGGCCATTGAGAATTATGGAGAATTTGGAATTTCTAAATAAGGTATGTGAGCTTCGATGAGGGGTTCACCTGAGCATTAAAAATAGTCATCTTAACTAAGGCTCTTCGAGGAATCCCAGAAATGAGTGGTGGAATCTTCTTTTGTACATGGATCAACTACACACATACAGATAGGAAATCATTAGAATCCCTAAAATGTACTATAGATGAATGATTCCTATATGATCTAATATTTCCAAGATATTTCTATGGAGGAATGTGTAAACCATGACTTAGAGGGCCTTGGAATTAGGAGGTATTAAATACATCATGGAAGCCATTTGGTGTACTGAGATAGGATAGGACACTCTTGGGAAAAAAATTTCCTTTGATTGATGACAAATTTTTTGGGGAACATATACAGAGCCACCAGGGAATGATTTTCATATTAATGAAAAGGTGTCCGCAGGGCACTAGACATCCAAAACAAATGGACATGCAGGGTTATGTATATTTAATATCACATAGAGCATAGTGTTTGAAATATTGTGGGAGTGTATCCTGACATATTAGAGATATTTGTGATGTGAATCACTCATGGAATCATGTTTCCCTTATATATATCTGACTCGTATGTCGGTTGAGGCATTCATTCCATCTCTGGGATGTAACGCCCTGACCCCAGTTACCGAGAGTCTTTGCATTACTTCGTAACATTGGCATGATCACAAGAAAGATAAAATCTCGAAAGACCGACAGGCTTAGTAGCCTTGAAAACACTAGATATATTTATAAGGTTTACATTACATCATAAAATGAAAAATACAACAACATAGTATCCATAGTCCACACTCTTATCCCCTCACACTATCCATGTAGGTCATTCATAAATTACTTCTTCACATCCTGGGAAAAATAAAACATAGTGAATGGGTGAGCCCAAATGCACAGTAAGGATAACAATATACTGGAAACATTAATAATTAAGAATAAACATTTTAAGGCAATGTGTAACTAGAACAAAAGCCTTTTAAACGTGAACTTCAACATAGTATGGAAAAAGTAACTTGAAATAATTCCATTTACATATTCACATGGATATTCTACTAATTGAATAATCACATGAAATATTAATAACCACTTTCATAATGATGGAATGCATAATGTCAGACTATCATAACCACATAACCAAGGCCTCGTTCCAAGACTACAAATATGATTTTTCCAAGGCCTTGTGCCAAGACACTAGTTTGTCTCATGAGACCTATCGATGCATCATGGAGATATAGCGGGCTCCACCCATCACTTACTAAGTCCAATGATTTCCCATATGAAATGATTTAAACGTAACCTAATTATTCGTATTAAAACTAGCATACGAAATGTCAATACTTTCTCCATAAACCATGAATGGTATAAAAATAACACATCCACAGAAAAACATATCACAAAACCTTTAATACAAAACAAAAGTTTGAATCATAATAAATCAACTTCATGTAAGCTTAAAATCCATCAAAGGATGTTGACATAGATGAAAATCAAAACTATTTGATCGAAATATCTCTTTTCTAGAAATCATTGAAAAGTCACACATTTATAAAGGAAGTAATTTAAAAGAGGTTTTTGAATCAAAGTGTCCCATACAATTTTGAAAGTTATGAAAAGAATTATCATTTCAAAAAATTAATGTCCATATAAAGAAGTATTTAAAATCATTTTGAAATCATGGACATTAAATAAAAAGATTTAGAAAGATAAATCTTTAAAACATTTAAAATTATGATCTTGATAAAGACTACCTCTCACAAATTCTTAAAATATTCATTTTGAAATCATTTAAAATTCACATAATTATAAAATAAAAAATTTACTTTGAAAATATTCTTGTAAGCTTTTAAGGGAAGATTTGACGATTTTATAATGGAGGTAAATAGTCGCACCCTCTGTATAAGTTAAAAAAATACATTCATGCCTTAAATTTGTTGAAAAGGTTAAAAGTTCCTTGTTTGGAAATTGACGGAAAGATTCCTTTAAAACACATAATGGTATAAATGACTTTAACCCATTGACTAGTAAATAGTAAAAATGTTTTAAAATAAATTTTTAAGGGACATGGATGTGGATTATAAAGAGATCCCAATAGATCAATGCGTATAAACATCCTCGGATAATGAAGAGATTGTGAAATAAACTGTTACCTTGTACTTTTCCTTGGTTGAGGGTAGTTTAACCTCCTGTATAATGGTGAAATAATTGTTATTAAAATATACAAGAATCATATATATTAATATGATATCATATATGATCTTTTAACATTTATTAGTTAATAATATCTTAGTATTATTGTCGTTTTGGGTGTTAACTTACTCATTTTTTTATATGTTTTGTTATGTAAGTCATGTTTGTAATAGTCAGGATGTATCTTTTTCATATCTAGAATGATATCAAGTCCTTCAACATTATTTTTAAATCATCAAATGATAATTATACTTGAATGGATATGATGGAGAATGAATCTCATTGCGTTCGTGGAGACGGTAGTCCGTACGTACGCACGAGCGCCAATATCATTCTTTTTATATTAAAATAATTTATAATTGGATGGTATATCATATATACAGAATCATTATAATTTTATATTTATTATTTAAATGAGTTTCACATCATTATTATACCCACCCAAATAATAATATATTGAATTACAATTACACCACGACAGGGAGACGGTAAGTCGTACGTACGCACGTATGGGGACATGTTATTCAAAGGGTGGAGAGAATACTGAATATGGCTGTACCATACTTATAATATCAGCACAGTATATATAATATACTGGAGTTATTATTTTATAATGGTAATAACAATGAAAAAAGAAGTGTAAGAAGAAAGGAACTTGAAAAGGAGTGGTGAAAACATTACCACTTTTTCGGGTTCTTCCTTTTGATTTCATCAAAAAGGCTCCATATGTTGGGTATATGATCAAACTAAGGCCTCTAGGTTGTTGTGAGGGAAGTATAGAGAGTATTTGGGAAGGGGTTGGCCGATCCAAAAAGATTTGAAGGTGTGAAGATATGAGAAGTAGGAGTGCCCTTTTATAAGAGGGGTGAGGGGCACCTTTGGAAAAGTTAGAAATATTAATTTATAATAAATACATATTCTGTTTCTAATGGCTCCAAATTTGATTATTCAATGGATAAGGTGGGGATAGGATGAAAACCCTTAAACCAATAGAATTTAGACAGGTTTGGGTTACTATATTAACCTTATCATTTTTGTTTTAACTCTTAGTTAATTAGTTTGACATTTACCATGTCACATTGTATTTTTTATATTATATAGTTAATAAAATTAATATATACATACAAGAGACCCCCAAGTGGTCCATTAATGATATACATATCATGATATAAGACTTTTGGCCGAACCATAGATTTTTATGAATTTAATATCAATTAATAATATAATATTTGTTTTAAAAACTATTTTATTTCAATTCGACACTATTCAATAGTTGATTTTTTTGAAACTCATAACAGAATGATTACTTCGGAAAAAGTCACTTAAATCAATCTTAATATGCCATAATATCCTATAAAATTAGTTTAATTTATTAAAAGACTCAAATTATATTTATTTGGGTATTTATAATATCAATTATTTTAATTCTTCACAATTATGGTAATTACTGCATTATAATTGTGTCATAAATAAATTAAATTATATAATGACTAAAAATTATAAATAAAATATCATTATGTAGGAAATAATTTTATCTTTCTAATTAATATTTACAATCGAATATATCTTATGTATAACCATATATTAAAAATGTTTTAGTAAATAAACATTGATTATAACTCTTTTAACTCTTCTTTGAATTAAATAATAATAAATGTCTTAATCTAATCAAAGTGGACCAAAATGATAATATTTTATTCCTAAGGTTGTTTTTGGTCGAGATACACTTGTCCCATATAATTAGGACAGGTGTTAGGGTAATATTAATATCTTTTCTACCCTTAATTACTCAATTTACTTATAACTGTGGTAAATAAAAGTAAGAAGTTACTATTCACCAATAATTATTTTCATCTCATTAAACCACATTTTACATCATGATATTAACCGTGTCCCTCGTATTTTCAATATTCCATTCACAGAAGTGGTAAAATTATGTTTTATGAAAAATTCATTTTTTTTAACTACCACTTCGTAGTTTCACTATTCATCAAAAATTTAGGTTTTTTAGAACAATGCCAAAATTTCACACTAATCTATAATTGATATTCCGAATTCATAAATAATTTCTATTTTACAAAATTCCAAAAATATATGTTTCATTAATTAATTTTATAATTAATTCCTGTTGTCACAACAAATAGCGTGTTTTTAAGAAACAATATATATCAAAAGATTGACAATTGTTTAGGTCCAATTTCAAAGTGAAATAAATTCTAATAAACACCATTTGATAAATTGGTAAAAATATATTCTAATTATACTTCAAAACCACTCAAATTCATAATTTGTCACTATTAATTATTTTGATTAAAAAATTTGTTTTTAATTAAAATTTAGTAATTTTCACTATTCATTAAAATATTAATTTTATCCAAAAAGAACCAAAATTTCAACCTAGGATGATTTTGATATTCCGAATCCAAAAATGAAGTCCATTTTGAGAGATATAATTTATAAAATTTCAAAAAGTGGGTATTACTATTCATAACGGATAGTTTGGGAAGTTATGGTGCACTTTAACTTGGTGTTTCGTGTAGTGCAAGTTATTGAAATATTTGAAGAAATAACACACTATGAAATCTTGGGGTGTTACATTCTCCCCTCCTTCAATAAATTGCATCCTCGCAATTTGAAATTGTTCTTAAAAAAAGGTTGAAAATAAAAAATATCTTTGTGGGAAAACCCACATCGGAAAATGTGTTACTAAAATTTAGTCTTAATATGAGGAAAAGAGAAATGAAAGGGTCACCACCAAATTATGTTCTCGATTAAGAGAACATTGGTGGAAATTAGATACATATAATTGGAAGAAAACATAAATATTTATAGGTAGTGATTGAGGTCATCAATCACAAAAAAGTTTAAAATTGAGGTCCTTAAATTCATCTATCTTGGATGATATGAAATACCATCGGTTCAACAAAACATAGGGTATTAGGATAACACATTTTTTGTTTTCGGATTCCTTAAAGTATAAGAATTAATTTCTTCATAGAATAAGAGAAGAAGAAAAAATATATTCTTGACAAGTAGAGTTCCATCCTTTAACTAATTTCTACCACATACTCATCTTTCACTCTAAATGATAATATAACTTAATAATAATATTCTATTTGTCCTATTCGTATAGGGTTAAAAAAATGAATTTATAATTCGTCTAGTAGAACCAATAAAAAACAACATTATTCAATCCAGGGCATCACGTGGGTCAGTGGTAGGTGATACACACTTGTCGCCCTTCGGTTGTGGGTTCAAGTCTCGCGGCCTTTCCGGACGCGACGGTTTGCCGCCCGACCTTCGGGTTATCCTTTTATGGAAATCCAAAATAATCCAAACTAAAACTATCCAAAATACTTCAGTCCAAAATTTCTATGGAAGGTAAAAACAATAAGGATCCTTTTTTCCGCGTAATAACATGGGATCACCTTCATCATTTATTATTTTAAAACACTACAACATCCTGAATTACCATAAAACCTTATTGATTACATTCATGATCCCTTATTCCTTAATGAATAATAGATATACTCCTTCAATCCAAAAATATTTTAAACCCTAACAAATGATGGAATATACAAATCATTAATCAGTTTCAAGGTATTCAAGAATATCCAATATAATTTATCCAAATCATTCATGTATTATTCCAAAATCACTACCTCAGTATCAGAACTATATTATGGTTTATCATTCTCTCAACCATATATTTTCCAAAAATTTATCATGCTATCGAGTCACTTTTCTTTGTTCCACACAATGTCAAGTCCTTAATGAAATAGTACTACAGTACAATCCTAATATACTCCATATTTATTATAACAAGTACATTGTTGATACAACACTCAATTGACATAATCAACAAATGAACTCTAATCATTCCTCTTCATCTGTGGTAGTATCATAACATGATTATTATCCAATAGCATCATTTGTGGCATAGTCTGATTATTGGGACATAGGTTCGCGTAGTGTCCAAACTCCATGCAAATGAATCAGTGTACATTTGAAACCATTTTCTTACCCTTGCAGTCACGTACTTTGTGCCATTTTCCTCCACACATATAACAAACTCCCATTCCATTCAGGCAAGTTCCAGGATGTTTCTTCCCACAGTTATCACATATTGGAAAATTCTTCTTTTCCCTTTTCCCTTTATCCATCTTTCTCTCATCCATCCTTTTCTTTTCTTTCTTTCCTTCAAAGCCATAGGACTCAGTAACTTCTTTACATATATTATCAACACATGATATTATTTTTTATATGATGATAATACATGGGAGACTATTTCTCTTATAAATTCTGGCTTAAGAATATGAAAGATATGATCCTTCTATCTCTTTGGATCATGTGCATTGCTGGAGTTATCATTCCTTCAACTAGTCGCCATTTATAAACAATGTCATACACTAGATTAGTTTATGAATAACAATACCTAATCTCAAACTTGTAAAACTCATAACATAAATTAAATATTTTATGTATATAATCTATAATCATAAAAATATCTCCTTTGAGGAAGTATATACTCATGAACTCTTCATAATGGCTTGTAAAGAAAATGATAATTATCCTAAGCATATCCCCCGGGAGTGTCGTAAGCAAGAGTACAGTAAGGCCCGTTTTCGTGTAGCAGTTCTTGTTCGAGTCCAACTCAATGCGGTGTTTTCTGGTTTTACCCATAGGTATATCTGTGCCAGAGCCGCCTCTACCTGCTCGTATCCAGATAGGAATGTATTGCTCAGAAAACTCACCAAATCTCTACAATACCAAAATTCAAGGAAGTTCTTCTATACTAATCCTCAAAGTCCATCTTAAATATATGTGATCTAATCAGAGTTTATCTAAATCTAGCTTCCAAGGTTTGTACTAAACCTCTCTCTAATACCAATTGTAACACCCCGACCCCAGTTACCCAGAGTCTGTGCATTACTTCGTAACATTGTAATGATCACAAGAAAGGTCAACTCTCAAAAGACCGATTGGATTAGTAGCCTTGTATACACTAGATATATTCATAAGGTTTGCATTACATTATAAAATGAAAACTACAACAACATAGTCTCTATAGTCCACACTCTTATCCGATTACACTATCCCTGTAGGTCATTCATAAATTACTTCTTCACATCCTGGGAAAAATAAAACATAGAGAAGGGGTGAGCTCAAATGCCCAGTAAGGATAACAATACAGTGGAAACATTCATAAAAAAGAATAATCATTTAAGACAATGTATAACTAGAACAAAAGCCTTTTAAACTTGAACTTCAACATAGTATGGCAAAAGTAAAATGAAATAATTCCATTTACTTATTCACATGGATATTCTACTAATCGAATAATCACATGAAATATCAATAACCACTTTCATAATGATGGAATTCATAATTCCAGACTATCATAACCAGATATCCAATGCCTCGTGCCAAAACTACAAATAGTATTTTTCCAAGACCTTGTGCCAAGACACTATTTTGTCTCATGAGACCTACCGATGCATTGAGGAGCTATAGCGGGCTCCACCCGTCACATACAAATTCCAATGCATTCCCATATGAAAAGGTTTAAACGTAACATAAACATTCGTATTAAATCTATAATACGAAATTTCAATACTTTCTACATAAACCATGAATGGTATAAATATAACACATCCATAGTAAAATATATCACAAACCCTTCAATAAAATACAAAAGTTTGTATCATAATAAATCACCTTCAAATAATCTTAAAAACCATCAAAGGATGTTGACATAGATGAAAATCAAAACTATTTGAGAGAAATATCTCTTTTCTTGAAATCATTGAAAAGTCACACATTTATAAAGGAAGTAATTTAAAAGCTGTTTTTGAATCAAAGTGTCCCATACCACTTTGAATCTTTTGAAAAGAAATATAATTTCAAAACATTCATGTCCATATAAATAAATCATTCAAATCATTTTGAAAAATGTACATTAATTAAAAAGATTTATAAAGATAAATCTTTAAAACATTTAAAATTATGATCTTGATGAAGAGTACCTTTCACAAATTCTTAAAATATTCATTTTGAAATCATTTAAAAGTCACATAATTATAAAATTTAAAATTTACATTGAAAATACTCTTATAATATTCTAAGGGAAGCTTTGACGATTTTATAATGGCGGTAAATAGCTGCACCCGCCATATAAGTTAAAAAAATACATTCTTACCTTAAATTTGTCGAAAAGGTTAAAAGTGCCTTGTTTGGAAAACGATGGAAAGATTCCATTAAAAACACATAAGGGTATAAATGACATTAACCCATTGTCTAGTAAATGGTAAAAATGTTTTAAAATACATTTTTAAGGGACATGGATGTGGATGATAAAGAGATCCCAGTAGATCATTGCCTATAAACAACCTCAGATAATGAAGAGATTGTGAAATAAAGCCTTACCTTGTACTTTTCCTTGGTTGAGGGTAGGTTAACCTCCTGTATAATGGTGAAAAAATTGTTATTAAATTATTAAAGAATCATATATATTTATATGATATCATATATTATCTTTTAACATTTCTTTGTTAATAATATCATAGTTTTATCGTCATTTTGGGTGTTAACTTACACATTTTATTTTATATGTTTTGTTACGTAAGTCACGTTTGTAATGTTTAGGTTGTATCTTTTTCATATCCAGAATGATATCAAGTCCTTAAATAGTATTTTTAAATCATCAAATGACAATTATACTGGAATGGATATGATGTAGAATGAATCTCATTGCGTTCATGGAGATGGTAGTCCGTACGTACGCACGAGCGACAATATCATTATTTTTATATTAAAATAATATATAATATGATGGTATATCATATATACAGAATCAGTATCATGTTATAATTATTTTTTAAATGAGTAACATATCATTATTATACCCACCCAAATAATAATATATTGAATAACAATTACACCACGATGTGGAGACGGTAAGCTGTACGTACACACGTATGGTAACATGATATTCAAAGGGTGGATAGAATAAATAATATGTTTGTACCATATTTATAACAATATAATAGTATATATAAGATACTAGAGTTATTATTTTTGAATTTTAATAACAATGAAAGAAGAACTGGAAGAAGAAAGAAACTTGAATAGGGGTGGTGAAAACATTACCTCTTCTTCAGGTTCTTCCTTTTGATTTGATCAAAAGGGATCCTTAGGTTGGCTTTATGATCAAACTAATTACTCTAGGTTGTATTGAGGGAAGTTTAGAGAGTATTTGGGAAGGGGTTGGACGAACCAAAAGGCTTTGAAGGTGTGAAGAAATGAGAAGGAGGAGTTCCCTTTTATAAGATAGGTGAGGGGCACCTTTGGAAAATCTAGAAATATTAATTTATAATAAATTCATATTCGGTTTATAATGGCTCAAAAGATTATTATTCAATTTTTAAGGTGGGGATAGGTCTAAAAACATTAAACAAATAGAATTTAGACAGGTTTGGGTTAATATATTAACCTTATCCTTTAGTTTTAACTCTTAGTTATTTAGTTTGACATTTACCATGTCACTTTATATTTTTATATTATATAGTTAATAAAATTACTATATACATCCAAGAGACCCCCAAGTGGTCCATTAATGATATAAATATCATGATATAAGTCTCCTGGCCGAAACTTACATTTTAATGAATTTAATATCAATTAATAATATAATATTTGTTTTAATAACTCTTTTCTGTCAATTTCGACACTATTCAATAGTTGATTTTTTTTAACCTCATAACAGAATGATTACTTCGAAAAGAGTCACTTAAATCAATCCTAATATTTCATAATATCCTATAAAATTAATGTAATTCATTAAAAGTCTCAAATTATATTTATTTGGGTATTTATAATATCATTTATTTTAATTTTTCACTATTATGGTAATTACTGCATCATCATTGTGTCATAAATAAATTAAATTATTTAATGTCTAAAAATTATAAATAAAATATCATTATGTATGAAGTCATTTCATATTTTTAATGAATATTTTCCATCGAATTTATATTATGTATAACCCCATATTAAAAATGTTTTAGTAAATAAACTTTGATTTTAACTCTTTTATGTCTTCTTTGAATTAAATAATAATAAATGTCCTAATCTAATCCAAGTGGACCTAAATGATAATATTTTATTCCTAAGGTTGTTTTTGGTCTGGATTCACTTGTAAAATAGAATTAGGACATGTGTTAGGGTAATATTAATATATTTTCTACCCTTAATTACCCTATTAACTTTTAACAGTGATAAATATAATTAAAAAGTTACTATGCACCAAAATTATTTTCATCTCATTGAACCACATTTTACTTCTTGATATTAACCATGACTCTAGGATTTTCGAAATTCCATTCACATAAGCGGTAAAATTATGTTTTATGCAAAATTCAGTTTTTTTACTACCACATTATAGTTTCACTATTCATAAAAAATTGAAGTTTTTCAGAACAATGACAAAATTTCAACCTAAGATATAATTGATATTCCGAATTAATAAAAGATGTATAATTTACCAAATTCCATACATATATGTTGCATTAATTAATTTTATAATTAATTCCCACTGTCACAAAAAATAGCGTGTTTTTAAGAAACAATATATATCAAAAGATTGACAATTGTTTAGGTCAAATTTCAAAGTGAAATTGATTTTAATAAACACCATTGGATAAAATGGTAAAAATTTATTATAATTATACATTAAAACCACTCAAATTCATAATTTTTTACTATTAATTATTTTGATTAAAAAAGTTGTTTTTAATTAAAATTTAGTAATTTTCACTATTCATCAAAATATTAATGTTATCCAAAAAGTTCCAAAAATTCACCCTAGTATAATTTCGATATTCCGAATCCAAAAATGAAGTCCATTTTGAGAGATATAATTTATAAAATTTCAAAAAGTATGTATTACTATTCATAAAGGCTAGTTTGGTAAGTTATGGTGCGCTTTAACTTGGTGTTTCGTGTAGTGCAAGTTATTGAATTATTTGAAGAAATAACACACTATTAAATTATGGGGTGTAACATTCTCCCCTCCTTAAATAAATTGTTTCCTCGCAATTTGAAATTGTTCTTCGAAAATAAAAGGTTTAAAATAAAAAATATATTTGTGGGAAAACCCACATCTGAAATTGTGTTACTAAAATTTAGTCTTAATATGAGGAAAAGGGAAATTAAAGGGTCACCACCAAATTATGATCTCGATTAGGAGAACATTGGTGGAAATTAGAGACATATAATTGGAGGAAAATGTAAATATTTATAAGTAGTGATTGAGGTCATCAATCACAAACATGTTTAAAATTGAGGTCCTTAAATTAATCAATCTATGACGATTTGAAATACCATCGGTTCAACAAAACACAGGGTATTAGGATAACACATTTTTATTTTTAGGATTCCTTAAAGTATAAGAATTAATTTCTTCATAGAATAAGATAAGAAGAAAAAATATATTCTTGACAAGTAGAGTTCCATCCTTTAACTAATTTCTACCACAGACTCGTCTTTCACTCTAAAAGAAAATAGAACTTAAAAATAATATTCTATTTATCCTATTCGTATAGGGTTAAGAAAATGAATTTATAATTCATCTAGTAGAACCAAAAAAACAACATTATTCAATCCAGGACATCACGTGGGTCAGTGGTAGGTGATACACCCTTTTTACCCTTTGGTTGTGGGTTCAAGTCTCGCGGCCTTGCCGGACGCGAAGGGTTGCCGCCCGACCTCCGGGTTGTCCATTTAAGGAAATCAAAAACAATCCAAACTAGAACTATCCAAAATACTTCCATCCAAAATTTCTAAGGAAGATAAACACACTAAAGATCCTTTTTTCCATGTAATAAAATGTGAACACCTTCATCATGTATTCTTTTAAAACACTACAACATCCTGAATTACCATAAAACCTTATTGATTACATTCATGATCCCTTACTCCTTAATGAATAATATATATACTCCTTCAATAAAAAAATGTTTTAAACCCCAAAAATGATGGAATATACCAATCATTAATCAGTTTCAAGGTATTCAAGAATATCCAATATAATTTATCCAAATCAATCATGTATTATTTCAAAATCACTATCTCAGTATCAGAACTATATTATGGTTTATCATTCTCTCTACCATATATTTTCCAAAAATTTATCCTGCTATCGAGTCACTTTTCTTTGTTCCACACAATTTCATGTCCTTCATGAAATAGTACTGCAGTACAATCCTTATATACTCCATAATTATTATAAAAATTTTATATTATTGATACAACACTCAATTGACATAATCAACATAAAGAACTCTAATCATTCCTCTTCATATGTGGTAGTATCATAACATGATTATTATCCAATATCATCATTTGCGGCATAGTCTGATAACTGGGACATAGGTTCGCGTAGTGTGCAAACTCCTTGCAAATGAAGCAGTGTACATTTGAAACCATTTGTTACCCTTGGAGTCACGTACTTTGTTCCATTTTCCTCCACACTTATAACCAACTCCCATTCCTTTCAGGCAACTTCCAGGATGATTCTTCCCACAGTTATCACATATGAAAAAATTATTCTATTCCCTCTTCCCTTTATCCATCTTTCTCTCATCCATCCTTTTCTTCTCTTGCTTCCCTTCAAAGACATAGGTCTTAGTAAACTCTTTACATATCTTATCAACACGTGATATTATTTCATCATATGATGATAATACATGGGAGACTATTTCTCTTATAAATTCTGGCTTAAGAACATGAATGATATGATCCTTCTTTCTCTTTGGATCATGTGCACTGCTGGAGTTCTCATTTCTTCTACTGGGCACCATTTATAAATAATGGAATACACTAGATTAGTTTATGGATAACAATACCTAATCTCAAACTTTTAAAACACATAACATAAATTAAATAGTTTATTTATATAATCTATAATCATAAAAATGTCTCATTTGAGGAAGTATATACTCATAAACCCTTCATAATTTCTTGTAAATAAAATGAGAATTATCCTTAGCATATCCCTTGGGAGTGTCGTAACCAAGAGTACAGCAAGGACGGTTGTCCTGTACCATTTCCTGTTCGAGTCTAGCTCAAAGCGGTGTTTTCGAGTTTTACACCTAGGTACATCTGTGCCAGAGCCGCCTCTACCTGCTCGTATCCAGACAGGGATGTATTTCTCGGAAAACTCAAAAAATCTCTACAATACTGAAATTCTATGAAGTTATTATATACTAATCCTCAAATTCCATCTTAAATATATGTGCTCTAATCAGAGTTTATATAAATCTATCTTCCAAAGTTTGTACTAAACCTCCCTATGATACCAACTGTAACACCCCGACCCCAGTTACCCAGAGTCTCTGCATTACTTCGTAACATTGGCATGATCACAAGAAAGATCAAATCTCAAAAGCCTGATTGGTTTAGTAGCTTTGGAAACACTACATATATTCATAAGGTTTACATTACATCATAAAAATAAAACTACAACAACATAGTCTCCATAGTACAAACTCTTATCCCCTCACACTATTCCTGTAGGTCATTCATAAATTACTTCTTCGCATCCTCGAAAAATAAAACATAGAGAAGGGGTGAGCTCAAATGCCCAGTTAGGATAACAATAAAACTGAAACATTCATTAATAAGAATAAACATTTAAGGAAATGTATAACTAGAACAAAAGCCTTTTAAACATGAACATCAACATAGTATGGAAAAAGTAAAATTAAATAATGCCATTTACTTATTCACATGGATATTCTACTAATCGAATAATCAAATGCAATATCAATAACCACATTCATAATGATGGAATGCATAATGCCAGACTATCATAACCACATAGCCAAGGCCTCGTGCCAAGACTACAAATTAGATTTTTCCAAGGCCTTGTGCCAAGACACTAGTTTGTCTCATGAGACCTACCGATGCATCGAGGAGCAATAGCGGGATCCACCCGTCGCTTACTAAGTCCAATGCATTCCCATATGAAAAGGATTAAACATAACATAAACATTCGTATTAAAACTATCATATGAAATGTCAGTACTTTCTCCATAAACCATGAATGGTATAAAAATAACACATCCACGGTAAAACATATCACAAAACCTTCAATACAATACAAAAGTTTGTATCATAATAAATCAACTTCAAATAATATTAAAATCCATCAAAGGATGTTGACATAGATGAAAATAAAAACTATTTGAGAGAAATATCTCTTTTCTCTAAATAATTGAAAAGTCTCACATTTATAAAGGAAGTAATTTAAAAGAGGTTTTTGAATCAAAGTGTCCCATACCACTTTTAAACTTTTGAAAAGAAATATCATTTCAAAGTATTCATGTCTATATAAATAATGCTTTAAAATAATTTTGAAAACATGGAGATTAATTAAAAAGATTTATAAAGATAAATCATTAAAACATTTTAAATTATGATCTTGATAAAGAGTACCTTTCACAAATTCTTAAAATATTCATTTTGAAATCATTTAAAAGTCACATAATTATAAAATAAAAATTTTACTTTGAAAATATTCTTATAAGCTTCTATGGGAAGCTTTGACGATTTTATAATGGTTGTAAATATCCACACCCACCGTATAAGTTAAAAAAAGACATTCTTACCTTAAATTTGTCGAAAAGGTTAAAAGTGCCTTCTTTGGAAAACGACGAAAATATTCCTTTCAAAACACATAAGGGTATAAATGACATTAACCCATTGTCTAGTAAATAGTAAAAAATTTTAAAATACATTTTTAGGGGACATGGATGTGGATGATAAAGAGATCCCAGTAGATCATTTCATATAAACAACCTCGGATAATGAGGAGATTGTGAAATAAACCCTTACCTTGTACTTTTCCGTGGTTGAGGGTAAGTTAACCTCCTGTATAATGGTGAAATAATTTTTATTAAATTATACAAGATTCATATATATTAATATGATATCATATATGATCTTTTAACATTTATTTTTTAATAATATCTTTGTATTATCGTCGTTTCGGGTGTTAACTTACTCGTTTTCTTTTATACTTTTTGTTATGTAAGTCATGTTTTTAATGGTTAAGTTGTATCTTTTTCATATCCATAATGATATAAAGTCCTTAAACATTATTTTTAAATCATCAAATGATAATTATACTTGAATGGATATGATGGCGAATGAATCTCATTGCATTCGTGGAGATGGTAGCCCGTACGTACGCACGAGGGACAATATCATTCTTTTTATATTAAAATAATATATAATGGGATGGAATATCATATATAAAGAATCATTATCATGTTATATTTATTATTTTAATGAGTTACACATCATTATTATACCCACCCAACTAATCATATATTGAATAACAATTACACCACGACGTGGAAACGGTAAGCCATACATACGAACGTATGGTGACATGTTATTTAAAGGGTGGATAGAATATTGAATATGGCTATACCATGTTTATAATAACATCACAGTATATATAAGTTACTGGATTTATTATTTTATAATGGTAATAACAAAGAAAAAAGAAGTGGAGGAAGAAAGGAACTTGAAAAGGGGTGGTGAAAACATTACCTCTTCTTCGGGTTCTTCCTTTTGATTTGATCAAAATGGCTGCATAGGATGGCTTTATGATCAAAATAATTCACCTAGGATGTAGTGAAGGAAGTATATAGAGTATTTGGGCAGGGTTTGGCTGAACCAAAAGGCTTTGAAGGTGTGAAGAAATTAGAAGAAGGAGTGCCCTTTCATAAGAGGGGTGAGGGGCACCTTTTGAAAAGCTAGAAATATTAATTTATAATAAATTAATATTCAATTTCTAATGGATCCAAAGTTAATTATTCAATGTTTAAGGTGGGGATAGGTTGAAAAACATTAAACCAATAGAATTTAGACAGGTTTGTGTTACTATATTAACCTTATCGTTCAGTTTTAACTTTTAGTTAATTAGTTTGACATTTACCATGTCACTTTGTATTTTAATATTATATAGTTAATAAAATTTCTACATACAACCAAGAGAACCCCAAGTGGTCCATTAATGATATACCTATCATGATATAAGTCTCTTGGCCGATCCTTAGATTTTTAGGAATTTAATATCAATTAATAATATAATATTTGTTTTCAAAACTCATTTTTGTCAATTTCGACACTATTCAATAGTTGATTTTTTTGAAACTCATAAAAGAATGATTACTTCAAAAAGAGTCACATTAATTGATTTTAATATGTCATAATATCCTATAAAATTAGTTTAATTCATTAAAAGTCTCAAATTATATTTATTTGGGTATTTATAATATCAATTATTTTAATTTTTCACTATTATGGTAATTACTGCATCATCATTGTTTCATAAATAAATTAACTTATTTTATGTCTAAAAAATATATATAAAATATCATTATGTATGAAATCTTTTTATCTTTCTAATGAATATTTAAAATCGAATTTATCTTATGTATATCCCTGTATTAAAAATGTTTTAGTAAATAAACATTGATTTTAACTCTTTTAACTCTTCTTTGAATTAAATAATAATAAATGTCCTAATCTAATCCAAGTGGACCTAAATGATAATATATTATTCCTAAGGTTTATTTTTGTCTAGATACACTTGTCCAACAGAATTAGGACATATGTTAGGGTAATATTAATATCATTTCTACCCTTAATTACCCTATTTATTTTTAACCGTGGTAAATAAAAGTAAAAAGATACTATTCAACAAAAATTATTTTCAACTCATTGAACAAAATTTTACATCTTGATATTAACCATGTCTCTCAGATTTTCTAAATTCCATTCACAGAAGCGGTAAAATAAAGTTTTATGAAAAATTCAGTTTTTTAACTACCGATTAGTAGTTTCACTATTCATCAAAAATTGAAGTTTTTCAGAACAATGTCAAAATTTCACCCTAAGCAATAATTGATATTCCGAATTCAAAAATGATTTATATTTTACAAAATTCCAAACATATAAGTTTCATTAATTAATTTTATAATTAATTCTCGCTGTCACAACAAATAGCGTGTTTTTAAGAAACAATATATATCAAAAGATTGACAATTGTTTACGACCAATTTCAAAGTGAAATTAATTCTAATGAACACCATTGGATAAAATGGTAAAAATATATTCTAATTATATTTTGAAACCACTATAATGCATAATTTTTCACTATTATTTATTTTGATTAAAAAAGTTGTTTTTAAATAAAATTTAGTAATTTTCACTATTCATCAAAAATATTAATTTTATCCGAAAAGTAACACAATTTAACCCTAAGATAAATTTTATATTCTGAATCCAAAAATGAAGTCCATTTTGAGAGATAGAATTTATAAAATTTTAAAAATTAGGTATTACTATTCATAACGGCTAGTTTGGTAAGTTATGGTGCGCTTTAACTTGGTGTTGTGTGTAGTGCAAGTTGTTGAATTATTTGAAAAATAACACACTATGGAATCATGGGGTGTTACATGGGATACCTGGTCATTTAATGTCAGATGGACATGACATAGGGTTCCTCTCGTGGGTGGGAATCATAACATGACTTATAGGGTTGTACTACTAGGACCAAATTCCTGGACTATGTTTCCATAATGCCATGGTGGATCTCTGGCTAAAATCCCTAAGATCAAATTATCTATGCTCAGTGTGAGAAATAAGGGATTACGAGGATTTTGATTAATTTCATACAAATATAAAAATCAACATTAATGTGTACAATTGGGCTAAAAATATCGTTATGCAGTTTAACATCGGTCAACAAGGATGATTTTCACCTTCCAATTTAACATTCCTTTGGGAGGATGTGATGATATACAGTTTTGAGTCATGAAGTGAGGAAGATTATAAAATCATAAAGATCATTATAAGTTTTAGGTTAATCACAATCATGATGTTCCATATTTCCATAGACATGAGAGATTATTGAAGGTGTATACCATTATCCAAATGGAAACTCGAATCTGGATGGATTGCATGGGGCTTAGAAGCCATTGGGATTTCTAAGATAATAGAGGAATCACTCATAGATAATTTAAATTTAATTTATGTACGTTTTTGTGGGAAACATATATAGAGCCTCCAGGGAAAGATATGCATAGTCAATCAAAGGTGTTTGCAGGTCACTGACCATCTGTCTTAGATGGCCTAGAATGATTATGGGGATCCATGTTTTCCCAAGTCCTGGAGTGTGAAAAATGTGACATAGGTTCCTAAAAATGTGATAATACCCATACCGATATTAACTTTGATGTACATGGAGCATCTACATCGGTTTGCCTCAAATGTATACGGTGAATAAGGTTCTTTTCATTTCACGTGAATGAGAGGCATGTGCTGAATCTCATAATAATGAGAACTAGGAACCACATAACTCTTGAAGAAACTTTTTGTTTATTTTCATAAGATAAAACCATTCATGGACTCCCCATACAAGTTTGACTTACGTATGGAAAAAAAGGGAATTATTTGAGGTGGTTGGGCCGGGATGTTAAATCTGGGCATCCCTATGTATTCTACGAGGGCATGAATCATGCCTCACTTTGTTCTAAATGTTCCCAGTACTGATCTATCTCGGTCCATATATAAGGACATTTATATTTTATTTTCTAGGGGTGATAGGTCCACCATACTTCTCCGTAAAATATTTTTATAGGATAATCCATACCACTGATCCTAATCTCATGGGAGTCATACTTCATGTGAAAAAACAAGGAGTGTAAAGAGGGTTTCCTTCGTAGGTGTTGGGATGTAGAGGATAAGATGGGGGCATTTCATTTTTAATTCCTGGTGGGGTTGGGCCATGATCGAGGATCGATGTATCTCTATGTATCATATGATGGAAATAATAAATCCATACATTGTTTTGTACGTACCCTGTACCGATTCAGATCAGTCCATGGGTAGGCACATTTTTATTCTCTCTATCACAGTTTCAAGGACTATCATGTTACTCCATAGTTGGCTTTCGTAATTGAATTTCTATCACTAATCCTAAGATCACTAGAGTTATAATCTACGTGATAAACATGGAGTGATAAGGGATCCCCATATGAATATGGGTAGATAGGGGGCATGATAGTGGCATTTTATAGGATGGGGTTGGGCCAAGATCAAAGATCGTGGCATCACTACATATCCTGTGAGGGCAGGAATCAAGCTATTTGTAGTTCTGTAAGAGATTATGTAGGTTGTTGTTATGTTATTATAATGTTTTGTGTAATGTAGTTTAACATCCTATGGAAAGGACATGAGTCATAGTTTATTTTCATGTTTCAGGGACAAGTTCCATACATTTTAATGTCATGTGGAAAGGAATATTTCTAATTTATTAGGGAAATAACGTTTGGACCATGGTATTTTAGTTTAATGTCGTGTGCCATAGATTAATTTTGTACAGCTCAATGTCATGCAGCCATGATGAGAATTCATAGTTTAGGGTCATAGTGTTTGAATCAATAAATTTTGGTTATTATAACACATATTTTAGGGTTATAGATCTCAATCCATAGACATGGTATTTACCTTACTCCTAGTTTACGGCCTTTGAGTTCGTACCATTGACATGGTAATTTTGGTACTCATAGTTTAAAGACATAGTGCCCGGACCATTTCCATTGTATTTCTACTACTCATAATATAAGGTGTTAGAGCTCAGACCAATGACATGGTTTATCTATTACATCATGTATTTCATAAAAACATCACATTTTTAGGAGTCTTGAAGAGTTTTCCATATATATATATATGGGTGTATGGTCCATTATATTAGACCCTATGTATGACATATTATCCTCCCCACTTTGGTTCACGCAAAGGGGGATTCTTCCCGAGTATCATTGTGGTTCTGAGAAATAACAAAATTTCACCATCAAGGAATGATCTAATGGTAAAATTTTTGTTTTAGGGTCATTTAATCCAATTTTGGTAGATTTCCTAATGGTGTAGAGTGTGAAACATTTTCTCAAATAGCTGTTCCAATTCATCAAACAGTCTCAAGGATATCACATCCATGGACAGTCAATTGAAAATGGCCACACGAAGTGATGGATCATTGATTTTGATAGGTAACACCATCTTAGCCACATATAGTAGTGAGTTCGGTGTTTCCTTGGCGGCAATGAGGGTCATGGTT
Source organism: Viscum album (assembly GCA_963277665.1). NCBI lineage: Eukaryota > Viridiplantae > Streptophyta > Magnoliopsida > Santalales > Viscaceae > Viscum > Viscum album. The sequence goes on from OY728136.1 coordinate 1,604,248,240, forward strand.
CGATAAGACCACAAACCATGAAGGAACTTGTTTGGCCACAATTTCTTTTCCATATCAACTATATTTTGAAATATGTTGGGTAATGTCTTTTTGAAAGCCTATATCTACCCATTGGCCACTGCATGATAACAAGACGAATGGTTGGATTTAATTCAATATTCCTGGTATGGCTTGTCCATATTAATAGAGTAGAAGTTGGTATCATTGTGTGTTAGGATAGAATGAGGGAGACCAAATCTAGTAATGATGTTGGCCTTCACAATGATGAAGATGTTTTTCTCCCCACATTTTTAAGGGATAATAATTCAGCCTATTTGTAAAATAATATGGTTGCTCTGAGTGTGATCAATAATTTTCTTCATGTAGTTGGAGGATATAGTCCCACAATATTCATTCCACAGGTAGCGACTGGCCAAGAGTTCTTAGCTGTAAGATGTTACTTTGGGTTCAGTGTATGAAATTTTTATGTACTTTTTTTGAATGATACATCTTGGTGAACATGTCACAATCATGTATCCCAGTGGGCTAGAAAAACCCATGAATTAGGATTTGTTGATAGAGCTTCTTAAATGATTGGAGCCGTATACAATCTTTGGCATGCACTTCTTTCATGACAACAATAGATTCATCTCCATCAATGCACCTGAAAAGGACTCCTTCATGACCTCATTTGTAGAGGACCTTATCATGGATTAGCCCCATTATACATGAAAATTTTGACTACCCATATTTGGTCATTCTCACCTTCAGCCCTATCTAGTGGGGGTTCCACATTCCAAATGTATTTTTCAATGGGAATCATCCAACCTATGACCATATGGTTCAGTGACATGGCTAATGTCCTTGACTACTTCAATATTGTGCTATATGAATGAAAATGTCATCAGGCGGTGAAAAATGCTAATGATTATTTCATCCCAATCTGGAATGGCCAAGGTAGTGGTTGTATTTTCCAAAGCATCGACTTGATCATTTTGTGACTGGGGACATAAGTCAACATTGGTTCAAATGTGAAATCTTCTATTAGTTATCAAAAGCTATGGAATTGTGAAAAGTAATGAAATAATGAATAAAAATATATGATATACTTTCCCCTGTTTTACATGATAAATGAAATATTACATAAAACTATGGTTAAACCATGGCTAAATATAAATTAAAAGTTCCCAAATACTAATTTATTTTGGAAGAACACCAAAAAATATTGGAATAATTCTATACATATCAAAAGAAAAATCAACAATAACAACCATGGAGCTCAAATACATCATTAATAACCCATGACTTGTAAATTTAATTTGTATAAAGAAATAAATTATCATCATAGAGAATTATATATATATATATATATATTGTAAGAATAATAGGTATACTCTATAGAATCTCCCAAGTGTCACTCATGAAAATGATTAAAAATGAATAATAAATCTCATTGTATAACAAGTGACCAAAACTCATCACCTCTTGGGAATATAATGTCCTCATTCTCAGCATGGATTTCTACCCACATATCATTTATATTTTTTATATAATACATTTTCATCTGATGGTACACAACAACTACATTTCCATTGCTTTACTCGATATCAGAAATGCCTCATCTCCTTATCCATCTCACCAAAAAAATTTCTTATCAATGAATCCTTGGAAAAATATATTCTGTTTCATCTTGTGCATATTTTTTTCTATGCACTTCCCTATAATATCATGCACCAAATAATCTCATTATTCCATGACACACAACTAGAAACTAATAGAGTATGTTTCATGATTATCTATAGAATTTGTGTTTAGTATTATACCAAAATAAAACACCATAAATTCAAAAAATACCAATAAAAACTATTTGTAATCTATATCTAGATTAATCTGTGTAAGAATTAACCAAAATACATTTCACCACTCAATATACATATTTGGGAAATGTTACAACCAAAAATAAATACATATAATACTACAAGGAGAAGAGTATCGGATTAGTGAGGTAACCAAGCCTTCATTTCCTTGCCAACTAGAATGTTGAGGAAAATAGCCTCCCAATGTAAATTGGGTTTCAAACACACTACCAAAATTTTTGGGGAATTTTCACACCCCAATCGCGGATTCCCTTGTTTTAATCTTATCTTGGCCCTGGTTTGATTTTTTTCTATGTTTAATTATGTTGGCGGGTTTCACGCCGGTGCGCGGTCACCGCATCGTTAGCAGTGACGGTGCGTTCGGCCCGGGTGACTGCGTGTTCGCCCGACGTTTAGATATTAAATTTTTTATTTTAACAATTAATATAATTATTAATATTAAATTGTTATAAATATTATTATTATTATTTTATTATTAGGATTGTTAAAGTATTATTATTATTATAGTTACGATATTATTATTATTATTATAAAGTTTTATTATCTTTATAAAGTTTTATTATTATTATTAGGATTTTATTTTTCTTCATTTACTTATTTTATAACTAATATTATTATTATTATATTATTATTATTATTATTATTATTATTATTGTGTTAATAAAATGAAAAAAAATTAAACCCTAAAACCCCTTGGTTTTCCCATCTTGCGTGAGCAGAACACCCCCCTCCCTTCCCTTGGCCTAGTGCCGCTGGCCCATGAGCGGCCTCCCCATCATCCCAACATCCCGGCTCCCCCGCACGACCCACAACCCATCGCCGGCGACCCCCCTACTCGCTGTCCCGAACTCTCTCCCCTTCGCTGGTCCCAACCTCCCCATCATCAGCCTCACCCCGACATCCCGGCCACCTTCTGTCACACCTATATCCAGCGGTCCCTGCTCCCTCTGCCGCTCCCTGTCGTCCCCCTTCACCCCAGCCCAACCTTTGCTACTCCCTGGCCCTCTGCCGCACCTCCGTACCCCTTCCCCTCTGGCTTCGCCATTCCGGCGCTGTCTCCCCGCTGTCTGGCGCAGTTTCCGGAGAGGTCCTCTATGTCGGCCCGTCCCCGTCCAGCCCCGCTCTACATCGCACCAGCCCACTCTGGCAAGCACCTCAGGTTGGCGCGCTCCGATCAGTGTGGCCTGATCCCGACACTCGCCCCTTGCTCGTGACCATCTGCTCTGGTTTCTACATTTTATTTTATTTTCATCTTTGGTGTTGTTTTTATTTTATTCATCCCTTAGTGTCACAAGTTGTTATTCGCACGTTCATCACGTTTATTAGGATATGTGTTTGGCCCATGGGGTTTTGTTAGTCCTTACGTTGATGTTTCGTCGCATCTGCACATGGTTTGTGGTAGGTGAATCCATGATTTTCCTTTCCATTTCATTTCCTTTGATTCTTGATGTTTATTTAAATTTATAACTTTGTTTCACACCCATATGATACTTATGTTAAACTTGTTAAGAAGTTTTGAAGTTTTCATGTTTTTCTAAAAATAGATTTTTATATAAATCTTGGTTTATCCCCTTGTGTATTGTGCTTAAGGAAGTTGCTAAAGAAATGTAATTTATGATCCTTGTGTGAAATTGGATGGTTGAGTGGGGTTTTTTACATTTATATGATTTTTAAATTGGTTTGGATCACGATTTAAACTTTACATGCAAAAGGTGTTGATTCCCTCTTTGCGTGGTTTAACGTTTCTTTTAGAAAGAGATTTTTGATTCATGAGCATGTGTTGTATTTAATAAATGAGAGAAATGGATGATTTTGAGTTGAATGAAAATGGTGCATCTGTTAAATTTGGTTTAAAATGTTTTTTTTGGTTTTAGAGGGTTCCATTGGATGAAGAAACAACCTTGGGTGCACTAGGTCCACACATGGTTGTGCATTCAAGTGATGATGGCAGCCTGGAGCTAGTCTTCCTCAAGAACTCCTCTTCTTCCCACCCTCTTATTTCTTTTAAATTTTTTCTTTGTTCTCCAAAATGGGGAAAATGGTGCTTACTGTGTTCAAAAGATGGTTCCAAAATGTGTCCCTCTTCGTTTGTTCGATTGGCCTTGAAAAGTACTTGGGTGTGTGGTTAGAGGCTAGGGCCCGTTTGGCTCTTAAAACTTTAGTGCAATACTTGTGTTGAATCATTGAAAAGAATATTTTTTGTGAAAATTTAAATCCTCGTTTGTAAACATAATGTGTTTTAGAAAATGTTTTGAATGTTATGTGTTGTGACGGCCTGGTTGGTACTTTGGTGATGTGATATATGTATAATTGTATTTATTTATATATATATATAAATATATATGGGGCACCTCTACAGGGGGACTTCCCATTGAGGGTTGTCATGTAGCGATGTTTGTGTAAGGGGTTGACAAGTGTGGTGAGATGAGTCATGCTTCCGAGGCCCTCCCACTTACACAGTCTTATTAAAAATACCATGGGTTCCTGGGCATCTTATATATTATCGAGTGACGGTTTCTTACTAACCCCGATTAGACAGGTTGGTTCCCACTGGAAGAGTTAGAGGCTAGATGGGAAGTGCCGCTGATTTTGTCTCGAGGGCGATCAGTTGGTTATAGACAATGGGGCTTCACCATACGCCGACAGGTCGTTTCGAACCGAGTATGTTTAGGGGTTTTCTAAGGATGTTTAGGATCACCCATATTTACTTGACTACGTTACTTGTTCACTTTCAGTGGTACTTACTTTACAGTTCTTATTGTCACCTGTTTCCCTTAATGCTATTTTCTTTCCATGTTGTCTTATTCACTTTCAATTGTACTAGTTTGTTCTAGCTTGTTTTTCATACTTACTTACTGATTAGAAAAGAAAATATAGATCGTTCTGTTTTGATTTTATTTATGAAATGATCAATGATTTTTCTAGTGGTATGTAGCATGTGTTGGATTTTTTAAAGAAAGATAAGGTATGTTTTTATTTAAAAATTTGAAAAGCCTAATTTTATAATTGTATTTCAAACTAGTGGCAGTGGATTGCTTTGGGAAAGGAAACTTTTGGATTCATTGGTTTACATTGTCATACCTACTGAGTACTTTTGTACTCATGCCTGTCTTTTACCATATCAGTTGCAGGTTCCCTTGTTCTAGTTCTCTGGTTCGAGATGCTCAGTGTTGCAGTGAGGTTGGTCTTTAGTTGGGTGGTGACCTGAGAGGTCACATGGAGGTATGTTTGGCTGTGTGACTTTTATTTCATTTCCACTATTAGTGTGTATCTATCATGTTTATTTTGTATTTTTTTCGATCCTACAATTTTTGAGGCTGTAATCATTCCCAATGATCAAATTTTGATTCCCAGAACTGGTTTCCATCCTGGGGGGATCGGGAACGCCCCTTGGGACTTGCCGCGAGCCGGCTCGGGTGACCGGTTCAGGTTCGACCCCAGGCTGGTTTGTGACAAAATGGTATCAGAGGAAGGTTCTTATTATTTGGAATGTTTGGTAGAAGGAGATAAGGATTGTCCATACTCGAGAGGTAGGTGCGGGAAGAGCGTCTCGAACTCTTGATCGCGCTGATCCTCGAGTTACCTGGGGTAGCCCGAAAATTGTATATTTTGACCTTGTATTAGATTGAGGAATGAAAAAGAAGACGAGCTAGTGTCACGTCCCAATTTCACATGGAGTAGTGACCCATGTGGAGTCCGAGTACACGGTTTAAGTTCCTCATAGCTATTGATGCTTACTTAGGGCGTGTCTCACTACCATTTCCTTTGGTTAAGTGTAACTGCTAGATCCTCATTCTGGTGATTCCTTTTATGTTGTACTATGTTTGGTTCTGGTTGGTGTGATCGAGTTTTTGAAAATTAATGTTGAATTTTTAAATGGAAGTGTTTTCATTAAAATGGGTTTAATTTGGTAATGGGATTTTAGAAATTTAAAGTGTTCTAGTTTCAAAACCGTGTGTTTTCTTGGAATGGTAGGGAAACGGTTTGGTTAAAACCTTTGGTGTCCTTTACGAATGTTTTCACATCTGGGAGTATGCGCATGGAATGTGCGTGTTGACGTGTATAGATGAAAGTAGATGAAAACATGTGCAACAGTTCCTGGGATTACTAGGGTGTGTACATGGAACGAAAGGATTGATCTTTCTTCTCTAAAGTGATTTTAAAAAGGGTATTTTTGGGTTATGTTTGTATTTGTTTCATTTTGAGCTAGTTATTTTGTCTCAGGATGTTACCATTAATTATACATTGATTTTATATTGGTATTGGCTATGTGATTTAAATGTTTTTCAGAGAATTCCACCCGGAAAGGTCCCCAAGGATTCTGATACGTCATGACCATTTTTTGGTCTTTCTCGGACTTTTTATTTTCTTCATGGCGATCAAGGTCCGTTAGAGGCAGTAGAATGTCTGGAGTAAGTGGAGTGTATCTTTAGATCATTGGGAACTCCAGAGACTATTAGGGTTTGTGATGTTGTGGGATTGATTGAAGGTCCAGCTCTGGACCAGCGGAAGGTGGTTGCCCCACCATCAACTCAAGTCGGAATCACATGGGATGTCTTTAAAACCATCTTCGTCCAAAGATTTATACCTGAAGAAGTGAAGGCGATGAAAAGGGGAGAGCACATGAACATTCAATAAGGTCAGCAGATGGTGAAAGCATATTTTGACCATTTCAAAGAACTAATTGCCTTTTCTCCAGAGGTAGCATCGCATGAGGTCAATAAGGACTCTATTTTTACTAGGGGACCCCATCCAGAAATCAAGGAGCGGGTCCTCCCTACTAAATACCATAGTTTTGAGAAGCTGCTGGAGGAATTGTTTTTAGATGAGTTGGTGTCCGGAGCGCAGGTGGTTTGAAGTCCAGCGTACCCAGTTGTTCATGGGGTTTCTCCATCTTGTGAGGAAAGGATTCCAGAGAAACCTGTTCCTAAGGAGTTATCTCATTTGGTCCCAGCTCCCGGTTCGTCAGACCGTTCAGTGGTATGCTATCATTGTGGTCATTAAAATATTTGACGCCATCCTATCACAACCCTATGAAGAGGTGTCATGATTGCGGGTATCTGGGTCATATGGAAAAGATTTGCAGGAAGTTTCACTTGAAGAGGATGTCATGATTGGAGAGTTTTTGTATCTGACTGTGAGGCAGGAGATGCTTCAGCCATCTGAGCCATAGCCACAGGTCTCGGGGTGAATCTTGCTCACAGTCAGGAGTCCCCAAGGGTGTGAAGCCTTAGTTCGGGTTTTGTGTTCCGTGTTGGTGGAAGAACTATTAATATCTTTTTGTACATGTTTTTCTACTGTTAATGTTTTGACATAATTGTAAATTCATTGTTTTATCTTGGGGTTATCATGGATTCATTATATTCAGATCTAAGTAGTCCCGTTTGTGTGGATGTGGTTATGTTTTGTGGATTTCAATGGGTCATGTTTTCAACTCGATGTCTGGTTATGTCTTTTCCGTGGGTTTCTCCCTTGTGTCGATGGTCATTAACTATGGTCGAGGATTAAACGTTTCGACGAAGGTATTTTTATTCACTCGTGTTATAAGATTTGGTTTAAATCAGTTGGTAGTTCCCGCGTTGACCCCCCTTTCATAGGGTTGTCTAATTAGATGTTTAATTTATTTTCACAAGTTGAGCTCTTGTGGTGGGTAGAACCCCTTCATGTTCTCCCCTCAACCACGACCATCAGTTTTCTCTTGAATTGGTCGGGTTTGACCTATGTAGAGTAAGGTGATCCTGAGATTCTAAGTTCTCGTCAGTTCCTTGAGTTCCATTTGGGAATAGACTTGAATCTTGGCCGACTTTTACCTTGGTGACTTTCTGGGGGCAGAAAGTGCATGTGGTTGGGAGAATTGTCACACCCTGACCGCGGATGCCCTTGTTTTTAATCTTTTCTTGGTCCCAGTTTGAATTTTTTACTATGTTTAATTGTGTTGGCAGGTTTTTCCCTTGTTCGAGGTCACCGCATCATTAGCGGTGGTAGTGCGTTTGGCCCGGGTGACCGCGTGTTCGCCCGACACATAAATATTAAATTTTTTTATATTCGCAATTAATATAATTAGTTGTATTAAATTGTTATAAATATTATTGTTATTATTTTATTATTAGGATTGTTAAAGTAGTATTGTTCTTATAGTTACGATATTATTATAATTATTATTATTATAAAGTTTTATTATCATTATAATGTTTTATTAATATTATCAAGATTTAATTTTTGTTTATTTACTTATTCTATAACTATTATTGTTATTATATTATTATTACTATTATTATTATCATTGTGTCAATAAAATGAAAAAAATAAACCCTAACACCCCCCTGTTTTCCCCTCCTTCATGAGCAGAACTGCCCCCCCTCCCTTTCCCTAGAGTCACCGACCCCTGCATGGCCTCCCCGGCATCCCGGCATCCCGACTCCCCCACATGACCTGCACCCTGTCGTAGGAGACCCCGCCTGCTCGACGTCCTGGCCTCCCTCCCATTCACTGGTCCCGACTCCCCGTCACAGGCCTCACCCCAGCATCCCAACCACCTTCCGTCGCGCCGACCTCATGCGGTCATGGATCCATCTTACACTCCCCGGCCTACCACATTACCCCAGCCCGACCTCCGCCACTCCCCGGCCCGCCTTCGCACCTCTGCACCCCTGCCCCTCGGGCTTCGCCATTTTTGCGCCGTCTCCCCGCTATATGGTGTAGTTTCTACCGAGGTTTTCTCGTCCGGCTCGTCCCCAGCCAGCCCCACTCCACTTCGCACCAGCCCTCTATGGCGACCTCCTCTGCTCGGTGTGCTCCAATCAGGGAATCCTGATCCCGATGCTCACCCCTTGCTCATGACCATCCGCTCTGGTTTGTACATTTTATTTTATTTTCATCTTTGGTGTTTTTATTTATTTTGGCCAAACTCTAGTGTTTTAGGTTGTAATTCGCACGTTCATCTCGTTGATTAGACTGTGTGTTTGGCCTGCAGGGTGTTGTTAGTCCTTATGTTGATGTTTCATCGCGTCTGCTCTTGGTTTGAGGAAGGTGATTCAATTATTTTCCTTTCTATTGCATTTCATTTGATGCTTGATGTTTATTTAATTTTATAACATTGTTTCACACCCATATAATACTCATGTTAATCTTGTTAGGATGTTTTGAAGTTGTCATGTTTTTCTGAAAATAGATTTTTATATAAATCATAGTTTATTCCCTTGTGTATTGTGCTTAAGGCGATTTCTAAAGAAATGTAATTTATGTTCCTTGGGAGAAGTTGGATGGTTGAGTGGGGTTTTTCCCATTTAATTGTTTGTTAAATTGGTTTGTATCACAATTTAAATGTTACATGTGATATGTGTTGATTCCCTCTTTGTGTGGTTTAATGTATGTTTTAGAAAGAGCATTTTGATTCATGAGCATGTGTTGTATTTTATAAATGAGATAAATTGATGATTTTGAGTTGAAAGAAAATGGGGAATCTATTAAATTTGGTTTAAAATGTTTTGGTTGGTTTTAAAGGGTTCCATTGGATGAAGACACAACCATGGGTGCACTAGGTGCACACACGGTTGGGAAATCAAGTAATGATGGGACCCTAGATCTAGTCTCCCTCAAGAACGCCTCTTCTTCCTTCCCTCTTATTTCTTCTAAAATGATTCTTTGTTTTCCACAATGGGGAAAATGGTGCTTCTTGTGTTCAAAATTGTGTTGAGTCTTTGAAAATAATATGTTTTGTGAAAATGTAATTTCCCATTTGGAAACGTAATGTGTTTTAGAAAATGGTTTAAATGTTCTGTGTTGTGACAGCCTGGTTGGTACTTTGGTGAGGTGATATATGTATACTTATATTTATATATATTTATATACATACTTACGGGGCACCTCTACAGGGGGACTTCCCTTTAAGGGATGTCATGTTACGATGTTCATGTAAGGTGTTGGCAAGTGCGGTGGGATGAGTCATGCATGCAAGGGCCTCCCACTTACACGGTTTTATTAAAACTACCATGGGTTCCTAGGTGTCTTATAGATTATCGAGAGACGGTTGCTTACTAACCACTATTAGATGTGTTGGTACCCACTGGTAGATTTCGAGGCCATATGGGAAGTTCTACTAATTTTTTCATGATGGTGATCAGTTGGTTATAGACTATGGGGCTTCACCATACACCATTAGGTGGTTCCGAACTGAGTACGTCCAGGGGTTTTCTAGGGATGTTTAGGGTCACCAATGGTTACATGACTACGTTACTTGTTCACTTTTAGTGGTAGTTAATTTACAGTTCATACCATCACCTATTTCCCTTAGCACTGTTTGTTTTCCTTGTTGGCTTATTCACATTTTATTGTACTAGTTTTTTCTGCTTGTTTTGTCTATATTCATACTGATTAGAAAAGAAAATCTAGATTATTCTATTTTTATTTTCTCTATGAAATGATCATTGATTTTGGAAATGGTATGTAGCGTGTGATGGATTTTTAAATGAAATAAAAGGTATGTTTTTGTTTTAAAATTTGAAAATCCTACTTTTATAATTGTATTTCAAAATGGTGTCATAAGATAGCTTTGGGAATGGAAACTTTTGGATTCAGTGGTTTACTTTGGCATACCTCGTAAGTATATTTGTACTCACGACTGTCTTTTACCATATCAGTTGCAGGTTCCCTTGTTCAGGTTTTCTGGTTCGAGACGCTCGGTGTTGCAGTGAGGTTGGACTTTAGTTTTGTGGTGACCTGAGAGGTCACATGGGGTAACATTTAGTCGTGTGACTTTTATTTCATTTCCACTATTAGTGTTTATCTTTTCTGTTTAGTTTGAATTTTTTTTCCTCGATCCTGCTTTTAATTGGGCTGAAATCGTTCCCAAGGATCAAATTTTGATGATCAGCACTAATTTCCATCCTGGGGGGATTGGAAACACCCCTCGGGACATGCCCCGAGCCGGCTATGGTGACAGGTTCAAGTTTGAAACCGGGCTTGTTTGTGACAAGAAACATATCGTGTCGCTAAACATATTTGATATATATATTGATCAAAACCATATGATTAGAATCATACTAGTGTTAGGGTTATCTTCCACTGTCATCTCTTAGACACCCGATAACTGATTATATGGTCTGGGTATTTTATAATCACACTAATATTCATAATGAAATTTAATTAATTGATTATTTAAATCATATTTAATTAATATAATTAAAAAAACTCAAAATAATTAATTCTTTAAAATTACTTGTATATTATCAATAATAGATTATCAATCCCTATAAGCACTAATCTAAAAGTTCCTGAGATTTCAAATATTATCATTAACATTCAATAAAACAAAAAACCTTGTCGTATAAAACATTTCCCCACAATCATATCATAATTATATTGACTTTTGGAATCATAACAAAAATAAAAAAAGGATTCATAAACCATAAAAAAACTAAATTGTTCGGGATGTGAACAAGATGAATAAATATAAAACCCAACAATATAAGTGTTAATGTAGACCAAATAATTGGAAATAATCACATTATTCAACCCCAAAAGCAATGAGATTTATGGGATTCAACTCATCCAATTAGTCCTGGTTCCGGCTTTTAAACAATCATGTATATCAATATTCCACTCTATCGACATCAAAGGAGATTATTATTTCACATATCTTTAATTTAATAATCCTTGATCAATTTTTATCAGGAACATCACATTCACATAATGTGTTTTTAGGTAACAATTCATTTAATCCTAATTTCATCCATCAACATCATGAAACCAAAAATAACATCCTAAATAATTACTTATAAACTTCACATCTATTGATGCATAATACATATTCAAGTTAGAATCACTTTCTAACATTGTAAAACATGATTCAATTTATGATCTCCTACATCACTAATATCTCATATCCCAAAAAATAAAGAACTAACTCCATGAATTCCTCTATGATATAAAATATTATAAATTGAAAATGTATAGAATTGAAATATAACAAAACTATTAATAGATACCTCTATGTAAATTCTAATCCTATATAATATAAGATATAACATGGATGGAAGGATTGTAAATTTTGTCATTTGATAATCAATTCTATTATATTAATTTAATGAATCCTTCCATCACATGTGCTCATCTACCTAATATAGAGGGAAAATAGATTTTCAATAAACCAAAAAAATCACATCAAGGACACTATCCATTTGGGGTTACCTCTCAAACTATAGAAAGGACAATTGTTATAACTGAATAATATATACTCATAATATAATAAAAGTAAAGAAAAACATCAACACAAAATTTATATAGTTGTATATATATGAAAGAAAAATATATTGATAATGAGAACGTATTTCTGACTCATGTTCCAGAGTGTTTTCCTCTACTCCACCAATATTTTTAGGGACACCAAACAATTGATTACCATTCCCATGAATGACATTTCCCTAAATGTCTAAAATCTCCATGGATTTCACCCTAATGATCAACATTACCATCATCGTGGATGTAGAACCAATTGATGATGTATGGATCAATATGATGAATGTGTTGAGGATATGATATAAGGATTAAATCATTTATCTTTCATTTCATTTAGTGGGGGAATACAATATAATATTAAATTACTCAAATGTGATCCTAAAAACACTAATATAATTTCATGTATTTGTGACAAGATATTTTCGACTTATAAATTTCACATCGCAAAGAGTCTTCCAACATCACCTATTTGGAATGGGGGAGAAATTTCATCTCAAATATTCTCTAAATTCAATGGATTTATAAATTCATGGAGAGAAATTATTGCAGGCTTTCCCGCCACCTTGCGAGAAAATCGATCAAATTGGGAATTTGCAATGGATTATTTAGTCTATTACAAAATCATGTTTAGTCGATATAGTAGTGACATAATAAATTTATCATCTAAAATAATTTTTGATAAGACATTATTTGTGTCATAATTAATTCTTTCTAAAATATACTGTGTGAAAAACTATATGGATTTAACATGTAAGTCAAATAAGTTCTTCTTCCACCAATTTTCCTCTCCATTCTTTCTCTCTCTCATGTTGTCAATAGAACCCAACTCACCATCCTACTATGTGAAGCCCCATAAAATCATGTTTCTTTTAATTTTTTGTTGATTTTACAGAAAATAACTATGTAATGGACTCTTCTTCGATCCTACATTATTTTTTTCTTATTTTCTTTATATTGATAAACTGAGAAAACCTAGGTTTGTTATATTATTTTAATGATTTATATGACATGTAAGGTTAGTCTAAAATTATTAATGTAGATTGGAGTACTTTGTAGGGTGTTTACAATAGATGAAACAATATTATTTTATGATTTCTAAAATACGATTATTATTATAATATGCTAAAATATTGTTTTTGTTTGAAAGTATACTAATTTATTATACACATAAGTTTATTTTAATTTTTTTGGGTTTTTTATATTAAAAGAAATTAGTTATAATTTTATCGATTCATTGATGTGTAATAATTTTTTTTGGTTTTATTATTCCTTCCATTGTTTTCATAGTTCCAAATTTTTTAATACTCACTTATGTATGTATGTCTAAATATTTTTAAGATAATTTATTTGTACATGCATACTAATAATATTTTCACAAGCATAATATTTTCTTATAATTATATTTTGGCGTGTATGAGATTATTTAAAATAATATTTGTCAATAAATATGTTTTCTTATAATAATTTTTTTGGTGCATGTGCATGCATGTTGGTATGACTAAATTTTTTTTAGTCTAAATATAATTTATTGATGTTAAATAATGATGATAAAGTTAATTTAATGAAATAATTATAATAAAATTGAATTTATATTAATTTTTTTTATAAACAAGAAAAAAAAATTTCAAATTGAGAAACAAAGACAATTTATAATTTTTAATATTTAGTAAAAACTTATTTTAATTTAATTAGGAATTAGTTTTTTATTTCAAAAAATATAACAAATATACATGATTAATATAAATTTATAAAAATGTTATTTATTAAAAATGTCTTATTAGTTTAATTAATTAGTAAAAATAATAAAATAAGTTATACTATGTAATAATTATTGAGTATTTATTACTAATAAATTGTAAATTTTTGTAATAATTATAATAAATATAAAAATATAAAAAAATCATAATAGAATATAACAACATTTAGACATTCAAAATAATTCATTTGAATTGTTGTATGAATTAAAATAATTAGTATTAATTAACGTATAATTTTTCTAAAAACACCCAAACCGTAAAACTATTATAATACATTAAGGCTAAAAAATATTAACTCAGAAATTATTAATTCTAAATATTGGGGAATTCAAATTAATTATTAATTCAAAAAAATGACCGTAATTTTATTTATAAATTATTTAGATAAATTATAAATTTAATGTAATCAAATTATATATATATATATATTGATTTTATATTTCTATATTACATTGAGAATGAGTTTGTATATATTTGATGTATTCATATTAATTGTGAAATAATGATATATATATATATATATATTAATTATTTATGTTTTAGTAATAATTTAAATAAATTAATAATAATCATTACATAATTTATTATAGTTTTGATCATTTAACAAATGTTAATAATACTAATAATCCTAAAATAATAAAATTTAAAAAAAATTGCAATAATTTTTTTTTTCAATTTTGATATATATATATATAATTATATAATATATAATAATTTAAATAATGACTAACAATTAATACATAATAATAATGACATAATTCATAATAATTATTAATTATTATTAATAATCACCAAATAATTTATAATAATAATCCTTATATAATTAATAAATAATTGTGATATAAAAATAGAAATTATTAATTATTTAATTGTAATATCATATAAATTCTTAATTAATTAAAATAATATATATTAATATTTATTTGTTAATATTGTAATATATATTTATATATTGAATAAATAGTTACATAATAAATATTAATAAAGGATTAAAAATGGTACTCTTGTGTGCGATTTAATGAAATATATGATGTTAACAAATGTTATGTCATGCCTAAGCTAAACCCCAAATCCATGACCCGACGATATTCAATTTATTATATGATACTTTTTATGAATGGTATATTGAATTATTATAATAATCTATGATACAAATATTAAATGAATTACCATTTCCAATAATGTAATTACCTGATGCTCACAGATCTAGTGTCTTTTCTAGGATAAACCCCACATCCCAAACTTGGTGGTGATCTCCAATTTATCGAATGTGACATCATTCAATATTTATTATATTAATTTCAAAAAATATCAGGTGCATTATATAATATATTTAATTTTATTTTAATCTTCACTATGGCTATATGGGCCCTTTAAACAGGTGCTAACCCAGTTCCTCACTCAGCTAATATTTCGTTGAATATTTACACATGGTAAAATAAAGTAATTTGAAACAAATCTAAATGAAAAGAAATATTTATTCGAATTATTTTGTTAGATTACTATTGACTTAGGAAGAAGATAGATATATCTATTAAGTTATCTTGATTGGAGAAATAATCACCAAAATCCAAATAGGTTTTCTTTAAATCCTATCTGTAATGATGTTGTTGATGCATTTGTATCATTTGTTTCATCAAATTTATATTTTTTATTTTATGGAAAAATTAAATATACATGTCAAAAATGTGGTCTTTGCACCATTGAAACATTTTACAATGTTGGACTTCAACTACAATTTAATGGTTCTAGAATATATTGTATTTTTTAGTATCAACATGGTGAAAAGAGTTTAGAATAAAATAATTCTTTTTTGTTTTGGATTCATCATTTCATATTTTAATACATGAGGCAGTTGGTCGATCTATTATGTAAATAAAAACTTAAAATAACATTCCATATCCATAATCTAAACCCTCCCAGCTTAATATTTTGTTGTAATCCTTTTAGGGGGCCTTAAATCTAAGAAGCCTCATGTTGAAAAATTAAGATGTTACAAAATATATGGATATTAAATCATATTTTGGAATGTATTATATATTTTTTTATTGGATTTTATCATGGGTTATGTATTTTTTCCGGACAAAAATACATTACCTGCATGTTTTAATGAATGTTAATGGTTGGTTCAAAATATTGGTTTATGTGATCAAAATATCCATGCATGTTAAAAGGAATGATTCTTATATTATGTTTAATATGAATCTTTTGTTAATTTTCCAACATATTAAGAATCGAGGAATAAAGTGGAATTATAAAGAATGTCCATAGTTCCCATGAAACAGTTTATATTTCATCCAATTACACCTCATTTTCAAAGTTTATTTATTTCTTACAGCACAACTAGATTTATGACATGGAATAAATTAAATATTTTTATCACAAAAAAATATCAAATAATCCATTTGATGGTGATTCATGGAAACATTTTGATCAAAAACATCGGTCTTTTGTTGCAAAATATCATAACAAAATGTTGGGTATTTCTACTAATGGTTTCTATGAATTTGGTGTTAACTATAACCAATATTCTTATGGGCCTGTTTTCAATACTCCTTATGACTTACATCCATGGATGTTTCTGAAGGAACGATATATATTTGACACTATTAATTCCAAGACAACCTTAGGAGAATATTTATTTCTATTTGAAACCACTAGCTATTGAGTAAATTTTATTATTGAACAATGTTGTGAATACATTTTATATTACTATAGATCAGAATTTTATGTTGACGTCTCCATTAATATGGTTGATTAGGGACATTTCTACATTTGTAATATTATCTTGGTTGATAACACAAGATCTATCATCATGTTAGTACTACATGGCGAAGAAAAAAGCATTTATTATTTATAATGGGAGAAAAGTTAGTTATTATTATTTCAATCAATGATTTAATCCTATGGATCAACCTTTTAGATGAAATAGAATTAATTGTAGAAAAGGTTGAATGGAAGAAATGCATCACTAGAAGTGCTCTCAAGCAACCAAGTTAAATATATTGTCTCTACATTACCCCATGTAATTATTGGGAATCTCAAAAATGAGGAAACAATAAATGGTTTTGGTTGAGATCATAATATGATAATGTTGAATATTTTTTAGGACCATCTATATTGTTATATTTTTTTGGTTTTTAACATGTTTGATGTGATTCATATTGAGAATAATTTTATTGATATCATATTTTATTTTAATCTAAAATATCACATGACATTTTTAATAAAAATTTCATTGAATATTTCCTTTCTAAATTATAATTTACTATTAAAAATCATTTAGAATCTATAATGATATGATATTACATACATGTGGTTCATTTTATGACAGTGATTCCATTAACATTTTCAGAGAATAAAAAAAAGATCCCTATTTAGAATATTTCAAGATGGTTCTATAATTTTTTTAAAAAAAATTAAAAAATTGGGGAAAATATATTTAATATAATATTTATACATTGGTAAAAAAAGAAAACATTTCAAGAAAAAAACTGTTATGTAAAATTAATAATTTTTTACCAAAGTGAGAAATAATGTCATAATTACATAAAATAAAATTATCCAAATTTTGAAGCACCAACTAATTGAATAAATAGAAAAATAAAAAATCATGAATTACTATAGAAAAATAATATGAAATAATTTTTTTATTCAATGATCATATAATTTCCTATAATGTAAATTCAATTATAAACTATGTTTATTAAGTTGATATTTTGCAATTTAATCCCTCACAAAGAATATAACCTTAATGTGATAATTATTCAAGGAATCAGTTATGTATATCAACTATAAATTATGATAATAAGTTATAAATTCATTATAAAATAATAAGAATTCATTACAACTAGAATCGTAGAGTATCAGTGACAATGATGATGTATTATAAGCAAATGAATTGAAATTGACTTATGAAATTCTTTACCACATTGTACAGATTAACTAATATACAATTTGATAAAAATATTAAATGTGAGACCTATAATATAACTATTTATAAATGACTTATAAATTTTTTTGTAAATTGGGAATTGTGGAAAGCATATTAAAACATTTATGTTAAAAACAATACAATGAGCTTTAATGATGGGAAATTTAGTCAAATTTCCATACATGACATTTACATTTTGTAAAAACCCTGATTTTCCATGTAATTTTATAAATTATAAGGAATTATTCAGAGTCCATGAAAATTGTATGCTCATGATTCTGAGGCCCGGTGTATACTGAATGACTTTCTGGACATTTTTTGGGTATCTTCAATTAATGTGTGTGCGGAGTCATGTAACTTTTGAACTGTTGCTCAGAATTGAGATCATTGGACCTCATTGTTCTCACTGCGCCGATATTCCCTTATAGAGACATTCACCTTGACTATAGTAGGACGAGGGTGGAAGTTTCTTTTTTTATATTTTCGAGGGTGTATTGAAAAAATAAAATAAATAAGTTTATTTTTTTCACATTTTTGAATCCTCATTTTTGAATATAGGTGTTGGGGACCTCATCAACACCCATTTTGTGTGGGGAAACCCTTGTAATTCCCCCAATTAATGTTTGGAATTAATTAAATAAACATAATTAATATTAGATCCTCACATCTATGTGGGGAATTGTTGGAGAAGGGAGAACTTTGGTAGATCCTTGGAAGATCGTCCTCCAATGAAGATCATTTGCTGGGTCAATAATAAGGAACCATCTTTGGAGCATATTGTGGGAGTGATGAATGTAGGCGTCTTCATCATCTTCATCTCCTTTATCAAATAGCCTTCTACATGAAAATGAGGTAGGGGGATTATTTGGAGATATTATAACTATATTTTTGTTGATTATTTATGTTCTTAATTCCCAATGATGATGGAAAAAATAAACAAAACCATTATTCCGCCAAAATACTATGATTTTATCTATTTTTTATCAGACATTATTTGTGAGTTCTCTAAATCAAAATAATTAAGCGCACCAAATAAGGTTTTATTTACCGCGACATGTGGACATGGAGATATCGACCCGTGGATTGTGAATATGCGGTCGTTGTATTTTTTGGGTCTTAGAATGAAGCTATGGTGACCTGCGAAAAAGGAGGGATGGTGAAACTATGTCGGTGGAAATTTGAGAAGGTGGTAGAGGAGGATGGCGGCCAACACACTGGGTGGCCACATGGAACTGGGGTGGGGCGTGTAGGCGCCACTGGTAGTAGAGGATGCCACGACCTATTGGCCATGACAGAGAAAAGGACAATGGATGGCACACAAGTTGGTTGTGAAGTGAAGCGGTGGAGTGTGTCTGCGCCAATAGAGATGGAGACCACAATTTCATGGCCGTGACAGAGATCGATTGGCAGACGAGACTCGACCGGCCGTAGTGGTGGAGCGGCGCGCATCATCACTGCTGGAAGAAGGGAAGGCGATTTTTATTGGCTGTGTCATGCTGAGCGGGACCCCTCTAGTGGGTCCTGTGTGCCTGTAAGTGGCAACACGTGGTGCTGCCTAGTTGGCCAAAACTAAATAACCTACAGGCAATTTAGGTGACCTTGGGGAACCTCCCCACCTGGTTAGTGGCTTGGAAAAAACCCACCATAAGGGACACCCTGACTATAGGACACATCTTCCACGGTCCAGGATATCTTGGTTAGACCTATGCCGGGATGGGTCAGGCTAGGCTGGGTCAGGCTGGGTCAGGCTGGGTCAGTCCAACCGGGTCGGACCGAAAACTGGCCCATCTGGACCTAGATATGCCTTTTTGAAAAATCATGAGAACCGAGTGTCCATTTGACGAACCATCTTTGAAGCTGGTAATCTTGTATCAATGCGGTTTTTTGGTATAATACCTGTGACTTTTGGATAATTTTGGATTATATATAGGTTGGATCGAACCTAAATCCCATCGGGCCATTCAAACCAAAATGCTAATAACTTTTATACGGAGAGTCTGATTGACACGTTGTGAGTCTCGTTGGGACCCTATTTACATGACATACCTTCATGATGATTCATCATGGGATTTCATGGAAATTGAATTATTTTGTTATTGCTTGAGAAGAAGAAATTTGTGAATCAATCATTCTTTGTGTGGGAAACTAGTGGCTAGCTATATTTAACGAATCTACAGATCCTGTGGGGGTCATCTTCGGATCATGTGTGGGTCATCATCAGATCATGTGTGGGTCATCTATGATCGTATGTGGGCCCAGAATTGAGATTATTGATGAAATAAGATGATCTAATGACACAGCTAATCATCTATTCATACGTACTTATGTTATACTTACTGATAGCTGAGTCTTTACCTTTTTGGTACACTTTTGTTTGGTGATACCTTTGTGGTATTATTTTATGTGGTGTTACCTTTGTGGTGTTACCTGTGTTATACTTAAAATATACTGGTGTTACCTATGTGGTACTTCTACCATCGTGGGGTTACCTTTGTGGTATTCATCCGCCACGTTTGAGATGAGAATATATTGAAAGCTTATGTATATGTATTGGAATATGCCTAAATAGTGTTGATGACTATTTTATCGGACTTTGATATTGAGTTCATTCTTTATTGTCTATCCCTTTTCGATTCAAGGAGACCTTCGTGGGTATCTTGGTCCCTACTGTGTTTTTTTATACTCACCCCTACATGGGAGACGCCCACACCTTGATGTGTCTTGTGCAGATGATGGACAACATTGATCGAGGCTAAGGGTTCCAGGACTAGATGCAGCTCGGAGGTGGACCATTATACAAGACATACCGCAGAGATGAATGTTCTAGAGCTCTAACTTCCCTTCACGTAGTATCATTTAAGGGTGTTCAAAGAAGATATTTTTTGTTTTTCATGTACTTTCTAGTAGGTCTAGTATTCTTGCCCCTATACATACTAAACCCATACTATTTACTATATAGATTAATTTGTTTTTGTACCCTTCTATGTTCCTGGATTGTATGAATCTTCAGATTAAAAAGTAAATGTTTTCCCAGTTTAAGGAATATGCCTTTCTGATTCTAGTCACCCGCCCATGACCTATGGAATGCGGGCTTGGGGTAGTCATGGTAGATGCCTATGGGACGGGTTGTGACACATTTGGTTGAGCATGAATTGACCTCAATTTTAAGGATTTAAATTTTGTTATTAATTTTTACTAGAATCATATCCATATTTATGATATCTTATATGATCCGCTTATAATATTTTACCATCTATGTATTATTAATATTTCATTATATTAGTAGTTTATTTGTTAAATTCCTTGTTTTCTCATGTTTTCATTATCTTTAAAGACCATTTTATTATCAATCGGATATAAATCTATCAAATCCCAAATGATATAAAGGATAAAATATCATTTTCATTATATATTTTATACTTTCATTATTTATATTCAAACATGGAGAATTTATCACATCACCTACTAGTTATTATTAGATATAAGTATGGATAATTAATGAATTATTTTCCATAATAGGTGATAGGTAATGTAATTATGAGGTATAAAAAATTTTAATAATAAATATAATGTAATATTTGTCACATGCATTTATTAAATGTATCATTATAAAATTGCATCTATTTGGTAAGTGAAAAACAAATCCCATATTTCCAAGGTGTAGTACTTAGTTTCCCACACAAGAGAAATTTTCATATTTTAATGAAAATGTAAGATAATAAAATTTATGTGTTGTTAATATTTAAAAAAAATTATATTATTAAAAATATAATCTCAATGTGTTATAATTATATCTATCCATGTATTTTGGTGATAAAAAATGAGATACATTGGTTCACGATGCGGTAGTCTACATTATACATGATCAAAATAAATTTCTGCATATTATTGAAGGGGTGATGGATATTAGTCATTAAATTAATCTAATATCATCTCATAACATGGTTTATTCTATGGTTGTAATATAAGGAATATTTAACCTAATTCTCAGTAGGTGAAAAATTGATCTTTCAAGATCATTACCTATTTTTTGATTAAATTATATCGGTTTTTACCAAATGTATCCCTATGGTGTTCTTCTAATGAATCATAGGACTATAAGATATTTTTATGGGGGGATATGGGTGACCATTTATAACTCGGAGGGGATACACATGGAATTTTTAACATAATCAATTACACCCATTTTGTTATAATTCCATTTGCTTCCAAAAAATTGTCATTCATGAGCTGTAGATGCGATCAGCTTGACATATAGAAAGAAAATGGGTGTCAGATAAGTTTCTATCCAATGATTACACTTATCAATTTTTTTCTCACCCATTAATTTAGTTTTTTTCTAAATCTAAAAAATAATTTCTACTCATGTTTTATGTTAAAATTGTTTAAATTTATGTTGAAAATATTAGATAATATAAATTTTGTTTTTTTATTATAAATATTTTTTTATTAACATTATAGAAGTGTCAGAATCATATTAAAAATTGTAACCTTTTATGGGATGAAAAGGTCTGTTTCCAACGTTAATATTATCATAGGTGTATAATGTCTTAATGTAAATATTTAATATTTAATTTACTCAAATGGCCTAAATTAGTAAAATTTTAAAATATGTTAACTATTTTAACATTAAAAAAATATAAAATATAATTTAACCATTAATTTTATTTAAAATAATAGGAAGATTCAATAAGAATTAGTACATTCACTATTCATCAAAATATGCAATTGTTCACAAAATTGCCAAAAATTAAACCTAATATAATTTTGATTATATTATTAAAAAATTAAACATTATATTGAAATATTAATTTTATAAAAGATCTAAAAAAATTAAATTTTTCCTGAAATGAACGACTAAAATATTTTGAAGAAAAATACAGTTCTTTCAGAAAAAAAATTCCTTTTTTCACTAAACCGATTCTTATTTTATTCATATTAAATTGTTGTATGATGAATTTTTTCAATATTATTAAACCATGAAATTTTAAAAATATAGAAACTATAATAATCAAATACAATTTTTTGGTTAGGTTTTAATTGTGCATTATATTATAGTACATTTAGGAAGAGGTTTTTGTGTTCTGAATCCAATCAAATATATCAAAATTATATAAAAATTAATATTTCATAAAGTTTCATGGTTTTATATTCTCATTTAAGATCTATTTTTCATTCCATATATTCTAGAAATAAAAATATTCAGGTTTTTAATATATTTTATTATTACACTTTTACCCAAAAAATACAAAAAAATCATCACAATTTGTAACCAATTTCTCTTAATGTACATTTATATCAATGGAAAAACCATAAAAACCCAAATAAATTAATATATAAAAATAAATTATGAATTAAAATTTAATCATAAATTTTTTTTAGATCTTTTGGATTTTCATAACATTCATCTAACATGTTGAATAATTAAATGTGATCTCCAAATTAATAATTCACAAACCAAGACCTGAGACACTATAAAAATTATTACAATAACCACAAAACTAAACTCTGAAAAATAATCTATCCACCTACACCCTAATATTACAAAAAATTAAAATTTGAAACCTTGTCACAATGGGTCCACCTCCATGGTTTTAGGCATAGTTTGACAATTAAAACACATATCATTATCTCTAAACTACAACTATCTTACATTTTTTACATCCAAAAACTAAATATATTATTAAATATTGAAAAAAGGATGTGTACTTTAAATAATTATGATGTAATTTTGTTTGAAAATTTTTCTAATTAAAAAAAAAATTATTATGAAGAAATATGCTTCATATAGTTGATCATTTCAAATAGTAATAATTAAAATATAAAATTTAACAGGGTAATACATATATAAATTTATTAAATGAAATTTTTTTTTAATATATAACCTAGAATAAAAATTGGAATATAAATGATATAATCTACAATTAAGATAATTCTTGTAATTAAAATTAAATATATATTTTTTTATAAATAAATTTCATATAGTTAAGATTAATGTTGTTTAATTATGGTAATAAAGTTTAATTAGTTAAATTTTTATATAAATGAAATAATAAAAATATTTTCTTAAATAAATACAACTAATAATATAATAATATAGGATTCATATGATTTATACATGGTGATAGTGGTGAAATAAAATTTTTAATTTTATTATATTTATTATAAAAAAATTATGGAAATAATAAACTCCATTATTGTTATGAATTATTTCCTATTAACGTATTGATATGGAATTACATAAAAACCCCATATATTCATAAAATATAATATTTATTAATTATGAATTAAATGAAATAGGGAGAAAATATTAGAAAAAAGATGACATATTAATTGTGAAATTAATGACGAAAAATATAACAAACTATTTTTTAGTGTTTTAAACTGATTTTTAATGATTTCAATCATCCTTTAAGTATGGATATCAATAATTCTATTGGAATTTCATAGTCTAGGATTCTAAAATGTTGTAGAACACATTTTAACTACATTATTATCCTTTTTAGAAACATCTGACTTTACAATTCTTGGAATTGTGAAATATTGTAAATTTTCCAATATTTCTGTTTTAATATTCTATTTTGTTGAAAAATATTTTTGTATATCTCCATCACCAATTATTTAACATTTTTTAGGTAGATATCCCAAATTTTTTGGAATTAAATATAAGTATGATAAATTATAATTGGAATATTTTTATATCACTCTACATTCATTATGTCATCTAATTTATCTAAATATGTTTATAATATGTAATATACCATAATTCAATAATGGGATGTTTATATTTTTTATAAATTATTATGAAAAAAATAATTTAATAATCATAAAATGTAATATTTTCATAAATATATTAATCTCAAAATAATAAAAAATAATATTTTCGGCAATACATTTTTCAGTTCTGGCATGGGAAGAGAATATTTATATATAATTTATTTCCCTATATATAACTCATAAATATATGAATTCCATTTTAAATAAAATTTTCATTTTTATTTCTATATAAGTATTTGATTATGATTAGTGAATATGTAATTAATTATATATATAACATCATAAAAAATTTATTTATATCTAGTATATGTTCTTATGAGTTTATGGATTTATTATATTTATCGATGAATCCACCATTAAATTTTTAGATTATATATTCTTTTAAACAACCATTGAATGTTTCATCTATGATATATTTATGTTTATATATCATTTCAATTATCTTTTAAATGTTTTTTGAAAATTAATTGGTTGAAAATAAATATGTTTACTGTCTTTATTAATGAATTGATATCAAATTTATTCAACTATATGGGGATGTGTTTCTATATAATCAATAATATGTTTTCATTGATTAAACAGTGTAACGACATTTTGAATATAAAAAAATTATTTAATAAAAACTTATTACATTTATATATTAGTATAAAAATTACAAATCAAATAAGAATATTCCATGTCATCAATATGGTATTATAAAATTATTGATTCAAAAAAATAATGAATTACACAGAAATATCAATATTTTAATTCAAAATATTTTTTAAAGATCTTTTTTTTATGTTGTGTCCAATTTGTTTATATTTTAATGTCAAAAAAATAATTTTTCAACATCCCCTTACCCAATATGTATTCCTACTTAGATAATAATGGTATAATAGTGATAATTACACATAGATTCTACATTCAATAAGCTATGGTATGGTGAAAAGTAATGAAGGAATGAATAAAAATAAATGGAATACTTTCCCTCATTTTACATGATAAATGAAATATTACATAAGATAATGGTTAAACCAGGACTAAACCTAAATTGAAATATCCCAAATTCAAAATTATTTTGGAAGAACACCAAAAATTTTTGGAATAATTCTATATGTTTCAAAAGAAAAATCATTTATAACAACCATGGAACACAAATATATCATTAATAACCCATTGCATGTATAATTAATTTTTATAAAGAAAATAATTATCATCCTAGAGAATTTTTAATATGTTTATTTTGAGAATAATATGTATACTCTATAGAATCTCCCATGTGTCACTCATGAAAATGATTAAAAATGAATACGAAATCCCATTGTACAACAAGTTACCAAAACTCATCACCTCTTGGGAATATAATGTTCTCATTATCAGCATGGATCACTACCCATAATTCATTAATATTTTTGATATAATACATTATCATCTGATGGTACACAACAACTACATTTCCATTTCTTTACTCCAAATCTGAAATGCTTCATATCCTGATCCATCTCACCAAAAACAAATTTCTTATTGATGAATCCTTGGAAAAATATCATCTATTACATCTTGTGCATCTTTTTTTCTAATAACTTCGCTATAATCTCATGCACCACATACTCTCATTATTCCATAACACACAACTATAAAATAATAGAGTATGTTTCATGATTATTTATAGAATTTGTGGTTTGTATTATACCTAAATGAAATAGAAGAAATTCACATAATACCAAAAATAATTATTCGTAATCTATATCTAGATATATATGTGTAAGGATTAACAAAAATACATTTCACCACTCAATATACATATTTGTGAAATGTTGCAACCAAAAATAGAGACATAAAATACTACAAGGAGAAGAGTATCAGATTAGTGAGGTAACCATGCCTTAATTTCCTTGCCAACTAGAATGTTAAGGAAACTGGCCTCCCAATGTAAATTGGGTTTCAAACACTCTACCAAAAATTTTGGGGAACCATATCATGTCACATAACATATTTGACATATATATTGATCACAACCATATGATTAAAATCATTTTACTGTTAATGATATCTTCCACAATCAACTCTCAGACACCCTAGAACTGATTATATGGTCTCGGTATTTTATAACCGCACTAATATTCATAATAAAATTTAATTAATTTTTTATTTAAATCATTTGTAATTAATTTAATTAAATAAACTCACAATTAATAATTCATTAAGATTACTTTTATTTTATCAATAACAGATTATAAATCCCTATAAACACAAAAATATAAGTCACTGAGATTCCCAAGGTTATCATTAACAATCAATAAAATAAAAAACCTAGTCGTATAAAACATTTCCCCACAATCATATAATAAATATATTGACTTTTTTAATCATAACAACAATACAAATAATGTATTCATAAACCCTAAAAAAACT
Organism: Viscum album; assembly: GCA_963277665.1. NCBI lineage: Eukaryota > Viridiplantae > Streptophyta > Magnoliopsida > Santalales > Viscaceae > Viscum > Viscum album. The sequence continues at coordinate 1,604,275,197 of OY728136.1, forward strand.
AATTTGTTTGAGATGTGAAAAAAATGATTAAATGTAAAACCCAACAATATAAGTGTTAATGTAGACACATTAATTAGAAATAATCACATTATTCAATCCCAAAAGCAATGGGATTTTTGGGGTTTAACTCATCCTATTAGTTTGGGTTCCCGCTTTTACACAGTCATGTATATCAAAATTCCACTATCTCGTCATCAAAGGAGATTATTATTTCTATGATACATGAATACCACCATTTCTCATCCACCATATTATATATAAAGATCAAATAATATCACCAATAATGTCTCCAAATTTAGATTAGTAACCCAAGGTACCAAAAAATCATATAACAATGTTAACCAAAAATCATGGTCCTAAAAACTATTACATTCATCATTTAAAATAAATTAGGATTATCTGGCCACTAATATTGATCTTTATAAAAAATCAATATATAACAATATTACATTTATTATTTCAATTATCACTTATTAACATAATATCTAACATTAAAATTCAATTTTTTAATTATATGAAACATTAAAACATTCGTCATGAATAACATCTACATTCCTCAATCTATAAAGAAGAACATTATTGTGTAAATCATCCAACTATGATCTAATTGACATAAAGTTATATCTTAACATTAATTATCCATGTAAAATAATATATTGGGAACTGATTCCAATTAGACATACCTATAGAATAAATTTTATTTCTAATAAAATATAAGGAAAATTAAATTCAAGTTACACAATACAATTTGTTATATATCAAAAAAAGATTTAAAATCCTTACACTATCTATCCATTTTATTAATATAATGTATAGTCAGTTATATTAATAAATCAATCCTACATTTTGATTATTATATATTTTAAACTATTTAGTACAACTAGTGGTATTATATTTTCACGTTGGGAAGTGATGTCATCATATTAACAAGAAACCAAGGTAAATATTTTAAACCTATTTAATATTAATTAATGAATATTCATCCAACAGACAAAGGGAATTTAATCATAACATTATAATTGAACATTATATAATATTTTATGATTTTTTTTAATATGATGCATTTCAATGTTCCCTAAATTAAAATGAAACTATTATTCGGATATATGATCACCTTTCTCACCAAAAAAATGAACACTTGATGGAAACTTTATAAAAAAACATTGAAGAAAGCAATTAATGTAATTTAATAGAAAATTTCTGATAAATTTATATAGAATGGAATCATAACATGGTATTAATCTATGAAAAAAAATTGGTGACCTAAATTAGATTAACGAAAGATTAAACTCTGATCACTACAGATTCGACACAAGAAGACAAGGATCAGATCATTTAGAAAGGAATTGAAACGAACCTGATGAAGAACTCCTAGATTAGGGAGATAAATGCATTATTTTTTATAAAATATAAGTTTGGATTAAATTTATTTAAAAACTACTAGAATCATATTCATATCCTTAATGGATCAAACATTTCTTTAGTTGTCATAGTATTAATTGTTCCCAAAAATCACATATCCATAATCTAATAATCATAGATCAATTTTTATCATGAACATCACATTCACATAAAGTGTTTTTAGGTAAAAATTCATTTAATCCTAATGGCATCCATCATCATCATGAAACCAAGGATAACATCCTAAATAATTACTTATAAACATCACATCTATGGATGCATAATACATATTCTAGTTAGAATATACTTTCTAACATTGTAAACCACGATTCAATTTATGATATCCTCCATCACTAATATGTCATATCTCAAAAAATAAATAACTAACTCCATGATTTCCTCTATGATATAAAATAATATAAATTGAAATTTTATAGAATTGAAATATAATAAAACTATTAATAGATACCTCTAAGTCAATTCCAATCTTATATAATATAAAATATATCATGAAGGGAAGGACTGTAAATGTTGTTATTTTATTATCTATTCTATTCTATTAATTTAATGAATCCTTCCATCAAATTTTCTCATCTACCCAACATAAAAGGAAAATATATTTTCAATAAACCAATAAAATCACATCAAAGACACAATCCATTTGGGGTTACCACTCAAATGATAGAAAGCAAAATTGTTATAATTGAATAATATATACTCATAACATAATAAATGTAATGAAAAAAATCAAAAAAAACATTTATATAGATGTATAGATATAAAAGATAAATCTATTGATAATGAGAACATATTTGTGACTCACGTTCCAGAGTTTTTTCCTCCAATCCACCATTATTATTAGGGACACCAAATAATTGATTACCATTCCAATGAAAGTCATTTCCCTAAATGTCTAGAATCTCCAAGGCTTGATCCCTAATAATCAACATTAGAATCATCATTGATGTAGAACCAATTGATCATGTATGGATCAATATGATGAATGTGTTGAGGATATGATATAAGGATTGAATCATTTATCTTTCATTTTATTTAGTGGGGAATACAATCTAATATTAAATTACTCAAATGTGTTCCTAAAAACCCTAATATAATTTTATGTATTTGCGACAATATATTTATGACTTACAAATTTCTCCTCACAACGAGTCTTCCTACATCACCTATTTGCAATGGGGGATAAATTTCATCACAAATATTCACTAAATTCAATGGATTTATAAATTCATGGAGAGAAATTTATGTAGTCTTTCGCACTGCCTTACGAAAAAATCATTCAAATTGGGCATTCACAATGAATTATTTAGTTTATACAAATTCATGTTTAGCCGATATAGTAGTGACAGAATACATTTATCATCGCAAATAAATTTCAATAAGTCATTATATGTGTCATAATTAATTCTTTCAAAAATATACTGCGGGAAAAACTATCGTGATTTAGCAAGTAAGGCCACTATGTTCTTCTTCCACCAATTTTCCTCTCCATTCCATCTCTATCTCATGTTGTCATGGGAACCAAACTCACCATCCTGATACGTGAAGACCCATAAAATAATGTTTCTTTTATTTTTAGGTTGATTTCATAGAAAATAACCATGTAATGGACTCTTCTTCAATCCTCCATTATTTTGTTTTCATATTATCTTTATATTGATAAATTGAAAAAACCTATGTTTGTTACCTTATTTTGATGATTTATTTGACATGTAGGGTTAGTCTAAAATTATTAATCTAGATTGGAGTACTTTGTCGGGTGTTTACAATAGTTGAAATATTATTATTTTATGATATCTGAAATATGATTATTATTATAATATGCTAAAAGATAGTATTTGTTTGAAAGTATACTAATTTATTATACAAATATGATTATTTTTATTTTATTTTGGTTTTGGGATTAAATGAAATTATTAAAAATTTTATAGATTCTTGGATGTGTATAATTTTTTGTGGTTTTATTATTCCTTCCATTATTATCCATGTTCCAAATTTTAGACTACTCACTTATGTATGTTTGTCTAAATACTTTTAGGTTAATTATTTTGTACATGCATAATATTAATATTTTCAAAAGCATAATAGTTTCTTATAATTATATTTTTGTGTCTATAATATTTCTTTTAAATAATATTTGTCAATAAATATGTTTTTTTTATAATATTTTTTTTGGTGCATCTGAATGTATTTTGGTATGCCTAAATTATTTTCAGTCCAAATATAATTTATTGATGTTAAATAATGATGATAAAGTTAATTTAATGAGATCATTTCAATAAAATTGAATTTATATGAATTTTATTTTATAAACAACATTAAAAAATTGTCAATTTGAAAAACAAAGACAATTTATAATTTTAAATATTTAGAAAAAACTTATTTAAAATTAACTAGGAATTTATTTTCTATATTTCGAATAATATAACAAATATACATGATTATTGTAAATTCATAAAAAATATTATTTATTAAAATGTATTATTAGTTTAATTAATTAGTAAAAATAATAAAATAATTTATACTATGTTATAAGTAATGAGTCTTTATTACTAATAAAATGTAAATTTTATTAATAATTATAAAATTATTAGAATTTGTAAAAAATCATAATAGAATATAACAATGTTTAGACATTCATAATAATTCCTTTGAATTTTTGTATGAATTAAAATAATCAGTACTAATTAACGTATAATTTTTTTAAAAACACCCAACTCATACAACTATTATAATATATTAACGATATAAAATATTCACTAAAAAAATTTTATTTCTAAATATTCGGGAATTAAAATTAATTATTCATTCAAAAAAATGACCTCAATTTTATTTATTAATTATAAAGCTCAATTATAAATTTAATGTAATCAAATTATATATATATAAATATATATATATATATATTGATTTTATATTTCTATATTAGATTGAAATGAGTTTGAATATATTTGATGTATTCATATTAATTATGAAATAGTGATCAATATATATAGTAATTATTAATGTTTTAATAATAATTAAAATAAATTAATAATAACCATTACATAATTTATATTATTTATATAATTTAACACATTTTAATATTTATAATCATAAAATAATAAAATTTTAATAATAAAATTTCAATAATATTTTTTTCAATGTTGATATATATATAATTATATAATATATAATAATTCAAATAATGACTAACAATCAAAACATAATAATAATATCATAATTCAAAATAATTATTAATTATTATTAATAATCACAAAATAATGTATAAGGATAATCCTTATATAATTAATAATTAATTGTGATATAAAAATAGATTTTATTAATTTATTAATAGTAATTTCATATAAATTATTAACTAATTAAAATAATATATATTAATATTTTTTATTAATATTGAAATATATATTTATATATAGAATAAATAGTTATGTAATAAATATTAATAAAGGATTAAAAATGGTACTCTTGTGTGCGATTTAATGAAATAGACGATGTTAACAAATGATATGTCATGCCTAAGCTAAAACCCAAATCCATGACCCAACAATCTTCGATTTATTATACGATAATTTTTTTGAATGGTATATTGATTTTTTATAATAATTTATTGTACAAATATTAAATGAATTACCATTTCCAATAATGTAATTACCTGATGCTCACAAATCTAATGTCGTTTCTAGGATAAACCCCACGTCCCAAACTCGTTGGTGATCTCCAATTTATCAAATGTGACACCATTCAATATTTATTATTTTAAATTAAAAAAATATCATATGGATTATATAATATATTGAATGTTATTTTTATCTTTATTGAGGCTATACGGGGCCTGTAAACAAGTGCTTACCCAGTTCCTCACTCAGCTAATATTTCATTTAATATTTCCACATGGTAAAATATAATAATTTGAAACAAATATAAATGAAAAGAAATATTTAGTTTTATTTTTTTAGATTACTATTGACATAAGAAGAAGACATATATATCTATTATATTGTCTTGATTAGAGAAATAATCACCAAAATCCAAATAAGTCTGCTTTAAATCCTATCTATATTGATGGTGTTGAAGAATTTATATCATTTGCTTCATCAAATTTATATTTTGTATTTTAAGGAGATATTAAATATTTATGTCAAAAAATGTGGTCTTTGGACCATTGAATCATTTTACAATGTTGGACTTCATCTAAAATGTAATGGTTTTAGAACAGATTATATTTTTTAGTATCAACATGGTGAAAAGAGGTTAGAATAAAATAATTCTTTTTTTTTTTCAGATCCATCATTTCATATTTAAATACATGAGGTAGTTGGTGAATCTATTATGTAAATACAAACTTAGAATAACATTCCATATCCAGAATCAAAACCCTCTCAGTTTTAAATATTGTTTAATCCTCTTAGGAGGCCTTATATCTAGAAAGCTACATGTAGAAAAATGAAGATGTTATAAAATATATGGATTTTAAATCATATTTTGGAATTTATAATATATTATTTTATTGGATTTTATCATGTGTTAGGAATTTTTTTCGGAAAAAAATACATTACCTGCATGTTTTAATGAATGTAAATGTTTGGTTCAAAATATGGGTTTATGTTATCAAAATATCCATGCATGTTCAAAGGAATGCTTCTTATATTATGTTAAATATGATTCTTTAGTTAATTTTCCAACAAATTGATAATCGAGGTATAAAGTGGAATAATAAAGATTGTCCACAGTTCTCATGAAACAGTTTAGATATCTTCCAATTACACCTCATTTATAGAGTTTATTTATTTCTTGCAGCACAACTAGATTTATGACATGGCATAAATTAAATATTTTTATCACAAAATATATCAAATAATCCTTTTTATGGTGATGCATGTAAATATTTTGATCAAAAACATTGGTCTTTTGTTGCAAAATATCATTACACAAGGTTGAGTATTTCTACTAATGGTTTATAAGAATTTAGTGTTAACTATAACCAATATTCTTATGGTCTTGTTTGAAATACTCATTATTACTTACCTCCATGGATTTTTCTGAAGTAAAGATATATATTGGACACTATTAATTCCAAGACATCCTAAGGATAATATTGATTTCTATTTGAATCCACTAGCTGTTGATTTAATTTTATTATTGAACAATGGTGTGAAAAAATTTTATATTACTATAGATCAGAATTTTATATTGAAGTTTCCAATTAATATGGTTGATTAGTGACATTTCTACATATGTTATATTATCTAGATAGATAACACAAGATCTACCATCATGTTAGTACTACATGGAGGAGAAAAAATCTTTTATTCTTTGTAATGGGAGAAAAGTTAGTTATTATTATTTTAATCAATGATTTCATCCTATGGATCACCCGTTTATATGAAATATAATTAATTGTACAAAAGGTTGAATGGAAAAAATGAATCACTATAAGTGCTCTCAAGTAATCAAGTTAAATATACTGTCTCTACATATCCCCATGTAAATATTGGGAAACCCATAAATGAGAAAAAAAAATAAATGGTTTTGGGAGAGATCATAATATGATAATGTGGATTATTTTTTAGGACCATCTATATTGTTATAATTTGTTGGTTTTTGACATGTTTGATGTGATTCATATTGAGAAAAATGTTTTTGATAACATATTTTATTCTATGTGGTTAAAACCTTGTATGACCAAAGATTATTTAAATTCATGGTTTGATCTTGCACATATTGCAGACATCCTAAAATTGCATTATTCGAAGATGAAAGATCACACATATTTTTGAAGATAAATGCCACATACTCACTTATTAACGAAAAACCATTATTATTCTGTCAATGGATTAATGATTTGATGTTACTAGATCGTTATGATTCTAATCTGTCTTGTTGTGTCCAAAATGGGCATATTACTTAGTTGAAAAGTCATGATTATCATGTCATAATTGAAATATTATTCCATATTGTTCTTATGGTGTTATTTAATTATTAAATCTAGGATGTGTTGACTGAAATGTCATTTTTTGGAGAGAAATTTGTAGAAACATGGAATTACAATCCATTTAATTTTCTGGAAATACATTATGTATTAATTTAATAAAAATTGGGAAAAATATTCCCACCAAGCATCTTTGATTCTATGGAACATTTGATATTGAATTTTCAATATGAAGTTATATTTTGGTAGATTATAAAATTACTGTTGATTTATCTGTTTGAGATATGTACAATAAAATTTAAGAAGAATGTGTGTAACAAAGCATCATTTTAAAGGGAGATTCTAGAAGCATACTTGTACGAGTAAATTTCAAATGTACACCCTTATTATATTCAGTCAAAATATCCTCAAAAACATAATACTATGGCTTTCAATGAGACAAATATTGATGATGTCATAGACCATATGTTGTCTGTTTTTAACCACTGAGATTTTTGTTTTGGTTGTTATCTTGAGAAAGGGATTATAGATGAAGAACTACCTAGAGCTCATACTTATGTTCTATTTAATTGTAAATAAATGAAACGATTTGTGCATTTAGTAAAAAAAAATTATTTTATTTATTGAAAATTTATAAAATATACATTTATTTAAATTAATGTTATTGTATACTATATGATTACCATATCAAATATAAATTTCTAAAAACTACATCTGACTCTCTAGAGTAATGAAAACAACAAAAAATTTCATATTGGATTCAGAGACTGCTAAGAAATTTTTTATGGAATAATAAATAAATTTTTCAATGATATATATTATTTATAGTATTTATTGTTTACTGGAACACAACCTGAATAGAATATTTATTGTCAATTATGTGTTCCCAAAAAACCTCCATTTAAAATGATAAATTCTTATAATGGGTATGTGGTTAATCGATTTTGATTCCATACAAGTATTTATGGTGACTAAATGAAATAAAATAATAGTAGTATTCATTTTAATGGATATTATGATAAAGAATGTGATGTTTTATTTTATGGTATGCTTGATGAAATAATTGAGTAATTTTATCTAGGAAAAAATTATGTTACCATGATTAAATTTCATTGGTTTGATACTGATCGTGGGTTAAAATTTTATCCACGATATGGATTCATTATCATTTAATATAATAGTTTTCCTGAATAAAATGAACCATTTATGTCGGCACAGAGGGTCCATATCATTTACAATGGTAATTTCTCTGATTTAGTGATATATTTGAATACATGGTGGAGTGTGATAAAAATCAAGCCATGTAACAGATAATTAATTGAAATTTAAAATTATTCTCAGAAACAATCTTAATTTTTTCAAGAAAAATAAAAAAATATATCTCTTACCTGATGGGATATAAAATCAATGATGAAACCCCTCAGTTAAGGGATAATGATATAAATAATTTTGATGAATTAATAAGGTAAGATGAAACTAAAAGTCATATAGAAAAAGAAAATGCTAAATATGAATATGATGACATTCCTGTCAATTCAAATGGTGACAAAGATTACGATTGATGTATTATATTCAGGATTAAAGTAGCATGTAATTATCACATTTTGATATTTATTAGGTTTTTAAATTCCATATTTTTTATAACAATCTATTATAGATAACATTATTTTATTCTAACATTCATTAGATTTATATATTTTATATTAGTTTGACCATTTGTTACAAGTAATTATAACATTCTTATTTTTATTCATTTTCTAAATGTCATATTTCAGTTAACAAGCTATTATACAAAACATTATTTTACTCTTACAATCATTAGTATAATATATTTCATATATCATTAAAAAATATATTTTTACTGAGAATATTTTTTCACATGGTTGGAGGTCATCCTCATGATGATTTATTACATTATCTCCCTAATATCAGATATCCTGATGATGAGACCGATTCAGTTTCCCCTACCCATGATAGTGTAACAAATAGAAGGGGGTTTAATATTACTTGATTACTGATTTTGGATCTTATTCTAGAGAGATGACCGTCTATTTTTTTTAATTCTATTTTACATAGGAATGTTATATTTCTTAACATTAAATATATTTTATATTAACTATGTGAATTGATTTTGATAACAATTTTATGATTATATATTTGTTTCAATTTGAATTTTTTTCCTATTTATCCATTTTCCAAACTATTGTGATTTTGAGAAATTATTTTTCAGAGGCATGGGTGTTATGAGAAAATTTACCAATCACCTTGTGTGACCATATGTTCGACCATTGTATCGTATATTATAAAATAATATATAATTTTTTATATTTTATTTAATTACAGACATGTTTTTTTAAATGTCATGTAAAAGTTAGATTTTTTATAGATATAGATGTATTATTGTAAATTCATGGGATACTTCTATACATGACATCTTTGTAATTTTATTCACAACATCAGAAAGAGAGCTATGAAAAATTATTTGGTTACAATATTCCATTAGTCTTCCGTCACTCATCGTATTAACTATATGACAGCTCATCTATGTGTTGGGTTATGCTCTTTCTGGCTAGGAAAGACTTTTTGGAGGAGATCAGTAGTTAGAAATAAGATATGAGGGTGTAATGTAGACACACATAGGTCCAATAGTCATAATTTTAGAATATATAGAGAACAAACAGTATATGATATTACTTATTAATGGATATTTATTTTAACAACAACATGTTTACTATATTATAACAGATTCTATGAATCCATCTATTATGAAGATATACTTTTATTAGATGATGTACTAATCCTTATACATTATATGTTATAGGATAACGACAGTACCATATTTTGGTTAGTGATTTCATTAAACAATGTAATTAATATTAATTTTATTTTTATTCAAATTTGTAATTATTTTGAAAGCAATCATATGATGTTGTGACTTATAATTCATGGGAGAGTTATGAAGTGTCTGAATAATGTCACACAACTGATTCATGATTTGATTAGGGGGAATAAGTATAGTTGACTTCGTTGGGTGTTGAGAAATGTTGATTTATTGATATTGGTTATCATATTACACCAAAGAGTTATTATGGTACTTATGATATAGAAATATTGAGTGTTAAGGGAGCTAATGGGGATTTATCATTGACGTCCTCTACATATTATAATGTGTGGTTGAGATATCAGGATTAGTTAATATAATTTTTGTAGAAGAAGAGGGAGGAGGAGCTTGAGCAGCAGCATCTGAGAGATGTGAAGATAATGGAGTATATGCAGTGACATGTTTGTGGTGATGGTATAGTGTTTTTTCCCCTGTTCAATCGAGTGATCCTCCTCCACCTCATTCCAGTTGATAATTTCTGAATATTTTCATCGTTTTTTTGTAATTTGGTATGATAGACATATTTTATTTTAAATCCTATAATAATTTAATGTGTGTTTTAATTTTTTTTAAATAAATTTTATAATTTTATACATTTTTTTAATTTTATTGCATTTATAAATAATTTTATTATTTTATATAAAAGGTTATTTGAGATGAATTACTAATCTTTAGAAAAATTTATTTCTGACGGACCATAGAAAAAGGGTTTTAAATAATATATTGGGGTTTTATTGCGATATAATTTATATCCACTAATAAAAAGTTTTCCTATAATGGACTTCCACAAATAATTATATTTGAGACACACTCTTTTTCATTGGGCTATTTGTGACAGGAACCCTTTACAAAATATAATTTGTGATGAGACACCATCTCAAATGCATTGTCACAATTATAATAAATTCATGTTGTGAACCTTGAAATTAAAAACCAACATGGTAGAAATATTACCCCAACATTAAAAACATCACATTTAAGTATAATCATTCACCTTAAATAACAAATAAAATTCAATTAATTAATCTAAATATATTATCTTATGTTTTAAATAGGATATTATATGATCTTTTTATTCCTTCGTTCTCTCACAATTCACTTGAACCATCTCTATTATTCTCGACATATATTCAATTATGAGGATACATTACAATATTAAACTATTATAACATAATATCGAATTGATTTTTCATCAACATATAGCATAAAATGGTTCCATAACAATTGTGTAGTGATAAATTTCAAATTATTTAAACTTAACCCAAATTAGGTGCCTTATATAAAAACCAAAAAAATTGATAAAACTAACAAAAAACTTGTTTTCAAGTGTATGGATGGAATTATTATCATATAATCCGACTATAGATGAAAAATTATAATAAGGAAAAACTAGGAACAATAATTATATTAGAGTCATATCCACACCCTAGTGGTAATGGGTTGATTTATATTCCAGATAATCATGCATGGGATTACATAGAGTCTCACCACATTATCCATGTTATGACATGATTATAGTGTGAATGATCTCAACTCAGTGATTGTAATTTAGAGAACTGAAATTTCCAAACAATCTATTAATATCCAATTATTATCATAGAATACATGACCCTGATATACACCGATGATTGTGTCCACAAAAATTTACACCCACAACTATTCAATGGAATCTAATGTAAGGATAAATCCACATGTAAAAGATTATCAACATTCACCATTTTAAATCAAAACAATAAGTCACAAACCCTATATGTGAATGGCTTAACCATGGATAGAGAATATGAACACCAAGAGAAACCTAGATAATTTACAGACCCATAAATACTACTAATTCTATGATGTTAAAAAAACAGATAAACAATTTATAAATCGATAATTGAATGAAATACTACCCTGAAAACAAAACATGTGGTTTCTCATTGTTATAAATTTTTTCCTGAAAATAACTATTTACTTTATAGTCTATCCATACATAAACCATTGAATCCCACAGTCATAACTCATCTACATAAATTAGTAATGGTGATTTCACATCCATATACGATGAAACCCTCAAAAAAATATGATCCCATATAATGATGCTTCACCGAGAGTGTAATTATGAAGCCCAGATTCAACAATAACTAGTACCCTGAGCTGGTTCATCGTTTTCCCCCCAGTGTGCCTCCCCATAAACCATAGGCTATTGAAAAACAATGATTGTAGAAAAACATACACATAAATTATAAAACTTAATAAAAGCAATCTATAGATGATTCAAAAATGAAATAAATCAAATGAAAATTGATAACCATTCATCGTCAAAACAAGTCCAAAATTTTTTTGACCATTCACACATCCAAAAAGTAAAAATCCCATGAATGGTCACATTTTTAAAAGTGTAATGTAAATTCAAAAATAAATAAATGTATTACAATTCCCTAAAATATGTCATAACTTCTAGCATGATCCCATTATTAATACTCATCTCTATTCCCTAAATCATCCCTCCTGCCAAGGGCCTTTTCCCTTATGCTATTACACAATGATAAATTCTTCTTGTGTACCAAATGGCGACCAGAGAAGGGAGTGATTACAACACACGCAACCTCTAAATATCACGAATAAAAATATCCTATCTTAATATAGACCATCAAATAGTACAACACAAAATAAATTAAAAAAATGTTCATTACCTTCCATTTTTAAACTTATTTTTATTCTTATCATTAAAAACTTGTTGAATATTTTACAAATATTGATCTACTCACATTGGAAAATGAAAATATTCTAAACTATTCATATGGGGTTCCAAGTTCCCTACATCTCTAAGACATTATTTTCAAAAACTAAATAACAACACAACTCAAAACAACATTCTAGGAACTCACATCATTTTAATCAGTTGGGGATATAGATCTTCAACCCAACACCATAAAATATGATATACATTGGTGCATCCTACAGAATTTGTCTAGCTCATACAATGGGAGTAGAGCCTTTTTTTAACACCTCATTTCTAATACTTTATTCATGAACTTAAATATTTAATAATTATACTTAATTTACCAATATGTTACGTATCTAAGTTAACTTTTCAATAATAGAAAAACAAAACCTTATTACATATTGGAAAACTAAACCCAAATATATATTGATATATCTCAGTAAACATTAATATTCATATTTTGTAAAGAAATTCCTTGTTAATATAAGTAGAATGACCCTTGGTTGGGACTTTAAGATGGGTCTATTTAACATCAGTACATTCCACGGGGATCATAGTGGTTTAAATAGTATTTTTATCATCACAATTTATCATTTCTTACACAGAGTTCAAATACACATCTAAATAGAAAAAATTAAAAACTATATGAAAATAATTTAATCATAAATGTTAAGGAACATAAATGATTTGACACCTATATCATGAATGTATGACAGTTCTCCCTTATCCTTATCCTTTTTTTGAAAATAAACAATCATCAATGTTGTTCCATAGAATGATATGTAAAAGAGAGTTTTATGTATTATGTAGAAGTAAAATCATTATACAAGGCAGTTAATAAAATCTATTAGGACGATGACCCGTATAATATTTTTAATATTCAATTAAAAAACAAAAAAACATCAATATGGAATCCATAGAAAAAAATTGATATATATATATATGGTGGAAAATTTTGGTTATTTAGGTCCATAAAAATAGAAGTTGGTGTTGCACCTCCGAGGTGGAGCATCTCTGGGTGGTGCAGAAGTGGTCCGATGAGGATCATCGCCCATCCATTTTCAATAGAAACCTTTTATCATTGATTACATAATTCCATTTGTTTCTAGACATTCATATTCATTATCCATTAATGAATGTTGAATTAACCCTTCGATGACTATTTGTTCTAGTGGGTGATTTTCTATTGGTCAAGAACTCATGAAATCAGTCCTTCTTAGATATAACATCCACAAATGGTCTCCAATGGGTTTATTTGATGAGCAAAGAATCCTCAATGGCCTGGGAATCCCTGATTCAAGGTCCTACATTCAAACAGCATGTGCTTTTTGGCAGATGATTTGGCCAACGACACATATGAACTGCATTGGTTATAAGGATGGGGGTCAGGCTCACAGCACCCTTCCAGGGGAGGATTTTTGAATGTTCTATGACCCCTGTATAAATTTAATTCATGTTCATCTATTGAGAATCCTTTTTTAAATCCTGTATATTTCTCCATGGGATACCCTTAGTTTTCATGATCGTGGTAAGCATGCATAAATCTTATTCAAATGAGGTAACACTAAATTGATATTTTTATAAGGATATCTGGAGATTATCATCATCCAGGGGGAATGAATGTGACATGATTTTAGGATATATCCCCTAATACGGGATTCCAACAAATCCGCAATAGGGGAATCAGAAACCACATCGTTCAGTTTGTTTGGGGATAATGCGTGGAAGATGCCCATTTGAGGTGTTCTGATTGGGTGGGCCCTTTTATATGGCCACCCTTTTGAGACTAGTAATTCTAGTAGGGGTCCTACATTTTCTAATTAGGTTAAGAATCTGATATCTCATAGTTTTGATTCATGTGGATGTTGTAATCATTGCAAACCTCTATGCTCTCTTGATTCATGCTCAGTTTGAGAATCACGAGGATTAGAGTGATTCCACAATTCTCATGCCTCCTCCCCCATTTCTAGGGGTGGGAGATCATGTGGTGGAAGTGGCAGTGGAATCCATGGGGGAGGTCATGATTCAATGAACCCTTCAATGTGAAGGTCACATGGTCCTTTCATGAATTATTGGGGTTTTACCTCAGCGGAATGGTACTAGAGAACATTCTGGAAAGTGGAGGAGTCTCGTCTGTGTCAAAGGGGGAGTAAGCATAACCCCTTCAACTGATCATTATTCCTCATTGAATGGAAAATATTATGATCACCCTTAATCCCAAGAATGGGGATGTTCACATTGGTGTACCAATGATTGTCTTTGCGTTACTATAGGAATATATTCTCACATGAATTCTCGAATCTCGCACTGTTGTGGTGAGAACCTTCATGACTCTGCATACTGTGGGTATGTAGACACAATGGGGTGAACTGATGCACTTGATAGAATGATCATACATGTATGGCGGTTTTAGAGGAGGTATTGGACTGATTTCAGTGGAATAGGTAGTAGAGGCATCATGTAGGACTGGACGATAATGGAGGGGTGAGGTTGAACTTGAAGAAACAACACCAAAAAATACCCCATTATGTGCACTAGTTTTTTATGTGAGATGGGGGTGGCACCACATAACATTTTGTTATATTGGATGAGGGCCCTCCCTGTAACACTATGGTATGAGGGAATGGATATAGAAAACTGTGTATCCGAGTAGTACACTATCCATCATGCCACATTGGATCCAATATACACAATGATGAAGTACATAGCGGTAGGTTCAGTCGGCGTAGCGGTGTGCTATGTGGAGCACCATTTTGATGTATGGTCTAGGGGATCATCGTTCATGGGGTGTTCATCTATGAGAAGCCTTAGGATTTCAATTCAACTGTTAGGTTATTTGGTCTATAATTATAATTAAAAAATTACACCATTTTATGGTTCATGACTGTCTGTGCCTATATAGAGAGTTGATCATGGATCAGGCTTCCCCAATGAAACATGATAGATGTTGGAATATAACCTATGAGTCTCCCTCATGATTTTATCATCTGTTTAATCTCTATAAGTCTACCTCTATGCCTATGTCTTTGAAATTTGGTTGTTCTCTTTTTATAGAGAATTAGAGCAATCATATCTGTTATGAACATAACACCATTTGATGAGGCCCAATGAAGCAATATCTTGACCTGCATCAGACTCGGTTAACTGCGGATTGTGAAGGGTTTGTCCCGTGATAATGTTCTGGAAAACTCTACTGGTTTTCTTCCTGGGTGAATTGATGATTTTTTGATAAGGTACATAGATGGTCCTCATGTGTATGAATCCATTATCTACTCGGTTTGTGGTTTTTTGTGCTCGTTGGCCATATCCTCACAGTCCAACAATTCACAGATCATTCCATACTCATGGTGGTTCATGATCAATCTAGTCTACGTACCTTTCCCAGTGTTGGTATACGGCCCACATAAAATATATTGAAAACATGAATTCCTTCAACTTCCTTCAAAAATTTATAACTCAATTTGTGTCTATTCACCATGATATACTAGTATGAGGTCTTTATTATTTCAGAAAAGAATTTATGGGGGTATTTTCTCTTATTGGAGAATATTTCAATACCCTATAGATCCCCCCATTGTAATGGTGTCTATCTGAAACGAAATTGGGACTATTCTGATGTAGAAACAGTCATGAACAGAACTAGTTCATGGTAGAATGGATGGACCTTATAGGGGGAACACCTATATATAGGGTCCCAAGTCATTTTTCATTTAATGTTTCTCATATAGAGAAGTTATATTGATTACTTCACATTCTTCTTCTCTAGTGTATTGTAAAATTTGAGAAAATCTCATTCATGAACAACATTGTACATTCTTCGATCCTAAATCCTCAATGAATTTCCATCCCCATACCATATTTTGGACTCCATGAATGGTTATGTCGAATTTTATGACTTAATTTCTGGATTCAGAGTACGAGGATTCTATGAGGCAGTCTTGGATGCATTCCACACTTATATTGATGAAGAAGACATTAAGAATATTGTCAATATAAAACAAAATTTTAACCCACAATTTATGACCAAGAACACAACCAAACCCAAGGTTTGCAGGACATTATTCGCGAACCTTTTTGGTGCCTAGACAATGATCTATAGGAAAATGCATTGAAAATGGTTCGTGTACCATGGTTGTACCCAAGAGAATGTGACTGTGTATAATAGGTGTAGGTGGGTTTACATTAGCATATCACACAATACCTAGGATATGGATACCATGCACATTTTTTGGAATCCATTGCGCAGGGATTTATATAGAAATTTTTTTAATCCTTTATCTATTATTCCATAGCCTGTATGAAACAAATTTTTATTGGACTGACTTTTTCATTGGCTTTTGTATCATCCTGTGCAGGTAAAAAATGGATGATTCAAAGGTAAATTGTGGATATTTCAGTTACTTTTGAGGTTTCTATTTCATCCCCTCATTATGCTATTGATGAATGATAGAGGTACATGGTGTCTTTGGTTGATGACAAAATTCTGGTATCTCCATATTTCCAATATCTTTCGAATCTTGTCACATTTTGTCACCATGATTACTCTATAATAGAATGGATTCTTTATTATGGGTTAGGAATTTTATCTGACACATCGATCTCGCTGACAATCCTGATTTATCATCATACTTCATGAATAATCAATACTTCTATTTTTAAGGCTTTGGAATCTTTTAATTGGAGGTACCATCATAGAAATACTACCTCTAGGTTTATTAAGCACTACTCACCGAGATTTTTTCAAGGGGGGGGGCAGTAGAGTCTAGATTATATGGCCCAAATTTATCAATGAATTGCAAGGAAGGATATAGAGAATGAGCGGCACAGTTGGTCATTTCGATGGGACCTTTTTCTTGGAGGCTCACTTGGAATGGACTGGGTGTTCCCCTTTTAGGGCCACGTAAGTTGTAAAGAATTAAAATTCGAGCCATAGACGGTGGGTTTGTACAAGGACATTTTGTTTTCTCAAAAATACACACATATTCATGCTTCCCATATATCACAGCTCTCAAGAAGGTGGAGTCGAGATACCATCACATTTCATTTGACGCACAGGGAAGTTGGCATCACCCTTTGGTACATCCGGCTTCATTAAAGATTCCCTATCATTTGGGATATGTATAACGAAATTCATCCTCACTAAACTATTTTGGATAAAGAGGAAAGACCCCCCTATCCATGGAAGTCATTATTCATGTGATGGTTCTTCTATTATAAATTGATCCCTGTCTGTAGTAGGTCGTTCCATTGGATGACCACCTTGGTGATTTTTCTAATCTTATTGGTCTCGAGTCTGATTCACACCCACCCTAGGCTTGTCCCACCAAATCCACCTGCAGGTTAACAAGTACTCACTGGACACCATAGAAAGATATATTATTGAAATTGGAGGTGGGGGATCATTACTAACCAAAATCAGTTATTTCTACATGTTTCATTATTTGATATGTTCTTGAGTGAGTGGATCCTACAAGTGCGATAATCTGGTGGTGTAAGAACCTCAACTTTAATCATGATCAGTCAGTTAGAAAACATAAAATGCATCAATTTGGATATCCAAGTGTTGGCCATGATATAAAGCATACTTGGACAAATCAGAGAAGGGGTTACCATACCAGATGGTTGTCCCTATTAAAATTCATTGGCACTAGAAATGATCCTATGTAAGGTTTTATTATTCATTAATTACCTACAAATTCAGCATTATGACCTCGGATCATAGCATTAGAGCAGCAGTGGGGTCATTCTATTAGCATGTGATTCACCAGATAAGAAATAGGGCCAAAGTGAAAATAACGAGCATGACTTAATGAAATGTCTCAATGTTTACAAATTTTTCCATTACTAACCATAGGATTCCCCCTCTGGTACTATTTTAAATAATACATATGGAGACTTCATCAATTGAGGTTACATATTTTCCCAGTGAGAAGGCATCTTGGTTTCCCATAATGGAGGGGAACTTATTTGTGAGGGCTATGCACCAATCATATTTAGTCGAAAATTCAATTACATTTAGAAGTTGTGCCCTCCTGCTCGTAACATTACTCTTCAGGAGAAGCATCTTATGATAGCTTTCTAATTATGGTTAATTTTGAACACTCTATACTATGAAAATACATTTAATAGTATGTTTGTTCCACCTAGGAAATTTGCGAATGATGGGATTATGACCGCACATGCAGCCGAAAATGATGGATGTGCTATTTCCAGGAATCCATCATCAATTCTTTCCGAGTCCGTTTTTATAGTGACCTATAGGGAATATGAAATTATGAGTGGTATTTAATCTACCTGTGACCGATCCCTATTTGATTTATGGTAACTCCTCCATACTAGGGAAGTGTCCCATAAGGGAATTGGCAACGTGTCATCCCCAATTGACCCTTCCTTTCATGAGAATCCATATAGTGTGAGTTGATATATTAAGGACCTCGAGATACTCATTCACTCACAATGCGGCCACTTTAGGTACTTACATTGGGTAATTTCTATTTTGAGACTAGAAACTACTTACATGGTTGATGATTTCATTTCAATGCCTACTTCAGTTTCCATATTGAATGTTTATCACCTACTCAAATCATCTTGTAAATGTTCCTAATCTTGAGATATTGATTTATCAAGGACACCTAAGAAATGTTTGCAGTTAGTAAAACCTTATACACTCCCCTATATTTTCTATCCAGTGCTTTCCATCCCAATTATAGCTACATTACCAGAATCATAGAGAGTCTGGGATGAATTGAAGGTTAATGCTTTAGATAAAGATATATGGAGGCTTTTTCAAAGGTAATTATTCAATATTATGGGTTTTGGGGGAGCCATTTCTCCTACCTATATTTTCATATGATGAAGAGCATGATGAGGTGGTAGATTATTTGACTGAAATGGATATATTTCTTAACACTCCAGCAGACATGCATTATAGGTCTTCCAACATTCCCTTGATGTCAGTAATTCCACAGCCGACGAGATAAGTCTTATATGAAACCTTTGGCCATAAATTATTTTTATTGAAAATATGATTTATATTTTCTTCTTTCCTTATTATTCATTAGGGGCCTTCTGGATATTTGGAATTGTAATTTTCCCAATCTTATTCTCCTGGAGGTACTGTGGCTGGGGAGTACAACCCCTCAATGGTAGGGGTATTTTGGAAGGATCTCGTAGAGCCCAAATACATATGGAAGCAGTTTTTGCAGACCCATTCAAGGTGTTTCCCCCTCCATCTCTTAATGGTCATCTTATTCTAGAACCATACCCCTAGCATTAAAAGAAATGAATGAAAGCCTCTGAATGGTCCAAGAGTATTCTACGAGGGATCACATGTAATGATCTGTTTTCTTGTTGATTGAACCAAGTACCATTATTTGGTCATATCACTGGTACATATATGTACTTTGATGCAGGGCCTATTGGTGACCAGATGATGACCTCTTAGGTATCTATAGCTCATGTCCCTTTATGGTTGTGTAAGGGTCACAATCTATCACAGATGGTCAAAACAAGGATGAAGGGGCATTTGATGAAAATGTTGTTGCTACTGACCCCTCAGGTGTGCATGATCCCGCTTTAAGAATCTCTTCCAAAACAATAGAAATACATCTAGTAGTTACAAGCTCACATGACTATGTTGATCTTAATCTCCTAGTGAGGGACATGGCATCCATTATGGTTGGGGCAGAGTCCCGTGATGATCCTCAGGCCTTGCTGGATCTTGGAGGGGCATCGAATTTCTTATATCCAATGATTCTTGATTGAGCAGCTTTTTCCCCTGTAGATAGATTCACATCAGAGAATACTATTTTTTCTATACATAATGGCTCAGGTAAAGACATAATCTGGGTGGCTGATGTGTCATCAATTGAAAATTTGGAGCAGGCTATCATTCCCCTATTTCCAGTTCTGAGAGAAAATATTCTTTCTACCACATGTATATGAAGACCAGTATCCTTATCGAAACTAACCATCCCTACATTCTTTATATTATTTGACAACCTTTTGAGGGATTCCATGAGGGCTACTGTTGTGGCTAGTCACTGTCATGGGTCTTTAGTCTTACCAAAAATCCACATAGCTCCATTGATGATTGCAGACATATAATCATCTTTTTTATATATAGGTACCATTGCAGGGTTGGGGGTATTGAATATGTCTCCCTTCCATGTCTTGAATCACAACCAAAAGCCTTGTAAATGGCAGCAGATGCACCTACCTAATCATATATTACCAATATCAGAGACTAGGTGGTTGTGGGGGTAAGCTGTGATGTATCTGCCGAGTCAAGTCCCTCTCTAGTGACATTAAATTCTGGCATTATTTCATCATAAGGGAGAAATTTTATGACCAACAGTGAAATCCTAGTCGATCATTGTACCACTCAAAAAAGGCATGGAATAACATTTGGAGATTAATATCCTAGAATACTTTGGATTATATTCCAATGAATTATCTAAATCCACATCCCCAGTTTTTGGAATTGGGCTCTAGTGGATTCAAATATCATGACATATACAATATAGTAATATGGGTAGTTACTTCATGGGATGCAATTGGGGCACTTGAATCTTGAAAATATGTGGCAAGGTCGATAGTTTTTTTAGATATTACATGATAAATTATCATTGGAGAAGCTTCCACTCATAATTGAATGGTTGTGATGTTTCAAAACAAACTCATTAAGAAAGGGCCATTGATGGAACATCTTGACCATGAAGTGGAGAATCATATCCAAAAGCTAGAGTATCTCAAAAAGTATTGGGTCCAGACTATTTCCACTATTGAGGAGGCATGGTGGAATATTTTGGAGGGAGACATAACCTTTATTCAAGACATGAGGGAAGTGAAAGAACATCCGGTGGAGGCTGAGGATGAGACTATGAATTTATTGAAGCATCGCCAAGTTGTTGAGGAGTATCAATAATAATTAATGAATCATTGTGACTCTGTCAATCGTCTCCTATAACAGTTTTTTCTTTCTCACAATGAGAGGCCCCAGGCTGTTGATGCTGACCATTTATTTTTATGAATATGATTGAATTTATTTACCTCTAAAATCTCATTCCTTCCCTTTTCCTGTTAGGTCAATTGATCATAATCAATTACATAAACATTATCCCAATCATATATTAATTTTATACCACAACATAAAATTTATAAAATGAAATAATCAAATAAGACTTTAATTTTTTCCCATTTTATGGGACTCAGGGAGCGTAGTTCTACTATTTGTATTGTGTTATGGAATCCCCCATGATCTTTTTTGTCCTTTTTTATATTACCCTATTTTTTCATAATCTTTCATGGAACTATCATAGAGGAAAAAAATTAGATTCTTTTTAGGAAACCCTTTATGGGTTTTCAACATTAAAAGTTTTATACCTTTTTGATAGTTCAATGTTATTTAACGTATTAAAAGTGAATTTTACTCATTTTTCACGTTTACATATTTTCCCTCTAGAATGTATGGCATCTCATTCTTCAGAATTTCATAGTTCAGCCAATCATACTTATTATTGATGTTCATTGTCGAACTGCATTGAACTAACAAAATGGGGTAGGGCCCTAACATGGGATTGTTATCCATGAATGTTATAGTATCCTCCAAAAATGGATTAGGGATTTTTCATGGCCCTTTATTTTTTTATTTTGGACATGCACGAGGCTTGGTATCTGCTATAGTCATTTAAATTAGGAAAGGTAGTAATTTTTCTTTCATATAAAAAAGATTCATCCGTATTTTGATGTGACTGTCAAGCGCGCATTTCCGAGAAAACAATCCTAGTATGTTGAGGATAGAGGTGGTTGTTGGACAATACATCAATAATATATTATCCCTATCATGTTGTCTACTCACAAGAAAAATATCACACTATTTTTCTCCTGAAGGCTCCTCTACGAGATATGAAATTCCCGACTACATCATAATAAGTTAGCTCCACGCAACTGAGCATATGAGAGCCTTATTGTTTAACAGAGAGTGAGCGGGGTGGATTGAAGGATGAGCGAGGCCTTGAGCCATCCTCTGGTAAGAAAATATATCAGTTGTTATAGACAGAGTGCCTAATGTGTCTAAATCCATTACAAGTGACTGAGCATTTGAGGGATTTCTCATATTTGTTCTATCAAAGGGAGTACCTTTTTACCAGTATGAAATTTCAATGCAGGGAGGAGATCTGCAATCAATACTACAATGGACTGGGCTACTATTACAACTTGATGCTGGACCACTGAAACATTATATATGTTTTATACCTTGAGGAGTAATATTATTGAGGTTTTCAGTATGGAGATGACCTTCATGTTGCTTGATTTCACTAAGGGGGTGACCTTCACAACAACTGTCATTGCAGGGAGGGCCTTCATAGTGAATGTCATCAAAGATAAGACTACCATCATGACTTGATTCCTAACTACAGGGATAATTTCTATAGTGTACATCCAGGGGAGTTCCATCATGATGTACCACAATGAGGGTTTCACCTTATTTTGTCTTTGCATAACTATGGGGATGACCTTCAATGTAACTCCCATTGCGGGAGGGAATTCGTAGTGTCTGTCATCATGGAAATGACTACCATCATGACTTGAGGTTCTACTATGGGTAGAACTGTATATGTGGTGTATACCCAGTGGAGGTCCATCATGGTAGATGAATAAAATGGGAGGAACTTCTTGCTGTCTTATTTCCAGGTCAGGGGGGGATACTGCGACATGAAATAGGAGATAGGGTCTCGTGATTGATCATTAATGGCCCATGGGGTGAGACCCCGTGGTGTTCTGTGGAGGACTCTCAGAGGTGCCAGTATATATATTGTGAGGAGGTACTTCAAAACTGATACTAAAACATATATAATTTGATAATAAAATGATAGGATCCTAAGGCATTTTAATATATTTTTTTCGGGAATCCAAGACCTCATATTATAGTATAGTTAGCTCAGGTATGCGATCTACATTTTCTGCTACCCTAAGAACCTTTTATCATCGATCACTTTCTAGTAGGTATTGGGGGCCTTTTGAGGATGTTAATGGTATTCATATATGATTAATAGTCTTGTAGGGTCACTTGCTATTGTAAAAATATGCCGACGGGCATCATGATTTTTGGAAGGGATATATTCCTTCCATAGAGTTGCCACCACGATGGATTGACGTCTCCCAGTTGGAACGAGTTTTTTTCCTGATAAAGTTGTCCATATAACATTGTATATTTCCATTGATCTTCTTAGACTAGACCAGGGATTCATAACTGCTCTGGAGCGACATACTCATTTTGACGGTGAGTCATTCAGTTCGAGTAAATCGTGTCATGGGAACAATTTCACACATTTTCCTCTCATGCAATGATATGTTTTCATGTTTGGAGGATATGGTATGGAATCATTGTCTAATCCTCCATCATTTACAGGATGTGATGAGATATATCTTCAGCTCGAATGGGAATGAAGGCCAATTAAAATGTCGGAGTTGGAGTCAGTTCTGGCTCTGGTTCACCATGATTTTCTAGTAGATATTGGAATTTCTCTTGTGCCATGAAAAAAAGAAGGAGTCTATCACCGATTGCCTTATTTTTTTTCCCCTTTATTTTACTTTTGAACAATATATTCATGAGTGGAGATTTTCATCTACCCTATTGCCGCTATATTTGACTCATGGGATTTGCATGAATCCCCATGAATTTGATTCTAATCTTATTTGGTTTCCACTCTATTTATGTGGTAGTCTTGAAATGCGTCAGTAGGTGTTTGTGACAGCATGTAACATGTTGCTGCCAAATTAAGATGAAAGACTTGATATGCATCAGCAGGTGTTTGTTCTTACCTGTAGCTATGAGCCACCCTATTTGGTTGACAATCATGTTGTACATCACAAAATATTTTCATCTTCTTTTAGTTTTCCACTCTTTCCGCATGGCGAGACCAACAATAGCTAGAAGGAATGTGCATGTTCTAGTATTGTGCCACCCTATTTATTTTGTGGGGTGGATTGGAGGGGGAAGAATCATTTTTATTCCCATTGAATTCCATTGTGTTTTTATGAAAAATATTCTCCTCTGGAACCAGGGTGATAGCATGTTTCTGATTATATATTATGCTCCCTCGGTGGGCATCCCAATTGTCTCGGGTTCCTTGGAAATTGTAATGTTCCCTTGGAAGAATGTACACCTTGGCAGGAGGAGG
This sequence comes from Viscum album, assembly GCA_963277665.1. Taxonomy (NCBI): domain Eukaryota; kingdom Viridiplantae; phylum Streptophyta; class Magnoliopsida; order Santalales; family Viscaceae; genus Viscum; species Viscum album. Next base: position 1,604,300,321 of record OY728136.1, read on the forward strand.
CTAGGTTGTCTGGTGTCGGTAGTGACACTCTCTGGGGAGAACCCCTGAGTAAATCCAATGTGCTATTGAGATGATGTTTTCAGCATCAAAATCATCTTCCTACCTAAGATAAAAGATCTACTCATTGTCACATTCTATGTACAAGCTCCAAAAACTATTTGAGAAAATCATCGAGGTCGTTGTGTGTTAGGGTGCCCCCAACACATAAAGAGGACACCGGCCAGCCATTGCAGACTGGAGGTCTTTTCTTACGACCTCTTTCATGGGGACAATACCATTTTGAATGTTCTTCCATATCTGTTTGTAGGATACCCAATGTTGATGAGTCTGGTTGGGAAAGGGGTTCTGCTTTTCATTGGGGCCTCAACCGCCTATGGGATCATTGATGTGCATGTATTCATGGGTCGTTGGGATTTCATTTGAATCATATATCCCTAGGAAGGAACCGTCAATACACATATATGAAATACCAATCAAAACACCTCATCAATGTATAATTATTTTAAACATATGCATATTTGGTGATTCATCATGCCCCCATCCCATTATATTTTTATATGGGGGAAGGGGATTGAGTGGGGTATGACCACCACCTTGGTCAAGGATTCACATTTGGTTCACTATTTTTGTTATTCCTCTGATGTGGCGAGTCTCTAGGTGGTGCAAAAATGGTCCGACGAGGAGGAACCCCAATCCATTTTTCTATATAGATGGGTTCTAGATAATTTCCTAGTTTATTTTTTACCCGTTCAATACCATTTTCCACTAAAAGTGGATGAATTAACCCTGTGGTATCTTCTAGTTCCCATGGGTGATTCCATGACGGTCACGCACTGATGAAATTAGTCCTTCTCAGATTTAACATCCTCCGATGGTCTCTAACGTGTTTATCTGGGGATCCAAGAACCCCCAACGACCATATTGTCCATGATTCATGGACCTCCTTTCCAATGATAGGTTATCGTTGGCCGATGATTTATCAACTGAAACTTAAGAACTCCATTGGTCTGGACAATGGGAGGTCAGGATCACCACATCCTTTAAGGGGAATATTTTTTCCAATTATGGGACTCTCTTATAGATTTATGTCGTGTTCATTCCCGAAGAGCGTGTCCACGGGCTACCCTTGGTCTATGAGATTGTCATAAGCATGAATATATCATATTATATAAGGTAATCAAGGACATGAGCCATAGAATAAGACACTCTGGAGTTTATCATCATCCAGGTTGGATAAAAGGTGACAAGATGTTCGGATTGGTCAAATATAATGGTCTTCCTATGTATCCTCAACAGAGGAATCATAACCTACATAATTTTGATCATGTGGGGTTTTCATTTGGATGAATACCATTTGAGGAGTCATGATTTGGTGAACCCTTTTAGATGTTCACCCTTTTGAGCTCGGGCCTTCTGGTTGGCATTCTTCGAATCCTGATTTGGTTGGGAATCCGAGTTCTCATTGTTCAGATTCATGTGGATGTTGTAATCTATTTAAACCTCTAATCCCACCTGAGTCTTGATTAGGTAATGAAAAAAGAGTATTTTAATGAGTCAAAAATGTATATGCAGCTTCAACTATTGGTTGGAGAGGAAGAGCATGTGGTGGAAGTGGCTAGGGTGATTGTGGACGAGGGTACGGTTCAATGAACTCTTCCATGTGAATGTCACATGACCCTGCCCCATAATATTGTTGACTTACCTATGTGGGAGGGCCCTAGAGCCTATTCTAGAAAGGTGAAGAAGTTCTTCCTCATCAAAGGGGGGAGAGAACATAACACCTTCGACTGATCACTATTCATAATCAAATGGAAGAGAAAGTGATCACCATTCATCCCTATAACAAGGAGATTCACATCAGCAACCCTAGGTTGGAATTTAGGTAACCATAGGAATTTAGTGTCACATGTATTCTAAAAGCCCAAACCATTGTGGATAGAGCTTTCATGACTCAATTTATTGTGTGTGTGTAGTCTCAATGCGGCATGCTGATGTACCCAATGGTCTGATCGTATGGTTTCAGAGGATTTGTTGGAGTCGTTTACCTACTGTCAGAGGACTGGTTAGTAGAGGGATCATGGAGTACTAGATGGTAGTGGAGGGGTGAAGTTGGAATTGGAAGGAAAAATACTCTAAAATAACACATTTTGTATACTAACATTGTATGCGGGATGGGGGAGGCTCTACATAACATAGTGGTTTAGTGTCATAGGGGCCATCTGCCTACAAATATAGTACATGGGCATGGGTATAGACAACATCATACTATTTTGGTATTCGTCCAATCATTCCACATTGGGTTCCATCGGCATACTGATATAGTACATGATGTCAGGTGTATTCTGTGTAGTGGTACACTACACGGAGCACCATATTGATGGAGGGTCTGGGGGATCATCATTTTCGAGGAGTTTATCCGATAGAATCAATTGGTTCATAGTTCAGCAGTTTAGATTTTGGATCTATTGTTATTATTTAATTCCCCCGTTTTATAGTTCATGGAAAGTTCTACTTGTGGAAGGGGTGGTGCAGAATGTGGTATTCAAAGATGAAACAAGACATAAGCCATAATTTCTCCATTTATTCTCCCTCAAGATTTCGTTTTATATTCATCTCTCTATATATCTACCCCTATATTCATGTCACCATACTTATATTATTCAATATTTTAGAGCATCAGAGAATCCGTATCTATTAGGAATGCAACACCATTTGAGGGGGCACATTGAAGGAATATTCTGTCTCGTGGAAGACTCAGTCAATCTAGATTTGCAGAGGATTTGGTTCATGATAATGGTCTAGGGAACTCTGCTGGTTCAATTTGTCAATTTCCTTATGATTTCATGGCGTGGTATGAAGACATTCTTATCATGTTTGAATCTTTCTACGGCTCGGTTCGCAGTTTTCCTTGCTTGCTTAGCATCACCTCATGAGCCAGTTGTTCGTAGATTGTTCCAAGAACCTGGTGGTTTGTGATCCAGCACGTCCGCATACTTTTCTCTATGATAGTATTATAGAAACTTAAAATTCATGGAAAATATCAATTCCTTTATGTTTCTTCTGAAAATAATTACTCAATTTGTGGTTGTTCACCTTTATTGACTTGTAGGAGTACTTGCTTATTTATGCAAAGCATTAGTGTGTGTATTTTCATCCCTTGGTGGAATTTTAATGATCCTACATTTTTCTTCAAAAAACCATACAGCCCCATGAAGAACTCATACAAACAAAAACATCTCCAAAAATTATTATACATGAATAGACTGAAGGCCTGTGATTTTTATTTATTTGTTGACAATCCACTATATAAGGGTTGAGCGGGAAGACTTATATGGCCCGTAGGCTTAGTTATAAATAACATAAGTTGATGGCCTTAGAGGAACTAATCCCAAAATAACTATTTTGACATACCCCTCCACCAAATTTATATTCATATCTGCTCCCAACCATTATAAGGCTGGTCAACAAGCTGTCATGTACAAAGTTGGACATGCATGGTACCGATGAAAATGATATACCCTATCATTCATACGATTAGTTTCAGCACTGGTATAATGATTTTTTTGCTATAAATCCCCATGTCGAGCCCTGTTATGATTATTATACATGTTTCATGTGCATTTCATGTGGCCCTAAAACCTTGAGATTGCATAAAATCTAATAGGTTGTCTGCAGTCCTTTATGTGGCCAACAATTCTAACTAGACCAAAGGCATTGGGTGGCACAAAGTCCTTAATGGACTTTAAGACCAACTGGGTGGCCCAAATTCGATAACTAATTCAAATTTTTTATGAAAAAAACTAAAAAAACCACATACAATACCACATTACTCGCTACAGTAATGTTATTGTGACTGGGGAATGTGCCTCCACCTAGATCTGATATCATCTCTCTTGGATGCACATGATGATTCCTAACTAGTAGGGCCGATCCTCCTAATATTATTTCCCAATATAACATGATATCTAACCCAAATCCAATTATACCCTATCCTTATAAAAAATCTATAAAATATAAAATAATATATAGAAAGGAAGAAATATCCCTAATATAATGATGTGGTTATTTTATTTTAACTATAATATTCTATGAAATGTGGTAATCAATACAAAATATTAAAAAAAATTCAACTATTTTTTAAAACAACCCCATATAAGCGAAAGTAGACATAATTTTATAGAAAAATCCCAAATTATCCGATTCTTATAATTGAGGTTCAAGCCCCTGAAGCACTGTTGGAGGCATCTTATATGGTGAAATAGATAACATATTAGCTCTATATGTTGTCTCGTTAGTTAACTAAAGAACTGTCTATGGAGAACAACTATAAAATACATAGGAAACATGTCCTAAAAAAATACACCAATGTAATAAATATATATTACCACACTACTCCATCATTAAATAAATTCATTTTACTTGTGTTGTGATCTCACATAACTACAGATGAACTGGCCCTGAATAGACATCTAGGATATTCCATTCCACTTAATGGGAATAATTTTTACCCTCAAGAGACGTGAATTTCACCCTATGATGGTAACTATAAATATTGGATTATTAAAAATCAATCCTATACATCCACATTATTTTCACTTTTAATTATTTTTAGAAATTCTATTCAATGAATTTTAATTATATAATAAGCTATGTGATGAAATTGTCAAAAAGGAACCTTCATTGACTTCATTATTTATAAATATTTTGAAAAGGAAAAAAATCATATGTTGAGTGAAAAATTATATTTTAAAATTTAAATTATCTTTCTTATCTTGATATTTTATTTTAATTCTTAATGACTTAATAATTATATTAGGTTCACTAGAAACACAAAAACATGAATTATTTAGTTAATAATTTACAAAAATAAATGATAATAATATTTTAGAAGTGATTTAAATTGAATAATTAACGACATCTAATTATTTTCCATGACATATGTCATGTCACTGTATATATAAACATATAGATACTAAAAATTTCATTGTATTGATATTATGTAAATCAATGTTAATTGCCTGGACCCTTCTCCCAGGGGCCGCGTCGTGACTACCCCAATCCCACCTTCAAGAGGCCAGGGGTTGGCGACTAGCATGAGAAAGGTGTTTCCCTAAAACATAAAACACATTTATTTTAAACCTATAAAAACACAAAGGCAAGAATACAACAAGATGCAACAATGAAGTAAAAGAGCTGTAGTAAAAGGGTGTACTGAATTTAAGGGGTTGGAATAAAAGCACAACTGAAAATATGCAATTATAAATTAATAAATAGCTCATGAGATCATTCACTCAAGATCCTTCCATAAGGATAGGTACAACTCGTCTCCACATCCCTCCATGTCAACCGTCACCACCATCCACCTTCATGTCCTAGATCCCTCAGTCTCAATCAAGGATACTCTTCATCTGCAGTGGACACAACAAGTGGCGACTGAAGCCAGTGAAAGGGTGAGTATAAAAATACCTAGAACGGACCCCGATACCCCCAATGGTCTCTCAGAATCCCATAATTGAAAACCACAAGAATAATCTCAATCAAAAGTCACAAAGCAATAGACATATCTCAAACCAGGTATATAACATAAGTACAGAAGTTTAAATGATTAGTTGTACGGCTATATCATCATTTTCTATTAATAGGAACAATTGTAGACCCACACAAGATCTATAGGTACTAATCGGCACTGACCCACACAAGATATGACCCACCCAAAATCAATGTGTAGAAACCCCAGCATGAACCACACAGGATTGATAGGCGCTTTTCCCCATAGGACTTCTTGGTGCTGATTCACACAGAATTGCGAGGTGCTGATTCACACAGAATTTCGAGGTGCTCATTCACATATATTTTATAGGTGTAGATTCACATAGAATCATTGGGTGCTAATTCAAATAAAATAACTTGGTGCTTATTCACAATGAATCGCTCAGTGCTGATTCACACAGAATCGCTACGTAAAAATTCACACAGAATCGCTGGGTGCACATTCACAGAGAATCGCTCGCTATGGATTCACATAGAATTTCTCAGTGAGTATTCATACAGAATCACTAGGTGGATATCCACATGGGATTTATATTCATTAGTCGCGTCTCATTTAGTTATAGGATTCCCTCTCACTATATACTTGTTTCATGAAGAAATCGCTCCTCATGACATTGGTCGTATTTCAAATGGCATGAAATCTCACAAAGATGACACCCAATGATCTGTCATGTCATAAGGGTTCTAACACAATATAATTCACGTCAACTAGATGCATGTTCTGTATGTTATTGGCATTTTAGTGTAGAGTTTCTAATTGGATTCGTAGTCGATCCAACCCAGCCAAACGCCAACATTCTAAAAAACTATTCTGGAGTATCTCAAAAGGTCAGTCTCACTCCAAGAATCTCATCACTATTGATGGTTCGGAAAACACATGTCTGTTTTGAAATATATTTCCCTTTAATAATATTAGTGCTCGAGAGGGGTCCGTGTCTGGTCTAACAGAATCGAGGATGAACATACCCATTTTTGGTCGAAGGTCCTGCTTGCTTTACCATGGAGCATGACAACATGTTGCCTCCCATGTCTGTGGTTAGCCAAGAGATGGATGCTTATTCATCTTCTAGGGTTCCATGCGGCACTGCCCTCATGCGTGGATGGCCAGCGCCGGTAGCTGCCTTCACCGCCAGGGTCGCGTGGGAGGTTCTTTGTTGGGCCAGTAGGTGAGCTCTAGTGATCCGTTCTTCCTTTTGTACTCACATGTGGACCTCCTGGGATGCCACAATTGTTATGTACCACTCAATTTCATCCTAATATCAAGTTGAAATTCATCCTATTGAGAACGCATCATGAAATGAAGTGTCAGAGGGTCTGGGGAATGTTTATTGTACTGGGTTATCCGCGTTAACCTCATAATCAGTAGAAAAAATTTAATTCAACAAAGATAATCATTATTATTAAACCCCTACCTCTTTATTCATTGGAAGTTTCATAGTTATGGTTAGAGAATATTTCTCGGTGGATTAAGTCGTCGGTGTTCATTGATATAGGATTGTACTGACCCAAGATTATGTCCTCCGTTGGTGGAACATGCTGCAGAACATTGCCAAAGGTTCCACGCTTGGTGAAGCCGTGTAAAAAACCCCAACTTGAGCTCCATTTAAATAAAGGGGGATAGTGAGTAAGGTATCTATGAATTAATTGAACACCCAAATATTTCATAGTACATTATTTCTTCAATTTAATTCAATAGCATGCACTACACGCAACACCAAGTTCTAGCGCACCATGACTTACCAAACTAGCCGTTCAAAAGCAGTTATGAATAGTATTAACTAAATTTTGAACTTTAAATAGTCCTTATAATTTTTGAATCAATATTATGAGTTTCTTAGACATAATATTTGAACAAATTCATTTTTTAAGATAAAATAATTATTTTTAAAAAAATCCAATTTTTCCTCCTTTGAAACTCAATGGTTTATTAAATAAAATATTTTAAACTTCAATATATTCAATTTTACAGAATAAACTTCTTCATTAGAATTGGGACATAAAAATTTAGTTTCAATAAATTTATGGTACCTTTTTGATAACTTTAATATTTTGATGAATAATGGAAATTACTAAATTTTAATTAAAAATAAATTTTTTAATCGAAATAATTAATTGTGATAAATTATGTATTTGGGTGATATTAATGTATAATTTTATTTTATTTTTTACATTTAATAAAATTCTGGACATTGTATATAATTTCAAGATTAAACTGGACATAAGCAAGTGTCAATCTTTTGATAGTTATTATTTCTCAAAAACACGCTTTTTGTTTTGACAACTCTAATTATTTTTAAATTAATTTCTATCACTTATGTGTTTTGAATTTAGATAAATGGATTCCATATTTGAAATCAGGATGTAAAAATTCTTTAAATAGGTTACTTTTATTGTTATACATTATGAATAATTATTTCGGTAAATTTTTTATTTACCTTGGTAAAAGGGTAAATTGGGTAAATAAGTGTAACAAAATATTATATTAAGAATCTAAAATTACCCTTAAACATTTCCTAACACTATTTTATGATAAATGTCTGACCATTGGCATCTTTGGTTCTATTTTGGGACCCCATGGAGCCACTTGTAACTGATAATGACACTTTATATTAATTAATTTGAACAATTTACAAAAATGACATAAGCATATATCTTTTAGTAAAACAATTTTTTAAATAGGCTTATACTTGTAATCACTTGGACTATAAATATTAATTATAAATCTAAGAAGATTTCCTACATAATGGTATTCTATTTATAATTTTTAAACATTTAATTATTATATGTATTTATGACACAATGATGATGCATTGTTTTCCTTAATAATGAAAGAATAAAATAAATGGTATTATAAATGTTAAAATAAATATAATTTGAATATTTAGATTGTAATGGCCCGAACCTCTCTAGTCCATTACTTTGTAAAAATTTGATGTGGTGAAACCTGACCCGTGTTATAATAATAATTTTTTTTGATAATAATAACTGATAAGGGTGGCGTGAAAATATATGTTGTCAATTAGACTAAATGGTTTTAATCTAATCATTATGAAATAAAAGAAATAAAATTAAATGAATTTAATTCAATCAGGGGAGCCGTATAGAATAAATTATAAAGGATGACATTATAATAAATGAAGCACATGTAATAAATTATAATGGAATGAAATGCATGGGTGCAACCACTTACGGTTGAATCCAACTTGTATTTTGGAATATTAAAATAATTATTATAATATTCATATAATAGATTATAAAATAATAATAATAATAATGAGTGTCAAAAATAATTATAATTATTAATGATAATGATGGTGACCTGTTGATGAAATTTAAAGAGGATTTATTACTATTAAATAATAATGTTAATTGAGGACTTTGGTGTGTAGTAAATGGAGAGTTTCCATAATATATAGAGTTTCCATTAATTTGGGTGTTTCCATAATGTTGGTAGTTTCCATAAATTTTTGTGTTTCCATAATGTTCGTAGTTTCCATAAATTTAAATATTACCATAATGTTGTTGTTTCCATAAAGTATAATTTTTCCATAATGATGGGAGTTATTATTATTAATTGTATTAATAATAACGTTGAAGTGAGAAATGGAGTTAGGCGTTAATTGGGAGAAGAAATCGTGAATGAAGAATTATATTGGAGATAGAAAAGGGAATGAGATAAAAATAATTAAAATAAATAAAATTAATCAATCAAGGAAGTGATGGGGCGTGTTGGACATGGAGAAAAGGAAGGGGAGGAGACACTTTTTGTGGAGTGGGTGAAAGATTGAAAAGAAATTGGAGAGACCGTGTGAGAATTAAAAGGGGAAAATAAAAGAAAAGTATAGGAAACCAATTATGGAGAATGAGAGTGAGGCACACCAAATTGGGGAGAGAGTGGTGCATGGCTTTTGGAATTTGAAATAATTCAATTAAAAATAAAAATATAATAATCATGATTTTTGTTCATAAAACACTTTTTTGACCGTAACATATTTTTGCGACCTCGGTTTCACAAAAAATCTATGGTAGTGCGACCCAGACACATAAACGGACATTTCAAGTCAAATATTGGATTCCTTTATTGTGTTTTTGGATCGGGTACCAGAAGCACTCTGAAAATAATAGATTTAATATTATTATTAAATCTTTGACCCTCCATAACTCCCTCATGCGACATCTGATTGACTTCTCATCAGGGGCAATGTGATCATGACATTAATACGATCTATTTAAGTCTAATGTGAAATATTAATTTATGGTTCAAGGCTCAGGTCAATGAAACACCCAATATTATTATTATTATTATTATGGGATATTATATTCAACATATCTCCTTCCTAAATTGTTGGAATGGTGAACCATCTATGACTTTTCAACCCTTAATTTAAGACTGATGATTCAAATACCATAAATCTGATATTAATTATTCCTATGGCTTGGTATGTTTTAGCTTGGTCAAACTGCATGGTTTAATGTGATCTGCATTTAATGGGGAATAAGCATATCTTAAACCGTTTCCGCATTGAATCATTAAAAGGGACAAGATATCATCCTCCCTTGTTCATATTATTTATTCTCGACAATGAGACACTAGAACCTTTAAATCCTTCCCGTAGGAGTTGCACAATCAAACTTTACTCCTCGGACCGGTTCTTCTCTGTTTTGATGCATCCAAGTTGTATCGATCAATCTTCGATATAAGGTGTGTTTTTATCATCATTCCATTGGGATTATCTTACCATGTTTTTTCTTTCCATCATATATCATGTAATTTCCATGCTTCTAATGGGGTTTTCTTGGGGTTTGTTTGGTGTGGATGTACCATGGCATCCTCGGATGGATTTAGTTGTCGCGAGAGGATGATCATGACCCAGTTTGTGGATAAAGAATGGCAAGAACTCTTCAAAGTAGGGGATTCATGGCTTCTATAATTGTTTATGTACAATCGTATAATTATCATGATTTAGACCTTTAGATCACAATGAAATTGTCCTAATTAAATACTTGAACCAAATTAAATGTATGGGTTTGATCGCATGTTGTTTCCTTGTACCATGATAATGGTTTGCCTCATTTATTGCTAGATAGAGTGATATCTATTCTTGATTTGATTAGTTGTTCCTTCTTGATGGAAATTGATAATGAAAGTAAAGCCAGAATTAATTGATAATTAATTGGGTAATGATAAAGAGTCATGCAAATGAATATGGTTGTTGTCGTTATTATAGTTGGGCTAATTTTTATTCTAATCAAATTGGTATATTATGCATGTTAAATCTTTTGTGATATCTTACTGATTAGGTTTCCTAGAATTGGAACCTATGAAATGAATCTGTTAATTCAAGAGGGATTAATGAACTGGTTGGATGATAGATGATAACACCAGGTAGGGTTTTTAGTTACCCTCTAGTTCGTATGGCCGAGTTTCTAGTGCATTGAAGCCATGAGTGATCCTAATGTTTGAAGGCTGGGTGACTTGTTAAATGGCCAAGATCCTATTTGATGTTATGTTTGGTTTCCTACTGCTTTTGATGTGATGTGACCATGGAGGGGTGTTGTGATATGTGGAGGCATGGATGCCTTGTGGTTGTGGCAGCGGATGATGCCTAGAGTGGTGAGATGCATCATTTTATGCATGTGGGTGTCGTGGAGGACACAAGTGATGATAGAATGGGATGGATTTGTTTGTTGGATGCATGGTGACTTTGATAGAATGATTATTTGATTTACTTTTCCCCACTACTCAAGGAAGCTGGTCTTGCTTACCCTTCTTCCGAAGGAGGAAAAGAGGCACGGGGTATGTCACGTGCTTTCTATGTTTAGCCTCTCAAAGGAGAATGGGTCTATGCTCTTGCTATAGGCGGAGAAGACTAAACGGGTAGGGAATCTACTCACCGTGTTGATCCCCATTGTGTTTAGTATCCTAGAATGTTTTACTAGAAATCCTGGAATATTGGAAAGTAATTCTGAATTGAATATCTGAATAAATGGTGTTATCCTATGGGGTTGGTGTTCGCTGATACATAATGATGAGGTAGTAATATTTTGAATGAACAATTTACTTTGGGAGTGATGTTAATGAAATTTAATGAGGAATTGTTCATTGTAAATTAATGTGTAAATAATTAATTAATGTAAAGTGGAATTGATAAAAAGGGAATGGAGAATCTAATAAAGTTCAATAATTGGTTGTGTGATTATAGGATACCTAGTCTTAGAAATAGCAGCCCAGAGTCCGAGAGACGTTAGCTGTAATTGAAACTATGACTATGTTATTCCCATAGTGTGTTTGTGAGTATAATATATTTTGTACATTTTAGGTTTCTATATGCTATTCCACCCTGTCAGTAAGAGAAACTGACACCTCAGGGATTCTGAGCCCTGGGGGGTGTTTCCCCCATCATTCTAGTGGGAGGATGAATGGCTGACGACCCCCTTTGACCCCACTCCCATCTCTTGGTTGATACATGTTCTGGTAGGCCTAGTGGTTAGTTTTCCACATATATGTGTGTAGAGGGATCTAATGGCATGTGGTTATTCACACACATATATTCGGGATATAGTATCTTATGGACTACTATAGGTGTAACATGTATTGGTTGTGATGGCTTGAGGACCCTTACACGAAGTATGGGTTATGATGGCTTGAGGTATAATACCCAATATATGATACATGTTATGCAAGCTGTGGTGTCTCCTGAAAACTACCTGGTATCTTTTGGTTGTGAGGATGGTGTGGTGCTTCGCCCAGGTGTCTACGGGAAATCCTTTGTGGTGCACGTGGTGCAGATTGTGGAGATTAGACCAAGTATATTTGGGGAATCCTTTATAGAGAGATGCACATGACGTATGTGGTTGGGGAAAAGTGGAAAACCAGTGGGGAAGTAGTAGCAGAGTACCCTAGATATTCTTTACTATATGTTATATTCTTGTATGTGTTACTTGGTGAGATTAGCCATGGTGAGGTCGGTATCTTACTATACATGTTTAGGTGATGAGTTAGTTTCACTTGTTTTCACTGTGCTTTAGCAAGATTTCGTTACATTGCATGAGAGGATTTGGGGAGGATCCTACTGAGTATATTGTTATACTCAACCTACGTATATATAAACTGTTTTTAGGTCACTTGTAGTAGGTTGGAGATCAAGCTGGTTTCTACTAGCTTGGGGTTGCAGGAGATGTTCAGGCTGGTTTTTGTTGTTGTTTTTACATTCTTTTGAGTACTTATAGTTTTCCCCATTTATTTGTAGTACTTATGCATGTCATTTCAAATGTTTACTTGAGTTTTCGTTTATATTGCAGTCTTAATAGGAGTTGGTTGGTGTCTATATTATCTCTCTCTTCCACAAATGTTCTCATAGATGGTAATGCATCCAATTTTTTGTGTTACGGTACCCTCAGTGCTAGTATCCAACCCGGGGCCTACTGGAGGAGGGACTCGGGGGTCATTATCTCCCTTCTCACATTGTCGGCCATGGAGGGTACACTTTGTGGGGAGTGGGTCGTGACAAAGTGGTATCAAAGGTCCGATTTAGGAATAGGATGGATTTTGGATATTGGAACATGTGAGTTTTCATGGGTTGGTAGGGAAACACTGTCATTCATGTTTAGCAAGTGAGGTAAACACTGGAGACTGGTTGAGATATAGGTGTTTAGGGCCCCCAATGATCTGACGTACATACCGTTATGTTTACAATGGCTACTAAACGAAGTGATACATGTTTCATGGTAGAGAACTAGGAAAGGATCATGCATCATTCTTCTTTGTGTCTAGGTTTGAAAGGGTAAACCTTGGGATTGGTTAACCTAAAATTAATAAAAGAAAACAATTATTTAATTAATGTTGAGTCTTTCATATTCTAGGCTTATGAGATCTAACATTTGTTATTTTACAGGTATGGCTCTATGTCGACGTCTTCGTAATGTTTGGGTAGAAGATTTCAAGCAGGCTATTCCATCAGATCACCGCCGGGTATAGGTTCACAACGACTACACGTGGAGGAAGACACTCCGAGAGTTTCAGTGCCAGATTCTAAATAAGTATGAGGGCTCTATTTCAAATGTAGTCACATCATACTGGTTGGAGGAGGTTGTGATAGGCTTCAGTTAGATTCATTCCTGGATGGAGCACTGGGGTTCCTTGGTTATGAGAATGCATTGTGGAGCATCGATTTAGTGATGGTTTTTTTCCTCAGGGATTATGAGGAGTTAGCGATCTCATGGGGTGAGTTTCGAGACTATTTTAGAATCATGTTTCTCTCCTCCACTCTAGTGGTGTCCAGTCGCTAGGAGCTTCTTACCCATTGACAGGGGATCTCCAGTGTTCAAGAGTTTAGAATCTGTTTCAGGAACCTTTTATGATATGATTCGGAACTGTTACAAGATGCGGAGACCAGGGAAAGGCATTTTGAAGAGGCTTTGCACTCAGATATCTAGAATCAGGCCACCCCATTTATGCTGAAGACTTATCTTGAGGTTCTGGTGAGGGCGATGGTTGTCGAGAGGACTTTGCCCCAGATCGGATCATCACGAGAGGGGGATCATCATGATCCCTCATGTAGCAAAATTGTGGTTCGGGGTTCCCAGTTTTCACGGCAGAAGAGTTTCTGCTTAGCCGGGGGTAGGTCACTTCCCTTCATATCTCATATTTTTTGAGGCAGTAACTCCCAGGACTATTCCAAGGGATCAATAACTTGTTTTTCTTGTGGTGTTCATCGTCAATAGTTGTGGGAGTGCCAGACCTTTTAGAGCGGTCATTATGCACCAGGCGCCCTACTCCGAGATCCTGCATTGAGGCAGTTCCATCCATGGAATTAGCAGCTAGTCGCACTAGCTTTATATCAATATAGAGTAGAATCGGTAGGCAGAGGACAAACCCATGATGCTCCCCTTCCTCAGAGAGCAGAGCGCGGCCATGGTGGTGGTCATCATCAGGGTTAGAGAGGCCATAGAGGAGGTCATGGACAGCTTCATGCTCTAGCGTTGCCAACTCAGGCGAACCAGATATCGTTTGAGGTACCCTTTGATTTTTTTATACCTTGGTGTATGCCTTGTTTGATTTAAGAGCGACAAACTCCTTTATATCACCTACCCTTGTCCATGTTTTTGGACTTGAGTTAGAGAGGCTTCTAGTGCCCTTGGCGTTGACTACGTCAGTTGGAGGTCGAGCTCAGTTTTTTGATGTATGTAGAGACTGTGAGATAGTGTTAGGTAAACACTGGTCTTGTGGAGAATTCCTTTGTTTATGAATACAACCATTTGATGTCATCCTCAAAATGTATTGGTAGTATTCAGAGCATGATATCATGGATTTCTTCTATAAAAAGGTTGTATTCCATGGTGTCGATGGAGAGCAAGTGGTGTTTGTTTGTGAGTGATATTCTCATATGGGTCAGATATGCCATCAATCCTTATCGTCCATGATGGATGAAATGATGCTGAGTTCATCAGAGGTTCGGAAGTTGGCGTCTCCTATGGTCATAGAGGAGTACCCTGATGTCATTCCCAAAGAGGTTGTAGCATTACCCCCTCGATGAGAGATCACGTTTGGGATCGTGCTATAGCCAAGAGCATCTCCTATCTCTATGTATCTATATAGTATGGCCCATTATGAGATAGGTTATCTACATATAAAGATTTATGGTCTGTTGCAGTGCGGGTTGGTTCGGTCAACTGTGTCACCATGGGTTGCACCCGTTCTGTTCTTGAAGAATGCTTGTGGCAGTTTGCAGTTCTGTGTTGATTATCATCGTTTAAACAGGGTGAAAATAAATAATAATTATCCTCTTTTGCGAATTGTGGATTTATTCGATCAACTATAGGGTGCAAGTTGGTTCTCCAATATCGACTTGTGGTCAAGATATCATCAGATGCGTGGGAAGGATGAGGATATCCTGAAGACTACATTCCATTGTCGTCATGGGCATTATGAGTTCATTTTAATACCATTTAGCGTGACGAATACTCTAGTTGTATTCATGGGATTGATGAATGTTGTGTTCTTTGATTTCCTAGACAAGTTCTTGGTAGTTTTCATCGACGATATCCATGTGTACTCTACATCTGGAGAGGAGAATGCAGAGCATCTACAAGACATTTTGGGAGTCCTTCCTCTAAATCGGCTGTTTTGGAAGTTGTTGAAGTGTGAGTTTTTGGCTCAAGAAGTCTGTTTCTTGGGGAATGTTGTGTCCCAATAGGGAGTATCTATGGATCCATCAAAGATAGAAGTAGTTGTGTCTTAGGAATCCCCCAATGTAGTGTCAGAGGTGTGAAGTTTCCCTGGTCTCGCAGGTTAGTATAGGTGGTTCACAGCCAATTTCTCATGAGTTGCAACTCCTCTGGCAGCTTT
The DNA here is from genome assembly GCA_963277665.1 of Viscum album. Taxonomy (NCBI): domain Eukaryota; kingdom Viridiplantae; phylum Streptophyta; class Magnoliopsida; order Santalales; family Viscaceae; genus Viscum; species Viscum album. Next base: position 1,604,316,219 of record OY728136.1, read on the forward strand.
GACTAGGAAGGATTGGGCATTCATATGGATTGATCAGTGTCAGGCAGAATTCGAGTATCTAAATGAGAAGTTATTAAGTGCTCCAGTCCTTTTCCTTCCAACTGAGGGATTCCTGTTTTATGTTTTCTACAATGATTCACATCTAGGGTTAGGATGCATTCTCATCCATGTGAGGTCCGTTGATTCTTATGGGTCTCGGAAGTTTCATCTCCAAGTACACAACTACGCCACCCATGTTCTTGAGTTGGAAGCAGTGGTGTTTTCTCTGATGTTGTGGAGACATTACCTCATTGGTGAGCGCTTTGTGGTTTTCACTGATCATAAGAGTTTGGGGTGTGTTTTCTCCCAACGTGACTTGGAATTATGATAACGTTGGTGGATGGAGTTCTTACATGAATACAACTTCAAAATATCATATACATCTAGAAAAGAGAATTTTTTATCTCATGCGCTGAGCCGAAAGTCACCTAGTGATGATTTCCATGAATCCGGTGATTCTTGGAGAGTAATAAAAGAACTGTAAGCATTAAATCTTAACATGGGAGAAGGGATTCCCCAATCCATATGTTGGGGAAGCATTTTTCTTGTTTTGTGCGGTGTGGGAGGATGTGTGTGTATGAGAAATCCTAAATTATGGGGGTGGGAAGACCTAATTCCTAATCGAGATGCATTAATGTGAATGTGATTATAACCGTGCAGGCGAGTCAGTGCTGGCTAAAGAGGATAATATCTCAACATGGCAGAAGTAATTCCCTGACTCATATAATTAGGATAGTGGTCAGATTCCTATTATGATGATAGCCTTGAGATGTATCTTGTGGGGTGGTTGTTCAGACCTTTCCCTTTTTTGTGTTATTTTTTTATTCTCAAGGAAGAGAATGTCTTGAGAGGAATATGATGTAATGGCCCAAACCTCTCTGATACATTAATTTGTAAAAATTTGATGTGGTCAAACAAGACGCGTGTTATAATAATAATTTCTTTTCATAATAATAATTGATAAGGGTGGTGTGATAATATTTTGTTCTAATAAGATTAAGTTGTTTTAATTTAATCATTTTGAAATATAAGAAATAATATTTAATGTGTTTATTTAAATGAGGGGATCCCCATGGAGTAAATTATTAAGGAATAAATTATAATAAATGAGGTGCATGTAATAAAATATAATGGAATGAAATTCATGTGGTGCAACCCCTTATGGATGAATCAAACTTTTAATTTTGGAATATCAAAATAATTATAATAATATTCATTTAATATATTATAAATAATAATAATAATAACAGTAATGAGCGTTAATAATAATAATTATTATTAATGATAATGATAGTGACCCCTTGATGAAATTTAAAGAGGATTTATTACTATTAAATAATAATGGTAATAGTGGATTTTGGTGTGTAATAAAGGGAGAGTTTCAATAATATAGAGAGTTTCCATTAGTTTGGATGTTTCCATAATGTTGGTAGTATCCTTAAATTTCAATGTTTCCATAACATTGGTAGTTTCCATAAATTTAGATATTCCCGTAATGTTATAGTTTCCATAAAGTTGGTTGTTTCCATAATTATGGGTGTTGTTATTATTAATTTCATTAATAATAATTTTTTAGGGAGAAATGGCGTTAGGCAGTAATTGGGAGAAGAAGTTGTGAATGAATAATTATATTTGTGAGAGAAAAGGGAATGAGATAAATAAATTAAAATAAATTAAATAAATCAACCAATTAAGTGATGAAGCATGTTGGAGATGGAGAAAAGTAAGGGGGAGGTGCCACTTTTTGTGGAGTGGGTGAAATATTGGAATGAAATTGGTGAGAGAGTGTGAGAATTAAAAGGAGATGTAATAAAAGAAAAGAAAAGAAAAGAAAATCAATTAAGCAGAAAAGGGAGTGAGGCGAACCAAATTGGAGAGAGAGTGGGGCATGGATTTGGGTATTTGAAATAAATATATTAAAATAATAATATAATAATAATGTTATTTTTTTGATAAACCACTTTTTTTACTGTAAATTATTTGTGAAGCCACGGTCTCACGAACCGTCTAAGGCAGTGAAAACCATATTCTAAGACGAACATTTCAAGTCCAATATTGGATGCCATTTTCTGGTTTTTAAATCAAGTACCTGAAGCTCTCAGAAAATAATAGATTTAATACTATTATTAAATCTTTGACCTGCCATAACTCCTGTGTGAGACATCTGACTGACTTCCTGTCAGTGGCGATGTGATCATGTCATTAATACAATCGATTCAAGTCTACTGTGTAATATTAAATTATCGTTCGTGGATCGGGACCACAAAACACCCAATAATAATAATAATAATAATAATAATAATAATAATAATAATACATGATCTTTTATTCAATATATCTCCTTCATATGGTTTTGGAATGGTGAACCGTCTGTGACTTTGCAACCCTTAAATTATGACTAATGATTCAAAGACCATAAATCCAATATTAATTATTCATGTGGCTCATGATGTTTTTACTTTGTCAAACTGTGTGGGTTAATGTGATCTGAATTTAATGGAGAATAAGTATTTCTTAAACTGTCACCCCATTGAATCTATAAATGAGACAAGATATCATCCTCCCTTGTTTTTCCTCTTTTATCTCAACTATGAGCCGCTAGAACCATTCAATCCTTCCTGTAGGATTTCCACAATAAAACTTCACTCCTCGGATCGGTTCCACTCTGTTTTGATGCAACCATGTTGTATAGATCAATCTTCGATATAAGGTATGTTTTTATCATAATTCCATTAAGATCATATTCCCCTGTTTCTCTTTTCTATGTTATAGCATGTAATCTCGATGCTTCTAATGTGGTTTTCTTCGGGATTGGTTGGTGCAGATGTATAGTGGAATCCTCAGGTGGATACAGTTTTCACGAGAGGAAGATCGTGACTCGTTGTGTGGATAAAGAATGTCAAGAACTCTTCATGATAGGGGATTTGTTGCATCTCTAATTTTTTATGTGCAATCTTAGAGTAAGCATGAATTTTCCCTTTGGATCACATTTAAATTGACCTAATTAAATACTTTAACCGGATTAAAAGAATTGGTTTGATCGCATGTTTTTTCTTTGTATCATGATAACTGTTTGCCTAATGTTTCACTAGATAGTGTGATATCTATGGTTTCATTTATGAGTTGTTCATTCATGATGGAAATTGATAAATAAAGTAAATATGGAATTAATTGATAATTAATTGGATAAATATAAAGAGGAATGTAAATTAATCTGGTTGTTTCCGTTGTTGTAGTTGTTATAATTTTTGTGTTAATCATATTTTCATAGTAAGCATATTAAATCAATTGTGATAGCTTATTGATTAGGTTTCCTGTAATTGGAACCTACGAATTGAATCTGTTAATTCAAGAGTGATTAATGAAATGGTTATTTGATAAAAGATAACTCCTGGTAGGGTTCTTAGTTACCCTCTTTTTTCATAAGTCCGAGTGCCTTATGCTTTAGAGTCATGAGTTTTCATTATGTATGAAGGCTGGATTCCTTGTTAAAGGTCCAAGATTCCAATTTATGTGGTGTTTTATTTCCTACTCCTTGTGATGTGATGTGACTATGGAGGGGTGTGGTGATATGTGGAGGCATGGAGGCCTTGTGGCTGTGGTAGCGGATGTCGCATAGAGTGGCGAGATGCATCAGTTTATGCATGTGGGTGTCGGTGAGGACAGAAGAGATGATGGACTGGGATGGATGTATTTTTTGGATGCTTGGTGACTCTGATTGAATGTTTATCTGCTTTAATTTTCCCCACTGCTCAAGGCAACGGATCTTGCTTACCATTCATCCGAATGAGGAGAAGAATTACGGGGTATGCAACGTGCTTTCCGTGATTATACTCTCAAGGGAGAATGGGTCTATTCTCTTGCAATAGGCGGCAAAGACTCGACGGGTAGTACATCTACTCACCGTGTTGATCCCCCTAGTGTTTAGTTGCCTAGAATTTTTTTCATGAATTCCTGGAATATAAGAAAGTAATTATGTAATGAATATCTGTATAAATGGTGTTAACCCATGGGGTTGGTGTTCACTGAAACATAATGATGAGGTAGTAATATTTTGAAGGAACAATTGACATTGGGTGTGATGATACAGAAATTTAAGGAGGAATTGTTCATGGTTAATTAATGTTTAAATAATTAATTAACGTAAAGTGGAATTGATAAAAAAAGTGAATAAAGAATCTAATAAAGTTCATTAATTGGTTGTGTGCTTATAGGATACCTAGTCATAGAAATAGCATCCCAGAGTCTGAGAGACTTTAGCTCCAATTGAGAGTAAGACTAGGTTATGCCCATAATGTGGTTGTGAGTATAATATATTCTGTACTTTTTGTTTTTCTATACGCTACTCCACCCTATCGATAAGGGAAACTAACAACCTAAGGATTTCATGCCCTGGGGGTGTTTTTACCTAACATTATGTTGGGAGGATGAATAGATGACTACCCCCTTTGACCCTATTCTCTTCTCTTGGTAGATACTTGTGCTGGTAGGCACAACAGTTAGTTTTCCCCATATATGTTTGTAGAGGGTTGTAATGTCTTGTGGCTATTCACACACATATAATATAGATATAGTATCCTATGTATTACTATAGTTGTAACATGTATAGGTTGTGATGGCTTGAGGATCCTTACTCGGCGTATGGGCTGTGATGGCTTGAGGTATAATACCCGACGTATGATACACATTATGAAAGCAGTAGTGGCTCCTAGAAACTACCTGGTTACTTTTGGTTGTGATGATGGTGTAGTGCTTTGCCGAGGTGTCTATGGGCAAGCCTTTTGCAGGAAACGTGGTCTATATTGTGGAGCATAGCCCAGGCATATATGGGCAATCCTTTGGAGATAGATCCATATGACGTATGTCGTTGGGGAAAAGCGGGAAACCAGTGGGGAAGTAGTAGGGGGGTACCCTTGATATTCTTTACTATATGCTATACTCTTGTATTTGGTACCTAGTGAGAGTATCCATAGTGAGGTTGGGAACTTAGTATACCTATTTAGGTGACGAGTTTCTTTCACTTGTTGTTCACTGTGCTTTTTCATGCTTTCATTACTTTGCACGAGAGGCTTTAGGGAGGATCCTACTGAGTATACTGTTATACTCACCCTACGTATATATATATATATATATATTGTTTTTTAGGTCACTCAGAGCAGGTTGGAGATCGAGCTGGATTCTACTAGCTTGGGGTTGCAGGAGCTGTCTAGGCTTGTGGTTTCTATTGTTTTTACTTTCTTTTGAGTACTTGTAGTTTTCCCCTTCAGTTTTAGTACTTCTTCATGTCATTTCATATGTGTACTTGGGTTTTCGTTTATATTGAAGTATGAGATGGAGTTGGTTGGTTTCAATCTTATCTATCTCTTTCGCATGTGTTCTCTTAGAGGGAAATGCCTCCCATTTTGTGTGTTACTGTTCCCTCAGTGCTAGCCGCCAACCCTGGGCCTACTTGAGGCAGGACTCGAGGGTCATTATCTCTCTTCTCACATTACCAACCTAGGAGGGGTACACTTTTTTGGGAGGGGGACATGAAATTAATTCCATCCACAACATTTATAGGTGACGATGATATGTTAGGGTTGATTAAATGTATTTAGATCGAAGTAAAAATGTTGTTAGGACTTTAACAAAATTTAATTATTAAATAATGTCAAAATTTACATAAATGAGTTTTTAAAACAAATACAATATTATTGGTTGATATAATATTACTAAAAGTATAAGGTTTGGCCAAAGGGACAAAATGATAATATATCTGACATTAATGAACCACTTGGGGTTTTCTTGATAGTTTATAGTAATTTTATTAACCATATTATATAAAAATAAAAAGAGACATTGTAAAGGTCAAAATAATTAACTAACTGTTAAATATAAAAGTAATGGTTCATATAGTGAACCAATCCATTTAAAAAACTAGTCGGATGAGAGGATTTAGACCCATACCAACCATATCCTCCAAATAAATCAGTTTGGATCCATTATAATTGAAAAATGATTTTATTATAAAATAAGATTTTATGTTTTTCCTAAGGTGCCCCACACCCCTCTTATAAAAGGGCAATCACCATTCTCTCTAATTCACACTTTGAAAGCCATTTTTCTTGGCCAAAACCTACCCAAATAGCCTCCCAACTATCCTAAATTTATCTTATATAACTTGCTTTGGTCATAAATCCATCCTAAGGACCCCTTTTGATCAAATCAAAAGGAATAACCCGAAGAAGAGGTAATGATTTCACCACCCTATTCCAAGTTCTCTTATTCTTCCACCTACTCCTTCTTTGTTGTTTCAATGCTAAAATTATAACTCCATTATCTTATATATATTCTGATGTTATTATAAATATTTAGCAACTCTATTATTTCTTCTATCTATCTTATTAATGATAATTTTACCATGCGTGCATACGTACGGCTTACTATCTCCACGTCGTGGTATTATTTTTTATTCAACACTATGTTATTTGGATGGATATAATGATGGGAAATATATATATAAATAATTAAAATAACATGATAATGTCTCTTTACAATTAATATACCATCCAATTCCACACCTTTAAATAAATGATATAGTCACTCGTGCATACGTACATATTACCGTCTCCATGACGCGATGAGATTCATTTCAACATTCACCATTCATCTACGATTATAAAAATATATATTACTAATATGTTTGTAATATATGAAATAATAATTTTACTAGAAAGATATATACATTTACTTACTTATATTTTATTTACATAGTTCCATTAAATAAGTTATGAAATCAGAAACATCGTTTATGCATACATACGGACTACCGTCTCCATAAATGTTGTTTTCCATTTCATATATATGTCTCTTAAACATATTTATATTCTAAATATATATGATATATACATCATGTTTTATATTCCGGAATTATTTAAATCATTATCTAAGTGAATCAATCAAAAGTAACAAGTTAAAACATGTACGATAAAGAAAGCGATTATTACCCAAAATGTTAACTTAATATGGAAATTATTATTAAATGGGTAGTATAAAGTCATAAGTGAATATGGTATGATATTAAAAATATTAATATGGTTCTAGTATAATTTAATATCATACTACTGTCTTCATATAGGAGGTTAAATGTAATATCGACTAAAGGAAAGTGCAAGGTAAGGGGTTTTCATCTCACTCCCTATTCCAGTGAGATTCATGCCATATTTCCACTATTAGCTTTTGTGTGGTGTATGTATTTCCAATAGTTTTATTCATTGTTTAATACAATTTATGTTCATTTTATTTACATATTAATTGTATGATACTTTTTTGTGGGGTGTATGATTTGTATTTACCAAATTGGTGATGGTTAATTTCACAATCTCTTTATTATCTGAGGTTGTTTTTATGTAGGTATCTACCGGGAAATATTTATTATCCGTGTCGATGTTTCAAAAAATATTTTTCAAAGGGATTATTTTAAGGTACTTTTTAGTAAAAAACCATTTTAAATGTTATAATGATATATTCTTCTAAATAATCCTCATTAATGCCCATGTTTTCAAAATGATTTTGAGGATTTATTTTAATGGATATGAATGTTTTAAAAAGTTAATTACTTTCAAAATATTCATTGTGTTATGGGAAAAATTGATTCAAAAATTTTAATAAATGTCTTACTTTTTAAATTTTGTGACTTTTAAATGTTTTCATGAAAAGGGGATATTTCTCTCAAAGAGATTTACAAATTATTTTCATCTATGTCAACATCCTTTGATGGATTTTAAACTTGTTTGAAGATGATATATTATGATAATAATCATTCATATTGTATTGAAGGTTTTGTGATATGTTTGACTATGGATGGGTGATTTTTATACCATTCATGGTTTAGTGATAAATTATTGACATTTCCTATGCTTGTTTTAATACAATTGTCTATGGTCTGTTTAAATGTTTTCATATGAGGATTGCATTGGACTTAGTAAGTGACGGGTGGAGCCCTCTATAGCTCCTTGATGCATCAGTAGGTCTCATGAGACAAACTAGTGTCTTGGCATAAGTCCTTGACAATATGTTATTTTTAGTCTTGGAACAAGGCCTTGACTATGTGGTTATGATAGTCTGGAATTATGCATCCCATCAATATGAAAGTGGTTATTGATATTTAATGTGATTATTCGACTAGTAGAGTATCAAAGTTAGTAAGTAAATGGAATTATTTTGATATATACATTCCATATTATGAGGAAGTTTAGGTTTTAAAGGATTTTGTTTTATTTTTATACATTACATTATGTGTTTATGATTATTTATGAATGTTTACACTGTATTTTTATCCTTACTGAGTGATTAACCTCACCCCTTTCTTATGTTTCATATTCCCAGGATATGAAGAGGTTAGTTATGAATGACATGCATGCATTATTTAGGAGGCTTGGATGTTTCCAATGGAATAAATTCATGTTGTATTTCTTTTCAAGTTGTAATGTTGAACTTATGTATGAATCCTCTTTCCAATAATACTAAACTGATCAACCGTTCGAGAAATGATTTCCTTGTGATCATGCCAATATTATGTAACAATGAACCAACTCTGGGTAACTTGGGTCGTGGCATTATAGTTGGTATCAGATAAGTTTAGTACAACCCATGAAAGATATATTTAGATAAACTCTGATTATAACACATTACCCTAAGATAGACATTGAGGATTAGTATAGAAGAACATCCTAGGATTTTGAAAATGTAGAGATTTTGTGATTTTTCTGAGCAATACATCCCTGTCTGGATACGATCAGGTAGAGGTGGATATGGAACATTTTTACCAAGGGGTAAAACGCAAAAACACTGCATTGAGCTAGAATCGAATGGAAACCGGCCCACGACAACGAGCCTTACTGCACTTTTGGTTACGACACTTGTGGGGGATACCTTTAGGATCATTCTCATTTTCTTTACAAACCATTATGATGGTGTTATGAGTATATACTTTATCAATGAATTTTTTTTATGATTATGGATTATATCCATAAACCTTTCAATCTACGTTAGGTATTTTAGAAGTTTAGAATTATTCATTTCAATTTATAAACTGACCTAGTGTATGACATTGTATAGAAATGGTGCCCAGTAGAAGGAATGAGAACTCCAGCAATAAGTATGATCCATAGAGTAAGAAGGATCATATATTTGACGGTATTAAGCCAACATTTATAAGGGACATTTTCTCCCATGTATTATCAACATATAAAAAAATAGTATCATGTGTTAAACATATATGTAAATAATTATACCAGTCATATGGATTTGAAGGGAAGTAAGAGGAGAAAAGTATGGAATAGAGAATGATGGATAAATGGAAGAGGGAAAATAAGAATTTTCCATATGTGATTACAGTGGGAAGAAACACCATGGAACTTTCCTGAAGGTAATGAGAGTTTTTTCTAAGTGTAGAGAAAAAAGACACCATGTACGTGACTGCAATGGTAAAAAAAGGTTTCAAATGTACAATGCTTCATCTGCAAGGAGTTGGGACACAACGCGAACCAATGTCCAAATTATCAGAGTATGCCTAAAATGATGCTATTTGATAATAATCATGTTATAATACTACCACAGATGAGGAGTAACGATGAGAGTTCTTATGATGTTATTAAAGGATTTTTTCATTTGAGTGTTTTATCAATGATATAATAGTTATAATAATTATGGAGTATATATGGATTGTACAACAGTACTATTTCATTAAGGACTTGAGATTGTGTGGAACCATGAAATGTGACTCAATATCAAGTTAAATTTTTGGAAAATATGTGGTTGAGGGAATGATAAACCATAATATGGTTCAGATATTTAGGAAGGGATTTTGGAATAATACATGTTTGATTTGGAAAAATTATATTGGATATTCTTGACTATAATGAAACTGATTAATGATTTGTATATTCCATCATTGTTTGAGTTTACAACATTTTCTGATAGAAGGAGTATATCATGTTATCTATAATGAATAAGGGAGCATGATAATAATAAATAAGGTTTTATGGTAATTCAGGATGTTGTAGTGTTTTGAAAGAATACCTGATGATGGTGCTCACATATTATTGAGTGGAAAAAATGATCTTCATTGTGTTTACATACCATATATATGATGATATATTAGTTTTGATAGAAGTATATTGGATAAGTCTAGTTTAATATTATTTTTTGATTGCCATAAAAACGATAACCCGGAGGTCTTGCAGCAACCCGTCGTGTCTGGCAAGGACACGATACGTGAACCCACGACCGAAGGGCAACAATAGTGTATCACCTACCACTGGCCCACATGATGTCTAGGATTGAATAATGTAGTTTTTTTAAAAAAAATTCCTGTAGATGAATTATAAATTAAATTTTTTTGAACCCTATATGAATAGAATAAATAGAATATTATTTTTATGTTCTACTTTCTTCTAGAGTAAAAGATGAGTTTCTTGTAGAAATTAGTTAAAGGTTGGAACTCTACTTGTCAAGAATATATTTTTCTTCTTCACTTATTCTATTAAGAAAATAATTCTTATAATTTTTTGAAGGGATCTTAAAATAAAAAAAAATTATCCTAATACCAAATGTTTTTTTGAACAGATATATTTTAAATCAACATAGATTGATGAATTTAAGGCCCTCAATTTTACACTTGTTTGTGAATGATGATCTTAATCACTACCTATAAATATTTACATTTTCCTTCTAATTATATGTCTCTAATTTCCACCAATGTTCTCCTAATCGAGAACACAATTTGGTGTGGACCCTTTCACCTTTTCCTATTATCAAGATTAAATTTTATTAACCTAATTTCCGATGACGGTTTTCCCAAAGTTATTTTTTATTTTCAACCATTTATTTTTGAAAAATAATTTCAATTTGTGGGGACGCAATTTATTGAAAGATGAAAAAATGTAACACACCTAGATTTTGTAGTATGTTATTTCTTCAAAGTAATTCAATAACATTCACTACACGCAACACTGAGTTCTAGCGCACCATGACTTACAAAACTAGCCGTTCAAAAGTAGTTATAATATTATTAACTGATTTTAGATCTTTATATAATCCTTATAATTTTAGAATTAGTATTATGAGTTTCGTAGACATAATATAGAAACAAGATCATTTTTTTAATATAAAACAATTATTTTTCAAAAAATACAATTTTACCGCCTGTTAATAGAGAACCATTTTTAAATAAAATATTTGAACATTTATATATTAAATTTGAAAAAAATAAACTTCTTATTTAGAATCAGTACATAATAATCTAGTTTCAATATATATTTTTTACTTTTCTGATAACTTTCATATTTTTATGAATAGTGAAAATTACTAAATTTTAAATAAAAACAAATTTTTTAATAGATGTTATTAATAGAGAAAAATTATGAATATGAGTATTTTAAAGTATAATTATATTATATTTTCAACATTTAATACAATGTTTTTCATTTGACATAATTTCATATTTAAATAGCACATAAGCAAGTGTAAATCTTTTGATAGTTACTATTTCTTAATAACATAATATTTATTTTGACAATGGAAATTAATTTTAAATTAATTTCTGCCACTTATGTGTGTTCAATATAGAACAATGGATTCCATATTTTTAATTAGGATGTCCAAATTTTGTAAATACGTATCATTTATTTTAAGACATTATGAATAATTACTTATGTAAATATTTTATTTACCATAGTTAAAGGTTAAATCAGGTAAATAAGGGTAACAAAATAATATAATAATAATCTAAAATTTTCCTTAAATGTGTCCTAACCCTATTTTATTATACATTTACATCCATGGGAATCATTGGGTCTATTTGGGGACCCCATGGAGCCACTTTTATGTGATAATGACACTTTATATTAATCCAGTTAAAGTAAATACAAAAATGACATAAGCATATATCTTTTAGTAAAATAATATTTACATAGGGTTATACAAGTTATATCTTTGACTATAAAAATTAATTAGAAATATAATAATATTTACTACATAATGTTATTTTATTTATAATTTTTAGTCATTTAATAATAAAATTTATTTATGACACAATGAAGATTCATTGTTTTCCTTATTAATGAAGAAATATAATAAATGGTATTTTAAATGAAAAAATAAATATAATTTAAATATTTTGATGACATCCAATAATTTTATAGGTGACTATGACATATGAGGGTTGATTAAATGTGTGTATTTTTAAGTAATAATTTTTTATGACTTTAACAAAAATCAATTATTAAATAATCTCAAAATTGACATAAATGAGTTTATAAAACAAATACAAAATTATTGGTTGATATAATATTAAAAAATGTCTAAGGATCTAAAAAAGATACTAAATAATATTATATGTGACAATAATGATCCACTTGGGTTTCTCTTGGCAGTTTATAGTAATTTTATAAAAAAATAATATAAAAATGCAAAGATACATGGTAAATGTCAAACTAATTAACTAACAGTAAAATATAAATGATAAGGTCAATATAGTGACCCAAACATATCTAAAACCTATTTATTGTGTTTATCTAGACCCCTACCAACATTATCCTCCAAAAAAATCAATTTGGAGCCATAATTAAGCCAAATTTATTTTATTGTAAACTAATATTTTATGGTTTTTGTAAGGTGCCCCTCACCCCTCTTATAAAAGGGATCTCCCCCTTTACTATAATTCACACCGTCAAATCCATTGGGATCGACCATACCATACCCAAATATCCTCAAAACTATCCTAACATTATATTAGATGACATACATTGGTCAGAAAGCCAACCTAAGGATCTCTTTTGATCAAATCAAAATGAAGAACCCGAAGAAGAGGTAATGATTTCAACACCCTCTTTCAAGTTCTCTTATTCTTCCACTTACGCATTCTTTTTTGTTTCAATTATAAAATAATAACTCCCATATCTTCTATATACTATGATTTTATTATAAATATTGAACATCTATATTTATTATTCTATCCATCATATGAATGATAATGTCACCATGCGTGCGTACGTACGACTTACCTTCTCCACATCGTTGTGTAATTTGTTATTCTACACTGTGTTCATTGGAAGGATATAATGGTGAGTAATATGTATATAAATAATGAATATAACACGATAAATTCTCTTTAAAATTTATATACCTTCCAACTCAACACCTTCTTGTAAATTATATTGTCGCTCGTGCGTAAGTATGGATTACCGTCTCCACGACGCGATGGGATTCATTTCCACATTCACCATTCATCAAAGATTATTAAAATATATATTACTAATATTTTTGTAATATATGACACAATCATGATACTATATATATATATATATATATATATACTAACATATATTTTATTCACTTACTTCCATTCAATACGTTATGAAAACGGAAACAACGTTTATGCCTATGTATAGACTACCATATCCATAAATAGTGTTTTCCATTTCATATATATGTCTATTATACATATTTATATTAAAAATATATATGATATTTAAATAATTTTTTATATTCAGGATGTATTTAAATCAATATCTGAGTGATAAAATCAAGAGTAACAAGTTAAAACACGTACGATAAAGAATGTGATTATTAACCGAAATTTTATTTTAACGTGGAAATTATTATTAAATGGGTAGTACAAAGTCATAAATGAATAATTTATGATATCTTAAATATTAGCATGTTTTTTTATATTTTTATAACATACTATAGTCTTCATACCAGAGGTTAAACATACCCTTGACTAAAGGAATGTATAAGGTAAGGGGTTTTCATCTCACTCCTTATTCACGCATGATTCATGCCGTATATCCGCTATTACATTTTTTTGGATGTATGTACTTCCCATAATTGTATTATTTGTGAAATAAACTTTAATATATTGGTATTTACATATTCATTGTATGATACTTCTTTCATAGGGTGTATGTTTCGTAAGTTACCAAATTGGTAAGGGTTAATTTCACAATCACTTTATTATCCGAGGTTGTTTTTATGTATGTATATACATGGAAATATTTATTATCCATTTCTATGTTTTATAAAATAGTTTTTTATGGGATTATTTTATCGGTATTTTTAATAACACATCATTTTAAATGTTTTAAAGATTATTTCTTTTAAGAATTCTCATTAATGTCCATGTTTTCAAAATGATTTTAAGGATTTATTTAAATGGTCATGAATGTTTTAAAATTTTAATTACATTAAAATGATTCAAATTGGAATGGGACTCATTGATTCAAAAATTTCTTTAAATGTATTCCTTTTTAAATTGTGTGACTTTTAAATTTTTTTTGTGAAAAAGGGATATTTATCTCAATGAGTTTTACAGATCATTTATCATCTATGTCAATATCGTTTGATGGATTTTAAACTTCTTTGAGGATGATTTATTATGATTCAAATCATTAATATTATATTGAAGGTTTTGGGATTTTTTTGACTGTGTATGTGTTATTTTTATACCATCCATGGTTTAGTTATAGAGTATTTACTTTTTGTAGGCTAGTTTTAATATGAATGATTATGTTATGTTTAAACCTTTTCATATGAGGATTGCCTTGCACATAGTAAGTGACTGGTGGAGCCCGCTATAGCTTCTCGATTCATCTGTAGGTCTCATGAGACAAACTAGTGTCTTGGAACAAGTCCTTGAAAAATTCTTATTAGTAGTCTTGGAACAAGGACTAGAATATGTGGTTATGATAGTATGGAATTATGTATTCTATCATTATGAAATGGGTTATTGATATTACATTTGATTATTCTACTAGTAGAGTATCTATGTGAGTAATTAAATGGAATTATTTTGATTTATATCTTTCATATTATGATAAGGTTAATGTTGAAAAGGCTTTTGTTTTAGTTTTTTACATTAACTTTAATGTTTATGCTTATTTATGAATGTTTTCGCTATATTTTTATCCTTACTGAGCATTTGAGATCACCCCTTTCATAGGTTTTATTGTCATAGGATATGAAGAAGTTAGTTATGAGTGAATTGTAGGCATTATTTAGGAGTCCTAGATGTTTCCAATGGAATAAATTAGGGTCTAATTTCTTTTCATGTTTTAAAGATGAAATTATTTATTAATATTGTTTCCAATAATACTAAATTGACCGGTCTTTTGTGACACGAATTCCTTGTGATCATGCCAATGTTATGTAATACTGCACCGACTCTTGGTAACTAGGGTTAGGGCGTTACAATTAATGAGGTTCATTAAGGAACAAACCTCTTAATTCTCAAAGGTTTGTTTACAAAATAGTAGAGAAAAGGCATTTAAAGGCTTGAAAACCCATTGTTCCCACCCCCACCGCTCAACAAGTGGTAGGATTACAATATAAAAAAATTTAGGTTATTTTATTATATCATTAATATTAGTAAAATCTATCTTTTTACCCAACCTACTATTTTCAATTTTAAATCTCCCATAAAATAATCCAGTCACTGTGAGTTCAAAGGAGCCCTTGAATTTCAATTATGAGTACTTGTTCAAATGTTATAAAACGTCAACCACATGTTAACTGAACGTTTTTTAAAAAAGATCCAATATTATTAAAAGTCACCCTTAACCCGCTTCGGTCGAGGATAGGTTCTGACTAAGGAAATACTCCCTCATGAGCTCAACGAAAATAAAAAAATTTAATATGAGTTACCATTTAGGTGTTATATAATTTAACATTAAAATAGTTGTTACATAATTATTTTATTGGCAGAAAAAAACCAACATTCACTATTGGATTGTGCCGACCAATGATATGATCTTCCTAAGGAATGAATACCCTCATGTGTTCAGAGGATTCCACAAATATTAAATTCGAGTCACCCTTTGTGAGTTATATTCATTGCAAAAATAAAAAAAAATTATATAATAATTTTATTTATGGTTACTCCATTTTTGGGGTTTCTCATTTGAAGAATGCACCGACTAAACATATGTTGTGCCTAAGGTAAACAAGCAATCCTGAACACATTGTCTTCTATAGATTTTTGATCTGAGTATCCTTTTATGATGTATTCCAATTTTTCAGAAAAACTACTCATGTTTTCTATTTTATGATTAACACTTTTTTGACGGATCATTCTGGATACTCCGGGCCTCAAAATGATGTGCCATAAATTTTTACAGACACAATATATTCCGAAATAATTTTTTTAGAAATATAATTATATGGAATTTGTTGGTCATTACATTAGCCACACCGTAAGTATTTTCCACCTATAAAGCTACATCAAAACTAGGGAAACAAATGGTTTTACTGTAACGCACCGACCCCAGTTACCCGGAGTCGGTTCTTTATTGCGTAACATTGGCATTATCACAAAAGATCAAGTCTCGAAAGAACGATTAGTTTAGTAGCCTTGGAAACAATAGATACATTCATAAATGTTACATTACATCATAAAGTGAAAAATCAAAATAATATAGTCTCCAGAGTCCAAACTTATATCCCCTCCAGACTATCCATGTAGGTCAGTCATAAAATATTTCTTCACATCCTGGGAAAAATAAAACATTGAAAGGGGTGATCTCAGATGCTCAGTAAGGACAACAACATAGCGGAAGCTTTCATAAATAAACATAAAAATTTAAGGCGATGTATAACTAAAACAAAATCCTTTTAAACATGAACTTCGACATAATATGGAAAAAGTAAAATGAGAAAATTCCATTAACTTATTCAGATGGATATTATACTGGTCGAATAATCACATGCAATGTCAATAACCACTTTCATAATGATGGAATGCATAATGCCAGACTATCATAACCACGTATCCAAGGCCTTGTTCCCAGACTACAAATAATATTTTTTCAAGGCCTTGTTCCAAGACACTAGTTTGTCTTATGAGACCTGCTGATGTATCGAGGAGCTATAGCAGCTTCCACCCATAACTTATTAAGTCGAATTCATTCCTCATATGACAAGGTTTAAACGTATCATAAACCATAACATAATTTTATCACATAAAACGTGCATAAAGGAAACATATTATTTCCACACTTAAATCACAAGATTTCAATAAAACACCTTGATATAATAAAAACATTATCAAAACCATTTTCAATACCAAAATAAATGAAAAGTAAAACATGGTATTTATTTTTCGTTAAAAAAACGTTATGGCTTATAGAGGAAACCGAAACTCAAATAATAGTCACGATGGCAGAGAAGTCGTTGTTGCCGCATACGACAGAAAAATCATTCCTTCATTTGTTTAGTAAAAACGCTTTGTATAAAAAAGATTCCTTTTGAATATATGTAAAAGTCAAAGAGGTTTATACACCGTATAAAAAAAGTTGTGTATAAAATAAAATATGCCTAAATGAAAGGAGATTGAGACGATGTCCCTTACAGAGATCATTTTTTAAATAAAATAGATCTCTTATGTTTATTCAATATAAGTACACATAAATAATGTATAAATACAAGATAGGACATAATAATATCATGACATAATTTGAAAGTAGGAGATTAACCCATAGAATGGAAATTGGGTTAAGAAGTTCCCTTACCTCGTGTCCGACTTGACTTGATCATTACATAACCTCCTGAATAATAAACTAGAGTTAATTTCTAATTTCATAAGATCCTTTTTCATGTTCATTATTCCTTTTATATCACTTATTACCATGTTACAAACATTATGTAATTATTTAAGTTAATAACGGTCATTTTTTCGATATTTGGTACTTGAGACAAAAATAAACTTCTTATAATTACATGTTGTTCTTGTGGTGAAATATCCATTATATATAAAATTATATTCATGATTTAGATATCATATATATCATATATATCCAATATATACATTCATTTATAATATTACATAACATTTAGAGGTATGAAATGAAATGCACCGTTCATGGAGACGGTAATCCTTACATACACATGAACGCTACTTTCATTTCTATTTCATATTTAATGGAATGAAATCATAATTAAATGAAGTTATTTTATAATTCCAGTATAATATAATATATAATATCATTTAACCCATCCATTATACATCCCACACATGGAATTAATGATTCAAATCACTTTGAGGGGGTGGTAGTCCGCACTTCCTAAAATGAAATTATCGCGTTTACCCATAATGGAAATCAAAAAGGTGTGCCATAAATGAAAAATATAGAAAAATAAGGAAAACATAAAAATAATATATATCATATGTAAATATAGTGACATCTTAATGGCCACCATGAGAGGTGTTAAAAGAAGATTGAACAATCCTCGTTTCGTGAGGCAGCAATTCGCCACCCACAGAAACAATATGTTTGTAAACCATTAGACGATGGTGTGTGTAAGTGTAAATCAAATATTTCTCATAACAACATCTTAGTATATTGAAGATACTAGATTTTTTGCAAAATATTGAGATAAAAAGAGATTATGGGGTTGTAGAAGAAAAATAAAACAAAAGAACACAAGAGAAGACATTACCTTAAAATTGGGTAACTCTTTTTTATTTGAGCCAAAGGATTCCTTGGGAAGACTTCTACCCAAATTGAGGCTTCTAGAAGTAAGGGAGGAAATTTGGGAGTGTATATTGGCAGAGGATGGACGAGCCAACAGGCTTTGAAGGTGTGAGTATGGTGGTAGTGGTGGGGGCCTTTTATAAGAGGATTAGAGGGGAACTCTTGGAAAGTAATGAAATGTTACATTATTATATAATGAGTTTCGGATTTTAAAGTTCCCACACTTATATATTTCAAGGATAAGGTGATACGGGTTCAAAATATACTCATACAATTGGTTTTTGACAAGTTTATGTCTTAGATTTTGCATTATCTTTTTATTTTATTTAAATAATTAATTAATGAGGTAATTGCTGCATCATCATGGTGTCATTAATAATTTAATTTATTTAATGTCTAAAAATTATTAAAAAAATATCATGATGTATGAAATATTTTCATATTTCTAATGAATAATTATAGTAAAAAATATGACTTGTATCACCCCATTTAAATATTGTTTTAGTAAAACAACTCATGTTTGTGACATTTTTATTTTAACATTAAATAAAAAGTTTTTAATGTCATTTTCCTACCAAAGTGGCTCCATGGGGTCCCCAAGTTGACCCATGGATTGTCTTGGTCGTCAATGACTTATCCAATAGGGTTAGGACATGTGTCATGGTCATTTCATATTATTATAACATTATCATTAACTTAAATTTCACTAATTACCTTTAATCGTGATTAATTAAACGTAGAAGTTACTATTCACCAAAAAATTATTTTAATCCCATTGGACCACATTTTTCTTCCTAATGACAACCATGTATGTTGGATTTTTTAAAATCAAATCACAGAAATGGTAAAATTTCATTTAAACAGAAAATCAGTTTTTTAACTACCACTTATTGTTTTCACTATTCATCAAAAATTGAAGTTTTTCAAAACAATGTCAAAATTTCACCCTAAGCTATAATTGATATTACAAATTCAAAAATGATTTCTATTTTAAAAAATTATATACATATAAGTTGCATTAATTAATTTTATAATTAATTCCCACTGTCACAACAAATATCGTGTTTTTAAGAAACAATATATATCATAAGATTGACAATTATTTATGTCCAATTTCAAGGTTAAATTAATTCTAATGACCACCATTGGATAAAATGGTAAAAATTTATTCTAATTATAATTTAAAACCACTCAATTGTATAATTTATCACAAATAATTATTTTGATTAAAAAAGTTTTTTTTAAGTATTTTTCACTATTCATAAAAAATTGGAAGTTCTCATAAAATTACAAAAAATCAAAATAGGATAATTTCGATATTTCTAATCCCAAAATGAAGTCCATTTTGAAATATAAAATATATATAATTTCCAAAAGTGGGTATTACTATTCATAACGGCTACTTTTATTGGTCTTGGTGTGTTAGAATCTCGAACATGAGTACAATGCAAGCTCTTGCATTATTGAAAGAGAAGCGTATCGTGGAAGCTCGGGGTGTTACATTCTCCCCTCCTTCAATAAATTGCATCCTTGTAATTTGAAATTTTCCATTTAAAATAAATGGTTGAAAATAGAAAATACTTTTGTGTAAGACCCACATCAGAAATAAGGTTAATAAAATTTAGCCTTAATAAGAGGGAAAGGGAAATGAAAAATTCACCCCCAAATTATGATATCGACAAGGAGAACATTGGTGGATGTTGAGTCAATAAGGTTTTCCTTATGAATTTTCCATTCCTTATTGTTTTGAAAATCACAAACACCTTTCTTTAAGGTAAATTTCCTTTATAAGGAAAAATGCTTTTATAAGGAAAACTGCTTTTGTATGAAAAATTATCCTTATCATATTTTCATTCATATATTTCTTAAGTATATGTTTCGGATTCATTTATATATTCTCAGAATCATTTGAAACTTTGATATGAAGCATTCTGTTTTGGGTTCCGAATTCTGGATGAGAACTGTAATAAAGTTCTACTCCGAAATCTGGATACGAATTCTCATTACGAATTCTGATGACGAATTCTCATTACGATTTATGACAATGAATTCTCATTATGAATTCTGATGACGAATTCTCATTACAAATTTTGATGATGAATTCTCATTACAAATTCTGATGATGAATTCTCATTACGAATTCTGATGACGAATTATCATTACGAATTCTGTTGATGAATTCACATTCCAAATTCTCATTCCGAATTCACATATTAAAACCGAATCTGATCATCTTTGTTTTATAAACTCCGAACTTATTTATACACTGAAAATTATTTTTGGTTAGACTCTGAACATTCATTTTGATTACGCTTTTATAATTTGTCTACTCTTTAATATTTTTTCTTTCACTCCGAATCTTCACTCTGAATCTTCACTCCGAATTTTCACTCCGAACATTTTTAAGTTAAACATTAAACGATGATGTACTTTCTGTTATACTTGTTTTGTTATAAAACGATGTCATCTATTATTTTATAAACTAACTGTTGGTTAAGTTAAACATGTATAGGTCCCTCCGATTTTTAAGGAAAATATGACCATTGGAAAGGAGGCCGACCTTGCCTATAAATAAGAGCTCATTTGAAAGAGCTCGATTACGACTGATGAATGACTTCTTCGAAATTGTGTATGCATGATATTGAAGTGATTTCTAGATAGAGAGTCTCTAATTAACTCTCAATGCTTCGCGCGACTCCGAATGTTGATGATTACATTCGAGGACTTCCGGTGATAGGAAGAATGAGGTTTCCATCACCTTAAAATAAGGGATTCCTTGTTGAGGAAGACAGAGGTGGCCAACTACCTTGATGTTGAGGGCCTACATGGATAGCAAGACAGAGACTCTGATCTTCGTATTGAGGGCTTACCCTGGTGTGGGTAAGACAAACTTTCTTGAAAGTATAAATCAATGGATCTTTATCCATGGTTGTTGGATACCTTTCTCTTTGGGTTAAAAGACTTATATCTCGTTACTTGTAGTTTTACTACTCGTTTGTTTCTGCTTCATTTTGTATTATAAGGAAATTATAACTTTCTTATACTTCCATACTTGTACTAGGTTTCATTTAGATTCTATACGCTTTAAGGTATAATATCATATTGTAATCTTTTGTTAAGGTTTAAATTTCTGGAACCATATTTCTAGAACCTACTTTCTAAATCTCTTTCCAAATTTTTATTTGGTGTTAGAGGTGTTGTGAATTTTCTTAGTTTAACATTGTTAAACTTAGCCCTTTCATTTGCTTAAGGAAAAAATAGTTATTCATAACTAACTTTAAAGGTTCTAAAGGAATTTTTAAATTATATAATTCACCCCCTCTTGTATATTGAGCATCTACATCATTATTTCGATCCAACAGTGGAAATTAAAGACATATAATTGGAGAAAAAATGTAAATATTTGTAGAGAGTGGTTGAGGTCGTCAATCACATACAAGTGTCAAATTGAGGGCCTCAAAGCCTTCAATATTATAAGTTCAACAAGACATAAGGTATTAGGATAACACATTTTTTGTTTTAATATCCCTTTAGTAAATTTTAAGAATTAATTTATTCATAGAATAAGAGATATGTATATAAATATTAATGCTTGATAAGTAGAGTTTCAACCTTCATTTAATTTCAACCACAAACTCATCGTTCACTCAAAAAGTTAATAGAACTCAAATATATTATATTTATCCTTATCGTACAAGGTTCAAAATAATATCACATACCATTTAGTTTAGGAAAACTATTTTTTAATAACCAGGGAATTCCTGTAGGCTAGTGGTAGTTAATAACGTCCTGTCGCACTATGGTTGTGGGTTTTATTCTTACAACTTTTTCTGAAACAATAGGTTATCCCCCGACCTACAGATTGTCCTTTTCCTAAAACTATAGTATTATAATATTCCAAAAATAAAATTCAGAAATGTTTTAACCTTAAACAATACTATACAAGGTTCAACTTAATCTATTCCAACCTTTATAGTTATCCAAAATACTTTTGTCCAACTCACAGTTAAAATTTTATAAGGAAGGTAAACATAATGAAGATCCCTTTTTCCGCGTAACAACATGTGGACACCTTCATCATGTATTCTTCTAAAACACTGCAACATCCGAAATAACCATAAATCCTTATTGATTAGATTCATGATCCCTTATTCTTTATAGAATACTAGATATACCCCTTCTATCTAAAAATGTATACAAATCATTAATCTGTATTAAGAATATCCAATATAATCTATCCAAATCAATCATGTATTATTCAAAAATTACTATATCAGTATCAGAACCATATTATTGTTTATCTTTCTCTCAACCATATATTTTCCAAAAATTTAACCTGATGTGGAGTCACTTTTCTTGGTTCCACACAATCTCATGTCCTTGTTGAAATATTACTATATAAGATTCCTTATATACTCCATAATTATTATAACCAGTACATCATTGATACAACACTCAAATGAAAAAATGCTTTAATGACAACATAAAAACTCTAATCATTCCTCCTCATCTGTGGTAGTATCATAACTTGATTATTATCCAATAACATCATTTGGGGAATACTCTGAAGATTTGGACATTGGTTTGCGTAGTGTCCCCACTCCTTGCAGATGAAGCATTGTACATTTGAAACCTTTTTCTTACCCTTGCAGTAATGCACTTGGTGTCCTATTTCTCCACACTTATAACAAACTCCCATTCCCTTCAGGAAAGTTCCAAGGTGCTTCTTCCCACATTTATCACATATTGAAAAATTATTCTTTTCCCTCGTCCCTTTATCCTTCATTCTCTCTTCCATCCTTTTCATCTCTTTCATCCCTTAAAATCCATAAGACTTAGAGAATTCTTTACTTATCTTATTAATACATGATACTATTTCTTCATATGTTGAGAACACATGGGAGACAATTTCTCTTCTAAAATTTGGCTTAATATAGTGAAATATATGATCCTTCTTACTCTTTGGATCATACGTATTGATGGAGTTCACATTCCTTCTACTGGGTTCCATTTCTATATAACGGCATAAACTAGGTTAGTTTATGAATTTCAATGAATAATTCCAAACATGTAAAATACATAATGTAAATTGAATGTTTTATGGATATAATCCACAATCATAAAAATGTTTTCTTTGAGGAAGTGTATTCTCATAAACCCTTCATAATGGTTTGTAAAAAAATGAGAATTATCCTAAGTATATCCCCCAAGAGTTTTGTAACCAAGAGTGCATCAAGGCCCGTTGTTGTGCACCAGTTCCCGTTCGAGTCTAGCTCAAAGCAGTGTTTTCGGGTTTTACCCCTAGGTACATATGTGCCATATCCACCTCTACCTGTTCGTATCCAGACAGGGATGCATTGCTCGGAAAACTCACAAAATCTCTATAATACAAAAATTCTAGGAAGTTATTCTATACTAACCCTCAATGTCTATCTTAGGGTTATGTGATCTAATCAAATTTTATCTAATCAAGCTTCCAAGGTTATTACTAAAATGCCTATGATACCAACTGTAACGCCCCAACCCCAGTTACATAGAGTCGGTGAATTATTGTGTAACATTGGCATGATCACAAAAGATCATGTCTCAAAAGACTAATTAGTTTAGTAGCCTTGGAAACACTTGATACATTCATAAATGTTACATTCCATCATAAAGTGAAAAATCACAATAACATAGTCTCTATAGTCCACACTTATATCCCCTTCAGACTATCCCTGTAGGTGAGTCATAAAATATTTCTTCACATCCTGGGAAAAATAAAACATTGAAAGGGGTGATCTCAGATGCTCAGTAAGGATAACAATATAGCAGAAGCTTTCATAAATAATCATAAACATTTAAGGCAATGTATAACTAAAACAAAATCCTTTTAAACAAGAACTTCAACACAATATAGAAAAAGTAAAATGAGATAATTCCATTTACGTATTCACATGGATATTCTACTGGTCGAATAATCACATAAAATATCAATAACCACTTTCATAATAATGGAATGCATAATGCCAAACTATCATAACCACGTAGCAAAGGCCTTGTGCCAAGACTACGAATAATATTTTGTCATGGCCTCGTTTCAAGACACTAGTTTGTCTCATGAGACCTGTCGATGCATCGAGGAGATATAGCGGGCTCCACCCATCACTTATTAAGTCCAATGCATTCCTCATATGAACAGGATTAATCATATCATAAATCATAACATAATTGTATCACATAAAATGTGCATAAAGGAAACATAATATTTCCACACTTAAGTCACAAGATTTCAAGACAACACCTTGATATAATAAATACTTTATCAAAACCATTTTCAATACCAAAATAAAATAAAAGTAAAAATGGTATTTATTTTTCTTTAAAAAAATTTATGGCTTATTGAGGAAGCTGAAACTCAAATAATAGTCATGGTGGCGGAGAAGTCGTTGTCGCCGCATACGTATGATAAAACATTCATTTTTTCGTTTAGTGAAAACACTTCGTATACAAAATATTCCTTTTGAATCAACGTAAAAGTCAAAGGGGTTTATACACTGTATAAAAAAGATGTGTATAAAATAAAATATGCCTCAATGAAATGAGATTGAGACGATGTCCCTTACAAAGATCATTTTTTAAATAAAATAGATCTATTATGTGTATTCACTATAAGTACACAAAAATAATGTATAAATACAAGATAGGAAATAATAATATCATGAAATAATTTGAAAGTAGGAGATTAACCCAAAGAATGGAAATTGGGTTAAGAAGTTTCCTTACCTCATGTTTGACTTGGCTCGATCGTTCGTTAAACTCATGAATAATAAATGATAGTTTATTTATACTTTCTTAAAAACCTTTTTCTTGTTCATTGTTCGTTTTATATCACTTATTACCATCTTATGAACATTATGTAATTATTTAAGTTAATAACGGTCATTTTGTCGTTCTTTGGTACTTGAGTCAAAAATAATCTTCTTATAATTACATGTTGTTCTTGTGGTAAAATATCCATTATATCCAGAATTATATTCATGATATAGATATCATATATATCATATATATCCAGTATATACATGCATTTATAATATTACATAACATTTAGAGAGAAGAAATGAAATGCACCGTTCATGGAGACGGTAAGCCGTACATACACATGAAAGCTACATTCATTTCTATTTCATATTTAATGGAATGAAATCATAATTAAATAAAGGTATTTTATAATTACAGAATAATATAATATATAATATCATTTACTCCATCCTTTATACATCCCACACATGGCATTAACGATTAAAATCACATTGAGGGGGCGGTAGTCCGCTCTTCCTAAAATGAAATTATCGCATTTACCCATAATAGAAATCATAAAGGTGTGACATAAATGAAAAATACAGAAGAATACGGAAAACCTAAACATGATTTATATCATATATAAATATAGTGACATCTTAATGTCCACCATGAGAGGTGTTAGAAGAATATTGAACAATCATCGTTTCATGAGTCAGCAATTCGCCACCCACAGAAACAGTATGTTCGTTAACCATTAGACGAAGGTGTGTGTAATTTTAAATCAAATATTTCTCATAAAAACATCTTAGTATATTTATGATACAGTAGTTGTTACAAAATATAGAAATAAAAAGAGTTTAGGGGGTTGTAGAAGCAAAATAAAACAAAAGAACACAAGAGAAGACATTACCTTAAAATTGGGTAACACTTTTTGATTTGAGCCAAAGGTTTCCTTGGGAAGACTTCTGCCCACAATGAGGTTTCTAGGAGTGAGGGAGGTAAGTTGGGAGAGTATTTGGGTAGGGGTTAGCCGAGCCAAAAGGTTTTGAAGGTGAGAGTAAGGTGGTAATGGTGAGAGCCTTTTATAAGAGGAGAGGAGGGGTACTCTTGGAAAGTCATAAAATGTTACTTTATTATATAATGAGCTTCGGATTTTGAAGGTCCCACACTTATATATTTCGAAGATAAGGTGATAAGGGTTCTAAATATACTCATCCAATTGGTTTTTGACAAGTTTAAGTCTTAAATTTTACATTATCTTTTTATTTTCTTTAAATCGTTTATAAATGAGGTAATCGCTGCATCATCATGGTGGCATAAATAATTTAATTTATTTAATGTCTGAAAATTATAAAAAAATCATGATGGATGAAATATTTTTATCTTTCTAATTAATATTTAAAGTCAAAAATATGACTTGTATAACCCCATTTTAAAATTGTTTTAGTAAAACAACTCATGTTTGTGACATTTTTATTTTAACATTAAATAAAATGTTTTTAATGTCATTTTCCTACCAATGTGGCTCCATGGGGTCCCCAAGTAGACCCATGGATTTCCATGGTTGTCCATGACTGATACAATAGGAGTATGACATGTTTCAAGGTCATTTCATATTATTATAACATTATCTTTTCCTTAAATTTCACTAATTACATTTAATCGCGATTAATTATTCTGAAAAGTTACTATTCACCAAAAAAATTATATTAATCTAATTGAACCACCTTTTTCTTCATAATGACAACCATGTATTTTGGATTTTTGAAAATCAAATCACAGAAGTTGTAAAATTTCATTCAAACGAAAAATCAGTTTTTTAACTACCAGTTAGTGGTTTCACTATTCATCAAAAATTGATGTTTTTCTGAACAATGCCAAAATTACACCCTAAGCTATAATTGATATTCCGAATTGAAAAATAATGTCTATTTTAAAAAAATCAAAAAATATAAGTTTCATTAATTAATTTTATAATTAATTCCCGTTGTCACAATAAATAGCATGTTTTTAAGAAGTAATATATATCAAAAGATTGACAATTGTTTATGTCCAATTTCAAAGTGAAATTTATTCTAATGACCACCATTGGATAAAATGGTAAAAATATATTCTAATTATAATTTAAAACCACTAAATAGTATAATTTATCATTATAAATTATTTTGATTAAAAAAAAATTTAGTATTTTTCAATATTCATAAAAAATTGGAAGTTCTCATTAATTTACAAAAACTCAAAATATGCTAATTTCAATATTTAGAATCCAAAAATGAAGTCCATTTTGAAAAATAAAATATAAATAATTTCAAAAGGTGGGTATTTATATTCATAACGGCTACTTTGATTGGTCGCGGAGTGTTAGATATTCAAACTTGCGTACAATGCAAGCTATTGCATTATTGAAATAGAAGCGTATCGTGGAAGCTCGGGGTGTTACATGTACTGATAATTATTATAATCCTGCCACTCCTATGTGATATCCTCGAGATTCTCATGCTGCCAACGAACTCAGACCAGAGGAATTGAATTCCATTGAAGGACTTTCTTTTTTCTATCCTCTATCTTTACTGGGAACACTGCAAATGTTTCACCATAGTTGATGTCCAACTCTCCCTAATCGATAAGGCATGATGTGCCTTGTACCTACCTCCTCATATACGACACGTGGAATACATAATGAACTCATTACATCTTTGGGGGAAGATCTAGATGGTATTCCACCATTCATACTCTGCTGAGGCTCTAGAAGGGTCCGATGAACCTTGAAGAAAGTTTTTCGCCCCAGCCTAACCTCTGTAATCCTCATCGGGGTGAGAACCATACGATGACATAGTCTTACTCTTCAGTATTCAAGGGTTTATTCCACCTATCATCGTAAAACTGTTTCCCGCTCGGTGTAGTCTTCATCTTCTCCTAGATGATCTGTAAATTTTCGGTGGTAGCTTGTACCATATCTGGTCCCAGAAGTGCTGACTTACCTGGGTCTGTCGAGCATAGTGGTTTTCTGCAAGGTCACTCATACATGGCATCCAATAGTCCCATACCAATGGGGGAGTGATAAATATTATGGTTTGCAAACTCCACCCATATAATGTGGTCCTCCAAAATACAACCAAAATTGAGGACACAATCATGAAACATGTCCTCGAGTGTCTCTTTGGTCCACTTCATCTGACCATCTGTCTAAGCAAGAAAGGCAATCTTCATGGGCAGCTGATTTCGGAATTCCTTCTGCAACACAGTTCACAAGCCAGATAGAAAATGTGCAACGCAATCTAAGATGATCGCCAATGGTACCCCATGATGTTGTACAATCTCATTTATGTGGAGAGGACTCATTCCCTCTATTGATCCCTGCTATCGAATGGGTATAAAGTGGGCCGATTTTGTGAGTCAGTCAACAATCATCCTGATTGAATTGGGTCCCTTGGATGTATTTGGTAGCTTTGTCACAAATTTCATGGAGATACCATCCCACATCCACTCTAGTAGCACAAGTGGATGCGATAAGAATGTTGATGCCTGATGCTCGGCCTACACATGAAAACAAGTGAGGTATCGTTATATGAACTCCACCATCATTTTCTTCATCACTGGTCATCCGTACTGATGCCGGAGGTCCTAGTAGTACTTTTTAACTCTTGGATGTACCGCCAAATGGTATGTGTGGAACTCCCTCAACACCTCCTCTAATAGAATCATTGGTACTATGGTGCATCCTCCAAATAGAACGATGTTCTCACCACATTCAGGGAATCCACCAAGAGCATGTCCTAAGGAAATCTGAGTGCGTCAGTCCTCACAATCAATCTCCCAGATTTTTTCCACCATAACTCACTAATGGAGTGGGGGAGTAACAGTCCTAGAATTAAGGTGAGGTACTTCATCGCTATTCATGATGGATAACTATAACACGGCTAGCTGCTCTGTCGCCTCAAACAGAAACTTTCAACCAGACCTCTTATTGAGTGTTTCTGCTACTATGTTTCCCTTCCCATTAGTGTATACTATCTCAAGTTCATATTCATGGAGGAAATCCGTCCATCGCCACTGTATCAGGTTCATGTTCTTCTTTGATAATATTTACCTGAAACTCTAGTGATCAGATTAGGCAATAAACCACTCTTCCAACTACACTGTCATCTCCAGGAGCTCTGTGGGAGACATCTAATAAGTAGTAGTTAATATTGGTGTCATCCTATGGTACAAGACAAATTAGAATCCCATCTCCCTCTGGGAAGGTAATTCTGGAAACAACCATTAAAAGGGTGTTCTTGAAATTTTCCCATACTGTTGGAAACTAAAAACCCCAAACCCCTATTGCCTTCATGGTACAACTTGCCGACTCAAATGTGATCAGCTACTCCCACCTATGCATGATTTTTTCTATTCCTTTGGGGTATTTTTTTTACAGACCATGAAAAACCCAATTCCAACATAGTAGATATACCAAAACCTTTTTTCCAAAAATATTCCATCAAAGCATGATCTGCATATGACCAGTCCATACCCAACCTAACATTGTAAGGCCTCGATGCTTCCACCAAGAGGATGCAAAAATAACTCTTGCATCAAGGGTGAGATCACACCGTCAGCATATGTGGGATTATCAAGTCTCCTCTCTATGGTATCTCCAGATGTAATGGTCTAATGCATGCTTTATCTAGAAACTTTTGGTATTGAACATCATTCGTGAAAAGGAATGAATAGTACCAAAGTCAATTAATAGATAAGCTACTGTAAGACACAAATTATACCTAAAATCATTCCAAGATCCCCCTAGATACAACGTGTGATTGCATGAAGCTACTCCCCTCCCCCGTCCTGCAGCTCACTGAGCCAGGTGGGGACCGTATTGGGGTGGGGATTGTCACAGGTTAAAATGTATACCACCTTATGATGATCTCCTTGATACACTTCCATATTTGTTATCCTATATATTCATTTGTACCTATCACTTCCACTTCCCAAAAACATTATACACAGCCAATATCTAAGACTGGAATCAGTTTCCTTCATTACCACTACTATAATTCGATGGTTGTATCTTATCATCCAAAGGTCATTCAACCACAAAAGTTATATCTATCACACTTAAGAAGGAATGCACATAGGAATAGTTTCGGCTCGGATGTCCCTAATATCATCTCACTCAGTGGTCTGATCCCTGAAGTACTATTCGTATAGTATTTATCGAATACCAAGAATAGTTGGTACACCTCGATGGTTAATGAACTACCTACTTGTAATCCTACCAATGAAATAGATGCTATTTGGATAACATACCCCATAGATTATTATGGAATGAGAC
Organism: Viscum album; assembly: GCA_963277665.1. Taxonomy (NCBI): domain Eukaryota; kingdom Viridiplantae; phylum Streptophyta; class Magnoliopsida; order Santalales; family Viscaceae; genus Viscum; species Viscum album. The sequence goes on from OY728136.1 coordinate 1,604,346,864, forward strand.
ACCTTTTCTTGGGAAGGTTCTCATGATCTATACATAGATGAGTCACCTCATTGCATGATTAGGGTAATCTAAAACCTAACATCACCCTGCTAAGACACATTGAATGCACACGTCCATGACCAACATCTGATCTAATTATGCCCTAGCGATATTGAAAACCATTCACCACCACTAGCCAGTCCTTCACAGCCTCTGAGTCGGGCTCTCCTCAGAACATGAAGGGTACCTATCAATGAAACTATGGGAAGGCACTAAGACTATATGTGTCCACTACCAGTTGCGCTATTAGTAACTACTACCCAATGTGAAGAGGTATCTCTATGACACCACCTGGAGGTACCATATCAGGAAATAGTTCTTGTAATGAAGCCTCATCACACTATGGACCATCCTCATGGTTATACATTGGAATCATGGATGGTTGTCTATGCAGTGGAATCTTAAATGAGTATCAAGATGAAAAAATGTCATTATTTAATAGATGGTGATATTACTAAATAGAGATCAAGAGAAAAAAAATTCAAAACGCATGAAACTATTGTTTTTTGTGTACCATGTTGGAAAATATAATTCAGAGTCCTGGTACATAGATATGTAATCTTCGACTTCAACACTAGACTCCCTAGACAAAAAACAGAACTCAATACACTTAACAATATTTATCCCATTGAAAATAAATACTCTTAATTCATCTGGTATGACTGACTGACCTCTGATACTAATTTTTTAGGACACATACCTCGTGGAACACACAATGTCTACCTTGAGTCCTCATTCCATAGGCATGGGGTTGGCAACTTTCATATAAAAGGGGTATCCATAAAACAAGAAGGCACTGCCGTAAAACCTGTACAGACACAAAGACTAGAACATAACATGATGAAACCATGAAGTAAAACTGATGTAGTAAAAGTGTGTAAATAATGTAAGGGGTTAGAATACCAGCCCAACTATAAAGATACAAATACAACTGAAAATAGAAAACAACTCATGAGATTGTTCACCAGGGATCTAACTTGAAGGGCTGGAACAACTCATCTCCACATCACTCCAAGTCAACCATCAGTGTCGTCCAACGTCATGTCCTAGCTCCCCGAGTCTGAGTCAAGGTTATCTGTCGTCTACACTAGACACAACAATGTGTGGGTGAAACCTGTGCTGGGGTGAGAATAAAAATACCCAGTAGGGCGTCTAAGACCCCCAAAGGTCTCTCAAAATTCCACAAATGAAAACCAAAAGAATAATCTCAATAAAAAATCACAAAGAAATATACCCTGCTAAAACAAGGTATATAACATAACAACAAGATTACAGATGATTAGTTGTAAGGATATACCCAATTATTCTTTTAAGAGGCACTTTTTCTTACCATATAGGATCTATATGTACTAATCCCCAGTTACACACACATGATCTTACCCACCCATGCCTGATAGTTACTAACCCCCACCAGACCCGCACATGATTGGTAATTGATGATCAACAAAAGATCACTAGTTTCTGATTCACATAGAGTCATGAGGTTCTGATTCACCCAAATTCTCTTCGCGTTGATTCACACAAAATAGATGGGTGTTGATTCACACAAAATCACTAGGTTCTTATTCCCAAAGAATAGATTGGTGCTGATTAACATAGAATCACTCGGTGTTAATTTAGAATGAATCACTGGGTGTTGATTTACACAGAATCGCTTGGCGCTAATTCACACATAATATCTCGGTACTGATTCACATAGAATCTATCGGTACTAATAGCCACAAAAATGATAGGTGTTGTTCCACAAATCATCTCTCTTCATTCTTCACATCTTGGCCACAAAGACGATTCCCGCACATAGTACGCTGGTTTCTGGGAGAAACTGAACCTTAATCCATCATTCATATTTCAACAGGTATTAAGTCCCATGAATAAGTTACCCAATCACCTGTCATGTCATAAGGGCTCCAACACAACAAATGGTGCATCAATATAATGCATGATCAGTATGTTATATGGATTTTTTTGTTGAGGTCAATGTTGTATTCAGAGTTGATCCAACCCAGTCGTACTCCATCATCCTCGAAAACACTTGTGAAGTATCTCAAAAAGACCGTCTCACTCATAAGATCCAATAAATGTCGACTGTTCATCATATGGAAACCTAGTTTACAAGATAAATATTTTTAATTGTATTAGGGTATGATAGGGTTTCGGGTCCAGTCCGACCCGGTCTGTGCAAACCCAACCCAGTCTAGGCCTACCCAACCTGGTTCGATTCAACCCAACCAGGCCCAGATGGGCCATGCCACGATGGGCTTGGTCCACAAGCCTCCGGTGTCTAGGCCCTCCACCTCGTGCGACCTACGCATGGGTTTCACGGTCCGACTCCTGAACGCCTCAATGAGACATTCTTCACTTAAACTGGCGACACTAGGTGGCACTCCATTGGTGTCCATGGAACCCACATGGAATGGGTCCTTCCCTTCATCATGGATTCAATGTTGCAACATTATTCTCCATGGCATGCAAAAAAAATGCTACCTCCCACCTCTATGTCTACCCGAGAGATTGCCACATGCACTTATACCATGGTACTGAGTGATAGGACCCTAATTTGTGGCTAGAGAGCACCGACTGCCAACTTCGGTGCAGGTGCTGCACCATCAGATCATTTGTGGGCCTCCAGGGGAGCTCCAGTGGTTACTTCTTCTTCTGGACAAGACTACGTCCCTCCTGGGATGTCAGCGTCATTGTGCGCCACCTAGTTTCCACATCCTGTCGAGTTGAAAATTGTCCCATGAAGAATGCATAATGAAATGAAGCAGAAAAGGGTCCAGGCCCTATTTTTTTTCACGTACCCTCCTCATTAACATCATAATAGGCAGAAATAATTAAATTAAACCAAGGTAACCATTATTATTAAACCCCATACCTCGTAAGTCGTTCTTTTTGTCGTCTTTGAGGCGGGAGAAGTGTCATTGATGGATGAAGTCATCAATGTTCTTCTATCCCAGATCGTTGCTTCCTAAGCTTCTATCCTCTGTTGGTGGAGGATGCCACAGTACATTTCCATAGGTTACTACCCTGGTGAAATAGTTTCAAAAACCCTAATATGAGATCCATTTAAATAGATGGGGATGGTGATTGACACAATGTGTGATTAATGAGGTTCGTTAATGAATATACCTCTTAATTAAAAACATTGCGGTTACAAAACATGATATTCAAGTCATTACATGGCATGAAACACCACCTATACCACAACATCCACTCAATATGTGGTTAGCTAAATAAATAACAATTTCTAGGTTATTTTATTATTTCATTAAAAGATTACATAAACAAACTTTTTCAACCGACCTACTAAGGTCAAAGTTAAGTTTCATTTAATAGAATCCTAGCAATACGAGTTCAATAGTTCCCTATGATATCTATATAGATTATGGTTTCAAAAGAAATGAAATGCCGCCTGCATGATTACTGAACATACCTTTAAAACGTTAAAATATTTTTAATAGTCTCCCTCAATCTGCGCCAGTTGATGTTGGGAACTACTAATGAAAATGTTCCATCATGAGCTCAACGGTACTCAATGATTTTCAATCTGAGTTACACTTTAGGACTTATAGAATATAACAATGAAATATTTTTTACGCAATTATTTTATTTACGGACAAATTATATCATTAACTGTTGGATCGTGCCATTCAACGTTAGGATATATGTAAGGAAAGAATACCCTAATGAGTTCATCGGTGGTTTTTTATTTTTAATCCGAGTCACCGTTCTTGAGTTATATTGATTTGAAAATTGAAATAATATTAATTAATTATTTTATTTATAATTATTCCATTTTTGTGTTCTCACAGTGGAGGCATGTGCTGAATAAACTTTAGTCGTAGAAAAGGTAATATCACCATTTTGAATGCAATGGTTCCCTCATATTTCTATTCCATGCACCCTTTTGGGAGTTATTCTACTATTTCAGGAAAATTACTCATGCAAGCTATGTTAAGCTTAACAATTTTTTGGTGGATCATTACGGGCACTTCGGACCTCAGAATGACGTGCCATCAATATTTGTAGACACGTAAAAATCTTAAACATTTTGAAAAAAATATTTGATGGAAATTCTGGGTCTTTACTTAAATGAATAATTTCAGAATGCATGTTAATGCTATTTTATGATAAATTATATTTTATTAAATTATTTATTATTAATAAAATAATATATTAGGTAAAAATAATTTTAAATACTAAAAAATATCAAATATGGTCCATTAATTGATAAACACTTCAATTATAAAGACAACATTGACCATTAAATAGAAAAAAATTGGTTTGCGTGTTTACGACCAGAGTAATGTTTTTGATCATTACATGTTCCTGGTTTAAAATTTGTTTTCAATAGACACATGAATTTTTTATGATAAATTATATATAGCATTAATAATTATAGGGTTAATAATTTTTGTCATGTTTTAATATAATTTAGTCTTAATGGATAAATTACATTGGTAAAAAAATTACTAAACATAATGAAAAATCCAAAATTGAAAAATAAAAAGATAAGGAGATAATAAAAAAAGTTTAAAATATTTGATAAACTATTATGTGGATATTTTTACTGAAATATTATTCCAAAAACATGATTTATAATCAATATTTGAGAAATACTAAAAAATATATACCTACTAATAGTGAATAAATTAATGTGTTTACATGAATGTCAGTCCTCCTCAACTATAAAAGGGAACTCACTCCACTCACATTATCACACCAATAATGCATTTTTTTACAAGATTTTAACATGTTGAACCTAAACCGAATTCCACAAATGGTAAATAAATTATTCTGATTTCAAGTAAAACCATTAATGTTATTGGTGAAAACATAATGAAGATACCCGAAGAATATGTAATTTATTTCCAAAAATATTTTTATTTTATATCCTTTTACTCAAACTTAAAATAATATTATAGCATGATTATATTATTAACTCAGTATATTCCTTATAAGAATAGGATATCATTTAAATGGTTTAACTGGAAACTACACACACTTCAATCAAATGGATTACTTAATCATCAGGCATCGGTACATTATCATACCTTATTATGAACTGATGTTATTCATTTTTCCATTACCACCATTCATGGTTAAGAATAATGATTGATTTATAAATTATATATGATATATATTATATTCTGGATTTCATTATTCCTATTTGATTATTATATTACAAATAACATAATTCCTTACATTTTGTGGGGCTAAGATAATGTCTCTCGTGTATGAAGTGGACTACCATCTCATTATGTTATGTTATTCGTTAATGATATAAATAGAATATACGAATGATGTGTTTAAAAAAATATATGATTTATATTTCATTAAAATGATAAGAATTTGATATATATATCTTTATATATTTTATTTTCCTTTCTATAAATATTATAATAAAATAAGAAAATGGTTCTTGTGTACAAACAACCTACTGCCTCCATAAATACTATATTTGATTTCCAATAAAAAAATATTATAGAATACTATAAGTATTTATATATTTATTATATATGATATTTATATCATTGAATACTTTTCGGATATGATTAAACCCCTAACGATGTAATCAGAACAAAAAAATTTCAAAAAAATCTTAAAACTCAAAGAAGTTGTTACACATAATAATTAAAATAATGAAAATTTATTAATGAACTGATGATAAGATGTTATAATAGAATCATATATTACATGATGAATTTTTTTATTATTGTTCTAATTATTTATAACAACCTTAATATCCTTATATGTTATTTTAAATTGTGTTCAAGAAAAATGATGTGTAAGTTAATTGATTTCATCTCAATTTACATTTCATTGAGGCTTATATGTTATTAAGAATCAATTATCATTTTGTTGGTGTATATACTACCCCAATGACATGTAATATCGTAAATTAATTATTATTCAGGGTATTTTATTTTTTTAATTTTAATTACTTCACCAAGTTATATTTTATTATATAAATATCAACTGATAGAAGTAATATTTAAATCCAACATTATTTTGGGAATATTGACATTGTATTGAGTTTATTGTAAAAGTATTTCATTGTAAATTAAATTTCTCTTAAATATAGATATTCATTTGTGATGGTTATGTTTACTTCATCAACCTTACATGTTTTTTATATATTTTATTTTTTTATACTATTATCTTATTAATTTGGGATATATATAAATTGGAATACATTACTCAATACATATATATGATGATAAGGAATATTCATCATCAATGAAAATGATTATTTGATGTATGAGGTATTCTTTGGAAATGTAGTGAAGTATAGTTATCAAAAGTTATATATCCCCTCAATGCTTTGACATATCTCCTTAGAAAAATAATTTTTCTATATAAAATTACAGTCTATATGTAGTAATAAATAGTCCATATGATAGGTCTTTAATGTTTATGTTTTCATGTTCCTTGGACATGAAATAAAATAATTATTCATTTTATTCATTGATAATATAGGTATTAGTATTATCCGTGATTTTTTCTCTATGAAATTATCTATTTCTACATTTCATTATCTGACAATTCATTAATAATATGTGATTTCTATTAATAACCTTACCATTTTGGTTATTCCTTATCACATGAAGATATTAATTTTATTTAAATAGAATGTTTGTTTAGTTACCTATTATGACTTATCAATTATTATTTTTTAATTACGATTAATTTCTATGTAAATAACCCTTAATGAACACTTTATAGCATCATTATTTTGATTTATTTTAATTATTTATAAAGAAGTGATATATGAATTATTTTTCATGGATGTGTTTTATTCTAATTATTTTATATATTAGGTTATATTTTTTATTGGAAAATTAAAATCTGTATCATGTATGTATTTAGTTCCCCAAAAATGATGTAGTAATAAGTCTATTTGGGTTTGATTCCTTAATATCATGAAAATGAAATAAATAATGACACCAGATCTAGGCTTCTACGGTCATATTCGTTATAATTGGGAATTATATTTAAGATGATACATATATATAATCATATAAATTATTGATAAATTCACTACCATCATTGAAAGGAGAGTGGGTTAATTTATTCTCTTACTAAAAAAAGAAAAAACTACTCTATAAAATATATGGATTGAAAAAATTACCCTATCATCCTTGATATGTATTGTATAGATATAAGAAAAAAAATTGATAAAATGATAAGATATATTTCCAAAAAAACACCCATACATTTGACCCATTTATGATTATAGAAGAATAAGGTTATGAACTAGAGCTTCATTATAATGCGGAAGTATTAGTGTTAGATAAGATTTAATAATTCCACATCACATAACCCGATTTTAATCTGTTAGGGACTAAATATTTTGTGACATCATCACATCCGATAAATAATGTTATGTTTAATAATGTAAATAGTATATAATTATACTTCAATCTAGAAAGTAACATGATTTATGTTGATCATCATGAGAAAATATTAAGGGAGAACATGAATAAATACATCAATAGGTACTCTTTTATGTGTTTGGTATGAAAGAAGTTAAATTAATGAAACATAAGTCCAATAGAAAGATGAATCTATTTCCGATTGTAATGTTGAAAAGATAGAACATCATATTAAACATTGTCAACAGTACAAGAAAAGATCATGAAAAATTAAATGTGATATAGGTTATGTGGGATTTACACACCAAGACTACCAACATCATTGATATTCTGGATGATCATATGATTAAAAAAAGGCTATTATAGATGTAATTGAAGTGGTTATTATGTTGTGTAATCATATTCAATAATATTTTAACATGATCCATGGTTCAACGGTAAAATTTAGGGATGCCTTAAAATTTATTTTTATATTTAATTAATTTTCTTTATGAAAACACACACACTAATTTATAAATAATATTAATGGAACATATATAAACCTTAAGAATTTATAAGATCCATCTAAAATTAATTTATAGTTATAAAAAATCAACAAATCCCATTATTCATATTCTCATTAAATATAAAATTCCACTCTGTCACGACCCGTCCTCGGGGCCCGTGCCGTGACTACCCCAAGCCCGCCTTCCATAGACCAGGGGTTGGCGACTAGCACCAAAGGCGTAAAATCCCGATAACTGGGAAGGCATTGCCTTTATAAAGAAAACAAGCACCACAGAGTACAAGCGGAAGTAAAACACTAAGTACAAAAAGAAGAGCTGAAAAGTAAAAGGGGCCGGAAATACAAGCCCAACTGTAAAGTACAACTCGAAAGGGAAAACAGCGACTGAAAAGTAAAACTGCTACGCTGAGATGTCCACTGGAAATCCCACCTGAAGGGTGGGTACAGATAGCTCTTCTGCTCCTCGGGTCCCGCCGTCTGCTCCAAGTATGACCCGCCCAGTGGTCTGCCTCTGGGTACCGCCTCGTCGTATAGTCCACCTCCAGGTACCGTCCAGTCCTCGAACACTCGGCCTCTGCCAGCACTGTCCGTCGTCTGCAACCAACACAACGAGGTGCGGGCATAGCCCGTGCAGGGGTGAGTATAACGATACTCAGTAGGGACCCCGAGACCCTCAAGGTCTCACTAAAACCAACAAGGATAAACACAAGAAGATCTCAACAGATAAACTCTACTTAGGTATGTGCCCATACATATACCTAAGTTATCAAGTAACCCATCTCAATCATGAGGAAACACAAGGATTGTGAAATCGACGGATAACCACTACCCGGGTATATGCCCATACATATACCAAAGTTAGCAAGTGACCCATCTCAATCATGAAGTAAACACAAGGTCAAAAGTCTCAGCTCAAACCAGGATTTTCATTATCGAAACCGTAACTGCTGAAGAGCTCCGTCTCTAGAGTGTACAGTGGTCCTGTCACGACTCCGAGGCTGCCGCTCACTAACCTAGGACTGCTGAAGTACTCCTCCTGTCGAGTACTGCGGGTCTGCTGCCAACTACCAGGCGCTCCGTCCGCTGAGGGTCTGCTGCCAAATACCGGGCGCTACCCAGATAGCCTACTGAGGTACTCCTCCTGTCGAGTACCGCGGGTCTGCTGCCAACTACCAGGCGCTCCGTCCGCCGTGGGTCTGCCGCCAAGTACCGGGCGCTCCGTCCACTGGGCTAGTCGACTCACTCCAAGTCGAGTCGGTCAAGCAGTCGTCAGGTCTCAGCCGGCTACACGGTCTCCGTACTCTGCACGCTCGTCTCCGGGAGGGTCCGCTCCACGAGCTACTGGTCGATACTCCAAGTATCACAAAGTCCCACGAAGAAGTGCCTCAAAGGTCCGTCTCGTCACAGGGGTCTCAACGCAACAGACGGCGCGTCGATCGGACGCCCGGTCTGTGAGTAAATAGTCTTTTCGTCCCAGGGGCCCGGTTGGTTTCGAGTGCGAACCAATCCCGGCCGTATCTCAACTGTACCCCGAACTCCCATAGGGTATACTCAAAGGGACCGTTACTCAACGTAACTACCAACGCCGCTGACGGCTCGTCAAGCGGACGTCCTGTCTGAAAGATATCAGCTTTCCCGTTCTAGGGGCCCGGTTGGATTTCGGGAACAATCCAACCCGGCCATACTCCGACTGCATCCAAAACTCGGGCGGAGTATGTCAAAAGTTCTGTCTCATCAAGAGGAAGTCAACGAAACAGACGGCGCGTCAATCGGACGCCCGGTCTGTGAGTTATTGGCATTTTCGTCTCCCGGGCCCGGTTGGATTTTAAGGAAAAACCAACCCGACCGTACTCCACCTGCGTCCAAACCTCGGGCGGAGTATTCCAAAAGATCCGATTCACTAAGAGGAACACAACGCGACTGACGGCGCGTCAATCGGACGTTCGTGGCTCAAGATATGAGCGTTTCCGCTCCGAAGGCCCGGTTGGTTTCGTGAACGAACCGACCCGGCCGAACTCAAAGTAACCCGAAACCTTGAGTGCGATATATCGAAACGACCGTCTCGATCCAAGGATCGCGTTGCCGCAGACGATTCGTCATTCGGAGGTCCGAGGCTCAAGTTATGAGCCAAAAACCAAAACAGGTTCGAAACGGGGGGTCCGGGTCCGGGCCGACCCGGCCCGACCCCCCCCCCCCCCCCCCCCCCCCCCGGGTGGCGCGGTGGCGGCGCGGCGGAGGCGGCGGGCCGCGCTGGCGGCGGCGGCGGGCCGCGCTGGCGGCGGGGTGCCGCACGTGGTGGTCACGCGGGGGGCTTGATTGCCCCCGCTGATTGAACAAGGCGGCACGGCTTTGAGCCGTGCCTTTGCCAAAAAACGGCCCCCGCAAATGGGGTCCGGCTGGACGAACCGGGGGGGCTTTGCCCCCCCCCCCCTCCTTTAATTGAACCGCCCCCCTCATTAAGAGGGGGGTTTGAAGAACCGGCCGGGGGTTTAATCCCCCGGTTTTATGACATCCGGCCGGCCCGCTGGCCGGCCGGTTTTTACCAACGGGACCGGAATTTCCGGTCCCGCCCTCGACTTCCGACGCCGGCGGCCCGGCCGCCCGTCTTTCCTTCCGCCGCGGCCCGGAACCGGCCGCGGTCTCCTCGTCCCGCCGCGGCCCGGAACCGGCCGCGGTCTTCGTCGTCCGGCGCGGTGCGACGGCACCGCGCCCCTTTCGCCGTGCCATGAATCCTCCCAACGCGGCGTGACGGCGTCGCGTTCTTGAAGTCTCTCCTCGGCGAAGCGCGACGGCGTTGCGTAAATTAATCGCACGGCAAACCGCGTGGTGCGACGGCACCACGCCCCTTTGCTTCCAACGCAAGAATTTAAACAAGAACGTTGGAGGGGGGTTCGGCCGTGTTCGTGCGGTCCGGCCCCCCCCTCGCGTTAACAATAATAACGCAACTTAAAGAAAAACATGTCACACGTTAATCTTGCTAAAAGCACGATCAAGAATAAAAAAAGAGGAATCCAAAAGAAATTCAACAACCCCTACCTCGGGTTTAAGATTCGAAGAATCGTCTACGACCCGCGGAAGACGGCGTCGCGGAGGTCGGGTGTCGCGGAAGCCGTTCGTCAAATCCGATGACGAAGGGATGCGTTCGAAGAGTCACGTCGTTGGCGAAACTTGTACGCCGACGAAGATGGTCCGAGGAGGAAGCGGCGTTCCCTCTCGTTGACACCGAGGACGAAGAAGAGAGGCGTCGTTCTTCGTCGGAGTTTGAGCGTTCTTCGTTCTTCGTTCTTCGTCAGAGTTGAAGATGAAGAGGAATGCTCTCAAAAGCTCTCAAGGGAACAAACGTTCAACCCAAAATAAAATAAGACTACATCTTATTTTATTCTCACTTTGCCAACCTTTCAAAATTCAAAGTTGAATTCAATTCATTAATTAAGTCTAGAGTTGACAAAATTAAATGAAAAGATAAATTGGCAAGAGTTAAAGTAGGGGAGAGTTACATAATTAAGAGGGGGGGGGGTTTGAGAGGTTAAGGAATTTGAAAAGAATAAGGGGTTCGTGTGGGCCCCACCACACTTAATCCTCCCAAGGGAGGTTAAGTGGGTGTGGGTCCCACTTCTAACCTCCTTTGGTAGGTTTTTAAAATAAGTTAAAATAAAATTTGTTTTGCACAAATTTTATTTAACTTAACTGAAAAACCCCAAAACGTAACTTTCAACCCGCAACAAACGCAACTCCCGAAAAGGTCTCATTAAGCGAATATCGGCGCTGCGAGTTCATCGGTGCCCTCGGATTTCAATTCCGAGCACCGGATCAAAAGTTAGAAATTCCCGCTCGTTCGTTCACTGAACGTACCCGAGCCAAACTTCGGAAATTAATTCCGGGCACTCCGGGCCTCGGAATCAGGTGCCGTCTGAAACCGCGCTCTTGTAAAATTCTAAAGAAAATTAAGAAAAAAATTTCTCTTGATTTTTTACGGGTCTTTACATTACTCCCACCTCTGGCTTTACGTCCCCGTAAAGCTACAACAAAAACTAGGGAAACAAAAGAGGCTACTGAGCACGCATCTGAGCCTCCCGCTCCCATGTGCTCTCCTGGAAATTCCTGTGCCGCCATCTGTTGCGCACAAGAGGAATCGATCGTCCATGTAGGACCCGCTCCTGGATGACATGGACCTCTTTTGACGTGGCCCGGACCATCTCTGGTCCCACAAAAGCTGCAAGATTTCTTTTTTGCCGAAAAGAGAAACCTGGTCTCATCCCCTGGATGAACCACATTCTTTGCCTAAAACAGTCAATCCTAACATGGATGATACTAATCCATACTAAGGATGACGTCGTAAGGCCTCGACGCTACTACTAAGAGATCCAACCGTTACTCTCGCCTCCAAGGGTTGAGTCACACTGTCGGCATCAGTGTGTGGTAACTGGTCTCCTCCAGTAGATGTCTCACAAGTGAGGGTCAAGTCAACAGTCAACTGGAACCTCTTAGTAACATCACAAAAGAGGACAGGAATGAAAACATCACAAAGGATGCGTCTTTTATTATTGCAGCTCATAATACAAGACGCTACACAAAAGCAACATCAACATGGAACTAGAAGTACAAAAGACGTATCCACTAGTTCCTTCCCTGTCCACCTGCTCCCATATCTCCATGATCGTAAGCTTCAGCTGCCTGAAGCTGTGCTCTCGCATGTCCACCTACTCCCTGTGGTCGGGGTGGACCTCCTGGTGGTGGTGGTGGTAGAGCCTCAAAGCGTCGTCCACCACCTGCTGCTCGGCCTGCTCCTCTGCCTCGTCCGCCTCCTTCCTGCAGACCGCCACGGTCGAACCTCTGCCTCTGCCTAGGTGGTTCCTCAACCGTCTGCTGCTCCTCCGCATGACGGGTCGGGCAGTCACGAGCCATGTGGCCTTGCCCGCCGCATGCGTAGCACTGTCTGCCTCTCGAAAGACTGGCTCCGCGTTGTGTGCCCTGCACTGCTGAGCCAGTGCCCTGAGGTCTGGTCTGTCTGGACCCCTGAGTCATTTGTCGACTGCCAGCTGAAGATGACTCTGCCACGTGCCGCCCTGCGGTGGGTCTCTGTGCTGGTGTAGACTCATCAAGGAAGCTCTCGATCAGAAGAGCCCGCTCCAGTACTCCTGTCTGAGTCGGTATGCTGAGGGAGATCAGCGATGCCCTGATCTCGTGTCTCAAACCCTGCTCGAAGGTCCGGGCCCGGAAGAATGGGTCCCGTACCATGTCGGTCGAGTAGCGCGAGAGATCGGTAAACCTCGCCGAGTACTGGGCGACCGTCATGCTGCCCTGCCGCAGCTGTAGAAGCTCCTGGATGCGCACCGCTCGAAGGGTGGCCGGGACGAACTCAGAGCGGAAGAGGCTCTCGAAGTCCGTCCAGAGTAGAGATGCCTCATCGTGCACCTGGAGCATCAAGCTCCACCATCGTCCAGCTGCTGCGTATAGTAGGCTCGCAGCGAGGATCACCATGAGGTCTGCTGGTGTCCTCACTAGCCTAAACACTCGAACCACTGCCTCCAGCCAGTCCTCTGCTGCCTGGGGATCCGTCTCCCCGCGAAACCTGGGCGGTCGCTGGCGCTGAAACTCATGCAGTGCGCTGAGGCGACGTGCATCGTCAGCGGCTGCTGCTGGAAGCATCGGGGGTTCGGCGGGTAGAGCTACCGCCGGTGCCACTGCTGACAAAGGGCCATGCACCGAGGCCTCGTCGCTCGGTGGGCTGTCGTCACGTTCGATTCTCGGAACCCTAGCTGGCTGCCGTCGTGGGGCCATCCTGAAAGAAACAACGTAACACGATCAAACGATTATACCTGGTGAGCTGACCTGGTTTGAGCTGTTTTAAGGGGAAAAACCTTTGAAAACACACACGCAATCAGTGTTTTCGTGCACAAAGTCGGAAATCAGTTGTCAGGGTCCTGGTGTATGGATTCGTCGGCCGCCCGCACCAACACTGGACTCCCTGAACTGAAAACCACACTCGGTACCCTTAACACTATTGCTTCACAGAAAGAAACATCAGAGTTATAAGTTCTGCGGTAGAACCGAACCCTCTGATACCAATTTGTCATGACCCGTCCTCGGGGCCCGTGCCGTGACTACCCCAAGCCCGCCTTCCATAGACCAGGGGTTGGCGACTAGCACCAAAGGCGTAAAATCCCGATAACTGGGAAGGCATTGCCTTTATAAAGAAAACAAGCACCACAGATTACAAGCGGAAGTAAAACACTAAGTACAAAAAGAAGAGCTGAAAAGTAAAAGGGGCCGGAAATACAAGCCCAACTGTAAAGTACAACTCGAAAGGGAAAACAGCGACTGAAAAGTAAAACTGCTACGCTGAGATGTCCACTGGAAATCCCACCTGAAGGGTGGGTACAGATAGCTCTTCTGCTCCTCGGGTCCCGCCGTCTGCTCCAAGTATGACCCGCCCAGTGGTCTGCCTCTGGGTACCGCCTCGTCGTATAGTCCACCTCCAGGTACCGTCCAGTCCTCGAACACTCGGCCTCTGCCAGCACTGTCCGTCGTCTGCAACCAACACAACGAGGTGCGGGCATAGCCCGTGCAGGGGTGAGTATAACGATACTCAGTAGGGACCCCGAGACCCTCAAGGTCTCACTAAAACCAACAAGGATAAACACAAGAAGATCTCAACAGATAAACTCTACTTAGGTATGTGCCCATACATATACCTAAGTTATCAAGTAACCCATCTCAATCATGAGGAAACACAAGGATTGTGAAATCGACGGATAACCACTACCCGGGTATATGCCCATACATATACCAAAGTTAGCAAGTGACCCATCTCAATCATGAAGTAAACACAAGGTCAAAAGTCTCAGCTCAAACCAGGATTTTCATTATCGAAACCGTAACTGCTGAAGAGCTCCGTCTCTAGAGTGTACAGTGGTCCTGTCACGACTCCGAGGCTGCCGCTCACTAACCTAGGACTGCTGAAGTACTCCTCCTGTCGAGTACTGCGGGTCTGCTGCCAACTACCAGGCGCTCCGTCCGCTGAGGGTCTGCTGCCAAATACCGGGCGCTACCCAGATAGCCTACTGAGGTACTCCTCCTGTCGAGTACCGCGGGTCTGCTGCCAACTACCAGGCGCTCCGTCCGCCGTGGGTCTGCCGCCAAGTACCGGGCGCTCCGTCCACTGGGCTAGTCGACTCACTCCAAGTCGAGTCGGTCTAGCAGTCGTCAGGTCTCAGCCGGCTACACGGTCTCCGTACTCTGCACGCTCGTCTCCGGGAGGGTCCGCTCCACGAGCTACTGGTTGATACTCCAATAATCACAAAGTCCCACGAAGAAGTGCCTCAAAGGTCCGTCTCGTCACAGGGGTCTCAACGCAACAGACGGCGCGTCGATCGGACGCCCGGTCTGTGAGTAAATAGTCTTTTCGTCCCAGGGGCCCGGTTGGTTTCGAGTGCGAACCAATCCCGGCCGTATCTCAACTGTACCCCGAACTCCCATAGGGTATACTCAAAGGGACCGTTACTCAACGTAACTACCAACGCCGCTGACGGCTCGTCAAGCGGACGTCCTGTCTGAAAGATATCAGCTTTCCCGTTCCAGGGGCCCGGTTGGATTTCGGGAACAATCCAACCCGGCCATACTCCGACTGCATCCAAAACTCGGGCGGAGTATGTCAAAAGTTCCGTCTCATCAAGAGGAAGTCAACGAAACAGACGGCGCGTCAATCGGACGCCCGGTCTGTGAGTTATTGTCATTTTGGTCTCCGGGGCCCGGTTGGTTTTTAAGGAAAAACCAACCCGACCGTACTCCACCTGCGTCCAAACCTCGGGCGGAGTATGCCAAAAGATCCGATTCACTAAGAGGAACACAACGCGACTGACGGCGCGTCAATCGGACGTTCGTGGCTCAAGATATGAGCGTTTCCGCTCCGAAGGCCCGGTTGGTTTCGTGAACGAACCGACCCGGCCGAACTCAAAGTAACCCGAAACTTTGAGTGCGATATATCGAAACGACCGTCTCGATCCAAGGATCGCGTTGCCGCAGACGATTCGTCATTCGGAGGTCCGAGGCTCAAGTTATGAGCCAAAAACCAAAACAGGTTCGAAACGGGGGGTCCGGGTCCGGGCCGACCCGGCCCGACCCCCCCCCCCCCCCCCCCGGGTGGCGCGGTGGCCGGCGGCGGCGGGCGGCGGCGGTGCGGCGGCCGGTGGCGGCGCGCGGCGGCGCGCGGTGGCGGCGCGGCGGAGGGCCGCGCTGGCGGCGGGGTGCCGCACGTGGTGGTCACGCGGGGGGCTTGATTGCCCCCGCTGATTGAACAAGGCGGCACGGCTTTGAGCCGTGCCTTTGCCAAAAAACGGCCCCCGCAAATGGGGGCCGGCTGGACGAACCGGGGGGGCTTTGCCCCCCCCCCCCCTCCTTTAATTGAACTGCCCCCCTCATTAAGAGGGGGGTTTGAAGAACCGGCCGGGGGTTTAATCCCCCGGTTTTATGACATCCGGCCGGCCCGCTGGCCGGCCGGTTTTTACCAACGGGACCGGAATTTCCGGTCCCGCCCTCGACTTCCGACGCCGGCGGCCCGGCCGCCGGTCTTTCCTTCCGCCGCGGCCCGGAACCGGCCGCGGTCTCCTCGTCCCGCCGCGGCCCGGAACCGGCCGCGGTCTTCGTCGTCCGGCGCGGTGCGACGGCACCGCGCCCCTTTCGCCGTGCCATGAATCCTCCCAACGCGGCGCGACAGTGTCGCGTTCTTGAAGTCTCTCCTCGGCGAAGCGCGACGGCGTTGCGTAAATTAATCGCACGGCAAACCGCGTGGTGCGACGACACCACGCCACTTTGCTTCCAACGCAAGAATTTAAACAAGAACGTTGGAGGGGGGTTCGGCCGTGTTCGTGCGGTCCCCCCCCCCCCTCGCGTTAACAATAATAACGCAACTTAAAGAAAAACATGTCACACGTTAATCTTGCTAAAAGCACGATCAAGAATAAAAAAAGAGGAATCCAAAAGAAATTCAACAACCCCTACCTCGGGTTTAAGATTCGAAGAATCGTCTACGACCCGCGGAAGACGGCGTCGCGGAGGTCGGGTGTCGCGGAAGCCGTTCGTCAAATCCGATGACGAAGGGATGCGTTCGAAGAGTCACGTCGTTGGCGAAACTTGTACGCCGACGAAGATGGTCCGAGGAGGAAGCGGCGTTCCCTCTCGTTGACACCGAGGACGAAGAAGAGAGGCGTCGTTCTTCGTCGGAGTTTGAGCGTTCTTCGTTCTTCGTTCTTCGTCAGAGTTGAAGATGAAGAGGAATGCTCTCAAAAGCTCTCAAGGGAACAAACGTTCAACCCAAAATAAAATAAGACTACATCTTATTTTATTCTCACTTTGCCAACCTTTCAAAATTCAAAGTTGAATTCAATTCATTAATTAAGTCTAGAGTTGACAAAATTAAATGAAAAGATAAATTGGCAAGAGTTAAAGTAGGGGAGAGTTACATAATTAAGAGGGGGGGGGGTTTTGAGAGGTTAAGGAATTTGAAAAGAAAAAGGGGTTCGTGTGGGCCCCACCACACTTAATCCTCCCAAGGGAGGTTAAGTGGGTGTGGGTCCCACTTCTAACCTCCTTTGGTAGGTTTTTAAAATAAGTTAAAATAAAATTTGTTTTGCACAAATTTTATTTAACTTAACTGAAAAACCCCAAAACGTAACTTTCAACCCGCAACAAACGCAACTCCCGAAAAGGTCTCATTAAGCGAATATCGGCGCTGCGAGTTCATCGGTGCCCTCGGATTTCAATTCCGAGCACCGGATCAAAAGTTAGAAATTCCTGCTCGTTCGTTCACTGAACGTACCCGAGCCAAACTTCGGAAATTAATTCCGGGCACTCCGGGCCTCGGAATCAGGTGCCGTCTGAAACCGCGCTCTTGTAAAATTCTAAAGAAAATTAAGAAAAAATTTCTCTTGAATTTTACGGGTCTTTACACACCCTATTATTCTAATTATTCCATATGTTGAAAATTATGTGATGAAAATTAGAACTCCAACATATTTGGAGGATGTTATCGGAAGAAAAAAATGATGTACATGATAAATTTTAATTCAGTACATGGATAGTTTATTCCAGAAACCAAAATATAAAATTTACTCATAATTGGTAAAAAATATACTTTGAATACTGATAATGGGACATTTAGATTGATGTTGGAGATGCAATTTCCCATAGAATATCACCATGGATAATATTCAAGTGATTGTAAATAAAGGTAATTTTATCCCTAGATACATTTTCCCATTAGGATCATTGATATCCAAGGATTTGTGGAATTTTATTTAGCACATCAACCAAACATAGATCAATTTTTTTATGTGTTCCATGTATATCTCTTAAAGAAGAACATACCTCATACATTGCAATATTGATTACTAAGGTGTTAAATTTAGTGCATGGAAAATCATATAAGGAGAATAAAGTAATGATCATGGACCATAGGTAATATTTATTACTTAAAAAGACATATTTCACTAAAAAAAGTGTTGTGGCTGTACAATACATTTAAGATATAGTGTGGGAAGAAATGGAAATGAGTAAATGGAAGCACAATAATATTTTTCAATTATTCAAATATAATATGAAAATTTATTGGATGAATTTTATTAATGGGGGAAGAATTTAATGACCAAAAATTTAAATATTATATTTTTTAGAAAATAAATATGTGTTTGTTATGGTGTATAAAAATAAAGACATAAATCTCAAATGGAAACCAAGAACACTTTTTTCATTATTTTTGATTATTACACTAGTGAGAAAATAAACGAATTAATATTCAAAACCTTAAAAAGGGGAAAATTTTTAAATAATAATAGTATAGTTGGAAAATTTTCATCTTCTGATTTACTGTAAATATCACCCCACAAACAACACATGAAGATTAACAGAATATTCATAATGCAAACGACATCATAGAAAATTATAATAAATTAAAAGGGAGTTATCCTAGATATAATTAAAATTATAAATAAATGTTATATATAGAAGGTAATATGATATTTGGAATACTATTTTGAATATTATTAAAGGTATGTGACCAATGGAAGAATTACCAAAATATTGTTAGTGTAACAAGACAATTTTGAATATTAACATTAACATTGGGAATTGAAATTTTACATCAAAACACTAAAATGGAATATATATAAAAATATCACGAGTGAATTAGGAAAATATTAATATTATTATTCCATTAACTCTTTATCATGATTTAAAAGTAAAAAAATAATATATAAGCACATTTTTGAAAAATTCTATTTCAATAAATTTCATAAAAATCATTTTGTGTTATATTAAAAAAATTTATTGTATATATCATAAATATATGTATAATTAATTATATTATATTATATGAATTATAATATAGATATTTATAATGGATTAATTTTTTATAATTCATTTAAAATCATCCATTTTTTCATTTGTTGTAAATAAAATTATTCTCTAGTACTATGTGATTTTTTAACATAATGATTATTTAATATTGAGATAAAAATGATTATTTAGATATCTAAGATCGAAAATATTTCTATCTAAAAAATAATATATTTTGAAATAGAAAAATAACATTCTGAACCTAAATTTTCTTGTAAAAAATATGTTCAATTAAAAAAACTAATTTTCAATTTTACCATGTAACATTTTAATACAATATTAATATTTTTTATAAATTATAATAAATTGATAATAAATTATATTACTTAATTATATATAGTTATTTTATAAATATCATTGGTATAAGGATTTCCATCGATATAGGGTTTTGTTCAATTTTGTATCCATAAAAAACCCCACTCCAAATGTATAAATATCTTAATCTCATTCATTAGAATACCAATTCCCACAAACATAGAATAGAAAAAAATATCTAAATATCCACATTCAAGCCTCATATAATCCATATAAATAAAATGGGGTAAAAAAATCCATATATTTAGGGGACTATAGTGTCATAAAGAAGAATCAGCTACAATAAATGAGTAATATTTCATCAAGATTTGCCATATTTGTCAATTCTATTTTTTATTATTTCATTTCCATTCAAATTAAAATAATATATTTTTTATTATTTATGTTTTTAAAAAAAAATTAATTTTGTAAAAAAAATAATGATTATGTATAAAATCTATTAGTATTTTTTTACTAACCTTTATCCTCCTTTCACATTTCACCACACACGGTAAATTAACTACCAAGGATAAAGTATCATATCCCTTTCATTTTAGCATGATTATGGTTCATTATAATTGATTATTTGTGATTTATAAATGTATATAAATATTTCTTTTTCTCTTGTGTAACTATTTATTATTTCAAATAAATTTATTCAAACAATAATAGTGAAATTAAAATGAAAGGATATCATAACTGAAGTGAAGATATTAAAACAATTCAAATATTTCAAAGGTAATTAACAAATAGAATCATAAGATTAAAATTTATAAATTATAAAAATAATAAACATTATTCATATATCTTCCATTATTTTATTCATTATAAGACTTATATTATGAATGTAGAAAAGCATTGAAATAAATAAAGTGTAAGGTAATGAGATTTTTAATAACAACTATTTCAATTGTTTTATGTCTTACATCACATTTTTTTCTTTGGTTATTAATTTAATATCATAAAAAATTCCATTCATTATTATTTACATTCTCTTTTGAGGTAAATAAATTTTCTGACCCTAAAAAGACAATTTTTAATCCCAAATTAGATGGGTTTTCAATAAAGATATTTTTTAAAGAAATATATTGATTACTCAAAACAATCTACTTTTCCACCTAATAATGATGATGTTTAATGAAATAATATTTTTTCTGATATTAAATTTATAATTCTAATGGATATTCAATAATGAATTCTATATGAAACCATTATGGAACCCAATAATTTATATATGTTTATTTCATAACTAATGTTAATATATATTTCAATACCATTTTGAATTCATGTTTATGGGCATTTTATATTGTAACGAGTGTGTCCAAAATTCAAAAACTCTCCAATACTTTAGATAATGTTGTATATATCTTTATATTGTTTTTCTATAATCCATGAACATGATGGTAGAATTTGTCTCAATTATTATATTACATTTTTATATATTCTATTTGTGAAAATGATGAGAGATATGATAAAAACTATGTTTAGTATTATAATTCTATGTTATTACGATTTTTATTCATATTACACATTACAATCTTTTTCCTCATGATTAGAATTATGATCTTATTCTTATAAAATTATTATGTTTATTCCTATATAATATTGATTGGTGTCCATTATTCATTCCTTTAATACGATTTTATTCCACCCATTTCATTCATATATATCCCCAGCTGAGTACATGTACTTTCTATAACATGATATATTTTATGAAGATATAGAAGAATGATATAAATAATCAAAAATTTTTAATATGTACTAGTAATGTTTTATACAAATATTGTAGTAATAATATTTCATTGCATAATGTATTGTATTAATAATATGGATTTAATCAGGAAAAATATGTACAAGTAATATAAGAAAATAAATTGTTTATATATTCACCAATAGTGGTAATTCAAGATAAAATAATGAATTCATATAAAATAATAGTATATGAAAAGCCTCCCATACATTATGGATTCTAATGATCATGAAACAAGAATGGTTCAACAATTATTATCACTAATGTCCTCTATTATAAGTAATATATATCCCCCTAAAGATATTATAGCCTAACCATAACAACGTATATAATAAATAACACTAAATGAATAAAGGAGGCCTCCTCCCACGGAGATAAAATATAACAAGGGTAAAACTCATGAATAATACAAAATAACCACAAGAGGATGAGATAATTATCAGATAATGTAACCATTTATGGAACATGGGAAATTATGTATTAATCCCCTCTGAATGGTATTCAAAATACCAAGAATAAGGATGTATGAACCATTGAAGTTGGGATATAACTCGATGTTTTTTATGGAAACATCCATGACAATATTTATTTTATTGCCATGATGATGATTCATATTAATAGTGATAATGGATCATTCAAATTCATAATATATTTTTCTAAGAATCACTGAATAATATGCTACCTCTATCAATTAAATATTGATAATTTAAAATAAATACCATAATTATTTTTCAAGTGTTTTTATGGTAGATTAATTGAAAAAAACATCTTAAATACAAAAAATTAACACACATTCAACATAGTTAACAAAACCAAATGAACTTAGAAATAATCATTCATGAATATGATATTTGGTATGTTATCTAATTAGTGACATTGCGAACTACACCCATGTCTAAATCCCATCTTCAAAACACTACAGAACCTAATCAAATTTCACACTATGATTATTGTAATCATGAAAAATGAAATTAAATGAGAACCAAGAATCACGTTCATTGAATAATTGATACCATTGTAGCATATAACCTATATAAAAATTCATTATCTTAAATTAATAAAAAAATTATACTTCAGTTTTTAAAATTTTAAATTTTTATTATTTAATATTATTTTCATAATAATGTTCTAATTACAATTCGGTTCCCCTTGTGATAATATAAAATTTTAATGTCAAAATTTTATTTATATCACATTCTTGTGAAAAATAGATCAATTAATTTTTACCATGTATATAACATTATGATTGAAGTTTATGAAGTGACTGAAATATAGTTAAAATACTAAAATTAAAAACAATATAGAAATAATTCCAAAAATTAATGTGGTGTAGAAAAGAAAATTGTGGCCACCAGGTTTTGTTAAGATATTTTATAAGGGAAAATTTTTACTTCTTCCAATTTTGGGGGTTTGGGAGTTAAATGATTCTCTCCCCTATTTCACAACAAAAAATAATATTGTGTATCCAAATGTGGAGTAGTGATTTTACAGCAACATGGAATATTATGATGCATCAAATTTATGTGAAGATCATTTCATAGAGGTTTGTCGTCCATAATTTGAGACCTTATATATCATGTGGGGTGATTTTATTATAATTCTATGTAGTGTGTGTGGTTTATTTTAGCTAATGAATGATACATTAATTGATTTAAATTAAATTAAATGTAGGTTATAATGTCATGTATGGACACATGTATTTTGTGTTATTGATTTAATGTTGTGAATTGTGTGGGCTGAATTACTAATAAAAATCAAGATCCATGGGGTCTTTAGCAATGTGTTTATGATGTGAATTGTGTAATTCATGGTTTTTAGTTGTTGAGAAACCATAAAATTTATTTCCATAATGATGTATACTTGGTTAATGAATTTCATGCCCTAAGATCTTAATTATTGTGTGATAACTCCCTTAATTAATAAATTATAATTGAATGAATGTCCCTATGACTAGTCTTGAACATTTTATGTATGATGTGAATAATTTTTTCAGGGAAGTAGTTGTGTGTTTTCTAATTAATTTGTTGATGTGATTATTGGAATGTGGCTATGTTGTGATGAGTGAATATCTGGGATGCATTCATGTTTTTGGATTTATTGTGCACTCGAGTTTGATAAGTGGATGAGGGCCTATTGGTATGCAGATGTTGGGATGTTTGTAGTGGTGATATGATGTGATATTCTAGTTTTCTTAGTAGTAATGGTATTATAGATAATTTTTGTAGTAAATCCTAATGGTAGATCACCCTAGTTGAATAAGAAAATAGTAGATAATCTTGGTGTTATGTCCCATTGATATAAAATTTTTGATGTAGATACTAATGGAAGATCAATGGTGGAATATCTATAGTGAATTCACTTATCTATAATTTTTTTGTTTTTATCTATAGATTTGTATTAATCTAAAATCTTTAATTATTGGAAATCATATTCAATTTAATGGATTGTAGTTACGTCATATATTTATAAAATCCCGAATCCTTTTTAATTGATATAGAACATGGATTTCATTTAATTTGACAAGATATAAATATAACAAAAAATTAATACCTTGTTGAATTTTGAGGGTTTTACATGTTTTTATTATAAAGATAATACCTTTCATTAATTACTTTGGGGTTAAATCCTCTTTATATAACAATTTTCAAATCCTCCAGTCTTGGAGTCATGAAATATTCTTATTGTATATGGATTGAGTTACCCGTACGTAGATTCCTCTAGTGTGTGCACCCCCAGTTCCAGTTATAGAAATTTAGTCTAAAGATCCAATCATCCATGTAGGGTTTACATCATTTATAATGATGTATATCATGTGGGATGGTATTATTTTTATAATATATTGTTTAGATGGTTTAATCAGGAATAAAAATCATAAATGAATTGGATTTAAGATAAATTAAATTGGAATGGGAATGTTTATCTATAAAATAAAACATTTAATAAATTCATATTAGGTTTTAAATTTGATGGGATAAATGCTTGATAAAAATTTTGTTCTTTGGGAGTCCTTATTATTATATTGTAATGTGGATTTTGTAATATATATTTTGTGGTCTTCGACACAGTTATAAATTCTTCAGTTTGTCAGGTATACTTGGTAAATAAATTGGATGCACTATGATCTTATGATTTTTTAGATAACTTTGCAAAATAATGATGTAAAACTGAATGAAATACAATATGACTAATCTGAAAATTTTTATTTTAGTGGTGTAGAATGTTTTTGTGGAATTAGATTTCTCTAGTGTCTTGGTGGAGTTGATGTGATGCTGGGATATGGGATTTATTATGATGGGTGTGCATTAGGGATGTGATGTTGTATGTGGTGAGGTTGTGCAATGATGCTGAAAAATTGGAGGGTGACATATTGGTATGTGGAATATGAGATATTTGATTCTATGAAATGATGTGTTACATTTTCATCAAAATTGGAAATAGAATAAAATCCATGATAGCAATTTCAAATGGTGATATTTAATTAATCAGTTTTCAAATAGTTATGTCTTTTAATTGATTAATTTTTATATATAAAAAATGGGATGTTAATGTGTAATAAAATGATAGTGTAAAAGATGGAATTTTGATAAATGTAGATTTAAATGATTAAATAAAAATTTATCTTGTTATTTTTATAATTGTGGTTGGTTATTTAGATATATAAGTTGACATACAAGATAATGTGAGATAGATTATTCATTGGTTGTGAACCATTGGGATCTGTCTTGTATGTTGTTATGCTATATGTATATACATTATATATTTTTTTAATTTTTTATATTCTCTCCTACCATTTAGATCACCTAGTGCCCATAAAATATTTTTTGTATGTTTTTTTTCGAAACACTTTTTAATAAGAATAGATGGATGGAAAACTGATCATCCCATCTCCCTCTTCCAAGAAATATTGACATTAATGTGTTTTGATTTCAAAATGTTAAATTTGACATTGTCTAGATGTTATGTGATGATATATCATGCCCATGTTTATTCGGGAGAGATAGGGTGAGGTGGATTATGGTCGGGATCATGCATGCTATGAGGATGAAATGAGGTTGATGTAAATAATATTCATGCTAACTAACTATACTGATTATGATAATCGATGTTATGTGATGGAACATGTGACATTAGTCAAGATGTGATGTGATATTTTTTGATGTTATAATGAAGTTGTTAGAGTTCCATAATGTCTACTATTTTGATGTGGGAGTGGGTAAATAATTGGAACGTGGTGCAGCGTACCTTTCCTTGATATTATTTAAATTATGTTATTATAATATTCCAGTATTTTTTAAGGATTCCGTACTGTGGTTTGGATAAATATTAGACTTATTTAGTAGTTGTTGGTATTTTTTTACCCCTTGGTTCATTAGTATTATCCTTTACCATGTGTACAACAGAATGGGATTTTCCAATTGAGGGTAATTGTGTTCTCACCCTCTATGTATAATTGGATTTTCATGTTTCTCATAAGAATATATGGACCATTCTGAATATTATTATTTAGTATTGTCTGATAGTTGATATATCACGTATTTAGCTCTAAATATGAGTATTTACATTAGATAATTTTATCTAAATCATGTTTCATTTATACAAGCATTTTGGGATTTTTTAAATAATTTTTTACATTAATCAATTGAGTTTCATGTTTTTTATTTAGGTTGTATCCTGTCAATATATTATTATAGAGAAAAATTCCTTCCATTTTATGATATTTCTTATACCTTCGGTGCTAGTCGGATACCTAGGGCCTACTATAAGTGGGAGTAGGGGTTCTTTATCTCACTCCACACATTGTGGTATCGATAGTTGGTGGGGTTTGTTGATGTGTATTTTTATAAAGTATTAAAACAAATTTATATATCTTTGTGGGGGAATCCTATAATGTAATTTATTTGGGATTCATTATTCTATGAGTAGTCGTGTAATTAACATATATGATAATTTATATATCTAAACAGCTAAAAACCCTCTAAATTGACATTCGATTGATATTTATCACTTGAACATTTGGATCCCTAGAATTCTATTTGAGTTCTTTAGAATCCCTTCATGTTTAGACCATGATAAAAGATAGTTCAATCGTTGACTATTTCCGTTCATTCTTATGGTAGTTATCTCTACACAGTTGTACTTATCCAAGAATTTATAATGTTATTATAAATTATCCATAGGTTTCTTCTTATAATATGGATTTATTTGATATTAGTGAGGTTTGGAATTATTAAATACATGTTTCTATAGGTTTTGGTACTAAAATATTTTTGAATATAAAAGTCAATTTAGCATGTATGTGTTGATTAAAGTTATTTTAAATTATTTTATAAAACAAGATTACATATTTCATAGGGTTTTAAAACAATAGAACAATCTGAAGATTATATATTTTTGGTAATGGAAATATCACTTTAGAGTGTAATACCACATGAGGATATATAATATTGATATAAAATAATGGGACTATATATTGTGTTGTATAAAACACATGCATATTTTCTTCAAGTTTTATTTCTACTAAGTACTCCCATAGGCTACAACCTAAATATTGTGCATTGTTATTTAGTGAATGGGATGCAACACATGACAGTATTTAAAAATGAAATTGATTTGAATTTTATATGAAATTGTATCAATTAATTATTTTTCTAACAATCAATGGTTTTCATTCATGTATATGAAATAATTTTAGATGATTTGAACTTGGAAAAGATTTAATTATTTACTAGTGGTGTGAATAAAAAAATATTTAACTATAATTCATTATAAGTGAGTTTTTTTAAATATAGAACATTTCGTTCAAGTCATTAGATATTTTATGACTTCATTAGGGAAAAATTTCTAGGATTTTGGTTCTAACCATAATTTCACGTTTATACGTTTGAAGATTTTTTTATAGGTCCCAATGAATGGTACGAGCACCTTAAATTTCAGTATATTATATTAGGAGTCATTTCATAAAATGTGGGTCAACATGGTTATGGTAGATGGACACATGGGGTTTAGAATATTTTATATAATGTTTTACATTAATATTCACCCTTTTGTGGATTGATTTTTTAGGTCTCATGGAGATGAATCATATATTATACTTCTAAATTTTGTTGTCATTTAGTTGTACATCATAATACTATTCCCTTTCACAACTAATCATTTCAACAACTCTCTCAGTTGAATTGTTATGGTTCCCTTATTTGTTCATGAAAAATCTGTATTATAGACATTAACTATCATTATATTATTTGAAATATCCTATTATTTTTATAGTATCATGGTAGATTTATTGTAGGTCCATTATATTTTGAGTTTTAAGCTTTAGAGGATTCCTAGATAGCTCAATTATATGAATGAACTAGAGATACCATGGGTGGTCATGAATTTTGAGAAATAATAGTACACAGTGTTTGTGAATAATTAAATTAAACCAATATTGGGTTTTATTTAATTAGAACATGTTGTTCATAATGAGATATAAATAGTTCATATAATCAATAAATACTACAAAATAATGATGATTATTGGAGTGTATATGGATTTTTGATTTAGTTTTATGATTTGGGGGTTTCTCATCCGATTAATGGTTATAGACTTGTTATTTATAGGTAATACCAGACAATTAAGATATTCAAAATCTAATTTTAGAATTCAAATTATAAGGTCCACAATATAATAATCCAAATTTTCATTCATGGTTGATGATTTTATCTAAATAATTGAGACTCTGTGTTATGAAGTTCATGGAATCTATGGATGTATAGTGTAACACGATACACATAATACAATGTCAAATATTTCAATTTTTTATAGTATAAATGGATCATTAGAAACAGAGGAGTCTCATGAGAATATTTAAAGGTTCATCAATTTTCTAAAAAACTCATGATGTAAATTGGTTTGTGATTTTTCAAATACATTACAGAGGGATTGGGATTGAGTTTGTGGGATTCTATTATGAAATATTTGTTACATGTATATATTATGAAGTCATACGTCAAGAATATCTAATATTAGGATTATTATCCTCATGTGTTGTATGTTGGAAAGAAAATGTAATTTTTTACATTAGAGCATTGAGATAATTTTTTTCCACCATTTTCAATATGTTGATTATCATAACATTGAATGTTGTCACTAATGTCTACCTTAAATCTTGATTGAGTTCAGATTAGATTGTGTACCAAAATTTATTTTATGTTAATTTTCATCTATATCATAAATTTTTTGCAGGTTTACAATTAATATATTCTAGTAGATGAAGGAATATCACAAATAACATGCATTAATGGAGTGTCAGTAGTTTTGATTGTTATCCATGGTGTGCCTTCTAGATAGAAAAAGAAGACTAGAAGTTTTTATTTTTCTTCAAGAAATGTATCATTTTATTCTTCAACATAAATTTTAGGTTATTATCCATTATTTCTGAAAAACATGTTATACAATAAACCATTGTGAACTGGAAACATTAAATTTTCACAATTGTGACAATATGTTCTTATGATTATTTCTGATAGAATCCCCAAAGGTCATATGTTTAGATCCACTATCACCAAAGGTATGTATGATCAATTAGATTATTCTAATTTAGTTAGTCCTTATCAACAATCAAAATTGTATATTAATGTGAATTTTAATGTCCATGGTGTATCTAATAAAAAAGCCATTATGCGGTGGATTTCTGAATAGAGTAATCTGTTGTAAGGAAAACAAATATTATTGGTAAAATGTTTAAATTAACTTCTTTGGTGAAAGATTTGTATTAATAAAAGATCCAATCATTAATTTATTTTTTCAATTTGAATTAACATGAAAGTATTATTTCAAAATATTATTCAATTATTGTTTAATATTTCAACACATTTTAGATTGATCTATGAAAAATAATTCAATAAAAAATCCATTATTGTGATAATATATGACATCGACGAGGTTTGGGGATTCATTGTTCTTGATCATGATAATTTCAAAAATGATTTTTGGAATATATTTGATAATTTTTATATAAAATATAGTTGATTTTCAAAAACACATTCCTTTTTTTACCTCTTGTGGAATCTCTCACGTATTCAATGCTTAGTGGGAAGTTTTTTTGGTTGACCGGGTCTTGTTGTTATAAATTCCATAAAATACCATCATAGTATTAAGATATTTTACTTTCTCACATTAGTCAATGATTGAGTTTTCAAAATTATTTATTTTTTTGTACACAACCTACAGTCATTCAATATTTTTATTCTAGTATACCACCATTGAGAGAAGTCAAATTTTCAATTATCATATTTCCTCGAATGATACACATTACTATTCCATCATTTATAATTCAACCTTCTAATTTTATGGAACATAAGATCATCCATGATTTTTATAAGGTCAAGGGGGTTATTCATCCAATCATGTCACCTTAGGCTTCACCATTGTTATTGGATAAAATGGTAGATGAGAGCCTAAAACATTTCATTACTTATCAAATAGTTATTCATGGTAATATTATAAAAATTATCCATTAAGAAAAAATTGATGATATAATTGATCATTGTAGAGGATAATTTTTTATTTTATTTATTCTATATTATATAGGAAACCAACACATGATTGTCAATGGAAAAAATATACCTAAGACAGTGTTTTAGAGACTTTATTAGATTTTTGAGTTCAAAGTCTTACAAATCAGTATAAATAACATACACGTAGTATTTATAGTTGTGGTAAACACAATATTCAATCAGTTCCACAAATTTTTATCATTTTCATGGATAAGATTTTGGTGTACTCAAATTAAAAGGGTGAACACAATATTTTTTTGTATATTCCATACATCTATGATAGAACATCATATGAATGGTAATCTTTACAAATGTGCGTACTAGATCCAAGTGGTGAATTTTTTGGGACCTGTTATTTCTCCAAGACCCATCTCTGTAGATACTGAAGATAGTTTTGTGTTAATGACTTGGAAACAAACTATTTTTTTCAAATATATATATTATATGTAGTAACTTGTTGTTGTTAGTGGTTTTTTAGAAAATATTTACTAATTAACCATTGATGATGGCTTTAAATCATGAAGATGATAATTTTGAATGGAATGAATTGTTTTTTAGATCTTTTGAGGATATTATGGAGAGGATGAAGTTATCTCGAGTGATGATTCTTCTAGAATTAGCTTCATGTAAGGATGTTCATTGTGATGCTTCTTGAATTGGTTTTGTGTGTGTCTTTATATATCGAAAGAAAGTGGTTTCAAATGTATCATGACAAATACTATATAATTATAACAACTACTATACCCATGAAATTGACTAGGATACAGTAATAAATGCACTCAAAATATGGTATCATTATCTCTTTTATTAAAGGGTTAATATAAATTATAATAACAATATAATGATGTGTGTTTTCACTCGTTAAGATCTGAACATGAAATGGTAGCACTGGTTTGAGTATCTTTAGATTATTTTTTTTGATATATCTTATACTCTAGGAAAATGTAATTAGAAAAAAAAATTCATTGATCAAGATATTACTAACTCGTGACATAAAGGAATTGGTGTAGTGTTAGTTTAGGATAAGTGTATTTCTCGAGAGGAACATGGGATTTGATGATTCTCTCGGTTATGTGTTCTTAGAGTTAGTGATGATTTGATCATCATCTAATGAGATGGTTCAACTCGATCAGTTTCCTAAACAATATTGAAAACACTTTATTAATATCATAAATGGTATAGAGGACTTTTTTGGGTGGTATTTATATCCTATTGATGCCTTATGTTTCTATTATAATAAGGATGTTACAATTTCTCAAACACATTAGATGATAGTTGAAAAACATATGTCATTTTGCTTCATACACCCCAGAACATCTAAGATGTATCCTGACATGAAATGTTTATATAGGTTTCTAGGAAAGATGAAATCAATTTCTTCTTTCAATTCATGGTGTCAAACATGTAAGATGATTAATTAATTACACAAATGACCATTATTTTTTGAAACTATTGGTGATTCTTGAAAGGAAGTGGGATAATATTTTCATAGATATATTTTTTTTCATAAATATAATCCAAGAGATAAGGATACAATATTGATGATCATTTTATGATATAGGAAATTAGACCATTTCTCCCCAATTAGTTAGACAAAAATGGTGGTACAAATCTGTAGCATATATTTCATGGAATATTTGAGACATTATTAGATCCCCTATATAATTGTTTATAACATGGGAATAATTAAAACATGTATATTTTTCAATGTTTTACCATGAGTGATGGGTTTCTAGATGAAATTATTTATTCCATAACTCATATCAATATAATGGGTAAACAGGCAAAACTCTTCTTGTAAAAAATGATATAATTCAGAATATTTTATGGATTTCAGTGGATATTGGGAAATTAATTTTTCCACTTGTTGTGTTTTCAATTAAATATTTTTTTCATTTTTGGATAATGATATTTTTCTTCACTATATTTTATGTGAATACATATATATATCTATTGATTGGGAAATTGTTTTGGAGAATATCCATAGTTTGAATGATCCATTGTTAGGAGACTATAAAAATGTATAGATTATTAGAATGTTATTATCCATGGAATAGAGAATATAAAAATGACATATAGACTATTTTCAATATTTTTGTAAGATTATAGTTTGGGATTGGGGAAGTATTTATGTTTCACATTTCATTGGACTACATCTGTTGGGTAGAATGTCTATGTTGGAAATGAAGTATACAAGATTCTTTGAGATTGTGGAGTGACATGTAAAGGTGTAATATCAATGGATATTGTCATATTTTTCTATGTAAATTCATGATGTGTTTAATGTGTCTTAGTTAAAGATATATCAATTGTATCCTTCACAAATGATATAATTGTATAATAATGATCAAAATTTTGAAAGCACCATGGCTAATAAAATATTTAATATTGTGGATCATCAGGAAATATAAATATAAATTAAAAAATACCATCGGTCTTGGTACTATGATCATATAGAAATAATATCCATGTTACTAGGGAATAAGATTTTCTGTTGAGATGGCATTGGAATTATCTATTTGAGATACCACAATCTAGAAGAAATACTGGAGAATGAAATTGAATATAATTGGGATAATTTTTACACCCATCAGGTTATAGTAATATATCCATTAAAGTATTGAATGTCATATTTTCATTTTCTCAGGGATTTAGATTAATGTGGGATATTCTAATTTTTATCTAATGGAGTTGTTCCGACAATTTGTCTTCAACAGTGTGGTGATACTAATATGAAATGGACCATTGGGATTCTATATAAGGTTCATGAGGATATATTAGAGGGATAAAAACACTTTTAATATCCATTAAATGTATTATGGGATGCAGTTTAGCCCCTATCATCATGTGACCCCTATGCGATAGACATTGGATGATGTTGAAGATATTTCCATTGGAATAATTTTGTTAGTTCATCCAAATCCAACACCCTTATGAAATGGTGTCTTAGGTTAGGGTGTATCAACTCTAGAATAAAATAGGTAATGTTACATGTATATTTCCATGTTTCAAAGATACTATATAAATTGATTGCCTACACTAGGGGGATAATCATCCATTATAATGATTTGGGGATGCAGGGTTGTTCGAGAGTCCATATTTGGATCTTCTACTTTAATTTATCACTATAAAAATCTAGACACAATCTAAAAAAAATTTCATCCAATAAATCTAAAACATTAGGATCCTCAGAGGGAAAATTGAAGGCCTTTGGAGTCCTTTTTGTTTGGATACAATGATTTGAAAGATAATTCCATTTAGCGTAGATTTCATTCATAAATAATTTGTCTCTACACAATGGTTTTGATAAAAAATATTCAATTTCAATTTAATAAATTCAAAAATATCATTAATTTTGTAAACAATAAAAAAACCCTAGTAACTAATAATTTATCATTATTTTATGAGAAAATATAAATTTTAAGAAAAATCAAATAGTAGATTATTTAAAGGCATTGAATATGGGTAAAATTCTAGTAAACAACTTGGAATACTCTACGTAATATTTTTGG
The DNA here is from genome assembly GCA_963277665.1 of Viscum album. Taxonomy (NCBI): domain Eukaryota; kingdom Viridiplantae; phylum Streptophyta; class Magnoliopsida; order Santalales; family Viscaceae; genus Viscum; species Viscum album. The sequence goes on from OY728136.1 coordinate 1,604,380,271, forward strand.
AGTAAATATCTGAGATAGAACAAGTTTTCATGGAATATGGAGCCTCAATGATAAAAAAATAATATTATTAACAATATTATAAAAATATGGAGTGGTTTTTTAGTAATAGTTTTATATCTGCCAACTGGTGCGCCATATGAGAAATCTGAAAACACTATTAGATCTGGACTGAGTGGTTTACCTTTTTTTAACATGACATTTTTCTGTGTATTGCATTTTTATAGATCATCCATGAGTAAAACATATTTAATATCTTTTCTATTATTGTTTTCAAATATAATGGGATATCACTTGAAAGATACATTAATTTATAAATTTAATACCACTATTAGCTAAGAGATATAAACTCTTCCTATGCTTAACATAATATTTGTCCACGCCATGCATCTGGTTAGATTGCTTGTGAGGATAACATAAATAATTTCTTTATTAATTTTTTAAAAAAAATAATTGAATATATATCAAACAGTGTCTCTTACGTGAAATTAAAGATTACTGTTTAGTAAATTATGCATGGTTTACTCTTGGAATGGCATAAAATTTATGCACGTATTGCATTTGGTTATATCGCATAATAACATAATATATAAAATAATTTTATAATATATTTTATAAGAGTAATTTATTTTTTTTGTGTAAACTATGAATAATTTTAGAAATCTAAGACAACCATTCAGTCTAGCATGAGGGTTTTATAATTAGGACAAATTCCATGTGTATGACATATGGTCATATCGCATGTAAGGTTAATATATATACAATTTTAATTATATAATTATTATTAGTAATAATATAATTTAAAATGAATATTTACTTTATTATTTGTGATTGAAATATATAATTCTCTTTTTTTATAACATGGGTTGATCTAAAACAGTTGGATTTTGATCATTTTAACACATTCGTTTAGATAATGAATTATAATGGATATATTAATGGCCCCGCCATAAATTTTCTGCTGAATAATGGATTAAAGAGGATTATTGTATTTTTTATGTTCATATAGCTTGTTTGATTATCCATTAATTTTCAAACCACCGAATTTTGATAATAAACTGATTTCATCAAACCATAATGATCCCAACACTCTTTCGGTGTGATCAGATGATGTAATTCATGTATCATTATGTCGTTCAATGTGATCACATCTCTATAAATTATTTTTTGAGAATTGCTAACATCTTCATTTTTCAATTGTCTTCTTTTTTTTGATAATTTTTTATTTATTTTTTAAATAATTTCTCTTTATTTCTATTGTGGAACAAAATTTTTAAATTAAATTAATGTATAAAACATTTAGTTTTCACTTATATTACAAAAATTATCAAATAAATAATGACACAAATTTTTTTAGAGAAAATAATTATTAATATTACCAATATATTTATAGAAAACTATCAAAATATATTGAATAAAAATTACTATAAGACAAATTATGTGATATTATAAACATAATTTTAGTAGTTTTGAAATGATCATTTAATCGATTTATTTGAAAAAAATTATTAAATTATTATAAAATTGAATTATCTAGGGATAGTTTATTAACATTATCAAATGGAAAATACATATATTTATCAAAACATAAATATCAAAATTAATCAATGTATAATTTTATTACACTATTTAGGGAAAATTATTATAAATAGTCATATGACAATTACGTCAAATTCTTATTGGTATTATATAAAAAAATATCAAATCATAGTGTTTACACAGTAAAGGATGTATAAATATAAATAATTATCAAATTATATATACAATAAATTATTAATAGAAAATAATTAAGGTTTCTCCATGTAAATTATAAAAGGATAATTTAAAGTAAATTTTATAAGAATATTTACATATGGGTAAAATATGTAAAATTATTATACTTAATTTTTAAAATTTTAATTATTGATAAATAACTAAGATAAAAATGAAAAAGGTCAATATAGGATGAAAGATGATGAGGTCATTATAAATCTAGGATTTATGTAAAATTTTCAAAATATTATATTCTCTATGAAAATGTATTGATCGCAGGAATTCTTCAAATAAATTGTTATAAATTATAAAAGATAGAGAGGGTGTATTTTCACATGGAATATTTTATTTTTTAATAAAATTTGAGGTTTGGGTTTTTGGAACCCTTGTAGAACCACAAATGTCATAGTTTGACAATTATGATAATAAAGACACATTTAGATGTTCATGACATTTGTGGTTATCAGTCATGATATCAAGCCACATAGAGAATTTTATCAATTCTATTGAATTTGAAAACTTTGTGATGAGATATTATTTAACAATTTGGTCTCACATCTGCACTTTATTCTAGGATTATTCTATTTTTTTCATATTTATTATTGTTCTTGATTATAATCATATGTGTGTGTGTGTTTCATGTTATCATATGAATTATTTCCATGATATTTGAAATAATGGAGAGATTCTATAATGATATTTCATTCACATGATGACATATGGGGATGTTTTAATATCATGATGTTTGTGATGGATATAATCATGTTATTACCCTTCGCATATTTTTATTCAGGATTAGTATATGTAAAAGTAATAGGTGTTCATCATGGTATGATTGAATATGATAGAATATATGACATTAATTCTTAACATGTGACCACATGTTCATATGTGTGTGTGTAATATGATTTCTATTGTGATAATATCTCTTATATGTGTTCCTAAGGTATCCCTTTCCATGGATAATTATAATCATATTTTTTATGTGGGATTATATATTCGAATTTGGAAAATCTATTATTTATTTTGTGTTGACCATGTATATATGATGTGATTACTTGGTAGTTTGGTTCAATACTGGATATATGTGGACTACTATGAATGATTAGCCCTATGTGGGGGTGTGTTCCTAATTGTGAATGTGGCGATGAGGGATCATATAACATGTTGTAGGTATGAGGTTTACACAATGTTATTTTGTGGGTGTGATACATATAGCCTTGATTTTCCATGTTTCATTTATGATGAGATAATATAGTTGAATAAATTACTAATAATTCTCTTTCGGTGGATCCTAGTCACATTCTATAGTATAGGGATATATGAAGCTAGGTAACACCTCCATGCTGTCAATAGGACCCTATATATAGTCTGGTTTATTTCATCCAACTCGTTTGATTATAATTAGTCATGTATACATAGTAGGTAATACTTTGGGTTTGTGTTCGCTAGAATAGCGCATTACTACTCAACATTGGATTGTATTTTTAATCCTTAAAGTATTTTATTATTATTATCAAATACAATATTATAATTGAAAAATTATGTTAATAATGGATTGGTGATTTCATACTATTTTTGTACTAAGACACTAATATGATGTGATGGTAGATTTAATAATATTCTCAGTGAAGGGAAATTGGATATTACTGTATGGGTGAGTATGTGGTGCATATAAATAGATCAGAATGGGGAAAACACTAGAAGATGAATAGTTATTTTATTTAATATTTTCATTCATTACATTAGATTTATTTCCTTATTGGGAGGATTTTTATATATCATTTACAACATTTTAGATTATTATTTTACTCTAATTAGAAATTCATTCTCCTACTATTCTTATATATTTTCATAATTGATGACATGATATTAAGGCAATAATCTCCATGATTTTTGAATAATACCATCCTCGTTAGTCCCAACAATCATGTGTATAGGGAGGAACAATTGAGGTCATAGGTAATTCCTGCTTAGAACCAGTGGTTTGTGTTAATATGACACCAAATGGTATCATATGAAATTGAATCATTATAGTTTTCAACTAAATTAATTGATTTTCATTTGTTAGAAATGATATTTGATGGTTGTGAATCATGTAGTGGAATACATAACTCTCTTACATAAAACTACATTGTGGACCTTCATGATTCCATAAACTAGGGAACTTATGTTTTCCTGGGAATGTTTATTAAACTCAGCTTGGGTTATGTACATAATATTGATATTTGGTTTTGGATATTTTGGTTGCACACATGTATTATGAATATGAACTTAGGTTCACATGAAAAATTTATACATGATGATTTTCATCATTTTAGTTCATAATTAAATTTATTAATTTGTGATACATGTTAAGGATTGTTTCTCGTTCTATGATATATATTTTTTCTAGGATATTGTGATATATATTTGTTATGATTTACTAGTTTATCTAAGCATGATGTTGTATAATTATATATATATATATATATATTAATGTTGTTACTAATGTATATGGATAGTAACAAGGGTTAGTTATAGGGGTATACATTGGATGAATGGTATAATTCTAGGAGATCATTTCATAATCCAATGATATAGTTATGAGAAAAGGATGAGTAATCCCATAGAATTATTAGTGTTTATCTTAATGAGAATTTTTATTTCCTAGTGTTTCTTCTATCATGTTATAAAATATTCCACCATAACATAGTCTTATAAGACTACATATGAATGACTATATAACACTTTTATATTGGAGTATGTGCCTACATTATTCTTATGATGTGTTGGAAAATTAATTTTAGTATTCTCTAACACCTTACATTTATTTTAGGAAACATTGTAACATTAATCAATATTCATTCACTTAGTACCTTTCCCAGGAATATGTGTTTAGAAAATGGTTGAATATTACATAATTTTTAACTCTGTCATTATTAATCCATTAAGAGAATTTAAGGACTTATGAATTCTTAATAATGTGGTTAAATGTTTTGGGAATTGTTTTACTCTTATTCAATATAAAGGACTGATAAGTTAAACTAAGATTGATCTTATACCTGGAGTGATACAAATAAATATACATTGTATCGTATGGATAAAATATAGATTAATAAGTTCACCTATTAGATAGAAATATTTTAGTGGAAGGGATTCAAACTTCCATGTACTTCCCCATGATGTTCACATATTTTTTCCACCAAGAAGGTGGATATTAGTCTTTATTAATGTGTTAACCAATGAAAGGTAAACATGGGGATGGTAAACAACCCATATCCATTCCATGTATAGATGACCTTTTCGAATTTCATTGGGGATTCTTGTGGGGTTCCATGATCTATATTTCACCAGGATATCATTAATTGTATGTTTGATAGGTGGAAATTTTAAGGGTAACATTTTGTAGTAGTTTTTGATTTTATGAAAAAAATAGTGATGTAGTTGGGTTGATGAACCTAATATAAGTGATCATGGAAATATTGAACAAGATATTCCTTTCATACATTAACTCATTCATCATATTATTCTTCCATGTTATCCTCATGTACTAGAAGTCTCTAGAGAAACATGCTGGGAACCTATATATTCTTCTGAGAATGCTTTGAGTACATAACCATTATTTCAACTCATCGATGTATGACTTTTGGATTCAATAGTTATTTTTAATAAAATGTCTTATGACTTAATAGAGAATATTTGTTGAACCATAGAATGATCAGTCAGTTATTCCATGGACACACCCCTATAGTGTTTTTTATGTTAGGTGTATTCACAGATTATCCAGATGTTTATAATGTTTTATCTAAGATATATCTAGACTATCCACATCCGAAAAAGTACTAAAAAAGAAGGAAGTAATGTTTATTGGGTTTGACCAATGTGAAGAGGTCATCCTTTTTCAAATACATTTTCGATGATATATCTTATATTATCACTCCATGAGCCTAGTATTTGTTATGTATTTTACTTTTATGCATCATTCATTGGTCTATCATCTATTTTGATGAAATGAGAGAAGGTTTTTCCCCATAGGACTTGATAGTTATAACCTAGTGAGTGTACCTAAACTATAAATGACTTTGAGCAAGATTCTATGTTCCAAAAACTGATATGTGTGTGGCATTATATATTTGGTGAGATATTTCATGGCTATATAAACCAAAAAATACATTTATATATCATCAAAAAAAATAAAATTTATCTAAAATAGAGGCCCTTTGTTGGGTATCTGTAAGTCACAACCCGTCCCCTGGGGCTCGTGCTGTGACTACCCCATTCATGCCTTCCATAGGCCATAGGCTGGTGACTAGCACCTAAGGTGTATTCCCAAAAATTGGGGAGGCGTTGCCTTATAACCTGTAACACACACAACCAAGCAAAGAGTATGAGCCGAACTCATGTAACTTAATAGTATACAGAGTGGGTACGGTATGTAAAAGGGAACAGAATATAAGCTCAACTAGAATGTACAAGAAACTGAAAGTACAAGTAAACTGGGACATCTCCTGTGATCACCCTCCAAGGATCCTACCTAAAAGGTATATACAACTCTCAAATGGTTTCCTCTTTGGTACGCCACATCTGATGTCCACCTTCAAGCTACCTAACGTCCTGGTTCTCTCGTCCTCTGTCAGTGTTGTCCATCATCTGCACCAAACACAACAAAGTACATGAATAGCCCATGTCAGGGTGAGTATAACGATACTCAGTAGGGACACCGAGACCCTAAAAGCCTCACCAATTTCATAAAGTATAAGACACAAATTAAGGAACGAACTGATAACCCTACAAAGGTATATTCCAATATATATACCTATGTTATCATGTAAATCCATCTAAAATGTGAGGAAAACACATAGTCCAACTCCAAAGCCCCAATCTTAACAGTTCTATAGAGGATGAAATACCTCGAAGTAAAGTACCACATATGTACACCACACAGAAGAATAACACCAAGTTATTACCATGAAGGAAAGTACCACACAGGTACAGACTCACCTAACACTAGGTATAACTTAAGTACAGAAGTAGAGATCATTTTTGAAGTAACTATTGAATCAGCTATCATTGTGAAGAGGCAAACCCAAATAGGATCACACGGTGCTGACCCACATAGGAACACTTGGTTTTGACCCTAATTGGATCGCAGGGTGTTGACCCACACAGGATCACTCTGTGCTAACCCATACAGGATTTCTAGGTACTGACCAACACAGAATCGCTCGATGCTAACCCACACATGATCTCTGTTTATTCTTCACGTCACAGCTAACTACATGGTTCCCGTAGTATGCCGGATTATCTCTAGGATGGTCCACTCCAAAATCCACTGGTTGATACTCCAACTACCATGATGTCTAATGAAGAATTATCTCAAAGCACTGCCACATCATAGGTGTCCTAACACAATATCAAGTGCGTCTATTAGACACCCTTTCTATGAGTTTTTAGGCTTTTATTCCAAGGGGCCTGGTCTTATTCGTTCTTGATCCAACCTGAGAATACCCCATCAAAATTCAAAAATCTAGTGGGGTATACTCAAATGGATCGTCTCCCTCCTTGGTTTCTTATGCCGTTGATGTTTCGTTAAATGGACATATGACACCAATGTTATGGCCAAATGAGCGTAACTGGGACATCGTGGGACTGGGTCCAGCCCATCTCGGTTGGACCGACCCAACCTGACCAAGTTCGGGATGTCCCGGCCTGACCCACTGGGTCTCGCTCGGCCTTCTAGGTGGCCTGGTCCATTGTGTTTGACCCATCCCACTAGGCGGCCCAACCTACTGGGTCTCGCCCATCCCGTTATTTCGTCTGCCCCGCTAGGCGGTTTGGTAGGCTGCGAGGCTATGAGAGGCCACAGAGGGGGTCAACCACAGACATCATGAGGATGCGAGGGTGCAGGGAAGCTCAGTCATGGGCATTGTGAAGCTGAGTGGCATGGTGCGGGTCATGAGCGGTCTATGAGAGGTCGCGGGGAGGCTTGGCCACCGAGGGTACCACGAGGGCATGGGGATGCTTGGCCGCTAAGGGTGCTGACGGCTGATCGGCCGTAGGGGAGTGAGGTCGTGGGGAAGCTCAGTTGTAGAGGGTTCTGTAAGGGTGGGTCGCCCGCAAGAGAGTGGTGGCTGTGGGGAGGCAGCAACAGCTGCTAGGAGGCATGACGAGGTTGCGGTCGGCGGTGGCCGCAGTCGGTGGATGCCCCGGGGCAGCGGGTGCCACAGAGCGAAACCATTGCTCTTTCGGCTTCATCATGGATGGCGGTGGTGCCGGCCACCATTCTCATTCCCCTTAATGGTTTGTCACTAACCCTCTTCATCACGAAGAACACCACAAATCATCACAATAATTTCGGAGAGGACGAGTCGTGTTTGTTTTTCCCGTACACTCTGCAGTAGAGTAGTAGAAAGCGACTATAGCCTCTCTTGAATTACGAAGAGTCATCAAGAAAAAAAGGGAAATATATCAAACAACCACCCTACCTTGTTTTTTTGTTGTTTTTGATGAGGAAGGAAAGATGATCATCGATTGAAGACGTCCCACATTGGAGGATGTCTTGAGGAAGAAGTTGAAGTCATGCGTCAGAGTTATTCATTGGAGGAGCGTTCTTCGTGGAAGAATTTCTTTGTACAAGAAGTTCTTAATTGGAGAAAAGAATCATCCATGATCTCTACACTTTTCCAATACATTCCTCCAAAATTAAAATGGACAACTATTGTGTTTCCCCAATTTTAATTGTATGAACAATTTCAAATTGGATTAATTCATTACAAAGTGGTTCGCATAATATATTGAAGGGGTGGCACCATTAATGTGGATTGAGATTAATATTCATCCTCACATTTTAGATGGAGTTCAAGGTTTTTTAGTCTCGGGTTGTTTCCACCACAATATCCTCTATTGGGAGGTTTAGTTCATTTGGTCCCCACCATTAAACATCTATAAGGAGTTTAAAATATAAATAATAAAAATATTCACAATTTTTTTTATTTTATTCATTCACGAATATGTGAAAAGATAACTTCCACCCACGACCTACTACGGTCAAGGATAAGATCTAAATAAAATAATATCAGAATTGCATGTTTAATGGGGCCCTCATATTTCTATTCTGATCACCGGTTCAAAAGTTAGAAAATCTCCCTCGCACGTTTACTGAACGTACACGAAAAAAAATTCAGCAATTTATTCTGAGCATCCAGTCCTCAGAATCACACGCTGTCAATTTTTACAGACATAAAAAATTCCCATTTAATTAAAAAAATTAATGGATATTCTGGGTCTTTACATTCCCCACACCTAATGTCTTTACGTCTCTATAATCCACAACTCAAACTAAGGGTACATGTGGGGGTATTGAGCATGCATCTGAGCCTCTCACTCCCATGTGATCTCCTGCGGGTTCCTGTGCTGCCAGAAATCACACATCGGGGATATCGACCACTTACAAAGGGCGTTCTCCTCTATATTCTCAATATCTAATGGAACCTCCGTAAAAGTCGCCCTGTCGTCGATGTCCATCTCGCCATGGTCGATGACGTGGGAAGGGTCGTGCATGTATCTCTTTAGCTGGGATATGTGGAAGATGTCTTGCACTAGGTGAAACTGATGTGAAAGGGATAAGTGGTATGCCACATCACCAACTCTATTGAGGACATGAAAATTTCCAATGAATCTCAGAGATAACTTTCAACCTTGGATAAATATCCACAATAATCATCGAGGTGAGTCCCGTAGAAAGATTTAGTCTCCATCCTTCATCTCTAATGGTCACTGTCTCGTGTCGGCATACGACTTCTACCGGCTCTGGGGAGCCTTCATCTTCTCCTGGATGATTTTCACATTTTTTGTGGTACCTCATACTATCTTTGATCCCATGAGTGATAACTCCCCTTGGTCAATCGTGCAGAAAGGTGATCTATATGGTCTGTCGTACAATGCCTCAAAATATTCCATCCCAATTGTGGAGTGATAGAGATTGTTGTATGAAAACTCCACCAAAGTCTAGTTATCCTCCCAACAGAGACTGAAGTCGAGGAAACAGAAAGACATCATTTACATGAAGGTCAGAATGGTCCACTTAGTCTAGACATACGTCTGAGGATGGAAGGCAGTGCTCAAACGAAGTTGTGTCCCGAAAGTTTCATGCAACCCTTTCCATAGCCGTGAAGTAAAATGTGTATCACGATTGGAGACAATCGATGAGGGTACTCCATGTAGCTGCACAATCTCTTTCACATAGAGGCTTCCCTTGCTCTCTACTGAACCCTTTCCTCTTATCGGTATAAAGTTGGCCGATATGGTGAGCTGGTCGAAGATTCACCCAAATTGAGTCATGACCCCTGGATGTATGTGGATGTCCTATCACAAAGTCTAATGATATCACATCCCACATCCACTGTGGGACCTCTAAAGGCTGATCCAATCATGAAGGTACTTGGTGCCCCACATTCACTTACTGACAAGTTAGGCACCGAGAGACAAAATCTGCAATGACATTCTTCATCCCTGGCCACCAGTCCTGTCGTCTGAATTCCTCGTACATCTTCACCACCCTTGGATGTTTTTCTTGATGCGATGTGTGGAACTCTATCATCACTTCCTCCCAAAGTGACACAAGTACCATCTTCTAAAGAGGATGACATGCTCCCCACCTTCATAAAATCAATCAGGTGCTTATCCTGTGGATATCTGTGCACGTCGTGCCTCGCAGTCAGTGTCCCCATGCTACACCTCCCTGACTCACTAAAGGATTGAGTTAGTGATGTTAGAGACTGAATGTAATGAGCCAATGTTTTTCAATGAAAATTCCTTTCATAAAATTGTTTCATAAAATCACATGAATGCACAACATAATGAACTACAAAGTGATAAGTTTCCTTTAAACATAATTTTTTCACTTCTGTGTTTGGAATTTTGAAAATATGACATACAGAGATGTGTTCAAGATGATTTTTGGAGTCTGATAGAACAAACTAGTTTTTTTGGTGAATAGTAACATACACATTAAATAGTAAAATGAATAGTAATATGACCCTTACGAATAGTAAATAATAATATTATTTTATTTTCTAAAGGAAATAAGATAATGATATCTTAATTAATTTTTCAATGAGAAATAAAACTAAGTGCACCTTTAAGATTCTTATTTTTCGAAATAACTAATTCTTTATTTAAAAATTAAATTAATAATATTAAAAAAGTTAATTTTAAAAAATGGACTTCATTTTTGAAATCTTAACCTTGAATAATGGTTTTGGTAATTATTTGGTATTTTTCTTAAAAAATGAAATTTTTGATGAATAGTGAAATACAATAAAATACTATATATTCAATTTAACAGTTAAATACACTATTCATGACATCATAAGTGATGCAAGGCCACTTGGTTTGAACACCCATGAAATTATTACTATTAGGGTCACATGAAACAATACTATTGGTTGTCTTGAGGGAAATAATAAAATAATGAATTAAATATTCAAAATTTACCCCACCCCTCCACTATAAAAACCACCCTTCACACCATCATTCCCTAAAACCTCTCAAGATCCAAGCCATCTCTAAACTTTTCCCAAACATCCTCTATATCCCCTCCCCCACTTCTAAGAGCTTCTTGTCTAATCAAATGAAAAATCATTGGCCCTTAAGGAGGTTCTCAAGAGAAGGATTCAAGAGGTAATTTCTCTCCCTCTTCTCCTTTAATTTCCTTTCATGTTCAAGTTCATTTCTTGATCTCTCCCCACCTATTTTCTCCTAAATGGTATTGTAACTCCAGTATTATACAAATAATATAATGTTATGATGCTAATGGAATATTATATAATCCAACATCCCTTTCCCACTTTCTTTTATTCTATTAAAGAGAATGTTGTTTGTGAGGTGTTAATTTATCACCTTCAAGAATGTCATGTTTTCTTCATCCATTTCTACCTTCAAATATGCTCATGAAACAAATTATATGGTTGATACAGAATATTTTATATATATTATGTCCTATTTAATGTTTTGTAACTGACTTATGAGCATATTACTATGTTATAAATTAAAACAAGTGTGTTGTGATCGAAAATCCGCCCAAATTAACCCAAATAATCATCATTTAATTATTATCTAATGATTCATCTACACGGATCTAATATAATTCATTATAATATCATTAAAATTCCTGTAATATAATCAATAAAATGTAATATCAGTTATGAATAATTACCCATGTTCTACCCGAACAACAATTTAAGAATCCAAGAGAACCACTCAGGAAAACCGTAAAAACTAACATTCCCGAACAATGGTTATAAACTAAATAACTCATTCAATGGAACATAAAATCACAGAATGAAACCATAATGAACCCTATTATTGAATTAAATGTTCTGGAAATTCTAATTAATGAATATAATTTCATCATACAGGACATTAAAGAGAAGGAACCATTCAGATACTAGGTAAGGGGAAATCTCAAACTCGATTTTCATTCATCGGGATCTCCTTCTTTCAATCAAATTTGATATGGTTACTACTTAATGATAATATCTTCATAATTATCATTCCTTTTCTGGGATATAAATGTTTTATAATGATGTTTTTTTCTAACAAAATGTTTTCCAATGTGACTCTTCTTTTACGAACTCAACTGTTACCTCTCATTCATGGTTGATGGTTCTTGTATCAAGTATGTTGTTCAATAATTCTTTTGGGAACCCAAATATTATGAATGTATTATTATGAGATGAAACACATTCCATTAGAAATGTTATTTATGTTCACTTTTGATATATGTTCTATGTGGAAATCATGATAATGATAATGTTATGATGTGACTGGTGCGCCTAGAATTATACAGCACTCCAATGAACTGGGTAACGTAATGAATCTCATGAGTATATGTGAAATGATTTGAGAATAATAATCTATCTTGGTTCACAAGTATGTGTTTTAGTTAACCACTAAAACATGATGTATCATTTTTATGCATTTCCACATTTCATGTCTTTTATTTATTTTCCTCTCATGCACATGATCATCAACCTATGTCTGGATTATGCTCACCCCATGCTATATTCTTTTTATCTATCCTCTTACTGGGCTTTTAGATCACCAATTTTTATGTATATCCTCAGTTGGCTACATGTACTAAGGAGAGTAAAAGTACAAATAAGAATCTAGTGAAGAAGATATTAATAAATTTGTATGCTTGATGTTGTAATTATTATGTATGGTCCTAGTTTTCCCAAGACCCAAAAATATTGAATCCTCTATATGTAATACTATTAATTTGTTTAATTTTGAAATGATGTAATATTAATGTATGAAATGTTTGGTATTCTATATTTGGTATCAGAGGAATGGTTTTGTTAATTTGGGAATTAGGATTAGTGAACCCTAGAGAAAACCTCTAGCATGAGACTAAGTACAAGTAGGAAAACAAGAAAATCTAGATAGGGATCCAATATGTTATGTTTTTGTTATAAATTGTTTAAATGAACATGTTATTCATATATTTTTTACTTATGTTTTGTTCTAAACGTTTCTATTTTAGAAAATGGTGGGAACCAGGAGAAATCAGGCCAACAACTCTTGCGAGGGCCAATGCAACGATTGCCCGAATGACATCCCCAGTGACTTGGGAGGTAGACTTCAAAACTTCATCGTGATGATTACCCAATTATCTCAAGTTAAGAACAATATCCATAATAATATAAAACTTCCTCCTTCACCAAAGATGGTTCAACTGGCTATCGAATGTTTTATGTGGAAACGACCACCGGTGTTTAGTGGATCTTCTGATCCAATAGTTGTGGAACAGTGAGTAAACTTCATGGAGAAGAACTTTTCTGTTCTTCACTATTCTGAGATAGATAATGTGACCCTTTCCGTTTATCATCTAGACGAAGAAGTTCATCAATGGTTATATTTGATTAAGAACACCAAGAAAATGGAGGAAATTGAAAAGATGTAATGGGAAGACATTAAGATAATGATTCATAATAAGTATTTCCCACGAACTCTTCATATGAAGATGGAGATAGAATTTAAAGAGCTCAAGAAAAAAGAAGTATAATCTATCATAACCAATGAATTAAATTTCACAAGGCTTTCAAGGTATGCTTGGGTTTGTGTTATCAACAATGATAGTAAAATTGAATGATTCTGTAGTGGATTAAAACCACACCTTCGAAAGGCTCTTGCAATTTGAGACTTTGGCGGTTATGAAGATGTTGTTAGATGTGCTATTAATGTGGATATGGAGTTTGGAGAATAGTCCCATTGCTATGGTGATAAGAAAAGAAAGATGGAGACTGAGGATGATGGATCTAATGACAAGGGTGGGAAGAAAAATCAATGACCCACATGCCAAAAATGTTGGATGTTGCACCATGGGAACTACCTCAATTGGATGGGGAAATTCTTTAACTGTGGGAAAGAAAGACACCATGCCCAAGAGTGTCGAAAAGACATGAATATGAAAGAAATGTATCTGATGAAAGTAAAGAACCACTCATGGTTCAATGCTACAACTCTAGAGAGATAGGGAACTGTGCAAACCAGTGCACTAAACCTCGAGTTCTTGAGGGTAATCAGCGTCCATAACCTCCAAAGAAAAAGGATCAAGGGAAGGCTTATTTCATCACTACAACGAAGGTAGAGCATGATAATGAATTCGTACAAGGTACGCTTCCTATTCGCTCAAGAATGAAAAAAGACATATTTGATTATAGTTCTACACATTCCTTTATATCTTTAATGTTTTCTAAAACTATAGAATCAAAGCCCCAAAACATTGAAGTAGAGATATCTGTAAAAACACCAAGTGGTGAAATCATTCGAACCCAAGGGTTTGACTCTTCTCCTATTGGTGCATGTGGGAAGATTCTTCCTGAAAATCTCGTAATAATTCACTTGGTAGAATTCTACGCTATAATGGGTATGGATTGGATCTCATCATATAGAGAACATATCAACTATCCGGAAAAGGAAATCTGTTTTCATATTTTGAACCATCCCAGGCTCATCTAAAAATGAATGGAAGATCATGAATATCCTTTGAAAATTCCTTCAGTGGTGTGGGTGTTGATTCCCTATGAAGAAGCATACCTCACATAAATTTTTTATTTGAAGGAAAGTGCCAACCTTGAGGAGATTCCCATTGTGAGTTAATGTTGTGATGTATTTCACAAACTGTTACCCGAAATTCCCCCGGATCATGACTTAGAGTAATCCACTGAACTCATACCCATAGCTACTTCTATCTCGAAGTATCCCTATAAGATGGCCCCTATCGAACTGGAGGAGTTAAAGAAGCAACATCAATAGCATACTGACAAAGGTTTCATACGCCCTAGTGCATCACCTTGGGGTTCACCGGTTCTCTTTATTAATAAGAAGGATGAAACAATGCGGTTGTGTATCGATTATCGGGAACTCAAAAAGATCACCATAAAGAACAAAAATATGCTTCCATGGATTGTGACATGTTCAATCAGTTAAGAGGAACTCAATACATCTCATAGGTGGATCTTCGTTCTAGATATCATCAGGTAAAGGTGAAGAAGGAAGATATTTATAAGACCACCATTCATACAAGGTATGGGCACTATGAGTTTTTTGTGATTCCCTTCGCACTTTCTAATACACTTGAAATCTTCATGGATTTGATGAATTGAGTCATTAGTCATTACCAAGACTAATTTTTGGTGGTGTATATCGATGATATTCCCATATACTCTTAGTGAAAGGAGGAACATGAAGAACATTTAAGACTTGTGTTGGAGACATTCTGAAAGGAGAAGTTGTACACCATGTTTAGAAACTGTGACTTTTGGATGAAGAAAGTCACATTCTCTGGACATGTGATCACAAGTGAGGGAATTTTTGTGGATCCGTCAAAGACAAAGGTGATTGAGGAATGGCCTAGGCCCTCTAGTGTCACAGAAATTAGTAGTTTTCATTGATTAGCTGGGTACTACTGACGTTTTGTGAGAAACCTCTCACGATTGTCAAGCCTGCTAACTAAGTTAACAGGTAAAGGGGTAAAGTATGTCTGGACTGACGAATGTGATTGAAGCTTCAAGGAGCTAAATAGAAGGCTGATCACTGCACCTGTACTCACACTGTCGAAAAGTGGAGAATATTTTGCGATAAATAGTGATGAATAAAAGGAAGTCTTGGGTTGTTTACTCATGAAAAATGATAATGTGATAGCCTATGCCTCTCAATAGTTGAAGATCCATGAGAAGAACTACCCGAAACATGATCTAGAGCTAGCAGCCATGATTTTTGCCTTATAAATCTGGAGGCACTTCCTTTATGGTGAGAAGGGTGACATATTCACCAACCACAAGATCCTAAATTATATATTCACACAAAAGGAGATTAACATGCATCAAATGATAATGTTAGATCTAATCAAGGATTACGATTGCTCTATTCATTATCATCCTGGAATGGAGAACAAGGTAGCTAATTCTCTAAATAAAAAAGAACCTGCTACTCTATCTATGCTGCGGATTGAGAAAGACCATGTCTTCATGGATATGGAAAGAATGGATTTGGAAATCATAAGGGCTGGGTATACATCTTACCTTTCCCAAAAGATTGCGCAACCATCCATCTAGGAGAATATTATAGAAGCATAAAGGGATGATGTGGAGAAACGAAAGAGGGTGAATGTAGTAAAAGAAGGCAAACTGCAAGACTTCCATATCAACGATGATGGTATGATTCGGTTTGGAAAGTGGCTTTGTTTGCCTTCATCACCCGGTATAAAGAAGGATCTATTGGAAAATGCACATAGCTCAACATTCTCTATCCATCCTGGGTGTACCAAGATGTACCATGATCTCTGAGAACACTTCTGGAGGGATAACATGAAGAAGGAGATTGTGGAATATATATCAAGGTGCTTGGTATATCATCAAGTTAAATCTGAGCGACAAAAGACCAAAGGTATGAAGAAGCCATTTCCTATACCCATGTGGAAATGGGAAAATTTTACTATGGATGTTGGCACAGGTCTCCCAAAGACGTCAAAGGGAAATATTGCGATATGGGTTGTTATAAGGCCCCAGCCTTAAACCTTACTTAATCTTGTGTTATTACAAGATTACACATTGAGGATCTTTTCAGGTTTAGAGTTTTAGAGAATTAGATCATAAAACTTGCATTACATTCCACATATAAACAAAGTGGTTACATAAAGATAGTATTCTTCATTCCCATCAATGGAAACACATTTAAAATAAAATATGGATTATTTCTTGACACCTCCTTGACTCTATCATCTTATCATGTACCTTTCCCTTGACCTGTGAAAAACATTTCAAAAACATGGGATGAGCATAAAAACTCAGTATGGGTTATAAAAAAACATGGAAAGGAAACACGAGTTCATATAAACATAAGAATGAAATCATACTTTACCCATAAAACATAGGCACTTTAACATACCTCATAAAATCATGAATAAATCATAGAAATCATAATACATAAAGGTAACTTGAGGCATTCATAACATTCTTACGTAGGGAGTAACCCTCTTGGTTATGTTTGGAATACCCATCACAGTATATTCCCTAAAATCTCTTCGGAGAAACCTTAACGTTTCACTCCTTCGCGTTACCCAATGCATTGGAGAGCTATAACGGGCTCACCCGCCCTTAGTTTATCACGGAACCACCCGTCTTCATAATAATGCCCAAGAACCATAACATAATCATATCACATAAAACATGCATGAAGGAAACATAACATTTCCACATTTCAATCACGAGATATCAATACAACACATTGATATAATAAAAAAATTATGAAAACCATTTTCAATACCAAAGTAAAACATGGTATTTATTTTTCTTTTAAAAAAGAAGGTATGGCTTGTAGAGGAAGCCAAAACTCAAATAACGGTTATGACGGCGGAGAAGTCGTTGTCGCCGCATACGTACGACAAAAACATTCCCTTTTGTCGTTTAGTAAACGCTTCGTATAAAAAAGATTCCTTTTGAATAAACGTAAAAGTCAAAGGGGTTTATACACCGTATAAAAGAAAGTTGTGTATAAAACAAAATATGTCTCAATGAAAGGAGATTGAGACGAAGTCCCATACCTCGTATCCGACTTGACCCGACCGTTCTTTAAACTCTTGAATAATAAACTTGAGTTAATCTCTACATTCTTATGAATCTTTTTCAAGTTCATTATTCCTTTTATACCATGTTATGATCATCATGTAATCATTTAAGTTAATAATGTTCATTTTGTCGGTATTTGGTTCTTAAGTCAAAAATAGACTTCTTATACTTACATGTTGTTAATTTGGTCAAAGGTTCATTATATCCAGAATGGTATTGATGATGTAGATATCATATATGTCATATATATCCAGTACATACATTCATTTATAATATTACATCACATTTAGAGGTAAGAAATGAAATGCACCATTCATGGAGACGGTAAGCCGTATGTACGCATGAACGCTACTTCCATTTCTATTTCATATTTTCTAGAATGGAATCATAATGATATAAGAGTATATTATAATTCCAGTATAATAACATATATAATATCATTGACTTTATCCTTTACACATCCCACATATGGTATTAACGAATCAAATCACTTTCAGGGGGCGGTAGTCCGCACTTCCTAAAATGAAGATATCGTGTTTTACCCATAATGGAAACCATAAAGGTATGCCCAAAATGAAAAAACAGAAGCTTAAGGAAAACATAAACATATTATATATCATATATAAAAATAGTGACATCATAATGGCCACCTTTGAAGGTGTTAAATGAGTGTTGAACAATCATCGTTTCGGGAGGAAGAATTTCGCCATCCACGGAAACCTTATGTTCGTTAACCATTTGATGTAGTTGTGTGAGATGTTAGCTCAAATAAATCTTATAACAACATCCTAGTATATTTCAGATACTGTTGTTGTTACAAAAGAAGTAAATAAAAAGAGTTTAGGGGGTTGGAGAAGAAAAATAAAACAAATGAACATGAGAGAATGAATTACCTTAAAAAGTGTAACTCCTTTTGAGTTGAGCCTAAAGGCTTCCTTTGAAAGGATCCTGCCCAAAGGGAATCCTCTAGGATGAGGAGAGGGATGTGGAGAGAGAAAATGGGCAGGGGTTGGCCGAGCCAAAGGCTTGAGAAGTGTGTGAAATGAGGTAGAGGTGGGGGCCTTTTATAAGGGGAGAGGAGGGGCACTTTTGGAAAGTAAAGAAACATTACTTTATTTGAAAATGTGTTTCGGTTTTAAAAGGTCCCACATTGATGGAATTCGTGGATAAGGTGATAAGGGTTCGAAATACACTCATCCAATTGGGTTTGGACATGTGTAGTTCATAGATTTTACATTATCTTTCTATTTTATTTAAAACGTCAAATAATGATGTCATCGCTGCATCATTATTATGTCATAAATAATTTAATTTATTGAATGTCTAAAAATTATAAAACAAATACTATGATATAGGAAATCTTTTTATCTTTCCAATGACTATTTATAATCAAAATTTGGACTTGTATAACCCCACTTCTAAATTGTTTTAGTAAAACATATTATGTTTGTGTCATTTTCACTTTAACATTAAATAAAAAGTAATTTATGTCATTTCCCAACAAAAGTGGATCCATGTGGTCCCCAAGTTGACCCATGGCTTGTCTTGGTCGGCCATGACACAACCAATGAGTTTGGGACATGTGTCTAGGTCATTTCATTTTATTAAAATATTATTTATATCTTAAACTACCCTAATTACCACTAATCGTGATTAAGAACTTAATAAGTTACTATTCACCAAAAAATTATTATAATCTCATTGAACCACATTTTACATATTAATGACAACCATGTATGTCGGATTTTCAAAATTCAATACACATTAGTGGTAAAATTTCATTTAACTGAGAAATCAGTTTGCTTGATTACCACTTAGTGGTTACACTATTCATCAAAAATTGAAGTTTTTCATAAAATTACCAAAAATTCACCCTAAGCTATATTTGATATTCCGAATTCAAAAATGAAGTCCATTTTAAAAAATCCAAATCATATAAGTCACATTAATTAATTTAATAATTAATTCCCGCTGCCAGAGCAAATAGCGTGTTTTTACAAATCAATAAGTATCAAAAGATTGACACCAGTTTAAGTCTAATTTCAAAGTGAAATTGATTCCAATGACCACCATTGGATAAAATGGTAAAAATATATTCTAATTTCACTTCAAAACCAATTCAAAACATAATCTAATCATATAAATAAATTAGATTAAAAAGTAGTTTTGATGTAAAATGCAGTATTTTTCACTATTCATTAAAAAATGAACATTGTCAGAAAAATACCAAAAATTCACACAAGGTAAATTTTGATGTCCCAATCATCAAGGATAAGTTTATTTTGACAAACATAGTTTATAAAATTGTCAAAATATAGATTCAAAAATGCTTTTCCATCAAAAGGCAGTAAAACAATCTTTTAAGAATATTAGTGTATTCCATGCATAAGATTGTATTTATTTTCATTTTAAGCCTCTATAACACTATCTTAATCATTAATAGACATAGATAAAAATATCTATTATTCATTACTTACTTGGGATGTTACATCCTTCCCCCCTTTAGAAAATTGCGTCCCCGCAATTTATTTACTTATCGAATAAATGGGGGTACTTATCCCACATTGCATTTTCAGATTCCCATGTTGCCTCTTAAATCATGTGGTTTTTCCACAAAACCTTAACCTGCTTAATCACCTTATTCCGTCACACTTGCTCCCTGTGGTCAAGAATCTGGACCGGTTGTTCCTCATAAGATAGGTTCTCTTCCAACTGAACTACCTCTGGACTCAAAACATGAGATGGATCTGGCATATACTTTCTCAACATCGAAACGTGAAAAACATTGTGTACCTGAGATAAACTCGGAGGTAAAGCCACTCGGTATGCAACTGATCCAACTCTCTCCAGAACTTCATATGGTCCAATAAACCTTGGACTTAACTTTCCTTTCTTACCAAATCTCATCACACTTTTCCAAGGAGAAACCTTGAGAAAAACATGATCACCTACCTCGAAAGAGAGATCCTTCCTCCGGTTATCCGCATAACTCTTCTGCCTGCTCTGAGCTGTTCTCATGTGTTTCTGAATCAGCTGAACTTTTTCTTCCATCTCTTCTACCAATTCTGGTCCCATCAACTTCCTTTCACCCACTTCATCCCAGAAAGCTGGAGTTCGACACCGCTTCCCTTATAATGCCAGAAATGGTGCCATCTGTATACTAGAATGAAAACTGTTATTATATGAAAACTCAACCAAAGAAAGATGTTGGTCCCAACTTCCCTGATAATCCATAGAACAAGCTCGTAGCATATCCTCCAATGTATGAATTATTCGTTCTGACTGCCCATCTGATTGAGGATGAAAAGCTGTACTAAAATTTAATTCAGTACCCAACGACTTCTGAAGGCCTTTCCAAAAGTTAGAAGTAAACCTGGGATCACAATCTGATACAATGGAGAGAGGAACTCCATGTAACCTGACTATCTTTTTAAGATACAAACGTGAAAGTTGATCAAGAGAGAAAGTATCTCGTATAGTAAGGAAATGAGAAGATTTGGTCAAGCGATCAACAATAACCTATATTTCATTATTACCTCGAGATGTCTTTGGTAATCCAACAACAAAGTCCATGGATATATTCTCCCATTTCCACTCTGGCACTGGTAAAGGCTGAAGCATCCCTTTCGGTAACTGCCGCTCTGCTTTAACCTGCTGACAAGTCAAACACTTCACAGTAAAATCAGCAATATCTCTTTTCATTCCATCCCACCAGTAATACTCCCGCAGATCTCTATACATCTTAGTACTGCCCGGATGAACTGAAAACAGAGAACTATGAGCTTCACATAACCACTCTCTCTTCAACTGTGAATCACAAGGCACACATAACCTCTTCCCAAACCTCAAAACACAAACTTATCCAAGAACTCATGGAAAATTTTATTCATAAGGTCCATGAATACAGCAGGTTCATTGGTTAACCCAAAAGGCATAACTACAAATTCATAATGGCCATATCTCGTACGGAACGCGGTCTTCGGAATATCTTCCTCCTTTACCTTCAGCTGATGGTACCCCGATCTCAAGTCAATCTTTGAAAAAAACTGAGCTCCCTGGAGCTGATACAACTTCATTTGATGGCCCGACATCTGCTGAAGTAGTTGCAAATGATTTCACCACCCCTTTCTGCTTGTAGTCTAACTGCTTCCCATCACTCAAGCTCCTTTTCGGACACTCGTTTGCATAGTGACCCATCTCATTGCACTTATAACATTTCACTAACTGTAAATCAAATTTGTTCTTACCTTCACCTTGATCCTTTTCAGTGCAATCACGAGCCTTATGTCCCATCTTACCACATCGGTAGCACTTCCCAGAATTCAGAAGACATTCCCCAGCATGCCTTTTGCCACATTTATCACAAACTGGAAACTTAGTTCTCTTACCATCAGACTTCTTTGAAAAATTCTTACCTTTCTCCTGCCACCTCGGTCTCTTCTTCTGCTGGTTGTTATAGAACACTTGGTCATCGGAAAACTCCATTTCCACCTTCTCAGCACATCGAACAAGATTTTCATAACTTTTAAACTCACGAGAAGCTAATTCCCTTAGATATTTTGGCTTTAATCCTGAGTAAAAACGATTGATTTTACTATCAAGGTCTCTGATAAAATTTGGAGCATACCTTGCCAATCGAGTGAACCTTTCTTCATAGGCAGCCACTGAGTCTTCCTCTTGCCTCAATTCCAAGAATTGCTTTTCCATCCTAAGTCGAACAGCCTTAGGAAAATACTTCTCAAGAAACATACCTTTGAATTCATCCCAGTCAAGAGCATAAATCTCATCGGCATCCCTGATATTTTTAACCATAGACCACCACTGATCTGCTTCACCCTCCAAACGGTAAATAGCAAGACTAACCTTTTGATTGTCTGGACACCCCATGACATCAAAAATCTTCTCCAGTGCTTTAATCCACCCTTCAGCTAGCACAGGGTCAGATGATCCTCTGAATGATGGTGGATGTTGCCTCATGAAATGTTCCACCACTGACATGTTCCTCTGCGGTTGATCTGGCTAATCTCGTGCATGGATACCACCACCATTTATCGACTGAGTCAACTATGCCATTACTGCAACAAACTGTTCAGTTCCAATTCCGACCATTTCTGGATGCTGATTCGGAAGGTTATTTCCTTCTGTATGCCTTCCTAGCACAGCTTCCCTGTTTCCTCTGCGGAAAACCATTCTGAACAAACATGTCTTAGATGAAGCAACATGGTAATCTTTAAATGCTATATCATTTCAAAAAAATATTTTTGGATAATCATTTAATAGAATTGTAACTCCTAAAGTTATCTAAACCGACCTATGATACCAACTATAAGGCCCCAGCCTTAAACCTTACTTAATCTTGTGTTATTACAAGATTACACATTGAGGATCTTTTCAGGTTTAGAGTTTTATAGAATTAGATCATAAAACTTGCATTACATTCCACATATAAACAAAGTGGTTACATAAAGATAGTATTCCTCATTACCATCAATGGAAACACATTTAAAATAAAACATGGATTATTTCTTGACACCTCCTTGACTCTATCATCTTATCATGTACCTTTCCCTTGACCTGTGAAAAACATTTCAAAAACATGGG
The DNA here is from genome assembly GCA_963277665.1 of Viscum album. Classification (NCBI taxonomy): domain Eukaryota; kingdom Viridiplantae; phylum Streptophyta; class Magnoliopsida; order Santalales; family Viscaceae; genus Viscum; species Viscum album. The sequence continues at coordinate 1,604,403,736 of OY728136.1, forward strand.
ATGAGCATAAAAACTCAGTATGGGTTATAAAAAAACATGGAAAGGAAACATGAGTTCATATATACATAAGAATGAAATCATACTTTACCCATAAAACATAGGCACTTTAACATACCTCATAAAATCATGAATAAATCATAGAAATCATAATACATAAAGGTAACTTGAGGCATTCATAACATTCTTACGTAGGGAGTAACCCTCTTGGTTTCGTTTGGAATACCCATCACAGTATATTCCCTAAAATCTCTTCGGAGAAACCTTAACGTTTCACTCCTTCGCGTTACCCAATGCATTGGAGAGCTATAACGGGCTCACCCGCCCTTAGTTTATCACGGAACCACCCGTCTTCATAATAATTCCCAAGAACCATAACATAATCATATCACATAAAACATGCATAAAGGAAACATAACATTTCCACATTTCAATCACGAGATATCAATACAACACATTGATATAATAAAAACATTATGAAAACCATTTTCAATACCAAAGTAAAACATGGTATTTATTTTTCTTTTAAAAAAGAAGGTATGGATTGTAGAGGAAGCCAAAACTCAAATAACGGTTACGACGGCGGAGAAGTCATTGTCGCCGCATACGTACGACAAAAACATTCCCTTTTTTCATTTAGTAAATGCTTCGTATAAAAAATATTCCTTTTGAATAAACATAAAAGTCAAAGGGGTTTATACACCGTATAAAAGAAAGTTGTGTATAAAACAAAATATGTCTCAATGAAAGGAGATTGAGACGAAGTCCCATACCTCGTATCCGACTTGACCCGACCGTTCTTTAAACTCCTTAATAATAAACTTGAGTTAATCTCTACTTTCTTATGAATCTTTTTCAAGTTCATTATTCCTTTTATACCATGTTATGAACATCATGTAATCATTTATGTTAATAATGTTCATTTTGTCGGTATTTGGTTCTTAAGTCAAAAATAGACTTCTTATACTTACATGTTGTTAATTTGGTCAAAGGTTCATTATATCCAGAATGGTATTCATGATGTAGATATCATATATGTCATATATATCCAGTACATACATTCATTTATAATATTACATCACATTTAGAGGTAAGAAATGAAATGCACCGTTCATGGAGACGGTAAGCCGTACGTATGCATGAACGCTACTTCCATTTCTATTTCATATTTTCTGGAATGGAATCATAATGATATAAGAGTATATTATAATTCCAGTATAATAACATATATAATATCATTAACTTTATCCTTTACACATCCCACATATGGTATTAACGAATCAAATCACTTTCAGGGGGCGGTAGTCCGCACTTCCTAAAATGAAGATATCGTGTTTTACCCATAATGGAAACCATAAAGGTATGCCCAAAATGAAAAAACATATTCTTAAGTAAAACATAAACATATTATATATCATATATAAAAATAGTGACATCATAATGGCCACCTTTGAAGGTGTTAAATGAGTGTTGAACAATCATCGTTTCGAGAGGCAGAATTTCGCCATCCACGGAAACCTTATGTTCTTTAACCATTTGATGTAGTTGTGTGAGAGTGTAGCTCAAATAAATCTTATAACAACATACTAGTATATTGAAGATACTGGTGTTGTTACAAAATAAGTAAATAAAAAGAGTTTAGGGGGTTGGAGAAGCAAAATAAAACAAATGTACATGAGAGAATGAATTACCTTAAAAAGTGTAACTCTTTTTGAGTTGAGCCTAAAGGCTTCCTTTGAAAGGATCCTGCCCAAAGGGAATCCTATAGGATGAGTAGAGGGATGTGAAGAGAGAAAATGTGTAGGGGTTGGCCGAGCCAAAGGCTTGAGAAGTGTGTGAAATGAGGTAGAGGTGGGGGCCTTTTATAAGGGGAGAGGAGGGGCACTTTTGGAAAGTAAAGAAACATTACTTTATTTGAAAATGTGTTTCGGTTTTAAAAGGTCCCACATTGATGGAATTCGTGGATAAGGTGATAAGGGTTCGAAATCCACTCATCCAATTGGGTTTGGACATGTGTAGTTCATAGATTTTACATTATCTTTCTATTTTATTTAAAACGTCAAATAATGATGTCATCGCTGCATCATTATTATGTCATAAATAATTTAATTTATTTAATGTCTAAAAATTAAAAAAAAAATACTATGATATAGGAAATCTTTTTATCTTCCCAATGTCTATTTATAATAAAAATTGGGACTTGTATAACCCCACTTCAAAATTGTTTTAGTAAAACATATTATGTTTGTGTCATTTTCACTTTAACATTAAATAAAAAGTAATTTATGTCATTTCCCAACAAAAGTGTATCCATGGGGTCCCCAAGTTGACCCATGGCTTTTTTTGGTCGTCCATGACACAACCAATGAGGTTGGGACATGTTTCTAGGTCATTTCATTTTATTAAAGTATTGTTTATACCTTAAACTACCCTAATTACCACTAATCATGATTAAGAACTTAATAAGTTACTATTCACCAAAAAATTATTATAATCTCATTGAACCACATTTTACTTATTAATTACAACCATGTATGTCGGATTTTCAAAATTCAATACACATTAGTGATAAAATTTCATTTAACTGAGAAATCAGTTTGCTTGATTACCACTTAGTGGTTTCACTATTCATCAAAAATTGAAGTTTTTCAGAAAATTACCAAAAATTCACCCTAAGCTATATTTGATATTCCGAATTCAAAAATGAAGTCCATTTTACAAAATTCAAATCATATAAGTCACATTAATTAATTTAAAAATTAATTCCCGCTGCCAGAGCAAATAGCGTGTTTTTACAAATCAATAAGTATCAAAAGATTGACACCAGTTTAAGTCTAATTTCAAAGTGAAATTGATTCCAATGACCACCATTGGATAAAATGGTAAAAATATATTCTAATTTCACTTCAAAACCAATTCAATACATAATCTAATCATATAAATAAATTAGATTAAAAAGTAGTTTTGATGTAAAATGCAGTATTTTTCACTATTCATTAAAAAATGAACGTTGTCAGAAAAATACCAAAAATTCACACAAGGTAAATTTTGATGTCCCAATCATCAAGGATAAGTTTATTTTGACAAACATAGTTTATAAAATTGTCAATATATAGATTCAAAAATGATTTTCCATCAAAAGGCAGTAAAACAATCTTTTAAGAATATTAGTGTATTCCATGCATAAGATTGTATTTATTTTCATTTTAAGCCTCTATAACACTATCTTAATCATTAATAGACATAGATAAAAATATCTATTATTCATTACTTACTTGGGATGTTACAGTTGTGGTTGACCGACTCACCAAGACTTCTAATTCTTTATCTAATGAGAAAGATCTCTCACTTGAAAGACAAGAAAAGATATATGTGAAGGATGTGGTGAGACTGCACGGTTTTCCACTCTCAATTGTCTCTGCCATGATATGAGGTTCACATCTAAATTCTGGAGCAGCCTTAAACATGCTTTGAGTATTGAACTAAATTTCAACACATCATATCACCCCCAAACTGATGGCTAATCTGAAAGGACTATTTAGATACTTGAAGACATGCTTAGATCCTAAGCTCTAGAATTCAAAGGTGGATGAGATCAACATCTCCCATTGGTTCATTTCTCATACAACAGTTTCTTCCACTAGAGTATTTTGATGGCTCCATATGAAGCTCTGTAGAGAATTTTATGTATAACTCCAACCTGTTGAGATGAAGTTGGAGAAAGAAAGCTACATAGACATGATATTATTCAAGAGATGACTGAAAAGGTTCAAGTCATCCGGAAACACATAAAAAATGATCAATGTTGGAAAAAGAGCTATGCTGACAACTGTCAAAGGGACTTGTAGTTCATCTTTAGAGATAAATTATTCCATCGAATATCTCCATGGAAGAGGGTCATTTGATTTTGGAAGAAAGGGAAGCTAAGACCAAGTCACAATGGCCCCTTTGAGATCCTTGACCGCATAGGAGATGTGGCCTATCGTCTTGCACTTCCACTGAATATGTCTCTAGTTCATGATGTTTTTAATGTATCACTCCTGAGGAAGTACATACCTGATCCCTCACATGTACTAAACTCAAAGGTGGTGCATCCGTAAGATGATATCTCTTATGAGGAGTCCCCAATAATGATTCTTGACCCAAAGGATAAGGTTCTACGCAACAAGACAACCCACCTTTTCAAAGTGTTTTGGAGGAGATATATGTTTTTGGAAGCAACTTGTGAACTGAATGAGGTGATGAATGAGATGTACCCTCACCTATTTATGTAAAACGAAATTTTGAGGGAGAAATATCTTAAGGGGGAAAAATGTAACAACATAATGTTTTTAAATGAAAATTCCCTTCATAAATTTTTTTCAAAAAAACACATGAATGAAAAACATAATGAACTACTATTTGATAAGTTACATTTAAACATATGTTTGACACTTATGTGTTTGGAATTTTGAAAATCTGACATACATGGTTGTGTTCAAGATGATATTTGGAGTCTGATAGAACAAACTTGTTTATTTGGTGAAGAGTAACATACCCTTATGAATAGTAAAATGAATAGTTATATGAACCTTATAAATAGAAAATAATATTACTATTTTATTTTCTATAGAAAATAAGATAATGAGATCTTAATTAATTTTTCAATGAGTAATTAAACTAAGTGCACATTTAAGATTGTTATTTTTTGAATTAACTATAAATTTTTCAAAAATTAAATTAATAATATTTAGGAAATTAATTTTGAAAAATGGACTTCATTTTTTATTTCTACACATCAGAAAATGGTTTGGGTAAATTTTTGTATTTTTCTTAAAAACTCGAATTTTTTATAAATAGTGAAATACGGTAAAATACCGTATATACAATTTAACAGTTAAATGCACTATTCATGACAACACAAGTGATTCAAGGCCACTTGGTTAGAACTAACATGAACGTATTACTATAAAGGGTCACATGAAACAATACTACTATTTTTCTTGAGAGAAATAATAAAATAATGAATTAAATATTCAAAATTTACACATCCCCTCCACTATAAAAACCACCCTTCACACCCTCATTCCCCCACACCTTTTATGATACAATCCTTCACTAAAATATTCCTAAACATCCTCCCTATCCCTTCCCATACGTTTCAGAGCTTCTGGTCTCATAAAAAGGCCAAGCTTAGTCCCTTAAGGAGGTTCTCAAGAGAAGGATTCAAGAGGTAATTTCTCTCCCTCTTCTCCTTTAATTTCCATTCATGTTCATGTTCATTTCTTGATCTCCCCCCACCTATCTTCCCCCAAATGATATTTTAACTCCATTATTATACATATAATTTAATTTCATGATGCTAATGGTATATTATATCTTCCAACCTCCATTTACCCATTTCATTTAGTTTATTAAAGAGAATGTTGTTCGTGATGTGTTAATTTATCACCTTCAAAAACGACATGTTTTATTCTTCCATTTCTACCATCAAATCTGGTAATGAAACCATTTTAATTGTTGATCCAAAATATTTTATATTTATTTTTTCCTATTTAAGTTATGGAACTGATTTATGAAAAAATTACCATGTGATAAATTAAAACAAGTTTGTTGTGACCGAAAAACAGCATAATTAACCCAATCAATCATCATTTAATTATTATATAATGATTAATCCACAAGGAACTAATATAATTCATTATAAGATCATTAAAACTAATTTAATATCATTAAAAACATATAATATTAGTTCTGAATTATTACCAATGTTCTACCCGAACATCAATTTAAGAATACAAGAGAACCACTCAAGAAAACCATAAAAACACACATTCTCAGAAAAGGATTCTAAACTCTATAACTCATTAAATGTCACATATATTCAAATAATGATACCAGAACTAACATTATTAATTTATAAAAGATTCTGAAATTTCTAATTAATGAATATAATGACATTTTACAGGAACTTAAATTGAATGAAGCATTCAGATACAAGGTAAGGGGAAATCTCAAACTCAATTTTCATCCATCGGGTTCTCCTTCTTTCACTCCATTTTGATATAGTTACTCCTTAAAGAAAATTTATTCATAATTATGTTACATTTTGTGGGATATACATGTTTTCTAATGTAGTTTATGTCTTACTAAATGTTTTCCAAAAGAACTTTTCTTTTAAGAACTCAACTTTTACCATTCATTCATGGTTGATGGTTCTTGTATCAAGAATGTTGTTCCTTCTTTCATTTGGGAACCCAATTATTTTGAATGTATAATTATGAGATGAAACAAATTCATTTACATGGGTATGTTATGTTCACTTTTGATATGTTTTCTATGTGTAAATCATGATTATGATAATGTTATAATGTGACGGGTGCACCCATAATTATATAGTGAAATATAAATGTTTCAAAGTGACGGGTGCACCTGGAATTATACAGCGCTCCAATGCATTGGGTAAAGTTATGAATCTCATGAGTATATGAGAAATGATGTGTGAACAAGATTATATCATGGTTCACAAGTATGTTTGGTAGTTAACCACTAAAACATGACGATTCATTTTTATGAATTGCCACATTTCAACTCTTTTATTTATGTTCCTCTCATGTTCATGATATTTTTCCTATGTCATGATTATGCTCACCCCATGCTATATTATTCTTATATATCTGATTACTAGGCTTTTATCTCACCCCTTTTAATGTATATCCTCAGGTGACTACGTGTACTAAGTAGAGGACATGTGCCAATAAGAAGCTACAGAAGAAATAATTAATAAATTTTTATTCTTGATGTTGTAATTGTTATGTACGATACTATTTTTCACAAGACACTATACATTTGGATCCTCTATGTGTAATATATTATGATTTTTCTCTTTATAAAGTTGTAATTGTAATGTAGGAAAAGGTCTGAATGCTATACAGAAGTAATGATGCTCCATCTCGATCCACAATGGATATCTGCAAAGCGGTTAGATGCTCCGTATCCTCATTTAGCAACTGCATACCAGAATTGCTACTGAGTGCATCTACTACAATGTTTAACATCCCAAGAATATAGAGTATTTCAAAGTCATTGTCTTGGAGGAACTCAAGCCAACATCGTTGTCTCCGTTTCAGGTCCTTTTGATTGAAGATATACCTAAGACTGCTATGATCTAAGTACACTGTAAAATGCTCGACCATCAAGTAATGTCCCCACATCATCAAGGCGGTGACCATTTCTACTAAATCTAGGTCATTGGTAGAATAGTTTTTCTCATTTTGTCTCATCTATCTAAAACCATATGCGATCACTGCATGCTCCTCTATCAGGGCACATCCAAGCTCGGTCCCTAATGCGTTCCAATAGACAATGTACCATACACCCTCCTCTGGTAGCCTCACGAGGGGTTCACTAGTCATCCTTTTCCTCAACTCATGAAAAATAAGATAGAATCTCTCCTACCATAAAAAAGGTTTCACCTTCTTCATAAATTCTAATAAAGGTGCTACAACTCTGGAGAAATCTTCAAAAAATCTCAGGTAGTATCTAAAAAAACCGGAAACTTCATATCTTGGTCATACTCTTAGGTGGCTCCCTTGCAAGTACCAACTAAATATTTACTAGATCCACTATAACTCTTTCCTATGAGATGAAATGTCCCAGAATGTGAACCTCCCAGAACCAAAACAGGAACTTTGAGAGCTTACCATAATGCTGGTGCTCTCAAACTGTGCCCATTACTACCTGAAAATGATAGGCATGATCCTCCTCAGTAGCCGAGTAGATCAAAATGTCGTTGATGAAGACTACTACAAAGTGATCATGGTTTGTCTTAAAGATCCTGTTCATGTGTCCCATGAACACTTCTTGAGAGTTGGTCATGCCGAATGGAATAAGCATGAACTCGCAATGGCCATACCGACATTGAAATGTTGTCTTCTGCACATCATTGTCTCATACTCTGAGCTGGTGATAGCAAGACCTGAGGTCTATCTTCGAGAACCATTGTGCTTCCTTCAGCTAATCAAAGAGGTCACCAATCCTCGAGAGTGGGTACTTCTACATCATGATCACCTGGTCCATGCACCAATATTAAATACAATGTCTGAGGCCCCCATCCGCCATCTTGGAGAACAAAATCAGGGCTTCCCAAAGAGAAACATTGGGCTGAATGAATCTCTTCCCCCACAAGTCCACTAGCTATACCCGCATCTCACGAAGCTCCACAGGAGCCATCTGATATGATGGTGTAGGTAACAGTGTCCTCCCAGGCTACGAATCAATGTAAAATTCCACCTCTATACAAAGAGGTAGACAAGGGACATCATCATTGAAGACATCTATGTACTGGTCCACAACTATAGAATAACATGGACTCTCCACATCAACCTCTCCAAGGTTAAGGATAGTCAACTCATCTGTAATTGGTTACACCCTCCTACGAGTAAGTCCATCCTATACTTCAAAGGTTACCTTCTCTCTAGTGAAGGTAAACATGGTCCCATCCATGTAGACACACCTCTCATTGCGCCTAATATAGAAAATATGATCATGGACTGTAGATAACCATTCTATACCCAAGATAACATCCTATGGCCTCAACGCTGCAACTCGAAGTTCCCAGCCAAAGCTCTCTCTTCATAGAGTAAGCTCACACTCCTGGAACCGGTGCATAATCATTGAATCCTCTCCCATATGTGTCTCTAGACGTAAGGATCAAGCCAACAGCTCCGTCAAAATCTCTGAGATCCAAACGAAGGAAGTGAAAATAAAGGAATGACTGGAACCTCTGTCAATATGTAACGCATCTATGGTGGAGTAGACATAGATCCTACCTTGTATCATCTCTAGAGCACCATGGGTGTAGGCCTCAGCTTCCTGGAACTGAGGTTTCCTATGTCCTCCCACTCCTTATGGTCGGGGTGGACCACCAAGTAATGGTGGAGGTAACATCTTGAATCGTCGCCTACCACTAGCTGCCTGGCTAGCTCCTCTGCCACATCCTCCTACTTCATGTGGATCTTCTATATCAATCCTCTATCTCTTCCAGGGCGGTCCTTTAATCAGCTGATGATCATCCGTATGGTGGTTTGGATATTTATGAGTCATGTTACCCTACCGGCATCTTGCGTAACACTACCCATTCCTAGAATGAGTGTCCCTGCCTAGGGTGCCACACACAACCGACCCTGAATCATGTGGTCGTCCACCTAAAGAACTGATCCATTTGGACCTCTGTGCCATCTATCTACTACCAACTGTGAAGACTCTGCTACGTGATGACTGGTAGTGGGACTCACTACTGCTGACTACCCATCAAGAAAACAATCCACTACGAGGGCTATCTCTAACAACCCCGCCTACGTCGGGATGCTGATTGAGATCATTGATGACCTGATCTCCCACCCGAGTCCCTGCTCGAAGGTCTGGGCCCTGGCGAATGGGTCCCACACCATATCTGTGGAGTTGCATGAGACATCAGTGAACCTCGTTGAGTACTGATCCATAGTCATTCTACCCTGCTCGAAATAATGTAGCTCATGAATGTGCATTGCGCGAAATGTCATTGGGACAAATTCATCCCGAAACAGGCTCTTGAATCCTTCCTAGAGAAGAGTCTCCTCGTCGTGAGCATGGAGCATCAAGCTCCCCCATCTGCCTATTGCTTTTTATAGAAGATTGGTGGCAAGGATTACCATGAGATCAAATGGTGTCCCTACCTGTCGTAATTATCACACTACCGCCTCCAACCAATCCTCAGTCGCCTGTGTGTCCATCTCTCCCCTAAACCTGAGTGTCCTCGGGTGCTGGAACTCGTGCAATACGCTCAAGTGGAATTCACTCTCTACTTCTGGGGCTGGTGGAATCGGTGGCCTGAAGGGTAATGGTACCACTGGTGCATCCACTGGGGCCTCTACTAGATGAGGGCCCTACCCCGAGGCCTCATTGCTTGGCGGGCTATTAGTGTGTACTACTCTCGGTACCCTTGTAGGCTGTTTGTGTGGAGGAATCCAGAAAAAAAGTTCTGCCATAGTCAAAAAGTTATAATTGGTGAGCTGACTCAAAAAGATCACAATAAAACTCTTAAAAACACACATGAAATCAGTGTTTTGATGCCCTGAGTCATAATTCAGAAGTCAGGGTCATGGTTTATGGATATGTCATCCACCGCAAAAAAATTGGATTCTTTTAACTGATAACCACACTCACAAAAGTTATCAATATTTCTGTTTAAAAGATCAGAGTACTATGTTCAATGGTAGAACTGACTCCGCTGATATCAATTTGTCACGACCTTTCCCTCGGGGCCCATGCTGTGACTACCCCAGTCCCACCTTCAATAGGGTAGGGGCTAGTGACTAGAACCGAATCTGTATTCCCTAATACTGGGGAGGGATTGACTTATAACATATATCACACACAACCATGCACACATCATGATACAAAATCAAGTAACTGAATAGTAAATCGAGTCATTAATGTAAGTAAATGGAGCTAGAATACAAGCACAACTGGAATGTACAAGAAAGTGAAAGTACAAGTAGACTGGAAGAGGTCATGTGATCACCCACTAAGGATCTTACCTAAAGGGTAGGTACCGATCTTGAATGGTGGTCTCTACGGTATGCCACATCTATGTTACACCTCTGAGCTAACTCCATTCCTGGTACTCTCATCCTCGGTATGCATTGTCCGTCATCTACACCAAATACAACGAAGTGCGGTCATATCACATGCAAGGGTGAGTATAATGATAATAAGTAGGTACCCTGTGACCCTCAAGGTCTCATAAAATCTATAAAGGATAAACCACAATGGAAGGAAACAACTGATAACCCTACATAGGTATATACCTAGACAAATACCTATGTTATCATGTAAACCCATCTCAAATACGTGGAAAAAACATATTACAACCCCAAAGCCCCAAGCTCCACTGTTCCACCAATAAAGTAATACCTCAAAGGAAAGTATCACATAGGAATGCCACACAGAAGAGTACCACCAAGGTATTACCGTGATGGAAAGAAACACATAGGTATAGACTCATCGCATTCCATGTATACCATAAGTACAACAGTAGAGATGATTAGATGTAACTATTGAATCATCTTACTCTGTTAAGAGGCAGACCCACACATGATCACTCAGTGCTAACCCACAAAGGAACGGTGTGTGATGACCCACACAATATAACTTGATGTTGACCCACACAGGATCGATTAGTGTTGACCCACATAGGATCTCTAATTGTGGACCCACACAAAATCGCTTGGTGCAGATCCACATAGGATCACTCTTCATTCTTCATGTCATAGCCAACTAATGGGTTATCGTACCAGGCATGCTCGTCTTCAGGAGGGTCAGATCCACAAGCCACTGGTTGATACTCCAACTACAATGAAATCTAAAGAAGATTTATCTCAAAGAATTACCACGTCATAGCGATATCAACACAATAGACAGTGTGTCAATCAGATGTCTGATCTGTGAGTTATTAGCCTTTTATTCCCAGGGTCTCAATTGGATTCGTACTCGATCCAACATGACTGTACCCCATATTAATCAAAATAAACTATGGGGTATACTCAAAGGGACCATCTCTGATACCAAATTTAACAACTAGGTCCCGATGACAGCACAACTAGACAACATTATACGAACTCAAGTAACTTAATAGGAAACAAATTGAGTACAGTATGTAAAAAGGGGACAGAATACAAGACCAACTATAAATTACAAGAATCTAAAAGTAAAATTAAACCAGAACAACTATTTCAATCAACCACCATGGATCCAACATAATTGGTAGGTGTAGCTCTTGAACGATCGTCTCTTCTATACGCCACATCTGAGGACCACCTCTGAGTTTCCTCCAGTCCCGGTACTCTCATCCTCCATTAGGGTTTTCTGTCATCTACACCAAACACAATGAAGTACGGACCTAGACCATGTAGGGATGAGTATAACGATACTCTGTAGGGACCCCGATACCCTCAAGGTCTCTTAAAATCCTTAAAGGATAAACCCCAATGGAAGGAAATGACTAATAACCCAACATAGTTATATACCCATACATATACCTATATAATCAATTAAACCCGTCTCAAACATGATGAAAAAGCACATAGTCCAACACCAAAGGCACATCCCCAACTGTTCCACAATGGATGAAATAACTTTAAGGAAAGTACCACACATGTATGCCACACAAGAAAAATACCACCAAGGTATTTCCATTAAGGAATGTACCAACCAGGTACAGACTCACCTCACACCAGGTATAACATATATACAGTACTAGAGATGATTACATGTAACTACTCAATCATATTACTCTATTAAGAGGCATACCCACACAAGATCTCTAGGTTCTAACCCACATAAGATCGCTCGTTGCTGACCCACAGAAGATCGCTACGTGCTGAACCAAAGAGGATCACTCGGTGCTAACCCACACATGATTTCTTAGTGATCACCCAAACTAGATTTCTCGGTGCTGACCCACATAGGATCACTCTTCACTCTTCATGTCACAGCCAGGTACTGGGATTCCACACTAAGAACACTCATCTCTGGGATAGTCCTATAAAAAATCCATTGGACTATACTGCTACATCCACCATGACTCCTGAATAAGTATATCAATGTACTGGCACACTATATGGGTCTCAACGCAACAGACGGTTCATCAATTAGACGCCCAGTCTGTGATTTATTATCCTTTTAGTCAAGGGGGTAGGTTGGATTCGTGCTCGATCCAACCCTACCGAACACCATCTTAATCCAAATCTTCAGTGTGGTATACTTAGAGGGAAAATCTCTGATACCAAATTTAACAACATGATCGCTCGGTGCTAGCCCACAAGGGATCTCTATGTGCTAACCGAAACAAGATTGCTCGGTGTAGACCCCCGAATGATAGATCTTCATTCTTCATGTCACAGCCAGCTATTGGGTTCCCGCACTAGACATGCTCGTCTCCGGGAGTGTTCGCTCCACATGCCACTGATCTATACTCCAAATTTAATGATGTCTCTATAAAAAGTATATCAAAGGACTGAAATATCATAGAGGTATCAACACAACAGATGCTTCATCAATCAGATGCTCGGTCTGTAAGTTATTAGCCTTTTATTCATGGGGGTCCGGTTGGATTCGTGCTTGATACAACCCGACAATACCCCAACATAATCCCAATCTCCAGTGGGGTATACTCAAAGTCACTGTCATTGATTCCAAATGTAATAACCGATTCCCAGTGATAGGACATCCACCCCGCCTTAACAAGGTCATCGGGTCGTGGCCCGCCAGGTACCACCAATTGCCCTGAAGACATGCGGTTCCTACAAACATGTATTTATTGTCTAAATTACTATTAGTGAATTCCATTTAATATATGTAATTGTTTATTCCCTATTACTCTATTACATTTCCTGTATTGATTAATTATGGTGTCTAAGGGAGGTTTTGAGAGTTTTTAGTGGAAGTTTGAGGTGAAGTGGAAATGTTTTAAATGTTACACATCGTGTGTGTGGATTAGATTAAATGATATTCAGCTTCGCATTTTTTCTAGTGATGGTTCATGATGTCTAAATTTTTTCGATTTTAATAAATAATATAATTATGAGGTCAAAATTTTTGTAGTGGAAACTACACCCTAGGGATTACATGACCTGAAATAGGATTATACTTTATGTAATACCTAGAACCATTGTAGTTTTAAAATTCTTTTCGTGGGTGAAAACCTATTGATTCAGCTATGGTATCTTATTCCACATGTTTTGGAAGATCCCTAGGCTACCTGAAGAGTTGTTCAAGAACTCATTCACCCCTTTTTATCTACTTATCTAGGTGGTTTTTTATCAGATATCTGTGGTTGGTCAGTGCTATGATCTCCTCTCATTCTCCATTATTTTCATTTGTTCTTATCCTAGAGAACCACTATGATGGGGTCTCTTTTTTAGGGTGTGTTCCATTTTTGTTTTGACCATCCTATAATGTGGTGTGATGTGATCTTATAGTTTCTTGTACAATAGTCATTTTGGGAATGTTTCATCTTCACCATGGGGTGTCAAACAAGGTTAAGGCATCTTGAGGTACATACATATTTAATTTAAATTTATTTGGAGATTATATTGGGGGTTACTTCTGTTTACCTATGGATCATTTTACATGAGATTAATAAAAGATAAATAATTGGTTAATTGAATTAAAATTGGAAATATAGGAACCCAAATCTCCTTAAATTAACATTAATTAATTTTAAAGATAAAAAACATAAAAACATTTCATAGTGAGGACCCAAAGGATTAGTGTCTGGGGAAACTTGGACCATATATAACTATTAAAACATAAAACATAAATCATTTTTTATTCCTTGATCGCTATCTTCTTGTTTCACCTTCTCATATACAAAGTACTTGTAGTCACCATAGTATATATATCAAAATTTTTGATCTAAAATCCCATTAAGAGTTTAGTTAATAAAATTAAACAATATAAAAAGGTGTGATAATAATTATTATCATCATGTCATTGGAATTGAATCAAAATCATGAGATGATGTATTTAGAAAACACTTGGAATGTGGAAAAGAAAAAAAATGAAACATAATGTCTTAGTGGTCAAATAGAACACAATGTTTTGAACAATGATAGCATTATTTTCATTCATATTTCAAATTAATCATGATTTTTTTGAAATTACCTAATGCATTGGAGCTCTATATAATTCTAGATGCACATGGCACATCATAAGATTTTGAATTTTCTATATATTCTGAGAACAGCTGTCACATTTAAACATTTACATTATCATGCATGATAAAAAGTAAATATATCAATTAATGAAATAATTCAACCCATGAAAAAGGAATGGGGTTCTCATCATAAATAATACATTCATAATCTTGGTGTTCCCAAATTATAGAAGAAATAAGATACATGAATCTGAAACCATCAACCTTGTGTGAGAAGTAAAAGATGTGTTTTTAAAGTAAAAATTCATTTTAAAAACATAGTGTTCTACATAAAATAAAATATACAACATGTATGAACTAAAATATATATATAATTATGATGAAATTATTTTCAAGTAATAACCATACTTAAAGTCGGTTGAATGAGGGAAAACCCGATTAAAGATAGTTGGGTTCGACAATTCTTAGAACATTGTATCTAAAACATTCTTTAATGTTAATATTTTGTATAATCAAATTATGTTCGTTAATTAAAATTTATCAATATTTTTATACATGATTATTATTCATTATTGTTTTTTATTTTCTTTTACTGACCTTTGGATGAGTTCTAGAATTTAAATTTATTGTATGGGGGTGTTTATTTTATTAGTTTTCATGATTAGTTTACTTGTATACATGAATAATTGTTCGTTTAATTTTTGGAAAATCATATAGAAATGTTATTATATGTTCATAATTATATTACAGAAGTTTGAGTTTTGAAATAAGTCTTTTTTTATATTTTTTGTGTATGATTCATTAGCTAATATCGTAGTGATAAACGTTTTGATTACTATGGGCGATTTTGTATCAATGATTGTATTTTTTATTATAATTTTACCTAATATGTGTTTGAAAAATACATAACATTTACATAAAAGATATTATATATATTATTATTTGTTTGAATAATATTAATGGTTACATGTCCATAATTATAGATGATAATGGATATTGAATACCATTCATCCTTGAATGAGATAAATTAAAACATTTAAGACAATGATTTAATTTTTATTATAAAATGAGCTAATGATGAATTATTCCATTAGAATAACAAACCTATAGTATTTTAAGGTTCTATTGTATTTATACCATTGGTATGCTTATATGTGAGGAATAAAATTTAAAAAAAGAAACATGAATGAAAATAATTGAATCGGATAGAGGAATTTACCTCGTGAATTTATCTTCCTTGAGAGCCTTCTTATGAAAGTGTTTTTAGTAATTTTTTATGAGCCTGAGATCTCATGGCCATGGGTAAGAATATATGGAAGATATTTTTCCAGAATTACAAAAAAATTAAATGTTTGATATGTGTGAGAATAAGATGTTGTGAGGGTTCATATTTATAATGGAGTAGATGGATGTTTCCCCAATATTAATGTCATTAATGTATTAATTTCCCTCAAAGAAAGAAATAGTGATGACCAAGTGGCTAAATATAGAAAATAATAAATTTTAGATTTAGATTTAGTATCTAACATCACTCATGATTTTAAGAATATTTTATTTAACATATAATGTGTTTATATATGAAATTACTTTAATTTATTATTCACCCAAAGTTCGAGTATTTCTGAAAAATCAAAAATATTATCCTTAATCATTTTTTAATTTGTAGAATTCCAAAATGATTTGAATTAAATCAATGTTATTTTCTAAATATTAGTAATTTAATTTCTAATAAAAATAATGATTTACTAAGAAAATTCAAATTTTAAAATTATAACTAATTTTAGAAGTCAATGGAAAATTTCATAATGTGATATAAAATTTTCTAAAAATTAAAATACATTAATGTTTTTATTTATGAATTTTTTATGAAAATAAATCATAAAATATTTATGAAATAATTATAACATCATTTAATTAATAACTAATAAAAAATTATTTACTTATTCTACTATGTAATTATATCATATTATCATTTAGAAGAAGGATAATTTTTATCTATATTATTATTGGTATGATTAATACTAAATAGGATGATTTAATATTCATAAGGGTAACAATACTATTCAAAGGGGTATGGTACTATTCATAAAAACTTTATTTTTTCCCAATCATACTCCAAATATCCTTATAATAAAAAATATTTATGTAAGAATTTTTAAATTATAAAAAGAGGTGGGAATATTTTGATTAACATGTAGTTTATAATGGTACCATATTATTTAGTAGTACATTTAAGAATGATGTGGAATTTTGGTTCCAAATGTGATCTTATGTGACATAATTATACGAATGAAATTTCCATCTATAAAATAATTTTCCATTTATTTCTTTTCCCATTTTGAAATTTGTCCATAGAAATTTACATTTACAAAAAATGGTGAGTGTAATTATTCATTATCATCTCCAATTATTCCAGGATTCATCTTCATACATTGGTTCATCCACAACACTCTCATATGGTTTGTTGTTTTTTTGTGTATAACCATATATCTCAAGTCTATAATATTTATAGGATTATCCTCATTAGATAGATAATATTCCAGCTGTACCCTCTTACTTCCATACATGTGAGGGATCTGATATGTACTCCCTTGAGTGTGATACGATGAACACGTCATGAATTAGAGACATATTTTGAGGTTGTTCATGCTGATAGTACATGGATCTTATGAGATCAAGGATATCTATGGGGCCAATGTACCTTTGTTTTATCATCCCTTTCATTCCAAACCACCTGACTCTCTTCTATGGTGATATTCAAAGGAATAATTTATCTCCATCATTGTACTCCAATTCCCTTTAATGGTTCTCATGAAATAATTTTTTCAGACTATGAGAATTTTTATATGTTGTTGGATTTCTCAAACCATTTATACCATCTCTTGTAGAAGATCGAGTTCATGTATATTTCTTTCTCCATATTCATCCCAATAGAATGCTGTTCTACATCACTTTTCATACGAAGCTTCATATGAAGATATTTGAATACTCTAGTTGATGATATTGATGTATGATAACAAAACCAATGTTTTATTATGATCCCATCCATCATTGAATTATAATTCGAATGATCTAAGAATAAATTCAATGTTTTTTATATTCATTTTACATTGTAATTCTATTTGGGGGTGATAAGTCTTGCTAAAATTCAATTCAATAATCAATGAATATTGACTCCTCCTCCAGAATTTAGATGTGATCATGGGATCCCTGTCAGAGAAAATCGAGAGTGGTTATAGATGAAGTGTCACCGCATAATTTACATATATAATTTCTTGCAATTCAATATATATATATATAGTCCTAAATAGAATTAAAGTTGTATGTCTTGATGAGTTGGTCCACCACAACTTATATCACATTAATTCCTTTGGATGTCTTTGGGAGACCCCGAAAAAAGACCATGGTGACAGCCTCCCATTTCTATATTGGTATACACAATGGTTACATCACCCCTTTAGAAATCTATCACACTTCTTTAACATGATAAAATATCAAACACCATGATAAATATTCTTCAATCTCATTGTTCATGCTATCACACAATATTTTTTCATTGCGATTACAGTTTATATTTGTGCTACTAAGATGGATTGAGAAAGTTGATCAATGTGAATTTTCTTATATCTATTTCATTATCCAAGGTGTTTAATCGATACATTTCATTTTTCTGAATAGAATTACACCATCAACAACAATATGGAACTCTTGCAACATCACTTCCTTTACATAAGTCACCCTATTTTGAAACATTTTATCTTCCTTTGTGTCCTCATAATATTATATTAGATATATTATTGGGAAAAAATTAGGAAAGGTAGGATTTTTTAACTTAAATTATGAATTCCAAATCTATTATTTTTTATCCAAGAGAATATGGTCATTCTCAATCTACAAAATGGATAGATCATTAGTTTTTTTTTCTAGTATGAGAATCATGTCAAATTTTCACCATTCTGAGATGGTAGTTAATAGAGAAATCATATTATTTTATTTTATCTTAGCATATTTTGTAATGCATGTTGTTATAATTTTGTGTTATTATATATATTAGGCTCTTGTAAATATTAAATATGTCACACTTCTCAATGTAGAGGTAATGCCTCTAGATATTAAAGAAAACAATGGATCAAATTACTCTATATAATGTATAGGGTAGTATTCTTATGGATATTCAACTCTCCTGAGGAATAGTCTATAACTATATAATTTCTCATGAGTACACAACCCATGCCTTTCTTGGAGGGGTCACTATATACCACAAAATGGAAAACAGAATTTGGTAATGTGACTGATTGTTTAGTGACCAACCTTTACATTAACTCCATGAATATTTCCTCACATTCATTTATCCATACAAATTTTACCCCTTTGAATTGTTAGCAAAGTTAATGGTCTTGAAAATCATGAGAAATTTCAAAAAAAATGTCAATTATACCCAAATATGCCAAGAATACTATTTATTTGTGTGACACTAGAGGGTATGATCCCTGACTAATTTTTTTTGTTATAGTAGGTTCTATATAAATTCCTTCACATGTAATAATATGAACCAATAACATGACTTGTTGCATCCAAAAGTCCCACTTGATGAATAAGGCATACAACTTCTCCTTCCACGATGTCGCTAGAAGAAGTCTATGATGTTCTTCACGATCCTCCTTTAACTTAGTGTACATAGCAATGTAATCAATAATCACTATGATAAATCTATCGATGTAATGTATAAAGACACTATTCATATAATCCATGAATATTAAAGTGGCATTAATAAGTTTAAAGGGGTTAAAAATACTAAGAGTTCCCATTGCTTTTATGGAAGGAATTCTAAGGAATATCATCCTTCATCACCATTAGATAATTATTTATAAAATGAAGATTCACCATTGAGATTTAATTATCTCCTCTAAACATATCCAAAATTCATTAATCCACAAGAAAATATACTTTTCCTTTATAGTGACCTTGTTGAGTTTCCGGTAATAGACACCCGAATGCATTGTTCCATAATTCTTAATGAAAAAGAGCACTGGTGAACCCCATGATGATGCAATAGGTTTAATTAACACTTTATCCAAATACTCATACAACTATTTTTATAACTCACCAATTAAATAGAATCCATCTGATAGGGACAATTTGAGATAATTGTATCTCTAGGTATGAGTTCTATTGACAACTCTACCTCATGATCTAGGGGTAGTCTGGGCTACACTATAGAAAACATACCCCTATATTCTCTTGATCTGGGAATTTACCCTAGGTGAATAAATTCCTTTGAATCAACCATTTTAACGAGGTATGACTCTTCATAGGGAATAAACTCCAACACCACTGGAGTATTTTTCATAAGAGATTCATGATCTTACATGCATTTGTAGATGAGTATAGGATGGTTCTAAATATAAAAAATATTTCCTTTTCCAAAATTTTTATATGTTAAATATATAAAGGGATCCAATCCATCCCCAAAGTAGCATATAATTTAACCAAGGGATGTATCACATGACATTCAAGAGGAATCATTCCAAATATGCCAATAGGTGAACAGTCCAACACTTGGGTTTCAATGATAGTACCACTCTGTGTTTTTACCAATATATCAACATTAAGGATTTAGGTCTTTGATTCAATATTTCTAGACAATATTTGAGATATAATGGAATGTGTACTAACATAATAAAATAATACTTCTTCTATTATTGATTGAATAGGATGTGAACCTTGTACAACATCATTTTCTTGTTGTAATTCTATTGTAGTGATGTCACATGCTTTCCAACCCACATTTTGATTTTTGGGGCTTATGACTATGATTACACTTGAGAAACCAAGGTTTAGTGCACTATAATTTTTAGTTCCTTTTCAAAAAATATTTGTAGCAATAAACCATTGGTGGTTCTCTATTTTCCTTCCCTACATTATGTGGCCTTTTCATGTCTTTTTGACATTCATGATACTGGTGGATGTCTCTCCCACATTTGAAGCATTTCCCAAATCCCATGAGGTAGTTACAATGATTCTTATTCCCAATGTTTTGACATATGTGTGGTAGAGGTTTTTCCATATTTTTAGTTAGATCCTCCAGCATAAAAATCCAAATTTTTTTCATATCACCCTAGACATGGGACAATTCTCCAAACTCTATGAACACTTCTAGAGAACATCAACCAAATTCATCACAAATACAAAAGTCATGAAGTTTTATATCCTTTAAATAATCTGGTTTTAAACCAATAAATATTCTATCAATTGTTTTTAACATTTTTGACTAAAAAACTATAATAGCACCTTTCTTGCCTTGTGAAATTTTCTTTGTCAGACATGAAAGATTTTACATCCATTTTCATCACATCTAGGAATTAACCCTCCATCATAGTTCATCATGTTTGAGGGAAAAATATTTTAAAATAATCATCTTATAGTATTCTCACTCCATCTATTCAATTTCATCCCATGGCTCTGTTTACATAATCAAATTCCTCCATTGATCACACTCTCTTTCTAGAAATAAATAACCAGATTTACGTTATCTATCTCATAACAGTCGATCACTAAAAAGATCATTTCCATTTTTTTGACCCAGTATTCCTAAACATGTGGATCCGAAGATCGACTATATGATGATGGTCATTGATGCATAAAACACTCGATAACTCATTGCTACCTATTTGGGAAATGATGACATTATACATTGTTTAGGTTATTATTCATAACGTAAGATATATGGGATGTAATTTCCATAATAGTTTGAAATCCACATCCCAACGCAATGGGAATGTTGTTTGGGAAATCATTTCAGTTTCCCTCACATGGGTTGTTGGCATGGATTCCACTAGTTCACACTATTTTTAAAAATAGAAAATTTAGAACAAAACATAAGTCAACACGTCATGAATATATAATTTATAACATTTTTCAATTAATTCAAATGTAATATCTTGTGGAATAATGATGTTTAAAAATTCATATTGTGTGATTAATTATACAGAACTTAATACTAATGGTTTTCAGTATGGTTCTCTAATCCTAAATTACAAATTAACTAAACCATCCTCTAATACCAACTAATTTGACCCTCTTATTCTAAAATGACCATTACATCATTTTAATGATAAAAAAAATAAAAACATTACACAATGGTGATCTAGAGAATTAGGGAATTGGGAAAACATGTAAAATAAATAACTTTTACAATATGAATCATAAACATTTATTTAAGTCATTCTTCTGTAGATTCTTATTTCCCCTTTTGTTCCCTATAGTAAAATTAGTTACCTTAAGATATACATCAATGTGGGGTGAGATAAGATCTCAGTTAGAAGATAGATAACAACATGAAGGAATATAGAATGGGTTTAGAATAATAATTATCACTATAACATAGTCAAATGATTATAATCCTAAGAGGATGCATTATTAAGACTTATAATGCGGTAATGAATTAAAACAAAACATATTGTCTTAGTGGTCCACTACAACACATTGTTGCGAATAAATAAAGAATAATCTTCAAAAATATTTCAATTTACTCATGATGTTTTTCATATTACCCAATTCATTGGAGTTCTATATAATTCCAGGTTCACCCATCACATCTTAACATATTCATTGCACTATATAATTCTAGTAGCACTTGTCACATAATTGCATTTACATTATCATGCATTCAACATAGAACATATATTAACATTGGACATAAAACAATTCATGTAGAGGAATGAGTTTCAATTCATAAATAATATGTTAATAAATGTCGATCTCCAAAATGAAATAGGGAATATCATACATGACACATGAACCATAAACCTCGAGTGAGAAGTAATATGATGGTTTTTTAAAGATGTTTTATTTTGAAAATTAATATTTTTTAAAAGAACTCTAGTGTAAATCATTTATATCCCAAAAAATTAATATAATGATGATGAAATTATTTTAAATGAATAACCATACTCTAAATGGGGATAAAGTGGTAAAACCGGAAGAAATAATGTTGGGTTTGAGAATTCCCTTGAGCTTTTTTCTGAAGTCATTATTCACATTAATATCCATTATAACAACATTAGATTCATTAAATAATATTCTAGAACCTTTTATAAATGATTAAGTTAATTATGGAATTATTATTATCTTTTATATGCCATTGAATTTATAATAGATTTAAATTCCATTGTGGTATTGTTTGTTTTCTTAATTTTCAAGATCGGTTCACATGAATACAAGAATGAATGTTATTGTAAGGTGAGAATAAACATCTAGACTAGTTATTATTATTTTTTTAATTATATGAAAATTTATAAAGGTTTAAATTAGACATTTGGTTAATTTAGGATAGTATGAATCATTAGATTAGTTCTTAATGATATTGGTTTGTATTATTTTTGTGATTTCACTACAAAGAATTTGTTTTGTTTTATTAGTTAACATCATTTGTGTTTAAAGAATCCATAACATCTACATCATATATATTAAATATTATAATATGGTTAAACAATGAAAAGTCTTTAATGTCATGAATTGTAGATGATAATATAAATTGGAAACATGTCATCCTTGAATGTGATAAAATAACCCATATCAGACGATGTTTTCATTTTTAGTATAGAATGAGGTGGAATGATAAGTTTTGATGAATTATTCCATAATAATAACAAACATATGGTATATTTAAGGTACTATATTTTCCATTCCATTTGTATGAGATTTTACGAGGAGAGAAAAAGAAAAGGAAAGAACATGAAAATATATAAAAAAATTCGAAAAGATGTATTTACCTTTTGAATTAATCATCCTTGAGAGCCTCTTTACAGATGATGTTTTGGTTATTGGATGAGTCTAAGAGCACAAGGACATGGGATATGGGATTGGGAGGATATTTCAGCATAATTTAGACATGGATAACAGATTTATATGTGTGAGTATAAGATTGTGTGAGGGGTGGTATTTATATTGAATGAGAGGGGTGTTGTCTCAATATTTAATTAGTTTGATTAATAATTTATATCAAGACAAGACATATTGATGATTCTAGGAATAAATATAATAAATAATAAATGTCAATTCTATATATGGGTTCATGAATCACTAATGATTTTAGGAATATTGGATTTTACATACAATTTATTTTTACAGTAAATTACTGTGTTTTACTATTCACCAAGAATTCATTTATTTCTGAAAATTTTTCCAAAAATTAACCTAAACCATTTTTTAATAAATAGAAATCTAAAATGTACTCCATTTTATTAACATAATGTTTTTAGTAATATAATTTTTAAAATAAAATCATCATTTACAGGGAAAATAAAAATTTTAAAAATATAACTGATTTAATAAAACATTGAAAAAATACTTAAGGTATTATAATATTATCATAAAATTATAATACATAAAAATATTAATTTATAAATACATTTAATAAAAAAAATTCCTGAAATATTTATGTCTTAAAAATACCAACACCTCATTAATATTTTCTAAAATATTTATTTACTTATATTATTATATTATTGTATCAAATTTTCACATATAAAATGAATATATTTAATTTATATAATAATTAGTATGATTAAAATTCAGTTCGCCAATTTAATATTAATAAGGGCCATACTACTATTCATAAGTGTGAACTTACTATTAATAAAAGTATTTTACTATTGGCCAAAAATTCATTTTGTCCTATTAAAATCCAAATTTCTTATAGATCGAAACCACGTGTAACATATTTTTGAACATATAAACCCAGAAGAGGAAAAATTATCTTTCACAGCTTGGATTGTAAGGTCATGGATATGGGTGCCACCCAATGGTGCCCTGTACAAAGTAGGTCACATGACCTCATGTACATTTCCTCGAATGCCAGAGGATGCCGACTACCACTAAGCGACAAGGTATGATTATGTGGAAACAATACCATCAATGGTTGACTATACACATAGAAATTAATAAATAATAAACATAAGTAAACTGTGGATGACTGATAGTAATAAAAAAAGTGGAGCATAAACATATTAATGATGAATGTCAACTGTGTTTGGGAACATAGCCATAATAGGTCCCAAATCAAGAATAAAATATAATTAAATAAATAGTAAAAGAATGTAAAGTCCAACTAAATCACAATCATGAGGTTGGTCTCATTCTATATAAGTCCATCATCAATCAAGTACCGAATGGAGAATGGAACTTTCCCATATCTATAAATGAAATCATATAATCTGTTTTTGTCCAAAAGAATGACCCAAATAGGGAGTGAGATAAATCCTAGTATGTAACCACCAAAAAATATATGCCAAAATTTTAGTGAATATATATAGAAGGTAATATGAAAGAATGATGGAATAAACTAGGAAGTAAGAAAATGATAACCATCCTACTGTTTTCAAATACATTATTTATAATTAAATTATTCATTTGTTGATTCATGTAACCCTAGGATCTGGCACTTTCTCTATATCCCCAATGCAATGTAACAAAAAAAGACTTCTCATAAGACCATCTAATCAATCATGTAAGACTGAATCCAAGCATGTTCTCTAGATTGGCATATTCATCACAATCATTCAACTATACAGAAATTACCAACTAGGAAATCTCTATGAGTATAACCCCTTTGTCACATCATATAATAAATTCATTAAATAATGACCCACTATAAAATCTCTCTTATTTTAACCCCTTTGGACATAAATTTCATAAATTCAATAAATAAAGACCCACAAAAAAGATTTCAAAGTCTAACTAATCTTGATGAAGTTCAAGACAATGGTTGTCAGGGTCCTGTGTAAATAATCTCAAAGTCCACTCAACCTTCCGGGTCCAAGGCTCTCATGGGACATTGGAATAACATAATATTTATATGTAATCTAGATGTCCAATTAGTCAACCTAGATCATGGCTCTAACAGTCCATTGGAAAAATAGAACTCATATTATTTCGAAGAAACTCAAGTCATTAGAAATTACTACATGGATAAACATTCACAATGAAAATCACATTCATTTCTTATAGTCAACAAAACTCCATCCTAATAAATAAAAAAATGGATAAAAAGGTACATATCAATAGAAAATAGGACTAGACAACCATAAAAAATACATCAGGGGAAATGAAAAAATGCAATGTCCATTAGACAGGGTTTATAACCATACACATAAGAAATAACACTTTATCAATCAATCAAACATAGTAGGTAATAATTGTGGAAAATTAAAATTCATGAAATACCAAAAATGTGGGAATTAATTACATATAGAATATATAATAGAATGAATATAAACTGATGGAACAAACAACCTACCACAACGTCATACGATCAATATTCTTGAACGATGGACATTGAATCAACCATAAATGGCATAGATCATCAAAAATTGAAAAACACCTATCCTAGAATAACTCACAAGAGAGGATGGATTTTGAAGAGAGGGTCATGAGGGATTGATAACTCATAGGTGGGATTCCGACACACCAGACGGTGTCTCGATTGATAGATGGATGGAGACTTGGGAGATCAAGCTTTATTTATTATTTCTGAGCACTCATGCATGAAACACAAGAAGAAGAAGGTGTTTTCATACATTATAAAAAACCCATTCTGATATCTAAAATAAATAGAAAGGTACATGGAATGTACATTACCACTACACACTGTGTAGTAGCCTCAACCATCCCCCGACATGAGTTAGTATGACCGGTCACCACATGGATAGGTACTCGGCCATTACATAGTCAAAATGTTGTTTAATGCAGCAATCTTGGTACACATGGGGTACTCAGAAGTTCATGATGTGTGCATAGAAAATAATTATTTTCTCCATTTTCCTCAAAAAAACATGAAAACAGTATCTATAATTGAATTTAACATCCAGGTTCTTACAAACATCCACCCTTAAACATTTCATTCCCTAACTTCCCTTCTATTATTGGTGAAGAATATCTTGTGAACGACTATAGCCACAACGATGTCACATAAACTTCCATCTCCAAAAGTCATGTACGGCCCTCGCATGTGCTTCAATAGAACCTATAGCATAAAAATACAATATCTTTGGAGAACCAATAGGCGACAATCCACAATCTGAATATGGTTCCCCTTGAATAATGCATCCACCTCTAACTCAACCTCTTTAGTTTGAAAAATATGAGACAAGTCTGAAAAGTAACATTGTAGAGGATAATCATGGAAGACATCATGAATAGATCAGAACCTCTAATGTAACTTCAACTGATTTTCAACCATCCTGACTCTCTCCAAAACCTCAATTGTCATGACTTATCTATATGAAATCTTCCCCAGTCTCCTAATCCAATTGTGTCCTTTTCTCGGTGTGACACATAATAAAATATGATCTCCGACATCAAACACTAGAGGTCATCCTTGTTGATCAACATAATATTTAGGTTGATATTGTGAAATATAATACCTCTTCGGAATCAACTCCGTCTTCTTAGTGGTCTCCTTGACAAGACGAGGTCCCAGCAAAACTGCCTCTCCTACCTCTAGACAATATTGGGGTGATCGGTGTGTCCTAACATACGATGCCTCATAAGTTCCCATATGATTGTTTTTAGATAATATTATTGTAGGTAAAATCCACTTGGGGTATGTGTCTCTCCAAAGAGACCTCATAAACAAGGATTCATGATCAAATCCTGTCCTCCAACACTTAAATCATGCGCTTGAACTGGCCATCTGTCTGGGGATGGTATGTTTTATTTATAATTATATGTATACACAAACCCCTTGGTTGTCCCTACGAGACTCTATATGTAAACCATGCAACCCTATCTAAAATGATATAGTGTGGAAACCTGTGAAAACATACTATCTTTCATAAATACAACCTTCCATGATCATTGAAAATGAATTTTTTTAATCGGTAGGAAATGTGCATCATTTGTTAGCCTATTAGTAACAACAAAAACCAAATCATTCCAAAGAGGTGGCCTATGTAAACATGTAACAAGATCCAATGTTACATCATTCCACTTTAACTCGAGAAGGTGTAATTTCTGTAAAAGACCTACTAGTTACTGATTCTCTGCCTTCAGCTAATGAATGGTGGAATATTTAACAACAAAACCAACTACATCCCTCTTTATTCTGGGACACCAATAAAAAAGATGTAGTTCTCGATACATATAGAGGAAACTAGTAAAAACTAATCATACTTAGGCATGAAAATCACACAACAGCTCCACGCATATGTCTGATGACACACATATGATTACAAGAAAATGAAAAACCACATCCTCACCTATAATCCTCCAAGGATTAAGATACATTCCTGACATACTCTCCCATTAGAATAGGCCTTTAGAATCTGATAGAGGCCTCCTTCGCAAATGATCCAATAGAGTATATGTAAGAATTATATGTGAATGAAATGAATTCCCCTTTTTTGTGTACCACCGAATACATCTTAGAGAACTGATCTATAATATGAAACTCACTATTAACCCCCTAATCATCCTATATCTGAGTCCTTCTCATCTTATCATCAACAACAGTTCCATTACCAGGAATGTAGTCATTCTCAAAATCAATAGACTAAAGGTACTCAACCCACCTTCATTATATCAAATTTAGATCAGAATGAGTAATGATGTACATGACGCTTTGGTGGTATATTTATACCCAAAAACACTATCCCATTAAGTAATTTCTCCAACAAAAGTATGTATGAACAATTTTAGACCACTAGATATTGTGTGTATGGTTATTTCTCTCATGTGGAGTGAATTGATAAGACGGGTACTCAATGACTCCATTCAGATTCATAAGAACCGCTCCCGGTCTGATACTTGATACCTCGTAGTAAACAAAACAACTCTTACTCAGTTATAGGAAAATCATTATCTGTGTTGAATTCAACCTCTCATTTAGCTCCTGAATGGGTGAATCATAGGATTCATTATACATGTACTTCACACCCTTTTTTGTAAGGCCCATAAATGGTGCATCTAAACCTGTAAATCCGGAATAAAGTGTTTGTAGTAACCGTCCCACCCTATAAAGAATCATACATCAAATATATTCATTGGCATCCCTAGGATACTACCACTCTCACATTCTCTGGGTCTACTGAAACTCTTATAATTCATATTAAATTACCCATGAAATGAATATAGTCCATCAAAAAGTTTCACTATGAGTGATTAACATATAACTGATGTTCCATCAAAGTACTAAATATGATCTCAATATGGATTACATGGTTGTCTCGAGTGAGGGAGTACACAAAGATATTATCCATGAAAAATACATCAAAAAAATCCATGTAAGAATGTAAAACTTAGTTCTTCAGTTCCATGAAAACATCTTGCATGTTTGTGAGACCTTATAGTGTATCCTAATACATTATTAGTTCATACCTAAGTTGAAAGGATGTAAGAGATATATCTGATGGCCTAATGTGAAACTAAGGATAAATGAATCTCAAGTTGATCTTCAATAATAGTCGGGCTCCTCGAAGCAGATCAAAGAGATCATAAATTCTTAACATAGGATTGTGGTTCTTTCCCATATACTTTTTCAAAATCCAATAATCCACACAATGTATGAGGATACCATCTACTTTATTCACTATAAGGACTAGAACACCATGTAGAGATGTAATGGTTTTGATGAAACCCTTTTCCTGCAACTCCTCCAACTACTCCTTCATCTCCTCTAACTCTTATGTAGCCATCCTATATGGGGGAATGTACACTGAATCCATTCCTAAAATATGTTCAATGAGGAAATCCACCTCTCGCAATAGAGTAATAACTGAAAATTAATCATGAAAAAGAATCTCTAAAATGATCCACCATTGGAGGAATGTCCATTTATGATTTTCCCAAGTCAACCATATATATTAGAAATATGGGATTTAATTAATCACAATCCATGATGCTCGGTACCAGGTCTGCTCACTTGGACATTCAATTCAACCTTGTATTGAATGGATATTCCCTTCAGTGAGTTGAAACTCACCCAGTTGGGATAAAAATCACAAAATCATGAAAATAGACCAAATAATCCGTTTTGACAAAGACATTTAATCATGTCATCTCTAAGACATAGAGTTCCCACAAGAAGATACACCCTCCAACCTGAAGAGGTCACTCCGTGAACTGACATGCACTAGTCTTACTAATCCACAACGGATATTCTAGCATCATAACATTATCAGAAATAATGACATAGTGCCCAATGATCTCCAAAACTACAACCAATATAAAACTATGGGAATCCCCTCTATAGAAATGAAAAGAATCTAAATCTATGGCAACTAGAATCATACCTCTAACCATACAATGTCTGGGATTCTGCTTTTCCTAGGAATGGTCATGCACAAAAGTACGACTTGTACAACGGCCCTGTGACTCGGTCTAGCTAAACTGAGTTGATCCACCCTATTATTACTATAAACCATTTGTCTACCATCCATAGCCACGACCAATTCCTTATCCGAAACAACATAACGAACTCCAGTTCTCGGACTAATGAGAAACCAATGGCCCTATTCTTATACGTGGAGTGAAAATAGGTCCCCAATCACTAGCTATTGGTAAAAAAAATCTTAAAAAAATGTAGAAGATGAAATATCTTACAGAAATATTGAAACTCAAGTGGTTCTCTCGGGTACTGTGTTATCGTTTGACCACTCTTCCCATACTGGTAGTACCTCACCAAGATAATTGAAAATACATCCCTCTAATTGGAATCACCAGAGGAAGGCTCTCTATGGTGCATCATGCTGTTAATCAATCTATTACTATCCCAAGATTCTGAAATGCTCTGGCTCACCCCTCCAAACTCCCACTGATTGCGCTTGGTAATCAGCACTTGGTTCACTATATCATCCACTGAAGTCAAAATGATAAAAATAACATATGATTAGATGTGGTATCAAATACCATTCTCAAATCACAAAGCCCTAGATTACTACTCACCCCTTAGAATAGGTGCAATGTACTGAAGCTATGCAATGCGAGTATAGTAATCCATCACTGAAAGGGGTCCTAGTTGTAGATACATGTACTTTTAGAATCAGTTAGAATCAACATCTCGAGGTAAAAATAATCATTGAAGGTCCTCTAAAACTCTAATAAAACCATATCTCGATGTCCTCATGACATTAAGACAACATCCCACCATATCTTGGTGGAATCAAATGGAATTTAAGTCATGGTATTCATCCTCCTATTACGAGTCATCTCCATATGGTCGAAGATAGAAATCATTTCCTCTAACCATGACATGAAAGATCCTATACCTCTAACCACAGAAAAAGTGGGAGGATTATTCTTCTGGAAAACCTAAATCAACTATGTTATAGTTGGGGAACGATGTGGTTCTCCTTGAAAGGTCCACATCATTCTCAAAAATCCTTCATGGAACTATGAATCTACACCTGTGTTTGGATTAATATCTTGTGAAAATAATGGAATGAGGATATGATCTATTTATTGTCCAAGGATTACCATTTCCGTTTCCTGATCAGAATAATGTAACTAGTGTACATTGAGAGGAATTTTTGTGGCATGACTCTATAAGGTCATGTGTGCACCTAATAACTAGATTAACAGAAATTCAACACATAAGTGAATGATTGAAAAAGTTTAATAAAAACATTAATGTTTTTTAATAGAGTGTTACATGGAATGTAGATACACTACACGATATTTTCCCATAGTCCTTAACAACGTTGTTTACTCCTTTTAGTTCTATCATGTAACATACCAAACACATGGTGTGTTCCTCCTAATACATGTCATATAGATGAATATTCCATCAATCCATGTAACTTCTACATAGCTAAAACAACATTGTTTTACTATTGTAATAATACACGGTGTAAAATATCTAGACACAGTGTGTACAAAAATATATTAATCCACCCATTACATTAGCCACACGAATGGATGCATGATAGATTACAACACTGCGTGTACTCCTAGAAAACTTTGTATTCTAAAAAAACTTTTCCAACCCCGTGTCTCGTCTTACACAGTAAGTCACACAGTCAATGACTACATGATGTGTCTATACGATACACAAAGTGTACTTAAAAAAGTCATTTCTTCCACAATTTATGAACAGGTGGAATGTGTTCATAATAACTCTCACAATGTTTTTTTGGTTATTCGGATAGTAAGCCTATAAAACATCCTTGAACACCCCCCCCCCCCTCAAACATAATATTTGTCCAAGGAAGGCCCTATTCAGATCCATGATATCCCATAATCCCCATGACTCAACGACATACATCCTTATTCATATCATATATTAACATGATTCAATTAAAGATGAAAAATGTTCCACCAAATTCGGATCCAAGACGACCCATAACACCTCCAGGACCAATTATTTGCATCTATACAAATGAATCCTTTCATATATTAATACCCAATGAAAATAGCAGGTATTTATATAATGTATATATCACTAAAAATACTTATCTAGAACAACATCTATCACAACATCATGAAATTAGTAAATCACCCTATAAGGAATGGAATAAATCAATGAATCGCGATATCCAGTAATGCCTATATGAAGCATGAGATGGAATACCATCTTCTGATTGAGTTTTGTAAAAATAAAACATTAAATAATATTAATGATAACAGCACATTACATGTGTATCACCCAACAGTGAAATTGTAACCCCTGTTATGACACAAAATTCAAGAATTATAATTTCATTTGAGGTAATCTGGATTTTCCAAGTACATAACATAGTTAATCATAAGCAAAACTAATTACCAAAATCTATTTAATTCATATAACAGTCTTATATCACCAATCACTAAGACAAACAAGAAAATAAAACTGCACTTATACTAATTTGTAACGTCCAAGATCATGGTTCCACCCAGTAGCACATCTGTAACACCGCAGGTAAATAAATAATATAACATTTTCATATTTATCCATATTTGTGAATAAAATATTAATATGACTTTAAATGGGACTCTATGCTCGATGGCGTACCCACCACGCAACAATGAGTTTCTTGGGAATCTTACGTTGCACTCTAATAATAAAATAATATTATTTTAAATGGTAGTTTACATGTAGCCATTGTATTGGCGGGAATGGATAGAAATAACTAAAATATGATTATATATGTTTTTTAATGTTTTTACATTTATCCAATAAAAGATAAAGGCATAAAATACGGAAATAATTCGATTTTAGGCGTATATGCCCTAGTTTTCACTAAAGGTTCACTTATCACCTTTTGATGGAGAACCGTCATTAAATATAGTATTGTTCACTCTTATACATCTTTTTGGACCAAATAAAACTATTCTTAAGAATTAGGACATCAAAATTTACTTTGTGTAAATTTTCGGTATCTTTCCGATAAAGTTCATTTTTTTAAATGAATAGTGTAAAATGTTGTATTTTAATTCAAACCCTCATTTTAATCTAATTTTTAATGATTATATTATATTTTGAATTGGTTTTGAAGTGAAATTAGAATATATTTTTACTATTAAATCCAATAGTGGTTGTTCGAATTAATTTCACTTTGACATCAGACTTAAACCAGTGTCAATATTTTGATACTTATTGTTTCATAAAAACACGATAATTGATCTGACAGCGGGAATTAATTATTAAATTAATTAATGTGACTTATAGGTTTTTAATTTTTTAAAATATACTTCATTTTTGAATTATGAATATCAAATATAGCTTATGGTGAATTTTTGGGATTTTTCTGAAAAACTTCAATTTTTGATGAATAGTGAAACCACTAAGTGGTACTTATAAAAACTGATTTTTCCATTTAAATGATATTTTTCAATATTTTTGTTTTGAATTAAACAAATCTGACATACATGGTTTTCATTAAGAAGTAAAATTTGGTTCAATGGGATAAATTTTTTTTGGTGAATAGTAACTTATTAAGTTTTTAATCGCGATTAGTGGTAATTAGGGTAGATTAAGGTAAAAATAATGATTTAGTAATATTAAATGACCTAGACACATGTACTAACCTTATTGGATGTGTCATGGCAGACCAATACAATCCATGGGTCAAATTGGGGACCCCATGGATCCACGTTGGTTGGGAAATGACATAAATAGCTTTTTATTTAATGTTGAAGTAAAAATGACAAAAACATGAGTTATTTTACAAAAACAATTTTTATACGGGGTTATACAAGTCCTAGTTTTGACTATAAATATTCATTGGAAAGATACAAAGATTTCATACATCATAGTAATTTATATATAATTTTTTGACATTAAATAAATAAATGTATTTATGACATCATGATGATGCAGTGATGACCTCATTATTTAACGATTTAAATAAAATGGAAGGATAATGTAATATCTAAGACCTAAACATGTCCAAAACCTATTGTATGAGTGTATTTAGAACCATTATCCCCTTATACTCGAATTACATCAATGTGGGACCTTTTGAATCCGAATACCATTTTAAAATAAAGTGACTTTTCTTTACCTTCCAAGAGTGCCCCTCCTCTCCTCTTATAAAAGGCCCCCCAACTCTACCTCCTTACCCACACTCCCAAAACCTTTGGCCCGGCCAAACCCTTCCCATTTTGTCTCTCCACTTCCCTCTCTTACTCCTTGAATCATAACATTGGGCAGAAGTCTTCCCAAAGAAGCCTTTGAGCTCAAACGAAAGGAAGTTACCTGATTTTAAGGTAATGTCTTCTTTTGAGTCCTTTTGTTTTATTTTTCTTCTCCAACCCCCTAAACTCTTTTTGTTCATTTCTTTTGTAACAAATCCAGTATCATAATATACTAGGACGTTTTTATAATAAGGATTCGAGCTACAATTTCACACACCTACATCTAATGGTTAAACAACATACTGTTTCCGTGGGTGGCGAATTTCTGCCTCAAGAAACGATGATTGTTCAACACTCATATAACACCTTAAATGGTGTCCATTAAGGAGTCACTATATTTATATATGATATATAATATGTTTATGTTTTACTTAAGCTTCTGTATTTTTCATTTGTGGCTTACCTTTATGGCTTCCATTATGGGTATACGCGATATCTTCATTTTAGGAAGTGCGGACTACCACCCCCTCAAAGTGATGTGATTTGTTAATGCCATACGTGGGACGTATAAAGGATGGATTTAATGTTATTATATATGATGTTGTAATGGAATTATAATATACCTATATATCATTATTATTTCATTCCATTAAATTATGAGATAGAAATGAAAGCAACGTTCATGCATACGTACGGCTTACCGTCTCCATGAACGGTGCATTTCATTTCTTATCCACAAATGTAATGTAATATTATAAGTACATGTATATAATGGATATATATGATGAATGATACATCTAAATGATGAATATAATTCTTGAATTAAAATATACATACCTCTAATTTAGTTTTAATTCCATTAATATGACAAAGAAATGAAAGTAGTGTTCATGCGTACGTACGACTTACCGTCTCCATGAACGGTGCATTTCATTTCTTACCTCTAAATGATTATTTAATATTATAAATACATGTATATGCTGGATATATATGATATATATTCTATCCAAATCAGGAATGTCCTTCTGGATATAATGAACCTTTGACCACACGAACAACTTGTAATTGTAAGAAGACCACTTTCGACTTAAGAACCAAATATCGACAAAACAATCATTATTAACTTAAATGATTACATAATGTTTATAACATGACAATAAGTGATTTAAAAGAAATAATGAACTAGAAAAATGTTCTTAATAAATTTGAAAATTAACTCAAGTTTATTATTCAGGACGTTAAAGAATGATCGAGTCAAGTCGGACCCGAGGTAAGGGATCCTACTCCTCTTTTTCTTTTTAAGTACACTCTTTTATGTCATTCCTTTTAATGTTCATCTTTCCTGTTATTGTTATGTTCTTTTATATTACACTTACTATAATTTTTATAGTTCATATGATGATAGAACCTATTCTCTCTCATCAATCCATTTTTGGATGTTTTGGGTGGCGCCGTTAGGCTACCGAATTTTCGTAAGAGATCTAACCACTCTCTTTCTTTTTAAGTAGTCTCCTTTTTGTCACATATTTTAAGATACTCTTTGTTATGATAGGGGATGTTATTTTATATTCCTCTTTATGTACATTTTATTTTAATACGATAAGATATTCTATTTGATCTCATCAATCCATTTTGATAGTTTTAAGTGGCACGGTTAGGCTGCTATGTTTTCGTAAGGGATTGTTCATCTCACTTTTATTCCCGTGAGATTTATGCTACATTTGCCACAATTTCCTTTGAGTGTTGTATGTACAGCCCATTATTATACACTTTGTGTAGTATAATTTCATTTATGGGTATTCACATCTTCATTGTATGACCCTTCTTTCATGGGGTGTATGTTTTGAAAGATACCCAAGTCGGTAAGGGAACCTTTCACCATCCTCTTTTTAAAAGACTTCTTTGTTGGGTATTTTAATTTACATATTGTTATGTTGGGATATGTTCTCATATATCCTTATTGATGTAAATTTTATGTCCAATTGATGAGATAAAATTTTTATCTCTCATCAACACATTTTGATGTGACGTCGTTAGGCTGTCAAGGGAACTTCTTAACCCAATTTCGATTACTTTGGGTTCAACATGTAGTTATTGAATATGTCATCATTTGAATATGTGTGAATGAACTTTGATTATTTTACACTTAATATCCACTTATATTTGGTGTATTAATTTGTCACACATAATTATGTAATTGATTTATCCTTAAACCAAGGATACCGTCTTTGTATGGGACTTCGCCTCAATCTCCTTTCATTGAGGCATATTTTATTTTATACACAACTTTCTTTTATACGGTGTATAAAACCCTTTGACATTTACGTTTATCCAAAAGGAATATTTTTTATTTGAAGCATTTTACAAAACAACAAAAGGAAATGTTTTTGTCATACGTATGCAGCGACAACGAATTCTCCGCCGCATCGACCATTATTTGAGTTTCAACTTCCTCTACAAACCAAACCTTCTTTTTAAAAGAAAAACAAATACCATGTTTTACTTTTCTTTTATTTTGGTGTTGAAAATGGTTTTCATAATGTTTTTATATCAATGTGTTGTATTGATATCTTGTGATTGAAAGGTGGAAATGTTATGTTTCCTTTATGCATGTTTTATGTGATACGATTATGTTGAGGTTCATGGGCATTATTATGAAGACGGGTGGTTCCGTGATAAACTAATGGTGGGTGAGCCCGATATAGCTCTCCAATGCATTGGGTAATGCGAAGGAGTGACACGTTAAGGTTTGTCCGACGAGATTTAGGGAATATACTGTGATGGGTATTCCAAACATAACCAAGAGGGTTACTCCCTACGTAAGAATGTTATGAATGCCTCAAGTTACCTTTATGTCTTATGTTTTCTATGATTTATTTATGGTGTGATGAGGTATGTTAAAGTGCCTATGTTTTATGGTTAATGTATGATTTCATTCTTATATATATCTGAACTCATGTTTCCTTTCCATATTTTTATAACCCTTACTGAGCTTTTTATGCTCATCCCAAGTTTTTGAAATGTTTTTAACAGGTCAAGGGAAAGGTACATGATGTGATGATAGTGTTAAGGATGTGTCAAGAAAGAATCCATGTTTGATTTTCAATATGTTTCCAATGATGGGAAGAATGAATACTATCTTTTATGTAACCACTTTGTTTAAATGTGGAATGTGATGCAAGTTTCATGATCTAATTCTCTAAAACTCTAAACCTGAAAATATCTTCAATGTGTAATCTTGTAATAACTCAAGATTAAGTAAGGTTTAAGGTTGAGGCCTTATAACATCACACCCTATTGATCACATGAGCTCAAGAACATTTCTATAAACACTAGAGGATTTCTACTAGAAGAGAGTGACATGGTTGGATAATGGGTAAAAATTACCTCATTGGTTGAGTATACACAATGTAATTAATAAATAAAGAATAGAAGTAATCAATGGGAGACTGATTGTAATAAAACAAATAGAGCATATATATATATATGATTAATGTCATATGTGTATAGTAAAGAGGCCAAAACACATCCCAAATATAGAATTATAAATCATAAATTACAATGGAAAATAATGTAAACACAAACATTTTTAAAAACCTAAGATTGATCTCATTCTCTCAATCCACAACAATAATCAAATACATAATGAATAAGAGTAACTTCCCTTATCGATACATTCCATCGTATAATCACTTTGGATCCAAAAGCATGACCCAAACAACGTGTGAGACGAATTCCACTAGGAAAACACCAAACTATATGTGCTTAACTTTCAGTGAATATATAGAAGAGACAATATTTAAGAATGAAGTATTAAATGAAGAAGTATTCAATGGTAAACAATCCTACAGCTTTCAATTACATTTATTTAACTTTAATTATACATACATTAAATCATGTAACCCTATGTTATAGCATATGATCTGTATCCCCCATGTAATGTAATTATAATAGATTTCTTATATTTTAATATAAATAGACATGTAATAATGAATCCATGCTTTTCCTTTGACTTAGAAGACACATCAAAATCATTCGACTTTTCAAAAACAACCCTCTAGGATTGATATCAATGTTTAACCCCTTTCATCAAATCATTGAATCTGTTAACTAAATGATGTCCCTTTGGAAAATCTCTCAAGGTACAACCCCTTTGGTCCATCAAAACATCATTTCAATAAATAACAACCCCATGGTAAATATCTCAAAGTCCAACCCTTCTGTACAATGTTCTACCCCATGTATTTCATGGTTATGTGTCAATAATAAGGATTTAAACTAAGCCTTCCTAGTCCAAGTGTCTCATGGTCCATTCTAAAACATAATATGTACAAGTAATCTAGAAGCCCCCTCCATCTTCCTGGTCCAAGGCACTCACAGTCCAATGGAAAGATAATGTTCATTTTATATCAATGCATATCATATAATCTAAAACTACTACATGGATAAATTATTCAGAACGAATATCAATGGTATTTTATATAGTCAATCAAACCCCATCCTAATCAAAAAATTCATAGAAATCAATGTATGCCTCATAGGAAACTTAACCAGACGGCCATAAACAATCAATCAAAGGGAAACACACCCATGGGGTGTCACTCAAACATGAAATCTAACCTTTCACATAAGAAACAACCCATTATCAATCAATCGAACAATATCAGGTAATAAGATGGGTAAATTTGAATTCAAGATATACCCAAAATGTTGAAATACAATAGTTTTAGAAAATATAATCGAAATTAAAATATATAAAGGTATAAACCACCTCCCAAGACGGTGTACAATAGATATAAATGAACGTCATCCCAGGAATAGGCCTAAAATGATGTAGATAAAAAAAATGAAAACTCCTAATCTTGAATAACTCAAAATTGATGATGAATAAGGAGGAATGGATCAATAGAGTTTGAGAACTCACCGGTGAGATTTTAGTGCACATGATGGTGTCTTCATCGATGCATTGATAGAGAATCGAGATATCAAACTTTGTTAGTCATTTTGATGTGTTCGTATATGAAACAATAGAAGAATAAGGTGTTTGTAGAAATGACACCTGAACCCCATGAGATATATCAAATAAAATGAAAAGTTCATTGTGTGTTCATTAACAGTACATGAAATGCAGTATCCTTAACTAGCCCCTGACTTAAGAGGGCTCTATTGGTCAACACACATCCTTGTTCTCATCTGTTACACAGTCAAAATGTAGTGGTACAGGACATGCTAGGTACATGGCGTGTACTCAAATGTACATTATGTGTACATAAAAAATACTATTTTCTTCTTTTTTCCTAAAGAAAATGTGAATATATGATCCATACCAAAAGAGAAGATCCTGGTTTTTACAAGGACATAAAGGTCTCATAATTTTTAGTAGTTCATTTTATCATGATGTGGCATTGTGTTACCTAATAAGATTTTATTTTTCATAATTAGAGTATGGTAATTTTCATTGGTAAAACATTGGGTAGTAAAATGAAATGGGTTATCATTGGATTTAATTTATATCCATAATAGTTTTTTTGATATTTTTAATTGTATATTCATGATGCCCCAATGAAAAATGTGGCCATTGGGGTCATTCTTTGCACTAGATTGGTCAATTATATTTTCTTCTTTGGATGTTATTGTAGTGGAGTCATGGGAATTATAAATTATTTAATTACATGTACATGTTTAATAAAATGGATTCCTTCAGAATATATTTTGTGTGATATCACACATAAAATAATGTGAAATGTGATAAAGTCCACTATTTAAAATTTTATATTTATCATGATGTGTCATTCTGTGGCCATGATGGTGGGTCATCTATGTGTGGATCAAATGGGGCATGTAGCATTGTGTGGTTGTTTTTCTATGATTTTTAGGGTGCTGATGTGGTTTTTTTGACATGCTATGGGTGCAGCATGGTGATAGTAGGATGGGGATGTGGAGCCATTTTTGAAATGTGGTTTTGATCTACTATATGTCTGAGTTTTGATAGATTAAATAAATTAAATAATGTTTACTAATGATTTTAATGTTATGGGATAGATGTGTTAATGGAATGGAACTAGTTAATGAATGACTCAATGTTGGGTGGTGTGAACAAATGAGGTAGATTCTAATTAATGGAATGAATTGGTTCTAAATTTTGAGTAAATAAGAAGATGATTTAGTATATTAGTGATATTTACCTTGTGAAATGAAGTTGTAGATACAAATAAATGCATTTAAGTGTTATAATAAATGAAAAAATGTTGTGAGTTGATTGTTTTTTAGATAACCCATAGGCTGGGAATAATAGTTGGATACTATATATATGTACATATATTTTCCCTTATGATTTTTATAAACCCCCACCCATGTTGAGAACTATGTGTTGAAAATCTGCATCATCATGTGGGGTGTGTTTTATCGAATATCCAATAAAGAGTACATATGGTTGGTTACTCCCTCATTTCCATGCTCTCTTCCATTAGAGGAAGGTATTTAAAAGGATGTGATGGAAAGCAGTCTGTTAGAGAACTAAATGGGGGTTGTGATGTGGTGTCCCATGTGTCTTTGGGATGAGTTGTGATGCAATGTCACATGAGTCAACTGGATGATATGTGATGTTTTGTGTGGAATAATTGTCTTAGAGATGTATTTTTTTAGTCCCATGTTTCTGTGGGCATGATGTGTTATTAGGCCCATCTGTCGATGGGGATGATGTTGTGTGAGGACTATGTGTGTTCGAGTGTGATGTGTTGTGAATCCCAGCTATGTGCAAGAGGAATGTGATGTGGTATATAGAAGAGATGATTGTGACATGACATAGACCATTGGGTGAGAGTGTCATACTAGTGGGAAAGTGTTGTGGTGTAACATATAATCTATGTGATTTATCATATATTATATTCCATGGTATTCATTATTTGTAGAGAATTTCTTAGTGAGTTTTTAATGGTTAGTATACCCTATTAGGCGTTGTTTCGTTTTTATTTCTTCTCAATAGTGCATTAGTAGGGTTGTTTCAGATCTCCATGGGAGACATTGGTTTCCTTAGTCAGTATATTTGTTTACTGACCAAATATATATGAAATAGTTTTCGGGATTTAATGAGTATTGCATAAATTGTGTTGAGAATCAAAATTTCCTACCATTGGAGGGTTGTTGTGTCAATACCATAGCATTTCATTTGGAAGTATACATTAGAGACATTAATATTATCAGTTCTATTTATATATTCACATGGCATGGTTAGTGTTTATCTTTTTTTTATGTATTTGAGTTTTTTGTAGATGATTCATTCTCTATATATATCTTGTTTTCTTATAATGGGTAATTCATCACATATTTTGAGATTTGCGCACCCTTGGTTCACGTAACCATCTTGGGGATGACTAAAGGCAGGACTCACGTGTCCTTATATCTCTCACATCATTTTGGTATATTTGGAAGGAGGGGTCGTGACATTGTGGTATCAAATCCAATCATTGAGATGTAGGATGAAGTTCATATTTAGGCACAATGAGGATTCCATGTGATGTTATGTAAATAGTCCCAATTGACCTTGGTGTAGGACATAGACCTAGGAGGTGGGCTCAAGTACTGGATATTAGGTCCCTCAATCGTCCAGTTCATAGAATCTTACCATATTAAATAACCATGTGAGATTTACTTGCATGAATGATAAAGACCATGGAAAGGTACATATATCATAATTACTTGTGTTGATGTTTTAATTGGTTTTTTGGAATGTATAAAATTTAAAAGGAAATAAATTTAAGGTGGTATAAATAAATCACAATGGATGTTCCATACAACCCTGGAATTTGAAATCCTTGTTTTTGTTTCAACTTTAACTCCAAATCATTATAAGTGTGTGTCTTAGGATGTTGAGGTTTAGTAGGATAATATGATTTATTTTTGTAGGATTGATTTGGTTAATTAAGATGATCAGTCAGAGAGGATGTTGTGGGGATTACATTAGTAGGATTTGAGAATGTATATGGGATGTGGTTTAGTTGTGGAGACATAGAGATGGCTATAACATCATAACAACACATTCAGTTTGACATGGGTTCTAGTGGGGCTACTTGTTCCCTTTGGA
Organism: Viscum album; assembly: GCA_963277665.1. Lineage (NCBI taxonomy): Eukaryota > Viridiplantae > Streptophyta > Magnoliopsida > Santalales > Viscaceae > Viscum > Viscum album. The sequence goes on from OY728136.1 coordinate 1,604,446,044, forward strand.
TGTCAATCAGATTTATGGAGTTCAGCTTCGTTGGTGGACTTTATATCTAGGTTATAGGACGAATGCAGATTTTTTGTGGGTACACATCCATAAATAGTTTTGTAAAGAGTTCCTTTTATCGATAATGAGGGAAATGAAGAAAAATGGTCTTCTTTTTCTATATTAGTGTAGAATTTTAGTGGGGGAGATGTGAATTGATTCTATGAATATTCATCAAATTGTGCTACAACTTTTTCTATGATGAGGAGTCTAGTGCAAGACATCTTGAGTAGGAAGTCCTTCCTTCTATCCAAAATGTAGTTAGTCCTTTTACGTTGCTGAGATATGTGGATTTTTAGATGAAGGTAGAGATGATCAAGTAGATTCACTCACGAGGAGGTTTACCGTGAGAGGGGAGCTATCAAATATCTTTTAGGGGATGTGTAATCAGTGTTCGGTCACATGTTCCATGACCATTAAGGTTTCAACTAGAAGGGTGTAATCCTCAGTAGAATTATATAAATACATCTTGTCAATGTGGTTTCTATACATTTCATAGTATCATTGTGATAGTGTGTTTTTGTAGTGGGATTAATGGAAATCACTATATCTTGTACCCAATAGTGCCCACATTAAATTTGGTGCAGGTGGTCTAGTTCAGTGCCATCTGTAGAACTATTTTACAATGGTACCATTTCAATAAAAGGTGAATCAGGTTATTTCTCCTCATAGGGGAGATGGAGTATGTAGAAGAAAACCTCAATATGTTCTTAATGTTTACAGACCATGACTGAGTGTGGTCATGGATTTGTTCTTCAACAGATAAGTATAGGATTTCATCAATGTCATTTTCATGCAGTTAGTGGAGTAGATCCAGAGGGTCTCAAAATTGTCAGAGGTCAAAACAGTTTCTTCCGTACAATATTTTGTGTCGTCATAGATTCTGGAGATTCATATTTCTTTATTTCTCCCACTCTATCCCATTATCATGGACTAGACATAGAGTTGATTCTCATTCCCCGGGTGATGACTACACAATTTGATGGCCAAAATAACATGTTGGATATGTTTATAGGGTGTAAAAATATGATGGGGTTCCATCAGTCCGATGGAAAAAATTTCATACAAAAGATATATTCATATGATTTAATCATCAATATCAATTAGTTTTATTTAACAGGTTCAATTATCTTGTTCTTCAGTAGAAGAGTTGTATTTTTTGATGTGGATTGATTGTGTGTGTTTTTATTTGGTGAACAGAGTTGTTAGGTAGTTAAAGGAAATCTAGAGAACCCTCTATCATTGTCTGCTGCATTTTAATCAGAATTTGTATATTCGAGGGTGGTAGAGATTACTATGGTCATTAGTGAGATTCCAGATGTTTTTTCCATGAAGTATATGATGCTACCACCTTGATGCGATGTTGATCTCAGTATCATCATGCAACTCGGTGCTTCTCAGATTCTAATGTATCATTATTAGATGGTACACTATGAGGTCCCAATTTTGAGGATAACGATTCATGAAATGATGTGGAAGAGAATCAACATTCCCATTGTGTATTTGTGGGGCTCTCTAGTGTTGTTATCTAAGAAGGAAGATGGTTGACTGGGGTTTTTTATATACTACTGGAGGTTGAATCAATTGATTTTCACGAACCATTAAACTCTTCCCTGAATAGAAGAACATTTTGACTAGTTAATTGGGGTTATATGGTTTTCTGTGATCGATTAGCATTCTATATATCAACTATTGATAATGATGGAGAGTAATATCCTGATGACCTATTTTATATGCAAGGATGGGAACATCGAGATTGTATTCATTCCATTAAGTGTAATGAATAAATAGGCTATGTTCATGGAACTTATGAAATCTATATTCCATTTGTTCTTGAACTGTGTAATCATCATATTCATTGATGAGATCATGGTCTATGTTAAGATAGAGGAATAGCAGTCAATGCATCTCAAAACTATTTGTCATAAACATTGACGCCATAAGATTTATAAAATGTTGTCCAAGTGTAAGTTCTATAAATTTTATGTTCATTTCCTCAAGCATGTGGTTTTTTAGTAGTGTGAGGAAGAAGACATGTCGATTGTTGAAGCCGTTGATTCAACGGAATCACCTAAGAATGTGGCAGAGGTTCATAGATTTATTGGTCTTGCAAGATATTATCAGATGTTTAATCTAATTTGTCTTGAGTTTCTGAACTTTTGATAGACTTTTATAAGAAAGGGAAATATTTTATATTGTGTGATTAGTGTTAAGATGCATTCAGTTACATGAAGGGGATGTTGTCTAATGCTCTGATATCCAGAGGAACGGGTGGTGTTTAAGGTATATTGTGATTCTTCCCATTTAGTTTTTGGATATATGATATTGTATTAGTAGGTATTAATCTCTTATGTATCGTGGATGTTACATGCCACAGATAATTACAATTCCACATACTATCTAGAGATAGAATTGGTTTGGTTTGTAAAGAATGTTTGGGGTAATTACATCACAAGTGAGTACTTTTTGGTCTTCACGGATCACCAGATCTTGAGGTATATGTTTTAACTGTGTGAACTGAATCTATGAAAGAAATAATGGATGGAGTTTCTTCAAGACTATTATTTTCAGATCTCTAACACCTCATGAGAGTAAGATTTCTTGGATTATTAATTCAGTAGAAATTCATAGAATCATGTTGTTCAGAAATATATAGAAGCGCGGAGAGAAATGGAGGAGTTAGAAACCATACACATATATTAAAGGGTGGATCGTGGAAGGGATATTTTGTTTTAGATGATTATTTAGTTTTATTTGGTGTAATATGTGGAGAAGTCTTTGTGGGGACACTCAGAGGTAGAGGTGATGTGTAAATGTGTTGGCCATGGTGATGCATTGGAGGGATGTATAGAGGATGGTCAAAACTAGATATTGTTTCATGGAAGGAAGTTTGTTTCGGTATAAATAAGCAAGGGAGGTATTCATGAGTTTTAAACGCCCATAGTAGTACACACATGAGTTTCCAAGATTTATCATCGCTTGAGGGTGTAGTTTAGGTGGACTAGAAATAAATGGTCACTGGTAGAGATTATGGCGAAGTTCTTTATTTTCAATGTGGTAAAAACAATGCATAGAGTTCCTTGTGGTTTGTTACAGCACATGTGTGTTCTATTGTAAAAATAATATATCATATCGATATATTTCATCACATGGTTACTGAAAACATCGGGAGGGTTTGACACTATTTAAGTGAAAATGGATTGGTTGAAACCATCCACTCAATTCTTAGTGGTCAAGGTGTCAGGTACAATAGATCCATTTTCTAAGTGATACATGGATGTTCTGTTGTGGTTTCAGGGATTATCGAGGAACGTTGTCTTGGATTTGGACATTAATCTTACCTCATGAGTTTGGAGGGGATATAATCTTTCTTTTTTCACTTAGATTCTTTTCAGCTGTACTTTCCACCCCCAGACAGATGGAAATAAGAAATAGACTATCCATAAGTAAGAGGATATGTAGCAAGCAGAAATAATTGAATTTGATATAACGTGGGAATAAAAACCACCGTTGGTGTAATGAACCAAAGTTTTTCAATGGAAATTTTCTTCTTATATTTATGTCATAAAATAACCTTAAATCACAACAGAATGAACTACTAAGTGACAAGTGACCTTTAAACATATGTTTGTCAGTTATGTGTTTGGAATTTTAAAAATCTAACATGCACGGTTGTGTTCAAGATAATTTTTGGAGTCTAATGAAACAAAATTTTTTTGGTGAATAGTAACATACCCTTATGAATAGTAAATCATCCTACATAAGAGTATCATTACCTATGAATAATTAAAGAAAATTTAGACATCTTAGAAAGTGAAAATTTGACTTTAGTAAACGTTTTGGTATTTTTTAAGTCATAAATAAATTAATTATAATTAATAAATTAATATTTATTTCCATAAAATGTATTTAATCAATGTCTTATAGTTTTTAGATAATTTTATAAGACCCTACGTTAAATCAGGTTTAAACTTAAAAATCGTTTCGTAAGTAAATTATGATTTTAATTAAATATTAAATTAATAGTGTTTAAAAAATAAATTTTGAAAAATGGACTTCATTTTTGTATTCTTCACATCCAAAAAGGGTTGGGGTAAATTTTTGGGTTTTTTCTGAGATACATGAATTTTTGATGAATAGTGAAATACTGTAATTTACAAAATAAGCTAAATAAGCTAATTATAGTGTCATTTGTGATGTTCTGATGATGTAAGCCCACTTGGTTAGGTATTAAATTATAAAATTACAGTTATTGGTCATTCAAGACTCACTATTCCTTGTCTTAGGGGAAATTAATAAACTAATGAATTTTATATTAAGGAAACCCCTCTCCCCTCCACTAGAAAGGCCACCCTTCACACACTCATTTCCACACACCTCTCATGCTCCATGCCTTCTCCAAACTCTATTCAAACACCTTACCTAGCCCCTCCCCCATATCCAAGAGCTTCAGGTCTCTTCATAAGACCATGATTAGGCCCTTAAGGATGTTCGTAAGAAGAGGATTCCAGACGTAATTTCCCTACCTCTTCTCCATTTAATTTCCTTTCATGTTCTTGTTGATTTCTTGATCTATCCCCACCTATCATCATCCAAATAGTATTGTAACTCCATTATTATACACATACTATAATTTTATGATTCTAATGGTATATTATATCATCCAACCCCCTTTCCCTCTTCCTTTTTTTATTAAAGAGAACATTATTCGTCTGGTGTTAATTTATCACCTTCAAGAATGACATACTTTCTTCTTCCATTTCTACCTTCAGAACTGGTCATGAAACTATTTTAATTGTAGAACAAGAATACATTATATTTATTATCTCCTATTTCATGTTTTGGAACTAACTTATGACCATATTCCTAGTGATAAAATAAAACAAGTTCATTATGATCGAAAAATCACACAAATTAACCCAAATGATCATCATTTAATTATTATCTAATGATTCATCCACATGAATATAATATAATTCAATATGAAATCATTAAATATCATGTAATATCATTAATAACATGTAATATCATTTCCGGATGTTTACCCTTGTTCTACCGGAACTTGAATTTAAGAATACAAGTGAACCACCCAAGAAAATCCAAAAAAAATGAACATCCACAAACAATGTTCTAAAACTGTATAAGTCATCCAAAATAACATAATATGACATAATTAACCCTATTAATGTACACATGGTTATATATTTCTAATTAATCTATATAATTTCATTATACAGGACATTAAAGAGATGGATGCATTTGGGTACATGGTAAAGGGAAATTCTCGAACCCAACATTCATCCTTCGGGATCTCCCTCTTTCACTCCATTTTTTATATTATTACTACTTAAAGATCCTTTTATCATCATTGTCTCTTATTTTCGAGGATATACATGTTTTCAATGGTATTTATTAAAAACCAAAATTTTTCCAAAAGAACTCTTCTTTCAAGAACACACCTTTTACTTCTCATTGACGATTCTTGTAACATATATGTTATTCCCACATTCTTTTGGGATCCCAATGTTTATTAATGCGTTCTTATGAGTTGAAACCCATTATTTTTCATGGGTTCATTATGTTAATTTATGTTATATGTTCATTGTGGCATGAATGATAAATGATAATGTTCTGATGTGATGGGTGCACCCGGAATTGTATAGCGCAATTATGAATGTTTCAAAGTGAAGGGTGCACCCGAAATTATACAGAGCTCCAATGCATTGGGTAAAGTGATGAATCTCATGAGTAAATGTGAAATGATGTGTGTACAAGATGATATATTGGTTCACAATTATGTGTGGAATTTAACCCCTAAGACACGATGTTTCATTTTTATGCATTTCCACATTTCATGTCTTTTATTTATGCTCCTCTCATGTTCATGATCTTATGCCTATGTTATGATTATGCTCACCCCATTATATATTGTTCTTATCTATCCTATTACTAGGCTTCTAGCTCACCCCTTTTTTTGTATATCCTCAGGTGGCTACATGTATTTAGGAGAGGACAAGTGCCAATAAGTATCTAGAGAATAAGAAATTAAATAAATGTTTATGCTAGATGTTGTATTTGATATGTATGGTTCTAGTTTTCCCAAAACACTAATCCTTTTGATCCTCTATGTGTAATAATTATTTTAAATGATGTAATAGTAATGTATGAAATGGTAGGTTCTCTATAGTTGGTATCAATGGTAAGGTTTAGTTAATTCAGGAATTTGGATTAGTGAACCCTAGGGAAAACCTACAACATGAGACTAAGTACAAAGATGCACACAATAATAATTACCAAGGGATGCCATATATTGTTTTTTGGTATAAATTGTTTATATCAATAAGTAATTCATGACTTGTTTACATATGTTTTGTTCAAACAATTTCTATTTTAGAAAATGGTGGGAACCAGGAGAAATCAGACCAACAACTCTTGCAAGGGCCAATGCAACGATTGCCCGAACGACATCCCCAATGATTTTGGAGGTGGAGTTCAAAAGTACATGGTGATGCTTACCCAATTATCTCCAGTTATGAATAATAACCATGATAATGGGGAACGTACTCCTTAAAAAAAGAGGGAGTAACTAGATATCGAATTATTTATGCGGCAATGACCACTGACATTTAATGGATATTCAGATCCGCTAGTTGCGGAACAGTGGGTCAACTCCATGGAAAATATCTTTTCTATGCTTCACTGTTCTGAGACGGAGAAGGTGACTCTAGTCTTTTATAATCTAGATGGTGATGCTGATCAATGGTGGGATTTGATTTAGAACACCAAGCCAAGGGAGGAAATTGAAGAGATGGAATGGGAAGACGTTAACATAATGCTTCTTAATAAGAATTTACCCAAGACTCTTCGCACGAAGATGGAGAGAGAATTAATAGATCTCAAGAAAAAAGAAGGAGAATCTGTCACAAACTATGAAGTGAATTCCAAAAATCTCACAAGGTATGCTTCGGGTTTTGTTGTCAATAATTATAGAAAACATGATAGATTCTTTAGTGAATTAAAACCACACCTTCCAAAGGCTCTTGCAATTCATGACTTTGGGAGTTATGAAGAAGTTTATTGGTGTAATCTTAAATTGGAGATGGAGTATGCAGAATGTTCACATGGCTATATGGATAAGAAAAGAAAGATGGAGTTTCAAGCAGCTGGATCTATTGATAAAGATGGGAAGAAAAATCAACAACCCAGATGCCAAAAATGTGGGAAGTTGCATAATGGAAAATGCCTTAAAGGGTTGAGGAAATGCTTCAAGTGTGGGAAAGAAGGAAACCATGATCGAGAGTGTCGATATAACACAAAAATTAAGGAGAATATAGCTTAGGAAAGGAGAGAACCACCCATGGTTCAATGCTACAATTGTAGGGAACTAGGGCACTATGTAAACCAGTTCACCAAACCTCGAGTTATAGAGGGTAATCAGTGTCAGCAGCCACCAAAGCCAAAGGAAAAAAGGGAAGGATTATAAAATCACTACTGCAGAGGTGTATCATGATAATGAAGTCATACTAGGTACACTTCCTATTCACTCATGATTGGAAAAAGTCTTATTTGATTCCGTTTCTACGTATTACTTTGTATCTTGTATGTTTGCTAACACTATAGAATCAAAACCACAAAACCATGAAGTAGAGATATCTGTAAAAACACCAAGTGGTTCAATCATTGCAACCTAATAGTTTGACTCTTCTACTGTTGGTGTATGTTTGAAGAATATTCCAGAATATCTCATAATACACCCCTTGGTGGAATTTGATGCTTTAATGGGAATGGACTAGCTCTCGTTATATAGAGTGCATATCAACTATCGGGAAAAGGAAATATCTTTTAATATTCTGAACCATCCCATGCTCCTCTACATATGAAAGGAAGATCATGAATCTCCTTTGAAAAATACATCAATGTTGTGGGTGTTGATTCCATATGAAGATTCATACCTCTCCCTAATGGTTGAGTCTAATGAAAGTTTCAACCTTGAGGAAATGGACATCATGAGGGAATACGATGATGTATTTCCAAAAGAGTTACCATAAATTCCCCCGGATCGCGAGGTAGTGTTCTCAATTTAACTCATACCATGAGCTAATCCTATCTTGAAGTGGCCCTATAGGATTGCTCCTATTGAACTGGAGGAGTTAAAGAAGCAGCTGCAAGAGCATCTGGACAAAGGGTTCATACTCCCTAGTTCATCTCCATGCAGTGCGCCAGTGATATTTCTGAAGAAGAAGGATGGAACAATGCAGCTATGTATCAATTATCGGGAACTCAACAAGATCACCATAAAAAAAAGTATCATCTCCCATGTATTGGTGACTTGTTCGACCAGTTAAGAGAATCTCAATACTTTTCAAAGGTGGATCTTCATTCTGAATATCATTAGGTAAAGGTGAACAAGGAGGATATTCAGAAAACTACCTTCCGAATAAGGTATGGCCACTATGAGTTTTTGGTTATACACTTTGGACTTACTAATTCCCCTGAAATCATCATGGATGTGATGAATAGTATCTTTAGACATTACCTCAACAATTTTGTGATAATGTTTATCGATAATCTTATCATCTACTCCAAGATAAAGGAGGAACATGAAGAACATCTAAGACTTGTGCTGGAAACATTAAGAAATGGTATGTTTTACACCATGTTTAGAAAGTGTGACTTTTGGATGAATCAAGTCATGTTATTGGGAAATGTGATCACAAGTGAGGGAATTTCTGTAGATTCTTCGAAGACAAAGTTGATTGAGGAATGGCCTAGGACCTCTAGTGTAATAGAAATCCTTAGTTTTCTTGGATTAGCTGGGTACTACCGAATTTTTGTCAGAAACTTATCACTATTGTCAATCCCTCAAACTAAGTTAACAAGGAAAGAGGTAAAGTATGTCTCAACAGAAGAATGTGAGGGAAGATTCAAGGAGATAATGAAAAGGTTGATTACTGCACCTGTACTCACTCCACCGAAATGTGGTAATGTTTTGTGATATACAGTTATGTTTAAATGAATGGTTTGGGTTGTGTACTCATGAAAAATTATAATGTGATAGCCTATGCCTTACGATAGTTGAAGATCCTTGAGCAGAACTACCAGACGCATGATATAGAGCTAGCAGTCGTGATTTTTTCCTTGAAAATCGGGTGGCACTACCTTTATGGCGAGAAGTGTAAAATATACACCGATCACATAAGCCTAACATATATATTCACACAAAAGGAGCTCAACATGTGTCAAAGGAGATTGTTAGAGCTAATCAAGGATTACGATTGCTCTATTCACTATCATCCTGGAAACGTGAACAAGGTAGCCGATGCTCAAAGTAGAAAAGAACCTTCTACTCTATCCATGTTGCGGATTGAGAAAGACACTATCTTCATGGAAATGTAATGAATGGATTTTAAAATCAATAGGTTAGGGGATAAATCCTACCTTGTCCAAATGATTACACAACCATCCATCCAGATGATGATTATGAAAGCACAAATGGATGATGTGGAGATACAAAAGACGGTGAATGCAGAAATGAAACAGAAGCTGTAAGAGTTCCATATCGACAATGATGTTGTGACTCAGTTTGGAACATGGCTTTGTGTGCCTTTATCACCTAGGATAAATATGTATCTATTGGAAAGTGCACATATCTCAACTTTCTCTATCCATACTGGGAGTACAATGATGTACCGTGATCTTCAGGAACACTTTTGGTGGGATAAAATAATGAAGGAGATTGTGGATTATATATCAAGGTGCTTAGTTTGTCAGCAAGTTAAAGTTGAGCGATAAAAGTCCAGAGGTATGATGCAACCATTACCTATACCCATGTAGAAATGGGAATATGTTACTATGGACTTTGTCAGGGGTCTCCCGAAGATGTAAAAGGGAAATAATGCGATATGGGTTGTGGTTGACCGACTCACCAATACTGCCCATTTTATCGCTATTTAGGAATATCTCCCTCCTGATCAACTTGAAAAGATATATGTGAAGGATGTGGTGAGATTTCATGGTGTTCCACTCAGGATTGTCTCTGACTGTGATCCAAGGATCACATTTATATTCTGGAGGAGCCTTCAACATGCTTTGAATACTGAATTAAATTTCAGCACGGCCTATCACCCCCAAACGGATGGCATGTTTGAAAGTCCTATTCAGACTCTTGATGATATGATAAGAGCCTACTCTCTTGAATTCAGATGTGGTTGGGATCAGCATCTCCCATTGGCTGAGTTATCATACAACAATAACTTCCACTCAAGTATTCAGATGGCTTCGTATGAAGCTCTTTATGGGAAGCTATGTAGAACCCCAACCTTTTGGGATGACGTTGGAGAAAAAAAGCTACTTGTGCCCAATATGGATCAAGAGATGATAGAGTTGGTTCAAGTCATCAAGAAACCCATCAAAGATGCTCAAAGTTGTTAGAAAAGCTAAGGTGACAACCGTTGAAGGGACTTTGAGTTCGACGTTGGGGATAAAGTCTTCCTTCGAATATATCCATGGAAGAGAGTCATGCGATTCAGGAAGAAAGGGAAGACAATCCCAAGGTATATTGGCCCCTTTGAGATTGTTGACCGCATAGGAGCTGTGGCCTATCATCTTGCACTTCCACAGAATATGGCTCATGTTCATGATGTGTTTCATGTATCACTACTAAGTATGTAAATACCTTACCAATAATATATACTAAAATCAGAGGTGATGCAGCTAGAAGATGATCTATCCTTTGAGGTGTATCCAGTAATGATTCTTGATCAGAGAGATATGGTTCTAAACCCCATGAAATCCCATATTTTCAAAGTGTTGAAGAAACATGGGAACCAGAAGAGAAAATGAAGGAGAAACACCCTCACATGTTTGTGTTAAGTTAAATTTCTTGTGGGAAATTTCTTAAAGGTGGAAGAATGTAACAAACCAATGTTTTTAAATGGAAATTCACTTCTTATATTAATGTCATAAAATAACATGAAATAAAAACATAATGAACTAATAAGTGATAAATTACCTTTAAATATATGTTTTTCACTTATGTGTTTCGAATTTTGAAAATTTGACATACACTGTCGTGTTCAAGATGATTTTTGGAGTCTAATGTAACAAAAATAATTTTTTGTGAATAGTAATATACCCTTACGAATATTAGTATGACCCTTATGAATATTAAATCATCCAACATAAGAGTAAAGTTACTTATGAATAATTAAATAAAATTTAGACATCTTAGAAAGTGACAAATTGACCTTGGTTAACGTTTTGGTATTTTGTAAGTCATAACTAATTAATTATAATTAATAAATTAATATTTATTTCCCTAAAATGTATTGAATAAATGTTTTATAGTTTTTAGATAATTTTATAAGACCCCAAGTAATTTTTTAAAGCACTATAAAATAGTTTTAATCGTAAAAACTGTTTTTTATGTAAATTATGATTTTAATTTAATATTAAATTAGTAGTATTTAGAAAAATATTTTTGAAAAATGGACTTCATTTATGTATTCTACAAATCAAAAAAATGGTTGGGGTAAATTTTTGGGATTTTTCTGAGATACATGAAATTTTGATGAATAGTGAAATACCATAATTTACAAAATAATCTAAATAAGCTAATTATAGGGTCATATGTGATGTTCTGCTGATGTAAGACCCCATAGTTCGGGATTAAATTATAAAATTACTAATATTGGTCATTCAAGACTCACTATTTCTTGTCTTAGGGGAAATTAATAAACTAAAGAAATTGATATTAAGGAAACCCCTCTCCCCTCCAATATAAAAGACACCCTTCACACCCTCATTTCGTCACACATCTCATGCTTCAAGACATCACTAAAATATTCCCAAACACCTTCCCTAGACCCACCCCCACATCCAAGAGATTTTGGTCTCATCCAAAGACCATGCTTAGGCCCTCAAGGAGGTTCTCAAGAGGAGGATTCGAGAGGTAATTTCCCTCCCTCTTCTCCTTTAATTTTCTTTCAAGATCATGTTCATTTATTAATCTCTCCCCACATATCTTCATAAAAATTGTATTGTACCTCCATTATTATACACATACTATAATTTTATGATTCTAATGGTATATTATATCATCCAACCCCTTTCCCGCTTCTTTTTATTTTATTAAAGAGAACGTTGTTCGTGTGGTGTTAATTTATCACCTTCATGAACGACATGCTTTCTTCATCCATTTATACCTTCATATCTGGTCATGAAACCATTTTTATGGTAGAAACAGAATATTTTATTTGTATTATCTCCTATTTCATGTTCTGTAACTATCATATGACCATATTTCTAGGGATAAAATAAAACAAGTTCGTTATGATCGAAAAATCACTCAAATTAAACCAAATAATCATCATTTAACTATTATCTAATGATTCATCGACATGGTTCTAATATAATTCATTATAAAATCATTAAATCTCTTGTAATATCATTGATAACATGTAATATCATTTCTGTACGTTTACCCATGTTCTACCCGAACTCCAATTTAAGAATACTGGTGAAGCACCCAAGAAAAACCATAAAAACGAACATCCCCGAACAATGTTTTTAAACACAATAAGTCAAACAAAGGAAAATAATACTAAATAATGATCCCTATTAATGTAGAAATTGTTCTATATATCTAATTAACGAATATAATGTCATTATATTAGAAATTAATGAGAAGGATGCATTCAGGTACAAGGTAAGGGGAAATTCTCGAATCCAACGTTCATCCTTCGGGTTCTCCCTCTTTGACTCCATTATTATTATGGTTACTCTTTAAGATAATTTTATCATCATTGTATTTACTTTTCTGGGTTATAAAAGTTTTTCACTGTTATTTATGAAAAAACAAATGTTTTCTAAAAGAACTATTCTTTCAAGAACACACCTTTTACTTCTCATTGATAGTTCTTGTAACGTGTATGTTATTCCCTCATTCTTTTGGGAACCCAATGTTAATGAATGTGCTCTTATGAAATGAAACCCATTACTTTTATTGTGTTAGTTATGTTAATTTATGTTATATGTTTGTTGTGTAATTCATGATAAATGATAATGTTATGATGTGACGGGTGTGCCCTAAATTATATAGCGCAATTATGAATGTTTCAAAGTGACAGGTACGCCCGAAATTATACACCGCTCCCACGAATTGGGTAAAGTGATGAATCTAATGGTTAAATGAGAAACGATGTGTGAAAAATTTTCTAGATTGGTCCACAAGTATTTGTTCTAGTAAACCACTAAGACATGATGTTAGATTTTTATGTGTTGCCACATTTCAAGTCTTTTATTTATGCTCCTATCATATTCATGAGCTTTTTCCTATGTTATGATTATTATCACCCCATACTATATTGTTCTTATCAATCCTCTTACTGGGCTTCAAGATCACCCCTTTTGATGTATATCCTCAGGTGGATACATGTACTAAGGAGAGGACAAGGGCATATATGAAGCTAGGGAAGAATAGATTAAATAAATGTTTATGATAGATGTTGTATCTGTTATGTATAGTCCTAGTTTTCCGAAGACAGTAAACATTTGGATCCTCTATTTGTAATACTATTATGTCGTTTATCTTTGAAATGATGTAATAGTAATTTTTGAAAAGGCAGGGTCTCTATAATTGGTGTAGTATTCATAGAATTATTGATATAACAATTACATTGTAATTGATTCATTTTATTCTTTCTATGGGAGACCGTGTCATTCTCTATTATTCTATAATGATGTTATTTATTCATTATCAGGATTTGGTGAAGGGAAAATAGAAGATGTTCATTCTATTCCCGACAGTATGAAATTTGTGCACGACTTGTGTAAATCATATGGAAATCACAGAAGAATGACCTTGGTGTTTTAGGATGGGGACTATGTGTCCATGAACATTTCCCCTCGATGTGGGTAGTATATTTTTGGTAGTGGTAGTAAGTATTATTCTATTTTTTGGGACCTGTGATTTGTTGGGGTGTTTTGGTGAAGTGGTATACCAATTGGAGTTTCAACCATGGTTTGAGAGGTTACATGACTTCTTTCATGTCCCATAGCTTCAATGGTTCCATCACGATGACTCCAATTTCATTGAATATGGATATTTGGATATTGTAGAAGACAATATGTTTGTGGAGGGGGTAGTCGATATCCAAAATCATGAAGAAAATTTGTGGCTCAGATGGACCATTTCCATGGTTCTAATGATGTCGAAACATTATGAACTGAAGTAGAGTACATGGGACCGAGATATGTAGATGATTTCCCAGTACACCAAAGCTGTTTTTAGTTTTTCTTTGATTATTATTTTTTTGTAATGATTTTTTTAAAATTGATTTATAAAAAGTGTTGATTTCCATAGTTTGTTACATGTGTCATGTGATGTGTGATGGATTACTAACAAATTAAAAGGGGGAGAACCTGATTCCTAATTGGGAAACATTTGTTTTTATGTCATTAAATCCTATGAGTGAGTTATTTCCTCCTAGAGAATATAATTTCTCGACATGGAAGATGGTATTCATTGATTCTTATGTTTGTGACATTGTAGTATATTTTTTGCAGTTATTGTTTTTTTGGTCATTATATATATTGAGGTAGTTATGATGTGGGTATTTTTAATTGTGGTTGTTTGAGATTGAATGGTTTGTAGTTTTTGATTCATGGTGATTAAGTCTTTTTATGTTTTTATGGTTGTTTAGATTCGTGTGTTTGGTTGGTGATAGCGTTGGTTATATTATGAGGTCCTCATGGTGTATCTCGTGGGGTGGTTGTTCAAACCACATTATTTTGGGCATTATATTATATTACCAAGGGAAAGAATCATTTGAGATGTATCAGATGTAATGATCCATTCTATATCGGTTTATTATTTTTATTTTTATAGACGGTGACGAGGGTGGTTCTAGGTATTTTCGGAGGAAGCTATTGGAGTAGAGAAACTGCTACACGAGTCTAATCTCATATAACTGAATTACCTTGAATGAATGTTGGTTTCAATATTATTTATGGTTGTTTCAAGATGTGTAAAATTTTTGGGGTTTAATATATAATAAAATTAAGTGGCGAGGAATTATTTAGTAGAAACCATACTCCATGGATTACATGAAGTGAAAGTGGATTCACATTATGTAATACCTCAATCCATTATTGTTTTGAAATTATTTTCTAACACAACAAAAATTCATCTAACTATTATATATTCATCATCTCACTTTGGGAGAGCCTAGGGCTCCCAAGGTGTTCTTCGATCCCTTATTCATCACTAATTTATATGTAGATCGTGATGGGAGTTCATGGGTGATCTTTGGTTGATCCATTGTATTTCCTTTTTTCATTCTCCGACATTTTCTTATGTTCTTCTCTCTGGGATCTGCTTTGAATATTTTTTTTGGTGAAGGGTGGGATGTGATTTATATTGACCACAATCTAGGGTGTTTTTTGGTGATAATCTAGATTTTTGGGAATCAATTTTTTTTGTGTAGTAACTTCTTCTCCTTGTAGAGAAAAAATATTTGGAATGCTTCTTATGTCAGGGATATCCATCAATTCTCTTTATTTGTGAATCATGTGGGGTAGTGGGTTACATTAATCTACAGATGGATCAGGGATGTGCTAAATTAATCAAGATTAAAAAATTGGACAATTGAATTGAAATGCAGAATGGTGTTTGATTTTAGTTGTTTTACATCCTTTATACAATTTTACATATATTGAATTGTATGGGTTCTATTCCTCGAAGAAAATTATGGTTGTTCGGTGTTTTTTATTCACTGGATTGATCTGCCATGTTTTTATATTTGGTTGTGATTTTTGTGGTGTCACGATAAATTGAAATTAGTAAAGTACATATACACGACTAATGAAATCATTTCCCTAGGATTTGGTTACTCTGATAAAACCCTAAAAATAATCCATAAGTGATAAAATCCACAATGTAAATTTGAATAATGATATTGTTTGTGGTTGTGTGGTAGTATAAGGACAAGGGCATAACCGTTACATAATCTTGAGTTATGTCAAAAATTTTACCTTGAGGATCTTTTTTGGTTTATATTTTTATATGATTAGGACATAACTATAACATTAAATCACAAAATCTATAATTTAGACACTTCTACTCTAAATTTTTTTTATCACAATAATAAAAAACATTAAATAAAAAATGAATTATTTTATTTATATAAATATTATTTAAATCATCCATTATCTTAACCTTTCTTATACCATTTGAAAAATAATTTGAAAAACATGGGATGAGAATAAAAATCTCAGAAATGGTCATACATTAATGAAATAAAACATTAGTCCATCAATACATAAAATCAATGAAATTAAAATTATCACTAAAAAACATAAACTCATTAAAATTACTGAGGTAATAGTGTTATTTACCAATAACACATAGAAATAATAAATCATAAAGGTAACTTGTGTGATCCATAAAATAGTTACATTGTATCATTCACTGCTACATAGGGAGTTACGTTTGGAATAGTTACTATAATATATTACATAAATAAATTAGGGGAAACTTTTACATTTACCTCTATCACGTTAACCAAGTAATTAAAGATCTATCTAGAGCTCACCAACACTATATTTATCATGGATCCACCTATATAACTAAACAATTCCCAAGAACCATAAGATAATCAAAACACATAAAATAATCATAAAGGATGATAACATTTCCACATTCCAATCACAATATAAAATTTCAAGACATTTAAAAAAGAAATACTTTTTCAAAACCATTTTCATTAAAAAATTAAGTAAAAAGGGTATTTGGTATTTATTTTAATATTTAATACATTACAACTTGTTATGGAAGCAATATATCAAATAATGCTCATGGTGGCAGAAAGGTCGTTGTCATCACGTATGATTTAATGAAACATTTAATTTTTCATTTTGTAAAACACATCATATAACAAGACACCCATTTAATGAAATGAAAAGCAAAATTGGTTTATAAATTTTTTTATATAATTTTTTGTATATATCAAAATATTTCCCAATGAAAGGATATTTAGATAAAGTCCCTTACCTTGAATATGACTTGTCATGTATGTAACTCGTTTATCCTGAATAAAATACTTAAGATAATTTTTAATTTATTAAGATACTTTTTAAATATTATTATTCCTTTTATATCACTTATTACTACAATATAATAATTAAATAATTATTTTATTTAATATATGTCATTTTGTCGATATTTGGTACAAGAGTCAGAAATGAACTTGTTATAATAAAAAATTCTCCATGTGGCCAAAATTACATTATCTTCATAATTGAATACATGAATTTAATATCATATATATAATTTATATATATTTATATTTATTTAAATCATATATATATTTATTTATAATAATCTATAACATTCAGATAAATGAAATGAAAAGCATTGTTCATGGAGACAGTATGTCATACGTAGGCATGAACAATACTTTAATTTCATTTTCATATTAAATGATGTGAAAAATAAATGATACATAGGTCTATTATAATTTCAGTATAATATATATGTTTTATATGTTAAATAATTTCATTAATTTAAATTTTTATACATTACTTCAATATCATTAATGAGTCATATCACATTGAGGGGGGTGGTAGTCCGCACTTCCTGAAATAAAATTATTGTATTTATGCATTATGGAATGAATAAAAGAACTTTTTAAATGAATAATATAGATCAATAGAGAGGATGTAAATATAATATATTTCATATATTTATTATGTTCCACCATAATTCCCATGATGAAAGGCAGTTGGAGATAATTTATCAATCATCATTTTGTGAGGCAACCGTTCGTTGTGCATAGAAACATTATGTTTCAAATCCAATATACGGAGGTGCGTGTGAGTGTAGGTAGAATTATTATAATAAAAAAACCTAATATATTTTATATATTGTTGTATTGATAATAAAATTGAATAAATACTGTTTATGGGGTTTGATAAGGAATAAAAATTAATGAACCATGAGGGAAGACATCACCTCAAATTGGGTAACTAGTTTTGATTTATCCTAAAAGGATTTAGTGATTTTACATAATTCCATGGTGAGGAATCTAGGATAAATATATGGATTTTTGTATCTTATTTCAGAAATGGTCGTATGATCCATGTGGCTTGAGAGTTCGGAGTAAGAGTTAGAGGTGATGTCCTTTTATAAGAGGGAGGAGGCGTAGTTTTGGAAGGTATTGAAATATTTCATTATTATAAATTAATTTTCTGCTCCAAATGGTCCCCAACTAATTTATATAAAAATAAGATGTTTTTAGGTCAAAAAATATCACCCAATATGTTTTAGACAAGTCTAAGACACAACTTTAACAATATATTTTAACTTCAACCCATAGATAACTAATCTATCTTTTACGATGCCTTCTTTTGTATTCATACTATAGGGTTAATATAGATATTATAAAATTCCTATAGAACTAAAAGTGTGTCATTAATGTCCTATTATACATTATCTAAGTCATTTGGTTGAATCATAAATTTTTATGACTATTATTTCATTTAATGAAATAGTATTTATTTAAAAACTCATTTATGTCTATTTTCAGACTACTCATATCTTAACTTTTTAAAAATCCATAAAAACATGATTCTTTTGAAAAAAAAAATCATTAATAAAAATATAACAAGTCATAAACATACCTAAAATTTTTGTAGGGCATAAAATGATACCAAATGAATTTATTTTAATATTTATAATCTCATTTATTTAAATCATCCATTAATGAGGTAATCACTACATCATCATTGTGTTATAAATATATTTATTTATTTGACATGTAAATATTATAACTAAAATATCATGATGAAGGTAAAATTATTATATTTATAATGAATATTTATATTCTAATATATCACTTATATAACCCTATATAAAAATAATTTACTAAAAGATACATTTGTTTTGTTATATTTTCCTTAACATTAAATTATAAGTATTTAAAAAACATTTACACACAAAAGCTGCTCCATGGGGTTATAAAATTTACGAAAGGATTCACATGGCCGGAAATACCTCATCCAATAGGATTAGGAAACTTTTTAGTGTAATTTAATGTTATTATAATTTTATTTTTATACCCTTATTTAATATATTTAACTATTAACCATTGCAAATAAATATTTTATTGAAGTTACTATTCATAAATTCTAGAAATAAAACACAACTAATTACATATTTTATAAATCAGGATTACAAATATAGAATACATTTTTAAAAACTCAAAACACATAAATTTCTGAAATTAATTTAAAATTAATTCCTGTTGTCGAATCGTTAAATTGTGTAGCTAAGAAGTAAAAACTACCAAAAGATTGACATTTGTGAATGTCCATTTTTAATGTATAATTATTTAAAATGACCAAAATAAGATTAAATAATAAAAATATAATCCATCTACACATTAATAGCAATTAAAATTAGAATCTACCTATATAAATAGATTAAATTAGAAGACAGTTTTGAATAAAAATGACGATTTTTTCAATATTCATAAAAAAATAAATTTATTAGAAAAATACAAAAAATTCCTCCAATGTAAATTTTGATGTTTATCATATAAATAAGAATTTTATTTTGTCAAATAGAATATATAGTTGTGTCACTAACTTGATTTAAAATGGTTTCTCCATAAAAGGTTTTAAATCGACATTTTAAAATTATTAGAGTATTTCATGCTTAAAATTTGATTATTTCTCATTTTAAGACACTAAAATTTATTTGATAAATGTAAATAAGTTTAACTAACATATTGTAGTTATTTTTTTTTCATTCCCAACAATACAACGGATAGTTGTTAACAACCAACTTAAATAATAATATTATATTATTATTTTTTCAATATGACATAGCATTGTGTGCAACATAAGATTTCATAGAAAACCATTATTTCTTTTTTAGGTATGCCATCAAAAAAAGAATCCCATTTGAGGTAAAATTAATATTTAATTAACAAATAATAATAAATATGAATGTTTCAAATTCTTTATTTACCTTAGATGTTACATCCTTCCACCATTTTATAAACTGTGTCCTCACAATGATATTCACTTATAAAATAATTTGGGGTTTTTATACCTTAATTTTTTTATATTCCCATATTCCCTCTTCAACCATGTGGTTTTTCCACATACACTTTACCTGATAAATTACCTTATTCTACAACACATTATTTCTTTGGTTAAAATATGGACGTGTTGTTCCTTATAATAAATATTCTCTCCTAACTGAAATATCTCTATAATCAAACATGAGATGGATACAACATATAAATTCTCAACTTTGAAACAAAAAAAAATCATTGTGTGCCTATGATAAAGATGTAGGTAAATATATTCTGTTGGGAATTAGTCCCATATTTGCTAGTTTCACCAAGGGTCCAATGAACCTCATACTCATCTTTCCATTCTTACCATAACACATCACACTTTTCCATGGGAAATCATTGAAAAATACATGATCACCTATCTCGAAAAAAGATCATTCCTCCTTTTATCTACATAACATTTTTCCATGCTCTGAGATGATCTTATATTCTTCTATATCAATGGATATTTTTCTACCATATATTCTAAAAATTCTGGTCCCATCAACTACCATTCACATACTTCACCCCAAAAAGCCGCTGTCTGACACCAATTTCCATATACAAAATCAAATGGAACTATTTGTTTACTATAATGATAATTATTATTATAATAAAGTCAACCAAGGAATTATGTTGGTCCCAACTTCCCTTATAAACCATTGAAAATGAAAATAGAATATCATCAAAGGAATGAATTGTATTTTTTGACTTCCCATATGATTGCAGATGAAAAGCTATAATAAAATATAATTCAGTGCCCAAAAACTTATGAAGATCCTTGAAAAAGTTAGAAGTGACCATGGGATCACGACCAGATACAATGGGTAGGGGAACTCCACATAACCTAACTATCTCTTTAATATATAGTCGAGAAATTGGACCTATAGAAATAGTACATCGAACCAGAAGAAAATGAGTTGATTTAGTCAATAAATCAACAGTATCCATGATTGCATTGTTACCTCAAGATGTCTTTGGTAATCGGAATATGAAATCCATGGACACATTTTCCCATTTCCACTCTCACACTATCAATGGATAAAGAATCACTTTTAGTAATTGTCATTATGCTTTATCATGTTGAAAATTTAAACAATTAACAGTAATGTCATTATTATCTCTTTTCATTCCATCACACCAGTAATAATCCCAAAGATCTTTGTACATCATTGTACTGCAAGGATGAACTGTGACAATTGAACTATGAGCTTAACATAATAACTCATTCTTAAACTGTTAATCAAAATGAACACATAAACCCTTTCCAACACTCAAAAAAAAATCTTTATCAATGTTAAATTCATATAACATACCCTTCTTATCAAATTCAGCCTTCTTATGTGATTCATTGTCTTCCTTCTATGCTTGCTTTATTCTATCTTCTAGAGATCATTTCACTACCACCTAAAACAAAACATTGTAATTCCCTACATTAATAACATACAATCCAAAATTTTATATATCAAAAACCAAAGTATATCATTCCAAACGTAGAATGGTTAATGTTTCATTACTCAATAAGATTAAAGCATCAACCACTTAATTTTCTATTCTTTGATAGTATTGGATCGTGAAATCATAATTTTATATTAATTATAACCATATACTCAGTCTCATGTTTAATTCCTACTAAGTTAATATATACTTAAAACTATTGTGATTAGTATATATTTAACACTTTGCTCCATACGAATGATGCCTCCATATTTTAAATGCATACAAAACACTTGCATAATCCAAATAATGTGTAGGCTAATTTAACTCATGAGGATTCAACTGACAGGAATCATAAGGAACTAACTAATAAGTCTAAATTAGGACACCACCAAGTCCCTTCAGTGAAGAGTCGCTATAGATTAAAAAAACATTTCTGAATGGTAATGCCAATGCTAGATCATTCGCCAATCTTGTTTTCAAAACCTGAATAGAATCCTCACATTCTTCTAACTGGAAATATTTATAACCTTTTTGAGTTAATAGATTTAGTGTGCTAGATAACTGTGGAAAATGTTCAAAAAACCTCCAGTAATAACCCCCAAATACTAAAATCTATAAATCTCAGTTATATTTTTTACTCATGGACATTATTTAAAATCTATTTATTTTTTATATAGAACTGTTATGATATATCCACAAATAATGTGACCATGGAATGAAATTTATTTTAACCAAAACACACATGTGCAGAATTTTATGTAATGTTTCTTTTCTTTTAATGTTTACAAGGCAACCCATAAAAAAATACATTCTCATCTTTACTTTTAGAAAAATACCAAAATATTATCAATAAAAAAACTATAAACATTAAAAAGAACTCACAGAAAAAATTTATTCATAATATCCATGAATACATCTGGTGAATTGGTTATCCCTGAAGTCATAACTAAAAATTCATAATAGACATGTCTAGTATGAAACAAGGTCTTCAGAATGTATGATTTCTTTACTTTCAACTGATGCTACCCTGACTTCATGTTAATCTTCATAAAATATTGATTTCCCTGGATCAGATAAAATAAAATTGATGTGAGGAAAATGATACTTGTTCACAATAGTGATATTATACATGATTCTATTATCACTTGAAAGTCTCATTAAACAATCATTACTTTTAACAAACAAGGTAGGAGCACCCAATGGTGATGTTCTATGTCCAATGAAAAAATTATCAAATAACATCTATAATTTCATCATTACTACTAAATATTAAATTTGAGTAATTCGATAAAGGGGTTTTGAAATTCACAGAGAATCAAGAACTATGTCATCTATATATTCAACAACCAAGTCAGGTATTATAGCAGGAAACTCATTAAGAAAAACATCATGATACTCATTAACCTCTATCACATCATTAATCAGAAAGGTTCCTTTGTTTTCAACAATATTTTAATGGTACAATTCATTTTATTATTATACTAGATTCTCATCTTCTAGGTATGTTATAAAAAGAAATGGTTCATTATTATATTGAAACTGACATTATTTCTAAAAATACACATCTATAAATGTATAGTCAATCTTATAATGATAAATAGAAATCTAATCCATATCCAAAATAACATCAAACTATACTAGAGGATAATCAATTATATTTGTTGGTAGAACCTTCTACTCTAAAAATTTGTTCAGATCAATAAATCACATTAAATAAAATGAAATTTTCTTAACTGATATAAATCTTCTTGGATGGTTCTTTTCCCTTTCACTTCCTTATACAATGTGAAATATAATTCAACAACTTGGGATGTGAATTAAAATATTTAAAAGGGTCATAAATTATTGAATGAAAACATTAGTCCTTCAATACATACAATCTATGAAATCATACTTTTCACTCAAAAAACATAACATCTTTAAAATAACTCATGAAATCATAATAAATATAAATTATACATAGAAATAAAAGATCATAAACGTAACTTGTGTATTATATAACATACATACATTTTTTCTTTCCTATCTACATAGAGTCTTACGTTTGGAATACTCATCAATGTATATACCCTAAATCTCTTATGAGAATGATTAACAATTACCTTTGTCAGTTTACCCAAGGAATTGGAGAACTATCTCGGGCTCGTGCTCCCTATTTTTATCAAGGAAATACCCATATACGTATACAATTCCCAGAAAACATAACTTAATCATAAAAAAAATCATAAAGGAAGATAACCTTTGCAAATTCCAATCAAAATATAGCGTTTCAAGATATTAATAAAATGAATGCATAATAAATACAATATTCAATACCAAAATAAATAAAAAGGGTAGTTTGTATTTAATTTCTTTAAAAATGTTACGACTTGTTAAGGAAGTTTGATATGAATGAATTCCCACGATGCTGGAACTGTCATTGTCATCATGTACCTTAAAAGAAACATTCCTTTTTCATTTAGTAAAACACTTCGTATAAAAAGAATATATTTGATTTAAACAAAATTCCAAAAGGGTTTATACGTAGTATTAAATAATTTCAATTATAAATCAAAATATTCTTCAATTAATGTAGACTGTGACGATGTCCATTACCTTGAATTAGACTCATAATGTATGTTTCTTGTTCATCCAGAAAAATAAATGTAAGTTAATTTATATTTTATTTAAAACCATTTTCAAGTTTATTATTCCTTTTATATCACTTATTACCATTTTATAAACATTACATAATTTTTTATGTTTATATCGGTATTTTTGTTGATATTTTTTCTTGAGTAAAAAATGAACTTGTTATAATTACTAATTTTCTATGCGGTCAAAACTCCATTATCTCTAAAATTGAATTCATGAATTAAATATCATATATATCTACTGTATATTTATTTATATCCTTTATATATATATTTATATTATTCAATAACGTTGGGATATATGTAATGAAATGCACCATTCATCGAGATGGTAAGATGTACATACGCAAGAACACTACTTTAATTTGTTTTCTAAATTAAATGAAATGAAAAAGAAATGATAGATAGGTTTATTATAATTATAGTATAATATATATCATATATATGTTATATAATTTCATTAATTCCATCCTTTATATGTTACAAGTATAGCATTAATGAGTCATATCACTTTGTGGGGGCGGTAGTCTGCAATTCCCCAAATGAAATTAACGTATTTATGCATTATGGAAAGCATAATATAATGAAGTAAACGAAAAAAATAATAAAAATATAAACAATATAAATAAAATATATATCATATATAAATATAGATCCACCATAATGGACACTATGATAGGAAGAACGAGATAATTGAACAATCATCGTTTCGTGAGGCTGTAGATCGCCTTCCACAGAAACAGTATGATCCAAATTCATTATATTGAGATGTGTATAATTTTAGGCATACTAATTATCATAATACCATTATATTATATTTAATTTACTATTTTTGTTATAAAATAATATAATAAATAGAGTCTAGTGTGTTGGAGGATGAAATAAATGAACGAATCATGAGAGACGACATTACCTCAAATCGGGTAACTCTTTCTGATTTATGCTAAATGAATTTCATGAATTTCTTTATGCCTGTGATGAGGCATCATGGAGGAAGAAAAGGATTTTTTGGAGACTATTTGAGAAGAGGATGGACAATACATGGTGATTTATAGGAGCGAGTATGGGTTAGTGGTTATGCCCATATATTAGAGGGAGGAAGGGCACATTAAGAAGGTATTGTAATAGGTTTTTATTATAAAATGGTTTTTTCTTTCAAATGGACCCAATGTAATTTATATGAAATATAAGATGATTTCGCATCCCAAAAAATCTCAACCAATAGGTTTTAGACAAGTCTATGTCCCAAATTTATCTTTATCATTTATCTTTAACCCTTAGTTGACTAATTTCACTCTTATCATGTCTTCTTGTGTATTAATACTATATGGTTAATATAGTTAAAATAAAATTCCAATATTACCTCAATAAGTTCATTTATGACATTTAAAACATTATATAATTCATTTTTTCCAATATTATATTTTTAGGACTATTATACCATTTAATAAAATATATTTGTTTTAAAAACACATTTATGTCAATTTTCATTCTATTCATATATAATGATTTTAAAAATCAAAAAAACATGATTATATGGAATAAAATTAATTTATTCATTATAAATTTTTCATAATCATCGCTAAAATTCTTTGGATGAAATTCAAAATTTAGAAATTAATTTATTCTAATATTTATAATCTCATTTATTTAAATCATTCATTAATAAGTTAATCATTATATCATCATTGTGTCATAAATATATTTATTTGTTTGAAGTATAATGATTATAAATAGAATACCCTGATTTATGAAATATTATTATCTTTATAATGAATATTTAATGTCAAAGCAATAAATTATAAAGCTATATATAAAAAATATTTTAGTAAAATATACAATTTTATGTTATATTTTCCATAACATTAAATAATAAGTAATAAAATTGCATTTTGACAAATAAGTGGCCTCATGGTGTAATAAAAGATAAAAATTATTCCCATAGTCAGACATATCTCATACAATCGGATTATGAATTTTTTTGATAATTTAATATTATTATAATATTATTTTTACTTTTATTTACCTGATATATCCTTTAACAATGGTAACTAAATTATTTAATGAAGTTACTATTCATAATTACTAAAAATAAAAGTAACCAATATAAAAAATTTGGACCATCTTATTCAATATATTGAATCATTTTTTCATAATTCATTACACATAAATTGCAGAAATAAAATTAAAATTAATTCTCGTTGTCAAAAACAAAAAGCGTGTTTTTAAGAAGTAAAAACTATCAAAATAATGACATGTGTTTATTTCCAATTTCAAAGTGAAATTACTTACAATGATCAATATTATATTAATTGATACATATATGATCCAATTATACATTAAAAACAATTAAAAGTACAATCAAAATATATAAATATATCAGATGAAACGACATTATTTAATTACAATGCAGTATTATTCATTATTCATAAAAAATTAATGTTATTAGAATAATATAAAATTTGTATCTAAAGTAAATTTTTAATACTTTTTTATAAATAATGATTTTATTTTTTAAAACAAAACATATAAATGTCATTGAAACTATATTTAAAATGTGTTCACCATCGAAAGTAGGAAAACTGTCCGTTTAAAATTATCTGATAATTTCATGTTTAAAATTGCATTAATTATCATTTTAAACCTCAAAAATTTTTGTATTAATTTAAAAAAGTTTTAAAAACATATAATAGTTAGTTATATTCATTACCACCAATACAACTGCGACACTTCATATACCATTTAAAATAATAGTCTTATATTCTTATTTATTCAGTATGACTCAACATTGTAAGAAACATAAGATTTAGGAGAAACCCATTGTTGGGTGTTGGGTACCCCATCAAAAATACAATCCCATTTAATGTAAAATTAATATTTAATTCAAAAATATTAATAAATATTAAAATTTTATATTCTTTATTTACATGGGATGTTACATGTAGTGCTTGTGTCATGGCTATGTGTGGTTCTAATAACGTATAGAGTGATATGTGGTTGTGCTATTCCAGATGCTGAAGTAGTGATAGAATAAATAAATGAAAATACCATAAATAATATTTACAATTGAATGGGTTGGTAGGGTTAATGAAATTTAAAATGTTAATAAATGTTTAAATGATAGGTTTTTCGATTAAATTTCATTGGTGATATGTTATTAAATGAATTCATATTAAATATGGAGGAAATGTGAAGTTGGTTTAGTTTATTTGGGCTCTTCACCATTTGAATATAATATCTTATATTCTAATAAATTCATTTAAAGGTTGCAGTAAAGGTAATTGTGTTCTGATTTGATTTTTTGATCAGGAACCCATAGGTTGGGTTTGAGTGTTTTATAATATATATATATGTACTTGTATTTTCCAATGTGATTTCTATACGCACCCCACCAATGTTTAGAATTTTTTTGGAATAAAAACATCATCACACATGGGGTGAATTTTCCAACATCCATTGAGGAGTATAGATGGATTTTTACCCACTCTTATGTATAAAATCTTCTAGGTGAGGTAGGTATTAAACGGGTAGTGATGGTCGGAGGACTGATAGTGCATTAAATGGTGGTTTTGATGTGGTTTTACATGTTTCTTGGAGATGAGTTGTGATTTTATGTCCCATTATTCTTCCGGATGAGATGTGATGTATTGTGAGGCCCATGTGTTCGCGGGTGGGATGTGTTTCAAGGACCATGTGTCTGTATTCATGATGTGTCATGATTCCCAAGTCATCATGGGAGATATGTCCTGTGAAACCTAAGTGTGAATGAGAGGTATGTTATGTGTGTCCTTGGTGTGTGTGATTGTGATGGGATGTAGTATATGGATGATATGGGAGCATCAATATGTAGGTAATTGGGAATGAACATCATACTAGTGGGACTGTGGTTTAGGCTACCCTATCATCGATGTGCATTACCATTTATTGTATTACATGGTCTGATATTTTTAGAGAATGATGTGGTGAATATTGAATGTTCAATATACTTATTTAGTTGTTGTTTGGTTCTACTATTTTCTTACTGATGTATTGGTATGCTTCTTTCACATGTGAATAAGAGAAGTTGTTTTCAATAATGACTCTATTTCTATACACAACCTATATTTATGAAACAGTTTTCAGGTTTATAGAAGGATTACTTTGACTGTGTTTGGAATTAATATCTTGGACCTTTGGATTGATGTTGTATTGTTTCCCTATCATTTTTTTGGGTGTATACGTTGGAGACTTTTCTCGTATCAGATCTACCTATACATGCATGTGGAATTGTTCGTGCATCCCTTAAGTTTTATTATTATGATATTTTTCTCAATGATTAATTCTATCTCCCAATAATATTCTCATTTAATATGTAATGTATCCCACATTTTCATATTTTTATACCGACTGTGTTAGTAGACATCTCGGTGCCTATTGGATGTGGAACTGGGGGGTTATTATCTCTCTCCACTCATTTTAATATCTATATAGGGAGGGGAGGTGAAAATATATAATTTTCAATGATAGATAGATTCTATTAGAATAAATTAATGATGTAATAGAATTTGTAATGATATTTTCCGTCTTCTATGCGTCACATTTCAAAAATTAGCATCATATTTTAGAAAATATGATATATTGGAAAACTAGAGTATTATTGATTCATTTTTCGTGTAAATTTTTGGAAAACACACACACACATATATATATATACCAATTATAAAGGTTTTTAATAATCCATATAATATTAATAAATTAAATAAAATCATCATATAATTATTATTGTACCCTCATGATTTTATAGTACTTTAACTCTTCCAAATAAATAAATAACTTGCGTTATATGCAACATCGAGTTCGAAAGCACCAGAACTTACCTAACTAGCCATTAAAAAAGTCATTATGAATTGAATTAACTTAAATTTTAATTGTATATATTTAATATAATTTTATAATACATATTATGTGTTTCTTAGATATAATATTAGATAAAAAATAATTTTTCCAGATAAAATTAGTATTTTTTCAATAAATGAAAATTTACATCCTTTTATTGGTGTACAAATATTAAAACCAATATTGGAAACATTTATAAATTCAATTTAATTAAATTAAATTTTTTTTTAGAAGAGAGACATAAAAATTCAGTTTGTATAATTTTTTTTCATTTTTGTTATAACTTTTATATTCCGAGGAATAATAAAAAATAGTAAATTTTAATTGAAATCAACTTTTTAATTGAAATAATTTATAATGATAGATTTTTCATTTGTGTTGTTATAAAGTATCATTAGATTATATTTTCATCATTTAATTTAATATAGTTCATTGGATGTAATATCAAATTTAAATTAGACATTAACGCGTATCAATATTTTGATTGTTATTATTTCTTAAAAACACACTTTTCATTTTGACAATGAGAATTAATTTTAAAATAATTTCTGACACTTTTGTACATTGGATTTGGAAATATATATTCTATATTTAGAATAAAGTGTTTTAAATTGTGAAAATATGTAAAATTTATTTTTATACATTATGAATATTTACATCTGTAAATATTTTATTTACCATGGTTAAAAGGTAAATCTGGTAATAAGGGTAAAAAATATTATTATAATAATACAAAATTATCCTATCAGGGGTCCATTTCATTTTGGTTGATACAATTCCCAGAATTGGCATCAATGTGTCTTTTTTTGAACAACATGGAGCCAATTGAGAGTGATAGTGACACTTTATATTAAATAATTTATAGTAATGACAAAATGACATAAATATACATATTCTAGTAAAATAATATTTTTAAGGGGTTATATAAGTTTTTATTTACTATAAATATTCATTTGAAAGGTAAAAAGATTACCTATATCATGGTTTTTTTATAATTTTTATACATCATTTAAAAAAATTATTTATGTCACAAAAATGATGATGTGTATACCTCATTAAAGAATGATTTAAATAAATGCGATTAAACAAATTAACACATTATCTAAAAACCATCCAATTTTTATTAGATTATTTTATTTTGAACCTTCCTTATCTTATCATAGACTATAATGTGTTATGGACCTATAGAAACCTAAAATCATTATATAATAAAGTAATTTTTCAAACATTCCTAATGTGCCCCTCCACCCCCTTATAAAAATCACTAACCTCTAACCCATTTCTCACACCTCTCAAGCCCCTTAGCTTGTCCAAACCTTACCCAATGAAGCTCCCAAAATCTATCAAATCCTCTTAAAAGCCTTAACTTAGGCAGAAAATATTTCAAGGAAGCCTATTGGATCAATCCAAAGGGAGTTACCCGATTTAAAGGTACCACCTCCTCATAAGTTCTTTTAATTTATTTTAATTATCCAACACCCTAAAATCTATTTCATACTTTATTTTATAACAAAAATAGTATCCTAAATATACTAGTTTGTTTTTAAGATATTTATTTGAACAACAGTTACACATTCCTCCATCTAATGGGTGTAGAACATAATGTTTTTATGGACGACAAACTATTGTTTCACAAAACGATGATTGTGCAATTTTTTACTACCACCTCATTTAGTGGCCATTATGATGGATCTGTAATTATATATTTTTTTTATTTATTTTATTTTATCTATAATCTTCTACAATTATGATTTATAGCATACCTCTATTCTTATCATGTTGTATATATTTGATAATTTCATTTGAGGAAGTGCAGACTACCTCCCCCTCAAAGTGATATGACTCATCCATAACATAAATGAAACGTATAAAATATGGTGTAAATGATCATAGAGAAAAAAATATAATATAATATTATACTATAATTATAATATACCTGTGTATCATTTTGTATTCATTCCTTTTAAAATTAAAACAATGAAATTGATGTTGTGTTTGTGTGTACGTACAGATTACTGCCTCCACGAACGTGATGAGATTCATTCCACATCATATCCATTAAAGAATAATATTAATTTGATTATTTAAATTAATATTTTGGAATATTATATAATTCTTTATATGAATCATATATATATTATCCATAACAAACATGACTAATGAAGAAATACATGTAAAGGAAAAGTAGGTAGTTAACCCCTAAAACAATGATACTACAAAGATACTGTTAACAATGAAATATCAGAAGCTCATATTTGTCTTCATATTTATATATTTGGTTCTTATATAATTTAATAACATTAATATAACAAATAAAAATTTGGCTAACAAACCTTATACAAAGGAAAAGTACAAGAGTTATTTCCCAAATTACATTATTATCCGAGATTGATTATGTGTAAGTATTTACAAGGATATATTTATCAATGATACCAATATTTCATAAAAATGTTTTCAAAATGAATCTTTTAATGTTTTATGGTATGGTATATTTAATAAAATCATTATTTAAAATTCTTTAATGATTTATCATTCTAAATCCATTTAATTAATGTCCATGTTTTCAAAATTAATTTAAGGATTTATTTATATAGAAATGTTTGTTTGGAAATGGTAATTAATTTCAAATGTTTCAAAGTTGAATGGTATAGTTTGATTTAAAAAAAATATTTTAAATCAATTCCTTTATAAATTTGTTACTTTTAAATGATTTCATGAAATTGGTTATTTCTCTCAAAAACTTTTAACGATCATCTTCAACTATATCTACATCCTTTACTGGATATTATTACTAATTATGGTTGATTTGTTATTATACAATATTCAATAGTTTATTTAATGAGTTATTATATGTTTGATAGTGGATGTTATATTTTTATACCCTTCATGGTTTATGGTTTAAGTATTGACATTTCCTATGCTAGTTTTAGTATTAATGTTTCTATTATGTTTTCACTTTTTCATATGAGGATTGAATTACACATATTAAGTGAATGGTGTATCCCACTATTGCTCCTCGATGAATCGGTAGGTCTCAAGAGACCAAATAGTGTCTTGGAATATGTACTTGTTGTAATATTATTTGTAGTCTTGGCATAAGGACTTGAAAAAGTGGTTATGATATCCGACATTATGCATTCCAACCATATGAAATTAGATATTGATATAACATGTGATTATTCGACCAGTAGAATATCCATGTGAATAAGTAAATGGAATTATTTGACTTATAATTTATATATTATTCAGATTTTTCTATTAAAAAGTATATTGTTTTAGTTTTATACATTCCCTTAAATGATTATTCTTATATATTAACATTTCCGCTATATTTTTATCTTTATTGAGCATCTGAGATCACCTATTTCTATGTTTTATTTTATCCATGATGCGAAAATGTATATAATGACTAACATGTATGGATTTTTTAAAGGATATGAATGTGGTAAATTGAGAAAATTTTGTTATTATTTTTTATCTTATAATGTAATGTAATATTTAGGGATGTAATTTGTTTTCCATGACTGCTAAACTGATCTGTTATTTGGGAATTGATACCTTATAACCATACCAATGTATGAAAATAAAGCACTGACTATGGGTAACTGGTGTGGTGGTGATATATTTGGTATCAAAGGATGTTTAGTTCAAACCTTGGAAACTTTATTTAGACAAACTATGATTTTAGCACATTACCCTAATATTGTCTTTGAGGATTAGTATAGAAGAACATCCATGACGTTTGGTAATGTAGAGATTTTGTGTATTTTCCAAGCAATACATCCTTGTCTTGTTACAAGCTGGTAGAGGAATCTCTGGCACAAATGTACGTAGGAGTGAAAACACTATCAAGGAGTTTCAGGATTGACCCGAGGTATCCTGGAACACGACAACAAGCCTCGTTTCCCTCTTGGTTACAATCTCCAAGGGGATATGATTAAGATAAATCACATTTTCATTACAAGACATTATAAACGATTTAGGAGTAAATACGTCAACAAATATAACATTTTTTATGATTATATATTATTTTCATAATCATTTCAATTTAAATTAGGTATTTTACTAGTTTGGAATTATGCATTGTGATTCGTAAACTGACCTAGTGTATGCCATTTTTTAGAAATTTCACCTAGTAGTGGAAATTAGAACTCCGGAAATACGCATGATACAATGATTATGAAGGATCATATATATCATGGTATTAAAACAACATTTAGAAAAAAATATTCTCCCACATATTATAATCATATAAAAAATAATATCACGTGTTAATAAGATATGTAAATGATTATCTATGTCCTTTATATTTGAATGGAAGCCAGAAAAGAAAATGATGGTAGAGATAAAGATGGATAATGAGAATAAGGGAAAGAAAGATTTTTCTTATATGCGATAAAAATGGAATGAATATCCATGGTAAATTCTTGAACAGAATTAGTATTTGATATTAATGGGGAGAAAACGGAAACCAAATACATGGTTTCAAGGGTAAGAAAAATGTTTCATGTGTATAATGCTTCATCTAAAACGAATGGGGACAATATGTGAATCAATGTCCAAATCATCATAATAAGCCCCAAAGGATGATATAAAATAATAATCAAGTTATGATAATACCATAGATGAAGAGGAATCACTAGTGTTATTATGTTGTTATTAATGAATTATTTCATTTCAGTGTTGAATCAACGATGTGATGGTTATATGAATTATCGTAATAAATAATTATTCTACTACAGTACTATTTCATTAAGGATTTGAGATTATATGGTTCAAATAAATGTAACTCAATAGCATGTTAAACATTTTGGAAAATAATTTGTTGAATGAAAGATAAACCTTAATATGGTTCTGATACTGAGGTATTGATTTTCGAATAAGATATAATTAATTTGGATAAATTATATTCGATATTCATTACTACTTTGAAACTAACTAATTGTTTTTTATTATATTATTTTTGGAGATTACAATATTTTTTGATGTAAATTGTATATCCATTACATTATAATAAATAAGGGAGAATTATTTAATTAATATGTATTTTTGTAATTAATGGTGTTACCATGTTCAAAAAGAATACCTAAGGAAGGTATTCACATGTTCTTACCTGAAAAAAAATATTGTCATTATTTTTACCTTCATAATAAATTTTGAATTGTGATTTTAGAAATAAGTATTTTGGATAAGTCTAAATGATATAATAAATTATTTTTGACATTGGATACTATTTTTTAGTTTAATACATTTCTTAAAATTATTTTTTTATTTTCCTAAAAAATAACTTCCCAGAGGTCGGGCGATAACCCGTTGTGTCCGGAAATCCCGCGAGACTTGAACCCGCAATCGAAGGGCAACTATAGTCCATCACCTACCACTGGCCTACACGATGTTCTAATTTTTATAATTTATTTTTTTAAATAGTCTGACAAATGGATTATAAATTCCTTATTTTTAGAACCCTACACTATTAGGATAAATAGAATATATTGAATTCTATTATCATTGGGAGTGAAAGATTAGTTTGTTGTAAGAATTAGTTGATGGAGGAAACTCTACTTGTCAAGTATATTTTAATCCTCTTATTATATGAATAAATTAATTCTTTACCTTTATGTAAGTAATAATAAAACCAAAAATGTGTTATCCTAATACCTTATGTTTTTTTGAACCGATGATATTTTAAATCATTATATATTTATGGATTTGCGGACCTAAATTTTACACATGTTTGTGATTGATGACCTTGATAACATCCTATAAATATTTATGTTCTTCCTCAAATTACGTGTCTCTAATTTCAACCAATGTTCTTATAATCAAGATAATAATTTTGGGGTGTCTTTTTCATTTCTCTTTCCATCTTATTAAGACTAAATTTCATTAATCCAATTATTCATGTGTGTTTTACACAAAGGTATTTTTATATTTTTAACCTTATAGCTTAAAATAAAAATTTAAAATAGAGTTGATAAAATTTATAGAAAGAGAGGAGGATGTAACACCCTCTAATTTCATAGTACGTTATCTGTTCAAAATATTTCAATTACTTTTGCTAGACACAACACTGAGTTCAAGCACACCATGACTTACCAAACTAGCCATTAAAAAAATGGTTATAAGTATTATTAACTGAATTTTGGGTATTATATACTTCATATAGTTTTACAATCCATATAATGTGTTTCTTAGACATAATATATGAAGAAATTAATTTTTTTCAAATAAAAAAATAATTTAAAAAAAATAAAAATTTAATGCCTTTTAATGGAGAAACATTTCTAAAACAAATATTTGTCACATTTATATATATAATTTAATTGATTTAAATTATTATTTAGAAGAAGGAAATAATAATTTATCTTGGATAAATTTTGGTTACATTTATGATTACTTTAATATTTTGATGAATAATGAAATTATAAATTTTAATTGAAATCAACTTTATTAATTGAGATAATTTTTAGTGTTAAATTTTACATTAAATGTTTATAAAGTAGCATTAGATTTTATTTTTATCATTTAATATAATATACATCATTGAATGTAATTTCACATTTAAAATAGACAATAACAAGTTCAAATCTTTTGATAGTCATTATTTTTTAAAAACATGCTTTTTTGTTTTGACAACAAGAAGTAATTTGATATTAATTTCTACCAATTATGTGTTTTTAATTTGGAAAAATAGATTCCATATTTGGAATCATAAATCCAAATTGTGTAAATTGGTAATTTTGTTTCGACATTATTAATATTTACTTTAGAGAATATTTTATTTACAATGTTTAAAGTGTAAATCTTGTAAATAAGTATAAAAGAATAAAATTATAATAATATTAAATTACACTAAAATGTGTTCGATTCCTATTGGTTGATTAATTTCCATCCACAGGAATCCTTGGGTTGATTTTGGGACCCCATAGAGCCAATTTAGAGTGATAATGAAGCATTATATTAATCAATTTACTGTAAAGACTAAATGATATAAACATATATCTATTAGTAGAAATAAGTTTTAAAATGGGATATACAAGTTATCATTTTGACTATAAATATTAATTTGAAATCTATAATTATTTCCTAAATCATGTTATTTGTTTTATAATTTTTAGACTTGATATAAGTAAAACTATTTGTGACACAATAATGATTCAGTGTTTAACTCATTAAAGAATGATTTAAATAAATGAGATTATAAAAATTAAAATAGTATCCAAAACATATCCAGTTCTTATTGGATGATTTTATTTCGAACATGGGTCATCTTATATTCCTCTTTACTGAGTTCTGGACCATTATAAACCAAAATTCGTTTTATAATAATATAATATTTTGAAACATTTCTAAAGAACCCATCATTCTCCTAATAAAAAGCCCTATCCTCTAACCCATTTCCCACACATCTCAAGCCCCTTGGATTGTCCATCCTCAAACCAATTAAGCTCCCACATCCCTATATTCTTATTAGAATCCTTAACTTAGGAAAAAATAACATCATGGAAGACTTGGGTTTCAAACCTAATAGAGTTACTCGATTTAATGGTAACATATCCTCTTAAGTTCATTTCAATTATTTTACATCTCCAACCCAATAAAAATTCTTTATTAATTTATTTTATAAAAAAAACCAGTATCATCAATATAATAGGTTGTTTTTATAATATGTGTTTGAACTAAAATTAGACACACCTCTTTCTAATGGGTGTAGAAAATAATGATTCTGTGGATGGTGAACTATTGCCTGACAAAACGATGACTGTTCAATCTTCTACAACCACCTCTTATGGTGTCCTTTATGATGGAACATTAATTATATAAGATATTTATGATATTTATTTTATATATAATCTTTTTTATTTCACTTTTATAGAACACCTTTATTTTTCTCATGTTGTATATATACGATAATTTCATTTGAGGAAATGCGGACTACCGCCCCCTCAAAGTTATATGACTCATTCATACGACACGTGGAACATATAAAGGTTGGTTTTAATGAACATAAGTAACATATGTAAAATATAATATTATACTATAATAATAATATACCTTTTTATCATTTGGTATTCTTTCCTTTTAAAATAAAAAAAAATGAAATGGAAGTAGTGTTCATGCGTACCTACAGATTCCCATCTCAATGAATGTGATGAGATTCATTCTCCATTGTAACCATTCATGAATAATTTTTATTTTATTATTAGAAATAATATATAAGAAAATTATATTATTATGGATATGATTCCAGTACATCCTATCCCAAAAAAGAGAGGCTTACGTAACAAAATATATAAAAAAACGAATTTGATAACAGAAGAAACAATGATACTACTGAAATATTATTGGCAAGGAAATATTATAAGATCATATATGATATCATATTTATGTATGTGGTTATTTTATAATTTAATAACAATTATTCAAAAATTATACGCTAGGTTAACATACCCTCAAACAAGGAAAAGTAAAAGGTAAGGGTTATTTAATCTGTCTCATTATTATTTGAGATGGATTACGGGTATGTATTTAGTAGTACATATTTATCATCGATACCCACATTTCATAAAAATGTTTTCAAAAGGAATATTTAGGTTATATGGGATGGTCTATTTAACTAGATCATTATTTTAAATTCTATAAATACTTATATTTATAAATCCTTTTAATTAATGTCTATGTTATCAAAATGATTTTAAATATTTATTTATATGGATAGGAATGTTTGGAAATGATAATTCATTTGAAACGATTCAAACTAGTATGAGACACTTCGATTCAAAAATATCTTTTAAATTAATTCCTATATAAATGTGTGTCTTTTAAATGATTTCACAAAGTGGATATTTCTCTCAAAAATTTTATCTGATCATTTTAAACAATTTCAACATCCTTTACTAGATATTAATCTCTATTAAGTTAAATTTATTATAATAAATTCATCTATAATGTATGGAATCTGTTTTGATATTTTTGAATGTGGATGTATTATTTTTATACCCTTCATGGATTATGGTTGAAGTATTTACATTTCTTTTGCTCGTTTTAATACAAATGATTATGTTATGTATCATCATTGTCATATGGGGAATGCATTGGGCTTAGGATGTGATGGCTGGAGCCCGCTATAGATCCTCGATGCATCAGTAAGTCTCATGAGACAAACTATTATTTTGGCACAAGTCCTTAACAAAATCATATTTATAGTCTTTTCATGAGGCCTTGACTATGTGGGTATGGTGTTCGATATTATGTATTCCATAAATATGAAATTATCTATTTATATTACATGTGATTATTCGACTAGTATAGTATACATGTAAATTAGTAAATAGAATTATTTGATTTAACTTTGCTATATTATTCTTGAATTTATGATTAAAAGTATTTTGTTTTAGTTTTATACAATTCCTTAAGTGTTTAGTTTTATATTTGAATGTTTTCACTATATTTTTATCCTTAATAAGAATTTATTCTCTCCCATTTAATGTTTTATTTTTCCATGGTTTCAAGGAAGTAAATTATTAATAACCTATAGGGATAGTCTATGGGATATGATTGTTGTAAATGGATACAATGTTGATGTTGTTTTTTATTTTATAATGTAATGTAACGTTCATATATGTAATATATTTTCCAAGACTGCTAAAGTGATTGGTCCATCAGGACATGATTCTTTATAATCCGGAAATATGTATTAGAATAATGCCCCGACTCTCAGTAACTGGGGTCAGGCTGATATAATTAATATTAAAAATATCTGCTTAAAAAACATTATAATATTTATAAAAATATTTTATGAAATTGTGATGACCAATGAGTCAAAAGTGTTACACCCAAAATAAAAAGGACACCAAATATATATATAAAATATATACCATAATAATTCATTAAATATAAAAAAGTATCATTATTTAAAATATGATTATAATACCACATTGATGATATTAAAGAATATTACCTTAAATTTATCTTGTTAGAAACCATCAATAATAATATAAAAATCAATAAAATTAATTTTGTGTAAATACACCATGAATAATTTCTTATAAAAATATCACCATTTTGAAAGCACATCTAAATAATATTATCATAATAAAAAGTGATTAAAAAAATGTAAAAATGTAATAAAATAATATTATATATTTTATAAACCACTACACACAATCAAACCCTTAGATCATGGAATATACCACTGATGAAGTAATCCATTAATTTTTTTTAATACAATTCAATATAATTTGTATTATCCATTTTTATAAATGAATAATAACAATGATATTGAAAAAAACCCTATATATGTATTTATTGAAGAAAATTATGCAAATAATATTGTATAATAAATATGTTATGATGTACACAAGGAATCAAAATATTGATAAAGGCATAATTCATCTATTAGAGGCCCTCGGTTTTATAATAAGGTTGGAAAAATAAATTATAAACATAACATTTAGTAAAATAAATTAAGACATTTGAAAAATAAATTTATAAATTCCATTGTAAATAATATGACCCCCATAAACCAAAGTAAGTGAAAAAATTATTATATTTTCGATAGATTCAATTAATCACATCCTAGGGGAAATAATATATTAGTATTCATGGTAAATATGAAACACTGTGTTATCTCACATTATGATTAAATAAATACTACATATTGAATGTAAAAAATTTCACATCAAATAACTCATTGAAATATTCTTTGTTCATATCATAGGGAAATAAAATAACAAGGAAAAGGATAAATTATCAAAAATTGTTATGTAATATATAGGATATATTGAATAAATAATTCATACTATATAATTATAATTTAATATGTGATTGTAATAATGTAAACATAGATTCAATAAAATTTATAGCATGACTAACATGATTATTTATGTAATAACCAATATGAAATGGTAAATAACTAGACAAAAACTCCATTTAATAATTAAAATGAGTACAAAATGTATCTGAGTATAATATCCATGAAATAAAACCATGAATACTAAAAACTAAAATCTTAATCGTGGAGATGATTAATATTTGACATCGTGATCTCAGATATCATGATATCTATACTATCAAGACCATTCAAAAGATGTATTTAAACAATGTATATGAATGCATTTAGTTATAGCATATTGATTCTACTAATGAGACAATAAATTCATTGAGATGCTATATAATTCTGATCCCCACCCATCACTACTTGTCCAATTCATCGATTTAATATCTTATAATCAATATAATTAATGAAGAATATTCCTCATTAATTAATGTATGATTTGAATAAATTATTCATAATATCTATATTTCCCCAAAAAAACATACAACTGTTAATGTTAAACATAGTTTTAAAATTCATATATAATTTATGTAATTAAAATATACCTGTTAAATAATATGGTTATTTTGATGGAATGTAATGTCCACTAATTATGTAAATGTAAATATTTAATGTGAATTGTGTTGATTAAAATACATAATAAAAACTATTAATTTAATAATATATATGGTGAAACTGAATATAAACTATTCAAATAATTAATAATGATTATAACATTAGAATATATCCTAGATGGAGTATATGTGAAATAATATTTTCTCTATTAATTAATATAAATAACATAAAAAATAATTCTAAAAAATTATCGAGGGAAACATTCTTATAAAATTTAAAATCAATAATAAAAACTATATTTATATTGAATATTTTTAAATTTAGTTTATTTTAAAAAAAAAATTTATACTTTTAATTTATGTATTAAAACAATTAGTTCATATAACAATTATAATTATTCATTCAGCTTGGCTACATTCAAAAAAAAAATTATTTCACATTTTTTAAGAGAAGTAACAAGTTTACTTTGTGGGAAATAGAAATGGATATTACTTTTAACTTTATTAAATACAATAATGTTTAAAATTTACTTTTTAATATCATATTATTTTTATCATTTATTTAAAAAACATGGATATGGATGAGAAAAGTTTTCCAATGTAAGAGATAATATATTAATTTATTAAAAACATTTTATCTCTTGTATTATATACAAATTGATGGAAAATGGTACTATTATAAAAAAATATTAATGAATTTCTATATTAATAAAAGAAATAAATTATCATAGTATAAAATTAATATAAAATTTCATTCAAATGAAATTAAATCATAAAAAATCAAAATCAAAATTAGTATTGAACATAAATCATTAATCACATTATTAAGAATATTTCTAATAAAAAATTAAAGGAATAAAATAAAATTAATCAGAAAATATAATTATTATTAATATTTTTATCATATGAAAAATGTAATGTGAATTTGAAACCCCATATTAAAGTAGATAGTTTTATAACATAACATATTTCCTATTGATGAAAAGCATAGACGAGCCTCTCATACAATGACCATACATTGACATAATTATTAATAAATTAATTTACAATATGTATTAAATAAAATTTCATATTAAATTAGTTAAAATATAATATTTTATTATAAATTTTTTTACCCACATAATCATATAATATAAAATTCATTGAAGAATTAACATAACCAAATAAAAATATATTAATGTATAAAATTATATTCCACATTATAATTATACATTAAAATTAACATGGATGAAATAATTCAAATTAACAAACTAAATACCATGATGAGTGAAGGAATAATGATACTTATTGAAAAAGAGGCTATTTATATACCATATAAAATAAATTGGGTTTATACAATTACAATATATCCTAAGGAAATAAAAGTGAGGTAAAATAAATTAACTAATGATTCCATTTTGTTAATAAAAAATTAAACACCTGAATAAATTTTTAAATAATTTTATTAATTAAATAAAAATAAATGTTTATGTTAATGCATTCATATATTATCAAATCATGACATCTAATTTTTTTGTTAATATTAATTTAATATTATTATTATTTCACATTTTAATTACATTGCTTTCCCATATTTTCTTTATCATGAATGTTCATATTCCCTCAAATATATTATAGTTCCATTAACACCAATGTTATATTAATGTCATAAATTTCTTATTTAACAATTTATTCATTTTAGAAACTATAAAGAATTTTTTCCATTGAAAATTAACCACATCACTTCATAGAGATGGTATGTGGAATGTGCACATTAGTGATGGTATCATTCTATATATATTTGCAAGGGTATGGAAGTGGAAGGTATATTAATTTCCTATAATTAATTTCATGTCATACTGATAATTTAATGTAATATTTAATATCATTATTAATCCCCATGTGATACATTGATGGAAAAATTATATCCGTTAATGAGGATGAAGTCCACCAAACAGAAGAGTGGTGAAATTGTTCTTATTTTTCTAGGGCGGAGATAATTGTATATTAGAGAAAAATAATAATAAAATCTATATATTTTTAGGATATTGGTGTTTTAATATTTTAATTCTTTTGATATTATTATAAATTGGAAAAGAAGAATGATTTTTTTTTCATACATATGATTACATTCTCTTAGAGAACCCTTTTGTGGATCTACTCTCAAAGACCTATGGGTTGGTAGTTACGAAAATAAATCACCACTATAATGAGGATAAGGATTTTGGGGATATATTTTATTAGGGTTTTGTTATTCCAAATGGATTAAGATATGTCAAAAGG
The DNA here is from genome assembly GCA_963277665.1 of Viscum album. Taxonomy (NCBI): domain Eukaryota; kingdom Viridiplantae; phylum Streptophyta; class Magnoliopsida; order Santalales; family Viscaceae; genus Viscum; species Viscum album. The sequence continues at coordinate 1,604,488,804 of OY728136.1, forward strand.
GAGAGGGAGACAACTTTTATTATTGAATTTGATGACACACATCTAGTTTATAAAAACAACAACTCATAGTGACATTTTTTACATGAAAAATGATCAAAATGGATCATTATTGAGACATATATTTTAAATATTCATTATAATTTCATTAAAATGTTTTTATAGGTTTTTAGGTCACATAATCTCTTATCATATTTTTTTAACCCCTGCTAACACATTTTCACCTTAATTGAGCTAAAATTGTTTTTATATATTAACTATTCATTTTGAAAAAATAATAAGTTTACCATATAATGTAATAAATATATTTATTATTTAGAAAATGTAAAAATATTTTCAAATTGAATTACAAAAAATGGTTGAATATTATAAAAAATAAAACCTAGAGACATGTTAAAAACATGTTTCCATGAAATGATTTTTTCAAGTATAAGATGATATTTTTTTAACAATATGAAAATTAAATATTAAAAAATTTATTAAAATTATTATAGAATATGATATAATTAATAAATTTAATTTAAATAAAAAACATTAAATATTAAATTTAATTAAATAAAATGGATAAATATTAAACATCTAATTTTTTAGAGGCATTTGGTTTTAAGGAAATAAATTAACTTATATAAAAATTATATATAAAGTTAACTCAAAATAATTAATTTAATTTTCAACTAATTAAATAATACCTTTCATAATTTTATATAAATTTATTTTTTTATTTTTACTATAAAATTAAATAATTCATTAAAAATAATTGAATACATTAAAAAAAGATTTATTTCTCACTATTAACAAAAATAAAATGATTGTAAAAAACATTCAAAATGTAAAATAGAAGAAAATATTGTTATTACTTTTTAAAAAAAGTATTTATATTAACTAATAAATATTATAAAAATTTCAAATAATTTTTTATTCATATGACCACAAATAACTATAAATAATAAATTTTTATGAATTTTTTTATGAATTAATAAACATTCTTTAAAATGACGAAATTGATATAAATAGTTTTTATTTTATTTAGACCATAATATATATATACATATATTTCAATATATAGTTAATCATATTCATATTTTAAAATATATAGTTATATAATAATTATTACATATTATATAATATAATTGACGAGTCATTTAATATTTGTGTTTCATATCGTAAATTCTATCAAAAAAATGTTCCTATTTTAAACAGTTGATGTTTCCTATGTTAAAATATATCACATATATTAAATTTATTGAAAATAAATATACATTAAATTTTTGGGTGTTACATTCTCCCCAACAACCTTATCTTGCATCCTTAAAATGTAAACAAACACATGGTAATGAACTAATTTGATGTAAAAAAAATTAATTATTGATATCCCACATCATAAATTGGGTATTTTAAATTTATCTTGATAATATGGAAATGTATGTCTGAATTTCATCTATAATAACACCTAACTGAGTTTTAATATATGAAAACGTAGGACAAAATTGGTGATATGGACAAGGAAGAAAGGCATAAATAATTATGGAATGTGATAGAGATCACTTATCACAAGATTTTGAATTTTAAAGATGATTTCATTAAAGAAAATAAATTAAATATTTGGTGAGTTAAAATAACATTATATATACAATATATGAAGGTAATAAGATTAAAATTTATATTCATGGTTAATTCCCAAAAAATTGCGCAATTCATTGAAAACATTGAAATTCACTAGAATTTACATACCTGATATTTTTCACAAGAAAAATATTCTTCATTTGGTCATACAATGATCAAATTACCATTAGACTCTTTCTCTATAAAATCAATATCAAAAAAATAAATTTTATTCATTTTGAAATAAAATTGAATTTTATTTATGTCGCAGAACTGGTTACCACTCATAAGTTCTTTGATCTAGGTGCATTAGTAGACCTAAAGTGCTTCTACCACAAACACCAGAGGTTTTTTTACTAGTAGAAAGATCTTTGTCTGTTTTTATGGGGAGACTATGCCCTCATAAATAGTTTGATGTAGTGGATATGAGTAGAAATATTTTTTAGAAGATTTAGTATGTATATAGATGTCATAGAAGACCCATACAGAATAAAAAATAGAAAAAAATAGTTGTAATATAAAAAATCTCATGATACATTCCATGTCTCTATAAAAATACCAAACATGGATAGAGGAAAAAATAACATTTTTTATATATAAAAGAAACAAAAATAAAACAAAAACTATCCAAGTAGTATATGTTGATGACTGATCATTTTCTATCCAGCCCCATCCTAAATAAAGGAAGAAATCATGTGTCCAATAATGGATACATCCCATTATCAACAACTTCATATGTGTAAACAATATAGGAACTAATGTAGGCCAACCTTTAGTGTGAGTTAAATCTCAGCAGTTCGCCACCAATGATGTCTATAACATCAATTATATGTAATATAAAATGAAATATTGTGAATGCAAGAATATAATGAAGTAAAGTGGTATAGTAATATAATAACCAATGTACCAACATAATCATTATATAGATTATTAAAATGTAATAATTTCATTAAATAATGATATTTCATTATATTTATAAAAATCAATTGAGGTATAAAAATTACTGACTTCCTAACATGATAATTATAATTATACAGGATCCCCAATATAATAAGTAATCAATGATACTAATAATAATTATTAGTATAAAATTCAACAAAAAAATAATCCATAACCTTAGTGGTTGAGCCAACTTAGTAATAATTTTTACCATGACTATTGTGTAATTCTACAAACAAATGAGCATCACCCAAGGAATTTTACAATAAGAATATTCAAACAAAGTCAATGGAATTAATCCATGTTAAAGAGGGATAATAAATTAAACAGAACTAGGGTGTATCCAAGGATCCACATGTCCACCAAATTCATGATGGATCCATGTAGTGTATCACAGTAATCTTATAATAAAGATCGAGGGAACATACAGTGTCATTCGATAAATCTACTAGTACACAAGGAGTGATTTTCAATGTTGGTATCCAAATTTTTATCATATATCCACGAATCATAATGGAGTCAAAGATTTCTCAAGACACTTACTTAGGAATCCAAGGCGATCTCTATTCTTACAAATCCTATTATAATTTCATGGTAGATAAATAGCACGCACCATATACATTTTTAATTTAATTAATTAAGTCCATGTAATAATAATTCAATTTAATATTTCAAATTTCTCATTCGATTTCATTCATTACTGTAATTAGGAAAATATACATTCAACCATTAATTAACTCATACGAGTTATATTCAATTCATTTGGTTCACTTTAACTCCTTGCATTAATCATGGAAAGGTTTTCTAAAGATGTAAAACCAAGTAATTCTATTACATTTAATTCTGTCATCTCACAATAGCATAATATATATTCCCCATCCACAGATGGTTGATTTATCATGTTAGATAATATACATTAGAAGGTTCATGTGGTGAGAATAAATGCGATAAAAATAAAAAATCATTAATTTAATTAAACACATTCCATTCTCTTAACCATGTCATTTCACACACAAATACTAGAGTTGAAAAGCTAAAAAAGCCACTAAAACCATTATTAATGAATCACCCAACTTGGGCAGGATGACAATGAGGTAAAGACCTATAAAGTTGGATAAAATATTAAACAAGGGTTTTAAAACATTGTTATAAATCATATAAGAATTATACATTATGAAAATGTGATATACCATATAAAATAATCTCCTACATAAAGCAATTTATAAAATGATGACACCAAAGGGGTGAGTTTTACATATCCTACAATAGCATGGTATAAATATCTAATACAATATCAACCTTTCGTTTTCCTTATATTGGATGATGGTTGACGTATAGATCAAATAACTTGGGAAAATTACCACACACCTCAATAACATTATCAAGGAGATGAAAAATGAAAAACGACTAAAATGAAATTGAGATCATACAGGTTGATATCGAATGAGGATGCATGTGCTCGAATGAGAGACTATATGGATGAATTGTATCAAATTATACTATGTTTATAAAAAGGAACTCAAAATGGGAGAAGATCTAATCTTCCACTATATTGAGAATAGGGTAAAGAAATAAGGTTTATAAATATAATGAAATTAGAAAATTTCATTTCTTATATAATTACTGGGATGCATGATTTGGCCACATGGTTTCCCAATATATTCTCCAATCGTGCAGCTTCTTATATTATAAGTTGGTATCCCAATGGTTAGGCTGCACTATTAAGGAAATCAACTACCATGTGTTAATAACACTTGTGCTAATAACTTTCGACATTTCCCACATGTGTAAGACTCATAGTGAACATATAAGTTAAACTCTGTGCAACGATTCACCCCAATATAAATCTATACATGGTTTGGGTATACTATGTAGGATTGGTTGCATGGATTCCATAAATTGTTCAAATTCATGTCTTCCTCCACCATATGGGTTACCGAGCTCTAGACTAGCCTCATACATCCATGAATGTTTTGCTACCTTGAAGGGAATTTATGTTCATCTTAAATAAAGAAATAGACCTCAAATAAAATGAAATATAAATGATATAAGAATTGGTTCTTTTAGTCTTCCCCTAAAAGTCTCTAATCCCCATGTTCACCTTTAAATTGGTTATAAACATAATATATGAACAAATTTGGCCACAATGAACATATGTCGAACTCCTGATCCCAAGTGTCATCCAATACCGTACCATACTGACATAGCACACATAATAGAGGGATATACCACCCTTAGAGAGCCTTCGAGCTCTGTTAAAAAATGAATATAAGATACTCCAAAAAAAGAATCAACATCAATCTCATCCTTCTTATGATCAAATTTATAATATGGGATAGCTCAATATCATAAAATATGAGAAATATGAAATACATGTTGTGTTGAATGATACTTCCAAGGTGGTACAAAAATCATTGGGTAGAACCCTAACTCTCTCTATAATCTCAAATGGATCTACATAATGATGTGACAATTTCCCATTCCAATGTATCCATTTATAACCTATAATAAGTGATACTGTAATAATAACATGATCTCTGACGTCAATATGTAGATTACAATAATAGAGATCGACATAAGATATATATCTAGACCACGATGTAGATGGGAACTATCTGATTAGTTAGTCCTTATCCAAATCCTCCTACATGGTATGACGAATTTATAGTTTATCCTCTCGCAAATCTCACTGGAACATGGTTGAGTGGCATGAAATATCATGCAAGGACTCAAAATGATCCATCTGATTTATCCAATGAATGGTATTATTATAGTAAAAATCAAGTGGAGGGATACGATTCTCCCATGATTAACTAAAATCATTGAAAAATTCCATTAAAATGTCCTCTAACACTTTTATTGTACATTCTTATTAACCACTAGTTTGAGGGTGAAAGGATGTTATAAGAAGAACCAATATACCAATATCCTTTTGTAATCTAAAGAAGAACAATGATGTGACGTCGGCAACCCTATCTAAAATGATAGTATGTGGGACATCATGTAGTTTGATGATCTCATTGTGATAACATGTTGACAAATCATCCATGGAAATATTCTATGAGATTGTAATTAAGTGAAATATATTCTAAAGTTGGTAAATCTCTAATCATACAATATCAATACAACTATGTGATCTGGGTAAGCATATCAACAATATCCTAGAAACACATTCTCATTTATATTTGGCGATTGGAAGAGGATGAAAAATATACAAGTCTCTAGTGCTCTACGAGAACCGCATTAAAGGTAGAAAACCTTGTTATAAATCATGTTATCTAACGTTTCATCCCTATACACCAATATTTTCATCACATAAGTCCATACATCTTATAGATACCTGGATGAAAATCCCAGTGAGAACCATGAGACTCTCGCATTAAATGATCTCTAATATCAATATGATCTCAGAAATATAGGATGTTGTCTCCATCAATATAAAAATATATATAGGTAATCTCCTGAAATAAACCCTTGGATAACAAAGGCTTCTAGATTAGAAAATTCCAAACTCTTCACTATCATAATGTGGGAAGAGGAAATCAACAATATTTAGATATAGGGTAGCTCGTGATTGTGATGAATCTCTAAATGAATCTTATAAAATGAGGCCACGAATTTACATTCTTCTACAGCTTCATGTACAACATGTACATGGATATATTAATAAAAATTTCAATTCATATTGTTTTTTAACTGGAATTCACATTTGATGATATTTTTAGTTTATTGTTTTAGAGATTAATTATGAAATCTTACAATGTAAACCCATACAATACATGTTGACACAGAAACTCATTATAGATTATCTCCAAAATGTAAAACTCTTTAAAATAAATCATGATTCATAAATTGAAAAAATATTTACAACTATCCCAAAAATCACATCCTTGCATAAATTCCACATTAGACACAGTGAAAGGCATTTTATAACATTGGATGAAAAAAATCTCTTTAAAGGGGAAATAAAAATGAACAATTATTTTAATAAAGAAAAAAACTCAAATAACATTAACCATAATCTTCCATGTTTTATTATAATATTATATTAAACATTTCATAAATAAAATATAGACATTTTTATCAAATAAAATCATTTAAATTCAAAGTAATCCATTAGAAATTTTCTATTTCGCATAAAGAATCATTTAAAAATTACCCTTTTAGTACCATTTAAATTGGAATAACATTATAGACAATACAAAATTAGGTAATTATGTACATACCTAGTTCGATCTATTCCACCCCATGGTACATTTTAATTTTCATACCTAACACTATCAGGGACTCCCCATGTAATGTTGTAACAAGATTCACTAGTGTTATCTGGTACACCCTTGTTTAGCTATAATCAGTTCATTTGACATTGTATCATCCACCCCATGTATAATATATATATATCTTACTCATTTCCAATAATTTTATGCTAGTATATTATTAATAAATTATTTTCATCATAAATCACTTAAAAAATCTTTCTTAATTCAATATCAAAAACATTTTTTACAATAGTACTCTCTTCCTTAAAATCACAATTTCAATTCCAGAATACCAAAAAATGTTAGGAAATATATTCATTTATAAAAAAATGTATGCATTTGGGGAATGATATAAATTAAATAATATTCCATATATTTTAAATTTTTTGTCACTTTGTAGTTAATTAATAGAACATTCTTTTAGTCATTAATCAAAATGTTCCATATAAAGAGTATAATAATATTATTTTTGAAAACCTATGACGGAAATTAAAAAGATAGAAATTTTTTAAATAAATTTAATCCATATTAATTAAAATATAAAATCATATAAATATTGTTTAGATGGATGAGAAATTTTAATAAAAAAATCATTAAAAAATAAAAAAGATATTTTAAAATCCAAGTGACACACACTAGTTTGGAATATTAGAATAAAAAATATAAAAAAGAATAACATTTACAAAGATATTAAAATAACAAGAGAAAAATTAAATTTAGGATATTATATATCAATTGAGGGGTAGATACACCATATTAAAGACAGTGGGTGTTGAATATCAAGATATACCTCTGTGAAAGGAGATTGAGATGAAGTCCCTTACCTTGTGTCCAATCCATCACAAAAAATCAATAAAAACCTGGGAAAAAAGTTATGAAAATTATTTAATTGGTTGTTAACCTATTTTAATTTTATAACGATTACTTAATTTTTTATGTTCTCACTAAAAATTGTGATGTTATTTAGTACATGTCTCCAAAATGACCTTGGAATAATTTATATATTAAAAAGTAATAATTATTATACTATATATTGAATAATAATAATTACAAGATAAATTATTTTATAAATAAATTTTAATTTTCAATCATACGATTAAATATGGATATGAAAAACAAACTGTGTAATAGTGAAGGGTATGATATATCCAACGTACACATGAGTGAAGATTCCATTTTCTATTGATCTTATAAAGATAAGGTTAAAAATAATTATAACATTATTTTAGGATTAAAAACATCTTATATCATATAAATTTTCAAAATATAATAAAATATATTTTTTATGAGATATGGTGATTAAAATTGAGTCACATCGCTTTGTGGATTTTATAGTTCACATCTACGTATGAATGAAGTTATAATGTTTATTTTATATGAAATGTTGGAACCTAAATAATAATTTTATTATATAATAATTATAATAATTTCATGAATATATTATATAACCATTAATTTCATCATTATAACTTGAATAAATAAATTGTGAGGGAAAATTACTTATTTTTATTCGTGAGGTGGAAGTCATCCTTTCACACGAATAGGTAATTATTTTTCAATTTGATGGAATTGGAGAGAGACTTAAGAGATGAGACTAAAATAATAAAATCATTGTATATTTTTTATGTTGGTGTTTTTATTTCAACATTATAGAAAAATATTTGAATGAAAATAAATATAAAATAACACAGAAATAATTTATTAAAAATTATATATATATATATATATTCCTCAGACCACAACCATTTATTAATAATTTAAGGCCACTAAAGATAGTATTATGTATACACATTTAGCTCTAGAATGTGGATATAAATTTTAATATGTGATTTATTTATATATTTTCTAAAAAATTGGTTTTTTTGCGAGGATTAAATAATACGAGGAAACCTTTTGTAAGAGAGGGGAGGACCAGTCATGGAATTTCCTAAAATATTTAATTGATATAAATTAATTTAAATTTAAAAATTTGTCCAAAATATTTTATGTAGATTATATAATATGCATGGGTCTAGATAACATCGTATATTGAAAATTATATATGTTTTTACTAGAATTCACACTTATCATTTAGCTAGAACACTTATTTAACCTGGTTTACTCTTACCATGATAAAAAAGTATTTTTACACTTTAATGGTTCATTTAATTAATTAGAAATTCCAAAATAACCATAACTAGGTCACTTATGAAATTTTAAAAATTATAAAAATTAATTTTTTTTTAATTTTTGATATTTATGAATTTTACAACAGTTAATATAAAATTATTTATTTTTAAGTATCATTAATTTAATTATTTACATAGTTCATTATTTTACTTTTTAAAAATATCATTAAAAAAATATCATAAAAATATTCTAATAAATCACTAATATTTCAATGTAATTTAGAAAATTGTTTGATGAATTTAATTATTTAAAATAATATATAATTTAATATTTCTAATATTATTTCTCTAGTATTTCCCTTACATAAAAAAATATTGTATTATCATTGAATAATATTTTAAAATAATTATTTAAATCTTAAGATTGAAAATCAATTTCCATGAAGAATATAAAAATTTTATATTTCCAAATAATATTTTTAGTTAATGATGTTTTAAAAATAACCACACATTACAAATATTATAGTTATTAAAAAATAAGTACGACATCTTTTACATTTCATTAAAATAAATTAATTTAAAAGGAATTTAGTCAAAAATGATTCTACAAGTGGTCAAAAAATCATCCCATGGGTAATATTGGTTTAATATATCATAGAAACTAATATTTGGATATGTGATTGTGTTATTTTCAAATATTTATAATATTATATTTACCATTAATTTCATGATTTCCCTTAACTGTTGTAAAACCAAATATAAATAATAATCATCATTTTTTCCAATCAATAAAAGGAATATACATAGATAATTTTGACCCTATGAATATAAATATGGAATATATTTTTTCAAATTAAATTAAAATAACATTTTGAATTTAAAAAAATTATTCATGTAGACCGGACAAAACAACGCGTTTATTCAGAAAATATTAAAAATATTGAATTATTTTTATATACAATTTACATTGTGAATTTATTAAAATTACCCAAATTGGATTTATTTATGTATATTGGAACTATTTATCCATTATAAAATTAAATTACTATCTAACAATCTAAAAAGATTAGTGGAAATAGTTATTTTCAATTAAAATAAAATATATTTTTGATTATTCATAAAAAAATAAATATATCAAATTATTAATAATATTCCAATAAATGTAAATCTTTATATTTATACATCATATAAGACATCAATTTTATCTAATTTAATTATTTTTTTAAAAAAAAGTAATATTAATATAAGTGATCCGTCAAAAGGAATTGAAACTACTTTTAATGAAATACTATTTTTATGTATAAATCATGATTTATTACAATATAATATATAGAAATAAAATAGGTTGATTGTTAAGCATTATAATTAATAATATATATAAATATAGGAATATGGATTTCTTTAATATAATCTAGAAATTTTATTTTTTATTTTATTATTATTGAACAATCTTGTGAGCATTTAAATATTTTTCATTAAAAATAATTCCATTAATGTTTTTAAAATAGGGTTTCATTTTCATTTGTACAAAATTTTATACCAAATAATTTATAATTTATACATTTTTAACATATAATTTTATAATTTAGTTAATCATGTTCATACATTCCATTCAAATAATTTGGTTATAAATATTACATTTAAATAGTTAAATTTAGTTGTTGAAGCTCAATGTTGTGTAATGTGTAAGCTATCAAACATAGTGCTTCAATTTATATTCATAGTATTTTAAATTTTACATTATTTAAAAAATTTCATTACAAAAGTTTTTACTCAAAACCGAAAACTATGGATTTTATATTTAAAATTATCACTGTTGAAATCCAAAATTTAAAAATTGATAAAAGAAAATTAAAATTATTAATAAATAAAGGGAATTATTAAACTCACCAATGATAAGACAAAATAGGATTCCATTTAATAAATCATATACATATAAGAGAAAATTAGTTATCATGTTCTAATCGATAGTGTTAGAGAACATGATCATGACAATTTTTAGTATCACAAAAACATAATGATGTGATGCCTTAAAAAGTTACTTATTTAACAAAATGAAAGGGTAAATGATAATTTTTTGGTATCAATATTCTTTTCATAGATATGAGGAGTTCATTTAATACATGTTCTAATAAAATAAGAAAATATATACACCTGATAAGTTGAATTTGATCCTTTGATTTGAATTGAATTGCTATATTATATATTTAATAAGTAATTTGAACCCATAAATACATAAACTTATTTAATAAAGATGTATTTATTTTCATGACATTTCAAATTTCATCCCCCATTGAGTTAATAAAACTATTCCATGATGAAATAACACTGAACCTTGATCATCATGTCCACTAGACTTCAATATCATTTTGTTCACTCATATAGAATGTTCAATCATTGAAATAGTTTGTTTGAGCTCATCACTTGTATCATTTATCTTTTTTTAGATTCACCTTTCCCAAATATGGTAGTGTGGGTGTTTAATGAAAAAAACACATTTTTAAAAAAAAAATCATTACAATTCATTAGAAGAAATTAAAATTCCTTTATGAGAATTAGAAAATCATATAAATAAAACCCTTTGAAATACAATCCAATTAAAATAACGAAATGTCATTTTTTCAATTAATCTATTCTGGGATGAACTGGTGCAATCATTTGGACTCCATGTTAAGCTATAATATGCTTACCCAGAAATATTTCTTCAAACACATGTTATTTTGTAACAGGCTTCTCAAGATCTATTTGGGCCACACCATGTTATGATATAATGGGCTTATAATGTTTTATAATGACCATCCTCATATATGATTTTATGATCTTAGTTTTTTCATTTAATTCTCATGTACCTTATAATTAATGAAGCACATTCATCGTAATTCTCTTCAAAAATAATTTCATTCCCATATGAAAAAAACATTATTATAAAAATTCATTTAATAAAAAACCATTTTCAATTAAAAAATACGATAAATGAATAATATGGACTTTATTTTAAGGAAAAATATAGTATTTTAATTTAATATATAAATTAAATAATATTCAATGTATAGTAAATTTCAATGTCTCAATATACATTAAAAATTGAACATTCCTTTAGTCGATTGTTAAAACATTCAGTATAATGGTCGTTAAAATATATACATTAAAAAACATTGAATTAAATAAAAAATATACAAATAATGTCACATATAATAATATTATACAATTATAAATGATCATATAAAATAATATCAATAATATTGACATGGTTGAAAATAAATAGAAATTAAACTTTTAACCATTTAAAAAGAGATTTTTAAATCAATGTCTCCCATACAACATTAAAATATTTGAATCATTTTCCAAATGAAGGAATTATATTTAAGAAGACACTATATAAATTAGTCATAAATTAATACATTATTTTTATGTAAATAGTGATATATATTCACCACATAAATTTAGGTTGTTGTATAACATCAATGTAAGCCTCAATTAATGGAGATTGAGATGAATTCATATACATTGAGGCCAAACTATAAGGAAAATTATTTATTTTGATAAATATTAATATTTTATAAAATATATAAATTCTTCATAACCATTTTTATATTTATTATTTAATTTTTACCAATTATTTCCATGTTATAATAATTACATAATTATTTATGTTCACATTTTATGTTTGGAAAATATTTGGTACATGAGTCTAAAATGACTTTGGTATGATATCTATAATCAAAAGTGGTAATTAGTCCATCATATACAATATGTTATTCATGAAATAATAATAAATTATATAAATCATTTATACTTAAAAATATATTCATTAAATATTGATAAAAATAATGAACAATGATACAATCATAAAGATGTCAAGCCGTATATATTATTGAGTAACATTTATATTTTTAAATGATCATTATAAATGGAAGGGTAATACAATATTAACATTACATAATTATATTAATATCATTAATATATTATTACTTTTTAAAATATAAATATATATATTAACCATTTGATGTGGTGATGAAAAAAATGAATTTCTTCAATTATTAGATTTGATAGATTACCCTTACCCACGAAAGATGTTATCGTTTTTATGTTCATGGAAGGGTATGAATATAAAATATTTTAAATTATTTAAAAATAATAGTTATTTAATTATTTTCATGTATATAAATTAAATACTTCATAATAACAAGTGTTAGAGATGATGATGGAAAAGAAATTATATTGGTTCAAGAGGTGGTAGTACACATTAAACATGATTGATTAATTATTTTTTCGTTCGATTAAAGTGGATATCGATTTAGGTGATGATATTTAAATAATAAAAACTAATTTTAAATAGGAATCATAATTTTTAATTTGATAATTATTGAAGAATAATTTTATAATTTGTAAGAATAAATAAAATAGATATACATTATTAAAAATGAGTCCTCTTAATCATAACCCCTAATTTATTTATGACTTTAAGACCCCTAAGGATGGTTTCATTCTGAAACTTATTTCCATATAATTTGTTGTGTTATTATAATAATGTGTTTTGGTATATATTAGATGTACCAAAACAATGTTTATGTTTATTTAATGTTAAAGATGACGATCTCGTTTATATGTTAGGGTAGGTTAACACTTTCATTTTATCATAATATTAAATTAATGTAAATAAATTTATATTCCAATTGGATCAATGATGGTTTCATTATTATGTATGATTATAATAGGAAAAATGTCTTATCCCAAGTAAATGTAGAAATTTTTTATTCATTTTTAATCCTTATATTTTATTTGAAACATTTATATAACCATGTACACTTTTACTGTGATAATATATGTTAGTAACATTTAAGGGTTAATATTATTAATATAGAATTCAAAATTACCCACAAATAGACCATTTATGAAATTTTAGACCTTCACCCAATTAGTTTGACTAATTTTATATATTTATAAATTTTTCAAAATTTAGCAAAATATTATTTAATTTAAAAATTTATTAATTTCAATTTTGATGTTATTCATTACCTCACTTTTTAAAAATGTAATAAAAATAAGACACATTCAAAAAATATATTTTCAAATATCACTAAAATGTCAAAGTCATATATAAAACTCTCAGATGTTATTAATTATTTATAATTGTATTTATTTTCATATTTTCAATGTAATTTATTTTCTATTTCATTAATAAGGAAATTACAACAACATTTTTGTGTAATCCTTTAAGGTAAATATATATTTTATAAAAAATTAAAATAAATTTCCATGATTAATATAAAAATATTATATTAATAAATACCATTTATAGTTATATATAGATTCTATGTGGCCCTATATTAAAAATGTTATACATAGTGAAACAAAACTATTATATCGAAGAATTTTCTATAAAATAAAATACTAAAAATGGGTTAAAGTCATCCAAGTGGTTCAAATTGGTCGTTAAATCATTAAAATATTGATTCTGGTAAAACATCACCCATAATATAAAATTAGTTCATGTGTGAGGGTAATTTTATAAGTTTATATTGTTATTTTGACCCATAATTTACTGATTTATCTATAATAATTGAAATAAGACAACCAAAGTTACTAATATGGTTTTCCAAAAATAAATCAAACGAATTTAATAAATTATTCCCATTGGATTCCAAATATTTAATCTATTTTTAAAAATTAAAATAAGTAATTATTTCGAATTAGTTAATAATTAATCCAACATACAAGAGGAAACAACATTTTTCTATGGAAAATTGTTCAAAAGTTTGAAATGTTATTTTATAAAAATTTAATGTAAAATTGCTTCCAATAAAAAAACATTTGATTTATTAAAGTATTGTTTAAACTTTTTTAATTAAAAAACATTCTATCATATAATATATAAATATAAATTTATTATATGAATAAATATTTTTCCATGAATATATAATATTATTTAACTATTTATCAAAAAATGAAACTTATCATTAAAATATAAAACCAAATAAACCAAATAAATTTTTTATTCTATTTTTAAATAGTATTTTTATTTTATACAAGAAATTTATTAAATATACAAAAAATAGATTTAAAACTGGTTCACCGTCAAAATGATGATAAAACACTTATTAGAAAAATATTGTTTTTATGTGTCAAACATGATTTATTGTTATATCATGTGTAGGAAATACATTAGATGAATGTGAAATATTATACTAATTTTATTTCAAAAAAATTTCATTAATAAATTTCAAAAATTTGTATGTCATTATTTTCTTATTATAAAACACACTTTTCACATGTAATTATTTTTCCAGAAAAGGATTTCATTCTTTTTTTTGAAGCCTTTTATTTTCATTTAAAAATAATTGGTTGTTAATGAATTAATTATATATATCATTGTAAGCCCAATTTTAATAATTCATTTACTCTTTTTCATACCCAGTATTCTAAGATGATGGTTATGATGGTTACATTTAAATAATAATATTTAGATGTTCGTTTTATCTCGAGGTGGAATATCATGAGCTCTCTTAAAAATATTTTTTATTTTAAAAAAATTGGATTTTACAACTAGATCATGAGTTTCAAAACTCAACAGTTATACTATAGATTTACTTCTTATATTCTTATAGGAAATATCAAAATCAATGGACTGAGGATATTTGATCAATATTCATTGTTTGAGGATCAAGTCACAATATGGTAAGATATATTTGAAGCTCTTGTAGACTATATACACCAAAAAGTTCTCAGCCTTCAGATTCATTCTCCATAAACATATTGAATGGATAAATGTTTCTATTTTAAGGTCATGTTTTGGTTAATTCCCCTCGTTAGGCATCCCCTACCGATATCTGTAGAACACGAATTTGTCACCTTTCACCATAACATTACTTAACCTATTGCTATATGCATCACAAAAATACTATATATCTTCTAAAAGTTTATAAAATATTCATAATAAGTTCTGATAAAAGTATTCATTTCATATTATGAAATTATTTCATGTCTTCTTACGTCCATAAAAACTTTAAACCTTTCTTTGTATGACTACTAATATGTCAAACAATACATGATAAGTCTTGAATGAAATTAATAAAATATCCATCCATCCCTAATAAACTATACATGTCAAACATATTATAGGTATGAACCCAGGAAACTATTGTACTCACCATCACTAGGTCAATATAGACGCCTAATTCTGAGATAATAATACCCAGGAAGTTAAACTTTTTGAACTAGAAGTGGAACGTAGATAGTTTTCATAAAGAGGGTTCATTTTCATTTTATTGAATGTGATCTCATGGTTCTTAATATGATTATTATAAGTGATTGAGAACTCCAAGATGATGCCAGCAAAGAATATGAAAAAGTAATATATATAAGGATGAAAACCCTTTTTTAAAAAATCAATATCTATATTTATATATTTTCTAAATTAAACTTTTTCAGCCTACGTGTAAAAACATGAGGAATCCACGTCTCCCATGTGGTTTACTTCCCTCAGAGCATCCACAAAAATCCCCGAGCGTCTACCCCTACCTTCTCGCGTATCCTCTCCTCGACGTCTAGAAATTTAGCATTATTGTCTCCCTTCGAAGCCGATCGTCCTCATCTCTGAATCATCCTCGACCTTTTCACCAGCAGCCATCATCTCCTCCCTCGATTATCATTCGTGTCGCGCTAGGGATTCTGACTTCCTTCCATTTTGATACCTCCATTCATAATCTCCACTACCGCCTATGGAACTCCATATTCAAACACCACCTTTCGTCTCCCCATCTCTAGAACTCCTCATCTCCTCATCTCCACCTCCATTCACAAGAATCAATCAACAGAACTCTAGAACTCCTTCGATTCACCTCATCTCCCTATCTATGTTCACCTTCACCTCCTCTGTCTAACAACACCATCGATCACCACTAAAAACATACATTGTTTCAAAATATTATCCACTATCAACTACTAAAGATGACTTGCAACAACCTCTTATCGAACCCCTTTTACCTAAACCAATATCATATTCAGAAATCCCGCATATCTACACCTCTACAACATATATGTTCTCTTCAATAAAAACAAAGATATTTATTAATTCCGTAGAAATTTTTACACGTATACTTTACATTTTTCTCAGATCTATGTGCAACGGCTTCATTGGTGACATACCTTAGTCCGTCAACGCATTCTACTACATCATTACTTCGTTTTCCCTTTGGTAACCAATAAGTTAATCCCAATTTAATATTATCTACGGAAATATAACCATTGTCCTTAATTTTATCTACATTTCTTATAAACTAATTTATATTTACGGATGTAGTGTTTTCATCCAAGGTGTTTTGTGATTTCATTTTCCCTTTTACATTTACTTTTATTTTATGCACATTCTATTTAAATATAAACCTAATTATATTAGTGGAATGTTTTGATTTTTACTTTTTTATATTTTATCAACATCATTAAAAGAATTATGTCACAAAATTTGAACAGTGTCCTTCCATAAATAGTAATTGATGAAAGATGAATACGGACCAATGGACATGGAAATTGGTCCTCCTACCCATGCTTACACAACGTTTTTAGAAAAGATTGTTGTGGTTCTGAAAACCTGAGTCCTCTGGGACATGTTCAATAATGATGAAGCCCCCAATACCATTGTCAGTGTTCCAGTGATTTTGATTTTGATGAATAATGTGATTCCTATTATCCTATTTCCATATGTTTATTCATTTATATGACTATAGATTAACAACTTTAATGGTTTATACTATGACATCTTCTCCAAGCAATAGTGGTTATAACCCTAATCTCTGGATTGAAGATTTGAGTTACAGGTACGTTAATAATCATGAAAGTTATTTAGTCGATGAAATTTTAATATAAATTGATTTTTTAGGTTTTCCATTATTTCACATCCCATTATCTTATCCTACCTCTTCTATTTTATGAAACGTGTAATGAATGAGGTAGGATTATGCCGTTCTAGCCCGCTAAAAACTTTTCAGCCCAAAATGGATCAATATAACAGATGATAGAGATCAAAAATATTATGAATAGAGCTCAACAAGATAATGAACTGTTGTGATGGGGAACTGCTAAGGTGATCCTTTCGATTACTACTTGATTTCTTAAAAAAACACCAATTTATGTGTTTTATATGTTTTAAATCATTTTTCAACTATGTGAATTAATTTCATTGAACTGTTAAATGTGTTTTTCTGCATTGTATAAGATCAATAGTTGTTATGTACATGAAACAGGTTTGTTCACCTAATTCCGTAGAAATTTTCACACATATACTTCATTTGTTTCTCAAATCTATGTGCGGCAGCTTCATTGGCGACATGCCTTACTCCGTTGATGCATTATACAACCATTATCCTTAATTTTTCCCTGGTAACCCATTAGTTCATCTATATTTGATATTATCTTTTGAAAACTAACCACTATCCTTCATTTTCTCATGAGTTCTTCTTAACAAATTTTATTTCAATGGGAAAAAGACAAGTAATCCTTCGTCAATTGATATTTTCTATTGTCCAATTTGAGTTATGTATCTTATTTCCTCTATTTAACTTCATTGTATTTTAGGGTTGTTTCCTTGCTTCTGATCATCACTAAGAAAGATACCACTTTTCCACTGCTGGTGCTGATGCAGACATTTGGGATCACAATAGGTTTAATCTGGACTCCATTTTTTTGCTTTCCCTCAGGGGTAAGACTGATTTTATTTCAATTATTTTATGAAAATAAATACTTTTTCAATTGATATTGTCTCTTATTTAATTAGTTCATTAACATATTTACTCATTTGATCTCCTTTACGTTTTAGGGTTGCTAATCATCACTGGGATAAATACCTCTTTTCCACTACTGCTGCTCAAGTTGAAATTTGGGATCATAATATGTTTGATTTGGAATCCATTTTTATTTCCATGGGGGTGTTACTAACGATGGTGATTTTTGATAATTTTATAATGAATATTTTTTAGTCCTACACAATTCTACTTCTTGATTTTAAATTTAAAAATCTCAATATGCCTTCCATAAATTTTTCTGAGCCAGTGCATAAATTTGAATGGGGACATGACACTGTTCAATTTGATCTTTAAGATCCTAATGTCTTCGAGAAATTAGGAAGGTAGGATCATGAATTGATAGGATAAAAGGTCATTTTTTTGTTTGCAATGGAAAGTATTTTAAAAAAGATATTACAAATTATAATCAGGTTATAACTGAATATCAATTGTTCTTTCCCCATGTTAACATTTCACATTAATATTATTGATTTCATAATTCTTTTCCCGGACTTATTTGATGATAATTTCACCATAAATTGATAGGAGTAGATACTACTAAGGAAACAACTACAAAGAAGTTTTCTTATATGTATTGATCATTATGTGATATTGTTTTCTAAATTATGAATCATTCACTAACATCCAAATGGGTTCTAAATAAATGAATAAATTTGTGATGGCAGTCACAAAAACCAATTCTTCCCCTCCCAGTGTAGAAAAATCAATTTTTACTAGTCATGGGGTGCTGTAGAATATGTAATGTATGGTTTCCATAATGCTGGCTTTATTTCTCTGTGATTTATTCTTCTTTCATTTTTATATTTCATGGATTTACATGGACATTCTCTAGAGGTAATGTTTTCATAACACTAGCTTTATTCCACAATGATTTATTCTTCTTTCGTTTTTATGTATTATGTAGTGGTTGTTGAATATATATCTATATGAAGTGACTGGAGAACTTCAATACAGATTATGTTCTAGATATACTTCCAACCATTAGTTTAGCATGAAACCACCACATCTATGCATTCACTTGCTTTGATCACGAAATAAAATTGAATCATACATCAAATAATATTATTTTATCTCATATTGGACACCAATATAAGATATTTCCAATATATTATTAGTTCTAAATTATTTCAATTAGTTTCCATTTTCAATATTATTATGCACCTCTGGTTTTTTCATGAAAAAATGATCATGCAATGGTTGAATATTCAATAGATAATCAAGGATTCTAGAGTTACTATATGATGATATTTTTTACAAACCAAGAATTCAATATTTGTGTTGGTGTTTTAGTTCTCCTATAATTAGTAATTCATTGGTTAGATTTAATGATTGGAAGGTTATATTCAAAAAAATCATGATTTAAATTTATGTAACAATAAAATGACTGAATGGTTTTGTTTTTATAATTGTCAGGAACATTTTGGTTGTCTCTGTATGCATGGTGGTGAGATTTTTCATGAATAACAGAGGCTCAAATTGGTGTTATTGTGTATTATTTAAATCTAAAAAGGAACTCTGTATTTCTAACCTACAGTGACTGGAGCCCTTCACTAATCCTGATGTTTTCTACATCTACAACCATCAATGTAGCATGGTGCCTCCACATCCATGGATTCACTTTCTTTGATCATGAAAAACCATTGAAACTTACAAAAAATAGGATTAGTTTCTTCTCATACTGTACTCCAATATAGGAGATTTCAAATATATTATTATTTCCAAAATATTTCAATTAGTTTCACTTTTTAATATAGTTATTTTCATCTTGTTTATTCTTGGGAAAAATTGATCATGTAATGGTTAAAGATTCAATAGATAATCAAGGTTTCTATAGTTACTATATGATGATATTTTCTACTAACCTCGCATTCAATATTTGTCTTGGATTGATTTGTTTTAATTTTTAGAATCATTTTGGTTGTATCTATTTTCATGGTGCTAAGATTATTCAAGATTAACATTGGTTGAAATTGGTTCTATTGTGTATGTTTTATATCTAAAACGGTTTTCTATATTTCTTATATGGTTTATATTCATTCTTTTACAATATTTTCATTACAATTAATATTATTTTTCAAGAGATGAAGTATCATTCACCTGGGTATCTTTAAAACTATTCAATTCTGGACACACCCAAAGGATGTTACCAAAAGGGTATTCAAGTTGGTGGAGGGACAAGGTATTTATGTTGATAAATTTTATGAAATTTTAGTCATTTTTTAAATTCATTAAACAATTAATTCTAAAATATTATTTGTTTATTTCTAATTTGAAATACCTTTTTGATTTCAAAAATTTATTCAGGGGAATACTTCAGTCTATATTGTTCTTCAAAACATGAGTTGAACATCTGGAAATGAAGGAGTAAGTGCCCATCTTATGTATATAATAACTCCATCACATCCAGGTTCGTATGTTTTGAAATTTAGTTCTCATGATAAACTACCGTTTTCAAATTCACATGATGCACTACTTTTTTTTCATGTAAAAAAACATGCACTACATTCTCAGTGAGTCATTCACTACATTCTCAATTAGGAAAACTTGCACTACTTACTCTAGTGGGAAAACTTGCTCTGCTTTATGAAATATTAAATACTGTCTCATTAAAAAAAAGACCAACATCCAGCTTCATCTATTTTCAAATATATTGCAGCATCTTTTTAATAACATTTTACACTATTGTAAATGTTTTTTATGTTTTATACTTTTTTATGGCTAGATGCTCTCCCTTTTATTTAATTTACATGATGCACTACTGTTTTTTTATGATCTCCAGGTCGATTACTTTTCATGATGCAGTACTATTTTTTTCGTTGAAAAATGATGTTGATCCTATTGGTTGAATAAATGGGATACGTAAAATCAACAAGCCTTCAATAATACTAGCCATCATAGGTAATGGATTACATATATTATCACATGTTTATCATATTAGTCGTAAAATGAGATACGTTGAACATGTTCTTATATGTTTGCATCAGTCATTTCATACGTTTTGTTGAACGAAACATGGAAACTTTTTTGAGAAAATATGTTAAATGTACAATGAAGAAGGTTACAAATAGAAGGTACATGTATGTTTACTCCTTACACATGCATGCATGACAACAAAATATGCCCTTATTTTTGAATACTTTTTTAAATGATGTTGATTTTTCTGAATATATGCAGTCAGTTTACATCCCTAATAACATCACCTATTTGAACTTATGTTGTATGAAATTCATGAAATATATCATTTTGTCTAATAAATAACTCCATGAAAAACTTCTAAAGAATGTATTACTTTCTCTTTGATTAGGTATTTTTTCAATAACAACCATTACCCGTAAATGCAATATGAAAGATGTCCAATTAAAATATTAGATGCAGAAACTAGGAAATGAGTAATATATTTTTTCAATTCATAATAACAAGGAACTTCCAATGTTTCCAAACCTAGGGAAGTAGTAGTAGGGTCCCACAGGTCCACATAACTAGGAACAATCATTACTGCATGAATAAAAAATCCAAAATCAAAACACACAGAATAAAAAACATTAGCAAGTAGAAAACATGGTACTGCCTGGGAACCAGAAATATAACATTTTCCCCTTTTCCGAAATTGAATACATCTACAGTGGATTGTGAAAATAAATCCCTCACCCTATCCATGTCCTAATAACAAGAATGAAAAGTAGTCTTGATACAAATAGGCTCCATCCTCTTGATTTATAAACCACTAATGGAATATTAGACCACGTTATAGTTCCTAAATCCACATTAGACATGGTAGAATTGGTTCAATGTACACAATAAATTATCTAATAAAAATACTTAACACAATATAATATACTTTAATAATGATCTCTCATCAGATAAATGATCATATTATCAATTGGTTTTGAAATATAAGACACCAGATCCTGTGATTTCTTTAACCAAGGACATGAATTTTTAGATAGTTCAAATTACTCAGATCCTATGATTATTTTTCTGTATAATATCCAACGAACATATACTGAAATATCATAAATCATCTAAAATTTTTCCTTTATATTATTAATATGATTTTTTTGATATTATTTAACAATTTTTGGTTTTTTTAGTTTCATTGGAAGGATTATGAGGCATTGGGCTAGTCATCCAGCGCTTGATTTTCAAGGGTGTTTAATTAACCTTTCTAGCATTCCTAGAGAAGTCATTATTGTGCTATTTTTACTGTTTAATTAACCATTTTGGATTTTTCATTCTACATTCCTCCACAAATCTCCATAGAAGGAGTGATTTATTCTCTTCCCATTTATTTTCATTTGGTTATTCGTTTTAAAAATCCATTATTATATGAAAATTTTTAATCTATAGCGTATGTTTTGGTTATTTCTATTCTGTATACTATATATTTTCACATGAATATTTCTTATCCTACACATGAATATTACATAGTCATATTTGAAAATATACCCCATTAGGTTTTATCAATATACTAATTAAAACAGAAGGTTATTTGATATAGTTTCATTACATTATATATATTCTATCTCCCTCAATCCATTAACAAATTGTTTTTGATTGGTTCTACTAATTGAAAACATTATCTAATGTTTTCTATTAGTTCTATTATAAAATGTCCATGAATATTTTTAATCTGTAGAAAATATTTTGATATTTCTATTATGCAAACTAAATATTTTACATGAATTTTTCATATCCTGTACATGCATTTTAGATATTCAACTTTGTAAATATACCCCCTTTAACTTTTATCAATATCATAATTAAAATAGAAAGTTTGTTACATTTTATTTTCATAATATGTATTCTAGCTCCCTCAATCCTCCACCACATTTTTTTGATTGGTTCTACTCATTGAAAACTTTTTCTATTTTTTTCTATTAGTTCTATTATAACATTTCCATGATAAACAATCTCTATGCATGAAATGGTGTCATGATTCTTATAATACTCCAAATATTTTATGTATATATTTGGCGTCATTGATCCACCCAAATTTTTATGATCATTTGGACCCAAATAGCATGTTTCAAAATAGGCATTTTTGTTACTATTCAGCTTGATGCCTCACTAGCTATACCGGTAGTGTTGTAATTTTTTTCATTATGCGGTGTAACTTGGATTTATATGTTTATTAAATTACTTTTCTGATTTAGATAACAATCAATTATGTAATTTCCCCCATCCTTCTACATGCACTATTGTCTCCCATAGTACATCTATATTGTAAACATTAAACAATTGAATGAGTTTAATGTTTTTTATTATATCGATTGTGTCATAATAGGTTCTCCACAAATATTTCAAAAATAAATGTTTATTATTATAATTATACTGTAATATTTTCTTTTTAAAATCTACATTTATTTTATACTTCCCTGTATTCTTATTGAAATAATAATTTTTTATATAGTGATGTGTGAATTCACGGGTGAGTACTAGTATATTAAAATGGAAGCTATATATGTAAGAAAAAATTACATAAAGAGACACTCATACTAACCATTCATATAAAAATAATATCTATATGGTATGTATAATGTTCAGCCTTGAACCTAATGATTTCATAGTATTAGGTCTGTCCTTGATATATCCCTAACTCCTTGTTGATGGCCAAAGAGATCAACTATTTAAGGAAGTGGATACTGGTTCCTTACTATATGCTTTATCAACTACCTCTAATAACTTCATAAATGAAGGTTCCTATCAGGTTTCTTGGTGAAAAAAAAAAATTTTACCATGAGAGGAAGTATGGATGCACACAATTTCCTTTTCCTTTAGATCCTACAACACTCTCTTGATCATTGGAAGATTAGTATGTTTGATCCTATATAGAGTAATGTACATCATAACTTCTCACTGAACAAGATCATTCTAAAACTATAAATCTTTTTATAAAGTTAATACCAAAAACATTATCTAGAAAAACTTTCCTAAATCGATATACTATAGGGTTGAATTCATTATAATGTAAACCATTAATAAAAACAATGATTTTAACAATCTCAATGGAAACCCCACCGAGTCCATGATGATCTGGTCTAACTTTATCGTCCTGAACATCCCAATCACCCTTGTGTAGATAAAATATAGCATGTGGATATAAAAATGATACCCTGCGGCAATAGAAGTCTACAATGGAATATAATTTGACCAACCAACCGCTGTTATGATGTAAATACATTATTTTCATGTCATGCACAAAGTGGTCCGACATGAATGAGTAACTATCTACCTTAATGGGGATGTCCCTGCACTAGTGTATTCCCAATAACTGCAATGCCAATGGCTTGTACAGAGTCATTACACCATATTAATTATTTTTTCCCATCATGCAAATTTCCATTATTGATAAAGAGATATTGGAGTGTGAATCACCTATATCCAAAAAAATAATATATAATTGGGACTACTAGAATCACACCTCATGATGTTGAATGTCCATCACTCTAATCCTTATCAGTTGTAATGGCTAAAACTGTAATAAATCTCTTCCCTATGTTATTTTTTTCAACATTTAGTCTTAATAATAAACTGTTGTTTATAATTATATGAATTCATGATACTACAAAAATGACCTCCTACTCCTCCCATAATGTTTGTGCAACTCCAACACCCCACTGAACTAGATGTAAAAGAACTATCCCATGAAGTTGGGCTACTGTGGATCCTCTTACACTTGAATCAAATGGGATGGATTTATAGAATCACTAATGATGCCACAAACTCATGAATGTATGACATTTTATAGGGTATATATCACACTTAGGATTCATATTCCCTTGTCTTCAACACTGCTTGCTTACTATTGACATACATGTGATGTTATTTGAACAAAACTAATCTAAAATGAACACATGATTGAATGTTTCCTCCTACTATAAGAACCACTACCCCGGGTCAACATTGATAGTATTTTCTCGGTATTATTTCATTCCCTTTGGTTGTGCAGAATGATATGATTTATATTGAATATATTATGAATGGTAGGTAAGAGAAATTTATTAATGAGAGATAGTATGGAATACATAATCAAATCTACAATGTTTCTATCACATGAATGATCATCACTAAATAAAAATGTGAATCCCATTGTAAATCTATGAAGAACAATAAATACGCCTTCAATGAGCTAATTTCATGCTCTAGATGTAAGATTCAACATGAATTTTTCTCTATCAACATATCAGAAAATATGTAATCTTATAATAAAAATTATAAATCATCCCATAACATTCCTAGATGTCGACCATCCAAGGTAAATATATCATATATGTTCTTGGAAAAATCACATAGTATATCTGTGAAAATAAATACTCATTATTCTAGAGTCTTCTAATGATTCCCAAAGATAGATAGGTTTTCCTCTATCCAAGGCGGAGCATCATGGGGACCTCTATCCCCCTATAATATAGACAGACTCTATTCTAGGAACTCTTATGTCAGATCAACAATTGTCGGTGTAGGACATGCATCACCTTTGAGGAACTGAATTATACATGGAAAATTCTCAAGATGTTGGGTGTAAATTCCCATATCATGAATAACTGGATGTTCCCCGTTTTTATTTCCCGAAAGTATGATTTATGGCTCCTGGATCACCACATAGAGAGCATAGTCATCCTTACCTCCTTATGCAGATAATGAGTATATTGTGGTGGAATTGGTCAAATTATACAAAGAGAACACCTTAATGTAGTCATTAGTGTTGATAGAATTACTAGAAAAATAAACTAAAATAGATTATTCCTCACTACCCAAGGTATTCTGCACCATCAACCAGTTTATAAGTCCATGTATTTGGTATGTTTTTGTGAAACAATTATAGGTGTTTCATCAGGTGGAGGGTCAATTGACCCTTTTATATACATTTACTATAAAATTTTCACCTCATAAGTCATTAATTACTTTTTGACTTTCATTTTATTATTATATTATATTTCAATATGATTAAAATTGATTTCCATTTATAATGAATTGGGGACCAAACACCTTATCACTATAATCTACACCCATTTAGTTTAAAATTTATGTTGTCTATAACATGTATCGTAACCTACCATGTAATATATGAAACCTTGACAAGGTAAATTATTTATTACAACCTACAAAGGCCCATAAAAACCATGAGTTTTAATATTTAATCACTCAATCACTGCAAAAATATAGCATAAGAATAATATAAATACTATAACATCACTCAACAGTGAAACAAAAATAGAATATGCATGTAGTGAAATCATCCACTATAAAATGGAATATGTGTAGCATGTGAATTATAGGTGCAAACAATGATGCATGTAACAATAAAATTTTCCCTCCTAATGTTTTTCCAAGGATAAATGAGTTCAATAATTAGAAAAATAATAATAAAAAAAATTTCAATATATGTGGTAGACCCATTTTTGTAAATTTATCTACTATAATTATCCACAACTCTTCAAATATTATGATTTATGAAACTCATAATTTACTGAATACATAGGTTACCTACATCCAAGAACAAATAATAACCATGTTCTAAATAATTCCTAATATATAATCCATTGTATCTAAATAGTATAGTAATAATGTACAACCTTAAATAATAATTCATGATATCTTGGACCTAGATGACACTATGATGTTCCCTAAGAATTATGGGTCACTCTACTTAGGCATAGGATCCAAAGTATTAGATGATGTTGAATTGTAGCATGGGAATTTTTTATATCCCTTGAATGAATATTAACACATTACCAGAGTGTTGAATTAGATAATAAATATACCACATTAAAGGAGGAAACAATATAATCATATAGAATTGTATAAACAGACTGAATAATTCAAAACATGTACAACTTGTAAAAATATTAAAATACCAGTGATACATGTACTGTCACAAAAAAATGTCAAAAAATGTATACAATGAAATATACAATACATGATATACAAAATATGGGAACATCATAAAATAACCAAGCATCCTGGTCTCCAGCTCAATCTACTACTACCATTCTCCATTATAATACATGCAAGAAATCAATTTTCCAATGGTGGATAATACACCTTATCAATAGCTACATACATTTAATCTTCCCATGTAATAGTGGTATCCCATATTGGGTGTGATATAAATATATGTAGGACACCCCAATGCCATCAATAAAATAAATTAAATGTAATATACTTAAATATTGTGTAAAAGTGGATATATCAATATAAAGGAGTAAAATAATATAAATTTGAAAGTACCTTCTTCATCCTCCAGTAATGTTTAAATATGAAATTATTTCATTAATTAATTTTTTACATTTAATATATGTAAGGATGATGTGTTATAACTAGAAGTTACATCCTAATATGATATTAAAATGGTAATGGATCCATGATACAATAAGGAATCAAGGATAATGCTAATAATGAAGAGGATCCAAGGTAATGACAATGTCAGCAACGGCCTCATGGGTTGATCCAAATCTGTAATAATATATCGCATTAAACATGCATAAGACTGTAAACGAATTTTCATCTATTAATGAATTAAACAATTAAAATATTCTAAATATGTCAAAGAAATACATAGAAGGTAAAATATGATAATCATTCACTAGTCCCATGAGTGTATCTATTGAACCAGATGTCTGAAGACGTCACGCTGGATCCATGGAATCCTATAATGATGATGGAGGGTTTTCATGGTTTCTTGCCTAGAATACATTAGTACTCAATTATCAGGTTCCATGGATGGTATTAACCTCTGAAACTTGCATCAGTAAATCCAAATGGAATCCACAGGGTCCCGAGGCACTCCCTATAGATTCCAAGAGTGATCAACTTGGATCAATCCCATAAAATTTTAATATTAATGTATAATAAGAACCATAGCAGTGAATAATTTAATTAAATAAGGACTTGTAATAATGATTACATTTAAAAATTTGTGGTTTCATTCCATAAAATTCATCTTCATGATAAGGTTAAAGGAAATGAAACCAATAATAAATTCATATATGTGATATTTAATTCCATAGGATCACTATAATTATGTCAATTAATCATGGAATGTGGTTTAATGAATGTGAAACAATGAAATTATATTATATATAGGTACTTCAATACATATAAATATTATACCTACAATTTATGTGTAATATTCAATTATTATGTTTAACAAATTACATCATGATGGTAATGTGGTAGTCATATACTTTATTGAAGATAGCAATTCATTGATTTAATTCATCACATACCTTTATCATGGTTAATTCATGTAAGACCAGAAAAGTTTTGAAAAAAATCATAAGAGGCCAACTAAAAATAATTAATGAAAAAAATAGGGGGTATTGGTCGGAGAAGATTACTCAAGAGGGGGAGATGAATTGAGTATCTATAAAAAATTAAAATTTGAAAAGTTACAATAAAAGGTTCAACAATAAAAATAAATACGACCTTGTTAATGTAGATACCCAAAGCTTGACGTACATGGACATTACATTACTTTTTCGGAATACTTAGTACATAACAAAAACACACACACAAGGATCGTAATAGTTTAGTGTCTTTGGAAACTCGGAATATAATCTTCTAATCGTGGTGAAAGATCATCAACATCTCCCATAAAGATCTTTTTTTTACCTAAAACCATTCTTTATATCTTGGGGAAAAGAAAACATAAAAGGGTGAGCTCAAATGCTCAGTAAGGGTAAACAAAAGAAATATCAATCACATCATATTTATAAGAACATAACATTATGGAAATCTTAACCTGCAAAAGAGAGCATAATTTCATAACATGGGATAAATCATAGTAGTGAAATGAAATACCAATAATCATAACATAAACCATGAAACTTTTTGGCATACACACATAATCATAGAGAATCATATCTTATTAGTCAAGACTCACTGCCAAGACTATCTTAGTGGAAAAAGTCCATTTCTGAACCGAGTCACCCTCGTTTCAGTCCTGTATCACTGAACCAGTATAACCTACCATTCCATCCATGTCTATCTCATGAGATATAAAATCTTTACCCAATGCATTAGTGGGAGATATAGGTCCCACCCATCTCTTAATGAAACCATTCTTATGTGTTCCACAAAATCTTAAAACATACATCATTGCATAACCCATGTAATAAAAATGGGATTCTTAAACAACATGACATCATAAAACAATTCATATAAGATAAATGAATTCATAAAAATATTTCCATCACAACATAATAAAATCCATGTAATAATAGGGATAGAAACAGAACCCTATATTATCTTAGATGGAAAATAATTTTGATAAAACACTTGAACTCCATTCTTGAGAAAAATATCCTTTCTACTTCAAAAACATTTTTCCTTTCTTAACATGTCATACAATTTTAAACTAAAAGAATTTGATTAAAAATAATCTTGAAAACATGTAAAGGAAGATTCTTGGAAATAATGTTTTAAAAATCCATTCATGCCGTATAAGTTAAAAAACATTTTTCTCGTACTTTTGTCGGAAAAGTCAAAAAGTACCTTATACGAAAAACAACAAAAGATTCCTTTCATATCCTTTACTAAATGCTCACAGAAGGGTATTATTGGATTTAAACAATTGTAGGTGGATTGAAATAATATTATATATTGAGGAAACATGGATGTGGATGTTAAAATACACCCTAGTAAATTTCAAAGTATAAACAATCTCGGATAAAAATGAGATTGTGATATTTCCCTTACCTTAGGTCCGATTTGCTTCGTAAGTGTCCGAACCTCCTGTATAATGATTTAAATCATGTCATTGACTTATTCCTGAATCGTACTAATTGTTATGATATCATATATGGTTCACTTATGACTTTAGTTTACTCGTTCTTTTGTAAATTCCATGTTAAAGAGCGTTTTGGGTAAAATCGTTTCATTTATCGTAGGTGTTTGGACTTGTTGTTCTTGACATTATTATTAATTATATCATTATTTACTTACTTACAGAATATAAAATATGATTTATATATCATATATATTTAGTATATATATATATAATAGATAGATAAATGAAATGAAACACATCGTTCATGGAGACAGTAGTCCGTACGTACGCATGAACGTTGTTTTCCTTTCATTGTTGTCTTGAATGGATGTAAGTAGATGAAATATATATATACATAAATCCATTAGATTTACCATGTCATATATTTAATTATTATTCATTATATATACTTTATAATCATTCTGGAATGGTTAACATGGATAATGAATCTCATCGCATCGTGGAGACGGTAGTCTGTACGTACGCACAAGTGATGATATTGTTCCCATGGACGTGGAATTGTTTTGAAGTGTATGTATACTATTTCAGTATCAATATCACTTTATAATAATTATATATATTTACTCATTACACCATTATACCCATCCAATTAAGGTGGTGGCGGAAAATAGATTACACCACGGCGTGGAGACGGTATTCCGTACGTACGCACGCGTGGGGATTTCCTTTTTCCGTAGGATGGATAGAAGGTTAATTATCATTGTTTCATATTTATAATAACATATCATTATATAATAAATACTGATGTTATTACTTTACCATGAAACAACTAAATAAGAAGAAGTTGAAGAAGAAAGAAATTGAAAAAGATCGGTAATGGATATTACCTCTTTTTGACGCGCCATCACTTAACCTCCACTTAAAGAACTAAGGATGGTCTTTGAAGAAGACCAGGACCTCTAGGATGATACTAGGGATGTGTATAAGATAGTTTTTCAGGGGTTGTCCAAGCTTGAATGCTCAAATTGGTGTGAGGAGGAGATGGAGGAGGTGCCCTTTTATAAGGGAGGAGAGGGGAACCTTAAGAAAAATCTCAAAATATTATTTTATATTAAGGTCAAATTCGGTTTATAATGGTTCAAAATGGTCTTATTTCGAAGATAAAGTGGGTATGGGTCAAAATACTCTCATAAAATAGGATTTATACAAGTTTATGTTATTATTTTAACCTTATCAATTAGATTTAACTCTAAGTTAAAAAATTTAACTTTTACCGTGTTTTTTTGTTTTCTTACACTATATGGTTTATAGACTTACCATAACAATACAAACGAACCCCAAGTTATTTATTATTAATATATCTATCCTTATCTAAGTAATTTAACCGAACATTATATTTTTTGTAATTAAATAACAATTAATAATATAATATTGGTTTTAAAAACTAATTTATGTCAATTTTGACACTATTTGGTACATGATTTTTATAAAATTCATAACAGAATAATAAGTTCGAACCAAGTTACTTATATCAACACTAACATGTCATATTAACCTATAAAATTAATGTAAGTCATTAAAAGTCTCAAATTACATTTATTTGGGAATTTATAACATCAATTATGTCAATATTTCATTAATAAGACAATTACTACATCAACTTTGTGTCATAATAAATGCTAATTATTTAATCTCTAAAAATCTTAAATAAATTACTATGATTTAGATAATTGTATTATCATTCTGGAGACTATTCATGTTCTACGTTTCATGAAGTTTATCACTAAATTATAATTATTATACTTATAAGATTTAAGAAAGTGACATGTTGTCACATTCTTTGGTTTTGATAATAATTAAATTATTTTCATGGAAACAATTCCATAAAATGAATCTAATCCAACCCTTAGGTTATATGCGTCTTCTTTTAGCCATAAAATAGGATTTTTACAAGTTTTAGGGTAATTTTATAACCTTATATTTACCCTTAATTACCCGATTTACCTTTAACTATAGTAAATAAAATTTACCGTAGTTACTATTCACAATGCCCAAAAATAAAAAGAAGCTTATTAACATAATTTGGACCCACTGATTAAAAATATAGAATCCATTTTTCCAAATTCAATATAAAAAAGATGTAGAAATTAAATTAAAATTAATCTCATAGTCGAAAGAAAACAGGTTTTTCTTTAAAACTTTGCAAAAGATTGAATTGATTTAACCTACGAATTGAAGGTAAAATCAATGCTAATAACATAAATTATATTAAATGGTAAAAATATATTCTATTTATACTTTAAAACCATTCAATATTAAAATTTAACCACATAAGATATTATGATGAAAAAAGTTGTTTTTAATTAAAATATAGCGTGTTTTTACTATTCATTAAAATAAGAAAGTTATTGGAAAAATATCAAAGCTTTATATAATGTAAATTTTTATATCCTGATTCAAAAGAAGAATTTTATTTTGTCAAATTGAACTTATAAACATGTTAAAAAATAGATTTCAAGTGGGTGTTCCATCAAAAGTCAGCAAAACTACATTTTTTTTTAAAAATACTTATTTTACCCGAAAATTTTATTTTGTTCTTATACCATGTTATAGAAATGTGTAAGATGAATACTAATGTTATAAAATTCAAAATTTAGTAAACACTATTCATAACGGCTTGTTCATAACAATATTTTAATAATATATCGTTGTTTAGTAAAACCCGGTATTGCGTACAACACACACTATCGAAAAAGGTCACGATTGCGTGTAATGCAAGCCAAGAGAGGGTTGCTTGTAGTGCAAAACTCCTTTGTTGTTGCATATAATAGAATCCAACCATATTTAATTTTATACATTGAATATATATATATACACTCAATGTTGTGTAGAATAAATTCTATCCAATGAACTTGAAATTGTGTGTAATAAGAGCCAAGAAAAGTGTTGCGTATACTGCAAACTAATATAGTGTTGCGTATAGCGCAAGATAATCGTGGTGTGTCGTACAATTGAAGATATGAAATTAAAAAGAATTTATCTTACAAAATCTCGAGTTCTTACATTCTACCCCCCTTAAAATGAATTTCGCCCTCGAAATTCGTCGGGTTTATAAATGGTTTACTATTTGAATGTTTCTTTAATAGAATCCCACATCATAAAAAGGAATACCAACACCAATCTTTAAAAACAAAAGTATGAAACGTAATGGTTACCCAAATAAACTAATCATTGGGTTTCCACATAGATGAAAATATGGATATGGAAGAGAAATCTATCAATCATGTTCTGATGGAGAGTGGTAGAGAACATGGCTATAGAAAATCCAGCAATCTCAAAGCCATAAATTTGTGATGATCTAAGGTACCATCTGATTCATCAGATATAAGAGCACTAGGACAACATTTTTGGTTTTCAAGATCATTTCCCTAAAGTTGATGAAATTGGAATTAGAAGAAATACTTTCATGATTTTGATATAGTCTCACCGTTTGCCGTTCATTGAATAATTTCCACTTCATCTCTTAAAGAAATGAAGTTGAATTTTTCATTGGTGATGTGTTAGCAGAACCTGTGATAGAATGATGGGTCATTCCATTTGTCTCAAACAAAAGGTTAGAAAAGTTTTCAAAAAATACATAAGTCCATCTATAGTGAGATTAATCATATATTCTTCCTAAAATGGACTTATACTTCATATATCATACTAATTAATATAATAAAACTAGTTTCTACTAAACAGGGACTTCCTGTAGGTCATTTGTAGGCGATAAAGTCCAGTCGCACTTCGATTGTGGGTTCGATTCCCACAGCCTTTCCGACGCGATGGGCTGTCACCCGTCCTGCAGGTTGTCATTTTTTCTAAAACTACATTACTATAACATCATATAAAAAAATTCTTATCCTTAAACAATACTAACTTATGGTTAACATAATCCATTCCAATCTTTAGGCTTATCTAAAATACTTCGGTCCAAGCTAATAGTATAAAGAAAACAATAACTTGAAAGGTCGTCAATAAAGCATGTGAATACCATTATTTATCCCCCATATATCTTGTTGGTCACATTCCAATCATGTGAATACTTTAATGATGTATTCTCCTGAAAAATTAATACCCATTAAATCTTAGTGAAAACCTTAATTTAGCTAAAAGTTAACACTTTCCATATACCAAATTTCTCAAAATTCTATATACTCAAACCATGATATCACTTAGTCCTTATATCAATCATAAGCTCATGAATACTGTCATGTATTTTATTTTCTCGTTTTCCCTTCATTATACGCATATCATCTTTTTTCCAAAAATATCTCAATCACTTTCCATGGTTACCGGTACCATAAAATTATTGAAAACCACAATAGACAAATACATAAATATTCCATTACTCAACATAATTTTGGAATCCCATTACATGAACACTTAATCATTCCACCACATCATTTTCATATTCAACATCACCAATACTGATCGCATGTGACTTCCCTTTGTCCTTTGCCTTAAGTGGTTCTCATGTCGATCATCACTAACCCCTGGATTAGGGCATTTATTGGCATAATGTCCCATCTCGTTGCACTTGATACATTGTAGTGTAGTAGGTTCATTCAGTATATCCCTTCATTTGTTTGCATCATTAGGCATCTTATTCCCATCATTTCGGCATTCAAATTCCCGATGAACTTCCTTTCCACATTTGAAACATTTACTTATCCCTTTAAGACAATCTCCACCATGCTTCTTTCCACACTTTGAGCATAAGGAAACATTCATCTTTTTTTCACCATTATTCTATGATTTCTCCTTGAACTCCATCTTTCGTTTCTTGTCAAAACTACTAGATTGATAAGTAACACCAACTTCCATTTCTACCTTGATAGAACAACGCACAATTTCTTCATAGCTACTGAAGTCTCTTATAAATAATGCCCTTCAAAGATTTGGTTTTAATCCACTGAAGAATCGATCAACTTTACTTTCAGGTTGGATGATAAATCCAGATGCATACGTTACAATACTTGTAAAATTCACTTCGTATACACCAACTGATTAATCATCCTTTTTCTTTAGTTCAAGAAAATCCTTCTCCATCTTTGTTCGAAGAATAAGAGGGATGTACTTATTGAAAAATAAGTTCTTGATCTCATCCCATTACATGGACTCAATTTCATCTCTTTTCCTTTTATTCTTGATAAGATTCCACCATTGATCAGCTTCACCTTCCAAACGATATACTGCTAAGATGGCTTTATCATGTTCAGAACATTGATGAACTGAAAATATCTTTTCAGTGGTACTGATCCATTGTTCAGCAACAAGTGGATAAGAAGACCCACTGAATGAAGGTGGGAGTTGCCTCATGAAGGACTTAATAGAATATAGTTCCCTTCTCTACTCATTTGGAAGTCCAGAATGATTCATAGCTTGTGTAAGTATAGAAATAAGATTTTTCACTCCATCTCCCATAACATTTGTTTGTTCAGGAGGACAATCATTTCATTTTCCATTTCATTGATCAACACGGTTCCTTCGGGTTCCAGCCATCATCTAAAACCGAAAAAGAATAGTGTGAGAGGAAAAAATCATAATAAAGGGGGAGTAACATAAATATCTAACATCTTTGGTTTAATCTAACATCGTTAACATAGTTCTAGGACTATATCCTATACGTATACATATCCTTAGGGGCATCCCTAGACATACCTTAGAAATATCTCTAGGGATCTCACTAACTTTTTCGCATCCTAGTTTCCAAAGGTTGAATAAACTTTTCCTCTGATACCAAATGTAGAGACCCATAGCATGACGTACATTAACATTACATTACTTTTGAGGAATACTTAGTACATAACAAAAACACACACACAAGGATTGTAATAGTTTAGTGTCTTTGGAAACTCAAAATATAATCTTCTAATCGTGGTGAAAGATCTTCAACATCTCCCATAAAGATATTTTTTTACCTAAAACCTTTCTTTATATCCTTGGGAAAAGAAAACATAAAAGTGTGAGCTCAAATTCCCAGTAAGGGTAAACAAAAGAAATATCAATCACATCATATTCATAAGAACATAACATTTTGGAAATCTTAACCTGCAAAAGAGAGAATAATTTCATAACATGGGATAAATCAGAGTAGTGAAATGAAACCCCAATAATCATAAAATAAAACATGATACATTGTGGCAAACATACATAATCATAGAGAATCATATCTTATTAGTCATGACTCATTTCCAAGAATATCTTAGTGGACAAAGTCTATTTCTGAACCGAGTCACCCTTATTTCA
Organism: Viscum album; assembly: GCA_963277665.1. Lineage (NCBI taxonomy): Eukaryota > Viridiplantae > Streptophyta > Magnoliopsida > Santalales > Viscaceae > Viscum > Viscum album. The sequence continues at coordinate 1,604,525,531 of OY728136.1, forward strand.
GTCTTGTTTCACAGAACCGGTATAACATACCATTCCAACCATTTCTATCTCATGAGATATAAAATATTTACCCAATGCATTGGAGAGAGATATAGGTCCCACCCATCTCTTAATGAAACCATTCTTATATGTGCCACAAAATCGTAAATCATACATCATTGCATGACCCAAGTAATAAAAATGGGATTCATAAACAACATGACATCATAAAACAATTCATATAGGATAAAGGAATTCATAAAAATATTTCCATCACAACATAATCAAATCCATGTAATAATAGGGATAGAAACATATCCCTATATTATCTTAGATGGATAATAATTTTGATAAAACACTTGAACTCCATTCATGAGAAAAATTTCCTTTCTACTTCAAAATTTTTTTTTCTTTTCTTAACATGTCATACAATTTTAAACTGAAAGAAGTTGATTAAAAATAAAATTGAAAACATGTAAAGGAAGATTCTTGGAAATAATTTTATAAAAATCCATTCATGCTTTATAAGATAAAAAAACATTCTTCTCGTACTTTTTTCGGAAAAGTCAAAAATTACCTTGTACGAAAAATGACAAAAGATTCCTTTCATATCCTTTACTAAAAACTCACCGAATGGTAAAATTGGATTTAAATAATTTTAGGTGGATTGAAATAATATTACATATTGAGGAATCATGGATGTGGATGATAAAATACACCCTAGTAAATTTCAATGTATAAACAATCTCGGATAAAAATGAAATTGTGATATTTCCCTTACCTTAGGTCTGATTTGCTTCGTAAGTGTCCGAACCTCCTGAATAATGATTTAAATCTTGTCATTGAATTATTCCAGAATCATATTCATTGTTATGATATCATATATGGTTCACTAATGACTTTATTTTACTCTTTCTTTTGTAGATTCCATGTTTAAGAGCGTTTTGGGTAAAATCGTTTCATTTATCGTAGGTGTTTGGACATGTTGTTCATGACATTATTATTACTTATATAATGATTTACTTACTTACAGAATATAAAATATGATTTATATATCATATATATTAAGTATATATATATATATAATAAATAGATAAATGAAATGAAACACACCGTTCATGGAGACGGTAGTCCGTACGTATGCATGAACGCTGTTGTCCTTTCCTTATTGTCTAGAATTGAAGTAATTAGATTAAATATATATATAAATAAATCCAGTAGATTTACCATGTCATATATTTCATTATTATTAATTATATATACTTTATAATCATTCCGGAATGGTTAACATGGATAATGAATCTCATCGCGTCGTGGAGACGGTAGTCCGTACGTACGCACGAGTGATGATATCCTTCCCATGGTCGTGGAATTGTGTTTAAGTTTATGTATACTATTTTAGTATCAATATCACTTTATAATAATCATATATAGTTACTCATTACACCATTATACCCATCCAATTAAGGTGGTGGCGGAAAATAGATTACACCACGGCGTGGAGACGGTATTCCGTACGTGCGCATGCGCGATGATTTCCTTTTTCCATAGGATGGATTGAAGGTTAATTAGAGTTGTTTCATATTAATAATGACATATCAGTATATAAGAAATACTGATGTTATTACTTTATCATGAAACAACTAAATAAGAAGACGTTGAAGAAGAAAGAAATTGAAAAAGATCGGTAATGGATATTACCTCTTTTTGATGCGCCTTCACTTAACCTCCACTTAAAGAACTAAGGATGGTCTTTGAAGAAGACCAGGACCTCTAGGATGATACTAGGGAATTTTAGAAGAGATTTTGTCAGGCGTTGGCCGAGCTTGAATGCTGAAATGGGTGTGAGGAGGAGAGGGAGGAGGTGACCTTTTATAAGGGAGGAGAGGGGAACCTTAAGAAAATCTCAAAATATTATTTTATATTAACGTCAAATTCAGTTTATAATCGTTCCAAAGGGTCTTATTTAGAATATAAAGTGGGGATGGGTCTAAATACCTCCAAACAATAGGATTTATACAAGTTGAGGTTATTATTTTAACCATATCAATTAGATTTAACTCTAAGATAAATAATTTAACTTTTACCGGGTCCTTTTATTTTCTTACACTATATGGTTAATAAACTTACCATAACAAGCCAAACGAACCCAAATTTGTTTATTATTAATATATATATACATATCTAAGTCATTTTGCCCAATCATATATTTTTAGGAAGTAGATAACAATTAATAATATAATATATGTTTTAAAAACTAATTTATGTCAATTTTGACACTATTTGGTACATGATTTTTATAAAATTCATAACAGAATGATAAGTTCGAACCAAGTTACTTATAGAAACAGAAAAATTTCATATTAACCTAGAAAATTAATGTAAGTCATAAAAAGTTTCAAATTGTATTTATTTGGGCATTTATAACATCAATTATGTCAATATTTCATTAATAAGACAATTACTGCATCAACTTTGTGTCATAATAAATGATAATTATTTAATCCCAAAAGTTTATAAATAAATTCCTATGATGTATATAATTGTATTAGATTTCAGTATACTATTCATGTTCGAAGTTTCATGTATTGTATCACTAAATTAAAATTATTATACTTATAAGATTTAAGAAAGTGACATGTTGTCACATTCTTTGGTTTTAATAATAATTAAATTATTTTCATGGAAAAAAGTCCATAAAATGAATCTAATCCGACCCTTATGTTATATGGGACTATTTTTATCCATCTAATAGAATTTTTCCAAGTTTTAGGATAATTTTATAATCTTATATTAACCCTTAATTACCCGATTTACCTTTAACTATAGTAAATAAAATTTACCGTAGTTACTATTCACAATGCCCAAAAATAAAAAGTAGCTTATTAATATAATTTGGACCCACTGATTCCAAATATTGAATCCATTTTTCCGAATTCAATACACAAAAGATGAATAAATTAAATTAAAATTAATCTCGTTGTCGAAAGAAAATGGGGTTTTCATTAAAACATTGCAAAAGATTGAATTGATTTAACCTACGAATTCAAGGTAAAATCAATGCTAACAACATACATTATATTAAATGGTAAAAATATATTCTATTAATACTTTAAAACCATTCAGTATTATAATTTAACCACATAAGATATTACGACGAAAAAGTTGTTTTTAATTAAAATATATCATGTTTTTACTATTCATTAAAATATGAAAGTTATCGGAAAAATATCAAAACATTATCTAATGTAAATTTTTATATCCTGATTGAAAAGAAGAATTTTATTTTTTCAAATTGAACTTATAAACATGTCAAAAACTATATTTAATGTGAGTGCGCCATCTAAAGGCGGAAAAACTGTATCTTTTTGAAAAAAATTCTTATTTTACCCAAAAAAATTTATTTTGTTCTTATACCATGTTCTAGAAATGTGTAAGAAGAATAATAATGTTATAAAATTCATAATTTAGTTAACACTATTCATAACGGCTAGTTTATTACAATATTATAATAATATATCATTGTCTAGAAAAACCTGGTATTGCGTACAACACACGCTATCGAGGAAGGTCGCGATTGTGTGTAATGAATGCCAAGTCAGGGTTACGTGTAGTGCACAACTCCTTTGTTGTTGAGTATAACAGAATCCAACCATATTTTATTTATACATTGAATATATATATATATATATACTCAATGTAGTGTAGAATAACTTCTATCAAACGAACATGAAATTGATTGTAAAAAGAGCCAAGAAAAGTGTTGCGTATATTACAAACTAATATAGTGTTGCGTATAGCGCAAGATAATATTGGTGTGTCGTACAATAGAAGATATGAAATTAAAAATAATGTATCTTATAAAATCTCGAGTTGTTATAGGTAATCATTGTAATATAGTAATAAAATATTGACTATTCGGATAACTTCGTAGAATATTGACTTATTCTATGAAATAACAATATCCATTATTGGTATTACTTTATAAGCTATTCTAATACGGTAAAACAATTTTAACATCAATCCAATATTAACTATCATAGTAAATCTAGTGACTTTTGAATTATACAGTAAAACAATGAAAACTAAATTAAACAACACTATAGATAGAAAAAAAGAGCTTCAGTCTCAAGCCAATATATAATTCACTACACAAGGTGATAACCTTCTTCCATGCAGTTTATACTAATAACATTATTTACACCCTGGATCATGGTAAAAAAATAGTGTACATGACTATCTAGGTCAGACAACCTCTTCCACAATTCTTCATGGGTATAAACAACCAGGTCACACATGGACCTCTTCCACACATATCTATCAGAGAAAAAAATTGTAAAAATATATGAGAGGAAGGATAAATTGTATCCTTCTGTTTAGTCTATGAGATAGATTGTGTTTTTATGCAGAAAAAAAAAGCTTCTAGAAAGCTAAAAATTGTACACAACACAAAAATGATTATGTGATAATGTTAGATGTTCACTGAGTGTTATTCTATATAGCTCTGCTCTTCTAGGATGAAGAATATGAAAGAATCATGTCCTCTTGTGAGTAATAGAATATAAAAAGTCTTGTTATCTGGATTCAAGTAAGATATGGTTCATTTTATTCACAGAGTTCTTATTTTGAAGATGTTATTGACTCTGATCTATTGTTCCCAGCATTTGGATTCATGATGCGTTTTGTGTTCTTGAAATATATCTTGTTACATGTGTCAATTCTTTTCACAAGAATACTAATGTTTTATATGTTATTCAACTTATTTGATTCCAGGCCACACTTTCTTTTTTATTATTAATGTTCATGTGTAGAAGCTAACTTGATGCTTTTATTCTCCACCTCATACATCATACTATAAGGTGACATGTCTATAATGAAATATAAATTATGTCAGTGCATTTAAATTTATCAAATACAAGAGTTAGAAATTAAATTGAAAATGATAAAATAGATTAATGTATGGTTTCTTAATATGTCTGGAAATAGAGTCACATAGAAACTGTGTCACTAAAAAACAATGTATTCTTCTTTTCCTCTGAGCTGTGAGACAATATTGATGCCATTGTTGTATAGAGAATAGAAACTAGTGGCACAGATGTTTTTTTTTGGTTCACAGTGTCTGGTCCTTTTCCTAATATTGAACAATGTATTATTAAGGATCCAATGTGACTGGATTCAACAGATCTGAAACTAGAAACGGTGTCTGGTCACATTGTATGGTCACGGTGTGTGGGTCACGGTGTATAGTTCACGTTGTCTGGTCATGGTGTCTGGTCACGGTGTCTGGTCACGGTGTCTGGGTCACGGTGTCTGCGACATAGTGTCTGGTTCATGGTGTCTAGTCACAGTGTGTGGTCACGGTGTGTAGTCCATTACCAAAAAACCGGAACAGGTGGGAGACTCATGGTTTCTTAGACTTAGCCAAATATCGTTATAAAGACTTAAGTAGTAATATTCATATAATGAGTTAAACATAATCGTTAATAAATGAAATCATTATAGGACAATGTTTAATATAGTTTACAATAATAAAACATGATCGATAACAATTAAGATATTGAGAAAATATATGTAAAGCATAAATAAATAAACAATGTTTACAGACGACTCGAAATAGATTAATTAGTATGTATAGGATTTTTAAATTGAAACATGACTAAAACAGGAAGAGTCCAACAATATCCCCCTTTTGGATAATCACAAATCATGTGAGTGAGATTTATGTTCTTAGTGTATATGTTTCTCTCTAATTGTGCATTTAGAAGGCATGTCTCTCCCATTTTGGCATTATAAATAATTGTATAAAGGTAAATAAGAGAATATACCATAATAGTTCTTAGTACATTAGATGGAGAAATATGTTCCATTACAATTATTAGGAAACGAAAATAAAAAATATACCAATAAAAATATTGTTTTCACTACTCATCAGTCCTAGATGTCTTTTCTTTTCCCTTGGTATCAGCATCAAGAGATGCCATAAGAGCAGAGGTAGATGTTGGAATAACTATCAGAGAAGGATGAGGGTTCATTTCAAAAATAGAAGGGGTTAAGTTAGGATTGGATGAAGAATTAGGCAATTTATGGTCAAGTATATGTATTCTGATCTAACTTAGATCCTAAGAGATAGACATAGAAGTAGAGGTAATGGATGTGAATGTGAATGGAAGAAAAACATGCCACAAGTGTGAATCTCTATGATCCACAATAGTAGTGATCTAAACATGAATATAAGGCCTCAATAACATGATTGAGTAATCAATAATATCACCACAACACTACATCATTTTATTAAAGTCATCTTTTTTATCCAAGAACTTTTCCAAAAAAGGAGTAAAATCTTTCAGCTTTTTAACATGATTTTTGAATGCTTGTATGTCAGGAGGGATTTTCAAAATCAATAAAAGTTACATGAAATTGTTTTTCATATTATGCATATATAATATCCAATTTAAGTATAAACTCATCTTCTTAATAATTTATTCCTATGGATCATTTGAAATCATTGACTGAATTCATACCCATGTAAAACTCTGTCACTATTATTGACTACCACAAAAAGAGACTCTTTTTCAATGGCAATAAACATTGATATAATTTCCTCCATAACAACCGTTATGAGAAGATCATTATCCAAGGAGGGTTGAGATGATTTCTTAGAGGTTCTAGATACATTCAAAGGTGATGTAATGGACATTAGTTGATTCAGAACATTCGAGAGAATGCCCTTATACTCATCAGTCAATTTGTGGAGACCAATAACATGCTCAGGAATTTCATGATCTTTTTTCATGTATGTTTCCCACACATCATCATCCATGGATTTTTTTTAGGTTATGGTGTAGATTCCACTTTTTATTGAATCTGACTTCTAAACTCCTCAACATGATGAGAAACAAGATCTATTCTTGATTTCAACAATCTCTACAAATATTCAACTATAGATCTTTGAGACATCACTTTATCACAAAACTATTTTTTATCAATTCTAACCTCTAGAATATGATGAAGTATTTTTGGAAAAAAATCATCCATATGATCTTTTCTAACAATAGGGAAACAGATCATTCACTCTACTTTGTCATAGGATCTAGTTGAGTGTTCTTGAGCTTTTCAACTCTAGATAATAAGGTAGCTCCAAAGGCTTTCAAATAATCATTACTCACTAAGGAAGAAGGTTCTTATGAAGGTTTAGAAAAATGATCAGGGATAGTCGCAGGATCCTTTGTAGATAAAAAATCAAGCATAGAGACCAGTTTCAATTGAAACACAATTTTCATATTATACCATTAACTACTGATTAATGGGAATAATTCACATCAAAATAATTATGAAATTTATAACATGTATCCACATTTCTCTGATCAACTGAATTAGGAATATCATCACCTTCCAGATTAGGGTGTTACATCCCTCAACATGTGAATCTCTCACCAGACTAAAGGGATTAGTTCTTTGATTTAATTCCAAAATATCACCCTTAATATTGTCACCCATTTAATTTCTAGACAACTAGAATGCTTGATCAATTAAATCCTTAGTATATGGGATAATCGTAGGAGCTTCTTGTTCTTCTATGTGTTCTCAGAAGAATCATCTTTCTCAAGATAGTGTAATTCTTTAAATTCTCTTACAGAACATCATTTCCATTACTTTAACAATAGATTTATATTTAGAAGTAGGTTAATCTTCCAAATCAACAAATTCATCATGAACATGTACTTTCATCTCAATTATATCTTGATGAATAGGTCCACTATATTTATTATCTATGATAGTTTCCCTTGTAGGTGAAAAAAACTATTTTTCTTCTTCCTTAATAAGATAATCAACAATTTCATCTAGTTCCAAACCAGGATCATAGATGTTCTTAGGTCATGAAGAATTCTCAACCGGGTTGAACTTTTCAAAAACCCTGTCATTATGATCTACCCATGTTTTTTTCCATGGATTCCAACTGATTTTCATTATTTTGATTGTAACCATTGAGATAAAAAATTTATAGTCCTTATGGAATTCTTCATCTAGTCCAAGAAATAGTTTATCTTGATGAATATCATAGATTAATTTTATGTAGAACCAGGAGGTGGAATTTGAGGTTGTCTCTATCAACTCACACATATGAAATATAACAAACTTTCATAGATTAATATTATTTACATTCTTCAAAATATGTTTAATAAATACATCTTGGTAATTGAGTGTAGAAAAATATCATTTTCATGGAGTAATCAGATTTGGAGAAATCATAAATAATAGTCTAGTTTCATCATCCTGTTCAAGAATCAGTTGTTCTTCTCATTGTTTTATTTCCAGTCAAACATCCCAAGGATTATTCTAAAACAAATATATCACTTATAAGAGGTGGACCACTCTGTTAGTCCTAAAAAATTCCTTCATGAGGTATCCTTTAGAAATCTTCCCATAACCACGAAGAAAATGTAAATCATTAACCATTAACCCGTCTTTTCACAACAAATCCATCTTCTGTATCAAAGGAGAATTGAACGAAATGGAAAAACTGAGAAACTAGATTTGTGTAAATTGGAAATGTCTACATTGTAAACCAATTTACCCATCCCTATTCTTTTAGTACTTTATATACTAAAGACATTCTTGATAGCAGCTACATGAGGAAAATTTACATTTTTAGCACAACCATTCTGTGAACAATGATTAGATTCGAAGGTCCTTCAGGTGATATCTTCTTTGATTTTTTCTTCATCTTCATTAATATGTGATTCTTTGGATTTATGAGGATGAGAATTTCATTGTGGACATTCAATGAATTTTCGAGAGAGAGGGCAAGAAATAAAGGGTTTAAGGAGGTATTACAATTTTAGAGAAGAGATATCGAGTGAAGAAAGAAGGAAAATTATTTCAATTTTATCATTTTGGGATACTAAGCATCACAAATTCAAAAGCACGGGTATGTCAAATAATAAAAAAAATTATAGCAATATCAGTTATGATTTAAAGATAAAATGATAATTTGTATTTACTCCGTGATCAAAAGATAATTTCATTGTGAAATTGTAACATACAACCATGGTGAGACTTTGATAGGTTTTCACGGTGAGGCAGTACGAGGTTTTCATGGTGAAACTGTAACAGGTTTTCATGGTGTCATTTCTATAGAGGGACTTAAAAACTATGTGAATATATATTTGAAACAGTTTACGCTACACAGTAATAGAGAGATTGTAACTGTGAGACCATAAACAATAAGAATCAACTTTTAAGTCAATAACTTAAATAAATGTAGGAGTTAGACAGTAATCCTAAGACACGGACATGTGAAACCATATACTGTGAAACAATAAGTTGTGAAACAATACACTCACTACTTAAGATTTATCATTCCCAATTCATGTATAATGTAATCTATTCATTTAGAATTTAATGGTGTGGTGAATATATCAGCGAGATGATATTTAGTTCTAATGAATTCAATTGTGATATCACAATTTTGATAATTGTCTCTAAAAAGGTAATGTCATACATTATTATGTTTTGTCCTAGAGTGTGAAAAGGATTTTTTGAGATGTTAATAGCACTTGTATTATAACAATTTATAGGTACATTCCTATATTGATATCTATAATCTAGTAATGTGTGTTTCATTATCAAAATTTGTGCATAATAACTAATAGTAGCTATATAATCTGCTTCAGCATAAGATAATGAAACAATGTTTTGATTCCTACAATGACATGATTTTATAGACTTGTTAGTAGTGAAATGTTTCAAAGGTTCATTTTCTATATAATTAGAACCACTACAATTAGCATCAGAATAACTAACTAACTCAAATTATTTTCATCTGGGATAGAAAAGTCCAAATTGGGTGTATTCTTGAGGTATATGAAAATTATCTTGAAAAATTTTAAATGAGATTCCTTAGGTTTTTATTGAAAATAAGTGCATATACAAACACTAGATATACTGATAGGCCAACTAGTAGTTAGGTAGTGTATGATTCTAATAATTCCCTTATAAGTGTGTTGGTCAATTGATTTTCCATCTTCATGGAGATCCAATTTATATGTAGTACTCATTGGAGTGTCACAACATTTTGTGTTATCCAATACAAAACGTTTCTGAATATCTCCAGTTTTTTATATTTGATTTAAAATAACATGATCATTATTTTGAATGACTTGAAATCCATGAAATATTTTTAGTTCACCCATTAAACTCATTTCAAATTTGTTTTCCATTATTTTATAAAATCAAATACATTATGTATTTTTTGAATGTCGAAATATAATATCATCATCCTAAATTTTTACTACTATATCAATTGTTGAAATTAATTTCATAAAAAGATTAGGATCATCTATTCCTTTGGTCAAAATATTGAAAAAATAAATGTAAATAATCTATCATACCAACTTCATGGAGCTTATTTTAAACCATATAAATAATTTGATAATTTAAAAATATTATATGGAAAGTGAGTATTTGTAATACTAGGGGGTTTCTAAATAAAGAAATCCCCAGTTATATACCCATTTTGGAATGCACTCTTAACATCCATTTGATATAGTTTGAAATTCATATCTGAAGCATAATAAAGCAGTATTCTAATGGCTTCAAGTATAGATACTAGTGCAAAGGATTCATCATAGTCAATTCCCACCTCATGACTACAGCATGGTGTAACCATTCAAGCCTTGTTTCTAAATATGTTACCAACTTCAACTACCTTATTTCTTATCACCATCATTATGCATATGGTTAATGTGTCCTTAGATCAGTCAACATGTTTCCAATCATTGTTATTTTCAATCTAATTAGGTTATTCTTACATAGCCATCACCCAAAATTTAACATTGATAGAATCATTAATGGTTTTTCTTCACATTATGTTAATAACACATGAATTTCAACCATATTTCCAAGAGATGCTATAGTTTCTATTCCATTATTTAAATCTCCATCCACTTAATGTAAAGGATAGTTCATGAGAGAAATAACGTATCTAGGAAAACAAGGACTAGTGACTTCAGGTACTATTATAGGTTCGATTTCATTATGAAATGAACATGAAGACTTTCCAAAAATGGATGTTTTCATAGATTATTTTAAAGGATTGTTAGATGATTTTAAATTAACGTTCAGATTTGACACATCATCCTCCGGGTTCACTTGAGTTGTCTTAGGCTCATGTGGATTTTTTTCATCAGTTTTTACAAGGAATGACTCTTCCACAAGTTTAGTTCTTTTTTTAAACACACTACAGGATTTACTATAAATTGAATATCCTAGAAATATTATTTCATCACTCTTGGATAAAAATTTGACATGAATTTCTTTAGTATTATATATATAGTCTTTCCAACCCGAAACATTGACATATCTTACATTGGGTTTTCTATTGTTCCATAACTCATATTGATTTTAATAAGAATGGGTTTAATAAACACTCTATTAATAGTATAGCATCTTGTATTTATAGCATCAGCCTAAAAATTAATACGTATATCTTATTTTCTAATCATGGTTATAAAAATATATTGCAATATTCTATTTCTTCATTCTATAACTCCATTTGGTTGCAGTTTTCTAGGAGCCAAGAATTTATGACTATAGCTATTTTGTGGGAAAAAGGATTAAAACTTTCGATTTTCAATCTCACAGTAATGACCACATCTTAGGGATTTAATTCTAAGTGAATTGATATTTTATTTAGTTTTAGCATATTTGATGAAATGATAGTAGGATTCAATTTTGTGGGACCAAAATAAATTACATTTATATCTATAAAAGTAACATATAAGCACATAAAAACAGTTATTCCAATTTTATCTATAAACTATACATGGTCCATAAAAATAAATGTGAACCAATTTAAGATGTTGAGAAGTGGAAACTTCTCTCTTTGGTTTGAAAGAATTTTTTTGTTACTTTTTCAGTTGACAAGTATTACACACATTATCATTTGGAAACTCATGTTTGAGTAGATCATTGACTAATATTTGTCTTGTTAGATTTCACTGAGAGTGAATATTACATTGTCCTACTCTCCTATTCCAATGCAATGATTCCTTTTGAAATATAATTAGTCATGAAGTTTTTTGAGAAACTAAAGACTCTATATTAATTGATTTTACATTTTCATTTTGGAATGTAAAAGTGACTAATTCATTTTTGGTATTAAAAATATTTAAAGTATCCTTTTCATATTTAACATGATGTACATCATCACATAAATGTGTAATAATAGGAAGATTATATTTCAATCCATAAAAAACATAATTTGGAAATTAAAACTGAGTTAGAGTTATTGATTTGGACATGGAAAATGATTTGTCCTTTTGCATTGTCACCATAGGTGACGTGTCCACCATCAATTTATTCATGTTCATGAAGCGTGAATAGTCTCCTGTAATGTTTCTTCAAGACCCATTTTCAAAGTACCTTATTCTTTTACAGGATCACTTTAAGTAATTTTCCTTCAAAATAGTCCAATAAAAACAATCTTTGGTACCCATATTTGATTTGGTCGAGTAACATTCGTGAATTTTTCTTTTTGAACCAATATATACCTCATTGTTTTCATATAGGCGTTATGAAATGTTCTTGAATGATAAACTCTATTTTTTCCAGAATATATTCATAAAGTAGAGAGTGTATCATAATTTGAAATAGCTGAATGTTTTCTTGAAATATCAGTGAAGCTATATGTCCTAGATTTATAAAAAAGATTGGTTCTTCCAAAATTTCTTTTACCAGGTTGATAGCCAATACTAAAAGTATATTTTGGAGTAATCTGTGTACCTATAATTTTTTCCAATGTATCTTTACCATTAATAAACCATTCAAGGACCGTTTTCAATTTCTCATCTTATTGGTTTAGTGCATTGTTTAATTTGATTAATTGATCATTCTTCTCCAATTCTACGTTAATCTTATATTTAAAAGTTAATGGAAGAGCATACATTTTATTTAAAATCTTGTATTTATAATTTAGTTCATTACATGTCTCTTTATGGATATTATAATACTTATAAATTTATTCTTTAGACATATTTTCAAAATCACACTCATCTCTAGAAAAATTGGAATTTTGTAGAGGAGTTTTCATTGTTACCTCAGATTTTTTTTCATAAAAACATATTAGATTTTATTGCATGTTCATCATGTAATGATTTTGAGTCACATTAGCTATCCTCAGAATTAATCCTTGTTGCATTCAATGACTTTTTATACATTATATCTGTTTTCCTCATATTTCTTTTTGTACATGAGCTTGGGACAGTCTTCCTTTACTTGTCCATTTCACTTACATTCATAGAATACTATCTCATCAAACCTATCATTTCTTTTCCAATATTCCATCCAGCTTCCATATTGATCACATCTTCCTTTGATGTTAGGTTTTCTAATGAATATTTTCTTATTTTAAAATATCTTAAACTTTAGGGATTATTGTGACATATCCTCATCACTATTAGGTTATTATTGCTCATTACTAGATCATTCTATAGAGAACATCAATTTCCCATTTCTTTTTATTTACAGGTAGCTGTATTATATGCAACATATTTTATTTCGGGTTCATCCTCTACTTCCTTGTTGATTTTTAACTCATCTTCATGCATCATTAGATTCCAAATGAGTTATTTTTCAGGTATCGTGCTAATGTCACATGAATCTCAAATAGAGATAGATGTTCCTCTCAAACTGTTAGGTAGGCATCTGTGAATCCTCATGATTTATTAATTGGAAGTTACTTCTCTTCTGATAGAAATCATCCTGTTATATATTTACGTTATCCTGAGATACATTTCATAAATAGGATCATCAAATTTCATTTAAAATTTATTATATTTAATAGTATAAGTATTAAGTCTCATTTCATTCACACTGAATTTTTCTTAATTTTATGAAGACAAAGTATCCCAAATTTCATGGGTAGTTTTACAAGAATTTATTATTTTAAATACATCATATCTTAATTTCAAATATATAGAATTTATGGATTGGTAGTTGTTATTATTAGAAATCATATTTCAGTCTTCCCATGTCATTTTATTATTAATAGGAATCTAAGACTCATCTATAATTGAAGACCTGATTACAAAACTCATACTTTTTAAATGAATTCTCATTTTTAATTTTCCATTGGGAATTATTGGTTCCATTAATGAATGGTGGTCCATTTGTTTCATCACCTTATAATATATTATCCATAATAAATAAATGCATTGAATGAGATAGAAATTTAATGTTATGTTTTTTTTCCAAATTATTAAATTAAAACTAAAATCATAGTTGGATAGATTAAAAAATATAGTCCCAATAAGAATAAAAACATCCTCTGATAAAAAACGTTAGTCAGAGTAGAGTACTCAAGTGTGGGTGAATTGAGTATCTATAAAAATTTCTATTTGAAACGTTTTCTAAAATGGTTTCCAAAAAAAATAAATTTGGCATATTTAATCAAAGTAATACAGTTATGAAAGATTTACTATTCAAATAACTGCTTGAAAGATTTATTAATTCTTAGTAATCAGAATATCAGTTATTAATATTAATTTTAAAGCTATTACATTACAGAAGAACCATTATAACTTCTTTTTATGATTAAAAGTCAATGTAATTCTATTGATTTCTAATTTATACAGTTAAAATGAGAAAAATAATTAAATAAAAGTAAAGATATAAAACAAGTGGTTGTGTACCAAGACGAGACCTAATCCACACCACTTGGTTATCATTTACCAACAAGTAGTTTATATTAATAATATTGATCCACCCAATGGACCAGGGTAAAAAATAGTATACAAGAGTGTATAGGCCACGCGATTTCTTCCATAGTTCACTATGGTAATAGACTACCATGTCAAACACAGACCTCTGACACCCTTATCTCTAGGAGTAAAAAAGTGTTAAAATATATGAGATAAATGATTTCCAGTATCATTTAGTTTAGTGTAGGTGGAAGTGAGTGTTTTAATATAGACACACAATCACTGCTGAAAAAGTTGCATGAATCGAGTCCTCTTGCATGAAACAGAGTATCACAAGTCTGGTGCTCTAGTTTCCGGTTAAATCTACCTTGTTACTTTCATGGAGTTTTCACTTCATATATGTTCATGAATATGATCTATTTGATCCCTAATTTTGGATTCATGAATTCTTCGTCGGTTCTATAGATATATATTCTTTCAAGTGTCGGTTCATTTCACAAGAATACTCGCACTTCAGATGTAAGTCCACATATTGGTTTCAGAGCCACACTTTCTTTTTTATTCATTGGGTAAATTTTTTGGAGCTGATAAGATGCATGTATTATACACTTCATACCCCGTACTGTCAGGGGTCGTGAATATAAAAACCATATTAATTATGGTTATTCATTTAATTTACTCTAATATGACCATTATAATTTAAAATGAAATTAAAAAACAGATTAGAGAACTGTGTCAGATTCTGTCTAGAAATGGTGTCACTTGGAAACGGTGTCACCACATAACAATGACATCTTCTATTTCTTTGAGCTGTGAGACAGTTCTGATGGCATGTTTGTATAGAAATGATGAACCACTATTATGGATGTGGTTTTAGAATCATGGTTCCTAGACCCTTTCCAAACATTGAACTATTTCTTAGCAAGGAACCAATGTCACAATATTCAGCAGGTCTGAAACTAGTTATGTTGTCTAATCTATGTGTCTATTCATGATGTCTGGTCATGGTGTTTGGTTCACAGTGTCTGGTCATGGTGTCTGGTCATGGGGTCTAGGTCATGGTGTCTGTGTCACAATGTTAGGTTCATGGTGTTCGGTCATGGTGTCTCGTCCTGGTGTCTGGTCCTTTTCCAGAAATCCATAACCAGTGGAAGACTCAATGCGTCTTAGATAGAACCAAATATTTGTACATCAGATGAATAACTAATATTCAAATGAATGAATTATACATAATCATTCAAAAAGTCAATTATTATATACAAATGTAAGATGTAGTTTACTATAATTAAACATTATTTATAGCAATTATGATATTGAAGAAATTTATGTAAAGAATAAATAAATAAACCATATTTACAGATGAATTGAAATGTATTATACATGTTGTATATGATTTTTGATCATTTAGGCATGACTTAAATATGAGGAGTCCAACATGGGATGTTGACATTGAGGAAATAACCTCTAATAATTGATAACATATTTAATATGGGTCATATAATATGATTTGAATGACTATAATCAAATCACAATATGTAATATTGGAACACTGGATGAAACCAATAAGTACAGTTGGTAATTTATAAAATGAAAAAAAAAACTAAGGGATGATTTATAGAAACACCATCATTAGGTTTGAACTACTCTCCTTATCCAGTATTATCATTCAGTTTGGCCTCGTTTGAAAGATATATATTGAATTCATAGATTACCTGAAAATAGACCATATGTTCTTACACCTCAATAAATCTATATCAGAGAAGAAAAATGTTGAATTTATAAATATAAACTGAGATCATACCTATGGTTTTCTAACATGACTAGCAACACATACATCCGATACTAAATGGATGAGCGAGATAAAAGTCTGTAAAAGGGTTTCAAAGGAGAACAATGAGGGAGAAGAGAAGTCATTGTCCACTAAAATGAATTGTGGAAAAAGAAAAATGTTTATAAAATTTTTAATGGGATAAATGTTATTTTCCACTATATTTCCATGTCCATACTATATAGTAGAACAGATAAAAAAATCGAGCACCAACCATTCACCTTCTGCATATGCTAATGGGGAAATATCATGGTTATGCAACATAGTTAGATAAATCATGTGCCAACATTGTGAAATAGATTTCTTAAAATCATAAAACATTTCATATGTGTAGAGGCCCCTATAACATGCTTTTGGAAAACCATGTACTATGAATCATCCCATTTCCCATCCCCACATAGTTAGGATAGACCATACAAGATGGGTCCACCATGTCTTCTTAAAATTTTCCCAGGTTTCATTCTCTACCAACATGCATTTTGATCTCTGACCAAGCCTCAGTCTTCCCCTATAATTTACTAACCTCATAGGGAATTCATTTTCAGTCAAATGTAATGAATTCGATATAATTTAAAAGGATCCGTATCAGAGAAAATAACCAGGGTATTTATCATTTTATTTGTTATAATATCTATAAAATAGTGAATACTATTTATATTTATCTCTATATAATTTCCATATCAAATGTGGTTATAAATAGTAATTCAATAAAATACATTAATTCCTAACACTCAACATTAACATCACTAGTTCATAATATATATTCATATATCTATTTTTTAAAATATAATAATGAAATATTTGCAAGAACATAACATTTACTAGTGGTAAGTGCTAAACCCTAATCTCTATTTGGTTGTGGGATCAGGCACTGCATCTTTACATGATTTAACAGGTTGTCACCCGACATGTGAGATTCAAATTTTCCAAGATTGTATTAATATAATATCAATATATTTCTCAAATTTGGGGATCAAGATTTTTTAAAATAGATTTTATGGAAAAATATATAAATTTGTCCAATACCTCTTATCATTTTTCCACATAATGTGCAGGAAATATTTATTAAGTATTTTCTATGTATGTAAAAAATGAATTTTAATTCCATAATTATATATGAAAATATCATCATTCTCGATATACTCTCGTCACATTAAACTTCAAAAAAATGTTCTTAAAGACATTTGAAAATATGGTAATTTAGAAACAAAATATATTTTTATGGTACCCATAATTTTATGGATAATTGTAAATGACGATGTATGTGATTAAATAAGTATCTTAATAATTATAAATATCTTGATTATTATAAAAATTCAACTAATTAAAATACAATATCATATTTTTCTATGATTCACAATAAATTAGTACTAGAACCTTTTTTACTTGATCATATATCAATGCTCATTTTACGTGATATTAACAAAAATATATGATCGATTCAGTTTATTCCCATGTTCCACATAATAACAACAAAAAACTATAAATTTATTGTATGATGAATTCTATTTACCACCACTAAACTCAACACTTTTAATTATTTTTTCATCACATTATGGAAATAATTTTAACACAAAAAAACTATTTTATTTTCATTTTAATGAAAATCATTGATTTTTCTTCTTATATTTGAAATATTAATGAGAGTGAACATGTTTTCCTCCATAGAATATACAACATAGTTATAAGTGAAATATTTGTTGAATTCACTAGCAAATCCAATAGTTAGTTATTCTATGGATTATTTATCATATATCATAACACGTGACTAAGAATAATCACAAAACATTTCATTCAAATAATAACATAAATTAGATGTAAAAAAATTAAATTTTTTTTATCGTATTGAATGTTATCATGATTCCTTCAAGATAACTTCATTAATGGAAACATGAAATCATATTGAGAGCTATAGTAATCATTTGGG